>CAMTDV010000015.1:42373625-44873625 GCA_947069175.1 Scalesia atractyloides
GCTTTTGTTGCTGAAACAGAGGATCTAGGGCTTGTTGTAGATCAGCAGTGGTTAAGACAGAGGGTTGGCTCTTTATAGCTAACAACTGCTTCACAAGATTTTTTATCTCATCAACAGAAGTTTCAAGCGTTGATACTCTCTCCGTCAAATCTTTGTATCTTTAGATCATCACCTAATTTAATAGGATCATCTGAACTCCTACCTAAGGTGGTAGTTAGATCTAAGGGATCATTAGCATGTGTTTTAACACTAGCTTCACCCTTGGATGCCGCTTGTCCTTGGTACTGGGGACTTTCCACAACATCAGAGGTTACCTTGGAAGCCTCGGCAGTGGTTGCCTTCCACATAGACTTAGAAATGTAACCACTGTCCAAAGGAAAACTAGGTAGTTTTGCAATTGTAGTGGCTGCTCTAGTTGAACTATCACCAAGGGTTACATGTAACCCAAGGGATGTAGCCTCTTCATTTGCTGATGGGCTAGCAAAGAATAGAGAATCAGACCCAGCATCAAGTTGGAGTATATTCTCATTGATAGGTTGGTGAGAAGTGCTGGATAATGTCTGCTCTAGTTCTATTACATTCAGCAAAGGTATAATGTTTTGTGGTAGTGATTTGATTGGTGAAGGAATAGGTGCAGAAAGAGACATTGCTTTAGGAGATGGGTTGTGGAAGATATAACCAAGTGGGGCTAGAGCTTCATAATTTCGTGTCCCTGTGTTTAGAACCAGATCCCTTTGTGAGGATACATGAGGAGTTTCAAAGCCAGGTTGAGATCTTTCAACCATCTGCTGTGAAGAAGTAGCAACAGTGGTTTGTGAATTTGGTGGTGTCATAGGGTTAACCTCTGGGATCTCATCTTCCAGAGGACCCTTTTTGGGTTTGGTGGGTTTTCTGGATATCTTTGTTCGTTTCTTTTTGGTGATTTTAGGTGTGGGTTTCAGAGAAGTGGTTGCAATGCTGTGATCACCTAGAGCAGTGGGCTCAGTAGGAGGAGGAAGAGATTGAACATTTTGTTCTTGTAAAATTGGCTTATCCTCCTCTATTTCTGTTTTGGAAGCCTTTTTCAAGATTTGTTAGTCGTGTAAAAAGTTCATGAGTTAGGCAGCCAGGTGTGGGCACTGCGCCTTGTTTACTTACTTCAGATCTGATCTGATCTTGCAAATAAGCACTCAAGAATCAAGGATGTATCAAGAAAGCTTTTCTTTTTGAAATATTTTAAAATTATTCACAAGATAATTAAACAATACCTGGGAATAGTTAAAATTTGATTCAGTTAAAATTGCATATCCCAGATATTGCATATTAAATGGAATTTCATTGAAAGCAGTAGATTTTACAAAGAGACATGTTAAAAGAGTATGGGAAAAGAATTTCATCTCTGCTAGAAAATGGGATTTAAAGATTTTCATACCTTTCAATTGGCCAGTGTAACCCCTTTCCACAAACTCTACTTGCATCTCTCTTAAAGAAAAGGACACATGATGTGTCATATAATTCAGTTGAAAAACTTGAGAGATCGATTATGGAGTTATTTGCATAGGAGTACCGCCAACCTTTGAGACAATAGCATAAGGAACATCATCAGCGGATGTTTTGACCTTAGCATTGTGTCAGAAATCTCGAAAAGAATCGATGTCAGTCTTGGTTTTGACTTCGAGCTTGTGTTTAAACTTTGATTCTCTTAGAATCCGAATCATTGTGTGGTATCGTGTTTTGATCTCGGTTTCTTCTAATATTGCAGTGTAATTGTGTGGGGTTTTGATGATCAAGACGAATGGTGGTAATTCTTGCTTTGATTTTTCCTTTGATTTTGTTTTGGGAGCCATGATTTGAATGAAAATTGTTCTGAGATTTGTGAAATCGACACAGTTTTAGTGAAACCTCTATTCTGGATGGAACAGGGTTTTTATAGGGTTACTAAAAATGTGATGATGACGTGGCATCTGATGCAACAATTGTCGAATAACATATGCGCACGTGTAACCTCTATTTTGAAAATGGAAGACAATTGTTTGGCTAACCACTATTGGAAAATATGATCAGTGGATAAGAACAGTGGTTGCAACTATCGGAGGATACACTTGTGACAGTGGATAGATTTTTCTAAACGAACAGTGTGTTAGTGCTATCAGTGCTTTGAACAGACTTTGAGGATTATTGAAAAATTGAATTTTAAACTATTTTTAAGGATGGATTTTGATATTCTAAAAACATTTTATTGCTATTTACACATGGATCACAAAGAAATTTTGTTTTTAACCCATGTTAGCATTCCAAGCCTAGAAATCAACTGTCAAAAGTGTGAGCATCAAGTACTTTTGTCAACACATCTGCCAGTTGATCCTTAGTATGGACATATTGTAAAGAAATCCAACATTTTTCATAGCAATCCCTCACAAAATGATGTCCCTGATGTCAATGTGTTTAGTGGTGGAGTAAGAGACAAGATTTTTGATGATATTTTCTGCTGCTTGACTATCAATTTTGAGTGGTGTTTTCAATGCAGTGATACCAAAATCCAGCAATTGATTTTGAAGCTAGGATTTGAGCAGTACAACTTACAGCAGCTATATACTCTGCCTCAGTAGTGGATGTAGAAACTGCAACTTGCTTTTTTGCTTTGCCAAGACACTAAGCAATCACCTAGGGATTGGGCTCCTCCAAATGTGGACTTCCTTGTGTTTTACATCCAGCAAAATCACTATCAGAATATCCTGCAAGCTCAATGTTACCATTAGCTAGATACCAGATACCAAGTGTGGGAGCACCTTTTATGTATCTGAATATCCTTTTTACAGCAAATAAGATATGATTTTCTTGGCAATGACTGTGATCTGGCACAAACACATGTTGCAAACATGATGTCTGGCCTTGCTGCAGTTAGGTACAGTAAAGACCTAATCATGCTTCTATACAATGTTTAATCAACAAGGCCATCTTTGCCATCAAATGTGACTAACTTGGATGTTGCCATAGGTATGTTGCAAGGTTTACAATCTTCCATATCAAATTTCTTAAGTAGTTCTTTCACATACTTATTTTGATGGACGAAATGCCATGTTGCATTTGTTTGACTTGTAAACAAAGAAAACATTGCAACTCACCCATTGCACTCATCTCAAACTCTGCTGCCATGAGTTTTCTGAACTCTTCATACATGGCAGTGCATGTGGATCTAAAAATGATGTCATCCACATAAATTTGGACAAGCATCAAATCTTTTCCTTTCCATTTTAAAAATAGGGTTTTATCAATCCTACCTCTGGTGAAACCAATAGATAAGGGAAAAGTGGATAGAGTTTCATATCAGGCTCTGGGTGCTTGTTTTACACCATAGAGTGCTTTGTTTAACCTGTAAACATGATCAGGATGAAATGCATCTTCAAAACCAGGAGGTTGACACACATACACTTCTTCCTTGATCTTTCCATACAGGAATGCACTTTTGATGTCCATTTGATACCCCTTTATGTTGTGGTTGGCAGCAAAAGCTAAAAACAGTCTGATGGCCTCCAATCTTGCAACTGGAGCAAATGTTTCATCATAGTCTATGCCTTCTTCCTGTCTATAGCCTTGAACCACGAGCCTTTCTTTGTTCTTGACAACAATACCCCTTTCATCTGTTTAGTTCTTGAAGACCCACTTTGTGCCAATAGGACTAACATCTTTTGGCAATGGTACAAGTTCCCATACTTGTTGTCTTTTGAACTGTAGGAGCTCCTCTTGCATGGATTCTACCCAACTATTGTCTTTTAGTGCCTCTTGGTACTTGACAGGTTGTGTGAGTGATAGAAAACCAGCAAAAATACAAATGTTTTGGGATTGGCTTCTGGTGAGCACTCCCTCATTTATGTTGCCAATAACTTGATCCACATGATGGCTTTTAAGGAAAATCAATTCACCTTGATATGGGACAATGGCATTCTGAAGTGAAGCTTGTAGATGTGTAACATCTGAGCTATCCTATATTGGTGAATTTGATGGTCCAGCCTCTGATTGGAATGGTGGTGGAGGAATTGGTGGAATGGATGTGAAAGGGGGTTGACTTTTGTCCATTTGTTGTGGACTTTTATCAACAGATGTTTGGTTTTGAGAGCTGGCAGAGGTTTGAGTATTAACCACTGTTGACCTGGCAGAGCTTTCACCATTGCTACTAACATCTGCTCCTCTGCCTGAAGGATAGATTTTGAAATTTGGAAGACTGCAATCATATCCTTGCTCTTGATTTGATGACTATGGTGTACCTGCTTGGTTAGTCTTAACAGACACATCTTCAAACGTAAATTTAGATAGGTCAAACAATTTAGCAGGATTTGCTGGGATTTTCAAAGATGAGAGTTCATTAAACTTCACATTCAGAGTTTCTTCAACACACTTAGTCCTAGAGTTAAAAACTCTGTAGGCTTTGGCAGTGGTTCAGTATCCCAGAAAATAACCACAATCAACTTTGGCTGCAAACTTGGATATGGAATCATTTAAATTTAAAATGAAGCATAGGCAGCCAAAGACTTTAAAATAAGAGATCAGAGGTTTGATTTTATAAAGCAATTCCTAAGCAGTTTTGATGCCTTGGTTTTATTAGAACTCTGTTTTGAACATAACAAGCAGTGTTTACAGCCTCTGCCCAGAAAGTCAAGGGAAAACCAGAATCTGCTAGCATGGTTCTTGCTGATTCAATTGAAGTTCTGTTTTTCCTTTCAACAACCCCATTTTGTTCTGGAGTTCTAGGGATGCTATATTGCCTAACAATCCCTTTTGACTCACAGAAGGCATCCAAATCTTTGTTCCTAAACTCTGTCCCATTGTCACTCCTAAAGATTTTTACAGGAAGATCAAATTGCTTTTCAACTTGTTTAACAAAGTTTTGCAAAGTGTTTGCTGTTTCATCTTTAGAGTGTAAAAAGAAAGTCCATGTGAACCTGGAAAAATAATCAACTATCAGTAGGCAATACCTTTTGTGTTTTAAGCTCATGATTTTCACAGGTCCAAACAAGTCCATATGAAGTAACTTTAAGCACTGACTTGTTTTGGACTCTTCAATTGACTTGTAAGAACTTTTATGTTGTTTGCCTTTTAAACAGGAAACACAATGTTATTCACAAGTAAATTGTTTGTGAGTCAAACCTCTGACAACACTTTGTTTTGAGAGAGTGGAGATGGTTTTTAGATTTGTGTGACCTAGTCTTTTATGCTATAATTTTGTTTCTTTGCTTGAAGCAACTGAGAACAAACATGCATTTGACATAGGATTATCTTTTACCATATCTACCACATACAGATTTCCTACCCTATTAGCAGTAAGTTGTGCTTTGCTCTTAGCAATTATTTGATTAATCTTTTTAACAACCTCTGGGCCTACTATCTGACAAGTTTCTTTTGTGAAGAAGGATCCATAACCCTTATCACTCATTTGTGAGACACTCAGAAGATTGAATTTTAGATTATCAATGAGATTCACATTTTCAAACTTGAGTTTTCCAGCTGAGACACATCTTGACCCCAACACCTTCCCTATTGAATTATTTCCAAAGGATATATCACCCCCTCCATGAGCCTTAAAATCTCCGAGCAGGACTTTACATCCTGTCATGTGCCTGGAGCCCCCACTATCTACATACCAAAGACTGTCAAGGCAAGTAGAAGCACCCTTTGAAGCAGCCATAAGAGCGCAATCACACTCTTCTTCCTCACACACCTGCTCATCCCATGGGTCAGATAGAGGGTCTTTTTCAACATCAACAACATTCACTTCAACCACTGGTGTAACTTTTGGTATAACCACTGCTTCACAACAATCAAACACATCAGACTTTAACTCCTGCTCCACAGATTCATCACCTTCAACAATGGTCTCCAAAGTCATCAAACATACATTTTCATTATCAAAATCATTTTTGGCTATGAGAGCAAAGTTTTCATCTGTTAATTCCTCAGGCAAACTACTCCAATCAACAAAACCATGTGTGAAAAAGCTTTGTTGAGTAACCTCTGCTAGTGTAGCAGTGGTTTGAGTAGGTTGAGTAACTTGTGGCATTTGCTGCACATGTACTTGAGGTGGTGTTTGGACATATTGAATCTGTGGTGCAGGTGCTTGAACATAATGGACAAGAACTGTAGCGACAGGATGTGCAAAGTGTGCAGTGTTTTGCATTTGAGGTGCAGGGGTATATTGGGAATATTGGACAGTGTTTTGAGGTCTTTTACCAGGATGTGTTAGAATTGGTCCTGCAGATTGTGATATGCATTCTCTGGCATAGTGACCCATTTTGTTACACTTGTAGCATTTAATTTTAGACTTATCCAACCCCACTTTCAACCCCCATGCAATCCTCGAAATCTTTTACCAGTTCTTTTGTAGAATTTACTTGCTCTAACACTTAAAAGTGCCAGCTGATGCAAAATGTCCATCTCTTCAAGGTTAGTGGGTTCAAAATGTTGTAAGTCATTCATTTCAAAGGACAAATTGTCAGAGGTCTGGCTTTCACAATTTGCAGCAAAAGCAAAATGGGGATCATAGTACTAGGATCAGAGTTGAAGTTGTTTCCATATGTTATGTCAATGTAATGATCAGAACTCTGATCCTTTCCATAGCTAGACCCCTCCTCATGACTATATAGAGCAGTGCTTCGCAGAGTATAATCATCAGTCATTTTCCCTGACTTTTGCAACTTCTTTTTCTGGTACAACTCTCTCTCATAAGTGAGGAGTCGTCCATGAAGTTGTGTCAAGATCATTTTCTTGTAACCAACAGCTGTTCTAGTGACATAAGCTACAGTCTCCCATTTCTCAGGTAAGGATCTCAAGAAACGACTATTTATAGTCGAATTTGGGTGTTCCACATTTACCAATTTGAGCTCACTGATGAGACAGCTATATCGTTCGAACTGTTGGGTTAATGATTAACCCTTAACGTGGCAAAATGTTTCATACTGTTGGTTTAAAACCTCTCTATTATTCTCTATCACCTCTTTAGTACCACCGAACTGCTCTTTAAAAGCATCCCATAACTCTTTAGCACTATTTCAATGAAGTAATCCCGCATAAATCTCATTGGGCAAGGTCGAAGCAACGATGCTTAAGGCCTTAGCATCCAATTCAATCTTGAGGAAATCCTGTTTAGAGTAATTTTCGAGTTTCTTAGGGACTTGAGTGTGGGGATCCTCTGTGATTGGAACCATGGGTATATGAGGTCCAAACACAACGGATCTCCAGCATCCGGTGTTCTGTTGGGCGAGAATATGATCCATCCGACGTTGCCAAATAAAATATTCATTTCGTTTCAACATCGGTGGTTTGAACATGGATCCAATATTGGATTCCGGTGTGTTTTGCGCCATTTCTCTTGTTTACAACAGATTTGTGTTTTAAAAACTTTTGTAGTAATAAAACTCTGTATTCAAGTAAAACTATCAAACAAATTAGCACAAAGAGCTGATCTGTTCAAATCAATTTAACTGTTAAATCAAAATCGATTGACCAGGCTCTGGTACCAATTGTCAGGATCTAAGTTTGAATTACATGTAATTTTTGTTTCTAAGAATGGAAAATGGATGGAATTAGAAAGATATGCAGTGGAATTAATGGAAAACTTTTACTACAAGCAATTGGTCGTTTGTTTTCATCACCATCATGCTTTCAAGTTGATAAACTTTGCATGTGATTCACAAACTCCCCCTTAGCCAATTACAATCGTTTGATAGTATGAAATAAAGAAGATAAAGTGCGAAATGATTTTTTTCAGGAAGACAAGTTAACTGTTACAACGATCACCTATTTATACTAACTATCTAACCACTGAGCATCTTTTGTGATGTCATGGTTGATAGTGACTGCTAAAAAAATGTAACTAACTAAAATACTGCTAAACTAAACTATCAGTGCATAGCACTGTTACATTGAATAAAATAAAAACTAGTCTAAGCTCTGATCTATATCCTCTTATCTTGATTCGTCTGTCAGACCTTTGCTTCTTGAACTATCAGATGATAGGAACAAATGTTTCAGGGAAAGCAGTGTAAAGGTAGATCAGAGGTTGGAACCTCTGATAGTTGAACAAAGCTCGGATATTGTATTTGGCTTTGTTATCATCTGTTCCTTTGTTAGGTTTCGATACCAACATATAGCAATCAGGAACAACTGTAAAAGTAGCAGCTGTGAAGATTCCTGATGCTTCTACAGATTCTGTTGGCCCTTTTTGCTCCCCCTGAACTTGAACATACTCTGCATTAACTTCATCGTTTAGAATTGCATCAAAATCAAACTCTCATGTAAACTTTGCACTTTCAACACTAACACCAACACCTCCATGATTATCATCGTCATCATCATCGTTTTTCTTATCTGCTTCCTCTGCATCTGCAGCTCTAGCTCGTTCTGTGACGCCCCGTGTTTTTCGATTTCTATCCATACTATAATTTTGAACGTGTTATTATAAAGTGCTGCAATAATATTTACTTTATGTGTGATTAAAGTCAAAATTAAATATATAAGCCCTAATGTGCAATCGAATTTGCAAACAATGAGATTCAAAGAATCGTCGTAACTTGTTGTGATGACATACTCGTAATGAATGTTGGTGACGACCCGGTTAGCATTTAGAAGCCCATGAATGTTCCTAATATGTTAGTATAAGGTAGAATTACAAGTCATTGGGGAAATTTTGAAGAAAAGCGCATACGCCTTAATTGGTGGTTTTTGTCAAAATTGTCCGAAAATTTGCTTGTGCTACAGACTTTTAGCAGTCTTAAGCAAACCCAGACACCACTAAATATTAGATAACATTCTAATTAGTAAAATTATAATGGAATTCATAGGTGAAGATTATTCCATAATTGTTTAGTTAAATCAAGTGAGATAGGACCCTAAACTTTTATAAAAGTTGCAAGACTTTTACAAAAGTGTAGGTGATGTATAAAAAAATAAATATATATGTAATATATATTTATTCCTACAAAATAAATAAAGAAAAATCAAAATTTTAAAAATCTCTACCTAATCATTCAAATCTCTTACACAATCCTCTAAATCCCCTAAATCTCTTACACAACCACTCACCATTTAACCCAAACCCACACTCCAACTTTCTAATCATTCAAAACCCTTCCCAAGACACTCTCTCTCCTCTCTCTCCACCCCTTCAAAACCGTTCACCCCCTCTTCCCCTTCTCCTCATCTTGTTTCAACTCCATCTCTCACAAGGCACTTCCATTTTCACACACTTGAAGCTTTTGAGCATTTCCTTGAAGGATCCAAGCATACATAGAAGATCAACAAGGAAGAATCAGCCCCAAGAAGCTCTCATACTCCTAGAAATCCTACTTCATTCATCTAAGGTAATCGATCTCTCAAATCCCTAAGATTTGAGATTGTAGTTTGTTTAAAAGTGAAGTTTGTAATACCCCGACCGCGTATAAAACAACTCGTGGCGGAAATGTCAGGGGGTCACGTTACAAATTGTATTAGTACCTGAAACATATGTAAAAATAAAGTCAACATTGAATGCTGGCGAGTAACATAGGTTTGTAAGTCAAATTCATGGATTTGTATTTGTTTTCCAATACCTCATTCGACTACGAGGGTCGATAAGTGAAAATCTTGTAACCAAACTTGTGGTTAATGTGTTTGGTATTGCAACATGTTTAACCCACTATAAAGTTTGGTATGATTAAGAAAATTTTGTAGCCATGAATCTTGACAAAAGTGTTTACTTTGTAAAACCGTGGAAGTAATCGGTTTAAAAGAAGCTTTGTATGGTTTATATACCTTTAATTGAAAACTATTTGTGTCTTGTCTAACCCAATCCTTTGGTTTTGTGTAAATTATTGTTCGTGTTTTAATCATCTTTGTGTAAACAAGTGTGGTCGTATGGTGAATACATTCAAACCTATTTTGACTCGTGTAACAAACCACCAAAGGGATCATCAATTGCACAGTTTCTGTCCTTCCCCAAATTTCCCCACAAACCCTAGGAAATTTGCTAACGGGATTGTCGGTCCCATGGTACCATAACATACTACTGGTCGGCGTGATCAAAGTTAATGAATGTACTCGTGTTATGAATAACGCACCACCAAGTTTCACACCTTATTGAAAACATATTGTATATATATAAACCATATGTATTGTTTTGAAATCTTGAAAATAGTTTAACACATATGAATCACCCCAAAATATTTAGAAACATAAAAAGGAGGAAGAACTATGTACTCACACTGAAAATCATTTTGTATTTATAAAAAATATATATATATATTGTAGTGAAATTATAAAAATAGTAATAGACACATATGTTTCACCCCAAAACATTTAGAAATGTAAAAGAAGGGACTATGTACTCACTTGGATTATGGATGACTTGCTTAAATGTGTTTAACAAAGCTCAAGTGTTTCCTAATAACATACAATGCACACGTGTTAGTAAAATAACCCAAGTCACTTTAGCGATACAACACGAGACAGAACCCCAATGGACTTAGTCGGGCAGAGCCTTGACATGCATTGGTGGGTCCTAAATCAATCGGTTAGCTTAGCCATACTACACGAGATAGAACCCCAACGAACTTAGTCAGGCAGAGCCTTGACATGCGTCGGTGGGTCCTAAATAAATCGGGTAGGGTGACGAATTAGTGATAGGGGTTAAGATACTTACAACGGGGCAGAGTTTAGGGATTTAGGGGGCCTCGGTATTTGAACAGAGCATTGAGAGAGAAAGAGACGTCGATTTTCGATCGAAAAGCGATTTGAACTCGTCCCACACCGGCCTTTATATACCCAATTTTTGACTCTCTCGCACGTCACGCGGTGAGACAGTGTGTCTCTCGCGTGGCATGGGGGAGGTTACCTAGGCCTAGATTGCAACCAGTCTTAGATAGGTTGGACACGTGTCGCAAAACGGAGCCACATGTCCTGGTACTATCCCGCGCGTCGCCGGAGATGCCAAGGATTCTGGCGTATGGCGCCTGGGAGGTCCAAATATTTCTTTTAGCTCTCAACGTGCGTGTTGCGATTAAGGTCCTTGTAAGATTAAGTATTTTGTAACCAATTTTATTAAAAACGTAACCGATCGAAATGAACAACAGTAAAATGCTGCAAATGTTACAGTCTCCCCTACTTTGGTGAATTTTGTCCCGAAATTGAATCAGAGGAGACTTGAGAGAAAAGATATGGATATTTTGCTTTCATTTGATTCTCTCGTTCCCATGTAAATTCTGGGCCACGTTTGGATTCCCAATGAACTTTCACAATTGGAATTTGACTACGTTTGAGCTTCTTGACTTCACGGTCCTTAATTTCCACAGGTTTCTCAACGAAATGCATAGTATCATCAATACGAATTTCATCAAGAGGGATGTGGAGGTTATTGGCTAAACACTTTTTCAAGTTGGACACGTGGAAGGTTGGATGAACATTTTCAAGTTTAGGATGTTGGTGCACATATGTCTGTTGCCTACGTCTAGGACGAGTCTGATGTATAGTTAGGGTTTCGCAGTGTCAAAAGTTAAAGAATTTTCGCACGAAAATTTCGTGCGAAAATTCCTTGGTCCCAGTCACTTGGTGCTATCATGTCTTGCCTATAAATAGGTGACTTGGGATGTTTGTTATGCATTCAGTTTTGTTGTTCAGAGGCGAAGCCCTGCTCGAGTCTGTAATCTTTCCGAAGTTAATTAATACAAGATTAAAATGTGTTTAACAGTAATCACCATACTTGTTGTTTGTTTGTTCACTCGGTTAACAATGAATTCCACCTTTGTTAGCTGAGCAAATCTCACCGAAAGCTCATGAGTTCTGATTTGAGAACAAACAACCAACTTTCAACTGGATTCAACCTTTCAAAGTTCAAGATTCATCCATTGAAAACTCTTCTTCTACCTTTTCTTGGAACTTAATATAGATATGAGGGATTTCATGGACAAATTGAACTAGGTTTTTAGTATAATGTGTTAAAATCAATTCTAAACAAACCTCTGAAACATACAAACCTAAAATTCATCAAAATCATGCTTGAAATTGAAGAAAACGTGAATTTGTAAACAAGTGTTCGAAGCAGATAAGAATATTCGCACGAAATACTATATTTCGTACGAAAATTAGAAAGTTAAAATACTTAAAAGTTTGAAGTGTCAGCAGTTATAAGTTTTCGCACGAAACCAATTTTCGTACGAAAATCAAAAATTTCGCACGAAATTTTAGGTCACCGTTTCGTACGAAAATTTCTTGTCTGATCTTGATTTTAAATTTGCGTCAAGCTAACTAATTCTAATCTGTTTTCTTGTTAAAAGCATTTTTAAGATGTCAGGTGAGGAAGAATTTCATAACGTGTTTGCCACACAAGAAGTTACAACTTCCGTAGCAGCTCAGAATATGAATCTCGAAAATGAAATGGGAAATACAAAGCCTCTGAAGCTCATGAACATAGAAGATTACGAGAGTTGGAGTGAGAGATTCAAAAACTGGGTTCAAGCAAAAAATTTAAACTGTTGGTTTGCACTTGAGAACAAGTACCAAGCACCACTTAATGAACTTGGTCTTTAGAAAACATTGGCTTGCTTGTCCAATGAAGAACGAGAAAAATACGTTAATGAGAAGAAGATGATGAATCTTCTGCAACAAGCCATAAAAGAAGATATCTTGGTTCTTTTGCAACATGACGATGAGGCACAGTCATTGTGGCTTGCCTTACGATTGAGGGCACAAGATAGTACTCAGCTCAGAAAGGGAAAGAAAACGCTATTGAACAAAGAATTTGAAGTTTTCAATCTCCTTCAAACAATGAAACAGCTCATAGAAAGATACTGCCACCTGGTAGTTCAAAGGAAGCGAATGGGAATTGTTAAAACCAATGAAGAATTAGTCGATAAATTGGCAGATTCACTACCTGAAGCAGAATGGGAAACATCTTTACCCATACTGAAGAATGGAGCCGAGTATGATAGTCTCAGTTTGCCAAGATTCATCAAAAAATTGGAAGGGAATGAATTAGAGATGCAGAAAATGGCAAAGAGCAAGAAGTCAAACTCGCAACAGGATGTGAGTCTATACTACAAAGGAAATTCAAATACACCTGTTCAGAGTCCCAAGATTCAAACAGCTTTCAGTGCCAACTCTAATGCTAGTCCAGCCTCCAATCAATCAAGTGGATTTCAATCGTTTGCTTCCTTCAATCCAAATATTTCACAAGGGCAACAATCGTCTCAAAGCTCCAACCAACCACAAACCAGTCAACAAAATCAATCTAACTCCAACCAGTGAATTCTACAATGTAATATTGCAGTAAACCTTCAGAATGCTCAAGATTTCAGCGAGCAGACCGCGAAACGGTACATGGTACTACTTGCAACAGTTCTGGAATCTTATGAAAGTTTAGTAGCTGGAAGAATCGGTAATCCGGAAATGACAAAAGAGGATTATGACCAGACCGATCCGGAAGAGATGGAATTGATTGATATTATGTGGTGTATGGCATCAGTGGTTCGTAGAGCTCAGCACTTCATGGAAATCATAGAAAGAGACGATTTGAGAGGCCTTGATGGAAAACTAGGATTTGATAAATCCAAAGTTGTATGCTTTAAATGCAGGGAGAAAGGACACTTCAAACGTGATTTGGGGATGATTATTACAAGAAGGCAATTTACCATCAACCACAGCCAGAGAAAAGAATGGTGCAAATCGAAGATGGAGCTTCAAACTCAAAAGATAAAGCTCTAGTGGCCACACACGAAGATGAAGGGTTCAACTGGAATAACATCATCTCCAAAAAGGAAAGTCTTGCTCTCGTAGCCGAAATTATGGAAGAACCTGAATCATCTGAAGAAGTCTCAGAAGAAGAAATGAAAGAAGTTTTTGCAAATTACTTAAGATCATCAACAGAAGAAGAAGAATGTCACAGAGGTACTCCTAAACCTTGTTTGTTTGACACAGTTCTTAAAACTTTTGCAGGTAGCTTTGATTCTGGTCACAAAGGAGAAAGCCCTGACGAGACAAATACATAGTGTATAGAAGTAACTAATGTAACACTGGATAGCTTAACTAACATTGCCAACCAAGCACTCATGGCCAATACAAAAGAGGTAGTCAGTATGGAAGAACAGGTAGAAAAGGTTGAAACAATAAAAGAAACAATTAAAACTCAAACTGTCGAAATGATCAGTCCATGCTTAAAATGTGCCAAAGCGTGTGAACAATGTGCTGAGAAAGAGAAAGATTTTATAGAACTTAAAACATACAATGATAAGTTGTTATATGATTATAACACTGTAAAAGAATCCTATGATAAACTCAGCAAGACCATTTGACAGTATGAGAAAGCAGTCAAAGAAGATGAGAAAACACTTTCAATGCTCAAAGCAACTGTGATGGACAAACAAATGGCCATTAATCTGCACATTAACACAATTGCTGAGCTAAAAAGTGAGTTGGAGAAAACTAAAATTGAAACTGAAAGAGTTAACAAATTGTTAATCAGTTATTCTACTAGCATGTATGTCCTTGATCACATTCTTCCAAAAACAGAAAACAGCAAAGAAGGTAAGAAGAATGATAAAAACCATGGAAAATGTTACAATCATGTTCCACCTCCTATGTGGAATAGCTATGCTAAGAAACATCCTGGCGGGTTGGATAAGACATTGGATATAAATTTACTCACCGAAAAGAGTAACCAGCTGGCCGAAAATCTTGATGTAACATATTCCAAATCTAAAAAACATTCTGAATCGGAGGTGGTAACCAAAGTGGTTGAAAATGAGACTGATAGCACAATTTATGAGAGTGCTGAGTCAAACAATGAGAAATCAGAGTCAAGTTCACGTTCTTGAAGTGAGAAGTTTTCATGAAAATTTTATCACAGTATCAGATAATAGTTTAAATGATGATCCTAATGTAGTGATCTAAAAACTGAAAGGATCAGATAAACTATATACTGATGAAGATTTTCCAGTCCAGAATGTTAACTTTGACCGTGTCGACAATTTTTTTAAGCTCATTGAAGTTGACACATCTGATCTTGAAAGGGAAGTTGCTGGTTTCTAATAAAAACCCAAGAAGTCTAACAAAACCATCCATCCCAGAGGTAGAAGTTACCCTGAAAATAAGAGGGATGGTTTAGGGTTTGAAAAGAAAAGAAATAATAAATCGCGAAAGACAAATTTTACAAAGAAAGTTGAGTTTGTTTTTGGAACTAGCACTGTTGATGAAAAAGAAGTCAATAACAAACAAACCAACGATTAGTTTAAAAGGGAAAAGGAGCTTCGTGAACAAGCTTTGGAACATACTACTGGAAACGACAGTAGAACGTGCTACGGATGTAACAAAGTTGGGCATATTGCATGACAATGTTCCCAAAATCATCCAAAGCCCGTTCATGAACAAAAGAGGCTCACAGTAGATGAGAAGAAAAAGGGTCCAGAGTTTGTCCCAACAAAGATTTTAAAAAGAAAAGATAATCCCAGTCCTAATATGGAACCAACAACTGAAATCATTTCTAAATATGAAGTTGGTGAAACATCTAAGAAAAATGAAAAGAAAGAATCTAATCTTTACATCAAAGAGGCATTTTCAAAAGTACAAACCAGGTAGCCAAAGCAAAAACATCTTCTGTGCCCACAAAATCAACCAATGTTCCAGTCAAACCAAAAGATAAGACTAAATCAAAGACTGGACAATGGGTTGAGACTAAGAAAGATATCAAAGTTGTCAATGTTCCAAAGGTTGACATTGCCATCCCACCTAAGACCGATAAGGCTTGGGTCTCTCTCTTTAAGTAATATGTTTTTCATGTGTGCAGGGGCTTCCAAGGTCAATCATTTCAAAGTGGCTCATGGACAGTGGAGCTTCTAGGCACATGACAGGGATGTTAGCTTTGCTATACAATGTAAAAGCTATCAGGGGAGGTTATGTTGGGTTTGCCGGAACACAGGGCGGCAGGATTGTGGGATCCTCATGCGCGCTCCACGTGAAAATGATTTATATGTCTTGGACATGAGCGTCGCATCCACTACTTCAAAGGAAGGACAATGTTTTGTATCAAAAGCTACTGAAAAGGAACCAATTCTATGGCACATAAAGATGGGTCACATTCAACTAAGGAAGATGAATTTCTGGTGCACAACGATCTAGTGGAAGGGGTGAACTTAAAAGCTTCCACTTATCAGATGATTGTCTTAGCTGTAAGAAGGGGAAGCAGCATAAGAAATCACACCCAAGAAAGTTACTAAACTCAATCAAACTTCCACTAGAAAGGTTACACATGGATCTCTTCGAACCAGTTAATGTGAAAAGTATTACTGGAGATCTTTACTGCCTTTTCGTCACCGATGACTATTCTAGGTTCTCGTGGGTTTTCTTTCAAGAAAGCAAGAAGGAAATGTTCGAAAATTTGATGATCTTGTTTCGAAGATTGAAAATTTTTACCATTTGCCTATCAAAAGAATCAGAAGTGACAATGGCACTGAGTTTAAGAACAACAAAATGCTCGAATTTTGCAATGCTAAGGGTATTCATCATGAGTTCAGTGCCCCCTATACTCCTCAACAAAATGGAGTAGCTGAACGAAAGAACAGAACGCTTATCGAGACTGAACGCACGATGCTTGCTGATTCAAAATTGCCTATTAACTTTTAGAGCGAAGCTGTTGCATCTGCTTGTTACACCATTAATCGCGTAATGACTGTCAAGCTCCACAAAAAGACATGCTTCAAACTTCTTAACCAGCAAAAGCCTAATCTGAAGTTCTTGGAACCTTTTGCATCATCGTGTACTGTACTGGACCCAGAAGGAAAATTTGGAGCCAGATCTTTGGAAAGATTCTTCGTAGGGTATGCAAGTCCACAAAAGAGAGTCTATCTTCCAAGCATGAATCAGGTTATCATCGCTCAACATGTTGATTGTCAGAGATACACAACACCCATGCAAAAACCTAGAGATCTTTGGCTGTTTAATTACGAAGGGTTGTGGAATTCGTATGACCTGCCAGAAGAACCATCCGTGGAAGAACTTCTCTTGTTATTCCAACAACATTAGATATCTAATCAAGAGCAAGTAACATGACCTTTGGTGATTTCTCTAACAACAACACCTTCCTCGGAAGCAGGTCCGAGCAACACTCAGCCAGAATCAGTTGTTGCACCAGTTCAGAATATTGCAGAACCTCTTCCACTCAACCAGCTACGCAGAACCTGAATGAACTCCTACCTTTGATGATGGGAGATCCAGTTCCGATGAAGGATCAGAAGAGATTACAAGTTATCTTAACAATCAAGCTGCCGAAACCAGTGCTAGAAATGAGGCTACTTCTTCAGAACAAGTTGCTAATCAGAATATCACTAATCTGGATAACACAGTAAATGTTCCAGGTGAAGTAATGCCAAGAACAGTGTCCTACCATCCGTCAGACAACATCATAGGAGAACTACAAGCTGGCGTGAAAATGCGAAATCAGATCAATAAGGATCTAAGTTGTTTTTATTCTAAATTTCCTCCACTTCAAAATAGATTTTCACATAGTTGTTTTGTTTCTCAGGTGGAACCAGATAACTACAGAGATGCTCTTACAGATGAAAGTTGGGTGGAAGCAATGCAGGAAGAATTATTGGAGTTCCAGAAACTAGGTGTCTGGGAACTTGTTGACCTACCACCAAAACAGAAAAAGATAAACACTCGGTGGGTTTTCAAGTGCAAAAGAGATGATAGAGGAGTGGTTGTCCACTACAAAGCTCGGCTCGTAGTTCAAGGTTTTCGTCAACATGAAGGGATAGATTACAATGAAGTCTATGCCCCAGTCACGCGTCTTGAAGCTATCCGCATTTTTCTAGCATTCACCTCATTGAAAGGTTTTAAGGTATACCAATTAGATGTGAAGTCTGCTTTCATGTACGGTAAGGTGAAAGCGGAGGTATACGTCGGCCAACCACCAGGGTTTGTCAATCTGATAGACAAGGAAAAGGTCTACTTGCTGAACAAAGCACTATACGGTTTACACCAGGCCCCGAGAGCCTGGTACGAGACACTTTCCAAACATCTTCTGGCTAACCGATTCACCAAAGGAACAGTAGACAGTACCCTCTTTACCAAGGAAGTAGATGGACATCTGATTATTGTGCAGATCTGTGGATGATATTATCTTTGGGTCGACAAATGAACAGCTGTGTAAGGAAATTGAGAAAGTCATGAAATAGAGATTCGAAATGAGTGCTATGGGAGAGATGAAATTCTTTTTGGGGCTTCAGGTTGAATGATATACGTTAAATTACACATACTTTAGTCCCCCATTTTTCCCCTGTTTTATGCTTTTTTTGGCTATAAAATCGAAGTTTTGGCACTTAATCATTTATCTCAGGCCACTTTCTGGGCTCTGGAGACACCGTCTTTTGCTCGGAATCAAGCCCCCATAGTGCCGAGAAGCTCCGTTACCATCCGGGTCTTCAATCTCTTGCTTGTTTATGGTTTGATTCTTGAATCTTTCCAAGTTTTAGATTATGTTCAAGCATTTGGTTGATGTATTATGTATTATTATAGCTTAAGGGCAAAAACACTAGTATTCCTTGTTTCATAAACAACCACTAGTATGTTAATCATGTTTGTAATGACAGTTAACAACTTTTTATGTTAACCCTTGATGATTGTTTTGCAACCTTGTTATTGATATTGGATTCTTGATTATAGTTAATTGTCTTGGATTATTAGAACATGGTTAGTTAGGATATTTGAAAGAAGAAGCTTAATTAATCTTGAATTAGTAAACTTTAGCTTTGTTAAAATGTTTACCCAATGAGACTACAAATGGGTATTGGGTTAATAAGAGGTAACTAATATTAATCAACAGTGTTTTCCGTCACGTAAGGGCCTTAGCGGGTTAGATGGTGTCGTTATGAATTCTTAACATAAAGCATAAGCTTAGTTAGTAGTTTCGGCCAAAATTGCTTTCTTAGTGAATTTATGCTTAAGATTCGTAAAATGAACTTGGTTGTGATTTAATCCAGTTTATGCTTGTCTCGGTGGTTGCATTGTGTTTATCGGTGTCTCTTTCCTTGATTAAGTGAGGTTAGAAAACTCTTAACGGATGACTAACTTATCTTTAGGGGATTTTCATAGACATTTATCAATAGGGCGTGAAAGAACAATTTTAGGTGGTTAAAATGTGTTTATCGTTTTAACTTTCCGAAGAGTTGTCATGTTAGGATTCCTGAAGGGGATACTAATTGTCTTTGAAAAATGGAAAATTGACCAAGTGACTTAGTGGCATATCCGACTTAATTAACATATTCTGGCTGTTCATAAAGCAAGGCTATATTTATATTTTTCATATTTGGAGTCTATTATTTTTACAAAAAGAAAAAGAAACAAAAATCTTATCTATTAGTCATTTACTAGTTTAAACACTTAATCAACCTATCTTTTATACCGGTAGAATAACGACAAAGGTTTAGTACTTTTGCTTCCGCCCGCATCCATGGATCGATACTTGGTTCTTACCGATACTTTACTACATATATGACGGGGTACACTTGCTCTTTCGTGTGTGTTTTAATCTTGAAGTATAAATCTTTTTTTATAAATTTAAAACCGAATCGTGTATAAAATTCATTGTAAAAATGTGTATATACACGCACACATCAAGTTTTTGGCGCCGTTGCCGGGGATGTGGTGAGCTTTAGGAACGACCCGAGTCAATATTTTACCGGTGTACATACTTGTGAATACTCGTAAATATCTTCTATTCCATTTATGTATTTGATTGTTTGTTAATATTTTTATTTTTAGTCGATTTGGTTTATTTGTTTTCAAGCTTGATTAAATATGTATTGGTTTTTTATTCCACTTGTTTGTTCAAATTCGAACTAGTTATTCATTTATCTCTTGAATTTTTGAAACCGAAAAACTACTCTTGTCTTAACCGGTTTAAGTATTTTTATTCGTTTTCAATTTTATAAATTTTTTGCCTACCTGTTAGTTTTAGAAGTATTTTCATTTTTTTTAAACATAAAAATGTTGTTTATTACAGCAAAATAAAATTGTCAGGCCGGTTGATTCGGCAGTGGAGGTAATCGAACTCCACGCCCCGCACGCGTAACAAGTGTGGGGGAGGCAGTCTAGCTATCGACTCATTGAAAAAACTTAGCACGCGTGTTTAGCACGCTTGGGGGTAAATTTGTAAATATTATATATATTTTTTTCTTTGGTTTTACTAATTGTTTCAATATTTGTAAGTTTTTATAGTTGTAATTCAAGCCTTGTAGATTTTTGGCATTGATATGGTCAACAAATTGGTAAAATCTTGTAAAAATGGTGGTTTTTGATGAAAAAATCAAATTTGAAGGATTCTGCACCATCTGTCTGCAGAGACACAGGTACTGCACGGCCGTGCGGTTATCGGCACGACCATGCACTTCAATTGTTCGAGAACTGGTGTGCAACTCAGTGCATTTTTGAGTTGCATGGCCATGCATGTTATGTGCACGGTCGTGCAAGTCATGATTGCACGCCCGTGCAAACAAAAAAAAAAACTATCAGAAAAAAATGTAAAAAAAACCATTAAAAAACAAAAACAAACAAACAAATCAATATATATATATATATATATATCAAAAGTAAAAACCGTATAGTGCACAATCGTTCTCTCTTTTCTCTCCTCCAACAAATCACCGTTTTTGTAAGAAATCATCACAAAGCACACCAAAGGTAAGAATCGTTTCTTACTTCTTTTATTTTATTTTATTTTATTTTATATTTCATATTTAATCTTGCTTTTTATCTTATATTAGTATTTTTCTTCAAGAAATTTGGGGGTTTCTTTATAAATCCAACTAAAACCCTAATTCTTGATATTTTGTATAAACCTTGTACTTTAATCGTGTCGAGAGCGTGCGGTTCGCTGTTGCAACTCGTGTCTATCTTTTATTTTCTTGGTTTGTTATGTTTTATTTAACGGTTATTATTTTGTGGTATATTTTTTTAGAACCCCCCGGATATGTTTTTCTCAAAATATACTACTTTTTTCTATTTTATTTTCTTCTTAGCTAATGGATAGGATGGTTATTTTTATTATTATTATCTATTATATGTTTTATTTTGTGATCATTTTGTTGCCGTGGTTTTTGTTATTGTGACATTCATGCAGGTACTAGATATACACTGGGCGAGATAAACAGAATCGAGTCGGCAGTTCATTCCTTCATCTTCATCACTGTTCAGGGGAGTGTTATTATCCTTTTTCTCTATTTTTGGGTTTCGCATTGGGTACAATGCGAAGTTCAAGTGTGGGGAGGGGTTTAACATTGTGACTTTGTTTGTCCCTTAAAAAAACCTCGCTATATTTGTACTATAATATAAAATAAACACTTATAAAAAAAACTTTCAATCAAATAAACCGGTTGGTTGTTGTTTTGGAAATCATCGGATTCGATAAAGAACCAACAAGCCTAATAAATTCCGAAAAAAGATAACTAAAAACGTGACAAACAAAGAAAGACTTGCATGTTAATTTTCACACTTTTACCCATTCCCTCCGTTATGTGAGCATGTTCTTGAGCCTAAGATTAGTTATATGTTTGTTCATTTCGGATTAGGAGTGAGCCGGATGTCTCGTGTAGTTTAGAACTTGTCACTAGCATACTTGTCGAGACCATAAACATGTGAGATTGTGTAAAAATAATAGAGGCACTTAGAGAACCTTTTGTTTCTAGCCTTTTTCTTTCATTTGTTTTCCCTAAATCCTATGTCATCCACTAGGATTAACCACGTTGAGCCTTATCCCGTGTTCTTCTTTCTTTTATCCAACCAATTAACCCACTAAGCCAAATTTAGCATTTTTTTTATTTTTAAACCTTAATGTTAAAACTCGGTTAAAGTTACCGTATAGCTAGCGTTCTTTGTTGTACAAAAGCATTAAAGTTAAAAAAACAAAAAACAAAAAATAAATAAAAATAGAAAATAGGACACCCTAAAATAGGGTGAAGACGGGAAGATTCGAGCAATTTTGATTGCTAAAAGAGAAGAATATCGTCGACTAGCTCGAAAATTCACATGTTGTTTTTTTAAAGCATTATTTATGTATAGTTTTGTTTATTTTACGCTAGTTAAATGCATCTACTGAGTTTTAACCATTTAGTCACTTTTAAATGTCCATTCCACACCTTTCCCCTAGCCTATCGTTACAACCCGTAAAGACCTCTTGATTTACACTTTTTCACATGTTACTTGGTGGAGATTAGATCTTTTGATAAGCTTATGATATTACACGATTCATTGTATAGGCATAGAGTGTTTACACATACGCATTTATTGTATGTTTCACATATATAGCCGAGTGTGTGTGAACAATGTGAGATGTGTGAGGATTTGCATGCTAAGTCAATCGGATGTGGAATCATGGCTTTTTGGTTATCTTTACATATATTTGCATGCGCTTGTTTGGTTTAGATTCTTTGACGATGTCTTTCGAACAAGCCAGGTTAACTATTATATATGTGTATTCGTCAAGTAGTTTGTAAATTATGTAATCTCGTTAGAAATTTTCTTTAATCCTATTTTGATTTTAGTTTGCTTGAGGACAAGTAAAGTTCAAGTGTGGGGGAGGTTTGATATACGTTAAATTACACATACTTTAGTCCCCCATTTTGCCCCCGTTTTACGCTTTTTTTGGCTATAAAACCGAAGTTTTGGCACTTAATCATTTATATTTTGGTTTACAGACCTTAAACAGCGTACCGGACAAGAAAATGAAGAAAAAATGGATTTTCCGGCCGAATCGGCAAAGATACGAGAATTCTGTTGAGTTCAACACCATTGGCATGGCAGTGCCAATCTTGATTCTGCGGCGCACTCTCGGACATGCACGGCAGTGCCACCTTTGGCACGACAGTGCCGACCTTGATTCTACGGCGCACTCTCGTACATGCACGGTGGTGCTACCTTTGGCACGGCAGTGCCAATATTGAAATATCTGCCCAAATCTGCTGACGTCACAAGATCTCATGAACAGTGCACGGCCGTGCACTTTATTGGCACGGTCGGGCCGATTGAAAAAGTTATAAAAAAACAACAGATGGCATTCTGGTCGAGATCTGGAAATTTTGGGAGCATCTCAGGCCACTTTCTGGGCTCCGGAGACACCGTCTTTTGCTCGGAATCAAGCCCCCATAGTGCCGAGAAGCTCCGTTACCATCCGGGTCTTCAATGTCTTGCTTGTTTTATCGTTTGATTCTTGAATCTTTACATGTTTTTTATTATGTTCAAGCATTTGGTTGATGTATTATGTATTATTGTAGCTTAAGGGCAAAAACACTAGTATTCCTTGCTTCATAAACAACCATTAGTATGTTAATCATGTTTGTAATGACACTTAATAACTTTTTATGTTAACCCTTGATGATTGCTTTGCAACCTTGTTATTTATATTGGATTCTTGATTATAGTTAATTGTCTTGGATGATTAGTACATGGTTAGTTAGGATATTTGAAAGAAGAAGCTTAATTAATCTTGTATTAGTAAACTTTAGCTTTGTTAAAATGTTTACCCAATGAGACTAGAAATGGGTATTGGGTTGATAAGAGGTAATTAATATTAATCAAGAGTGTTTTCCGTCACATAAGGGCGTTAGCGGGTTAGATGGTGTCGTTATGAATTCTTAACATAAAGCATAAGCTTAGTTAGTAGTTTCGGCAAAAATTGCTTTCTTAGTGAATTTATGCTTAAGATTCGTAAAATGAACTTGGTTGTGATTTAATCTAGTTTATGCTTGTCTCGGTGGTTGAATTGTGTTTATCGATGTCTCTTTCCTTGATTAAGTGAGGTTAGAAAACTCTTAACGGATGACTAACTTATCTTTAGGGGATTTTCATAGACATTTATCAATAGGTGGTTAAAGAACAATTTTAGGTGGTTAAAGTGTGTTTATCATTTTAACTTTCCGAAGAGTTGTCATGTTAGGATTCCCGATAGGGATACTAGTTGTCTTTGAAAAATGGAAAATTGACCAAGTGACTTAATGGCATATCCGACTTAATTAACATATTCTGGTTGTTCATAAAGCAAGGCTATATTTATATTTTTCATATTTGCAGTCTATTATTTTTACAAAAAAAAAAGAAACAAAAATCTTATCTTTTAGTCATTTAATAGTTTAAACACTTAATCAACCTATCTTTTCTACCGGTAGAATAATGACAAAGGTTTAGTACTTTTGCTTCCGCCCGAATCCATGGATCGATACTTGGTTCTTACCGATACTTTACTACATATATGACGGGGTACACTTGCCCTTTCGTGTGTGTTTTAATCTTGAAGTATAAATCTTCTTTATAAATTTAAAACCGAATCGTGTGTAAAATTCATCGTAAAAATATGTATGTACACGAGCACGACATTGAACAACTGCCAGACGGTATTTTCATTCACCAGACGAAGTATGTTCATGACGTGTTGGAGAGATTTGACATGACAGGTACTAAACCCGCGTCTACCCCTTTAGCCACGAACCACGACATTTGTCCAGACGAGCATGGAGAAAGAGTCGATGAAACATTATATCGCTCTATGATCTGATCCTTGATGTATCTCACAGCTTCAAGCGCCAGATATCAGTCAAACCCGAAGGAGTCACATTTGTTAATCGTCAAAAGAATCATGTGCTTTGAAAGGATGCCCTAACACTGGCTTGTGGCATCCACACTGCGACGATTCCAACCTTGCGAGTTACTCCGACTCTGATTTTGGTTGATGCAAGTAGAATGCAAAATCTACAACGGCCGGCTGCCAGTTCTTCGGAACACGTTTGGTAACATGGCAATGCAAGAAATAGACCACGGTCGCTCTCTCTACTTGTGAAGCTAAATACGTTTCAGCATCCAGTTGTTGTTCTCAGATACTATGGATACAACAACAGATAAGAGACTTTGAACTGAAATTTCTTGATACGCCCATATATGTAGATAACAAGGCGGCTATTGATATCATAGTCAATCCGTGTCAACACTCACGCACTAAACATATTGAGATTCGATACCACTTTATCCGTGACTGTCACGAGAAAAGGTTGGTACGAATTAAGAAAATCCACACTGATGACCAAAAAGAAGATTTTTAAACCAAAACTTTTGACAGAGCAAGATTTCGAAATCTTTCAAAATTAAATGGTTTAAAGAATCTGACATCAGGGGATGTTTATGAGGTTGATTTGAGGATGACGATGTTGTGTGTAACATCCGTAAAAAAACCGGATTTACCAAACCCGCTCCGTTTATCAACCGAACAATCAGTTAAAAATTTCGTTGCGTATTTAATGCCCAAATTAATTTTAAACGATATATAATTAATAAGTATATTAGAATATAAAAGTTACATTTGAAAAAGTATTGAAAATAATGAAATAAAAATAAATGGCTGAAGCCGGGTTTCGAACCCGGGTCAACCAGATACAGCAACGACTTAACTCACATCCCTACAACCGCTCCGCCACTTGTGATGTTTGTTAATATATTGAACCAATTAATACATAAATCAATCTGGAAATCAAAACCCAGTGCACAACGCGCCCAAATCCGCTCACGCCGGAAATCCCGGCAATTCCATCAAAGTTTGCCGTTTCTTTTTTGTCATAACGTATACGTTAACAAGTAAGGTCGGTTATAACCGAAGAAAGCCATCAATTTCATTAATTGCTTTGAATTTCTATTGAAACCGAAAATACAATCCAAATTCGGGATTGTACCTTGTTCATCAGTTAGGCTCACGTATCTATTCAACTCACACTCATCATTTCGCACAGAAAACTTCGCCGGAAGTCACCGGAGTTCTCTGAAAAATTACCGGAAAGTTTCGCCGGAAAACCGAATTCAATCCACCTTTTCTTCTTACCCAAAAATAAGATCATAGAACCCGTACTGACATCACTCCCACTCACCTTAAACCTCTGAAGAATCTCGGTCGCAAGAAATTTCACTCGCCGGAATTCTCTGCAAGTCGCCGGAAAACCGGGACTTTCATATACACGGTAATTACCTCGATGTTTCTATTTCATTCCATTATAAAACGAATTCTAACACCATTTCATCGCTCAGAATCAACCTCAGACGACATTGCCGGATTTTTCTGTTTTCGCCGGAAAATTTCCAAAGTTTCAGAATCACGCTGATAACCGGTATGATCATGTAATCTACTGATAGTCGTTACCCAGTGCTTCAATTTCACCTTTAATTCATCCAAACTAATTATTGACTCTAACAGCCGAAGGTCACCAGAACAGAGCCGAAGAGCTTCGCCGGATTTTCTGAAGAAGACGATCTGTTCGGTATTTTCTTTCCCCAAAATCTTCGGTTCAATACTTTTCAATTGTTCATCTTGTTCATTAATCGAATTAATCAAGTAACAGTTAGATAACCGTTGCCTGAGTTTTGAACGAAGAAGACGAAGTAGTTATGTTATAAGATTATTTAAAATCGGAATTATAAACGGGTTAGACACATAGTCCAGCGGTGGACTGTGTGCAAATAAACACATACACGTCGCGAGTTCGATTCCTGTCCCAACCTCATTCGCTGTAATAAAATGCCTCTTTTTCTTAAAACTGAACCGGGTTAACTTCAGTAAGATGTTAAGTATAGTAAAAACTAGATTATTTACCAAGTTAGACACACAGTCCAGCGGTGGACTGTGTGCCAAACTAAACCACAGGTCCCGGGTTCGAGACCTGTGGCGAGCACCGAGCCGATGCATTAAAATCGTTTTTAAAATAAATGATTTTCGGATTAATTCAATTAGTATATAAATATAATTAAAAACAGAAATATTTCGGGTTAGACACGTAGCTCAGTTGGTAGAGCTGCGTACACGCGAACGGGAGGTCTCGGGTTCGAGTCCTGCCCGGCGCATACATTTACACAATAAAATCGGTCAACAGGTCAACGGTCAATAAGTCAACGGTCAAAAAGTCAACATTTTTTTATTTTTATTTATTTATTTTATTTAAAAATCAATTAAAAATACTTTAAAATAACATTTTTAAAGTTAGAAAATAGCCTAAAACTCACAAAAATATATCCAAAAATTCTATTAAAGTTGTTAATAAAATCCATTTATTTACCTTACTTTTTCATTATTAATTAGGTTAGTTATTCCTCATCGATCAATCCTCTAAACTCGTGCGCATTCATCATCATTCACCGAACGCATCCACTGTGAGTGAATCTATACAAATTCCTCGTTTAAATCACGTTTTTGGGGTGTATCATGTGTCTTACTATTTATTATATTTAAATCATTGTGCATACATCATATCATGAATAAATGTGTATCCAGCCTGCGTAAACTGGTTGTGTGATTATTGTTTAGATTTAATTTATTATTTTCAGTACATGCAATTTCATAGGCCGCCGCTCCCCATTACATTATGAGCGTTGAGCAGTTCCCCATTACATTATGAGCGTGAACCTGGCATTGCCTACATACGATCGGCTCCGTTTGATTGAGCCTTGATCGCACAGACATTTTTCATTTTCAGTACATGCAATACGATTGGCTCCGTTTGATTGAGCCTTGATCGCACAGTTTCATTTATGTTATATATTTATGCAAGTTGATATGTTATTGTATGTTGTTGGTTTGTTAATGTATGTTATTGTTCGTTGTTGTTTGATATCGTATGCTAATGGTTTGTGATTGTATGCTGTTGGTTTGTTAATGTATGTTATTGTTTGTTCTTGTTTGTTATTGTATGCTAATTGTTGTTATTGTATGATTATTTACGTTTGTTCATATATGAATATTGCACAATTTTTCCATATTAAATACAACCAGAAATAAATAATAAATGTTTTCTAACAAGGTTCACTCGCCAACTTTTTGTTGATCCAAAAACCATTTTTACATATGATACAGGAACAGGATGAAGCAAGGAAAACATAGGAAATTGCCTTAGAAGAAAAATAATGAAGTTTAGAAGGATGAGTAGAACATGTTGTATTTGTTTGATATGATTGTATGATCTCTTTTTAAATTGAAATAATAAATATGAAACCTTGTATTAAATGTCATGAGCTTTGATGAAAACCCAATCATGCCCCGGTCACCTTTTCCGCTGCGGGTCGGGGTGTGACAGATTGGTATCAGAGCTTTTGATTATAGGGATATATGATAGGTTATCAGACCCTTAGAGCCTATACTATAGTTGAGTAGATTTTAATTGTTTATGTGGTTACATGCAAACTTATGATATTTATTTGTTTCATGTTTATTACATACACAAATGCATGCAAACATTTCCAATATTATAAGATACATAGTGAATTATACTTGCAGTCAAACATACATACTTACATACATATTCATCATACATGTTACAATATTCACATATTCAAATCATATTCATACTTCCGTTATTCAAGATTTTGTCGCATTTTTCATTTTTCAAATCTCATCAAAGTGAGTTCTGCGACGGGCATGTAGTAACTGTAAGGGTACAAGTACCGGTACTCGGAACATCCTGTCTAGGTTGGCATTCGTATAAATCCAATATAACGGACCAGTTTGTCTACCTGGGGACTAACGATGAGAGTACGAAGGACCTATTAGGCCAAAGCATGCCACACCAAACGTTGTTCGAACTAACCCCACTTTGAGGTGTCACCGTGTCCACACCTGGACACATTCCGAATATCATACGTTACATATTTATCGATTTTCTCCGGGT
Organism: Scalesia atractyloides; assembly: GCA_947069175.1. Taxonomy (NCBI): domain Eukaryota; kingdom Viridiplantae; phylum Streptophyta; class Magnoliopsida; order Asterales; family Asteraceae; genus Scalesia; species Scalesia atractyloides. Next base: position 42,402,305 of record CAMTDV010000015.1, read on the forward strand.
TTAGTGTACCTAACCAGGCAAACACATGCGAACCATATGAAAAACCCGGTAATCATGGGGGCCCACATGATTACGAAGGTGAAGTATGGCGGCATGCAAGGCCCAATTACGAGCAAAGCCCAAGACATCCTATGGATGTAGTAGATTTATTTTGCTATGTTTATTTTATGAATGTTCATTCCTAATACAACACATGATCCCAAAAGCATCCAACTCATACTCTTGATATGTATTCCTTATAGATGTCTTCTAGCCTCGCTCGTAGGAAGATGAGATCAAGAAAAGCCCGTGAGCGCATGGCTGCCTTAATCGCTCAACAAATGGCTGCCGTAATACCCAACATTGTAATTCAAGTCCAACAAGCCCTTACCGCTAATCCTGTCAACCAAGAGGATCAAAATGTTATCAACCCTTCCCCAAATACCACTAAATGCACCTACAAGCATTTCAAATCCTGCGACCCTACAAAATACGAAGGGACTGAAGGTGTCACCGCTCTTCTCTATTGGTTTGAAGAAATGGAAAACATTTTTCTAACTTGCGATTGCCCCGATAATCGCAAAGTGCGATATGCTACTGGTCGTTTATTTGGAATAGCACTTACTTGGTGGAATACAGAGAAGGCCAAACGAGGTGTTGAAGATGCTATGACTTTGACTTGGGAAGAGTTGAAAGAAATCATGATAAGACGGTTTTGCCCAAGGAGCGAAATCAAGAAATTAGAGGATGAGTTCTATTCGTTGAAACAAAAGGAAGGCGACCACACCACGTACAACAAGAGATTCCTCGAGTTGAATCAAATGGTTCCCAACTTGTTCACTCCCCACTACCGTTTGATCGAGCACTACATTCAAGGTCTTCCTTCAAAGATTCAAGACTCTGTAATAAGTGCCACACCTGCAACCTTGGAAGCAGCAATGGAGTTAGCTACAGAGCTCACCGAGAACCGAATCCGGAATAAAGACTTCAAGGAGGAGAAGAAGAAGGATAAAGCATCGACTGAAACCTCCAACTACACCCAAACCGAATCCCCTTCTCAACCCATTTCTAAGAGAAAACGAGACGAGCAACTTTTCGCTGTCACCCAACGCAACCAACCAGCCTTACAAGCCGTACCCCTCCAAGCTATCCCAATCACTCAAGTAGCACCCAACTCAACCTACCCAAATAAGAAACCTTACCTTGGACCTCACCCTCGATGTAACACCTGTTTTTATCACCATCCATCTACCGTACTTTGTCGACTATGTGCGAATTGTGGACGTTATGGTCATTTGAGCAAAGTTTGCCGCACCTCTCAAAACCAAACCTCACCCCCTACTCAAAACATGATCCAAACATATCAACAACCCCAATACCCCATGTTCCCATATGTTCGAGCTTGTTTCAATTGTGGCGACCCTACCCACTTTAGAAACACGTGCCCTCAATTGGTTAACATAACAAACGCCCAAGCTCAAGCAAACCCAGTTAACCAAGCAAATCAAGAAAACCCAACCACTAGGCCACCAGCAAGAGGAAGAGTTTTCAACATCAACGCCAATCCGGTTGAAGATAATGACGGCCCAAACGAAAACACTCAACTAGTCCCCTTCACCAACAATCAATATTCAACTCCAACTGCTTAGTTTTATGTTTCCTCTATGTTATCTCAATTCTCACGTATCTCAATTTTTAAATTGGAAATTTATCCAAGGATTTTAATGCAAATTATTAATCCAGTTTTGTTTTATACTCAATGATTCAACATTCATACCAGCATACATCTCAACGTATTTCAATCTCATTATTTAAAGAAGTTGGGCTGTGTCTCACTTCTACATAGACTAACCTATCCATCATAACAAACGAGAGAGGGATTGTCATCTTTCAAACATGTATACTATCAGAATTATGACGCAGGCATTGTTTGTTGTGTTTATTTATGTTTTAGAGTCACATAGAACTAATCATAACTTACGGATAAAGCCAATGAAAATTTGACATGAATATGGTGGATACGCCGCTGGTACTTCCTATATATAAGTATTCTTGTCAAAGGATCAGAGGCATTATCAGGCGGTTATGAGAAGTTCCATGTAGGATTTAGTAATGTTTGGTTGAAATTTGTTTTACACTCACTGATTTAACATTCATATCAACTCGTCATTTAAAGAAATTGGATTGTGTTCCATTTTCTACATAGACTAATCTCTCCATCATAACAAACGAGAGAGGTATTGTCATCATTCAAGGACTCAAGCTTTGGTTGTTGTGTTTGTTTATGTTTTCGAGTCACATAGGACTAATCATAGCTTACTAATAAAACCAATGAAAATTTGACGAGAATATGGTGGATACGCCGCTAGTACTTCCTATATATAAGTATTCTTGTCAAAGGATCAGAGGCATTATCAGGCGGTTATGAGAAGTTCCATGTAGGATTTGGTATTGTCTTGATTGAAGTTGTGTTATACTCACTGATTTAGCATTCATATCATCTCATCCTTTAAAGGAATTGGATTGTGTCATCAATCGAACATGTATGCTATCAGAATTAGGACTCAGATATTGGTTGTTGTGTTTATTTATGTTCTAGAGTCACATCATAGAACCAATCATAACTTACTGATAAAACCAATGAAAATTTGACAAGAATATGGTGGATACGCCGCTGGTACTTCCTATATATAAGTATTCTTGCCAAAGGATCAGAGGCATTGTCCGGCGGTTATGAGAAGTTCCATGTAGGTTTTAGTAGTAAAAGTTATGTTTTAGGATATAACCTAATCTTTCAAACGTACCCAAACTCATATGCATAACATCATACTTAGTCAATCAACTCTGTGTATCCATGTTCCGTATTCATACACTTTAGGCAACAAAAAGCGATTCCTGTAGCAGGGTATTCAACCCTTACAAGGAACGTTACCGCCTTAATCAAAATTTAAACTCTTACTCTCTTCTAAGTATGTAATTGTCAAAATTTAAAACACCATCCTTTTAGACAAATATGCCACTACTTAAATTTCGGAACGAAATTTCTAAAAGTAGGGGATACTGTAACATCCGTCAAAAAAAACCAGATTTACCAAACCCGCTCCGTTTATCAACCGAACAATCAGTTAAAAATTTCGTTGCGTATTTAATGCCCAAATTAATTTTAAACGATACATAATTAATAAGTATATTAGAATATAAAAGTTACATTTGAAAAAGTATTGAAAATAATGAAATAAAAATAAATGGCTGAAGCCGGGTTTCGAACCCGGGTCAACCAGATACAGCAACGACTTAACTCACATCCCTACAACCGCTCCGCCATTTGTGATGTTTGTTAATATATTGAACCAATTAATACATAAATCAATCTGGAAATCAAAACCCAGTGCACAACGCGCCCAAATCCGCTCACGCCGGAAATCCAGGCAATTCCATCAAAGTTTGCCGTTTCTTTTTGGTCATAATGTATACGTTAACAAGTAAGGTCGGTTATAACCGAAGAAAGCCATCAATTTCATTCATTGCTTTGAAGTTCTATTGAAACCAAAAATACAATCTAAATTCGGGATTGTACCTTGTTCATCAGTTAGGCTCACGTATCTATTCAACTCACACTCATCATTTCGCACAGAAAACTTCGCCGGAAGTCGCCGGAGTTCTCTGAAAAATTACCGGAAAGTTTCGCCGGAAAACCGAATTCAATCCACCTTTTCTTCTTACCCAAAAATAAGATCATAGAACTCGTACTGACATCACTCCCACTCACCTTAAACCTCTGAAGAATCTCGGTCGTAAGAAATTTCACTCGCCGGAATTCTCTGCAAGTCGCCGGAAAACGGGGACTTTCATATACACGGTAATTACCTCGATGTTTCTGTTTCATTCCATTATAAAACGAATTCTAACACCATTTCATCGCTCAGAATCAACCTCAGACGACATTGCCGGATTTTTCTGTTTTCGCCGGAAAATTTCTGAAAGTTTCAGAATCACGCTGATAACCGGTATGATCATGTAATCTACTGATAGTCGTTACCCAGTGATTCAATTTCACCTTTAATTCATCCAAACTAATTGTTGACTCTAACAGCCAAAGGTCACCAGAACAGAGCCGAAGAGCTTCGCCGGATTTTCTGAAGAGGACGATCTGTTTGGTATTTTCTTTCCCCAAAATCTTCGGTTCAATACTTTTCAATTGTTCATCTTGTTCATTAATCGAATTAATCAAGTAACAGTTAGATAACCGTTGCCTGAGTTTTGAACGAAGAAGACGAAGTAGTTATGTTATAAGATTATTTAAAATCGGAATTATAAACGGGTTAGACACAAAGTCCAGCGGTGGACTGTGTGCAAATAAACACATACACGTCGCGAGTTCGATTCCTGTCCCAACCTCATTCGCTGTAATAAAATGCCTCTTTTTATTAAAACTGAATCGGGTTAACTTCAGTAAGATGTTAAGTATAGTAAAAACTAGATTATTTACCAAGTTAGACACACAGTCCAGCGATGGACTGTGTGCCAAACTAAACCACAGGTCCCGGGTTCGAGACCTGTGGCGAGCACCGAGCCGATGCATTAAAATCGTTTTTAAAATAAATGATTTCGGATTAATTCAATTAGTATATAAATATAATTAAAAACAGAAATATTTCAGGTTAGACACGTAGCTCAGTTGGTAGAGCTGTGTGCATGCGAACGGGGGGTCTCGGGTTCGAGTTCTGCCCGGCGCATACATTTACACAATAAAATCGGTCAACAGGTCAACGGTCAATAAGTCAACGGTCAAAAAGTCAACATTTTTTTTTATTTTTATTTATTTATTTTATTTAAAAATCAATTAAAAATACTTAAAAATAATATTTTTAAAGTTAGAAAATAGCCTAAAACTCACAAAAATATATCCAAAAATTCTATTAAAGTTGTTAATAAAATCCATTTATTTACCTTACTTTTTCATTATTAATTAGGTTAGTTATTCCTCGTCGATCAATCCTCTAAACTCGTGCGCATTCATTATCATTCACCGAACGCACCCACTGTGAGTGAATCTCTACAAATTCCCCGTTTAAATCACGTTTTTGGGGTGTATCATGTGTCTTACTATTTATTATATTTAAATCATTGTGCATACATCATATCATGAATAAATGTGTATCCAGCCTGCGTAAACTGTTTGTGTGATTATTGTTTAGATTTAATTTATTATTTTCAATACATGCAATTTCATAGGCCGCCGCTCCCCATTACATTATGAGCGTTGAACAGTTCCCCATTACATTATGAGCGTGAACCTGGCGTTGCCTACATACGATCGGCTCCGTTTGATTGAGCCTTGATCGCACAGACATTTTTCGTTTTCAGTACATGCAATACGATCGGCTCCGTTTGATTGAGCCTTGATCGCACAGACATTTATCATTTTCAGTACATGCAATACGATCGGCTCCGTTTGATTGAGCCTTGATCGCACAGTTTCATTTATGTTATATATTTATGCAAGTTGATATGTTATTGTATGCTGTTGGTTTGTTAATGTATGTTATTGTTCGTTGTTGTTTGATATCGTATGCTAATGGTTTGTGATTGTATGCTGTTGGTTTGTTAATGTATGTTATTGTTTGTTGTTGTTTGTTATTGTATGCTAATTGTTGTTATTGTATGATTATTTACGTTTGTTCATATATGAATATTGCACAATTTTTCCATATTAAATACAACCAGAAATAAATAATAAATGTTTTCTAACAAGGTTCACTCGCCAACTTTTTGTTGATCCAAAAACCATTTTTACATATGATACAGGAACAGGATGAAGCAAGGAAAACATAGGAAATTGCCTTAGAAGAAAAATAATGAAGTTTAGAAGGATGAGTAGAACATGTTGTATTTGTTTGATATGATTGTATGATCTCTTTTTAAATTGAAATAATAAATATGAAACCTTGTATTAAATGTCATGAGCTTTGATGAAAACCCAATCATGCCCCGGTCACCTTTTCCGCTGTGGGTCGGGGTGTGACATTGTGATGTGAACCTCACTGGTAAAGTCAAAACGTTTTTCTGTAAATAGTTTCTATGCTTTCTTAAAACAAAAATCCAAAAATATGTTTTTGATTTTAGGGGGAGAAAAAGTTATGAAAAAAATACAAAAACATTGAAAAATCATGAAAAGTACAAAATCATTATAAAAATCAAAAAATCAAAAAAAGTTTTGTGTATAAGAGGAGATGATAGTACATCAGTGGATCATTAAAGTACGCTAAAGAAATGTATTGTTTAAAAGCGTCTAAATACGTCTTTCTAAGGATGTGCCAGTAGGCTTCGCACATTTAGTAAACTGCTTTCAGGATATAAACCTAAAAAGACAAACTGGTAAATCTGTGGCCTAACATCTCTCGGATATATAGGCTTGGTACCCCGAAATTTCGTTTGAGAGAATGCCAGATTCTGAGATACTAGGTCTTTATATTTAGTTGATATCTGGGGTATTATATGAGTTCTTATGATTTTGCGTTAGAACTTGTATAATACTTTCGCATTATTCACCCAAAGCTGCATAAAAAAATGAAGAAAAAAAATGTGTCATAAAAAGATACGACATTTTGCAGTACAAAAATTAAAAGATTCCCAAGAGGAACACCACCTAAAGTCAAGCCTACATCTCTTTCTCTGTACGGAAGTACTAACCTAAACTCTCAAGGTTTCGCAATTCACCCCTCTACAGATATCAGTTAGATATATTCACTTGTGAGATGAAATCTAGGGAATCTCGATGCGGGAGTATATTCTGAGGTGGGAAACACAGATTAAGCCATGTTGCTAAAAATTACCTAACGTATCTTGAAGCAGTTGAGAAACATGTAGATGTTTAAGTGGATCAGTATACTGACAATCTACAGAGAATCTGTTTAAGAACTTAAAGTTTTATGTAGAGCAACGGTGCTGATAATGTGTCTCAATAAACTGATATGATCCTCTAACACAAACTCGCAAAAATATGTCTGTAAATATGTTTGTACACATTTCGTTAAGTTTCTTCAGTTTCAAAAATATTCAAAATTCAAAAAGAATTTTTCTATTTTCTCTTCTTTAGTTTCTGACTGCCGGTGATGGAAAACATATCTTCAAAGTCAAAAGCGACATGGGCTGGGAGCTAATCTGGAAACAAAGTCTGGTTTGAAATGTTTAAAAGTTCATTAATTTGGAACTTAAAATCAAAGGAAAATGTCAGTTTTGGTCAAAACATGGTTAACCAATGTCATTAACTTGGACTTGGGAGGCAAAACAGATAAACAAGGTCATTAACTTGGACTTGGTCAACTGTGTGGGTAAATAAAACTGAAAACAAACGAAAAAGTTGGAACGTTTAAAAGATTTCAAAGGATTGAAGAATTTCCGCACGAAAATTGGGCCAAATTTTCGCACGAATATGTAAGCCACATTTTTGCATGAAAACAAGGCGGCTATATATAAGAAGAGATGGAACAGATTTCGTACGAAATCTGCCATTTACTTCATTTGTTCTCTCTGAAAGTTCTTAAGAGATTTCTTGATTCTACTCGTTTCTATCTCGATTTGTCACATTAGGGAGGTTGATCCGCACGCCTCTCATAATGGTGAAGGTATACCATCGAAATCAAATCGTAACATTAACATATTTGGACCAAAATGGAGTTAACACGTAGTTCTAGGAAAAACTAGCCGGTAAACTTAAAATTGAACTTACCAATGATAAAATTGGCTTCTTTAACCTAGGTTTACTGGTTCAATTTCACAAAAAAACACAAGTTTTCGCTACGTTCCAAAACTTGAAATTGATGAAGACGATGAATATTTTCGCACGAAAATTGTTGATGCTAAAAGTTACATATTCTGATTTAAGAGTTTTCGCATGAAAATTCGTCTGATAATTTGAAGGATTATTTTCGCATGAAAATGTGTCTCATAGTTTGAAATATGACGAAAATTTATGTGATTTCTATGATTCAAAATTTTGTCTAACTTTTGTGCGTCTTTCTGTTTCATAGGAAATTTCATACGAGTTTCAACCTATGCACAATTAATGTTGTCTGATCGATAAAAAGGTGCCAGAATTTGCTCCATTCTCGCAGTATTTCGAGGCTGCCTGTATTTTATGCTCTTACACATATGCATAAAGTATATGCTTCACAAGTTGATCATTTCTGGGGAGAAATAGAGTTACAAACAAAACCCAGGGCGATCAAGTCTGCTGTGAGAATAGGGAAGGATGATATTGAAGTAACTATTACAGAAGATCTTATCCGAACAGTTTTAAAGCTGAAAGATGAAAGCGGCGATCCTACAAGGTTCACAGAAAAGATGGTCAAGGGATGTTTCTTTCGCAGGGATACAACGGTTACGTAAATTCAGCACCTTACAAGATCAACAGACTAGGTCTACCTTACAGATTTCTAGCTCACTGTGTTACTTGTTCCTTGAGTCACAGAAAGGGGGGTTGGACGATCTGGTTGATTATCATATGTGCATGATTGTGGCGCTCATTCTAAACAAGCCATACAACTTCAGCAAGTTAATTTTTGAGCAGATGGTCATGAATATGGGAAAGGGTCGATTCTTGCAGTATCCAAGATTCCTACAAATGATTCTCGACCATCTACACCCTAATCTAGAGAAGAAGAAAGATGATATGCTGGATTTGGAGCACATGTCTCCATCAGATCTCCACAACATCAGCAATTACCGAAAAGGGGAAAGGCACCAGCGTTTAAACCAATCTTTGGTACATTTGTGAACAAAGACTATGTTGCTCCTCCAGAAGGAAAGTGGAGAAATGAGGGAAGTGGTGATGAGAATGAAGAATCAAACATGATGGAAGATTTTGTTGAAAAGAGAAGCACATGGTTTGTTAAAAGCGAAGGTGAGAAAAGCAAGGGTCATTATGGCCGTCAGAAAGCAGGATCAGCATCTTCTACCTTGAAAAGGAAGAAAGCTTCAGAAACTTCCTCCTCTGCTCCTAAACGACAAAAGAAATAACCCAGTGCTGCTACAGGTTTGATCGATGAACCTGATGTTGAAGAGGTACATGTTGAAGAAACTATGTAAACTGAAGAAATAACACATGTTGAAGAGTCTGTTAAAGACACCACAGCTGAGATAGAAAGAACAGTTGGTGGAGATACTAAAGCTGGTGGTGGTGATGATGAAGGGCCATCGTCAAGCACCGACTCTGAAGATAGGAGAGAAGGTAAGAAAAGAAAGAGAAAAGAAGGAGCGAGAAAGAATTGAAAGAGAGAGAAAAATGGCAGAAGAAAAGAAACGAAAGGCAACAGGGGATGATGATACTACTTATGTACCATCTAAATCTGGAGAGGAGACATCCACTGTTAAGCCTTCAAAGAAGAAAGTTGGTAAACGAGTTAAGCATACTGCAGTGAGAAAACCTGAGTCTACCACAAAGAAGCTCAGATTCAAGTTAAGAACAAAGGCTGCTGATCCTCCAGTTACTCCTTTAGTTGAAGCATCAACTAAACATCCTCCATCTCCTCCTCCAACAACTTAGCCACTTCCAACAGTTGAGCCACTAGTTATATCTCCTCAACATGCACCATCTCCACCTCCATCTGTTGAACCACCTGTTTTATCTCCTCCACGTCCTCCTATTATCACTCCTCGTATCACAGCACAAGCAGAACATTCATCATCGTCTCACCCAACACATGAAGCTTATGATGCAGGGTTTGATGATTTCTTATTTGATATAAGGTTGATACCTGGAGGAGAAGAATTTTCAGCTGACAAAGTGTATGAAGGAAGGCTTGGAGAATTACAGGATTTGTTAAAGAATGTTGAGGATAGAATCATAGTGCTTGAGTCAGACAGAGATAGTATCATGGAGATCCTAAGGGTCGTTACTGCTGATAATGAAAAATTCTTTCAAGCAGCAAAGCATGTCACTGTTTATGAAGAGAGAATTAAAGTGTTGGAGAATGAAACAGAAATTTTGAAGGCTACTCTCAAGAGCTATGAAACAGAAAATCAAAGAATGATAAAGAAAATGGAAGAGTATGAAGCTGAAAGAGAGTCAAACAACAAGCAAATTGATTTAATGAAGAAAATACTCGTTAGAACTCTGGGCATCTCTCTAGCGGAAGAGATTGAGAAGATAGAAAGAGAAGAGGCAAGGCAAAGAGTTGCAGAGAGAGAACAAGCTTCAAAAGCCTTATCAGATGCTGAAGGTAAAGGAAAGCACAAGATTGATGATATTCCTATAATCAGCCAGCCTGAGCATGAAGTTGTAGTTTCCTTGGATCCTTTGATTGATCAAGCTGCGCCGGAAGCTGAATCCGTGCCAGTATCTTATAAAATAGTTGTTTACGATTCAGCTGTTGATGAAAGGAAGAGGGTTGTACTTCTGGGTGAAGGAGTTTTAGAGTCGATGACTAAAGAAAAAGATATAGCTCAGAGGAAGTTAGAGAAAGAGATCGATGATATGGTAGATGGAACGTTTGACTCGATAGAGGGGAAGGAATCGAATCTGTACTCAATTTGTTTGATAATGAAAATACGATCGTTAATGCTTACATGAATGACTCTATATTTGAACTTACAGATGAATAGGTTCAGGGGTAGTCGAAGAATGATGTTGATGTGTGACAATTGTGAAAATCCCGGTAAACTTTGATTGGTACAAGTCCGTGGTAACCGGACGTGGTATGCATATCATGATATTGTTGTGATTATGTGTGATAATACGAATTCTGGAAAATGATACACTGACTATAATGGGAGTATATGCATAGTAATTAATAAAAACATTACAGTGACATTATGCGTCACCTACATGACAAGACAAAGTCGTGAATGAACTGACGACTCTGGGATAAAGTATTAATAAACACGCATGACTTGTGTGCTATGCTAAGCGATATCTGTAATGTCTCGGAAGAATCCGAGAGCACGTTATGGTTGACATGACACAAAAGTTCTTTTTTCATTTAATTTCATTTTTTCTTCAAAAAAAACTCAAATCTCCTAAAGAAATCTGCTCTAAGACACCAAAGTTCAGCTGAGTTCATCCTAAAACATCACTAATTCAAAGGTATTTTTCAAGTTCTAAGTAGTTTTGATTGAGTTTTCTTGATTAAACACGATTTCTAGCAGAAAAACTTCTTTTAATCCAAGATTTTTGAAGGTTTAGACATGTTTGTAGGCTGAATAAGAACACCCTGGTATTTACCTGGTGTTATATGGCAGCCATGATCACAAATCTTTGGGGTTTGATACTCTAATCAACACCTATTCGATAACAATCGCTTAACTATACGATTAACCGAAAACTATGAATTAAAGCTTGCTTGATCTAAGTTCTAGCATATTTGGGTTTTACTTGGTGTGTAGGTACTGAATATAGCCCTCACACACTTTTGGGATCAAGATAAACACTTGGAATCGGAAGAATCGCAAGGTATGACGTCCGATAACCGAATCTAGGCTAGGCAGAAAATTGTTTTGCTTATAACTTGGTCCGTATGTATTTGATTGAGCTGAAATTTGGTATGGTGATGAAGGGTATTAACAGGAGTGTCCACGTAAAAGTTTAGAATTTTTGGAATTTTCTATGATTTTTGGTGAATTTTTAACTGTTTTACCAAAAAAATTCGGAAAAATTATCAAACAAAGTCAATAAATCACCAAAGTTACAGAGACACTAAGGAACATATGGGGAATGTTCTGCGAAAATTCAGAGTCCATTGGTTGAGTTTTGTTTTGGGCTAAAATCCGCATTTTTGCGAGTTTTCGGTAGCCGGAAACGCATTGAAACGAAATCAGAAAAATCTCAATTTTTTGTGAGAAGTTCTTGGACAGGTAAAGGATGTTCAATAATGTTTTGGGAACTTTTGGACTACTGATAGTATTTAATGTTAATTATGTGGTTAAAAATGGTTTTATAAATAATTTATTTAAACAAGTAAAATGCCAAAATAAATTCCCAGAAATTGTTCCCATAATCTACAGATTTTTACTGTGTTATATAAAAATTTACATATTTTTATATAAAATATAGATTAAATGGGAATTTATGGAATTAAAAATGAGTTATTTTAAAGCAATTTCGGCAGTTTACCGTATAACGAACCTGCCGGAACTGGGAACTGACCCAACCCAACAAATACTATAATTGGAACACAGGGAGTATTCCGGGAGATTTCCGGGCAAATTGGGCACTATGGGTATGTCCTAAGACAGTTCTGGAGAATTCCCGACAGTGAAAATGGAAACTCAAAATTGGGCAACTTAGACCCCCCAAACATTCAAACTCCCTTGATAGAAAATTAATCGTTCTTAAGTAACCCCGTGATGGAACTATTGGTATTCCCGTACCATTATCCAAACACGTTAAACTACTAACTTTGGCTGGCACGTGAACCGGTGGCCGGAAGCCAAACTGAAAACGAATACTACCCTGACGTCCATCACCATACAAGTGTCCAATAGACTCAATCCAGAGTAAAAACTCCTGACCAGATCCAATTTATAACCATTACCAACTTAGATACTGATTTGAGTCCATACTTGCATGTGGGTTATTAAAGTTGATCCAGTTGCTTGATCACTTTTGCGTTGAGATCACTACTCGTACAGTGATTTTTCACTTCCCTACTTTTGAAATGTTTTACTGTTTTCTGGGAACTTGCATGTTAAAAACTGTGTTGACTACACCAATTTGGGAGTGAGTTTTACTCTCCCGCTTGTAAACTGTTTTACTGTTTTCTGGAATGACTTGCATGTTACGAAACTGTGTTAATCGCAACAACTTGTGATGATGTGAATTATCTAACACACGAACTACTTCCCCTCTACAAGTGATTAGCATAAGCCGTGGGCAGTGGATAGTACTATTATGAACCCAAGCCGCGCCCGACAAGAAGGTCGGCAACCAGGTCTGCACGTGTCCTAATTTGGTTGTGTTGTTAGGCATAACTACTATGGGCCGTTGAACTGCACGTGACGCAGTTGATGGGCCGGGAGTGTCTTTGTGACACGGTCCGGTGGCCGGGAATGTCTGGGATGACACGGTTCGGGGTAAAACAGTTTGGTTTCACTTGTATACTCGTGTAATTCCATTTGCGACTATGACTGTGACCGTCATTGTGACTAAGACTGTGACCAGTTCAATTAAACTTGTTAACACATATTGTTACACAACAATTAAACTAGAGGAACTCACACAGCGTTTAGCTGACCCTTTTAAAACTAACATGCATTTCAGGTAACTTGAGATTGATGTGATCCGTGTATGTTGTTCAAGACTTGTTTGTAGACGAATCCTGATATAGACGCATGCAGCTTAGAAGACTTATGTGGTTCATGGGAACACGCAGTTGTAACATACATGTAGTATGTAATCAACGTTTTGTAAGTAATAAAATGTAGTGTCTTTATAAAACAATGTGCTTGTACCAGAGGTGTCTGTTGCATCCCGTATTTTTTTCTTCCGCTGCAAGTTGGGGTGTGAAGAAGATGGTATCAGAGCCATTGGTTATACAGAATTAGGTGCCTTTAAGGAAACCCAGACTATAACTACAGGCTCGGACTTTAGTGGACATCATTGAAAAAATTAACCTCAACTAAAAATGCTTAGTGAACACTGTAAAGTATCCTATTTGCAAGTACCAGGATGGCCTTGTGGGGCAAGTGGGTTATTATGGTCCGGAACGTAATAACAGACTTGCTCATACGAGGCAGTGTTGGGAAAGCCGCGGTTATAAACACACTTAAATACGTGAAGTGATATATACGTGCACTAAGGTGATAATGTGTGAGTGTTTGTGCGTGGATTGACACATGAATTGGGATTTGTGGATAATGCGCTATTACATATGCCTTCGGCATAGGCCGAAAACTGACATTACAATCCATTCCACATTCCTACTGACCACATGTCTAATATACACTAGAGACCCCAAGCCTTTAGTGCAATACGATCTCACCAACTCTATCCTTATAATTATTATGACAACGAGTGCATACCAGAATGGTATTTCAAAAAGAACATAGATACATAAAGAACGTGTGGGTCGTTCTGATAAGTTGGAAGGACGTATACGAATCCTTACTCCGCTTCGCGTTGTTTCACATTTGATTGTTATACAATCGCAGAATTCAAACATTTTTCGAAACTTTTCTTCCTTGAATCCACGATTCATTTGATTGTCCGATGGATTCCTCTTCTGCTTACAATATTGGCTTTAGCTTTCACGTCATGTGATACTATGATACTTAGTGGCATTCCTTAGCACATGTTTCGGTACATGTTATATCTGAATATGACGATCTCCGGGTCATGGTGTGACAACTGTGCTTTCCGACATTTGTATTTTATCCAACAATGTATATTCAATAAAAATTGTGTGTTACATTTATGAGTTTTGTATATTTACTTATGACATTTGTGTATTTTTAATCCCTGTTCAAATCCGACCTTTTAAACCTTTTCTGGAAGTGTAATCGCAAAACGAAATCAGTTAAATGCAACGTATAGTCTGGGATAGTGACATAAGCTAAACATACCCTAAATTTCCTTTATATAACTTAGAAATAAGTTTTGAAGGGTTTGGTATGTCAAAAATAAGCTTATTCGATCACATGGACTATTTACGACAAACTATGAAAGTCTACCGATTCTCGTAGCGACGCACACTCCGGAACAAGTTCACAAGCTTAACATACCTTAAATAAGCTTTATATAACTTAGAAATAAGTTTTGAGGGCTTCGGTATGGCAAAAACACACTTTTGTAACTTCAGGGGCTGTTTTGCAAATTTTGTGAAACTATGCCTTTTTGCGTATATCGCTATCCGGAACATGTACGAACATCCAAAAAATTTTCTAAACATTAAAATATCATATTTTAGTGATTGGAATGCAAAAATGTCGTTCGTTACGCATTTACGGTCATACACGCGTTCGTTACATTTTCGTCATAATTAACCGAAAACTGCGACTGTACGACCAAACGAACCGACATCCGGAATATTTTTGAGCACATTTCAAGTTCCCTATACTTTTTTGTCCTTATAAAGCTTTGAAATAAGGTTAACTGGTGTTAAAAGTGCCAAAACACGTCAAAAACAAGTTCAGGGGCCTGTTTTGCCAATTTTGAAAGTTTCTGCCAGCTAAAGGGCTTACGGACCGTAAGCCCAAAGACCTTACAGTCCGTTAGGGACCCCCAGCTCACCAGAAATGTGGCAGCAGCTGAATAACTCCATTTTTGACTCACCAAACGATTATGCCACCCTTGTTTCTACTTAAGACACATATTTGGACACTAATCCAGCCCTAAACACCTGGCATAACACTTGTCAAGTTGTGATGAGTTCATGAACATTATAAATACCACGTTCATGGCAAAACATAAACTCTTTGATCACTTTCTTGCAACACCCTGCCATTAATCCGAATTACAAGCATCTTGGAGCTATATCTCTGGTCCTTGATCATTCCTTTGGTGTTTGTAAGTATTCCATTCATGCCGTGTTCAATTTCCATAGCTTAATTTGACTAAAAATTAAACAGTTTGACTTCTGTTTGACTTTTAGTTTTGTTCATGAATTGATCAAGATAAAACTCAATTGAAGCTTGCAATATGATGGTAATGAAGGTGGTTATGATCCCTAAAAATCATGCCTACTGATTTCCACATTTTCTAATCATTTTGACAAGTCAAAGTTTCGGTCAAAATGCGATTTTTGCGCATCTTGCAATGAATCATTTTCGAGTGTCAAAACAGGTTGTTTTGATGCCAAAATGCTTTTATAAACTTCTTAAGACATGGCAAGACATGTCAAATTCATCACCTTTGTTAAAGTGCTCATTTGGGATCAACAGTCTAGCGGTTTGACCACCGCTTTGACTTTCAAATCTGACCCGTTTGGCTAATCTTTAGATCCGACCAAATACATATTTTTGACTATAAATATATAGGGAATAACCCTCTGAGGTTATACCTTATGGTTATATCTTTCGGATAGTGTTATGTTAATCAATGGTAATATCCCTTAAAAATGACCAAAATGCCCTTTTCGCAAGAAAACCAATTAAACACATATAAAACATAAGTTTTGACATATAATATGATCACATAACATTTTAAACATGTTTAAGCATTTAAAACTTAGCATGACACGTATCTAACCATCCGAATGCGTAGTTACGCAAATGACGTGTTAAAGTAGTTTAAAATACCTTAACGGGTCAAAAGCACTTATAAATCCTTCCAACTCAGAATGTTAACTTTATAAACCATTTCATATGAGTTCCAACACTCATTTGGTTTATAAAGTGTCATTCTATCCTAATCTTCCGATTTCAAGTTCCGATATTTACACAGTTAACCGTTTATAGGACACGCTTGATTTCACGGACTCTTGATCTTTGTTTATCTTCTTGAAAAGGATACTTTTGCAATCACAAGTGAGCACATAGTCCCCTCGTTTAGGTTTTCAAATGTTTTGGGTGAAACATATTGTGCCTATATCTACTTTCATGTTTTCATGACATTATACATGCTTGATTATAATGTATATATTTAGCACATTGGTTTTCAAAGACATTTTTGCTATGTATGTTGACCTAGCATACTAGTACATGGTTTTCAAAGACATTTTCAAAAGACATTTTTTGGACATTTTCAAGACATGCTTACATTGTTATTGACATTTTGGTACGTTGAACTCGACAATGATACATTCATTAACATTGATCACGCCGACCGGTAGTAGTAATGGTACCATAGGATTGACAATCCCGTTCCCACTTCCTAGGTATGTTTGGAAGCGACCTTAGGGAATGACAGAATCCGATGAACATTGATAAACCCTTGACCGGATAGGGATTTATCCGACAGTCAACAAGGCTTGAATGTATTCGCCAACGATCCATAATATATGTTTTAACAATAAAGGCAAATGGTTTATAAAACTCGACATTGTTCACTCGACATTGGTTTACTCGACATTGGTTTACATGACACTGTTTACTCGACATTGGTTTACTCGACATTGGTTTAGATGACATTGTTTACTCGACATTGGTTTACTCGACATTGGTTTACGTGACAATGTTTACTCGACATTGGTTTACATGACATTGTTTACTCGACATTGGTTTACATGACATTTATTACTCGACATTTGTTTATGGTGAATGACTTAAATAGTGTGAAGTGTGTAATATGATAACAGCGTGGTGGATACGCCGATGATACTTCCTATATATAAGTGCTTTTATTATCTTACATATTGTGGGGTTATCTAAATCATTTTGATCAAAATACAAGACATGACATATCTTATACATAACATGACATTTTTATAAGAGACAAAACTTACTTTTGATTATCTATTTAACCATGCATCATTTCTTTTATATCATATTGATTTTCATATGGTTCTTATAAAAGAAACTTTTTATGGTTCTTTGCGACTTTTGTGCTACTTTAAACTTTTCTTAAAATAATCAAAGCCATGAAGCATCAACACAAAACCTATGTACTCGCCGGCATTATTTTGCTGACTTTATTTTCACATATGTTTCAGGTGCAAATGTTTGATGTCAAGCTAGCTACACTTAGGGCGGACTGGGCCTTAGTGACTATAAAATCAGAATAATAGCTTTACTTTTTTTGTATTTCCGTTTTTATCCAAGACAATGTAAACAATATTAACTAATGAAACTTAACTTATTTGCCATGGTTATTGAAACAATAATTCTGTTACAACACTCCCTGACGTTTCCGCCAAGGTTTGTTGTTTTACGTGGTCGGGGTGTGACAAAAAGATTGGTACCAGAGCCAATGGTTATAGGGAATTAGGTTAATAGTAAAGCTTTGATCTAGACTATAACTTTTCTAGGACCCTAACACAAGCATCTTGTGTTTAGATTCTTAAAACAATACCGCCACCCATCCTTAGGTGAATACCAAAACATAAACACAATTTCCAAAATGATTTTTGAAATCAATCATCTATCCTTGAATGATTTATTTTTGGCGTTAAGCCTTTGATGTTTTCAAAATCTCGTCAAAGTTTGGGTTTTCATAATGTGAACACGTACAATCTGGAAGGGTGGGTGCCTATACCCTGAGTTTTCTATCTAAGGCTAGAGTGTTCGTACAAATCCACTTAATCGGGCCAGTCACTCTTACCTGGGAACTCTTAGGGTGAGTGTCCACTTATAGGCTAAAGCATGTCTTTGCAATATAAAGACCCATTTATTTTGATTAGTCATTGTGTGTCATTTGTTTGTTTTGAGTAACGAATGAATGACCACCATCCTTACATTTGTCAATATTTTGTCATCTCCTTTTTGATTATCCAACATTCATCTCACTCGTTTTCTCTCATGTTTTCTCTCTTTTAGAATGCCTCCTCGATGAGACGTAAACGCTAATCCGGACCCCGCCATGGCAGTAATGATAGCTCAGCAGATTGCTGTTGTACTACCTAATCTCGTAACTCAAATGAACCAAGTCAATAACAACAATACACCTGTTGTGTGCAACTTTAAACTGTTCAATTCGGCTAAACCAGTCAAGTTTAGTGGTTCCGAGGGTGCAACTGGGCTCCTACAGTGGTTTGAGAGTCTCGAGAACACTTTTCATCATGTGCAATGTCCGAATGAGCGCAAGGTTGAGTTTGCTTCAAGCATGTTTGAAAAGAGAGCCTTAATGTGGTGGAATGGAGTGATGAGAGATATGGGTGCTGACATTGCTATGGGTCAGACTTGGGAGGAACTCAGGGCTTTGATGATGAAAGAGTTCTGCCCCGTCATGAAAAGAGGGTATTCGAAAATAAGTTTCATAACCTGAAGCAAGACAGTGGTGAGCACCGTGCGTATACTGACAGGTATGAGGAGTTGAGCTTGTTGTGTCCTGAGATGGTGACACCTTTGGATAAGGTGATTGAGAAATACATAGATGGTCTTCCTGACCCGGTTCAAGATATTGTCACGGGTAGCAACCCTTCTACTGTCAGGCAAGCCATTGAGCTATTTGCGACACTGACTGAATCGCAGATCAAGAAGGGCAAGCTCCATCGTAAGGGTGACAAGAAATCATCTGACAAGTTTGAGAAGCCAAAGGGTAAGAAATCTGAAGGTTCAAAGAAGTCTAGGAAGCGCAAGGATTCCAAGAACTTTGTTGTCACTACTCAGCCCAACCAAGCCACACCAAATCCGCCTTCTCAGCCTCCTGCCAAGAAACAATATACCGGCACTGCACCTTTGTGCAACATGTGCAATAGTCATCACCAGCCTCATCTTCCATGTCGTAGTTGTACAAACTGTGGTAGATCTGGTCATTTGGCAAATGTTTGTCGCTCGCCTCCCAACCCGAACAGCGTAGTCCAAAACCCGGTTCAACAGCCAGCCAATCCTGCTCGACCTCATTACCCACCAGGATCTTCCTACAACTGTGGGGATCTCACCCACTACCGTAACAACTGCCCGAGGTTGGCGAATGCAAACCAGGCTCGTGGACGAGCTTTTAATATCAATACAACTGAAGCACGGGCCGACAACGAGGTGGTGAATGGTACGTTCTTTGTTAACAACCATCCTGCTTCTGTGCTATTTGATTCGGGTGCTGATAAAAGTTTTGTGTCCTTAACATTTGAGCGCTTACTTGTAAAACCGAGGACCAATCTAGGAAAGCCTTTGACGGTAGAAATAGCCAGTGGTGAACCTCTTGTACTTTATTCTATCATTCCTGGTTGTCTATTGAACCTTAATAACCATCTTTTTCCTATTAACCTCACACCTATGCAACTTGGGAGCTTCGACATTATAGTAGGAATGGATTGGTTAACCAAACATCATGCTGAGGTGGTTTGTTTCGATAAGATTGTTCGTGTGCCACTTCCGTCTGGTGAAATTCTGGAAGTTCATGGAGAGAAACTCGTCAGTAATCTTAAACTTATGTCTTGTACCCAAGCTCGGAAATACTTGCAAAAGAATTATGTGGCTTTCTTGGCGCACATTGTGGAGGAGAAAGGCAAGGGTAAAACTATTCAATACATCCCTGTTGTTCGGGATTATCCTGAGGTGTTTCCCGAAGAATTACCTTGTTTACCTCCAGTGCGACAAGTTGAGTTCCTTATAGACCTTGTACCTGGTGCCAACCCCATTGCGAAATCTCCGTACCGTCTTGCACCGTCTGAGATGCAAGAACTATCGAAACAGCTTCAGGAACTTTCAGACAAAGGATTCATTCGTCCGAGCTTTTCACCTTGGGGTGCTCCAGTTCTGTTTGTGAAAAAGAAAGACGGATCTTTTCGTATGTGTATTGATTACCGTGAGCTTAATAAGGTCACAATCAAGAATCGATATCCCCTACCTCGCATTGATGATCTCTTTGACCAGCTACAGGGTGCAACTTGTTTTTCGAAGATGGATCTACGTTCTGGGTATCATCAGCTTCGTGTACTTGAGGAAGATTTTCCCAAGACAGCTTTCCGTACTCGATATGGTCATTATGAGTTCACCGTTATGCCTTTCGGTCTAACGAATGCTCCTGCTGTCTTCATTGACTTGATGAATAGGGTTTGTAAGCCTTATTTGGACAAGTTCATCATTGTTTCTATTGATGACATCTTGATTTATTCCAAGACACGAGCCGATCATGAACAACATCTTCGTTTAACAACGGAACTCCTAAAGAAAGAACAACTTTACGCCAAGTTCTCCAAGTGTGAATTTTGGCTTAAGGAAGTTCAGTTTTTGGGACATATTGTCAACGAACAAGGTATTCATGTGGATCCCGCAAAGATTAGTGCAATCAGGGATTGGAATACACCTACAACCCCTACTGAAGTTCGTTCATTCTTGGGTCTTGCGGGTTATTACCGCCATTTTATTGCTAATTTCTCCAAGATTGCGGTTCTCCTCACTGCTTTAACTCAAAAGAATAAACCTTTTGAGTGGGGACCCAAACAGGAAGAAGCTTTTCAGACTCTAAAGCAAAAGCTTTGTGATGCTCCTATTCTATCCTTACCCGAGGGTAACGATGACTTTTTCGTATATTGTGAAGTGTCTAACTTAGGCCTCGGTTATGTTCTAATGCAAAGAGACAAAGTTATAGCCTATGCATCGAGACAGTTGAAGATCCACGAAAAGAATTACACCACTCATGATCTTGAGTTAGGTGCTGTTGTGTTTGCTCTTAAGATTTGGAGACATTACCTATACATTACAAAATGTGTGGTTTTCACGGACCACAAAAGTCTTCAACACATCTTCAATCAGAAAGAACTAAACATGAGGCAACGACGATGGGTTGAACTTCTAAACGACTACGACTGTGAAATTCGCTACCATCATGGTAAGACGAATGTCGTAGCCGATGCGCTAAGTCGTAAGAACATGTCAAGCTGCATTGTGTACAGGTTCGATCTGATATCTAGACACGTATCTAGAGGCTCAATGCACTTGTTTCGCGCAAGAAAAACTATGTGATGAACTGCCACATTGTGACATCTCGGCTTTTCAGGAGTTACCTGGTCTTCCACCACATGGACAAGTAGAGTTTAGCTCCAGCAGAGCTGTCTACCCAACTTCAGGAATTGTTCAAAAAAGGATTTATCCGACCCAGTACTTCGCCATGGGGAGCTCCGGTCCTTTTTTTCAAGAAGAAGGACGGGACCTTCTGCATGTGCATCGACTACAGGGAACTCAATAAGGTTACCGTCAAGAACCGGTACCCCTTACCTCGCATCGACGACCTTTTCGAGCAGCTTCAGGGGTCAAGTTACTACTCCAAGATTGATCTACGGTCCGGTTATCACCAGCTACGCGTTAGGGAGGAGGATATCTCCAAGACGGCATTTCGCACTCGGTGTGGCCATTACGAGTTCTTGGTCATGCCCTTCGGTATCACCAATGCACCCGCGGTGTCCATGGACCTCATGAACCGCGTGTGTAAGCCGTATCTCGACAAGTTTGTCATCGTGTTCATCGATGATATACTCATCTACTCTAAGGGTGAAGAAGAACATGCTGATCATCTGCGGTTATTGTTGGAACTACTTCAACAGGAGAAACTATATGCCAAGTTTTCGAAATGTGATTTCTGGATTCGGGAAGTTCAGTTCCTCGGGCATATCGTGAATGAAAAGGGTATACACGTTGATCCCGCCAGGATCGATGCTATCAAGAACTGGGAAGCACCCAGGACACCGACAGAGATCCGCCAATTATTGGGTTTGGCTAGTTACTACAGACGTTTCATCGAGGGATTTTCCAAGATCGCACAACCGCTTACCACTCTCACCCAGAAGGGCACCAAGTATGCTTGGGGTGACAAACAGGAAGCAGCATTTCAATTACTGAAGCAGAAGCTTTGCAGGGCGCCCATATTGTCCTTGCCAGAGGGGACGGATGATTTTGTGGTATATTGTGATGCTTCCATTCAGGGATTGGGATGTGTGCTCATGCAACGTGATAAGGTCATCGCGTATGCATCCCGACAGTTGAAGGTCCACGAGAAGAACTACACGACACATGACTTGGAATTGGGAGCAGTTGTGTTTGCACTTAAGATTTGGAGACACTACCTATATGGAACAAAGTGCACAATCTACACGGATCACAAGAGCCTCCATCATATTTTTGACCAGAAGGAGTTGAACATGCGACAGCGTCGCTGGGTCGAACTCCTGAACAATTATGAATGTGCCATTCAATATCACCTGGGTAAAGCTAACGTGGTATCTGATGCCCTCAGTCGGAAGGAGCACTTGAAACCCCATCGGGTACGAGCACTACAGTTCACAATTCATTCTGGGTTACCCGAACAGATACGCGACGCACAGCTAGAAGCAGTTAAGGAAGAGAACATCAAGGCCGAATCTATGGGAAAGATGGAACGCAATTGGGAAGTGAAACCCAATGGTACCCGGTATTTCATGAATCGTATATGGGTACCTCTCTACGGAAACCTCAGGAAGCTAGTTATGGACGAAGCTCACAAATCCCGATACTCTGTCCATCCTGGTTCGGATAAGATGTATCAAGACTTTAAAGCCAGGTACTAGTGGCCAAACTTGAAAGTGGATATAGCCACCTACGTGAGCAAGTGTTTGACTTGTGCGAAAGTCAAGGTGGAATACCAGAAGCCATCAGGGCTACCTCAACAACCTGAGATCCCAGTGTGGAAATGGGATCAGATCTCGATGGACTTTATCACTAAACTCCCGGGAACTCCGGGTGGTTGCGATACCATCTAGGTGATCGTGGATCGTCTAACTAAGTCTGCACACTTCCTAGCGACCAAAGAAACAGATAAGATGGATAAGTTTACTCGCATCTACATTAAGGAAGTAGTTTCTCGGCACGGGGTGCCAAAGTCCATCATTTCAGACAGAGATGCTCGTTTCACGTCCAACTTTTGGCGTTCACTTCAGAAAGGGTTGGGTACACGCTTAGATATGAGCACAGCTTACCACCCTCAGACGGATGGTCAAAGTGAAAGGACCATTCAGACCTTGGAGGACATGCTTAGGGCATGCGTGGTAGACTTCGGCAACGGTTGGGAAATCCATCTGCCTTTAGTGGAATTCTCGTATAACAACAGTTACCATACGAGTATTCAGGCAGCACCGTTTGAAGCATTGTATGGTCGCAAATGTAGATCACCGGTCTGTTGGGCAGAAGTCGGTGACAGTCAACTCACAGGTCCTGAGTTGATACTTGAGGCTACTGAAAAGATTATGCAAATCAGAAACCGCATGGCAGCGGTACGGGATCGACAGAATAGTTACGCTGATCATCGACGCAAACCGCTCGAATTTCAAGTAGGTGACCGTGTCCTACTGAAAGTGTCACCCTGGAAGGGTGTAATTCGTTTTGGGAAACGAGGCAAACTAAATTCGCGGTACGTAGGCCCATTTATGATCGAAACATATCGGGCCCGTAGCTTATCAGTTAGACCTTCCTGCCGAACTCAGTGTAGTTCACAACGTTTTTCACGTGTCCAATCTGAAGAAGTGTCTATCAGATGAGACCCTAGTCATTCCATTGGACGAGATTCAAATGGATGAGCAACTGCATTTTGTGGAACAACCTATCGAGATCATGGACCGTGAGATCAAGACTCGAAGGCACAGCAAGATACCGATCGTCAAGGTTCGTTGGAACTCTAAGCGTGGACCGGAGTTCACGTGGGAAAGAGAGGACCAAATGAAAAGCAAATATCCACACCTTTTTGCAGCTGTGCAGCAATCTGATGTTACCGCCAACTGAATTTCGGGACGAAATTCTTTCAACATGGGGATGATATGACAGCCTGGGATTTCCTTGTACCATTCTAACAAACTGAACTTTTGTGCGTTGTATTCTAAACCGCGTTTACTCAATTTTTGGGACAAAAATTCTTTCAACATGGGGATAATGTGACATCCCGGCTTTTCAGGTATCTTAAATGCGCTACTTTACTGTTATTCATTCCTACGCTGGTTTAATTCGGAGAATTAAATTACGCGCTCGCAATAACTACGCTAACTTTAATATTTAGGGAATACACAATGTTTGGAAATTCTAACAGGTTGTATCCGAATTACGTGCTACGTGTTATTAGACGTTTGTGAATAATTATCGAGTCGTATTATGTGTAGTTATTTATCAGATTATAATGATCAGTTAGTAAATTCTATTTATAGGCCGAACCGAACCAAGCCTGTGAAACGTTTCGACTTCGCGACCAACCCGCCACCCACACCCCCTTGCGAACAAAAGCCCAACCCGCCACCCCTCCCTTGCGGCCCAAGGACAAGCCCAAACCGCCCCCTTGCCCCTTATGTATGCGTACGTATGGATGCATGTTGCATTCTTGAAGTTTTGGCAAAACCCTAGAACCTCCTTCCCTTGGTGAAACTCGACGGCAAGCAGCCCCCCCCCCCCCCCCGGGTCGCGCAAGCAGCCTACACCCCTCGGATCGATTCCAGGCTTGTCCCAGTTCGCTAATTGTCATCGTTTCAAGGTTAGGGTCTAATTGTATTACGATTCACACTAGGTTTTGTGTAGTCTTAATCATGATTATGTGCTTGTATGATATTATTATGAAAAAGTGTTGTGGTGTATGATTAGTTCGGATGAATATGCCTTGCGGTTGTGATGATATGTTTGAGTATTAAAATCGTAGGCTGTGTTTTATCTATAAAGATCATGATATATACTTAAGGTTTGCATGAATACTGATATATTAGATGATATTTGACAAGTTAACCTGCTGTTAATCGATACAACTAAGCGTCATGGCCGTTTACACATGTTCTAATGCGATAAAGTCAAAAACAGTAAGCTGATTGACATTTACAGCCAACTTCAGTTGGCTGTAACCTGATCATTATTTATTGAAAAGCAGATTTTCTGAAGTCTAAAACGTGTATTTTTAAAAAACGCTTCAAATGGCGCCGGATTCATATTTTTCTGAGGTCGTTTGCTATTTTTAAATGGTCATTTAGTACAGCAGCTGAAGCTGCATAAATTCTGCAGAATTTGCAGGTTGTTTATTGAGTCGGATCTCATAGTCTGTATGGGGTTAGGTCACGAAATCTGTACAGTAACTGGAGACGGGAGTTTCCGAAAATTTCCCACTGGAATTTCGTTAATCGGATGAACGATGATTTTTAAATGATTTTTCTCGTGGACTGCAGTCAGAAAGAGACAAATATGACTGCAGCCTAGTATATAAATGTTTATAAATAATTGGTAAAGATTTAGGATTTGAAAATTTAACAAAATATTCTACAGTCTAATTGACACCTCCTGTAAAAAATTGATATTTTTGGAACGTCGGAACTATTTTATAAAAATTCTCGAAAACAGCCCAGTTATGAGTGTACAAGCTGAAACATGATAACTTGTGTTTGTGTGTATCTAAGTGTTGTATGAGTTATTTTGTGTTTATGACAAATTGATTTGGTCGTCATTTTGTATGGTGAAACTTTGCATGCATGATTATGGTTTCAAATTGGTTATTACGTGTGTCGTACTGTGTGTTAGTTATGCGTAGGGTTTTGTGTCAGTGTGTTCACACACTAAGTTTGAATCGGTTGACATGTTAGGACGCGATTAGCGGTTCCATCATTTGTCTCTTTTGCGTTTATCTAACCGAGCAATTTAAGGTGAGTTCACGGCCCCTATTTTATCCGGTTTTGAACAACAGGGGGAGAAACATGTATACGCTCTACAACTCAATCTTTTACGTTATGCGAAATTAACACCGTTAACTGTTCGGTAACTAAGTTAATGTTAATGTATGTTATGGTCACTAAGTAGCTTTATCACGGAAGTCCTCAACCAACTCTTGGATCGTTAGTATTGGGTTAGATAGCGGGGAAATTATAGTAGTACTACTGGGCCCGACAAGCCCCACCCGAGCTAGTCGCGCTAGCCGACCGGGAATGGTCAACGGTTGATTAATTTGGCCTAACTTTCGCCATGGTTAGTGATAGACCTGGCAACACAGAGGCAACAACAGTCAGCTTCGATCGCGAACTCTTACGTGACGTAACTTTAGGCTCACTACCTACATGTTAACATTGAACTTATTTACGAACCAACATTATTATTCCAGGTTAGGAATAATGGAACTAGGTCGTTATCCCGGGTTAGGGATAACGGGGGAAAACAATCTTTTAAACCGAACTTGTGAACTTATAAAAACCTGTGAACTCACTCTTCTTTAATGTTGACACTTGTTTCTTTGCATGTTTCTCAGGACGCTAGGAGCGCTAGGTGCACTCACTTTGCATTTGATCAAGGCATTTTTATCGAGTCTTTATTAACGATTATTTTTGGGATTTTGGTTTTGGC
Source organism: Scalesia atractyloides (assembly GCA_947069175.1). Lineage (NCBI taxonomy): Eukaryota > Viridiplantae > Streptophyta > Magnoliopsida > Asterales > Asteraceae > Scalesia > Scalesia atractyloides. The sequence continues at coordinate 42,429,140 of CAMTDV010000015.1, forward strand.
TTTTATGTTGGCGCCCGTTACTTTATTCTAATGTTTCCGCTAATCTTTGAATCCTTGGAACTTTGAAAATGACTATGCATGTTTACAATAAATGTTTTTGGAAAACGTTTAAATAAATCATATAGAGTCGTTCGACATTGCTAGTGTCTGAAATTCTGGTTTGATCACACGCCTCGCGGTAATACTCCGCAAGTGGAAATTGAGGGTGTGACACACATCATCTCGAGCTTCAGCTGGAAACAAAGACAATGGGTTATCTTATTATCTGAACCTTTTGTGAGTTCCAAGTCTAGACAATCTCCGCACCTTGATAATGGATGAAGCTCACAAGTCTCGTTACTCAATTCATTCTGGTGCAGACAAAATGTATAAGGATCTTCGTACTCGGTATTGGTGGTCGGGTATGAAGAAAGACATCGCCTTGTACGTATCCAAATGTCTTACTTTTCTGAAGGTAAAAGCAAAACACTAGTGTCCTTCTGGTTTGCTTGAACAACCAGAGATTCCAGTTTGGAAATGGGAAAGCATTGCCATGGATCTAATTACCAAATTACCACGTACACCTAGAGGACATGATGCTATTTGAGTAGTCGTTGATCGACTAACAAAGTCAGCACATTTTATAGCCATTCGTGAGGACTTCTCTGCTGACAAACTTGCTAAGATCGATGTGGATGAAATAGTATCTCATCACGGTGTCCCTCTGGATATTATATCTGATCGTGATGCTCGATTCACATCACATTTCTGGAGAACCATGCAGTCTGCCATGGGATCCAAGCTTAATTTGAGCACTGCTTATCATCCTCAAACGGATGGACAATCTGAAAGGACGATCCAAACATTGGAGGATATGCTAAGAGCCTTTGTGATTGACTTTGGTGGTAGTCGGGATTCGCATCTACCATTGATCGAATTCTCCTACAACAACAGTTATCACTCCAGCATTGACATGGCACCTTTTGAAGCTCTTTATGGTTGAAAATGTCGTTCACCTATCTGTTGGAATGAGATCGGTGAATCTCAATTCACTGGACCTGAACTTATTCAAGACACAACGGACAAAGTCAAGTTAATTCGCGAAAACCTTCTGACAGCTAGAAGCCGTCAGAAGAGTTACGCGGATAAACGACGCAAGCCCTTGGAATTTCAAGTCGGTGATCACGTCCTACTCAAGGTATCCCCTTGGAAGGGAGTGATTAGATTCGGAAAGAAAGGAAAACTTGCGCCACGCTATGTTGGACCATTTAAGATCGTTGAGAGAATCGGAAAAGTGGCATACAAACTTGAGCTACCTCCACAGCTTGGTAACGTTCATCCAACCTTCCACGTGTCCAATTTAAAGAAGTGCTTGGCTGATAAAAACCTCCACATCCTCTTGATGAAATTCGTGTTGATAACACGATGCATTTTGTTGAGAAACCAGTGGAAATATTGGAACGTGAAGTCAAAAAGCTAAAGCGCAAACGGATACCGATTGTTAAAGTTCATTGGGAATCCAAACGTGGCCCAAAGTTTACTTGGGAACGAGAGGATCAAATGAAGGCAAAGTATCCACATCTTTTCTCACCAGTTTCCTCAAGCTAAATTTCGGGACGAAATTTCCTGAAGTAGGAGATACTGTGACAACTGTGCTTTCCGACATTTGTATTTTATCCAAAAATGTATATTCAATAAAAATTTTGTGTTACGTTTATGAGTTTTGTATATTTACTTTATGACATTTGTGTATTTTTAATCCTTGTTCAAATCCGATCTTTTAAACCTTTTCTGGAAGTGTAATTGCAAAACGAAATTAGTTAAACGCAACGTATAGTCCGGAATAGTGACATAAGCTAAACATACCCTAAATTTCCTTTATATAACTTAGAAATAAGTTTTGATGGGTTTGGTATGTCAAAAATAAGCTTATTCGATCACAGGGACTATTTACGACAAACTATGAAAGTCTACCGATTCTCATAGCGACGCACACTCCAGAACAATTTCACAAGCTTAACATACCTTAAATAACCTTTATATAACTTAGAAATAAGTTTTGAGGGCTTCGGTATGGCAAAAACATACTTTTGTAACTTCAGGGGCTATTTTGCAAATTTTGCGAAACTATGCCTTTTTGCGTATATCGCTATCCGGAACATGTATGAACATCCAAAAAATTTTCTAAACATTAAAATATCATATTTTAGTGATTGGAATGCAAAAATTTCGTTCGTTACGCATTTACAGTCATACACGCATTCGTTACGATTTTCGTCGTAATTAACCGAAAACCGCGAGCGTACGACCAAACAAACCAACATCAGGAATATTTTTGAGCACATTTCAAGTTCCCTATACTTATTGTCCTTATAAAGCTTTGAATGAGGTTAACGAGTGTTAAAAGTGCCAACACGCATCAAAAACAGGTTCAGGGGCCTGTTTTGCCAATTTTTTAAAGTTTCTGCCAGCTAAAGGGCTTACGGACCGTAAGCCCAAAGACTTACAGTCCATAAGGGACCCCCAGCTCACCATAAACGTGGTAGCAGCTGAATAACTCCATTTTTAACTCACCAAACGATTATGCCACCCTTGTTTCTGCTTAAGACACATATTTGGACACTAATCCAGCCCTAAACACCTGGCATAACACTTGTCAAGTTGTGATGAGTTCATAAACATTATTGTTGGTGCATATGTCTGTTGCCTTCATCATGAATGTCATTATGTATCGAGTCTGATTGAATAGGGCTTAATCTGTGAGAAACGAGGCGTATTTAAGTGAGTTTGGAAGGAAGTTCGCTTGAGATGGAACTTGAGAAGTCAAGTTCGGGCGAACTTACAGTCTTATCAGCAAACTTGTTTGGCCAAGTTCGCCCATGTTGTTAGCATGCAATGCATGTTCGGCCGAACTTGCTTATGCAAGTTCGGGCGAACTTGTGTCTTTTATGGCCGAACTTGTGTTCCTATAAATAGGTGCCTTGGGTTTTCATTTGGAAGAGTTAGAGATTTTGGCACAGAGACGGAGAAGCTCTGTCGGATCTGGATCTCGAATGTATATGAACTTTAGATCAATGAAATCAATCTTTAAATGAGTAATTCTTGTTGTTCGATTAACTTGTCATTAGTTTACGCCTAATTGGACAATAGATAACAAATTTAGGTTCCCGAGCTGTTCGTGGACGTTCCTACAAGTGGTATCAGAGCCTGGATACATAAATTTGCTGGAATCAAGACAAGAATCTCTCTTATTCTACTCCATTCTATCTTTTTTCTTAATATTTTCACATACTTGATGTTTTAATGGTCAAAAATGGGTGATTTTTGAATATGTTATGTAAAACACACTTGTGGTAAACCCCTGAGAGTTTGGACATCAAATTCAATCGAATTGATACCAAAAAGTTGCAAAAACCATGTTTTGGAAACAAGATTCAGCCGAACTTAACATCAAGTTCGACCGAACTTGATTAAAATTTCACTGATCTTAATCAAGTTCGACCGAACTTGACAGATTTTTCAAGAGTTTTTGTATAAGTCCGCTCGAACTTGAAAGAAAATTCAATATTTTTGATCAAGTTCGCCCGAACTTGATCAATTATTGTTGGAATTCTTTCACAAGTTCGCCCGAACTTGATAATTTTCTTGAAATTTCACCTAAGTTCGACCGAACTTACATGTTTCTTGAAATATCCATATCAAGTTCGACCGAACTTGATAAGTCTTTGACAAGTTCGACCGAACTTGTCTAAGGTTCCTAAAAAAGGCATGAAAATCCCGAAAAACATCATGAACATTATATATCGTTAGAATCGTATCGACGAGACGATTTTAAAGATATAATCAGGTAAAAAATGTTTTCGGAAAAATTTTAAACGTTTTTAACATACCGATTGTTGATTAAAACGTCAGTTTTTGCTAAAATTGCTTGTTACTAATCAATTATCAAGTGTTTTGATCAAATTCACAGATAAGCCAAAATGGAAGATTTCCATAACGTGTTTGTTTCACAAATGGCTTCTTCATCAAATGTAAATACTCTTGCGGCGAACCAGTTAAATATTGACAATGAAATGGGTACTACTCAGAAACCGTCGAAGCTAATGAGTATATATGAGTTTGAAGGATGGAAAGAAAAGTTTGTGAATTGGATATAAGCGAATCAATTCGACAGCTGGGTTGCAGTTGAGGATGGCTACAAATGGCCAAAAGATGAGCGTGATCAAGATCTTCTGTTGAACAAGTTTTCACCAGGCGACAAAGCACAGTATGTCACTGAGAAGAAGATGATTAGCTTGATTCAACAATCAGTAAAGGAAGATATTTTGATATTATTGCCAGAGTTTGATACTTCTCATGAATTATGGCACTCTCTCTGTGACAAATTCAAAGGAAGTGATGAAATGATCAAGAGCAAGAAGGCCTCAATCAAGAAAGAATTCGAGATCTTGACAATGATTAAAGGTGAAACTATGATGCAAATGATCGATAGATACTGTCACTTCATGGTCCAGATGCGAAGACATGACTTCAAAAGATCTACCGAAGAGCAAATCGAAAAGTTGGCCGATGCACTTCCAGAAGGAGAATGGACGACATACTTAACGATTCTGAAAAAAAGTCCATCCTGGAGACACTTCAAGTTGTCATCTTTCATCGACAAATTAGAAGGTCATGAAATGGAATTGATGAAGATTGCAAAGTCAAAGAACGCTAATGTTGTTCAAGATGTCGGTGTTTATTACAAAGGAGGTATTCAAGATACTCCAATTCAATGCCCGAAAATTCAAACAGCATTTAGTACAAATACAAATTCTTCTCCAATTCAAAGTTCTCCATATGCTAGATATACAAATGCTAGTTTAAGGTCCTCATTCCAAAATCAGAAAAGCCAAGCTAGTTCTGATTCAAATGTTTTCCAATGTAACATAGCAGTTGATCTGAAGAATGTATTTCTAGAAAAGGTGGCTAAACAACACATAGCACTTCTCGCTACTGTTCTTGAATCATATGAAAGCCTTGTTGCTGGAAAGATCGGTAATCCAGAAATGACGGCAGAAGATTATGATCAGGTAGATGAAGAAGAATTGGAGCTGATGGATATCAAATGGAGTCTTGCGTCCATTATCAGAAGAGTTACCAAGTTTGTGGTACTCACTGGGAGAGATATTGGTAATTCAAGCAACAAGCTTGGATTTGACAAGTCAAAAGTCACATGCTTCAGGTGTCGACAAAAAGGACACTTCAAACGCGAATGCAGTAATCAAGAAGCAAGTGGAAACCAAAATCCTTTCGGAAGCAACAATGAGTACTACAATAAAGCTCTTCAATATAAGCCATATCCAAAGACAACGCAAATTGAAGTAGAAGATAAATCTGCAAAGAAATCCGAACAAGCTCTTGTTGCTAATCATGAAGAAGATGGCTTTGACTGGAACAGATACATCAGAAAGAAAACTGGTATGGCTATGATGGCGAAGGTTGTAGATGAACCATAGACATCGTATGTTGGTGCGGCTTTGGAGAATGCGTTTATGGAAGCATACATGCGGAGAACTGAAGAAGAAGAGATAGCTTATGCTGAGATGCAAAAACAAGAAGCTTTGAAAGCAGAGGTCGAGAAGGTAAAAGCTGAGGTAAGAATGTCTGAAAAGGAAGTTTTGAAAGTTGTGGAGGTTGAAAAACCTTGCACAAAGTGCACAAGTCCTTGTGAACCATGCCTTGATAAAGTCAAAGTCATAAGAGAATTAACTGAACATAATGAAACTTTTCGTTATGATTACAAAAACATGAAAGAAGGTTATCACAAAATACAAGGCAATATAAAAATGTCGAAAAAGCTAATCTTGAAATTGCTGCTAATGAAAAAAATATTAAAAGCAACAGTGATTGAAAAACAAAAAGCAATTAACATCTATATAAACACTATTGCTGAAACAAAACGTGAGCTTCATGACCTAAAAAATGAAACAGAACGCGTAAGACAGCTTTTGAAAAGCTACACCACAAATGCTTATGATATTGATCACATTCTTCCTACTATCAAATCGGAGGAAAATGACAGTAAACCAAAGCGTAAAGAATACGGAAGTGTTCCTTCACCATTCCTTGAAAATTATTCTTGCAAAAAGGATGATGAAGTTGAAAAGGCATTTGATATACTACTTTTATCTGAATTGAAAAATCAATTGCCTGAGAACATTGAAGTAGACTTTACGAAATCAAACTATGACATTAAAGTAGTGGTAGAAAATGTGGTAAAGAATGTTTTGGGAAATGATTCTGAAGATAACAGTTCTGATTCACAGTCCGAAAAAGACGATATAGTATCTGAAAATGATCTAAGTGATGATCCTAACGTTGTCATGTACAAAGTTAAGGATTCTGATAGATTATATTTTGATGATAGCTTCCCGATTCGGAATGTGAAAGAAGATCAACTTGATAAAATTTTCAAACTTGTAGAAGTTTTGTCAGATGATCTCGATAAAAATCAAAAGAAATTTTATTCTAAACCCAAAAGGAATACTAACAATTATCGAAAGTTTGGTGTTGATTTTCCTGAGAGCAGGATTGGGTTTGGAAGAAGAAGAAGGTGAATCGACGAAGAAACCGAAGACAACGTTCCAGGAATACAAAGGTAAATACATGAAATTTGTGTACGGAATGAATACGGTTCAAGAAGAAGGTAAGATTGGTAAGCAATCTAATGATGAATTCAAGAAAGAAAAAGAACTTCAGGACAAGGCTAAGATCAAGTCCACAAGGGGTGTGAAATCCACTAGTGGAAATGCTACTGATTCAAGGACATGCTTTAAATGCAATACAATTGGTCATATTGCTCGAAAGTGCCTGAATCTAAAGCCTATGTTTTCACGAAGCAAAAATGTTTCAAAAGAAGAAAAACAGAAACAACCAGAGATTGTAAAATCCAAAAATGAATATATTTCTGAAATAAAACCCAAAAATGAATCAAAGTTTGAAAACTCAGTTTTTAAGAAAGGTGAAACTTCAAAGTCAAACAAAAACGATGATTCACGGTTTTATATCAACAAAGCAAGATTCATGTCACAATCCTGGGTTGCGAAAAGGAAATTGTCTGAAAATGGAAAGTCTGTTACTGCTAAGACTAATAATGTCAAATCAAATGAAGCAGTCATTAAAAATGATCTTTCAAAGTTGAAAAATGATTTTCTAAAACAGACAGAAAAAGAAACGGTCGAAAAAGTTTCAAAATTGAAATTGAACGAAATCTTCGATGAAATTTTGATTATGATGATGCTTACGAATTTGATTACGTTGATTATCAAGTTCAACCCAAGACCAAAAAGGCTTGGGTTTCTCTTTTCAAGTAGTTACTTTCGTGTGCAGGAGTTCCGAGATCTACTTTATCAAAATTGATTCAGGATTAAGGAAGCTCCAGTTCGTTTTAACTTATCCAGAAATGTCATATCTTTGTCATTTTGAGGGGGAGTAGTTAAAAAAGAAAAGTTTTTGAAATTACAAGTGGTTGTTAAAAAGAAAAATTTTGAAAAGTCAAAATTATGAAAATCCACACCATTGAACAGAAAAACTGATTTCAAAGTTCTTAAAAGTTCAAACTACTTTTACAAATGGTAAATGAGTCTAATGATTGCTTGTTAAACAATTGCAGATACATGATTCAGAAAAAGAATCGGACGACGAGGTCATGGGATCCGCATTGGTTTGTTACATTTTTAGAAGAATCTCTTTAAATCTAAAATGTTTTTGACTTTAGGGGGAGTAAGAAAATTTTAAAAATTGTTGAAAAATCAAAATCATATGAAAAAGTTGAAAATTCAAAAACATTGAAAAATTCAAAAAAGTACAAAAACATGAAAAGACAAAAAGAATTTATTGTCAAAAAGGAAATGATAGTACATCAGTGGACTATCATAGTATGCTAAAGATTTATAAAGTTTAAAAGTGATAAATGAGTCTTACTGTGGATGTGTCGATAGACTTTACACGTTCAGTAGATTGTTTCCAGGATATAAACTAAATTTTACAACTGCTTAATCTCGTGGTTTAACACATCTTGGATATATGGACTTAGTACTCCGAAATTTCGATTGAAGGGTTGCCTGATTCTGAGATACGAGGTCTTTATAGATGATTGATATCTGAGGTATTATAGAAGTTCTTCTGATTTTGCGAAAGCAATAGCCTAGACTTCTATAATATTTTTGCTATAAACCCCAAAATAGCATGCAAACTTGAAAAAATCGAAAGATATAATCATTTGCAATGCTGAAAAGATTCCTTAAGTGGAACACTCCTGAAAGACGAGCCTTCATCTCTTTGTCTGTACGGTAGTACTAACCTGAGCTCTCAAGGCCTCGCACAACCCAGATACAGATATCAATTACGCTATAGTCACCTGTAAGATGAAATCTAGGGAATCTGGATTCGGGAGTATATTCAAGAGGTGGGAACCATAGTTAAGTCAAGTTTCATAATTCTTACCTAACATATCTTGAAACAATTGAGAAACGTGATGCAGTTTAAATGGACAAACATATCGACAATCTAGGTAAACAAGTTTAAAACTTAAAGTCTCAAAAGGGTCAACGGTACTGGTGATATGTCTCAATAAAACTGATATGATCCTTAGACACAAATTCACAAAAATATGTCTGTAAATATGTTTGTACATAGTTTACTTTCTTTACTTATTTTTTAAAATCCAAAAAGATTTTCAATGAGCCAATGTTGGAGAATTGATTATCAAAGTCTGGTAAGAAAACGTTCATTAATTTGAAACTTTAAAATTGACAAAAACATCAGTTGTTCACAACGGTTTAACCAAGGTCATTAACTTGGACTTGGTAAACAAAATTAGTTAACCAAGGTCATTAACTTGAACTTGAATAACTAAAATGTTTTTTTTAAAATGGAGACGTTCAAACAAGTGTTTCTTCAAAGTAAATCTGAAACGTTTTCTAGTATGCTCAAGAACTTTGAAATAGGAAGCAAAGTTTTAGGGGAGCTGGTCGAAACGTGTTTAAAGTAAAGCTCAAAGCAAGGGGGAGCATAGCTTGCAGCTTAGGAGGAGCTTGGATCTTAAAGTTTTATTCAAGGAAAAAGATAAAGACTCAGGAGCTTAATCAAGTCTAATAGCTACGGGGCACTCAAGAAAAGACTATGACACAGACGTTATCCAAGAGGAAGATATCAAGGGAAGTCTGTTGGTGCATATATCAAAAGGATGTCTACATAAGATGACTACGGCAACATCCAAAAGGAAGTCTGTTGCTTATGCATGTTCGGCCGAACTTGCTTATGCAAGTTCGGGCAAACTTGTGTCTTTTATGGCCGAACTTGTGTTCCTATAAATAGGTGCCTTGGGTTTTCATTTGGAAGAGTTAGAGATTTTGGCACAGAGACGGTGAAGCTCTGTCGGATATGGATCTCGAATGTATATGAACTTTAGATCAGTGAAATCAATCTTTAAATGAGTAATTCTTGTTATTCGATTAACTTGTCATTAGTTTCCGCCTAATTGGACAATAGATAACAAATTTAGGTTCCCGAGCTGTTCGTGGACGTTCCTACAATTATAAATACCAAGTTCATGGCAAAACATGAACTCTTTGATCACTTTCTTGCAACACCCTGCCATTAATCCGAATTACAAGCATCTTAGAGCTATATCTCTGGTCCTTGATCATTCCTTTGGTGTTTGTAAGTATTCCATTCATGCCATGTTCAGTTTCAATAGCTTAATTTCACTAAAAATCAAACAGTTTGACTTCTGTTTAACTTTTAGTTTTGATCATGAATTGATCAAGATAAAGCTCAATTGAAGCTTATGATGGTAATGAAGGTGGTTATGATCACTAAAAATCATGCCTACTGATTTCCACATTTTCTAGTCATTTTGACAAGTCAAAGTTTGGGTCAAAATGCGATTTTTACGCATCTTGCAACGAATCTGTTTTAGAGTGTATAAACAGTTTGTTTTGATGACAAAATGCTTTTATAAACTTCTTCAGACATGACAAGACATGTCAAATTCATCACCTTTGTTAAAGTGCTCATTTGGGATCAAAAGTCTTAGCGGTTTGACCCGTTTGACTTTCAAATCTGACCCGTTTGGCCGATCTTTAGATCCGACCAAATACATATTTTGACCATAAATATATAGGGAATAACCCTCTGAGGTTATACCTTGTGGTCATATATTTCGGATAGTGTTATGTTAATCAATGGTAATATCCCTTATGACCAAAATGCCCTTATCACAAGAAAACCAATTAAACACATATAAAACATAAATTTTGACATATAATCTGATCAAATAACATTTTAAACATGTTTAAGCATTTAAAATTTAGCATGACACGTATCTAACCATCCGAATGCGTAGTTATGCACATGTTAACGTAGTTTAAACTACCTTAACGGGTCATATGAGTTCCAACACTCATTTGGTTTATAAAGTCTCATTCTATCCTAATCTTCCGATTTCAAGTTCCGATATTTACACAGTTAACCGTTTATAGGACACGCTTGATTTCACGGACTCTTGATCTTGGTTTATCTTCTTGAAAAGGATACTTTTACAATCATAAGTGAGTACATAGTCCCCTCTTTTACGTTTTCTAATGTTTTGGGTGAAACATATTGTTCCTATATCTACTTTCATGTTTTCATGACATTATACATGCTTGATTATAATGTATATATTTAGCACATTGGTTTTCAAAGACATTTTTGCTATGTATGTTGACCTAGCATACTAGTACATGGTTTTCAAAGACATTTTCAAAAGACATTTTTTGGACATTTTCAAAGACATTTTCAAGACATGCTTACATTGTTATTGACATTTTGGTATGTTGAACTTGACAATGATACATTCATTAACATTGATCACGCCGACTGGTAGTATGTAATGGTACCATAGGATTGACAATCCCGTTCCCACTTCCTAGGTATGTTTGGAAGCGACCTTAGGGAATGACAGAATCCGATGAACATTGATAAACCCTTGACCGGATAGGGGTTTATCCGACAGTCAACAAGGCTTGACTGTATTGGCCAACGATCCATAATATATATTTTAACAATAAAGGTAAATGGTTTATAAAACTCGACACTGTTCACTCGACATTGGTTTACTCGACATTGGTTTACATGACATTGTTTACTCGACATTGGTTTACATGATATTGTTTACTCGACATTGGTTTACTCGACATTGGTTTACATGACATTGTTTACTCGACATTGGTTGTTGTCGACATTGGTTTACATGACACTGTTTACTCGACATTGGTTTACATGACATTTGTTACTCGACATTGGTTTATGGTGAATGACTTAAATAGCGTGACGTGTGTAATATGATAAAAGCGTGGTGGTTACACCGATGGTACTTCCTATATATAAGTGCTTTTATTATCTTACATATTGTGGCGTTATCTAAATCATTTTAAACAAAATACAAGACATGACATATCTTATACATAACATGACATTTTTATACGAGACAAAACTTACTTTTCTTAAAATAAATAAAGCCATGAAGCATCAACACAAAACCTATGTACTCGCCGGCATTATTTTGCTGACTTTATTTTCACATATGTTTCAGGTGCAAATGTTTGATGTCAAGCTAGCTACACTTAGGGCGGACTGGGCCTTAGTGACTATAAAATCAGAATAATAGCTTAACTTTTGTTGTGTTTCCGTTTTTATCCAAGATGATGTAAACAATATTAACTAATGAAACTTAACTTATGTACCATGGTTATTGAAACAATAATTCTGTTACAACACTCCCCGATGTTTCCGCCACAGTTTGTTGTTTTACGTGGTCGGGGTGTGACACATAGACGTGGCATGGAGTGCGTGAATAAGTTACCCTTCCCGTTGTCATTCTATTCCATGGGATATAAAGTCTGTGATGGTACATATTCCTTTGAAATGCTTGTGTTGTGGAACATCGTTTCGTGTGACCATCGATTACATTGTATTCTTTTATGATTGTTGATTGTTTCGAATTTCAGTTGGTTATTTGCATAAAGTAGTATGAGGCCCGAATATCGTGGAGAATGGAATATTGATCAATTATATGGGTGTGGTGGATACGCTGCGGTACTTCCTATATGTAAACACCCGACTACATGATCAAGGTACCGTTACTCAGGGAAGATGGGATTCATGTTGCGATTTATTCGGTTATGTTTTGGGCAATGCAGTATTGAGACTTTGACCCTGTGTGATGCGATAGATGACGCCATAGTTGTCGTAACCCCGATGTCTATACATGGTTGTAGTAATTTTACATGAAAAGTAGTTTAGGTCGACATATAAACGACCACTGGTTTAATCCTGGGAAGTCCTTTTCTTTTTTTTTTCAAATACGTGACATGATTTCTAGGGGTACTACACCTTGGTAGTACTCCGTACTGAACTATTTGGGTATAGTCGGTGATAGCTTACCTACACTGATGACCCAATGATCGATCCGCGATAAGTAACAATGTTTCTGTCTTCGATAAGACAATTCAGCGTAAGTTATTTCATTTGGCGGGATTTGCTAGAACGTATAGTCATATATTCGGAATCATTACGATACGGCGAACAACCTATACTCATGTCACCGACCATTGTCTATGAAATTACTCAGTGAAGCATATATTTCCATTATTAGCTCTCGTTCGCTAATGATGCAATCACTAATTCTTAATAAGGACGCGTAATTAACATCGGTGTTGATAACCCAAGGGGTTAGGGGTAATACATAAATGGAGAAACTTATTTTATGTAATCAAAGTTTGGTGAGGAATTGTGTGGATGCGGATCTGATGGTGATAAGACTTGTGGAGGCAGGAACAATTTTGCCGCTATTCCTTGTAACCGTTCATACTTCGTATTAACATAACACTCCTACGTGTACATTTAATCAGAAATATACAACATTAACCGCGGTCTAATCCAAGTGTCAATTTGGTAAATTTCGGTTGAGGGTGGCATAACCCCGGTGCAAAATCGGAAAATTATAATCATGAAATAATCCGACTCACTGCTTCAAATCAATTTAATTCTCCTTACTAACACTATTGGAAAGTGTTAAGGTTCGGTACATATAAATTACTAATTTGATACGCCCTATCGATTTAGTTCAAACCAATACAAGATAAATCCCCAGTAACTCAATGAGTAGGGAATGAATGGTACGAAGGACCGTAACGAAGCTACCTTTTAATGCATAATTAGGAAACAAAATGATACAAAATGAATTTTCGTTAGACGATTATTTTATGTATATAGATATATACATATATCTAATTCGAAGGACGGTATTCAAAAGAATCATATAAAACTTTCACATATCAAACGATCCCTTGTTTTCAGCCTCGCATAACTTAGTGAAATATGTTCTGATGAAAAACGAGATCGCCTTTGAGTAGTATTTGAGTACAGTAATCCGATGACTAACCCATGGGACAACTCCTATCCAAACCTGCAGATTGTAGACTACCGGTTCTTTTGATCCTTTTCTGGTAATATTTTTGTGATGGCTATACTAAGTCTTGAACCAACATCACCCGTATGAGGGCGGTGCATTCATGCTAGAAATCGCATAAGTGGATACATGGTTCTTTGATTCATTTCGATTTAGGCTTTTCACGTCATGATACCTGCGACGACCGTGCGATTGGTCCTGAGTAGGGACCAACTTAGATACTTATATGTTATAAAACATGGTGACTCCCCAACCCTATGATAATAATAAGACCCGGGAAAACACCATATGTCTCCTCCTCCTCCCTGAATCATCCGAGGAGTCCAAATAATTATACCCGATGTTTTATTCACAATTCCTAAGGGATGTTTGAAATTCCCTTCGGACCTTTGTAAAGGTGTTATTTGGTAAGGTCTCCTACATGTGTAGGAGGATGATACATGGGATACACTGACTTTCATCTGCCGATGGGATACAAAGTGAACGATACCCTACTCTTGTGAGTAACCTAAAGTTATTCGGTAGACGGTGTTGCTAGTCCTCATTAGTATACGAGGACTAAATTCTCTATATCAGGGAAATATTGTTGAAACACCCCTCGTCTTCGTTCAACTAGTTGGTACCTTCAATTGATTTTCAGTTTGATCAATTTAAATAAGTATTCAAAAAAATACAATGTTACTGAGCAACCCAATTCTTCGTTATTTTCTAGTGACGAAAATTCTTGTGTTACTTAAGGAAATAAGAATGGGAAAATCTTAAGTATAATACTGTATATATATATATATATATATATATATATATATATATATATATATATATATATATATGTACCTGTGTATTCATACCACGAGTGAAATTCACGATCTTGGGGATGATTGTCGGAGGCTGTGCGCTATCATTTACATGATTTCTGCCTCAGTCATTTGGGGTGAGCGTTTTAGGACCATTCTATTATAAACAAAATGTATATATATACCTGCATTAATGTCACACTTTCAATCGTCCCATATCACACAAATTGGTCGCACGCATGAGTCCACAACCTGTATAACCAACATCATTATCATGGATGTAATAATATCCGTCATCATATCACTGCTAAAATTGCACTTAGACTTAACCCAAAAAGGGCCAATGCTTAAATGTGCGGTCAAAGCATGTCACTGGAGTGACGTATATACGCCGTACTATGAAAAGCATGAACTACTACGTATGAAGGAACAAGGTCAAAACCAAACTTTCTTTGAAATAGGAATAGTCACGAGTTGTCCGAATATTATAATTGGTTTCTTCTGTGCGCTGAACCCACTTGGGGGAAAGCTAAACCAGAAATCTCGTAATCCCGATCATTCTAGATGAAGGGACTAGTGAATCTTCTGAATACGTCCCTCGGATATCATGTCCATCCAGAGGGAAATTCCGTTAGTAAGCACGTCATATATACTTAAAGGAGGAATAAGACTTTGACACGACAACTAATACTCTTGAAATTTGGAGAGTTACTTAACACACGCTACGAATTGTAAATACTCGATGTGCGATACTAAGTCAAACTAAATGACCAAAGTATAGATCGGTGCTTGGTTGGATGCACCGACCAGATGTGAAATGGCATTCATAACCTTTATTCGTATCCTAGCCGTCAGAGTGCTAGGCTAACCTCGATTGATTACGGTTTTCATTCAGCCTCCTTGAAACTGCTTTTGTTATTTCAAGAGACTACCGAGCAATTGTGGATCTATGTTATTACATTTCCCAACAGCACGTATTCCTTCTGTGCCCTATTGGGAAATAGAACTGACTAATCCTACGACCAAGGGGTCGAGAAACTCAAACAAGCCTAGTCTCGACCAACCTGGGGGCCGGGTCTTCATTTCTTGTTTACATTATTATGAATATGAGGCTGACGGGAAAATCATATTTAATGGTCAACGGCCCCTATCGGAATTAGGGTGACTATGGATTCGGACTTCAATCCATGGTACCATAAAACCACACGATTTTTCCCCAATCTAAACCAAGATGGTTTAGCATTAACGAACTCGATGAAACCCTTATGTTTAAGCGGTGATTCAATTGGCGGAGGTGCCAAGATGGGAAGGCATTATATCTTTCTATACTCATGTACAGTTCAGATCATACCAAGTCTGAATTGGACTTGAAAAACTAAGAGACCGAGACGGTCAAGTGGTGATTAACCACCGTGTGACTAGTATGGGTTATATTCACCTATGTATTAGGTAATCTTTCGAGAACATGATGGGAAATGATTACTTCTCATTGTCTCCATTAACAACATCCTTATGAAATGTTAGTCCGGTGTGGCTATGTTCCTACCCAGCGAAGGGTACTCCGACAATGGGGAACCTTGATTCGATGACTCGTTACGTACGTCTACGATCAATGCCGATCCCATGTGTAGGGGCATCATAGTGATACTTGTGATTGTCAGACACTCATCACGCCTTAAGAATTTCCATGTGATATAGTAGCATTCTAGATGTGGTGCTACTGGAATTAAAACCGTATTGGGCGCACACCCTATCATTCCCGGTATATGGGAATTTTTATACGATATCTCTCAGAGAATCACATCGATGTCATCGAAGTTACTAAGTTGTTTCCTTCTGGAAAAGACACAGATAGTTGTACAACATCTGGAGCCAAGCTCCCAAAACTTAATACAAATTGGAATTATTACTGTAGAAATTCCATATCCTTATGACGTGATTAGACTACTGGTGAGTAGTTCGGGCACCCTGTTGATATGAGGGTGCATATTCGTTGTTACTCGTGTACATGCTTGCCTTATGGCAACTGTAGGCTCGTAAAAGCCTTTCTCTTTCTCTACCATAGAGTAGGGACTCTCATGGTCGGTTAGTATTAGCCGAAGATACTCACGTACACGACAACAAGGAAAGATTGGCGTGCACCACTCAGTAAGACCAAATTTATTCCCTTAACGCAAACATGCAGAGCATGGTGCTCATTATTAAAATGTTCACAACAAACCTTGGGAGAGTACCCATACTCCTCCTTTATAGGGGGTATTCAATAACTATTGAACGAAATCGTAATTGAAACTTATGGTGTATGAATGGTGAAGATAATGATGCAAAGAAAACATAATAATTGCAGTCAGCTATAAGCTGAATACGAAACTCATATCCTACTGTGAGTCCAACAACACTCTCACTTTCAGATTGGAAGTGATGACAGACGTTACTCTTAACAATACGTAGGAATTGTGGATGGACAAATTACACTGCTACTAGGTAGCACAATTATCATCTCCGTACGACGATGATACTAAACGAAAAGCGAAAACATACTTGTCAGTCAGATGACTGACACGAATATAAAAACGGAGCTTTCCAATGGATTACTAAACGGAATTTCGAGGACGAAATTCTTTTAACCGGGGGAGACTGTGACAATTGTGAAAAATCCCGGTAAACTTTAATTGGTACAAGTCCGTGGTAACCGGACGTGGTATGTATATGATGATATTGTTGTGATTATGTGTGATGATACGAATTCTGGAAAATGATACACTGACTATAATGAGAGTATATGCGTAGTAATTAATAAAAACATTACAGTGACATTATACGACACCTACATGACAAGACAAAGTCGTGAATGAACTGACGATTCTGGGAATAAGTATTAGTAAACACGCATGACTTGTGTGCTATGCTAAGCGATATCTCTAATGTCTCGGAAGAATCCGAGAGCACGTCATGGTTGACATGACACTATTAAGGACCAACGATGCGAGGTTGGCATCCTTAGCCTTGAACAATGTGTTAAATGGAGACTTGATGTTTAACAGCGCATTAAACCTTTAATGTTGATTGTTAGGTTATCGGTGGCATCATTTAAGATTTCAAGTTCCAAAAATAACTTAGTTTTGTGTCATAGACTGTGACATAAGGTTTGAAAATAATCAAAGCCCGGGCACGCAAAACGAAGCAGCTCCCGGTTGGGGAAACGCCTTCGTTCCGGGTATAACATAAGGCGACCAAATATGCAAGGAACGATCGATCAAGCTTAAAAACACTTAAACGAACGTCATACAAGACTTTTATGATTAAAACGTAACCATGCTCGGATTTCGAGATGGTTATGCCCAATTTTTAAAACCGAGTCTTTTGACAGTAAGAACGTGAAAAACGGAGCCCGTTTCGCAAATCGGAGACGCGTCCGGGACCCGAAACCGGAGGATAAACATCATCTTTTGTCACGCCAACCGAAGCACGAGGGGTCCCCTTGGGACCCACCTCCCAAACTGCCACCCCCATGTATATATATGTTTTTTTTTCATTTAATTTCATTTTTTCTCAAAAAATCTCAAATCTCCTCAAGAAATCTGCTCTAAGACACCAAATTTCAGCTGAGTTCATCCTAAAACATCACTAATTCAAAGGTATTCTTCAAGTTCTAAGTAGTTTTGATTGAGTTTTCTTGATTAAACGTGATTTCTAGCCGAAAAACTCATTTTAGTCCAAGATTTTTGAAGGTTTAGACATGTTTATGGGCTGAATAAGAACACCCTGGTATTTACCTGGTGTTATATGGCAGCCATGATCACAAATCTTTGAGGTTTGATACCCTAATCAACACCTATTCGACAAAAATCGCTTAACTATACGATTAACCGAAAAACAACGAATTAAAGCTTGATTGATCTAAGTTCTACCATATTTGGGTTGTACTTGGTGTGTAGGTACTGAATATAGCCTTCACACACTTCTGGGATCAAGATAAACACTTGGAATCGGAAGAATCGCTAGGTATGACGTCCGAGAACCGAATCTAGGCTAGGCAGAAAATTGTTTTGCTTATAACTTGGTCCGTGGGTATTGGATTAAGCTGAAATTGGGTATGGTCATCAAGGGTATTAACTGGAGTGTCCACAAAAAAGTTTAGAATTGTTTGAATTTTCTACGTTTTTTGTGAATTTTTAACTGTTTTACCAAAAGAATTTCTGGAAAATTATCAAACGAAGTCAATAAATCACCAAATTTTATATAGACACTAAGGAACATATGGGGAATGTTCTGGGAAAATTAGGAGTCTATTGGTTGAGTTTTGATTTGGGCTAAAAATCCGCATTTTTGCGAGTTTTCGGTAGCCGGAAACGCACCGAAACGAAATCGAAAAAATCTGAAATTTTTTTGAGAAGTTCCTAGATAGGTAAAGGATGTTTAGGAATGTTTTGGGAATTTTTAGACTACTGATAGTATTTAATATTAATTAGGTGGTTAAAAATGGTTTTATAAAAAAAAATTAAACAAGTATGCCAAAATAAATTCCCAGAAATTTTTCCCATAAGCTACAGATTTTTATGGAGTTATATAAAAATTTACAGATTTTTATATAAAATATAGATTAAATGAGAATTTATGGAATTAAAAATGAGTTATTTTAAAGCAATTTCGGCAGTTTACCGTATAACGAACCTTCTGGAACTGGGAACTGACCCAACCCGACAAATACTATAATTGGAACACCGGGAGTATTCCAGGAGATTCCCGTGCAAATTGGGCACTATGGGTGTGTCCTAAGATAGTTTGGGAGAATTCCCGACGGTGAAAATGGAAACTCAAAATTGGGCAACTTAGACCCCCCAAACATTCAAACTCCCTTGATGGAAAGTTAATCATTCTTAAGTAATCACGTGATGGCACTATTGGTATTCCCGTACCATTATCCGAACATGTTATACTACTGGCACGCGAACCGGTGGCTGGAAGCCAAACTGAAAACGAATACTACCCTGACGTCCATCACCATACCAATGTCCCATAGACTCAATCCGGAGTAAAAACTCCTGACCAGATCCAAGTTATAACCATTACCAACTTAGATACTGATTTGAGTCCATACTTGCATGTGGGTTATTAAAGTTGATCTAGTTGCTTGATCACTCTTGCGTTGAGATCACTACTCGTACAGTGAGTTTTCACTTCCCCACTTTTGAAGTGTTTTACTGTTTTTTGGGGACTTGCATGTTAAAAACTGTGTTGATTACACCAATTTGGAGTGAGTTTACTCTCCCGCTTGTAAACTGTTTTACTGTTTTCTGGAATGACTTGCATGTTACGAAACTGTGTTAATTGCACCAACTTGTGATGATGTGAATTATCTAACACACGAACTACCTCCCATCTACAAGTGATTAGCGTAAGACGTGGGCAGTGGATAGTACTATTGGTCAGACGAACCCAGGCCGCGCCGACAGGAAGGTCGGCAACGAGGTCTGCACGTGTCCTAATTTGGTTGTGTTGTTACGCATAACTACTATGGGGCGTTGAACTGCACGTGACGCAGTTGATGGGCCGGGAGTGTCTTTGTGACATGGTCCAGTGGCCGGGAGTGTCTGGGATGACACGGTCCGGGGTAAAACAGTCAGGTTTCACTTGTATACTCGTGTAATTCCATCTGCGACTATGACTGTGACCGTCATTGTGACTAAGACTGTGACCAGTGCAATTAAACTTGTTAACACATATTGTTACAAAACAATTAAACTAGTGGAACTCACGCAGCGTTTAGCTGACCCTTTTTAAAACTAACATGCATTTCAGGTAACTTGAGATGATGTGATACATGTATGTTGTTCAAGACGTGTTTGTAGACGAATCCTGATATAGACGCATGCAGCTTAGAAGACTTATGTGGTTCATGGGAACATGCAGTTGTAACATACATGTAGTATGTAATCAACGTTTTGTAAGTAATAAAATGTAGTGTCTTTATAAATAATGTGCTTGTACCAGAGGTGTCTGTTGCATCTCGTATTTTTTTCTTCCGCTGCAAGTTGGGGTGTGACATGATGAGACAGTGCCAAAGCCTAAAGTCATTTATCTTGAGCACGATGTCGAAGAAGGAGAGTATGTTCATAACTACTCAAAGGCTGATCTCGCTGAGATGTTGGGAATAGATGAAGAAACATTTGAGTTCGATTTTGAGGAAGAATTGAAGAACATAAGTTTAGAGCCAAATGATTATGTATTTGAAGATGTCCTACAGGCAAACGATTATGACAGAGTGATTATTGAAGATTGGGATTCAGATGATGATAATGAAGCGGCAACGTATACAGGTGAAGGAATAGGTGTGTTTCCAGCCTTTGCTGAAATGTCTTCTGAAATAAATAACGATCTGCTAAAGCACAAAGTGGAAGAGGCAATGAAGGAAGGGACAGCTCCTAAACCACCATCAAAAGAAGAGATCATTAAAATGAAGAAAAAGTGGTTCAAAGAAATGCCTCCAGAGGGGAAGTTCCGTCGTCCATTAGCTTTCTTCACCAGAGACCCTGATGCATCTTTGGGTGACATTATCAGTTGGGGTTGGATTGAGGAACTGGATGTTTATGCACTAAAACGCGAGTTTGGAGTTCAATACTTCAAACATCTGGGTGATATAAAGACTTTGCCTGAGTGGATGTGAAGGAGTTAGTACAAACCAAGACTTTCAGTATGAAGTTGAGGCCAAATGATCAACATCTTTGGAAGGTAATCAAGTTTGAAGCTGCTCATGGTTTCAACTACTGGAAACCACACAAGCTGTGCACTATCACAAAGATTGATCCACTCACGCAAGAGAAAGATGTGACCTTGATTGTCAAACGTCCACGTGTTATGAGGAACATGCCTTTGAAAAAGATGGAACAAGATTTTCACAAGATCTTCAAATGGTGGCACTATGATTCAAGCACTGGTGAGGCGGTTATCTGTGTAGAGCCCGTTGGAGGATCATGGGATATGTCTGAAGATTTATCAAAAACCGTGATCGTGCACAAAAGAATTTATGGGTTGTGGCGTGAAATTAGAGTTTTGGATCCAATGTGGCTTATAAATTGCTCTGAGAAAGATATCAAAAGACTATTCTTCATCAAGATCAGTTATGAAGAAAAAGATAAGGAGCTGGTTTTGCAGTTCCAGCGAATTGTAAACGTGTGTTATGCTAACAATGTTAATTCAGGTAAAAATTGGAACGCATCCTGGAGAAAGCTTGGAGCCAAAGAGAAGAGAAAGGTAGATAAGAAGGAAGAAAGGATCGAGGCAAGACGAAAGTTGGCCACACAAGAAAGATTCAAGTTTGGCAACACATACAATCGACCTCCTCCAACAGATCAAACTCCTATTGCTCTGAGGAGCATCGAAAGCTCCTAAACACTTTTCGGATAATCAAGTCAAATGTGTTTGAAGATTTTTTACAACTGTCCAAGACTGCGGCAACATCCAAGGGGGAGTCTCTTGGTGCACATATGTCTATTGCCTACGTCTAGGACGAGTCTGATATATTCTTGAGAATTTCATACGAGAATTTCGTGAGAAAATTCCTTGGTCCCAGTCACTTGGTGCTATTATGTCTTGCCTATAAATAGGTGACTTGGGATGTTTGTTATGCATATTGTTTTGTTGATCAGAGGCGAAGCCCTGCTCGAGTCTATAATCTTTCCGAAGTTGATTAATACAATATTCAGACGTGTTTAACAATAATCATCATACTTGTTGTTTGTTTGTTCACTCGGTTAACAAGGATTTCCGTCTCTGTTAGCTGAGCAAATCTCACCGGAAGCTCACGAGTTGGGTCTGATCCTACACTCACACAGGAGGTAGTTCTGTAGGCTACCTTTCCGATCTTTTCAATGATCTTAAAAGGTCCCATATATTGAGGAACTAGTTTACTTTTCTTTCCAAACCTGACTATTCCCTTCCAAGGGGATACATTGAGAAGAACATGATCACCAATTTGGAATTCCAAAGGTTTGTGTCGTTTATCAGCATAACTCTTTTGACGACTTCTAGCTGTCAAAAGGTTATTGGAAATTTTCATGATTTTGTCTGTTGTTTCTTGAATGAGTTCAGGTCCGGTGACTTGAGCTTCACCAACTTCATTCTAACATACAGGTGAACACCATCTTCGGCCATAAAGAGCTTCGAATGGAGCCATGTTGATGCTAGAGTGATAACTATTGTTGTAGGAGAATTTGATCAACGGCGGATGCGAATCCCAACTACCACCAAAGTCTATCATACAAGCTCTAAGCATATCCTCAAGTGTTTGGATTGTACTTTCGGTTTGTCCATCAGTTTGGGGATGATATGCTGTGCTTAGATTTAATTTGGTTCCCATGGCAGATTGCATGGTTGTCCAGAAACGAGATGAAAAATGAGCATCACGATCTGAAATGATGTTCAAAGGAATACCATGACGAGATACAATCTCATTGATATAGATCTTAGCAAGTTGGTCAGTAGAGAAGTCCTCACGAATTGGAAAAAAGTGTGCTGACTTAGTTAAACGGTCAATGATTACCCAAATGGAATCATGACCTCTTGAAGTGCGTGGTAATTTAGTGATGAGATCCACTGCGATGTTCTCCCACTTCCATACCAAAACTTCTGGTTGTTTGAGCAAACCAGAGGGACGTTGATGTTCTACCTTGACTTTAAGACAAGTAAGGCATTTGGACACGTACAAAGTTATATCCTTTTTCATACCCGGCCACCAATACTAGGTACGAAGATCTAGGTACATTTTGTCTGTACCTGGATGGATGGAGTAACGTGACTTGTGTGCTTCATCCATTAATAAGGTACGAAGATTATCTTGGTTTGGAACCCATAAACGATTCAAGAAATAGAGTAGCCCATAATTTTTAGTTTCAAGCTGAAGTTCCAAATTATGTGGTACTTCCTTATTCATCAAGCTTTGGGTTACACAAGTACGTTGGGCTTGGAAAATACGAGAGTGGATATCTGATTGGACATGAACACAGTGAAATTTGACATGTTCTTTGCGACTAAGTGCGTCTGCTACGACATTCGCCCTACCAGGATGGTAATGAATTTCGCAGTCATAATCGTTCAAAAGTTTGATCCAACATCGTTGTCTCATGTTTAGTTCCTTTTGATTGAAAATGTGTTGGAGACTTTTGTGGTCAGTGAAAACCACACATACAGTACCGGTAGAGGTAATGTCTCCAAATTTTGAGAGCGAAAATAACGGCACCTAACTCAAGATCATGAGTTGTGTAGTTATTTTCGTGGATTTTCAATTCTCTTGATGCATATGCTATAACTTTGTCTCTTTGCATGAGAACACAACCAAGGCCTAGATAAGGCATCACAATATACAACGAAATCATTATTGCCATTAGGCAAGGATAGAATAGGAGCATCACAAAGCTTTTGTTTCAAGGTTTGGAAAGCTTCCTCTTGTTTGGGTCCCCATTCAAAGGGTTTAGCTCTCAACGTGCGTGTTGCGATTAAGGTCCTTGTAAGATTAAGTATTTTGTAAACAATTTTATTAAAAACGTAACCGATCGAAAGGAACAACGGTTGAAATGCTGCAAATGTTACAAAGTTGTTCACCAAACAAGAGGATTTCTTAATGAATAAATCAAATCAGTAAGTTTAGGGTTTTAATAAGAAATTTTGAAGATTAATAAGTGTGTAAATGATTCATGATTGAAAGGTGTGTGAATGGTAGCTTTTATGGGTTAAAATGATGCTTAAATGGGTGCTAAATGTGACATTCAAAGTGATAAATTATGGGTTTTGTGTAATCTGAGTTTGATGCTATATTTGAAGTGATTTGTGGTATAAAAATGTTTGATGTTAATCATGGATAAAAAACCCTAAATTAAGAGGGTGTATGATGCTTGATTTTAGTGGAAAATACAAGATAAGTGTAGGATTTTGACATGCATAAAGAGATTTATGGTAAACTGAAAATATGGTGATATTATGGTGATATTTTGCATATAACATACAAGTTATATCTAATTTTATATGATAACCATGAGTTGGAAGTATATAAATTAGTAAAATATGCTTAAATGGGGTAAAAAGCGATTATAAACATGATAATAAGATGATTTATGTAGATCTGAAACTAAGATGTTAAAAACATGATATTTTGTCTATAATAATCAGATTATAAGTTTGGAATATGATCAAGGTGATTTGGATTGCTTATGTTGTCATTATAGGTTAAAAAGGAGTAAAAATGGCAATTTTTGGTATGATCGAAGCGTCCAATGCAAATCTGAATTAAAACAGAAAATTTGGGCATATAATATGGTATTATAACAGGTCTTAAAGTGTATGTTATTATGTGTTCATGTTTGATATGTTCGATGTGAAAGTATGAGTCGAAAACGCTAATTCTACGCTTGAAAATGGACATAACTATGCATGTGTAAACTATGTGACATAAACTTGTTTTGCATAATAGATAATGTAGGACATGAATATTTTGATGATATGAAGTGTATTTTAGTCTTACATGATGAATATGAAATGATTAATGAAAGATGAGTAGCTAATACGAATGCATGATACTTATGGTGTTTACTATGAAGAAACTATGTTATTATGATTGAAGCATGATTGTGTGATGATGATGGTATATAATATGATTATTTGGATGAGTTATGTGGCTTATGTGATTATATTAAGTATTGTGTGATTATAATATGAAACGTTAAGTATGGATTTGAGTTATGTGAATTTGTAATAGTAAAACTTGGTATTAATAAGTAGGTATTGATGTGCGTTGTTGAGTGGATATTTAAAGGGAAATTATATTTCACATTGATATGATTGAATGTTAAGAAGGTAGGAAAAATATAACCATAAGGGTCGTAGTCACCAACGGGTTGTCTAAATAATGGGTCAAACGCACAAAACTATTTTATAAGTCTAAAGGGTTGAGTGAACAACTTCGTTAGTAGACTTGAAATTAATATAAAAGTGTGCCTTGTATATAGGAAACTAATGGGTTAAAACCTATTGGATTTGGGCTTTTGGTAGCAAACAATTAACGCACCCAAAGGTGAGTCCACCCTTTTTAAATTAACTTTTTTCATTTCCGGGGAGAAACACGTAAATTATTTTAAGTTAATATGATCAAAAGACGACAAAAGGAAATGTAACCTATGTTGGCCTTGAGTAAGAGCATTAAGTTACCCAAACGAGGGTTTTATCCAGACATTTTCCCGTCGCTGTAATCATTAACCTCTTGGTTGGAGGGCACAAGATATATTGATAGATCTGTTGGGTTTTGACAAACCCCAAGCTTGTCGATCGGTCGCTCCGATCATAAAAGACAAGGAATATATGTTGAAGAAGAATATGGGAAACGATTAAGGTTTCGTTTTGATTATGGGCTCTTGGTTGCGAACACTATTTCACATTCCTAGCTAGTATACGATGTTACATGTCGATCTAATGTTATCATGTTTTTCAAATGAAACAAGAATAAATATTTTGATATTTGTAAGTAAGTAAAATCCGTGAATTCGCCAACTTTGTGTTGATATTTTTAAAACGTGTTTTCAGGTACATAATTGGCTTAAGAGTTTGATGTGGATTTTAGGGCAACTCTAAAATGGACAATAATAATGCTGGTGTTATGATTCACGTGATGGAACTTTTGATCATGAACACTTTAAACAATACATTGTTGGTTGCCAACCTCCATCACCACCATGTTTGTCTTCCGTTGCAATTTTTGGGGTGTGATAGAAGTTGGTATCAGAGCCTATGGTTATAGTAAACTAGATGTATTCAAAATATATATTTTTTTAAAAGGGATATAAAAAATCTATAATATAACCCAAGAAAGTTAGAATACTTTCAAACTCACGAAGCCATTAGTAGACAAATGAGTATGCCATGTTTGATTTATGAGAATCTTATGAGATGTCCATTTTATATGCATAAGTGTTTACTTTTATGCAAGTTATTTATATAGTACGGATAAAATCATGTTACAGATGTCGTCCAAGTCGCACGCCATCACTATTCCCTCAGATGATGAGATGGAGTTTGCCTCCGTCTCACCCACCTCTCCACTACCACCTTCGCCTTCTGGATTCGCGAGAGTTCAAACTCCTATTGAAGGTGCTGGTTGGATAGGGGAATCAGAAGACGAGGACCCTAGTGAGACCGAACCCGTTACTGAGACCCATGTTGTAGAGACTGTTGTCATAGAGACTCCTGTTGTCGAGACACACGATGTCGAGAGACGCACTGGGAAGGAGCCAATGGTTGAGCAATACAGCGATGAGGAGCCAGAGGAGGTAGAGGCCCGCCCCTCATTTCGACCCGTTTACCCACATTTTGGAGGAGCCCATACGATCTTTACACGACGCAAGACAGTTGGACCTCTCAGGAAGAGGAAGTTGGCTACCAGAGATTCTAGTCCTACGCCAAAGACTGACGAGAAGCTAGTCGAGCAACCTGCCAAGGGTACTAGAAGCTATGTAGCTAGGCGATGGGGTTGGTTAACGGATCAGGTCCAGAAATGGACTGACGAGGAGGGTGTCCGTCCAGCCTTCAAGAAGAGCGAGTCATCCAACGCTTCACGAGTCTCGCCTCTCACAGGGCAGAATGTGGAGCGAACTGTGCCATTACTAGCGGCACGATGTGCCTGTCACGAGACCCGTCTTAACTCTTTGCAGGGTCGAGTCAAAGTACTTGGTCGCAGCCATGATTCTTTGGATGATCGGATGGATTTGGCCGAGAAGAGACGGTGACTGAGGTGAATGCAATGGAAGCTATGCAGGAGCTGAAGGCAGATGGCTGGTATGAAGAAGCGGATGGAAGATGCCGAGCAGAGAGCTCAAGTGATGGGCCAACAGATGGACATGGCCTACGAGATGGTTTATGGTTCGATTGATAGGGAGTTGGTTGCATTACAGCGTGTGGAGGCGCTTGAGTAGCGCATTAGCTTCACCATGTTTTGGAACTAGATCTATATATTTTTTTGGGAACGCGTGTATCGGTGGAAACTTTAATTTCACCAATTTTGATATTGTGTTATTAAAAACAATGTAACAGTGATTATCATTCCTAAGTTAACGTTATGATTTATGTTTTATTTATCATGTGTTGTTGTAATGTTTGGTGGTTGGTTGTTTGTGTTGATGGTTGTGATTAATTACTATTCTACATACTTGGTTGACTTTAATATTGCACAAATATTATCTCATCTAAATGTAATGTTTGTTTTAGAAAGAAAACTATGCCTCCAAAGTCACGAACCACTGATGGAAGCAGTAACGCTCTTCCTACCACTCCTGAGGAACTGGCTACGTTGATCTCTCAACATGTGAATGTCGTCTTAGCCCAACGCAAAGCTACTAACGCTACTAACCAAACTCACAGTAATTTATCGCTCATAATACTAGTGAAGTTGAGTTATCATTGTATACCGATCTACTGATCTTGAAAATTTGTCGATTGTTATCCTGGTCAATTTATACAATTTCGAAATTAGGAAATCAAGACCAAGGTTGTTCCTACAAGACTTTTCAAGCTTGTCAACCACGATCATTCGTGGGAACTGAAGGTCCACTTGGGGTAGTGCGTTGGATTGAGAGAATGGAAGCTGTGATGGTCACTAGCAACCATAGTGCTGGTCAACGTGTGAAGTATGCTACCAACTCATTGTTGGACAATGCCCTAACTTGGTGGAACACCCAAGTCCATGCATTAGGAGAAGATGCTGCTTAAGGTCTTTCATAGAATGATTTCAAGGACATGTTGATGAGAGAGTACTGTCCACGAAGCGAACTACAGAAGGTAGAAGCTGATTTCTGGAATTTGAATATGGAAGGTACTGAAGTTCGCGAGTATAATTCCACTTTCAAGGATATGGCCCGACTGGTACCCTACTTTGTCACACCTGAGTACAAGCGCATTGAGAGCTACATTTGGGGCCTAGCACCCAAAATTCAAGGTATGGTCACCTCAGCAAACCCCACAACCATCAATGATGCCATGCGACTAGCCTATTCGTTAACTGATGACATCAATGGTTGAGTCTAAGCAGAAAGCATCTGGATCGAGGGAGAGATGGTCTGGAAGTTCTGGAATTCGTTCAGGCAACAAGAGAGGTAGAGATCAAGGTTCAAGTTGAATGTATGCTGCTAACGCAAGTAACTCCAAGAAGGGTTCGAGTTCATCCTCAAAATGCAACACTTGTGGGAATCTTCACTCTGGAGAATGGAAGAAGTGTGGAAAGTGCAACAGGTTCGGGCACCTAGCCCAAGATTGTCATGCCCTGGTCCCAGGAAATGATGGAAATCGCAATCGTGTCTGTTGTGAATGTGGTGATGAAGGACACTTCAAGAAGGACTACCCAAGCTGAAGAATGTAAAAGGTTGGGCGTTTGAGATGAATGCAGGAAAAGCCCGTAAAGACCCCTCTGTAGTCACGGGTACGTTTCTCGTAAACAACCATTTTGCCTTAGTGCTATTTGATACTGGAGCTGATTTAAGTTTTGTTTCTAAAAGCTTTGAACCTTTTCTTGGCTTGAAGTCAAACAAACTTGATAAGTAAGTATACGATAGAGTTAGCTAATGGTAAAGTTATAGAAACCAAAGAGGTCATTCGAGGTGCACACTTCAGTTGAAGGAACACAAATTCAATATCGACCTTTTACCTGTCGAGTTAGGAAGTTTTGATATCGTCGTAGGAATGGACTGGTTGTCCAAGAATCACGCTGAGATTATCTGTTCTGAGAAATTGGTACGTCTACCACTCCCTAATGGAGAAATCTTAGAAGTTCAAGGTGATAGAAAGAAGGCGGATCTAAAAATCGTCAATGTCATGAGACGCATAAGTATCTGCGTAAAGGATACCCAGCCTTTTTGGCGAATGTAGTAGATACCAAGGCCGAAGAACGTAAACTCGAAGATATTCCGATCTTACGTGATTTTCCGAAAGTTTTCCCTAAAGACCTACCTGGTCCTACCGCCCCCGACGTAGATAGAATTCAAAATTGACCTTGTACCAGGAGCAGCGCCAATAGCACTATCTCCGTATCTGTCACACCCTCAATTTCCACTTGCGGAGTTTTACCGCGAGGCGTGTGAACAAACCAGAATCTGAGACACTAGTAACGTCGAACGACTCTATATGATTTGTTAATACGTTTTTCAAAATCATTTGTTTAACCATTCATAGTTAATTTTAGATTGTCTTAGTTTGATTTCAGTGTTTAGCGGAAGCATTAGTTTTTAAAGTTGAGCGGAAGCATTTAAAGTAAAGTAAAGGAACGGGCGCCAACACAAACGCCAAAACTAAAGAAAAACTTAAACAATGTTCGTAAATGAGACTCGATAAAAAGATGTCTTGATCAATGCAAGTGAGTGCACCTAGAGCTCCTAGCGTCCTGAGAAACATGTAAAGAAACAAGTGTCAACATTAAAGAAGAGTGAGTTCACAGGTTTTCATAAGTTCATTTGTTCGGTTATAAGTTTGTTTCCCCCGTTATCCCTAACCCGGGATAACGATTTAGTTCCATTATTCCCAACCCAGAATAATACTGATGGTTCCATTATTCCTTACCCGGAATAATAATGATGTTCCATTATTCCTAACCCGGAATAATAACGTTGTTGGTTCCATTATCCCTAACCCGGAATAATATTGTTGATTCGTAATTAAGTTCAATGTTAACATGTAGGTAGCGAGCCTAAAGTTATGTCACGTAAGTGTTCGCGATCGAAGCTGACTGTTGTGCCTCCGTGTTGCCAGGCCTATCACTGACCATGGCGAAGTTAGGCCAAATTAATCACCCGTTGACCATACCCGGTCGGCTAGCGCGACTAGCTCGGGTGGGGCTTGTCGGGCCCAGTAGTACTACTTATAATTTCCCCGCTATCTAACCCAATACTAACGATCCGAGAGTTTGTCGAGGACTTGTGTGATATAGCTGCTTAGTGACCATAACGTACATTAACATTAACTTAGTTACCGAATAGTTTAATGACGTTAATTTCGTATAACGTAAAGAGATAGAGTTGTAGAGTGTATACATGTTTCTCCCCCTGTTGTTTAAAACCGGATAAAATTAGGGGCCGTGAACTCACCTTTAGTTGCTCGGTTAGTGTAACACAGAAGTAGCAAATGATGGGACCGTTAATTGCGTCCTAACAAGTCAATTGATTTAAAGTTAGTGTGTGAACACACCAATACAAACCCTACACATAACTAACACACAATGTGGTACACACAATAACAAATCCTAATACTCAATCATGCATGCAAGTATCATCATAACAACATAGTGATCAAAACAATTTATCATGAACACAATCCAATCCATGCAACACTTTGGTACACACATTCGCAAGTTATCAAGTTTCAGCTTGTATACTCATAATTAGGCTGTTTTCGAGGATTTTTATAAAATAGTTCCAACGTTCCAAAAATTCCAATTATTTTATAGAGGGTGTCAACTATACTGTAGAATTTTATATAAATTTTTCAAGTCCTAACACTTCACCAATTATTCATAAATATTAATATACTAGGCTGCAGTCAGATTCGTCACTTTCTGACTGCAGTCCACGGGAGAATTTCTTTAAAAATCACCGTTCGTCTAATTAACAAAATTCCAGTTGGAGTTTCCCGGAAATTTCCATCTCTAGCTACTGTAAAAATTTCGTGTTTCGAATCTCTACAGATTATTAGATCCGACTCGATAAACAACTAACAAATTTTCAGAATTTTCACAGCTTCAGTTACTGAACCTAATTGGCCACTTAGAAATATCAAACGACTTCAGAAAAATATGAATCCAGTGCCATTAGAAGCGTTTTTCAAAAATATACGTTTTAGACTTCAGAAAATCCGTTTTTCGATAAATAATAACCAAGTTACAGCCAGTTGAAGTTGGCTGTAAACACCATTCAGCATCCTGTTTTCAGCATTTTATCGCAATATAACACGCTTAAACAATCGATATGTTAAATATAAACGATCAAGAACAGATTTTTCCAATCATATATCATCATATACATCATACCCATGCAAACCCTAATCATAACATATAGTTTTTATCACAAAACGCAGCCTAATGATTCTTGATTCCACTAATCATCATAATCGCTAAACTTGCAATATCAATCGAACTAACATGATAACACTTTCTACCATTACATACAAGCATGATCCATAGTTCGTAAACCCTAGTATGACTTTGTAAACAATGATAAACTCTAACCTTTAACAATGAAGATCAATGATCCGAGAATTAGATGGGAGCCGAATCGGATGATGATGAAGGTCGCGACAGAGAAGGAGAATGGCGAGGGGGCTGCCGCGATCAAGAGGAAGTGTAGGAAGTCTGTTTGCGACCGAGAGAATGAATGGAAGGGCTGCCGTCGGCTGTTTCTTGATTAGGGTTTGTGTGTGTTTTTGTTTTTGAAACATAACACATGCATGTATGTGTATATATAGTGCAAGAGGTCAAGAAAAAGGGGAAGGGTTTGCGGTTGGGTGGGTGCTCGCGGCCGCAAGGGTTTGGGTGGGTCGGTTTGGGTCTATAACTTGGTCCTCAAGTTTCGGTTAACTACTTGAGTCGCAAGGAAGTGAGGTCGACTCGTTTCGCGGCTCGGTTCGATTCATTTATCTATTTACTATATCTATATTTTATAACTAAAACAAATCACGAAATCGGAACATCACATAATAACTCACCAACTTATAAACGTTTAATACACATAGCACGTAATTCATTTGACAAGTTCACGAAATTATCGTAATTATTTCGAGCGTGCAATTTAAGTCTCCGAATCAATTTAGCGTAGGAACGAATAACCATGAAGTAGTGCGTTTAAGATGTCTGAAAAACCGGGATGTCACAGTATCGTCTAGCTCCATCGAAAATGCAAGAGTTATCCCAACAACTTCATAAGACCAAGTTTCTCACCCTGGGGAGCACCAATTTAGTTTGTAAAGAAGAAAGATGCATCGTTTAGAATGTGTATTGATTACTGAGAACTAAACAAGCTCACTATCAAAAATATGTACCCATTACCGAGGATTGATGATTTGTTTGATCAATTGCAAGGATCTAGTGTTTTATTCGAAGATTGATCTCCGTTTCGGTTACCATCAGCTAAGGATAGCCGAGGAAGACGTTCCCAAGACCGCGTTCAGAACACGATATGGGCACTATGAATTTTTGGTTATGCCATTTCGGCTAACCAATGCACCCGCTGTATTCATGGACCTCATGAACTGTGTATGAAACCAAACTTAGATAAATTCGTATAGTATTCATCGATGATATACTTATTTATTCACGAACTAAGAAGGAGCATGAGGAACACTTGAAGTTGATTCTGGAACTGCTAAGGAATGAGAAACTGTATGCTAAGCTCTCTAAATGCGAGTTTTGGATTCGAGAAGTGCATTCTCTCGGACATGTCATAAATGAGAAAGGCAGACATGTGGATCCCGCAAAGATCGAAGCAATCAAGAACTGGGAAGTGCCAAAGTCCCCTAAGGAGATACAACAATTCTTAGGATTGGCAGGACACTACCGAAGGTTTATAGAGAATTTTTCTAAAATAGCACAACCTTTGACGCTATTGACTCAGAAAGATCGAACGTATTCGTGGAGTGAGAAACAAGAGGAAGCCTTTCAGACGTTAAAGCAGAAGTTGTGTATTGCGCCTATTTTATCCCTTCCTGATGGAACAGATGGATTTGTGGTGTATTGCGATGCCTCACACCAAGGACTTGGTTATGTCTTGATGCAAAAAGACAAATTCATAGCTTATGCCTCCCGACAATTAAAGGTGCATGAGAAGAATTACACGACACATGACTTGGATTTAGGAGCAGTGATTTTTGCATTAAGGATCTGGAGACATTATTTATATGGTACTAAGTGTACGATCTACACTACCATAAGAGCCTCCAACACATCTTTGATCAAAAGGAGCTTCACATGAGGCAACGATGTTGGGTGGAGTTACTCAATGATTACGAGTATGACATTCGTTATCACCCAGGCAAAGCCAATGTTATGGCAGATGCCTTGAGTAGGAAAGAAAGAGTGAAACTGCTACGCGTTCGTGCATTGGGATTAACGATTCAAACGAGCCTCGTGGCTCGTATCTGTGATGCACAACGTAGAGCGTTGAAGAGAAGAAAATCAAGAAGGAAGTATTGTGTGGGATAGAAAGCGAGCTTGCACCTAAGGAGGATTGTATGTTGTACTTCAGAGATCGTATTTGGGTCCCACGTCTAGGAAACTTTTGAGGGTTGATCCAGGACGAAACCCACAAATCGAAGTATTCAATTCACCCAGGAGCAGACAAGATGTATGTTGGGATTGAACCCTATTCAAAGGAACAGATGATATAAAGCCAAATACTCTATCCACAGTTTGGTCCAACTATCAGGGTTTTGCAACCACTAATAACCTAAACTCTGTCTTCCTAAGATCTGCTACCTTTACATCGTCTGATACAACAAATTGCCAAAGGTCTGCCAGAAGATAAGAAGCAGATGATGGTCATCAGAGTTTTACTTATATTAGTTTAATAATCAATGTAACACTGCTTTGCACTATCAGATGTTAGAGAACGGTGTTTTGGTTAGTTAGTTAGTTAGTTTGTTAAATGTCACTATCAACCCTGACGTCATCAAAGATGCTAAGTGGTTAGATAATTTAGTATAAATAGGTGAATCGATGTAACAGTTAAACTTTTCTATTAAAAGATCACTCACCAATTATCTTCTCTGGGTTTTTCTGTACTTTCAAACTATTGTAATTGGCTGAGGGGGAGTTTGTGAATCACATGCAAAGTTTATAAAGTTGAAAGCATGATGATGATGAAAACAAACAACCTTTACTTGTGGTAAAGTTCCATCTTATTCCGCTGAATTTACTTTACAATTCAATCATATTTCCATCTTTTGAAACAAAAACTACAAGTAAATCAAACTCAGATCCTAACAATTGGTATCAGAGCTTGGTCAATAAAAATTTGATTAAATTCAATTTGATTTGAAAGATCAACTCTCTTTGTGTGATACCCATGATGAAACCAGGTACACCTTAATTGGTCCTAAACTTAAAGCATGATTAAAACTATAATTGCGCGTAAACCTTGTGAAATTGCATGACTTGTGTGTTGTGCGAAACAATATATGTTATATCTCGGAGGAATCCGAGAGCACGTCATGGTTAATATGACGCTACTAAGGACCAACGATGCGAGGTTGGTGTCGTTAGCCTTGAACAACGCATTAAACGGAGACTGGATGTTTAACAGCGCATTAAACCTTTGATGTTGATTATTAGCTTATCGGTAGCATCATTTAAGATTTCGAGTTCTAGAAACAACTTAGTTTTGTGCCATAGACTGTGACATAAGGTTTGAAAATAACCAAAGCCCGGGCACCCAAAACGAAGCAGCTCCCGGTTGGGGAAACGCCTTCGTTCCGGCATAACATAAGGCAAGCAAATGTGCAAGGAACGATCGATCAAGCTTAAAAACACTTAAATGAATGTCAAACGAGACTTTTATGATTAAACGTAACCATGCTCGGATTTTGAGATGGTTATGCTCAGTTTTTAAAACCGAGTCTTTAGACACTAAGAACGCGAAAAACGGAGCCCGTTTCACAAGTCGGAGACGTGTCCGGGACCCGAAAACAGAAGATAAACATCATCTTTTGTCACGCCAAACGAAGCACGAGGTGTCCCCTTGGGACCCACCTCCCAAACCGCCACCACACCCCCCCCCCCCATGTATATATAATTTTTTTATTTCTTTTTCATTTTTATTCCAGTTTTACACCAAAATTTTCACCTTTTCTCCAAGAAATCTGCAATAACCCACCTAAATCTCAGCTGATTACACCCTTGACAACTCCAAATCAAAGGTATTCTTCAAGTTCTAAGTGGTTTTGATTGAGTTTTCTTGATTAGACGCGATTTCTAGCCGAAAAACTTATTTTAATCCAAGATTTTTGAAGGTTTAAACCTGTTTATGGGCTGAATAAGAACACCCTGGTATTTACCTGGTGTTATATGGCAGCCATGAGCAAAAATCTTTGGGGTTTGATACCCTAAGCAACACCTATTGGACAAAAATCGCTTAACTATTCGATTAACCGAAAAACAATGAAATAAAGCTTGATTGACCTAAGTTCTAGCATATTTGGATTGTAATTGATGTTTAGGTACTGAATATAGCCTTCACACACTTCTAGGAGCAAGATAAATGTTGATGCACTATTGTGTTCGTCACTTGTCGAATAGGCTAGATTGAGCGTGTGTTGAATATTGTATAGGTTATAATCGAACACACGACCAAAATACGGAGTTTTCAGTGTAAAAGGGAACAAGTTCGCTCGAACTTTATCTGTGGAGGTCAAGTTTGCTCAAACTTGACATGTGACAGTCAAGTTCGCTCGAACTTGACATGTCGCAGTCAAGTTCACTCGAACTTGACATGTGGCAGACAAGTTCGGCCGAACTTGTCATATGGTAGACAAGTTCGCCCGAACTTGTCCTCCTATGCACATGTCAAGCGAACTTGTTATGTTTCCCTATAAATAGGTGGTGTGTGTTCATTTGTCATTTGAGTTTTTGCCATCCCTACGGGGAGGTGCTGCCGGATTCTCTCTAGGAACTCCGGCAGCTGGACTTATAAAGATGTATACTCTTTCGGTATGAATGAGGACTTCCGCTGCATTCTACATCTACTCCTTTCTGTAATAACATTCTACCGAATCGGTTTATGTTTACGCATTAACTTCCGTCTAGAACTGCCTGATCACGGACCTTCAATTGGTATCAGAGCTACGATTATCACCTACGCTCATGAATTTGCACATTTATAGACATTATGAGGGGTTTTGGACAAACTTGAAATAAACATACAATCCACGGATGAAAAGTAAAATTGAACGGTTAGGATTGTTAGAAACCATTTTCGACCAGAACTATGGTGGAATCATCTCGAAATTCGAAGAAATAAGGATTCTGGATCAAAAAATGTGAAAATGGGCTGATTTTTGGAGATCAAGTTCGCCCGAACTTGACCTCTATTGGTCAAGTTCGACCGAACTTGTATCATTTTAATCAAGTTCGTCCGAACTTGATAAAGTTCGCCCAAACTTTAATTAAATTCGCCCGAACTTGTGAATTGGGAGACCAAGTTCGGCCGAACTTGGTAATGGATGACCAAGTTCGCCCGAACTTGGTCCAATGCCTAAAAAAATTGGCGAAAGAAATTTTTTCGGGTTTTCGAAGACCGAACCGGGATGTTCGGGGACACCGTCTAGAGCTTGAGAGTACAGATTTGGTGATACGGTCACAAAATTTTGAAGATAACGGGAGAGTCATTGATACCGGTATAGAATGTTGATCATTTGGGTGTCGTAACTAATAATGGGCCTAAAGGGTAAATCAGCATTTGTTAAATACTGAAAGTTCCGTATTTCAGGGGAATTTCAGTGAAAATTTCAATATGGTCAGAATTTGTAAAAAGGAGGGGGATAAAAAAATTTCAATATTTGAAGATTCCAGCATTTTTGAAATTCGTGACTGTTGCAATAGTATCCGGGTGGTTACCGATTGCAGATTATCATGAAATGCAGAGGATCGAGATTCATCGAGTGATCAAAGGAAATTCCGAGTTTTCAGTTCATGATACAGAGTGATGCTTAAGGGTTAGAGTCCTGATCTCCTGTGAAGGAACAGTTAGCTGGATTAGCAGTCGTTAGTACCAGTGAGGAACTGAGGATGTTCAAAACGTTCGGTGATGATCTTAGGAATTAATAACTAGCTCCGTAGACGAATGGTTTCAAAATTACCAAGGAAATCTGATGATAATCTTTGGTGGCCATTATTTTTAGTCTTCAAGCAGATGAATTATTCTTCTCTTTGAACTTACCGCCTTTGGATGATGATGTTTGGTGATTAAGTGGCACTGGTCTACCGGAGATAGCTATATATCTAGCATTGTGACTGGAGGAAGAATGTGATTTTGGTCACAGACGTATGTTTCTCAGATTCGATGCATTACCAGATTATCTGTTTTCGATGAAGATTTGCTGATTGAGCAGATTACCGATTTTCTAATCAAATCTTTCTAAAGGGTGCTTAACTGTGATTACGGAAATCGGGATGTCAGATTTTCGAGGGTATTCATTGATTTGAAGTTTTCCGATGCGGTGATTCGAAGTTTCTATCAATTGCCGGTTGAGTTTTTGATACTTTTGGAGTGTGCAGAATAAACTCTCGATGCTCAACGCTTATTCAAAAACGGAACTCGGATGCGGTTATTGTCGAAACGAAGAAGTTGCTGCATTGATTAGCTTCGACTTGATGATTATTCAAGAAAATTTGATTTATCGAGCAAATCAGAGGAGATCGGAAACCGTGCAACCAAAGATCTGAATTGGAGATTTCAACAGAATTGAAAGTTGTTAATGCAAACCCGGATCATCAATTAAGGGGGGAATTTGTTGAAGCGTCTCGACGACATCGACAGACACCTTGATTAACGTAAGACAAATGATTAACGTAATTATCTAACACACGAACTACCTCCCCACTGCAAGACAAGTGATTAACGTAAGCCTGTGGACCGTGGATAGTACTTTCGGTTTGACCAACCCAGTGCCACGATTGACAGTGTGTCGGCACTAGGCTACTACACTCGTCCTAAATTGGTTGTGTTGTTAGGCATAACTACTAAGGGGCGTTGAACTGCACGTGACGCAGTTGATGGGCCGTGAGTGTCTTTGTGGCACGGTCCGGTGGCCGGGAGTGTCTGGGATGACACGGCCCAGGGAGAAACAGTCAAGGTTTCACTTGTATACTCGTGTAATTCCATCTGTGACTATCACTGTGACCGCCATTGTGATTATGACCAGTGCAATTAAACTTGTTAACACATATTGTTACTCAACAATTAAACCAGTAGAACTCACGCAGCGTTTAGCTGACCCCTTTAAAACTAACATGCATTTCAGGTAAAACTAAAGAGGAGTAAGGAACGTGCGTGTGGATGGCTTTAGTAGTGAACTGTAGCAGAATAAGAGATGTGATAGCTAGTAGTACTGTACTTGAACTATGGTGTGTAATATGATACTATGGTATGTTGTAACCGAGGTTCCCTTTTTATGTGATATCATGTTTTTAAATTATCGGGAAGTACCATGTGTCTGCCGCACCCTGCAATTGTCTTCCGCAGCGAGTCGGGGTGTGACAGAAGATGGTATTAGAGCCTCCGGTTATAGCGAACGAGGTATCTCTAAAGAACCTTGACTATAATCCTAACTTAGTCTCCACACGCTGAGAACCTCTAAAAACTGAGTAGTATGGCTATTACCAGGAAGCCCTGGTGGGGCAAAAAAATTATTGTTGTCCGAAACACCATAATTTATCTTCTCATACTTGGGGGTTCTGGGAACGTCATTGAGATAGGACGGACATCCGTCTACTAACGTTACCAACCGCAAATAATTTGTTTATAAATCTTAAAAATCATAACTGCGTGCAATACGTGCTTATGTGTATATTTGTGGAATGTTGAGTTCAGTATTTTGGTCAGTCAAATCAGCGTTGTGTGTGGTTTTGTTTTTTCAGGTAGCATGTCGCATCGTTCGAGTCACCAGAGTACTTCGCATATGGAGACCGATCCTGAGGAGGATCCGCTGACACCCCTTTTGACATCGAGCTACTCGCCAGATCCTTCTGGTTATTGTTGTGGTCCGTACCCACCCAGACCTCGTATTAGGCGCGAGGGAGAGGCCTCGAGCGCCTACTGTTCCCCACCTCACCATCCGACTAGCTCCTCGGAGCATAGTTGTACCCCGGATGTTACCATACCAGTAGGACCTATTCCTAGGAGCCCTACTCCCGCCACGGGGCATTAGGAGTGGGAACCAGTAGCACCTAGGTTACCCACACCAGAGACTCCCCTGGACCCTTACAATCCTTCCACTCCGAGTACGTATTCACCCTCCTTATCTAGCCCTCTTGAGATACCCACTTTTGGCCTCCGACAGACGGCTCTTTGGAGGGTACTTACACCTGTACCTGTGTTCACACCGGCCGTTTCCCTATTCGTCTGATACCTGTACCGATAGGGACTCATCAACATTTTACTGCCAGTTTTCTGACACCACCTCGGGAGGACCCTTCCTTGTTTCACACTTATGAGTGAGGTGGCCCTTCCCAGCCGTTTAGAGAACTTTCCCCACCCGTCTAGGGAATACCTGTTCCTCCTCAGGAGGTGCCTGCTCCCATTACCGAGAGCAGCTTGATGGGGTTTCTATTCGAGCAGATTTCATTATTACGGATGGCACTTGATGAGGCTGAGCAGCAGAGGAGGTCGATGGGAGACTACCTGATCAACTTACAGCAGGCGACCATCGCTTTACAGCAGGGTATGGGTATGTCCATCATGAGCAGGATCATTTCCGTGCGTTGGTATACGGATGTATTGGTGCCATTGTAGGGTTGGTCGCAGGTCTTGGAGGGTTGGCATGGTGGATGTGGCGTTCTTAGTATGGCTTTTTATATAGATAGAGGTGATGTATTTTTTGTACATCCTACCAAGCACTGGGTTATACCCATGTCGAGGTGGTGATGCAGTCATAGTATTTTCACGTTTTCCTAGTTAGTAGTCTCGTTGCATCGAGTTTGTACGTCACTTTGGTGACATATTTTGACAGCACATCTTAGCACTGACCCTTATGGGTTTAGTCTATATGCAAATTTTGCCGCTTGTCTGATGTTCACATTACATATATATATGACGATGCTTTTAACTATTTGTGTCATGGATTCATGTGTGTGATCAAGTGTGTAATATGTTTTAGCCGAATATGTGATATGTGTTAACTGGATACGTGACATTGATACCTAGACATCTATTGTTTATAATAGAATGGCCCCGAAACGCGCACCACAGATGACTAAGGCAGAAATTGCACAAATGATAGCGCAACAACTCCAGGCTATTATTCCCACGATTGCGGCGCAGGTTAGCGCCGGTATTAATGCTAACCCGCAACCAAGACCCGTAGGTCAGAATGATAACCAGAATAATGGTAGGCCGGTTTGCACATATAAGCATTTCATGGAATGCAAACTGATGGAATTCAATGGTACTGAAGTACGAAATGGGTTTGTGAAATGGGTCAAGAAGTCAGAATCGGTACTTAACATAAGTAATTTTTCTGGTAATTTCGCAGTTAAGTATACAACTTGTACCTTTATCGACCACGCTTTAAACTGGTGGAACACTATTGTTCAAACTCGGGACAGGACGCGATTAATGCTATGACTTTGGATGATCTCAAGATACTAATGAGGGAAACGTTTTGCCCAACTCATGAAATTCAAAAGCTTGAGCACGAGTTCTGGAACCTGCAGATGCAAGGTGCTGATCATGCAGGTTATACCAACCGTTTCAATGAACTGGCGCGTATTTCGCTAGACATGGTCCGACCAGAGTCCAAGAGGATGAAAGGTATTTCTGGGGATTGGCCCCAGAAGTGAGGAGTATAATTAACTCGGTGGAATAAAGAACCATGCGGTAGGTGGTAGCCAGGTCAGGTACGTTACATATGACATGGTTAGGCGTAAGATTTTGACAATGCCGGGAGAGCCGACTGGGAACAAGCGGGAGGCCCCGGAGAGTAGTCACGCAAGGGCAGCAGCAGCGAAGAGGGGGAGAAATATGAGCCAGAACTGCGCCATGACTACCCCGCGGGTAACTATGATGGCTACAAAGGAAAGGCCCCGAAGTGCAACAAGTGCGCTTCCCACCACACGGGAATGTGTCGAGCAGTGAAATGCTTGAAGTGTCATCGAGATGGGCATTTTGCCCGGGACTGTAGGCTGCCCATGGAACCCAATCCTAAACCAACCCGTTTTCAACCTCCTACGCCTCAACCTCTTCAACAGCGACCTCAACAACCAGCACCACAGGTTGCCTACCCTCGTGCATGCTTTGGATGTGGCAGCACGGAGCATTTTCGTAATAGTTGTCTGAAGTTAGCCCAACAGGTGGCAGGAAGGAGCACACATAACCAAGCATCTACCCCAAATGCAGCTCGAGGTCGTGCCTTTGTCATGGGACCTAGTGACGCACGCAAGGATCCCAAAGTGGTTTCAGGTACGTTCCTCATTTCCAATCAATTTGCTTCAGTGTTATTTGATACGGGAGCCGATAATAGTTATGTGTCGTTTGCATTTTTTCCACTCTTGAATATGCCTGCTATTGACCTGAAACAACCCTATACAGTCGAACTTGCCAGCGGGAAACCAATTACCAGTTATTGTTAATTGCCCTATAATCCTTAACGGTTACCAGTTTACTATTGATCTTTTACCAGTAAAATTGGGTAGTTTTGATGTTATTGGTGCATATGTCTGTTGCCTACGTCATTATGTATTGAGTCTGAGTGTATTGGGCTTAATATGTTAGAAACGAGGCGTATTTAAGTGATATTTACGTCAAGTTCGCTGGTAGTGGTGTGTATGAAGTCAAGTTCGGCCGAACTTGACTAGGTCAAGTTCGCCCGAACATAATCTCTCACCAGCGGACTTGTTATGCTATAAATAGGTGCCTTGGTTTTCATTTGTAACTTTCAGAGATTTTGTCACGACAGAGGCGAAGCTCTGTCCAAGTGTTTCTAGGATCTGTAACATTGAATATTAATGAATGGTGATTAAATATAAACAAATGAGTGTATCCAATGTCGCCTAAGCAACCCGTACGTTTAACTTAGGTTTGTCAGATTAGTGCCCGAACGATCCGTATAACGGACCTACAAGTGGTAGCAGAGCAGGATTGGCCTAATTTGAAGACATTGGACATAGAACATCTCATCTTCTACTCATTTCTTCTATTTTTTAACTTTTCTTAGACAATTCACGGACAAAATGGACTGATTTTCAAGTATAATACGTAAAATCCATAATAGTAAAACCCTTAAAAAGATCAGAGTTTCATGCCGAAAAATTGAAAAAACCATGTTTGAAAACACATGTTCGCTCGAACTTGACATCAAGTTCACTCGAACTTGACTGAAAAATTCACATTTTTCATCAAGTTCTCCCGAACTTGATTGATTTTTCAAGATTTTTGGGCAAGTTCGCTCGAACTTGCTTATTTTTCAAACAAATTTCATCAAGTTCGTCCGAACTTGATTAAATTTTGTTGAAAAATATTACAAGTTCGCCCGAACTTGTAAAGTTTCTTGAAATTCTCATAAGTCCGCCCGCACTTGCTGTTTTTCTTGAAATCTTTCACAAGTTCGCTCGAACTTGTATTCAAGGTGAACTTTTCATAAAATCTCAACAAGTTCGACCGAACTTGTTAAGTAGCTGATTTCACAAGTTGTGACATGTTCGCCCGAACTTGTCCAAGGTTTCTAAAAAAACGTTAGATTCATATTGACGGGACGAGTTTAAAGCTCTAATCTGGTAAAAACAGCTTTTTGAAAACTTTTAAACGTTTTTAACAAACCGATACGTTAATATTGTCGATTAAAAAGTCATTTTTTTCTAAAAATTGTATGTTTGCTAATCATTTTTCAAGTGTTTTGAACGACATATTAGTTTGGAAAACGAAATGGGGTATGTGAAGCCGTCAAAGTTGATGAGTATGAACGAGTATGAAGTTTGGAAAGGAAAATTTGAGAGCTGGGTCCAAGCTATGCATTTCCGCAGTTGGGTTACGATTGAGACAGGTTATGTCGTTCCTAAAGATGAGAATTAGAAAATTCTGGAGAAGTGCAAATATTCTACTCAACAGAAAGATGATTATTTTGCTGAAAATAAAATGATTAATCTTATCCAGCAATCGGTTAACGAAGACATCCTTATACTTTTACCAGAATACAAGACTGCGAAAGAATTATGGACATCTCTGAAGAATAAGTTTCAAGAGAGTGTAGTAGTTAAGAACTGTGAAACTCTAGTTTCAAGTATATCCACAAATGAGTCTTCAAGTTCTAAACCAGTCTGCCGGTCTATGATGTAGACAATTATCAGGCAGATAATGCCAAACTCTTGAATGAGATTGAGAGTTTGACATTAGAAAATAAAAAATTAAAAGAAAATGAAAAGAATTTTGAAAACAAAATAAAAATTTTAGAAAATGAAAAATTACAAATGGTAGTAGATTCTCAAAATGAAATAAAAATGTTTAAAAATGATAAAATTGTTTTTGAAAAATTAAATATAGAAAATCAAATAGCAATAAATTCTCATATTGAGAAAATCGCTCAACTTGAAAAAGAAGTTGAGACTGTTATAAACAAAGCTGCTCATTCAGCAAAATTATTGAACGGATTTGTGACTTCCTCATTAAAGTTAGAACATATATGTCCAAAACCGATCAATGATAATAAAAAGAAAATTCCAATAAGTAACATTGTTACAAATTATGACGATGTCATAATTGAATATTGTGACGATAATACCGATAATGAAAGAGCTAAAAATGATAAACATGAAATATTTTTAAAACTAAAAGAAAAATTTTAAGAAACTGTTCTACAATCTACTGAGAAAGGTGAATGCTCAACGCAAAAACATTCTAAGCAGAATGAAGAACAAAAACAAAGTTTTAAAAGTTTTCAAAACAAAAATAAAAGCTCATCGGAACAATCATCCAATCATTATAAAAATTCAAACAAATTTGAAAAACAAAACTCACAAAATTTGAGAATAAGTGGTGCAGGTCGGACCATAGTGCTTCAAAGTTAAATTAATTTTACAGAAGAATCAGGAAAGATGACTACTACATGTCAAATCAATGTGCTGATTTGGGTGTTTGGTCTGAATGGAGAGATTGGTATGATAACAGAGTGTGTTACAACTGTGGATTTGGTGGACACATTGCTGATAACTGCCTGAAAAGAGATTTGATACGAGAAG
Source organism: Scalesia atractyloides (assembly GCA_947069175.1). Lineage (NCBI taxonomy): Eukaryota > Viridiplantae > Streptophyta > Magnoliopsida > Asterales > Asteraceae > Scalesia > Scalesia atractyloides. Next base: position 42,473,367 of record CAMTDV010000015.1, read on the forward strand.
ATGCTATAAATGTCAAATCAAAGGTCATATTTCCAGGGATTGTCCGACTAATCTGAAAAGAAGATCGGTTAAATCTCAGGGGGAGAAAAAACCAGAGGAGAAAAAACAGAGAAGAAAAATGAGAAAACTGTAGAGAAGCCCAAAGAACAAAAAGTCAAGTTATCACAAGGGCAAAAAGACAAATTGACAAAAAAGGAAAAAAAGTTAGAGAGTATCTGGAAAATATTTTGTCCTCGGATACGTCTAAAAAATCAGATAAAAGTTCTAATGAATTATTTTACTCATAGTCAAGTAAAACGAATTCATCAAATACAAATCTGAGGACAAAAGAGAGTAGTGGAGAAAAATTTGATATTCAAACAGTTAAAAAATCAAAGAAAGTAAAATTTTCAAATAAAGTTTCTATCAAACTGTTTGAATATCAAAAAGAGTGTGAATGTTTGTTTACTTCAGATGTTAATGATTTTGGTAAACCTAAATCCAGAATGGATTGGGTTCCAATTCAAAACTGATTAAAGTTTGTTTGAATGTGCAGGATAACCAAGCTTCAAGCCAAAGGTCATTTCAGAAGCAGTGGTTGTTAACACAGAGAGACAAGAGACAAGAGTGATATCCACATAAACAAAATGGTAATCTCGCGTTCACATTCGTAAAAAGTCGTTAAATGGTTAAAATGGAAGATTCTTATTTTCGATTTTAATAAGATGTTTTCAATTTTAGGGGGAGAAAAAAAATTTAAAATTGTAAAAAATTCTTGTAAAATTGAAAAACATCGTTTCGAAATCATTTTAGATAGATAAAATGATTGAAAAAGCCAAAAACAATAGAAAATCTTAAAATGTCAAAAAAATGAAAAATGAAAAATGAGATTACTTGTGCGAATAAAGGAAATGATAGTACATCAGTGGACTTTCACAGTATGCTAAGGATTTGTAAAGTTTAAAGTGATAAACGAGTCTTACCGTGGATGTGTCGATAGGCTTTATACGTTCAGTAAATTGTTTCCGGGACGGGATATAAACTAAATTTTTCAACTACTTAATCTTGTGGATTAACACATCTTGGATATATGGACTTAGTACTCCAAAATTTCGTTTGAGAGATTGCCTGATTCTGAGATACGAGGTCTTTATAGATAGTTGATATCTGGGGTATTATACAGGTTCTTCTGGTGTTGCGGAAGCAATAGCCTAGAACTTCTGTAATACTTTCGCTACAAACCCCAAAACTACATGTAATCTTGAAAAGTATCGAAAGATCTAATCATTTGCAGTGCTTAAAAGATTCCTTAATTGGAACACACCTCAAAGTCGAGCCTTTATCTCTTTGTCTGTACGGTAGTACTAACCTGAGCTCTCAAGGTCTCGCACAACCCAGATACAGATATCAATTACGCTATATTCACCTGTAAGATGAAATCTAGGGAATCTTGATACGGGAGTATATTCAAGAAGTGGGAACCGCAGTTAAGTCAAGTTTCATAATTCTAACTAACATATCTTGGAACAATTGAGAAATGTGTTAAAGTTTAAGTGGACAAACATATCGACAATCTAGGTAAACAAGTTTAAAACTTAAAGTCATTAAAAGGTCAACGGTACTGGTGATATGTCTCAAAAACTGATATGATCCTCTAGCACGTTTTCTCACAAAAATACAAACTGTAAATATTACATTTTAGTATGTTTACATTTCTGCATTCAATATTAAAAATCCAAAAAGATTTTCTCTCATATCTTCAAGGAAACCTAATAATGTTGAATGTGAGCCAGACCAACGAGACTGTTAAGAAACTGTTTGTGTGTGGATACGTGTGATTGTTCTTAATCATCAAATCTGAGAGATTCGGAGCATCATTTGAGGAGGAGCAGGATAAAACACTGTTCAAAGATTTCAGAAAGCTCAAAGCTAGGGGAGTTTGAATTCTAAAGATCAAAGCAAAGATTGAAGGTATCGGAAAGCTTAAAGCAAGGGGGAGAGCTTAAAGCTAGGGGGAACATGTTGATTAAAAGTTTTATCAAGACAAAGTTTAAGAAAGAGGAAGAGGATATAAAGATCAAGATGTTAAAGTTTATTTAAGAACTGAAGATCGGAAGACTCAGAAGATTTTAAAAGTCAATGACTACGGCAACATCCAAGGGGGAGTCTGTTGGTGCATATGTCTGTTGCCTACGTCATTATGTATTGAGTCTGAGTGTATTAGGCTTAATCTGTTAGAAACGAGGCGTATTTAAGTGAGATTTAGGTCTAGTACGCTGGTATTGGTGTGTATGAAGTCAAGTTCTGTACCCGAACATGATCTCTCACCAGCGAACTTGTTATGCTATAAATAGGTGCCTTGGTTATTTCATTTGTAACTTTTAGAGATTTTGTCACGATAGAGGCGAAGCTCTGTCCAGGTGTTTCCAGGATCTGTAATGTTGAATATTAATGAAACGGTGATTAAATAGAAACAAATGAGTGTATCCAATGTCGCCTAAGCAAACGGATTCCGCACATTTACCTTAGGTTTGTCAGATTAGTGCCCGAACGATCCGTATAACGGAACTACAGATATTGTCATAGGAATGGACTGGTTCTCCAACCATCGTGCGGGGGTGTTATGTGAACAAAAGGTTGTGAAGATTCCTTTATCTCCCACGGATGCAATTATGGTACAAGGAGGGAAGTTAGGCGCTACGTTGAACCTTATATCTCACCTTAGGGCATTGAAGTGTATACGACAAGGATGTGACGTGTTTTTGGCCAGCGTCACGACCGAGGAACCGGCCGAGAAATGTAAATATTACATTTTAGTATGTTTACATTTCTGCATTCAATATTAAAAATCCAAAAAGATTTTCTCTCATATCTTCAAGGAAACCTAATAATGTTGAATGTGAGCCGGACCAACGAGACTGTTAAGAAACTGTTTGTGTGTGGATACGTGTGATTGTTCTTAATCGTCAAATCTGAGAGATTCGGAGCATCATTTGAGGAGGAGCTGGATAAAACACTGTTTAAAGATTTCAGAAAGCTCAAAGCTAAGGGGAGTTTGAATTCTAAAGATCAAAGCAAAGATTGAAGATACCGGAAAGCTTAAAGCAAGGGGGAGAGCTTAAAGCTAGGGGGAGCATGTTGATTAAAAGTTTTATCAAGACAAAGTTTAAGAAAGAGGAAGAGGATATAAAGATCAAGATGTTAAAGTTTATTCAAGAACTGAAGATCGGAAGACTCAGAAGATTTTAAAAGTCAATGACTACGGCAACATCCAAGGGGGAGTCTGTTGGTGCATATGTGTTGCCTACGTCATTATGTACTGAGTCTGAGTGTATTGGGCTTAATCTGTTAGAAACGAGGCGTATTTTAAATGAGATTTAGGTCTAGTACGCTGGTATTGGTGTGTATGAAGTCAAGTTCTGTACCCGAACATGATCTCTCACCAGCGAACTTGTTATGCTATAAATAGGTGCCTTGGTTATTTCATTTGTAACTTTTAGAGATTTTGTCACGATAGAGGCGAAGCTCTGTCCAGGTGTTTCCAGGATCTGTAATGTTGAATATTAATGAAACGGTGATTAAATAGAAACAAATGAGTGTATCCAATGTCGCCTAAGCAAACGGATTCCGCACATTTACCTTAGGTTTGTCAGATTAGTGCCCGAACAATCCGTATAACGGAACTATAGATATTGTCATAGGAATGGACTGGTTGTCCAACCATCGTGCGGGGGTGTTATGTGAACAAAAGGTTGTGAAGATTCCTTTATCTCACACGGATGCAATTATGTTACAAGGAGGGAAGTTAGGCGCTACGTTGAACCTTATATCTCACCTTAGGGCATTGAAGTGTATACGACAAGGATGTGACGTGTTTTTAGCCAGCGTCACGACCGAGGAACCGGCCAAGAAATGTATTGAAAACATCCCTGTAGTATGTGAATACCCTGATGTGTTCCCAGAGGAATTGCCCGGATTGCCGCCCAATCGACAAGTCGATTTTTGCATCGACTTAATACCGGGAACGGCACCCGTTGCCAAGGCTCCATATCGTCTTACACTGTCTGAGATGGAAGAACTATCGACGCAGCTGCAGGAGTTACTTGATCGCGGTTTTATCCATCCTAGTTATTCCACCTGGGAGCCCCAGTTTTGTTTGTAAAGAAGAAGGACGGTAGCTTCCGAATGTGCATTGACTACAGGGAATTGAATAAAGGTCACTATCAAGAATCGGTACCCTCTTCCAAGAATCGATGATCTCTTTGATCAGCTGCAAGGAGCCCGATACTTTTCTAAGATAGATCTTTGGTCAGGTTACCATCAAGTGAAGGTCCAAGAGGACAATATTCCTAAGACCGCATTTCGAACTCGTTATGGCCACTACGAATTCCTGGTTATGCCCTTTGGGTTAACCAACGCACCCGCAATGTTCATGGACCTCATGAACAGGGTATGTCAGCCATACCTTGACAAATTTGTCATCGTCTTCATCGACGATATCTTGATCTGCTCCAAGAGTAAGGACGAGCACGAGCATCATTTACGTGCAATCTTGGAACCGAACAACTATATGCTAAGTTGTCTAAGTGCGACTTTTGGTTACAAGCTGTACAATTTCTAGGGCATGTGGTGGATCAGCATGAAATTCATGTGGATCCAAGCAAGATTGACGCAATTAAGAACTGGCCAGCGCCGAAATCTCCAAAAGAAATACGCCAATTCTTGGGATTGGCAGGGTATTACCGTCGCTTCATTGAAAACTTCTCAAGTATTGCCTAATCGCTGACCGCATTGACGCAGAAGGATAGGAAGTATGAATGGGGTGAAGACCAGGAAACAGTGTTCCAGCTGTTAAAGAAAAAGTTATGTGAGGCCCCAATCTTGACGTTACCCGAAGGCAATGACGACTTTGTCGTATATTGTGACGCATCACGACAAGTGCTTGGTAGCGTCCTTATGCAAAGGAATAAAGTTATCGCGTACGCTTCTAGACAACTGAAGGTGCACGAAAAGAACCACACGACCCATGACCTGGAACTAGGAGCAGTTATATTCGCATTAAAGATTTGGAGACATTATTTATATGGTACCAAGTGTACTATATATACCGATCACAAAAGCCTCCAACATATCTTCGATCAAAAAGACTTAAACATGAGGCAGCGCAGATGGGTGGAATGGTTAAATGATTATGATTGTGAGATAAAGTACCACCCGGGGAAAGCTAATGTGGTAGCAGATGCGCTAAGTAGGAAGGATCGAATTAAGCCCCTTCGAGTGAGAGCCTTGGGAATGATTGTGCAAACAAGTTTGATAGATCAAATCAGGAACGCGCAGATGCAAGCCCTGAAGGAAAGCCAGTTACCCGGTGAAGGATTGCACAGGAACGAGAAAAGTTTTGTGAGGAAAACGGACGAGGTGTTGTACTTTAAGAATCGAGTGTGGATTCCTGCAAGTTTGGAGCTGAGACAATTAATAATGGACGAGGCTCATAAATCAAAATATTCGATTCATCCCGATACAGACAAGATGTACCACGACCTGAAAGAGTTTTATTGGTGGCCTGGAATGAAAAAGGACGTGGCCGAATACGTAAGCCAATGCTTGACTTGTGCGCGAGTCAAGGCTGAGAATCAGAAACCCTCGGGGATGTTGCAACAACCTGAGATACCTCAGTGGAAGTGGGAACAACCCGAGATACCTCATGGTCATGATGCGATTTGGGTAGTCGTCGATCGATTGACCAAATCTACGCATTTTATTCCGATCCGTACGACTTATAAGTGCGACACCTTGAAAATTTCATCTAATAAAATTCCGACACGTGTCCCGAAATCTCTGGTTGCCACGTGCTAAACGAGAGGGACTAAAATCGCCAACACGTTATTTTATAACCTCTGAGTGGTGAATATTAAAGTCGAGGGGTTAAACGCGTCAACATGCTTAATCTATGCCTCTGAGTGACCTTTTAACGAACCCGGAGCCTAAATGATGTTCGGTTATACTCCCGAGAGTTCTAAACAGGTGCCATATTGAATAAAACATGCTTTTATGTCGGAAGTTTGGGAAGTCCAGGGACCAAAATTGAAAATTTTGAGAAATGGTCACCCCCGTGTGTCGCGCGGGAACATGTGGTTCCCTCGCGTGGCGTGACGGCATGCGTTTCGCAGAATTCTGCATGCCAGCTGCAGTCTGTAGTTTCTGCCACCTTGTGTGCGTTTTGCCACATTCCTCTGGGTCTTGTCACGTCCCAAACCACTTGGCAACTCCTCCCAAACCTTCCCCAACACCTGGCTTCACCTGCTTGCTCCTCTTTCACTATATAAGGACACTTGATCTTGTCCCAAAACTTGCTCATTTGCTACTTTCCAACTCTTTCTTTCCTCTGGAGGTTTCTGGTCTACAAGGAGCTTCCAAATCAGTAGGAACTCGTGCATAGGACCTCTAGTAAGTGTCCTAACTAATTCATTTCAGTTTCATTAAGATTATGGCTCGAGTCAAAGCGTTGACGTAAAAACGCTTTGATTTTTTGACTTAAAACCACATACGCTCAGTCTATTATCGCAACGAATGTGGTCACGTGACCGTAATTATGTAGATTTTAATCCCTCAAAAGAATGTCTACTGATTACCATGTTTGCTTGGTCAATTGTCGTGTCAAAGGAAAAGTCAACTGAAAGTCAACGGGTCAGATTATAAATAATTGCATACCTAACAATGTGAAGGTCATAAAATCCGTTTTGACACTCCAACAATTTAATAAATATTATTAAAACATGTCTTAACCCATGCGGCCCGACAAGACCAAGTTTTGAATCGGTTTACGACCGAAAGTCGCGGTATTTGACTCACGCTTTGACTTTCGATTCTGACCCGATTTAGGAACTTATGAAACTGAAATAATGTTGTAATGTGACCATGAATAGGTTTAGAATGATCCTCTGTTATCATAAGACATGATCACATACAAATTCGAGTGATTATGTAAGTTTCCATAATATATGCCAATTTTTGCAAAATAGTCCCTATAATTCGAAAATGAGATTTTAACACCAAATAAGAATGATTACGAGCTAGGAACAGATGTACTAAGTTATTAAACTTATTTAGGGGCTAACTTTCTGAATTGAACATAAAAGGTGGTTAATTAACGGGAATTACGGAAATTGTGATTTATTAGCCTTTTTCAAACAAGATGATTTTAAACATAACTTTAGCCTAAAAACCACATACCTACTGATGTGTTATCATGTTAGGAACTATTTGGGGTATGAATTCTGAATAAGGACTGAGTTTACACTTAAGTTCGGGTAATAAGCCTTAAATGACGAAATTACCCTTTTGGCATATAAAATGGAATTTAAAGTGTTTAATAAACCAAACCTTTTACACACTAATATATTATGACAAATAACATATGTTAGTCATACCAAAATAGATATAACTTCGGTTTTACTTAGATTACCGTTTAAATCGTCATTTAGAGACTTAATCGCTGTTTCGGCACACAATATGGTGTAAAACCATATTGGAGCATTAAGACTTGATACCTACTGATTTCAAAACACATTTTCAACTAATCAACAGTAGGTACATTTTTCAAACTCAGATTCCCAAATAAGTATCGAATTATATGTGAAATGACCAAATTACCCTTTCGGGACATAGTTTAGTCTTAAACCATAAACCACACATATAATTGATGTCCTACTGATATAACATCATAAAATAAGTATTTTTACAGAGTGTTCATATTAATAACATCAGTCTACATATAAGCCCGTTTATTACATTTTAAAAATGATAAAAATGCCCTTAAAGGCATAATTCACTTTCAAAACCATAACGGGCCATCATATCAATAACCTACTTTTATAATAACATATTTTAAACATAATGGCATATGGAACTTGTATAGGACTCACCCCGTTACCCGGTTTCGCTTATATGCGTACGGTTAAGCCTACGTGACTAGTTTACATAATTTAACCGAAACGGGTTTAATCATATCAAAATATCCTCATATTCCATAATGTAAAATGGTAACCCATATTATACAAGTCCTAGTACTTGTTGGGTCCAAAATACATTCTTTTCTAGTCACCTCTTAATCTAGCGTTTCGTACCGTTATTCTTATTTTAAGTTAGCCGGTCTAAGTCAATGACTAAATAAATACCTGCTAGCTAACTAATCGGTTAATAATACCATCTATTCCAGACTAGATACTTCCGGTAGATTGTCGCCAAGCTAATTTATTTTGATTACGGCTGCGCTTTGCTTATTTTCTTATTTATTAGAAGATTTTGCAAACCAGCTAAATACTTTAACTTATTTTCCCTTATACGGGCTTGGGATACGGTATAATAATACCGCATGGTTGGATATGGGATCAAAGACCAATGGGTCGGGAATTCAAATAATCCATTTTAATTCGTATTGCTTAATATTAAACATCTGGGGGTTTAACTGACCGTGTCCTGGATATCCACGGCTCATTAATTGCAAATGGCCACGACCTAAGCACGGGGTGAAGGCATACACCCGTCAGATGCTAAAATAAAATATTACCCAATAGGGGTGCACCTATTAAAGGTGTTAAAGTGGTGTGTCAATTAATCATGATCCTGACATGGTTTTCGGGCTCTAAATGTATTATTAGCATGTAAAACTGATAACATGAAATTATTTATCCCAAGTTATTTATAAAACAAAGTACCATTGTGTACACTAAACGTTTTCAAAATGTTTTCAAAATGAGTCAGTTAAATGTATTTACCAGTGAAAACTGACGTATTTTCAAAAGACTAAGCTTAAGAGGAATTGCAACCCTTTGCTTAGAAGGCCTTAGTCTGTCAAGTTTCATTTTGTATTCACATTTCGATCTGCCTGTGGATCTAGTTACAAGCGTTGTATTTATTTTTTTGAACTTCGAACATTCAAACGTTTGTAATAGTAACTATCCAGACTTCCGCTGTGTATTATTGTATTGTTTGGTAATGATGATATCAACTTACGTCACGATATTCCCCACCGGGCCCACCGGGTTACACGTGGAATTTAGGGGTGTGACAGGTTGGTATCAGAGCCAACTCTCGAGTGAATTAAACACTAGCCTTTTGTGTTTAATCTCGGGAATACATAATAACACGCATCTCTTAGACTTTCGAGTCTAGACTTTGACCTAGGCTTAATCATTTCCATCTTATTGTTCTAGCTTTGTACTATATTTAACTTGTTTTTGAAGTAGGAACATGCCGCCTAAATTCAGACGTGGAGGAAAAGGCAAAGGACCCATGAGGGGTGGACCCTCAATGACTGAACCATCTTTCACCGGACCATCCTTTAGACCACCATACCGACCCTCCTTAGCTGGAGCAGCCAACTTTCCTGAATACAACCCTTATGAAGGATCCGGGGATACTTCATCACCCTTTGAACCTTACCGACATTCGATCTCACATGAATACTCCCCACCTCATTCACATTCTCACCATTCTCACCATTCCCACCATTCCCATCAATCTCACAATTCGCACTCCCAGTCCCAACAAGAATACTTCAACTCCTATTTCGATAACCCAGTCAACCAATCCTCACCCGAAACCCCTCCGTTGACTCACCGACCCATATGGAGGAAGATTCCGACCCGGAAGAATTTCCACAAACCGGATCGTACGGTCACCCTATCGAGCTGTCTAGTGGCTCGAACTCCTTGGCAGGATCTCCGTTCCGAGGTCCTGATGATTATGAGCAATGATGGGTGTAATATGTGTTTGTAAACACGCCCTCCTACCACAGCACTCCCCATCACCATCCCCCATCACCACATCCTCAAGCCGAGGATGTAGAAGTGCAACAGGTGGACCAACCTCAGCCACCACCTGAATCATCATCACAACCACACCGAAAGCGTGGGGCACGTATGTCAGCACGTGTTGGTCAAAGGTCGGGTTCGCTACCACCTTTACCACCTTCATACCCAGTTATCCCCGAGGACCCGCAAATGGTTGGGCCCTCAAACACATCGCCAGTGGCGAAACCCCCGCCGCAACCAGCTGTTGAACCTCTGCCTCAACCACCTCTACCACCGCCAGATTTTGCCAACCCAATACCTGCATATACAGGACCATCAGGGTTTCACACTGTTAACCCTCCTGGCTTTTATAACTACTTCCATCATGGAATGGAGTTGGACCCTTATTATGATGACGTCATTCATATAACCTTTATCATTCCTCTTACCCTTCCTACCCACCTCCTTATACCTCTACCGGGTATCCACCTTATGGATATCTGTATCCAGTTGCGCCTCAGCCGCAACCCCAACCACAAGTACCACTCGAGGCCATTAATGAGGCCTTGGATCAAGTAAGGGAAATGCGACAACGGGTCAAGAAATCAGAGAAGAAAAGAACGAAATTTATCAAGAAGCTGTACGAGGCCGTTAAAGGAAGGAAGGATGACTAGTTTTGTATTTTCATATATGTAATTTAAATTCCAAAAGTCCCTGCGTGGACAATGTTATTTCCTTTTCAGTCCCTGCGAGGACATTATTATTTCCGTTAGGTTCCTGCGTGAACCATTTTGTTATTTCCAAGTCCTATATATTAAGCAATTATGTAATGTCCTTTTTAGTAAGATTTCCTTATTTATATATTTTATTTAATCAATCACCATGATTTTTAATCAAATTTTATTGATCCGCTATATTATCCCAAGATCTATTAGCCAATGACTATGATCAACTAGGAATTGGTAAATGAAAATTTCGGAAGTAACCTTCTGTCTAGCAAAGGTGAACAATGTTTAACTTCCAAATTTATCATTTCTCTATAGTAACTCTCAATGAGGAGTTACCCTTAAATTCTCGTGACAATCATTGCCACATTAGTCAAATGGGTAAACGACAATGTTCGCACTCGCCTAAGTGATCTAGTGAGATCCTGGTTAAATTATTCAAACACTCAATAGTAGTGTAAAGCCAATGTGCAAAATAAAGTAGTGACACTTGATGCACTAACTGATAAATTCTAGACTATTCCAATCTATAAATGCCTATGATGGTCCTTCGTGACCTAGGTTATACATGAATATACCACATCTAAATATTTAAATTCTATATGGTCATAGAACCATGTCATGAATAAGGCTACGCCATAGCAACTAACCGAATCCGTCTTGATCTATCAAAGTAAGCTACAGAAATGGCTGATTCAAATGAAGTGAACAGCAAGCGCAATGATGATGATGCCAATGAGAACATTCTTATTAGTAAGAATGATTTAAGAGAACTTATTGCCGCGGAAGTTGGCAAGGCTTTAAAGGATAAATCCGAACGAAAACCGGAGTCGAGTGCTTCTCGCTCCAAGCCTGTTTCAAAACCCAAATCTCAGCCAGGCCCCTCGAAGTCGAAGAAAAGCGAGGTACATTCCTCGAATGTGATGAGCATAGCAAAGAGTGATGAACATCCTAAGAAACCGAATGTCGATGGAGACGGTTGTTCCTACAAGTACTTCGTGTCTTGTAGACCCCATGATTTCAATGGGGAAAAAGGAGCTGTTGAGTTCTTGAGATGGTTAGATGAGATGGAGACGGTGGTAGATATCAGCGGCTGCGCTGATAAAAATGTGGTTAAGTATGTATCACAATCGTTCAAGGGCGATGCCCTTATCTGGTGGAAAGCCCTAGTCCAGTCTACGGGCAAGGTTCATCTTGTAGATCTGTGAATGATACCTACTGCCCACCTCATGAGGTGTAGAAAATTGAGTCAGATTTCCTAAATCTGACAATGAAAAACATGGATTGCCAGAAGTTTGTCACCGACTACAACTCTCTCTCCAGGCTAGTGCCTTATCTAGTTACCCCGGAGCCCAAACGTATCGTACGTTTCATCAATGGGCTAGCTCCTGAAATCAGAAGTATGGTTAAAGCGGTGCAGCCGGGCACCTACAAGTCTGCTGTGGAGTTATCCCTTTCCCTCACACAGGATTATGTGAGGCAATTGTCAGTTAAGACTAAAACTGATGGAAAGAGGAAACGAGAGGATAATAACTCCCCCAGAGGTTTAACAATAAGGGTAAGTATGGGTTCAACAAGGACAGTCAGAAATCAGGTGACAAACCCACGTGCAAAACTTGTGGGAAGCAACATTATGGGCAGTGTCGCCTAGACCAGAAGCAGAAGCAGTGCAACATCTGCAAGAAAACTGGGCACCGGTCTCATGAGTGCCGCAATATTAAGGATGCTACTTGCTTTGGACGTGGTGAGAAGGGCCACATCAAAACAAGTTGCCCAAAGGCAAATACCGAGAGTAAACCCAAAACCTTAGAGGCAAAGAAGGCCACAGCTAGAGCCTTCCAAATGAATGCTAAGGGGCAATAAAGGATAACAATGTCATAACGGGTACGTTCCTTATCAACGACGCTTTTGCTAGAGTTATTTTCGATTCGGGCGCTGATAAATCGTTTGTAGATCATAAATTTAGTGAACTATTAAACTTGCCCGTAAGAACTCTAGACATAACCTATGAAATAGAGCTCACTGATGGAACTATAGAAATCGCTTCTTCCATTCTTGACGGATGCTTCATATCCATCCAGAATCATTCTATCCCTGTCTCTCTTTTGCCCATGAAACTAGCGGGATTCGATATAGTCTTAGGCATGGATTGGTTATCGCATAACCAAGCACGCATCGCCTGTGATAAGAAACTCATCGAGATCAAATCCCCGTCTGGTAAAATCCTCACCATTCATGGAGAAACATTTTGGATTGCCTGATAAGGCAGTTTTACTTAAGGCATCTAGATGTATGATGAAAGGATGTGTCATCCACATGGCACAAGTCACCGTTGATGAACCCAAACCGAGGATTGAGGATATCCCTATCATCTCTGAATACCCGGACGTGTTCCTAGAAGAATTACCTGGCCTACCTCTTGATATGCAGGTAGAGTTTCGAATTGACGTCATACCTAGAGCAGCTCCCATAGCTAAAGCTCCGTATCGTTTAGCGCCAACCGAGATGAAGGAACTGAGAACCCAACTGGACGAACTATTAGAGAAAGGTTTTGATTTAACCTAGCTCTTTGCCTTGGGGAGCTCCTATCTTTTTTGTCAAAAAGAAAGACGGATCAATGCGGATGTGCATTGATTATTGTGAGCTCAATAAGATAACAATCAAGAATTGTTATCCTTTGCCCAGGATCGACGACTTGTTTGATCAATTACAAGGTGCAAGCTACTTCTCGAATATCGATTTAAGATCAGGATATCACCAGCTTAAGGTTAGAAACGAAGATGTTCCGAAAACTGCCTTTCGGACTCACTAATGCGCCTGCAACATTCATGGATCTCATGAATAGATTCTGCAAGCCATACTTAGATAAGTTTGTCATTGTCTTCATAGACGACATACTCATCTACTCTCATACTCTGATCACGAGAGACATTTTAGGTGTATTCTTGAAATTCTGCGTCAAGAAAAGTTGTACGCAAAATTTTCCAAATGTGAATTTTGGTTACGTGAGGGTTCAGTTCCTTGGTCACATACTAACTGAACATGGTATCCAAGTAGATCCAGCAAAGATAGAAGCAATAATGAATTGGGAAGCCCCAAAGACACCTTCCGAGATACATAGTTTCTTAGGACTGGCTAGTTATTATCGAAGGTTCATTGAGAACTTCTCACGAATAGCCGCTCCTTTGACAATCCCGACTCGTAAGGATGCTAAATTCAACTGGGGTCCAAAACAACAAGAATCCTTTGAGACGTTAAAGCATAAGTTGAGCAATGCCCCGGTGTTAACCCTGCCAGAAGGTGTAGAGGAGTTCGTAGTTTATTGTGATGCATCGCACACAGACATGGGATGTGTGCTTATGCAGAAAGGCAAAGTAATTGCCTATGCATCACGACAACTAAAAATGCATGAGGGAAACTACACCACCCATGATTTAGAATTGGGTGCGGTAGTATTCGCACTTAAACTTTGGAGCACTATTTATATGGAACAAAGTGTATCATCTACACTGACCATAAAAGTCTGCAACACTTGTTCAATCAAAAGGATTTGAACATGAGGTAACGTTGTTGGATGGAAACACTTAACGACTATGATTGCGAGATTCGATATCATCCAGGAAAGGCGAATGTAGTCGCTGATGCGCTTAGTCGCAAGGAAAGAACCAAACCTTTAAGGATCAATGCCAAGAGCATTGAACTGAAGAACAGCTTGAATGAAAAGCTGCTAAATACACAAAAACAAGCCATGTCTAAGGACAACATTGCCAAGGAAGGATTAGGTGCAACCATCGATCTGTTAGCATCTGCAAAGGACGAAATGTTTAGGATGAATGATCGGATCTGGGTTCCGATCTACGGAGGACTTAGAGGTGTAATCCTCCAGGAACACATAACTCTAAATACTCGGTTCACCCGGGTAGCGACAAGATGTATCAAGATCTTAAACCTAGCTATTGGTGGATGGGTATGAAGAAAGATATAGCCAATCATGTAGCAAAATGCTTGACGTGTTCTCAAATTAAGGCAGAACACCAGAAACCGTCAGGACTTTTACAACAACTTGAAATCCCAGTATGGAAATGGGAAATGGTAACTATGGACTTTATCACTAAGTTACCTAAGACCAAGCGTGGCAATGACACAATATGGGTTATTGTGGATAGATTAACCAAATCTGCTCACTTCCTGCCAATTAAAGAAACATATGATTCCGATAAGTTGGCAAAGCTTTATGTCAATGAGATTGTGTCCTTACACGGTGTGCCGGTATCAATTGTACTTGATAGAGATACAAGATACACATCTCACTTTTGGAAAAGCTTCCAACAATCTCTAGGCATGAGATTAAACTTCATTACGGTTTACCATCCGTAGACGGACGGACAAAGTGAAAACCTTGGAGGACATGCTTCAAGCTTGTGTGATCGATTTAGATGGAAGTTGGGATGATCACTTACCCCTAATCGAATTCTCTTACAATAATAGTTATCGCACAAGTATTAAGGCCGCTCCTTTTGAAGCCTTATATAGAAGAAAATGTAGAACGCCTGTATGTTGGGCCGAAGTTGGAGAAGCCCAACTATCTGGACCTGAAATCATCCTCGAAACCACGGAAAAGATTGTGGAAATCCGTGATCGACTTAAGGCAGCTCGAGATAGACAAAAGAGCTATGCCGACAAAAGGCGTAAACCTTTACAGTTCCAAGTTAGGGGCAAAGTTATGTTGAAAGTATCACCTTGGAAAGGTGTAATGCGTTTTGGGAAGAAGAGTAAGTTAAGCCCGAGGTACATTGGACCATTCGAAATAATCGAATGTGTCGGACCCGTAGCTTACAGGCTTAAGCTACCGGAAAAGCTCAGTGGAATCCATGATGTTTTCCACGTCAACAATTTGAAGAAATGCCTCGTGGATGAGTCGCTAGCAATGCCTCATGAGGATATACAAATTGATGAAAACTTGCGTTTCACAGAAAAACCAATTGCGATCTAGGATCGGCAAGTTAAGAAGCTTCGTAGGAAGTACGTACCTATTGTGAAGGTCAGATGGGAGCCCGTCGAGGTCCCGAATATACTTGGGAGGTCGAGTCCAATATGCGACAAAAGTACCCTTATCTATTCGAATAAATCTTGAGGTCGAGATTTTTATTAAGGGGGTGAAGATGTGACACCTTGAAAATTTCATCTAATAAAATTCTGACACGTGTCCCGAAATCTTTGGTTGCCACGTGCTAAACGAGAGGGACTAAAATCGCCAACATGTTATTTTATAACCTCTGAGTGGTGAATATTAAAGTCGAGGGGTTAGACGTGTCAACATGCTTAATCGATGCCTCTGAGTGACCTTTTAACAAACCCGGAGCCTAATGATGTTCGGTTATACTCCCGAGAGTGCTAAACATGTACCATATTGAATAAAACATGCTTTTATGTCAAAATATGGAAGTTTGGGAAGTCCAGGGACCAAAATTCAAAATTTTGAGAAATGGTCACCCCCGTATGTCCCGCGGGAACATGTGGTTCCCTCGCGTGGCGTGACGGCATGCGTTTCGTAGAATTCTGCATGCAAGCTGCAGTCTACAGTTACTGCCACCTTGTGCACGTTTTGCCACATTCCTCTAGGTCTTGACACGTCCCAAACCACTTGGCAACTCCTCCCAACCTTCCCCAACACCTGGCTTCACCTCCTTGCTCCTCTTTCACTATATAAGGACACTTGATCTTGTCCCAAAACTTGCTCATTTGCTACTTTCCAACTCTTGCTTTCCTCTGGAGGTTTCTGGTCTACAAGGAGCTTCCAAATCAGTAGGAACTCGTGCATAGGACCTCTAGTAAGTGTCCTAACTCATTCATTTTAGTTTCATTAAGATTATGGCTCGAGTCAAAGCGTTGACGTAAAAATGCTTTGACCTTCACTTAAAACCACATCCGCTCAGTCTATTATCACAACGAATGTGGTCACGTGACCGTAATTATGTAGATTTTAATCCCTCAAAAGAATGTCTACTGATTACCATGTTTGCTTGGTCAATTGTCGGGTCAAAAGAAAAGTCAACTGAAAGTAAACGGGTCAGATTATAAATAATTGCATAACTTACAATGTGAAGATCATAAAATCCGTTTTAACTCCAATAATTTAGTAAATATTATTAAAACATGGCTTAACCCATGCGGCCCGACAAGACCAAGTTTTGAATTGGTTTACGACCGAAAGTCGCGGTATTTGACTCACGCTTTGACTTTCGATTCTGACCCGATTTAGGAACTTATGACTGAAATAATGTTGTAATGTGACCATGAATAAGTTTAGAATGATCCTCTGTTATCATAAGACATGGTCACATACAAATTCGAGTGATTATGCAAGTTTCCATAATATATGCCAATTTTTGCAAAATAGTCCATATAATTCGAAAATGAGATTTTAACACCAAATAAGCATGATTATGAGCTAGGAACTGATATAATACGTTATTAAACTTTTTTAGGGGCCAACTTTCTGAATTGAACATAAAAGGTGGTTAATTAACGGGAATTACGCAAATTGTGATTTATTAGCATTTTTCATACAAGATGATTTTAAACATAACTTTGGCATAAAAACCACATACCTAATGATGTGTTATCATGTTAGGAACTATTTGGGGCATGAATTCTGAATAAGGACTGAGTTTACACTTAGGTTCGGGTAATAAGCCTTAAATGACGAAATTACCCTTTTGGCACAAAAAAGGAATTTAAAGCGTTTAATAAACTAAACCTTTTACACACTAATATATTATGGCAAATAACATATGTTGGTCATACCAAAACAGAATATAACTTCGGTTTTACTTAAATTACCGTTTAAATCGTCATTTAGCGACTTAATCGCTGTTTCGGCACACAATATTGTTTAAAACCATATTGGAGCATTAAGACTTGATACCTACTGATTTCAAAACATATTTTCAACTAATCAACAGTAGGTACATGTCTCAAACTCAGATTCCCAAATAAGTATCAAATTATATGTGAAATGACCAAATTACCCTTTCGGGACATAGTTTGGTCTTAAACCATAAACCACACATATACTTGATGCCCTACTGATATAACATCATAAAATAATATTTTTTACAGAGTGTTTATATTAATAACATCAGCTTACATATAAGCCCGTTTATTACATTTTAAAAATGACGAAAATGCCCTTAAAGGCATAATTCACTTTCAAAACCATAACGGGCCGTCATATCAATAATTTACTGTTATAATAACATATTTTAAACATAATGGCATATGGAACTTATATAGGACTCACCCGGTTACCCGGTTTCGCTTATATGTGTACGGTTAAGCCTACGTGACTAGTTCACATAATTTAACCGAAACGGGTTTAATCATATCAAAATATCCTCATATTCCAGAATGTAAAATGGTAACCCATATTATATAAGTCCTAGTACTCGTCGGGTCCAAAATACATTATTTTCCGGTCACCGCTTAATCTTGCGTTTCGTACCGTTATTCTTATTTTAAGTTAGCCGGTCTAAGTCAATGACTAAATAAAGACCCGCTAGCTAACTAATCGGTCAATACTACCATCTATTCTAGACTAGAGACTTCCAGTAGATTGTCGCCAAGCTAATTTATTTTGATTACGGCTACGCTTTGCTTATATTCTTATTTATTAGAAGATTTTGCATACCAGGTAAATACTTTAACTTATTTTCCCTTATACGAGCTTGGGATACGGTATAATAATACCGCATGGTTGGATATGGGATCAAAGACCAATGGGTCGGGAATTCAAATAATCCATTTTAATTCGTATTGCTTAATATTAAACATTTGGGGGTTAAAACGACCGTGTCCTGGATATCCACGACTCATTTAATTGCAAATGGCCACGACCTAAGCACGGGGTGTAGGCATACACCCGTCAGATGCTAAAATGAAATATTACCCAATAGGGGTGCACCTATTAAAGGAGTTAAAGTGGTGGGTCGATTAATCATGATCCTGGCATAGTTTTCGGGCTCTAAATGTATTATTAGCATGTAAAACTGATAACATGAAATTATTTATCCCAAGTTATTTATAAAACAAAGTACCATTGTGTACACTAAATGTTTTCAAAATGTTTTCAAAATGAGTCGGTTAAATGTATTTACTAGTGAAACTGACGTATTTTCAAAAGACTAAGCGCAGGTGACAAGTATACGTAATTAGGCTGGAAGTGCTCGGCGAAGCTTAAGAGGATTTGCAACCCTTAGCTTAGAAGGCCTTAATCTGTCAAGTTTCATTTTGTATTCACATTTCGATCCACATGTGGATCTAATTACAAGCGTTGCATTTATTATTTTTGAACTTTGAACATTCAAACATTTGTAATAGTAACTATCTAGACTTCCGCTGTGTATTATTGTATTGTTTGGTAATGATGATATCAACTTACGTCATGATATTCTCCACCGGGCCCACCGGATTACACGTGGAAATTAGGGGTGTGACAATAAGACCGAACAGTTGGCCGAAATTTATACTAATGAGATAGTAGCTAGACATGGTGTCCCGATTGCTATTATTTTCGACCGAGACAGCCACTTTACTTCGCGATACTGGCAGAAACTACAAGAAGCATTGGGGACGCGAATCGATCTGAGCACTACTTACCATCCCTAAACCGATGGTCAATCGGAACGCACGATTTTGACGCTAGAGGACTTGCTTCATGCTTGTGTCCTAGACTTTGGAGGAAGATGGGATA
This sequence comes from Scalesia atractyloides, assembly GCA_947069175.1. Taxonomy (NCBI): domain Eukaryota; kingdom Viridiplantae; phylum Streptophyta; class Magnoliopsida; order Asterales; family Asteraceae; genus Scalesia; species Scalesia atractyloides. The sequence continues at coordinate 42,492,617 of CAMTDV010000015.1, forward strand.
AGCATCTCCCACTCGTGGAATTCTCGTATAACAATAGTTAACATAGTAGCATTCAGGCAGCCCCCTACGAGCCACTCTATGGTCGAAAGTGCCGATCTCCACTTTGTTGGGCCGAAGTGGGTGACACTCAACTAACAGGATCTGAACTAGTTCATGAAACGACCGATAAGGTCCATCAGATTCGGAATCGTCTGAAAGCCGCTCAGAGACGACAAAAGAGTTGGGCTGATATATGTCGGAAACCGCAATCATTCAAAGTGGGCGTTATCAGATTTGGAAAGATGGGAAATTTATCCCCGCGATACATTGGACCCTACGAGATCCTAGAAAAGTTAGGCCCCGTAGCATATTGGTTGAAGCTACCAACCGAGCTTAGTTCCATTCATAATGTCTTCCACATTTCAAACTTAAAGAAGTGCCTTTCGGACGAGGCCACTCAGATACCATTGGAAGACATCCACGTTGATGATAAACTCCACTTTGTAGAAGAGCCGGTGGAAATAGTTGATGGTAGGGTCAAACAATTAAGGCATAACAAGATTTCACTGGTTAAAGTCCGGTGAAACTCGAAAAAAAGACCTGAATATACCTGGGAACGGAAGGACGAATTCCGTAGAAAATATCCTCACCTTTTCCCCTAGCTAGACATGGTAAATTTCGGGGACGAAATTTCTTAACCAGGGGAGACTGTGATACCCATGACGAAACCAGGTACACCTTAATTGGTCCTAAACTTAAAGCATGATTAAAACTATAATTGCGCGTAAACCTTGTGAAATTGCATGACTTGATGTGTTGTGCGAAACAATATATGTTATATCTTGGAGGAATCCGAGAGCATGTCAAGGTTAACGTGACGCTACTAAGGACCAACGATGCGAGGTTGGTGTCCTTAGCCTTGAACAACGCGTTAAACGGAGACTGGACGTTTAACAGCGCATTAAACCTTTGATGTTGATTATTAGGTTATCGGTAGCATCATTTAAGATTTCGAGTTCCAGAAAAAAACTTAGTTTTATGCCATAGACTGTGACATAAGGTATGAAAATAATCAAATACCGGGCACGCAAAACGAAGCAGCTCCCGGTTAGGGAAACACCTTCTTTCCGTGCATAACATAAGGCAATCAAATGTGCAAGGAACGATCGATCAAGCTTAAAAACACTTAAACGAACGTCAAACGAGAATTTTATGATTAAAACGTAACCATGCTCAGATTTCGAGATAGTTATGCTCAGTTTTTAAACCGAGTCTTTTGACACTAAGAACGCGAAAAACGGAGCCCGTTTCGCAAGTCGGAGACGCGTCCGGGACCCGAAAACAGAAGATAAACATCATCTTTTGTCACGCCAAACGAAGCACGAGGTGTCCCCTTACGACCCACCTCCCAAACCGCCACCACACCCCCCCCCCCATGTATATATAAATTTTTTTATTTCTTTTTCATTTTTATTCAAGTTTTACACCAAAAATTTCACCTTTCCTCCAAGAAATCTGCAATAACCCACCTAAATCTCAGCTGATTACACTCTTAACAACTCCAAATCAAAGGTATTCTTCAAGTTCTAAGTGGTTTTGATTGAGTTTTCTTGATTAGATGCGATTTCTAGCCGAAAACTTATTTAATCCAAGATTTTTGAAGGTTTAAAACCTGTTTATAGGCTGAACAAGAACACCCTGGTATTTACCTAGTGTTATATGGCAGCCATGATCACAAATCTTTGGGGTTTGATACCCTAAGAAACACTTATTCGACAAAAATCTCTTAACTATTCGATTAACCGAAAAACAATGAAATAAAGCTTGATTGACCTAAGTTCTAGCTTATTTGGATTGTACTTGATGAGTAGGTACTGAATATAGCCTTCACACACTTCTGGGAGCAAGATAAGCGCTTGGAATCGGAAGAATCGCTAGGTATAACATCCGAGAACCAAATATACGCTAGGCAGAAATTTGTTTTGCTTATAACTTGGTCCGTGGGTATTGGTTTGAGCTAAACTTTTGTATGGCGATGAAGGGTATTGACAGGATGGTCCACGTAAAATTTTAGAATTTTTAGAATTTTCTATGAGTTTTGGTCGGAAAAATACCAAACGAATTCAATAAATCACCAAATTTTACAGAGACACTAAGGAACATATGAGAATGTTCTGGGAAAATTCAGAGTCCACTGGTTGAGTTTTTATTCGGGTTAAAAATCTGCGTTTTTGCGAGTTTTCGATAGTCGGGAACGCACCGAAACGAAATCAGAAAAATCTCAAAATTTTGTGAGGAGGTCCTGGACATGTAAAGGGTGTTCTGGGATTGTTTTGGAAATTTTGAACCACTGATGCCAATTAATACTAATTATTTGATTAAATATTGGTTTATAAATAATTTATTTAAATAGTTAAAATGCTAAAATAAATTCCCAAAACCTACAGATTTTTACTAAGTTATATAAAAATTTACAGATTTTTATTCAAATTATAGATTAAATGGGAATTTATTGAATTAAAAATAGATTATTTTAAATCAGTTTCGGCAGATTACCGTATAACGAACCTGCCGGAACTGGGAACTGACCCAACCCGACAAATACTATAATTGGAACACCGGGAGTATTCCTAGAGGTTCCCGAGCAAATTGGGCACTATGGGTGTGCTCTAAGACAATTCGGAAGAATTCCCGACGGTGAAAATGGAAACTCAAATTTGGGCAACTTGGACACCCCAAACCCTCAAACCCCCTTGATGAAAAGTTAATCATTCTTAAATAACCACGTGTTGGCACTATTGGTATTCCCATACCATTATCCGAACACGTTAAACTACTGACTTTGGCTGGCACACGAAACGGTGCGCGGAAGCCAAACTGAAAACTAATACTACCCTAACGTCCATCACCATACCATTGTCCTACAGACTTAATCCGGAGTAAAAACTCCTGACCAGATCCAAGTTATAACCATTACCAACTCAGATACTGATTTGAGTCCATACTTGCATGTGTGTTATTAAAGTTGATCCAACTGCTTGATCACCCTTGTGTTGAGACCACTATTTGCACTGTGAGTTTCACTTCCCCACTTTTGAATGATTTTACTGTTTTCTAGGGATTTGCATGTTATAAATTGTGTTGACTACACCAACCTGGGAGTGAATCTTACTCCCCCACTTCTAAACTGTGATGCTGTTTCTGAGATGATTAGCATGTTACGAAACTGTGTTAATTGCACCAACATAAGATGCGAATTATCTAACACACAAACTACCTCCCCACTGCAAGACAAGTGATTAACGTAAGCCTGTGGACAGTGGATAGTACTATCGGTTTGACCAACCCAGTGCCACGATTGACAATGTGTCGGTACTAGGCTACTGCACTCGTCCTAAATTGGTTGTGTTGTTAGGCATAACTACTAAGGGGCGTTGAACTACACGTGACGCAGTTGATGGGCCGGGAGTGTCTCTGTGACACGGTCCGGTGGCCGGGAGTGTCTGGGATGACACGGCCCGGGGAGAAACAGTTAAGGTTTCACTTGTATACTAGTGTAATTCCATCTGCGACTATCACTGTGACCATCATTGTGATTATGACCAGTGCAATTATACTTGTTAACCCATATTGTTACACAGCAATTAAACCAGTGGAACTCACGCAGCGTTTAGCTGACCCTTTTAAAACTAACATGCATTTCAGGTAAAACTAAAGAGGAGTAAGGAACGTACGTGTGGATGGCTTTAGTAGTGAACTGTAGCAAAATAGGAGATGTGATAGCTCGTAGTACTGTACTTGAACTTATGGTGTGTAATATGATACTAATGGTATGTTGTAACCGAGGTTCCCTTTTTATGTGATATCATGTTTTTAAATTATCGGGAAGTACCATGTGTCTGCCGCACCCTGTAATTGTCTTCCGCTGCGAGTCGGGGTGTGACACTTTGCTAATCAGTTTGTTAGTTTTACTTGAAAACAGAGTTTTATCACGTTCAAAATTTTTAAAACACAAATCTGTTGTAAACAAGCAGAAATGTCTCAAAACACATCAGAATCCAACATTAGATCTATGTTCAAACCACCGATGTTGAAACAAAATGAATATTTCATATTGCAATGTCGGATGGGTCACATCTTGGCTCAGCAAAACACCGGTTGTTGGCGATCTGTTGTGTATGGAACACATATTCAATTGGTTCCCAGCACAGAGGATCCCACTAAACAAGAGCCAAAAAAATCCTGAAAAAACTACTCTGAGCAGGATTTCCAGAAAATAGAGTTGGATGTTGTAGGTCCGTGATCCGGCGGTTCTAGACGGAAGTTAGGGCGTAAACGTAACCGATTCGGTAGAATGTTATTACAGAATGGAGTAGAAGTAGAGTGCAGCGGAAGTCATGTCTTCATTCATACCGAAAGAGTATACATCTTGTCATGCTGCCGGGGTTCCTAGAGAGAATCCAGCAGCACCTCCCCGTAGGGATCACAAAAACTTAAACAACAAATGAACACACACCACCTATTTATAGTGGAACAAGTTTGGACCAAAACCACTGGGTCAAGTTTGTCCGAACTTGACTTCGAGCGAACTTGTTCCTTTACATGACAAGTTCGTCCGAACTTGACAATAACACTTCAAGTTTGTGCAAACTTGGTCATGTGTTTGATTTTAATCTGTACAAAATTCAACACACGCTCTATCGAGCCTATTCGACAAGTGACGAACACAAAATGCATCAACAGATGCAAAAGCGTTTAGCATTGTTGTTTCCGCGCTGCGAAATCTATGCTGGATTGCTCCACTGCAACAGTGCAAAAGAGTTGTGGGATGCACTAAAAGAACAGTTCGGTGGGACTGAGGAGGTGATAGAGAACAATAGAGAAGTTTTAAATCAACAGTATGAGACGTTTTGTCACGTAAAAGGTAAGTCGTTAACACAACAGTTCGAACGTTTTAGCTGTCTCATCAGTGAATTAAAACGGGTTACCGTGGAATGGGAGACTTTAGCTTACATTACTCGAACATCTGTTGGGTTTAAAGAGATGACCCTCACTCAACTTCATGGTCGACTCCTCACATACAAGAGAGAGTAGAACCAGATAAGAAGTTGCAAGAGTCAGGGAAAGCAATACACACCCAATTTTGCTTTTACTGCAGATGGGGAAAGCCAAAACTCTGACAATATGTCGTTTGAAATGAATGACTTACAATATTTCGAACCCATTGATCTGGAAAAAATGGATATTCTACACCAGCTGGCACTTTTGAGTGTTAGAGCAAGTAAATTTTACAAAAGGACGGGTAGGAAGTTTCCTGGATTGCATGGGGGTTGAAAGTGGGGTTGGATAAATCCAAAATCAAATGTAATAAGTGCAATAGGTTAGGACATTTTGTCAGGGAATGCAGATCTCAAACTGCAGGTCCAATTAAGACTAACCAAGGCCATAGACCTCAAAGCACTGCCCATTATTCTCATTATGCCCCAGCACCACAAATGCAAAACACTGCACACTTTGCACATCCTGCTACTACAGTTCCTATCCATTATATCCAAACACATGCTCGACATATTCAGTATGTCCAAGCACCACCTCAAGTGCATGTGCAACAAGCTCCACATGTCACACAAACTACTCAAACCACTGCTCCGGCAGAAGGCAACCAACAGATCTTCTTTACACATGGCTTTGTTGATTGGAGTAGTTTGTCTAAGGATTTATCTGATGAAAACTTTGCTCTAATGGCTAAAAATGATTTTGACAATGAAAACATCTGTTTAATGGCCTTAGAAACTATAGTTGAAGGTGTTGAGTCTGAGGAACTAGTGTCAAAATCTGATGAGGTTCAAAGTTGTGATGAAGCAGTGGTTACACTAGTGGTTTCTCAAAATACTGTTGATGAAGAAAAGACCTCTCTATATGACCCATGGGATACATATGTGTGTGAATATGATTGTGATTGTGCTCTTATGGCTGCTTCAAAGGTATCACCTCATATTCTTAAGAATCTCTGTTCAGAAAAATGCATAATAGCTTTTGCTAACATTAAACAGGTGAATGAAAACCTTAGGAACAAAATCTTAGAAGATGAACTCAATTTTGAAAAACTTATCAAAGAGTTAAAAACAAAATTGATTTCAAAAGATTCTGAGATAAGTAGCATGAAGCATAAAGCTAGCATAACCAAGGACCAACTCCACACTATGGTAGACAAATACCAAGTTTGCAAAAAGTAGTTAGAAGCTACCCAAATCACATGTGAAAAATGGGTAGAGTCTTCAAAAGGTTTTGAAATTATGCTAGACAAACAGATCAAGAGTAACATAAAATTTGGCATTGGTTTTCAAAATAAAGAACAAGTCATTGAAAATGTTACAAAAATAGATTCTGAAAAGGTTGAAGTGGTTCCAAAGAAATTGGCGGGAAATGAGATAAAAATCACTGATAAAAATGGTAACAAAATTTCTCTTGAAAAACAAAAAGAGTCTGCAACTTTTAAAGAAATTGAAAAATACTAATTCAAACCCACATGGTCAGATGAGTGTGATATTCTTGAAAATTTCAAGCCAGTGGACTTCTCAACCATTGAAGGTGTCAAGTCACCAAAGGCTAGAATCATTCCCATCAAAGATCTTCCAGCAGAGGTTACAACATCTGCTGAGAAGAAATCAGATAAAAAGAAAAGGGAAAAGATCAAACATCTTTTAAAGCATATGACATTAACAGAACACATGTGATCCCAAATGATTCAAAATGCTTTGTCTGTGGAAAAACAAATCACTTAACTCATGAGTGTGTCTATCTTTAAACCTATGACCAAAAGGTAAAAGAGATCAAGGCAAAAGCTCTTGAGAGAGAAAGTTCAAGCTCTGCTAGAAATAAATCTAATCAGACCTTAAAACTTGTTGAAACATCTATCACAAAATCATTGAACAAAACCTCTGTTCCCAGAGAGGTACAAGTGACAGATGCTCCACCTGCAAACAGGTATCCAAGAGGACATGGTCAACCAGTTTATCAAAAGGTTCCTATGAGCTATGAAGGTTACAAAAAACCTTCAAAGTCCAAAGTGAATAAACATACTCATGGTTACCAACATCTGACATGAAAGGGTTCACAACAGTGGATTCAAAGCAATACTCAAACCACTGACCATGTTCCGGGATTTGAGAATGGACAACCTGTAACCCCATCCAAAGCCATTTTTGCTTTGGAATCTCATCTAAACTAGTTGTTTACATATGTGCAGGGAGCTTCTACTTGCCTTGATAGTTTATGTTATGTAGGTAGTGGAGGCTCCAGGCACATGACAGGATGTAGAGCCCTTCTCAAGGATTTCTTGGCTCATGGAGGGGGTGATATATCTTTTGGTAATAATTAAAAAGGGAAGGTGTTGGGAACAGGGTGTGTTCATGCTGGGAATCTCAAATTTGAAAATGTTAACCTAATTGACAATCTAAAATTCAATCATTTAAGTGTCTCCCAAAAGTGACAAAGGATATTGATACTTCTTTACTAAGAAAACATGTCAAATTGTAGGACAAGAGGTTGATAAAAAGATTGATCAAATCATTGCTGAGAGCAAAGCACAACCTGTTGCTTATAGGAGTGGTAATGTGTATGTGGTTTATATGTTGAAAGATAACCCTATATCTAATGCATGCCTGTTCTCAGTTGCTTCTAGCAAAGAGAGAGTTATGGCACAGGAGACTTGGGCACACAAATCTGAAAACAATCACCACACTCTCTAAAAATTGTCTTGTCAGTGGTTTACCACAAAAACAATTTACTTGTGAAGAACATTGTGTTTCCTGTTTAAAAGGTAAACGACATAAAAGTTCTTACAAGTTAATTGAAGAGTCCAAAACAACACAGTGTTTGCAACTGCTGCATATGGATTTGTTTGCCCTGTGCAAATCATGAGTCTCACAAAGAGAAGGTATTGTTTGGTAATTGTTGATGATTTCTCAAGGTTTACATGGTCCTTCTTTCTTCACTCTAAATATGAAACTGCAGGCATTTTGCAAAATTTTGTAAAACAAGTTGAAAAGCAATTTGACCTTCTACTAAAAAAATTTAGAAGTGACAATGGGACAGAGTTTAGAAACAAAGAGTTAAATGCCTTTTGTAAGTCAAAAGGGATTGTTAGACAATATAGCATCCCAAGGACTCCAGAACAAAATGGGGTTGTTGAAAGGAAAAACAGAACTTTAATTGAATCAGCAAGAACTATGCTTGCGATTCAGGTTTACCCTTGTTCTTTCTGGGCAGAGGCTATAAACACGGCTTGCTATGTTCAGAACAGAGTTTTGATTAACCCCAGGCATCAAAAGACTGCTTATGAATTGCTTTACAAAATCAAACCTCTGATCTCATATTTCAAAGTTTTTGGTTGTCCTTGTTTCATTTTGAACTTAAAAGATTCTATCTCTAAATTTGCAGCCAAAGTTGATTGTAGTTATTTTCTGGAATACTCAACCACTACCAAAACCTATAGAGTTTTTAACTCTAGGACCAAGTGTGTTGAAGAAACTCTGAATGTGAAGTTCATGAACTTTCATCTTTGAAAATCCCAGCAAATCCTGCTGAATTGTTTGACTTAGATAAATTTACATTTGAAGATGTGTCTGTCAAGACTAACCCTGCAGGTACACCACAATCATCAACACAAGAGCAAGGATATGACTGCATTCTTCCAAATTTCAAGACCAGTCCTTCAAGTAGAGGAGCAGAGGTTAGTAACAATGGTGAAAGCTATGTTGGTTCAACAGTGATTAATACTCAATCCTTTGCCTGCTCTCAAAATCAAAACACTGTTGATAAAAATCCATCCAATGTGGATAAAAATAAACCAACATTCACAACTATACCACCCATACCACCACCTCCATTCTAATCAGAGGTTGGACCATCAAATTCACCAGCAGAGGTTAGCTCAGATGATACACATTTGCAAGCTTCACCTCAAAATGCAATTGTCCCATATCAAGGTGATTTGATCTTCCTCAAAAGCAATCTATTAAATCAAGTTATTGGCAACATCAATGAGGGTGTGCTCACAAGAAGCCAAACCCAAAACATTTGTCTTTTTGCTGGCTTTCTATCACTCACACAACCTATCAAGTACCAAGAGGCACTAAAAGACAATAGTTGGGTAGAAGCTATGCAAGAGGAACTCCTTCAGTTTAAAAGACAACAAGTTTGGGACTTGTACCACTGCCTAAGGATGTTAGTCTAATTGGCACAAAGTGGGTCTTCAATAACAAAACAGATGAAAGGGGTATTGTTGTTAAGAACAAAGAAAGGCTCGTGGTTCAAGGCTACAGACAGGAAGAAGGCATTGACTATGATGAGACCTTTGCTCCAGTAGCAAGGCTAGAAGCCATCAGACTGTTCTTAGCTTTTGCTGCTAACCACAACATCAAAGTGTTTCAAATGAACATCAAAAGTGCATTCCTGTATGGAAATATCAAGGAAGAAGTGTATGTGTGTCAACCTCCTGGATTTGAAGATGCATTTCATCCTGATCATGTTTACATGTTAAACAAAGCACTGTATGGTCTAAAACAAGCACCAAGAGCCTGGTATGAAACTCTATCCACTTTTCTCTTATCCATAGGTTTTTCAAGAAGTAAAATTGATAAAACCTTGTTTTTAAAATGGAAAGGAAAAGATTTGATTCTTGTTCAAATTTATGTGGATGACATCATTTTTGGATCCACATGCACTACCATGTGTGAAGAGTTCAGAAAACTCATGGCAGCAGAGTTTGAAATGAGTGCAATGGGTGAGTTGCAATGTTTTCTTGGTTTACAAGTCAAACAAATGCACAATGGCACTTTCATCCATCAAAATAAGTAAGTCAAAGAACTACTTAAAAAGTTTGATATGGATGATTGTAAACCTTGCAGCACACCCATGGCAACTTCCAAGCTTGTCACTATTGATGGTAAAGATGACCTTGTTGATCAAAAACTTTATAGAAGCATGATTGGGTCTTTATTGTACCTAACTGTATCAAGGCCAGACATCATGTTTGCCACATGTGTTTGTGCCAGATCACAGTCATTACCTAGAAAGTCTGATCTTAATACTGTAAAAAGAATATTCAGATATATAAAAGGTGCTCCCACACTTGGTATCTGGTGTCCTGCTAATGGGATTATTGAGCTTTCAGGTTACTCAGATAGTTATTTTGCTGGAGCAAAACAACAAGAAAGTCCACATCAGGAGGTGTCCAATTCCTAGGTGATTGCCTAGTGTCTTGGAAAAGCAAAAAGCAAGTTACAGTTTCCACATCCACTGTTGAGGCTGAATATACTGCTGCTGCAAGTTGCACTGCTCAAATCCTGTGGCTTCAAAATCAACTTTTGGATTTTGGTATCACTGCTTTAAAGAATCCTCTCAAAATTGATAGTCAAGCATCAGAAAATATCATCAAAAATCCTATTTCTCATTCTACAACAAAACACATTGACATCAGACATCACTTTGTGAGGATTGCTATGAAAAAGGTTTAATTTCTTTATAACATGTCCATACTAAGGATCAACTGGCAGATGTTCTAACGAAAGCAATGAACACATCTTCCTTTGAAAGCTTGATCTCTAGACTTGGAATGCTAAACATGGATTAAAAACAGTTTTCTAGTGATCCATGTGTAAATAGCATAAAAATGTTTTCAGAAAATCAGAAATTCATCCTTAAAAATAGTTTAAAATTGAATTTTTCAATAAATCCTCAAATTCTGTTCAAACCACTGATAGCATGGCTAGGACAAGTTCGCTCGAACTTGTCCATGACACAGTTCAAGCAAACTTGATCTCCTATATATGTGTCTTGATATTTCATTTGTAAGATTGAGAGATTTTATGTACTGGATGGCGAAGCTCTGTCCAAGTGTTTCCAGGATCTGTAACGTTTACTCATTAATGAAACGGTGTTAATCAGTAACAAACTTGTCTACAATGTCGTCTATGCAAACGGATTCCCCACGTTTACCTTAGGTTTGCCAAATTAGGACCTGAACGATCCGTACAACGGACCGTCAATTGGTATCATAGCAGGATTGGACTAATTTGAAGACATTGGACATAGAACATCTCATCTTCTACTCATTTCTTTCTTTTTTAACTTTTCTTGGACATTTCACGGACAAAATGGACTGATTTTCAAGTATATTACGTAAAATCCATAGTAGTAAAACCCTTGAAAAGATAAGAGCTAAAAACAACTGATTTCATGTCAAAAATGTCAAAAAACCATGTTTGAATGCTCAACTTCGTTCGAACTTAGACAATAAGTCTGCCCGAACCTGGCTTAAAATCTTCAATTTTGTTGATTTTAACCAACTTCGCTAGAAGTTGTGAAAATTTTCAGTGAATTTTGATCAAGTTCGCCCGAACTTGTCAAAATTTGTTGAAATTTTCCTTAAGTTCGCCCGAACTTGATAAAACTTGGAATTTTTTCAAAAATCATCAAGTTCGCCCAAACTTGTTGAATCTGATAGTGTATTCTGCACTTGTCTCACAAGCTGTTACAAGTTCGCCCGAACTTGACCAAGGGTTTCTAAAAAATAAAAAATTTAAAAAAAATAATAACTTGACCAAGGCATGAAAATCCCGAAAAACGTCTCGGACATTATATATTGTTAGATTCGTATCGACGAGACGATTTTAAAGCTATAATCGGGTAAAAACAGTTTTCGGAAAATTTAAACGTTTTTAGCAAACAGATACGTTAATGTTGTCGATTAAGAAGTCAAATTTTACTAAAATTGTCTGTTTGCTAATCATTTTCTTTCAAGTGTTTTTGAACGACAGATAAATTTGGAAAACGAAATGGGGTCCGTGAAGCCGCCAAAGTTAATGAGTATGTACGAGTATGAAAGCTGGAAAGAAAAATTCGAGAACTGGGTACGAGCGAATTTCTTCTACAGTTGGGTTGCTGTTCAAACTGGATTTAAATGGCTAGTTATGAACATGGAGCTATTCTTGTAGTATTAAAGTTTACACCTGAACTGAATAATGTATATGTTCATGAGAAGAAGATGACCAGCTTGTTAGAGCAATCAATAAATGAAGATATCTTGATTCTGCTACCAGAATGTGATACATTACAGAAGTTCTGGAATGCTCTTTGTGAAAAATATCTGGGAAGTGCTGATATGATTAAAAGCAAGAAGGCTTTAATCAAGAAAGAGTTTGATATTTTCACGATGATCAAAGGCGAAACCATGAAACAAATGATCGATAGATATTGTCATTTGATGGTTCAGATGCGAAGACACAATATTAAAAAAAACTGATGAAGAGCAGATTGATAAATTGGCCGATGCACTTCCTGAGGGGGAGTGGAAGACTTACTTGATAGTGTTGAAGAATAGTCTGGGTTGGATGCATTTAAAGCTATCATCTTTCATTGACAAGTTAGAAGGACATGATATGGAATTATTAAAGGAGTCTGATCTTGTCAATGATCTAGGAAATGATTTGGAAACGCAAAGTTCAAATCATCAGTTGAAGAAAGAAGGGTGTATAATGGCTAAGAACTGTGAAGCACAAGTTTTAAGTACATCTACAAATGAGTCTTCAAGTTCTAAACCAATCTGCCCAGTTTTTTATGTAGATCTGACTGACTATCTGGCAGATAATGCCAAACTCTTGAACAATCTTGAGGGTTTAACATTAGAAAATAAAAAGTTAAAAGAAAATGAAAAGATTTTTGAAAATAGAATAAAATATTTAGAAAATGAAAAATCTTTTTTAAATAAAAATGATTTTGAAAAACAAATTATAATAAACCCGCATCTGAAAAAAATCAGGAAACTTGAACAAGATGTTGAGAATGCTAAAAATAAAGTTGTTGATTTAGAAAAGAAATTGAAAGGTTTTGTGACCTCGTCATTAATGTTAGATCATATATGTACAAAACCTATCAACGAAAATAAAAAGAAAATCCCAATAAGTGACAAAGTCACAAATTATGACGATGTCATAATTGAGGATTGTGATGATGATACCGATGATGAAAATGATAAAAATGAAATATTTTTGAAACTAAAAGAAAAATTTTAAGAAACTGTTCTACAATCTACTGAAAAAGGTGAATGCTCAGCGCAAGAACCTTCTAAGCAGAATGGAGAACGAAAACAAAAAGAAAAACAAAGTTCTAAAAATTCTAAAAATTCTCAAAAGAAAAATAAAAGCTCATCGGTACGATCATCCAATCAATATAAAAATTCACAAAAATTTGAGAATAAATGGTGCAGGTCGGAACGCAGTGCTTCAACGTCAAATCATGTTTATAGAAGAAACAGGAAAGATGGTTACCACACATCAAATCAATGTTATGATTTGAGTGTATGGTTTGATAGAATAGATCGATATGATAACAGGTTGTGTCACAAATGTGGGATAAAGGGACACATTGCTAGAAACTGTTTACAAATTAAACCTAAACCTGTTCATATTGATAAGAAATATTCTGGAGTACCAACTCAGGTTTTGAAACAATGTACAGAAACTACAAACAAGGTGAAACCAGTTATTACTAAGTTTTCAAATTTTCAAACAAGTGAATCCTCGAATAGTTATGAACAAAAAGTTTCTACATTGTATTTCAAGAAAGCTTCTAAAAAATCAAAAATGGTTGGTAAAAGAAAAAGAATTTACACAATCAGTGAAAATTGAAAGTTTAGAGGACTTTTCAAAACTTGAGAAAGTCCATAATAAACCTGATTGTGAAAATAAAGTCAAAATTAAGGTTGAAGAAATAACACCTAAGACTGCAAACGCTTTGGTGTCACTATTCAACTAATTGTTTGAATTTTTTTTTGTGCAGAAACTTTTGAGATGAAAGTATATTGAGAATGGAGTTCCGTGACACACAATGAAAACGGGTCGGGTTATCAAGTTCTATATAAAGGTCTTATTACATTTCTATAACGTTTACTTTACAATTTTTGAAAATTTTTGGAGAAAATTTTTCGAAAACATGTTCCAATAACGTTTACTTGAAAATTTTACAAATTTTTGAAGAAAATTTGAAAAAATTCTCAGAACCCTCACTGTAGAAAACACAAAATTCATGGGTATAAATTGTTATAAACACCAAAGTGTCAAAGTTTTTGTCATCATGAGGGGGAGAGTGCTTTAAAAGTAAAATTGTGAAGCAATAATGGATGGAGAATTGAAGCGATTCTCATTGGTTGGTCAATGTTTTTATAAATCAAAAGTTCCAAAAATATGTTTTTGAATTTTAGGGGGAGAAAAAATTTTCAGAAAATCCAAAACATATTAAATGCAAAAAGTACAAAAATATGAAAAAGGCAAAAAGAGTTTTGTGTGCATAAAGGAAATGATAGTACAGCAGTAGACTATCACAGTATGCTAAGGATTTGTAAAGTTTAAAAAGTTTAAACAAGTCTTATTGTGGATGTGTCGATAGGCTTTACACGTTCAGTAGATTGTTTCCGGGATATAAACAAATTTTACAACTGCTTAAACTTGTGGATTAACATCACTCGGATATGGACTTAGTACTCCGAAATTTCGTTTGAGAGATTGCCTGATTCTGAGATACGAGGTCTTTATATATGATTGATATATGGGGTATTATACTAGTTCTTCTGGTTTGCGGAAGAAATGGCCTAGAACTTCTATAATGTTTTTGCTAAAATCCCCTAAACTGTAGAAAAATTGAAAAAATCGAAAGATCTAATCAATTGCAATCAAAAGATTCCTTAAGTGGAACAACACCTTTAAAGTCGAGCCTTCATCTCTTTGTCAATACGGTGGTATTAACCTGAGCTCTCAAGACTTCGCACAACCCAGATACAGATATCAGTTACGCTATACTCACCTGTAAGATGAAATCTAGGGAATCTTGATGCGGGAGTATATTCTGAGATGGGAACCATAGTTAAGTCAAGTTTCATAATTCTAACTAAGATATCTTGGAACAATTGAGAAATGTGTCAAAGTTTAAGTGGACAAACATATCGACAATCTAGGTAAACGAGTTTAGAACTTAAAGTCATCAAAAAGGTCAACGGTACTGGTGATACGTCTCAATCAACTGATATGATCTTTTAACACAAACTCAACAAAATATGTTTGTAAATATATTTGTACATAGTTAGAGTATGATATTCATTACATAAAAACAAAAAGATTATATTATCTTTTAGTTTCGACCACTGATGATGGAAAGCTGATTTTCAAAGTTTAGGGTTGCTGAACAAAATCTAAAAACTTTTGAAAATTGATCTGAAAAGTTTAAAAGTTCATTCATTTGAAACTTACATTTGAATAAATACGTCAGTTTAGTGTCAAAATGTTTAATCAAGATCATTAAGTTGAACTTCATACATAAATCAGATATTCAAGGTCACTAATTTGGACTTGAATAACTGAGAGGGTATAAAACTGATAAAAAGATTAAAATTTGAAATATCATGTTTAGAGATTTCAAAGTTCGAATCTGAAATGTATTTGTAAGTTTGAGGAACTTTGAAACAGAAATTAGTTTTTAAAGGGCAGCTGGATAAAAACTTTATTCTCATGGTGATTAAAGTTTTATCAAGAAGCTCAAGAAAAGAGGAAATGATGGTAGAAGATATGAAGATCAAGGAAGTTAAAGTTATTCAAGAAATAAAGATCAAGAGAATATTAAAGACTCTGGAACTTAATTGAAGAATGATGACTACGGCAACATCCAAGGGGGAGTCTGTTGAAGCATATGTATGTTGCCTACGTCATCGTATGATATCGAGTCTGTATTTAGGAGCGAAATGTCGAAATGTATGTATTTCAAGAGCCAAGTTCGCCCAAACTTGTGGTGAATAGGACAAGTTCGCCCGAACTTGTCCATGCCACAGTTCAAGCGAACTTGATCTCCTATATATATGTGTCTTGATATTTCATTTGTAAGATTGACAGATTTTATGTACTGGACGGTGAAGCTCTGTCCAAGTGTTTCCAGGATCTGTAACGTTTACTCATTAGTGAAACGGTGTTAATCAATAACAAACTTGTCTACAATGTCGCCTATGCAAACGGATTCCGCACGTTTACCTTAGGTTTTCCAAATTAGGACCTGAACGATCCGTACAATGGACCTTCAATTTTTCCTACATCCACCAACCAATACCAACACCCACAAGAAATCCTGATCATCCACCATCATCTACACTCAGGTTCAAAAGGAGAAAGGTTACAAAGGTCATTAATGAAGATGAGATCATTCCTGCTCTACTTCCATTATTAGCACAACCTCTGACCTCCACATCAATTGTTCCTCAATCATCCTTTCAAAAGGCTGATCAACCATTGAAGATAGTTCCTGTTGCAGTAAAATTTCCTCTTGATTTACCAGCTGTGAGGGCAGAAATCTTGTCCCTTAACTCTGAAGAAAACCCTGAGAAAAGACTCATCAATTCTTTGGATGGCTATCCTAGACCAGCAAACCTTGATGAATACTTACTACTCAAAGCCAAACAAGTAGAGGATATAGCCAAAAGAGATATAGCAGGTAAAAGTGATAGAGAAATGCAAAACTATATGCAGTAGTTCATGCTGAGCAAAGTCAGAGTTTTGGAAGATTTTGTTAAGGACTTGTGCAAGAAGCTATCTGAAATGGAAGATCAAAGTCTAAAACAGGACTATATTGAGCATATCATGACAAACAAGAAGAACAAAGCTACCAGGGAACAGTTCAACTGTAAGTGATCTAAGAGAAGAAATACAAAGAATGCAAGAAATGTGAAAAGATCATCACAAAAAGCCAACTCCTTCTGACTGGAAGAAATACAAGAAAAATATGCCTGACAAAGCTTTGAAGCTCAAAAGAATGAAGGAAGAGTTGATACAGAACAACTGTGGATCAAGAAATCAATTCATTAGATGGGGAGAGTTGAGAGTGCTTGATATGTACAAAAAGTTGGAAGAAAGAAGGAAGAAAGATCCAAGCATGCCTCCCAAGCCTGATTATTCAATAGAGGATGTGGTTCATAAAGCTCAACACTTTAAAAATATGTCTCAAACATTTGTCTCTTCCACGCATGCCTTCAATCAATTAAAAAGGCAAAAGGAGATGGAAGAAGAAGACAAAAGAGTGTATGAACACATCAAAGAAGGAATCCGGTGTATGATTGATTATCATAGTGATGATTCCAGTAAAAAGCTTGCAGAAGATCTCTCAAAGTTGGCTCATCAATCAACTCCATCAACTCTACCAACCTCAACAATAAAGTGACATCCTAGAAAGCCATGGGACCCAAAAATTCTAAAGTGGAAAGTTGACAAAAACTCCCACGAATTGACTCTGCTCAAGTTTAATGGCGATGCTACCAAGATGAGAATGGAGGATGCATATGAGCTTTGTGCAGAAGACCTCCAAGAACTTATGGATCTGGTACTCGAAAAGGATGATGATGATGATGAAGTGTCTGAACTTTGAATTGCAATTTCAAGGTCAAATAAGAGAATTTCTGTTGAGGAATAAAGACCAAGAATAATTAAGTGTTTTTGGCATCATCTGTTCAAGGGGGAGATTGTTGGGATTGAACCCTATTCAAAGGAACAGATGATATAAAGCCAAATACTCTATCTGCGGCTTGGTCCAACTATCAGAGTTTTGCAACCACTGATAACCTAAGATCTGCTACCTTTACATCGTCTGATACAATAAATTGCCAAAGGTCTTCCAGAAGATAAGAAGCAGAGGATGGTCATCAGAGTTTTACTTATATTAGTTTAATAATCAATGTAACAGCGCTTTGCACTATCAGATGTTAGAGAACAGTGTTTTTGGTTAGTTAGTTTGTTTGTTTGTTAAATGTCACTATCAACCCTGACGTCATCAAAGATGCTCAGTGGTTAGATAGTTTAGTATAAATAGGTGAATCGATGTAATTAGTTAAACTTGTCTGTTAAAAGATCATTCACCAATTATCTTCTTTGAGTTTTTCTGTACTTTCAAACTGTTGTAATTAGCTGAGGGGGAGTTTGTGAATCACATGCAAAGTTTATAAACTTGAAAGCATGATGATGATGAAAACAAAAGACCTTCACTTGTAGTAAAAGTTTTCCATCTTATTTTGCTGCATTTACTTTACATTTCAATCATATTTCCATCTTTTGAAACAAAAACTACAAGTAAATCAAACCCAGATCCTAACAATGTACAAAGACCTCAAGGAGTTTTATTGGTGGGCCAATAAGAAGGGCGAGGTAGCTCTATATGTCAGCAAGTGTCTAACTTGTTCGAAGGTGAATGCTGAGTATCAGAAGCCATCTGGGCTTTTGCAACAACCCGAGATTCCTCAATGGAAATGGGAGAGAATAACCATGGATCTCATAACCAAGCTGCCACGGACATCTAGTGGTCATGACGCTATTTGGGTGATCGTTGATCGCTTAACAAAATCTGCTCATTTGTTACCAATTAAGGAAAACTATGATATAGATAACCTATCGAAAATCTATCTCAAAGAAATAGTTGCGCGACACGGAGTGTCAATTTCGATAATCTGTGATAGCGATAGTCGCTTTACATTGAAATTTTGGCAGTCGCTGCAAAAGCGTTAGGAACACGTTTGGATTTAAGCACAGCATATCACCCGCAAACGGATGATCAGAGTGAAAGGACTATCCAAACAGTAGAAGATATGTTGCGCGCATGTGAAATTGATTTTGGTGGAAATTGGGATACTCACTTACCCTTAGTCGAGTTTTCCTATAACAACAGTTACCACTTGAGCATCAAGGCAACCCCTTTTGAAGCTCTATGGAAGAAAATGTCGATCTCCCCTGTGTTGGGCAGAAGCCGGTGAGAAGAAATTAACTGGACCCGAAATCATTAAAGAGACGACCGATAAGAACTCTCAAATCAAGGACAGACTGAAAGCAGCTGCAGATCCACAGAAAAGTTATGCCGATAATAGAAGGAAACCGGTTGAATTCCAGGTTGGGGACAAAGTCATGTTAAAAGTCTCACCCTGGAAAGGTGTTTTTAGATTCGGCAAAGGTGGAAAATTGAGCCCGCGTTATATAGGACCATTCGAGATTGTAGAGCGAGTTGGTGTAGTTGCTTATAGGCTCAAGCTGCCTTAAGAACTCAGTGGAGTACACGATGTGTTCCATGTGTCTAACCTGAAGAAGTATATGTCCGATGAGACACTGGTGATACCGCCAGGTCAGGTTAAGATTGATGATGTCACACCCCGACCCGCAGCAGAAAAGGTGACCGGGGCATGATTGGGTTATCATCAAAGCTCATGACATTTATTATACGTTTCATATTCATTAATACAATTTAATAGGAACTTTACAACCATAAATACATCATGACCTAACATCAATCTAAGCTTCTTTGTTTTCTTCTAAGGCATTTTCTATGTTTTCCTTGCTTCATCCTGTTCACCTGTATCATATGTAAAAAGGTTTTTGGATCAACAAAAAGTTGGCGAGTGAATCCTATGGAAAACATTTGAACAAGTTTATTTAATTGATTATAAAATGAGTGCACAACCACACATGAGTAAAAATAGATGTAAACTTATTCAACAATCATTAGATATTAAATAAAGCACACATGAACAATAATGGAACGTTTAGAGGCACGCGTTGCTCAACTCGTCTCTCACGAGGAACTGATGGGCCTAATGAATGAATTGTATAAACATGATAATATGAAAGACATAACTACAAACAATATAAACTCAATGATACACACATGAACAATAATGGATTGGTTTTGAGGCACGCGTTGCTCACTCGTCTCCCACGAGGAACTGATGGGCTTAATGAATGAATTTCATATAATTTGACAAAATGAAATACGTAATCACAACAATATAAACAATCTAAGTTTAGATCACAATATGGTATGGCACAGGTTTAAATAAACTAGTTAATTATTTTGTGACACATGACACACCCCAAAACGTGTAATTAAAAAGGGGAGTTGTAAGATTCACTCACAGTGGGTGCGTTCGGTTGATGATGTTGAATGCACACGAAGTGGTTTTAACCACGAGTGAAATTAACCTAGATAAATAGCATTATGGTTCGGTAAGTAAATGGATTTTATTAATCCATTTTAGTAGGATTGTTGGGTGTATTTTTGTGAGTTTAAGGCTATTTTCTAACCTTAAAAATGTTATTTTTAAGTATTTTTAATTGATTTTTAATTAAAATAAATAAATAAAAATAATAAAAAAAAATTATTTTTTTCTGACCGTTGACCGTTGACCGTTGACTTTGACCGGTTCGAATGCGAGTATATGTGCGCTGAGTGAGGCTCGAACCCGAGACCTCCCGTACGCGTGCACGCAACTCTACCAACTGAGCTACGTGTCTAACCCGATATATTTCTGTTTTTAATTATATATATATTAATTAGATTAAATCGAAAATCATTTATTTTTAAAAACGATTTAACTGAATCGGACCGGTGCGCTCCACAGGTCTCGAACCCGGGACCTGTGGGTTGAGTTAACACACAGTCCACCGCTGGACTATGTGTTTAACATGTTATATAAACCGATTTTTATTATACTTAAATACAAACTAAGTATTTTCATTTCTGACTTATTTAAAAAGGTAGATAATTGTCCGAGTCGGTGCAGTAGACCGGACTCGAACTCGTGTCCTGTGATTAAACATACACACAGTCCACCACTGGACTGTGTGTCTAACTTGGTTATTTTTCCGGTTATTAATAAACTTAACATATATACGAAATGAATCCGGTTCAGTTAACAACAAAAAAAACATTTTTATTAAGGCAGCGTGTGTGGGACAAGATTCGAACTCGAGACGTTAGTGTGTTTATTGTGCACACAGTCCACCGCTGGACTGTGTGTCTAACCCGAGTAATAACTTGATTTTAAGTATACTTATATGTTACCGAACTTCGTCTTCTTCGTCAGTTTTAACCAGAATCGGAAGTCCGACTGGTTCAATGTTTTAATCGGTTTCTTTAGCGTTTTTTAGTTAATTACAGGTGAGATTAAATAAAAAGAAGGGACGATTTAAGCGTGAGGTATACCGACTGGATTCCTCTGTTTCTCCGGCAGAACTCCGGCGACAGCAACAGGTTCCGGCGTCGTGTGTCTTGCAGCAATGAGTCTTCAGAAAGCTTGAAAAGGATGTGGGTGACTTCGGTATAAGCTCAGGGGGTTTAGTAAGGCTTATAAGTGGAGGGTTCGGTTTTCCGGCGATGAGCAAAAAATTTCCGGCGAGTGAGTTTTCGCCGAGAAAGGGTGCGGTTTTGAGCGAAAATGTTTGCAGAGGTTCGAGGGGGTATTTATAAGGCAGGTTATCGATGAACTTGGTCCGATTTCCGACTTGATTCGTCGGTTATAATTTCTCCGGCGGTTATAGTTGGTGTCGCGGACTCAGGCGTCGGTTATAACCGATGTGTGTTTAAAGTTTACGTTATAACTGAAGGAATCGTTAAATAATTGGCGAGATCGCCGGGATTTCTGACGACTGCATTTGGGCGCCGGTTTTGAATTCGGAAAGTCATGTTATGAATTAAATGATTCTAACATTTAACAAGAAACATCAGTGGCGCAGTGGTTTAAGTGTTGAATGTTAAGTCTGTGTTGATCCGGTTACTGACCCGGGTTCGAAACCCGGCAGAAACAATTTGTTTTTATTTTCTTATTTTTAACAGTTTTTCAAAAACTAATTATATATTCCCATATAATAATTAATTATGTATCGTTTAAAATTATTTTGGGCATTAAATTCACAACGAAATTTTTAACTGATTGTTCGGTTAATAAACGGAGCGGGTTTGGTAAAATCCGTTTTTGACGGATGTTACAGTATCCTCTGCTTTTTAGAAATTTCGTCCCGAAATTTAAATAGTGATATATTTGACTAAAAGAATGATGGTGTTTAGTTTGACAGTTACATGCTTAGAAGAAGTAAGGTTTTAAGTTTTTTTTTTTTTTTTTTGTTTGAGGCGGTAACGTTCCTTGCAAAGGTTAAGTACCCTATTACAGGAATCGCTTTTTGTTGCCTACTGTAAAAGTATTGATAAGCATAATTGATTCGCTAACTATGATATCATAAGAGTTTGGATATGTTTGGAAGGGTATGGTTATATCCTAAGGCAAAACTTCTAATACTACAACCTACATGGAACATAAATAAACACAACAGCTAATATTTGAACATAAATAAACACAACAACTAATATTAGTAAGCTATGATTGGTTCTATGACTATAGAACATAAATAAACACAACAGCTAATATTTGAATCCACATTCTGATAGCATATATGTTTGAATGGTGGCAGTTCCTCTCTCGTTTGTTATGATGAAGAGGTTAGTTTATGTAGAAATGGAACACAATCCAATCTCTTTAAATAGCAAGATGATATAAATGTAACACAAATTTCAACCAAGGCAATACTAAATCCTACATGGAACTTCTCATAACCGCCTGATAATGCCTCTGATCCTTTGGCAAGAATACTTATATATAGGAAGTACCAGCGGCGTATCCACCATATTCTTGCCAAATTTTCATTGGTTTTATCCACAAGTTATGATTAGTTACCAAGAAACTACTAAATCCTACATAGAACTTCTCATAACCGTCTGACAATGCCTCTGATCCTTTGACAAGAATACTTATATATAGGAAGTACCAGCGGCGTATCCACCATATTCTCGTCAAATTTTCATTGGTTTTATCAGTGAATTATGATTAGTCCTATGTGACTCTACAACCAATACAACAAACTCATAAATACTGAAAATGAAAAATGTCTGTGCGATCAAGGCTCAATCAAACGGAGCCGGTCGTATTGCATGAACTGAAAATGAAATTGTCTTTGCGATCAAGGCTCAATCAAGCGGAGCCGATCGTATTGCATGTACTGAAAATAATAAACTTAATCTAGACAACAATCACACAAATAGCCTATACATGGAACCTCTCATAACCGCATGATAATGCCTCCGATCATTTGACAAGAATACTTATATATAGGAAGTACTAGCGGCGTATCCACCATATTCTTGTCAAATTTTCATTGACTTTATCCGCAAGTTATGATTAGTTCTATGCGACTCTACAACAAACACAACAACCACAAGATACTGATAATGAAAATGTCTATGCGATCAAGGCTCAATCAAACGGAGCCGATCGTATTGCATGTACTGAAAATGAAAATGTCTGTGAGATCAAGGCTCAATCAAACGGAGCCGATCGTATTGCATGTACTGAAAATAATAAACTTAATCTAAACAACAATCACACAAACAGCCTATACATGGAACCTCTCATAACCGCCTGATAATGCCTCCGATCATTTGACAAGAATACTTATATATAGGAAGTACCAGCGGCGTATCCACCATATTCTTGTCAAATTTTCATTGACTTTATCCGCAAGTTATGATTAGTTCTATGCGACTCTACAACAAACACAACAACCACAAGATACTGATAATGAAAATGTCTGTGCGATCAAGGCTCAATCAAACGGAGCCGATCGTATTGCATGTACTGAAAATGAAAAATGTCTGTGCGATCAAGGCTCAATCAAATGGAGCCGATCGTATTGCATGTACTGAAAATGAAAATGTGGGCATGCCAGGTTCAACCTCATAATGAAATGGGGAACATGCTCAATGCTCATAATGTAATGGGGAGCGGCGGCCTATGAAATTGCATGTACTGAAAATAATAAACAATAATTACTCTAACAGTCTACACATGGAACCTCTCATAACCGCCAGATAATGCTTCTGATCCTTTGACAAGAATACTTATATATAGGAAGTACCAGCGGCGTATCCACCATATTCTTGTCAAAGTTTCATTGGCTTTATCCTTAAGTTATGTTTGGTTCTATGTGATAAAGAAAAACATAAAACTAAACGATAGGAGTTGAATCTGGATCTTCGGTGAAAAGGACTAGTTGGGTATCTTCGTTTGGGCCGTCATTATCTTCGACAGGATTGGCGTTGATGTTGAAGACTCTTTCTCTTGCTGGTGGCCTCGCGGTTGGGTTTTCTTGGTTTACTTGGTTAACTGGGTTTGATTGGGCTTGAGTGTTGATGACGTTAACCGATTGAGGGCATGTGTTTCTAAAGTGGGTAGGGTCGCCACAATTGAAACAAGCTCGAACATATGGGAACACGGGGTAATGGGATTGTTGATAGGTTTGGGCCATGTTTTGAGTAGGGGAAAAGGTTTGGTTTTGAAAGGTGCGACAAACCTTGCTCAAATGACCATAGCGTCCACAAGTTGCACATAGTCGACAAGGTAAGGTAAGGGGATGGTGATAAAAACAGTTGTTGCATTGAGGGTGAGGTCCAAGATATGGTTTCTTATTTGGGTAGGTTGAGTTGGGTGCCACTTGGGTGATTGGGATAGCTTGGATGGGTATGGCGTGTGAAATTGGTTGATTTCGTTGGATAGCAGCGAAAAGTTGCCCGTCTCTTTTTCTCTTAGGATTGGGTTGAGAAGGGGATTCGGTTTGGGTGTAGTCGGAGGTTTCAGTCGATGCTTTATCCTTCTTCTTCTCCTCCTTGAAGTCTTTGTTCCGGATTCGGTTCTCGGTGAGCGCTGTTGCTAGCTCCATTGCTGCTTCCAAAGTTGCAGGCGAGGTACTTATTACAGAGTCTTGAATCTTTGACGGAAGACCACGAATGTAGTGCTCGATCAAACGGTAGAGGGGAGTGAACATGTTGGGAACCATTTGATGTAACTCGAGAAATCTTTTGTTGTATGTGGTGTGGTCTCCTTCCTTTTGCTTCAACGAATAAAATTCATCTTCTAATTTCTTGATTTCGCTCCTTGGGCAAAATCGTCTGGTCATGATTTCCTTCAATTCGATCCAAGTTAAAGTCATAGCATCGCCGACGCCTCGTTTGGCTTTCTCTGTATTCCACCAAGTAAGTGCTATCCCATATAATCGACCGGTAGCATATCGCACTTTGCGATCATCGGGGCAATCGCAATTTAGAAAGGTGTTCTCCATTTCTTCAAACCAATGGAGGAGAGCGGTGACACCTTCAGTCCCTTTGTATTTCGGAGGGTCGCATGATTTGAAATGCTTGTAGGTGCATTTAGTGGTATTTGGGGGAGAGTTGATAATGTTTTGGTTTTCTTGATTGACAGGATTAGCGGTAAGTGCTTGTTGTACTTGGATTACAATGTTGGGTATTACGGCAGCCATTTGTTGGGCGATTAGGGCAGCCATGCGTTCGCGGGCTTTTCCTGCTCTCGTCTTCCTACGGGCGTGGTTAGAAGACATCTACAAGGAATACATGTCAAGAGTATGAGTTGGATGCTTTTGGGATCATGGGTCGCATTAGGAATGAACATTCATAAAATAATTATAGAAAAATAAATCTACTACATCCATAGGATGTCTTGGGCTTTGCTCGCCATTAGGCCCTACATGCCGCCATACTTCACCTTTGTAATCATGTGGGTCCCCATGAATACCGGTTCTTCATATGGTTCGCATGGGTTTGCCTGGTTGCGTACACTAAAACCCGGAGAAAATCGAGAAATATGTATACAACGTGTGATATTCGGAGTGTGTCCAGGTGTAGACACGGTGACACCTCAAAGTGGGGTTAGTTCGAACGACATTTGGTGTGGCATGCTTTGGCCTAATAGGTCCTTCGTACTCTCATCGTTGGTCCCCAGGTAGGCAAACTGGTCCGTTATGTTGGATTTATACGAATGCCAACCTAGACAGGACGTTCCGACTACCGGTACTTGTACCCTTCCAGTTACTACATGCCCGTCGCAGAACTTACTTTGATGAGATTTGAAAATTGCAACAAAATCTTTGAATAATGAGAGTATGAAAATGAATTGAATATATGAACATTGATATATGTATAATGAATATGTATATAAGTATGTATGTTTGACTGCAAGTATAAACAAATATGAAACAAATAAATATCACAAGTTTGTATGCAACCACCTAATCAATTAAAATTTAGGCAGACTATAGTATAGGCTCTAAGGGTCTAATAACCTATCCTATATCCCTATAGTCATGGCTCTGATACCAATCTGTCACACCCCGACCCGCAGCGGAAAAGGTGACCGGGGCATGATTGGGTTATCATCAAAGCTCATGACATTTATTATACGTTTCATATTCATTAATACAATTTAATAGGAACTTTACAACCATAAATACATCATGACCTAACATCAATCTAAGCTTCTTTGTTTTCTTCTAAGGCATTTTCTATGTTTTCCTTGCTTCATCCTGTTCACCTGTATCATATGTAAAAAGGTTTTTGGATCAACAAAAAGTTGGCGAGTGAATCCTATGGAAAACATTTGAACAAGTTTATTTAATTGATTATAAAATGAGTGCACAACCACACATGAGTAAAAATAGATGTAAACTTATTCAACAATCATTAGATATTAAATAAAGCACACATGAACAATAATGGAACGTTTAGAGGCACGCGTTGCTCAACTCGTCTCTCACGAGGAACTGATGGGCCTAATGAATGAATTGTATAAACATGATAATATGAAAGACATAACTACAAACAATATAAACTCAATGATACACACATGAACAATAATGGATTGGTTTTGAGGCACGCGTTGCTCACTCGTCTCCCACGAGGAACTGATGGGCTTAATGAATGAATTTCATATAATTTGACAAAATGAAATACGTAATCACAACAATATAAACAATCTAAGTTTAGATCACAATATGGTATGGCACAGGTTTAAATAAACTAGTTAATTATTTTGTGACACATGACACACCCCAAAACGTGTAATTAAAAAGGGGAGTTGTAAGATTCACTCACAGTGGGTGCGTTCGGTTGATGATGTTGAATGCACACGAAGTGGTTTTAACCACGAGTGAAATTAACCTAGATAAATAGCATTATGGTTCGGTAAGTAAACGGATTTTATTAATCCATTTTAGTAGGATTGTTGGGTGTATTTTTGTGAGTTTAAGGCTATTTTCTAACCTTAAAAATGTTATTTTTAAGTATTTTTAATTGATTTTTAATTAAAATAAATAAATAAAAATAATAAAAAAAATTTATTTTTTTTTTGACCGTTGACCGTTGACCGTTGACTTTGACCGGTTCGAATGCGAGTATATGTGCGCTGAGTGAGGCTCGAACCCGAGACCTCCCGTACGCGTGCACGCAGCTCTACCAACTGAGCTACGTGTCTAACCCGATATATTTCTGTTTTTAATTATATATATATTAATTAGATTAAATCGAAAATCATTTATTTTTAAAAACGATTTAACTGAATCGGACCGGTGCGCTCCACAGGCCTCGAACCCGGGACCTGTGGGTTGAGTTAACACACAGTCGACCGCTGGACTATGTGTTTAACATGTTATATAAACCGATTTTTATTATACTTAAATACAAACTAAGTATTTTCATTTCTGACTTATTTAAAAAGGTAGATAATTGTCCGAGTCGGTGCAGTAGACCGGACTCGAACTCGTGTCCTGTGATTAAACATACACACAGTCCACCACTGGACTGTGTGTCTAACTTGGTTATTTTTCCGGTTATTAATAAACTTAACATATATACGAAATGAATCCGGTTCAGATAACAACAAAAAAAACATTTTTATTAAGGCAGCGTGTGTGGGACAAGATTCGAACTCGAGACGTTAGTGTGTTTATTGTGCACACAGTCCACCGCTGGACTGTGTGTCTAACCCGAGTAATAACTTGATTTTAAGTATACTTATATGTTACCGAACTTCGTCTTCTTCGTCAGTTTTAACCAGAATCGGAAGTCCGACTGGTTCAATGTTTTAATCGGTTTCTTTAGCGTTTTTTAGTTAATTACAGGTGAGATTAAATAAAAAGAAGGGACGATTTAAGCGTGAGGTATACCGACTGGATTCCTCTGTTTCTCCGACAGAACTCCGGCGACAGCAACAGGTTCCGGCGTCGTGTGTCTTGCAGCAATGAGTCTTTAGAAAGCTTGAAAAGGATGTGGGTGACTTCGGTATAAGCTCAGGGGTTTAGTAAGGCTTATAAGTGGAGGGTTCGGTTTTCCGGCGATGAGCAAAAAATTTCCGGCGAGTGAGTTTTCGCCGAGAAAGGGTGCGGTTTTGAGCGAAAATGTTTGAAGAGGTTCGAGGGGATATTTATAAGGCAGGTTATCGATGAACTTGGTCCGATTTCCGACTTGATTCGTCGGTTATAATTTCTCCGGCGGTTATAGTTGGTGTCGCGGACTCAGGCGTCGGTTATAACCGATGTGTGTTTAAAGTTTACGTTATAACTAAAGGAATCGTTAAATTATTGGCGAGATCGCCGGGATTTCCGACGACTGCATTTGGGCGCCGGTTTTGAATTCGGAAAGTCATGTTATGAATTAAATGATTCTAACATTTAACAAGAAACATCAGTGGCGCAGTGGTTTAAGTGTTGAATGTTAAATCTGTGTTGAACCGGTTACTGACCCGGGTTCGAAACCCGGCAGAAACAATTTGTTTTTATTTTCTTATTTTTAACAGTTTTTCAAAAACTAATTATATATTCCCATATAATAATTAATTATGTATTGTTTAAAATTATTTTAGGCATTAAATTCGCAACGAAATTTTTAACTGATTGTTCGGTTAATAAACGGAGCGGGTTTGGTAAAATCCGTTTTTGACGGATGTTACAGATGAAAACTCCGATTTGTTGAAGGTCCAAAAGCTCAGGCGAAGCCGTATCAAGTTGGTTAAGGTTAGATGGAATTTAAAGTGTGGACCCGAGTATACATGGGAACATGAGGACCAGATGAAGCGAAAGTACCCTCATCTCTTTAAGTCCAAACCCAGTAATGACGACGTAGCTTAAATTTCGGGACAAAATTTCTTTAAGTATGGGAGACAGTGACATCCCGTGTTTTCCGATTTCTATCCATACTGTAATTTCGAACGTGTTATTATAAAGTAGTGCAATAATATTTACTTTATGTGTTATTAAAGTCAAAATTTAAATGTATAAGTCCTAATGTGCAATGGAATTTGCAAACGATGAGATTCAAAGAATCGTCATAACTTGATGTGATGACATACCCGTAACGAATGTTGGTGACGACCCGCTTAGCATTTAGAAGCCCGTGAATGTTCCTAATATGTTAGTATAATGTGGAATTACAAGTCATTAGGGGAAATTTGGAAGAAAAGCGCATACGCCTTAATTGGTGGTTTCTGTCTAAATTGTCTGAAAATTTGCTTATGTTACAGACTTTTAGCAGTCTTAAGCAAACCCAGAAACCACTAAATATTAGATAACATTCTAATTAGTAAAATTATGATGGAATTAATAGGTGAATAATATTCAATAATTGTTTAGTTCAATCAAGTGAGATAGGACCCTAAACTTTTATAAAAGTTGCAAGACTTATATAAAAGTGTAAGTAATGTATAAAAAAATAAATATATATGTAAATATATATTTATTCCCATAAAATAAATAAAGAAAAATCAAAAATTTTAAAATCTCTACCTAATCATTCAAATCTCTTACACAATCCTCCTAAATCTCTTACACAACCACTCACCATTTAACCCAAACCCACACTCCAACTTTCTAATCATTCAAAACTCTTCCCAAGACACTCTCTCTCCTCTCTCCACCCCTTCAAAACCATTCATCCCCTCTGCCCTTTCTCCTCGTATTGTTTCAACTCCAACTCTCACAAATCACTTCCATTTTCACCTCCGTTTTCACACACTTGAAGCTCTTGAGAATTTCCTTGAAGGATCCAAGCATACATAGAAGATCAACAAGGAAGAATCAGCCCCAAGAAGCTCTCATACTCTTAGAAACCCTACGTCATTCATCTAAGGTAATCCATCTCTCAAAACCCTAAGATTTAATATTGTAGTTTGTTTAAAAGAGAAGTTGTTCACCAAACAAGAGGATTTCTTAATGAATAAATCAAATCAGTAAGTTTAGGGTTTAATAAGAAATTTTGAAGGTTAATAAGTGTGTAAATGATTCATGATTGAAAGGTGTGTGAATGGTAGCTTTTATGGTTAAAATGATGCTTAAATGGGTGGTAAAAGTGACATGCAAAGTGATAAATTAGGGGTTTTGTGTAATCTGAGTTTGATGCTATATTTGAAGTGATTTATGGTCTAAAAATTTTTGATGTTAGTCATGCATAAAAAAAACCCTAAGTTAAGAGGGTGTATGATGCTTGATTTTAGTGGAAAATGCAAGTGTAGGATTTTGACATGCATAAATAGATTTATGGTAAACTGAAAATATGGTGATATTACGGTGATATTTTGCATATAATATATAGGTTATATCTAATTTTTATGATAACCATGAGTTGGAAGTTTATAAATTAGTAAAATATGCTTAAAATGGGGTAAAAAGCGATTATAATCATGATAATAAGATGATTTATGTAGATCTGAAACTAAGATGTTAAATACATGATATTTTTTCTATAATAATCAGATTATAAGTTTGGAATATGATCAAGGTGATTTGGATTGCTTATGTTGTCATTATAGGCTTAAAAATGCGTAAAAATGGCAATTTTGGGTATGATCGAAGCATCCAATGCGAATCTGAATTAAAACAGAAAATTTGGGCATATAATATGGTATTATAAACAGGTCTTAAAGTGTATGTTATGATGTGTTCATGTTTGATATGTTCGATGTGAAAGTATGAGTCGAAAACACTAATTCTACGCTTGAAAATGGGCATAACTATGCCTGTGTAAACTATGTGACATAAACTTGTTTTGAATAATAGATAATGTATAACATGAATATTTTGATGATATGAAGTTTATTTTAGTCTTACATGATGAATATGAAATGATTAATGAAATATGAGTAGCTAATACGAACGCTTGACACATAAGGTGTTTATTATGAAGAAACTATGTTATTATGATTGAAGCATGATTTTTTGATGATGATGGTATATAATATGATTATTTGGATGAGTTATGTGTCTTATGTGATTAGATTAAGTATTGTGTGATTATAATATGAAACACTTAAGTATGGATTCGAGTTATGTGAATTTGTAATAGTAAAACTTGGTATTAAGAAGTAGGTATTGATGTGCGTTGTTGAGTGGATATTTAGAGGGAAATTATATTTCACATTAATATTATTGAATGTTAAGAAGGTAGGAAAATATAACCATAAGGGTCGTAGTCACCAACGGGTTGTCTAAATAACGGGTCAAACGCACAAAACTATTGTATAAGTCTAAAGGGTTGAGTGAACAACTTCGTTAGTAGACTTGAAATTAATATAAAAGTGTGCCTTGTATATAGGACACTAATAGGTGAAAACCTATTTGATTTGGGCTTTTGGTAGCAAACAATTAACGCACCCAAAGGTGAGTTCACGGCCCCTTTTAAATTAAGTTTTTACATTTCGGGGGAGAAACACGTGAAGTATTTTGAGTTAATATGATGAAAAGACGACAAAAGGAAATGTAACCTATGTTGGCCTTGAGTAAGGGCCTTAAGTTACCCTAACGAGGGTTTTATCCGGACATTTTCCCGCCGCAGTAATCATTAACCTCTTGGTTGGAGGGCACAGGATATACTGATAGATCTATTGGGTTTTGACAAACCCCAAGCTTGTCGATCGGTCGCTTCAATCATAAAAGACAAGGAATATATGTTGAAAAGAAGAATCTAGGAAACGATTAAGGTTTCGTTTTGATTATGGGCTCTTGGTTGCGAACACTATTTCGTATTCCTAGCTAGTTTACGATGTTACATGTCGATCTAATGTTATCATGTTTTTCAAATGAAACAAGAATAAATATTTTGATATTTGTAAGTAAGTAAAATCCGTGAATTCGCCAACTTTGTGTTGATATTTTTAAAACGTGTTTTTGCAGGTACATAAGTGGCTTCAGAGTTTGATGTGGGTTTTAGGGCAACTCTAAAATGGACAATAATAATGCTGGTGTCATGGTTCATGTGATGGAACTTTTGATCATGAACACTTTAATATATTTTGGATGATTGTAATAACTTTATATTGTTTTGTCTATTTTAAATTAAGTATCTATGTTTGCCCTATAATTGTTGGTTTCCAACCTCCGTCACCACCATGCTTGTCTTCCGCTGCGATTTTCGGGGTGTGACACGTTCAGCTCTTAAACGTTTTAGCTCAGCAATCCTTTGCAAAATAGAATTATCAGCAACATCAACAACTTGCCCTATTGCAACCATTTCCATCACCGGTTCTACAACATTCATTGAACTTTTGCCAGTTGGCAATGGATCTATCATTAACGGCTCAGTTATTCCTTCAGTAAAAACTTTTCCTTTGTCTTGCGTTGCCGAATCTGCTGCAGCTTTTCTTTTCCTTTCTCCAACCCTTTGTTTCGCTTCTTGTATTTCCATTTGGTTGTACTCAGCGGCAAAATCTATTCTAAGGTTATTAGCTAGTACACGCTGAAGCATATCAAATCTTCTATTGCTTAGCGCTCTTTCATTTTCAAGATCATTAACCACCTTTCTCAATCCTTCATTATCTGTACCCACACTTTCAATCACAGCCTTCATATACTCCCGATCATTCTCCATAAACTTCATTCTGGCCTCTAACACCTCTTTTTCAGCATCATTAGCTTTCATCTTATCTTCCAACACTTTAATTCTCTTTTCCAACTCGGCAATCTTGGACTCATTGAACATATCTCCTAACTCATCTGTAGTCATCGTTGGAAAATTGTCTGGTGGTAATGGAATTCTTCCAAAAGCATCTTGAAATTCTCTTTCAGAAGTTTGGCTTTGAGGTGTTGTTTGTTTGGGTGTAGATTTAGGAGTTGAACTTTTAGGGGTTGACTGTGGTTGAGGAGGTATATGTGGTTGTGAAGTAGTAGGTGGTGGTTTTATATGTGTGGGAGAAGCAGGTGGTTTTATGTGAATGGGTGAAGTTGGTGGAGTAGAAGCAGTTATCTCAGACACAGGCTTTGACTTTTTCATCATTATTCTTCTAGCTTTCGCAGCTGGTGACCCTGTAGTCTTCTTAACTTCCCCTGCTTTCATCTTAACCCGTCTTGTTTTCTTTTTAGGCTTTTCCTCTTCTGATTCATGCTTAGACGGCTCATACACATCGTCTCCCTGTTTTTTCAATTTTTCCTGCTCTAACTCTTCTCTGATTTGTCGTTCACGTACATCTGTGGAATCTTTAGATTCATCTTTGTCTGAAGTAGCTGAGAAAACCCCATGACCATCGCCTTCAATGTGTTCAGCTTCAATATTTACAGCTTCTATATTCTCTGTTTCGACATTTTCTGTCTACATTCTCAACTTCTATATTCTCGGCTTCAACGTTTTCAGACTCATCTTCCGGCTCGTCTATCAACGTAGTTTTCGGAGCTTTTCTACAAAACGTTTACGTTTCTTCTTAGTTTCAGCTTTGCTTTGGTATACCAGCGGCTCCTCTTCTCAACAAAACTTTCCAAACCTGCTATCTCATCCTTCTCATCACCACTAGTATCTTTTCGCAATCTTCCTACCTAAGGCGCAATATAATCTTTGGTAACGATCACTCCAAACATTGCCTTCTTTGGTGGCTTTGTGGCTTACCTTAAATATTGATTTAGCTTCAGTGAAGTATCATCATCCATGTGATGTAAATACAGAATGTCATCTTTTTCCTTCTTCAAATTCTTAAACTTGACATCAAGAAGCATCTGAACAAATCTTGGATACTTAAGAAACTTGTCGGCACAAGTGTTCTTCGTCATATAATCAAAGATAACATGTGAGAAGTTGAATAGTAGATTCAGAACTAAAGTCGTGGCCATACACATCTGATAATCTTGCATATCATCAATACTTCCTTTCTTGTGGCTCAATGCATGTACAAGAGAATGAATGAAAACTTGTACGGATGCCCAAGGTTTCCCTTTTTCCAAGTCGTCACATTTACGTATCCTCGGTAACCCAGGCGATAAAAGCAGCCCTTCACCATACGTTCCTAATAGCCTATTGGATCTGTTTCTTTATCTTTGAAGTCTAAAACTCTTCGAACATCAGCTTCCGTTATCTTTACTTTGGTATCTTTATCATCGATCTTCACTACAGAATATAATGTCTTTTCAGCCTCAACGTACCTTGCAGCATTCCAAAAATTTTCAACATGTGATCTTTATGCAATGTGATGATGTGTTAACGGCTTGGTGACTCGAATCCGTTTCATAAACTCTAGAATATCCAAATGTAGGACCGAGTTCCTCCTTAGCAAAGGTTCCTAATTTGATATCTAGTCCATAATCGTGAAATTATTATGAATTAATGACAATTACACAAGTATTATTGTTTAACAGTTAATTTCATTGATTAATAAAGGTTTACAATCTGGATGAAATCCGGCAGAGCTTCGCCGTCAATGTTGCAAAAAACTGTTACAATGAAAGAACCAAGCAACCTATTTATAAACTTCCACAATTCGTACAAAGGCACACCAGTTCGTACGAAGTTGCCACTTTGTACGAACTATCCACTTCGTACGAAGTGTTAACTACACAAACATAACTTTAACATAATGACAATTCTAACCCTGTACATTTAGACTCGGCCTAAGATGCAGACAATAAACAACGTGCATCAACAAACTCCCCCTTGGATGTTGTCGCAGTCTTGGTCAGTCTTCAAAATCTTGAACCTCGTCGGAAGAAATTCTTGTACGGCTTCTTACGTCTTTCTTATGATGGAATAGGTGTTTAACCTGTAGGAGGTGCCCATTTCATTAATTGAAATCTCCTTAGACGCGCCGCTTTACCTTTCTCTCTGATTTCTTCCAAACGCTTTTCTTCTTTCAAAAAACTCTTCAAGTTCTAGCTCTCTCCATTTTGATTCCCACATATGCCCTGAATTAATACCATGTGCATAGCAAACGTTAATCACACCCTGGTATTGCTTCGCTTGTGTTTCTTCTCTCTTATCAAGGCAGATCTTGTTGAAGAATAAACATTTCACATCTTCCTTCGAACAATTCACTAGCCACATCGGGTCTAGTATCCTGATCGTCCTCCATAATCACTAGATTCTTCTTCGTTCGATCAATTCAGGAGTTGTTTCTTTTGCAATATCCCAATCACCTTCAGATCCTCACACAATCACAGCTTCACAAATTTTTGGATCTGTTTGCCACCGTAAGAAGTATGGATGAAAATCTTGTTCTATCTGCTTCAAAGGAATATTTTTCATGGCTTTTGGAAGTTTCATGACCAACGTAATATCTTTTTCTTTCGTCACTTTATCAACCTTGATTCTACGCTTGGGAATAAACTGCTTCCAATAGTTAAAACCATGCATCACTTCAAACTTTATCACCTTCCATAGTCGTTGATCGTTGAACTTCATTTGATAACTGATATTCTTTGTTTGCACCAACTCTTCCACATCCCAAAACGGTAAACTCTTCAAGTCATTTAGGTATCAAAAGTATTGAACTCCAAACTCTCTCTTGATAGCATAAACATTTAACTCTTTAATCCATCCCCAGCTTAAGATATCACCCAACGATTTGTCTTTGTCTCTCGTAAAGAATGCTAGTGGTCATTTGAACTTTCTTTCTTTCGGCAGTTCTTTGAACCACGATTTCTTGGCTTCAGCTATTTCTTCCTTTGACATCCTTTTCGAAATACTACCATCTCTAACCACTTCGTCAATATTTCGTTTCAACAATTCTTTATCTATCTGGCTCATGATCTTTTCAAATGTAGGAAAACTGTCAATATTAGCTCCTGAATATTTCTCAACATCTTCATCATCTGAAGCATCTTCGATTATCACACGATCATAGTTGTCTGCTTTAGGCACAAGCTGGTAAACATAACTATTTGGCTCAAAAGTACTTATGTTCACTAACTCCTCTTCAAAATCAAACTCAATCAATCCTTCATCAATTCTAACATATTGTCAAGTTCTTCTTTCGTGTAGTTATGAACATATTCACCTTCTTCAACATTATGTTCTAGCATAAGCATTATCGGCTTGTAACAATCAGGAACAGTTGTAACAGGAGTAGCTGTGAAGATCCCTGATGCTCCTTCAGTTTCTGTTGGCCCTGTTTGCTCCCCTGAGCTTGAATATCCTCTACATTAACTTCATCGTTCAGAAGTGCATCATAATCAAAGTCGCCTGTAAATTTAGCACTTTCTACAGTAATGCCAACACCTCCCTGATTGTCATCATCATCATTATCGTCTTTCTTATCAGAATCATCTTTCTTTGATTCATCGTCATTTTCATCTTCATCTTCATCTTCATCTACTTCCTCTTCAGCTAAAGCTCGTTCAGCTCTTCGACGTCTAAGTTCAGCAATCTTTGTAGAAAAAGATTATCAACAACATCAACAACTTGCCCTACTTCAACCATTTCCATTACCTGTTCTTTATCAATCAACGAACTTTCACCAGTTGGTAACGGATCAATCATTAAATGGCTCAGTTAAACCTTCTTAACTACTTTTCCTTTGGCTTGAGCAGCTGATTCCACTGCAGCTTTTCTTTCCCTTTCTTAAACTGTTTGTTTCACTTCTTGTACTTCCATGTGGTTGTACTCAGCGGAAAAATCTATTCCAAGGTTGTTTGCAAGTACTCGTTGTAGCATATCAAACCTTCTATTGCTTAGCGCTCGTTCGTTTTCCAGATCATTAACCACTTTTCTCAATCTTTCATTGTTTGTTCCCAAACTCTCGATCACAGCTAATTCTCCATGAACTTCATTCTTGCTTCTAAAACCTCTTTTTCAGCATAGTTGGCTTTCATCTGATCTTCCAACACTTTAATTCTCCTTTCCAGCTCAGCAATCTTAGATTCATTGAACATATCTACAAAAGCATCAATAGACATTCCTTCTGTATAATTAGCTGGAGGTAAATGAATATTTCCTAAAACCATCTTGAAATTCTTGTTCAGAATTTTGGCTTTGAGGTGTTGTTTGTTTTGGTGCAGATTTTGGAGTTGAACGTTTAGGGGTAGATTGTGGTTGAGGTGGTACAGGTGGTTGTGAAGTAGTTGGTGGTGGTTGTATATGAATGGGAGTAACAGGAGGTGTGGTGTGTATAGGTGACATTGGTGGAGTAGATATAGCAAACTCAGACACAGGCTTTGACTTTTTCATCCTCTTTCTTCTAGATGTTGCAGCTGGTGATCCTGTTGTCTTCTTAACCTCCCCTGCTTTACTCTTTGTGCGCCTTGTTTTCTTTTTCGGCTTTTCTTCCTCTGATTCATGTTCAGAAGGTACATACACATCATCTCCTTTCTTTTCAGACCTTTTACCGGTTCAGCACTTAATGGTTCAGACTGTTTGTTTCATGAGTAGATGTCTGTATGGTTCAAACATTTGCCTATAAATGGTTAAGTATTATACAGAGTCTGAATGGTTAAGACCTCTAATCTAAATTCGTCAGACATTTGCCTCTTAGCAGTTAAGCATTATACCAGCTCTTAATGGTTCAAACTTCTTACTAGTTCAGCACTTAATGGTTCAGACCTCTTACTGGGTTAGCACTTAACCATTCTGAAGTTGCCAAACAGCCCCAACTCTTCTCGGATTTATCTTTCA
Organism: Scalesia atractyloides; assembly: GCA_947069175.1. Lineage (NCBI taxonomy): Eukaryota > Viridiplantae > Streptophyta > Magnoliopsida > Asterales > Asteraceae > Scalesia > Scalesia atractyloides. The sequence goes on from CAMTDV010000015.1 coordinate 42,530,195, forward strand.
CATACATTAATGGAATCTTCATATTCACCTTTGTCTGAAGTAGCAGAGAAACCATCACCACCTTCAACATTTTCAGCTTCAACATATTCAGCTTCTATATTCCCAGTTTCAACAGTTTCTGTCTCTACATTCTCAACTTCAATGTTCTCGGCTTCAAAATTTTCAGGCTCATCTTCCAGCTCATCAACCAACATAGTCAGTCTTAGCCTTCTTTTAAAGTACGTTTACATTTCTTTTCAGTTTCAGCTTTTGTGTACCAACGACCCCTCTTTTCAATAAAACCCTCCAAACCTACTATCTCATCTTTTTCATCACCACTAGTATCCTTTCGCCATCTGCCTAACTCAGGCGCAACATAATCTTTATTAACAATTGCACCAAACATTGCTTTCGTTGGTGGCTTGGTGGCTTGCCTCAAGTATTGATTTAGTTTTAACAATGTATCATCATCCATGTGGTGTAGATACAAGATATCATCGTCTTTTTTCTTCAAGTTCTTGAATTTATCGTCAAGAAGCATCTGAACAAACCTCGGATACTGAAGAAACTTGTCAGGACCAGTATTCTTCGCCATGTAATCAAATATAACATGAGAAAAGTTAAATGGCAGATTCAGAACTAACGTCGTGGCCATACATATTTGATAGTCTTGCATATCATCGAAACGTCCCTTCCTGTGACTCTGTTGGTGCATATGTCTGTTGCCTACGTCATTATGTATCGAGTCTGAGTGAATAGGGCTTAATCTGTTAGAAACGAGGCGTATTTATGTGATAAATGGGCCAAGTTCGCTTGAGATTGGAATTGAGAAGTCAAGTTCGGCCAAACTTGACTAGGTCAAGTTCGCCCGAACATATACTCTCACCAGCGAACTTCTAACCCTATAAATAGGTGCCTTGGTTTTCTCATTTGTAACGTGGAGAGATTTTAGCACAGAGACGGTGAAGCTCTGTCGGATCTGGTTCTCAAATCTATTGAACTTTAGATTAATGAAAACAACATTTAAATGAGTAATTCTTGTTATTTGGTTAACTTGTCATTAGTTTCTGCCTAATTGGACAATAGATAACAAATTTAGTTCCCGTGCTAATCGTGGACGTTCCTACAAGTGGTATCAGAGCCTGGATACCTAAATTTGCTAGAATCAAGACAATAATTTCTCTTATTCATCTCTATTCTATCATTTTTCTTAACATTTTCACATATTTGATGATTTCATGGACAAAATCAGCTAAAAATTGAATATGTCATGTAAAATACATCATAGATAAACCCCTGAGAGTTTGGACATCAAATTCAATCGAATTGATATCAAAAAGTTGAAAAAACCATGAATTGCAAAATCATTTTGTCCGAACTTGATACCAAGTTCGACCGAACTTTTCTAAAATTCACTAAATTTTACTCAAGTTCGCCCGAACTTGATAGGTTTTCAAGGTTTTAATCATAAGTCCGCTCGAACTCAGCTTAAATTCTTCAAGTTTTATCAAGTTCGACCGAATTTGTATAAAATCTATTGAAAATTTACCTAAGTTCGCTCGAACTTAACTTTTTCTTGAAAATTTATCTCAAGTTCGACCGAACTTAGTGTCTTTTTCTTGAAAATTTCTCACAAGTCCGCTCGAAGTGCAATTTTTCTCAAATTACACATCAAGTTCGACCGAACTTGAGTGTGTGTGATAAAATTTGGATCTTATCATATAAGTTCGACCGAACTTGTGAAAATCTGAAATAAAAAAACTGATTTTCACACAAGGTCGACCGAACTTGTCTGTTTCTAATCAATTTTCGAGTGTTTTTTATCGTATTTTCATATACGTCTTCAGATTGTCAAAATGGAAGATTTCCACAACGTATTCGTTTCTCAAGTGGCTTCTTCATCAAATGCTAATATTCTTACAGCAAACCAGATGAATATTGACAACGAAATGGGTACTACATCGAAACCGCCAAAGCTAATGAGCATGGACGAGTTTGAAGGAAAAGTTTGTGAATTGGATACACGCGAATCAATTCAACAGCTGGGTTGCAATTGAGGATGGTTACAAATGGCCAAAGGATGAGCGTGATCAAGATCATCCACTGAACAAGTTTTCATCGACTGACTAAGAAAATTATGTCGCTGAGAAGAAAATGATTAGCTTGATACAACAATCAGTTAAGGAAGATATCTTGATTCTTTTGCCAGAATATGACACATCACAAGAATTATGGCACGCTCTTTGCGACAAATTCAAAGGAAGTGATGAAATGATTAAAAGCAAAAAGGCCTTGCTTAAGAAAGAGTTCTAGATCTTCACGATGATCAAAGGTGAGACAATGAAGCAGATGATCGATAGATATTGTCACCTCATGGTCCAGATGCGAAGACATGACATCAAAAGATCTAATGAAGAACAAATCGAGAAGTTAGCCGATGTACTTCCTGAGGGAGAATGGACAACGTATCTGATGATTCTAAAGAACAGTCCATCTTGGAGACATTTCAAGTTGTCATCCTTCATCGACAAATTAGAAGGTCACGAAAGGGAATTGATGAAGATTGCAAAATCAAAGAATGCTAATGTTGTTCAAGATGTCGTGTTTATTATAAAGGAGATGTTCAAGATACTCCGATTCAAAGTCCGAAAATTCAAACCGCATTTAGTGCAAATACAAATTCTTCTCCAAATCAAAGTTCTCCATATGTTGGTATACTAGTGCTAGTTCAAGCTCGTCATTCCAAAATCAGACAAGCCAAGATAGTTCTGATTCAAATGTTTTCCAGTGCAACATAGCAGTCGATTTGAAGAATGTATTTCCTGAAAAAGTGGCCAAATAGCACATAGCACTTCTTGCTACTGTTCTTGAATCGTATGAAAGTCTTGTTGCTGGAAAGATCGGTAATCCGGAAATGACTGCTGAGGATTATGATCAGGTGGACGAAGAAGAGTTGGAGCTGATGGATATAAAGTGGAGTCTGGCATCTATCATCAGAAGAGTTACCAAGTTTGTGGCACTTACTGGAAGGGATATTGGAAATTCAAGCGACAAGCTTGGGTTTGACAAGTCAAAAGTCACATGCTTCAGGTGTCGATAAAAGAGACACTTCAAACGTGAATGCAACAATCAAGAAGCAGGTGGAAACCAAAATCCTTTCGGCAGCAGTAACGAGTACTATAAGAAAGCTCGTCAATATAAGCCATATCCAAAGAGAATACAAGTCGAAGTTGAAGATAAATATGCAAAGAAAACTGAACAAGCTCTTGTTGTTACTCATGAAGAAGATGGTTTTGATTGGAATAGATACATTGGAAAGAAAACTAGTGTTGCTATGATAGTAGAGTTAGTGGATGAATCTGAGACATCGTATGTTGATGCTGCTCTAGAAATGCCATTCTGGAAGGTTATAGGCAGAGAGCTGAGGAAGAAGAAATAGCTTACCTTGAGATGCAAAAACAAGAAGTATTGAAATTAGAGGCAGAAAAGGTAAAAGCTAAGGTAAGTGTGTCTGAAAAGAAAGTTGTGAAAGTTGTGGAGGTTGAAAAACCTTGCACAAAGTGTGCAAATCCTTGTGAACCATGTCTTGATAAAGTCAAAGTCATAAGAGAATTGACGGTACACAACGAATATTTTCGTTATGATTACAGAATCATGAAAGAAGCTTATGACACAATATCAAGCAAATATAAAAATGTCAAAAAAGCTAATCTTGAACTTGGTGCTAATGTAAAAATGTTAAATGCCACAGTAATTGAAAAACAAAAAGCGATTAACATGTACATTAATACTATTGTCAAAATAAAACGTGAGCTTCATGATATAAAGATAGAAACAGAAAGGGTAAGACAATTGCTGAAAATTTACACCACAAACGCCTATGTCATTGATCATATTTTACCTACGATTAAGTCGGAGGAAAATGGTGATAAATCAAAGCGTAAAGAATACGGAAGTGTTCCTCCACCACTTCTTGCAAGTTACTCCTGCAAGAAAGATGATGAGATTGAAAAGGCATTTAATCTTTTACTCTTATCAAAAATGAAATATAAATTGCCTGAGAACATTGACGTAGACTTTACGAAATCTAATGATGACAATGAAGCGGTGGTAAAAAATGTGGATAAAAATGTGTTGGAAATGATTCTGATGAAGGCAGCTCTGAAAGCGCCAAATCAAGTTTGAGCAACTCGGAATCACAATCTAAAGATGACGATACATTATTAGAACATGATCTAAGTGATGATACTAATGTTGTCATGTACAAGATTAAGGAATCTGATAGATTATACTTCGATGATAGTTTTCCGATTCGGAACGTGAAAGAGGATCAACTTGATAAATTTTTCAAACTTGTAAAAGTTTCATCAGATGATCTTGAGAAAAATGAGAAAAGGTTTTACTCGAAACCCAAAGGGAATGCTAACAATTATCGAAAGTTTGGTGGTGATTTTCATGAGAACAGGAGAGCAGGTTTGGGTTTGGAGGAAAATGAAGATGAGTCGGAGAAGAACCAGAAGTCGCCATTTCATGAATACAAAGGTAAACACATGAAGTTTGTGTATGGGACGAATACGATTCAAGAAGAAGGTATGATCGGTAAGAAATCGAATGATGAATTCAAAAAGGAGAAAGAACTTCGGGACAAGGCTAAGATCAAGTCCACAAGTTGAGTGAAACGCACTAGTGTGTTTCTGATAATCAGGCTTCCTTTAAATGCAATAATGTTGGTCATATTGCTCGCAAGTGTTTGAATCTAAAGCCTGTGTTTCCACGAAGAAAAACTGGGTCAAAAGATGAAAAGCAAAAACAACCAGAGATTGTGAAACCTGTCACAGAATCAAATAGAAACTATGAATCTAAAGACGAAGTGAAACCTAAAACGAGTTCAAGGTTTGAAAACTCAATTTTTGAAAAAGGTGAAACTTCAAAATTAAATGAAAACAAAGATTCTAGGTTCTATATTAAGAAAGCGGAAGCAAGCTACAATCCTGGGTTGCTAAGAAAAAACTTTCATCATCTGAAAAACCAAAGTCTATTGCTGATAAAACTGAAAATGTCAAATCAACTGAGTCAGTAATCAAACAGACAAAGAAAGAAAAAATCAAAAAGTTTTCAAAATTGACATCGGACGAAATGTTTGATGAGTATTACGATGATGATTTTGAAAGTGTTTATGATACTTATCATGTCAAACCCAAAACCAAAAAGGTTTGGGTTTCCTTATTCAAATAGTTGCTTTGTTTGCAGGGGTTCCAAAAGATCTGCTTTGTCAAAGTTATATCTGGATAGTGGAACTTTATGTTTCTTAACTTATTCAGAAAGTCAAATTCTTAGTAATTTTAAGAAAAGAAGAAGTTGAAAAGGAAAATTTGTCAAAAATCAAATTGTGCAAATCCACACCGTTGAACGAAACACTAATTTTATAACCATTTGATTCTTTCATGTAAATGAGGATAATGGTTTATTTGTTAAACAGGTGCAGATACAGATGTTGGAAAAAGGATTGGACGACGAGTTCTCGTGATCCACATTGGTTTGTTATCTTTTTAATATTGTATTTCTCAAAACCTAAAAATTCAAAAATGTGTTTTTGATTTTAGGCGGAGTAAGAAAATATTTAGAAAAATCAAAAAACATATGAAAAAGTTAAAAATTCAAAAACATTGAAAAAGACAAAAAGAATTTTGTTGTTAAAAAGGAAATGATAGTACATCAGTGGACTATCATAGTATGCTAAAGAATTTTAAAGTTTAAAAGTGATAAACGAGTCTTACTGTGGATGTGTCGATAGGCTTTACACGTTCAGTAAATTGTTTCTGAGATATAAACGAAATTTAGCAACTGCTTAGACTTGTGGATTCACATATCTTGGATATATGGACTTAGTACTCCGAAATTTCGATTGAAGGGTTGCCTGATTCTGAGATACGAGGTCTTTATAGATAATTGATATCTGGTGTATTATACAAGTTCTTCTGATTTTGCTGACGCAATAGCCTAGAACTTCTATCATACTTTTTGCTATAAACCCCAAATTAGCATGCAAAATTTGAAAAGAATCGAAAGATCTAATCATATGCAGTGCTGAAAAGATTACTTTATGGTTCAGACATTTGCCTATAAATGGTTAAGTATTATACATAGTCTGAATGGTTAAGACCTCTAATCTAAATTGGTCAGACATTTGCCTCTTAACAGTTAAGCATTATACCAGCTCTTAATGGTTCAAACTTCTTACTAGTTCAGCACTTAATGGTTCAGACCTCTTACTGGGTTAGCACTTAACCATTCTGAAGTTGCCAAACAGCCCCAACTCTTCTCGGATTTATCTTTCACATACATTAATGGAATCTTCATATTCACCTTTGTCTGAAGTAGCAGAGAAACCATCACCACCTTCAACATTTTCAGCTTCAACATATTCAGCTTCTATATTCCCAGTTTCAACAGTTTCTGTCTCTACATTCTCAACTTCAATGTTCTCGGCTTCAAAATTTTCAGGCTCATCTTCCAGCTCATCAACCAACATAGTCAGTCTTAGCCTTCTTTTAAAGTACGTTCACGTTTCTTTTCAGTTTCAGCTTTTGTGTACCAACGACCCCTCTTTTCAATAAAACCCTCCAAACCTACTATCTCATCTTTTTCATCACCACTAGTATCCTTTCGCCATCTGCCTAACTCAGGCGCAACATAATCTTTATTAACAATTGCACCAAACATTGCTTTCGTTGGTGGCTTGGTGGCTTGCCTCAAGTATTGATTTAGTTTTAACAATGTATCATCATCCATGTGGTGTAGATACAAGATATCATCGTCTTTTTTCTTCAAGTTCTTGAATTTATCGTCAAGAAGCATCTGAACAAACCTCGGATACTGAAGAAACTTGTCAGGACCAGTATTCTTCGCCATGTAATCAAATATAACATGAGAAAAGTTAAATGGCAGATTCAGAACTAACGTCGTGGCCATACATATTTGATAGTCTTGCATATCATCGAAACGTCCCTTCCTGTGACTCTGTTGGTGCATATGTCTGTTGCCTACGTCATTATGTATCGAGTCTGAGTGAATAGGGCTTAATCTGTTAGAAACGAGGCGTATTTATGTGATAAATGGGCCAAGTTCGCTTGAGATTGGAATTGAGAAGTCAAGTTCGGCCAAACTTGACTAGGTCAAGTTCGCCCGAACATATACTCTCACCAGCGAACTTCTAACCCTATAAATAGGTGCCTTGGTTTTCTCATTTTTAACGTGGAGAGATTTTAGCACAGAGACGGCGAAGCTCTGCGGATCTGGTTCTCAAATCTATTGAACTTTAGATTAATGAAAACAACATTTAAATGAGTAATTCTTGTTATTTGGTTAACTTGTCATTAGTTTCCGCCTAATTGGACAATAGATAAAAATTTAGGTTCCCGTGCTAATCGTGGACGTTCCTACAAGTGGTATCAGAGCCTGGATACCTAAATTTGCTGGAATCAAGACAATAATTTCTCTTATTCATCTCTATTCTATCATTTTTCTTAACATTTTCACATATTTGATGATTTCATGGACAAAATCAGCTAAAAATTGAATATGTCATGTAAAATACATCATAGATAAACCCCTGAGAGTTTGGACATCAAATTCAATCGAATTGATATCAAAAAGTTGAAAAAACCATGAATTGCAAAATCATTTTGTCCGAACTTGATACCAAGTTCGACCGAACTTTACTAAAATTCACTAAATTTTTCTCAAGTTCGCCCGAACTTGATAGGTTTTAATCATAAGTCCGCTCGAACTCAGCTTAAATTCTTCAAGTTTTATCAAGTTCGACCGAATTTGTATAAAATCTATTGAAAATTTACCTAAGTTCGCTCGAACTTAACTTTTTCTTGAAAATTTATCTCAAGTTCGACCGAACTTAGTGTCCTTTTCTTGAAAATTTCTCACAAGTCCGCTCGAAGTGCAATTTTTCTCAAATTACACATCAAGTTCGACCGAACTTGAGTGTGTGTGATAAAATTTGGATCTTATCATATAAGTTCGACCGAACTTGTGAAAATCTGAAATAAAAAAACTGATTTTCACACAAGTTCGACCGAACTTGTCTGTTTCTAATCAATTTTCGAGTGTTTTTTATCGTATTTTCATATACGTCTTCAGATTGTCAAAATGGAAGATTTCCACAACGTATTCGTTTCTCAAGTGGCTTCTTCATCAAATGCTAATATTCTTACAGCAAACCAGATGAATATTGACAACGAAATGGGTACTACATCGAAACCGCCAAAGCTAATGAGCATGGACGAGTTTGAAGGAAAAGTTTGTGAATTGGATACACGCGAATCAATTCAACAGCTGGGTTGCAATTGAGGATGGTTACAAATGGCCAAAGGATGAGCGTGATCAAGATCTTCCACTGAACAAGTTTTCATCGACTGACTAAGAAAATTATGTCGCTGAGAGAAAATGATTAGCTTGATACAACAATCAGTTAAGGAAGATATCTTGATTCTTTTGCCAGAATATGACACATCACAAGAATTATGGCACGCTCTTTGCGACAAATTCAAAGGAAGTGATGAAATGATTAAAAGCAAAAAGGCCTTGCTTAAGAAAGAGTTCTAGATCTTCACGATGATCAAAGGTGAGACAATGAAGCAGATGATCGATAGATATTGTCACCTCATGGTCCAGATGCGAAGACATGACATCAAAAGATCTAATGAAGAACAAATCGAGAAGTTAGCCGATGTACTTCCTGAGGGAGAATGGACAACGTATCTGATGATTCTAAAGAACAGTCCATCTTGGAGACATTTCAAGTTGTCATCCTTCATCGACAAATTAGAAGGTCACGAAAGGGAATTGATGAAGATTGCAAAATCAAAGAATGCTAATGTTGTTCAAGATGTCGTGTTTATTATAAAGGAGATGTTCAAGATACTCCGATTCAAAGTCCGAAAATTCAAACCGCATTTAGTGCAAATACAAATTCTTCTCCAAATCAAAGTTCTCCATATGTTGGTATACTAGTGCTAGTTCAAGCTCGTCATTCCAAAATCAGACAAGCCAAGATAGTTCTGATTCAAATGTTTTCCAGTGCAACATAGCAGTCGATTTGAAGAATGTATTTCCTGAAAAAGTGGCCAAATAGCACATAGCACTTCTTGCTACTGTTCTTGAATCGTATGAAAGTCTTGTTGCTGGAAAGATCGGTAATCCGGAAATGACTGCTGAGGATTATGATCAGGTGGACGAAGAAGAGTTGGAGCTGGTGGATATAAAGTGGAGTCTGGCATCTATCATCAGAAGAGTTACCAAGTTTGTGGCACTTACTGGAAGGGATATTGGAAATTCAAGCAACAAGCTTGGGTTTGACAAGTCAAAAGTCACATGCTTCAGGTGTCGATAAAAGAGACACTTCAAACGTGAATGCAACAATCAAGAAGCAGGTGGAAACCAAAATCCTTTCGGCAGCAGTAACGAGTACTATAAGAAAGCTCGTCAATATAAGCCATATCCAAAGAGAATACAAGTCGAAGTTGAAGATAAATATGCAAAGAAAACCGAACAAGCTCTTGTTGTTACTCATGAAGAAGATGGTTTTGATTGGAATAGATACATTGGAAAGAAAACTAGTGTTGCTATGATAGTAGAGTTAGTGGATGAATCTGAGACATCGTATGTTGATGCTGCTCTAGAAATGCCATTCTGGAAGGTTATAGGCAAATAGCTGAGGAAGAAGAAATAGCTTACCTTGAGATGCAAAAACAAGAAGTATTGAAATTAGAGGCAGAAAAGGTAAAAGCTAAGGTAAGTGTGTCTGAAAAGAAAGTTGTGAAAGTTGTGGAGGTTGAAAAACCTTGCACAAAGTGTGCAAATCCTTGTGAACCATGTCTTGATAAAGTCAAAGTCATAAGAGAATTGACTGTACACAACGAATATTTTCGTTATGATTACAGAATCATGAAAGAAGCTTATGACACAATATCAAGCAAATATAAAAATGCCAAAAAAGCTAATCTTGAACTTGGTGCTAATGTAAAAATGTTAAATGCCACAGTAATTGAAAAACAAAAAGCGATTAACATGTACATTAATACTATTGTCGAAATAAAACGTGAGCTTCATGATATAAAGATAGAAACAGAAAGGGTAAGACAATTGCTGAAAAGTTACACTACAAATGCCTATGTCATTGATCATATTTTACCTACGATTAAGTCGGAGGAAAATGGTGATAAATCAAAGCGTAAAGAATACGGAAGTGTTCCTCCACCACTTCTTGCAAGTTACTCCTGCAAGAAAGATGATGAGATTGAAAAGGCATTTAATCTTTTACTCTTATCAGAAATGAAATATAAATTGCCTGAGAACATTGACGTAGACTTTACGAAATCTAATGATGACAATGAAGCGGTGGTAAAAAATGTGGATAAAAATGTGTTGGGAAATGATTCTGATGAAGGCAGCTCTGAAAGCGCCAAATCAAGTTTGAGCAACTCGGAATCACTATCTAAAGATGACGATACATTATTAGAACATGATATAAGTGATGATACTAATGTTGTCATGTACAAGATTAAGGAATCTGATAGATTATACTTCGATGATAGTTTTCCGATTCGGAACGTGAAAGAGGATCAACTTGATAAATTTTTCAAACTTGTAAAAGTTTCATCAGATGATCTTGAGAAAAATTAGAAAAGGTTTTACTCGAAACCCAAAGGGAATGCTAACAATTATCGAAAGTTTGGTGGTGATTTTCATGAGAACAGGAGAGCAGGTTTGGGTTTGGAGGAAAAATGAAGATGAGTCGAGAAGGAACAAGAAGTCGCCATTTCATGAATACAAAGGTAAAGACATGAAGTTTGTGTATGGGACGAATACGATTCAAGAAGAAGGTATGATCGGTAAGAAATCGAATGATGAATTCAAAAAGGAGAAAGAACTACGGGACAAGGCTAAGATCAAGTCCACAAGTTGAGTGAAACGCACTAGTGTGTTTCTGATAATCAGGCTTCCTTTAAATGCAATAATGTTGGTCATATTGCTCGCAAGTGTTTGAATCTAAAGCCTGTGTTTCCACGAAGAAAAACTGGGTCAAAAGATGAAAAGCAAAAACAACTAGAGATTGTGAAACCTGTCACAGAATCAAATAGAAACTATGAATCTAAAGACGAAGTGAAACCTAAAACGAGTTCAAGGTTTGAAAACTCAATTTTTGAAAAAGGTGAAACTTCAAAATTAAATGAAAACAAAGATTCTAGGTTCTATATTAAGAAAGCGGAAGCAAGCTACAATCCTGGGTTGCTAAGAAAAAACTTTCATCATCTGAAAAACCAAAGTCTGTTGCTGATAAAACTGAAAATGTCAAATCAACTGAGTCAGTAATCAAACAGACAAAGAAAGAAAAAATCAAAAAGTTTTCAAAATTGACATCGGACGAAATGTTTGATGAGTATTACGATGATGATTTTGAAAGTGTTTATGATACTTATCATGTCAAACCCAAAACCAAAAAGGTTTGGGTTTCCTTATTCAAATAGTTGCTTTGTTTGCAGGGTTCCAAAAGATCTGCTTTGTCAAAGTTATATCTGGATAGTGGAACTTTATGTTTCTTAACTTATTCAGAAAGTCAAATTCTTAGTAATTTTAAGAAAAGAAGAAGTTGAAAAGGAAAATTTGTCAAAAATCAAATTGTGCAAATCCACACCGTTGAACGAAACACTAATTTTATAACCATTTGATTCTTTCATGTAAATGAGGATAATGGTTTATTTGTTAAACAGGTGCAGATACGATGTTGGAAAAAGGATTGGACGACGAGTTCTCGTGATCCACATTGGTTTGTTATCTTTTTAATATTGTATTTCTCAAAACCTAAAAATTCAAAAATGTGTTTTTGATTTTAGGCGGAGTAAGAAAATTTTTAGAAAAATCAAAAAACATATGAAAAAGTTGAAAATTCAAAAACATTGAAAAAGACAAAAAGAATTTTGTTGTTAAAAAGGAAATGATAGTACATCAGTGGACTATCATAGTATGCTAAAGAATTGTAAAGTTTAAAAGTGATAAACGAGTCTTACTGTGGATGTGTCGATAGGCTTTACACGTTCAGTAAATTGTTTCTGAGATATAAACGAAATTTAGCAACTGCTTAAACTTGTGGATTCACATATCTTGGATATATGGACTTAGTACTCCGAAATTTCGATTGAAGGGTTGCCTGATTCTGAGATACGAGGTCTTTATAGATAATTGATATCTGGTGTATTATACAAGTTCTTCTGATTTTGCGGACGCAATAGCCTAGAACTTCTATCATACTTTTTGCTATAAACCCCAAATTAGCATGCAAAATTTGAAAAGAATCGAAAGATCTAATCATTTGCAGTGCTGAAAAGATTACTTTAATGGAACACACCTAAAGTCGAGCCTTCATCTCTTTGTCTGTACGGTAGTACTAACCTGAGCTCTCAAGGCCTCGCATTAACCCAGATACAGATATCAATAACGCTGTATTCACATGTAAGATGAAATCTAAGGAATCTTGATACGGGAGTATATTCAAGAAGTGGGAACCGCAGATAAGTCTAGTTTCATAAATCATATCTTAACATATCTTAGAACAATTGAGAAACGTGATGAAGTTTAAGTGGACAAACATATCGACAATCTAAGTAAACAAGTTTAAATCTTAAAGTCTCAAAAGGTCAACGGTACTGGTGATATGTCTCAATCAACTGATATGATCCTTAGACACGAGTTCACAAAAATATATCTGTAAATATGTTTGTACATAGTTTACTTTCTTTAAATTGCTTTACAGATAAAAATCAAAAAGATTTTCAGTGTGTTTTTGCATAAACTTTCTAAAAATCAAAAATATTTTGTTTCTTCATTAGTTTCTACGAGCCAATGATGGAGAACGGTTCTTCGAAGTCTGGTAAGGTGCTTTAATGGTGAAAATCTTGGAGACATTAGTAAAATCCGAAAATGATCAAAAGTATTAAAAAGTTCTTAAGTTGAAACTTTAAAATTGAAGAAAAACAATAGTTCAACTACAACGGTTTCAAGCCAAGGTCGTTAATTTGGACTTGGTAAATGAAATTGGTTAATCAAGGTCATTAACTGGGACTTAATTAACCAAGTGGATTTCATAATTGGAAATTTTATTAAGTAAACAAAGGCTTAAATGTTAAAAGTATTCAAGGTCATTAATTTGAACTTGAATATCTAAAAAAGTTGAAAAGATTAAAAAGAAGATTCAAACTTTGAGATTTTATAACAGATTTTTGAATCTGAAATGTTTATTTGAATGTTAGAAAGTATTTAGACAGGAATTAAAGATTGAGGGGGAGTTGATAAAGCAAAGATTGAAGATTCCGTAAAGCTTGAAGCAAGGGAGAGAGCTTAAAGCTAGGGGGAGCATGTTGATTAAAAGTTTTATTAAGACAAAGCTTAAGAAAGAGGAAGAGGATATAAAGATCAAGATGTTAAAGTTTATTCAAGAACTAAAGATCAGAAGACTCAGAAGACTTTAAAAGTCAGTGACTACGGCAACATCCAAGGGGGAGTCTGTTGGTGCATATGTCTGTTGCCTACGTCATTATGTATCGTGTCTGAGTGAATAGGGCTTAATCTGTTAGAAACGAGGCGTAGTTATGTGAGAAATGGGCCAAGTTCGCTTGAGATTGGAATTGAGAAGTCAAGTTTGCCCGAACTTGACTAGCTCAAGTTCGCCCGAACATATACTATCACCAGCGAACTTCTAACCCTATAAATAGGTGCCTTGGTTATTTCATTTGTAATGTGGAGAGATTTTGGCACAGAGACGGCGAAGCTCTGTCGGATCCGGTTCTCGAATGTATTAAACTTTAGATCAATGAAAACAACATTTAAATGAGTAATTCTTGTTATTTGGTTAACTTGTCATTAGTTTCCGCCTAATTGGACAATAGATAACAAATTTAGGTTCCCGTGCTAATCGTGGACGTTCCTACAGACTCAATGTGTGTACCAGTGAATGAATGAAAAACTTGTAAGGACGCCCAAGATTGCCATTTTTCCAAGTTGTAGCGTTCACGTATCCTCTGTAACCCATTCTGTAAAAACAACCCTTCACCGTACATTATGGATACCCTGTTTGATCTGTTTCTTTATCTTTGAAGTCCAACACTCTGCGAATATCAGCTTCTGTTATTTTTACTTCAATATCTTTGTCGTCGATCTTCACTGCATATTATATTGTCTTTTCTGCTTCAACGTATTTTGCAGCATTTCAGAAGTATTCAATGTGTGATCTATAAGTTGTATGATGATGTGTTAATGCTTCTTGATGCGAACGCTTTATAAATCTACGATTTCTGAAAATGGTGCTAGTCTCAGAAAATTCCTTTATATCCATCACACCACAAGTGTTATGGAACTTTGAATAATCCGACTTCTTTTCCTACGCGTCACACAAACATAAACACTTAGAATTTTTGACAAACATTTTCAACTTTTTACAAATTAGTTCGTACAAACTGAACTAACATCAATTCGTACGAATTGATATTTAACAATTCTACAAACAATTTGCCATCCACATCGAATGAATTACAATTTTATTTAACCACAAGCCAATTCGTACCAATTAGAGTAGTGGAATTATTTTTCATTCACTTCGCACAAACTGCAACTTCGTACGAAGTGCTTATCTTCTTCATCAAAAAACATGCAATGAATTTTTTTTAATGATTTTCAACAATTAAACGGTCTAAAGCATTCTAAACACGCCGATAATCCTAAACCTAGGTTAAGTTTTAATTTTTGTCTAGTAAAACTTCCTAGATTTAAGTTTAGATGTCCCAAAGGTTATAAACATCAATTTCAACGGTTAAAATTCGATTTTATACCTTGCCCATTGTATAGAGTGTGTAAATCAACCCTAACAATGAATTTTTGTCAGTATAACGACGTCAATTGCACAATTTCTCTCAATTCGCACAAAGTCTCTCTCAAACTTCAAACAGTGATAATGATCAATTCGTATGAATTCGGAGTATTTATAATCTATGTGTTCAATTCGTATGAATTATGACCTTGTGTTCGTACGAATTCAGCACTTCGTATGAATTGAAAACTTCAAATTTTCAAATTTGTGTTCGTTAAACAGTTTTATCAACCCACTCAGATAATCAAGTCCAAGTTAATGACCTTGGTTGACCTTTTTGAGAACAAACTAATGTTTTCGGCAATGTAAAGTTTCAAATTAATAACTTTTAAATATTTTCAAAACATTTTTTCTCTTCAAATTAGCTCCCAACCCGTTGTCTCATGATTTTCATCATCATTCAGCACTTCTGGATTTTGAAGATCAGCTTTCCATTATCGGTAGTGGAAACTAAGATAGAAATCAAATCTTTTTGAATTGTTCAAAGTTTAGCAAACACACTAAAAATCTTTTTGGGTTTACTAAAATGAAATGTAAACACTATGTACAAACATATTTACAGACATATTTTTTGTGAGTTTGTGTTAGAGGATCATATCAGTTTTTGAGACATATCACTCGTACCGTTGACCTTTAATTTTGACTTTAAGTTTCAAACCAAATTCACTTAGATTAATAGTATAATGATCCACTTAAACTTCATCACATTTTTCTATTGAATCGAGATACGTTAGGTATTCTTAAGAACTTTACTTAATTGTGTATCCCACCTCAGAATATATACTCCCGTATCAAGATTCCCTAGATTTCATCTTACAGGTGAGTATAGATAACTGATTTGTAATGTGGGTATTGCGAGACCTTGAGAGCTCAGGTTAGTACCACCGTACCGACAAAGATATGAAGGCTCGTCTTGAAGGTGTGTTCCACTTAGGAATCTTTTGAACTGCTTGTTGTAATATCTATCGATAATTTCAATATTTTTAGCAGTTGATTGGGTTCATAAGAAAAAGTATTCTACAAGGTCTAGGTTATTGCTTCCGCAAAGTAAGAAGAACTTGAATGATACATCAGGCAATCTCTCAAACGAAACTTCAGTGTACCAAGTCCATATATCCGAGAGATGTTACCCACAAATTAAGAGTTATTTCTTTATGTTTATATCACAGAATCAATTTACTGAATGTGCGAAGCCTACTGGCACATCATCAGTGAGACTTGTTTTTAACCTTTTAACTTTCCAAATCTTTAGCATATTGTGATAGTCTACTGATGTACTATCATTTCCTCTTTTCACACGAAAACTCATTTTGTCTTTTTCATGTTTTTGTACTTTTTGATTTTATAATGTTTTTTGTATTTTTCCAAACTTTCTCCCCCTAAAATCAAAAACATATTTTTGAATTTTTGTTTCTAGAGAAAGAAATTCTAAAACCTAATAAAAAGTGACAAACCGATGAGCTTCACGAAAACTCGTCATCCGATCCATATTCAACCTCTTCCTCCGCATCTGATGAAAGATTTTTCATACCATTTAATCTCACTAAGTACTTAAACCTTGTTAATGGAAATGGTTTGGCATAAAAATCTGCCTTTTGTTCATCAGTGTGGATTTTTTCTATTCGAATCAACTTCTTTTCGTAGCAGTCACGAATAAAGTGATATCGAATTTCAATGTGTTTGGTTTTAGAGTGTTGAACTGGAATTTTGTTATGTCAATTTTTGCCACGAATAAAGTGATATCGAAACAACTTCTTTTTGTAGACTGTGCGTTAGGTTTGTCGCAACCGAAATCAGAATCAACATATCCCGTGAGATGAAAGTTGTCATTCTTTGGATACCACAAGGCGGTGCTAGGGCAACCCTTCAAATATCTGAATATTCTTTTCACGATCATCAAATGTGATACCCGGGGACTGGACTGATAACGGGCTCACAGGCAGGTAGGATACATGATGTCAGGCCTTGAAGCTATCAGGTACATCAAAAATCCTATCATTGACCGATAAAGAGTCTCATCAATTTTGGCTCCATGTTCGTCGGGGCAGATTCCATGATTGAGTGCCAATGGTGTTAAAGCGGTTTTGTGCTAGTCATATCAAACATTTGCAAAATGTCATGAACATATTTAGTTTGATGAATAAAAATACCATCAGGCAATTGATCAAACTGTAATCCCAAAAAGAATTTCACCTCTCCCATAGAACTCATTTCGAACTTCTTCTTCGTGATTGCTTCAAATTCTTTGCAAAGTTCGTCATTTGTAGAACCAAAAATGATGTCATCCACATAGATTTGTACTATCAACAGATGACTACCAACTTCTCGCGTGAAGAGCGTGCTCTCCACTGTTCCTCTCGTAAAGCTGTTGTCTAACAGGTACTGAGACAGAGTCTCATACCAGGCTCTCAGGGCCTGATGTAAACCATATAGAGCTTTGTTGAGTAGATAAACCTTGTCTTTGTTTAGTGGATCGACAAACCCCGGTGATTGTCCGACATACACTAACTCCTTCACCTTTCCGTATAGAAAAGCTGATTTGACATCTAGCTTGTACATCTTGAAGCCCTTCCATGACGCAAATGCCACGAATATGCGGATGGCTTCTAGTCTTGCTACCAGAGTGTAGGAACGTCCATGATTAGCACGGGAACCTAAATTTGTTATCTATTGTCCGATTAGGCGGAAACTAATGACAAGTTAACCATATAACAAGAATTACTCATTTAAATGTTGTTTTCATTGATCTAAAGTTCAATACATTCGAGAACCGGATCCGACAGAGCTTCGCCGTCTCTGTGCCAAAATCTCTCCAAGTTACAAATGAAATCCCAAGGCACCTATTTATAGTTTTCTAAGTTCGCTAGAGAGTGAACTAGTTCGGGCGAACTTGACCTAGTCAAGTTCGGCCGAACTTGACTTCTCATAACCATTCTCAAGCGAACTTGCCCTCTATCACACATAAATACGCCTCGTTTCTAACAGATTACGCCCTATTTACTCAGATTCGATACATAATGACGTAGGCAATAGACATATGCACCAACACAAAGCATAGACTTCTGTGTAATCAATTCCTTCTTGTTGATGAAAACCTTTTACAATGAGCCGAGCTTTGTTGCGCACAATAACTCCTCTATCGTCACGCTTGAACTTGAAGACTCATTTAGTATCAATAGCCTTTGGATTTGCCGGAGGATCTACAAGCTTCCAGACTCCTAACTTCTCAAATTGCTGCAGTTCTTCCTTCATAGCGTTGACCCAACTTTCATCAACAATTGCATCTTTAACACACTTTGGTTTGATCTACGAGATAAAACAACGATAAGAACAATATTCTTGAACAGGAGCTACTTTAGTATAGAAACAACTAAGAGCTTTGTTAGTTTGATTTCTCATTTTAACTCCAACCCGCAGTTCGCCAATAATGTTGTCAGAGGGATGATAAAACATATTTCTAGGCATCACCTCATCAGAAAACCACCACTTCATTCTCCAGATTAGTGATGTTTTGTTCAGCCACTGAATCAGCAATGGTGTGCTTGTAGATGCTTCATTTTAATTACTAGGACCTGCAGATTGATTTAATAAATTTGTTATCTACTCAGATTCATCATCTGAACTGGATTCACCATCTTGATCCTAAGTCGGTGTTTCTTCATAATCAGAATCATTTGTTTGAGAAGGATCGGGCTCTGTTAAATTTATCATTGGTTCAACAACTGGTTCAGTTTGCGAATTACTTGGAACTTCTCCAGAATTGTTTGTTCCAATAGATGATTGTGTTATCACTAATGGCCTTGGAACTTGTTCTTGATTTGCAGTTTGATGTATATGATACAATACTTTAAGTTCCTCTTCGTTTGGCTCCTCTAGAAGGTCAAAAGAATTCCCCAAGCTTTCATAATTGAACATCCAAGAATCACATGCCTTCTATGTTGGCATTGTATATCTTTGACAGTCAACGTGTTGTGCTAGAATCACTTGATTCAAACTTGGTAAGAATACACGTCGAAGTGGACTTGTATAACCAATGAAGAATCCTTCTAAAGATCTTGCACCAAATTTTCCATCAGTATCAATAATCTTGCATGGAGATCCAAAAGGTTCAAGGAATTCCAAGTTCGGCTTTCATTGATTGAGAAGTTCAAAGCATGTCTTCTTATGAGGTTTGACAGTTAATACTCTGTTTAGAGTATAACATGCAGACGCAACAGTCTCACTCCAGAAACTTACAGGTAACTTCGAATCCACAAGCATGGTTCTAGAAGTCTCAATAAGTGTGCGATTCTTACGTTCAGCTACTCCATTTTGTTGAGTAGTATAGGGGGCGCTGAATTCATGAAGAATGCCTTTATCGTTGCAAAATTCGAGCATGCGATTGTTCTTGAATTTCGTTCCGTTATCACTTCAGATTCTTCATATTGGCAAATGATACAAATTCTCAAGCTTTCGAAAGAGAATCATCAGATTCTGAAAAGTTTCATCCTTGCTCTCTTGAAAGAATATCCACGAAAATCTTGAATAATCATCAATAACAACCAGGTAGTGTGTTGGTGCACATGCGTCTATTGCCTACGTCTAGGACGAGTCTGATGTAAAGTTAGGGTTTCGCAGTGTCAAAAGTTAATGTTTTGATAGTTATGTTTTGTTTAGTTCAAGAATTTTCGCACGAAAATTCTTGTGGATTTTCGCACAAAAATTTCATACGAAAATTCCTTGATCCCAATCACTTGGTGTTATCATGTCTTGCCTATAAATAGGTGACTTGGGATGTTTGTCTAGCATGTTGTTTTGTTTATCAGAGGCGAAGCCCTACTTGAGTCTGTAATCTTTACGAAGTTGATTAATACAAGATTCAGACGTGTTTAACAGTAATCATCATACTTGTTTCTTGTTTGTTCACTCGGTTAACAATGAATTTCGCCTCTGTTAGCTGAGCAAATCTCACCGGAAGCTCATGAGTTGGGTTCGATCCTACAACCCACAAGTGGTATCAGAGCCTTAAGGTCTGATTTGAGAACAAACAACCAAGTTTCAGCTGAATTCAACCTTCAAAGTTCAAGATTCATCCATTGAAAACTCTTCTTCTACCTTTTCTTGGAACTTAATCTAGATCTGAGGGATTTCATGGACAAATTGGACTAGGTTTTTAGTATAATGTGTTAAAATTAATTCTAAACAAATATCTGAAATATACAAACCTAAAATTCATCAAAATCATGCTTGAAATTGTAAAAAACATGAAATTGTGAACAAGTGTTCGAAGTAAATAAGAATTTTTGCACGAAATACTATATTTCGTACGAAAATTAGAATGTTAAAATTCTTAAAAGTCTGTGTCAGCATTTATAAGATTTCGCACGAAATCAAGTTTCGTACAAAAATCAAAAATTTCGCACGATATTCTAGGTCACCATTTCATACGAAAATTTCTTGTCTGATCTTGATTTTAAATTTGCGTCAAGCTAACTAATTCTACTCTGTTTTCCTGTTAAAAGCATTTTTAAGATGTCAGGTGAGGAAGAATTTCATAACGCATTTGCCACACAAGCAGTTACAACTTCTGTAGCAGCTCAGAATATGAATCTCGAAAACGAAATGGGAACCACTACAAAGCCTTCGATGCTCATGAACATAGAAGACTACGAAAGTTGGAGTGAGAGATTCAAGAACTGGGTTCAAGAAACAAATTTAAATTGATGGTTTGCGCTTGAGAACAGGTACCAAGCACCACTTAATGAACTTGGTATTGAGAAAACGTTGGTTCGTCTGTCCGATGAAGAACGAGAAAAATACGTTAATGAGAAGAAGATGATGAATCTTCTACAACAAGCCATTAAAGAAGATATCTTAGTTCTTTTGCAACATGACGACGATGCTCAGTCATTGTGGCTTGCATTACATTAAGGGCACAAGGTAGTACTCAGCTCAGAAAGGGAAATAAAGCGCTATTGCACAAAGAATTTGAAGTTTTCAATCTCCTTCAAGGCGAAACAATGAAACAACTCATAGAAAGATACTGCCACCTGGTAGTTCAAATGAAGCGAATGGGAATTGTTAAAACCAATGAAGAATTAGTCGACAAATTGGCAGATTCACTACCTAAAGGAGAATGGGCAACATATCTAACCTTCCTGAAGAATGGAGCCGAGTATGATAGTCTCAGTTTGCCAAGATTTATCGAAAAATTAGAAGGGCATGAATTAGAAATGCAGAAAATGGCAAAGACCAAGAAGTCGATCTTGCAACAGTTGGTGAGTCTATACGACAAAGGAAATCCAAACACACCTGTTCAGAGTCCCAAGATTCAAACAGCTTTCAGTGTTAACTCTAATGCTAGTCTAGCCTCCAATCAATCAAGCGGATTTCAATCGTTTGCTTCCTTCAATCCAAATATTTCACAAGGGCAACAATCGTCTCAAAGCTCCAACCAACCACAAAACAATCAACAGAATCAATCTAATACCAACCAGCGAATTCTACAATGCAATATTGTAGTAAACCTTCAGAATGCTCAAGAATTCAGCGAGCAGACAGCGAAGCAGCACATGTTACTAATTGCAGCAGTTCTGGAATCTTATGAAAGTTTATTAGCTGGAAGAATCGGCAATCTGGAAATGACAAAAGAAGATTATGACCAGATTGATCCGGAAGAGATGAATTGATTGATATTATGTGGTGTATGGCATCAGTGGTTCGTAGAGCTCAACACTTCATGGAAATCACGGGGAGAGACGATTTGAGAGGTCTTGATGGGAAACTCGGTTTGAAAAATCCAAAGTTACATGCTTTAAATGCAGGGAGAAAGGACACTTCAAGCGTGAATGTCCAAATCGTGAAGTAAAGGGAAATCATAATCCATTTGGAGATGATTATTACAAGAAGGCAATTTACCATCGACCAAAGCCAGAGAAAAGAATGGTGCAAATCGAAGATGGAGCTTCAAACTCAAAAGATAAAGCTATAGTGGTCACACAAGAAGATGAAGGGTTCAACTGGAATAACTTCATATCCAAAAAGCAAAGTCTTGCTCTCGTAGCCGAAATTATGGAAGAACCTGAATCATCAAAAGAAGTCTCAGAAGAAGAAATGGAAGAAGTTCTGGCAGATTACTTCAGATCATCAGCAGAAGAAGAAGAATGCTCAGAGGTACTCCTAAACCCTGTTTGTTTGACACAATTCTTAAAACTTTTGCAGGTAGCTTTGGTTCTGGTCACAAAGGAGAAAGCCCTGATGAGACAAAGACAGAGTGTATGGAAGTAATTGATGTAACCAAGCTTGTCACACTGGAGAGCTTAACTGACATTGCCAACAAAGCACTCATGGCCAACACAAAAGAGGTAGTCAGTATGGAAGAACAGGTAGAAAAGGTTGAAACAGTAAAAGAAACAATCAAAGCTCAAACTGTCAAAATGGTCATCCCATGCTTAAAATGTGTCAAAGCATGTGAACAATGTGCCAAGAAAGAGAAAGCCTTTACAGAACTTAAAACATACAATGATAAGTTGTCATATGATTATAACACCGTAAAAGAATCATATGATAAACTGAGCAGGACCATTCGACAGTATGAGAAAGCAGTCAAAGAAGACGACAAAACACTTTCAATGCTCAAGGAAACTGTGATGGACAAACAAATGGCCATTAATCTGCACATTAACACAATTGCTGAGCTGAAAAGTGAGCTGGAGAAAACTAAAATTGAAACTGAAAGAGTTAACAAATTGTTAATCAGTTATTCTACCAGTATGTATGTCCTTGATCACATTCTTCCAAAAATAGAAAATAGCAAAGAAGGTAAGAAGAATGATAAAAACCATGGAAAATGTTACTATCATGTTCCACCCCCTATGTGGAATAACTATGCTAAGAAACATCCTGACGGGGTGGATAAGGCGCTAAATTTAAATTTACTCACTGAAAAGAGTAACCAGCTGCCTGAAAGTCTTGACGTAACATATTCCAAACCTGAAAAGGACTGTGAATCTGAGGTGGTAACCAAAGTGATAGAAAATGTTTTTGAAAATGAGTCTGATAGAACAATTTATGAGAGTGCTGAGTCGAACAATGAGAAATCAGAGTCAAGTTCATCTTCTGGAAGTGAGAAAAGTTTTCATGAAAATTATATCCCAGTATCAGATAATAGTTTAAATGATGATCCTAATGTAGTGATCTACAAACTGAAAGGATCAGATAAACGATATACAGATGAAGATTTTCCAGTCCAGAATGTTAACTTTGATCGTGTCGACAAATTTTTTAAACTCATTGAAGTTGACACATCTGATCTTGAAAGGCAAGTTGCTGGTTTCTACTCAAAACCAAAGAAGTCTAACAAAACCATCCATCCAAGAGGTAGAAGTTACCCTGAAAACAAGAGGGATGGTTTAGGGTTTGAAAAGAAAAGAAATAACAAATCGCGAAAGACAAATTTATAAAGAAAGTTGAGTTTGTGTTTGGAATAAGCACGGTAGATGAAAAAAATCATTAACAAACAAACCAATGATGTGTTTAAGAAAGAAAATGAACTTCGTGAACAAGCTTTGGAACACACTGTTGGGAATGACAGTAGAACATGCTACAGATGTAACAAAGTTGGGCATATTGCATGACAATGTTCCCAAAATCGTCAAAAACCTGTTCATGAACAAAAGAGGTTTACAGTAGATGAGAAGAAAAAGGGTCCAGGGTTTGTGCCAACAAAGATTTTAAAGAGAAAAGATAATTCCAGTCCTAATAAGGAACCAACAACTGAAATCATTTCAAAATATGAAGTTGGTGAAACATCAAGGAAAAATGAAAGAAAGAATCTAAACTTTATATCAAAAAGGCATTTTCGAAGGCACAACCTTGGGTAGCCAAACCAAAAACATCTCCTGTAACCACAAAATCAACCAATGTTCCAGTTAAGTCACAAGATAAGACTGAATCAAAGACTGGACAATGGTTTGAGACTAAGAAAGACATCAAAGTTGCCAATGTTCCAAAGGTTGACATTGCCATCCCACCCAAGACCGAAAGGGCTTTGGGTCTCTCTCTTTAAATAATATGTTTTTCATATGTGCAAGGGCTTCCAAGGTCAATCATTTCAAAGTGGATCATGGACAGTGGAGCTTCTAGGCACATGACAGGGATGTTGGCTTTGTTGTACAACGCAAAAGCCATCAGGGGAGGTTATGTTGGGTTTGCCGGAACACAAGGCGGCAGGATCGTGGGAGAAGGAATTCTGACCAACGGAGTGGTATCTTTTGACAAAGTGAACTATATTGTTGAGCTCGAGAACAATTTATTGAGCATTTCACAGATCTGTGATAAGAAGTTCACAACTCATTTCAACGACAAAGAGTGTCTTATTCTCAAGCCGTGTTTCATAATTCCCGAGGAGTGGATCCTCATGCGCGCTCCACGTGAATATGATTTATATGTCTTGGACATGAGCGTCGCATCCACTACTTCAAAGGAAGGACAGTGTTTCGTATCAAAAGCCACTGAGAATCAATTCTATGGCATAGAAAGATGGGTCACATTCATCTAAGGAAGATGAATTTTCTGGTGCACAACAATCTAGTGGAAGGGGTGAATCTTAAAAGCTTCCACTTATCAGATGATTGTCTTAGCTACAAGAAGGGGAAGCAACATAAGAAATCACACCCAAGAAAGTTACTAAACTCAATCAAGCTTCCATTAGAAAGGTTACACATGGATCTCTTCGGACCAGTTAATCTGAAAAGTATTACTGGAGATCTTTACTGCCTTGTCGTCACCGATGACTATTCTAAGTTCTCGTGGGTTTTCTTTCAAGAAAGCAAGAATGAAACGTTTGAAAATTTGATGATCCTGTTTCGGAAGATTGAAAATCTCTACCATTTGCTTATCAAAAGAATCCGAAGTGACAATGGCACTGAGTTTAAGAACAACAAAATGCTCAAATTTTGCAAAGCTAAGGGTATTCATCATGAGTTCAGTGCCCCTATACTCCTCAACAAAATGGAGTAGCTGAACTAAAGAACAAAACGCTTATCGAGACTGCACGCACGATGCTTGCTGATTCAAAACTACCCATTAGCTTCTAGAGTGAAGCTGTCGCGTCTGCATGCTACACCCTTAATCGCGTAATGACTGTCAAGCCGCACAAAAAGACATGCTTCGAACTTCTTAATCAGCGAAAGCCTAATCTGCAGTTCTTGGAACCTTTTGGATCACCGTGTACAGTCTTGGACCCGGAAGGAAAATTTGGAGCCAGATCTTTGGAAGGATTCTTCGTAGGGTATGCAAGTCCGCAAAAGAGAGTCTATCTTCCAAGCATGAATTAGGTTATCATCGCTCAACATGTTGATTGCCAGAGATACAGAACGCCCATGCAAAAACCTGGAGATCCTTGGTTGTTCAATTACGAAGGGTTGTGGAATTCGTTTGATCTGCCAGAAGAACCATCCGAGGAAGAACTTCTCTTGTTATTCCAACAATATCATATATCTAATCAAGAGCAAGTCACAGGGCCTTTGGTCATTTCTCCAACAGCAACACCTTCCTCGGAAGCAGGTCCGAGCAACACACTGTCAGAACCAGTTGTTGCACCAGTTCAGAATATTGCAGAACCATCTTCCACTCAACTAGCTAATGCAGAACCTGAAGGACTCCTACCTTTGATGATGGGGGATCCAGTTCTGATGAAGAATAAGAAGAGATTACAAGTTATCTTAACAATCAAGTTGCCAAAACCAGTGCTAGAAATGAGGCAACTTCTTCAGAACAAGTTGCTGATCAGAATATCACTAATCTGGATAACACAGTAAATATTCCAGGCGAAGTAATGCCAAGAAAAGTCTCCTACCATCTGTCAGACAACATCATAGGAGAACTACAAGCTGGCGTGAAAATGCGAAATCAAATAAAAAAGGATCTAAGTTGTTTTTATTCTAAAGTTGCTCCACTTCGAAATAGATTTTCTCATAGTTGTTTTGTTTCTCAGGTGGAACCAGGAAACTAAAGAGATGCTCTTAAAGATGAAAGTTGGGTGGAAGCATTGCAGGAAGAATTATTGCAGTTTCAGAAACTAGGTGTCTGGGAACTTGTTGACCTACCACCAAAACAGAAAAAGATAAACACTCGGCGGGTTTTCAAGTGCAAAAGAGATGATAGAGGAGTGGTTGTGCACAACAAAGCTCGGCTCGTAGTTCAAGGATTTCGTCAACAGGAAGGGATAGATTACAACGAAGTCTATGCCCCAGTCGCGCGTCAAGAAGCTATCCGCATTTTCCTGGCATTCGCCTCATGGAAAGGTTTTAAAGTGTACCAATTAGATGTGAAGTCTGCTTTCCTGTACGGTTTACTTGCTGAACAAAGCACTATACGGTGTACACCAGGCCCCGAGTGCCTGCTACGAGACGCTTTCCAAACATCTTCTGGCTAACCGATTCACCAAAGGAACAGTAGACAGTACCCTCTTTACCAAGGAAGTAGATGGACATCTGATTATTTTGCAAATCTATGTGGACGATATCATCTTTGGATCGACAAATGAACAGCTGGTAAGGACTTTGAGAAAGTCATGAAAGAGAAATTCGAAATGAGTGCTATAGGAGAAATGAAATTATTTTTGGGGCTTCAGGTTGAACAACTACCAGACGGTATTTTCATTCACCAGACGAAGTATGTTCATGACGTGTTGGAGAGATTTGACATGACAGGAACTAAACCCGCATCTACCCCTTTAGCCACAAACCACGGCATTTGTCCAGACGAGCATGGAGAGAGAGTCGATGAAACATTATATCGATCCATGATCGGATCCTTGATGTATCTCACAGCTTCAAGACCATATATCATGTACCCCACATGCCTTTGCGCCAGATATCAGTCAAGCCCGAAGGAATCACATCTGTTGATCGTCAAAAGAATCATGCGCTATTTGAAAGGATGCCCCAGCATCGGCTTGTGGTATTCACACCATACGATTTCAACCTTGCGGGTTACTCTGACTCTGATTTTGGCTGTTGCAAGCAGAATGCTAAATCTACAACGGCAGGCTGCCAGTTCTTCGGAACACATTTGGTAACATGGAAATGCAAGAAACAGACCGCGGTCGCTCTCTCTACTTGTGATGTTGAATACGTTTTAGCATCCAGTTGTTCCCACATACTGTGGATACAACAACAAATGAGAGACTTCGGACTGCAATTTCTTGATACTCCCATATATGTAGATAACAAGGCGGCTACTGATATCACAGCCAATCCTTGTCAACACTCACGCACTAAACATATTGAGATTCGATACCACTTTATCCGTGACTATCATGAGAAAAGGTTGGTACGAATTGAGAAAATCCGCACTGATGACCAAAAAGCAGATTTTAACACCAAAGCTTTTGACAGAGCAAGATTTCGAAATCTTTCAAAATTAAATGTTTTAAAGAATCTGACATCAGGGGATGTTTATGAGGTTGAATATGAGGATGACGATGTTGTGATGTGATCCTCACTGGTAAGTCAAATGTTTTCCTGTAAATAGTTTCTATGCTTTCTTAAAAACAAAAATCCAAAAATATGTTTTTGATTTTAGGGGAGAAAAAATTATGAAAAATACAAAAACATTGAAAAATCATGAAAAATACAAAAAACATTGAAAAATCATGAAAAATACAAAAACATTAAAAAAATTAAAAAGAGTTTTGTGTATAAGAGGAGATGATAGTACATCAGTGGACCGTTACAGTACGCTAAAGAAATGTATCGTTTAAAAAGTGTCTAAACAAGTCTTTCTAAGGATGTGCCAATAGGTTTCGCACGTTTAGTAAACGGCTTTCAGGATATAAACCTAAAAAGATAAACTGGTAAATTTGTGGCTTAACATCTCTCGGATATATGGGCTTGGTACCCCGAACTTTCGTTTGAGATAATGCCAGATTCTGAGATACTAGGTCTTTATATTTAGTTGATATCTGGGGTATTATACGAATTCTTCTGATCTACGTCAGCAATGGCCTAAAACTTGTATAATAACTTTCGCATTATTCACCCCAAAGCTGCATAAAAAATGAAGAAAAATGTCATAAAAAGATACGACATTCTGCAGTACAAAAATTAAAAGATTCCCAAGAGGAACACCACCTAAAGTCGAGCCTTCATTCTCTTTCTCTGTTCGGGAGTACTAACCTAAGCTCTCAAGGTTTCGCAATTCACCCCTCTACAGATATCAGTTTGGTATATTCACCTATGAGATGAAATCTAGGGAATCTCGATGTGGGAGTATATTCTGAGGTGGGAAACACAGATTAAGCCATGTTGCTAAAAATTACCTAACGTATCTTGAAGCAGTTGAGAAACATGTAGAGGTTTAAGTGTATTAGTATACTGACAATTTAAAGAAAATCTGTTTAAGAACCTTAAAGTTTTATCTAGAGCAACGGTACTGGTAATGCGTCTTAATAAAACTGATATGATCCTCTAACACAAATTCGCAAAAATATGTTTGTACATATTTCATTAAAAAGTTTCTTTAGTTTAAGAAATATTCAAAACTCAAAAAAGATTTTCTATTTTCTTATTTAGTTTCTGACTACCGGTGATGGAAAACAGATCTTTAAAGTCAAAAGCGACAAAATACAGAAGGAAATGAAATCTAAGAATCTATGGGCTGGGAGCTAATCCGGAAACAAAGTCTGGTTTGAAATCAAAACAGATCTTCATTAATTTGAAACTTAAAATCAAAGGAAAATGTCAGTTTTGATCAAAACATGGTCAACCAAGGTAATTAACTTGGACTTGGTAGCCAAAACAGTTAAACAAGGTCATTAACTTGGACTTGGTCAACTGTGTGGGTAAATTAACCTGAAAACGAACGGAAAAGTTGGAAAGTTTAAAAGATTTCAAAGAATTGAAAATTTTCCGCACGAAAATTGGGCAACATTTTCGCACAAAAATGTAAACCACATTTTCGCATGAAAATCTGTGGCTATATATAAGAAGAGATGGAACAGATTTCATACGAAATTTGTCATCTGCTTCTTCTATTCTCTCTGAAAAGGAACTTGTGAGATTTCTTCATTCTACTATTTATATCTCGATTTGTCACATTAGGGAGGTTGATCCGCACACCTCTCATAATGGTGAAGGTATATCATCAACATTAAACCATAACATTAGCGAATTTGGACCGAAACGGATGTTAAACGTAGTTCTAGGGTAAACTAGCCGGTAAAACTTAAAATTGATCTCACCAATGTTAAAATCGGCCTCTGTAACCTAGGTTTACCAGTCAATTTCACAAAATTCACAAGTTTAAAATCGGTTCAAGTGTTGAAGTTCTGTTGGGGACGACAAAGATTTTCACACGAAAATCTTAGATTTTCGCACGAAAATTTGAGATACTAAGGTGCTTTTTGTTTTATAGGAATTTTCGCACGAAAATTTTCTTAAAAAACTAGAAGGAATTTTTGCACGAAAATCCCTGAAATTTGTGTGTTTAAGAATTTTTGTCTAACTTTTGCACGTCTCTCTGTTTCACAGGAAATCGAACATGAGTTTCATCCTATGCACAACTCACGTTATCTGATCGACAAAGAGGTGTCGAAATTTGCTCCATTCTCACAGTATTTCGAGTTTCTGTAATGGCTGTCTGTATTTTATGCTCTTACACATATGCATAAAGTATATACTTCACACGTTGATCGTCTCTGGGGAGCAGCAGAGTTACAAACAGAACCCAGGGAGATCAAGTCAGCCGTGAGAATAGGGAAGGATGATATTGAAGTAACTGTTAAAGAAGACCTTATCCGAACAATTTTAAAGCTGAAAGATGAAAGCGGCTATCCTACAGGGTTCACAGAAAAGATGGTCAAGGGATGCTTCTTCCACATGGGGTACAACGGTTACGTAAATTCAGCACCTTACAAGATCAACAGACTAGGTTTACCTTACAGATTCTTAGCTCACTGTGTTACTCGTTCCTTGAGTCACAGAAAGGGGGTTGGGACGATCTGGTTGATTATCATATGTGCATGATTGTGGCGCTCATTCTAAACAAGCCATACTACTTCAGCAAGTTAATTTTTGAGCAGATGGTCATGAATATGGGAAAGGGTCGATTTTATAGTATCCAAGATTAATTCAGATGATTCTCGAACATCTACACCCTAATCTAGAGAAGAAGAAAGATGATTTGCTAGATTTGGAGCACATGTCACCATCAGATCTCCACAACATCAGCAATTACCGAAAAGGATGAAAGGCACCAACATTAAAGCCAATCTTTGGTACATTTGTGAAGACAGACTATGTTGCTCCTCCAGAAGGAAAGTGGAGAAATGAGGGAAGTGGTGATGAGAACGAAGAATCAAATATGATGGAAGATTTTGTTGAAAAGAGAAGCACGTGGTTTGTTAAAAGCGAAGGTGAGAAAAGCAAGGGTCATTATGGCCGTAAGAAAGCAGGATCAGCATCTTCTACCTTTGAAAAGGAAGAAAGCTTCAAAAACTTCCTCCTCTGCTCCTAAACGCCAAGAGAAACAACCTAGTGTTGGTACAGGTTTGATCGATGAACCTGATGTTGAAGAAGTACATGTTGAAGAAACTATGCACACTGAAGAAACAGCACATGTTGAAGAGTCTGTTAAAGACACCACTGCTGAGATAGAAAGAATGGTTGGCGGAGATACTAAAGCGGTGGTGGTGATGATGAAGGGCCATCGTCAAGCACCGACTCTGAAGATAGGAGAGAAGGAGAAAGAAAAGAAAGAGAAAAGAAGGAGCGAGAAAGAATTGAAAAGAGAAAAAATAGCAGAAGAAAAGAAACGAAAGGCAACAGGGGATGATGATACTACTTATGAACCATCTGAATCTGGAGAGGAGACATCCACTGTTAAGCCTGCAAAGAAGAAAGGTGGTAAACGAGTTAAGCATACTGCAGTGAGAAAACCTGAGTCTACCACAAAGAAGCTCATATTCAAGTTAAGATCAAAGATTGTTGATCCTCCAGTTACTCCCTCAGTTGAGTCATCTACTGAACGTCCTCCATCTCCTCCTCCAACAACTCAGCCACCTCCAACGTTTGAAACACTTGTTACATCTCCTCCATGTCCTCCTTTTATCACCCCTCCTGCTACTTCTCAGCCAGAACATCAATCCATGTCTCATCCTACACAAGAAACATTCGACGCAGGATTTGACTATTTCAATCTAGATTTTGGAGAAGTTCCCCGGGGAGAAGCCTTTTCAGCAGATAAAGTTTATGAAGGTAGGCTTGGAGAATTACAGGATCTGTTAAAGAATGCTGAGGATAGAATCAAGGTGCTTGAGTCATATAGAGATAGTATCAGGGAGGTCCTGAGGGTCGTTGCTGACGATAATGAAAAATTCTTTCAAGGAGCAAAGCAGGTCACTGTTTATGAAGAAAGAATTAAAGTGTTGGAGAATGAATGAGAAATTTTGAAAGCAACTCTCAAGAGCTATGAAACAGAAAATCAAAGAATGATAAAGAAAATGGAAGAATATGAAGCTGAAAGAGAGTCAAACAACAAGCAGATTGATTTGATAAAGAAAATACTTTGTTAGAACTCTGGGCATCTCTCTAGCGGGTGAGATTGAGAAGATAGAGAAAGAGGAGGCAAGGCAAAGAGTTGCAGAAAGAGAACAAGCTTCAAAAGCCTTATCAGATGCTGAAGGCAAAGAAAAGCACAAGATTGATGATATTCCTATAATCAGCCAGCCTGAGCATGAAGCTGTGATTTCCTCGGATCCTTTGATTGATCAAACTGCGCCGGAAGCTGAATCTGTGCCGGTATCTTCTAAAATAGTTATTTATGATTTAGCTGTTGATGAAAGGAAGAGGTTTGTACTTCTAGGCGAAGGAGTGTTAGAGTCGATGACCACAGAAAAGGCTATAGCTCAGAAGAAGTTAGAGAAAGAAAATGATGATATGGTAGATGGAGCGTTTGACTGGATAGAGGAGGAAGGAATCGAAACTGTACTCAATTTGTTTGATAATGAAAAGATGATCGTTGATGCTTACATGAATGACTCTAATATGAACTAACAGATGAACAGGTTGAGGGGGAGTCAAAGAACAATGATGATGAGACAGTGCCAAAGCCTAAAGTCATTTATCTTGAGCACGATGTCGAAGAGGGAGAGTATGTTCATAACTACTCAAAGGCTGATCTCGCTGAGATGTTGGGTATAAATGAAGATACATTTGAGTTCGATTTTGAGGAAGAGTTGAAGAACACAAGTTCAGAGCCAAATGATTATGTATTTGAAGATGTCCCACAGGAAAACGATTATCACATAGTGATCATTGAAGATTGGGAATCAGATGACGATAATGAAGCAGCAACGTATACAGGTGAAGGAAAAGATGTGTTTCCAACCTTTGCTGAAATATCTTCTGAAATAAATGACGAGTTGTTGAAGCGCAAAGTGGAAGAGGTAGTGAAAGATGGGACGGCTCCTAAACCACCATCAAAAGAAGAGATCATAGAAATGAAGAAAAAGTGGTTCAAAGAAATGCCTCAAGAAAGGAAGTTCCGTCGTCCCTTAGCTTTCTTCACCAGAGATCCTGATGCATATTTGGGTGACATTATCAATTGGGGTTGGATTGAGGAACTGGATGTTTATGCACTAAAACGCGAGTTTGGAGTTCAATACTTCAAACATCTGGGTGATATAAAGACTCTACCTGAGTGGGATGTGAAAGAGTTAGTACAAACCAAGACGTTCAGTATGAAGTTGAGGCCAAATGATCAACGTCTTTGGAAGTTAATCAAGTTTGAAGCTGCTCATGGCTTCAACTACTAGAAACCACACAAACCGCGCACTATCACAAAGATTGATCCAGTCACGCAAGAGAAAGATGTGACCTTGATTATTAAACGCCCACGTGCTATGAAGAACAAGCCTTTGAAAAAGATGGAACAAGATTTTTACAAGATCTTCAAATGGTAGCACTATGATTCACGCACTGGTGAGGCGGTTATCTGTGTAGAGCCCGATGAAGGATCATGGGATATGTCTGAAGATTTATCAGAAACCGTGATCATGCACAAAAAAATTTATGGGTTGTGGCGTGCAATTAGAGTTTTGGATCCAATGTGGCTTATAAATTGCTCCGAGAAAGATATCAAAAGACTATTCTTCATCAAGATCAGTTATGAAGAAAAAGATAAGGAGCAGGCTTTGCAGTTCCAGCGAATTGTAAATGTGTGTTATGCTAACAATGTTAATTCAGGTAAAAATTGGAACACATCCTGGAGAAAGCTTGAAGCCAAAGAGAAGAGAAAGGTAGATAAGAAGGAAGATAGGATCGAGGCAAGATGAAAGCTGGCCACACAAGAAAGATTCAAGTTTGGAAACACATACAATCGACCTCCTCCAACAGATCAAACTCCTATTCCTTCTGAGGAGCGTCGAAAGCCTCCTAAACACTTTTTCGGATAATCAAGTCAAATGTGTTTGAAGACTTTTTGCAGAAAACTTTTGAAGACTGTCCAAGACTGCGGAAACATCCAAGGCGGAGTCTATTGGTGCACATATGTCTATTGCCTACGTCTAGGACGAGTCTGATGTATTGTGACATCCCGGCTTTTCAGGTATCTTAAACGCGCTACTTCACGGTTATTCATTCCTACGCTAATTTGATTCGGAGAATTTAAATTACACGCTCGCAATAACTACGCTAACTTTGTGAACTCATCGAGTGAATTACGTGCTATGTGTTATTAGACATTTATAAGTTTTGTGAATTATTATATCATCTTTTGATTTTGTGATTATTAGTTTATAAAAAAATATATATATATTAAATAAATAGCCGAACCAAACCGAGCCGCGAAACGTGTCGACCTCACTTCCTTGCGGCCCAAGGAACTAGCTTAAACTTGAGGCCCAAGTTAATGACCCAAACCACCCCCCCCCCTTTGCGGCCGTAAGCCCACCCCCACCCCCTTTCTTTTTCTTTCCTTTGTTTTATATAAATGAGGCATGCATGGGTTATGTTTCAAAAAAAAAAAAAACACAAACCCTAGCTCAAGGAACCCGACGGCAGCCCCCCCCCCCCTCTCTCTCGATCGCACAAGCCTTCAACCCGGATTGATTCCAATCTCGTTCCCGGTTCGCTAATCTTCATCGTATCAAGGTTAGGATTTTAATTGTTTTGCAAAGCACATTAGGGTTTATGAAATCTTGATCATGATTGGGTGTATTGTTTGAATCATTGTTATGAAAAGTGTTATGATTTATGTTTAGTTCGGTTAATTGTGCGAGTTTTTGCGATTGTGATGTTTGGATGAATACAAGAATCATAGGCTGCGTTTTGTGATAAAAATCATATATGATTAGGGTTTGCATGAGTATTGATGTACATGATGATATGTGACTAATAAACCTGTTTTTGATCATTATTATTTAGCGTCTTGATTGTTTAAGCGTGTTCTATTGCGATGAAAGTCGAAAACAAGTTGCTGAATGGTATTTACAGCCAACTTCAATTGGCTGTAACCTGGTCATTATTTATAGAAAGTGGATTTTCTGAAGCCTAAAACGTGTATTTTTTAAAAACACTTCTAATGGCGCTGGATTCATATTTTTCTGAGGTCGTTTGATATTTTTAAGTGGTCATTTAAGTGCAGTAACTGAAGCTGTGTAAATTCTGAAAATTTGTTAGTTGTTTATCGAGTCGGATCTCATAATCTGTAGAGGGTTGGGTCATGAAATTTGTACAGAAATTGGAGACGGGAATTTCCAGGAAACTCCCACTGGAATTTTGTTAATTGGATGAACGATGATTTTTAAATAATTTCTCCCGTGGACTGCAGTCAGAAAGCGACGAATCTGACTGCAGCCTAGTATATAAATGTTTATGAATAATTGGTAAAGTGTTAGGACTTGAAAATTTTACATAAAATTCTACAGTTTAGTTGACACCTCCTGTAAAAAATTGGAATTTTTGGAACGTTGGAACTATTTTATAAAAATCCTCGAAAACAGCCCAGTTATGAGCGTACAAGCTGAAACATGATAATTTGCGTTTGTGTGTACCAAAGTGTTGTATGAATTGATATGTGTTTATGACAAGTTGGTTTGATCACTATTTTGGTATGATGATACTTTGCATGCATGATTGTGTTTTCGAATTGTTATTATGCGTGCCGCACTGTGTGTAAATTATGCGTAGGGTTTTGTATCCGTGTGTTCACACACTAACTTTAAATCGGTTGACATGTTAGGACGCAATTAGCGGTCCCATCAATTGCTACTTTTGTGTTACACTAACCGAGCAATTAAAGGTAAGTTCACGGCCCCTATTTTATCCGGTTTTAAACAACAGGGGGAGAAACATGTATACACTCTATAACTCTATATTTTTACGTTATGCGAAATTAACGTCGTTAAAATACTCGGTAACTAAGTAATGTTAATGTACGTTATGGTCACTAAGCAGCTATATCACGGAAGTCCTCGACAAACTCTCGGATCGTTAGTATTGGGTTAGATAGCGGGGAAATTATAAGTAGTACTACTGGGCCCGACAAGCCCCACCCGAGCTAGTCGCGCTAGCCGACCGGGTATGGTCAACGGGTGAATAATTTAGCCTAACTTTCGCCATGGTCAGTGATAGGCCTGGCAACACGGAGGCACAACAGTCAGCTTCGATCGCGAACACTTATGTGACGTAACTTTAGGCTCGCTACCTACATGTTAACATTAAACTTAATTACGAACCGACATCATTATTATTCCGGGTTAGGAATAATGGAACCATCATTATTATTCCGGGTTAGGAATAATGGAACCATCATTATTATTCTGGGTCAGGAATAATGGAACTAAATCGTTATCCCGGGTTAGGGATAACGGGGGAAACAAACTTTTAACCGAACTAATGAACTTATAAAAACCTGTGAACTCACTCTTCGTTAATGTTGACACTTGTTTCTTTACATGTTTCTCAGGACGCTAGGAGCTCTAGGTGCACTCACTTGCATTGATCAAGACATCTTTTTATCGAGTCTCATTTACGAATATTGTTTGGGTTTTTCTTTAGTTTTGGCGTTTATGTTGGCGCCCGTTACTTTACTTTACTTTAATGCTTCCGCTCAACTTTGAAACTAATGCTTCTGCTAAACTTTGAAACCAAACTAAGACAATTTGAAAATAACTATGAATGGTTAAACAAATGTTTTTGGAAAACGTATAAACGAATCATATAGAGTCGTTCGAGGTTACTAGTGTCTCAGATTCTGGTTTGTTCACACGCCTCGCGGTAAAACTCCGCAAGTGGAAATTGAGGGTGTGACAGATTGGTATCAGAGCCTCTAGCTATAGAGAACCAGGTTTGCATTAAAAGTAGACCTAAACTATAGCTGATTACACGACACTAGACTTAGTTGGCACCAAACTGTGATATCTTGTTATGTGTTGTACTACAATTGTGTTATGTAAGATATAAATGTATATTGTGATGAACGCAACTCGTAACTAACTACACAACCCAACAGGCAATGTCATCATCATCATCCGACAAACCTCTACAACCAAGGGTGCCGGGGAAGGCACCTATGGTCGAACCCTCACCACCTCATGGCGTGGAGACACGCTCATCTGCTAGGAAAAGACTCGCTCTAGGAGAGGAGTCGTCCTCCCGTCCGACCACTGCTATACCGGTCGAACCGGTCAACTCGTTAGAAGTAGGGGACGACCTACTTAGGGATATGATAAGGAAACAACAAGAACAACTAGAGAGAATGCAGGAAACTATCAAAGCACAGGGATGGATGATACGTCAACTAACGGGTAAGACTGGAGAGCTCGAGGAAGAGCAATATGAGAATAAGATAGCTCGCAACATTTTAGCTAAAGATCTTCGTGCTGAGCAGCTGAGGGCTGACTGGCTCGAAGACAGAGTTCTTGAGTCCAGTTGGAGGATTCAAGAACTAGAGCAGAATCAGGCACCTGTACCAGTACCCGCACCAGCACCGGCCCCTCCAGCGCCGGTAGAGGAAGAAGAGGAGGATCCAGAGGAAGACCCGGAGGAGGATTCGGAGGAAGACCCGGCTGTAGAAGCTGGAAACGGCGCGGAGGATGACGGCAACGATAGCGACTTGGGAGATGGAGACGTAGAAGACTGACTCGTCTCGTCAATCCCCCCCCCCCTTTGTTTCCTTTAGTCTATTTATTTTCTACTTATGTTTGAACTTGAAATTTTATAATTAAACTGATATGTTTGGTTGGCATTTTTGTGAGACGTTGCAATTTATTTAATCGAATGTTCCTTATGATTGTTTAATTTATTGGGTTGACATAACTTGAGGGATGATTTAAGTTTGGAATATGATAACTATATTGGATATATATACTTATCGGTGTGTGTTTATGTTGTCTTGCGAAGATCTAAAATGGCAACTGGACGTCGCGGAAACCTCAACATGACACCCGAAGAATTGGCCGCAATGATCCAAGAACACGTGAATGTTGCTCTGGCAGGCGTTCAAAATCCACCAGCAGGTAACCATTATTATATTCATGGGAAAATCTAATAGTTGGGCTAGTAGACTTTCTCGCTGACTACCTATCCTCTGTCAGCAGGAGGGGGTCTTAACCCCTACAAGATGTTCCTCGATGCGAAACCGAGCAAATTCACGGGTGCAGAAGGACCCATAGGACTGGTCCGTTGGATTGAAAAGTCTGAATCGGTGTTCGAGATGTGCAATTGCCTTGAGGCCAATAAGGTCAAGTATGCTGCCTCAACGCTGGAAGATGGGGCATTAACCTGGTGGAACGCGCAAGTCCAAACGCGTGGACTTATTGCTGCAAACGCAATGGCCTGGGCCGAGTTTAAGGCCCTAATCAAAGAGGAGTACTGTCCGCGGGACAGAGTTCAGCAGTTGGAGCAAGCGTTATGGAACCACAAGATGGTGGGATCTGAAATTGAAGCATACATAGCGAAACATCATGATCTGGTGTTCCTATGTCCCGATCTGGCTAACACCGTTGAAAAATGACTTGAGTTTTATCTTGGGGGTCTGGTCCCTGAGATCCAGGGCATGGTGATGTCTAGTAACCCTGCGACGGAACATCAAGCGATCAGGTTGGCGCACAAACTCACCGATAAGGCGGTGGAACAAAGGAAGTTGCCATCTCGGGGTGCAACTGAAGTTGTCCCTGATAATAAAAGAAAATTTGAAGACTCGCCTGCTCGACAGTCTTCGTCAGCCCAGCCACAACAAGGAAACCAGAAACGGTTCAACAATTTCAACAACAATCGGGGTCACAATAATCAGTCCGCCAACAACACCCAGAACAACAGCGGCTATGTGGGTCGAAAGTCGCAATGTAATCGTTGTAATCTCCATCATCACGGCCCTTGTGCTGGAAATCGCTGCCAACGATGTGGCAAAACGGGACATGCGGCAAGGGATTGTCGCGGGGAAATCGTGTCTCGACAAAATCAAAATCAGCACCAGATTCAACAGCAAGGTATTAACCGGGGGTGCTATCAGTGCGGTAGCACTACCCATTTCAAGCGAGACTGCCCGCAACTTCGCAACAACAACAACAATGGTGGGAACAACAACAACCACAACAACAACAACAACAACAACAACAACAATGGAAATGGTGGCACAGGAGGTGCCAAAGGTCGTGCATTCATGCTAGGCCGCGGAGAGGCCAGAAACGACTCGAACGTGGTCACCGGTAAGTTTCCCCTTAACGAACATTTTGCTACTGTACTTTTTGATACGGGTGCGGATAGGAGTTTTATGTCTGAGTCTTTTAGGAAGAACCTAAATCTCACGCCTAAACCCCTAGAGACCCCTTACGTCATAGAACTAGCCGATGGTAAATATGTAGATGTGACCCATTTAGTAACCGGCTGTCAACTTAAACTCGCGGGTCACACCTTTACCATTGATCTGATGACAACTACCATGGGTAGTTTTGACGTGGTAGCCGGAATGGACTGGCTATCCGACGTCCGAGCTGAAGTTCTCTACTTTGAGAAATCTATCTGTATTTCGCTCTCTAACAATGAAGTCTTGATGGTGCAAGGCGAGAAGGCAGGCGCCGTCACAAACATCATCTCTTACATGCAAGCTCAGAAGTATCTTCGAAGGAAGAAATCCTTCGCTTTGCTCGCACTGGTCACCGAGCAGCCTAAAGACGAGAAGCGTATAGAAGATATCCCCGTCATCCGTGATTTTTCCGGTGTATTTCCAGAGGAGTTACCTGGTCTTCCACCACATCGACAAGTGGAGTTTGAAATTGAATTGCCAAACCATGCAACTTCTATCGCCAAGGCCCCGTACCGCCTGGCTCCAGCAGAGCTGCAAGAGCTGTCTACCCAACTTCAGGAATTGTTAGAAAAAGGATTTATCCGACCCAGTACTTCGCCATGGGGAGCTCCGGTCCTTTTTGTCAAGAAGAAGGACTGGACCTTCCGCATGTGCATCGACTACAGGGAACTCAATAAGGTTACTGTCAAGAACCGATACCCATTACCTCGCATCGACGATCTCTTCGACCAACTTCAAGGGTCAAGCTACTACTCCAAGATTGATCTACGGTCAGGTTATCACCAGCTACGAATCAGGGAGGAGGATATCTCTAAGACGGCATTTCGTACTCGGTGTAACATCCATCAAAAACCGGATTTACCAAACCCGCTTCGTTTATTAACCGAACAACCAGTTAAAATTTCGTTGAGTATTTAATGCCCAAATTAATTTTAAACGATACATAATTAATAAGTATATTAGAATATAAATTTATTTTTGAAAATGTACTAAAAATAGTGAATTAAAAATAATATGCTGAAGCCGGGACTCGAACCCAGGTCAGCCGAGAGTCAACACAGCCTTAACTCACACGTGCTCAACCGCTCCGCCACTTGTGTTGTTTGTTAACATATTGAAACAATTAATACATAAATCAATCTGGAAATCAAAACCCAGTTACTCAGCGCGCCTAAATCCGCTCTCGCCGGAAATCCCGACGAATTCGTCAATTATTGACGTTTTTTCTTTTGTCATAACGGACGCATTTACAGCCATATCGGTTATAACCGAAATGAAACCATCAATTTCATTCATTGCCTTAAATTTCTATTGAAACCGAAATTACAATTCAAATCCAGGATTATACCTTGTTCATCAGTTAATTTCACGAATCTATTCAACTTTCGCTCAGAAAACTTCGCCGGAAGTCGCCGGAATTCTCTGTAAATTAACCGGAAAGTTTCGCCGGAAAACCGAATTCAATCCATCCTTTCTTTTTACCAAAAATAAGATCATAGGACTCATACTGACATCACTCCCACTCACCTTAAACCTCTGAAGAATCTCTGTCGCAAGAAATTTCACTCGCCGGAATTCTTTGCAAGTCGCCGGAAAACCGGGACTTTCATCTACACGGTAATTACCTCGATGTTTCTGTTTCATTCCATTATAAGACGAATTCTAACACCATTTCATCGCTCAGAATCAACCTCAGACGACATTGCCGGACTTTCTGTTTTCACCGGAAAACTTCTGGATTTTTCGGAAACCCGCTGTTAACCGGTATGATCATTCAAACATACTGATAATCATTACTCATTAGTTCAATTTCACATCTAATCCCTCCAAACTGCTAATTGACTCTAACAGCCGAAGGTCACCAGAACAGAGCCGACGAGCTTCGCCGGATTTTCTGAAGAAGACGATCTGTTCGGTATTTTCTTTCCCCAAACTCTTCGGTTCAATACTTTTCAATTGTTCATTTTGTTCATTAACCGAATTAATCAAGTAACAGTTGCTTTGACCGATGTCTGTGTTTTGAACGAAGAAGACGAGTTCAGTTATGTTATAAGATTAATTAAAATCAGTTTTATTAACGGGTTAGACACACAGTCCAGCGGTGGATTGTGTGCAAACAAATACGTACACGTCCCGAGTTCGATTCTTGACACACGCACCTTCGCAGTAATAAAATGTCCTTTTTTTTTTAAACTGAACCGGGTTAACTCCGTTAGATGTTAAGTATAATAAAAATCTGTATTTTAACCAAGTTAGACACACAGTCCAGCGGTGGACTGTGTGTAACATTAAGTCACAGGTCCCGGGTTCGAGACCTGTTGACGACACCGGTCCGATGATTTAAAACATTTTTGAAAATAAAAGAATTTTGAATAAACTGAGTTAGTATATAAATATAATTAAAAACAGAATTATTTCGGGTTAGACACGTAGCTCAGTTGGTAGAGCTGCGTGCACGTGAACGGGAGGTCTCGGGTTCGAGCCTCACCCGGCGCATACACTTACACAATAAAACCGGTCAACAAGTCAACGGTCAACAGGTCAACGGTCAAAAAGTCAACATTTTTTTATTTTTTTTATTTATTTATTTTATTTAAAAATCAATTAAAATACTTAAAAATAACATTTTTAAAGTTAGAAAATAGCCTAAAACTCACAAAAATATATCCAAAAATTCTATTAAAGTTGTTAATAAAATCCATTTATTTACCTTACTTTTTCATTATTAATTAGGTTTGTTATTCCTCGTTGATCAATCCTCTAAACTCGTGCGCAATCATCATCATTCACCGAACGCACCCACTGTGAGTGAATCTCTACAAATTCCCCGTTTAAATCACGTTTTTGGGGTGTATCATGTGTCTTACTATTTATTATATTTAAATCATTGTGCATACATCATATCATGAATAAATGTGTACCCAGCCTGTGTAAACTGTTTGTGTGATTATTGTTTAGATTTAATTTATTATTTTCAGCAATTTCATAGGCCGCCGCTCCCCATTACATTATGAGCATTGAGCATGTTCCCCATTTCATTATGAGCGTGAACCTGGCGTTGCCTACATACGATCGGCTCCGTTTGATTGAGCCTTGATCGCACAGACATTTATCATTTTCAGTACATGCAATACGATCGGCTCCGTTTGATTGAGCCTTGATCGCACAGTTTCATTCATGTTATATATTTATGCAAGTTGATATGTTATTGTATGTTGTTGGTTTGTTAATGTATGTTATTGTTTGTTATTGTATGCTAATTGTTGTTATTGTATGTTTATTTACGTTTGTTCATATATGAATAGTGCACAATTTTTCCATATAAAATACAACAAGAAATAAATAATAAATGTTTTCTAACAAGGTTCACTCGCCAACTTTTTGTTGATCCAAAAACCATTTTTACACATGATACAGGTGAACAGGATGAAGCAAGGAAAACATAGGAATTGCCTTAGAAGAAAAATAATGAAGTTTAGAAGGATGAATAGAACATGTTGTATTTGTTTAATATGATTGTATGATCTCTTTTAAATTGAAATAATAAATATGAAACATTATAATAAATGTCATGAGCTTTGATGAAAACCCAATCATGCCCCGATCACCCTTTTCCGCTACGGTTTGAGAGGTTCCATGTAGGATTTAGTATTGTCTTGGTTGAAATTTGTGTTACATTCATATCATCTCGCCATTTAAAGAAATTGGATTGTGTTCTATTTCTACATAAACTAACCTCTCCATCATAACAAACGAGAGAGGAACTGTCACCATTCAAACATGTATGCTATCAGAATTTGGACTCAGATATTGGTTGTTGTGTTTATTTATGCTCTAGAGTTACATCATAGAACCAATCATAACTTACTGATAAAACCAATGAAAATTTGACAAGAATATGGTGGATACGCTGCTGGTACTTCCTATATATAAGTATTCTTGTCAAAAGATCAGAGGCATTGTCAGGCGGTTATGAGAAGTTCTATGTAGGATTTAGTAATTTCTTGGTACATTGGTTGTGGCGTTTATTTATATTCTAGAGTCACATCATAGAACCAATCATAACTTACTGATAAAACCAATGAAAATTTGACAAGAATATGGTGGATACGCCGCTGGTACTTCCTATATATAAGTATTCTTGTCAAAGGATCAGAGGCATTGTTAGACGGTTATGAGAAGTTCCATGTAGGTTGTAGTATTAGAAGTTTTGCTTTAGGATATAACCATATCTTCCCAAACATATCAAAACTCTTACGCATGATATCATATTTAGTGAATCAACTCTGCTTATCAATATTTTTACCGTAGGCAACAAGAAGCGATTCCTGTAACAGGGTACTTAACCCTTACAAGGCACGTTACCGCCTCAAACAAAAATTTAAACCCTTACTTTTTCTAAGTATGTAACTGTCAAACTAAACACCATCATTTTAGTCAAATATGTCACTACTTAAATTTCGGGACAAAATTTCTAAAAAAGCAGGGGATACTGTAACGTCCGTCAAAAACCGGATTTACCAAACCCGCTCCATTTATTAACCGAACAATCAGTTAAAAATTTCGTTGCGTATTTAATGCCCAAATTATTTTTAAACGATACATAATTAATAATTATATTGGAATATATAATTTATATTTGAAAAAGTATTAAAAATAGTGGTTTAAAAATAAAACAAGGCTGCCGGGTTTCGAACCTGGGTCAGCCGGGTCAATCTGGT
The DNA here is from genome assembly GCA_947069175.1 of Scalesia atractyloides. Classification (NCBI taxonomy): domain Eukaryota; kingdom Viridiplantae; phylum Streptophyta; class Magnoliopsida; order Asterales; family Asteraceae; genus Scalesia; species Scalesia atractyloides. The sequence goes on from CAMTDV010000015.1 coordinate 42,573,620, forward strand.
CAACAATGACTTAACACACACACGTTCAACCACTGCGCCACTTGTATTCTTTGGTAATATATCCAGACAATTAATTTAAATAATGAAACAGAAATTAAACCCAGTCAACTGACGCGCCCAAATCCGTTGACGCCGGAAAATCCGACGATTTCGTCAAACGTCGTCGGTTATCTATGACTTAACGTAAACATTAACCTCACCATCGGTTATAACTGATGCCCAGTCCGTGACACAAGTTATAACCGCCGGAAAATCTTTAACCGACGAATCAAGACGGAAAACGGACCAAATTCGTCAATGTTCTGCCCTATAAATACCCCCGCTAACCTCTGTTAGCTTTTTCGCTCACAATCACACTCTTTCCCGACGTAATTCACTCGCCGGAGAATTTCTGCAACTCGTCGGAAAACCGAGCCTTTCACCTCTGAGCCTTACTGAACACCCAGAGCTCATACCGAAGCCACCCACATTCATCTCAAGCTCGTTGAAGACCCTCTGCCGCAAGACACACGTCGCCGGAATCATTTGCTGTCACCGGAGTGTCGCCGGCGAAACAGAGGAGCCACTGTTCGGTATATCTTACACTTAATCTCTCGTTCTTTCATTAATCTCACCTGTAATTAAGCGCAACACACTAAAAGAACTTGATTAAAATCGATGAACCAGTCAGTCTCCGATTCTGGTTAAGTCTGACGAAGAAGACGAAGTTCAGTATTGTATATGTTTAATTAAAATCAAGATATATCTCGGGTTAGACACACAGTCCAGCGGTGGACTGTGTGCAAATAAAACACGCTTACGTACCGAGTTCGATTCTTGTCCCACGCACACTCGCCTTAATAAAGATATTCTTTTTTTAACCGAACCGGATTCACTGAAATAGAAGTTAAGTTTAATAAAAACCGGAATAATAACCAAGATAGACACACAGTCCAGTGGTGGACTGTGTGAACGTTTAAACCACATGTCACGAGTTCGAGTCCAGACTACCGCACCGGTCCGGACAATTATCAACCTTTTTATTTAAAGCAGAAACGAAATTATTTAGTTTGTATATAAGTATAATAAAAATCAGATTATTTAACAAGTTAGACACACAGTCCAGCGGGTGGACTGTGTGTTAACTTAAACCACAGGTCCCGGGTTCGAGACCTGTGGAGAGCACCGAGCGAGTCATTTAAATTGTTTTTGAAATAAATGATTTTCGGATTAATTGAATTAGTACATAAATATAATTAAAAACAGAAATATTTCGGGTTAAACACGTAGCTCAATTGGTAGGGCTGCGTGCACGCGTACGGGAGGTCTCGGGTTCGAGCCTCACCCGGCGCACACTTATTACAGACCGAACCGGTCAACAAGTCAACGGTCAAACAAGTCAAAGTCAACAGTCAAAAACCAACATTTTTTTTATTATTTTTATTTATTTAATTACACTAAAAATACTTAAAAATAACATTTTTAAGGTTAGAAAATAGCCTTAAACTCACAAAAATATATCCAACAATTCTACTAAAATTGATTAATAAAATCCGCTTACTTACCGAACCATTATGCCATTATCTAGGTTAGTTTCACTCGTGGTTAAAACCAACTTCGTGCGCATTCAACATCATCAACCGAACGCACCCAATGTGAGTGAATCTTACAACTCCCCTTTTTAATTACACGTTTTGGGGTGTGTCATGTGTCACTAAAATTAACTCGTTTATTTAAACTTGTGCCATACCATATTGTGATCTAAACTTAGATTGTATATATTGTTTGTAGTTATGTATTTCATATTGTCAAGTTATATGCAATTCATTCATTAGGCCCATCAGTTCCTCGTGGGAGACGAGTTGAGCAACGCGTGCCTCAAAACAAATCCATTATTGTTCGTGTGTGCATTATTTAATATTTAATGATTGGTGAATAAGTTTACATCTATTTTTACTCATGTGTGGTTGTGCACTTTATTTTATAATCGATTCAATAAACTTGTTCAAATGTTTTTCATAGGATTCACTCGCCAACTTTTTGTTGATCCAAAAACCATTTTTACACATGATACAGGTGAACAGGATGAAGCAAGGAAAACATAGGAAATGCCTTAGAAGAAAACAATGAAGTCTAGAATGATGTTTAGGACATGATGTAATTATGATTGTAAATTTCCCATTAAATTGTATTAATGAATATGAAACGTTATAATAAATGTCATGAGCTTTGATGATAACCCAATCATGCCCCGATCACCTTTTCCGCTGCGGGTCGGGGTGTGACAGATTGGTATCAGAGCCATGACTATAGGGATATAGGATAGGTTATTAGACCCTTAGAGCCTATACTATAGTTGCCTAAATTTTAATTGTTTAGGTGGTTACATACAAACTTATGATGTTTATTTGTTTCATATTTGTTTATACTTACAGTCAAACATACATACTTACATACACATTCATCATACATATTTCAATGTTCATATATTCAAATCATCTTCATACTTTTGTTAATCAAAGATTTTGTCGCAATTTTCAAATCTCATCAAAGTAAGTTCTGCGACGGGCATGTAGTAACTGGAAGGGTACAAGTACCGGTAGTCGGAACGTCCTGTTTAGGTTGGCATTCGTATAAATCCAATATAACGGACCAGTTTGCCTACCTGGGGACTAACGATGAGAGTACGAAGGACCTATTAGGCCAAAGCATGCCACACCAAACGTCGTTCGAACTAACCCCACTTTGAGGTGTCACCGTGTCCACACCTGGACACATTCCGAATATCATACGTTATATACATATTTCTCGATTTTCTCCGGGTTTTAGTGTACGTAACCAGGCTAACACATGCGAACCATATGAAAAACCCGGTATTCATGGGGGCCCACATGATTACGAAGGTGAAGTATGGCGGCATGCAAGGCCCAATGACGAGCAAAGCCCAAGACATCCTATGGATGTAGTAGATTTATTTTGTCTATATTTATTTTATGAATGTTCATTCCTAAGTACGACCCATGATCCCAAAAACATCCAACTCATACTCTTGATATGTATTCCTTGTAGATGTCTTCTAGCCTCGCCCGTAGGAAGATGAGAGCAGGAAAAGCCCGCGAGGGCATGGCTGCCCTAATCGCTCAACAAATGGCTGCCGTAATACCCAACATTGTAATCCAAGTCCAACAAGCACTTACCGCTAATCCTGTCAACCAAGAAGATCAAAACGTTATCAACCCTCCCCCAAATACCACTAAATGCACCTACAAGCATTTCAAATCATGCAACCCTCCAAAATACGAAGGGACTGAAGGTGTCACCGCTCTCCTCCATTGGTTTGAAGAAATGGAGAACACTTTTCTAAATTGCGATTGCCCCGATGATCACAAAGTGCGATATGCTACCGGTCGTTTATATGGAATAGCACTTACTTGGTGGAATACAAAGAAGGCCAAACGAGGTGTTGACGATGCTATGACTTTGACTTGGGAAGAGTTGAAGGAAATCATGACAAGACGGTTTTGCCCAAGGAGCGAAATCAAGAAATTAGAAGATGAGTTCTATTCGTTGAAGCAAAAGGAAGGCGACCACACCACATACAACAAAAGATTCCTCTAGTTAAATCAAGTGGTTCCCAACTTGTTCACTCCCCTCTACCGTTTGATCGAGCACTACATTCGAGGTCTTCCGTCAAAAATTCAAGACTCTGTAATAAGTACCACGCCTGCAACTTTAGAAGCAGCAATGGAGTTAGCTACAGAGCTCACCGAAAACCGAATCCGGAACAAAGACTTCAAGGAGGAGAAGAAGAAGGATAAGGCATCGACTGAAACTTCAAACTCCACCCAAACCGAATCCCCTTCTCAACCCACTTTTAAGAGAAAACGAGATGGGTAACTTTTCGCTGTCACACAACGTAATCAACCAATTTCACAAGCCATACCCATCCAAGCTATCCCAATCACTCAAGTAGCACCCAACTCAACTTACCCAAGTAAGAAACCATACCTTGGACCTCACCCTCGATGTAACACCTGTTTTTATCACCATCCAACTACCTTACCTTGTCGACTATGTGCGAATTGTGGACGCTATGGTCATTTGAGCAAGGTTTGCCGCACCCCTCAAAACCAAATCTCTCCCCCTACTCAAAACATGATCCAAACCTATCAACAACCCCAATACCCCATGTTCCCATATGTTCGAGCTTGTTTCAATTGTGGCGACCCTACCCACTTTAGAAACATGTGCCCTCGATTGGTTAACGTCATAAACGCTCAAGCTCAATCAAACCCAGTTAACCAAGCAAATCAAGGAAACCAAATCGCTAGGCCACCAGCAAGAGGAAGAGTTTTCAACATCAACGCCAATCCTGTTGAAGATAATGACGGCCCAAACGAAACCACCCAACTAGTCCCCTTCACCGAAAATCAAGATTCAACTCCAATCGTTTAGTTTTATGTTTTTGTTTTAGAATCACATAGAACCAATCATAACTTAAGGATAAAGCCAATGAAAATTTGACAAAAATATGGTGGATACGCCGCTGGTACTTCCTATATATAAGTATTCTTGTCAAAGGATCAGAGGCATTATCTGGCGGTTATGAGAAGTTCCGTGTAGAATTTAGTATTGTTTTGATTGAAGTTTGTTTTGTACTTACTGATTTAGCATTTATGACATCTTATCATTTAAAGAAATTGGATTGTATTCCATTTCTACATAGACTAACCTCTCCATCACAACAAACGAGAGAGGTATGGTCATCATTCAAACATGGATACTATCAGAATTAAGACTCAAGTTTTGGTTGTTGTGTTTGTTGTAGAGTCACATAGAACTAATCATAACTTGCGGATAAAGTCAATGAAAATTTGACAAGAATATGGTGGATACGCCGCTGGTACTTCCTATATATAAGTATTCTTGTCAGAGGATCGGAGGCATTATCAGGCGGTTATGAGAGGTTCCATGTAGGATTTAGTATGTTTTGGTCGAAGTTTGTTCATCATACATTTTAGCGTATTCAATTTCATCATTTAAAGAAGTTGAGCTATGTCTCACTTCCACAATGACTAACCTCTCCATCACAACAAACGAGAGAGGTGTTGTCATCATTCAAACATGGATACTATCATAATTAAGACTCAAGTTTTGGTTGTTGTGTTTGTTGTAGAGTCACATAGAACCAATCATAACTTACTGATAAAACCAATGAAAATTTGACAAGAATATGGTGGATACGCCGCTGGTACTTCCTATATATAAGTATTCTTGTCAGAGGATCGGAGGCATTATCAGGCGGTTATGAGAGGTTCCATGTAGGATTTAGTATGTTTTGGTCGAAGTTTGTTCATCATACATTTCAGCGTATTCAATTTCATCATTTAAAGAAGTTGAGCTATGTCTCACTTCCACAATGACTAACCTCTCCATCACAACAAACGAGAGAGGTGTTGTCATCATTCAAACATGGATACTATCAGAATTAAGACTCAAGTTTTGGTTGTTGTGTTTGTTGTAGAGTCACATAGAACTAATCATAACTTGCGGATAAAACCAACGAAAATTTGAAAAGAATATGGTGGATACGCCGCTGGTACTTCCTATATATAAGTATTCTTGTCAAAGGATCGGAGGCATTATCAGGCGGTTATGAGAGGTTCCATGTAGGATTTAGTATTGTCTTGGTTGAAATTTGTGTTACATTCATATCATCTCGCCATTTAAAGAAATTGGATTGTGTTCTATTTCTACATAAACTAACCTCTCCATCATAACAAACGAGAGAGGAACTGTCACCATTCAAACATGTATGCTATCAGAATTTGGACTCAGATATTGGTTGTTGTGTTTATTTATGCTCTAGAGTTACATCATAGAACCAATCATAACTTACTGATAAAACCAATGAAAATTTGACAAGAATATGGTGGATACGCTGCTGGTACTTCCTATATATAAGTATTCTTGTCAAAAGATCAGAGGCATTGTCAGGCGGTTATGAGAAGTTCTATGTAGGATTTAGTAATTTCTTGGTACATTGGTTGTGGCGTTTATTTATGTTCTAGAGTCACATCATAGAACCAATCATAACTTACTGATAAAACCAATGAAAATTTGACAAGAATATGGTGGATACGCCACTGGTACTTCCTATATATAAGTATTCTTGTCAAAGGATCAGAGGCATTGTTAGACGGTTATGAGAAGTTCCATGTAGGTTGTAGTATTAGAAGTTTTGCTTTAGGATATAACCATATCTTCCCAAACATATCAAAACTCTTACGCATGATATCATATTTAGTGAATCAACTCTGCTTATCAATATTTTTACCGTAGGCAACAAGAAGCGATTCCTGTAACAGGGTACTTAACCCTTACAAGGCACGTTACCGCCTCAAACAAAAATTTAAACCCTTACTTTTTCTAAGTATGTAACTGTCAAACTAAACACCATCATTTTAGTCAAATATATCACTACTTAAATTTCGGGACAAAATTTCTAAAAAAGCAGGGGATACTGTAACGTCCGTCAAAAACCGGATTTACCAAACCCGCTCCATTTATTAACCGAACAATCAGTTAAAAATTTTGTTGCGTATTTAATGCCCAAATTATTTTTAAACGATACATAATTAATAATTATATTGGAATATATAATTTATATTTGAAAAAGTATTAAAAATAGTGGTTTAAAAATAAAACAAGGCTGCCGGGTTTCGAACCTGGGTCAGCCGGGTCAATCTGGTCAACAATGACTTAACACACACACGTTCAACCACTGCGCCACTTGTATTCTTTGGTAATATATCCAGACAATTAATTTAAATAATGAAACAGAAATTAAACCCAGTCAACTGACGCGCCCAAATCCGTTGACGCCGGAAAATCCGACGATTTCGTCAAACGTCGTCGGTTATCTATGACTTAACGTAAACATTAACCTCAACATCGGTTATAACTGATGCCCAGTCCGTGACACAAGTTATAACCGCCGGAAAATCTTTAACCGACGAATCAAGACGGAAAACGGACCAAATTCGTCAATGTTCTGCCCTATAAATACCCCCGCTAACCTCTGTTAGCTTTTTCGCTCACAATCACACTCTTTCCCGACGTAATTCACTCGCCGGAGAATTTCTGCAACTCGTCGGAAAACCGAGCCTTTCACCTCTGAGCCTTACTGAACACCCAGAGCTCATACCGAAGCCACCCACATTCATCTCAAGCTCGTTGAAGACCCTCTGCCGCAAGACACACGTCGCCGGAATCATTTGCTGTCACCGGAGTGTCGCCGGCGAAACAGAGGAGCCACTGTTCGGTATATCTTACACTTAATCTCTCGTTCTTTTATTAATCTCACCTGTAATTAAGCGCAACACACTAAAAGAACTTGATTAAAATCGATGAACCAGTCAGTCTCCGATTCTGGTTAAGTCTGACGAAGAAGACGAAGTTCAGTATTGTATATGTTTAATTAAAATCAAGATATATCTCGGGTTAGACACACAGTCCAGCGGTGGACTGTGTGCAAATAAAACACGCTTACGTACCGAGTTCGATTCTTGTCCCACGCACACTCGCCTTAATAAAGATATTCTTTTTTTAACCGAACCGGATTCACTGAAATAGATGTTAAGTTTAATAAAAACCGGAATAATAACCAAGATAGACACACAGTCCAGTGGTGGACTGTGTGAACGTTTAAACCACATGTCATGAGTTCGAGTCCAGACTACCGCACCGGTCCGGACAATTATCAACCTTTTTATTTAAAGCAGAAACGAAATTATTTAGTTTGTATATAAGTATAATAAAAATCAGATTATTTAACAAGTTAGACACACAGTCCAGCGGTGGACTGTGTGTTAACTTAAACCACAGGTCCCGGGTTCGAGACCTGTGGAGAGCACCGAGCGAGTCATTTAAATTGTTTTTGAAATAAATGATTTTCGGATTAATTGAATTAGTACATAAATATAATTAAAAACAGAAATATTTCGGGTTAGACACGTAGCTCAATTGGTAGAGCTGCGTGCACGCGTACGGGAGGTCTCGGGTTCGAGCCTCACCCGGCGCACACTTATTACAGACCGAACCGGTCAACAAGTCAACGGTCAAACAAGTCAAAGTCAACAGTCAAAAACCCAACATTTTTTTTATTATTTTTATTTATTTAATTACACTAAAAATACTTAAAAATAACATTTTTAAGGTTAGAAAATAGCCTTAAACTCACAAAAATATATCCAACAATTCTACTAAAATTGATTAATAAAATCCGCTTACTTACCGAACCATTATGCCATTATCTAGGTTAGTTTCACTCGTGGTTAGAACCAACTTCGTGCGCATTCAACATCATTAACCGAACGCACCCAATGTGAGTGAATCTTACAACTCCCCTTTTTAATTACACGTTTTGGGGTGTGTCATGTGTCACTAAAATTAACTCGTTTATTTAAACTTGTGCCATACCATATTGTGATCTAAACTTAGATTGTATATATTGTTTGTAGTTATGTATTTCATATTGTCAAGTTATATGCAATTCATTCATTAGGCCCATCAGTTCCTCGTGGGAGACGAGTTGAGCAACGCGTGCCTCAAAACAAATCAATTATTGTTCGTGTGTGCATTATTTAATATTTAATGATTGGTGAATAAGTTTACATCTATTTTTACTCATGTGTGGTTGTGCACTTTATTTTATAATCGATTCAATAAACTTGTTCAAATGTTTTTCATAGGATTCACTCGCCAACTTTTTGTTGATCCAAAAACCATTTTTACACATGATACAGGTGAACAGGATGAAGCAAGGAAAACATAGGAAATGCCTTAGAAGAAAACAATGAAGTCTAGAATGATGTTTAGGACATGATGTAATTATGATTGTAAATTTCCCATTAAATTGTATTAATGAATATGAAACGTTATAATAAATGTCATGAGCTTTGATGATAACCCAATCATGCCCCGATCACCTTTTCCACTGCGGGTCGGGGTGTGACAACTGGGCCACCAGCAAGAGGAAGAATTTTCAACATCAACGCCAATCCGGTTGAAGATAATGACGGCCCAAACGAAAACACCCAACTAGTCCCCTTCACTGAAAATCAAGATTCAACTCCAACCGCTTAGTTTTATGTTTTTCTTTATGATTATCTCAATTTTCACGTGTCTCAATTTTAAATTGGAAATTTATCCAAAGGTCTTAATGCGAATTATTATTTCAGTTTTGTTTTATACTCATTGATTTAACATTCATACCATCATACATCTCAACGTATTTCAATCTCATTATTTAAAGAAGTTGGGCTGTGTCTCACTTCTACTTAGACTAACCTCTCCATCACAACAAACGAGAGAGGGACTGTCATCATTCAAACATGTATACTATCATGATTATGACTCATGCATTTTTGTAGTGTTTATTTATGTTTTAGAGTCACATAGGACTAATCATAGCTTACTGATAAAACCAATGAAAATTTGACGAGAATATGGTGGATACGCCGCTGGTACTTCCTATATATAAGTATTCTTGTCAAAGGATCAGAGGCATTATCAGGCGGTTATGAGAAGTTCCATGTAGGATTTAGTAATGTTTGGTTGAAATTTGTTTTACACTCACTGATTTAACATTCATATCAACTCATCATTTAAAGAAATTGGATTGTGTTCCATTTTCTACATAGACTAACCTCTCCATCATAACAAACGAGAGAGGTATTGTCATCATTCAAGGACTCAAGTTTTGGTTGTTGTGTTTGTTTATGTTTTAGAGTCACATAGGACTAATCATAACTTACCGATAAAACCAATGAAAATTTGACGAGAATATGGTGGATACGCCGCTGGTACTTCCTATATATAAGTATTCTTGTCAAAGGATCAGAGGCATTATCATGCGGTTATGAGAAGTTCCATGTAGGATTTGGTATTGTCTTGATTGAAGTTTGTGTTATACTCACTGATTTAGCATTCATATCATCTTATCATTTAAAGGAATTGGATTGTGTCATCAATCAAACATGTATGCTATCAGAATTAGGACTCAGATATTGGTTGTTGTGTTTATTTATGTTCTAGAGTCACATCATAGAACCAATCATAACTTACTGATAAAACCAATGAAAATTTGACAAGAATATGGTGGATACGCCGCTGGTACTTCCTATATATAAGTATTCTTGTCAAAGGATCAGAGGCATTGTCAGGCGGTTATGAGAAGTTCCATGTAGGTTTTAGTAGTAAAAGTTATGTTTTAGGATATATCCTAATCTTTCAAACGTACCCAAACTCATATGCATAACATCATACTTAGTCAATCAACTCTGTGTATCCATGTTCCATATTCATACACTTTAGGCAACAAAAAGCGATTCCTGTAGCAGGGTATTCAACTCTTACAAGGAACGTTACCGCCTCAAACAAAATTTAAACTCTTACTCTCTTCTAAGTATGTAATTGTCAAATTAAAACACCATCCTTTTTTAGACAAATATGCCACTACTTAAATTTCGGGACGAAATTTCTAAAAGTAGGGGATACTGTAACATCCGTCAAAAACCGGATTTACCAAACCCGCTTCGTTTATTAACCGAACAACCAGTTAAAAATTCCGTTGCGTATTTAATGCCCAAATTAATTTTAAACGATACATAATTAATAAGTATATTAGAATATAAAATTTATTTTTGAAAATGTACTAAAAATAGTGAATTAAAAATTATATGCTGAAGCCGGGACTCGAACCCGGGTCAGCCGAGAGTCAACACAGCCTTAACTCACACGCGCTCAACCGCTCCGCCACTTGTGTTGTTTGTTAACATATTGAAACAATTAATACATAAATCAATCTGGAAATCAAAACCCAGTTACTCAGCGCGCCTAAATCCGCTCTCGCCAGAAATCTCGACGAATTCGTCAATTATTGACGTTTTTCTTTTGTCATAACAGACGCATTTACAGCCATATCGGTTATAACCGAAATGAAACCATCAATTTCATTCATTGCCTTAAATTTCTATTGAAACCGAAAATACAATTCAAATCCAGGATTATACCTTGTTCATCAGTTAATTTCACGAATCTATTCAACTTTCGCTCAGAAAACTTCGCCGGAAGTCGCCGGAATTCTCTGTAAATTAACCGGAAAGTTTCGCTGGAAAACCGAATTCAATCCATCCTTTCTTTTTACCAAAAATAAGATCATAGGACTCATGCTGACATCACTCCCACTCACCTTAAACCTCTGAAGAATCTCTGTCGCAAGAAATTTCACTCGCCGGAATTCTTTGCAAGTCGCCGGAAAACCGGGACTTTCATCTACACGGTAATTACCTCGATGTTTCTGTTTCATTCCATTATAAGACGAATTCTAACACCATTTCATCGCTCAGAATCAACCTCAGACGACATTGCCGGACTTTCTGTTTTCACCGGAAAACTTCTGGATTTTTCGGAAACCCGCTGTTAACCGGTATGATCATTCAAACATACTGATAATCATTACTCATTAGTTCAATTTCACATCTAATCCCTCCAAACTGCTAATTGACTCTAACAGCCGAAGGTCACCAGAACAGAGCCGACGAGCTTCGCCGGATTTTCTGAAGAAGACGATCTGTTCGGTATTTTCTTTCCCCAAACTCTTCGGTTCAATACTTTTCAATTGTTCATTTTGTTCATTAACCGAATTAATCAAGTAACAGTTGCTTTGACCGATGTCTGTGTTTTGAACGAAGAAGACGAGTTCAGTTATGTTATAAGATTAATTAAAATCAGTTTTATTAACGGGTTAGACACACAGTCCAGCGGTGGATTGTGTGCAAACAAATACGTACACGTCCCGAGTTCGATTCTTGACACACGCACCTTCGCAGTAATAAAATGTCCTTTTTTTTTTAAACTGAACCGGGTTAACTCCGTTAGATGTTAAGTATAATAAAAATCTGTATTTTAACCAAGTTAGACACACAGTCCAGCGGTGGACTGTGTGTAACATTAAGTCACAGGTCCCGGGTTCGAGACCTGTTGACGACACCGGTCCGATGATTTAAAACATTTTTGAAAATAAAAGAATTTTGAATAAACTGAGTTAGTATATAAATATAATTAAAAACAGAATTATTTCGGGTTAGACACGTAGCTCAGTTAGTAGAGCTGCGTGCACGCGAACGGGAGGTCTCGGGTTCGAGCCTCACCCGGCGCATACACTTACACAATAAAACCGGTCAACAAGTCAACGGTCAACAGGTCAACGGTCAAAAAGTCAACATTTTTTTATTTTTTTTATTTATTTATTTTATTTAAAAATCAATTAAAATACTTAAAAATAACATTTTTAAAGTTAGAAAATAGCCTAAAACTCACAAAAATATATCCAAAAATTCTATTAAAGTTGTTAATTAAATCCATTTATTTACCTTACTTTTTCATTATTAATTAGGTTTGTTATTCCTCGTCGATCAATCCTCTAAACTGGTGCGCAATCATCATCATTCACCGAACGCACCCACTGTGAGTGAATCTCTACAAATTCCCCGTTTAAATCACGTTTTTTGGGTGTATCATGTGTCTTACTATTTATTATATTTAAATCATTGTGCATACATCATATCATGAATAAATGTGTACCCAGCCTGTGTAAACTGTTTGTGTGATTATTGTTTAGATTTAATTTATTATTTTCAGTACATGCAATTTCATAGGCCGCCGCTCCCCATTACATTATGAGCGTTGAGCATGTTCCCCATTTCATTATGAGCGTGAACCTGGCGTTGCCTACATACGTTTCATTCATGTTATATATTTATGCAAGTTGATATGTTATTGTATGCTGTTGGTTTGTTAATGTATGTTATTGTTTGTTATTGTATGCTAATTGTTGTTATTGTATGTTTATTTACGTTTGTTCATATATGAATAGTGCACATTTTTCCATATAAAATACAACAAGAAATAAATAATAAATGTTTTCTAACAAGGTTCACTCGCCAACTTTTTGTTGATCCAAAAACCATTTTTACACATGATACAGGTGAACAGGATGAAGCAAGGAAAACATAGGAATTGCCTTAGAAGAAAAATAATGAAGTTTAGAAGGATGAATAGAACATGTTGTATTTGTTTAATATGATTGTATGATCTCTTTTAAATTGAAATAATAAATATGAAACATTATAATAAATGTCATGAGCTTTGATGAAAACCCAATCATGCCCCGATCACCCTTTTCCGCTGCGGGTCGGGGTGTGACACTCGGTATGGCCATTATGAGTTCTTGGTCATGCCCTTCGGTCTCACCAACGCACCCGCGGTGTTCATGGACCTCATGAACCGCGTGTGTAAACCGTATCTCGACAAGTTTGTCATCGTGTTCATCGATGATATACTCATCTACTCTAAAGGTGAAGAAGAACATGCTGAACATCTACGATTATTGCTGGAATTACTTCAACAGGAGAAACTATATGCCAAGCTTTCAAAGTGTGATTTCTGGATTCGGGAAGTTTAGTTCCTCGGGCATATCGTGAATGAAAAGGGTATCCACGTTGATCCCGCCAAGATCGATGCTATCAAGAACTGGGAAGCACCCAGGACACCGACAGAGATCCGCCAATTTATGGGTTTGGCTGGTTACTACAGACGTTTCATCGAGGGATTTTCAAAGATCACGCAACCGCTTACCACTCTCACCCAGAAAGGCACTAAGTATGCTTGGGGTGACAAGCAGGAAGCGGCATTTCAATTGCTGAAGCAGAAACTTTGCAGTGCACCCATTTTGTCCTTGCTGGAAGGGACTGATGATTTTGTGGTATATTGTGACGCTTCCATTCAGGGATTGGGATGCGTACTCATGCAACGTGATAAGGTCATCGCGTATGCGTCCCGACAATTGAAGGTTCACGAGAAAAACTACATAACACATGACCTGGAATTGGGAGCAGTGGTGTTTGCGCTTAAGATTTGGAGACACTACCTATATGGAACAAAGTGCACAATCTATACAGATCACAAGAGCCTCCAGCATATCTTTGACCAGAAGGAGTTGAACATGCGACAGCGTCGCTGGGTCGAACTCCTGAACGATTATGAATGTGCCATTCGGTATCACCCGGGTAAAGCTAACGTGGTAGCTGATGCCCTCAGTAGGAAGGAGCACATGAAACCTTGTCGGGTACGAGCATTACAATTCACCATTCATTCGGGGTTACCCGAATAGATACGCGATGCGCAGCTAGAAGCAGTTAAGGAAGAAAACATTAAGGCCAAATCTGTGGGAAAGATGGAAAGCGATTGGGAAGTAAAACCCAGTGGTGCCCGGTATTTCATGAATCGTATATCGGTACCTCTCTACGGAGACTTCAGAAAGCTAGTTATGGACGAAGCTCACAAATCCCGATACTCTGTCCATCCCGGTTCGAACAAGATGTATCAAGACCTTAAAGCCGCGTACTGGTGGCCCAACATGAAAGCGGATATAGCCACCTACGTTAGCAAGTGTTTGACTTGTGCGAAAGTTAAGGTGGAATACCAGAAGCCATCAGGGCTACTTCAACAACCTGAGATCCCAGTGTGGAAATGGGATCAGATCTCGATGGACTTTATCACCAAACTCCCGCGAACTCTGGGTGGTTGCGATACCATATGGGTAATCGTAGATCGTTTAACTAAGTCCGCACACTGCCTAGCGATCAAAGAAACAGATAAGACGGATAAGTTGACTCGTATCTACATTAAGGAAGTAGTTTCTCGGCACGGAGTGCCAACGTCCATCATCTCAGACAGAGATGCTCGTTTCACGTCCAACTTTTGGCAGTCACTTCAGAAAGCGTTGGGCACACGCTTAGATATGAGCACAGCTTATCACCCTCAGACAGATGGTCAAAGTGAAAGGATCATTCAGACCTTGGAAGACATGCTTAGGGAATGTGTGGTAGACTTCGGGAACAGTTGGGAAATCCATCTGCCTTTAGTAGAATTCTCGTATAACAACAGTTACCATACGAGTATTCAAGCGGCACCATTTGAAGCATTATACGGTCGCAAATGTAGATCACCGGTCTGTTGGCAGAAGTCGGTGATAGTCAACTCACAGGTCCTGAGTTGATACTTGAGGCTACTGATAAGATTGTGCAAATCAGAAACCGCATGGCAGCGGCACGAGATCGACAGAAAAGCTACGCTGATCAACGACGCAAACCGCTCGAATTTCAAGTAGGCGACCGCGTCCTACTGAAGGTGTCACCCTGGAAGGGTGTAATCCGTTTTAGGAAACAAGGCAAACTAAACCCACGGTACGTAGGCCCATTTGGGATCTTGAAGCGTATCGGACCCGTAGCTTATCAATTAGACCTTCCTGCCGAACTCAGTGGAGTTCACAACGTTTTTCACGTGTCAAATCTGAAGAAGTGTCTATCAGATGAGACCCTAGTCATTCCATTGGATGAGATTCAAGTGGATGAACAACTGCACTTTGTGGAACAACCTATCGAGATCATGGATCGTGAGATCAAGACTCGAAGGCACAGCAAGATACCGATCGTCAATGTTCGTTTGGATTCTAAGCGTGGACCGGAGTTCACGTGGGAAAGAGAGGACCAAATGAAAAGCAAATACCCACACCTTTTTGCAGCTGAGCAGCAAGCTAACGTTACCACCAACTAAATTTTCGGGACGAAAATTCTTTCAACATGGGGATGATGTGACAGCCTGGGAATTTCTTATACCATTGCTACCAAACTGAATCTTTGTGCGTTGCATTTCTTGTACCATTGCTACCAAACTGAATCTTTGTGCGTTGCATTCTAAACCGCGTTTACTCAATTTTCGGGACGAAAATTCTTTCAACATGGGGATAATGTGACATCCCGGCTTTTCAGGTATCTTAAACGCGCTACTTCATGGTTATTCATTCCTGCGCTAATTTGATTCGGAGAATTTAAATTACACGCTCGCAATAACTACGCTAACTTTGTGAACTCATCGTGTGAATTACGTGTTATGTGTTATTAGACGTTTATAAGTTTTGTGAATTATTATATCATCTTTTGATTTCGCGATTATTAGTTTATAAAAAAAATATATATATTAAATAAATAGCCGAACCGAACCGAGCCGCGAAACGTGTCGACCTCACTTCCTTGCGGCCCAAGGAACTAGCTTAAACTTGAGGCCCAAGTTAATGACCCAAACCACCCCCCCCCCTTTGCGGTTGCAAGCCCACCCCCACCCCCTTTCTTTTTCTTTCCTTTGTTTTATATAAATGAGGCATGCATGGGTTATGTTTCAAAAAAAAAAACAACAAACACAAACCCTAGCTCAAGGAAACCGACGGCAGCCCCCCCCTCTCTCTCTCATCTCTCGATCGCCCTTCAACCCGGATTGATTCCAATCTCGTTCCCGGTTCGCTAATCTTCATCGTATCAAGGTTAGGATTTTAATTGTTTTGCAAAGCACATTAGGGTTTATGAAATCTTGATCATGATTGGGTGTATTGTTTGAATCATTGTTATGAAAAGTGTTATGATTTATGTTTAGTTCGGTTAATTGTGCGAGTTTTTGCGATTGTGATGTTTGGATGAATACAAGAATCATGGGCTGCGTTTTGTGATAAAAATCATATTATATGATTAGGGTTTGCATGAGTATTGATGTACATGATGATATGTGACTAATAAACCTGTTCTTGATCATTATTATTTAGCGTCTCGATTGTTTAAGCGTGTTCTATTGCGATGAAAGTCGAAAACAGGTTGGTGAATGGTATTTACAGCCAACTTCAATTGGCTTTAACCTGGTCATTATTTATCGAAAAGTGGATTTTCTGAAGCCTAAAACGTGTATTTTTGAAAAACGCTTCTAATGGTGCTGGATTCATATTTTTCTGAGGTCGTTTGATATTTTTAAGTGGTCATTTAAGTGCAGTAACTGAAGCTGTGTAAATTCTGAAAATTTGTTAGTTGTTTATCGAGTCGGATCTCATAATCTATAGAGGGTTGGGTCACGAAATTTGTACAGCAACTGGAGACGGAAATTTCAGGAAACTCCCACTGGAATTTTGTTAATTGGATGAACGATGATTTTTAAATAATTTCTCCCGTGGACTGCAGTCAGAAAGCGACGAATCTGACTGCAGCCTAGTATATAAATGTTTATGAATAATTGGTTAAGTGTTAGGACTTGAAAATTTTACATTAAATTCTACAGTTTAGTTGACACCTCCTGTAAAAAAATTGGAATTTTTGGAACGTTGAAACTATTTTATAAAAATCCTCGAAAACAGCCCAGTTATGAGCGTACAAGCTGAAACATGATAATTTGCGTTTGTGTGTACCAAAGTGTTGTATGAATTGATATGTGTTTATGACAAGTTGGTTTGATCACTATTTTGGTATGATGATACTTTGCATGCATGATTGTGTTTTCGAATTGTTATTATGCGTGCCGCACTGTGTGTAAATTATGCGTAGGGTTTTGTCTCCGTGTGTTCACACACTAACTTTAAATCGGTTGACATGTTAGGACGCAATTAGCGGTCCCATCAATTGCTACTTTTGTGTTACACTAACCGAGCAATTAAAGGTGAGTTCACGGCCCCTATTTTATCCAGATTTAAACAACAGGGGGAGAAACATGTATACACTCTATAACTCTATCTTTTTACGTTATGCGAAATTAACGTCGTTAAACTACTCGGTAACTAAGTTAATGTTAATGTACGTTATGGTCACTAAGCAGCTATATCACGGAAGTCCTCGACAAACTCTCGGATCGTTAGTATTGGTTAGATAGCGGGGAAATTATAAGTAGTACTACTGGGCCCGACAAGACCCACCCGAGCTAGTCGCGCTAGCCGACCGGGTATGACCAGCCGAAACCCCATTGCGACCCAAAACATAACTCAACCCAAAAAACATACTAAACAAAATACAATATAACCCACTATCGCTACTAGCTACCCACTATGCATAAACCTCTAGATTCCAACAATCTCCCCCTAGGTTTATAGCATAGTGTCACAATGAGTTTCACTTGTTTCCTCCGCCTTCATCACCTTCATGGTAACCACCAAAATCCTTCGTTCGAACATGTAGAGCACCCGCAACAGCTGAAGTCCATTGCTTAGTTGCACCTTCATATTTCTCAGTTGATCTAATCTGATTTTGAGCCAACACTTCTAGATCTTCTAAACTCAAATTCAGTAAATCAACCTGATCAGTCAACCTGAACTGCAGCTCATCATCACAAATTATCAATGCTTGGCCCAAGGTTTCATCATATGCCCAAAAATGCATAGTTTTCAAACTTCCATCTGGTATTTTCTTCACCAACGGAATCGTCTTCTCCTTATCAGTGGATGGCCACATTACATTCTTAAATCTTCTGTTTGTATGTGGATACCAGGAGCTTTCTTTAAATAGGATTCTGCAGTATGCATAAATGGAAATCCTCTTGCCACTTCTCTCTTCAACCTCTCAAAGAACAGATATCCTCTACCACCAGGCTTGTCGTCAGTGTATGGAGCATTTGACAACCACGTTAAATCAACTTTGGTGAACATCTGAAACTGAGCAGGCCTTCTATACCACTCCACTAGCCCAATCTTCCTTTTAATCCACCACATCTTTCTGTCATGATCAAATCCCCAACTTACAACCCCTGACATGTTCCCAACTTTGTCATAGTGACTAATACCAACTTCCATCAGATGATGAGTAGCTTGAACATCAAGATCTTCTGGATTCAAATTCTTGTTCTTTATAACTACAAGCTCTCTCTTCTGCTTTAGTCTCTTAGCTTTCTCAGCATCTTTCCTTTTGTCAGTTGGAGTTTGAAAATATAAATCCATGGCCTTAGCACGTTCAGCATCATCTTTAGCAAAGATTCGAGCACGATCTTCATCAGCTTTCTTGTATCTTTCAAAACCGACAGGATCAGCAAACTCCTGCCCAAACTTCTTTTCAAGCTTTCCTCTAATATCATACACAATCGAAAACAATAAACCAACGTCACCCTGTAGCTGGTAAATCTGATGATCTTTTCGTACGACCGTGTCCTCCAACTGAACAATTTTAGCATCCTTCTGTATTGAACCTATTCAAGCACAACAATTTTCTTCTTCAAATCTCGAATGCTAATGTACTCATCGTCATCACTGGAATCATCAAAAAGTGGCATCTTCGCTCTTTCTTCACTACGCACTCCACTAGAACTACCAGGTTCGTCATGCACTGAAACAGATGAGCTACCAACTGCTGCTGTTCCTAGTGGCATCGAAATGGTGACTGGGGTTTCTTGCGGAGTTGATACACTAATTAGGGTCTCTGAGCTTGTTGGAATCTCTGGTACAGACTCAGATTCCAAATTCAAGCTTGTTTCAGTAGCCTTAGATGTAATAGGTGTCTTGGTGGTGGCAGCACATCTTCAAAATCAAATGCAGTCGATGTAGTAGCTTTCGAGCTCTCAAAATCAAAGTCATACAACCCCTCATCATCATCAAACATGAATTGGTCTTGCGTTTGTTCAATAAACATTCCAGGTCGAGGATCCCTTTTTCTTTGCTTAATTGGCTGAGAATCAGGGTCCTTTGGATCTTCGGTAGTTAGCACTTCATCTTGAACTGAAAGATCGGAAGGAGGATTTCCATCCTTTCAGTCACTGACTTCAATAACACATCTAACTTTTCTGCAGTGATCACCGATTGAACATTCGAAACGTTTGTACGAGCTTCAGCTTCAGGAGGAAGCTCTTCATCATCACCATCATCTTCAATAAATACTTCATCAACATCCGAGTCTATATCGAAAACCTCGGTCTCTAGTTCTTCACGAGCAACAATCTGAACCTCATGTTCCTTAGCAACTATCGCATTAACAGGAGCATTCACTGGTTCAACATTCACTTCTTCAGTCTCTGCAAACTGACCAAACTTCTCTAAATCAATTCTTCCCACAAACTTGCTTGCAGTATTCTTCTTTGGCATCAGTGCACTAAAACATGTAGGACCCATAGGCTTTAACTCCAAAGTATTCGGTTCGTTCCAACTCTGAATAACGTACGTTAAGAATCATCTGAATAAATCTGGGATACATAAGGAACTTGTCTTTACGCACACCATTAATGTTCCTCTTCATTCCTTCAAACACGTATTTAAAATAGTTGTAAGGCTCATTCGTGATCAGACAAAAAAAGTTGTTGACTGAGTACTATTGAGCTGATCAGTTCCTCCTCTATTCTCCGTCATGCACATCATGAACATGTGCATCAACAGACGCCAGTATGGATGCACGAACTTTTTCATCAGCGATGGATATGATCCTTCATAGCTCAGTCGTGGCAAAATAGCTTCAATCGTGCCAGCTGGAAGATCAGTCGGATCAGATTCTTGATCGTTGAACTGTAGAACCTCCCGAATAATCTGTTCGGTCACAGTAACGTTCTTCTTCTGAATAACTGCTTCTATCGATCCCTTGCCATTGTCTCCTGTAGCTTCAAACCGTGTCGTCTTCCAGGATTCCTGAATAAGGCTTTTGAAGACAATCGGGTTTTCTCGAAGAGCATGAGAAATACGGCAACTGTTTAATCCCTTGATCAGCGATGCATACAGTAGCTTGTGCTTCTCAGGAGGTGGAGCCAAATATCCTGCCTGATTGTGACCAGGAATAACCTTCAAATCCATACCTGCACAAATGTAACCATAAGTATAAATTTTGATCGAAGGCAAACTGTCGAGCATCATAATTTTTCAAGAATTTTTTGAACATCAACAAGCTGTTAAAAATTTGTCACCAGCTCAGAATTCGAGAAAAAAACATTTCAAGTTTTAAACACCAGGTTTTGAGTCGAAAACTCATGATCTCGAGTCGAATTCACAGTTGAGACTAGGTGGTCTCGAGTTGAAATCACATGATCTCGAGGCGAAATCACAATTGAGACTAGGTGGTCTCGAGTCGAATCAAAGTCAAAAACAACAAAAAAGGGTTGTGACTCGAAACAGGAGATTTCGAGTCTTGTGTCTTCATTCGCAACTTGAGTCGAAACCCCTTTTAACATATTTGACTGGTCAACATTTTGGATCAACAACCCTAAACATTCAATAATCTAGATGAAGACCAAATTAATATCCTGATTAGGGTTCTTAAAGTTCTTCAAACATTCATCAAGATCTTCAACTTTCCTGCAAATCATCAATCAAAACATCATCAATTGATCTAAACTACCTTCAACAATGATTGTTGATTAGTCGAGATCCGAATAAAATTGGCCGGAATCTAAGAAGGTCACCGGAGAGTGAGAGAGAATCACCGGAAGGTTTCGAGTGGAATGAGATGGTCAAGAGGCGAAACCACCTTTATACCCCACAAACAAACATGGGCCGGGCCCTTTAAAAGTGGGCCTGATTCACGGTTTCGAGTCGAAACCTACCAGTTTTTGGATATTTTAACACAATTATCAATTTTAATCATCCAAAATCAATTAAATCAAACATTTTCAATTTAAATAATCCTTTAACCTTCCGAGCACATTTTCAAGACCAAAACCTACCAAACAAAAACAAATAATATAAATAATTATTTACAAAAAAAACAAAGATAGGAAATATCAAAATTGCTCAGGAATCAAATCACGAGGTTTTTGGGCTTGACTTCACTAATCAACACTGATCTACTGTCGAATGATCCGAACGATGGTCAGTATATTTGTCCACCTAAACTCACCTCCCTAGACCTTTTCCATATGATGGCTGTAACCAGTTTTATCATGTTTTGAGTATTTTTTAACAATGAACACCCAGACAAATACTAGTCAAATCCCGGAATACCAAACAGCGCATTCTATCATGCCTGCAGTTTCCCTACCACATATTTCCACAAGTCTGTTCTAAATTTTTGAAACCTTGACTGGGACTGGATTGAGAAGAGAATAGAATAGATCAAATCAGAGATGATATAATATACAGATCAAATGAGCTTTCTCAGTTTGATATAGGTTTCTTGGGTTTCATTTGGGTACTAGAGGGCCTCTTTCGGGTGTAGAAAGATCTATAAGGCGACAGACGTACAGCTAGGTCTTTGCGTCCAAATAATTCAAAAACTGTGTTCGTCCCTTAATTGAGTCCAAATAAATATTTATCCAAACACTCATGGGCCCCTCATTAAACAGATTTAATGATGCATATCCAAAACCTTCGGCCACCACTATCATTTGTCCACCATGTTGACCACAAAAAAAAATTATGTGCAAAATGATAGTCCAGTAATAAATAGCGAAGGCCCAATCAAAAGATTAAGAATATGAGTGATGATCTCATAAAATCCTAGTGACTTTATTGTCTTCTTTAAATCTTCACCGTCATTTAAATCCTACCCGATGCACTTAGGTGGGCCCAAAAGTAAAGTTCAAAAAAAGCCTGAGCAATTTGAGAAATGGGAATCATGCATGGTCCAGAAAAAGCAATCATTGGGCCCATCATTACCCTAGCCCATGCAAACGAACATGTAACCCTAGCAGCACTCATCAGCCGCCATCACCGGAAAACCCCATCAAATCGTAGGCGCCAACTTCTTCCGACTGATACTCTTGACCGCCGCTATTCTCTAGCGTGCACCACCATGTCCCTCCACCATAAACCGCTACCTCCCAAGTCACCGGGTACCAAACGTGCCGGAAAAAGAACCACCGATTGCCGATCGGAAAACCACTAATAGCCACCGGTAACATCTAAACCCAGCATACGTCACCACTTCTCAGCCGCCAGAAACCATCTTCGACCATTCAAACACCTTGTGCCACCTCCACAATCACCGTGAAGATAATAACCACAATCTAACGTCGTCTTGCAACCAATCCATCATGCAGAAAGAAACCCAACAACTAAGTCGACACACTCCACCTGTTGCCACTTAATATCACCATACACCTTGCTCATGAACTTGAATCTGATGACACCATCTTCATTGTAACATATGTCTGACTCACTGCCAATTATCTTCACGTATAACAACATCAAAGCTCCAAACATACTAATTTTCGGTGAGAAACAAACTGAAAATGATGAAGTGATAGGAGGAACAATAAGCAGAGATGAATATCGAATAAGCTTGCTGATCCAAACAAAGAATAACCATGACAAACTCGATACCAAAGATAAGCTCACATCATATCTAATCGAAAATAATTCAAAACTGTGTTCGTCCCTTAATTGAGTCCAAATAAATATTTATCCAAACACTCATGGGCCCCTCATTAAACAGATTTAATGATGCATATCCAAAACCTTCGGCCACCACTATCATTTGTCCACCATGTTGACCACAAAAAAAATTATGTGCAAAATGATAGTCCAGTAATAAATAGCGAAGGCCCAATCAAAAGATTAAGAATATGAGTGATGATCTCATAAAATCCTAGTGACTTTATTGTCTTCTTTAAATCTTCACCGTCATTTAAATCCTACCCGATGCACTTAGGTGGGCCCAAAAGTAAAGTTCAAAAAAAAGCCTGAGCAATTTGAGAAATGGGAATCATGCATGGTCCAGAAAAAGCAATCATTGGGCCCATCATTACCCTAGCCCATGCAAACGAACATGTAACCCTAGCAGCACTCATCAGCCGCCATCACCGGAAAAACCCCATCAAATCGTAGGCGCCAACTTCTTCCGACTGATACTCTTGACCGCCGCTATTCTCTAGCGTGCACCACCATGTCCTTCCACCATAAACCGCTACCTCCCAAGTCACCGGGTACCAAACGTGCCGGAAAAAGAACCACCGATTGCCGATCGGAAAACCACTAATAGCCACCGGTAACATCTAAACCCAGCATACGTCACCACTTCTCAGCCTCCAGAAACCATCTTCGACCATTCAAACACCTTGTGCCACCTCCACAATCACCGTGAAGATAATAACCACAATCTAACGTCGTCTTGCAACCAATCCATCATGCAGAAAGAAACCCAACAACTAAGTCGACACACTCCACCTGTTGCCACTTAATATCACCATACACCTTGCTCATGAACTTGAATCTGATGACACCATCTTCATTGTAACATATGTCTGACTCACTGCCAATTATCTTCACGTATAACAACATCAAAGCTCCAAACATACTAATTTTCGGTGAGAAACAAACTGAAAATGATGAAGTGATAGGAGGAACAATAAGCAGAGATGAATATCGAATAAGCTTGCTGATCCAAACAAAGAATAACCATGACAAACTCGATACCAAAGATAAGCTCACATCATATCTAATCGAAAATAATTCAAAACTGTGTTCGTCCCTTAATTGAGTCCAAATAAATATTTATCCAAACACTCATGGGCCCCTCATTAAACAGATTTAATGATGCATATCCAAAACCTTCGGCCACCACTATCATTTGTCCACCATGTTGACCACAAAAAAAATTATGTGCAAAATGATAGTCCAGTAATAAATAGCGAAGGCCCAATCAAAAGATTAAGAATATGAGTGATGATCTCATAAAATCCTAGTGACTTTATTGTCTTCTTTAAATCTTCACCGTCATTTAAATCCTACCCGATGCACTTAGGTGGGCCCAAAAGTAAAGTTCAAAAAAAGCCTGAGCAATTTGAGAAATGGGAATCATGCATGGTCCAGAAAAAGCAATCATTGGGCCCATCATTACCCTAGCCCATGCAAACGAACATGTAACCCTAGCAGCACTCATCAGCCGCCATCACCGGAAAACCCCATCAAATCGTAGGCGCCAACTTCTTCCGACTGATACTCTTGACCGCCGCTATTCTCTAGCGTGCACCACCATGTCCCTCCACCATAAACCGCTACCTCCCAAGTCACCGGGTACCAAACGTGCCGGAAAAAGAACCACCGATTGCCGATCGGAAAACCACTAATAGCCACCGGTAACATCTAAACCCAGCATACGTCACCACTTCTCAGCCGCCAGAAACCATCTTCGACCATTCAAACACCTTGTGCCACCTCCACAATCACCGGAAGATAATAACCACAATCTAACGTCGTCTTGCAACCAATCCATCATGCAGAAAGAAACCCAACAACTAAGTCGACACACTCCACCTGTTGCCACTTAATATCACCATACACCTTGCTCATGAACTTGAATCTGATGACACCATCTTCATTGTAACATATGTCTGACTCACTGCCAATTATCTTCACGTATAACAACATCAAAGCTCCAAACATACTAATTTTCGGTGAGAAACAAACTGAAAATGATGAAGTGATAGGAGGAACAATAAGCAGAGATGAATATCGAATAAGCTTGCTGATCCAAACAAAGAATAACCATGACAAACTCGATACCAAAGATAAGCTCACATCATATCTAGTCGCCACCCATGTATTTTAACCAAACATTCAGATTTTGTGGATGAACAAAACCGCTGATGTGAATAAAGTTGCTGGTTGAACAAAGTCGTCAGATCTGAAACATCAACAAACAACCATCGACCATACCAACTTCTCTCATTACATCTTATACAAAACCAGATCTGAAATGACATAAAAAAAACAACACGACAACAAAATAACCTCAGATCTGCCTTATTTTACGTCTCCGGCGGGTTTCCGGTGAAGAGCCGTCTAAACCGAAATTGAAACGAGCCACCGAGGCTCTGATACCAATTGTAAGTCCCGTAAAACGGATCTTTCAATGATATCGCTCGTAATCTCGTGTAAGTGCGGAATCCAAACACAAGTTGATTCAAGAATAAGCAAACCAAAACACAATAATGAATAGATAATGAAAACAAACCAATAACTTGCATTTACCGCTTGACAATGACTGATACAAGTATCTTGCTTGGTTTCGGTTGGCTCTTGTTCTACCAAAACTGATCAACCCTAACACAATAACTAGGGATTGATTATATACAAGACCTATGTGGGCCGAAACCCCATATGACCAGCCGAAACCCCATTGCGACCCAAAACATAACTCGACCCAAAACACATACTACACAAAATACAATATAACCCACTATCGCTACTAGCTACCCACTATGCATAAACCTCTAGATTCAAACAGTCCCAGTCACTTGGTGCTATCATGTCTTGCCTACAAATAGGTGACTTGGGATGTTTGTCTAGCATGTTGTTTTGTTGATCAGAGGCGAAGCCCTGCTCGAGTCTGTAATCTTTACAAAGTTGATTAATACAAGATTCAGACGTGTTTGACAGTAATCATCATACTTGTTGCTTGTTTGATCACTCGGTTAACAATGAATTCCGCCTCTGTTAGCTGAGCAAATCTCACCGGAAGCTCACGAGTTGGGTCCGATCCTACACTCACACAGTGTAGATCTCCATAAATGCTTTTAACATTGGCAGGTCCGAAGAGATCCATGTGAAGCCTTTCTAACGGTAACTTGATTGAATTTAATAGCTTTTTCGGGTGAGATTTCTTGTGCTGCTTTCCTTTCTTGCAGCTCAGATAATCATTGTTCAAATGGAAACTTTTCAAACTAACACCCTCCACTAAATTGTTATCAACCATAAAATTCATTTTACTCAAATGTTTGTGACCCATCTTCCTATGCCATAGCACTAATTATTTCTCTGTAGCTTTAGTAACTAGATAAATCAGGAATACATAAACAAAAACGGAAATTAGACCAGAGAATGCAATTGCATTATAAGGTCGCAATTGAATAGATCGAGCAAGTTCGGATCGACGTAACATGAAACCTAATAGTTCGAAAGCGCTGTGGAGAGCAACAAAAGTCCACAGACCGCCTAATTGACACCAACGAGTAAAATCTCCTTGTGTTTCAAGACCCCATAGTAGTAACAAAGAATGTGCTAAACTATTAGCAGGAGGAGAAACTGCGGCAGTTAAGAAATTGCAGCCTTCCAAATAGGAACTGACCAATCCATGGGTATACCATGAAGTTACAAAGGTTGTACCCGTGAACCAACCCCTACGGCGAAATAGGCACAAGGAAAGAGCAATAGGCAGGACCGGCCTACAAAAACGAAACGATCCCTACGTAACCAGTCATCCAAAATATCAAACAAATAATTTTCGTCTTTGGTAAATTTACCAAAGGCTATAGTCATCGTAATCCTCCTATTCAACTACTTCGCCATTTCCGAACACCTCATAGTATTCGGGGCGTCCAAAGAGTCGATCATTCCTGCATGATTTTTTTCTCGTGCACTACCCCTTACAATACAATGGGGTTCGAAGATAAAAATCCTTTATTGGATTGGCCCATAAATTGACCACCCAGGTAAATTCATGAATTCAAATTGATTATTCCTTCTTATTATTAAGCATCTGAATCATGAATTGCCTTGTTATGACTCATGAATTAGATCTTTTCGTTTTTTAAAGAACTGTTCAAGGAAAAAGCAATCCCCTCGCCCACTACGGGTAGATCCTCAGACCTGCCCCCATATTCATCCATCAACTAAATAGTTTCTTAGATCTTGTTCATGAGATTAAGAAAAAGAACTCTCTTTCTATTCTAATTTTTATGTATACTATATTACCAAGCTTTTTATATTTCTTTTTCTTTGTTAGAAAAGAGATAGATTCCAATTTTTTCCTTCACTTCAATACTTAATAAAATAACAATATTCAACAAATAGAAGACTCGAAATAAGAGTATTTATCCCACATCCATTCTTCATATGATTGCCATAATAAAAATATTTGTTGCAAGAAAATAAAAAATTTTGGTATATCTAATAGTTATAAATCTAAATAGAAATATTATTATATTATATAAATATAAATTGATCTTGATTTTATATATATATATATATATAAACATATATGAAGAACAACTTAAGATAACTTATCATTTTTTAAAACACTCATAATGCATGATGTAACCCTCTAAAGCACATGAATGTTTATCTTTCCTATAACACCCTTTTGGGCGGCCATACTTAAACCTAAAATCACATTTCAAAAATCAAACCCTCCTCATCTCTACCTTCTCTTTCTCTCTCTCTCAAATTCCATCAGATCTAGATCTGCCCCCTTCTCTCGATTCACCCTTAAATCAAATAAGAAAGATTATGGCAAGTTCAATCATATAGATCCGGTGACAACTATGATAGATGTGGTGCGATGTTGGAGATGTTCAGCAACGATGACTAGATTGATAAGGTTTTAGTTTGTATTTGCACCTGCATGCTCGATTTCAGGCAAACTAGGGTTTGGTAAGTTTGAGATTCCGACGATTTCTTCCCTAATTTGTCTGATCAGTTGATTTTGTTTCTGGTTTTAAGTTTATGGTCTCTTCCAGGTCGTCTTCCTTCTTACGCAGATCAGTCTTCGTCTTCGAAAGGTTACTCGCGGGCTTGCTCAGGTATTCTGTCGTATGATTTTCTTCATTCCAGTTAACGCGATATTTTAAAATGTGTGAAACTACCATTTCCCATTCATCGATTTTTGTGCCAAAATACCTTAGACTTGTGTCTTATTTTGTGTTTATAATCTAATTTTGATTGTAAAGTTATAAAAATTCTATGATTATTATTGATTGGTTCATTATGCTAATTTTTGGTGTTATTTGTGAACAATTTTTCCGATATACATCGGCATTTCGGGCTGTAGTTATGGTGTGTTTGTGCCAGTTCTGCTCCATAAGCAAACACAACTGACATATTTGTTGGTACCGTTCTGTTGCTATATATTTTGATTTCTTTGCCTGGAAGATGTTGAAGGGTCCTTTCAAATGCTTTCAAGCAGGGTTCGGCTTCTATTATTGGTGTATCAGCAACTTCATTCGAGTTGGAAGATTCAGAAGTAGAAAAGGTTAACAAGCTTGACTTGAAGATTGTTTCAGAGGCAGAGAAAGTGTTTGTTACTGATGTTTAAGATTAGCTGAAACTTTGCTTTAATTATTTATACCACTCAGGTAAATGCGCTCTGATTTTTTAAGTAGTCTGCTGGACCATTGGCACTAAGCTGGCATTTCTTTTGATTTGATTTTGTTTCTTTTAGACTAATAAGAATTATATAAAAGTTCTTTTTGCTGAGGAAATTTGTTTGTTTGATTTGTGAGAAATAGGTGATCGGTAGGATAAATTTTCAACTTTTCATATTTGTCATAATTAACTTTGATTTCCATCTCATTCTGGTGATCTTTCTAAATAGGTTGAGGATGACTTGACATGGCCCTGGTGATGAGACTCAGGCTCAAGGAAATGATATTGTATTTCTTTTTTGCCATGTATATTTTATTAAGGTGGCCTAGACTATTTTATCACCTAACTTATATTATAGTATTCATTTTTGTAACCAAATAACAAAACTTTTTCTCATCATTGTCACCCGTTAAAAAAGAACTATACCAGTTGCGAGTGAAAATTTGGTTACTTTATTTAATTTTTATCCACAAAGTATGAGTAGCTTATTTTGTTACGGTGGTGTTAAGTTTACGCATTTTCTACTCCCACATTTACAGAACTGAAACTGAAACTCCCAATTTACTCGGCCTTAAATTTGTTTCTAACAACGATGTTACATCTTCCTCAGTTGCGCTTTTTTAAACCTAGCTTGCACAGTTGGTTGAAGCATCTTTGAGTCCCCAAGGTGTTTTTGCTGGTGAGCCATGTGATTGACTAAAGGTACACCAAGTGATTGTTTTTCCTCTCATTTTTGTTATCTCTTTTTGGCTAAAGTTTGTTATTAAACATTATTTACTTTAACCATGATAAGGAGGAGAGCCAGAGATTCATGATTTCATTCATGGATCAGATATTATAAAACTTAAATCTACCCTCCCTTAAATCAAAGAAAGTAGAGAAGTTTTTAGTTGATAAAGTTAATGAATATCCTGGTGAAGTATCTATACTTGTACTTGGCCCGCTAACAAATTTGACATTGATAAGTTGCAGTCTTTTTATGAATATTCTGGTTGCGTAACGGCTTATTTGAGTTGGAACCTTTTAGCATGAGCCAGCTTGTTGAGTTGCGAGCTGGCTCAAGTTTTATTCGAGTTGACCTTGAGCTTAAGCTTTTACCTGGTTTTTTTTGAGTCTGCGCATTAGTTAAAGTTGGCTCGCTCATCTTGCTCTATATCCAGTCCAATATATTTCTTTTTCGCTGAAATGTTTTGAGTCTTATTCAATTATTAGTTAATATGTTTTGAGTCTTATCCAATGGTTAACCTAAATCACTTGTAGTTAATTTTGAAATAACCTTTTTAATTTTTATGATTTTAATTAAACTGTTTCAATTAGTGTGTCATATCCATTCCGCTAATAGTACTATACAAAATATCACGAAGGAATTGATCAAGTAACAAAATACGAGTACCTCGTAAACTGTCGTTGTCGCTGCATCGCGCGGGTTTCTCGCAATTCAGAGTCAAAAGCACACAATACTGAGAATAGGCTGGATGTAACTGTGGCGGACCCAGGAATTATTTGTTGGGGGTGCGGATGAGGCGTTCAACCATATTTTCAAGAGGTGCGGTCGGGTTTTTTGCCTAAATTATACACTAATTTTTTTTCAAGGGGTGTGGCCGCCCACCCACGACTGTGAATCAACAGTGGATTTAAATTCAACATCTTGAACAGGCCCCTGACATTGCACAACTATGTTCTTCTATCTGTAAGACAAAAGGAATTATCTTTTTGTTATTGCACCGGCTATTGTTTTATTTTATTGAAGTATACATGATGCATTTGAATATTTAACACTAGAAAGATAGATGGTTGATAAACATATATTATTTGATATATTCTTGAAATATAACTATAGAGGTCGTGATATCACTAAATCAGATCAGGTAAAGTTCTTGTGCCACTTAACCCTTCTCCTAGGATTCTCCATAAAGTATTGTTGCTTCTGCTGATGGCTGATTTTTGGTGGCGATGGCTCATGTTAATTTCTGGATAGATGGAGATTTGTCGACATAAAGAGATGCATCAATTTTCAGCTCGCCGGAGTTTATGGTTAAATGGTTTGTGTCCAGCCTCTGGTTTTGCTTAACTTCTTTAGTGTCAGATCTGTTTAGGTTGTTTAGAGTTCCTTATTAAATATTTCTTATGTTTTTTGGGTTGGATTTCAATGCAGTTCATCTTTGTCAGAATTAGAAAAATAGTAGGAACCAAAATCAAACTGGAATTGTTTCAAGAAGGTTCCAAGGTATGATCAGAATGACAAAATTCCCAGAATTTTATTTAAATTTGCATGATTCCTTATATCGGGTGTGCTTTAATAAGTTTTTTTCCCATGTAGTTCTAAAATCTACTCCATTAAAACTATATATTTCTATCATTATAATGTAGGTCAACGCCATAAAGTATGGAGTCGTTCCTGTTCTTGTGAATGTGCTGATGACAGATTAAGATAAAGCTACCGAATGCGTTGTCCTTTGGTTTGTCCTTTTCACTACCGCATGAGTTTTTGACAATTCCTTGTTTTTACAGACAAACCCGAGCAATGATAATTTAGCATCGCTCAAGGGTAGCGCCAAGGGCTCTGGGAAGGGTAACGCCGCTTTTCTGCTCCCTTTCTCTCTCACCTAAATCAAGAAGCATATGATTGTTTAATGGCTCAATTTGAAGATGTTCAGGTGGTTCTAAGGTTTGATTTAAAGACTCACAACATTATTTTCAACAAACGTCGCCCCTCTATTGACAACATCACTGATGACATTATAGCTTAACTATATCCGTGGGTCAGAAACAGAACCAAGTATAGTTAATTGAATAGGAAGAGGTGGAGGTGTTTGCCTAGGAGTTGTTTTGCCAAGTGGTTAGGGTGTTGTTTAGTTTTTCCAGCTTTCTTTGGGTCTTTCATTTGTTTTTGTACCCTTTCCAGTTTTGTGCTGGTTTTTTAAATAACATCTTGGTTTGTTACTGGCAAAAAAAAATAAAAAATTAAATGACTTTCTTTGATTTGTTTTGCATGACAGTGACTTCCACTGTATAAAGCAGTTTGCAGGATACATATGTATTTTTCAAAATAGCATTGTCCAACCGGCCAGCCATGTGCAAGACGATCCGATAGCAAGGACCGGACCGGAAGAAGTACTGGTTGCCGGTCCGGCCTTAAAACAATGGTTTTGTTCTGTAAAGTTCTTTTGGGGAGTAAGTAATTGTAATTTCAGTTTTATCTTCATATGTAACAAAAAGACCTTAGTAATATGATTCTTTTTTTAATAAATTATAGACTTATATCGTTTCTATAATAGAACCCCGAGTGATTGCAGGGTGTTTTTGTATTTGGTTGACAGGTTATATTATTTTTTACTTCTCATTTTATAAATAATTGATGCAGTATACAAGTGTACGATCATTGCAACTATGTTACTACAACAACAAAATACTTTAGTAATGTTAAAGTGAACTAGGAGGCTACACACGTTAAATTTGAACTTTGAAATTTTAATTGTTTGACGGAGCTGTGAGTATTTGCCTCCTCACAAGAGAAGGCACCGCGTCGTTATATCTTCATATTAATAACCAACTTTCTAGGTGCTTTTAATTGTTCTGTGTCTAATTCGGTTTGTTTACATCCTTTTAAAACTCTTTAAATCCTTATGATCGGTTTTGAAGTACCTTAACCGAAAATTTAGATTTTAGTTATGACCCAACTGAACTGAACCACTTCATGCACACAATTAAAATTACTAACAAGTGTTGTGTTTTTCGTTGCATCGTGAATTTGGTTTTGGTTATGGCTCAAAACCGAACCGCCCCGTACATAACCCTAAATCACCAACCTAACTGATATGTTTCCCGCCGCATCGCGCGGGTAAACGACTAGTATATATATATATATATATATAGGATTCGGTTCAAGAGAGAACCAATCCCAGTTGCGAGAACCATGAGAACTCCTATCATCCAATAACATATTTACACATCATCTATAACCAAATTAAATCAAAAGGGTATTTTAGTCTTTTACTTCTCATATCACATCTTTTCACTCTCTTCCATTTAAAAATCAACATGTCACATCTTTTCTATTTAAAACTCAACATGTCACATCATTTCTCTCTCTTCTATTTAAAATTAAACATGAGACATCTATTGAGTCGTGATTTTTAGGTGAGTTCGTTTGGTAAAATCTTCAAATCGGGGTGTCGGGGGCGTAAAAAGATGTTTGGCGTAAAAAAAATCTGTAAAAAAGTTTTTGAAAAAAAAATTGTAAAAAAGTTTTTGTAAAATTTTTTTGTTTGGCGTAAATTTTTTTTTGTTTTTTGAAAAAAAAAGTTTAAACCCGTAAAAAAAATTGTTTTAAAGTTTAAAACCACGCGTAAAAAAAGTTTAAACCCGCGCGTAAAAAAACTTTTATACCGGCGCGTAAAAAAATTTAAAACCGCGCGTGAAAAAAGTTTAAAACCGGCGCGTAAAAAAGTTCTAAACCGGTGCGTAAAAAAGTTTTAAACCGCGCATAAAAAAGTTGAAAACCGGCGCGTAAAAAAGTTTAAAACCGATGCGTAAAAAAAGTTTAAAACCGGGCGTAAAAAAAGTTTGAACCCGCGCGTGAAATTATTTAAAAACGGCGCGCAAAAAAAGTTTGAACACCTTCGTAAATTAATTTTTTTACTGCATGATTAAAAAATAACATTAACTAAATCACAAACATTAATTAAATCACAATGATTACAACTTTAGTTACCAATCATTAAAGAACTTAGTAAAAATACCAATTTACCCTTATCCCACTAAAAACAAAATCTCATTAATTAAAGCACAATGATTACAACTATTTTATTGTCTTTTAATCTCATCAATTAAAACACTTTTGATCAATGACTTATATTGGTTCCTACGTTTCTCACAACTCAACGTATATATATATATATATATATATATATATTACTTTTATACTTACTTTACTTAATTTTAACATGTGATGTTGGTGTATGTATAACCATGAACATACTAAAGGAAAACTAAAAAAAATTACATCTATAGAAGAATTTAGTATTGTATTATGTTTACTCTCGTCCATCGAAATCATTTAAATTAGATTAAATTATAAAAATCGTCATTTATGTTGACACTAGATTACAAAGTGTGTCCTTTGTCTTCAAGATGTACAAAAAACGTACTCAATGTTTGCAAACCCTTATGTCCTTTAACCCTAACTCAGTTAGTTTTTATAGTTAAATCAGGATAAATTGGTAATTTTACTCATTTATTTAAAATCCCTTTAATAAATAAAGCATAAAAAGATTTTTGAAATATCAAAAATGTATAAATACATAAATATATTAGTCTCTCCATCTCTCTCTCTATCAACCCTCTTTCTCTAACGCTTTCTCTGTCTAACTCTCTCTAGTTCACGTTCTCACCATACCACCACCACCATTAACCACCTTCCTTTTTCTTACCCATCTCTCCATATGTTCTCCATAACCGCCAGGCGACCACCACCAACCGTGTAGTCTGAGTTCTTTAGTGATGAGATAAAGTTGATGTCTACTTTCGTAAAAGTGGGGTGCATGACTGAGTCTTGGAAAAGTTGTTTATCGTATTCTAAAGTCATGTTCGCGGATTGACGCCAAAGTCTTCATATGGTGGTAAAAGCACACACGAATGCTTATCTTTAACTTTGCAAGGCAAATGAATTGTTTTCCGGACTATCCGCTAGGAAATAAGGATGTTTTGTTGTTTCAGTTGCTCCGAGGTGTACGAAGAATCATGACTAAAGAAGATATAATGGATCTTTTAGAAAAAGAAGTGTACCAGTTGCTCACGAAATAGACTATACATTTGGGATCGTTGTGAAAGACAAAGATTACATTATTGATTTTGAACAAAGAAGAGAAGATTAATGTGTATTGATAGATAATCTGATTCCGATGAACATTTGCTGATTGAGAAGATTACAGATTTCCTGATCTATCTATCAGGAGTGTGCTTAGATATGATTACGAAAATTGGGATTTCAGATTTTCGCGGGTATTCATTGATTTGAAGTTTTCGGGGTGGTGATTCGAAGTTCTATCAATTGTCGGTAGCGTTTTGAAGATCAAAGGATCGAGCATAAGAGAAATGCGCTAAACTGAACACAGATGTGGTTAAAGAAAAAACAGAGATGCTGCGTTGTTTAGTTTCAATTTGGTGATTATTCGAGAAAATTTGTCATTTAAGTAAATATGAGGCGGTCGGCAGCCTTGCAACCAAAGAACTGACGATTAATTGTTGGAGACAATTATTTAAGGGGGAATTAGTGCTTTAATGTTGATAATGCAAACCAGGATCATCAATTCAGGGAGAATTTGTTGACGCATTCTATGACATCGGCAGATACCTTGATTGAAATTGAAGAATATTCAAACACGACTCTCAGATTTCAAGATCAAGACAAAGCTTTGACAGTAACGGACAAGGGGGAAACTGTTGATGCACTTTGTGTCCGTCACTGTGCGAATAGGCTAGATAGAGCATGTGTTGAATATTGTATAGACTAGATACGAACACACAGCCCTAGTACGAACGTTGGATGAGCAAAAGGGACACCATTTGTACGAAATGGGGCACCACTCGTACGAATGGGACACTATTCGTACGAATAGGAAACCATTCGTACGAATTACTCATCCCTATATATATGAGTTGTGTGTTCATTTGTTTGTAAGTTTTGGAGGCTCCCTGAGGGGAGACGCTTGCGGAATCTCTCCAGGATTACTGCCAGCCTGACAAGATGTATGCCCTTTCGGTATGAATGAATAAAAGCTTCCGCTGATTCTATCTCTAGTCCTTTCTTTAATAACATTCTACCAAATCGGTTATCATACGCCCAAACTTTCGTCTAAAACCATCGTCCCGGGGACCTACACGAAAGTTTGCCGCTCCAAATAATATGCGTCGAGGGACCGCTATTTTGTACCCGACATCATTCAAGCTGGTGTAGTGGCCCTTCGTTTCTATCTTCTTTACCCAAACTTTCTTATGTTGTAAAAAACCCTTTATGGCGTTTTTGGTAATATTATAACAATGACCAACAACAAATCAATGTCCTATGACAAATTATCATAAAAGTTTTCATTTTGATCGTCAATATTGAAAAAAATTCGCTTGTCAGTTCAAGTACCTAATTGACGATGAAGCGAGATGAACCTGGGTGGGTACGCCCTCCTATATCATGACATTACAAAATTTATGTTACAAACAATTTTAATGATGGAGGAACTATCTCTAAAAAGGGCAGCTTCATCAACCATCATATATATAATTCTAAGGACATATTCTCCCAGATACATGTTATAAATCATTTTCTAAGAGTTTTTAACAAAAAAAACATTTAACATAGCCATACCTCATCAAATACTCCAACTACTTCAATCTACACACCAAGCACTCCAAATTGAGGGTTTTTTTTAAATCTTTAGCTAAAGTCGTCTCCAATGCATACACTTCTCTAGCGTGCTACAAAGTTAAACTAAAAACATAAGCAATTCACCTGGATGCATATACTAACATTATCATAAAAAGAACAAATGTGTTATATATCCTTCCAATTACACTTTTGCCACTACAAGAAACATTTCTTAACAGACAACTTAAAAGACTATATTTAAAAAGTATAAATCTCAACCTCTTATTATGTTTGAGGTGATCACTGGTCCAACTAACACAACTGATAAAGAGACAGTACACCTAGTAAGTAATCATCAATTAACCAATCAAAAGATTTAAAAGTTTTGAACTGAATTTCTAAATTTCACTGGCTATATGAAAACAGAAATGGGAATTAACTCAAAATATATCATATAAAGCGGGCAAAAGGTAAAACATAATGTCAAAAATATAATTTGTTTTTGAATAAAAAATTACAACCATGTCATTTAATATTGGAAAGGGGTACATTATCCTTTTTATAATCTACATATACGATGGCGAAGCTTGAAAAAAAAAGTTCGGAGGATCGGAAAGCACCGGACCTAAAAAAAGAATTTCTATGTTCGGGTTGGACGTCGGTGATTCGGTTAGGTCGGGTCAAACATTACAAAAAGATTCAATAAGTTTAGGGCTAAAATTCACCCCTAAATTCAACCTAAATCACATAAATTGCAGCCCTAAATTACACAAGTTAACTTCCTCATGGCGTAATCTAATAACACAAGTTAACAAATCACCCTAAATTTCAAAAATCTAATAGTTACAGAAAAATTCAACAAGTTTAGGGCTAAAATTCATCATTAATTTCAACCTAAATCACATAAATTGCAGTCCTAAATTACACAAGTTAACTTCCCCATGGCATAATCTAATAACACAAGTTAACAAATCACCCTAAATTTCAAAAAATCTAATAGTTACAGAAAGATTCAACAAGTTTAGGGCTAAAATTCACCCCTAATTCAACCTAAATCACATAAATTACAGCCCTAAATTAAACCTAAAGATAAAAAAACACATACCTTTAACCATAGGAAGATTGAAGAAGTTGAACAAGACCACAACAAGTAGCGTGACAGCTTGCAGTCGAATAAGAGCAGGCATAGCAGCAGCGTTCCCCCCCCCCCCCCTTTCTGGCTTTTGTTCAGGTTGTAGTCCCAATTAAACGAATTTGGGTTTTTTTATTTGATAGATTAGGGTGGGCTAGAGATGGGTATAATCGGTTCCTTTTTATACCCGGAACCGGTTCCTAACCGGACCCGGTTCCTGAATGTGTGTTAATGGAACCGGTTCTTGTTGTAACCGGGTCCGGTTCCTACCCGGGTTTTAACCATTAAAACTAGAACCGAGTGTACCCGGTTCGGGTCGGGTTGGAACCGGTTCCAGTTCCTTAGAAGAACCGGTTCCTAATGTTACAATTAAATAGAAAAGACTGCAAAGACTATTAGAAACCTATTCATTCGGTCAATTCAATGAAAAAAGCTGCAAAACTATTAGAAACCGATTGTAAATTCCTTGCCTTCTTGCCTCTTGCATCCCAATATCAATAACTTACACTTTCAAACTTCCACAATTAAAATGGCGTGCAACAATGAGGTTGTGATGGTTTATATCTTGTAGGTGTAAGTTAACGGTA
Organism: Scalesia atractyloides; assembly: GCA_947069175.1. NCBI lineage: Eukaryota > Viridiplantae > Streptophyta > Magnoliopsida > Asterales > Asteraceae > Scalesia > Scalesia atractyloides. The sequence continues at coordinate 42,611,599 of CAMTDV010000015.1, forward strand.
GAGATGGACATATCGGGTTTTTTGTCCTCCCCGGAACCGGGTTCCGGGTACGCACCGGGTCCAGGTAGGAACCGGGTACGAACCGATTTTATTTATAAAATGTGGAACCGGGTTGGAACCACCGGGTTTTTTTGAACCCGGAACCGATTCTACTATTAGCCGGGTAGGAACCGGAACCGGTTCCAGGTCGGTTCCACCGGGTCGGGTTTGGAACCGGTTATTATGCCCACCTCTAGGGTGGGCATTCTATTTGGGCTATATAATGAATTAGGCTATATAATATACATTCTTTCAAATATAATGATTTGGGCTATATGATTTTTGGGCTAATTAAATATTTTATTTGTGCTATATAAATAAAAAAATTATAAAACCGGAGGTCGAAAACGTATATGCCTATTTTTTTTATAAAACCGGGGGTCAAAAACGTATATACCTAAATTTTTTTAAAACCGGGGGTCGAAAATGTATATACCTACAAAATTTACCCCCCCCCCCCCCCCCCCCGGAATCCTGTGCCCCAGTATCTATACTAAAATTATCTCAACCAAAGAAGCAAATCATCTCTTCGTGTAAACCTCATGTGAGTATGTCCATTCAAATTGTATAAGGGGTCAAAACGAAGCACTCACAAAACTTATCAATGTAAAATGGGTCGTAGTAGTAATATACAAAAAAATATATATTACCATAATAAAGTATATCTGAACTTTATAGACCCAAAAAAATTCAGGCCAAGTTGCTTCCTAACCATTAGCCACTTGTTAAAAGTGCAGCTTGATTGTTGTCATTGTAGAGAAAATGATATTTCTTTCATATGGTTAAAAAAGAAGCATGCAATTAATGACAACTTTACTAAGTATATGTGGTCTAATCTTTTTTTTCTTGTGACACATAAACATAAAAAAATCCTGTCAATTTCATATGAAAAATGTCAACTGTGAACTCATTTAATTCTTGTTTAGAAATTTCTTCTTTGAACATACAAAAAATATTGGTTGTTATAAATTATATTTAGATAACAAGAGAGAGAAGCGAAACTCAAGAGATTATTCCAAAACAACAAAAATAAATATTGATACACCGACCGCCGACGATTGGCTAGCATTTGGGGTAGATAAATAAGACCTTGATTTCTTCGAGGACCTTGTGTTCATGACCGGGACCTTCTGTCATTTAGAACTTTTTCTCAAAATATCCCACGGTTTAAGATATGGGAAATTTTTTTTCCTTCTTTGGTATTCAATCGACGCATTTTGTTGCACCATAGCATCATCTAGGCAACTATCTTTAGAGTTCCACATTCTAGCGTAGATTGCGTTGTAGTCGGAGACATTCGTCCTTATGTCCCGCCACTTACCTGTAATTTGGTCTTTTGAACGACAGTCGTCTCCTTTTTTTATATCACGAAAAACAATTTCATGATTCGCGCCCAAAAAGTGTTTTCCTTTTGATAGTTGGCTACACGTAAACAAAAATGAATGTTATCATTTTAACCAAAAAAATATACACGAAAAAAATTACCAAAAAAAATAAATAAATATATACATACCAACTTTAGGGTCCTTAGCTATTTCTAGACAAGAACGCGCCAAAGCGGACTCCTCAACCGGCGTCCATGTCGTATGCGCTCTCCTAACTGGCGCCTCCTCCAAATCCTTTTTCTTTGACGAAGACCTTTTGCGGCTTTGTGGCGGACCCGCCTTGTCGGGTGGCGTCTCCAGCACCACATTGGGTTGTGATTCGAGAATAGCGTAGTTTGGAGACATTTGTTGTGGAGATTGTTGAAAACCCAGTATATTTTGTTGGTGGCCAAACTTGCTCATCGGCATGTTAGGTTGTCATAGCTCTCATAGAAGTCGGGGTTGGTCGTCATTTGATTCAGTGGATTCGAGGAACTTGACACATCGGAATGGTCCGTGCCTTGACAGGGTGGACGGAACGAGTTGTTAAAGGGGTGACCATATCGAAACATCTTCTATTTTTTTTTTTGTAGAATTGAGATAAATGTAAAATATGTGGAGAGTGTTTTGGTTTGTTTGTATACAAATTAGGAAACAATGGGTATTTATAAGGTAATTTTAATTTAAAAGAATTGTTTTTTTTTATTTAAAGCAAGTTACCATTCAACAAATTATATTGAAACTCGCAAATCAACCGCGTGGTTTAAACCACGGGTGCCGGACCACGAGGACAACCACAAGAGGGGAAGGGGGTGGTGTTCACCTCATAGTTGGTCCATTCCACGCTACAACGTAGCCACTACCGGTGGCCTTATATACTACAATAACCTATTTAGAAAAGTCAAAGCAAGTTTTAATGGAACAACATAGATTATTTTTAAAATATCAATATCCAACTGTTCATTTTACTAATAAATTGTTTGAAGATTCTTTGAAATTAGATGAAACAAAAAAGTTGTCTTTAGATTCTTTTTCCTAATCAATATGTATCATAATCCTTTCACACTTAACATTAGTGTTGACTTTACTATAGTTTTTACTTTATATATATATATATCATACCATAAAGAGTTTCAAACTTACACAATCTTTAAGTTGATGTATTTCTAGTAACAAGACCTCTAAAAGTAAAATCATTAAGTTATCTTTACAAGTCCATCATCATTTGAAGCAGAGTTTTGCTATCTTCTAGTGGGATGTGAAGGTCAAACTCATGAAAGAAAAAAAAAGTAAAAATCTCATGATCCAAGGCACTAATATCATAACAACCTTCCCACAGATTCTCACTCAGAGAAATAAAATCTACTTTTGACCAGAAAGAGGGGCTTATAGCAAGGATTAAGAACAGAAACAGTTGTTAAACAAGAATCTTGATTTGTACAAGGAAAATCAAACTTTTTAGCCTGATCATTGATCAAGAATAATTAGGATCATTAGATGCTTCATGTCGTGGAATATCAATTCGACCAATGACAAAAAGGGTCAATGAAAGTCAACTTTCAACAAATAAAATCTTGGATTATATGCTAATAAGATAGATCGTGTAGCTCAAAAAGTTGTAAATGAAAGTGACACGTAGATACTATTACATATTGTGCACCACAACTGTATTAGCATCTGTGTGTCACTTCACAGAGACGAAAACATAACACAAGTATTCCAAACTCTAATCCTTTTCTGAAGAGCTAAAACCGTGGTAAACAGCTAAAAATATTCACATCTTATAGATAATACCACAAGAGAATACCAAAAATATGATGAACACAACCAACAAAAACTACCCATTTCAAAGCAAAAAAGAAAAATAAAACCCATGACACAAAAAAACTTCAGAGAGGATAGGTGGTTTGCATCTGAAAAACCATATTATTGGGTGCACCAATCTGTAAATCACCTCCGCCACCGCTGCCGCCATACATGGTCCCTCCATATGTTGGAGACATGAACATATTCCCATATGTTTGGTTAAAATCCATGGTGGTGCTTTCACTGTTTGGTTTATTCCACTGGAATTTGCATTGATCCTGCAAAGTGGCTGTTTTATATTCCAGTGAAGAGCCGGAGTTTTCGTTAAGATTAACCGTGGTTATATCATGAATGCTTGCTCTTCTTTTATCTTTCCCACCAGAAAGTTGCCGGATGAAATACTTCTGAGCATGACTTGCCACCTGAGTTGGTGTTCTTGTCACCACAAAATTTCTTGAAATGTTTCTCCAGTCTCCTTTTCCATACTTTTTTAACCCCAATAAAAACAATCTGTGAACAAATTCCCCAAAACCCATGTCAAATTCAGCCAATCATTGAATTATAACAGAAATGATCAAATTGTTAAATAAATAAACAAAAAAAAACGGAACCAGTAATATTCCGCTCCTAGAGCAGGGTCTATGGATAAGGGAAAACCTTATGTCTACAAAGAGACTGCTTCTGGTTAGACCCGACTTAACTAAATCCTATAGAGTAAAGAAACTTACTTGTGTTCTTCTTCAGTCCATGGAACACCCTTTTTCCTTTCTTGTTCAAGCGGCCGCCCGGCTGCCACCAAAGCCATGGGGACAGAAGCGGCCGCAACAGCCGCAGACCTTTTCCCATACGGGAACCCATCAAATTCATTAGTGTTTCCCCATTCTAAAGTGAAACTAGAAGTGCTGCAATTGTATCCATATTTTGGATACAACCCTGCTTCAATACTACTAACATCATCTTCTAACTCCTTGTACTGTTTCATCACATCCGCCACTGTCTTCCCGGACACCATCTCCGCCACTCGCTGCCACCGGTCAGGCGTATCTTTATCATACTTAGCAAGAGCATTTTCAAACAACTTGTTCTCAACAGGAGTCCATATTGTGCTCTTTAAGCTATCTTCCATAATCCAGCTTGACGAATTGGAAACATATGATGATGGTGCCGTTTCCCACTTCATTAACCTCCAATTCAAAAACCCAAAACTAAGATCAAATATCAAGGGTGCTTGTTCAAGAGTGATCAAAACGGAAGGGGTGTTGAGTCTTTTACAATGGATTCTAGAAAGTTAAATCAATCAGAATAGCCTTTTCTTTTGTTTGCCTCCACAGCCAACCACCCTGAGGAATCTTTAAAAGACCACCTTTTCAAAATTAAAGAAAATACTTCCCCAAAGATGGAGGGGTATGGGAGATATCAAGAAAAGCGAATCCACTCTCTCTCTCTCTCTCTCTAGAGTCTAGAGAGAGAGAAGACCAGGCCGACACAAAGCTAGGAATGTGAACAAGATGTGGACCATTTAAGATTGGTTGCTTCAAGATTGGAAAATCTTGAAATCCCAGTTAGGAAAAGTAAAGGGATATGAAGACCAGGCCTGTTGGGGTTGAATGATTGGGGACTATAAGCATGTTATTGTAAGCAAAGATTGGTACTTTTCTCTTGGTCTAATGAAGCAAGTCAGAAAAGTGGAAAAGAGAAGCAACCATACCTTCTTCAAGAAATGAATCTAAAAGATTGTTTAGAGAAATAACAGCAGGGGGATTGGGGTAGGGTGGGTTGGGGTGGGGTGGGTGAGGAGTGTGGTGGATTTTGATTGGATTGGAGGATATGAGATGGAGTTTTGTCGACATGCCAACTAAGTACTTAAATGGGAACTTCTTCTCTCATGTTAAATTATCGTTGGTGATTTCAATTTAATATTGTTAGGTTTTAAATAAACTATATTTTCTTAAGCTACAATTTTATATTACTTCTTTCTTCTATATTGGTTTTGTTGTTTTGAGTCAAAGATTAAGCTTTCACTTTATATAAACATGTTTATTATTATTATTTTTTGAACGGTCACTTTATTTATTTTGAGTGAGGCAATGTAACACTGTCTAAACAACGGCTCTAGTTAAGATCTATCCAGATTACGTTTTCTTAACCGGACCTGCGCTGAGTTGGTCAGACTTGGTTACGATGTTCCTCGGAAACTGTACTTCCTCCACACGAGTTGCCTCGCTGAAGTAACAACCGGATTAAAACCGGGGTGTGGCTCAGGATCGAACCCCACTCGGTAGGTTTGTCACTATCATCGCCTAACCACTGAGCTATAAGCCCAATGTTAGATTCACCCAAATATATGACACAAGTAGGAGTTGAACTTGAATCTTCATTGGAAAAAACCCAAGTTTCCTACCACAAATGAAGAGATTAAACATGTTTATTAACTAATTAAATAATAAACATAATGTCTCTGAAAATTCGGGTATGTACGAATAGAAAAGATGATCCCTAAATATAGACTGTATTTATATTGTTCTAAAGGAAAATGCGATTGAGATCCGGAGTGGCTCGGGCTCGAACTCTTGACCTAAGGTCTGGGAGAACTAGCCTTCATTGCTTTTATCCATCAAATGTGACAGTAGTGGGGATTGAAAAACTAACGAAAGCAAGTTGTCAAAGAAAAATAAAATAATTAAAAATAATTGGGTTAAATATGTATGTAGTTTGTAATATAAGGGTTGAAATCCATAACAACGAATAGTTATCCGGATTGCTAACTTTCTTACTTTTCGTGGAGGATTAGACCAAAAAAAATGTTTTATTTCAAACATAACTCAATTTTTTTTATCAAAATATTTAGATCGAAGCGTCGAGAAAACGCCACAAGAAAGAATCTCTTTGACGTAACGTACGGCGGACTAAAACCTGGAGTGGCTCGGGCTCGAACTCTTGACCTAAGGTCTGGGAGAACTAGCATTCATTGCCTTTATCCATCAAATGTGACAGTAGTAGGGATTGAACGAAAGCAAGTTGTCAAAGAAAAATAAAATAATTAAAAATAATTGGGTTAAATATGTATGTAGTTTGTAATATAAGGGTTGAAATCCATAAAAACGAATAGTTATCCGGATTGCTAACTTTCTTACTTTTCGTGGAGGATTAGACAAAAAAAAATGTTTTATTTCAAACATAACTCAATTTTTTTTTTATCAAAATACTTAGATCGAAGCGTCGAGAAAAACAACTTGATTACAACTACATACTTGGTTATTCTTTTGTTCACTTAAGTTGTTAGACAAAAATAAAATTACTAAACTTGTATGAGTAATCGACTTATGTTAAACATGTGTTTGTTTATAGTATAAAAAGTGAATTATTTATCGTTCCTTTTATAATTATTTATTATATTCAAAGTTCTCGTATAATGTACTTGTTTATGTAATTTAGATTTTTTTTCTAATCAAATAATAACTTTAACATTATTTTAATAAATAGATGGGTAAAATAATACTAAATCTATATTTTGTATTGGAGTGCTATTACAATGAGCGCTATCATAATACTCATTGTTAGAGCATTCACATTGAAGACTCTATCTTCATATATATAATTTAATTAAAAAACACATTTTAATCTAAATTATGTTTACTTTTCAAAAACCTCATACATCTAGTTCTCTATCTATATCTCTATCATACTCACAATAAAAATATAGAGTTTTGGATATGAGGAGGCTTACTTTAATATCCATAAAATTTTCTTTGTTATAGATATTTCAATGTAGTGGTGTTTTTGTTGTTTTCTCTATTTCTTTCTCTATATTATATAGGATGTATTAATATAGAGGCTTCAATGTGAATAGTCTTTTATTATTAGTAAATAAAAGCAAAGGTCAAAATTTGGTTTCATGCAGAAAAATAAAAAAAATGTAGTGTTATCATAATCCTTGATTAGTACGGTAGATAAAAGAAAAGGTCAAAATTTAGTTCATGTAGAAAAATAAAAAGATTGAACAACATGGGTGTAAAGAGACTCGAACCCACTATAGGCATAGTAGCAAGGTGACGTGGTGCAAATGTGTTATAATTTTTATTATATTTTAAGCATTTTTTACTTGTGGATCAAGCTTTAAATTTATAAAACACAATACAATACTACCACTCTACACACGTTAGGACAGTGTTGGTAAGATACCGACGTCGTCCAAGGACACAAGATCTTTTAATACCGGCTTATCGTTAACGTCTAATCTAACCAAATTTTGATAAACGTTTTAAAAGATAAAAACAAAAATAAAACGTAAATAAAAAGGAAAAACAAATAGACAAGAAGGAATCACTTGGTTCCAACTCCTCTTTTATGTATCCTTTGATGATTTCTGCACTTTGGTTTTTTTAGAGATTATCTTAGTTATGGTGACATGCCTCTCTTGTGAAGGCAACACTACCCTCCACTATATTGGTCTGGGTCAACAGGGATACAGTCCCGCAAGGTTGGATTATTAAAAGATAATTAAATAAGTAATTAATGTGAAAAGTGGTAGGTCCCTCTTTGAAGGCGATGTTACCCTCGGCCATATTGGTCTGAGTCAGCAGGGATACAATCCCGCAAGGCAGCATAAAATTTTAATAGTAGTTTATTTATAAGGGGTTCAGGCCGTTGTTACGTCCCCCAATCTGATGTTATGTGCTTCAAGGGAAGTCCTAATAAACTTGAACCAAGTCCTCACAGGATGTGAGTCCCAAATCAGCTACGGATCACAGTGGTTTGATTGTTAACATACAAACACCTATAGATTAGGTGTTTGAATGTATAAAGTTAACAAAAATAAAAGAAGAAGATGAAGATTCTTGTTTTTGGATGAAAATACAAGTGTTGTATATTGAATCCCAACTGATAATAACGATTTAAGTACCTGGATATTCGGATTAAGCACAAGAACAATCACTAGAATCACAACACAAGAAATCAGCAAAATCACTAGTCCAAGAACCTTGGAGCTAGGGTTTCATTAAGCAACATATATAGGTACTGACCATCCAACGTAATAATAAATACGTTAGAAGATTAAATACGCTGGACAGTACAAAGATTCCCAAAATCACACTTTCAGTCCCTGAACTATCTAAAACATTGTAAACTAACATAAAACTATACAAAACCTAGTTTAGTCAAGTATCAACGATCTCAAAAGTTCCAACAATATCCCCCTAGATCGTTGCGTACTTGACCGTTCTTCATTCATGAGTTTTCGGTTCTGGATTTGTTGCAGCTTGTTCCGTACTCTGTTCAGGTGGTGCTTCGCTATAACATAGTTGGTTAATAGCAGTTTCACTGATTGGTTGGTCCTCCATAGTGACTTCATATGTGGATGAAGTCGGAGGTGATGGAATAATGACTTGAGGGTCGGATTTTGGTGGAGGATCCTTTGGATGAGATGATGAGGATTGCGTCTCCGTAGCCTTTTCAGCAGCTTTCTCTTGTCTTGGTTTCTCGATTCTGCTCAAGATCTCCATCATTTCTATTTTTCTTTCTCTTGCTCGTTCGACTGCTCTCTGAAACAACATGTCTTCCTCCAAGAATACATTGCCTGCCCTGACGTGGATTTTGTTGCCGTAGAGAATGTTTAAATCAAACGAAACATAAACACGTCCATGGGATCCAGTATTCTGATGTCTTTGTTTGAGTTGGACCGAATCACGGCTTCACCCGTTTGACCATCATAAAACCATTTCTTGAAATCTTTGAGCATGATGGGTTGTTCTGGAGGAAGTTACACCCTGGTGACCACATCTGCTGGATTTATGACCCACGTAACTCTATCTTTTCCAGTGAGTGGATCTTTGGTGGTTTTGATACTCTTCGGCGCGGGCGTTGAGGCTTGAAAGTGGTGAAGCCAGGAGCACACTCCCGTAAGATTAGTCTTTCAAAATCTCCACCAATGCTGTTGTTGGTGGGGTTGATCATGTCGTGCTTGCTCAATTCTCTGATGTCCCATGTGGGTAAGCTTTGCATAACATTTCCATTTCGAAAGTACTGGATCACCCCTCCTCTACGCTTAACTATGAACCACCCCGTGAGATTGTCATATTCCAGCTAATGATTCGGTCAGTTAACTCAGTTTTCTCTACAGTGACGACTTGATAAAAATCCGGTAACTTAGCTTTTTCTTTCTTGAACCATTCAGGGTGTTGAGGTGCAAACTCATCACCTCCTCTGTTTCGTACACAACTTCATCCTCCAATCCCCATTCCAAAAACTTCTCAGGCATCTCTAGCCTATTAAACTCTTCTTCATCACTCTCGTTACCAACAGTCACGTCCACTGCAGAGTCTAGACGCTTCTTTTTCTTCTCTGCAAGCTCTGTCTTGTGTTTTTCCTCCCTTTCTCGGAAACTATCATAATCGAAGATGTCTTTGCTTGAGTATTGGGGATCTCGATTCCCTGCTTTGTATAGCTGTGAATGAAGCTTAGGATCGGACCCAACTTTATGAGCTTTCCGGTCAGACTTGCTCAGCTAACAGAGGCGGAATTCATTATTAGCTGATTGAACAAACAAAGAACAAGCGATGATTACTGTTTAACCGTCTGTGTATTGAATAAACATTTGCAACGATTACAGACTCGAACAGGGCTTCGCCACTGATTCCTCAAAACAGCATGCCTAACACACAACCTAAGTCACCTATTTATAGGCAGACATGACAGCACCAAGTGAGTAGGCAGCATGGATTTTCGCACGAAATTTTCATGCGAAAATCCTTACAGATTTTCGTACGAAAATTACAACAATCATACACAAACTTCAAAACTAAACTTCTGACACTACAAAACCCTATCTGTACAATAGACTCGTCCTAGACGTAGGCAATAGACATAAGCGCACCAACAGACTCCCCCTTGGATGTTGTCGTAGTCTTGGACAGTCTTCAAAAACTTTTTCTTTAAAAACTTTAAACACGTTTGACTTGAATCAACCAAAAAATCTCTTGCTTGGCCTTCGACGCTCCTCTGAAGCAATGGGAGTTTGATCTGTAGGAGGAGGTCGGTTGTAAGTATTCCCGAACTTGAACCTTTCACGGGTGGCCAGCTTTCGACGAGCTTCAATCCTTTCTTCATTTTGATCCTTCTTTTTCTGCTCTTTATCTTCAAGCTTTCTCCATGAAGTTTTCCATTCTTTTCCTGAATTAATGTTGTTAGTGTAACAAACATTCACAATTTTCTGGAACTGCATGGCCTACTCCTTGTCTTTATCTTCATAACTGATTTTGATGAAGAATAATCGTTCAATGTCTTTCTCTGAGCAGTTGACCAGCCACATAGGATCCAATACTCTGATTGCACACCATAGCCCATAGATTCTCTTGTGCATAATCACGGTCTCTGATAGATCCTCGGACATATCCCATGACCCTTCATCAGGCTCAACACAAATCACAGCCTCTCCAGTACTCGAATCGTAGTGCCACCACTTGAAGATCTTGTAAAAATCTTGTTCCATTTTCTTCAGGGGCATATTCTTCATAACGCGTGGCCTTTTCACAATCAAAGTCACATCTTTCTCTTGAGTAACTGGATCTATCTTTGTCACGGTTTTTTTGCTTGTGTGGCTTCCATAGATTGAAACCATGTTCAGCTTCAAACTTGATGAGCTTCCACAGACGTTGATCATTTGGTCGCAACTTCATACTGAACGTCTTGGTCTAAACTAACTCTTTCACATCCCATTCTGGCAGGGACTGTATATCTCCCAATCTTTTGAAGTATTACACTCCATACTCTCGTTTCAACGCATATACATCCAGTTCCTCAATCCATCCCCAACTAATTATGTCACCTAGAGATGCGTCAGGGTCTCTAGTGAAGAAAGCCAATGGACGACGGAACTTTCTTTCAGGTGGCATCTCCTTGAACCATTTCTTTTTCATCTCTATGATCTCTTCTTTTGTTGGTGGTGTAGGAGCTGTTCCCTCTTTAACTGCTTCTGCCACTTTCTGTTTTAACATTTCATCGTCGATCTCGGCAGTCATTTCATCAAGGGTAGGAAACACATCAGTTCCTTCACCCGTGTATCTTGCTTCTTCATTATCATCCGAATCCCAATATTCAATAATTACTCTGTCGTAGTCGTTTGCTTGAGGGATGTCTTCGAAAACATAATCATTTGGCTCTGATCGGGTGTTCTTCAATTCTTCTTCAAAATCAAACTCGAAAGAATCTTCATGTAAGTCAAATAATTCTGCAAGATCCGCCTCGGAGTAGTTATGAACAAACTCTCCTTCTTCCACATCGTGCTCTAGATAGATAACTTTTGGCTTTGGCACTGTTTCTTCAATCGACGACTCCCCCTGAACCTGTTCATCAGTTAGCTCAAACATAGAGTCGTTCATGTAAGCATCAACCGAAATATTTTCATTATCAAATAAAGTTGCTACATATTCAAACCCTTCCTTCTCTAACTCATCAAACGTTTCATCTATCAACTCGTCAATCTCTTTCTTTAGCTCCCTTGAGCGATTGCCTTCTCTTTCGTCATAGATTCTAGAACACCTTCCCCTTGAAGCACAAACCACTTGCTCACATCAATGGTAGGATCATAAACTATCATCTCAGAAGATACTGGCATGGATTCAGCTTCCGGCGCAGACTGTTCGATCAAAGGAGCCGACGAAGTAGTAATTTCATGCACGGGCATATCATCAATCTTTTCTTTCCTTCGTCCTTCAGCATCAGATAAAGCTTTGGAAGCTCGTTCCCTTTCAACAACTTTCTGTCTAGCTTCCTCTCTCTCTATCTTCTCAATCTCATCAGTGAGAGAGATACCCAGAGTACGAACTAAAATCTTCTTCATAAGCTCTACTTGCCTGTTGTTGGCCTCACGTTCCGCTTCATATTCTTCCATCTTCTTTACGATCCTATGATGTTCTGTTTCGTAGCTACTCAGAGTTGCCTTTAGAACCTCCCTTTCTTTTTCCAGGACTTTGATTCTTTCTTCATACACTGCAACTTTCTGGGAAGCTTGGAAATATCTTTCACTATCATCAGTCACCAGTCTCAAAATCTCTCTGATGCTATCCCTATCAGACTGAAGGATCTTTATCTTCTCATCAACAGACTTCAATTTTTCTTCCAACTCTTTGAGCCTTCCAACATAAACGTCATCAGCTGTGAGCCTATCTCCCCCTGGAATACTACCCATCTCAAAGAAATAGTCATCAAAAGCTGTGTCAATTGGAGGATCTGGCTGTGTAGGGTGAGCATATGATGTTGCTTGTGGATGAGACATAGTAGGAGTAACCACTGGAGGCTCTGTAACTGACGGAGGAGATGGAATAGGAACCTCTGTAGATGTGAACTGTGAAGGAGAAGAACTGATTGGAGGATCAACAACTGGTGGAGGAGATGAAATACGAGTCTCTGTATCAACCTGCTGAGGAGGAGGAGATGGGGGGCGTTCAGAAGACGTTTCTGTAGTTGGGGCAACTGGAGCTTCAGTAGGTTTTGATCTTCGCTTGAACCGAAGCTTTCTAGTAGTTTTCTTCTTTGTAGGCTTGACGATTGAAATCTCTTCTTCGCCCTCAGAAGGCTCATAAGGTATATCATCATCGCCTGTAGCCTTCTGCTTTTTCTGCTAAGCCAGTTCTTTCTCTCTATCTCTCCTCTCTTGCTCTTTCCTTTCTTTTTCTATCTTTTCTCCTTCTCTACTATCCTCAGAATTTGTGCTCGAGGATGGCCCTTCATCGTCGCCACCTCCTGCTTCTTTTTCAACCCCAACCATTCTTTCGATGTCTGTAGTTGTTTGTTCCAACGTTTCTTCAACATAAACTGGTTCAGTTTGTTGCACAGTTTCTTCAACATTCACCTGTTCACTATTAGGCTCATCAATCAACCTAGTGCTAACACTTGCTTGTTTTCTCTGGTGTTTAGGTGCAGAAGAAGAAGTTTCTGTAGATGTCTTTCTTTTTGAAGCAGCACCACCTTTCTTCTTTCCATAATGACCTTTCTCACCGTCGCCCTTAATAAACCACTGACTTCTCTTTTCAACAAAATCCTCCATCATACTTGCTTCTTCGCTTTCGTCACCGCTCCTTTCATTTCTCTATTTTCCTTCAGGAGGAGCAACGTAATCAACTTTAACAAACGTTTCAAAAACTGGTTTGAATGCAGGAGCCTTTCCTCCTTTGCGATAGTTGCTGATGTTGTGGAGGTCAGAAGCAGTCATGTGTTCTAACTTCAAGAGATCATTCTTCTTTTTCTCCAAATTCGGATGTAAGTGATCAAGAATCATCTGTACAAAACGGGGGTACTGCAGAAATCGACTCTTCCCCAAATTCATCACCATTTGTTCAAAACATCCTACTGAAATTGTAGGGCTTGTTCAATATCACTGCCACCATCATACACATATGATAGTCCACTAAATTATCCCAACCCCCTTTCCTGTGGCTTAATGAGCGTGTAATGCAGTGGGCAAGAAATCTGTATGGCAAACCCAGCCGATTGATCTTGAACGGTGCAGAGTTCACATATCCGTTGTAGCCCATACGGTAAAAGCAGCCTTTGACAAACTTCTCTGTATACCCAGTCGGAAAGTCACTTTCATCTCTGAAATGTAGCACTGAGCGGATCAGATCCTCTGTGATCGTAACTTCTACATCTTTATCTTTAATCTTGACTGCTAACAAAATAGCTTTACCATCAGCTCTTAACACTGCTGCGCCCCAAAATCTATCACATGTAAGCATAAACATCATGATGATGTGTAAGGGCATGATAAACCGGCAGTTTCTCTAGAAAGTCTATATATTTCGAGAACGGAGCGAATTCTGGTACACCTTCGTCAATCAAGCAGTAGGAGTTGTGGATTGGATGGAACTCATACACGGTTTTCTGTGGAACAGAGAGATATGAAAAAGTTAGAAAAATTTTTCACAAACACAACATGTACTAAATCGTACGAAAATAAACAGGTTATATGATATCTAAATTTTCGTGCGAAAATAAAGAAGACATATGTAAACAATTCTTTGCTTGAATTTTCATGCGGAAATAAAGGGTTTCGTGCGAAAATCTGTCTTCCCCATCAGTTAACACTTTTTCAAACTGACTCAAAACACTTGCAATTTTTGACATTTTCAAGAAATTGAAATGGTAAACCTTAGCTAAACTTGCCGATTTTAACATTGGAGAGATCAATTTTAAGTCTTACCGGCTAGTTTATCGTAGATCTACGTTTTAGTCCGTTTAAGGTCCAGCGAATCCAATTTTGACGGTTCAATCTCGGTGATTACCTTCGCCATTACAAGAGGTGTGCAAATCAACCTCCCTAATGTGTCAAGAACGTTGTAAAGTGAGAGAAACGAGACAAAGTGCACAAAAGCTTCAGAGAATCCGTACCAAATTTCTAACAGATTTGCGTGCGAAATCTGTTCAGCCTTCTTTTATATATAGGTATTTGATTTTCGTGCGAAAATTTGGCTTGTGATTGTTAGCCAGATTTTCGTGCGGAAATCTCAATTTTCGTGCGAAAGTTGTTGTCCCTTTGAAATTTCTCAACTTTCCAACTTTATCGATTGCTTTTCAGTTTTAATTATCCACACAGTTGTCCAAGTCCAAGTTAATGACCTTGTATAACTGTTTTGGTTACCAAGTCCAAGTTAATGACCTTGGTTGACCACCTTTTAACCAAAACTGATATTATTCTTAGATTTTAAGTTTCAAATTAATGAACTTTTCAACGTTCCAAACCAGATTATGTTTCCAGATTAGCTCCCAGCCTGAAATTCAAATGATTTCCTCAGCATTCTGTCGCTTTTAACTTTGAAGATCTGTTTTCCATCACTGGTAGTCTGAAAATAAAGAAGAAATGGAAAATCTTTTTGTATTTTTGAATACTTCTAAATTAACCATTCTTAAAGCAATATGTACACACATATTTACAGACATATTTTTGCGAGTTTATGTCAGAGGATCATATCAGTTTATTGAGACACATTACCAGCACCGTTGCTCTAGATAAAACTTTAAGTTCTTAAACTGATTTTCTTCAGATTGTCGGTATACTGATCCACTTAAACCTCTACACATTTCTCAACTGCTTCAAGATATGTTAGTTAAACTTTAGCAACATGGCCTAATCTGTGTTTCCCACCTCAGAATATACTCCCGCATCGAGATTCCATAGATTTCATCTCATAGGTGAATATATCTAACTGATATCTGTATAGGGGTGAAATGCTAAACCTTGAGAGCTCAGGTTAGTACTTCCGTACAGAGAAAGAGATGAAAGCTCGACTTTGGTGGTGTTCCTCTTGGGAATCTTTTTAATTTATGTACTGCAGCATGTCGTATCTTTTTATGACATTTTCTTCATTTTTTATGCAGCTTTTGGGGTGAATAATGTGAAAGTATTATACAAGTTCTAGGCCATTGCTGACGCAAAATTAGAAGAACTCGTATAATACCCCAGATATCAACTAAATATAAAGACCTAGTATCTCAGAATCTGGCATTCTCTCAAACGAAATTTCGGGGTACCAACCCCATATATCCGAGAGATGTTAAGCCACAGATTTACCAGTTTTATTTCTTTAGGTTTATATCCTGAAAGCAGTTTACTGAACGTGCGAAGCCTACCGACATATCTTTAGAAAGACCTACTTAAACGCTTTTTAAACACTATATTTCTTTAGCGTACTGTAGTGGTCTACTGATGTACTATCATCTCCTCTTATATATAAAACTCTTTTTTGGATTTTTTAACGTTTTTGTATTTTCATGAATTTTTTTCAATGTTTTTGTATTTTCATGAATTTTTCAATGTTTTTGTATTTTTCATGAATTTTCTCAATGTTTTTGTATTTTTCACAACTTTTTCTCCCCCTAAAAATCAAAAACATATTTTTGGATTTTTGCTTTTAAAGAAAACATGTAAACTATTCACAGAAAAACATTTTGACTTACCAGTGAGGATTACGTCCTAACATCTTCATCCTCAAATTCAACCTCATAAATATCTCCTGATGACAGATTCTTTAAACTATTTAATTTTGAAAGATTTTGAAATCTTGCTCTATCAAAAGCTTTGGTATAAAAGTCTGCTTTTTGGTCATAAGTGTGGATTTTCTCAATTCGTATCAACTTTTTCTCGTGACAGTCACGGATAAAGTGATATCGAATCTCGATATGTTTAGTGTGTGAGTGTTGACAAGGATTGATCGTGATATCAATAGCCGCCTTGTTATCTACGAAAATGAGCGTATCAAGAAATTGCAGACCGTAGTCTCTCATCTATTGTTGTATCCACAGTATTTGGGAACAACAACTGGATGCTGAAACGTATTCAGCTTCGCAAGTAGATAGAGCGACCGCGATCTGTTTCTTGCATTTCCATGTTACCAAACGAGTTCCGAAGAACTGGCAGCCGGCCACTGTAGATTTAGCGTTCTGCTTGCAGCAACCGAAATCAGAGTCAGAGTAACCCGCAAGGTTGAAATCGTCGTGACGTGGATACCACAAGACGGTGCTCGGGCATCCTTTCAAATAGCGCATGATCCTTTTGACGATCAACAGATGTGATTCCTCGGACTTGACTGATATCTGGCGCAAAGGCATGTAGGGTACATGATATCCGGTCGAGAAGCGGTGAGATACATCAAGGATCCAATCATGGAGCGATATAAAGTTTCATCAACATTTTCTCCATACTTGTCTGGACAAATGCCGTGGTTTGTGGCTAGAGGGGTAGAGGCGGGTTTAGTTCCTGTCAGGTCGAATTTCTCCAACACATCATGAACATACTTCGTCTGGTGAATGAAAATACCGTTTGGCAGTTGTTCAACCTGAAGCCCCAAAAATAATTTCATCTCTCCCATAGCGCTCATTTCGAATTTTTCTTTCATGACTTTCTCAAAGTCCTTTCACAGCTGTTCATTTGTCGATCCAAATATGATATCATCCACATAGATTTGTACAATAATCAGATGTCCATCTACTTCCTTTGTAAAGAGGGTGCTGTCTACTGACCCTCTGGTAAAATGATTAGCCAGTAGGTGCTTGGAAAGCGTCTCGTACCAGGCTCTCGGGGCCCGGTGTAATCCGTAAAGAGCTTTGTTCAGCAAGTAAACCTTGTCTTTGTGAATTGGATCGACAAACCCGGGTGGTTGGCCGACATATACCTCCTATTTTACTTTACCGTGTAGGAAAGCAGATTTCACATCCAATTGGTACACTTTGAAACCTTTCCGTGAGGCGAATGCCAGGAAAATACGGATAGCTTCTAGACGTGTGATGGGGCGTAGACTTCGTTGTAATCTATCCCCTCTTCCTGACGAAATCCTTGAACTACGAGGCGAGCTTTGTTTCGAACAACGACTCCTCTGTCATCTCTTTTGCACTTGTAAACCCACCGTGTGCTTATCTTTTTCTGCTTTGGCAGTAGATCAACAAGTTCCTAGACTCCAAGTTTCTGGAATTGCAATAATTCTTCCTGCATTGCTTCCACCCAACTATCATCTTTAAGAGCATCTCTGATGTTCCCTGGTTCTACCTGAGAAACAAAACAACTATGAGAAAATTTATTTTGCAGTGGAGCAACTTTGGAATAAAAGCAACTTAGATCCTTATTGATCTGATTTCGTGTTTTCTCGCCCGTTTGCAGTTCTCCAAAGATGTTATCTGTTGGATTGTAGGAGACTGATCTCGGCATTACTTCGCCTGGAACATTTACTGAGCTTTCCAAATTTGTGATATTCTGATCAGCAACTTGTTCTGAAGAAGTGGCCTCATTTCTCGCACTGGTTTCGGCAGCTTGATTGTTTAGATAACTTGTAATCTCTTCTGATCCTTCATCGGAACTGGTATCCCCATTATCAAAAGTAGGATCTTGTTCAGGTTCTGCATTTACTGGTTGAGAAGATGGTTCTGCAGTATTTTGTTCTGGTGGAACAACTGGTTCTGACTGACGGTTGCTTGGACCTGCTTCAGAGGAAGGTGCTGTTGTTGGAGAAATTACCAATGGCCCCGCTACTTGCTCTTGATTGGATATCTGATGTTGTTGAAATAGCAAGATAAGTTCTTCCTCAGAAGGTTCTTCAGGCAGATCTAACGAATTCCATAACCCGTCGTAATTGAATAGCCATGGATCTCCAGGTTTTTGCACGGGCGTTGTGTATCTCTGGCAATCAACATGTTGAGCAACAATAACCTAATTCAAGCTTGGGCGAAAGACTCGCTTTTGCGGACTTGCATATCCTACGAAGAAACCTTCCAAAGATTTGGCTCCAAATTTTCCTTCCGGGTCCAAAACTGTACACGGTTATCCAAAGGGTTCCAGAAACTCTAGATTAGGTTTTCGCTGCTTAAGAAGTTCAAAGCATGTCTTCTTGTGTTTCTTGACTGTCATTACGCGGTTAAGGGTGTAACATGCAGAGGCAACAACTTCGCTCCAAAAACTAATAGGTAACTTAGAGTCAGCAAGCATCGTGCGTGGAGTTTCAATAAGCATTCTGTTCTTTTGTTCAGCTACTCCATTTTGTTGAGGAGTATAGGGGGCACTGAACTCATGATGAATACCCTTAGCATTGCAGAATTCGAGCATCTTGTTGTTCTTAAACTCAGTACCATTATCACTTCTGATTCTCTTGATAGGCAAATGGTAAAAGTTTTCAATCTTTCGAAACAGGATCATCAGATTGTCAAATGTTTCATTCTTGCTTTCTTGAAAGAAAACCCATGAGAATCTTGAGAAGTCATCGGTTACAACCAGACAGTATAGATCTCCTGTAATACTCTTCACATTAACAGGCCCAAAGAGATCCATGTGTAGCCTTTCTAGTGGAAATTTGATGGAGCTTAGAAGCTTTCTCGGGTGTGACTTCTTGTGCTGCTTCCCCTTTTTGTAGCTGTTACAGTCTTCTGATAAATGAAAATTTTTGAGATTCACCCCTTCCACTAGATTGTTATGCACCATAGAATTCATCTTCCTAAAGTGTACGTGACCCATCTTATTATGCCACAGTATTGATTCTTTCTCTGTAGTTTTTGATACAATGCACTGCCCTTCTTTTGAAGTAGTGGATGCGACGCTCATGTCTAAGACATATAAATCATTTTCTCGTGGAGCGCGCATGAGAATCCACTCCTCGGGAATTACGAAACCAGGTTTGAGAATAAAACATTCTTTGTCAGTGAAGTGAGTTGTGAACTTCTTGTCACAGATCTGTGAAATGCTCAAAAGATTGTTCTCAAGTTCAGCGATGTAGTTCACTTTGTCGAAAGACATGACTCCATTTGTCAAAATTCCATCTCCCACGATCCTGCCGCCCTGTGTTCCGGCAAACCCAACATATCCTCCTATGATGGCTTTAACATTGTATAACAACGCCAACATCCCTGTCATGTGCCTAGAAGCTCCACTGTCCATTATCCACTTTGAAATGATTGGCCTTGGAAGCCCCTGCACACATTAAAAGCATATTACTTAAACAGAGAGACCCAAGCCCTTTCGGTCTTGGGTGGGATGACAATGTCGACTTTTAGAACTTTGGCAACTTTGTCATCTTTCTTAACCTCAACCCACTGTCCAGTTTTGAAGTCAGTCTTATCTTTTGATTTGACTGGAACATTTGTTGATTTTGGAGTTACAGGAGATGTCTTTGCTTTGGCTACCCAGGTTTGTGTCTTAGAAAATGCCTTTTTGATGTATAGTTTAGATTCTTTCTTTTCATTTTTCTTTGAGGTTTCTCCAATTTCAAATTTTGAAATGCTCTCAGTTGGTGATTCCTTAATAGAATTGGCATTTTCATTTCTCTTTAAAATTTTTGTTGGCACAAACGCTGGGCCCTTTTTCTTCTCATCTACTGTAAACCTCTTTTGTTCATGAACAGGTTTTGGACGATTTTGTGAACATTCTCGTGCAAAATGCCCAACTTTGTTAAACCTGTAACAGGTTCTACTGTCATTTTCAACAGTGTGTTCCAAAGCCTGTTCACGAAGCTCCTTTTCTTTCTTAAACTCTTTGTTGGTTTGTTTGGTAATAACCTCTTTTTCTTCAATAGTGTTGGTTCCAAACACAAATTCAACTTTCTTTGTAAAATCTGGTTTTCGTGATTTGTTGAATTGTTTCTTCTCAAACCCTAACCCATCCCTTTCGTTTTCAGGATAACTTCTTCCTCTGGGATGAATGTTTTTGTGAGTTTTCTTTGGTTTTGAGTAGAATACATCAACATTCTTCTCAAGTTCAGATGTTTCAACTTCAATGAGTTTAAAGAATTTATCGACACGGTCAAAGTTAACATTCTGTACTGGGAATTCTTCATCAGTATATAGTTTATCTGATCCTTTCAGTTTGTAGATAACTACATTAGGATCATCACTTAAACCATTTTCTGATGTTGTGATAAAATTTTCATGAAAACTTTTCTCACTTCCAGAATGTGAACTTGACTCTGATTTCTCAATGTTTGACTCAGCACTTTCAAAAATTGTACTGTCAGACTCATTTTCAAACACATTTTCAAACACTTTAGTTACCACCTCGGATTCGCATTCCTTTTCTGTTTTTGAATATGTTACGTCAAGATTTTCAGGCAGCTCGTTATTCTTTTCCGTGAGAAGATTTAAATTCAGCGCCTTATCCACTCCGTCAGGATGTTTCTTAGCATAGCTATTCCACATAGGAGGTGGAACATGATCGTAACATTTTCCAAGATTTTTCTCACTTTTCTTACAAACTTTACTGCTTTCTGGTTTTGGCAGAATGTGATCGAGGACATACATGCTGGTAGAGTAACTGATTAACAATTTCTTAACCTTTTCTGTTTCAATTCTAGTTTTCACCAGCTCATTTTTCAGCTCAGCAATTGTGTTAATATAAAGATTAATGGCCATTTGTTTGTCCATCACAATTGCTTTGAGCATCGAAAGTGTGTTGTCATTTTCTTTGACAGTTTTCTCATACTGTTGAATGGTCCTGCTGAGCTTATCATATGATTCTTTTACAGTGTTTTAATAGTATGACAACTTATCATTGTATGTTTTAAGTTCTTTAAACGCTTTTTCTTTCTCAGCACATTGCTCACATGCTTCGGTACATTTTAAGCATGGGCTGACCAATTCGACAGTTTGAGCTTTGATTGTTTCTTTAGCTGTTTCACCCTTTTCTACCTGTTTTTCCACACTGACTACCTCGTTTGTATTGGCCATGAGTGCTTTGTTGGCAATATCGGTTGGCTCTCTAGTGTTACAGTAGGCTTAGTTACATCAATCACTTCCACACACTCTGTCTTTGTCTCCTCAGGACTTTCTTCTTTGTGACCAAAATCAAAGCTACCTGCAAAAGTTTTCATAATTGTGTCAAATAAACAGGGTTTGGGGGGTACCTGCTAGATGTTCTTCTTCCTCTGCTGAAGTTCTGAAGTAATCTGCCAATACTTCTTCCATTTCTTCTTCTGAGACTTCTTCAGATGCTTCTGGTTCATCCAGGATTTCAGCAACAAGTGCAGGACTTTCCTTTTTGGAGATGAAATTGTTCCAATTGAATCCTTCATCTTCCTGTGTTACCACCAGAGCTTTATCTTTTGAGTTTGAACCTCCATCTTCGATCTGTACCAATCTCTTCTCTGGTTATGGTCGATGATAGATTGCCTTTTTGTAATAATCACCAAAAGGATTATGATTGCCTTTAACTTCTCGGTTTGGGCATTCACGTTTGAAGTGCCCTTTCTCCCTGCACTTGAAACATGTGACTTTGGATTTATCAAAGCCTAATTTACTGTCAAGGCCCCTTAAATCATCTCTTCCAGTAATTTCCTTGAAACGCTGAGCCCTTCGAACCACTGATGCCATGCACCACATGATGTCAATTAATTCCATCTCCTCTGGATCAATTTGGTCGTAGTCTTCTTTAGTCATTTCTGGGTTTCCAATTCGACCAGCTACAAGACTTTCGTAGGATTCTAGAACTGTTGCAAGGAGCACCATATGCTGCTTAGCAGTTTGCTCATTGAAGTCTTGAGCGTTCTGGAGATTTACTGCGATGTTGCATTGCAGGATTCTTTGGTTAGAGTTGGATTGGCTCTGTGATTGATTTGAGCTCTGAGATGATTGTTGTCCTTGGTGATTGTTTGGATTGAAGGAAGCAAACGTTTGAAACCCACTGGACTGGTTAGAGGTTGGACTAGCATTTGAGTTAACATTGAAGGCTGTTTGGATCTTGGGACTCTGAACAGGAGTATTAGGGTTTCCTTTATAGTATAAGCTCACATCCTGTTGCGAGTTCGTTTTCTTGCCTTTTGCCATTTTCTGCATCTCTAGTTCGTGCCCTACCAACTTTTCTATGAATCTTGGCAAACTGAGACTGTCATACTCAGCACCATTCTTTAGAATTGTTAGTTATGTTGCCCAATCTCCTTCAGGCAAAGAATCTGCCAGTTTATCGACTAGTTCTTCATTCGTCTTAACAATTCCCATTCGCTTCATCTGCACTACCAGGTGGCAATACCTTTCGATGAGTTGCTTCATGTTCTCGCCTGGAAGAATATTGAATACTTTAATTCTTTGTTCAGTAACGCCTTCTTGCCTTTCCTGACATTAGTACTTCCGTGTGCCCTTAATCGTAAGGCGAGCCATAGTGAATGAGCATCGTCGTCATGTTGCAGGAGAACTAAGATTTCTTCTTTTATGGTCTGCTGAAGGAGATTCATCATCTTCTTTTCAGTGATGTATTTTTCTCGTTCTTATTCAGACAAACGAGCCACTATTTTCTCAATGCCAAGTTCATTCAGTGGTGGTTGATATTTGTTTTCGAGTGCGAACCAAACTGTTAAGTTTGTCGCTTGAACCCAGTTCTTAAAACACTCACTCCAACTTTCATAATCTTCGTTGTTCATGAGCTTTGGAGGCTTCATAGTGGTTCCCATTTCATTTTCCAGATTCATGTTCTGGGCTGCTACGGAGGCTTTAACGGCTTGTGTAGCGAAAACGTTATGGAATTATTCTTCACCTGACATCTTGTCAAAAACTTAAAACAGAAAACAGATTAAAACTGGTTAACTTGAAGTTGACTGAAAATTGATTTGAGACACAAGATTTTCGTACGAAAATGATGCTGGATTTTCGTGCGAAAATTAGATTTTCGTGCGAAAATTCTCTTTTGGTGCGAAAATAATGTTTCTTTGTTAAATAAAATTTTCAAGTTTTAGACTTCTGATTTTCGTACGATACTTAGTATTTCGTGCGAAAATACTTATCTTCCTTGAACACTTGTTCACAATTTCACGTTTTTGATGATTTCAAGCATTATCTTGATGGATTTTAGGTTTGTTTGATTCAGTAAGCTGATTAGAGTTGATCTTAACACGGTATACTAATAACCTAGTCCAAATTGTCCATGAAATCCTTCAGATCTAGAGTAAGTTCCAAGAAAGAGTAGAAGAAGAGTTTCTAATGGTTGAATCTTGAACTTTGAAGGTTGAATCTAGCTGAAACTTGGTTGTTTGTTCACAAATCAGACCTTAAGGCTCTGATACCACTTGTGAATGAAGCTTAGGATCGGACCCAACTTAATGAGCTTTCCGGTCAGACTTGCTCAGCTAACAGAGGCGGAATTCATTGTTAGCTGATTGAACAAACAAAGAACAAGTGATGATTACTGTTTAACCGTCTGTGTATTGAATAAACGTTAGCAACGATTACAGACTCGAATAGGGCTTCGCCACTGATTCCTCAAAACAGCATGCCTAACACACAACCTAAGTCACCTATTTATAGGCAGACATGACAGCACCAAGTGAGTAGGCAGCATGGATTTTCGCACGAATTTTTCGTGCGAAAATCCTTACAGATTTTCGTACGAAAATTACAACAATCATACACAAACTTCAAAACTAAACTTCTGACGCTACAAAACCCTATCTGTACAATAGACTCGTCCTAGACGTAGGCAAGAGACATAAGTGCACCAACAATAGCTCTTGTACTAGTTCGTGCAGCTTTTCTAGCCCTTCTTGCTGAAATCTGATAAAATCAGTTTGCTTTGACACATACAAACTCAGCTCTTTGTTCTTCTTATGTTGCTCTTTTAGCTTTTCACGGAGCAAATTTGTGTCATTCACTTGATTCTTTAGCAAACAGAATTCCTTAGAAGGAAACTTTCCGTGTCCTTTGAGAGACGGTCATAGAGATCCTAAAAGGACGTGGCCTTGTTGGAGCTCGCGATGGAGTTGCTGAGATTTGTTGACTTGGTTTTGGCGGTGCATCTTTGGAGGATCCTTCCTCAGTTCCTCGTTTCTTTCAGGAGACTTGCTGGGGCCATTTTCAGCTAGATCATTGATTAAACTTTCAACAAAACGATCCAGATTCTCTTGTTCTTCTGTCACCACCACTGGACTTTCCAATTCTATCATTTCTCTTCTTTTCAAACGACGTTCACGCTTCTCAGCTTCCCTTACTGCGTGAATAGCCTACATCTGTTCAATAGCTTCTGGAGTTAATCCTGCTCGTATGCCATCACCCATGATTCGTTCAGGGCCAGATGTGTCTTTCTTGCTTTTCTTTTTGGATGGTTCTTCCTCAGCTATTTTCTTCCCTTTATCTTTCCTTTTACGAGCTGAGGTAGTATCGGCTTCAACTTCTTCCACTTCTCCAGCTGCATGTTTTGCTTGTCATCTTTGGCTTGTCTGACTTCTTCCTTATACTTGTTGTAAGTTGCTTGCACAATTGGAAGTCTTTCTGCTCTGTACATGTGATTATGAAGCATCACCCATTGTTCATTTTTCAGCTCTGTCAATTGCCTTCCTTTTGGCAATTGAAACTTGTATAGGTATCCATCATGATGGAGGTTTTTGTAGTTATCGTTTATCAGCAGCTGTACAAATTTGGGATACATGGCCCATGGTCCCCTTTGTTGACGTTGTCGACCATGCAATTAAAATTAGACCTGATATATTAAATGGTTGGTTTGTGCATAAATTGAACATTGCTGCTGACCATTCCAGTTTTAAACCGTCATATCCACCTTTGCGATGCGCCATACTAACTGCAAACGTGTGCAGAATATATCTCCAATCTTTTGTAAGCCCATTCCTTTTTATCTCATTTTCCCCTCTGAAATCTCCCTGATAACCCATTCCTCGAAATCCATCCAAAATATCATCTTGGCTTAGCCTAAGAGGATCTTTTGAAGAATCTCCCAGAGAGAGTACTTTTCAAATTCTCTCTTCTGTCACTATGATTTCTTTGTTTCGCATGATTCGTCTGATCTGGTTTACAGTTTTGACCTTTGCAGTCTTCAGAATTCTTCAATGTGAGTACTGAAGATTTAAGGATTTGCTTGAACTGCGTAACTGATTTGCTGCGGGATAACCAGTCCATCACATCTTCAAATTCCTTCACGATGTCATCAAGTGCGACGGGCTGGTTATGTTTCATAGTTGGATCCCAAAATACTTCTCTCACCATTTCTGTACACATAAAACGAGCCAAGTGAGATTCAGTTTGAACAAGTTTAACGGATAAGAGTTAGAATATATACACTATAGCACATAAGATTAAAATCGTTGTTATTTATGCTAATATTTACGCCGATTGTTTAAACAACATCACCGATATATTTACAAGTCTTAAACAGTTTTGCCGGTAATTACGATGATATAAGGTAGCGTATTTAGGTCTTGGTTTAAGACATTTAGTCAGTGAAGGTCCGTTGTACGGATCTTTATGGTCCTAATTTGGCAAACCTAAGATAAACGTGCGGAATCCGTTTGCATAGGTGACACTGTAGACAAGTTTGTTACTGATTAATCACTGTTCATTGATTAGTAGACTTTACAGATCCTGGAAACACTTGGACAGAGCTTCCCTCTATCGTGACAAAATCTCTGAATCTTACAAATGAAATGTCAAAGCACCTATTTATAGCATGTCAAGTTCGCTAGTGGGAGTGCAAGTTCGGGAGAACTTGCTTAGTCAAGTTCGGCCGAACTTGACTACAACACATGCATTTCAAGCGAACTTGACCTAAAACATACAGAAACTTCGTCATTTCGCTCCTAAATACATACTCGACGTTATACGATGATGTAGGCAACAGACATATGCATCAACAGACTCCCCCTTGGATGTTGTCATAGTCATCATTCTTCAATTAAGTTCCTGAGTCTTTACTGTTCTCTTAATCTTTATTTCTTGAATAACTTTAACTTCCATGATCTTTATAGCATCTACAATCCTTTTCCCTTTTCATCTCGAGCTTGTCTTGATAAAACTTTAATCACCATGCTCCCCCTTGCTTTGAGCTTTCTTGTATCTTCAATCAACATGTTTTATCCAGCTCCCCCTTAAAATCAACTTCCTGTTTCAAACTTCCTCAAATATTCAAATAAACATTTCAGATTCAAACTTTTAAATTTCTAAACACAAACATTTCAAATTTTAATCTCCTCATCATTTTTTAAACCCTCTCAGTTATTCAAGTCCAAATTAATGACCTTGAATATCTGATTCATGTATCAAGTTCAACTTAATGATCTTGATTAAACGTTTTGACACTAAACTGACGCATGTATTCAAATGTAAGTTTCAACTTAATGAACTTTTAAACTTTTTAGATCAATGTTCAAAAGTTTTTAGATTTTGTTAAGCAACTATAGATTTTGAAAATCAGCTTTTCATCATCAGTGGTCGAAATTAAAAGATAATATAATCTTTTTGTTTTTATGAAATGAATATCAAACACTAAGTATGTACAAACATGGTTACAAATATCTTTTTGTTGAGTTTGCGTTAAAGGATCATATCAGTTTTTGAAACATATCACTAGTACCGTTGACCTTTTTATGACACTAAGTTTTAAACAAATTTATCTAGATTGTCGATATGTTTGTCCTCTTAAACTTCAACACATTTCTCAATTGTTCCAAGATATGTTAGGTAGAATTATGAAACTTGACTTGGCTATGGTTCCCACCTCTTGAATATACTCCCGTATCAAGATTCCCTAGATTTCATCTTACAAGTGAGTATAGCGTAATTAATATCTGTATCTGGGTTGTACGAGGCCTTGAGAGCTCAGGTTAGTACCAACGTACCGACAGAGAGATGAAGGCTCGACTTATAAGGCAGTGTTCCATAATGGAATCTTTTTGTACTGCAATTGTAGTATCTTTCGATATTTTCAATTGAATGCAATTTTAGAGGATTTTGCAAAAGCATTATAGAAGTTCTAGGACATTGCTTACGCAAAATCAGAAAAACTTGTTTAATACCCCAGATATCAACCATCTATAAAGACCTCGTATCTCAGAATCAGGCAATCTATCAGACAAAATTTCGGAGTACTAAGTCCATATATCTGAGAGATGTTAATCCACAAGTTTAAGCAGTTGTAAAATTTAGTTTATATCACGGAAACAATTTACTGAACGTGTAAAGCCTATCGACACATCCATAGTAAGACTTGCTTAAACTTTTAAACTCTACAAATCCTTAGCATACTGTGATAGTCCACTGATGTACTATCATTTCCTTTTTAACACAAAACTCTTTTGCCTTTTTCAATGTTTTTTTTACTTTTTGCTTTTAATATGTTTTTGGATTTAAAAATTTTTTTTTTCTCCCCCTAAAATTCAAAAACATATTTTTGGAAATTTTAATTTATAGAAAAAAACATTGACCAACTGACGAGAATCACTTCAATTCTCCATTCATTACTGTTTCACAAATTTTCTTTTAAGCATTCTCCCCCCTCATGATGACAAAAACCTTGACACTTTTGCGTTTATAACAATTATATCCATGGGTTTTGTCTATTCAACAGTGAGGATTATGTGAAAATTTTCAAATTTTCTTCAAAAATTTGTAAAATTTTCAAGTAAACATTATTAAAATGTGTTTTTCGAAAAATTTTCTCCAAAAATTTTCAAAAACTGTTAAGTAAACGTTATAGAAATATAATAAGGCCTTTATATAGAACTTGATAACCTGGCCCATCTTCAACAAGTGCTACGAAACTCCATTCTCAGTAATTTACCATTATCTTGGAAGTTCCTGCATAAAGACACAAACAATTAGTTGAATAGTGACACCCAAGCCTTTGCAGTCTTAGGCATTGTTTCTTCAACCTTAATTTTGATTTTCTTTACACAATCAGGTTTATTTTGGACTTTCTCAAGTTTTGGAAAGTCCTCTAAACTTTCAATTTTCACTGATTGTGTAAATTCTTTTCTTTTTACCAATCATGTTTGATTTTTCATTAAAGCTTTCTTGAAATACAATGTAGAAACTTTTTGTTCACTACTATTCGAGGATTCACCAGTTTCAAAATTTGAAAACTTAGTAATAACTGGTTTTTCCTTGTTTGTAGTTTCTGTACATTGTTTCAAAACCTGAGTTGGTATTCCAGATTTTTTGTTATCAATATGAGCAGGATTAGGTTTAATTTGTAAACATTTACTAGCAATGTGTCTAGTTACTTCACATTTATGACACTTCCTGTTATCATATCGATCTTTTCTATCAAACCATACACTCAAATCATAACATTGATTTGATGTGTGGTAGCCATCTTTCCTGCTTCTCTTGTTCCTTTGATTTGACGTTGAAGCACTGTGGTCCGACCTGCACCACTTATTTTCAAATTTTTGTGAGTTATGTTTTTCAAATTTGTTTGAATTTTTATAATGATTGGATGATTGTTCGGATGAGCTTTTATTTTTGTTTTGAAAATTTTAAAACTTTGTTTTTGTTCTTCATTCTGCTTAGAAGGTTTTTGCGTTGAGCATTCACCTTTTTCAGTAGATTGTAGAACAGTTTCTTGAAATTTTTCTTTTACTTTTAAAAATATTTCATGTTTATCATTTTTAGCTCTTTCATCCTCGTATTATCGTCACAATCTTCAATTATGACATCGTCATAATTTGTAACAATGTTACTTATTGGAATTTTCTTTTTATTTTCATTGATCGGTTTTGGACATATATGATCTAACTTTAATGAGGAAGTCAGAAAACCTTTCAATAACTTTTCTGAATTAACAGCTTTATTTTTAACAATCTCAACTTCTTTTTCAAGTTGAGAAATTCTCTCAATATGAGAATTTATTGCTTTTTGATTCTATATATTTAATTTTTCAAAACAATTTTTTCATTTTAAAAAATTTTTATTTCATTTTGAAAATCTATTAACATTTGTAATTTTTCATTTTCTAAAACTTTTATTTTGTTTTCAAACTTCTTTTCATTTTCTTTTAACTTTTTATTTTCGAATGTCAAACTCAATCTTACTCAAGAGTTTGGCATTATCTACCTGATAATTGTCTACATCATAGACCGGGCAGATTGGTTTAGAACTTGAAGACTCATTTGTGGATATACTTGAAACTAGAGCTTCACAGTTCTTAACCACCACACACTCTTGAAACTTATTCTTCAGAGATGTCCATAATTCTTTCGCAGTCTTGTATTCTGGTAAAAGTATCAGGATGTCTTCCTTAACTGATTGCTGGATAAGATTAATCATTTTCTTTTCAGCAAAATAATCATCTTTCTGTTGAGTAGAATATTTGCACTTCTCCAGAATTTTCTGATTCTCATCTAGGAACGACATAACCTGTCTCAATCGCAACCCAACTGCGGAAATGCATGGCTTGGACCCAGTTCATGAATTTTTCATTCCAAGCTTCATACTCTTCTAATCTCATCAACATTGGCAGCTTCACAGAACCCCTTTTCGTTTTCCAAACTAATATGTCGTTCAAAACACTTGAAAAATGATTAGCAAACAGACAATTTTAGTAAAAATTTGACTTTCTAACCGATAATATTAACGTATCGTTTTGCTAAAAACGTTTAAAATTTTTCGGAAAACTGTTTACCAGATTAGAGCTTTAGACTCGTCTCGTCAATACGATATAATGTCCGAGACGTTTTTCGGGATTTTCATGCCTTTTTTTAGTCTCTTAGACAAGTTCGGGCGAACTTGTCAAAACTTGTGAAGATCAGCTTATTAACAAGTTCGGCCGAACTTGTTATAGATTTTATGAAAATTTCTCAGAAGGTTAAGTTCGAGCGAACTTATGTTGGAATTCAAGAAAAAATGTAAGTTTGGGCGAACTTGTAGTAGATTTTTATAAAATTTGATCAAGTTCGGGCGAATTTGATTAAATTTTGATGAAAAATTACAAGTTCGAGCGAACTTATACAAAAATCACTGAAACCAATCAAGTTTTGGCGAACTTGATGAAAAAATCACTGAAAAAGTGAGTTTTTCAATCAAGTTCGAGCGAACTTGATGCTATGTTCGAGCAAACTTGAGTTACAAAACATAATTTTTTAAATTTTTCGACATGAATTCGTTTGTTTTAAGCTCTGATCTTTTCAAGGGTTTTACTATTATGGATTTTACGTATTATACTTGAAAATCAGTCCATTTTGTCCGTGAATTGTCCAAGAAAAGTTAAAAATGAAAAAAATAAGTAGAAGATGAGAAGTTCTATGTCCAATATCTTCAACTTAGGCCAATCCTGCTCTGATACCAATTGAAGGTCCGTGGTCAGGCGGTTCTAGACGGAAGTTAATGCGTAAACGTAAACCGATTCGGTAGAATGTTATTAAGAATGGAGTAGAAGTAGAATGCAGCGGAAGTCTTCATTCATACCGAAAGAGTATACATCTTTATAAGTCCAGCTGCTGGAGTTCCTGGAGAGAATCCGGCAGCACCTCCCCGTAGGGATGGCAAAAACTCAAATGACAAATGAACACACACAACCTATTTATAGGGAAACAGCCAAGTTCGCTTGACATGTGCATATGAGGTCAAGTTCGGGCGAACTTGTCTATCATATGACAAGTTCGGCCGAACTTGTCTGCCATATGTCAAGTTCGAGCGAACTTGACTACTACATGTCAAGTTCGAGCGAACTTAACCTCCACAGGTCAAGTTCGAGTGAACTTGTTCCCTTTTACACTGAAAACTCCGTAGTTTGGTCATGTGTTCGATTCTAACCTATACAATATTTAACACACGGTCAATCTAGCCTATTCGACAAGTGACGAACACAATAGTGCATCAACAGTCAGCGTAGAAGTTCATTTACGCTGTTTGACCGTCGTAGTTGATCAATTATGCCGGTTGCTTGAACTCGCGTTCAAGTCTTAAATTCGCTGCCCGTCATATCCCATAATTACACGAACTTCATGTTAATTACACCAAATCAAATTAAAACCGCTGAATTCATATGTTCTTCACAAACTCTTTCAAAAACCCAATTCTAAAAACCTTCAAGACACACTTTGATTTTCCAACTAAACTAAATGTATTCACAAGTGATGTAACTACAATCTTGTAGTCAATCGGAGATTGAAATCATCGTTGTAAAAAAATCGGGTTGGTTTAGATTGATGAAGATGAGGTTTCTTTGTTTGAAGAACTTGCAAGATATTGAGAGTAAAATATGAAGAATAAACGGTTAAAAGTAAAAAAAAATGAGTTTATATACGAAAAATATCTACCAGCGCAATTAATAACTACGCTGGTACATTAATTACGCCGGGTCTGACATTTCAAAGGATACTTCAAAGTTAAGAAAACAAAACAAATACGCTCGAAAATCTTAAACTTTCTAAAAAATCGTGCCCTTTTCAGTTGAAATGAGTGCAAAAACCTACAATAAGTTTATAAAATAATAAATTTATCAATTTGGACATCGATGTTTGCTTTTCGAAATGAGGAAGCTCCATTTTCACAGTTTTGCACTTTTTGTTTGAAACTCCGTGACAATCCTGCAAAAGATCATACTGTCAACACTTGTAAATTTATTGTTTAAAAATTATGAATAATCGAGGCATAAGAAAAACTGATAATATGTTTGTCCTCTTAAATCCATGCATCCTTCTTTCAACATGCTTTCGATGAGCGTTTTATCATGTTGTCGTAATATTGACAGGAATTGCAATGGCCCTCACTTCAACTAGATGAGTAGAATACTGTGCCCGCGAGTCCCACGTCAGGACATACCCCTACGATCAAGGTATGCACAAAGGTTCCTCATAACAGGTGAGTATATCGAGTTCATTCGTTTGATGGATACAAGGGCAGTGTAATGTTGAACAGGTATGCACTTTCGTACAGTCAAAGAGACCAGTTGCAGTCCTTACCAGGGTTAGGCATATACCTCGTTGTGGTATGATTACTTTTGATTGGCTCGTTTGATTTGAGCGTTTTCCATTGTAGGGTTTTTGGCCTCTTGGACTCTTTTAGATAAGATACCATAATCGTGTCTAGGTTTGCATGTTTCTGGATGCAACAGGAGAGCGACTATGATATCCCGAACGATAAACGATATAAAGACCTGAAATCTCAGACTTTGGCAATCTGTGAACACAAGATTTAAGACCATTAAGCCATATGCCGCAACGTGTTACCCGCAGGAAGCACACTATTGTGGGTATCCAGAATTCTTGTGTAACCATTTATCTTTAATCGCCTAATCGCAGTTTACTCGAGAGTATTGCTGAATCTACTGACAAATCGTTGCTTGGTACTCCAATTTTCTTTTGCATAGCTTCTTGATTTTGCTTTATCTGTTTCAAAGACCAACAAAAGAGTTAGCAATTTTCTATCATTTCGTATGCAGGAGCCAAACAAGGAGTATAAACAGAATTTATTTATTTTCTGAATTTCTTCCCCCTAAAATTTTATTTTCGTATGTCCATTGCATTTTGAAAATGAAATTTTAAATTTGCAGAAAATCTTTTTGTGGGACACGATTTTACGATACTCATTTATGTTGGAAGGCGTTTTTATTCTTAAATATGTACAAATGGTTATTTAGCAAGGCTCATTTCCACTCAAGGAAGTTAACCATTTCCAACCAGGTTACCAACTGGTTGAAACGGGTTTTTATCAAAGGCTTTCATGAAGATGTCGGCTTTCTGTTGCATAGTGTCTACTGGCACCACTTGAATGTAACCCTTTTCGTACGCATCGCGAATCGCGTGAATGTGAATCTCAATGTGCTTTGTTCTCGAGTGGTGGATTGAATTCTTCACAATTCCTAGACACGCCTCATTGTCGATAAATATAGGAGTCTTCATGACGTTGATTCCATAATCCAGCAACTGATTTTGTATCCAAAGAACTTGTGAGCAACAACTGTAAGCGACCGTATATTCAGCTTGAGCAGTAGAGGTGGACACAGTTGTCTGCTTCTTGCTTTCCCACGATATAAGACGGTTCCCTAGGAATTGGCAACCTCCTAAGACAGATTTCCGATCAACCTTACAACCTGCATGATCACTATCAGAAAAAGAGATTAACTCAAAATTACTATCTTTTGGATACCAAAGCCCAAGCTTGGGCGTTCCTTTCAGATAGCGGAAGATTCTTTTGACTGCTGTCTCGTGAGATTCCTTGGGATTTGTCTGAAAACGTGCACAGATGCAGACGACCCACATAATGTCAGGCCTATATGCTGTAAGATGCATCAACGAGCCTATCATTGAGCGGTAGAAGGACTTGTTCACAGGTTTTCCTTGAGGATCGAGAGTTAGTTCAGTTTGAGGTGCGAACAGAGTACTTGCTGTCTTGCAATCATTCATGTTGTACTTGGCAAGTATATCTCTGATATATTTAGCTTGAAGAATTAGAATTCTGTCTTCTCTTTGTTTTACTTCCAATCCTAAGAAAAAGGTGAGTTCACCCATCATACTCATTTCGAACTTTGCTTTCATAACCTTTTCGAACTCCTTGCATAACGCTTCATCGGTTGACCCAAAAATAATGTCGTCTACATAAATTTGAACCCGCATCACATTGTCTCCAATCCTTTTTGTGAAGAGAGTCATGTCAATTTTGCCTCTAGTGTAACCACATTCCAGAAGATAAGTTGAAAAAGTCTCGTACCATGCTCGAGGAGCTTGGTGAAGACCATAGAGAGCTTTGTCAAGCTTGTAATATCGTTTGGGAAAGTGTGGATCTTCAAAGGCAGGAGGCTGACAGACATAGACTTTTTCCTTAATATCTCCGTACAGAAAGGCACTCTTCACGTCCATTTGGAATACTTTGAAGTTTTTGTATGATGCATATTCCAAGAATATCCTGATAGCTTCCAAACGTGCAACAGGTGCAAAAACTTCTTTGTAATCAATTCCCTCCTCTTGTCGAAAACCCTGAACAACCAATCTTGCTTTGTTCTTTGTAACTACCCCATGATCATCCATCTTGTTGCGGAATGTTCCTATTGGAAACTTTCCCTCAGGTAAATCAACAAGCTCCCATACTTTAAGCTTCCGGAACTGAGATAATTCCTCCTGCATCACTTGCACCTAGCCGTAGTCTTGAATTGCTTCTTCTATGTCGTGTGATACATATTGCGATAGAAAGGCAGCGTACAATCCTTTGTTGATGACATACGTTTGACCACGAGTTCGTACACGATCTTCTACAGGGTCGAAAGCATTTTCAAGTGGATGATTCTGATTTGTCTTGTATTCTGCATTGATGTGGGTTTTAGTTTGTTGAGGTAGATTGGAGAAGTGTTCATCAACATAGATGATTGGAAGTCCATCTTCCTGTGTTGGCTCATTCACATTCGTCTGTGAAGAAGAAGCATCATTTCCAGATGCATTCTCAGCCGAAGTGTCACCACTTGTTTCATCCACAGGAATAATTGGATCAGCATATAGAGGAGTGAAACCAATGTCTGACGAATCGAATCAAATAGTGGTAACAGGTTCAGGAATATCAAAGGTATTGAAAACAATGTCTGCATCGTAGAACCAATCTGGAGAACTTCCGGTGTTGGTGTAATTTCCTTCTTGAAAATTTACGTAATATGACTCAACCACCATTTTGGTTCGTTTGTTGTAGACTCGATATGCTTTTTGAGTAGACGAATAACCCATGAAATAGCACACTCACCGACTGCTTCAAACTTGATAAGATTTTCTTCAGTGTTGAGGAGTGTACACGAACATCTGAACGGTCTAAAGAAATCTATCAGAGGCTTTCTCTTAAAAAGAAGTTCATAGGCAATTTTTCTATGAGGTTTAACGATGAGAACTCGATTCAAGACATAGCATGCTGTGTTGACTGCTTCTACCCAGAAGATGATAGGAAGCTTTGAGTCTACCAGCATAGTTCTATTAGCTTCGATGTGTGTTCTGTTCTTGTGTTCAACTACACCGTTTTGCTGAGGAGTTCTTGCTGCACTATACTGAAGCCTAATCCCTTTTTCTTCACAGAATGAGATAACCGAATGATTCTTGAATTCTGATTTGTTATCGCTTCTGATTGATTTGACCTTCAGTTTGACGATGTTCTCGATCATAGGGATGAATGTCTGAATAATCGATGTCGTTTTGCTTCAAGAAAATAAACCCATGAGAAGCGAGAAAAATCATCTGTAATCACCAAGCAATAAGATCTTTTAGCTAAACTTTTAACACTAATAGGCCAAAAAGATCCATGTGAGAGAAAACAAGTGAAACATAAAAGCTACACGCTAAGCCAATACACCAACTCTAGATACAAAATCAATCTAACTAAAACAAATAAACTACTCAGCCACAATCATCATCCGGTACCAAGAGCCCACGCGGTAAACTCCAGTCTTATAACACTCCAGCCGTCTGGACAGAACTCTTAAACCTCATCGTATGAAGCTTCACTCGAACCGTTGATAAAATGACCTCGAAAAGTTGATCTTTGTTCCTCGTTTTGCTGGTAAAAAGTCTTCTATTTCTCTCCTCCCACACAAAATAAGCTGTGGCACCAACCACATGTTTTGTTATCACATGGATAGCCTTCTTCAAGTTCGCTATGTCCACCAAGAAGTCTAAGATGACGTTCCATTTATTTTTAATAGTATCCATACCGGCTTTATTTCTTACTCCATTCCAAACCCGTTCCGAAAAGTCGCATTCAAAAAACAAATGCTCGTGAAAATCCGGCCCCAACGTACACAAGGAACAACATAAAAGATTTAGATTTGCGTTATTCGAATTCCACTTACTCATAATATCTTGCGTTTTCAACTTTTTATGCACAATAAGCCATATGAGAAAGGAATGCCTAGGTATGGCTTGAGGAAACCAAACCATGTTCGACCAAACCACCTCATTTTGCGATTGGCGCAAGCCATCCCAAGCTGTGGAGGCGTTATAACCCGTCTCTAGCCCCCTACAAGTTCTCCAAACCAATCTATCTTTCTGATTCGGCACCAAAACAATGTTCCGTAAGCTCAGCAACTCCGAAAAATGATTAACCCAAGACTCCGGCCATAACCATTCCCCATTCGCATATACCTCAGCAAGTCATGTGTTCATGTTGAACCCCGCATTCGCTATTCTTCTCGGACTAACAATAGAGCTAATCGGACACACCTCATCCCATTTGTCAAACCAAGCCGAGGTACTTGTTCCGTCTCCCACCTGTATCCAGAGATGATTACGTATTATAGGCCTAAGGCTATACATCTTTCGCCAGCTCCACGTAGTATTGTTTCTAAGGGAATATCCCAGAAACTTCTTTCCCGAATGTGATTCGAATGGATCCATTTTACCCACAAGGATTCCCGGTGAGTAAGCAGACTCCAGATATGTGCGACAATGAGAGCATTGTTCATGTTACCTATCCGTCGGACGCCTAAACCCCCCTCACTTCTCGGCAAACACACCAAACTCCACTTTACATTTGCCTTACCTTTAATATTGTTTCCTTTTGACCATAAAACCACCTCATTCGCTCCTCCAGCTCTTGGATAATACGTTTTGGTAAGGTAAACACCGACGCCCAATAAATATGCAGAGAAGATAATACCGATTTAATCAGTTGCAATCTACCTGCAAAAGATAAACATTTATTTTTCCAATCCATTATTCTAGCATCCAAACTCTCCACCAGCTTTTTACAATCTTTGTAGTGAAGGTGAGAACAGATTAGCAGCACACCAAGATACTAAACGGGTAACACTCCTTCTTCGAAAGGCATAATACCTAGAATACGAGCTTTAACAGACTCCGCAACGTTACCAAAGAACACCGTGCTTTTTGTCATACTTGGAACGAGACCAGACATGTTCTTGAAACTATTGAGCGACTCCATAATTACTTTGGCCGATCCTTGGTCCCCTTTCGCAAAAAGGAAAAGGTCATCCGCGAAACAGATGATTCTTTGTTTTTCGCACGTATTATGGTATCTGAATTCCGTAGAGATCGACACCTGCTTTTGTAGAATCAATGTCAACGCCTCCATAACCAAAGTAAACAGGTACGGGGACATTGGATCACCCTGCCGCAGACCCCATTTTCCTTTAAAGTACCCATAAAGGTTTCCATTAATCGCCATAGAAAACGACGTAGATGAAACACACACCATAACCCACCTCACCATCGTCGGGTGAAACCCAAACCCCATCAAAATGCTCTCAACAAATTTCCATTCGACCGTGTCATAAGCCTTCTGTATATCAACCTTAAAAGCACATCTCGGAGGGCTAATATTGCAATGATAGTAATGCATAAGCTCCTGAGTTAACAGGATATTATCTGATATCCTTCTTCCTGGCACAAAAGCGGACTGGTTTATACTCACAATATCACCTAACCCTTCTTTAATTTGGTTTGATATAATCTTGCTGATATACTTGTAAAAAGTGTTACAACATGAAATCGGTCTATAATCCGTGATTAACGATGGTGTAGACACCTTTGGAATTAACGATATAACAGTGTGGTTAAGTTGCTGAAGTAATTGCGCATTGCAGAAGAAATCTCTTATAGCACGACATACATCCGGACCCACAACATTCCAAGACTTCTTAAAGAAAATAGACGTGTACCCATCAGGACCAGGCACCTTATTTCCCGCAATCGATAACATCGCACTTTTAATCTCATCATCCGTCACCTGGCGGACCATATAACTGGCCTTATCTGACGACAGAATATGCTGGAAAAGATCTGGGGTCGGTTGAAGAGGAGCATCCCCTATAGTGCCCAAAAAATTCGTATAATGGTCCCCCAACGCATGAGGCACCGTACTACCCTCATACAGCTGACCACCTGAATCTCAAATAGTGAAAATTCAGCTCCGATGGTTCTTCGCTTTGACAACATTATGAAAGAATTTCGTATTTGTATCTCCCAAGTACAGCCAATTGACCTTCGATTTCTGGTGTAAGAAAAGCGCTTCATCATGCACAGCTTCCTTATACTCATTTAATAAACAAGCATAATTGGTTGTTAATTCATCATCCCCTGGTTTCGCATCCATCTCAAGCTGACACTCATCCAAGGATTTCCTCACCATTTTTACCTTTTCATGTAGATTCCCTTGTTTAGAGAGAAGTTTACGTAATGGGGACTTCAACAACTTTAGTTTCTTTACCACTTGGAACATAGCATAACCAGTAACTTGTGTATCCCAATTCCGTTTCACTTCATCAAGAAAACCATCTTATCAGCTATTAAATTGACAAGTTTAAATGGCTTCGCTTTATCCCTTTTAACATTCGGAAGTACCAAAATATCGGGGTATGATCTGATAAACGGTATGGCAGAAAGCAGGTAACCGCTTTCGGGAACTCATCAGGGTAACCCTTTACCCAAAAAAAAAGATCCATGTGCAACAATTGCAATGGTGCTGTGATTGTATTCACTGCATTGGACTTGTGTGGCTTTTTGTGTTGCTTGCCCTGAGCGCATGCGATATATTTTTCAGATAAAGGAAATTCTTTTACTAGTAAACCTCTTACAAGATTCAGTTTTGAAAGTTTATTCATATTTTTAAAATTCACATGCCCCAAGCGCCTGTGCCAAAGCAGTGATTCCAATTATGAGGCCTTAGAAATCAGGCATGTCATTTGCTCATTTGTCTTGGCATTCTGCATGTTTAAGACGTAGGTGTTGTTTTGTCAAGGAGTAGTTAGCATAATCATTTCTGCGGGAATGGAATATTCTGGTTTGAGAAAGAGACATTCGACATCATTGAATAGAACTGAGATCCCTTTGTCACAAACTTGTGATACGCTCATAAGATTATAGCATAGCTCTGGAACATAATTCACATTCTCCAAAGTAAGAGCCTCTGACACTACGTCTCCTATTCCAATGATCTTTCCACCCTTTTCATCTCTGGAAAATTACACGAAGTCACCATCGATGAATCGGAGTTCTTTAACAGTTCCTTCAAACCTGTCATATGCCTTGAGCATCCACTATCGACGTGCCAAGTGTATTCCATGAGCATATGAAGCCATTTTTGCAGTTTATTATATAATACAACAACAAACAAAATATATACAAGTTAGTTAGATTTTGGAACCCAAACTTGCTTCATTATTAATCTATCATGATTTTGGATATTTATATCTTCTCTTCTTTTCCAAAAACATGATGCATCAACTAGATTCTTTACGGATTTCTTAATACTATCAAATTGCTTTGTGAAGTTTTTGACAAAATTTATTTTAGGTTCTGAAAACTTCTTGCTTTTGCAGTGCTTCGCTGTATGTCCTAAATGACCACAACGCAAACTTTTCATGCAACGCCTTTTCTTTCTTTTGGTGGATGAGGCGTTTGAAGATGATGTATGTGATGAGTGTCTTGAGCTGTAAGAAGCTTTGCTCGTTTTGTCGACGCTTGAGTTTGTCATTTTATTCATTTTCTTGTCAAGCCGACTTTCATCCTCGTGAATTCTTCGTCTGATTCATATTTTTATGAAGATGCCTCTTGATGTACACTTGAGTTTTCCTCGTCATAGGTTGACACAGATGTGGTAGAATCTTCAATGTTGCATTCTTGACTCGAATCTTGACTTGAGTCTTGTTCACTTGCCGAAATACCTGCACATGATGGAACAAACTCGGGAATTTCCACTGTAAGGAATTTTCCAAATTTGTTATTCTTCAATTCTTGAACAAATACAGGTGATTCATGCATAACCGTTTCATCACAAAAGGCAGACTTCAATTCCATGCATTCAACCACTACATTCTCGTGGTTTTGATTCAGAGGTTTAGGCACATGCCTATTATAGTCATCCCGAATATTTAAACTAGGTTTAATACAGTCATCCATCCTAGTTAAATTATTACATTCATCCCGAATAGACTTGTCTTTTGTTTTTCCACAATTCCAGGCGAACCAGTTTACAGTGGTATAACTGTCGCCTGAATAACCTATGCCTATTTTTGTTCCTTCACCCTCCTCATCGCACACATCTCCTCTACACTCATTCGCATCTACATTACTCATAGAAACATTAGTATTTTTATCATTCAAGTAATCGACACTTTGAGCAATTAAATCAGTTTTATCAATTAAATCATTTTCAGGATGAGGAGTTGGCATGGGTACATAGTTTTTGCTGTGAGGAGGTGGAAAGATTCTTCTTTCATTTCCTAGCTTGTCTTTGTACCCAATGCCATCTTTCACGTCTGTTCGTCGTTGGCTATTTTCGATATCAACCAGCGCCTTTTTGCTAATATTCCATTTATCAACGGTGAGTTGCAATTTAGTGTTTTTGATTTTAGAATTTTCTTATCGTTTAGCTTGATCATTTATGATGAAATCCTTTTAAAGAGCAACTCCTTTAAAGACTACATTTCAGTTAAGGTTGAGTTCAACTTTCTCTGGTATGCAACTTCGTTGTTTCATTTCTTTGTTTATTCGTAAAAAAATTTCTTTTTCTTTATTTAGGTCACGGTTGATTGATTTGTAGTGTCCCACGACGTTCATACACGGCTTCAAACATTGTGTGTTTGCTTTGACTCACATGGAATGCTGTTTACCAATTCCTTATCTTCCTTTTCTTTTGCAGACTCAGCCTTCACTGCGGCAGCAGACGCTTCACCACCTTGCTCCTTTTCTCCTTTGCCATCCACTGGAGTTTTGTATTCAGCTTCATCATTTGTTGACTTCACAATGCTCTTCAGACCCTTGTCAACTGAATTTTCTTTTGGGATACCGACATTTCTGTTATGGACACATTTCGGAGCTGCAACAGCTGATTCTGTTGTTGTCTTGGTTGGTGAGACATGTATAGTTTCTTTTGGCTCCTTCGAGATTTTAGCCATCAATGCTTTGTTGACGTCTTCCTTTGCCTCAGCTATCTCATCTGCCCAATCGGAGTCTTCAACCACTAGTGCCTTTGGAGTATTATCAACAACATTTGTGTTTCCCTCTATGGCAATCGGTCTTCTGGCAAGTGCAATTTCAACATTTTCTTTCTTCAACAAAGGACAATCCCTCTTGAAATGACCAAGGTCCTTGTAGTTGTAGCAACGTAGCTTTGACTTATCAAAACCAGCTTTTCCCGGAGATAATCTCTTCCCTGTCTTGTCTTGAAACTTTTTCAGGAGAAGAGTGATCATAGCCATTTGCCAATTTAAGTCCATTTCTTCCATGTCATTTGGATCCACCTGATACATGTCTTCAGCAGTAAGGTAATCACGTATCAATTCACCAGACATAAGAGATTTATAACTGCTTAAGAAAGTATTCAACAAAGCAACGTGTTCCTTGGATATTTTGAGTGCTTGAGCATCCGCTACCATAGTAGTTTTCACATTTGACTGTGGTGTCATAGAAGAGTTAGTGGAAGCATTGTTGTAGGATGCGTTGGCACTTTGAGAGCTTGATCCACTTGAGCTAGTTGGAGCCAGAAAAGCCATATTCTTGGGGGTGACGGCAGCGACTGACTGAGTAGATTTTTGCCCAGTTTGATTCATTTCTCTTTTTGATGACCTCCATTTCAAAAGCCTCAGAGTATTGATCAAGTCGGAAAGAGTGACGGTTGTGGTGCTGCATAGGAAGCTTCTCTTGATCATCATGCATTGCAAAATCCATTCTTTTGGAAGTGAATCCAACAGTTTTTTAATTGAAGCATAGTTGGTGACGGGGTTACCAACTTTCTTCATCTTGGTCAGCACATTCAGAAATCTGCTAATATGATCAGATAAACGTTCACCTTGAACGCTTCCAAACATATCATACTCCTTATGTACCATGTCTCTCTTGTTATCCATTAGCTCTTGATTCCCTTCATAGTGCTTGATGAGAGCCAACCATAGATCATGTGCTGACGTGTATTCTTCGAACAGGTTGTTATCATCCTTATTCAGAGCCATGGTTAGAGCAACATGCGCACGCCGGTCTCGCTTAATCAAGGCCCTGTCTTCTTAAGTGAAAGTGGTTGGATCTTCATTTACGACTCGAACATCGTCTTCAATGATGACTGGAACATGGGGTCCAACGGTGACAGGCATCCATTGAGTATAGTCGGTGTACTCAAAGAATGCCTTGATACGGTTCTTCCAACTGCTAAAGTCCTCAGATCCTTTCAACTTAGGAGGTCTAGTGGAAGTTCCAGTTTCAAGTTCGGCTTGTGCAACAATGTTCACTTGACTTTGAGACATTTTGATTATGGGTTTGCTTCTAAGTTTATAATTAGATGATAATTACGCTGGTTAGAGTGTTTTCAGAGGTTAAAGGCGTTGATCGGATTTATGTTCGCTGGATAAATTCGTTGTTTATGATAATTATGCTTGTAATTCCTAAGACTTGGTCCAACGAAGATGCTAAATCTGCTGACAAACACAAAACAAACTGTAGGACCCATCCTGATAGCATAGGAACCTAAATTTGATATCTAATGTCCATAATAGCAGAAATATTATGACATGATTAGCAAATAACAAGAATTAGTCAATTAATCATCAATTTTATTGATATAACGTCAAGTCTCCAAATTGACAGAGCTTCGCCTCTAAGATGCCAAAGTTACAAATGAGTGAGACATGCTAGCTATTTATAGGGTTACAAGTTCGCCAGTGGGATAGGTAAGTTCGCCCGAAGTTGACTTAGTCAAGTTCGGCCGAACTTGACTTCACAAGCAACACTCAAGCGAACTTGTCCCTAATCTACATAAATACTACGTTTCGCTAGCCTATTCAACTCTAATCTATACAGACTCAATATAAGAATAAGACATAGACATTCTGCACCAACTGACTCCCCCTTGGATATCGTCTTCGTCTTGTATCAGTCTTCAAAAACTCTATCTTCAAATAAACATTAACGAACACGACCGAAGAAGTTCTTGAATGGCTTCTTTCGTCGTTCCTGCTTCGGATCTGGCGTCTGATCTGTAGGAGGCACTTTGTTCATGAACTGAAACCTTCTAAGCCTTGCCACCCTACCTTTCTCGTGTATAGCTTCTAGACGCTTTTCTTCTTTCAGAAATTCAACTCGCTCTATCTCTCTCCAGTT
The DNA here is from genome assembly GCA_947069175.1 of Scalesia atractyloides. Classification (NCBI taxonomy): domain Eukaryota; kingdom Viridiplantae; phylum Streptophyta; class Magnoliopsida; order Asterales; family Asteraceae; genus Scalesia; species Scalesia atractyloides. The sequence goes on from CAMTDV010000015.1 coordinate 42,655,061, forward strand.
TGTTTCCCACATCCTTCTGGAGTTAACTTCTCGAGCATAGCATACATTAATGACCCTTTGATATTGCAAGGCTTGTTCTTTCTCACGTTCTTCGAACACTATCTTGCTGTAAAACAAGCACTTAATGTCTTCTCTCGAGCAATTCACTAGCCACATCGGGTCTGGTATCCTGATTGTTCTCCACAACCCCCTCATGCCTTGGAACCCCAGTATCTCAACTCTTTCCGTTGTGATATCCAGATGTTCTTCAAATCGTAACAAAATAACAGCTTCACATGTGGTTGGATCTCTCTGCCACCACTTGAACATTGGATAGAAATTTTGCTCAATCGGCATCAACGACATGTTTCTCATCGCTCTTGGTCGTTTCATAATCAACGTTATATCTTTTTCCCCCGTCATCTTATTTGTTTTGATGCCACGTCTTGGAATAAACGGCTTCCAATACTTAAACCCCTTTATCGCTTCAAACTTGATCATCTTCCATAACAACTGATCAATATACTTCATATGATAAGTAACATTCACGGTTTGGACAAGCTCCTCCACATCCCAATACGGTAAAGTCTTGAAATCAGCTAAATATCTGAAGTATTGCACTCCAAATTCCCTTTTGATTGCATAAACATTTAGCTCCTTGAACCAACCCCAACTGAGAATATCTCCTAACGACACGTCTTTATCTCTGGTAAAGAATGTTAGAGGACATCGAAACTTACGTTCGCGCGACATCTCTTTGAACCAGACTTCTTAGCTTCAGCTATTTCCTCCTTCGTCATTGGTTTCGGAACTTTCCTTAACGTATCGATTCTTCGATTTTCTCTTTCAACATATCTTCAATTATTTGCTTATACATCTCCTTGAAAGTAGGAAAACTATCAGTGTTAGGACCGACGTACTTCACAGTTTCATCTCTTTCATCATCCGAAGACCAATCCTCTACTATCACCCTGTTATACTCATAAGCTTCAAACCTTCGTATGTACTGATAATCATTTGGCTCAAATGTGTTAACATTCAACACTTGCTCTTCAAAATCAAAGTCAAGTATCTCAGCATCAACTTAAATTAACTTTGCCAAATCTTCTTTAGTGTAACTGTGCACGTACTCGCCTTCCTCTACGTTATGTTCAAGCATCAATATCATAGACTTTGTCGGAACGATAGCAACAGGCTTTGCAGATCTATCAACATCAATCATGTCTATATCATCTGTAGGGCCTTTTTTCCCTGACTCCCCCTTAATTTGATCATCTATCTTGTTTGATTCATCATCCATTAGAGAAGAAAAATCAAAGTCATGGGAGACTTTTGCATCACTGATTTTCATACTAACTCCTCCCTGATCATCATCATCATCATCCGCATTATTCCAATCTTCATAATCAGAATCATCTTTCTTGTCGTCATCATTTTTATCCTCATCTTCTGCTTCTTTATCGTCCTTTTCTTCAGATGTAATTACAGTATCAGAAGGCTTGACAGATTCATCAACCTTAGCAATATTGGACTCAGAAGCTTTTTCAACTTCATCAACAGGCTTTTCGGCAGCTTCGGATGATTTAGGTGCTTCACCTTCAACACCTTTACCCTTACCACTAGCAGCAAGCTCTTTTTCAGCTCTTTCTTTCGCCTCTTGCCTATCAAGACGATCATATCCGGCAATGAAATCAATATCCAGAGTATTACATAATACTTTCTGCATCCTTGTAAACCTTCGATCATTTAAGGCTTGAATCGTTTTCAACAGCAATCTCTGTTTGCAGCTTTTCATTTGCGTCTTGTAAGCTCTCGATCAATGCTTTGAAGAATTCTCTCTCGCTTTCCAACACCTTAATCTTGTCATCCATCATCTCTTTTTCCACCGAGCTTTGATTCATTTTCTTTATAAGCTCTGCTTTCTCTTCCTCATTCTTTTGAACTCTGTCTTCCAACTCTTTGACACGTTTTTCAAGAACATCAATATCTGTGTCAGGAAAGAACTCATCTAGATCCTGAAGATCTACTGGTTGATTTGGAATATCACTAAATAGATTTGACTGTGACGCTTTTGGTGTTGATTTAGGAGTAGCTTTCCTTGGAGTTGATCTCTTTGGAGTTGATTTCGGTGTAGAGCGTTCAGGTTGAGCTGCTTTTGGATCAGGAGATTGTATCACTGGAACTTCAAGTAAAATAGAATCAGGAGATTCTTGCGTTGCTCCTGGCCTTTCTGCCTCTGATGAAATGATAACAGGAGGTTCTTGTGTGACTCCTGGACATTCAGCTTCAGATGTATATCAATAGGAGGTTCTTGTGTAGGAGGTTCTTGTGTAATTCCTTTCTCCTATGCGCCAGAAGGTTCTTGTGTAACTTCTGCGCTTTCGGCTTTCCTTTGTATCGACGACTAGCAGGTTTCTGAGATTTCTTTGCTTTCTTCCTGCCTTTTGCGTGAGGAGACCCTGTAGTCTTTGTCGTTGAAACTGTAGCAGACTTCACACACTTAGCTTTTTTCTTGGGTCTTTCCTCGTCAGACTCTTTTTCAAGCTTTGGATCAAAATCAGCATCAGTCTCTTTGACTTTTTCTGCTTCAGTCTCTGCTATTGTCTTCTTAGTAATCTTCTCGAGAGAATCATCAGAATCATCATCGTTCTCGGAAGTAGCTGATATAACATCATCTTCTTGAGTCGTTTTCTCAACTTCTTGACTCTCAGTAACAATTGCTGCGCTAGAACCAGCTTCAGCTTGAACATTAACAGGTTCATCTTCATAGACAAGCATTTTATCAACTTTCTTTGCAACTCGCTTCTTTTTAGGCTTTTTGACTTCGACCTTTAGAAACCATTCACTTCGAGCTTTCGGCTTGAAAGCTTTAAAGCATTCTTTCTCATCATTCAACTCTTTCTCATCACCACTTCCATCTTTCCTCCATTTATTGTCAGCTGGCACAATATAATTTTCATCTTTAATTGCCCCAAATATTGGCTTTGCCACCAGTGCTGAATCTTGTTTCTGGAACTTGATCAACTTCTTTACTGTTGTATCATCGAGGTGACTGAGATATAGAACGTCATTTGGATCACGTGCAATGTTTGTGAACTTTTCATCTATTATCATTTGCATGAACCTTGGATACAAACACAATCTCGAATCTTCCATATTCTTCGACATATGTGTGAAAACAAGCTTAGAATAGTTGAACGGCTTCTTCAGAATTAACGTCGTTGCCATACAGGCCATGTAATCTTGAACATTGTCAAGGCCCGCTTTACGGTGCCTGAAAGTATGAATAATAGCGTGGATGAGGAGCTTGTAGGGGTTAGGCACTTCCCCTTTCTTCAACGTTGGCTTATTAACACTCCCCTTGTACCCCATTCGGTAGAAACAACCTCTCACCATCTTTTCGTCCAAGAAAATCGGATCATCTTTATCGTCATTGAATTGCAAGATTCTTCGTATATCATCCTCTGTGACAGTAATTTCTTTGACTTTGTTCCCGACTTAAACAGATGAAATAATGGTCTTCTTATCTTCGCTAAGACTCCAAAAATGATAAGTGTGCGAACGATAAGATACAGTGCGCTCCGTGATAGCTCGATGAATAGGACACACCTTTAAGAACTTTAGGATGCTTTCATACTCCTTCAGCGATGGACATATTGTCTTGTCGAGCATGATACAAGTATTATGGAACTTAGAAAATTCCATAAAAATCACCCGCGCTGGTACTTGAGCCTGAAATACGACACAAAACAATTAGCACGCTTTTCGAGAAAAAGTTACAAAAATTTTTCAACACTTTTCATCAAGTTCGGGCGAACTTGATGTGGGTATTTCAAACTAATTTGGTCAAGTTCGCCCGAACATATCAAATACATGTTCAACAATCTTTTGTAAGTTCGGGCGAACTTACAATTAACAACTTTCAGAATTTTACAAACTAAGTTCGGGCGAACTTCCATATTACAACATTCTAAACCTAAGTTCGGTCGAACTTATGATCTCAACAATTTCAGATTTTTCAGAGAAGTTCGGTCGAACTTGAGTTAATCAAATTTTATTCATTGTTTAGTTAGCAAGTCGGTCGAACTTGATAACAAGTTCGGCCGAACTTGTCATCTTCTTTGATCAAAAACCTGCCAATCTCAAATAATAACCAATCTGATCAATTCCAACTCAAATCTTTGGTTTATTTATGTCGATTAACACCATTCAATGTTCAATTTGTCCATTGGAATCCTAGATCTAGCAGATTTTATCGATTTAGATCTAAGTTAATCAATTCAGTTCAAATCATGGTTCAAAACTTAATTACACACCTCGGCCATTGAAGATGGTGTGTAAATCACCACAATCAATCAATTTTTGGGTAGAGTAACGGTATAAACTTGCCAATTTCACACAATCGCTCAATGTATACTAAGTTCGCTCAAAGACTGGAAGTTTGCATATAATGAGTTCGGCCGAACTTGCAAGGTATTTATACATTGGCAAGTTCGGGTGAACTTGATGAGCCCAAGTTATAAAGCCCAACATAAGTCCGGGCGAACTTACCTCTTCCAAACATCCATTCCATAAGTTCGGTCGAACTTGTTTAATTGTTAAACTTTTATTAGTTTAGCAAGTTCGGCCGAACTTGCCAAACCCTATTTTCAAAATTTTCAATCTTTTTTACAATTTAGTCCCTGAACTTTCCACTTTTTACCAGATATGAAAATCCCCTCAGTTGACCAAGTCCAAGTTAATGACCTTGGTTAACCGAATTGTCTGCCGAGTCCAAGTTAATGACCCCGGTTTGACTCGTTACGAACAAACTGATGATATTTTAAAAATTAAAGTTTTAAATTAATGAACTTTTCATCGTTTTGGCTTATTAGGTTTTACAGATTAGCTCCCAGCCCGTTGTCAATGAGATTCCCACCAGTTTAGCACCTTACCAGACTTCGAAGACCCGTTCTCCAACATTGGTTTGCTGAAAACAATGTAGAAACAAAATCTTTTTGATTTTTTTTTGTAAGTTTATGCTAAAACACACTGAAAATCTTTTTGATTTTAATCTGTAAAGCTGATAAACGATGTACAGAACAAAGTAAACTATGTACAAACATATTTACAGACATATTTTAGTGAATTCGTGTCTAAGGATCATATCAGTTGATTGAGACATATCACCAGTACCATTGACCTTTAGATGACTTTAAGTTTTAAACTCGTTTACCTAGATTGTCGATATGTTTGTCCACTTAAACTTTACCACGTTTCTCAACTGTTCCAAGATATGTTAAGGTATGATTTATGAAACTTGACTTATCTGCGGTTCCCACTTCTTGAATATACTCTCGTACCAAGATTCTCTAGATTTCATCTTACAGGTGAATATAGCGTAATTGATATCTGTATCTGGGTTAATGCGAGACCTTGAGAGCTCAGGTTAGTACTACCATACAGACAAAGAGATGAAGGCTCGTCTTTAGGATGTGTTCCAATTAAGGAATCTTTTTAGCACTGCAAATGATTAGATCTTTCGATACTTTTAAGTTTGCATGCAGTTTAGGGGTTTATTGTGAAAGTATTATTGTCAATCTCTCAAACGAAATTTCAGAGTACTAAGTCCATATATCCAAGTTGTGTTAATCCAAAAGATTAAGCAGTTGTAAAATTTAGTTTATATATCGAAAACAGTTTACTGAACGTGTTAACCCTCTCGAGACATCCATAGTAATACTTGTTTATCATTTTTAAACTTTACGTTTCTTTAGCATACTGTGATAGTCCACTGATGTACTATCATTTCTTTTTTGTAACACCGAATTCTTTTTGTCTTTTTCAATGTTTTTGTACTTTTTGCATTTTTCATATGTTTTTGAATTTTAAATTTTCAAATGTTTTTGTATTTTCTCTAACATTTCTCCCCATAAAATTAAAAACATATTTTTGTATTTTAGTTTTTAATAAAATTCTAAACTAGAAAGATATAGACAAACCAATGTGGATCACGCGAACTCGTCATCCGATCCGTATTCAACCTCAGCGTCCGCACCTGTCAGCAAATTTTTCATACCATTAATTCTCAACAAGTATTTAAACCGTGATAAAAAATGGTTTGGTATAAAAATCAGCCTTTTGTTCGTCGGTGTGGATTTTTTCTATTCGCACCAACTTCTTTTCGTAGCAGTCACGAATGATGTGATAATGAATTTCAATGTGTTTAGTGCGTGAGTGATGAACCGGATTTTTGGTTATATCAATGGCTGCCTTATTATCAACATACATCGGAGTGTCGAGAAATTGCAGACCATAGTCTCTCATCTGCTGTTGTATCCACAGAATCTGTGAACAACAGCTGGAGGCCGAGATATACTCAGCTTCACAGGTAGAGAGAGCGACCGTAGTCTGTTTCTTACACTGCCAGGTTACCATTCTTGTTCCGAAGAACTGGCATCCCGCTGTAGTCGATTTCGAATTCAACTTATCTACACCAAAATCAGAATCAGCATATCCTCCAAGATCGAAGTTATCATTCTTCGGGTACCACAAGCCGGTGCTTGGACATCCCTTCAAGTATATGAAAATTCGCTTCACGATCTACATGTGTGATATTCTCGGGCTGGACTGATATCTGGCACATAGGCAGGTAGGATACATGATGTCTGGGCGCGATGCCGTTAGATACATCAACGATCCTATCATTGATCTGTAGAGCGTCTCATCAACTTTGGTTCTAGTTTCGTCGATGCAAATCCCGTGATTAAGAGCAAGAGGAGTAGATAACAGCTTCAAGCTTTCCATATCAAACTTCTTCAAGATGTAGTGCACATACTTAGTTTGATGAATGAAAATACCGTCTAGAAGTTGATCTACTTGCAATCCGAGGAAGAATTTCATTTCGCCCATCGAAGACATTTCGAACTTCTTCTTCATGATGCCCTCAAACTCCTTGCAAAGACTATCATTTGTTGATCCAAAGATGATGTCGTCCACATAGATTTGAACTATAATTAGATGACTACCAACTTCTCTGGTGAAAAGAGTACCATCCACAGTTCCTATAACAAAGCCGTTTCCCACGAGATGTTGCGATAACGTCTCGTACCAAGCTCTCGGGGCTTGGTGTAAACCGTAAAGTGCTTTATCAAGAATATATGCTTTCTTTTTGTTGAGTGGATTGACAAACCCCGGTGGTTGTCCGACGTACACCTTCTCGCGTAATTTTTCGTACAGAAAAGCTGATTTGATATCCAACTGATAGACTTTAAATCCTTTCCATGATACGAATGCAAGAAATATTCGAATGGATTCTAAATGAGCTACTAGTGCGTAGACTTCCGTATAGTCTATCCCTTCCTGTTGGTGAAATCCCTTGACAACAAGCCAAGCTTTGTTTCGAACTATAACCCCTCGATCATCTCGCTTGCATTTAAAGACCCATTTAGTATCAATTGCTTTCTGATTTTCAGGTAGGTCTACAAGCTTCCACACTCCTAACTTCTCGAACTTTAACAGTTCCTCTTGCATTGCTTGTACCCAGTTTTCATCGCCTAACGCTTCAGAAACATTCTTTGGCTCTATCTGGGATATGAAACATGAATAGTAGCAATACTCTTGAATTGGAGCAACACGAGTATAGAACAGTTCAAAGCTTTGTTTATTTGACTACATGTTCTCACACCAGCTTGTAATTCGCCTATTATAGAATTTGACGGATGATAAGAATATGATCTTGGCATCACTTCGCCTGGAATAACCACAATATTCTCTTGATTTGTGATATTTTGATCTACCACTACTTCAACTTCAGGAGCACTACTCGGGCTTGCAAATTTATTCATTAAACTTGTAATATGCTCTGCTTCTTCATCTGAAGAAGATTCTCCATCGGCATCGAATGTTGGAGCTTCGTCCGAGTATGAACTCTGTGCTTCAGAAATATTAGGAATCACTGTAGTATTGACTGGTTCTGTAGTCGGTGTCACTTGTTCTGTTTGACTTTCTTGATCAACGCTATTACTTGAACTAGCACCAGAAGAAGATGATCCCAACGTGGGTTGATTAACAACAATTGGTCTGACGATTTGCTCTTGATTTGCTGATTGATGAAGATAATAAAGAGCTGCAATTTCTTCGTCGGATGGTTCTTCAGGCAAATCAAATGATTTCCACAAGCCTTGATAGTTGAATAACCATGCATCACCTTTTCTCTGAACAGGATCCGTATAGTTAAAATAATCAACATGCTTTGCTTCAATTACTGTTCTCAACGAGGGAATATACACTCTTAGTAGCGGACTTGCATATTCGACAAAGAACCCTTTGAGTGATTAAGCTCCAAATTTGCCATCTTGTTCGATTACAGTACATGGCGCTCCAAATGGTTCTAAGAACTTCAAATTCGGTTTTCGTCGGTTGATCATCTCAAAACAGGTCTTCTTCGTTAGTTTGACTGTTAAGACTCTGTTAAGTGTGTAGCAAGCGGTTGCAACTGCTTCACTCCAGAAGCTGACTGGAAGCTTTGAATCTGCAAGCATGGTTCTTGTAGTTTCGATTAAAGATCTGTTCATCTTTTTAGCGACACCGTTTTGCTGAGGAGTGTAGGGTGCACTAAACTCGTCCAAAATCCCTTTAGCGTTGCAGAATTCCCTCATTTTGGTGTTTTTGAACTCAGTACCATTGTCACTTCTAATGCGTCTCACCGGAAGATGGTACAGGTTCTCAAGTTTCTTGAAAAGAATCACTAAGTATCGAGAATAATCGTCTGTTACTACCAAGCAGTAGAGATCTCCAGAGATGCTTCGGACATTCACTGGACCGAAGAGATCCATATGAAGTCTTTCGAGTGGCAACTTTATCGAATTATGAATCTTTCTTGGATGAGATTTCTTGATCTGCTTTCCCTTTTTACACTCGAGGCAATTATCTGACATACGAAAACTTTTCAGATTCACACCTTCCACCAAATCATTATGCACCAAATGATTCATCTTTCCTAGGTGAATGTGGCCCATCTTTCTATGCCGTAAGATTGACTCCTTCTCAGTAGCTTTCGAGACAAAACATTGTGCCGTTTTTTAAGAAGTAGTAGCATTTCCCATGTCAAGAACATACAAATCATTCTCTCTTGGTGCACGCATGAGTATCCATTCGACTGGAACTTTGAAACCCGGTTTGATGATCATGCATTCTTTATCGTTGAAGTGAACGGTAAATTTCTTATCACAAATTTGAGAAATACTCAGAAGGTTGTTCTCAAGCTCTGCAATGTAGTTCACTTGTTCAAATGAAACAACTCCGTTTGAGAGCTTTCCCTCGGCGACAATCCTTCCACCTTGGTTTCCAGCAAATCCAACATATCCGCCATTGATAGCTTTGATGTCGAACAAGAATGCTTTCATTCCTGTCATATGTCTGGAAGCTCCACTATCCAGATTCCACTTGGAAAGTACGGATCTCTGGAGCCCCGGCACATTTCAACAATTAGTTAAACAACGCGACCTAAGCCTCCTTGGTCTTGGGTTGAATTGGATAACCATCATCGTAATCAAATTCACACTCGTCAGCATAATTAAATTCATATTTATCATCTGGATTTTCTATTGGTGCATAATGTCTATGTCTTAGTCTTATATCGAGTCTGTATAGAATAGAGTTGAACAGGCTAGCTGAAAGTTGTATTTATGTAGTTAAGAGACAAGTTCGCCCATGACACCTTGAACTGACAAGTTCGGCCGAACTTGCTAAGGCAAGTTCGGGCGAACTCATGGTCATGTCCAGCGAACTTGCTTCTCTATAAATAGATAGCATGCCTCACTCATTTGTAACATTGGCATTTTGGAGGCGAAGCCCTGTCAGTTTGTACTCTTGACGTTTGATCAATAAAACTGATGTTAAAATGATTAATTCTTGTCTATTGGTAAACACGACGTAATATTTCCGCTATTATGGATGTTAGATATCAAATTTAGGTTCCTTAGCATCGAGGATCGGTCCTACAAGTGGTATCAGAGCTAGAACAGCCTGATTTGATAGTAATCAAGATAAGAACACTTCTATTTCATCTCCATTCTTCTATTTTTCATTACTTTTTCACAAAAAACGAAGAATTCACGGTCAAAATCTTTTCAATTGTGAATATATCATGTAAAATACAACAAAGATAAACCCTTGAAAGATTGGAGACCAAATTCAACTGAATTGATGTCAAAATTTAGAAAAAACCATCTTTGACAAAACCATGTTCATCGAACTTGTTAGCCAAGTTCGGCCGAACTTGGGCTAAAAAGTCACTTTTCAAGTGATTTTTTACTAAGTTCGCTCGAACTTGAGTGAATTTTGAGGAAATTGTAGTGAAGTCCGACCGAAGTTGTTAAATTTTCATTGATTTTTTATCAAGTTCGACCGAACTTGATAAAAATTCAAGAAATTTAGCTAAGTTCGCCCGAACTTGCTAAATTCTCAACAATTTTCTTCTGCAAGTTCGCTCGAAGTGATATCAGGGTTGTGCTTCTAAACATTCATAAGTTCGACCGAAGTTAAAGTAAAGTTTTCAAAATCAAAATCACAAGTTTGACCGAACTTGTGAATAAAGCTGAGAATTTTTCTTTTCCACTACAAGTTCGACCGAACTTGTAGTAGAACTAACATTTTCAAAAGTTTTTGAGTGTTTCCAGCGTACAAGTCTCGTTATTCACAATGGATGATATTCAAAGAGCTTATATGTTCGGAGCTAGTTCGTCAAATGACAACGTGATCCAACAATTCAATTTTGACAACGAGATGGGCACGACTATTAAACCGCCAAAGCTAATGAGCATGGAAGAGTATGAAGGATGGAAGGAGAAGTTTACATATTGGGTTCAAGCCATGCACTTCCTAGGCTGGGTGTTGATCGAGAGAGGTTATATAGTTCTGTTGGACGAACATCAGCAAGTTCTGGAGAAATACAAGTATTCCACAACACAGAAAGAAGAATACATTGCTGAGAAAAAGATGATCAGTCTTATCCAACAATCCGTCAAAGAAGATATTCTCGTCTTGCTACCGGAATACAGAACTGCAAGAGATCTCTGGCTCTCACTTCAAAAGAAGTATCAAGGAAGCGTGGACATGATCAAGAGCAAGAAAGCTCTCATTATGAAAGAGTTCGATATCTTCAACATGCTGAAGGGTGAGACCATGAAGCAGATGATGAACGCTTTTGTCATCTTAAAGTCCAAATGCGAAGACCCGGTCTCGAGAAGACGGAACAAGAGTACATCGACAAGCTTGCAGACACTCTACCAGATGGAGAATGAACTACTTACCTAATGGTTCTGAAGGAAAGCGAAAAATTGGAATTCTTCTAGCTGTCAACATTTATCGATAAACTTGAAGGCCATGAAATGGAACTCCTGAAGATTGCAAAGTCAAAGAACGCTAATGTTGTTCAAGACGTTGGTTTGTACTACAAGAGTGGAAGGCAAGATAACATTTCAAGCCTAAAGATTCAGACCGCATTCAATGCAAGTGTGAATTCTTCGAACAATTCGCAACATAATCAGAATCAATCATATCCTCAATATGATCAAAGTCCACAGTCTTCATTCTCAAGCACTGGTTCAAATTCGTCTTATCAAAGTCAAGCAAATCAGAACCAACAAACAAATTCTGATTCGAATGTATTCAAATGTAACATCACTGTTAATTTGAACAATGTTGTTTCTGAGCAAACTGCTAAGCAACACATGGCACTTCTCGCCACTGTTCTAGAACCGTATGAAAGTCTTGTAGCAGGGAAAATCGGTAATCCCGAGTTGACCACCGAAGACTATGACCAGGTGGATGAAGAAGAACTGGAGCTCATGGACATAAAGTGGTGTTTAGCCTCAATCATCCGAAGAGTCACAAATTTTGTTGCTCTAATAGGCCGAGATATCGGTAATTCTAGCAACAAGTTGGGCTTCGACAAACGAAAGTTACGTGCTTCAGATGCCGACAGAAAGGGCATTTCAAGAGAGAGTGCAAAAATCCTGAAGCAACAGGAAATCAAAGTCCGTTCGGAGGAGGCAACGAGTATTACAAGAAGTCACTTCAGTACAAGCCTTTCCCGAAGAAGACTCAGGTTGAAATCCAAGAGAAGCCAAATAGCAGTAACACTGAGAAAGCTATGGTTGCATCAAATGAAGATGATAGTTTCGACTGGAATTCCTATATCTGTAAAAAGACCGAAGTTGCATTGATGGCACAAATCGTTGAAGAGAATCCGCCGAAGACGCAACAGCTTTAGAGAATATTCTACTGGAACTGTATATGCATCAACAACAAGAGGAAGAGGAGTATATCCACATGTAGAAACAAGGAATTTTATCTCCTAACTCTTGTGATAGTTTTGCAGGTCATTTTGACGGAAGTTCTTAGGAACAAGTTGTTGAGGAGAAATCTAATGAAGTAGTCATTGACGATACTCAAGAAGTGAATGCCGAAAACCTCAAGGACATTGCCGACAAAGCTTTAATGGCAAATCTAACAAAGGTAGGTCCACAGGTAAATGAAGTTGTCAAAGTAAAAGTTGTAGAGGTTGAGAAACCTTGTACAAAATGTACTGAACCATGTATCGAATGTGCTGAAAAATCAAAGATCATCGCTGAAATAAATGTGCATAATGAACTTTTAAAATACGATTATCGCACAATGAAAGAAGCGTATGACAAAATGAAAGATGATTATGGCAGGCTTGATCGAAACAATGTCGAACAACACCACACTGTGAGGATGTTGAAAGGAACAATAATGGATAAACAAAAGGCGATTAATATCTATATTAACACCATTGCTGAAACTAAGCAACAACTCCAGGACATGAAAATTGAAACAGAGCGTGTTCAACAACTTTTGCGAAGTTACACTTGTAACGCATATGTCACCGATCACATCCTTCAGACAATTCCATCGGAAGAGAAACCTAAAAAGAAAATTGGTTAAGAATATAGCAATGTTCCTCCACCCCTATGCGAGAAATACTGTCGCAAATCCGGTGATGGGATGGATAAGGCACTCAACATTGAGTTGTTATCTGAAAAGAAAAATGAGTTGCCAGAGAACATTGATGTAATCTACACTAAAACAGATGATGACAATGCTGTGGTTAAGAAGGTTGTTGAAAATGTTCTGAATAATTCTGATGAAGGCAACTTTAAAAGCGCCGACTCGAGTTCAAAGAATTCTGATTCACAGTCCGAAAACAGATGATGACAATGCTGTGGTTAAGAAGGTTGTTGAAAATGTTCTGAATAATTCTGATGAAGGCAGCTTTAAAAGCGCCGACTCGAGTTCAAAGAATTCTGATTCACAGTCCGAAGATGACGATAAATCATTGGATGACGATCTAAGTGATGATCCTAACGTTGTTATGTACAAGGTTAAGGATTCTGATAGATTGTACTTTGATGATAGTTTTCTGATTTAGAACGTGAATGAAGAATTGTTAGACAAATTCTTTAAACTCGTGGAAGTCACATCAGATGATCTAGATATCAATGAAAGAAAATTTTATTCCAAACCTAAAAGAAACAACTACCGAAGGAATGGTGGTGATCATCTGGAAAATTGGAGAGCTGGGTTTGGTTTAGAAGAATCTGATGAACCGAAAAAGAAAATGTCATCATTTCATGAATACAAAGATAAAAACATGAAATTTGTTTATGGGACAAGTACGGTTCACGAGGAGAGTTTGATTGGGAAGCAATCAAATGATGAGTTTAAGAAACAGAATGAACTTCAAGATAAAGCCAAAATTGCAAGTGGTGCCAAAACAAGTAGTGTAAAACCCACTAAAGGACATCCACATGATTCTCGGACTTGTTTCAAGTGCAACGAAATTGGTCATATTGCACGTCAATGTCCGAAATCAAAGCCGGCTTATCTTCAAAGGAAAGAAAGTTCAAATGTTGTGAAACCGAAGCAACGAGAGTTTGTAAAATCTGTAATGATTTTGAAAGAAATGAATCAAAAGCTGAAGTTAAACCTAAAACAGAAAAGAAGTTTGAAAGTTCAAATTTCAAAAAAGGTGAATCTTCAAAAGCTAATGAAAACAAGTTTTACATCAAAAAGGCTAACATAAAATTTCAAGCCTAGATTGCAAAGAAACGGTCAACAACATCTGAGATCACTAAGTCTGAGTCTGTTAAGACTAGTGATAGCATGAAAGAATCAAAATCTGAAATAAAGTTTGAAATTGTCAAAACTACAAGTGGTAACAATTTGAAAGATAACAAGAAAGTGAAGTTTTCAAACATAAACATCGTAGAAAATTCAGATGATGAATTTGATTTTGACTATGCTGATGAATGTGAGTTTGATTACGATGATGGTTATCCAATTCAACCCAAGACCAAAAAGGCATGGGTCGCGTTGTTTAACTAATTGTTGAAATGTACAGGGGCTCCAAAGATCCGTACTTTCCAAGTGGATTTTGGATAGTGGAGCGTCCAGGCATATGGGGGAATGAAAGCGCTGTTATTCGACATAAAAGCTATCAATGGTGGATATGTTGGATTTGCGGGTAACCAGGGTGGAAGGATAGTCGTCGAGGGAAAACTCTCCAATGGCGTTGTTTCATTCGATCGCGTGAATTATATTGCAGAGTTGGAGAATAATCTTCTGAGCATATCGAAGATTTGCGACAAGAAGTTCACGGTGCATTTCAACGACAAAGAATGTATTATCATGAAGCCGGGTTTCAAAATACCAGATGAGTGGATTCTGATGCGAGCACCACGTGAGAATGATCTATATGTTCTTGATATGGGCGTCGCTACCACTTCATCAAAATTAGCGCAATGTTTTGTGACAAAGGCTACTGAAAAAAATTCTATTCTTTGGCATCGTAAGATGGGGCATATTCATTTGCGAAAGATGAATTTCTTGGTTCATAATGATCTGGTAGATGGTGTAAATCTTTGGAGTTTTCATATGTCTGATCACAACTTAGAATGTAAAAAGGGAAAGCAAATCAAGAAATCTCATCCGAAGAAAATTCTGAACTCAATCAAGTTGCCATTAGAACGTTTTCACATGGATTTATTTGGTCCTGTAAATGTTCGAAGCATCGCAGGAGACTTATATTGCTTGGTCGTGACAGATGACTATTCCAGATATTCGTGGGTATTCTTTCAGGAATCAAAAGACGAAACATTCGAGAATTTGGTGATTCTGTTTAAGAAACTCGGGAATCTTTATCATCTGCCGGTCAGACGCATTAGAAGTGACAACGGTACAGAGTTTAAGAATAACAAAATGAAGGAATTGTGCAATGCAAAAGGGATTCTACACGAGTTTAGTGCTCCCTATACTCCACAACAAAACGGTGTTGCTGAACGGAAGAACAGAACTTTGATTGAAACTGCGAGAACCATGCTTGCAGATTCTAAACTTCCAGTCAGCTTCTGGAGTGAAGCGGTTGCTGCGGTTTGCTACATGCTAAAAAGAGTTCTTACTGTCAAACCAACAAAGAAAACATGTTTTGAAATGATAAACCGACAGAAGCCAAATTTGAAATTCTTAGAACCATTTTGTGCGCCATGTACTGTAATAGATCAAGATGGCAAATTCGGAGCTAAATCTCTTAAAGGTTTCTTTGTCGGATATGCGAGTCCGTTAAGAAAATATATGTTGCTTCGTTGAGAAAGGTTATTAAAGCACAACACGTGGATTGTTTCAATTATACGGATCCTATTCAAAGGAGAGGTGACGCGTGGCTGTTCAACTATCAAGACCTTTGGAAGTCATTCGACTTGCCCGAAGAACCGTCTGAAGAAGAAGTTGCAGCATTATACTATCTTCAACAGTCGGCGAACCAAGAACAAATCATTAGACCAATTATGGTTAATCAACCCACGTTGGATTCTTCATCTTCCGGAGCAAGTCCAAGCAATAGCAGTGGTGTTCAAGTTGAAAACACTTCTGAAGCAGAAGTAACACCTGCTATACTTCCAGTGACTGCTTCTAATGAACCAGGAACTACAACATCAGGTCCCAGCATACCTCAGAATCAAAATGCTAACTCAGATGAAGCACCGACATTTGATGCTGATGGTGAAACTTCATCGGATGAAGAAGTTGAGCAGATATCTAATTTGTTGAATCAATCTGCTAGTTCGAGAAATCAGAACAAAGCTTCATCAAGTACACCTAATGTTGATGTGAACAGTGATCTGATTGTTTCAAATCAGCAAACCTTAGTTGATGTTCCAACTGAAGAAATGCCACGATCATATTCTTACCATCCTTCAACGAATATTATAAGAGAACTACAAACTGGTGTGCATACACGAAGCCAAATCAATAAAGCACTTAGTTGTTTCTACACCCGAGTTGCACCAACTCAGAATTACTGCTACTACTCATGTTTCATTTCTCAAATAGAGCCAAAGACAGTTAATGGGGCTCTGGCTGACAAGAATTGGGTGATAGCAATGCAAGAAGAACTATTACAGTTCGAGAAGTTGGGTGTTTGGAAGCTTGTAGACTTGCCATCGAAACTGTGACATCCCGGTTTTTCAGGTATCTTAAACGCACTACTTCACGGCTATTCATTCCTATGCTAAATTGATTCGGAGATTTATTTTACACGCTCGAAATAACTATGCTAACCTTGTGAACTTATCAAGTGAATTACGTGCTATATGTATTAGACGCTTATAAGCTTGGTGAGCGATTATGTTATGTTTTGATTTCGTGGTGATTAATTATAAAAGATATAGTAAATAGACAAATGAACCGAACCGGGTCGCAAAACGGGTGGACCTCACTTCCTTGTGACTCAAGAAGTTAACCGAAAATTGAGGATCAAGTTTTAGACCCAAACCGACCCACCCAAACCCTTGCGGCCGCGAGCACCCAACCGCAAACCCTTTCTCATTTTCTTTGCCCTCTTGCACTATATATAGACATGTATGCATGTGTTATATTTATAAAAAAAACACACACACACACAAACCCTAGCCCCAAGGAGCAGACGGCAGCCTTCTTCCCACTCTTATTCTCGGTCGCGATCTTCATCATCATCCGATTCGACTCCCATCTCGTTCCCGGTTCATTAATCTCCATTGTTAAAGGTTAGGGTTTTATATTATTTCGCTAATCATGTAGGGTTGATGAACTATTGATCATGCTTGTATGTAATGGTAGAATCATGGGTTATGAAAGTGTTATGATGTTAGTTCGATTGATTTTGCAAGTTTGGCGATTATGATGATTAGTTAGAATCAAGAATCATTAGACTGCGTTTTGTGATAAAAAAAACCATATATTATGATTAGGGTTTGCATGAGTATGATGTACATGATGATATATAATTGATAAATCTGTTCTTGATCGTTTATATTTAACGTCTCGATTGTTTAAGCGTGTTATATTGCGATAAAATGCTGAAATCAGGATGCTGAATGGTGTTTACAGCCAACTTCAACTGGCTGTAACTTGGTTATTATTTATCGAAAAACGGACTTTCTGAAGCCTAAAACGTAGATTTTTGAAAAACCCTTCTAATGGCGCTGGATTCATATTTTTATGAAGTCGGTTGATATTTTTAAGTGGCCAATTAAGTTCAGTAACTGAAGCTGTGAAAATTCTGAAAATTTGTTAGTTGTTTATCGGGTCGGATCTAAAAGTCTGTAGAGAGTCGAATCACGAAATTTGTACAGCAACTGGATATGGAAATTTCCGGGAAACTCCCATTGGAATTTTGTTAATTGGAAGAATGGTGATTTTTAAATAAATTCTCCAGTGGACTGCAGTCAGAAAGCGACGAATCTGACTGCAGCCTAGTATATTAATATTTATGAATAATCAGTAAAGTGTTAGAACTTGAAAAATTTACATAAAATTCTACAGCTTAGTTGATACCTTTTGTAAAATAATTGGAATTTTTGGAACGTTGGAACTATTTTATAAAAATCCTCGAAAACAGCCTAATTATGAGTATACAAGCTGAAACTTGAGAACTTGCGAATGTGTGTACCAAAGTGTTGCATGGATTGAATTGTGTTCATGATAGGTTGGTTTGATCACTATGTTGGCATGATGATACTTGCATGCATGATTGAGTTTTAGGATTTGTTATTGTGTGTACCGCATTGTGTGTTAGTTATGTGTAGGGTTTGTATTGGTGTGTTCACATACTAACTTTAAATCAATTGACTTGTTAGGACGCAATTAACGGTCCCATCATTTGCTACTTCTGTGTTACACTAACCGAGCAACTAAAGGTGAGTTCACGGCCCCTAATTTTATCCGGTTTTAAACAACAGGGGGGGAAACATGTATACACTCTACAACTCTATCTCTTTACGTTATACGAAATTAACGTCATTAAACTATTCGGTAACTAAGTTAATGTTAATGTACGTTATGGTCACTAAGCAGCTATATCACACAAGTCCTCGACAAACTCTCGGATCGTTAGTATTGGGTTAGATAGCGGGGAAATTATAAGTAGTACTAATGGGCCCGACAAGCCCCACCCGAGATAGTCGCGCTAGCCGACCGGGTATGGTCAACGGGTGAATAATTTGGCCTAACTTCGCCATGGTCAGTGATAGGCCTGGCAACACGGAGGCACAACAGTCAGCTTCGATCGCGAACACTTACGTGACATAACTTTAGGCTAGCTACCTACGTGTTAACATTGAACTTAATTACGAATCAACTATATTATTCCGGGTGAGGGACAATGGAACCAACAACATTGTTATTCCGGGTTAGGAATAATGGAACATCATTATTATTCCGGGTAAGGGATAATGGAACCATCAGTATTATTCCGGGTTGGGGATAATGGAACTAAATCGTTATCCCGGGTTAGGGATAACGGGGGAAACAAACTTATAACCGAACAAATGAACTTATGAAAACCTGTGAACTCACTCTTCTTTAATGTTGACTCTTGTTTCTTTACATGTTTCTCAGGACGCTAGGAGAGCTAGGTGCACTCACTTGCATTGACCAAGACATATTTTATCGAGTCTCATTTACGAACATTGTTTGGGATTTTTGGTTTTTTTTGGCGTTTATGTTGGCGCCCGTTACTTTACTTTACTTTACTTTAACGCTTCCGCACAACTTAGAAACTAATGCTTCCGCTAAACTTTGAAACTAAACTAAGACAAATTGAAAATAATTATGAATGGGTAAACAAATGTTTTTGGAAAACGTTTTAAATAAATCATATAGAGTCGTTCGATATTACTAGTGTCTCAGATTCTGGTTTGTTCACACGCCTCGTGGTAAAATCCCGCAAGTGGAAATTGAGGGTGTGACATATTGGTATCAGAGCCTCTAGCTATAGAGAACCAGGTTTGCATTAAAAGTAGACCTAAACTATAGCTGATTACACGACACTAGACTTAGTTGGCACCAAACTGTTATATTTTGTTATGTGTCATACCACAACTATGTTATATAAAATATGAATGCATAATTGAAACGAATGCAACTCGTAACTAACTACACAACCAACAGGCAATGTCATTATCATCATCATCATCCGACAAACTTTTGCAACCAAGGGCGCCGGGAAAGGCACCTATGGTGGAACCCTCACCACCTCATGGCGTGGAGACACGCTCAGCTGCGAGAAAAAGGCTCGCTCTAGGGGAGGAGTCGTCCTCTCGCCCGACCATCGCTATGCCGGTCGAACCGGTTAACTCGCTAGAAGTAGGGAACGACCTACTTAGGGATATGATAAGAAAGCAACAAGAACAACTAGAGAGAATGTATGAAACCATCCTAGCACAGGGATGGATGATACGACAATTAACAGGTAAGACTGGATCGCTCGAGGAAGAGCAACATGAGAGTAAGATAGCTCGTAACACTTTGGCTAGAGATCTTCGTGCTGAGCAGCTAAGGGCTGACTGGCTCGAAGACAGAGTTCTTGAGTCTAGCTGGAGAATTCAAGAACTAGAACAGAATCAGGCACCTGTACCAATACCCGCACCAGCACCGGCCCCTCCAGCGCCGGTAGAGGAGGATCCGGAGGAGGATCCAGAGGAGGATCCAGAGGAGGATCCGGAGGAGGATTCAGAGGAGGATCCAGAGGAGGATCCGGAGGAAGACCCAGCTATAGAAGCTGGAAACGCCGCGGAGGATGACGGCAACGATAGCGATATGGGGGATGGAGACGTAGAAGACTGACACGTTTCGTTTCTTCTATTTGCTTTCCTTCAGTCTATTTATTTTCCTACTTATGTTTAAACTTGAGATTTTATAGTAAACTGATATGTTTGGTTGACATTTTGTAAGACGTTGAAATTTTATTTAATCGAATATTTCTTTTGACTGTTTAATTTATTTGGGTTGACATAATTTGAGGAATTATTTAAGTATGGAATAGGATAACTATATTGGATATATAGACTTATCGGTGTGTGTTTATGTTGTTTTACGACGATCTAAAATGGCAACTGGACGTCGCGGAAACCTCAACATGACGCCCGAAGAATTAGCCGCAATGATCCAAGAGCACGTGAATGCTGCTCTAGCGGGTGTTCAAAACCAACCGGCAGGTAACCATTATTAAATTTTCATGGGAAAATCTAATAGTTGGGCTAGTAAAATTTCTCGCTGACTACCTGTCCTCTGTCAGCAGGAGGGGGTCTTAACCCCTACAAGATGTTTCTCGATACGAAGCCGAGCAAATTCACGGGGGCAGAAGGACCCATAGGACTGGTCCGCTGGATTGAAAAGTCCGAATCAGTGTTCGAAATGTGCAATTGTCTGGAGGCCAACAAAGTCAAGTATGCTGCCTCAACGTTGGAGGATGGGGTACTAACTTGGTGGAATGCACAAGTCCAAACGCGTGGACTTATTGCTGCAAATGCAATGGCCTGGGCCGAGTTTAAGGCCCTAATCAAAGAGAAGTACTGTCCGCGAGACAGGGTTCAACAGTTGGAGCAAACATTATGGAACCACAAGATGGTGGGATCTGAAATTGAAGCATACACAGCGAAACATCATGACCTGGTATTTCTATGTCCTGATCTGGCCAACACCGTGGAGAAACGACTCGAGTTTTACCTTGGGGGTCTGGTCCCCGAGATCCAGGGTATGGTAATGGCTAGCAACCCTACGACTGAACATCAAGCAATCAGGTTGGCGCACAAACTCACTGATAAGGCGGTGGAACAAAAGAAGTTGCCATCTCGGGGTACGACTGAAGTTGCCCCTGATAATAAAAGAAAGTGTGAAGACTCGTCTGCTCGACAGTCTTCGTCAGCCCAGTCACAGCAAGGGAACCAGAAAATGTTCAATAATTTCAACAGTCACCGGGGTCACAATAATCAGCCCGCCAACAACACCCAGAACACAAGCGGCTATGTAGGTCGAAAATCGCAGTGCAATCGCTGTAATCTTCATCATCACGGCCCTTGTGCCGGGAATCGCTGCCAACGATGTGGCAAGGTGGGACATGCGGCAAAGGATTGTCGCGGGGAAATCATGTCCCGACAAAATCAAAATCAACCCCAGGGTCAGCAGCAGGGTGTTAACCGGGGATGCTATCAATGTGGTAGCACTGGCCACTTCAAACGAGACTGCCCACAGCTTCGTAACAACAACAACAATGGTGGGAACAACCACAACCACAATAACCACAACAACAATAACAACAACAACAATGGAAACGGTGGCACAGGAGGTGCCAAAGGGCGTGCATTTACGCTGGGCCGCGGAGAGGCCAGAAACGACTCGAACATGGTCACCGGTAAGTTTCGCCTTAATGAACATTTTGCTACTGTGCTTTTTAATACGGGTGCGGATAGGAGTTTTATATCTGAGTCTTTTAGGAAGAACCTAAATCTCACGCCCAAACCCCTAGAGGCCCCTTACGTCATAGAACTAGCCGATGGTAAATCTGTAGATGTGACCCATTTAGTATCCGGCTGTCAACTCAAACTCGCGGGTCACACCTTTACCATTGATCTGATGACAACTACCCTGGGTAGTTTTGACGTGGTAGTCGGAATGGACTGGCTATCCGACGTCCGAGCTGAAGTTCTCTGTTTCGAGAAATCTATCCGTATTCCGCTCTCTAACGACGAAATCTTGACGGTGCAAGGCGAGAAGGCAGGCGCCGTCACAAACATTATCTCTTACATGCAAGCACAGAAGTATCTTCGGAGGAAGAACTCCTTTGCTTTGCTCGCACTGGTTACCGAACAGCCTAAGGACGAGAAACGTATAGAAGACATCCTCGTCGTCCGTGATTTTTCCGATGTATTTCCAGAGGAGTTACCTGGTCTTCCACCACATCGACAAGTGGAGTTTGAAATTGAATTGGCGAACCATGCAACTCCTATCGCCAAGGCCCCATACCGCCTAGCTCCAGCCGAGCTGCAAGAACTGTCTACCCAACTTCAGGAACTGTTAGAAAAAGGATTTATCCGACCTAGCACTTCGCCATGGGGAGCTCCAGTCCTTTTTGTCAAGAAGAAGGACGGGACCTTCCGCATGTGCATCGACTACAGGGAACTCAATAAGGTTACTGTCAAGAACCGATACCGTTACCTCGCATCGACGATCTCTTCGACCAACTTCAAGGGTCAAGCTACTACTCCAAGATTGATCTACGGTCCGGTTATCACCAGTTACGCTTCAGGGAGGAGGATATCGCTAAGACGGCATTTCGTACTCGGTATGGCCATTATGAGTTCTTGGTCATGCCCTTCGGTCTCACCAACGCACCCGCGGTGTTCATGGACCTCATGAACCGTGTGTGTGAACCATATCTCGACAAGTTTGTCATTGTGTTCATCGATGACATACTCATCTACTCTAAAGGTGAAGCAAAACATGCTGAACATCTACGATTACTGCTGGAATTACTTCAACAGGAGAAACTATATGCCAAGCTTTCAAAATGTGATTTTTAGATTCGGTAAGTTCAGTTCCTCGGGCATATCATGAATGAAAAGGGTATCCATGTCGACCCCGCCAAGATTGAAGCTATCAAAAACTAGGAAGCACCCAGGACACCGACGGAGATCCGCCAATTTTGGGTTTGGCTGGTTACTACAGACGTTTCATCGAGGGATTTTCAAAGATCGTGCAACTGCTTACCACCCTCACCCAGAAAGGCACCAAGTATGCTTGGGGTGACAAGCAGGAAGCGGCATTTCAATTGCTGAAGCAGAAGCTTTGCAGTGCACCCATTCTGTCCTTGCCGGAAGGGACGGATGATTTTGTAGTATATTGTGATGCTTCCATTCAGGGATTGGGATGCGTACTCATGCAACGTGATAAGGTCATCGCGTATGCGTCCCGACAATTGAAGGTTCACGAGAAAACTACACAACACACGACCTGGAATTGGGAGCAGTGGTGTTTGTGCTTAAAATTTGGAGACACTACCTATATGGAACAAAGTGCACAATCTATACAGATCACAAGAGCCTCCAACACATCTTTGACCAGAAGGAGTTGAACATGCGACAGCGTCGCTGGGTCGAACTCTTGAACGATTATGAATGTGCCATTCGGTATCACCCGGGTAAAGCTAACGTGGTAGCTGATGCCCTCAGTAGGAAGGAGCATTTGAAACCTCGTCGGGTACGAGCACTACAGTTCACCATTCATTCGGGGTTACCCGAACAGATACGCGACGCGCAGTTAGAAGCAGTTAAGGAAGAAAACATCAAGGCCGAATCGGTGGGAAAAATGGAACGCGATTGGGAAGTAAAACCCAATGGAGCCCGGTATTTCATGAATCGTATATGGGTACCTCTCTACGGAGACCTTAGAAAGCTAGTCATGGACGAAGCTCACAAATCCCGATACTCTGTCCATCCTGGTTCGGATAAGATGTATCAAGACCTTAAAGCTGCGTACTGGTGGCCCAACATGAAAGCTGATATAGCCACCTACGTGAGCAAGTGTTTGACTTGTGTGAAAGTCAAGGTAGAGTACCAGAAGCCATCGGGGCTACTCCAACAACCTGAGATCCCGGTGTGGAATGGGATCAGATCTCGATGGACTTCATCACTAAACTCCCGCGAACTTTGGATGGTTGCGATACCATTTGGGTAATTGTGGATCGTTTAACTAAGTCCGCACTCTTTCTAGCGACTAAAGAAACAGATAAGATGGATAAGTTGACTCACATCTACATTAAGGAAGTAGTTTCTCGGCACGGAGTGCCAACGTCCATCATCTCAGACAGAGATGCTCGTTTCACATCCAACTTTTGGCAGTCACTTCAGAAAGCGTTGGGTACACGCTTGGATATGAGCACAGCTATTCACCCTCAGACTGATGGTCAAAGCGAAAGGACCATACAGACCTTGGAAGACATGCTTAGGGCATGCGTGGTAGACTTCGGGAATAGTTGGGAAATTCAACTGCCTTTAGTGGAATTCTCGTAAAACAACAGCTACCATACGAGTATATCGGCAGCACCGTTTGAAGCATTATACGGTCGTAAATGTAGATCACCAGTCTGTTAGGCAGAAGTCGGTGACAGTCAAATCACAGGCCCTTAGTTGATACTTGAGGCTACTGAAAAGATAGTACAAATCAGAAACCGCATGGCGGCGGCACGAGATCGACAGAAAAGCTACGCTGATCAACGACGCAAACCACTCGAGTTTCAAGTAGGCGACCGCGTACTACTGAAGGTGTCACCATGGAAGGGTGTAATCCGTTTTGGGAAACGAGGAAAACTAAACCCACGGTACGTAGGCCCGTTTGTGATCTTGAAATGTATTGGACCCGTAGCTTATCAATTAGACCTTCCTGCCGAACTTAGTGGAGTTCACAACGTTTTTCACGTGTCAAATCTGAAGAAGTGTCTATCAGATGAAACCCTAGTCATTACATTGGATGAGATTCAAGTGGATGAACAACTGCACTTTGTGGAACAACCTATCGAGATCATGGATCGTGAGATCAAGACTCGAAGGCACAGCAAGATTCCGATTGTCAAGGTTCGTTGGGACTCTAAGCGTGGACCGGAGTTCACGTGGGAAAGAGAGGACCAAATGAAAAGCAAATACCCACACCTCTTTGCAGCTGAGAAGCAAGCTAACAATACCACCAACTAAATTTTCGGGACGAAAATTCTTTCAACATGGGGATGATGTGACAACCTGGGAATTTCTTGTAATTTCGTGTACCATTGTTAACGAACTAAATCTTTGTGCGTGGCACTCTAAACATGTACATTGCTTTCTAAACCGTGTTTACTCAATTTTCGGGACGAAAATTCTTTCAACATGGGGATAATGTGACATCCCGGTCTTTTAGGTATCTTAAACGCACTACTTCACGGCTATTCATTCCTACGCTAAATTGATTCGGAGATTTATTTTGCACGCTCGAAATAACTATACTAACCTTGTGAACTTATCAAGTGAATTACGTGCTATATGTATTAGACGCTTATAAGCTTGGTGAGCGATTATGTTATGTTTTGATTTCGTGGTGATTAATTATAAAAGATATAGTAAGTAGATAAAAGAAACGAACCGGGTCGGAAAACGGGTGGACCTCACTTCCTTGCGACTCAAGAAGTTAACCAAAAATTGAGGATCAAGTTTTAGACCCAAACCGACCCACCCAAACCCTTGCGGCCGCGAGCACCCAACCGCAAACCCTTTCTCATTTTCTTTGCCCTCTTGCACTATATATAGACATGTATGCATGTGTTATGTTTATAAAAAAAAACACACACACAAACCCTAGTCCCAAGGAGCCGACGGCAGCCTTCTTCCCACTCTTCTTCTCGGTCGCGATCTTCATCATCATCCGATTCGACTCCCATCTCGTTCCCGGTTCGTTAATCTCCATTGTTAAAGGTTAGGGTTTTATATTATTTCGCTAATCATGTAGGGTTGATGAACTATTGATCATGCTTGTATGTAATGGTAGAATCATGGGTTATGAAAGTGTTATGATGTTAGTTCGATTGATTTTGCAAGTTTGGCGATTATGATGATTAGTTAGAATCAAGAATCATTAGGCTGCGTTTTGTGATAAAAAAACCATACATTATGATTAGGGTTTGCATGAGTATGATGTACATGATGATATATAATTGATAAATCTGTTCTTGATCGTTTATATTTAACATCTCGATTGTTTAAGCGTGTTATATTGCGATAAAATGCTGAAATCCGGATGCTGAATGGTGTTTACAGCCAACTTCAACTGGCTGTAACTTGGTTATTATTTATCGAAAAAACGGATTTTCTGAAGCCTAAAACGTAGATTTTTGAAAAAGCTTCTAATGGCGCTAGATTCATATTTTTCTGAAGACGTTTGATATTTTTAAGTGGCCAATTAAGTTCAGTAACTGAAGCTGTGAAAATTCTGAAAATTTGTTAGTTGTTTATCGAGTCGGATCTAATAATCTGTAGAGAGTCGAATCACGAAATTTGTACAGCAACTGGATATGGAAATTTGTGGTAAACACCCATTGGAATTTTGTTAATTGGACGAATGGTGATTTTTAAATAAATTCTCCAGTGGACTGCAGTCAGAAAGCGACGAATCTGACTGCAGCCTAGTATATTAATATTTATGAATAATCAGTAAAGTGTTAGAACTTGAAAAATTTACAATTAAAATTCTAAAGCTTAGTTGATACCTTCTGTAAAATAATTGGAATTTTTGGAACGTTGGAACTATTTTATAAAAATCCTTGAAAACAGCCTAATTATGAGTATACAAGCTGAAACTTGAGAACTTGCGAATGTGTGTACCAAAGTGTTGCATGGATTGAATTGTGTTCATGATAGGTTGGTTTGATCACTATGTTGGCATGATGATACTTGCATGCATGATTGAGTTTTAGGATTTGTTATTGTGTGTACCGCATTGTGTGTTAGTTATGTGTAGGGTTTGTATTGGTGTGTTCACATACTAACTTTAAATCAATTGACTTGTTAGGACGCAATTAACGGTCCCATCATTTGCTACTTCTGTGTTACACTAACTGAGCAACTAAAGGTGAGTTCACGGCCCCTAATTTTATCCGGTTTTAAACAACAGGGGGGGAAACATGTATACACTCTACAACTCTATCTCTTTACGTTTTACGAAATTAACGTCATTAAACTATTCGGTAACTAAGTTAATGTTAATGTACGTTATGGTCACTAAGCAGCTATATCACACAAGTCCTCGACAAACTTTCGGATCGTTAGTATTGGGTTAGATAGCGGGGAAATTATAAGTAGTACTACTGGGCCCGACAAGCCCCACCCGAGCTAGTCGCGCTAGCCGACCGGGTATGGTCAACGGGTGAATAATTTGGCCTAACTTCGCCATGGTCAGTGATAGGCCTGGCAACACGGAGGCACAACAGTCAGCTTCGATCGCGAACACTTACGTGACATAACTTTAGGCTAGCTACCTACGTGTTAACATTGAACTTAATTACGAATCAACAATATTATTCCGGGTGAGGGATAATGGAACCAACAACATTGTTATTCCGGGTTAGGAATAATGGAACATCATTATTATTCCGGGTAAGGGATAATGGAACCATCAGTATTATTCCGGGTTGGGGATAATGGAACTAAATCGTTATCCCGGGTTTTAGGATAACGGGGGAAACAAACTTATAACCGAACAAATGAACTTATGAAAACCTGTGAACTCACTCTTCTTTAATGTTGACTCTTGTTTCTTTACATGTTTCTCAGGACGCTAGGAGAGCTAGGTGCACTCACTTGCATTGACCAAGACATATTTTATCGAGTCTCATTTACGAACATTGTTTGGGATTTTTGGTTTTTTTGGCGTTTATGTTGGCGCCCGTTACTTTACTTTACTTTACTTTAACGCTTCCGCACAACTTAGAAACTAATGCTTCCGCTAAACTTTGAAACTAAACTAAGACAAATTGAAAATAATTATGAATGGGTAAACAAATGTTTTTGGAAAACGTTTTAGATAAATCATATAGAGTCGTTCGATATTACTAGTGTCTCAGATTCTGGTTTGTTCACACGCCTCGCGGTAAAATCCCGCAAGTGGAAATTGAGGGTGTGACAGAAACAGAATGCTATTGACACAAAGTGGGTCTTCAAGTGTAAAAGAGACGATAGGGGTTTAATAGTCAGAAACAAAGCTCGGCTGGTTGTCAAGGGATTCCACCAGCAGGAAGGTATAGATTACATGGAGGTATACGCACCAGTATCGCGATTAGAATCTATCCGCATTTTTCTAACGTTCGCAGCTTGGAAAGGATTTACGGTGTACCAGTTGGATGTAAAATCTGCATTTCTCTACGGTAAACTTCGTGAACAAGTGTATGTCGGCCAACCACCGGGTTTCGTCGATCCACTGAACAAGAATAAAGCAAATCTTCTAGATAAAGCCTTGTACGGACTACACCAAGCCTCGAGAGCTTGGTACGAGATGTTATCGCAACATCTCGCAGGAAATGGCTATACACGAGGCACAGTGGACAGCACTTTGTTTACCAGAGAAGTTGGATCGCATCTGATAATTGTACAAATCTATGTGGATGATATCATTTTCGGTTCTACGGATGACAGTCTGTGCAAAGAGTTTGAAAAGATCATGAAGAAGAAATTCGAGATGTCCTCGATGGGTGAAATAAAATTCTTCTTAGGTCTCCAAGTGGATCAGCCTCCAGACGGGATATTCATTCATCAGACTAAGTATGTTCATGACATTCTCAAAGAGTTTGAAATGGATAGCTCGAAGCCGCTTTCGACACCGCTGGCACTGAACCATGGAATTTGCGTAGACGAGATGGGAACAAAAGTTGATGAAACACTTTATCGATCGATGATAGGATCGCTGATGTATTTGACGGCATCTCGCCCAGACATCATGTATCCTACTTGCTTATGTGCGAGATATCAGTCAAGTCCTCGAATTTCACATATGCAGATAGTCAAGCGAATCTTCCGTTACTTAAAGGGATGTCCTAGCACGGGCTTATGGTATCCTAAAAACATCAATTTTGACTTAACGAGATACGCTGACTCAGACTTCAGAGTGGACAAGCTGAACTCGAAATCTACAACTGCAGGATGCCAGTTCTTTGGCACGCGTTTGGTAACGTGGCAGTGTAAGAAATAGACCACGGTCTCTCTCTCAACCTGTGAAGCGGAATACATTTCTGCTTCTAGCTGTTGCTCACAAATCCTCTGGATTCAGTAACAGATGAGGGATTATGGTCTGCAGTTTCTTGACACGCCTTTATTTGTAGATAACAAAGCAGCCATCGGTATAACTAAATCCAGTTCATCACTCACGTACAAAACACATTGAAATTCGTTACCATTTCATTCGTGACTGTTACGGAAAGAAATTGGTTCGAATAGAAAAAATCCATACCGATGAACAAAGGGCTGATTTTTATACCAAAGCATTTCCATTAACAAGATTTAAATATCTAATGCAGTTTAACGGTATTAAAAATTTGCTTACAGGTGCGGAAGCTGAGGTTGAATACGGACCGGACGACGAGTTCACGTAATTCGCATTGGTTTGTATGGTTTGTAAATATCTTTCTAGTTTAATATTTCTTAAAGATCTAAAATCCAAAAATATGTTTTTGATTTTAGGGGGAGATATGTTTGGGAAAATACAAAAACATATGAAAATTTTCAAAAATGTACAAAAACATTGAAAAAGACAAAAAGAATTCGATGTCACAAAAAGGAAATGATAGTACATCAATGGACTATCACAGTATGGTAAAGAAATGGAAAGTTTAAAAGTAATAAACAAGTCTTACTCTGGATGTGTCGATAGGCTTAACACGTTCAGTAAACTATTTTCGAGATATAAACTAAATTTAACAACTACTTAATCTTGTGGATTAACATATCTTGGATATATGGACTTAGTACTCCAAAATTTCGTTTGAGAGATTGCCTGATTCTGAGATACGAGGTCTTTATAGATAATTGATATCTGGGGTATTATACAAGTTCTTCTGATTTTGCGGAAGCAATAGCGTAGAACATCTATAATACTTTCGCTATAAACCCCCAAACTGCTTGCAAACTTGAAAAGTATCGAAAGATCTAATCATTTGCAGTGCTGAAAAGATTCCTTAAGTGGAACACACCTTTAAAGACGAGCCTTCATCTCTTCGTTTGTATGGTAGTACTAACCTGAGCTCTCAAGGCATCGCATAACCCAGATACAGATATCAATTACGCTATATTCACCTGTACGATGAAATCTAGGGGATCTTGATACGGGAGTATATTCAAGAAGTGGGAACCATAGATAAGTCAAGTTTCATAAATCTTACCTTAACATATCTTGAAACAATTGAGAAACATTATAAAGTTCAAGAGGGCAAACATATCGACAATCTAGGTAAACGAGTTTAAAACTTAAAGTCATCTAAAGGTCAACAGTACTAGTGATATGTCTCAATCAACTGATATGATCCTTTAGACATTAATTCACAAAAATATGTCTGTAAATATATTTGTACATAGTTTACATTGTCTTGTAAATAGTTTATCAGCTTTACAAATTAAAACCAAAAAAGATTTTCAGTGTGTTTTAGCATAAACTTACAAAAATACAAAAAGATTGTGTTTCTACATTGTTTTCAGCAAACCAATGTTGGAGAAAGGGTCTTCGAAGTCTGGTAAGATACTAGAACTGGTGGGAATCTCTTTGACAACGGGCTGGGAGCTAATTTGTAAAATTTGAAAAGCCAAAAAGTTCATTAATTTGAAACTTTGTTTTTGAAAATATCAACAGTTTGTTCGTAACGGGTCAAACCGAGGTCATTAACTTGGACTCGGCAGACAAATCGGTTAACCAAGGTCATTAGCTTGGACTTGGTCAACTAAGTGGATATTAATAACTGGTAAAGGTTGGAAAGTTCAGGGTTAAATTGAAAAAATTGAAAAAAGTTTGAATTTGGGTTTGGCAAGTTCGGTCAAACTTGTCAATCTGAACAAAGATTAATTTTGTAGCAAGTTCGACCGAACTTGCTAATTGATGGCTGAATTGTTTAAAGGTAAGTCCGCCGAACTTGACTGGCCATGTTTAATGGGCTTGTAAGTTCGCCCGAACTTGCAATGGTATAAGTACCGAGCAAGTTCGGCCGAACTCATTCACCAGCGAACAAACTCCTGAGCGAACTTACTGACCTTTGAGCGATCTTGTGTTTTTGTCATAATCATACCGTTATACTGCCCAAATTTCTATTGTTTTTGGTGATTAGCAACCAACGACAATGTCTGAGGTATTGATTTGGACTTTGAATCGAGATTTGATCCTTAACTGATGAATCTAGATTTGAAAACATAAAAAAATGTTAGTTCTAGGTTGTTTTGATCCAAATTGAACTTAAAATCTTGATTAACAACTAAAACGGACCTTGAAAATCATTGGAATTTGTAAATGGTTGTATATGAAATGTTTTGTGATTAACAGGTATGAATGGTTGTAGATGATGACAAGTTCGGCCGAACTTGTTATCAAGTTCAACCGGACTTGCTAATAAATCTGAATAAAATGTTAAGTTTGAAGTTTGACCGAACTTAGTTGTTAATTTTGAAAAGTTGTTAAGAGTACATGTTCGACTGAACTTAGCTTGAAACATAACTTATGAATAAAAAGGAAGTTCGCTCGAACTTATCATTTGAAATCTGAATCCTTGTAATATGTAAGTTCGACGGAACTTATACTTTGATGTTTGAACATGTGTATTACATGTTCGGGCGAACTTGATAAACTCAGAATGTTATACACTCTTCAAGTTCGCCCGAACTTGATGAAAGTGTCAGAAAATTTTGAAACTTTTTCTCGATAAGCGTGCTAATTGTTTTGCGTCGTTTTTCAGGCTCAAGTACCAGCGAAGGTTATTGCAATGGAGTTTTCTAAATATCACAATACATGTATTACACTCGACAAGACGATATGTCCATCTTTGAAGGAATACGAGAGTATCTTGAAGTTTTTAAAGGAAAGCCCTATTCATCGAGCTATAACGGAGCGCACAGTATCTTATAGAAGTCACACATATCATTTCTGGATGAACGCGGTCTTAGTGATGATCAGAAGACGATTATTTCATTGGTGCAAATTAGAAATGAAGTAAAGGAGATCATTGTGACTGAAGACGATATTCGACGGATCCTACAGTTCAACGATGATAAAGATGATCTGATATTCTTGGACGAGAAGATGGTTAGAGGTTGTTTCTTTCGAATGGGATATAAGGGGAGCGTGAATAAGCCAACGTTGAAGAAAGGGGAAGTGCCAAACCCCTACAAGCTCCTAATGCATGCAATCATACATACTTTCAGTCACCGAAAGGCAGGTCTTGACGACGTGCAAGATTACATGGCCTGTATGGCAACGGCACTGATTCTGAAGAATAACTATTCTAAGCTGGTTTTCACACTTATATCGAAAAACATGGATGATTCAAGGTTATGTCTTTATCCGAGGTTCGTGCAAATGTTGATAGATGAGAAATTCACTAATATTGCACGGAATCCGAATGATGTGCTGTATCTTAGTCACCTTGATGATACAACAGTGAAGAAGCTCTTAAAGTTTCAGAAGCAAGCGTCAGCTCCTGTTGCTAAGCCAGTTTTTGGAGCGATTAAAGATTCAAACTATATTGTGCCGTCTGACAATAAATGGAGGAAAGACGGTAGTGGTGACGAAAAAGAGCTGAATGCTGAAAAAGAGTGGTTTAAAGATTTCAAACCGAAATCTCAAAGCGATTGGTTCCTTAAGGCTGAAGTTGAAAAGCCTAAGAAGAAGTGAGCTGTAACGAAAATTGAAACAATGCTCGTCGATGAAGATGAACCAGAAAATGTTCAAACTGAAGTAGGTTCTAGTGCTGCAATAGTTGTTGAAAGTCAAGAGGTCGAAAAGTCAACACAAGAGGATGTTATTTCAGCTACTTCAGAGAACGATGATGATTCTGAAGAAACTCCAGTGAAAGAACCAGAAAAATCAGAGGCTGAAATTAGAGCTGAAAAGGAGAAAGAAATGGATGCTGATTTTGATCCAAATCTCGAGAAAGAATCTGACGAGGAAAGGCCCAAGAAAAAAGCAAAACGTGTAAAGACTGCTACTATTGTAACGAAAATTGAAACAATGCTCGTCGATGAAGATGAACCAGAAAATGTTCAAACTGAAGTAGGTTCTAGTGCTGCAATAGTTGTTGAAAGTCAAGAGGTCGAAAAGTCAACACAAGAGGATGTTATTTCAGCTACTTCAGAGAACGATGATGATTCTGAAGAAACTCCAGTGAAAGAACCAGAAAAATCAGAGGCTGAAATTAGAGCTGAAAAGGAGAAAGAAATGGATGTTGATTTTGATCCAAATCTCGAGAAAGAATCTGACGAGGAAAGGACCAAGAAAAAAGCAAAATGTGTAAAGACTGCTACTATCTCATCGACAAAAACTACAGGGTCTCCTCAAACAAAAGGAAAGAGGAAATCAAAGAAAGTTCAAAAAGCTGCCAGTAAACGTTGTAAAGGAAAGTTGAAGAACGCAAAAGTTATACAAGAACCTTCTGGCGCACAGGAGAAAGAAGTCACAGAAGAACCTTCTACACAAGAACCTCCTGTTGTTGTTTCAAGTGAAGCTGAAAGGCCAGGAGCTACACAAGAACCTCCTGTGTCTGGTGTTGGAATCGGTATGCCCAAGACACATATTAAATTGATGTGGCTAGTACGTTATGATCTAAGTCGGTTCATACCCAATAACAAGCTAGACAAACACCTATGATAGTTATTTATGATATGATCAAACAAATAAATATTAACACTTACAATATTTAGAAATTGGTTTTCTAAATAATTGCACTTGAGAAACTAATAAGTGATATGGATAATTTATTTTGAGAGAATATTTTATATTTATTTAAAGGGTTGAATAACATTATAAATAGTTATGAGATGTTGCATAAAGTCTTGTATTATGTTATGTTATATTTTATAAAACTTATAAAATATAAATACAAGATTTAAATAAATAAAAAAAAGTTTTTTTATAAAAAGACCCCATAGGGCCGTCCACTTTGGGTCTTCCCAAGGTGGATCTCCACCAATCATTTTGCATGTAAAAATCTTATAAATCTCCTACAAGATCATATGCATATGGTGGGTGATTCTCTCACATAACAAGACTAACATTTTCAAGTGCAAGAACTTCTCATTTTGGCTCTCTAATTTTCGGCCATAGTAAGGTTCCAAGAGAGTTTAAGAAGTTTGATTTTTAAGTGTAAAATCCTAGCAACATAAGGTGTTTGTTGGTGGCTTGGGGTATGCAAGCTTGAGGTCTTCGTTTTGAAGATTACCACTCAAGAATCATCATTCTTTTCATTTCCTAACTACATTGAAAGGTAGTATTCTAAACACCCTATGGTTGTATTTTTGATAGCATGCATGTTCATATATGGATCCGAGTTTTGGTTTTCATACAAAATGAGTTTTGTATCAACACAAGTAACATGTTTAAATAATTATTCCGCTGCGTGTTTTATTTTATATGGATAAAATAACTTTGATAAACATGTTCGAAAACCCAACAGTGGTATCAGAGCCGCTTATATGAATGCATGCTTCATAGGATTTAAAATTTCGGGTTTTTGATTTTGGTTAAAACCCATGGCCGAAATTTTAAACATGGTTTTCCCTTATTTTTCAAAACACTTTTACTAACATGCATAAAGGTATCTTGAAAAATTATGTCATATGGATGATTTGTTTGTTTGGACAAAAACCCATCTTTTCGGTTTTTCTCTTGGCCGAAAATTTGGATACAAAAGGGAAACCATTCTTTGCTCTTGAATTTAAATGCATATGTGGATATATATTTTTGGTGTTCATAACCTAGCTATGACCTTGTGTTTAAATATGTTGAATGATTGTGTTGTGATTTATTTGATTATTTCAATGGGGTATAATAATTAATTATCTTTGTTCTTCCATTTGTGAAAAAATGTAATTTATTTATTTTTCATTTGGCATGTAAAATAAATAGATTAGTTGCATTTTATTTTACTAGAAAAATGCTTTATTATAAAGAAGATGCACACAAAAATGCGGTTTTGGTTTTGGCCAATTTTGGGCGTAAAGAACTTGATGGTTCTTAACAGAATTTTAGCCCAATAATCAAAACACATTTTTGAAGTCCAAAGGAGTTTGGAGCTGAATTTAAAGTTCATTTGGAAGCCCAAAGAAAGTGGAGAAATCACAACACAAAAGGAAGTCTTGAAGCATTTGGATGCGGGTTCAAGTGGGAGTTCAACGACACCCTTTTGGTGTCAATATTCACCCTTTAGGAAGGACCTTTTGGCTCACTTGTTTCGGCTAACAAGTGTTGCAAAAAATAGTTGGCTATGGTTATGTACCTATTTTGTTTGTTATGCTTGTATGGTTGTTTTATTTATGGTTGTTTAGATGATATTTGGATATGCATGCTTAACAACTTATAGTCCATAACAAGCTTAAAATTTGTTCTTTAAAAATCATTAAAGTGGTTAATAAAATGGTTTTATTAAAAATTAATGATTTTATAATAAAATGGGTTTTATTGAAAGAACCTTGAAAATTGGTTTTCACTAAGGTACCATGAATTTGAATGCATGCAAATGTATGGTACATAAAGTTTTCTAAAACTAGAATTTTTGAAAACATTAAATCCCTTTTATAAAACAAGTCAAACACCATCCTTTTATACAACACTCGAATCAATTAGGAATTCTTTGTGGGATAAAGGTCACCTAACCACATTTGAAGGAACTTGTGTGTTTGAGGTAGGCTTACCATATTTGTGGGATAAAGGTCACCTAACCACTTGTATATGTAAACTTTACATGTGTGTGTAAGTAGGACGATTTGATTTGGAAACCATGTTCTTAGGGTCACCGAAGCATGGCGTACAAAGGTGTTGATGGGATTAAACATGCCAACTAAACATTAAGATGTTTAACCGATCCCATATGGCTAGAAATTGCAAAGGGTTGCAATTGTCAAACGGTTGACTACCTTGTTAATTTAAATAATGGGATAAATGTCACCTAACCAATATTTAAATGTAACGTTGGATTCTAGATTTTAATTATTAATTGTCTATGAGACACAAAAGGGTATTAATAATTAAAATTTAATAATATCAAAAATACTAAAATTAAACTTTGTTAAAATTTTGTATATGACCGCTAACAATGCAAACACAATTACCCAAACCGTCCGTAACCTATCACTAAGAACCATTCTTGAAAAGGATCGTCTCAACCATAATAACTTCATGGATTGGTATCGAAACTTGAGAATCGTTCTCAAGCAAGAAAAGATATCTTATGTGTTGGACGATCCTATTCCCGATGAACCTAACGTGGAAGATGAGGGGGCCTATAACGATTGGGTTAAGTATACCGAGGAGTCCATGCAAGCCTCTTGCCTCATGTTGGGAACTATGATTCCCGAGATTCAAAAGGATTTTGAACATCATGGGGCATACGACATGATTACCCAATTGAAGGAAATGTTCCTTCAACAAGCAAGGGTAGAACGCTTCGAAACGGTTCGGGCACTTCATGCATGTCGAATGGAGGAAACCCAATCGGTCTCATCTTATGTTCTTAAGATGAAAAGCCATATTGATCGCCTCCAAAGGCTCAACTGTCCCGTCTCAAAAGAGTTGGCTACGGATTTGATCCTCAACATTTTAACAAAGAAGTTTGAGACTTTTGTCATGAATTATAACATGAACGGATGGGACAAGAGCATTGGTGACCTTCATGCAATGCTCAAAACTGCCGAGGAGGGCATGGGTAAAAAGGCTTTACCCGTTCTAACGATCACTGAGGGAGGCAACAGAAGAGGGCCCCACCCTGACTCCAAGGCAAGTTTTGTTAAAAGGAAGGGTCACGTCAAAGGGAAAGGGAAAGGGAAAGGGAAAGGGAAAGGGAAAGGAAAGGTTAAAGCGGAACCCACGAAACCAAAGGAAAAGAAGCAAAAGGTTGCTTCGACTGACCCATGCTTTGAGTGTGGAGAGATAGGACATTGGAAAAGAAATTGTCCAACCTATCTCAAGGAGTTGAAAAACAAGAGGGATGCGGGGCAAACCTCATGTACAATCTTTATGATACATATTGACCTTAATGTTATTTCTTCAAACACATGGGTATTGGATACCGGGTGTGGAACTCATATTTGGAATTTGTTGTAGGGGTTCAAAAGAAATAAACATTACAAGAAGGGAGACATTAGTCTCTTCATGGGCAATAGAGCAAAGGTTCAAGTTGAAGCCCGAGGAGACTATGTTTTGAAACTTCCAAGTGGTTTGGAAATCATCTTGAAAAATGTTTTGTATGCTCCTAGTTTGACTAGGAACATTATGTCAGTTTCCCTCTTGCTACAATATGGTTTTAATTTAAAGTTTGTAAACGATGACATTTATGTTTTGATGAATGACATGTTTTACTTTAAAGCTATGCCTTCAAATGGTACTTATGAATTGGTTCATGATAATACATTTGATAGTTCAATGTACCAAGCAACCACCAAGAAACTCAAATTAGATTTGAGTGATTCCTATCTTTGGCATTGTCGCCTTGGACATATAAACAAAAATCGCATGCAAACATTTCGAAAGAATGGTCTTTTGGAAACAAATGGAGATGATTCATTTGATGTATGTGAATCTTGTTTACAAGTAAAAATGACTAAGGCACCCTTTAGTGGCACCTTTGAAAGGGCAAAAGACTTATTAGGTATCATACATTCTGATGTATGATACCTAATAAGCTAATGACTAGGAATGGTGAAAGATACTTCATTAGTTTTACCGACGACTATAGTCGTTATGGTTATGTGTACTTGTTAAGACACAAAGATGAAGCATTTGAAATGTTCAAAGATTTCAAAAGTGAAGTAGAAAATCAACTGAAGAGAACAATCAAAGTCCTTCATACCGATAGAGGAGGTGAATACCTTAGTGATACTTTTCAAGATCATCTTAGGAGTTGTGGGATTATCTCACAACTTACTCCACCTGGAACACCACAACATAATGGTGTGTCTGAAAGGTGGAATCGAACTCTATTGGATATGGTTCGATCTATGATGGCTAGAAGCACATTGCCTCTATCATTTTGGGGTTACGCTTTGCTCTCCGCGGCCCATATACTGAATATGGCCCCAACCAAGAAAGTGGATAAGACAGCTTTTGAAATATGGCATGAAAAGGCTCCATCATTATCATATTTGAAGGTATGGGGTTGTGAAGCTTATGTGAAGCAATACACCCCAAACAAATTGGAAGTACGATCCACTAAGTGTATCTTTGTAGGATATCCTAAAGATGATATAGGATATTACTTTTACGATCCAACAGAGCAAAGGGTATTTGTTGCTCGAAAGGGTAAGTTCTTGGAGGCTAAGTTACTTATGGAAGGAACTAGTAGTAGAACAGTGGAACTTGATGAGGATCAAGAACCACAAGCCGATACACATTTGGTTGATACTAGCACTCAATAAGAGGTTGTTGAAGAGGATCAAATGGTTGATCAATACACACAAAAGGTTCGCAGATCTGGTAGAATTAGTCATCCACCCGAAAGATATGGATTTTTCATGGATGGATGCTACGTGGTAGATTCAGATGAACCAACCACATACCATGATGCAATGTCACAATCCGATTGTGACAAGTGACTTGAAGCAATGAACGTCGAGATGCAATCCATGTATGACAACCAAGTATGGGAATTGGTTGTACCACCTCTTAACTCCAAAGTAGTTGGAAGTAAGTGGGTTTTCAAGAAGAAAACTGATATGCATGGTAACTTGGATACTTATAAAGCGAGACTTGTAGCAAAAGGTTTCACTCAAACTCAAGGGTTGATTATGATGAGACCTTCTCGCCCGTGGCGATGCTAAAGTCAATTAGGATATTATTTGCCATAGTTGCATATTACGATTATGAGATTTGGCAAATGGATGTCAAAACGGCTTTCCTCAATGGATATCTTAATGAAGATGTCTATATGGTTCAGCCTGAAGGTTTTGTCGATCCGAAACATCCTAACAAAGTATGCAAGTTAAAGAAATCAATATATGGATTGAAACAAGCATCTAGAAGTTGGAATCATCGTTTTGATGAAGAAATTAGGAATTTTGGATTCATCAAGAACGTCGATGAAGCTTGTGTGTATAAGAAGGCTAGTGGGAGCATCATCACTTTCCTAGTACTGTATGTCGATGACATTCTACTATTTGGAAATGATATTCCAACCATGGAAGGTGTTAAAACTTGGCTTGGAAGTTGTTTTTCCATTAAGGATCTTGGTGAAGCCGCCTATATTTTGGGAATAAAGATCTATAGGGATAGATCAAGGCGCTTGATAGGTTTGAACCAAAGTGCATACATTGACAAAGTCTTGAAAAGGTTCAAGATGGAGAACTCTAAGAAAGGTTTGGTACCTATTCAAAAGGGAACGATATTGAATGCGTCTCAATGTCCAAGCTCAAAGGATGAGCAAGAGAGAA
Source organism: Scalesia atractyloides (assembly GCA_947069175.1). NCBI lineage: Eukaryota > Viridiplantae > Streptophyta > Magnoliopsida > Asterales > Asteraceae > Scalesia > Scalesia atractyloides. Next base: position 42,694,540 of record CAMTDV010000015.1, read on the forward strand.
TGAAAGGAGTCCCATATGCGTCTACTATAGGATCCATCATGTATGCAATGATATGCACTAGACCGGACGTGTCATGTGCCTTAAGCATGACAAGTAGATACCAGCAAAATCCAGGTAACAGTCATTGGATGGCTGTTAAAAGCATATTGAAATACCTTAGAAGGACTAAGGATATGTTTCTAATATATGGATCTGGTGAAGAGGAACTCGTTGTAAAGGGTTACACTGATGCGAGTTTCCAAACTGATCGAGATGATTCTCGGTCACAATTTGGGTATGTCTTCATTTTGAATGGAGCTGCAGTCTCTTGGAAGAGCTCAAAGCAGGATGTTGTAGCATTGTCCACTACAGAATCAGAATACATCACCGCTTCATTGGCAGCACAAGAAGCTGCAGGTTGAAGAAATTCATCACCGACTTAGGGGTAGTCCCTACCATTCAGGATCCCCTAGAAATCTTTTGTGATAACGAAGGTGCAATTGCACAAATTAAGGAACCTCGTGCACATCAAAAGAGTAGGCACATTTAGCGGAGATTCAACTACATAAGGGATGAAATTGAAAAAGGAAAGATATGTATTCGCAAAGTTCACACCGACCAAAACATTACAGATCCACTCACGAAGCTCCTTGAACGGCCAAAGCATGAGGGTCATACTTGTGCCTTAGGACTTCGATATTCTAGTGATTGGATTTGATCTACTTTATATTTGGATATTGGAAAAATTGTTATTTTGACTCATTTTAATGATTATGGCATTTTGAGTTATGTTCCATTTTAGCATGTTTAAATCCATGAATAAGTTAATTATTCTAAATGTCTGCAGTCGATCATATTTGTGGGAACCAATATGAAGGTAAGACTATTATGAACTCGGATTGGTGGATATTCATTAGGTATGAATATAGAGCAAAGTGTTGCTGCCAAAGTTCATAGATATTTGTGGGATACAAATATCGGACTGACTCGCTCTCAAATGGTACTGCATGGAATCTTTGAGATTGATCATAAGTAAATTTGAGTAAAGGCGAATATCATTGTATCCTCTGACCTGAGATACATATTGGGTCTTGATATTCACCAAATATTGTACTTTGACTTGTTTCTTTGCTCTCAGTAATATGGCAGTACATAAGGCTAAGCTCAGGTGTGGTACAAGGTGATTGTGAGAGACGTATGTAGTCAAGATGGGATTTGTTCCTCTTATTTGTTGAGAGTAAGATGTCTAAGGCCTGCTAAAGTTAAATCAACAGAGAATGATCACTCTATGTCTCTGGATTTGACATGACATCTGTAACGAAAGGAAAAATGATCGTTTCACCTAAATCATGTTCAAGTAAGGAACTTGAAGGGGATGATGTTATTGAATGGCACTTCGTCATACGTATTAGGGGTAGTAACTGTTGTTAGGCAGTATTTGCTACTTTCATCAATCTTCTATGTATCTTGTGCAAGTGGGAGATTGTTGGAATCTGTATGCCCAAGACACATATTAAATTGATGTGGCTAGTACGTTATGATCCAAGTCGGGTCATACCAATAACAAGCTAGACAAACACCTATGATATTTATTTATGATGTGATCAAACAAATAAATATTAACACTTACAATATTTAGAAATTGCTTTTCTAAATAATTGCACTTGGAAAACTAATAAATTATATGGATAATTTATTTTGAGAGAATATTTTATATTGTTATTTAAAGGGTTGAATAACATTATAAATAGTTATGAGATGTTGCATAAAGTCTTTTATTATGTTATGTTATATTTTATAAAACTTATAAAATATAAATACAAGATTTAATAAATAAAAAAAAAGTTATTTTTATATAAAAGACCCCATAGGGCCGTCCACTTTGGGTCTTCCCAAGGTGGATCTCCACCAATCATTTTGCATGCAAAAATCTCCTACAAGATTATATGCATATTGTGGGTGATTCTCTCACATAACTAGACTAGACCTTCTCATTTTGGCTCTCTAATTTTCGGCCATAGTAAGGTTCCAAGAGAGTTTAAGAAGTTTGATTTTTAAGTGTAAAATCAAAGCAACATAAGGTGTTTGTTGGTGGCTTGGGGTATGCAAGCTTGAGGTCTTCATTTTGAAGATTACCACTCAAGAATCATCATTATTTTCATTTCCTAACTACAATGAAAGGTAGTATTCTAAACACCCTATGGTTGTATTTTTGATAGCATGCATGTTCGTATATGGATCCGGGTTTTGGTTTTACATACAAAATGAGTTTTGTATCAACACAAGTAACATGTTTAAATAATTATTCGGCTACGTGTTTTATTTTATATGGATAAAATAACTTTGATAAACATGTTCAAAAACCCAACATCTGGTTTATTGGAAGTACCTATAATTCAATTACCGGTTGCTCCAACGACTTCAAATCTTGAAAGTTCTACTCCAAGGAAGTCTACACCAAAGGCTGCTACTCGAAAGTCAACACCAAAAACTTCAGGGCCTAATCTGTTTGAAGATATGTCGAAACAAAAGATTGAAGAATCAGTTAGAGAAGGTAAAGTACCAAAGCCGATGACAAAAGAAGAGATAGCTCAAGCGAAAAAGTCTTGGTTTAAAGAAATGCCACGCGAACGTAAGTTTCGACGTCCTCTAGCATTCTTTACCAGAGACAAAGATGTGTCATTGGGGGATATCTTAAGCTGGGGTTGGTTCAAGGAACTTAATGTATACGTAATCAAAAGAGAATTTGGAGTGCAATACTTCAAGTATCTTGCTGATTTCAAGACGTTACCATATTGGGATGTGGAAGAGCTCGTTCAGACTGTTAATGTTACATATCACATGAAAGTGATTGATTAGTTATTATGGAAGTTGATAAAGTATGAAGCTGTCAAAGGATTCAGATATTGGAAGCCATTCATTCCAGGTCGCCGAATCAAGACTAACAAGAAAACAGGGGAAAAAAGACATAACGTTGACAATGAAGCGACCTAGGGCAATGAGAAACATGCCGTTGATGCCGATTGAGCAGAACTTCTATCCATTGTTCAAGTGGTGGCAGATAGATCCAACTACTTGTGAAGCTGTTATTGTGTTACGATTCGAAGAACATTTGGATATTTCGAAGGAAACAGTTGAAATATTAGGATTTCAGGGCATGAGAGGATTATGGAGAACGATCAGGATTCTAGATCCTATGTGGCTTGTTAACTGTTCCAGAGAAGATATCAAAACCTTGTTCTATAGGAAGATCGTATTTGAAGAACGTGAAAAGGTACAAGCTATGCAGTATCAGAAAGTTGTGAATGTTTGCTATGCAAGAGAAGTAAATTCAGGGAAGATGTGGCAGACAAAGTGGAGGGATCTAGAGAGAGTTGAATTCCTGAAAGAGGAGAAGCGTCTCGAGGCTATTCATGAGAAAACTAGGAAGGCAAGTATTAGAAGGTTTCAACATATGAACAAAGTGCCTCCTACAGATCAGATGCCGGATCCTAAACAAGAACGACGAAAGAAGCCGTACAAGAACTTCTTCGGTCGTGTGCGTTAAAGTATATTATGAAGACAGAGTTTTGAAGACTGATACAAGACGAAGACGATATCCAAGGGGGAGTCTGTTGGTGCATAATGTCTATGTCTTAGTTTTATATCGAGTCTGTATAGAATAGAGTTGAATAGGCTAGCTGAAAGTTGTATTTATGTAGTTAAGAGACAAGTTCGCCCATGACACCTTGAACTATCAAGTTGTCATGTCCAGCGAACTTTCTTCTCTATAAATAGCTAGCATGCCTCACTCATTTGTAACTTTGGCATTTTGAAGGCGAAGCTCTGTCAGTTTGTACTCTTGACGTTTGATCAATAAAACTGATGTTAAATTGATTAATTCTTGTCTATTGGTAAACACGACGTAATATTTCCGCTATTATGGATGTTAGATATCAAATTTAGGTTCCTTAGCATCGAGGATCGGTCCTACATTTTCTACGATGTTTATGTTTGAAAACTTCACTTTCTTTTTATCTTTCAAACATTTGACATTTGACATTTTCAATTTTGATTTTAGATTTTATTCTTTCATGTTATCACTAGTCTTAACAGGCTCAGACTTAGTGATTTAAGATATTGGCAACTTCCTTTTTGCAATCCAGGCTTGTGATTTTATGTTAGCCTTTTTGATGTAAAACTTTGTTTCGTTTGCTTTTGAAGATTCACCTTTTTTGAAACTTGAATTTGCAAACTTCTTTTCAGATTTAGGTTTATCTTTAGGTTTTGATTCGTTTCTTTTCAAAATCGTGACCAGTTTTACAAACTCTGGTTGCTTTGGTTTCACAACATCTGAACTTTCTTTCTTTCGAAGATAAGCCGGTTTTGATTTCGGACACTTCCGTGCAATATGACCAACTTTGTTGCACTTGAAGCAAATTCGATTATCATGTGAGTGTCCACTAGTGGATTTTACACCACTTGTGGCTTTCGCCTTATCTCGAAGTCCTTTCTGTTTCTTAAAATCGTCATTTGATTGTTTCCCAATCAAACTCTCCTCATGAACTGTCTGTGTCCCATAAAAAAATTTCATGTTTTTATCTTTGTACTCGTGAAATGGTGACATTTACTTAACCGATTCTTCTTTCTCATCTAGACCCAACCCAGCTCTCCGGTTTTCCGGATGATCACCACCCTTTTCTCCGGTAGTTATTGTAATTTCTTTTGGGTTTAGAATAGAATTTCATTTCATTTTTCTACAGGTCATCTGATGTAACTTCAACCAATTTAAACAGTTTATCCAATTGATCTTTTCTGACGTTCCGAATCGAAAAACTGCCATCAAAGTATAATCTATCAGATTCCTTAACCTTGTACATGACAACTTAGGATCATCACATAGATCATCTTCCGATGATTTACGTCATTTTCAGAATTTGAGTCAGAACTGTTCAAACTCGAGGTGGCGCTCTCAAAGCTGCCATCATCAGAATCATTCAGAACATTTTCAACCACCTTTTTCACTACCGCATTGTCATCATCTGATTTAGTATAGACTACATCAATGTTCTCCGGCAACTCATTTTTCTTTTCAGATAACAACTCAATATTGAGTGCCTTATCCATCCCATCAACGATTTTGCGACAATACTTATCGCATAAGGGAGGAGGAACATTGTTGAATTCTTTACCAATTTTCTTTTTAGGTTTTTCTTCCGATGAAATTGTAGGAAGAATGTGATCAATGACATATGCGTTAGTTGTGTAACTTCTTAAAAGTTGTTGAACACGTTCTGTTTCAATTTTTATGTCCTGGAGTTGTTGCTTGGTTTCAGCAATGGTGTTGATATAAATGTTTATTGCTTTTTGTTTATCCATTACTGTACCTTTCAACATCCGTATAGTATCGTGTTGTTCAATATTATTTCTATCGAGCCTGCCATATCATCTTTCATTTTGTCATACACTTCCTTCATTGTACGATAATCGTATTTGAAATGTTCATTATGTACATTGAGTTCAGCGATGATTTGTGATTTCTCGGCGCATTCAGCACATGGCTCGATACATTTTGTGCAAGGTTTTACAACCTCCACAACATGCACTTTGACAACTTCCTATACCTCTGAACCTACCTTAGTTAGATTCGCCATAGTAGCTTTATCGGCAAAGTCCTTGAGGTTTTCAGTAGTTACTTCTTGAACAACATCAGTAACTTCTTCATTCAATTTCTCCTCAACGTTTGCTCCTGAGAACTTCCGTCAAAGTGACCTGCAAAACTATCACATGAGTTAGAAGATAATATACCTTGTTTCTTCATGTGAAGATACTCCTCTTCCTCCTGTTGTTGTAGATATTATTCTAATAAAATATTCTCTAGAGCTCCTGCTTCTTCGGCAGTAGTATCTTCAATGATCTCAGCCATCAATGCAACTCCGGTCTTCTTACCGATATAAGAATTCCAATCGAAGCCATCATCCTCGTTCGAAGCAACCATTGCCTTCTCAGTATTGTTACTGCTTGGTTTCTCTTGGATTTCAACCTGTGTCTTCTTTGGGAAAGGCTTGTATTGAAGAGATATCTTGTAATACTCATTGCCTCCACCAAATAGACTCTGATTTCCCGTTGCTTCAGGATTTTTGCATTCTCTCTTAAAATGCCCTTTCTGTCGGCATCTGAAACAAGTGACTTTCGATTTGTCAAACCCTAGCTTGTTGCTTGAATTTCCGATATCTCGGCCAGTGAGTGCAACAAACTTTGTGACCCTTCGTATGATAGAAGCTAGTGACCACTTGATATCCATCAGGTCAAGCTCTTCTTCGTCCACCTGATCGTAGTCTTCGGCAGTCACTTCGGGATTGCCGATCTTTCCAGCTACAAGACTTTCATATGATTCTAGAACAGTGGCGAGAAGTGACCTATGTTGTTTTGCAACTTGCTCAGAAACAACATCGTTTAGATTTACAGCAATGTTACACTTGTACACATTTGGATCAGAATTTGTTGTTGATTCTGATTTGCTTGACTCTGATAAGAAGCATTTGACCCTGTGCTTAAGAACGAAGAGCTTTGTGGACTTTGGTCATATTGTGGTTGATTCTGTGGCGAAGAAGTTATGTTTGCATTAAATGCTGTTTGAATCTTCGGACTTGAAATACTGTCTTGCATTCCGTTCTTGTAATACAGACCAACATCTTGAACAGTGTTAGCATTCTTCGACTTTGTGATCTTTAGAAGTTCCATCTCGTGACCTTCTAGTTTGTCGATGAATGTAGATAGCTTAAAGAATTCCCAGTTATGGCTTTCTTTCAAGACCATGAGATACGTAGTCCACTCACCATCAGGTAACGCATCTGCAAGCTTATCGATGTATTCTTGTTCTGTCTTCTCCTTATTTGGACTTTCAGATGACAGAAACGCTCAATCATCTGCTTCATTGTCTCTCCATTCAACATGTTAAAGATATCAAACTCCTTCAGAATGAGAGCTTTCTTACTCTTGATCATCTCTGCGCTTCCTTGGTATTTCTTTTGCAGTGATAGCTAGAGATCTCTCGCAGTCGTATATTCGGGCAACAAACCATAATATCCTCTTTAACAGATTGTTGAATGAGGCTTATCATCTTTTTCTCAGCAATGTACTCATATTTCTGTGTTGTAGTATACTTGCACTTCTCTAGAACTTGCTGATGTTCATCTAACGGAACATTATAACCTCTCTCAATCGACACCCAGCCTTGAAATGCAAGGCCTGAACCCAATAAGTAAATTTCTCCTTCCATCCTTCATACCCGTCCATACTCATTAACTTCGGCGGTTTAACGGACATGCCCATCTCGTTGTTAAGATTGACTTGTTGAATCATGTTAGCATTGGATGTACCCACTGCTGTCATATACGCTCTTTGTATATCATCCATAGCGAATATCGAGACACGTACACTGAAAACACGTTTAAACTTTGAAAACAATTAGTTTTCACCTAAGTTCGGTCGAACTTAATTATTGAGATTTGAAAATATCCCTGAGCAACCTCGGTCGAACTTGCAAGTTGAATTTTGTTAGAAACCTTCAAATAGGGGCGAACTTAGCTTAAGATTTCTTGATTTTTATCAAGTTCGGTCGAACTTGATAAAATATCAATGAATTCTTGGTAAGTTCGAGCGAACTTAGTAAAACTTTTATAAAAAATCCTCAAGTTCGGTCGAACTTGATAAAAACTCACTCAAAAAGTGACTTTTTAAGTCAAGTTCGGTCGAACTTAACTAACAAGTTCGATTTTCATGAGTTTTGAAAACATGGTTTTTGCAACAATTTGACACCAATTCGTTTGATTTTACACAAACTCTCAGGGGTATATCTATGATGTATTTAACATGTCATATTCAAAATTGGACAGAATTTGCCTGTGAATTCTTCATTTTTGTGTAAAAATTAAGAAAAATAGAAGAATGGAGTAGAATTAGAAGTGTTCTTGTCTTGATATCAATCAAATCAGGCTATTCTAGCTCTAATACCACTTGTAGGACCGATCCTGATAGCATAGGAACCTAAATTTGATATCTAATGTCCATAATAGCGGAAATATTATGACATGATTACCAAACAGCAAGAATTAGTCAATTAATCGTCAATTTTATTGATATAACGTCAAGTCTCCAAATTGACAGAGCTTCGCCTCTAAGATGCCAAAGTTACAAATGAGTGAGACATGCTAGCTATTTATAGGGTTACAAGTTCGCCAGTGGGATAGGTAAGTTCGCCTGAACTTGACTTAGTCAAGTTCGACCGAACTTGACTTCACAAGCAACACTCAAGCGAATTTGTCCCTAATCTACATAAATACTACGTTTCACTAGCCTATTCAACTCTAATCTATACAGACTCAATATAAGACTAAGACAGACATTCTGCACCAATACAAACAAGAATTCGGTTAAGTTCGCTGATCACCGTAATAAGGTCATTGAGGATTACTGACTTCGAAGTCACCTTCGAGTAAATACGCTGATTCTATTTCGCAGAGAATCAACAAATATGCTGGTGTATCTCTGGCGTATTTGTTAATTGTGCGATCTTCAAAGACAAATACGCTGTCTTTAAAGAGTTCTACGCCACATTCAACATTATCTACGCCATGTTCAAATTGTTCTACGCTGGCTTCAAGTTAATTACGCCCAGTAGGGTTTAAACACGAACAAAAACCCTCTAATCACTCAAAAACGACTCAAAATCCATGTTACCTTGTACCAAAATGATCCAAATGTTTTTCTAAACACTGATTAACAATAACTCACTGATTAATCTCACCAAATCACGCCATTTTGAGTCCAAAATTTTGAAAAACCTTGAAACTTTGATAAACTTTTGAAAAACCTTCAAATCTTGAAAATTTTCAACAAAAATCAATCAATCAAGAGCACAAAGGCTCTGATACCAAATGATAGGTCTGAACGATCTGATTTCAGTCATGATTCGGTAAATGATAACGAGACGGGTGATTTTGAGCCAAGAATAACACTAAAAAGATAGATGACAAAAGATTTAACAATAGAAACCTTCATCGATTTGATAAGAACAATACATAGTAATCATCCACCCCGGGTGAGCTCCCCCGGGGTGGTGGCTCACAAACTGCACACCTAACAAGTGAGGTGTAGTTCACTATTTATAGATCCTTGAGCCTTGTCCTCCAAACAAACCGCCTCTTGCTTGGAAAACCTACTAAACTTACTAAAACATACAAAAATAATAATTATACTACATCATATGAACAATAACATCCCCAATTAAAGCCGCCTTAATTGATAACATCATTCTCCAATTTGACCCAACAATATTCCCCTGAGAATGATGTTATCCATTCTTCAAATGATCTTCAAAAATAAATCTGACGTCGTCTGCGAATCTTCACAAATCGGCTAAATACTCAAAATCTTCATTGTCGTTTTCCCCCGCAAATGTAGACCCTCCTATATCTTGTCGATCAAAGCTCCTTATCTTACTTTTGAAGATACACTTGTAATAGGCATATGATAGGGTTCGAACTCCAATGACAAGAAATTGAATAACCAGCTTCATTAGAAAAATGTTCAATTCCGTCACACTATATTTCGCTCCTGATCCACAACTGGTACAACCACCACCCAATTAAGCAATGGGCCCAACGGAATAAACAGACAACCATGCGCTCACCAAGAATCCATCAATCCATTCAAATGTAGGCCCAAAATCCAAAGCCCATGAAAACTAACAATCACAGAACCCTAGCTGCAAAAGAAATTCGGCCGCCAACACCTTTCCATCCAACCTTTAACCACCGTGCATTTCACCGGAACCACCCATCACCATCAGCTACCTGTTCACCACCACCAACGAATTGAAGTATGATGGCTAACCAGCTGCTCAGAGAATTCACCTCGTTTTCTAGTTAAAGTGAGCTGACGAAACCGATGCCCGACATATACATAGCTACTAATGAATTTGACCCACAAAGGTGTTAGTCTTTAACATCAGAGCTCTGTTCAAACCATATTATGGCAAGAATCAACTAGAAAAAGGTGGGATAACGATGAGAATCGGAACGAAAGGGAATATCGGCGAGAATAAAACGACAGCTTGAATTCATACACCTTCAAACCAGAATGAAACTCACTAGAAAAAAATGAAAAACATTTCTTATTGTGTTCTCTCTCTACACCACATAGCTTCTCTCTCTGTGAAAACACACACTCACTTTGTGTTCTTAAAGAAAATAATGAAGAACAAAACCTTGATGAGCAAAGTCGCCAGGTTCTTCAAAATCACTAGTGAACAACATCGCTGGATCTAAATCATTATTAAACACACAGATTTGTTCAACTTTTACGTCTCCGCAGGTTTTCTGGTGTAGATCTAACCGAACCAAAAACTGAAACGAGCCACCGTGGCTCTGATACCAAATTGTGAGTCCCAAATCATTATTAAACACACAGATTTGTTCTACTTTTACGTCTCCGGTGGTTTTCTTGTGTAGATCTAACCGAACCAAAAACTGAAACGAGCCACCGTGGCTCTGATACCAAATTGTGAGTCCCAAATCAGCTACGGATCACAGTGGTTTGATTGTTAACATACAAACACCTATAGATTAGGTGTTTGAATGTATAAAGTTAACAAAAATAAAAGAAGAAGATAAAGATTTTTGTTTTTGGATGAAAATACAAGTGTTGAATATTGATCCCAACTGATAATAATGATTTAAGCACCTGGATATACGGATTAAGCACAAGAACAATCACTAGAATCACAACACAAGAAATCACCAAAATCACTAGTCCAAGAACCTTGGAGCTAGGGTTTCATTAAGCAACATATATATAGGTACTGACCATCCAACGTAATTAATAAATACGCTAGAAGATTAAATACGCCGGACAGTACAAAGATTCCCAAAATTACACTTTCAGTCCCTGAACTATCTAAAACATTATAAACTAACATAAAACTATCCAAAACCTAGTTTAGTCAAGTATCAACGATCTCAAAAGTTCCAACACAGGATCTTTAAACTGAACGAGGCAATAACTTTACCCAAACACCCTTTTAACCCCCTTCCAGGTAGTTAACGTGCTTTATATAGACCGTAAAGACACGAATGAGTGAGTCAACGAAACACGAAGGAATGTTTAACCATAATTCACTTTCAATATAAAAAACTAGTTATTAAAGTCATTAATACATACCCAATTAAAAAGTTGCCAAAGATTAGAAATCAAAAGTAATACATAAAAGATTTGTCTTCACCAAGTGATGTAAGTCGTTAGAGATTTAGCAAAGCATGGCCTTTGTTTGACAAGAACTCTTACAATCGATCTTGGATCCCGAGATTACTACACACTCTAAAAGATGAAATACGGATGATGGTGGTGGGTGTTGGTATTGTAGTGGTGATGGACTGATGGCAAGTGTGAGAAAAGTGGTTTGCCAAGGGATGTCTTTCTCTTGAGCCAAGCATATCTATTTATAGCTGAAAACAAAGGGCAAGCACGGCCTCGTGCCCACCTGGCATGACTGCATGGTCTTCTCTTTCTCTCCATTCATTAACTGTAGATGTCAAGTCTTGTACCAACACGCCATGTGGTGTCATAGCACGGCCCCGTGGTCAGTGTATGTAACACCCCAAATCGCGTAAAACAACACGCGGCGGAAACACTTGGGGAGTCACATTACAAATTGTTTCACAACACATGGTACTTAAAGTTTTGTTTTATTGAATTATCAAATTACATTGTTTTGGAATAATGGAGATTAAATACAATCATATTGTCTTTCGAATTTTAATGTCACTAAGGCCCGAGTCCTTCCTATGTATAACATGCAGCAACAATCATCACATAGATAACCTGAAGCATATGTGAAAATAGACACGTCAGCATAAAAATGCCTGTGAGTAACATAGGTTTTGTGATTTAGGTCCATGGCTTTGAGTATTTAAAGAATATTTAAATGGTTTCAAAACTGCCATGAATCCATACAAAATGTTTTTCTTTTATAAATCATATGATAATCAATGATATAAAAGAAAGGATGCAAGGTTAATTTAATAACCAAAAAGTGTCATGAATAAACCATTGTTCTTGTATAAACCAGATTGTCATGAATAAACCATTGTTCTTGTATAAACCAAATTTGTCATGAATAAACCATTGTTCTTGTATAAACCAAATCATGAATAAACCATTGTTCTTGTATAAACCAAATTGTCATGAATAAACCATTGTTCTTGTAACACCAAACCGTCATGTAAAGTCAAATGCCTTTGTGTAAACAATTTGTCGTGTATAAACCAAGGTATTGAATAGCCATAATATTTTGTATAAAAGAATTTCTTTGAATAAACAAATGTTGTGTTTAAATCAAAAGTTATGTTTTATAAACCATTGATTTTTAATGTTAAAAACATATATTATGGTTTGTTGGCGAATACATTCAAACCTTGTTAATTGTCGGATAAACCTTTATAAAGACAAAGATTTATCAATGTTCATTGGATTCTGTCATTCCCCAATGGATACTTCCAAACAAAATAGGAAGCGGGAATGGGTTGTCAAACCTATGGTACCATAACATACTACTGGTCGGCATCAATGTTAATGAATGTATAAATGTCAAGTTCAACGCACCAATATGTAAATAACAATGTAAGCATGCTTGTGAAAATGTCCTTGTAACAATGTACTAGGTATGCTAAGTCAACATACGAAGCATAATGTCTTTGAAAACATGTGAAGGTATACTATGTCAATATACCAATGAAAATGTCGTTTGAAATCGTGTACTATGTATACTATGTAATCAAAGCATGTATATGTCATGAAAACACGAAAGTAATCGTAGGCACACTATGTTTCACCCCAAAACAATTGAAAACATAAAAGATGGGACTATGTACTCACTTGTGATTGCAATAAAGTCCTTGTTCAATAAGATAAACCAAGATCAAGAGTCCGTGAAATCAAGCGTGTCCTAAGAACGGATAATTGTGTAAACCTCTGGACTTGAGAGGATTTGGGTAGAAGGAGACATTGTAAGCCAAATGAGTGTTGGTACTCATATGAAATGGTTTATGTGCTTTTGACCCGTTATGACCCATTAAGGGAGTTTAAGCCACTTTAACGCGTCATTTGCGTAACTATGCAATCGGATGGTTAGTTATGTGTTATGATAAGTCTAAATTACCAAAACATGTTTAAAAATGTTATTTAATAAGATTATATGTCAAAATTTATGTTACATATGTTTATAGTTGATTTATTCGCAAAAAAGGGCATTTTGGTCATTATTGAAGATTACATCAACTAATTATCATAACACTAACCAAATGACATGACCATAAGGTATAACCTCAGAGGGTTAATCCTTCTATAATTATGGTCTTAAATATGTATTTGGTTGGGTCCAAAGATCAACCAAACGGGTCAGATTTGAAAGTCAAAGCGGTGGTCAAAACCGCTAGACTTATGAATCTGTACAAGCACTAAAACAATAGTGACAAATTAGATATGTTTTGACATGTCTAAATAAGTTTATAAAAGTGTTTTGGCACCAAAACAAACTGTTTTGATACCCAAAGATGGTTCCGTTGCAAATTGCACAAAAATCGCATTTTTGACCGAAACTTTGACTTGTCAAAATGACTAGAAAATGTGGTAATCAGTAGGCATGATCATTAAGGACCATAACCAACATAATTACAATCACATTGAAAGATTAAATTGAACTTTGTCTTGATCAATTCATGATCAAAACTAAAAGTCAACAGAAGCCAAACTGTTCGATTTTAGCTCAAATATGCTACAAGAATTGAACAAAACTTGAATGAGAGACTTACAAACACCAAGGGTTGCTAAAGAATCACAGAGGAAGCTCCAAAGATGGTTGCAAATTCGGATTTGTGGCAGATGTGAGCTAGATGGGAGGTTGAAAATTTTCAAATGGTGAAACCCCCTTGCTATTTATAGTAAATTTGAAGTCATAAGAGCTTAACAAGTGTCCATGAATCATCACCAAGTTGGATTAGTGTCAAAACACTTGTTAGAAGCAGGTAGAAGGGTGGCAAGTTCGTTTGGTGAGTCAACAAGCAAGTTAATCAGCTGCTGCCAACAAAACTGGTGAGTTGGGCACCCCATGCGGACCGCATGGGGTTCTGGATGCGGTCCGCATCCACCCCTAGCTGGCACCAAGTTTCCAGTTTCGGCAAAACAAGCCCCTTCACTCATATTTGTCGCGTTTTGGCACTTTTAACACCCGTTAACCCTATTTTTAACCTTTAAAAGGACAATAAAGTAAAGGGAACTTGAAATGTGTCTAAAAATGTACCAGAGGTCGGTTCGTTTGGTCATACGGTTGCGGTTTTCGGTTAATTACGACGAAAAGCGTAACGAACACGCAATTGACCGTAAATGCGCAACAAATTATATTTTTGCATTCCACTCACTAAAATAAAAGATTTTAATGATTACAAAAATTTTTGGATGTGCGTACGTGTCCCGTATCAAGGAAATACGCGAATTGGCATAGTTTTGCAGAATTTGCAAAATAGCCCCTGAAGTTGCAAAAGCATGTTTTTGCCCTATCGAAACCCTCAAAACTTATTTCTAAGCTATGTTAAGGGTATTTAGGGTATGTTTAGCTTATGATCTTGTTCTAGAGTGTGAGTTGCTATGAGAATCGGCAGACTTTCGTAGTTTGTCATAAATAGTCCCTGTGATCGAATAGGCTTGTTTTTGACATACCAAACCCTTCAGAACTTAATTCTAAGTTATGTAAATGTTATTTAAGGTATGTTAAGCTTGAGTCATTTTTCCGGAGTGTATGTCACGTTAAACTGATTACGTTTGCGTAACAGTTTGCGATTTCACTTCCAGAAGCTGTTCGAGAGTTTGTTATCGTGTAATAATCGAATATGTGCAATTGTTATGGATAAGTTCTATAATTCAATGAATAAAACACAAGGTTTTATTGCTTATGAAATTGTTCGAGATATGATAATGACAACTGGAGGCACAATTGTCACAGTCTCCCCTACTTTAGGAAATTTCGTCCCGAAATTTATTCGTAGGAAACCGTTTGCATAAGTTGAATCAAGCCATCGTTTTGCACGGAATCTAGGGTTTTATCCATTTATATAGAATAACCCATCATGGATCTCCATGTAAGGCATAACTTTATCGTTCCCTAGTGGATACTTCCTCAGACAGTGTAGGAAGTTAGAATAGGCTGTTATACCTAATGATGCTCATCTCCTAATAGCTACTTCCTTGATTAATACAGAAAGTGGAGATGAGGATTTGATTTATGGTAAAACCAAATTGACCAATAGTACTGTGAGTATCCTTTAAGAATCCGACTATTGAGATAGAAGGTTCTATAAGGATTTAGCTTGTGTTTCATTTCCCCGTGGATGCTTCTTTGAAAGGGAAAATGAATGGATAATTCATTTTTCAATAGATACTTCATCAAAAGTGGAAATGAATGATTGTTGAATAGATTTTTCATTTCCCCGATGGATATTTCTTCGGAAGCGAAAATGAATGGATAATTCATTTTCCAATGGATACTTCGTCAGAAGTGGAAATGAAGGATTAAGAATAGATAATTCATTTCCCGATGGATATTTGTGGGAATCGTACCCTAACAAAGGAATAGATGATATCAAAAGCCAAATACAGTATCCGAGCTTTGGTTAAACTATTAGTGGTTACAACCGCTGATCTACCTTTACACTTCTTTCCCTAAACAACTGCTCCTATCATCTGATCATTCAAGAGGCAAAGGTCTGATAGAAGAAACAAAATCAGAAGATAGAGATCAGTGCTTAGATTAGTTTTTACTTTATTCAATGTAATAGTGCTATGCACTGATAGTTTAGTATAGCTCAGTGGCTAGATAGTTAGTATAAATAGGTGAACGTTGTAACTGTTAAACTTGTCTTCCTGAAAAAGATCATTTCGCACTTTATCTTCTTCATTTCTTACTATCAAATGATTGTAATTGGCTAAGGGGGAGTTTGTGAATCACATGCAAAGTTTATCAACTTGAAATCATGATGGTGATGAAAACAAACGACCAATTGCTTGTAGTAAAAGTTTTCCATTAATTTCGCTGCATATCTTTCTAATTCAATCCATTTTCCATTCTTAGAAACAAAAACTACAAGTGATTTAAACTTAGATCCTGACAATTGGTATCAGATCTTGGTCAATCGATTTTATTTAATAGTCAAATTGATTTGAACAGATCAGCTCTTTGTGCTAATTCGTTTGATAGTTTTAGTTGAATACAGAGTTTTATTACTACAAAAGTTTTTAAAACACAAATCTGTTGTAAACAAGAGAAATGGCACAAAACACACCGGAATCCATTATTGGATCCATGTTGAAACCACCTATGTTGAAACGAAATGAATATTTTATTTGGCAACGTAGGATGGGTCATATTCTCGCCCAACAGAACACCGGATGTTGGAGATCCGTTGTATTTGGACCTCATGTTCCCATGGTTCCAAGTACAGTGGACCCCCACACTCAGGTCCCTAAAAAACTCGAAAATTACTCTGAACATGATTTCCTTAAAACCGAATTGGATGCTAAGGTCTTCAGCATCGTTGCTTCGGCTTTGCCCAATGAGATTTATGAGGGATTACTTCATTGTAATAGTGCTAAAGAGTTATGGGATTCTATTAAAGAGCAATTCGGTGGTACTGAAGAGGTGATCGAGAATAATAGAGAGGTTTTAAATCAACAGTATGAAACATTTTGGCACGTTAAGGGTGAGTCATTAAGCCAACAGTTCGAACGATATAGCAGTCTCATCAGTGAGCTCAAATTGGTAAATGTGGAATTTCCAAATTCGACTGTCAATAGTCGTTTCTTGAGATCGTTACCTGAGAAATGGGAGACTGCAACTTATGTCACTAGAACAGCTGTTGGTTACAAGGAAATGACCTTGTCACAACTTCATGGACGACTCCTCACCTATGAGAGAGAGTTGAAACCAGGAAAACAAGTTGCAAGAGTCAAGGAAAATGACTGATGACTATCCTTTGGGAAACACTACTTTATATAGTCACGAGGTGGGGTATAGCTGTGGAAAGGATCAGAGTTATGATCATTACATTGACATAACATCCGGAAACAATTTCAACTCTGATCCAAGTACAACCGATTTTGCCTTTGCTGCAAATAGTGAAAGCCAGAACTCTGACAATTTGTCTTTTGAAATGAATGACCTACAACATTTTGAACCCACTGACCTTGAAGAAATGGACATTTTGCATCAGCTGGCACTTTTAAGTGTTAGAGCAAGTAAATTATAAAAAGAACTGGTAGGAGATTTCCAGGATTGCATGGGGGGTTGAAAGTTGGGTTGGATAAGTCTAAAATCAAGTGCTAAAAATGTAACAAGATGGGCCACTTTTCCAGAGAATGCAGATCACAATCTGCTGGACCAATTGTAACACATCCTGGCAACAATCCTCAAAGCACTCTCCACTATTCCCAATATACCCCTGCACCTCAAATGCAAAACACTGCACATTTTGCTCATCCTGTTGCTACAGTTCCTGTCCATTCTGTCTAAGCACTTGCACCACAAATTCAATATGTCCAAGCACCTCCTCAAGTACATGTGCAGCAAATGCCACAAGTTACTCAACCTACTCAAACCACTGCTACCCCAGTAGAGGTTAATCAACAAAGCTTTTTCACACAAGGTTTTGTTGATTGGAGTAGTTTGCCTGAGGATTTAAATGATGAAAACTTTGCTCTCATAGCCAAAAATGATTTTGAAAATGAAAATATATATTTAGTGGCTTTGGAGACCATTGTTGAGGGTGATGAATCTGTGGAGCATGAGTCAAAGTCTGATGGTTGATTGTTGTGAAGAAGGGGTTATACCAGAAGTTACACCAGTGGTTGAAGTGAATGCTGTTGATGTTGAAAAAGAACCTCTATCTGACCCATGGGATGAGCAGGTGTGTGAGGAAGAAGAGTGTGATTGTGCTCTTATGGCTGCTTCGAAGGTATCACCTCAGATCCTTAAAGATCTATGTTCTGACAAATGCATTATTGGTTTTGCAAACATAAAGCAGGTGAATGAAAACCTGAGAAACAAAATTTTAGAAGATGAACTTAATTTGGAATAACTTGTTAAAGAGTTAAAAACAAAGTTAAGTGAAAAAGATTATGAAATGAGTAGCCTAAGGCATGAATCAAGCATAACCAAAGACCAGCTCCAAACTATGGTAGAAAAATACCAATTTTGTCAAAAGGAGCTTGAATCTACCCAGATCACTTGTGAAAAATGGGTAGAGTCTTGTAAAGGTTATGAGCTTATGCTTGATGCTCAAATCAAGAGCAACATAAAGTTTTGAATAGGCTTTATAGACTATGACCAGACTTGTGAAAATGTTACAAAAATTGATTCCAAGTCAGTTGAAACAGTCCCGACAAATTTGGCTGGTGAAGAAATCAAAATCACCGATAAAAATGGAAACAAAATCATTCTTGAAAAAACAGAGGTTTTAACAAAAGATAAGGAAATTGAAAAATATCAGTTTAAACCAACCTGGTCAGATGAATGTGATATTTTGGAAAACTTCAAGCCAATTTTCAACCATTGATGGTATAAAAGCACCAAAAGCACTGGTGATCCCTATCAAAGACTTGTCAGCAGAGGTTACACCCACTGCTCTCAAAAAGTCTGATAGGAAAAGGAAAGAAAAGTTTAAATACTTGTTTTGTGAATTTTGTGAAAAGAGAAATCATGTGGCTGCAGATTGTTTTCTTTTAAAAGCCTATAACATAAACAAAACTTGTAATATAACCAAATCTCCTAGATGCACCATCTGCAACAAAACAAATCACATGACCCACGAGTGTGCCTATCTCAAAATCTATCATCAAAAGGTAAAAGAGATTAGAGCAAAAGCTCTTGAAAGAGAATGCTCAAGCTTTTCTGAAAACAAATCCAAAAAGAACTTTGAATCAATTGAAACATCTGTAACAAAAGCTTTAAATCAAACCTTTGTTCACAGAGAATTTCAAGTGACAGATGCACCTCCATTAAACCAGTTTCCAAGAGGTAAAAGCCAGCCTAGATATCAAAAGGTGCCTATGGTTTATGATACTTACAAAAAGACTTCTAAGCCAAGGGTAAATAGGCATCATCATGGTTACCAACAGTTGCTAGGAAATGGCTCATAGTAGTGCTTACAAAAACCTCATCTAACCACTGCTCATTTATCTGAACTTGAGTCCAGATCATTTGATACTCCATCTAAAGCCATTTTGGCTTTGGAAACTCACCTATACTAATTATGTCAAAACATGTGCAGGGAGCTTCTACTTGCCTTGACAGTCTTTGATATGTAGATAGTGGGGCTCCAGGCATATGACAGGATGTAAAGCCCTGCTCAGAGATTTTAAAGCTCATGGAGGGGGTGATATATCCTTTGGAAATAATACAAAAGGGAAGATGTTGGGGTCAGGATGTGTCTTAGATGGAAAACTCAAATTTGAAAATGTGAATCTCATTCATAATCTAAAATTCAATCTTCTGAGTGCCTCACAAAGAGTAATAAGGGTTATGGATCCTTCTTCACTAAAGAAACTTGTCAGATAGCAGGCCCATAGGTTGTTAAAAAGATTAATCAAATAATTGCTGAGAGCAAAGCACAACTTACTGCTAATAGGGTAGGAAATGTGTATGTGGTAGATATGGTAAAAGATAATCCTATGTCAAATGCATGTTTGTTGTCAGTTTCTTCAAGTAAAGAAACAGAATTATGGCATAAAAGGCTAGGTCACACAAATCTAAAAACCATATCCACTCTCTCAAAACAAAGTCTTGTCAGAGGTTTGCCTCACAAACAATTTACTTGTGAAGAACATTGTGTTTCCTGTCTAAAAGGTAAACAACATAAAAGTTCTTATAAGTCACTTGAAGAGTCCAAAACAAGTAAGTGCTTACAATTACTACACATGGACTTGTTTGGACCTATGAAAATCATGAGCTTAAAACACAAAAGGTATTGCCTGGTGATAGTTGATGATTTTTCAAGGTTCACATGGACTTTCTTTTTACACTCTAGGATGAAACAGCAAACATTTTGCAATACTTTGTTAAACAAGTTGAAAAGCAATTTGATCTTCTTGTAAAAATCTTTAGGAGTGACAATGGGACAGAGTTTAGGAACAAAGAGTTGGATGCCTTCTGTGAGTCAAAAGGGATTGTTAGGCAATATAGCATCCCTAGAACTCCAGAACAAGATGGGGTTGTTGAAAGGAAAAATAGAACTTTGATTGAATCAGCAAGAACTATGCTAGCAGATTCTCGTTTACCCTTGAACTTCTGGGCAGGGGCTGTAAACACTGCTTGTTATGTTCAAAATAGAGTTTTGATAAACCCCAGGCATCAAAAGACTGCTTATGAATTGCTTTATAAAATGAAACCTCTGATCTCTTATTTTAAAGTCTTTGGCTACCCATGCTTCATTTTAAATATAAAGGATTCAATATCCAAGTTTGCAGCCAAAGTTGATTGTGGTTATTTTCTAGGATACTCAACCACTGCCAAAGCCTATAGAGTTTTTAACTATAGGACCAAGTGTGTTGAAGAAACACTGAATGTGAAGTTCAATGAACTCTCATCTTTGAAAATCCCAGCAAATCCTGTTGAATTGTTTGACCTATGCAAATTTACATTTGAAGATGTGTCTGTCAAGACTAACCATGTAGGTACCCCACAGTCATCAAATTAAGAGCATGGATATGGTTGCATCCTTCCAAATTTCAATATCAATCCTTCAGGCATAGGAGAAGATGTTAGTATCAATGGTGAAAGCTCTGCTAGGTCAACAGTGGTTAATACTCAAACCTCTGCCAGCTCTCAAAACCAAACATCTGTTGATAAAAGTCCACAGTAAATGGACAAAATTCAACCTACTTTCACATCCATTCCACCAATTCCTCCACCACAATTCCAATTAGAGGTTGGACCATCAAATTCACCAACAGAGGATAGCTCAGATGATACACATTTGCAAGCTTCGCTTCAAAATGCCATTGTCCCATATCAAGGTGAATTGATTTTCCTCAAAAGCCATCTTGTGGATCAAGTTATTGGCAACATCAATGAGGGAGTGCTCACCAGAAGCCAATCCCAAACCATTTGTCTTTTTGCTGGTTTTCTATCACTCACACAACCTGTCAAGTACCAGGAGGCACTAAAAGACAACTGTTAGGTAGAAGCCATGCAAAAAGAGCTCCTACAGTTAAAAAGACAACAAGCATGGGAACTTGTACCACTGCCAAAAGATGTAAGCCCTATTGGCACAATGTGGGTCTTCAAGAACAAAACATATTAAATGGGTATTGTTGTCAAGAACAAAGCAAGGCTCGTGGTTCAAGGCTATAGACAAGAAGAAGGCGTAGACTATGATGAAACATTTGCTCCAGTTGCAAAAGTGGAGGCCATCAGACTGTTTTTAGCTTTTGCTGCCAATCACAACATCAAGGTGTATCAAATGGATATCAAAAGTGCATTCCTGTATGGAAAGATCAAGGAAGAAGTGTATGTGTGTCAACCTCCTGGTTTTGAAGATGCATTTCATCCTGATCATGTTTACATGTTAAACAAAGCACTATATGGTCTAAAACAAGCACCTAGAGCCTGGTATGAAACTCTATCCACTTTTCTCTTATCCATTGGTTTCACCAGACGTCGGACTGATAAAACACTATTTTTAAAATGGAAAGGAAAAGATTTGATGCTTGTCCAAATTTATGTGGATGACATCATTTTTGGATCCACATGCACTGCCATGTGTGAAGAGTTCAGAAAACTCATGGCAACAGAGTTTGAGATGAGTGCTATGGGTGAGTTGCAATGATTTCTTGGTTTACAAGTTAAACAAATGCAACATGGCACTTTCATCCATCAAAATAAGTATGTGAAAGAACTAATTAAGAAATTCGATATGGATGACTGTAAACCTTACAGCACACCCAGGGTAACATTCAAGCTAGTCACATTTGATGGTAAAGATGACCTTGTTGATCAAACATTGTATAGAAGCATGATTGGTTCTTTACTGTACCTAACTGCATCAAGGCCAAACATCATGTTTGCAACATGTGTTTGTGCCAGATCACAATCACTGCCAAGAAAATCAGATCTTATTGCTGTAAAAAGGATATTCAGATACATTAAAGGGCTCCCACACTTGGTATCTGGTATCCAGCAAATGGTAACATTGAGCTTGCAGGATATTCTGATAGTGATTTTGCTGGATGTAAAACAACAAGGAAGTCCACATATGGAGGAGCCCAATTCCTAGGTGATTGCTTAGTGTCTTGGCAAAGCAAAAAGCAAGTTGCAGTTTCTACATCCACTGCTGAGGCAGAGTATATAGCTGCATGCAAGTTGTACAGCTCAACTCTTGTGGCTTCAAAATCAATTTCTGGATTTTGGTATCACTGCTTTGAAAACACCACTCAAAATTGATAGTCAAGCAACAACAAATATCATCAAAAATCTATCTCTCATTCCACCACCAAGCACATTGACATCAGACATTACTTTGTGAGGGATTGTTATGAAAGAGGTTTGATTTCTTTGCAACATGTCCATACCAAGGATTAACTGGCAGATGTGTTGACAAAAGCACTTGATGCTCACACTTTTGACAGTTTGATCTCTAGGCTTGGAATGCTAAACATGGATTAAAAACAAATTTTCTTTGTGATCCATGTGTAAATAGCAATAAAATGTTTTTATAAAATCAAATTTCATCCTTAAAATACTTTAAAATTGAATTTTTCAATAAATCCCCAAAGTCTGTTCAAAGCACTGATAGCACAAAAACACTGCTCATTTAGAAAAGTCTATCCACTATCAAAAGTGTATCCTCTGATAGTTTAAACGTTTCAGACAGTGGTTTAGTCTAACAATTGTCTTCCATTTTCTATCAGAGGTTACACGTGGACAGATGTTATTTGACAGTTGTTGCATCAGATGCCACATCATCATCACTTTTTCAAAACCCTGTTCTATCCAGACCAGAGGTTTCACCAAACTGTGTCGATTTCAAAAATCTTAAAACATCTTTCAGTCAAATCATGGCTCCTAAAACGAAATCAAAGGTGAAATCAAAGCAAGAATTACCGCCATTCGTCTTGATCATCAAAACCCCACACAATTACCTGGAATCTTTGTAGAAACCAAGTACAATACCCACACAATGATTCGGATTTTAAGAGAGTCAAAATTTAAGCACATGCTTAGTGTCAAAACTCAAATTTATATCGATTCTCTTCGGGATTTCTGGAAGAATGCTAAGGTCAAAACATCGGCTGATGGTGTTCCTTATGCAATAACTTCAAAACTTGGGGTACTCCTATGCAAATCACCCCACAATCGATCTCTCAAGTTTTCAAATTGAATGATATGGCACATCCTGTGTCATTTTTTTAAGAGAGATACAAGCAGAGTTTATGGAAACGGGTTACACTGGCCAATTGAAAGGTATGACAATCTTTAAACCTAACTTTCCAGCAGAGATGAAATTCTTTTTCCATACTCTTTTAACATGTCTCTCTACAAAATCTACTGTTTTCAATGAGATTCCATTGAATATACAATATCTGGGATATGCAATTTTGACTGAATCTAATTTCAACTATTCCCAGGTATTGTTCCATGATTTGATAAATAATTTTAAAAATATTTCAAAAAGAAAAGCTTTCTTGATACATCCTCTTTTCTTGAGTGTTTACTTGCAAGACCAGATCAGATTTGATGCTAGTAAACAAGGTGCAGTGACCACACCTGGCTGCCTAACTCATGAACTTTTTACAAGCCTAACAAATCAAGAAAAGGTTTCTAAAACATAAGTAGAGGAGGTTGAGCCAGTTTTACAAGAACAAAATGTTCAATCTCTTCCTCCTACTTTTGAGCCCACTGCTCTAGGTGATCAGAGCATTGCAACCACTGCTCTGAAACCCACACCTAAAATCACCAAAAAGAAACCAACAAAAATATCCAGAAAACCCGCCAAACCCAAAAAGGGTCCTCTGGAAGATGAGATCCCAGAGATAAACCCTGTGACAACACCAATGTCACTAACCACTGCTGCTGCTTCTTCACAACAGATGGTTGAGAGATCTCCACCTGGCTATAAAACTCCTCCTGCATCCTCACAAAAGGATCAGGTTGTAAACATAGGGACACAAAATTATGAAGCTCTAGGACCACTTGGTTCTATCTTCCACAGCCCCTCTCCCAAGGCAATGTCTCTTTCTGCACCTATTCCTTCACCAATCAAATCACTACCACAAACCTTTATACCCTTGCTAAATGCAATAGAACTAGAGCCGACATTATCCAGCACTTCTCACCAACCTATCAATGAGAATATACATCAACATGATGCTAGGTCTGATTCTCAATTCTTTGCTAGCCCATCAGCAAATGAAGAGGCTACATCCCTTGGGTTACATGTAACCCTTGGTGATAGTTCAACTAGATCAGCCACTACAATTGCAAAACTACCTAGTTTTCCTTTAGACAGTGGTTACATTTCTAAGTCTCTGTTGAAGGCAACCACTGCTGAGGCTACCAAGGTAACCTCTGGTGTAGTGGGAAGTCCCAAGTACCAAGAACAAGGGCATCTAAGGGTGAAGCTAGTGTTAAAACACATGCTAATGATCCCTTAGATATAACTACCACCTCAGGTAGGAGTTCAGATGATCCTATTAAATTAGGTGATGATCTAAAATACAAAGATTTGACGGAGAGAGTATCAACGCTTGAAAGTTTTGTTGATGAGATCAAAAATCTTGTGAAGCAGTTGTTAGCTATAAAGAGCCAACCCTCTGTCTTAACCACTGTTGATCTACAACAAGCCCTAGACCCTCTGTTTCAGCAATAAAAGCACTTCTCTGATCAACAACACAAACACCAAATGCAGGAAGTAAGAAACATGGTTGAAGCTAGATTCATGGATACAAGGGCAGACATTAAAGCAATAAAAGCTCATATTCTCCAAACCACTGGTACTGCTCCACCAACAGTAATTTTTGTAAACACCGAAGATGATGCCAAAAAGGGGAGAAACCTTTGGGAAAGAAGAAGTTTACAATTGATGATCAAATGGCAAAGCCAACAGTGGATATTCCCAGGCCAGATGGTTCAAAGGAAAGGGATTAACAAATGATATCTTGGCCAGGGAAAATGAGAAGCATAAGAGAAAAGTGTGTCTTGATGGCAAGGTCTTGGTTGAGCAAAAGATTAAACAACAAAAAGAAAAGGAAGAGGTTGGTACCTCAACAAAGATGAGACCTGCTAGACAAGTAAGGCAACCAACATCCTCACCTTCCAAAAATGAGCCTGTTGTTAATCCAACCATTAAAACCTCTGCTTCCCAAAAATCAAGCACACCTACTTCAACTTCCAAACCCATTTCCACCAGAGCAGATGTTACAACAATTGTTGTGTCAACATCTGTTGGCACAGCAGAGGTTGCAGCAGATGCAATCCCATCTGTTTAAAGGCCAAATTAGAGAACTTCTATTGAGAAATAAAAACCAAAATAAACAATGTTTTTGGCATCATCTGTTCCAGGGGAGATTGTTGGGATAGAACCCTAACAAAGGAACAGATGATATCAAAAGCCAAATACACTATCCGAGCTTTGGTTCAATTATCAGTGTTATCAACCGTTGATCTACCTTTACACTGCTTTCCCTAAACAACTGCTCCTATCATCTGATCATTCAAGAGGCAAAGGTCTGGTAGAAGAAACAAGATCAGAGGATAGAGATCAGTGCTTAGACTAGTTTTTACTTTATTCAATATAACAGTGCTATGCACTGATAGTTTAGTATAGAAGTGTTTTACTTAGTTACATTTTGTTAGCAGTCACTATCAACCATGACGTCACAAAAGATGCTCAGTGGTTAGATAGTTAGCATAAATAGGTGAACGTTGTAACTGTTAAACTTGTCTTCCTGAAAAAGATCATTTCGCACTTTATCTTCTTCATTTCTTACTATCATACGATTGTAATTGGCTAAGGGGGAATTGTGAATCACATGCAAAGTTTATCAACTTGAAAGCATGATGGTGATGAAAACAAACGACCAATTGCTTGTAGTAAAAGTTTTCCATTAATATCGCTGCATATCTTTCTAATTCAATCCATTTTCCATTCTTTGAAACTACAACTACAAGTGATTTAAACTTAGATCCTGATAATATTTCTTCAGAAGCGAAAATGAATGGATAATTCATTTTCCAATGGATACTTCGTCAGAAGTGGAAATGAAGGATTAAGAATAGATAATTCATTTTCCCTGATGGATATTTCTTTAGAAGCGAAAATGAATGGATAATTTATTTTTCAGTGGATACTTCGTCAGAAGTGGAAATGAAGGATTAAGAATAGATAATTCATTTCCCCGATGGATATTTCTTCAGAAGCGAAAATGAATGGATGATTCATTTTCTAATGGATACTTCGCAGAAGTGGAAATGAAGGATTAAGAATGGATAATTCATTTTCCCGATGGATATTTCTTCAGAAGCGAAAATGAAAGGATAATTCATTTTCCAATGGATACTTCGTTAGAAGTGGAAATGAAGGATTAAGAATAGATAATTCATTTCCCTATTGGATATTTCTTCAGAAGCGAAAATGAATGGATAATTCATTTTCCAACGGATACTTCGTCAGAAGTGGAAATGAAGGATTAAGAATATATAATTCATTTCCCTGATGGATAGTTCTTTAGAAGCGAAAATGAATAGATAATTCATTTTCCAATGGATACTTCGTCAGAAGTGGAAATGAAGGATTAAGAATAGATAATTCATTTCCCCGATGGATATTTCTTCAGAAGCGAAAATGAATGGATAATTCATTTTCCTATGGGTACTTCGTCAGAAGTGGAAATGAAAGATTATGAATAGGTAATTCATTTCCTCGATGGATATTTCTTCAGAAGCGAAAATGAATGGATAATTCATTTTCCAATGGATACATCGTCAGAAGTGGAAATGAAGGATTAAGAATAGATAATTCATTTCCCTGATGGATATTTCTTTAGAAGCGAAAATGAATGGATAATTCATTTCCAATGGATACTTCGTCAGTAGTGGAAATGAAGGATTAAGAATAGATAATTCATTTCCCTGGTAGATATTTCTTCAGAAGCGAAAATGAATGGATATTTCATTTTCCAATGGATACTTCGTCAGAAGTGGAAATGAAGGATTATAAATAGATAATTTTGTAGGCCCGTGATCAGGAGGTTCTAGATGGAAGTTAGTGCGTAATGTGTCAATTTCGGTATAATGTTATTAAGAATGGAGTAGAAACAGAATGCAACGGAAGTCTTCATTCATACCAATGGAGTAGAAACAGAACGCAGCGGAAGTCTTCATTCATACCGAAAGAGTATACATCTTTAAGTCTAGTTGCCGGATTTCCTGGAGAGAATCCGGCAGCAACTCCCCGTAGGGATGGAAAAAACTTAAATGACAAATGAACAAGACACCTATATATAGGGTAACAAGTTCGCCCGGAGTGTGCATGGACAAGTTCAGGTGAACTTGACCATCACATGTCAAGTTCGAGCGAACATGTTCCCAATTTCAATATTTGCTCCGTATTTTGGTCGTGTGTTCAATTCAATCATATACAATATTCAACACACGCTCAATCTAGCCTATTCGACAAGTGACGAACACCAAGTGTATCAAAAAATTCATTTCCCCGATGGATATTTCTATAGAAGCGAAAATGAATGGATAATTCATTTTCCAATGGATACTTCAAAAGAAGTGGAAATGAAGGATTAAGAATAGATAATTCATTTCCCTGATGGATATTTCTTCAGAAGCGAAAATGAATGGATAATTCATTTTCCAATGGATACTTCGTTAGAAGTAGAAATGAAGGATTAAGAATAGATAATTCATTTCCCCGATGGATATTTCTTCAGAAGCGAAAATGAATGGATAATTCATTTTCCTATGGATACTTCGTCAGAAATGGAAATGAAAGATTATGAATAGGTCCTGATGGATATTTCTCAGAAGCGAAATGAATGGATAATTCATTTTCCTATGGATACTTCGTCAGAAATGGAAATGAAAGATTATCAATAGGTAATTCATTTCCCAGACAGATATTTCTTCAGAAGCGAAAAGGAATGGATAATTCATTTTCCAATGGATACCTCGTCAGAAGTGGAAATGAAAGATTATGAATAGGTAATTCATTTTCCTCAATGGTTATTTCTTTAGAAGCGAAAACGAACAGATAGTTCATTTTCCTTGATGGATTCTTCATTAGAATGAAAATGAATGTGGACTTCAAATGTATTATTCATTTCCCAATGGATATCTCTGCAGAAGCGAAAAATGAGTAGCTAGTTCATTTTTCCTCGATGGATACTTCTCCAGAAACGGAAATGAATATAGATGGCTTTTGATTTAAGTTAACACATATGGGTCTGGGATTACATAAAATCCTCAAGTGATTTGGATAATGCTACGACAAATAGTTCCATAAGAACACTTATATATAGGAAGTACCAGCGGCGTATCCACCATGTTCTTATGATATCATGATCGCCTCATTATCTAATCACTCTAGATTTTATGTCGTCAAACTTATCAGGACTTACTATGGTTTCCATGCATCGAGTCTCATAATTATGTGTGCACCCATAATTACTTAATTCGTTGCATAGTCTGCATAGCTCATCTTGTCAAGTGATAAATTATGGTCAAAGAAAGATACTTTGTCTCGATAGTTGAAATAATGCATGCAAGCTCATGTGTTTCACGCCAGCCAATAAAACTGTACGTTTTCCACGGATAGACGAGTTCATAGGCTTGGTAAAGAATGTGCGAGTGCAAAAGGTGCATTAACCGAGTCGTTCAAATTCGTAAAGAATGAGAATTTCCGCAATTGATATAACAACACACATTACACAACCAGGCATATTAGTTTAAAATTAAAACATCATTACATAAATAACTAGAAAAAGTACACGAGTCTTGGATAATAAAAGAAATTGAAATGTAAAACCCTAGTTGTTTATAACTGCATTATTGTTGGCACGAGGTTCGTTAACTCCAGCGTTAGGAGCACGTCCCTGAGCAAGGTTGTTAACAACTTGGTTTTGTATAGCAACAACTCAGCAAACATTAGCTGCATGACCAATGAGCCCACAATTTAAACATTTGCGGCATTAAACATTGGCATGATGATGAAGGTTACATTGGTTGCACAGAGGTGCAGTTCCATTGTATGGTCTTCTAGCAGGGGGTTGCGCTGGTTGGTTGGGAGCAGCTTGGTTAGGTCGAGTAACCACATCAAGGTTTTGTGAAGCCTTACGCTTTTTAGATTCCTTGGAAGGTTTAGCCTTGGTTTCTTTGGGTTTCTCTTGTGATGTTTTGGCAGATTGTTCCTTGTCGCCCTTGCGAAACAATTTCTGATTTCTGATTTGAGACTCAGTCAGGGTAGCAGAGAGTTCGATAGCCTGTCGAACAGTGGTAGGGTTGCTACAAGTAACAATGTCCTGAAGAGGGTCAGGCAGGCCATCAATGTACTTTTTGATTGCCGTGTCCAAAGGCGTAACCATCTTAGGACACAACAAACTTAGCTCCTCATATCGGTCGGTGTAGGCATGATGTTCTCCACTATCATGTTTAAGGTCATGGAACTCATTCTCAAGTGCTCTTTGTTCATGACGTGGGCAGAAATCTTTCATCATGAGAGCCCGAAGCTCTTCCCACGTTTGAGCCATCGCTACCTCGGCACCCCGGTCTCTTTTAACACCATTCCACCATGTAAGTGTTCTCTTTTGAAAGACACTCGAAGCAAACTCTACCTTGCGTTCATTAGGGTACTGCACATAACGAAAAGTGCTTTCGATACTTTCGAACCATTGTAGCAGCCCAGTAGCTCCCTCAGACCTAGAAAATTTGAGTGGTGTAGGACCGATGCTCGATGCTTAGGAACCTAAATTGATATCTAACGTCCATAATAGCGGAAATACTACGTCGTGTTACCGATAGACAAGAATTAATCAGTTAAACGTCAGTTTTATAGATCAAACGTTCTGGTTACAGACTGACCAAAGCTTCGCCTCTGAAATGCCAATGTTACAAATGAGACACTCAAGCTAGGTATTTATAGTTCAACAAGTTCGGCCCAAGTAAGTGCAAGTTCGGCCGAACTTGCCGTTCGGCCGAACATGCCTGGACATGTGAACCTTGGGCGAACTTGGCTAAGACACTTTATAAATACTTCATAACCTAGCCTATCCAGCTCTATACAATACAGACTCGATATAAGACTAAGACATAGACATTATGCACCAACAGACTCCCACTAGGATATCGTCTTCGTCTTTTATTAGTCTTCAAAACTCTATCTTCATATAAACGTTAACGCACATGACCAAAGAAGTTCTTGTACGGCTTCCTTCGTCGTTCTTGTTTCGGATCCGGCGTCTGATCAGTTGGCGGTGGTCTTTTAAAATTATCCATTCTGAGCGAACTTTGCCTTACCGCTTTTTCTATTCTTTCTTTGATCACCTCACTTCTGGTTTCTTCTTTAAGAAATTCAACTCTGTCCAGATCCCTCCACTTTGTTTGCCACATTTTACCAGAATTTACTTCGTGTGCATAGCAAACGTTAACAACTTTCTGATACTGCATCGCCTGTACCTTTTCTCTTTCTTCAAAAACAATCTTGCTATAGAAAAGGCATTTTATATCTTCTCTCGAGCAGTTAACCAACCACATAGGAACTAGAATCATTATCGTCCTCCACAAACCTCTCATACCCTGATGACCCATCACTTCAACTTGTTCCTTAGCAATATCCAAGTGATCTTCAAACTTTAACACGATCACTGCTTCACAAGTAGCTGGATCAATCTGCCACCACTTGAATAAAGAATAAAAGTTTTGTTCGATCGGCATAAGTGGCATATTCCTCATGGCTCTAGGACGTTTCATAATCAACGTTATGTCTTTTTCCCCTGTAACCTTGTTAATCTTTATTCTTCGTCTCGGAATAAATGGCTTCTCAACCTTTATCAGCTTCGTACTTAATCATCTTCCACAACAACTGATCAACTGTCTTCATATGATAAGTAACATTCACTGTTTGTACCAGCTCTTCCATATCCCAATATGGCAATGTCTTTAAATCAGCAAGATATTTGAAGTATTGCACTCCAAATTCTCTTTTGATTGCATATATGTTGAGCTCTTTAAACCATCCCCAACTAAGTATATCCCCCAAAGAAACATCTTTATCTCTGGTGAAGAATGCTAGTGGACGTTGAAACTTACGTTCACGAGGCATCTCCTTGAACCAGGACTTTCTCGCTTCAACTATCTCTTCTTTGGTCATTGGTTTAGGAATTTTCCCTTCTCGTACCGCTTCAGCAATCTTATCCTTGATCATATCTTCATCAAGCTGTTTGTACATTTCTTCAAAAGTAGGAAAACTTTCTGAATCCTGACCAACATACTTAGCTTTCTTTTTCTGATTCATCATCTGAGGACCAATCTTCCACAATCACTCGATTATACTCATCGGCTTCAAACCTTCTTTCATACTGATACTCTTTCGGTTCAATGGGTGTTAACATTCATAACCTCTTCAAAATCAAACTCTAAATTCTCAGCTTCAGTTTCAACTAGTTTCGCCAGATCTTCGTTCGTGTAGTTATGTACAAACTCACCTTCTTCTACATTATGTTCCAACATCAGTATTAAAGGCTTCGTAGGTACTGCAATCACAGGCTTTGCAAAACAATCAATGTCTAACAAATCAATATCATCTGAAGGCCCTTTTTGCCCTGACTCCCCGTGGCTTTTATCTTCCATCTTATTCGATTCATCGTTCATCAGATCAGAAAAATCAAACTCATCAGATACTTTAGCTTCACTGATCTTTAAACCTGTACGACCCTGATCAAATTCATCATCTCCTTGATCAAAATCATTATCATCATCCCCAAAATTCCAATCCTTATATCCTTCTTCCTCTTCATCTTCATTCTTATCCTCTTTCTCGGCTTCATCATTGTCTTTTTCTTCAGTAACAATGATAGGATCAGAAGGCTTGACAGATTCGTCAACCTTTTGGATATCAGACTCAGAAGCTTTCGAAATATCTTCAATTGGTTTCTCAGGAATATCAGAAGATTTCTCAGCAGTAGATTTAGGGGCTTCACCCTCAACCTGCTTCCCTTTACCACCTTCAGCCAATTCTCTCTCAGCATGTTCCTTGGCTTCTTGACGATCCAGACGATCGTATTCAGCAATATTCAGATTATTAGATAACACCTTCTGTAATCTGATGAATCTTCGATCATTCAAAGCTTGAAGTTTCTTTAGTTCTGCAATCTCTGTCTGTAGTTTTTCATTGGCGTTCTGTAGACTTTCTATCAACACCTTGAAATATTCACGTTCATTCTCAAGCACCTTCACTTTATCGTCAAGAATTTCTTTTTCGACTTCGCTCTGATTCATCTTCTTTACAAGCTCAGCCTTTTCTATCTCAATCTGTGCAACTTTATCTTCTAATACCTTCACACGTTTTTCTAACATCTCAGCATTAGTCTCTGGGAAAAATTCATCCAAGTCTTCAAGACTGATTGGACCGTGTGGCATATCACCAAATATACTTCCCCTTGGTGTCTTTGGTGTTGAATCTTTCGGTGTTGCATTTTTTGGTGTTGACTTCTTCGGCGTAGAACTTTCAGGAATAGAAGTCTTTGGAGTACTAGGCGATTCAGCGATAGGAACTTCAACAAATTCAGACACAGGAGGTTCTTGTGTAACTCCTGGTCTTTCAGCTTCGACATGAACAATGACAGGAGGTTCTTGTGAAGGAGGTTCTTGTGTGGCTCCTTTCTCCTGAGCACCAGAAGGTTCTTGTGTAGCTTCTGTGCCTTTCACCTTGCTTTTATATCTCTTGCTCACAGCTTTCTGAGCTTTCTTAGCTTTTCGTTTCTCTTTAGTATGAGGTGACCCTGTAGTCTTCTTAGATATTTCAATTGCTGGAGACTTTGTACGCTTTGACTTTTCTTTGGTCTCTCCTCGTCAGATTCTTTTTCAGTGTTAGGATCAAAATCTGCATCCAATTTCCTTTCTTTTTCTGCTCTAATTTCAGCTTCTGTCTTTTCTGGCTCTTTATCAGATTCTTCATTTTCGGAAGTAGCAGAAATTACATCATCTTGAGTCGTTTTCACTGTTTCTTGACTCTCAATAACACCCGCAGCGCTCGATCCAGCAACTGCTTCAACATTTTCAGGTTCCTTCTCATCAACAAGCAAAGTTTCAACTTTCTTTGCCGTTTGCTTCTTTTTCGGCTTATCAGCTTCGGCTTTCAAAAAACCATTCACTCCTTGCCTTTGGTTTGAATTCTTTAAACCATTCTTGTTCAGCTTTAAGTTCTTTCTCATCGTCGCTACCATCTTTTCTCCATTTGTTGTCTGGCGGCGAAATATAGTTAGAATCTTAAATGGCTCCGAATACCGGCTTGGCAACAGGAGCTGAAGTTTGCTTTTGGAATTTGATAAGCTTCTTCACTGTAGTCTCGTCGAGATGAACTAGATAAAGAACGTCATTCGGATCTCGAGCAATTTTGGCATACTTTCCGTCAATCAATATCTGTATAAACCTTGGATAAAGACACAATCTTGAATCTTCCATGTTCTTTGACAGGTGAGTAAAAACCATCTTCGAAACATTGAACGGGTTCTTCAGAATAAGCGCCGTCGCCATGCTAGCCAAATAATCATGTACATCATCCAAACCAGCTTTGCGATGGCTAAATGTATGAATCAACGCATGAATCAGAAGCTTGTAGGGTTAGGCACTTCCCCTTTCTTCAGCGTCGGCATATTTACACTTCCTTTGTAGCCCATGCGGAAAAAGCATCCGTGAACCATCTTTTCGTCTAGATGAATCGGATCGTCTTCTTTGTCTTTGAGCTCCAAAATCCTTCGGATATCACCTTCGGTTACTGTGATCGGCTTTAGCTCATCACAAACTTGTACTGTAGAAGAAATTGTCTTCTCGTTGCGTTCATCCAGAAATGAACAATATGATACGGTGCACTCAGTAATTGCACGACGAATATGACTATCTTCGAGAAATTTCAATATACTATCATATTTTTTCAGCGACTGACAGATCGTCTTATCAAGCGTGATGCACGTATTGTGAGCTTTGGAAAAATCAACAGAGATAACACGCGCTGGAATCTGTGCCTGAAAAATGACGTAAAACAATTAGCACGCTTATCGAGAAACAATCATCAAAAAATTTTCTAACACTTTAATCAAGTTCGGGCGAACTTAATTAGTGTTAAACATTATGATTTTAACAAGTTCACCCGAACATGTGACAAACATGTTCAATATTTTCAAATGTAAGTTCGGGCGAACTTAAAACAATTTTTTGTTATTCAATTTTATCTAAGTTCGGCCGAACATGTATGAAACACATGTTTCACATTAAAAAACAAGTTCGGGCGAACATACAATTTACACAAATCACTTTTCAATAACATAAGTTCGGTCGAACATGATTGATCAAAACAATTCAATAATCAAGTTCGGTCGAACATGCTTCTGGATCTATTAATCATGTTTTGGACAAGTCCGGTCGAACGTGACAACAAGTTCGGCCGAACGTGTCGTCTTCTCCAAAAGACCAAACATGTTCAAGCATCCTATCAATCGTTTCAGACCAATCAAAAACAATTATGCGGTCGATTTTAAGTGTAGATTAAGAATCTATGTTCAATTTTTATTATCATCACTTAAATCTTATCAATTTTAATTTTTAGATCTGTTTGGTTCGTTTACGGTTCAATCACGGATTAATCTCCAATATCTCACCTCAGCCATAGTAATTGGTGTGTAAATCACCAAAAACGGACTTCAATCGGACAGAATAACGTTTCAAAAGTGTCAATTTCGCTTAAGATCTCTAAAAGCTCAAGTTCGCTCAATAAGTTCTGGAAACAGGTAAATGAGTTCGGTCGAACTTGAATGGTATTTATACCATGCCAAGTTCGGGCGAACTTGTTAAGCCCAACATGAGGGCCCATATGAGTTCGAGCGAACTTGTCTTTTTAAAAACAACAACCGTCCATCTGCAAATTTGGTCGAACTTGCTGATTGTTAAACTTGAATTGTTTAGCAAGATCGGCCGAACTTGACAAACCTCAAAATTTCAAACTTTTTCAATTTTTCATTTTTTCATTTTAACCACTGAACTTTCCAACTTTTTAACAGTTATGAAAATCCACTCAGTTGACCAAGTCCAAACTAATGACCTTGGTTAACTGATTTGTCTGCCGAGTCTGAGTTAATGAACCCGGTTTGACCCGTTACGAACAAACTGTTGATATTTTCAAAAACAAAGTTTCAAATTAATGAACTTTTTATCGTTTTGACTTTCCAGATTTAACAGATTATCTCCCATCCTGTTGTCAAAGAGATTACCACCAGTTAGCATCTTACCAGACTTCGAAGATCCGTTCTCCAACATCGGTTTGCTGAAAATAAATGTAGAAATAAAATCTTTTTGAATTTTTTGAAAGTTTATGCTAAAACACATTGAAAATCTTTTTGATTTTAATCTGCAAAACTGAAATACAATGAAATAAGCAATGTAAACTATGTACAAACATATTTACAGACATATTTTTGTGAATTCGTGTCTAAGGATCATATCAGTTGATTGAGACATATCACCAGTACCATTGACCTTTAGATGACTTTAAGTTTTAAACTCATCTACCTAGATTGTCGATATGTTTGTCCAGTTAAACTTTACCACATTTCTCAACTGTTTCAAGATATGTTAAGATAAAATTCATGAAACTTGACTTATCTATGGTTCCCACTTCTTGAATATACTCCCGTATCCAGATTCCCTAGATTTCATCTTACGAGTGAATATAGCGTAATTGATATCTGTATCTGGGTCGTGCGAGACTTTGAGAGCTCAGGTTAGTACTACCGTACAGACAAAGAGATGAAGGCTTGACTTTAAGGTGTGTTCCACTTAAGGAATCTTTTCAGCATTACATATGATTATATCTTTCGATACTTTTTAATATTGCATGCAATTTAAGGGTTTAAAGCGAAAGTATTATAGAAGTTCTAGGCCATTGCTTCTGCAAAATTAGAAGAACTTGTATAATACCCCAGATATCAACTATCTATAAAGACCTCGTATCTCAGAATCAGGCAATCTTTCAAACGAAATTTCGGAGTACTAAGTCCATATATCCAAGATGTGTTAATCCACAAGATTAAGCAGTTGTAAAATTTAGTTTATATCTCGAAAACAGTTTACTAAACGTGTTAAGCCTATCGACACATCCACAGTAAGACTCGTTTATCACTTTTAAACTTTACATTTCTTTAGCATATTGTGATAGTCCACTGATATACTATCATTTCCTTATATGAAACTGAACTCTTTTTGTCTTTTTCAATGTTTTTGTACCTTTTGAATTTTTTATATGTTTTGGATTTTTAAAATTTTCAAATGTTTTTGTATTTTCTTCTAACATTTCTCCCCCTAAAATAAAAAAACATCTTTTTCGATTTTAGTTTTTAACAAAATTCTAAACTAGAAAAATATTTACAAACCAATGTGGATCACGCGAACTAGTCGTCCGATCCGTATTCAAGCTCAGCGTCCGCACCTGTCATCAAATTTTTCATACCGTTAATTCTCAGCAAGTATTTAAATCGTGACAAAGAAAATGGTTTGGTACAAAAATTAGCCTTTTGTCCGTCGGTGTGGATTTTTTCTATTCGTACCAATTTCTTTTCGTAGCAATCACGAATGAAATGATAACAAATTTCAATGTGTTTTGTGCGTGAGTGATGAACCGGATTTTTAGTTATATCGATGACTGCCTTGTTATCAACATACAACGTAGTGTCTAGAAATTGCAGACCAAAGTCTCTCATCTGCTGTTAAATCCATAGAATCTATGAACAATAACTAGAGGCTGAGATATACTCAGCTTCACAGGTAGAGATAGCGACCGTAGTCTGTTTCTTACACTGCCAGGTTACTGTTCTTGTTCCGAAGAACTGGCATCCCGCTGTAGTTGATTTTGAGTTCAACTTATCTACACAAAAATCGGAATCAGCATAGCCTGTGAGATTAAAATTGTCGTTCTTCGGGTACCACAAGCCGGTGCTTGGGCATCCTTTCAGGTATCTGAAGATACACTTCACGATCTGCATGTGTAAGATCCTCGGGCTTGACTGAAATCTGGCGCATAGGCAGGTTGGATACATAATATCTGGGCGTGATGCCGTCATATACATCAGCAATCCAATCATCGATCTGTATAACGTCTCGTCAACTTTGGCTCCAGTCTCGTCAACACAAATACCATGATTTAGAGCAAGAGGCGTAGATAGAGGATTCAAGTTTTCCATTCCAAACTTCTTCAAGATGTCGTGAACATACTTAGTCTGGTGAATGAAAATACCATCCGGAAGCTGATCTACTTGCAAACCAAGAAAGAACTTCATTTCGCCCATCGAGGACATTTCAAATTTCTTTTTCATGATTCCCTCAAACTCTTTGCAAAGACTATCGTTTGTAGATCCAAAGATGATGTCATCAACGTAGATTTGAACTATAATTAGATGGCCATCAACTTCTCTGGTGAAAAGAGTACTATCCACAGTTCCTCTGATAAAGCCATTTCTGACGAGATGTTGCGATAACGTCTCGTACCAAGCTCTCGGGGCTTGGTGTAGACCATAAAGAGCTTTATCTAGTAGGTACACTTTCTTCTTGTTAAGTGGATCGACAAACCCCGGTGGTTCTCCAACGTACACCTTTTCGCGTAATTTGCCATACAGAAAAGCCGATTTGACATCCAATTGATAGACCTTAAATCCTTTCCAAGATGCGAAAGCTAGAAAAATTTGAATAGATTCCAATCGAGCCACTGGTGCATAGACTTCCGTGTAGTCTATCCCTTCCTGCTGGTGAACTCCCTTGACAACAAGCCTAGCTTTGTTACAAACAATAACCTCTCTATCATCACGTTTCACTTAAAGGCCCATTTTGTATCAATCGCTTTCTGATTTTCTGGTAGGTCTTCAAGCTTCCACACACCCAACTTCTCAGACTGCAATAAGTCTTCTTGCATTGCTTGTACCCAGTTTTTATCTGCTAAAGCTTCATTAACTATCTTAGGCTCAATCTGAGAGATGAAACATGAATAGAAACAATAATTCTGGGTTGTAGCAACGCGTGTGTAGAAACAATTGAGTTCTTTATTAATTTGCCCTCGAGTTCTAACACTAGTTTGAAGTTCTCGGATAATATTTGTTAACGGATGATAGGAATATGATCGCGGTAATTCTTCACTTGGAACATCTACTGAGTTTTGCTGATTCGTGATGTTGAGATCAACAACCAATTCAATATTTGGAGAGCTTGATGAATCTTCATTTCTGTTGTTTGGGACTACAGATTGATTAAGAAGACTTGTTATCTGCTCCACTTCTTCATCTGAAGAAGATGATTCCCCATCAGCAACAAATGTTGGTGCTTCATCTGAATCAGACTCTTGATTCTGAGACATACTAGGCTCCGTTGTTGTATTCACTGGTTCAGTAGAGGCATTCATTGGAAGATTAGCAGGTGTTGATAATGTTTCAGAAACATTTTCAGCCAGAACACCACTAATGTTTGAACTTGCGCCAGAAGAGATGGATCCAACGTGGGTTGATTAACCACAATTGGTCGAACAATTTGTTCTTGATTCGCTGACTGGTGAAGATAATATAACGCTGCAACTTCTTCGTCAGTTGGTTCTTTGGGCAAGTCAAATGACTTCCAAAGGTCTTGATAGTTAAACAGCTACGCGTCACCTTTCCTTTGAATAGGATCCGTGTAGTTGAAACAATCCACTTACTTTGCTTCAATAACCTCTCTTAATGAAGGAACATATACTCTTCTCAATGGACTCACATATCTGACAAAGAAACCTTCAAGTGATTGAGCTCCGAATTTGCCATCTTGGTCTATTACGGTACAAGGTGCACCGAATGGTTCTAAGAACTTCAAATTTGGCTTCCGTCGGTTTATCATCTCAAAACATGTTTTCTTTGTTGGTTTGACAGTGAGAACTCTGTTTAGCGTGTAGCAAGCTGCAGCAACCGCTTCACTCCGGAAGCTGATAGGAAGTTTAGAATCTGTAAGCATGGTTCTCGCAGTTTCAATCAAAGTTCTGTTTTTCCGTTCAGCTACTCCGTTTTGCTGTGGAGTATAGGGAGCACTAAACTCGTGCAGAATCCCTTTTGCGTTGCAGAATTCCTTCATTTTGTTATTCTTAAACTCTGTGCCATTGTCACTTCTAATGCATCTGACCGGCAGATGATAAATGTTTTCGAGTTTCTTGAATAGAATAACCAAGTTCTCGAACGTTTCGTCTTTTGATACTTGAAAGAATACCCACGAATATCTCGAATAGTTATCTGTCATGACCAAGCAATATAAGTCTCCTGAGATGCTTCGAACATTTACAGGACCAAATAAGTTCATGTGGAGACGTTCTAATGGCAACTTGGTTGAGTTTAGAATTTTCTTCGGATGCGATTTCTTGATCTGCTTTCCCTTCTTGCATTCCAAGCAATGATCAGACATCTGAAAACTTTGAAGATTTACGCCTTCTACAAGATCATTATGCACCAAGAAATTCATTTTTCGCAAATGAATATGCCCCATCTTACGATGCCAAAGAATAGAATCTTTTTCAGTAGCCTTTGCTACAAAACATTGTGCTGATTGTGATGAAGTAGTAGCAACACCCATATCAAGAACATATAAATCATTCTCTCGTGGTGCTCGCATCAGAATCCACTCATCTGGTATTTTGAATCCCCGCTTCAAGATAATACACTCTTTATTATTGAAATGGACTATATATTTCTTGTCACAAATCTACGATATACTCAGAAGATTGTTCTCAAGTTCTGCGATATGGTTCATGCGATCAAATGAAACTACGCCATTGGAGAGTTTTCCCTCGGCGACTATCCTTCCACCTTGATTTCCTGCAAATCCAACATATCCACCATTGATAGCTTTAATGTCAAATAGCAACGCTTTCATTCCCGTCATGTGTTTGGACGCTCCGCTATCCAAAATCCACTTTGAGAGTACGGATCTTTAGAGCCCCTGCAAAATTCAGAAATTAGGTGAAAAGCTCTACCCAAGCCTTCTTGGTCTTGGGTTTTACTGGATAACCATCATCAAAAGCATATTCAAACTCATCAACGTCATCAAAATCAAATTCATCATCTGTTTCAACAATGTTAATGTTTGAAAATTTCACTTTTTTCTTATCTTTTACAGATCTGACATTATCGTTCTTGATTTCTGTTTTAATTTCTTTCACATTCTCACTAGTCTTCACCTGCTCAGACTTAGTGATTTCAGACTTTGTTTCTTCTGTATTATCAGTCTTTACTAGCTCAGACTTAACAACACCAGATGTTGTTGACCTTTTCTTCGCAATCCAGGTTTGAGATCTGATATTAGCCTTTTTGATGTAAAACTTGTTTTCATTAGACCTAGAAGTTTCACCTTTTTTGAAAATGGAATTTTCAAAAATCTTTTCAGACTTTGGTTTAACTTCTAGTTTTGATTCATTTCGTTTCAGAATCTTTACATGTTTTGCAAAACTGGTTGCTTTGGTTTAACAACATTTGAATCTTCTTTTCTTTGAAGATAAGCCGGTTTTGATTTCGGACATTGTCGTGCCATATGACCAATTTCATTGCACTTGAAACGTGTCCGATTATCAAGTGGATGTCCTTTAATTGGTGGTTTTACCCTACTTGAAGTTTTGACACCACTTG
Source organism: Scalesia atractyloides (assembly GCA_947069175.1). NCBI lineage: Eukaryota > Viridiplantae > Streptophyta > Magnoliopsida > Asterales > Asteraceae > Scalesia > Scalesia atractyloides. The sequence continues at coordinate 42,735,499 of CAMTDV010000015.1, forward strand.
TAACCTTGGCTTTATCTCAAATTTCTTTCTCCTTCTTGAACTCATCATTTGACTATTTACCAATCAAAATCTCCTCATGAACTGTACTCGTCCCATATACAAACTTCATGTTTTTGTTTTTATATTCATGAAATAGTGACGGTTTCTTTACAGATTCATCAGTTTCTTCTTCTAAACCCAACCCCTCTCTCCGGTTTTCTGGATGATCACCACCGTTTCTTCGGTAATTGTTTCTTTTAGGTTTAGAATAGAATTTTTGTTCATTGATTACCAATTCCTCTGATGTGACTTCCACGAGTTTAAAGAATTTATCAAGCAATTCTTCCTTCATATTCTGAATCGGGAAGCTATCATCAAAGTATAGTCTATCCGAATCCTTAATTTTGTACATTACAATATTAGGATCATCACTTAGACCATCTTCTGACGACTTATCGTTTCAGACTGTGAATCGGAATTCTTTGAACTCTAGTCGGCGCTTTTGAAGCTGCCTTCATCAGAATCACTTCGAACATTTTCAACCACTTTGTTAACCACATCGTTGTTATCATCATCAGATTTAGCATAGACTATATCAATGTTCTCTGGCAACTCGTCCTTCTTTTCAGAAAGTAATTCAACATTGAGTGCCTTGTCCATCCCGTCTACAGATTTAACACAATATTTCTCGCAAAGGGGTGGAGGAACATTGCTATATTCTTTGCCCGCTTTCTTTTTAGGTTTTTCTTCCATTGAAATTGTCGGAAGAATGTGATCGATAACATACGCGTTGGTGGTATAACTTCTTAACAATTGTCGAACTCTTTAGTTTCAATTGTCATGTCTTAAAGTTGTTGTTTGATTTCAGCAACGATGTTAATATAGGTGTTAATTGCTCTTTGTTTATCCATTACTGTACCACTCAACATTCTTATATTATCATGTTGTTCGATGTTATTTTTGTCGAGTCTGCCATAATCATTTTTCATTTTGTCATACGCTTCTTTCAATTGTGCGATAATCATATTTTAACAAATCGTTATGCACATTGTTTTCAGCGATTATCTTTGATTTTTCGGCACATTCGACACAAGGTTTAGTACATTTTCTACAAGGTTTCTCTACCTCAACAATTTGTACTTTGACAACTTCTTTCTCGACAACCTTTACCTCTGGACCTACCTTGGTTAGATTCGCCATTAAAGCTTTATCTGCCATGTCCTTGAGGTTTTCGACTTTCATTTCTTGAGTGACATCAATGATTACTTCATCAATCTTTTTCTTTTCAACCACTTGTTCTTTCAAGCTTCCATCAAAATGTCCTGCAAAACTATCACAAGAATTAGAAGATAAAATTCCTTGTCTCTGCATATTGATATATTCCTCTTCTTCCTGCTGTTGATGCAAGTATTGTTCCAGATAGCTTGTTCGAAAGCTGCTGCTTCTGTTGCCGCTGCTTCAGCTGCCACCGCTGCTTCCTCTGCAGAATTATCTTCAACTAACTCCGCCATCAAAGCAACTCCGGTCTTTTTCCTAATGTAAGAGTTCCAATCAAAACCGTCATCTTCTGTGGATGCAACCATGGCTTTCTCCGTGGTACTACTGTTTGGCTTTTCTTGGATCTCAATCTGAGTTTTCTTCGGGAAAGGTTTATATTGAAGTGCCTTCTTGTAATATTCAATCCCTCCTTCGAAAGGACTTTGATTTCCGGTTGCCTTGGTGTTCTTACACTCTCTTTTAAAATGTCCCTTCCGTCGGCATTTAAAGCATGTGACTTTGGATTTGTCAAAACCCAATTTGTTGCTGGAGTTTCCTATGTCACAGCCTGTGAGTGCAACGAACTTTGTCACTCTCCTGATGATCGAAGCTAATGACCACTTGATGTCCATTAGTTCGAGCTCTTCCTCGTCTACTTGGTCATAATCTTCTGCGGTCATCTCGGGATTTCCGATTTTACCGGCAACAAGACATTCATAAGACTCTAAGACGGTAGCAAGTAGTGACATATGTTGTTTTGCAACTTTTTCTAAAACAACATTGTTCAAATTCACTACAATGTTGCATTTGTAAACATTCGGATCAGAACTTTGCTGTTGGTTCTGATTTGCTTGACTTTGAAATGTTGAATTTGAACCAGTGCTCGAATAAGAACTTTGTGGACTTTGGTCATACGAGGCTGTGAATGGTTCTGATTTTGTGGAGAAGCATTCATGTTTGCACTAAAAGCAGTTCCAATTTTTGGACTCGAAATGTTATCTTGCATTCCGGTTTTGTAGTATAAACCGATGTCTTGAACAACATTAGCGTTCTTTGACTTCGCTATCTTCAGAAGCTCCATTTCGTGGCCTTCGAGTTTATCGATAAAGGTTGACAATTTGAAGAATTCCCACTTATCACTATTCTTCAGAACCATCAAATAAGTTGACCATTCACCCTCTGGTAGTGCGTCAGCAAGTTTGTCGATGTATTCTTGTTCCGTCTTCTCAAGACCGTATTTTTGCATATGCACTTTGAGATGACAGAAACGCTCAATCATTTGCTTAATGGTCTCATTCTTTAGCATGCTGAAGATATCAAACTCTTTTAAAATGAGAGCCTTCTTGCTTTTTATCATTTCAGCACTGCCTTGGTATTTCTTCTGTAACAACAACAAAGTTCTCTTGCTGTAGTATATATTGGTAACAGAATCAAAATATCTTCTTTGACTGACTGTTGGATGAGACTAATCCTCTTTTTCTCAGCAATATATTTGTTTCTCGGTACTGTCGAATAGTTGTACTTCTCAAGAACTTGTTGATGCTCGTCTACCGGAACAGTATAGCCTCTTTTGTTGATGCCTTGGTGTTTCTCTGTACTGTCGAATATTTGTTTCTCTGTACGGTCGAATAGTTGTACTTCTTGAACCCAGTAGGTAAATTTCTCTTTCCATGCTTCGTATTCGTCCATGCTCATCAGCTTGGGCGGTTTGACGGTCGTTCCCATTTCGTTATCAAGATTGACTTGATTAATCACGTTGGCGTTTAACGAACTAGCTTTGGACATATAAGCTCTTAATTGATCTTCCATTGTGAATCACGAAACGTGTACACTTAAAATTTTTCAAAAACTTTGAAAACAATTAGTCCTACTACAAGTTCGGTCGAACTTGTAGTGACAAATGAAGAATTCTCTGATTTTCTAACAAGTTCGGTCGAACTTGTTAGATCTACTTTGAAAATTTCCGTTTATCTTCGGTCAAACTTAATACACCAATCAAACAGATCTTCGAGCGAACTTGTCAACACAATTTCGATGATATACAAGCAAGTTCAGGCGAACTTACTTAAAACCTTCTTGATTTTACACAAGTTCGGTCGAACTTGATGTAAAATTAATGAAAATTCAGTATCTTCGAGAGAACTTGACTTAAATTTCCTCAAAAATCACATAAATTCGGGCGAACTTACTAAAAAATCACTTGAAAAGTGATGTTTTAGGGCAAGTTCGGCCAAACATGGTTTTTTCAAAATTTTGACATGAATTCGGTTTAATTTGGTCACCAATCTTTCAAAGGTTTATCTTTGTTGTGTTTTACATGATATATTCAAAATTCAAAAGATTTTGACCTTGAATTCTCCATTTTGTTATCAAAAGTTATGAAAAAAGAAGAATGGAGTATAAATAGAAGTGTTCTTGTCTTGATACTATCAAATCAGGCTGTTCTAGCTCTGATACCACTTGCAGGACCGATCCTCGATGCTTAGGAACCTAAATTTGACATCTAACGTCCATAATAGCGGAAATATTACGTCGTGTTACCAATAGACAAGAATTAATCAGTTAACGTCAGTTTTATAGATCAAACGTTCTGGTTACAGACTGACAAAGCTTCGCCTCTGAAATGCCAAAGTTACAAATGAAACACTCAAGCTAGGTATTTATAGTTCAACAAGTTCGGCCCAAGGAGGTGCAAGTTTACCCGAACTTGCCTATGCAAGTTCGGCCGAACATGCCTGTACATGTGAACTTTGGGCGAACTTGGCTAAGACACTTTATAAATACTTCATAACCTAGCCTATCCAGCTCTATACAATACAGACTCGATATACGACTAAGACATAGACATTATGCACCAACAAGTGGTTTAGCTGAACAAAATTGTTTATAGTTGCACTGAGCAGGTGCATTGTTGTTAGTGTTATTTCAAGCTTGATAATTGGATCACAAGGTTCGGAAGTATGGCGGCCATTTGTTGCACAATTAAAGCCGCCATTTCGGCGTCTTGAGCAGTGTTGCGATGAGGAGGCATTCTAAGAGAAAGGAAACATGAGAGAAATGTGTGAGATTGACATTGAATAATTGAAAGAATTCAAAATTTTGCGAAGTATAAGGATTGTGATCATTTGTTTGTTACTTAACACTAACAAAGGACACAGTGATTAATCAAAGTAAATGGGTCTTTATAATGTTTCGCGAAGACATGCTTTATCCTATAACTGGAAACTCACCCTAAGAGTTCCCAGGTAAGAGTGACTGGTCTGATATGCGGATTTGTACGAACACTCTAGCCTTAGACAGAAAACTCAGGGTATAGGTATTCACCCTTCTAGATTGCACGTGTTCACATTATTAAAGCCCAAACTTTGACGAGATTTTGAAAACTTTGAAGGCAAAAAGCTAAAAGCGAATCATCCAAAAATAGACGATTAATTTTCAAAATCATTTTGAAATTCGTTTTTTTGTTTTGGTATTCACCTAAGAATATGTGATATTATTGTGTTAAGAATCTAAACGCAAGTAAACTCGCGTTAGGGTCCTAGGAAGGTTATAGACTAGGTCAAAGCATTACTAATAACCTAATTCCCTATAACCATGGCTCTGATACCAATCTGTAACACCCCAAATCACGGAAAACAACACGCGGCGTAAACACTTGGGGAGTCAAGTTACAAATTGTTTCACAACACATGGTACTTAAAGTTTTGTTTTATTGAATTATCGAATTACATTGTTTTGGAATACCGGAGATTAAATACAATCATATTGTCTTTCGAATTTTAATGTCACTAAGGCCCGAGTCCGTCCTATGTATAGCATGCAGCAACAATCATCACATAGATAACCTGAAACATATGTGAAAATAGGTACGTCATGAATAAACCATTGTTCTTGTATAAACCAAATTATCGTGAATAAACCATTGTTCTTGTATAAACCAAATTTATCGTGAATAAACCATTGTTCTTGTATAAACCAAATTGTCATGAATAAACCATTGTTCTTGTATAAACTAAATTGTCATGAATAAACCATTGTTCTTGTAACACCAAACCGTCATGTAAAGTCAAATGCCTTTGTGTAAACAATTTGTCTTGTATAAACTAAGGTATTTAATAGCCATAATATTTTGTATAAAACAATGTCTTTGAATAAACAAATGTTGTGTTTAAATCAAAAGTTATGTTTTATAAACCATTGCTTTTTATTGTTAAAAACATATATTATGGTTTGTTGGCGAATACATTTAAACCTTGTTAATTGTCGGATAAACCTTTATAAAGACAAAGATTTATCAATGTTCATTGGATTCTGTCATTCCCCAATGGATACTTCCAAACAAAATAGGAAGCAGGAATGGGTTGTCAAACCTATGGTACCATAACATACTACTGGTCGGCATCAATGTTAATGAATGTATAAATGTCAAGTTCAACGCACCAATATGTAAATAACAATGTAAGCATGCTTGAGAAAATGTCCTTGTAACAATGTACTAGGTATGCTAAGTCAACATATGAAGCATAATGTCTTTGAAAACATGTGAAGGTATACTAAGTAAATATTCCAATGAAAACGTCGTTTGAAATTGCGTACTAGGTATACTATGTAATCAAAGCATGTATATGTCATGAAAACACGAAAGTAATCGTAGGTAAAATATGTTTCACCCCAAAACAATTGAAAACGTAAAAGAGGGGACTATGTACTCACTCGTGATTGCAATAAATTCCTTGTTCAAGAAGATAAACCAAGATCAAGAGTCCGTGAAATCAAGCGTGTCCTAAAAACGGATATTTGTGTAAACAACAGGACTTGAAATCAGAGGATTTGGGTAGAATGCGACCTTGTAAACCAAATGAGTGTTGGTACTCATATGAAATGGTTTAACAAGGTATACATTCTAATTTGAAAAGGTTCCTAAGTGCTTTTTCCCCGTTACGACCCGTTAAGGTAGTTTAAGCCACTTTAACGCGTCATTTGCGTAACTATGTAATCGGATGGTTAGTTATGTGTTATGGTAAGTCTAGATTACCAAAACATGTTTAAAAATGTTATTTAATTAGATTATATGTCAAAAGGGAATTTTGGTCATTATTGAAGATTACATATGTTTATAGTTGATTTATTCGCAAAAAGGGCATTTGGTCATTATTGAAGATTACATCAACTAATTATTATAACACTAACCAAATGACATGACCATAAGGTATAACCTCAGAGGGTTATTCCTTTTATAATTATGGTCATAAATGTGTATTTGGTTGGGTCCAAAGATCAACCAAACGGGTCAGATTTGAAAGTCAAAGCGGTTGTCAAAACCGCTAGACTTATGAATCTAAATAAGCACTAAAACAATAGTGGCGAATTAGACATGTTTTGACATGTCTAATTAAGTTTATAAAAGTGTTTTGCAACCAAAACAAACTGTTTTGATACCCAGAGATGGTTCCGTTGAAAATTGCGCAAAAATCGCATTTTTGACCGAAACTTTGACTTGTCAAAATGACTAGAAAATGTGGTAATTAGTAGGCATGATCTTTCAGGACCATAACCAACATAATTACAATCACATTGAAAGATTAAATTGAACTTTGTCTTGATCAATTCATGATCAAAACTGAAAGTCAAATAGAAGTCAAACTGTTTGATTTTTAGCTCAAATATGCTACAAGAGTTGAAGAAAACTTGAATGAGAGACTTACAAACACCAAGGATTGCTAAAGAATCATAGAGGAAGCTCCAAAGATGGTTGGAAATTCGTATTTGTGGCAGATGTGAGCTAGATGGGAGGTTGAAAAGTTTCAAATGGTGAAATCCCCTAGCTATTTATAGTAAATTTGAATTCATAGAGCTTAACAAGTGTCCATGAATCATCACCAAGTTGGATTAGTGTCAAAACACTTGTTAGAAGCAGGTAGAAAGGTGGCAAGTTCGTTTGGTGAGTCAACAAGCAAGTTAATCAGGTGCTGCCAACAAAACTTGTGAGCTGGGCACCCATGCGGACCACATGGGGTTCTAGATGCGGTCCGCATCCACCCCTAGGTGGCACCAAGTTTCCAATATTAGCAGAACAGGACCCTACACTCATATTTGTCACGTTTTGGCATTTTTAACACCCGTTAACCCCATTTTTAAGCTTTATAAGGACAACAAAGTATAGGGAACTTGAAATGTGTCCAAAAATGTTCCAAAGGTCGGTTCGTTTGGTCGTACGGTTGCGGTTTTGGTTAATTACGACGAAAAGCTAACGAACGCGCAAATGACCGTAAATGCAACGAATGATATTTTTGCATTCTAATCAATAAAATAAAAGATTTTAATGATTACAAATATTTTTGGATGTGAGTACGTGTCCCGTATCAAGGAAATACGCGAATTGGCATAGTTTCGCAGAATTTGCAAAATAGCCCCTGAAGTTGCAAAAACATGTTTTTTTGCCATACCAAAGCCCTCAAAACTTATTTCTAAGCTATGTTACGGGTATTTTGGGTATGTTTAGCTTATGACCTTTTTCAGGAGTGTGCTTTACTACGAGAATCGGCAGACTTTTGTAGTTTATCGTAAATAGTCCCTGTGATTGAATAGGCTTGTTTTTGACATACCAAACCCTTCAGAGCTTAATTCTAAGTTATGTAAAGGTTATTTAAGGTATGTTAAGATTGAGTCATTGTTCCGGAGTGTATGTCGCGTTAAACTGATTACGTTTGCGTAACAGTTTGCGATTTCACTTCTAGAAGTCGTTCAAGAGTTTGTTATCGTGTAATAATCGAATATGTGCAATTCTTATCTGATAAGTTCTATAATTCAATGATTAAAAAACAAGGTTTTATTGCTTATGAAATTGTTTGAGATATGATAATGACAACTAGAGGCATAGTTGTCACAATGTACTTGTTGTACTATCACAGATTCTGTGAATCTTAGACTTGACTATGACCTATGTTGGGTTAGCACGGCCCCATCTTGGTTTATCTTTTGTTGTTGTCTTTTTCTGCAGGGAATCTTGATTGGGCATCGCCCCGTGCATAAGCTTCTGTCTTTGTTATTTTGTTGTTTTGGATGTGGATGGGGGTTCGACAGGCCGTGTCAATCCTTCTTCTTTGTATTTGTGTTGATTTTTGCTGTTAATTTGTTCATTTTATTAGTTTAAGCTCTTTTGATCATGTAATTTAAAAGTAAACAAAAAAACATGCTTTTTCAAACATTAGTGCCGAAAAAGGGTCAATTTTGTGCATGGTTTGATGTAATTTATATGTTGCATTTTGCGCACATCTCAAGCTTCTTGACATTCCACTAGAGCAGCAACTTGATATTAATTTATTTTGCATTACTAAAAATTATATCGAGAATGTGCGTAGTTTAAAATAAAAGAAAAGAAACTTAGTGCATGCCACATGGCTTCCACTAATCGGTTCACCATTTCACTAACCAATGGACACCCACTTTGAAAATGCAGGGTATACAATTATATTATCTACATGATTATGGATGGATATTGAATCCTCTATTTATTACAATATCTATATATGTTTAAAGTTAAAACTAGCGAGATCGTGGCACTCTACTATTGGAATTTGGTCTGTTTCAGTTTGTTGGTTATGGTACTGGAATATAGTCGATATTGATTTGATTAGTGATGGTATTAACAGTTGCTATAGAAATCGAAATAAAAATCAAATGCCTAAAAGGATATCGGCGCATATTTTTGTATGTTTCAGATTTAAAAATGAAAATTTAAAATATTACAAAAACAACCAAATAAGTAAAGATTAACACAGGTGTTGGTTCGGTTCGTTATAGTACTAATACTTTACTGACGTGCGGTACAACAACTGGAAGAGAAACACCAAAGAGGATATTGACACGTGTTTTACATCGACCAACAACCATTAAAGTGAATACTGTTACAAGTGCTGATTTTTTGGACGGTATTGGTTTGGTTCCTCATAGTACCGTAACTAGCTATAAATTACAATACCAAATAGATACTCTATTGCGAATAGAACACCGTTTTCAACAAAATTTATATCGTAACCTCGAGATGGACACACCTTTACAAATTTTGTTCTTAAATTGGTAAAAGTGTATACACATTACAACGATTTATTTTTTTTTATTACGCGTTATAATTATATTATTTGAATAACAAATAAGGTAAATATCGTCACTTTATATATAAAAGAAAACTAAACCATGTTGTAGCTTTGATGCGATGTACATTTGTTATTTGATGAAATGTATATTACTATTCACAACTCAGTTTTGTGTAAAACTTATATTAAAGCATAGCTAAACACATATTGTTACCGGTATTGATGTTGTTCGGACACTATCTATTACAACCGTGGCGAAACCAGGTAAACCTAATTGTTACGCACGAGTTACATGATTAACGAAACAATACTGATCATGCCTCGGTTGGATCCGAGAGCACGTTATGAGTAACATATGAACATTAATACTTCACACAATGATATAGGGGCCATTGAGTTTAGAAAACGAGGAGGATTTTCGGTTAATAGTGCCTTAAGAGTTAAACACGAACGGAGGTGTCGTAAACGATACCAGAGGCACAAAATTACTTAAATATAATCCGTAGACTATAACTATAGCACCCCGACCGTGTAAAAACAACAAACCTCGTAGGAAACGTCGGGGAGTCACGTTAACAGATTGTTTCAACGACACATGGTAATTAAAGTTATGTTTTATTGAATATTTAAATTACAAAGTTACATTGTCTTGGAATTAAAACAAACTAAACAAACTATTGTCTTTCATATTTAAGGCACTAAAATACGCGTCTGATCCTATGTGAGCATACATCGACATCAAACTTGGTTTCCTGAAACATATGTGAAAACGAGTCAACAAAAATATACCGGAGAGTACATAGGTTTTGTGAGTGTGTCAAATTCATGGCCTTGTATATGTATTGCAATACCTTGTCGACTACTAGAGTCGTTAATTGAAAACCTTGTAACCAAAAATATTATGGTATTGCAATGATAACTAACCAACTAAAATGTGATACCCAGGACGAAACCAGGTACATCATAATCGGTCCAAAACTTTCAGTATGGTTAAAACAATAATTGTGCGAAAACCCTGAAAACATGTATGACTTGTGTGTTATATTAAACCATACCTGTTATGTCTCGGTGAATCCGAGAGCACGTTACAATTAACATAACACTAATAAGGGTCAACGGTGCGAGGTTGGTGTCCTTAGTGTGACATCTGTGTATTTTAATCATCGTACGATTCCAAAACAATTTTGTATTGAATAACATTGTGTTTTATTCCGAGATTTATTTTAATACTTATGGCATTTCATGTTTTCAAATCAATTCTGGAAGTGAAATCGTAAACCGTCACGCAAACGTAATCAGTTTAACGCGACGTACACTCCGGAAAAATGGCATAAGCTAAACATACCCTAAATACCCTTTACATAGCTTAGAAATAAGTTTTGAGGGCTTCGGTATGGCAAAAACATGCTTATGCAACTTTAGGGGCTATTTTGCAAATTCTGCGAAACTATGCCGTTACGCGTATTTCCTAATCCGGAACATATACACACATCCAAAAAATTTTGTAATCATTAAAATATAGCATTTTATTGATTGGAATGCAAAAATTTCATTCGTTACGCGTTTACGGTCATTTGCGCGATCGTTACGATTTTCGTCGTAATTAACCAAAAACCGCAACCGTACGACCAAACGAGCCAACATCCATGACATTTCCGAGCATATTTCAAGTTCCCTATACTTTAACATCCTTGAAAAGTCTAAATTTTGGGTTAACGGGGGTTAAACGCGTCAAAAACACCTTAAACGTGCTGCAGGGACCTGTTCTGTCAAATATGAAACTTTGGAATCCCAGGCGCCACGTGAGAGACACACCCAGATATCCCGCGACGCGTGGGGGATGCCTAGTTATAGCAGAAAATAGCAGATAGTTGTTTTACAGCCTTGAAGCTCAAGAATTCGTGTTCTCCAAGTTCTAGCACGATTTTGACACGTTTATGGACATGTGTAATGATCCTAAACTGATCCATGAAACTTGTGATCACCAAATTCATCTTCAACAACTATAAATAGCAAGTCATTTCACCCATTTCAATTGCTCATTCCCATCTTTCTTCTCTCTAAACTCTAAGTGGAGTTGCTACCTATTTAGGAGGCCTCCCATATGAGTTTTTCTAGTAATCTTGGCTTCCTTGAGCACAAGTAAGTGTTCTATCCAAGCCCTCTTATTTATTTTAGCTTCTTATGAGCTAAAAGTCAAACAATTAACTTTTGTTTGACCTTCGGTTCTGACCATTTTGGTCAAAGTCAAAGTTCAATTGAACTTTGCAACGTGATCGTAATCACGAAGGTTATAATCCCTTGCAATTATACCTACTAATTACCACGATAATTAGTCGAAGTGACAAGTCAAAGTTTCGGTTAAAATGCGCATTATGAGCATTTTGTGACAGAACTATTTTCGGTTATCAAAACACCAAGTTTTGATACGAATACATTTTTATAACTTAGTTAGACATGTTTTGACATGTCTAACTCGTCACTTTTAGTTTGGTGCTTATTTAGGGTCGTAAGTCGAGCGGTCTTGATCACCGCTTTGACTTTCGAATCCGACCCGTTTGGTCGATCTTAGGATCCGGCCAAACACATTTCGTGACCATAGTTATATAGGGAATAACCCTCTGAGGTTATACCTTATGGTCACGTCGTTTGGTTAATATTATGATAGGTCGTTATTATGCCCTTTATAAATGACCAAAATGCCCTTTTTGCGCATAAATTCATTTTAAGCATATGTGGCTAAAGTTTTGACATATAAACTGATATTACAACATTATTAAACACGCTTGGGCATTTAAGACTCATCATAGGACATGTTTAACCATCCGATCATGCGTTTACGCAATTGACACGTTAAAGTAGCGTAAACTACCTTAACGGGTCATTACGGGCCAAAAGCACTTAGGATCACTTCCAAATCAGAATGTTGAGTTTATTAAATCATACCATATGAGTTTCAACACTCATTTGATTTATAAGACATCATTCTATCCAATCCGCTGATTAAAGTCCCAATATTTACATAGTTATCCGGTTTTAGGACACGTTTGAATTCTCAGACTTTTGAGCTTGTTTGATCTATTATTCAAGGATACTTTTGCAACCCCAAGTGAGTACATAGTCCCCTCTTTTACATTTTCAAATATTTTGGGGTGAAACACATGTGTCTACTTGTTACTTTATTGATTTCATGCTTTTATGACATATACTTGCTATGTTCATCTAGTACAATATATAGTACATGATTTCAATTATGTTTTGCTGTGTATGTTGACTGAGCATGCTAGCACATTGATTTCAAATACACCTTTTTTGCGGCATATGTTGACTTAGCATATGAGCACATTGATTTACATTACATTTTGCTATGTATGTTGACTGAGCATGCTAGCACATTGATTTCATGAACATTTCTACTTCGTATGTTGAATTAGCATTCTTAGTACATGGTTTAAAGACATTTTTCATGACATTGCTTACATTGACAATGACATTTGGTATGTTTAACGGGACATAATACATTCATTAACATTGATCACGCCGCTCGGTAGTATGTAATGGTACCATAGGACTAGACAAACCCCGTTCCCCGCTTCCTAGGTTTGTTTGGAAGTAGGGAATGATAGAATCCGAATACACTTTTGATAAACCATTACTTGATAAGGGTTTATCCGACAGTCTCAAGGCTTGAATGTATGCGATAAACATAACTCTGATAAATGTTCGTATCAAATAGAGCAATGGTTTTCAAAACATAACTTTTGATTTAAACCTTTGTTTATTCAAAGACATTATTTTGTACAAGACATTTGTTATACAAGACATGGTTTATACCTAACATTGTGACACATTACATTGTTTACATATGACATTTGACATTTGTTAGACAAGACATTTTTGGTGGTTATTTGGTAAGTGATTTAACTAACGATATGTGTGTAATATGATAAAAGCATGGTGGATATGCCGCTGGTACTTCCTATATATAAGTGCTCTCATGATATTACATATCATAGCGTTATTTAAACAACTTTGACAAAACAAAGACATGACACTTTTGGTACAAATAACATATATTTTTCACAAGTCATTGTTTTTTTACAAATGGCATATTTTATACAATTCATTTTCATCCGGTCAATTAGTTAACCAAACATCCTTCTTTTATATATGTTGGTGCACATATGTCTATAGCCTACGTCTAGGATAAGTCTATTGTACAGATAAGGTTTCGTAGCGTCAGAAGTTTAGTTTTGAAGTTTTTATATGATAGTTAATATTTTCGTATGAAAATCTGTAAGGATTTTCGCACCAAAATTTCGTATGAAAATCCAGATGGGTCACATACACTTAAGGAAGATGAATTTTCTGGTGCACAACAACCTAGTGGAAGGGGTGAATCTCAAAAATTTTCATCTGTCAGACGACTGTATCGGCTGCAAAAAGGGGAAGCAGCACAAAAAATCACACCCGAGAAAGCTTCTCAACTCCATCAAACTTCCACTAGAAAGGCTACACATGGATCTCTTTGGGCCTATCAATGTGAAAAGTATTACAGGAGATCTATATTGTCTGGTCATAACTGATGACTTCTCAAGATTCTCATGGGTTTTCTTTCAAGAAAGCAAGAATGAAACATTCGATAATTTGGTGATCTTGTTTCGAAAGATTGAAAACCTTTACCATTTGCCTATCAAGAGAATCAGAAGTGACAACGGTACTGAGTTTAAGAACAACAAAATGCTCGAATTCTGCAATGCTAAGGGTATTCATCATGAGTTCAGTGCCCCCTATACTCCTCAACAAAATGGAGTAGCTGAATGAAAGAACAGAACGCTTATTGAAACTGCACGCACGATGCTTGCTGATTCAAAGTTACCTATCAGTTTTTGAAGCGAAGCTGTTGCCTCTGCTTGTTACACCCTCAACCGTGTAACGACGGTCAAGAAGCACAATAAGACATGCTTCGAACTTCTAAACCAGCGAAAACCTAATCTAGAGTTTCTGGAACCTTTTGGATCACCGTGTACCGTATTGGACCCGGAAGGAAAATTTGGAGCCAGATCTTTGGAAGGATTCTTCGTAGGTATGAAAGTCCACAAAAGCGAGTCTTTCTACCAAGCTTAAATCAGGTTATTATTGCTCAACACGTTGATTGCCAGAGATATACAACGTCCATGCAAAAACCTGGAGATCTGTGCCTATTCAATTACGACGGGTTGTGGAATTCATTTGATCTGCCTAAAGAACTGTCTGAGGAAGAACTTATCTTGCTATTTCAACAACATTAGATATCGAATCAAGAGCAAGTAACAGGTCTGTTGGTAATCTCTCCAACAACGACACCTTCCTCAGAAGCAGGTCTGAGCAACACTCAGTCAGAAGCAGTTGTTTCACCAGCTGCAGAACCATCTTCCCTGCCGCCAGCAAACGCAGAACTTGAACAAGACCTTACTTTTGATAATGGGGATTCCAGTTCTGATGAAGGATCAGAAGAGATTAAAGTTATCTTAACAATCAAACTGCTGAAACTAGTGCGAGAAATGAGGCCACATCGTCATAACAAGTTGCTGATCAGAATATCACTAATCTGGATACCTCAGTTGATGTTCCAAGCGAAGTGATGCCAAGAGTAGTCTCCTACCATCCAACAGATAACATCATTGGAGAACTGCAAGCGGGCGTGAAAATGCGAAATCAGATCAATAAGGATCTAAGTTGCTTTTATTCCAAAGTTGCTCCACTCCAAAATAAATTTTCTCATAGTTGTTTTGTTTCTCATGTCGAACCAGCAAACATCAGAGATGCTCTTAAAGATGACAGTTTGGTGGAAGCAATGCAGGAAGAATTATTGCAATTCCAGAAACTTGGAGTCTAGGAACTTGTTGACCTACCACCAAAGCAGAAAAAGATAAGCACACGATGGGTTTACAAGTGTAAAAGAGATGATAGAGGAGTGGTTGTTCAAAACAAAGCTTGGCTCGCAGTACAAGGTTTTCGTCAGCAAGAAGGGATAGATTACAACGAGGTCTATGCCCCAGTCGCACGTCTAGAAGCTATCCGTATTTTCCTGGCATTCGCCTCATGGAAAGGTTTCAAAGTGTACCAATTGGATGTGAAATATGCTTTCCTATACGGTAAGGTAAAAGAGGAGGTATATGTCGGCCAACCACCGGGCTTTGTCGATCCGATTCACAATGACAAGGTCTACTTGCTAAACAAAGCTCTTTACGGTTTACACCAGGCCCCGAGAGCCTGGTACGAGACGCTTTCCAAGCACCTACTGGCTAATCAATTCACTAGAGGAACAGTAGACAGCTACCCTCTTTACAAAGGAAGTAGATGGACTCTGATTATTGTGCAAATCTATGTGGATGATATCATCTTTGGATTAACAAATGAACAGCTGTGCAAGGACTTCAAGAAAGTCATGAAAGAAAATTCGAAATGAGCGCTATGGGAGAGATGAAATTCTTTCTGGGGCTTCAGGTTGAACAACTATCAGATGGTATTTTCATTCACCAGACGAAGTATATTCATGACGTGTTGGAGAAATTCGACATGACAGGAACTAAACCCGCATCTACCCCTTTAGCCACAAACCATGGCATTTGTCCAGACAAGTATGGAGAAAATGTTGATGAAACTTTATATCGCTCCATGATCGGATCCTTGATGTATCTCACAGCCTCTCGACCGGATATCATGTACCCCACATGCCTTTGCGCTAGATATCAGTCAAGTCCGAAGGAATCACATCTGTTGATCGTCAAAAGGATCATGCACTATTTGAAAGGATACCCAAGCACCGACTTGTGGTATCCACGTCACGACGATTTCAACCTTGCGGGTTACTCTGATTTTGGTTACTGCAAGCAAAACGCGAAATCTACAACTGCCGGCTGCCAGTTCTTCGGAACACGTTTGGTAACATGGCAATGCAAGAAACAGACCACGGTCGCTCTCTCTACTTGCAAAGCTGAATACTTTTCAGCATCCAGTTGTTCCCAAATACTGTGGATACAACAACAGATGAGAGACTATGGTCTGCAATTTCTTGATACGCCCATTTTTGTAGATAACAAGGCGGCAATTGATATCACGGTCAATCCTTGTCAACACTCACGCACTAAACATATCGAGATTTAATATCACTTTATCCATTTCTGTCACGAGAAAAAGTTGATACGAATTAAGAAAATCCACACTGATGACCAAAAGGCAGATTTTTACACCAAAGCTTTTGACAGAGCAAGATTTTGAAATGTTTCAAAATTAAATGGTTTAAAGAATCTATCTTCAGGGGATATTTATGAGGTTGAGTTTGAGGATGACGATGTTGGGACGTGATCCTCACTGGTAAGTCAAAAGGTTTTCTGTAAATAGTTTACATGCTTTCTTAAAAAAAAATCCAAAAATATGTTTTTGATTTTTAGGGGGAGAAAAAGTTGTGAAAAATACAAAAACATTGAAAAATTATGAAATGCAAAAACATTGATCATGAAAAATACAAAAACAGTAAAAAAAGAGTTTTTGGGTATCAAGAGGATATGATAGTACATCAATGGACCGTTATAGTACGCTAAAGAAATGTAGTGTTTAAAAGCATCTAAACAGGTCTTTCTAAGGATATGTCGGTAGGCTTCGCACATTCAGTAAACTGCTTTCAGGATATAAACCTAAAAAGATAAACTGGTAAATCTGTGGCTTAACATCTCTCGGATATATGGGCTTGGTACCCCGAAATTTCGTTTGGGAGAATGCCAGATTCTGAGATACTAGGTCTTTATATTTAGTTGATATCTGGGGTATTATACGAGTTCTTTTGATTTTGCGTGGGCAATGGCGTAGAACTTGTATAATACTTTCGCATTATTCACCCCCAAAGCTGCATAAAAAATGAAAAACATGTCATAAAAAGATACGACATACTGCAGTACAAAAATGAAAAGATTCCCAAGAGGAACACCACCAAAGTCGAGCCTTCATCTCTTTCTCTATACGGAAGTACTAACCTGAGCTCTCAAGGTTTCGCAATTCACCCCCTTTACAGATATCAGTTAGATATATTCACCTGTGAGATGAAATCTAGGGAATCTCGATGCGGGAGTATAATCTAAGGTAGGAAACACAGATTAGGCCATGTTGCTAAAATTTACCTAACATATCTTGAAGCAGTTGAGAAATGTGTAGAGGTTTAAGTGGATCAGTATACCGACAATCTGAAGAAAATCTGTTTAAGAACTTAAAGTTTCATATAGAGCAACGGTACTAGTAATGTGTCTCAATAAACTGATATGATCCTCTAACACAAACTCGCAAAAATACGTCTGTAAATATATTTGAACATATTTCTTCAAGTGTTTCTAGGATAGAAGTATTAAAATTCAAAAGAATTTTCTATTTCTACTTTAGATTCTAACTACCAGTGATAGAGAAAGAGATCTTCAAAGTCGAAAGCGACATAATGCAGAAGACAAACGTTTGATTTATGGGTTGGGAGTTAATCTGGAAACTTAGTCTGGTTCGAAACGTTGAAAAGTTCATTAATTTGAAACTTAAAATCTTAGAATAATATCAGTTTTGGTCAAAAGGTGGTCAACCGAGGTCATTAACTTGGACTTGGTAACCAAAACAGTTAAACAAGGTCATTAACTTGGACAACTGTGTGGATAATTAAAACTGAAAACAAACAAAAGAGTTGGAAAGTTGAGAAAAATTTCAAAAGGAGCCAGAATTTCCGCACGAAAATGAAATTTCCGCATGAAAATTTGATTAAAGCTCAGCAGCCAAATTTTCATACGAAAATTGGTCGACCTATATATAAGAGAGGGCTCAGATCATTCCGCACCAAAACTGATAAGGAATTTGGTGCGGATTCTCTGAAGCTATTTGTGCATTTTGTCTCCGTTCATTCACTTCTCGGCGTTTTTGACACATTAGGGAGGTTGATTTGCACACCTTTTATAATGGCGAAGGTATGCACCTAGATTGAACCGTCAAAATTGGACGCGCCGGACGTTAAACGGACTGAAACGTAGATCTAGGATAAACTAGCCGGTAAAACTTAAAATTGAACCCTCCAATGTTAATATCGGCAAGTTTAACTAAGGTTTACCGTTTCGATTTCTTGAAAAAGTAAAAAATTGCAAGTGTTTTGAGTCGATTTGAAAATGATTAACTATTGGGGACGAAGAAGATTTTCGCACAGAAATACTCAATTTCCGCACGAAAAGTCAACAGAAGGATGGTTAATTAAGTACTCCTTATTTTCGCATGAAAATATAAAGAATGTATATTCTGCAAATTTTCGTACGAAAATTTAAAAGAATTTTATGTTTGTGAAAATTTTCTAACTCTTTGTCACATCTCTCTGTTTCACAGAAAACCATATATGAGTTCCATCCAATGCACAACTCCTGCTACTTGATCGACAAGAATGTACCAGAATTTGCTCCGTTCTCGCAATACATAGACTTTATGGAAAGGCTACCGGTTTACTACGCTCTTACACAACATCATGACGTTTATGCCTCACATCGATAGGTTCTGGGCTGCAGCAGAGTTATCAGCTGATTCTAAAGCTATTATGTCAGCAGTAAAGATTGGGGATAAAGATGTTGAAATTAAGATCACAGAAGATCTAATCCGCTCAGTACTACCTTTTAGAGATGAAAGCGATTTTCCGACAGGGTTTACAGAGAAGTTTGTCAAAGGCTACTTTTTCTGAATGGGCTACAATGGATATGTGAATTCTGCTCCATACAAGATCAACAAGTTAGGTCTGCCATATAGATTTCTCTCCCACTGCATTACACGTTCACTGAGCCACAAAAAAGGGGGTTGGGATGATTCAGTGGACTATCACATGTGTATGATGGTGGCAGTGATATTGAACAAGCCCTACAACTTCAGCAAGATGATTTTTGACCACATGGTAATGAATTTGGGGAAGGGTCGATTTTTGCAGTACCCTCGTTTCATTCAGACGATTCTTGACCACTTACATCCAAATCTCGAGAAAAAGAAAGAAGATATTTTGAAGCAAGAGCATATGACTACATCTGACCTCCACAACATCAGCAACTATCGCAAAGGAGGAAAGGCTCCAGCTTTCAAGGCTATCTTTAGTACATTCGTGAAGACTGATTATGTTGCTCTGCCTGAAGGGAAATGGAGGAATGCAGATAGTGGTGATGAAACTGATGGGATTGAGAAAATTGAGAGAGAGGAAGCTAGGCAGAAGATTGCTGAAAGGGAACGAGCTTCTAAAGCTCTATCTGATGCTGAACACCGAGGTAAAAAAAGATTGATAATATACCCGTGGTTAAAGCTGCTACTTCATTGGCTCCTTTGATCGAACAGTCTGCGCTGGAAGTTGAATCCGTGCCAGCATCTTCTGAGTTAATAGTCTATGATCCGTCTGCTGATGTTAGCATGGGGTTTGTGCTACAAGGAGAAGGTGTTTTAGAATAATTGACCAAAGAAAAGGCGATTGCTGATAGGGAGCTGAAGAAAGAGATTGATGATTTGGTAGACGGAACGTTTGATGAGTTAGAAAAGGAAGGATTTGAATATGTAGCAAGTTTATTTGATAATGAAAATTTATTTGTTGATGCTTACATGAACGACTCTATTTTTGAACTAACCGATGAACAGGTTCAAGGGGAGTCGTCAGTAGAAGAGACAGTGCCAAAGCCGAATGTCATTTAGCTCGAGCACGATGTCGAAGAAGGGGAGTATGTTCATAACTACTCCAAGGCTGATCTTGCAGAATTATATGGCTTACAAGAAGATTCCTTTGAGTTTGATTTCCAAGAAGAACTACAGAACACAAGATCAGAGCCAAATGATTATGTTTTCGAAAACATCCCTCAAGCAAACGATTATGACAGAGTCATTGTTGAAGATTGGGATTCAGATGACAATGAAGAGGTAAGGTACACGGGTGAAGGAACAGACGTGTTTCCTACACTTGATGAAATGACTACTGAAATGAACGATGAATTGTTAAAACAAAAGGTACAAGAGGAAGTGAAAGAGGGAGCGGCTCCTAAACCATCAACTAAGGAAGAGATCATAGAAATGAAAAAGAAATGGTTCAAGGAGATGCCGCCTGAAAGAAAGTTCCGTCGTCCATTAGCTTTCTTCACCAGAGACCCTAACGCATCTCTGGGTGACATTATTAGTTGGGGATGGATCGAGGAACTCGATGTGTATGCGTTAAAACGTGAGTATGGAGTTCAATACTTCAGAAGACTTGGTGATATAAAGACCTTGCCAGAATGGGACGTGAAAGAGTTGGTTCAAACCAAGACGTTCAGTATGAAGCTGTGTCCACTTGATCAGCGTCTATGGAAGCTTATCAAGTTTGAGGCAGAACATGGTTTCAACTTATGGAAGCCACACAAGCCGAAAACCGTGACAAAGATTGATCCAGTTACTCAAGAGAAAGATGTGACTTTGATTGTAAAAAGGCCACGTGTTATGAAGAATATGCCTTTGAAGAAAATGGAACAAGATTTTTACAAGATCTTCAAATGGTGGCATTATGATTCGAGTACTAGAGAGGCTGTTATTTGTGTAGTGCCTGACGAAGGATAATGGGATATGTCTGAGGATCTTTCCGAAACTGTGATCATGCACAAGAGAATTTATGGGCTATGGCGTGCAATCAGAGTGTTGGATCCTATGTGGCTGGTCAACTGCTCAGAGAAAGATATTGAACGCTTATTCTTCATCAAGATTAGTTATGAAGATAAAGACAAGGAGCAGGCCATGCAGTTCCAGAAAATCATAAATGTTTGTTTTGCTAACAACATTAATTCAGGTAAAGAATGGAACACTTCATGGAGAAAGCCTGAAGATAAGGAAAAGAAAAAGAAAGATCAAAATGAAGAAAGGATTGAAGCTCGTCGAAAGCTGGCTACCCGTGAAAGATTCAAGTTCAGGAATACTTACAACCGACCTCCTCCTACAGATCAGACTCCTATTGCTTCAGAGGAGCATTGAAGGCCATGCAAGCGATTCTTTGGATGATTCAAGTCAGATCTGTTTAAAGATTTTTGAAGAAAAAAAGTTTTGAAGACTGTCCAAGACTGCGGCAACATCCAAGGGGGAGTCTGTTGGTGCACATATGTCTATTGCCTACGTCTAGGACAAGTCTATTGTACAGATAGGGTTTCGTAGCATCAGAAGTTAAGTTTTGAAGTTTTTGTATGATAGTTAATATTTTCGTACGAAAATCTGTAAGGATTTTCGCACGAAAATTTCATATGAAAATCTAGCATCCTAGTCCATAGTTGCTGTCAAGTCTTGCCTATAAATAGGTGACTTAGGATGTTTGTCCAACATGCTGTTTTTGGTGATCAGAGGCGAAGCCCTGCTCGAGTCTGTAATCGTTTGAACGTTTATCAATACAACAGACGGTTAAACAGTAATCATTACTTGTTCTTTGTTTGTTCAATCATCTAACAATGAATTCCGCCTCTGTTAGTTGAGCAAGTCAGACCAGAAGCTCACAAGTTGGGTCCGATCCTAAGCATTCACAATATCATTTGATTTTCATATTGATTTTCATATGATTTTATAAAAGAAAACATTTTATAGGGTTCATGACTACTTTTCGTTAAACTATTATTTTAACTTTAAGTCATGAATTCTCATCAACAAAACCTATGTATTGTAGGACCGATCCTCGATGCTAAGGAACCTAAATTTGATATCTAACGTCCATAATAGCGGAAATATTACGTCGTGTTTACCAATAGACAAGAATTAATCAGTTAATCATCAGTTTTATTGATCAAACGTCAAGAGTACAAACTGACAGAGCTTCGCCTCCAAAATGCCAAAGTTACAAATGAGAGAGGCAAGCTAGCTATTTATAGAGTTACAAGTTCGCTACAAGGAGGTGTAAGTTCGCCCAAACTTGCCTTAGCAAGTTCGCCCGAACTTGTCTACACATGATAATGATGAGCGAACTCTCCTCTTTAATACATAAACACTACTTTCAGCTAGCCTATTCAGCTCTATTATATACAGACTCGATATAAGACTAAGACATAGACATTATGCACCAACAGACTCCCCCTTGGATATAGTCTTCGTCTTGTATCAGTCTCCAAAACTCTGTCTTCATATAAACGTTAACGTACACGACCGAAGAAGTTCTTAAACGGCTTCTTTCGTCGCTCTTGCTTAGGATCCGGCGTCTGGTCTGTAGGAGGCAGTTTGTTCATGTGCTGAAACCTTTTAATACTTGCCTTCCCAGTTCTCTCATGAATAGCTTCAAGACGCTTTTCCTCTTTTAGAAACTCTACTCTTTCTAGATCTCTCCACTTTGTTTGCCACATCTTCGCTGAATTAACTTCGTGTGCATAGCAAACATTAACAACTTTCTGAAACTACATCGCGTGTACCTTCTCCTGTTCTTCAAAAACAATCTTGTTGTAGAACAAGGTTTTGATGTCTTCTCTGGAGGAGTTAACCAACCACACAGGATCAAGAATCCTGATTGTCCTCCATAACCCCCTCATACCCTGATATCCCAATACTTCAACTCTTTCCTTTGAAATATCCAAGTGTTCTTCAAACTTTAAAACAATAACTGCTTCACAAGTCGATGGATCTATCTGGCACCACTTGAACAATGGATAGAAGTCTTGCTCAATCGGCATCAGTGGCATGTTTCTCATTGCCCTCGGTCGTTTCATTATCAACGTGATGTCTTTTTCACCCGTCTTTTTGTTTGTTTTGATTCTACGACCAGGAATAAATGGCTTCCAATATCTGAATCCTTTAACCGCTTCAAACTTAATCAATTTCCACAACAATTGATCAATCACTTTCATGTGGTATGTAACATTCACAGTCTGAACCAGCTCTTCCACATCCCAATACGGTAATGTCTTGAAATCAGCAAGGTATTTGAGGTATTGCACTCCAAATTCCCTCTTGATTGCATAAACGTTCAGCTCCTTAAACCAACCCCAACTCAAGATATCTCCCAATGAAACGTATTTATCTCTGGTAAAGAATGCTAGAGGACGTCGAAACTTACGTTCGTGAGGCATCTCTTTAAACCAGGACTTCTTCGGTTGAGCAATTTCTTCTTTAGTCATTGGCTTTGGTACTTTTCCTAAGGTAGGAAACACAGATTTGGCCATGTTGCTAAAATTTACCTAACATATCTTGAAACAGTTGAGAAATGTGTAGAGGTTTAAGTGGATCAGTATACCAACAATCTGAAGAAAATCTGTTTAAGAAATTAAAGTTTCATATAGAGCAACGGTACTAGTAATGTGTCTCAATAAACTGATATGATCCTCTAACACAAACTCGCAAAAATACGTCTGTAAATATATTTGAACATATTTCTTCAAGTGTTTCTAGGATAGAAGTATTAAAATTCAAAAGAATTTTCTATTTCTACTTTAGATTCTGACTACAAGTGATAGAGAAAGAGATCTTCAAAGTCGAAAGCGACATAATGCAGAAGACAATCGTTTGATTTATGGGTTGGGAGTTAATCTGGAAACTAAGTCTGGTTTGAAACGTTGAAAAGTTCATTAATTTGAAACATAAAATCTTAGAATAATATCAGTTTTGGTCAAAAGGTGGTCAACCGAGGTCATTAACTTGGACTTGGTAACCAAAACAGTTAAACAAGGTCATTAACTTGGACAACTGTGTGGATAATTAAAACTGAAAACAAACAAAAGAGTTGGAAAGTTGAGAAAAATTTCAAAAGGAGCCAGAATTTCCGCACGAAAATGAAAATTTTCATGAAAATTTGATTAAAGCTCAGCAGCCAAATTTTCGTACGAAAATTGGTCGACCTATATATAAGAGAGGGCTCAGATCATTCCGCACCAAAACTGATAAGGAATTTGGTGCGGATTCTCTGAAGCTATTTGTGCACTTTGTCTCCGTTCACTCACTTCTCGGCGTTTTTGACACATTAGGGAGATTGATTTGCACACCTTTTATAATGGCGAAGGTATGCACCTAGATTGAACCGTCAAAATTGGACTAGCCGGACGTTAAACGGACTGAAACGTAGATCTAGGATAAACTAGCCGGTAAAACTTAAAATTGAACCCTCCAATGTTAATATCGGCAAGTTTAACTAAGGTTTACCGTTTCGATTTCTTGAAAAAGTAAAAGATTGCAAGTGTTTTGAGTCGATTTGAAAATGATTAACTATGGGGGACGAAGAAGATTTTCGCATGGAAATACTCAATTTCCGCACGAAAACTCAACAGAAGGATGGTTAATTAAGTACTCCTTATTTTCGCATGAAAATATAAAGAATTTATATTCTGCAAATTTTCGTACGAAAATTTAAAAGAATTTTATGTTTGTGAAAATTTTCTAACTCTTTGTCACATCTCTCTGTTTCACAGAAAACCATATATGAGTTCCATCCAATGCACAACTCCTGCTACTTGATCGACAAGAATGTACCAGAATTTGCTCCGTTCTCGCAATACATAGACTTTCTGGAAAGGCTGCCGGTTTACTACGCTCTTACACAACATCATGACGTTTATGCCTCACATCGATAGGTTCTGGGCTACAGCAGAGTTATCAGCTGATTCTAAAGCTATTATGTCAGCAGCAAAGATTGGGGATAAAGATGTTGAAATTAAGATCACAGAAGATCTAATCCGCTCAGTACTACCTTTTAGAGATGAAAGCGATTTTCCGACAGGGTTTACAGAGAAGTTTGTCAAAGGCTACTTTTTCTGAATGGGCTACAATGGATATGTGAATTCTGCTCCATACAAGATCAACAAGTTAGGTCTGCCATATAGATTTCTCTCCCACTGCATTACACGTTCACTGAGCCACAAAAAGGGGGTTGGGATGATTCAGTGGACTATCACATGTGTATGATGGTGGCAGTGATATTGAACAAGCCCTACAACTTCAGCAAGATGATTTTTGACCACATGGTAATGAATTTGGGAAAGGGTCGATTTTTGCAGTACCCTCGTTTCATTCAGACGATTCTTGACCACTTACATCCAAATCTCGAGAAAAAGAAAGAAGATATTTTGAAGCAAGAGCATATGACTACATCTGACCTCCACAACATCAGCAACTATCGCAAAGGAGGAAAGGCTCCAGCTTTCAAGGCTATCTTTAGTACATTCGTGAAGACTGATTATGTTGCTCTGCCTGAAGGGAAATGGAGGAATGCAGATAGTGGTGATGAAACTGATGGGATTGAGAAAATTGAGAGAGAGGAAGCTAGGCAAAAGATTGCTGAAAGGGAACGAGCTTCTAAAGCTCTATCTGATGCTGAACACCGAGGTAAAAAAAGATTGATAATATACCCGTGGATAAAGCTGCTACTTCATTGGCTCCTTTGATCGAACAGTCTGCGCTGGAAGTTGAATCCGTGCCAGCATCTTCTGAGTTAATAGTCTATGATCCGTCTGCTGATGTTAGCATGGGGTTTGTGCTACAAGGAGAAGGTGTTTTAGAATAATTGACCAAAGAAAAGGCGATTGCTGATAGGGAGCTGAAGAAAGAGATTGATGATTTGGTAGACGGAACGTTTGATGAGTTAGAAAAGGAAGGATTTGAATATGTAGCAAGTTTATTTGATAATGAAAATTTATTTGTTGATGCTTACATGAACGACTCTATTTTTGAACTAACCGATGAACAGGTTCAAGGGGAGTCGTCAGTAGAAGAGACAGTGCCAAAGCCGAATGTCATTTAGCTCGAGCACGATGTCGAAGAAGGGGAGTATGTTCATAACTACTCCAAGGCTGATCTTGCAGAATTATATGGCTTACAAGAAGATTCCTTTGAGTTTGATTTCCAAGAAGAACTACAGAACACAAGCTCAGAGCCAAATGATTATGTTTTCGAAAACATCCCTCAAGCAAACGATTATGACAGAGTCATTGTTGAAGATTGGGATTCAGATGACAATGAAGAGGTAAGGTACACGGGTGAAGGAACAGACGTGTTTCCTACACTTGATGAAATGACTACTGAAATGAACGATGAATTGTTAAAACAAAAGGTACAAGAGGAAGTGAAAGAGGGAGCGGCTCCTAAACCATCAACTAAGGAAGAGATCATAGAAATGAAAAAGAAATGGTTCAAGGAGATGCCGCCTGAAAGAAAGTTCCGTCGTCCATTAGCTTTCTTCACCAGAGACCCTAACGCATCTCTGGGTGACATTATTAGTTGGGGATGGATCGAGGAACTCGATGTGTATGCGTTAAAACGTGAGTATGGAGTTCAATACTTCAGAAGACTTGGTGATATAAAGACCTTGCCAGAATGGGACGTGAAAGAGTTGGTTCAAACCAAGACGTTCAGTATGAAGCTGTGTCCACTTGATCAGCGTCTATGGAAGCTTATCAAGTTTGAGGCAGAACATGGTTTCAACTTATGGAAGCCACACAAGCCGAAAACCGTGACAAAGATTGATCCAGTTACTCAAGAGAAAGATGTGACTTTGATTGTAAAAAGGCCACGTGTTATGAAGAATATGCCTTTGAAGAAAATGGAACAAGATTTTTACAAGATCTTCAAATGGTGGCATTATGATTCGAGTACTAGAGAGGCTGTTATTTGTGTAGTGCCTGACGAAGGATAATGGGATATGTCTGAGGATCTTTCCGAAACTGTGATCATGCACAAGAGAATTTATGGGCTATGGTGTGCAATCAGAGTGTTGGATCCTATGTGGCTGGTCAACTGCTCAGAGAAAGATATTGAACGCTTATTCTTCATCAAGATTAGTTATGAAGATAAAGACAAGGAGTAGGCCATGCAGTTCCAGAAAATCATAAATGTTTGTTTTGCTAACAACATTAATTCAGGTAAAGAATGGAACACTTCATGGAGAAAGCCTGAAGATAAGGAAAAGAAAAAGAAAGATCAAAATGAAGAAAGGATTGAAGCTCGTCGAAAGCTGGCTACCCGTGAAAGATTCAAGTTCAGGAATACTTACAACCGACCTCCTCCTACAGATCAGACTCCTATTGCTTCAGAGGAGCATTGAAGGCCACGCAAGCGATTCTTTGGATGATTCAAGTCAGATCTGTTTAAAGATTTTTGAAGAAAAAAGTTTTGAAGACTGTCCAAGACTGCGGCAACATCCAAGGGGGAGTCTGTTGGTGCACATATGTCTATTGCCTACGTCTAGGACAAGTCTATTGTACAGATAGGGTTTCGTAGCATCAGAAGTTAAGTTTTGAAGTTTTTGTATGATAGTTAATATTTTCGTACGAAAATCTGTAAGGATTTTCGCACGAAAATTTCATATGAAAATCTAGCATCCTAGTCCATAGTTGCTGTCAAGTCTTGCCTATAAATAGGTGACTTAGGATGTTTGTCCAACATGCTGTTTTTGGTGATCAGAGGCGAAGCCCTGCTCGAGTCTGTAATCGTTTGAACGTTTATCAATACAACAGACGGTTAAACAGTAATCATTACTTGTTCTTTGTTTGTTCAATCATCTAACAATGAATTCCGCCTCTGTTAGTTGAGCAAGTCAGACCAGAAGCTCACAAGTTGGGTCCGATCCTAAGCATTCACAATATCATTTGATTTTCATATTGATTTTCATATGATTTTATAAAAGAAAACATTTTATAGGGTTCATGACTACTTTTCGTTAAACTATTATTTTAACTTTAAGTCATGAATTCTCATCAACAAAACCTATGTATTGTAGGACCGATCCTCGATGCTAAGGAACCTAAATTTGATATCTAACGTCCATAATAGCGGAAATATTACGTCGTGTTTA
Organism: Scalesia atractyloides; assembly: GCA_947069175.1. Lineage (NCBI taxonomy): Eukaryota > Viridiplantae > Streptophyta > Magnoliopsida > Asterales > Asteraceae > Scalesia > Scalesia atractyloides. The sequence continues at coordinate 42,763,615 of CAMTDV010000015.1, forward strand.
CCAATAGACAAGAATTAATCAGTTAATCATCAGTTTTATTGATCAAACGTCAAGAGTACAAACTGACAGAGCTTCGCCTCCAAAATGCCAAAGTTACAAATGAGAGAGGCAAGCTAGCTATTTATAGAGTTACAAGTTCGCTACAAGGAGGTGTAAGTTCGCCCAAACTTGCCTTAGCAAGTTCGCCCGAACTTGTCTACACATGATAATGATGAGCGAACTCTCCTCTTTAATACATAAACACTACTTTCAGCTAGCCTATTCAGCTCTATTATATACAGACTCGATATAAGACTAAGACATAGACATTATGCACCAACAGACTCCCCCTTGGATATAGTCTTCGTCTTGTATCAGTCTCCAAAACTCTGTCTTCATATAAACGTTAACGTACACGACCGAAGAAGTTCTTAAACGGCTTCTTTCGTCGCTCTTGCTTAGGATCCGGCGTCTGGTCTGTAGGAGGCAGTTTGTTCATGTGCTGAAACCTTTTAATACTTGCCTTCCCAGTTCTCTCATGAATAGCTTCAAGACGCTTTTCCTCTTTTAGAAACTCTACTCTTTCTAGATCTCTCCACTTTGTTTGCCACATCTTCGCTGAATTAACTTCGTGTGCATAGCAAACATTAACAACTTTCTGAAACTACATCGCGTGTACCTTCTCCTGTTCTTCAAAAACAATCTTGTTGTAGAACAAGGTTTTGATGTCTTCTCTGGAGGAGTTAACCAACCACACAGGATCAAGAATCCTGATTGTCCTCCATAACCCCCTCATACCCTGATATCCCAATACTTCAACTCTTTCCTTTGAAATATCCAAGTGTTCTTCAAACTTTAAAACAATAACTGCTTCACAAGTCGATGGATCTATCTGGCACCACTTGAACAATGGATAGAAGTCTTGCTCACTCGGCATCAGTGGCATGTTTCTCATTGCCCTCGGTCGTTTCATTATCAACGTGATGTCTTTTCACCCGTCTTTTTGTTTGTTTTGATTCTACGACCAGGAATAAATGGCTTCCAATATCTGAATCCTTTAACCGCTTCAAACTTGATCAATTTCCACAACAATTGATCAATCACTTTCATGTGGTATGTAACATTCACAGTCTGAACTAGCTCTTCCACATCCCTATACAGTAATGTCTTAAAATCAGCAAGGTATTTGAGGTATTGCACTCCAAATTCCCTCTTGATTGCATAAACGTTCAGCTCCTTAAACCAACCCCAACTCAAGATATCTCCCAATGAAACGTCTTTATCTCTGGTAAAGAATGCTAGAGGACTTCGAAACTTATGTTCGCGAGGCATCTCTTTAAACCAAGACTTCTTCGGTTGAGCAATTTCTTCTTTAGTCATTGGCTTTGGTACTTTCCTTCATGCAAAGGTTCTTCAATCTTTTCTTTCATCATGTCTTCATCTACCTGCTTGTACATCTACTCGAAAGGCATGAGAAGCTTGTAGGGGTTAGGCACTTCCCCTTTCTTCAACGTCGGCTTGTTCACGCTCCCCTTATATCCCATTCTAAAGAAACATCCTCTGACCATCTTCTCATCTAAATAAATTGGATCGTCTTTGTTGTCGTTGAATTGCAAGACTCTACGTATATCATCTTCTGTTAAAGTGATAGATTTGACTTCATTGCCGACTTGCACTGATGAAATAATCGTTTTCTGATTATCACTAAGCTCCGCATTCGTCCAGAAATGGAAAGTATGAGATATGTATGACACTGTGCGTTCCGTGATAGCTCTGTGAAAAAGGCTTTCCTCTAAAAACTTTAAGATACTGTCGTATTCCTTTAAAGATGGACAGATCGTCTTGTCGAGCGTAATACACGTGTTGTGAGTCTTAGAAAACTCAATAGAGATTACACGCGCTGGTTCTTGAGCCTGAAAAACAACGCAAAACAATTAGCACTTTATCGAGAAAAATTTCACAAAATTTTCTAACACTTTCATCAAGTTCGGGCGAACTTGGTATGTGTTAAACATTCTGTTTTCTTCAAGTTCGCCCGAACATGCTTTAACACCATGTTCCTTATACACATATAAGTTCGGGCGAACTTATACTTTAAAACAATACTCAGATTTCAATATCACAAGTTCGGACCAACTTCCATTAACTTTATCAAAATCAGATTTAAGAAGTTCGGTCGAACATTCATTGATCATTTATTCAGATTTGATAACAAGTCCGGTCGAACTTGATAACAAGTTCGGCCGAACTTGTCATCATCTTCAACACCAAACCTGTTCAACAGTTTCATGACCATTTTAAACCAATCAAACACACTTTTATGGTTGAATTATGTTTGTTATCATGATTTTATAATCAATTTGTCCGTTAAACCCCTAGATCTAATACTTTTTAAGATTTCAGATCTTGTTTTGTTCGATTATGGTTCAATTCACGGTTCAATGCTTAAAATCTCACCTCAGCCAATGATCGTTGTGTGCAAATCACCAAAATCAATTGAAAATCGGGCAGTATAACGGCTTAAACTTGTCAATTTCACAACTTCGCTCTCAAAGGTTTAAGTTCGCTCAATGTTTAGATCTTGCACAAATGAGTTCGGCCGAACTTGCGTAGGTACTTATACCCTGGCAAGTTCGGGCGAACTTGCTGAGCCCAAGTTAATAAGCCCATTATAAGTTCGGGCGGACTTAGCTTTTAAACAACACAGCCATTACTTAGCAAGTTTGATCGAACTTGCTGTTTTGATAAACATGATTCTGTTTAGCAAGTTCGGCCGAACTTGCCAAACCACAACTTTAAACTTTTTTCCAATTTTACATTTTAACCCCTGAACTTTCCAACTTTTACCAGTTATGAAAATCCACTCAGTTGACCAAGTCCAAGCTAATGACCTTGGTTAACCGATCTGTCTGCCGAGTCCAAGTTAATGACCCACGTTTGACCCGTTACGAACAAACTGTTGATATTTTCAAAATCAAAGTTTCAAATTAATGATCTTTTATCGTTTTGGCTTTTTAGATTTAACAGATTAGCTCCTAGCCCATTGTCAAAGAGATTCCCACCAGTTCTAGCATCTTACTAGACTTCGAAGACCCGTTCTCCAACATTGGTTTGCTGAAAACAATGTAGAAATAAAATCTTTTTGAATTTTTTGTAAGTCTATGCTAAAACATACTGAATATCTTTTTGGTATTAATCTTAAAGCTTGATAAACTATGTACAGGACAATGTAAACTCTATACAAACATATTTATATACATATTTTTGTGAAATCGTGTCAAAAGGATCATATCAGTTAATTGAGACATATCACCAGTACCGTTGACCTCTAGATGACTTTTAGCTTTAAACTCTTTTACCTTGATTGTCGATATGTTTGTCCACTTAAACTTTACCACATTTCTCAACTGTTTCAAGATATGTTTAAGGTATGAATTATGAAACTTGACTTATCTATGGTTCCTACTTCTTGAATATACTCCCGTATCAAGATTCCCTAGATTTCATCTTACAGGTGAATATAGCATAACTGATATCTGTATCAGGGTAATGCGAGACCTTGAGAGCTCAGGTTAGTACTACCGTACAGACAAAGAGATGAAGGCTCGTCTTTAAGGTGTGTTCCACTTAAGGAATCTTTTTAGCACTGCAAATGAATTTAGATCTTCCGATATTTTCAAGTTTGCATGCAGTTTGGGGTTTATAGCAAAAGTATTATAGAAGTTCTAGGCTATTGCTTCCGCAAAATCAGAAGAACTTGTATAATACCCCAGATATCAACTATCTATAAAGACCTCGTATCTCAGAATCAGGCAATCTCTCAAACGAAATTTCGGAGTACTAAGTCCATATATCTAAGATGTGTTAATCCACACGATTAAGCAGTTGCTAAATTTAGTTTATATCTCGAAAACAGTTTACTGAACGTGTTAAGTCTATCGACACATCCACAGTAAGACTCGTTTATCATTTTTAAACTTTTCATTTCTTTAGCGTACTGTGATAGTCCACTGATGTACTATCATTTCCTTTTTGTGACATCGAATTCTTTTTGTCTTTTTCAATGTTTTTGTACATTTTTGAAAATTTTCATATGTTTTTGTATTTTTCCAAATATTTCTCCCCCTAAAATCAAAAACATATTTTTTTTTGGATTTTAGATTTTTAAGAAATACTAAAGAAGAAAGATATTTACAAACCATACAAACCAATGCGGATTACGTGAATTCGTCATCCGATCCGTATTCAACCTTAGCTTCCGCACCTGTAAGCAAATTTTTAATACCGTTAAGTCGCATTAGATATTTAAATCTTGTTAATGGAAATGCTTTGGTAATCAGCCCTTTGTTCGTCGGTGTGGATTTTTTCTATTCGAACCAATTTCTTTTCGTAACAATCACGAATGAAATGGTAACGAATTTCAATGTGTTTTGTACGTGAGTGATGAACCGGATTTTTAGTTATATCGATGGCTGGTAACGAATTTCAGTGTGTTTTGTACGTGAGTGATGAACCGGAATTTTAGTTATATCGATGGCTGCTTTGTTATCTACAAATAAAGGCGTGTCAAGAAACTGCAGAACATAATCCCTCATCTGTTGCTGAATCCAGAGGATTTGAGAGCAACAGCTGGAAGCAGAAATGTATTCCGCTTCATAGGTTGAGAGAGAGACCGTGGTCTGTTTCTTACACTACCACGTTACCAAACGTGTGCCAAAGAACTGGCATCCTGCAGTTGTAGATTTCGAGTTCAGTTTGTCCACTCTGAAGTCTGAGTCAGCGTACCTAGTGAGATCAAAATTGTCGTTCTTAGGGTACCACAGGCTGGTGCTTGGGAAACCTTTCAAGTAACGGAAGATTCGCTTGACTATCTGCAAGTGTGACATTCGAGGACTTGACTGATATCTCGCACATAAGCAAGTAGGATACATGATGTCTGGGCACGATGCCGTTAGATACATCAATGAACCTATCATCGATCGATACAGTGTTTCATCAACTTTCGTTCCCGTCTCGTCTACGCAAATCCCATGGTTGAGTGCCAGCAGCGTCGAAAGCGACTTTGAAGAATCCATTTCAAACTTTTTGAGAATGTCGTGAACATACTTAGTCTGATGAATGAATATCCCGTCTGGAAGCTGATCCACTTGAAGACCTAAGAAGAACTTCATTTCACCCATCGAGGACATCTCAAATTTCTTCTTCATGATTTTTTCGAACTCTTTGCACAGACTGTCATCCGTAGAACCGAAAATGATGTCGTTCACATAGATTTGTACTATTATCAGATGCGATCCAACTTCTCTGGTAAACAAAGTGTTGTCCACTGTTCCTCTCATGAAGCCATTTCCAACAAGATGTTGCGATAACGTCTCGTACCAAGCTCTCGGGGCTTGGTGTAAACCGTACAAGGCTTTATCCAGGAGATATGCTTTAATCTTGTTTAGTGGATCGACAAACCCCGGTGGTTGGCCGACATACATTGTTCACGAAGTTTACTGTAGAGAAATGCAGATTTTACATCCAACCAGTACACTTTAAATCCTTTCCAAGCTGCAAACGCTAGGAAAATGCGGATAGACTCTAATCGCGCAACCGGTGTGTATACCTCCGTATAATCTATACCTTCCTACTGGGGGAATCCCTTGACAACCAGCCGAGCTTTGTTTCTTACTATAACTCCCCGATCGTCTCTTTTACACTTGAAGACCCACTTTGTATCAATAGCTTTCTGCTTCGGTGGCAAGTCTACAAGCTTCCAAACACCCAACTTCTCGAACTGTAAAAGTTCCTCTTGCATTGCTATCACCCAATTCTCGTATGCCAGAGCCTCATTAACTGTCTTTGGCTCTATTTGAGAAATGAAACATGAGTAGTAGCAATAATTCTGAGTTGGTGCAACTCGGGTGTAGAAACAACTAAGTGCTTTGTTGATTTGGTTTCATGTACGCACACCAGTTTGTAGTTCTCGACATTTCTTCTGTTGGAACATCAACTGAGCTTTGTTGATTTGAAACAATCAGATCACTGTTCACATCAACATTAGGAGTACTTGTTGAAGCTTTGTTCTGATTTCTCGGACTAGCAGATTGATTCAACAGGTTAGAAATCTGCTCAACTTCTTCATCCGATGAAGTTTCATCATCAGCATCAAATGTCGGTGCTTCATCTGAATCAGAATTCTGATTCTGAGGCGTACTAGGCACTGTTAAGTTTTCTGGTTCATTAGAAGCATTCACTAGAGGTGTAGCAGGTGTTACTTCTGTTTCAGAAGTATTTTCAACTTCAACACTACTGCTATTGCTTGGACCTGCTCCGGAATATGAAGAATCCAATGTGAGTTGATTAACCACAATTGGTCTAATGATTTGTTCTTGATTCGCTGACTGGTGAAGATAGTGTAACGCTGCAACTTCTTTGTCAGACGGTTCTTCCGGCAAGTCGAATGACTTCCAAAGGTCTTGATACTTAAGCAGCCACGCGTCACCTCTCCTTTGAATATGATCTGTATAGTTGAAACAATCCATGTGCTGTGCTTCGATAACCTTTCTCAACGAAGGAACATATACTCTTCCTAACGGACTCGCATATCCGACAAAGAAACCCTCAAGAGATTTAACTCTGAATTTGCCATCTTGATCGATTACAGTGCATGGCCCAAATGGTTCTAAGAATATCAAATTTGGCTTCCCTCAGTTTATCATCTCGAAACATGTTTTCTTTGTTGGTTTGACAGTGAGAACTCTGTTTAGCGTGTAGCAAGCCGCAGCAACCGCTTCACTCCAGAAGCTGATTGGAAGTTTAGAATCTGCAAGCATGGTTCTCGCAGTTTCAATCACAGTTCTGGTTTTCCGTTCAGCTACTCCGTTTTGCTGTGGAGTATAGGGAGCACTAAACTCGTGCAGAATCCCTCTTGCATTGCAGAATTCCTTCATTTTGTTATTCTTAAACTCTGTGCCGTTGTCACTTCTAATGCATCTGACCGGCAGATGATAAAGGTTCTCGAGTTTCTTGAATAGAATGACCAAGTTCTCGAACGTTTCGTCTTTTGATTCCTGAAAGAATACCTACGAATATCTCGAATAGTCATCTGTCACGACCAAGCAATATAAGTCTCCTGAGATGCTTCGAACATTATAGGACCAAATAAATCCATGTGGAGACGTTCTAATGGCAACTTGATTTAGTTTAGAATTTTCTTCGGATGAGATTTCGTAATCTGCTATCCCTTTTTACATTCTAAGTAGTTTTCAAACATATGAAAGCTCCGAAGATTTACACCATCTAAAAGATCATTATGAACCAAGTAATTCATTTTTCGCAAATGAATATGCCCCATCTTACGATGCCAAAGAATAGAATCCTTTTCAGTAGCCTTTGTCACAAAAGATTGTGCTGATTTTGATGAAGTGGTAGCGACGCCCATATCAAGAACATATAAATCAATCTCACGTGGTGCTCGCATCAGAATCCACTCATCTGGTATTTTGAATCCCGGCTTCAAGATAATACACTCTTTGTCGTTGAAATGCACCTTGAACTTCTTGTCACAAATCTGTGATATGCTCAGAAGATTATTTTCCAACTCTGCAATATAATTCACGCGATCGAATGAAACGACGACATTTTTTCCTCGGTGACTATCCTTCCACCCTGGTTACCCGCAAATCAACATATCCACCATTGATAGCTTTTATGTCGAATAGCAACGCTTTCATTCCCGTCATATGCCTGGACGCTCCACTATCCGAAATCCACTTAGAAAGTACGGATCTCTGGAGCCCCTGCACATTTCAGCAATCTATTTAAAAAGCGAGACCCAAGCCTTTTTGGTCTTGGGTTGAATTGGATAACCATCGTCAAAATCAAACTCACACTCATCAGCATAATCGAATCCACACTCATCTGTATAATCAAATTCTTATTCATCACCTGGATTTTCTATGATGTTTATGTTTGAAAACTTTACTGTCTTTTTATCTTTTGAATTGTTACCACTTGTAGTTTTGACATTTTCAGATGTGGTTTCAATTTATGATTTCAGATTTTGATTCTTTCAAGCTATCACTAGTCTTAACAAGCTTAGACTTAGTGATCTCAGATGTTGTTGACCATTTCTTTGCAATCCAGGCTTGAGATTTTATGTTAGCCTTCTTGATGTAAAAATTGTTTTCATTAGCATTTGAAGTTTCACCTTTTCAAAAATTGAATTTTCAAACTTAGGTTTGACTTCAGCTTTTGATTCATTTCTTTTCAAAATCTTTACAGGTTTTACAAACACTGATTACTTCGGTTTCACAACATTTGAACTTTATTTCCTTCAAAGATAAGCCGGCTTTGATTTCAGACAGTAACGTGCAATATGACCAATTTCGTTGCACTTGAAATAAGTCCGAGAATCATGTGGATGTCCTTTTGTGGGTTTTACACCACTTGTTTTGGCACAACTTGCAATTTTGGCTTTATCTCGAAGTTCTTTCTGTTTCTTGAATTCATCGTTTGATTGTTTCCCGATCAAACTTTCCTCATGAACCGTGTTCGTCCCATATACAAAATTCATGTTTTTATTCTTGTATTCATGAAATGGTGACACTTTCTTTTTAGGTTCATCTGATTCTTCTAATCTCAAACCAGCTCTCCAGTTTTCCGGATGATCACCACCATTCTTTCGGTAGTTATTTCTTTTAGGTTTGGAATAAATTTCTTTTCATTAATCTCCAGATCATCTGATGTGACTTCAACGAGTTTAAAGAATTTGTCTAACAATTCTTCCTTCACATTCTGAATCGGATAACTGTCATCAAAGTATAATCTATCAGATTCCTTAATCTTGTACATTACAATATTAGGATCATCACCTAGATCATTCTCTGATGATGTATCGTCATCTTCGGACTGTGAATCAGAATTCTTTGAGCTCGAGCCGGCCTTTTTAAAGCTGCCTTATCAGAATCGTTCAAAACATTTTCAACAACCTTTTTAACCACAACATTGTCATCATCTGTTTTAGTATAGATTACATCAATGTTTTATGGCAACTCAGTTTTCTTTTCAGATAACAACTCAGTATTGAGTGCCTTATCCATCCGGATTTGAGACAATACCTCTCGCATAGAGGTGGAGGAACATTGCTGTATTCTTTACCAATTTTCTTTTTAGGTTTCTCTTCCGATGGAATTGTCGGAAGGATGTGATCAATGACATATGCGTTACAAGTGTAACTTCTCAAAAGTTGTTTAACATGCTCTGTTTCAATTTTCATGTCCTGGAGTTGTTGCTTAGTTTCAGCAATGGTATTAATATAGATATTAATCGCTTTTTGCTTGTCCATTACTGTTCCGTTTAATATCCTTATGGTATCATGTTGTTCGATATTATTTCTATCGAGCCTACCATAATCATTTTTCATTTTGTCATACGCTTCCTTCATTGTGCGATAATCGTATTTCAAAAGTTCATTATGCACATTGTTTTCAACGATGATCTTTGATTTTTCAGCACATTCAGAACATGGTTCGGTACATTTTGTACAAGGTTTCTCAACCTCCACAACTTGTACTTTGACAACTTCATTTACCTCTAGACCTACCTTAGTTAGATTTGCCATCAATGCTTTGTCGGTAATATCCTTGAGGTTTTCGACATTCACTTCTTGAGTAACATTAATAACCACTTCATCAGTAGATTTCTTCTCGGGAACTTGCTCCTGAGAACTTCCATCAAAGTGACCTGCAAAATTTTCACAAGAATTAGGAGATAAAATTCCTTGCTTCTGGATATACTCCTCTTCTTCACGTTGTTGTTGCAGATATTGTTCCAGCAGAATATTCTCCAAAGCCGCTGCTTCTTCTGCATAAGTATCTTCAACAATTTCAGCCATTAATGCAACTCCGATCTTCTTTCCGATGTACGAATTCTAGTCGAAACCATCATCTTTGTTTGATGCTACCATAGCCTTTTCAGTGTTGCTGCTATTCGTTTTCTCTTTGATTTCAACCTGGGTCTTCTTCGGGAAAGGCTTGTACTAAAGTGACTTCTTGTAATACTCGTTGCCTCCTCCGAATGGACTTTGATTTCCCGTTACTTTAGGATTTTTATACTCTCTCATAAAATGTCCCTTTTGGCGACATCTGAAGCACGTCACTTTCGTCTTGTCAAAACCTAGTTTGTTGCTTGAGTTTCCGATATCTCGGCCAGTGAGAGCAACAAACTTTGTGACCCTTCGAATGATAGATGCTAAACACCACTTGATATCCATCAACTCGAGTTCTTCTTCATCCACTTGGTCATAATCTTCTGCTATCATTTCGGGATTTCCAATTTTACCGGCTACAAGACTTTCGTATGACTCCAGAACAGTGGCAAGAAGAGACATATGTTGTTTAGTCTTGTTCTGAAATAACATTGTTCAAATTCACTGCGATGTTGCACTTGTATACATTCAAATCAGAATTTGTTTGTTGATTATGATTTGTTTGACTTTGATAAGATGAATTTGAACCAGTACTTGAGAATGAAGACTGTGGCTTTGATTATATTGAGGATATGACTGATTTTGATTCTGCTGCGAATTGTTCGAAGAATTCAAACTCGCATTAAATGTTGTCTGAATCTTTGGACTTGAAATGTTATCTTGCATTCCACTCTTGTAGTATAAACCAACGTCTTGAACAACATTAGCGTTCTTTGACTTTGCAATCTTCAAGAGTTCCATTTCATGACCTTCGAGTTTATCGATAAATGTTGACAGCTTGAAGAATTCCCATTTATCACTTTCCTTCAGAACCATAAGATAAGTAGTCCACTCTCCATCTGGTAGAGCATCTGCAAGCTTGTCAATGTACTCTTGTTCCATCTTCTCGAGACCGTGTCTTCGCATTTGGACTTTAAGATGACGGAAGCGTTCAATCATCTACTTCATGGTTTCACCCTTCAGCATGTTGAAGATATCGAACTCTTTCATAATGAGCGCCTTCTTGCTCTTGATCATCTCCGCGCTTCCTTGATACTTCTTTTGAAGTGAGAGCCAGAGATCTCTTGCAGTTGTGTATTCTGGTAACAAAACGAGAATATCATCTTTGACGGATTGTTGGATAAGACTGATCATTTTCTTTTCAGCAATATATTCTTCTTTCTGTACAGTCATGTAATTGTACTTTCTAAGAACTTGCTGATGTTCATCCACCGGAACAGTGTAACCTCTTTCAATCGACACCCAGCCTGCAAAGTGCATCGCTTGAACCCAATATTTAAATTTCTCTTTCCATGCTTCAGATTCTTCCATGCTCATTAGCTTGGGCGGTTTAACAGTCGTGCCCATTTGGTTATCAAGATTGACTTGATGGATCACGTTGGCATTTGACAACTAGCTCCGGACATGAAAGCTCTTTGAATATCATCCATTGTGAATAACGAGACGTGTACACTGAAAATACTCAAAAACTTATGAAAATATTAGTTTAACTACAAGTTCGGTCGAACTTGTAGTAGAAATGAAGAATTCTCAGTTTTGATCACAAATTCGGTCGAACTTGTGATTTTTGTTTTGAAAAAATTTCCTTTTAACAACCTCGGTCGAACTAGTTGATGATTTTGTAAAGATTTTATAAGTTCGAGCGAACTTAGCAAATGACTTTGTTGAGAAACTAGCAAGTTCGGCGAACTTAACTAAAAATCTTTGAAATTTATCAAGTTCGGTCGAACTTGACAAAAATTCAATAAAATTCTAGCAACTTTGAGCGAACTTAACCAAAATTCCTCAAAATTCACTCAAGTTCGAGCGAACTTGGCAAAAATTTTCTTGAAAACACCTCAAGTTCGAGCAAACTTGGTAAAAAATCACTGAAAAAGTGAGTTTTTTAGCACAAGTTCGGCCGAACTTGGCTAACAAGTTCGATGAACAATGTTTTGGAAAACATGGTTTTTTCAAAATTTTGACATTAATTCGATTGATTTTGATCTCCAATCTTTCAAGGGTTTATCTTTATTGTATTTTACATGATATATTCAAAATTGAAAAAATTTTGACTGTGAATTCTTCATTTTTGATAAAAAAAAGTTAAGAAAAATAGAAGAATGGAGATGAAATAGAAGTGTTCTTATCTTGATATCAAATCAGGCTGTTCTAGCTCTGATACCACTTCTAGGACCGATCCTCGATGCTAAGGAACCTAAATTTGATATCTAACGTCCATAATAGCAGAAAATATTACGTCGTGTTTACCAATAGACAAGAATTATTCAGTTAATCATCCGTTTTATTGATCAAACGCCAAAGTTACAAATGGGAGAGGCAAGCTAGCTATTTATAGAGTTACAAGTTCGCTACAAGGAGGTGTAAGTTCGCTACAATGATGAGCGAACTTGCCTCTTTAATACATAAATACTACTTTCAGCTAGCCTATTCAGCTCTATTCTATACAGACTCGATATAAGACTAAGACATAGACATTATGCACCAACATGTATCTCACAGGCATTTTTATGTTGATGTACCTATTTTCACATGTGTTTCAGGAGCTAATATCTGAGGTTGATCATGCTACACTTAGGCGGACTTGGGCTTTAGTGACTTAAAAAGTTAGCAAGACAAATAAATTTATGTTATGTTTCCTTTAAATTCCATACAATGTAAACAATTTGAATCAATAATACAAAACTTTAATTTCCATGGTTGTTGAAACAATACTTCTGTTACGACACTCTCCGACGTTTCCGCCGCGGTTTGTTGTTTTACGCGGTCGGGGTGTGACAGAAAGATTGGTATCAGAGCCAATGGTTATAGGGAATTAGGTTATTAGAAAAGCTTTGACCTAGACTATAACTTTTCTAGGACCTTAACACAAGTTATCTTGTGTTTAGAATCTAACACTACCATCACCTATCCTTAGGTGGATGCCAAAAACAAAACAAAATGGAAGGCGTAAAGTCAAAAATGAATCATCGATCTCTTTTAGCCTTCCAAAGTTTTCCAAAATCTCGTCAAAGTTTGGGTTTTAATAATGTGAAAAGATGCAATCTGGAAGGGTGGGTGCCTGTACCCTGAGTTTTCTGTCTAAGGCTAGAGTGTTCGTATAAATCCACTTAATCGGACCAGTCACTCTTACCTGGGAACTCTTGGGGTGAGTGTCCACCTATAGGCTAAAGCATGTCTTTGTGATACATTATAAAAACCCATTTACTTTGATTAGTCACTGTGTGTCGTTTGTTTGTTGCAAGTAAACGAACGAATGACCACCATCCTTTCATTTCGTCGATATTTATGACATCTCATTTTGATTATCCAACATTCATCTCACTAGTTTTCTCTCATATTTCCTCTTTTAAAATGCCTCCTCAACGAAACGTACAACCACCTAACACCGAACTGGCAACTATCAGAGCACAACAGATGGCTGCTATGCTACCAATCTCATTACTCAAATTAACCAAGCCAACAATAATAACAATGCACCTGCTACGTGAAACTTTAAACAGTTTAACTCGGCTAAACCACTCAAGTTTAGTGGTTCTGAAGGAGCAACTGGGCTCCTACAGTGGTTTGAGAGTCTTGAGAGTACTTTTCGCCATATTCAGTGTCCTGATAATCGTAAAGTCGAGTTTGCTTCAAGTGTATTTAATAAGAGGGCACTCACGTGGTGGAACGGAGTAGTGAGAGATAGGGGTGTTGATGTTGCGATGGGTCAGACATGGGAGGAACTTAGAGCTCTAATGATGAAAGAGTTCTGCCACCATCATTAAAAGAGGGCGCTTGAGAATGAGTTCCACGACCTAAAGCAGGACAGTGGTGAGCACCGTGCGTATACCGATCGTATGAGGAGTTGAGCCTATTATGTCCTGAGATGGTGATGCCTTTGGATAAGGCGATTGAAAAGTACATAGATGGTCTGCCAGATCCTGTCCAGGATATCGTCACCGGCAGTAACCCTACATCTGTCCGTTAAGCCATTGAGCTAGCTGCAACCCTTACTGAATCACAAGTCAAAAAGGGTAAGCTTCACCAAAAGGGTGACAGGAAACCGTCTGTTAAACATGAGAAGCAAAAGGGTAACAAAGTTAAACCCTCCAAGAAGTCGAGGAAGTGCAAGGCGTCCAAGAACTTCGCTCTCACTACACAACCTAACCAAATTACTCCCAATCAGCCTGCTCAACCACCGGCCAAGAAACAGTATGTTGGCAATGCGCCTTTGTGCAACAAATGTAACAGTCACCATCAACCACATTTATAGTGCCGTATTTACACTAACTGTGGGAAATCTGATCATCTTGCCAACACTTGTTGTTTTACTCCTACCCATAATCAAATAGCCCAAAACCAGCAGCCTGCACGACCTTAGTATCCACCTGGTTCTTGCTACAATTGTGGGGATCTTACCCACTACCGAAATAACTGCCCGAAGTTGGCAAATGCAAACCCGGCTCGTGGACGAGCATTAAACATCAATGCTAACGAGGCTCGGGCTTACAATGAAGTAGTGAACGGTACGTTCTTTGTTAACAAGCATCCTGCTTCAATTCTTTTCGATTCGGGTGCTGATAAGAGTTTTGTATCCCTAGCTTTTGAACCTTTGCTTTCCATGCCTAGAACCAAACTAGGAAAACCCTTGACAGTCGATATAGCTAGTGGTGAAACCCTTGTTCTTGATTCTGTCATCCGTGATTGCCAATTGAACCTTAATAACCATCTTTTTGCCATTGACCTCACACCAATGCAACTCGGGAGCTTTGATATCATAGTAGGGATGGGCTGGTTATCTAAACACCATACTGAGGTGATTTGCTTTGATAAGATCGTTCGTATACCTCTTCCATCTAGTGAAACCGTAGATGTTCGTGGAGAAAAACCCGTCAGTAGCCTTAAACTCATGACATGCACCCAAGCCCATAGATACCTACGAAAGAATTATGTTGCTTTCTTGGCACATATCGTAGAGGAGAAAGGCAAGGGCAAATCTATTCAGGACATCCCTGTTGTTTGGGATTATCCTGAGGTGTTTCCTGAAGAACTACCCGGTTTACCCCCAGCACAACAAGTCGAGTTTCGTATAGATCTTGTACCTGGTGCCAACCCTATAACAAATCCCCATACCGCCTTGCACCATCTGAGATGCAAGAGTTATCTAAACAGCTTTAGAAGTTGTCTGACAAAGGATTTATTCGTCCGAATTTTTCACCTTGGGGCGCTCCAGTCCTATTTGTGAAAAAGAAAGATAGATCATTCCGTATGTGTATCGATTACCGTGAGCTCAACAAACTCACAATCAAAAATCGATATCCCCTACCTCGCATTGATGATCTTTTTGATCAGCTACAAGCTGCTACTTATTTCTCAAAGATTGTCCTACATTCTGGGTATCACCAGCTTCGTGTTCTCAAAGAAGATATTCCCAAAACTGCTTTCCACACTCGATACGGTCATTATGAGTTCATTGTTATGCCTTTTGGTCTGACAAATGCTCCTGCAGTTTTCATAGACTTGATGAATATGGTTTGTAAGCTTTATTTGGACAAGTTGATCATTGTTTTCATTGATGACATTTTGATTTACTCAAAGTCTCGAGCTGATCATGAGTAACATCTCCGTCTAACGATGGAACTTCTAAAGAAAGAACAAATCTATGCCAAATTCTCTAAGTATGAATTTTGGCTTAAGGAAGTTCAATTCTTGGGACGTATTGTCAACGAAAAAGGTATACATGTAGATCCCGCCAAAGCAGTGCGATTAAGGAATGGGATTTGCCTACTACTCCTACCGAAGTTCGTTCATTTCTTGGTCTCGCGGGTTGCTACCGTCGCTTTATCGCAAACTTCTCAAAGATTGCGGTTCCCCTCACTGCTTTGACTCAAAAGAATAAACCTTTTGAGTGGGACCCAAACAAGAAGAAGCTTTTCAGACCTTGAAATAGAAACTTTGTAATGCTCCTATTTTATCCTTACCTGAAGGTAATGACGACTTTGTCGTATATTGTGATGCATCGAACTTAGGCCTTGGCTGCGTTCTCATGCAAAGGAACAAAGTTATAGCTTATGCATCAAGACAATTGAAAGTTCACGAAAAGAACTACACCACTCATGATCTTGAGTTGGGTGCTGTTGTTTTCGCTCTCAAAATTTGGAGACACTGTCTATACGGTACAAAATGTGTGGTTTTCACGGACCACAAAAGTCTCTAGCACATTTTCAATCAGAAAGAACTGAACATGAGACAGCTGTAACAACTCTGAATTTCGTTGTTATCTCTTTTCCTTTGTTTTCCTATTTGTAATCTCGAGATTCGTTTATAAGAAAAGTTTATGTTAATTAATTACAGTAGTGTATGTTACATCGCATCAAATCGCGTATTAAATCGCACCGCTAATCTCATCGCATCGCAACTCGCAGTTAATTACGTGGTTTTTATGTTATCTATATGTTATGTGTGTTTTTTGGTTATGATTATACTCGCTATTGCATCGCTCTCGCACTCTCAAATCGCTAAATCACGCCATTATATCAATTATAACGCTTAATATAACTAATTAATATTAACCGCATCGCCAAACGAACACTTAACGCGAAATAAACAAAGAAAACCTAACTTTTGGGTTAAGTTCGCTCGAACTTGGTGTTACCAAGTTCAGCCGAACTTGACTGGCCAATTAAACTCCTCAGAAACCTCAAGTTCGCTCGAACTTCACCTCAGGGAGGTCAAGTTCGGTCGAACTTGGCTCTTTTTCTTTCAGAATCCCACAAGTTCGCGCGAACTTCCATGAAAACATGCAAGTTCGGCCGAACTTAACTCCCATCAGCTCTCAACTTGCCTTCACCAATAAATATCCAGCTCATTCCACTCATTTGGACTTGCTGTAAGTCGCCCAGAGCTCTCAAAACCCGAAACCTTCATGTTCTAAGTAAGAATCAACCCGATTTCACCTACAACAACGTTTATCAACATTTTACAAAGGTTTACAACGATTTCGGCACAAGGCATAGCCTTCGTTTTCAACAAATCTTCTCTGTTTACAAAAATCTTTATCTTTTTACATAAAACTTCTGTCTTTTCACTCAGATCTGAGCAAAACTTTTTAAAGAATTGATTTCTACACAAAATTACGGACTTTTGATGATGTTTTGTTCATTTTCTGATATGAAACGAAGCATTTATCATTCAAGATCCCAGATCTGGAAGCACAAGGACGTTTATGTTCGTTTACACAAGCCGGACTAACCCGAACGAACCCTGAGTTCGTCCGGATTAGCCCACTCTTTTGTAAAATGGCTAAAACCGTTCTAAAAGACCTCACCGACCTAAGTTTGCTCAGTAGCACAGGGTTGGAGGGATGACCACTCAATATACTCAGCAAACGACGCGAAAACACAAGATTTTGGACCCGAAAACATCAATTTCGCTCAAGAATCACCAACTCCCCAGGTCAAGTTCGACCGAACTTGCACCCAAATGGGTCAAGTTCGACAGAACTTGGGCTATTTTCACCAAATTCTCCACAAGTTAGACCGAACTTGTCTAGTTTCTTAGGAAACTATACAAGTTCGCCCGAACTTGTCATTTCAGTAAGATATTCTTACAAGTTCGCCCGAACTTGACAAGTTTCATAAGAAACATACCAAGTTCGACCGAACTTGACTCTAAAGCATCCAAAACCATACAAGTTAGCCCGAAGTTGCCTACTGCTCAACTCAAACTTCACCGTTTCGGCTTTTCGGTAGACTGATGCACTTCTGTTCGTTTACAGGCTGATCCGGCGCACTCCGCAACTCTCCTCAGAATCTTAAGTCTTACCAAAACGCACCGACAGTGAGTATACTTGACCCATTTTCGCTTTAATGCACTTTTTGGGTGTTACATACGTTCCTATATCAAAATCACTTCACAAATCAAACTGTTTATCACACGCGAATAATCTGATTGTATATGCTCGCTACGTGATACTAGAAACATGTGACTAGAACTTATTTTCGTTAACTTGCCTCCTTAGCTAGTATGGTACTATAGTTTGGCTAACACCCGACGGGGTCTAGTTAGGATGGTCGCGCAAGCCTTTTCACGGTAGTTAGCATGAGAAATAACCTATGTTATGTTAAGTGTTTTGGTGTATCATGATATGTAATTAGATTGTTTGGCAAACGCTTTCTCGACTATGCTAGTATTATTCAAACTCGTATGATCACCTTTACTTAATTGTAATGACTTGTATTTTAACGTATGTAACAGGTTGAGGATTTAGCATTGGATTGCTTTGGAGTAGTTTAATTTAGTATTTCGCTTATCTTGTTTAGAACGGTTGTAATAAAAATCTATGGGAAATCGAACCATGTTGTTTTTATGAGAAAATCAGAAATTCTGTAATGGTTGTTTGAAATATTATGTTTAATAGTATGGGATGTTAAACATTAAGTAATGTTGTTGGATAATTGCTACGGAATTTCTCGTGAGATAATCTGGTCGCCTAGTGCCACTAACCCCGATATTTCCACCATCGGTTGGGGTGTGACAGATTGGTATCAGAGCGAATTCCTTAGGATATAGGTAGAATTGCCATGTTTGAACTAGAAGCATGTTTAAGTACCCGATTGACCAATCCTTGAATTAAATGCTAATCTACTTGCCATAAATGCTCAAATATGCCTTTCCTAAGGTTAATACAATAATACACGATTATGAAACGCTCATATCCCACAAACGAGGATCAAGTTGAGATTAGGTGTGATAACCAAGAACTCTCAATAAGATCGCTCATTCCACGTATTACTCATCACGAGATATCTTCGTTGAGTTAGGAGTGACATCCAAACCTCGACGAACATCTCCCTTTCTATCTAGTGGAACGCCCGATGTGATCGGTGAGCGTGGCCACAACTAGGAATAATGTTGTTAAGTTAGGGGTGAAACCCGCATCTTAATAACAAATTTCGTGCTTCGATTTTCAATCTCACCAAAGTCTCGGTTATGCCGATGGTTTGGAACACGTATTAACTGGAAGGGTAAACGTCGTTAGCCGCTTGCGGTGAGAACATTTATCTATTAGGCCAAAGCGTGGGTCCAAATGCAAAGGGTAATCGAATCACTTTGGATAGTCAACGTCTCAGAATCCCCGGACACTCCCAATTGATTTAAGCCTATGTCGTCGATTTACGCATCATCGAGTTTATTATTATTTATGTGTTTAAAATTTTGAGAATTTTCGCTTTATTCGATTTCTCGCTTTATTTATTTATTTCTCGCATTATCGATTTCTCGCTTTACACTCCCTAAACACATGCACTACTCGCACATCTCTCGTAATCTAAAACGCTAAATTAATACACCAACCAAGCTAATCGCTTAACTCGCTTACGCCTATGAGGACATGTGTGCCTCATAAGCGGTATTACCTCGCTTATCTCACTTATATCTCGATATTATATCGCATCTCCAACGCGCTACGCTTTACTTATAAGAAGGCGAATATGTGCAAAGTATATGCTTACGTGAAATACGTGGTTATGTGCTTACGTGCCTACGTGTTTATGTGATTTTGTGCCTTGAATGAATGATACTAATAATAATAAATATTTAAACATAACTCTATTATAATCGAATCTCATCCAATCTAAATCCTTCGTGTAGATGTCTTCAATGGGATCGCACACCTGAAGGAATCTCCAGCGCAGAAACGCCGACAAGCGTATCGCTACAATGGTAGCCAAGGAGACAGCTAAACGCAAATCGTCTCAGAAATTCATGCTGTGATCAGCAACTCATCAGTCAACTCAAACACTGAGAATCCCAGGCCATGATTCAGCTTCAAGAACTTCAAGGCTTGTGCACCTCTCGTCTTCACGGGCAATGATGGACCGACTTCTATGTTTCACTGGTTCGATGCTATTGAGGTCACTTTTAGGAAAAGTGGATGCCCCGGTGACCTCTGCACCGTGAACGCTATCAGAGTCTTCTAGTCTCGTGCTCTCGACTGGATGGACAGCTGAAAGAAACAAGCGTGGAAATGATGAAGCCTACAATCTATCTTGGGAGGAACTCAAGGAAGTAATGATGAAGGAGTTCTGTCCTCCGCATGAAATGCAAAAGCTCGAGAATGAGTTTTGGGGTATCAAACAAGATGGTCCCGACAATGCTGGTTTTACTGCTCGGTTTAAGATTTTGACCATCATCTGTCCCAGCCAGGTTGATACGACTGAGAAAGCTATCAACAAGTACATCCGTGGTTTACCCGAGTGTGTCGCAAGTTTCATGAAAGTTGCTCGTACTACAACCATCTAGGAAACCTACATGCTCGCCGCTGATATCAACGATCAGCGAGTTCCGGATGGTTATTTCAAGAACTCTGCTAAAGTTGCCAATCAAGCCGTCGTCGAACCAAGCGCTGCTACCGACTCATCAAGTGAATCAAAGGGAAAGCGTCAGGGACGCAAAAGAGGAAACCCGAGTAAGAACTATGCTCTCGCCACTCTAGCAAACCCTCAGCCGCTTCAGTCAGCCACTCCGAGCACACCCCCAGCTAAGCGTGCGTATACCGGACCTCACCCTCTGTGCCCTAAGTGCACTTATCATCATGCCGTTGGTGGCAACTGCCGTTTTTGCACAAACTGCAATATCTACGGCCATTTTACTGTGAGTTGCCGATCAGGTCCTCGTCAGCCAGCTCCTCAGACTCCAACAGCTCCAGCTTTACCCGCTCCTCCTCAAGCCAATCAGCAGCCAGCTCCAAAAGCTCGTGTGTGCTATGTGTGTGGTGATCCGAATCATTACGCCAATTTCTGTCCGAATCGTCCTGTCAAGCAAGAGCAGCCAGCACCACAGCCTCAACAGCAGCCTCAGCCGTCGCAGCAGCAGCAGCAACCACAAGCTGCGCGTGGCCGAGCCTTTAACCTAAATCACCGCCAGGCTCAGAATGAAAACAATGTTGTCAATGGTACGTTTCTCGTTAATGGTATTTATGCTTCATGTTTATTTGATACTGGTGCCGATAATTGTTTTGTATCATTAGAATTCGAAAAGGTTTTAAAATGTAAGCGCACTAAACTCCCAAATACTTTTGATGTGGAAGTCGCCACCAGAAGAATCGTTACCGTCACTTCCGTCTTACGTGGTTGTAATCTCGATCTCAACAACCATGTCTTCTTGATCAATCTCATACCTATGCAGTTAGGTAGCTTCGATATCATAGTAGGCATGGATTTTCTTCATGAGAATCATGCTGAAGTTGTATGCTTCGATAAAATGATCCGATTCCCCCTTCCAAACGGTGATCAACTTCATGTTTATGGTCAAACTCCCTCAAAGAAGTTGATGCTTTTATCATGTACTCGAGCACACAAATGCTTGCAAAAGCGATGTGTTGCCTTCCTCGCTCATATCGTGCACCTGGAAAAAGAAAAGAAGACTTATAAAGACGTTCCCGTTGTTTGTAAATTTCCTAAGGTCTTTCCCGACGATTTACCCGGTTACCCCCTATTCGAGATGTTGAATTCCGTATCGATTTGATTCCAGGTGCTACTCCCATTGCTAAAGCTCCTTAGCGTCTCGCACCATCCGAAATGCGCGAGCTATCACGGCAATTTCAAGAGCTTCTTGATAAAGGTTTTATACGCCCGAGCACTTCTCCTTGGGGCACACCCGTCCTTTTCGTGAAAAAGAAGGATGGATCGTTTCGTATGTGCATCGATTATCGTGAACTTAACAAACTCACGATAAAGAACCGCTATCCTCTTCCTCGTATCGACGACTTATTTGATCAACTTTAAGGTGCTACTTATTTTTCTAAGATCGATTTACGTTCCGGCTATCATTAATTGCGTGTATTGGAAGAAGACATTCCGAAAACTGCCTTTCGCACTCGCTATGGCCATTTCGAATTCGTGGTCAGGCTTTTGGTCTAACCAATGCACCGCGGTTTTCATAGACTTGATGAACCGTGTGTGTAAAGCTTTTCTAGATCGTTTTGTCATTGTGTTTATCGATGACATCCTTATCTATTTGAAGTCGAGAGACGAACATGCGCGCCATCTCCGTTTAGTCCTCGAACTTCTTCAAGGAAATCGCTTTTATTCTAAGTTCTCAAAATACGAATTATGGCTCGAAGAAGTCCAATTTCTCAGCCACATCGTTAATAGTCAAGGGATTCACGTCGACCCTGCAAAGATCAAAGCCGTCAAGAGTTGGATTACACCGAAGAATGCTTCCGAAGTAAGTTCGTTTCTTGGATTGGCAGGTTATTACCGTCGATTCATCGCCGACTTTTCTAAAATCGCCGTTCTGCTTACCGCTTTAACTCATAAAGACGAACCTTTTGTTTGGGATTCCAAGCAACAGGAAGCTTTTCAAACTCTCAAGTGTATGCTATGCAACACTCGGCTTTACCCGACGGAAACGACGATTTTGTTGTTTATTGCAATGCCTCTAATCTTGGTCTTGGTTGTGTTCTCATGCAACGAGACAAGGTTATGGCGTATACGTCTCGTCAACTCAAGATCCACGAGAAGAACTACACAACCCACGATCTCGAACTAGGTGCAGTTGTTTTTGCCTTAAAGATATGGCGACACTACCTTTACGGTACTAAGTGTACGGTCTTCACCGACTATAAGAGCTTACAACATATCTTCAATCAAAAGGAACTGAATATGCGCCAACGCAGATGGGTTGAACTTCTCAACGATTAGGATTGTGAGATACGCTACCATCCCGGAAAAGAAAACGTCGTCGCCGATGCTCTAAGTCGACGAAGCTATGTATATAATGTTCATGACTCTCAAGCTTTGAATGATCTCGAAATCAAGATTCGCTCCGCTCAATTCGCTTGTTTAACGAGAATACTTTGGAGAAGCAAAAAATGTGGTTCCGAAACTCAGCTCGTATCAAAGCCTAATGGTATATATTACTATCTCGATCGCATTTGGATTCCTACCTGTGATAATCTCTGTGAATTGCTAATGACCGAAGCTCATAAATCTCGATATTCCATTCACCCTGGTGCCGACAAGATGTACCAGGACCTTCGTCCTAAATACTGGTGGCCGGGCATGAAAAAGGATATCGCCGTGTACGCCTCAAAATGCTTAACTTGCTCGAAAGTTAAAGCCTAACATCAAAGGCGCTCTGGTTTACTCGAACAACCCGAAATCCTGATGTGGAAATGGGAAAGTATAGCCATGGACTTTATTACCAAACTTCCCCGCACTTCATCTGGTCACGTTAGCATTTGGGTTATCGTTGATCATCTTACTAAATCCGCGCACTTTATTGCTATACGAGAAGACTTTAAGGTCGAACGATTAGCCCGAATCTATACCGACGAAGTTGTATGTCGACACGGGACGCTCGTGACATCATCTCTGACCGAGACGATCGCTTTACTTCACATCTCTGGGTGACTTTTCAATCCACTCTCGGTACTACTATTCTCAATCTCAGTACCGCCTTTCACCCTTAAACTGACGGTCAGACTGAACGAACGATCCGCACCCTCGAAGACATGCTTCGTGCGTGCATCATAGATTTTGGTGGTAACTGGGATACGCATTTACCTTTAATCAAATTCTCGTTCAATAATAGTTATCATACCAGCATTCAAATGGCTCTTTTTGAGGCACTGTATGGAAGAAAATGTCGATCACCTATTGCATGGCACGAGATCGGAGAAGCACAAATCACCGGTCCCGAGCTAATTCAAGAAACGACCGATAAGATCCTATAGATCAAAGACAATCTCTTGAAAGCTCGGAGTCATCACAAGAGTTATGTCGATAAACGCCGCAAGCCCCTGCAGTTCGAAGTGGGAGATCACGTTCTCCTAAAGGTTGCACCTTGGAAGGGAGTGGTCCGCTTCGGCAAGAAAGGAAAGCTAGCGCCTCGATACGTAGGACCCTTTAAGATTCTGGAAAGGATCGGTAAAGTAGCCTATCGTCTCGAACTACCGGCGGAACTCAACAACGTACATCCGAATTTTCACGTGTCTAACCTCAAGAAGTGCCTAGCCGAAGAAAATCTCCATGTACCTCTCGAAGATCTGCAAATCAACGAGATTCTCTATTTCGTGGAAAAGCCTGTGGAAATCATGGACTGAGAGACCAAGAAACTCCGACGCTCACACATCCCTATCGTGAAGGTCCGATGAGAAGGGAAACGCGGCGCTGAGTTCACTTGGGAATTGAAAAGTGACATGAAGGCCAAGTACCCACACCTCTTTGTTACGACCACTACTTAAATTTCGGGACGAAATTTCCTAAAGTAGGGGAGACTGTAACAACTCTGAATTTCGTTGTTATCTCTTTTCCTTTATTTTCCTATTTGTAATCTCGAGATTCGTTTATAAAAAAAGTTTATGTTAATTAATTACAGTTGTGTATGTTACATCGCATCAAATCGCTTATTAAATCATCGTTAATCTCATCGCATCGCAACTCGCAGTTGATTACGTGGTTTTTATGTTATCTATATGTTATGTGTGTTTTGTGGTTATGATTATACTCGCTATCGCATCGCTCTCGCACTCTCGAATCGCTAAATCACGCTATTATATCAATTATAACGCTTAATATAACTAATTAATATTAACCGCATCGCCAAATAAACACTTAACGGCGAAATAAACGAAGAAAACCCAACTTTTGGGTCAAGTTCGCTCGAACTTGGTGTTACCAAGTTCGGTCGAACTTGACTGGCCAATTAAACTCCTCAGAAACCTCAAGTTCGCTCGAACTTAACCTCAGGGACTTCAAGTTCGGTCGAACTTGGCTCTCTTTCTCTCAGAATCCCACAATTTCATGCGGACTTGCATGAAAACATGCAAGTTCGGCCGAACTTGACTCCCATCAGCTCTCAACTTGCCTTCACCTATAAATACCCAACTCATTCCTCTCATTTGAACTTGCTGTAAGTCGCCCAGAGCTCTCAAAACCCGAAACCTTCGTGTTCTAAGTAAGAATCAACCCGATTTCAACTACAACAACGTTTATCAACGTTTTACAAAGGTTTACAACGATTTCGGCACAAGGCATAGCCTTCGTTTTCAACAAATCTTCTCTGTTTACGAAAATCTTTATCTTTTTACATAAAACTTCTGCTTTTTTCACTCAGATCTATGCTTAGATCTGAGTAAAACCTTTTAAAGACTTGATTTAACCATGGGGTGTCAGCCCAGTGGCCAGCCTCACCCATTCCAAACGGGAGGACGTGGGTTCGAGTCCAGCTCGGCCCGAATAATCCTGTCGGGTAGTAACCGCCAGGCAGCTATGGGGCTAAGCTAGCTTGGGGAGGGAGAACCCTCCCGCGGTCAGGGGTACCGTGCATTACCCTTTTTTAAGACTTGATTTCTACACAAAATTATGGACTTTTGATGATGTTTTGTTCATTTTATGATATGAAACGAAGCATTTATCATTCAAGATCCCAGATCTGGAAGCACAAGGACGTTTATAATGGTTTATACAAGCCAGACTAACCCGAATGAACCCCGAGTTTGTCCGGATTAGCCCACGCTTTTGTAAAATGGCTAAAACCGCTCTAAAAGACCTCTCCGACCTAAGTTTGCTCAGTAGCACAGGGTTGGAGAGATGAACACTCGATTTACTCAGCAAACGACCGAACTTGACTCTAAACCATCCAAAACCATACTAGTCAGCTCGAACTTGTGTGTTTACACACAAGTTCGCCTGAACTTGCCTACTGCTCAACTCAAACTTCACCGTTTCGGCTTTTCGGAAGACTGATGCACTTTTGTTCGTTTACAGGCTGATCCGGCGCACTCCGCAACTCTCCTCAGAATCTTAAGTCTTACCAAAACGCACCCACGGTGAGTATACTTGACCCATTTTCGCTTTAATGCACTTTTTGGGTGTTACATACATTCCTATATTAAAATCACTTCACAAATCAAACTGTTTATCACACGCGAATAATCTGATTGTATGCTCGATACGTGATACTAGAAACATGTGACTAGACTTATTTTCATTAACTTGCCTCCTTAGCTAGTATGGTACTATAGTTTGGCTAACACCCGACGGGGTCTAGTTAGGATGGTCGCGCAAGCCTTTTCACGGTAGTTAGTGTGAGAAATAAGCCTATGTTATGTTAAGTGTTTTGGTGTATCATGGTATGTAATTAGATTGTTTGGCAAACGCTTTCTCGACTATGCTAGTATTATTCAAACTCGTATGCTCACCTTTACTTAATTTTATTGACTTGTATTTTAACGTATGTAGCAGGTTGAGGATTTAGCATTGGATTGCTTTGGAGTAGTTTTATTTAGTGTTTCGCTTATCTTGTTTAGAAAGGTTATCATAAAAATCTAGGGGAAATCGAATCATGTTGTTTTTATGAGAAAATCAGAATTTCTGTAATGGTTGTTTGAAATATTATGTTTAATAGTATGGGATGTTAAACGTTAAGTAATGTTGTTGGATAATTGTTACGGAATTTCTCGTGAGACAATCTGGTCGCCTAGTGTCACTAACCTCAATGTTTCCGCCATCGGTTGGGGTGTGACGACAACGACTATGGGTGGAACTTCTGAACGACTACGACTGTGAGATTCGCTACCATCCTAGTAAGGCGAATGTCGTAGCTGGTGCTCTTAGTCGTAAAGAACGAGTCAAGCTACATTGTGTTCAAGTTCGATCTGATATTCAAAACCGTATCTCCCAAGCTCAACGAAGTTATGTTACACAAGGCATAAAGGGTGATGAATTACCACATCATCTTGAGCTTCAACATGAGACGAAAGACAATGGGTTATTTTATTATCTGAACCGTTTGTGGGTTCCAAGTCAAGACAATATCCACACCTTAATAATGGATGAAGCTCATAAGTCTCGTTATTCAATTCATCCAGGTGCAGACAAAATGTATGAGGGTCTTCGTACTCAATATTGGTGGCCAGGTATGAAGAAAGACATTGCCTTGTGCGTATCTAAATGTCTTACATGTCACAAAGTTAAGCCAGAACATCAATGCCCTTCTGGTTTGCTTGAACAACCAGAAATTCCGGTTTGGAAATAGGAAAGCATTGCAATGGATCTCATTACCAAATTACCATGTACATCTAGAGGGTCATGATGCCATTTGGGTAATCGTTGATCGTCTAACCAAGTCAGCACACTTTATAGCAATCCGTTAGGATTTCCCTGCTGACAAACTTGCTAAGATCTATGTGGATGAAATTGTATCTTGTCATGGTGTCCCTTTGGACATCATATCTGATCGTGATGCTCGATTCTCATCTCATTTTTGGCGGACCATGCAATCTACCATGGGAACCAAACTTAACCTGAGCACTGCTTATCATCCTCAAACGAATGGACAGTCTGAAAGAACAATCCAGACACTGGAGAATATTCTTAGAGCTTGTGTGATTCACTTTGGTGGTAGTTGGGATTCACATCTACCTTTGATTGAATTCTCCTACAATAACAGTTATCACACCAGTATTAACATAGCTCCTTTCAAAGCTCTTTATGGTCGAAAATGTCGTTCACCTGTCTGTTGGAATGAAATTGGTGAATCCCAATTCACCGAACCTGAACTCATTCAAGACACAACAGACAAAGTCAAAACAATTCGTGAAAATCTTTTGACAGCTAGAAGCCGTCAAAAGAATTACGCGGACAAACGACGCAAGCCCTTAGAATTCCAAGTCGGTGATCATGTCCTACTCAAGGTATCCCCTTGGAAAGGTGTGGTTAGATTTGGGAAGAAAGGAAAACTTGCACCTAGATATGTTGGACCATTCAAGATCATTGAGAAAATCGGAAAGGTGGCCTACAAACTTGAGCTACCTCCTGAACTTGGAAATGTTCATCCAACCTTCCACGTGTCCAATTTGAAAATTGTTTAGCTGATGAAAACCTCCCCATCCCTCTTGATGAAATTCATGTTAATGACACGTTACACTTTGTCGAGAAACCTGTGGAAATTTTGGATCATGAAGTCAAAAAGCTTAAGCGCAGATGAATACCGATTGTAAAAGTTCGTTGGGAGTCCAAACGTTGCCCAGAGTTTACCTGGGAACGAGAAGACCAGATGAAGGCGAAATATCCACATCTATTCTCACAAGTTTCCCTCTAGTTAAATTTCAGGACGAAATTTCCTAAAGTATGGGGAGACTGTGACATCTGTGTATTTTAATCATCGTACAATTCCCAAACAATTTTGTATTGAATAACATTGTGTTTTATTCCGATATTTATTTTAATACATATGGCATTTCATGTTTTCAATCCTTGTTCAATTCTGATCTTTCAAATCACTTCTGCCATAAGTGAAATCGCAAACCGTTACGCAAATGTAATCAGTTTAACGCGACGTACACTCCGGAACAATGGAATAAGCTAAAAATACCCTAAATACCCTTTACATAACTTAGAAATAAGTTTTGAGGGCTTTGGTATGGCAAATACATGCTTATGCAACTTCAGGGGCTATTTTTCAAATTCTACGAAACTATGCCGTTACGCTTATTTCTTAACCCGGAACATATACGCACATCCAAAAATTTTTGTAATCATTAAAATATAGCATTTTAGTGATTGGAATGCAAAAATTTCATTCATTACGCGTTTACGGTCATTTGTGCGATCGTTACGATTTTTGTCGTAATTAACCGAAAACCCCAACCGTACGACCAAACGAGCTGACATCCGTGACATTTCCGAGCATATTTCAAGTTCCCTATACTTTAACATCCTTGTAAAGCCTAAATTTGGGTTAACGGGGGTTAAACGCGTCAAATACACCTTAAACGTGCTGCAGGGACCTGTTCTGCCAAATCGGAAACTTTGGAATCCCAGGCGCCACGCGAGAGACTCACCCAGATCTCTCGCGACATGTGGGGGATGCCCAGTTAAAGCAAAAAATGGCAGACAACTGTTTTACATCCTTGAAGCTCAAGAATTCGTGTTCTCCAAGTTCTAGAACGATTTTGACACGTTTATGGACATGTGTAATGATCCTAAACTGATCCATCACACTTGTGATCACCAAATTCATCTCCAACAACTATAAATAGCAAGACAATTCACCCATTTCAATTTCCCATTCCCATCTTTCTTCTCTCTAAACTCTAAGTGGAGTTGCTACCTATTTAGGAGGCCTCCCATATGAGTTTTTCTAGTAATCTTGGCTTCCTTGAGCACAAGTAAGTGTTCTATCTAAGCCTTCTTATTTATTTTAGCTTCTTATGAGCTAAAAGTCAAACAATTGACTTTTGTTTGACCTTCGGTTCTGACCATTTTGGTCAAAGTCAAAGTTCAATTGAACTTTGCAACGTGATCGTAATCACAAAGGTTATAATCCCTTGCGATTATACCTACTGCTTACCACGTTAACTAGTCGAAGTGACGAGTCAAAGTTTCGGTTAAAATGCGTGGCCAAACACATATTCGTGACCATAGTTATATAGGGAATAACCCTCTGAGGTTATACCTTATGGTCACGTCGTTTGGTTAATATTATGATAGGTCATTATTATGCCCTTTATAAATGACCAAAATGCCCTTTTTGCGCATAAATTCATTTTAAGCATATGTGGCTAAAGTTTTGACATATAAACTGATGTTACAACATTATTAAACATGCTTGGGCATTTACGACTCATCATAGGACATGTTTAACCATCCGATCATGCGTTTACGTAAATGACACGTTAAAGTAGCGTAAACTACCTTAACGGGTCATTACGGGCCAAAAGCACTTAGGATCACTTCCAAATCAGAATGTTGAGTTTATTAAATCATACCATATGAGTTTCAACACTCATTTGATTTATAAGACATCATTCTATCCAATCCGCCGAATAAAGTCCCGATATTTACATAGTTATCCGGTTTTAGGACACGTTTGAATTCTCAGACTTTTAAGCTTGTTTGATCTATTATTCAAGGATACTTTTGCAACCCCAAGTGAGTACATAGTCCCCTCTTTTACATTTTCAAATATTTTGGGGTGAAACACATGTGTCTACTTGTTACTTTATTGATTTCATGCTTTTATGACATATACTTGCTATGTTCATCTAGTACAATATATAGTACATGATTTCAATTATGTTTTGCTATGTATGTTGACTGAGCATGCTAGCACATTGATTTCAAATACACCTTTTTTACGGCATATGTTGACTTAGCATATGAGCACATTGATTTACATTACATTTTGCTATGTATGTTGACTGAGCATGCTAGCACATTGATTTCATGAACATTTCTACTTCGTATGTTGAATTAGCATTCTTAGTACATGGTTTAAAGACATTTTTCATGACATTGCTTACATTGACAATGACATTTGGTATGTTTAACGGGACATAATACATTCATTAACATTGATCACGCCGCTCGGTAGTATGTAATGGTACCATAGGACTAGACAAACCCCGTTCCCCGCTTCCTAGGTTTGTTTGGAAGTAGGGAATGATAGAATCCGAATACACTTTTGATAAACCTTTACTTGATAAGGGTTTATCCGACAGTCTCAAGGCTTGAATGTATGCGATAAACATAACTCTGATAAATGTTCGTATCAAATAAAGCAATGGTTTTCAAAACATAACTTTTGATTTAAACCTTTGTTTATTCAAAGACATTGTTTTGTACAAAACATTCGTTATACAAGACATGGTTTATACCTAACATTGTGACACATTACATTGTTTACATATGACATTTGACATTTGTTAAACAAGACATTTTTGGTGGTTATTTGGTAAGTGATTTAAGTAACGAGATGTGTGTAATATGATAAAAGCATGGTGGATACGGCGCTGGTACTTCCTATATATAAGTGCTTTCATGATATTACATATCGTAGCGTTATTTAAACTACTTTGACAAAGACAAAGACATTACACATTTGGTACAAATAACACATATTTTTCACAAGTCATTGTTTTTTTTACAAATGACATATTTTATACAATTCATTTTCATCTGGTTAATTAGTTAACCATACATCCTTCTTTTATGTCATTTGATTTTCATATTGAATTTCATATGATTTTATAAAAGAAAACATTTTATAGGGTTCATGACTACTTTTCGTTAAACTATTATTTTAACTTCAAGTCATGAATTCTCATCAACAAAACCTATGTATCTCACAGGCATTTTTATGCTGACGTACCTATTTTCACATGTGTTTCAGGAGCTAATATCTAAGGTTGATCATGCTACACTTTGGCGGGCTTAGGCTTTAGTGACTTAAAAATTAGCAAGATAAATAAATTTATGTTATGTTTCTGTTAAATTCCAGACAATGTAAACAATTTGAATCAATAATACAAAACTTTAATTTCCATGGTTGTTGAAACAATACTTCTGTTACGACACTCCCCCGACGTTTCCGCCGCAGTTTGTTGTTTTACGCGGTCGGGGTGTGACACTTAGCCTTTGGAAACATGTTAATCGGGAGCTTTCCGTTTAACAACGCATTAAACGTTTGATGATGATTATTAGGCCATTGGTAGGGCTATTTAAGATTCTGAGTGTAGAGAACATCTTAGTTATGTGCCTTAGACCATGACATAAGACTTGAAGCAAATTGGAGCTCGGGCACACAAAATGAGGCAGTTTCCCGGTTATGGAAATGCCTTACCAAAGGCAACCAAATATGCAAGGAACAGTCAATCAAGCCTAAAAACACTTAAACTACCCTAATACGAGGCTATTGTGATTAAAACATAACCGGGGTCGGGTTTCGAGAGAGTTATGCATGGTTTTTAAAACCGAGTCTTTTAACACTAAAAACGCAAAAAAGGAAACCGTTTTGCAAATCGAGGATGCGTGTGGGACCCAAAAACAAACCTAAACGAGAAATCGATGATAAACATCATCTTTTTATCTCGAAAACGAAGCACGACAAAGCGGGGGGTGGGGTAGGGGCACCCAACCTTGGGACCGCCCCATAATATATATTTTTTTTCTTTTTTTTCTTCATCTTCCACACAAAAGTCTGCTCATTATCAACAAGAACACACCTGATCTTCCCTTTATTTCAGCCAAATCAAAGGTATTATTCAAGTTTCATATGGTTTTGATGAAGATTTCTTGTATAAACATGAACTAGACTATGAAAACTCTTTTTAATCCATGTTAATCGATGATTTAAACAGGGTTCTTGGCTGAATAAGAACACCTCAGGGATTCCCTGATTTTATATGGTAGCCAAGATCACAAAACTTCGGCTTTTGATACCCTAATCGACCAAAAGCGAATAACAAAGTGATTAAACCGAAAAACAGTGAAACAAGGGTTGATTGACATGAGTTATGGCATGTTTGGATTTCGTTTGATGTGTAGGTACTAAATATAGCACCCACACACTTCTGGACTCGAGAAAAACACGCCGGAACGGAGCTTGCGCTAGGTAAAACCCCCGAAACCTTCGATTAGAATAGGCAGAATACTTTTTGGACTATAACTTGGTCCGTGATGCTTGGATTGAGCTAAAAATTGGTGCGGTGATGCAGGGTATTGCCAGGAATGTCCACCTAAAGTTTTAGAATTTTTGGAATTCCTATGATTTTTGGCGAATTTTTGACTGTTTACCAAAAGAAATTCGGGAAAAATACCAAACGGAGTCTATAAATCACCAAACTTTACATCAACACTAAAGAACATATAGAGAATGTTCTGGGAAGTTTGGGAGTCCATTGGTTGAATTTTGATTCAGATTAAAAATCCGCGTTTATGGGAGTTTCAGTAGCCGGAAATGCACCAAAATGAAATCGAAAAAATCCCAAATTTTTACAGAGAGTTCCTGGACATATAAGGGCTTTCTAGAATATTTTGGGAATTTTTAGACATCGGATGATAAGCATTGTAAATTATTCGATTAAATACTGTTTTAAAAATGATTTATTTGAGGAGTTAAAATGGCTAAATAAATTCCCCAATTATGTTTCCCATAATCTATATATTTCTACTGATTTTTATAAAAATTTCCAGATTTTTATCAAACGTATGTATTAAAGGGGAATTTACGGAGTTTAAAATGCTTTATTTTAAACTAGTTTCGGTAGTTTACCGTGTAACAAACCTACCGGAACCGGGAACTGACCGAACCCAACCTTTACTATAGTTGGAACACCGGAAGTATTCTAGGAAATTCCAGGGTCATTTGGACACTAGGGGTGTGTCCTATGACAGTTCGGGAGAATCCCCGACGGCGAAAACGAAAACTCAATTTTGGGCAACCTAGACTCCCCAAACTCCCTTAATGAAAAGTTAATATTTCTTAAATGACAACATGTTAGTACTATTGATAATCCCGTACCATTATCCAAGCGTGTCAAACAACTGACTTTGGCTGGCACGCGAACTGGTGCCCAGAAGCCAAACTAAAAACTGATATTACCCTGACATCCATCACCATGCAAGTATCCTATAGGGTCAATCCAGGGTGAAAATTCATAACCAGGTCCAAGTTATAACCATTACCAACTTAGATGCTAATTTGAGTCCCTACTTGCATATGTGCTATTAAAGCTGATCCACTTGACTAATCACTCTTTGGTTGATACTACTACCTACATTGTGAGTTTCACTCCCCCACTTTTAAATTGTTTTACTATTTTCTGGGGTGAATTGCATGTTACAAACTATGTTAGTTGCACCAACTTTATATGATGATAATTACCTAACACACGAACTATCCCCAATACAAGTGATTAACGTAAGCCGTGGGCAGTGATAGTACTATTGGTCTGACAAACCCAGTTGCCGTCGGACGGGTGTGCTGGCAGCCAGGAAACTGCACGCGTCCTAAACTATGTTATGTTGTTAGGCATAACTACCCCTGTGGCATTGAACTACACGTGAAGCAGTCGGTGGGCTGTGGTGTCGAACGTGACACGGCCCGGTGTGCTGAGGTGTTAAGTGGGATACGGCACGGTTATTGTGGTCAAGGTTTCACTTGTGAACTCGTGTAATTCCATCTATGATCTGTGACACGTGCAATTAAACTTGTTAAAGCTTTTTGCTATGAACCAACCAAACCAGTGGAACTCACCAGCTCGTTTAGCTGACCCTTTTTAAACTAACATGCATTTCAGGTAAAACTAAACAGGATGAGGAATGGGCGTATGGAATGTTTTGAGTAGGCGGACAGTAGCAGAATAAAGGCTATCGTGGCTTGTAGTACCACACTTAAACTAATGGTTTGTAATATGATAGTATATGTATGTTGTAACCGATGTTCCCTCTTTATATGATATCACGTTTTTAAATTATGAGGAAATACCATGTGTCTGCCGCACCCCGCAATTGTCTTCCGCTGCTAGTCAGGGTGTGACATAAAACAAGTTAGTTATAGTTTATAAAAGAATTGTAGCCATGAATCTTAACCAAAACATTTATTTTGAAAATCCAAGTAGTAAATCGTCTTGAAAGAAACCTTGTATGGTTTATATCTTTAGTTGAAAATCGTTGCGTGTCATTGCTTGAAAACCTTTGTTTCAAGTGATTTGAACAACGCCACGTATGTAACATGATAACAACACTTACTTGTAGGAAGTACCAGTGGTGTATCCACTATGCTTTTATCACATTACACACGTCCCGTTATCTAAATCACTTACCAAAAACCAATCGTTTATTATTCGTGTCATAAACCAATTGTCCATTGTTCGTGTCATAAACCAATTGTTCATCGTCTTTGTTATAAACAATTGTCCATTGTTCGTGTCATAAACCAATTGTTATAAACAAATCGTCCTTGTTTTAATTGTGAAAACCTTTGGTCGTTTCGGTGTATACATTCAAACCTGTGTTGACTCGTCTATACCCCCAAAGGGTATCTTTAAATTGCAATAACAAACCACCAAAGAGTTTATTAAAGTAAACAGTTCCGGACGTTCCCCAAACTTGTAACATTTGTTGAAAACGGGTTTTACCAAACCCGCTCCGGTTGTAATCGAATATCAAGTTATAAATGTGTCGTTGCCTATTTATGCTTATTTTAATTTTTAATGATACATAATTAATAAACAAACTAAACCATAAAAGTTATAATTGATAAAAAGCTTAAATAAAGTGATTAAAAATAAAATGGGGCTGCCGGGACTCGAACCCGGGTCAGCCAGGTTGTAACTCCAAAGACTTAACACTCACACGCTTAACCACTCCGCCACTTGTTTGTTTTCTGTCATCTATAGGAAACAAATAAATCTTATAGACGAATGTAAATCAATCGGTTACGCCAATTGTAACTGAAATCGGTTATCAAACGCGCAAAGGCGATCTGAATACTCACGGTTCAATGAGTATAACCGATATATCGACGTTTTTAATCAAGTTGCCTTGAATGAACTTGAATTCTAGAAGTGGATCGGTTTTTATAACCGAAAATCTTCAATTCCAGTTTTACTTCCATCTTTGTACTCCTTCACGTCTCAGAAACATTCCACAAACCTCCAATTACATTTCCGCACACTTTACAGTCCACCGGAGAAGTTTATTTTATTCGCCGGAAATTTCTGCAAGTTCGCCGGAAAACCGTATTCTGCATCAAAACGGTAAGTCCTTCAATACCGTCGTAGTCTAACAATTGTTAAGCTATTTCTAACTAAAACCTTTCACTTGAAATCGAATTCAGACGCCGTTATCGGATAATTCCAGTTCGCCGGAAAATTTCTGGAAATCTTTATTTTCGTCTGTGAAACGGTAAGGACCTTCAAACACACTGTTAACGTTTGTTTAGCACTTCAATTCCATGATTAGCTAATCAAAACGATTAATTGATTTGCTCAGTTGAAGTTCATAAAAACTGTCACACCCTCAATTTCCACTTGCGGAGTTTTACCGCGAGGCGTGTGAACAAACCAGAATCTGAAACACTAGTACGTCGAACGACTCTATATGATTTGATAATACGTTTTCCAAAAATCATTTGTTTAACCATCCATCGTAGATTTTATATTGTCTTAGTTAGTTACCAATGTTTAGCGGAAGCATTCGTTTTTATGGTTGAGCGGAAGCAGAAAATAAGTAGTGAAACGGGCGCCAACACAAACGCCAAAACAAATGAAAAACCCAAAACAATGTTTGTAAACGAGACTCGATAAAAGATGTCTTGTTCAATGCATGTGAGTGCACCTAGAGCTCCTAGCGTCCTGAGAAACATGTAAAGAAACAAGTGTCAACATTAAAGATGAGTGAGTTCACAGGTTTTCATAAATTCGTTTGTTCGGTTATGAGTTTGATTCCCCGTTATCCCTAACCCGGGATAACGATTTAGTTCCATTATTCCCAACCCGGAATAACAATGATGTTGGTTCCATTATTCCAAACCCGGAATAATAAAGTTGTTGTTTCCATTATTCCAACCCGGAATAATAATGATGTTGTTTCCATTATCCCTAACCCAGGATAATTTAGTTGTTTCGTAATTAAGTTCAGTGTTAACATATATAGGTAGCTAGCCTAAAGTTATGTCACGTAAGAGTTCGCGATCGAAGCTGACTGTTGTGCCTCCGTGTTACCAGGCCTATCACTGACCATGGCGAAGTTAGGCCAAATTATTCACCCGTTGACCATACCCGGTCGGCTAGCGCGACTAGCTCGGATGGGGCTTGTCGGGCCCAGTAGTACTACTTATAATTTCCCCGCTATTAAAACCCAATACTAACGATCCGAGAGATTGACGAAGACTTAAGTGATATAGCTGCTTAGTGACCATAACATTACATTAACATCAACTTAGTTACCGAATAGTTATGTGACGTTAATTTCGTATAACGTAAAGAGATTGAGTTTGAAGAGTGTATACATGTTTCTCCCCCTGTTGTTTAAAAACCGGATAAAGTTAGGGGCCGTGAACTCACCTTTAGTTGCTCGGTTAGTGTAGCAAAGAAGTTGTAAGGGATGGGACCGCTAATTGCGTCCTAACAAACCAATTGATTTCAAGTCAGTGTGTGAACACACCAATACAAATTCTACACTTAATTTACGCACAAAGTGATACACACAAACAACATACCTAACACTCAAACATGCATGCAAGTATCCTCATGTGATCATAGTAATCAAAACAATTTATCATGAACATAATCCAATCCATGCAACACGTTAGTGCACACAATCACAAGTTATCAAATTTCAGCTTAATACTCATAATTCAGCTGTTTTCTAGGATTTTTATTAAATAGTTCCAACGTTCCAAAAATTCCAATTATTTTACAGCAAGTGACATTTATACTGTAGAAATTTATATAAATTTTCCAAGTCCTAAATCTTTACCAATTAACCATAAATATTAATATACTAGGCTGCAGTCAGATTCGTCGCTTTCTGACTGCAGTCCACGGAAGAATTTATTTAAAAATCACTGATCGTCCAATTAACAAAATTCCAGTTGGAGTTGCCCGGAAATTTCCATACCTAGTTTCTGTACAAATTTCATGATTCGACTCCCTACTGATTATGAAATCCAACTCGATAAACAACTAACAAAATTTCAGGATTTTCACAGCTTTAGTTACTGAATTTCTTTGGCCACTTAAAAATATCAAACGACTTCAGAAAAATATGAATCCAGCGCCATTAGATTCGCTATTCAAATCTCTACGTTCTAGACATCAGAAAATCCGTTTTTCGACAACTAATGACCGAGTTACAGCCAGTTGAAGTCGGCTGTAACTATCACTCAGCAACCTGTTTCAGCATATTGTTACCATAAATTCGCATAAACCGTCCATATAATTAACCTAGGCGATCAAGAATCGGTTTTTCTAATCATAAATCAATACATATATTACATCCATGCAAACCCTGCTCCATACCTTTAGTTTTTATAAACAAAACATACTTGCAAACTATAAGTTCCGAAGACAATCATACATACAAACAATGATCAATCAGCCGATTAACATA
Source organism: Scalesia atractyloides (assembly GCA_947069175.1). NCBI lineage: Eukaryota > Viridiplantae > Streptophyta > Magnoliopsida > Asterales > Asteraceae > Scalesia > Scalesia atractyloides. The sequence continues at coordinate 42,801,454 of CAMTDV010000015.1, forward strand.
ATCATTACATTCAAACACATATAATCCGAATATAATCTTGTAACAAAAGATAAGCCCTAACCTTTAATAACTAGGTAAATAAGCCGAGACTTGGACAAGAATGGATTCGGCTGTTCAAGCAATATCACGACCGAATGAGATGAACAACCTGCTGTCGCGACCGAGAGATGATGATGGAGTTGTAACAAGCTGCTTACGGTCGAGGGACTGAAAGGAACAAGCTGCTCGCGATCAAAGGAACAAGAGTAAGGCTGCCGACGGCTGTTTTGCTATTAGGGTTTTGTGTTTGTGAAAGATGCATGCATGGTTAGTATATATAGGCGCAAAGAGATGAGGGAATGGGTTGCGGTTTGGGTTTGATCTTGCAATTGATCTCGCAATGGGTTTGCGGTTTTGGGCTTGTTCTCGGCCGAGAGTGGTTTGGGTTGGTTCGGTTTGGGTTGCACGCGGCCGAAAGGGACTTGGGTTGGTTTGGTTTGGTTTGGGTTGCACGCGGCCGAGTAGTTTGAGTTTAAGGTTTAAAACTTGGTTAACTCCTAGAGTCACAAGGAATCGAGGTTGGTTCGTGTCGCGGTTCGGTTCGGTTCGTCTACATATTTACTATAAATATTTTATAACTAAAACAATCACATAATCACACATTACGTATTCACTAACTCGTACACGTTTAATACGTAGCATACAATTTATTCGACAAGTATTGCGTTTAAGTTATCCGAAAAACCGGGATGTCACATTATCCCATGTTGAAAGAATTTTCGTCCCGAAAATTGAGTAAACGCGGTTTAGAATGTAGCGTACATGTTTAGAGTGCCACGCACAAAGAGTTAGTTCGTTTATGATGGTACGCGAAGTTACAAGAAGTTCCCAAGTGCCATGCACAAAGATTCCCAAGTGCCATGCACAAGGACTTAGTTAACAATGGTACGCGAAAGTATGAGAAATTTCCAGGTTGTCACATCATCCCCATGTTGAAAGAATTTTCGTCCCGAAAATTTAGTTGTTAGTATCGTTAGTTTGCTGCTCAGTTGCGAAGAGGTGTGGGAATTTGCTTTTCATTTGGTCCTCTCTTTCCCACGTGAACTCCGGTCCACGCTTAGAGTCCCAATGAACCTTAACGATCGGAATCTTGCTGTGCCTTCGAGTCTTGATCTCACGATCCATGATCTCGATAGGCTGTTCCACAAAGTGTAGTTGTTCATCCACTTGGATCTCATCCAATGGAATGACTAGAGTTTCATCTGATAGACACTTCTTCAGATTTGACACGTGAAATACGTTGTGAACTCCACTGAGTTCGACAGGAAGGTCTAATTGATAAGCTACGGGTCCGATACGTTTCAAGATTACAAACGGGCCTACATACCGTGGGTTTAGTTTGCCCCGTTTTCCAAAGCGGATTACACCCTTCCAGGGTGACACCTTTAGTAGGACGCGGTCGCCTACTTGAAATTCGAGCGGTTTGCGTCGTTGATCAGCGTAGCTTTTCTGTCGATCCCGTGCCGCCGCCATGCGGTTTCTGATTTGTACAATCTTTTCAGTAGCCTCAAGTATTAACTCAGGGCCTGTGAGTTGACTGTCACCGACTTCTGCCCAACAGACCGGTGATCTACATTTACGACCGTATAATGCCTCAAACGGTGCTGCCGAAATACTCGTATGATAACTGTTGTTATATGAGAATTCCACTAAAGGCAGGTGGATTTCCCAACTATTTCCAAAGTCTACTACGCATGCCCTAAGCATGTCTTCCAAGGTCTGTATGGTCCTTTCGCTTTGACCATCAGTCTGAGGGTGATAGGCTGTGCTCATATCTAAGCGTGTTCCCAACGCTTTCTGGAGTGACCGCCAGAAGTTGGACGTGAAGCGAGCATCTCTGTCTGAGATGATGGATGTTGGCACTCCGTGCCGAGAAACTACTTCCTTAATGTAGATGCGAGTCAACTTCTCCATTTATCTGTTTCTTTAATAGCTAGGAAGTGTGCGGACTTAGTTAAACGATCCACAATCACCCAGATGGTATCGCAACCACCCAAAGTTCGCGGGAATTTAGTGATGAAATCCATCGAGATCTGATCCCATTTCCACACTGGGATCTCAGGTTGTTGAAGTAGCCCCGATGGCTTTTGATACTCTACCTTGACTTTTGCATAAGTCAAACATTTACTCACGTAGGTGGCTATATCGGCTTTCATGTTGGGCCACCAATACACAGCTTTAAGGTCTTGATACATCTTATCTGAACCCGGATGGACAGAGTATCGGGATTTGTGAGCTTCGTCCATGACTAGCTCTCTGAGGTTTCCGTAGAGAGGTACCCATATGCGATTCATGAAATACCGGGCTCCATTGGGTTTTACTTCCCAATCGCGTTCCATTTTTCCCACCGATTCGGCCTTGATGTTTTCCTCCTTAACTGCTTCTAACTGGGCGTCGCGTATTTGTTCGGGTAGCCCCGAATGAATAGTGAGTTGTAATGCTCTTACACGGCAAGGTTTCAAGTGTTCCTTCCTACTGAGGGCATCAGCTACCACGTTAGCTTTACCCGGGTGATACCGAATGGCACACTCATAATCGTTCAAGAGTTCGACCCAGCGACGCTGTCGCATGTTCAACTCCTTCTGATCAAAGATGTGTTGGAGGCTCTTGTGGTCTGTAAAGATTGTGCACTTCGTTCCATAGAGGTAGTGTCTCCAAATCTTAAGTGCAAACACTACTGCTCCCAATTCCAGGTCATGCGTCGTGTAGTTTTTCTCGTGAACCTTCAGCTGTCGCGACGCATATGCGATGACCTTATCGCGTTCCATGAGTACGCATCCCAACCCCTGAATGGAAGCATCACAATATACTACAAAGTCATCTGTCCCTTCCGGCAAGGACAGAATGGGTGCACTGCAAAGTTTCTGTTTCAGCAATTGAAATGCTGCTTCTTGCTTGTCACCCCAAGCATACTTGATGCCTTTCTGGGTGAGGGTAGTAAGCGGTTGTGCGATCTTTGAAAATCCCTCGATGAAGCGTCTGTAGTAACCAGCCAAACCCAAAAATTGGCGGATCTCCGTCGGTGTCCTGGGTGCTTCCCAGTTTTTGATAGCTTCAATCTTGGCAGGGTCTACGTGGATTCCCTTTTCATTCACTATATGCCCGAGAAACTGAACTTCCCGAATCCAGAAATCACACTTTGAAAGCTTGGCATATAGCTTCTCCTGTTGAAGTAATCCTAACAGTAATCGTAGATGTTCAGCATGTTCTTCTTCACTTTTGGAGTAGATGAGTATGTCATCGATGAACACAATGACAAACTTGTCAAGGTATGGTTTACACACGCGGTTCATGAGGTCCATGAACACCGCGGGTGCGTTGGTGAGACCGAAGGGCATGACCAAGAACTCATAATGGCCATACCTAGTACGAAATGCCGTCTTGGCGATATCTTCCTCCCTGACGCGTAGCTGGTGGTAACCAGACAGTAGATCAATCTTGGAATAGTAGCTTGACCCTTGAAGTTGGTCGAAAAGATCGTCGATGCGAGGTAACGGGTATCGGTTCTTGACAGTAACCTTGTTGAGTTCCCTGTAGTCGATGCACATGCGGAAAGTCCCGTCCTTCTTCTTGACAAAAAGGACTGGAGCTCCCCATGGCGAAACACTTGGTCGGATAAATCCTTTTTCTAATAGCTTCTGAAGTTGGGTAGACAGCTCCTGCAGCTCGGCTGGAGCTAGGCGGTATGGAGCCTTGGCGATAGGAGTTGCATGGTTCGCCAATTCGATTTAAAACTCCCATTGTTGATGGAGTGGAAGACCAGGTAATTCCTCTGGGAATACATCGGAAAAATCACGGACGACAGGGATGTCTTCTATACGTTTCTCGTCCTTAGGCTGTTCGGTAATCAGTGCGAGTAAAGCGAAGGAGTTCTTCCTCCGAAGATACTTCTGTGCTTGCATGTAAGAGATGATGTTGGTGACGGCGCTTGCCTTATCGCCTTGTACCGTCAAGATTTCGTCGTTGGAGAGCGGAATACGGATAGATTTTTCGAAGCAGAGAACTTCAGCCCGGACGTCGGATAGCCAGTCCATTCCGACTACCACGTCAAAACTACCCAGGGTAGTTGTCATCAGATCAATGGTAAAAGTGTGACCCGCGAGTTTGAGTTGACAGCCGGATACTATATGGGTCACATCTACAGAATTACCATCGGCTAATTCTATAACATAAGGGGTCTCTAAGGGTTTAGGCGTGAGATTTAGGTTCTTCCTAAAAGACTCAGATATAAAGCTCCTATCCGCACCCGTATCAAAAAGCACAGTAGCAAAATGTTCATTAAGGGGAAACTTACCGGTGACCACGTTCGAGTCGTTTCTGGCCTCTCCGCGGCCCAATGTAAATGCGCGACCTTTGGCACCTCCTGTGCCACCATTTCCATTATTGTTGTTGTTATTGTTGTTGTTGTGGTTATTGTTGTTGTTGTGGTTATTGTGGTTGTGGTTGTTCCCAATATTGTTGTTGTTGTTACGCAGCTGTGGGCAGTGCTACCACACTGATAGCATCCCCGGTTAACACCCTGTTGTGGGCCATGGGGTTGATTTTGGTTCTGCCGGGACATGATTTCCCCACGACAATCCTTTGCCGCATGTCCCATCTTGCCACATCGTTGGCAGCGATTTCCGGCACAAGGGCCGTTATGATGAAGATTACAGCGGTTGCACTGCGGCTTTCGACCTGCATAGCCGCTTGCGTTCTGGTTGTTGTTGTTGTTGTTGGCGGGCTGATTTTGGTGACCCCGGTGGCTGTTGTAATGATTGAATCGTTTCTGGTTCCCCTGTTGCGGCTGGGATGACGAAGACTGTCGAACAGTTGAGTCTTCAAACTTCCTTTTATTATCAGGGGCGACTTCAGTTGTACCCCGTGCTGGCAACTTCTTTTGTTCCACCGCCTTATCGGTGAGTTTGTGCGCCAATCGGATTGCTTGATGTTCAGTTACAGGGTTACTAGCCATTACCATACCCTGAATCTCCGGAACCAGACCCCCAAGATAGAACTCGAGTCTTTTCTCCACAGTGTTGGCCAAATCGGGACATAGAAATACCAAGTCATGATGTTTTGCTGTGTATGCCTCTATTTCAGATCCCACCATCTTGTGGTTCCATAAAGTTTGCTCCAACTGTTGCACTCTGTCTCGCGGACAGTACTCTTCTTCGATTAGGGCCTTAAACTCGGCCCAGGCCATTGCATTTGCAGCAATAAGTCCACGCGTTTGGACTTGTGCATTCCACCAAGTTAGTGCCCCATCTTCCAGTGTTGAGGCTGCGTACTTGACCTTGTTGGCCTCTAGACAGTTGCACATTTCAAATACTGATTCAAATTTTTCGATCCAGCGGACCAGTCCAATGGGTCCTTCTGCCCCCGAGTATTTGCTTGGTTTCGCGTCGAGGAACATCTTGTAGGGGTTAAAACCCCCTCCTGCTGACAGGGAACAGGTAGTCAGCGAGGAATTCTACTAGCCCAACTATTAGATTTTCACACGAAAATTTAATAATGGTTACCTGCAAGTTGGTTCTGAACACCCGCTAAAGCTGCGTTCACGTGCTCTTGAATCATGGCAGCTAGTTCTTCGGGCGTCAAGTTAAGGTTTCCACGTCGTCCAGTTGCCATTTAGATCTTCGAAAAACAACATAAACACACCCCGATAAGTCTATATATCCAATATTGTTATCCTACTTCGTACTTAAATAATTATCAAGTTATGTCAACTCAAATATACTAAATAGTCAAAAGAAATACTTGATTAAATGAAGTTTCAACTTCTTACAAAGTGTCAACCAAACATATGAATTCACTATAAAGTCTCAAGTTTAAACACAAGTGGGAAAATAAATAGACTGGAGGAAAGTAAATAAAATAAGCGAGACGTGTCAGTCGTCTACGTCTCCATCCCCCAAATCACTGTCGTTGCCGTCATCCTGCGCGGCATTTCCAGCTTCTACAGCTGGGTCCTCCTCCGGATCCTCCTCTGGATCCTCCTCTGGATCCTCTTCCGGATCCTCTTCTGGATCCTCTTCAGGGTCCTCCTCTGGATCCTCTTCCGGATCCTCCTCTACCGGCACTGGAGGGGCCGGTGCTGGTGCAGGTGCTTGATTTTGCTGTAGCTCCTGAATGTTCCAACTATTTTCCAGGACTCTGTCTTCGAGCCAGTCGGCTCTTATCTGCTCAGCACGCAGATCTCTGGCTAAGGTGTTACGAGCTATCTTACTCGTATGTTGCTCTTCCTCGAGCGAGTCGGTTTTACCTGTCAGTTATCGGATCATCCATCCTTGTGCTAGGATGGTTTCCTGCATTCTTTCCAATTGTTCTTGTTGTTTCTGTATCATGTTTCTAAGTAGGTCATCTCCTACTTCTACAGGGTTAACCGGTTTGACCGGCACAGCGATGATTAGGCGTGATGACGACTCCTCCCCCAGAGCGAGCCTTTTCCTCGCAGCTGAGCGTGTTTCCACGCCATAAGATGGTAAGGGTTCCACCATAGGTGCCTTTCCTGGCGCTCTTGGTGGCGTAAGTTTGTCGGATGATAATGACGATGATGATGATGACATTGCCTGTTAGGTCGTGTAGTTAGTTACGAATTGTTTTCATTTCTTATTATGAAGTCATAATCTACATAACACAGTTGTGGTACATTGCATAACAAGATATAACAGTTCGGTGCCAGACTACGTCTAGTGTCGTGTATTTAGCTATAGTTTAGGTCTACTTCTAATGCAAACCTGGTTCTCTATAGCTAGTGGCTCTGATACCAATCTGTCACACCCTCAATTTCCACTTGCGGAGTTTTACCGCGAGGCGTGTGAACAAACCAGAATCTGAAACACTAGTACGTCGAACGACTCTATATGATTTGATAATACGTTTTCCAAAAATCATTTGTTTAACCATTCATCGTAGATTTTATATTGTCAGAGTTAGTTACCAATGTTTAGCGGAAGCATTCGTTTTTATGGTTGAGCGGAAGCATAAAATAAGTAGTGAAACGGGCGCCAACACAAACGCCAAAACAAATGAAAAACCCAAAACAATGTTTGTAAATGAGACTCGATAAAAGATGTCTTGTTCAATGCATGTGAGTGCACCTAGAGCTCCTAGCGTCCTGAGAAACATGTAAAGAAACAAGTGTCAACATTAAAGATGAGTGAGTTCACAGGTTTTCATAAATTCGTTTGTTCGGTTATGAGTTTGATTCCCCCGTTATCCCTAACCCGGGATAACGATTTAGTTCCATTATTCCCAACCCGGAATAACAATGATGTTGGTTCCATTATTCCAAACCCGGAATAATAAAGTTGTTGTTTCCATTATTCCAACCCGGAATAATAATGATGTTGTTTCCATTATCCCTAAACCGGGATAATATAGTTGTTTCGTAATTAAGTTCAATGTTAACATATATAGGTAGCTAGCCTAAAGTTATGTCACGTAAGAGTTCGCGATCGAAGCTGACTGTTGTGCCTCCGTGTTGCCAGGCCTATCACTGACCATGGCGAAGTTAGGCCAAATTATTCACACCGTTGACCATACCCGGTCGGCTAGCGCGACTAGCTCGGATGGGGCTTGTCGGGCCCAGTAGTACTACTTATAATTTCCCCGCTATTAAAACCCAATACTAACGATCCGAGAGATTGACGAGGACTTAAGTGATATAGCTGCTTAGTGACCATAACATTACATTAACATCAACTTAGTTAACGAATAGTTATGTGACGTTAATTTCGTATAACGTAAAGAGATTGAGTTTGAAGAGTGTATACATGTTTCTCCCCCTGTTGTTTAAAAACCGGATAAAGTTAGGGGCCCTGAACTCACCTTTAGTTTCTCGGTTAGTGTAGCAAAGAAGTTGTAAGGGATGGGACCGCTAATTGCGTCCTAACAAACCAATTGATTTCAAGTCAGTGTGTGAACACACCAATACAAATTCTACACTTAATTTACGCACAAAGTGATACACATAAACAACATACCTAACACTCAAACATGCATGGAAGTATCCTCATGTGATCATAGTAATCAAAACAATTTATCATGAACATAATCCAATCCATGCAACACTTTAGTGCACATAATCACAAGTTATCAAATTTCAGCTTAATACTAATAATTCAGCTGTTTTCTAGGATTTTTATAAAATAGTTCCAACGTTTCAAAAATTCCAATTATTTTACAGCAGGTGACATTTATACTGTAGAAATTTCCAAGTCCTAAATCTTTAACAATTAACCATAAATATTAATATACTAGGCTGCAGTCAGATTCGTCGCTTTCTGACTGCAGTCCACGGAAGAATTTATTTAAAAATCACTGATCGTCCAATTAACAAAATTCTAGTTGGAGTTGCCCGGAAATTTCCATACCTAGATGCTGTACAAATTTCATGATTCGACTCCCTACTGATTATGAAATCCAACTCGATAAACAACTAACAAAATTTCAGGATTTTCACAGCTTTAGTTACTGAACTTCTTTGGCCACTTAAAAATATCAAACGACTTCAGAAAAATATGAATCCAGCGCCATTAGATTCGTTATTCAAATCTCTACGTTCTAGACATCAGAAAATCCGTTTTTCGACAACTAATGACCGAGTTACAGCCAGTTGAAGTCGGCTGTAACTATCACTTAGCAACCTGTTTCAGCATATTGTTACCATAAATTCGCATAAACCGTCCATATAATTAACCTAGGCGATCAAGAACCGGTTTTTCTAATCATAAATCAATACATATATTACATCCATGCAAACCCTACTCCATACCTTTAGTTTTTATAAACAAAACATACTTGCAAACTATAAGTTCCGAAGACAATCATACATACAAACAATGATCAATCAGCCGATTAACATAATCATTACATTCAAACACATATAATCCGAATATAATCTTGTAACAAAAGATAAGCCCTAACCTTTAATAACTAGGTAAATAAGCCGAGACTTGGACAAGAATGGATTCGGCTGTTCAAGCAATTTCACGACCGAATGAGATGAACAACCTGCTGTCGCGACCGAGAGATGATGATGGAGTTGTAACAAGCTGCTTACGGTCGAGGGACTGAAAGGAACAAGCTGCTCGCGATCAAAGGGACAAGAGTAAGGCTGCCGACGGCTGTTTTGCTATTAGGGTTTTGTGTTTGTGAAAGATGCATGCATGGTTAGTATACATAGGCGCAAAGAGATGAGGGAATGGGTTGCGGTTTGGGTTTGATCTTGCAATTGATCTCGCAATGGGTTTGCGGTTTTGGGCTTGTTCTCGCCCGAGAGTGGTTTGGGTTGGTTCGATTTAGGTTGCACGCGGCCGAAAGGGACTTGGGTTGGTTTGGTTTTGTTTGGGTTGCACGCGGCCGAGTAGTTTGAGTTTAAGGTTTAAAACTTGGTTAACTCCTAGAGTCACAAGGAATCGAGGTTGGTTCGTGTCGCGGTTCGGTTCGGTTCGTCTACATATTTACTATAAATATTTTATAACTAAAACAATCACATAATCGCACATTATGTATTCACTAACTCGTACACGTTTAATACGTAGCATACAATTTATTCGACAAGTATTGCGTTTAAGTTATCCGAAAAACCGGGATGTCACAAAAACAGAGACCGACGCCTTGCCGGAATTCTGTAATAAATCGTTCACCGGTATGTTTACTTCTAATTATCATCCCTGCTATCTCATATTAGTCTGTGCAATGTTTAACAATCGAATTAACAAGATATAATGGTGTAATCTACGGTCTGTAAAAACCAACGAAGAAGATGAACTACGCTAACAATATAAGAATAATTAAAATTGGTATTTTGAACGGGTTAGACACACAGTCCAGCGGTGGACTGTGTGCGAAAAAAACACGCATACGTCCCGAGTTCGATCCCTGATACACGCACCCTCTCTGTAACAAAATGCATTTTTGTTTAAAACTGAACCGGGTTAACTCCGTTAGTTGTTAAGTATAATAAAATTTGTATATTAACTAAGTTAGACACACAGTCCAGCGGTGGACTGTGTGTAACGTTAAAGCACAGGTCCCGGGTTCGAGACCTGTTAGTGGCACCAGTTCGATGAATTAAAATGTTTTTGAAATTAAAAGAATTTTGGATAAATTGAATTAATATATAAGTATAATTAAAACAGAATTATTTCGGGTTAGACACGTAGCTCAGTTGGTAGAGCTGCGTGCACGCGTACGGGAGGTCTCGGGTTCGAGCCTCACCCAGCGCATTTCAGTCACACAATAAACCGGTCAAACAGTCAAATTCAAAAAGTCAACGGTCAACCCAAAAAGTCAACATATTTTTATATTTTTAATTATTTAATTTAATTTATTAATTAAAAATACTTAAAAATAATGTTTTTAAAGATAGGAAATAGCCTTAAGCTCATAAAAATATATCTAACAACTCTATTAAAATCCTTAATAAAATCCATTCATTTACTATATTTTCCGTTATTATTTAGGTTAGTTAATTCTCGTTGTTCCGCTCTTACAACTCGTGCGCATCTCACCATCTCCAATCAAACGCACCCAATGTGAGTGAATCTTTACAAATTCCCTGTTTTAAATCACGTTTTGGGGTGTATCATGTGTCTTGCTATATATTATATTTAAATCATTGTGCATACATCATATCATGAACAATGTGTATTCAGCTTGTTTCAACTGTTTGTGTGGTTATTGTTAGATTCAATTTATTATTTTCAGTACATGCAATTTCATAGGCCGCCGCTCCCCATTACATTATGAGCGTTGAGCAAGTTCCCCATTACATTATGAGCGTGAACCTGGCGTGCCAACATACGATCGGCTCCGTTTGATTGAGCCTTGATCGCACAGACATTTATCATTTTCAGTACATGCAATACGATCGGCTCCATTTGATTGAGCCTTGATCGCACAGTTTCATTCATGTTATTTATCGTATGATGTTGGTATGTTAATGTATGCTATCATATGTTATTGTATGTTATAGTTGTGATTGCTATTGCTACTGCTTGATTATTTACATTTGCTCATTTATGATTATGTACAATTTTTCATTGATAAACTAACAAGTAAATCAATAATAAATGTTTATCTAACAAGGTTCACTCGCCAACTTATGTTGACCCCAAAACCCCCATTTTTACACATGATACAGGTGAACCAGCTGTAGCAAGAAACACATAGGATTGGCCAGAAGAATAAAATGATTTAGAGCTTGGAATTGTTTAGTCGTTTATTTTTCTTTGTGTTTGTATGGACATGTTTGGATATTTGGGAATGTAATTTTGACTTTAATAAATATGAAACATATTAGTAAATATCATGAGCTTTGGTGATAACCCAATTATGCCCCGACTCTTATTCCGCTGCGGGTCGGGGTGTGACAAAACTACCCACCAAATTCCAGTGAATAGCCTAGTAACGAGATTGCAGTGCTATGGTACCATAACTTACTACTGGTTAGCTTGGCCAAAGCTAATGAACTTCATTCATGTCATGGATACAACACACCAACAAGTTCGTTCACATTATTGAAATCTTCATGTTTTATATAAACCATAGACTTTGTGTTCAGAAAACTTGAAAACAATTTAGCACATATGAATCACCCCAAACCATTTGCAAAAGATAAAAGAGGGGGAGCTATGTACTCACTTGGGATTGCTAATGTGTTATTGATCAATAGAATATACAAAGCTCAAGGAGTCCGAGAATTCAAATGTGTCCTAGTATCGAATAACTATGTAAATATCAGGACTTTAACCGGCGGATCAGATAGAATGAGGTCTTGTAAACCAAATGAGTGTTGGAACTCATATGAAATGGTTTATCAAAGTTAACATTCCGATTTGGAAAGATTCCTAAGTGCTTTTGACCCGTTATGACTCGTTAAGGTAGTTTACGCTACTTTAACAGTTCATTTGCGTAAATACGTGTTCAGATGATTAGATATGTGTTATGATAAGTCTTATATGCCAAAACATGTTTAATAATGTTATAACACAGTGTATACGACAAAATATTGGTTACATTTGCTTAAAGTCGATTCATTCGCAAAAAGGGCATTTTGGTCATTTATAAGGCATAATAGGCGACTTAACATAACACTAACCAAACGAAGTTACCATAAGGTATAACCTCGGAGGGTTATTCCTTATATAACTATGGTCACAAATATGTGCTTGGTCGGATCTTAAGATCGACCAAACGGGTCGGATTCGAAAGTCAAAGCGGTGGTCAAGACCGCTCGACTTACGACGCTAAATAAGCACTAAACTAAAAGTGACGAGTTAAACATGTCAAAACATGTCTAACTAAGTTATAAAAATGTTTTGGTATCAAAACTTGGTGTTTTGATGCCCGAAAATAGTTTCGTCGCAAAATGCACATAATGCACATTTTGATCGAAACTTTGACTCGTCACTTCGACTACTAAACGTGGTAATCAGTAGGCATGATCGCTATAGATCATAACCCTCATGATTACGATCACGTTGCAAAGTTCAATTGAACTTTGATTTGACCAATTAATGGTCAAAGCTGAAAGTCAAACACTGTTTGACTTTTAGCTTGAAATAGCTAAAATAAATAAACAAGACAAGGAGAGAGCACTTACTTGTGTTGAAGAACACTTGAAGAGCTCAAGGATGAAAGAAAGACTTGGAAACTCAGACTAGTATTTGTGTTATGTTAAAATGATGATTCTTGAATGATGTGATTCTTGAAAAGTGATTGCATGTGTGATCAAAAGTGGTGTTTGATAAAAGTTCATATGCTTGAAAAGAAATGTATGAAAAATTGATTCTTTGATATATGCATGTGTCGTGTGTGTATACATATGAATATCTACATGTGGGTCTTGGTTACTAGTTCATAAATGACTAGATGAAGATGAATTCTTGATTTATTCGAAAGATATAATACAAAGTATGATAAAAATGTAGTTAAAACAGAATACCAACATTAAAAATAATGTTATATGATGTGTTTTGATGCTATAAAATTGTCATAAGTTTGGTGAATTTGCATGTTGTACATTAGGCTTAAAAAGTGGTAAAATGAGTGAAATCGCATGATTTATGTGTCTTTTGTGAGACCTATACTATCATGAGTATAACCATCATTTTAATCAGTAAATAACATGTATTCTGTCAAAATATCAAGTCGTTACGATTTGGGATGCTTACAAATAAGTTCGGTGCAAGACTATGCGTTATAAACGGTAAAAATCGCCTTTTTAAGTGGTTATTTATAAAACTGTTTTAGGTCAGTAAATAAAATGATATTTTTGGTATAAAATAAGTACTTTAACTTATATTAAGTATCTTTGGTGTTTGGCTAGCTGTACGTGACTTCCGACGCCCAAAAACATCACCGAAAACGCTAAAATACGCATATTTATTGTACACGAACACGGGTAGTTTCATGCATGGATTGTATGTTGATGTGTGTGAATATGGACATGTATTATGTGAAATGATAAGTAGTAGCATGATAGTTGGATGTAGATCTATGCATGCGTACTTGTGCGGTTTATATGATAGTTTCGTCAAAAGACATAAAATGTAACGTATATATATTGAAGCATGAAATTGATACATAGGCTAACTTGTGAAAGTATTGCATGTATAAATAATTTAAGAGTGATTAATTATGTACTTTGGTGGAATACGTGCACTATGACATTTGATGATATGTTAAAAATTTTCGTAGTTATGTCACAACGTGCAAACTACGAATATTATAAATAAACAAGTGCGTAAACGGATTTAACATAATAGCGCTCAACAATAAATGGTTTAAGTTAACCAAATATTAATATATATATATATATATATATATATATATATATATATATATAAATTGCCAACATAACCAAAATAATAACTTTTTGAGAAAATCTTGAATTTATGTGAAAAATCATAAGTTTTGAAGAAACTTAGGGATTTTAGAATAATTGATCAATAAATCATTCCTATTTGAAATTAGGCCATGAAGATCAACATTGAGGAATTATGCTTATTAATATAACGCACCCCAAGGTGTAGTACATAGTCCCCCCCTTTTACATTTTATAAATGTTTTGGGGTGAAGCATATGTGCCTATTGTTATTTTCAAGATTTCAAAGCTATATGATTCCGTATGCATGGTACTACATCCGTTAAACGATTTGAAACTGTTACACATGGCTTATGTAATGATTTTCAAGGTTTGTAAGACTATTGTTGGTGCGTATTTATTTTTTTTATAAACATTCATTAACAATGATCAAGCCGATTGGTAGTATGATATAGCGCTATAGGATTTGACACCCCATTCCTGTTGTATGGAATGTCAGAAACCAAGTTTAAACCAAATAGATTTTGCCTTCATGGTAAATGTATTAGGGTGAGCAAAATGGTCGGACCCACCGGAATCATGCCGGACCCGACCCGACCCGCGAACCGTTTAGAGCATATCTTAAGAACCGGAACTGACCCTTTTAATACAGGGTCGGTTTGGTTCCAAAAGGTTCCGAAAGGGTCGGTTCTCACATAAGACCCGCATAACCTTTTTTGAAATTTAATTTTTAGGCTTGGGCAAATCTGAAACAAATAGAGGCCTCAATCAATTATCATCCACAATGCAATGTTGCTATAAGAACATTATTAAGTTTTACTAATTCATACATTCAGTAATACACTAAAAATCTTGAACAAATTAAATAAGATAATAAATAGTAATGTATACAAAATATAAGTGTCCAAAACCAAAGAACCAAATAAATAGCAATGTATATAAAATATAAGTTTCCAAAACCTAAAAACCATATGCTAATCGTGTTTGGTTAAATGAGTTTGTTCCATTTTATTTTCTTTTCTTGTCTTTTGTTTCAATCGCAAAGTCATGGGTTAATCCAACTACATATACAAAACATGCATCAAATATAAAGACAGTGACTTGAATTAATTAAACAAAAGACGAACATGCATCAAATATATATACGAGTCATTGAACTTAAACTACATAAGAAGACGACTACATTAGCAGGTTCATATCTTCAAATCACAAAAACACAACTCAATGATATCTTGAGATTGAGTTGCAGGTTCAATCAAACGAAGAAGCTGAAGTAACAAGTTCATTGAACTCACATATGATATATAACGATTTTGACTGAGATAAATGTCGTTATTAGCTTTAGATTGAGATGAATGTTGAAAGGGTAAGAAAAGAATTAATTTACGTATATATAATCATGATCTCTAGGTTTTAAATTATGTCTGTATTTAATCGGTTCTAAAAGGTTTAATGGGTTTATTAATGGAACCGACCTGGACCCGACCCGGAACCGTTTAATGGGTGTTTAATGGAACCGTGAACCGAACCACATGTAGCCTAGACGGGTCATAGCGGGTTGGTTCATGCGGTTCTAGTGGGTTTGACGGGTATGATCCAATTTTTGCTACCCCTAAAATCTATAGTCACCAAAGTATAGTTTGATATGCTCATGTTTGAATGTATTGCCAAACGACCACAATGTGTGTTTTACAAAGGTTTCCTAATTAAGCCATAAAAACTTATCTTTCATTGATTTCCGAAACCAAAGTATATTTTGATATACTACCAAATCACAATCAAAGTATATTTCGATATAGTACCAAAGCATATTTTGATATGCTACCAATGTGATATGTTTACAAAAGTATAGTTTGATATACTATCGGTTCTCTTATTATGAACCAAAGTATAGTTTGATATACTAACGATTCTTTTATTGATTACTAAAGTATATTTTTATATACTACCGATTTCTTTTATTCAAAGCCAATGTATATTTTGATATACTACCGATTTCTTTTATTAAAAAACAAAGTATATTTTGATAAGCTACCTAAACATATATTCAAGACCAAAGTATATTTTCGTATGTTACTAAATAAATTATTCAAAAACAATAGTATATATATTGATATACTACCAAGTCTCTTATTCAAAAAAAATAGTATATGTTTTGATATACTACTTATGTTGTTATTTCAAAACCAAAGTATATTTTGATATACTACAAATCCTATTGTTTATAAACCAAAGTATGTTTTGATATACTACAAGTTTCACTATTCTTAAATAAAAGTGTATTTCGATATACTAACACATCTAATATATTTCCAAACCAAAGTATATTTTTGTATATACTACAATTTTTTTTAAAGCAAAAGCATTTTAATACCAAAGGTTTATCAAGGATTCATGGATAATCTTAAATTGTTTAAATCTTTTCTCTAAATATTCAAATCCATGAATCTAAAACGCAAAACCTATGTTACTCACAGGCATTTTTATGTTGTTGATTTATTTTCACATATGTTTCAAGAACAGTTGTTTGATGACATGAATGCATACATCACATAGGATGGATGCGGGCCTTAGTGACTTTAAAATTTGAAAGACCATATGATTGTGTTTCATTTCGGTTATTCTCAGACATTGTAATTCAATAATTCTATAAATCGAAACTTTAAGTACCATGTGATGTGAAACAATTTGTAACGTGACTCCCCAAAGTGTTTCCGTCGCGTGTTGTTGTACTACGCGATTTGGGGTGTTACAGATTGGTATTAGAGCCCATGGTTATAGGGAATTAGGTTATTAGTGATGCTTTGACCTAGTCTATAACCTTCCTAGGACCCTAACGCAAAATAATTTGAGTTAAGATTCTTAAAACAATACCATCACCTATCCTTAGGTGATTCTCTGAAAGTCAAAATTTTTCGAAACATCACAAGAAATCATCTATCCATAAATGATTTGATTTTAGGCCTTATGCGTTCAACTTTTCAAAATCTCGCCAAAGTTTGGGTTTTATTAATGTGAACACGTGCAATCTAGAAGGGTGGATGCCTGTACCCTGAGTTTTCTATCTAAGGACTAGTGTTCGTATAAACCTGCATTATCGGACTAGTCACTCTTACCTGGGAACTCTCGGGGTGAGTGTCCACTTATAGGCTAAAGCATGTTTTCGCGATACATTATAAAGACCCATTTACTTTGATTAGTCACAAGTGTCACTGGTTTGTTTTTAGTAACAAGCAAATGATCACAATCCTTATGCTTCGTCGATATTTTTAAACATTCATTTTGACTATTCGTTATCAATCTAATTTGTTTTCTCTCATATTTTCCTCTCTCTTTTAGAATGCGTCCTCGTCGCAACACTACTCAAGACGCCGAAATGGTAGCTCTTATTGCTCAGCAGATGGTTGCTGTACTTCCATGATAAAATCGCTCCTCCACTGCTTAGGAACCTAATTTGTATCTAAAGTCATCGTAAGCGGAAATTACGTGAATTGTTAATCGAATACACAAGATTTACTGTTTAAAGTGTCTGTTTATTAGTCCAAAATCATATTACATCAAGTATCCAAACAGATAGAGCTTCGCCGTCTTGAATGTAAAGTTCTTACAATGAAAGACCCAAAGACAACTATATATAGAGCATCAAGTTTGCTCGAACTGTGACTTGGCTAGAACAAGTTCGGGCGAACTTGTTCTGCCTTCACACAAGTTTGGCCGAACTTGTGTCATTACAACCATAAATATGCAAAATCTCACATTTACAAGCCCTAATCATACAGACTCGATCCAAGACCTAGACAAGAGTAAATTACAGAAATCGTCCTTTATGTTTACACCATATTGCAAACTATGTCCTTTGTCTTCAATATATACAAGAAACATACTCAATGTTTCCAAATCTTTGCATGTTATGTCCTTTAACCCTAACTTAGTTATTTCTTTAGTTAAATCTGACTAGATGGACCCCAGATAAAGGTATTCTGGTAATCCCCATTTACTCAAATTAACAAATTAAAAATCCTCCTACTTTTCAACTATCTCTCTTCTCTTTGTACCAGTCTTTATCTCTCTTTTTACCAAGATATGCATAATCATCTTCTCCATTCCTCACTTCAAACCTAAAACACCATAGCCCCAACCCACCTACCACCACCATGGATACATGACGAAGCTCGAAAATCAATGGTCGAATCTTAATCCCAGCCTCAGATTTCGAGAACGCACGCATCATCTTCCTGGGGGATTACTGCGACCGCGGCCCTGGAAACCAGGACTTTACCTTGGCCGCCTTCATGGGGGCCATTCCGCACACATCTGGGGCGTAAATACGTGTTCAAAAAACAAAAATTGTATCTTTTTTAACTCAGATCCAAACTCAATTCTTCAACATAAAAGAAAATTAGATTAAGAAAATTGTTATCAGATCCTTACATGAGTGCTACCATGGGTTTTGTGATTGGGTGTGTCCAGCAATCGCCGGTGGTAGTGGGGATGGAGGTCCATATGAGCGCCGCCGTGGGTTCTGCGATTGGGTGTGTCCGGCATCAGATTGGGCTCGGCGATGTTGGGTTTGCGATTGGGTTGTGACTAGAGTGGCGTCTTGTAGTCTATGATGTTGATAGGGTTTTCCTCCATCATCTAGTACTGTCTGTTGTTGGGATGTGAAGACGGTGGCAGGTTAGTGGTGGTAACCGATGGGGTAGGTGATGGTGGCAAGAAGGGTAAGTGGTGGTGGTAGGGTGAACCAATGTAGAGTCGATGAGCAAATGATTTGTGGGTAAAAAAGAAAAAAGATAAAGGCAACTGAAGTTTAACAGCAAAGCAAAAGCATACAAATATACAATAATTTCTTTTAAATATAATTGTTTTATTTTTTAATTTTAATGATTATTTATTTTAGTATTTTGGATAAAATGACCAAAATACCCTTATGGGGGGTCTACCTGGGCAGAGTTAACAATGAAAACTAACTGAGTTAGGGCTAAAGGACATAACATGCAAGGATTTACAAACATTGAGTATGTTTCTTGTATATATCGAAGACAAAGGACATAGTTTGCAATTTGGTGTAAACATAAAGGACGATTTTTGTAATTTACTCCCTAGACAATAGACATCATGTATCAACAAACTCCCCCTTGGATATTGTCGCAGTCTTGATCAGTCTTCAATCATCAACCTCTTCCAAAAAGTTCTTATACGGCTTTAGTCTTCCTTCTTGCTTAGGAATAGGCGTTTGGTCAGTAGGAGGTGTCCACTTCATGAATTGAAATCTTCTAAGCCTTGCCTCTCTACCACTTTCATGTATCTTTTCTAATCGTCTTTCCTCTTTCAAAAACTCTTCTCTTTCTAACTCTGTCCATCTTGATTCCCACACATGACCTGAGTTAATACCATGTGCATAGCATACATTGATCACACCTTGGTATTGTTTTGCTTGGACTTCTTCACGTTTATCGAAACAGATCTTGTTGAAGAACAAACATTTCACATCTTCTCTTGAACAATTAACTAGCCACATCGAGTCTAGTATACGTATAGTTCTCCATAACCCCCAAATCCTTCTTCGTTCGATGCATTCAAGATCTTTTTCTTTAGTAATATCCCACGTTTCGTCAGCCCGTAACACAATCACTACTTCACTAGTTTCAGGATTCGTTTGCCACCACAAGAAATAAGGATGAAAATCTTGTTCAATAGGTTTTAGTGGCATGTTCTTCATAGCTCTTGGCCTTTTCATTACTAGCGTAACATCTTTTTCTCCCGTCTTCTTGTCGATCTTGATTCTACGTTTCGAAATAAACGGCTTCCATAACTCAAAACCTCTAGAAGCTTCAAACTTAATAACCCTCCATAGCCTTTGTTCGTTAAATTTTATCTGAAGACTGATGTTTCTCGTTTGCACTAACTCTTCAACATCCCAAAATGGTAACGTCTTTGTATCAGTAAAATGTCTGAAGCATTGAACACCGAACTCTCTTTTGATAGCATAAACGTCAAGTTCATTAATCCACCCCCAACTCAGAATATCACCGAGAGAGTTGTCTTTATCACGAGTAAATAAGGCCAGTGGTCGTTTGAACTTTATTTCTTTAGGCATTTCTTTAAACCATGACTTTTTCGCTTCAACAATCTGTTCTTTAGAATAACGTTTAGGGATATTTCGTTCTTTTACCACCTCGTCAATCTTTTGCTTTAATAAATTCACATCAATCTGACTCATGATTTCTACAATCGTAGGGAAACTGTCAGTATTGATACTAGAATACTTCTCAGCTTCATCATCAGAAAACTCTTCAAAGATAACACGATCATAATCATCTGCTTCTGATACACTCTTGTATACATATTCCTTCAGTTCAAACGTATTAATATTCACCAACTCTTCTTCAAAATCAAATTCGAACGAATCAACATCAAGTTCAAACATTTTGGCTAACTCTTTTTTGTATAGTTGTGAACGTATTCCCCTTCTTCAATACTCGGGTCCAACATAATCATTAATGGTTTTTCATGAACAACAGCAACAGGCATAGCAACTATTGCTTCAGACACATCAACATCTTGAGGCCTTGTTTGCTCTATATGCTCCCCCTTACTCTGATCATCCTCCATGTTCACATCATCGTTTATCAAGGACTCAAAATCAAAATCAGTGTGAACTTTTTCAGAATCAATCTTTAGACCAACGCCCCCTGATCATCATTATCACCATCATCGTGATCTGAATCATCTTTCGTATTATCACCTTCAGGTGCGTCGTCTTTATCATCATCTTCATCATCGTCATCCTTTTCTTCTGTTTCTTTATCTAATTCAGAAGATTTGATCGATTCATCATTCTTTTCTACTTCTTGAGATTCAACAACAGGCTGTATCACATCAACATGTTCAGATTCAGAAGCTTTAGTAGATTCTGCAGATTCAGCAACAATCTTTTCTATCACAGGCTCTTCAGTAGGTTTAGGGACACCATCAACAACCCCTTTGCCCTTTCCCTATTCTGCTAATTCCTTTTCAGCTTTCTCTTTGGCTTCTTGTAGATCAAGCCTTCATATTATGTTTTGAAATCAATACCCAAGCTACTAGTTAACACCTTTTGTACCCAAGCAAACCTTCGATCATTCTGAAATCTTTCAGTTCTAAGTTCAGCGATCTCTTTCTCCAATCGTTCATTCGCAGCACTCAGACTATCAACCATTGCTTTCATATACCCTCTGTCATCTTCGAGAAACTTGACTTTATCTTGCAGAATTTCTTCTTCAACCATGCTCTGCTTTACTTTGCTTTCCAGATCTTCTTTCTTGACTTCATTATGTTTGAGCTTATCTTCCAGAGCTTTGATTCTTTTCTCTAACATGTCTACTGGAGTATCTTCACACCAATTTGAAAGATCTTCAGCTGTGACAGGATGTGTAACATTATCTGGAATATCACCGAAAGCATCTTTAAATTCTTTAGCTCTAGCACTTTGTGGAGTAGACTGCTTTGATCTTGGAGGAGTCACTTTAGGAGTACCCTTTGTAGCAGACTTTGGCGTTGATTAAGGTGTACTCTGAACTGGAACTTCATTGACAATCGGTGGTTCTTGAATTGCAGTCGTTGGTGGAACTTGAACTACAACAATCGGAATACCTTGCAAATTAGAAATAGGAGGTTGTTGTGTAGCTCCTTTTCTCTTTTTCTAACTCAAGTACCTGCGACTCTGAGGCTTTTTCTTTCCTCTAGTACTTGGAGAACCCATTGTTTTCTTTGAATCTTCAGACTTAGATATAGAGCGTTTTTTTTCTTTTTTTGTCGATCTTCATCAAAAACCTCATCAGCAGACGGTATATACAGATCTTCACTGCGCTTTTTCAAACGTTCTTCTTCTTTTTCTTTCTCTGCTTCTCTCTGACGAATGTCAGCAGAATCTTCAGAAGATTCATCATCTTTATCAGAAGTCGCTTGATCTTTCAATATTCTGAGCATTCTCTAGATTAACATCAGGCTCGTCAATCAACATAGTTTCCACTTTCTTTGACGCCCTTTTTTTGTTTTGGCTTCTCAACGACAACAACTTTCTTGATATACCAATCACCTCTTTTCTCCTTGATGTCTTTAACAATTCAACCTCGTCTTTATTGTCTCCGCTACCATCCTTCCTCTTATTTTCTGGTGGTGAGACATAATCAACTTTGACGATAGCACCAAACACAGGTTTTGCAGTAGGAGCAGAATCTTTCTTTTGAAACGTTTTGAGCTTCTTTAGAGTTGTCTCGTCCATGTGGCTCAAATATAGAATATCGTTTGGATCTTTCATGATGTCTTTGAATTTTTCGTCTATCAGCATCTGAACGAACCTTGGAAACATCACCAGTTTGTCTCTGCCCATATTCTTCGTCATAAATTTGAAGATCACTTTCGAAAAACTAAACTTCTTGTTGACCACCAACGCTGTCACCATGCAAGCCATATAATCATGAATGTCGTCTAACCCTGCTTTCCTGTGACTGAAGGCGTGAATAAGAAGTTTGTATGGAAGAGGAACACCGCCTTTCTTTAAAGTTGGCTCATTTGCATGCCCTTTATATCCCATCCTAAAGAAACAACCCTTAACCATTCTTTCCTCAAAGCTAAGCAAATCATTAGTATCATCGTTGAATTCTAGAATCCTTTGAATATCTGCTTCGGTGACCACAATCCTTGTCTTCATTACCAACACGAACAGCAGACTTAATCACATTGTTTTCTTCGTCATAAGATGTTGCGTTCCAGAAAAGATATACGTGCAATCTACAAACAACATGCTTATCGGTAATCGCCTTTGTAATTGGTATTCTCCCCAAAAAATCAAGAATCTCGGAAAATACTGCCAGTGAAGGATAAATCTTTTCATCCAACGAGATACAGGTGTTGTGAAACTTAGAAAACGAAAGCTGGATATTCTGCGAACAAGAAATTCAAACGAATTAGATAATTTTCACATTTTTTTCAAACATAATACATCAAGTTCGGGCGAACTTGACATACCAAAACATTACAATTACAAACAACTTCGCTCGAACTTGTGTTTCACAAATTAATTTTCTGATTTCTAACAACTTTGGGTGAACTTGTTATAAAAACAAGTTTTGACAGTTTTACAACAAGTTCGGGCGAACTTGTTATAAAAACAAAATTTGAAAAAATTACAACAAGTTCGGGTGAACTTGTTGCATTTTTCAGATTTAATCACATATTAGACAACTTCGCCCGAAGTTGATGTAAAACAACTTCAACAAGTTCGGGCGAACTTGTTGTCTTCCCCAAATAACCCGCAACAACACAAACATATCCGACGATCGGTTTTATGGTTTGTTTATGTTCTTTACATGTTTAATAACATCTTTCACCAATCAATTTGTTCAAAGTGACCCTAGATCTACTGATTTTAACGTTTTCGGTCCAATCGGTTCAAACATGTCAAATTCATGGATGATTAAAGCAATATATACCTCTGCCATGTTCATAAGTGTGCCAATCACTTATAACAAGTCTCAATTTGGGCAGCACAACGGTACAATTTTTGCAAAATCACAATTCTCTCAATAATCGCTCAAGTTTGCTCGAAGTAGATTAGAACAGATGAAATGAACTTTTGAGCGAACTTCATTATTTATACTTACTCAAGTTCGGGCGAACCTGACTCTCAAACATCATTTCTTGTTAAACAACTTCGCTCGAAGTTGTGTGTTATAGTGAGACAATTATCAGTTTAGAACTTCGATCGAACTTGGTCTGAAACAATTTTGAACTTTTCAACTTTTTACAGTTTAGACCCTGAACTTTCACATGTTTACTAGTTATGAAAATCCACTCAGTTGAACAAGTCCAAGTTAATGACCTTGGTTAACCGATTTGTCTGCCGAGTCCAAGTTAATGACCCGGTTTGACCTGTTATGAACAAACTGATGTTTTCTTCAATTCAACCGATTTGTCATTGTTTTTCGGTATTTTGATTTTACAGATTAGCTCCCAACCCGTTGTCATCAAGATTTCCAACAACTTGCACCATTTCGAACTTCAAGATCCGCTTTCCATCATTGGCTGTTGAAAACAATGTAGAAACAAAATCTTTTTGAATTTTCAAAAGTTTATGCTAAAACACACTGAAAATCTTTTTGGGTTTAAATCTGAAATTAAATAAACTATGTACTAACATATTGACAGACATATTTTTGTGAATTCGTGTCTAAGGATGATATCAGTTGATTGAGATGTATCACCAGTACCATTGACCTTTTAATGACTTTAAGTTCTAAACTTGTTTACCAAGATTGTCGATATATTTGTCCACTTAAACTTTGACACATTTCTCAATTGTTCCAAGATATCTTAGTTAGAATTATGAAACTTGACTTAACTATGGTTCCCATCTCAGAATAGACTCCCATATCAAGATTCCATAGATTTCATCTTAGAGGTGAGTATAGCGTAACTGATATCTGTATCTGGGTTATGCGAAGTCTTGAGAGCTTAGGTTAATACCACTGTATCAACAAAGAGATGAAGGATCGACTTTAAGGTGTGTTCCAAAAATGGAATCTTATAAGCACTGCAATTGATTAGATCTTTCGATTCTTTCAATTTAGCTGCAGTTTAGGGGATTTATCAAAAGCATTATAGAAGTTCTAGGCCATTGCTTACGCAAAATAAGAAGAACTTGTATAATACCCCAGATATCAATCATCTATAAAGACATCGTATCTCAGAATCAGGCAATCTCTCAAACGAAATTTCGGAGTCCTAAGTCCATATATCCGAGATATGTTAATCCACAAGTTTAAGCAGTTGTAAAATTTAGATTACATCCAAGAAACAATTTACTAAACGTGTAAAGCCTACCGACACATCCACAGTAAGACTTGTTTAAACTTATTTAAACTTTACAAATCCTTATCATATTGTGATTGTCCACTGATATACTATCATTTCCTTTTTGACACAAAATTCTTTTTGTCTTTTTCATGTTTTTGTTCTTTTCGGTTTTTCATATGTTTTTGTATTTTTTGTTTTTCATATGCTTTTGTATTTTCTGCTTTCATTTCTCACCCTAGAATCAAAAACATATTTTTGGATTTTAGTTTTTAAAGAAATCTAATCTAAAAAGATAACAAACCAATGAGGATCACGAGAACTCGTCATCCGATCCATATTTAACCTCTGCTTCCGCACCTGTCAAAAGATTTTTCATACCGTTAAGCCTCATTAGATATTTAAATCTTGTTAAGGTAAAAGCTTTGGTATAAAAGTCAGCTTTTTGTTCATCGGTGTGGATTTTCTCAATTCGTACCAATCTTTTTTCGTAGCAATCACGAATAAAGTGGTAACGAATCTCGATATGTTCAGTTCAAGAGTGATGAACTGGATTTTTCATTATGTCGATGGCTGCCTTATTATCTACATACAGCGGAGTGTCAAGAAATTGCAGACCATAGTCTCTCATCTGCTGTTGGATCCACAGAATCTGTGAACAACAGCTGGAGGCCGAGATATACTCAGCTTCACAGGTAGAGAGAGCGACAGTGAAGTTACCATACGTGTTCCAAAGAACTGGCAACCCGCTGTAGTTGATTTTGCATTTAGTTTATCTACAACAAAATCAGAGTCTGCATATCCTGTCAGATCGAAGTTATCGTTCTTCGGGTACCACAAGCCGGTGCTTGGACAACCCTTGAGATATCTGAAAATGCGTTTCACGATCTGCATGTGAGATACTCTTGGACTTGATTGATATCTGGCGTAGAGGCAGGTAGGATATATTATATCCGGACGAGATGCCGTCAGATACATGAGTGATCCTTTCATCGACATGTAAAGAGTATCATCAACTTTGGTTCCGGTTTCATCAATGCAAATTCCGTGTTTGTGTGCCAGAGGAGTAGATAACGGCTACGTGCTATCCATCTCAAAATTCTTCAAGATATCATGAACATACTTGGTTTGGTGGATAAAAATACCGTCTAGCAACTGATCAACTTGCAATCCGAGGAAGAATTTCATTTCACCCATAGAGCTCATCTCGAATTTCTTCTTCATGATTTCTTAAAACTCTTTGCAAAGATCATCATTTGTTGAACCAAAGATGATGTCATCCACATAAATTTGTGCAATAATCAGATGGCTTCCAACTTCTCTAGTAAATACCGTACTATCCACTATTCCTCTAATAAAGTCGTTACCAACGAGATGTTGAGATAACGTCTCTGTGACAATTGTGAAAAAATCCCGATAAACTTTGATTGGTACAAGTCCGTGGTAACCAGACGTGATATGTATATCATGATATTGTTGTGATTATGTGTGATGATACGAATTCTGAAAAATGTTACACCGACTATAATAGGAGTATATGCCAAGTAATTACCAAAAACATTACATTGGCACTATGCGTCACCTACATGGCAAGATAAAGTTGTGAATGGATTGACGACTCTGGGAATACATATTGGTTAACATGACACTATTAAGGGCCAACAATGCAAGGTTTGTGTCCTTAGCCTTTAACAACGTGTTAAACGGGAACTTGACGTTTAACAACACATGAACCATTCGACCATGATTATTAGGCCATCGGTAGGGCCCTTTATGATTCTGAGTTCTCGAAACATCTTGCTTATGTGCCATAGACTATGACATAAGATTAGAAAAAAACCGGAGCTCGGGCACGCAAAACGAGGTAGTCCCGGTTAGGGAAACACCTTTGCGTTTGGAGCACTGAAAGACAAACCAAATATGCAAGGAACCGTCAATCAAGCCTAAAAACATTTAAACTACCATAATACAAGGCCATTATGATTAAAACGTAACCGTGTTCGAATTTCAAGACGGTTGTGCACGGTTTTTAAAATGAAGTCTTTTGACACTAAGAACGCGAAAAAAGGAGCCCGTTTTGGCAAATCGGGTACATGTCTGAGATGGGAAAATGAACGTAAACGTGCCACCGAAGATAAACATCATCTTTTAACACGAAAAGACGAAGCACGACAAAGCGCGGGTGGGGTAGGGGTACCCCACTTGAACCCCCCTTATTTAAATGTTTTTTTTTCTTTTTTTCATTATTTCTTCATAATTCCACAAAAAATCTGCAGGAACACTTGAAGAACATAGCTGATTACCCTTCAAACTCAGCTAAATCAAAGGTAAAATTTAAGTTTTAAGTGGTTTTGATAATGATTTCTTGAGCAAACATGAATTATAACCGAAAACCCCTTTTTAATCCATGATTTTGGAAGGTCTAAACAAGTTTCTTGGCTGAATAAGAACACCTTGTGAATTCTATGGTGTTTATATGGTAGCCAAGACCACAAAAATTCTGCTTTTGATACCCTAATCAACCCCTAATCGACCAAAATCGCATAACAAATCGATTAACCGAAAAACTATGAAACAAGGCTTGATTGACATGGGTTATGGCATGGTTGGATTGTTCTTGGTATATAGGTACTGAATATGGCACACACACTTTTGGACTCAAGTAAAACGCTCCGAATCGAAGGAATCGCTAGGTATATCACCCGAAACTCGAATCTAGAATAGGCAGGATATTGTTTGGACCATAACTTGGTCCGTGGGTATTGGATTGAGCTGAAATTTGGTGCGGTGATGTAGGGTATTGACAGGAAGGTCCACGTGAAATTTTAGAATTTTTGAAATTTTCTACGATTTTGGGTGAAGTTTTGACTGTTTAACAAAACAAATTCAGAAAAAATAACAAACAAAATCAATAAATCACCAAAATTTACATGAAAACTAAGGAACATATAGGAAAGGTTCTGGGAAGTTTTGGAGTCTATTGTTTAGGTTTGATACGGACTAAAAATCCACATTTTTATGAGTTTTCGGTAGCCGGAAACGCACTGAAACGAAAGCGGAAAAATCCCAAATATTTACAGGGAGTTTCTGGACATTTAAGGAAGTTCCTGGAATATTTTGGGAATTTTTGGACATCGGATGATGAACAAAGTGAATTATTCGGGTAAATATTGTTTACAAATGATTTATTTGAGAAGTTAAATAGCTTTATAAATTCCCAAATTAATTTTATTGGAATCTATATATTTTTAGTGAGTTCTAAAAAAATTTCTACAATTTTATGAACTATGTAGATTATATGGGATTTTTCGATTTTTAAAACGCTTATTTTAACTAAATTCGGCAGTTTACCGGACAACGAACCGGCCGAAACTGGGAACGGACCAGAACCTATTTTGACTATAATTGAAACACCGGGAGTATTTTGGGAGGTTCCAGGGTAAGCGGGACCCTCTGGGTGTGTTCCACCACCGTTCGGGAAGATCCCCGACGGCGAAAACGGAAACTCAAATTCGGGGGACCTAGAGCCTCCAAACGTCCGGATTTTCTTAATGAATACTTAAGCTTTTCTAAATAACAATGTATTGGCACTGTCTAAATCTTAGTGCCGTTATCCTAACACATAAAACAACTGACTTTGTCTTGCACGCGAACCGGTGCCCGAGAGCCAAACGTGAAACTAATCCTACCCTAACATCCATCACCACACCAGGATACTATATGTACAATATGAACTAAAAATACCCACTTGGACCCAAGTTATAGGGATTACCGACCTAGCGCCTGATATTAGTAATTACTTGCATGATTGCTGTTAAAGCCGAACAAGCTTACATATACTCCTATTGCTACCTGTGATGCTACTATCCTATGAGTTTTACTCCCCCACTTTTAAACTGTTTTACTGTTTTCTGGGGTGACTTGCATGTTACAAACTGTGTTAATTGCACCAACTTGTGATGATGTGAATTATCTAACACACAAACACCCTCCCCAATATAAGTTATTAACGTAAGCCATGGACAGTGGATAGTACTATTGGTTTGACAAACCCAGGCCGCGCCTGACAGGATGTCGGCAACAAGGTCTGCACGCTTCCTAAACTCGGTTATGTTGTTAGGCATAACTACACTAGGGCATTGAACTACACGTGACGCAGTTGGTGGGCCGAGAGTGTCTGGGTGACATGGTCCGGTGGGCAGCAGCATTTGTGATGGCACGACCCTAGGCAAAAACAGTCAAGGTTTCACTTGTGTACTCGTGTAATTCCATCGGTGACTATGACCAGTGAAATGAAACTTGTTAACACATATTGTTACACAACAACTAAACCAGTGGAACTCACCAGCAACATTTACCTGACCCTTTTTAAAACTAACATACATTTCAGGTAACTTGAGACTGGTGTGATCCGTGTATGTTGTTCAAGACATGTTTATAGGCGAATCCTAATATAGATGCATGCAGCTTAGAATACTTATGTGGTTCATAGGAACACGAAGTTGTAACATACATGTAGTATGTAATCAACATTTTGTAAGTAATAAAATGTAGGGTCTTTATAAACAATGTGCTTTTACCAGAGGTGTCTGCATCCCGTATTTTTTTCTTCCACTGCAATTTGGGGTGTGACAGAAGATGGTATCAGAGCCATTGGTTATAGAGAATTAGGTACCTTTAAGGAAACCTAGACTATAACTACAGGCTCGGACTTTAGTGGACATCATTGGAAAAATTAACCTCTACTCAAGGTCGTTAGTGAACACTGTAAAGTATCCTATTTGAAAGTGCCAGGATAGCCTTGTGGGACAAGTGGGTTATTATGGTCCGGAACGTAATAACAGACTTGCTCATACGAGGCAGTGTTGGGAAAGCCGCGGTAACAAACACACTTAAATACGTGGAATGATACATACGTGTACCAAGGTGATAGTGTGTGAATGTTTGTGCGTGAATTGATACATGAATTGGGATTGGTGGATAATGCGTTACTACATATGCCTTCGGGATAGGCAGAAAACTGGTATTACAGTCCATTCCACATTCCTACTGACCACATATTTAATATCCACTAGAGTTGGATTCCTATAACTCAAACAGTTGTTACTTATACTTTATGATGTGAGAACTCAAGTCTTTATTACGATATGATCTCACCAACTCTACCCTTATAGCTACTATAACAACAATTATGTATCAGACTGAGACTTCAATAAGAACATAGATACCCAAAGAACGCGCAGGTCGTTCTGATAGCCTGGGAGGATGTGTACGATTCTTACTCCACTTCTTTCACATTAGATTGTTATACAATCGCAGAATTCAAACATTTTACGAAACTTTTCATCCTTGAATCCACGATTCATTTGATTGTCCGCTGGATTCCTCTTTTGCTTACAATATTGGCTTTAGCTTTCACGTCATGTGATACTATGATACTTAGTGGTATTCCTTAGCACATGTTTTGGTATATGTTATATCTGAATATGACGATCTCCGGGTCATGGAAATGGCATGGAGTACGTGAATAAGTTACCCTTCCAGTTGTCATTAGATTCCATGGGGTATAAATTTTGTGATGATATAGATTCATTTGAAACGCTTTGCATTATGGAACATCATTTCGTGTGACCATCGGTTACATTATGTTCTATTACGATTATTAATTGTTTCAAATTTCAGTTGGTTATTTGCGGAAAGTAGTATGAGGCCCGAATACCGTGGAGAACGGAACATTGATAATGTATATAGGTGTGGTGGATATGATGCGGTACTTCCTATATGTAAACACCCGACTACATTATCAAGGTACCGTTACTCAGGACAGACGGGCTTCATGCTGCGATCCGTTCGGTTATGTTTTGGACAATACATTGTGAGACTTCGACCCTATTTGATGCGATAAATGATGCCACAGTTGTTGTAACAATGACACCTATATACGTTTGCGGTGATTTTAAATGAAAGGCAGTTTGGGGTTGACATGTAACGACTTTTGGGTTAATCCTAGGAAGGTCCTTCTTAGAATATGTAGTACGACTTTCTTGGGATACTACACCTTGGTAGTACTTTGTACCGAACTATTAGGGTATAACTAGTAATAGCTTACCCACATCGATTTACCCAATGTTTGATTTATGATAAGTAACAATGTTCTGTCTTTGGTAAGACAATTCAGCGTAGCTCATTTCTTTTGGCGGGATTTGCTAGAACGTATATCCATTTATTCGAAATCATTACGTTGCGATGAACCAATTATACTAATGTCACCGACCTCGTCTAGGAAGCTATTCGGTTGAAGCATATATTCCTTTACTAGCTATTGTTCGCTAGTGATACAATCTATAAATCTTAGTAAGGACGCGTAATTAGCATTGGTATTGATAACCCAAGGGGATTTAGGGGTAACACATAAATGAAGAAACTTATCCGGTGTAATCAAAGTTCAGCAAGGAGTTGTTTGGATGCGGATCGGATTGTAATAAGACTCGTGGAGGCGGAAATATTCTTGTCCATATTCCTCGTAACCGTTAATACTTCGTATTAACAGGACACTCCTATGTATACATTTATTTATAAATATACAACATTCTCCACGGGCCCATCTAAATGCCAATTTGGTAGACCTTGGTTGGGGGTGACGTAATCTAGTACGAAAACTAAATCATTAAGTAATCCGATTCATCGCTTAAAAATCAGTTCAATTCTCCTCACTAACACTGTTGGATAGTGTTGAGGTCCGGTACAGGTAATTAATAGTTTGATACACCCTATCCTTTTAATAAATGTTCAGCCATGCTATGGTACGTTAGCTTCCTATGGAATTACAGTAGGTATTTCGATGATGGAACTAAGTGGCATACAACCGTATCGATTGGTTCAACCTAATACAAGCTAAATCCCTAGTAACTCGAAGAAGTAGTGAATGAACGGTACAAAGGACCGTAACGAAGCTGACACAAAGCGAATTTTTCGTCGAACGATTATATATATATATATATCTAATTCGAAGGACGATATTTAAAAGAATTGTATAAAATTTTTATATATCAAACGATCCCTTGTTTTCAGCCTCGCATAACTTAGTGAAAATATGTTCTAATGAAAGACGAGATCGCCTTCGAGTAGTATTCGAGTACTGTAATACGATGATTAACCTATGTGACAACTCTTATTTACATCTTCAATCTCTAGACTACACCCATATAAGGGTGGTGCATTCATGCTAGAAATCGCATAAGGGGATACATGGTTCTTTGATTCCTTTCGATTAAGGCTTTTCACGTCACGATACCTACTGCGGCCGTGCGAGTGGTCCTGAGTAGGGACTAACTCAGATACTTGTATGCCTATAAAACATGATGACTCCCCGACGCTATGATAATAATGCCTGGAGAACACCATACGTCTCATCCTCTTCCTTGAAACATCCGAGGAGTCCAAATTTTATACATGATGAATTCATGATTCATAGGGGATGATCGAAATTCCCTTCAGGCCATTGTAAAGGTGTTATTTGGTAGTGGTCTCCTACATGAGTAGGAGAATGATGCATGAGATACACTGAATTCCATCCGTCGATTGGACACAAAGTGAGTGATACCCTATACTTGTGAGTAACCAAGAGTATGGTTTAAACGGTGTTGCTTGTCCTCATGAGTATACGAGAAATAAATTCTTTAGATCAGGGGAGCATTGTTGAACCACCCCTCGTCTTCCTTCGAATGGTTGGTACCTTCAATTGATTTTCAGTTTGATCGATTTAAATAAGTACTCGTAAAATACGATGCTACCCAGAAACCCGATTCTTAGTTATTTTCGAGTGACGAAAATTCTTGTGTTACTTTAGGAAACAAGAACGGGAGAAATCTTAAGTATAATACTATATATATATACATATATACCTGGGTATTTGTACCACGAGTGAAATTCACGATCGGGGGGATGATTGTCGGAAGCAGTTGCGCTATCATTTGCGCGATTTCCGCCTCGGTCATTTGTGGTGAGCGTTTCGGCACCATTCTATTATAAACAATACTTATATACATGTATCAATGTCACATATTCAATCATCCCATATCACACAATTTTGTCGCACGCATGAGGCACAATCTGTATAACAAACATCATTATCATGTATATAATAATATCCGTCATCATACAACTATTAAAATTGCACTTAGACTTAACCCGAAAAGGGCCAGTGCTTAAATGTGCGGTCAAAACATGTCACCGGAGTGACGTATATACGCCATACTATGAAAAGCACGAACTACCCTGCATGAAGGAACACGGTCAAAACCAGACTCTCTTTGAAATAGGAGTAGTCATGAGTCGTCCGAATATCTTAATTGGTGTCTTTTGTGCGTTGAACCCACCTGGGGAAAGCTAAACCAGAAATCTAGTTGTCCCCATCATTCCAGATAAAGGGGCTAGTGAATCTTCCAAATACGTCCCTTGGATATCATGCCCATCTAGAGGGGAATTCCTTTGATAAGCACGTATTATATACCTACAATAGGAATAAGATTTCGACATTACAACTAATTCTCTTCCAACTTGGAGAATTACTTAACATACGCAATGAATTGTAGATACCTTGATGTGCGATACCAAGCCAAACTATATGACCCAAGTGTAAACTGGTGCTTGGTTGGATGCACCGACTGGCTGTGAAATGGCATCCATAACCTCTATTCGTATCCTAGCAGTCAGAGTGCTAGACTTACCTCGATTGATTACGACTTTCATTCAGCCTCTCTTAAAGTTACTTTTGTTATATCAAGAGGTTGCCGAGTGATTGTGGATCTATGTTAGTACATTTCCCAGTAACACGTATTCCTTCTGTGCCCGATTGGGAAACAAAACTGACTAATCCTACGACAAAGGGTCGAGAAACTCAACGACCCTAGTCTCGACCAACTCGGGGGCCAGTCTTCATTCTTGTTTACATTATTACAAATATGAGACTAACGGGAAAAATCAGATTCAGTGGTCAACTGTCCCTATTGGACCAGGGTGACTACGGATTCGGGCTTTAGCCCATGGTTTCATAAAACCACACGAATTTCTCAATCTAAACCAAGATGGTTTGGCATGAACGAACTAGACGAAACCCTTACGTTGAATCGGTAATTCAAATGGCGGAGGTGCCAAGATGGGAAAGAATTATATCTTTCTATACTCATATACAGTTCAGATCATACCAAGTCTAAATTTGACTCGAAAAACCACGAGACAAGATGGTCAAGTGGTGATTAATCACCTTGTGACTAGTATTCACCTATGCATTAGGTAATCTTTCGAGAACATGATGGGAAATGATTACTTCTAGTTGTCTCCATTAATGACATCCTTATGAAACGTTAGTCGAGCATGGCTATGTTCCTACCCTACGGGGGGTACTCCGTTGATGGGGAATCTTGATTCGATGACTTCTTATTTAATCATCTTTTACAAAATTACCTGTATGTCTACGATTAATTATGGTCCATATGTAGGGGCATCATGGTGATACTTGTTGTGAATGCTAGGATCGGACCCAACTTGTGAGCTTCCGGTCAGACTTGCTCAACTAACAGAGGCGAAATTCATTGTTAGCTGATTGAACAAACAAAGAACAAGTGATGATTACTGTTTAACTGTCTATATATTGATAACATTGAAACGATTACAGACTCGAGCAGGGCTTCATCTCTGATCACCAAAAACAGCATACTAGACAGACATCCTAAGTCACCTACTTATAGGTAAGACTTGACAACAACTAGTGAGTAGGTGCTTGGATTTTCGCACAAAATTTTTGTGTAAAAATCCTAACAGATTTTCGTACGAAAATTGTGCCAGCTATACAAAACTTTCAAAACATAATATTTAACGTTGCGAAACCCTATCTATACAATAGACTCATCCTAGACGTAGGCAATAGACATGTGTGCACCAACAGACTCCCCCTTGGATGTTGCCGCAGTCTTGGACAACCTTCAAAATTTTTCTTCAAATACTTTAAACATATTTGACTTGAATTAACCGAAAAAGCGCTTGCGTGGCCTTCGACACTCTTCTGAAGCAAGATCTGTAGGAGGAGGTCGATTGTACGTGTTTCCGAACTTGAATCTTTCACGGGTACCAAGCTTACGTCGTGCCTCAATTCTTTCTTCATTCTGATCTTTCTTTTTCTGCTCTTTATCTTCAAGCTTTCTCCATGAAGTGTTCCATTCTTTACCTGAATTAATATTGTTAGCTTAACAAACATTCACAATATTTTGGAACTTCATGGCATGCTGTTTATCTTTTTCTTCATAACTGATCTTGATGAAGAATAAGCATTCGATATCTTTCTCTGAGCAGTTGACCAGCCACATAGGATCCAATACTCTGATCGCACACCACAACCCATAAAGTCTCTTGTGCATGATCACAGTTTCAGATAGTTCTTCATACATATCCCATGACCCTTCATCAGGCTCGACACAAATAACAGCCTCTCCAGTACTTGAATCATAGTGTCACCATTTGAAGATCTTGTAAGAATCTTGTTCCATTTTCTTCAAGGGCATATTCTTCATAACTCGCGTCCTTTTGACAATCAAAGTCACATCTTTTTCTTTTGTAACCGGATCGATCTTTGTGACAGTTCATGGCTTGTGTGGCTTCCATAAGTTGAAACCATGTTCAGCTTCAAACTTGATTATCTTCCATAGACGTTGATCATTCGGTCGAAGTTTCATACTAAACGTCTTTGTCTGTACCAACTCTTTCACAACTCATTCTGGCAGGGTCTTTACATCACCCGTTCGTTTGAAGTATTGAACTCCATATTCACGTTTCAACGCATACACATCTAGTTCCTCGATCCATCCCCAACTGATAATGTCACCCAGAGATGCATTAGGGTCTCCCGTGAAGAAAGCATCTTGCTAACATTAATGGTTGGATCATAGACAACTATCTTAGAAGACACAGGCACGGATTCAGCTTCTGGCGCAGATTGTTCGATCATAGGATCCGACGAAACCACAGTTTCCTGCACATGTGAGCTAGAGGCAGGAATATCAACAATCTTTTCTTTTCTTCTGCCCTCGGCATCTGATAGAGCTTTTGAGGCTTGTTCCCTTTCTGCGATTCTTTGTCTTGCCTCCTCTCTCTCAATTTTCTCTATCTCATCAGCCAATGAAATACCCAGAGTTCGAACCAAGATTTTCTTCATAAGCTCAACATGTCTGTTGTTCGACTCTCTCTCAACCTTATATTCTTCCATCTTCTTGATTATCCTCTGATTCTCTGTTTCATAGCTGCTGAGGGTTGCCTTTAGGATCTCCCTCTCATTCTCCAGTACCTTCATCCTTTCTTCATATGCAGCCACTTTCTGTGAAGCCTGAAAGTATCTTTCGCTATCGTCAGTGACTAACCTCAGAATCTCCCTGATGCTATCTCTATCAGACTCAAGGATCTTAATCTTTTCATCAGCACTCTTCAACTTTGCTTCCAACTCATTGAGTCTTCCAACATATAAGTCATCAGCTGTGAGCCTATCTCCCCCTGGAATACCACTGACATCAAAGAAGAAATCATCAAAGGTGGTGTCTGCTGGGGGATGTTGTTGTGTAGGATGAGCTGATGAAGTTTCCCGTGGTGGAGACGAAACAGGAGGAGATACAAAAGGAGGTTCATCTATTGGTGGAGGAGATGGAACATGAGTCTCTATAGACGTGTGTTGAGGAGGAGAAGATACATGTTGAGCAGACACGCTTGGCGTTTCAACAACTGGAGGTTGAGACGTTGGAGGAGGAGATGGAGGACGTTCAGTAGTTGTTTCAGCCGTTGGAGCAATAGGAGCCTCCGTAGGTTTTGTCTTAAGCTTGATTTTCAGCTTCTTTGCAGTAGACTCAGGCCTTCTAGCTGCAGTATGTTTGACCCTTTTTCCAGCTTTCTTCTTTGCAGGCTTGACAACCGTGATATCCTCTTCAGCCTCAGATGGCTCATAAGTAATGTCATGATCACCTGTAGCCTTTCGCTTCTTATCTTCATCAAACTTTCTCTCTCTTTCTATCTTTTCTTGTTTCTTTCTTTCTCTATCTATTCTCTCCCCTTCCTGTCTATCTGCAGAATCTGTACTCGATGAAGGTCCTTCATCATCACCACCACCTGCTGTCGTTTCAACACCGACCATTCTCTCTATGTCAGCAGTAGTTTCTTCAACAGACTCTTCAACTTGAACAGTGCCTGTTGCTTGCACTGTTCCTTCAACATTTACCTGTTCAACATCAGGTTCGTCAATCAAACCTGTACCTATACTTGCTTGGTTCTTCAAACGTTTGGGGGCAGAAGATGAAGTTTCTGATGTTTTCTTTCTCTTTGTGGTAAGAAGTAGATCCTGCTTTCTTCTTGCCATAGTGGCCCTTTTCACCTTCACCTTTAACATACCATATGCTTCGCTTTTCGATAAAATCCTCCATCATATCTGCTTCATTAGCTTCATCACCGCTGCCCTCATTCCTCCATTTGCCATCTGGCGGGGCAACATAATCAGCCTTCACAAACGTTCCAAAGATAGGCTTAAAAGCTGGAGCCTTTCCACCTTTGCGGTAGTTGTTGATGTTGTGAAGATCTAAAGAAGACATGTGCTCCAACACAAATATATCATCCTTCTTTTTCTCGAGATTGGGATGAAGATGGTCGAGAATCATCCGTACAAATCTAGGGTACTGCAAGAAACGACCCTTACCCAAATTCATAACCATCTGATCAAATATCATCTTGCTGAAGTTGTAAGGCTTGTTCAAAATCACAGCTACAATCATACACATGTGATAATAAACTAAATCATCCATCATCCTTTCCTGTGGCTTAAGGATCGGGTGATGAAGTGTGCAAAGAAATCTGTAGGGCAGACCCAGCTTGTTAATCATGAACGGAGCGGAGTTCACATAACCATTATACCCCATTCTGTAAAAGCAGCCTTTGACAAACTTCTCTGTATACCCTGTAGGATAATCGCTTTCATCCCTAAAATGCAGCACTGTGCGTATAAGATCTTCAGTAATGGTGATTTCCACATCATTCTCTCCTACTTTCACTGCTGACGTCACAAATCACCAAAGCTTCTTTCAAAAATTTGTTTCTCAACACAAGAATACCAAGTTCTTGAGTTATCACACAAAACCCCCAAATTTTGAACTTCAAACACTAGAAATCTAAGAACATACCTTAAAATATGCACAAAATCATGAAGGAAAGAACATACCTTTGAAGTTTATGTGCTTGATTCACAAGAATGAGGTTTTATGCAAGAAGATGAGTTTGAGAGGTGGGTTTTGTGTGAGAGAACAGAGAGGAAGAAGAATGAGAGGTGACCGTTTGGGGATTCTCCTAACCCCTGAACTATATAAAGTGAAACCCGGATCATTTAGAGACACCTTAAAACCCGTAGATATTTGCGAATTGAAACTCGGACCCCTTTCTTATACATATGATAAACCCGGGTCATGCGAAAAACCCAGACACATGTCTTAAATTCTTATCCTATTCACCTATAAAACCCCCAAAATTTAACAAACTTTCATTTTTGAACTAAGAACTCTAAAAGATCTCACAACTGATTCAGTTTTAACTCAGACACCTTTTTGACGAAACACACTAAGAACACACTTGGATAAAACCGGCACGCCCGAAAATTTATTATAAAAAGACTTAGCGACAAATTACCTGACCTGATGAAATATTCACCATATTTAATGAATGATCACAACCCAACAAGTGTTCAAAATATAACTCGCACATAGAAACATGAAACAAAAATCTTTTTGATATTTTTCAATTTTACAAGAAGGAAGTAAATTGAAACAATACGACTGATATTTACACTAACTATGTTTTTGCGAAGTTGGAGCTAGGAGATCATATCGGCTATTCTGTCAATATCCAATTACAAAACTATAGATTTTTGGATAAGCACTCAGTATGATATTAACAGTTCGAGACGTTCAACGGTATTGTGGTCCACTTAAACTTTAGCACGCTTTCGAACACTGCTTTCGAGATATGCGTTAAGTGTATTAATTACTGACTGTAACTATGTAATCCCACCCCAGAATATACTCCCGTATCGAAACTGCCAAACATTGCATCTTACAGGTGAGTATATCGAAAAAATCTCTGTATCCGGCTAGATGCGATGCGTTGAGAGCTCAGGTTAGTGCCACCGCACAGACAAAGAGATGAAGGCTCGACTTAAAGGTGGTGTACCATCGTTTGGTATCTTTTTCTTCATAGTTTTTAACAGTTTATTTTATGCACCCGGTGGTAGCATAGATTTGCAACTTGATCCGGTGATGACACATTGTAACAAATCATCCGGTGATGATTGTTGTGGCAGAAAAGAAATCCACCAAGAGGGTTTGTGCACAAACGAAGCGCTTAGCAAAGCATTATACAAGGTCTAGGCCATTGCCCACACAATATCGGAAGACCAAGTATAATACCCCAGAGATTTAACAAACATAAAGACCTAGTATCTCAGAAGCTTGGCAATTTGTCAAACGAAATTACGGTACCAAGACCATATATCCGAGGGATGCGTCACACAAATTACGCAGTTCATTATGTTTATATACCAAAAGAAGGTTCTTATTTACGCGTAAAGCCTACCGAAGCAACATATGATGAAGCTGTTACAGTCAACGTTTATTATATATTTTGCCATAGACCTGCAACAGATACGACAACCGATGTACTATCATTTCTCCTATTCATCAAAACAACTTCATTTTTCATTTTTTTGAAGTTTTTGAATTTTCTTTAAATAAAAATCCTACAACTAAGTAAAATATTTTTGCATTTTTGCATTTTGAAAAGCAGCAAGAACTGTACATGAAATTTAAGATAAAGTTTCTATGCGAGTTTTTTGAAAGTATTTCACTCTGGGTTGATCATGTCGATCATTTGAACTAGATCCTCAAACCTAGCCCGATCAAAAGTCTTAGTAAAAAGGTCGGAAAGATTATCCAAACTGTCTACCCTAACCACCTCGATTAAACCCTTTTCAGCACAATCACGAATAAAATGATGCCTAACATCTATGTGTTTAGTGCGTGAATGATTAACTGGATTATTTGTTATGGAAATGGCAGAGTTATTATCGACCAAAATTGGAGTTCAAGTAAAATTCAAACCGTAGTCCCTTAGTTGTTGCTGGATCCACAAAACCTGAGCACAACAGCTTGACGCTGCTATATACTCGGCCTCGCATGTGGATAGCGACATGCCAACTAGTTTCTTGCATTGCCAAGACACAAGACGGTTTCCAAGCAGTTGTGCGCCGCCTGAGGTTGATTTTCTGTTGACTGGGCACCCTCCAAAGTCTGCATATGCATAAGCAATCAAATCCAGTCCACCTTCAGCTGGATACCACAATCCAAGCTTAGGTTTACCTTTCAAGTATCTGAAGATGCGTTTGACAGCAGCCATATGAGATTCATTTGGAGTAGACTGGTACCTAGCACACAAGCAAACAGAGAACATAATATCGGGACATGACGCTGTTAGATACATAAGAGAGCTAATCATAGCCCGATATAAAGTCGGGTCCACTTCAGGATCCTTTTCTTTATCAGTTGTCAGCTTGTGATTTGTTGGCAAAGGTGTGTCGAAAGGTGAGCTATCTTCCTAACCGAATCTCCTGAGAACCTCGTGGACATACTTTGTTTGATGCACGTATGTCCCCTCCTTCTCCTGAGAGACTTGAAGACCAAGAAAGAATGACAACTCTCCCATCGCACTCATTTCAAACTTTGACTTCATTACTTGCTGAAACTCGCGACACAACTCTTCATTTGAAGAACCGAAAATTATGTCGTCCACGTAAATTTGCACAATCAGAAAATCTCCCCCTTTCTTCAAAATGAACAATGTGGAATCGATCGCACCACGCTTGAATCCATGCTCCAAAAGATGATTTGATAAGGTCGCACACCAGGCACGAGGAGCTTGATGAAGACCATACAAAGGTTTATCCAACTTATAAACCTTATTGTCCAACTCAGGAGCAGCGAACCCAGGCGGTTGAGATACATACACAGTTTCTGAAAGCTTCCCATAAAGGAATGCACTCTTGACATCCAACTGATAGACTTTGAGACGCATGTGAGCTGCAAATGCTAGAAACAGATGAATTGCTTCTAGTCAAGCTACGGGTGCGTAAACCACTGTGTAATCAATCTCTTCTTCCTGATTGAAGCCTTGAACAACCAACCGTGCTTTATTTCTGACGACCACACCTTTGTCATCCTTTTTGCACTTAAAAACCCACTTTGTATTGATTGCGTGTTGACCCTTTGGAAGATCGACCAAATCCCACACTTTTAGTTTGTCGAACTGAGCTAACTCTTCTTGCATTGCCTCACACCATGAGCTATCTTTCAAAGCCATTTGATAATTTTTTGGCTCAACTTGAGAGGTAAAGCATTCATGAAGGCTTAGATTGAGAATCGGTTCCTGCTTGATTTCTGTAAACAGACACTGCATCTCTGAAAGACTTCTTCAAGTTTGCACTCCGATATTTGGATTCCCAATAATATTATCAACAGGATGATCGATATTTGTTCTCGGAACAGGGATAGCTGGAGCTTGGAGATTGCTTCCCAAATTAGATTGAATCTCCCCATCAGCACTTGCACTGCTACTGGCTTCAGAGTGACTGGGACCAGCTTCATTGGGATCTGACCAGCAACAACATTGTTTACTATCGATGGATCAGCGATTGGATCTTCTGATGCGACATTCGGAGTTACGTCTGTTGGAATACTTGCCCTCCAGCTAGCATCCACTTCGTCCTTATCCACCAAATGTGTGTAGACAACCTCCGAATCTGCTTCTGTAACATCAGGAAGACCAAAAGAATCATATAATTTCTCATAGTCATACCCATTTTTAGGACCAAATTTGGATGATGGAGGATCGTAACTTAAAGGCGTAATATCAAACACAACCTCCACTGCCTGTTTTTAATGTTATACACACGTTTATTTGGAGCTCCGTTAACACAACCCAGAAAGATACCAATCTCTCTAAGTTCACCCATCTTAGGAGTATCCTTAGTGCGTCTAATAACACATTTGATCCCAAAGGGTTGAAACCTAGACAAATTAGGTTTCTTATTATTGAGAAGTTCATAGCAAGTCTTATCTTCCCTTTTGACCGTAAGCACATGGTTAAGCACATAGCATGCTGTGTTTACTGCCTCAGCCCATAAGAAAATAGGTAATTTTGATTCAGAAAGCATAGTACGGGCCACCTCAATAAGGGTTCGGTTCTTCCGTTCTGCGACTCCATTCTGTTGAGGAACACAAGGAGCACTGAACTGATGAACTACTCCCATTTCCCGATATAACTCATCCATATGTTGATTTTTAAATTCCGACCCGTTGTTACTTCGGATTTTCTTAATAGGTAGTGAATAATTTTTCTCAAGTTGTTTAAAAAGATATCTTAAAATACCATGTATTTGATCCTTAATTTTTAAGAAAAATACCCACGAGTATCGTGAGAAATCGTCGGTGACAACTAGACAGTAGGACATACCACCAATGCTAGCAGCATGGATAGGGCCGACAAGATCCATGTGAAGCAATTCAAGTGGTTTTTGGATCGAGTTAACAGTTTTCGGTTTATGAGGCTTTCTTTTGATTTTTCCTTTTTCGCATGATTCACATTTGTTATGCATATTAAAACTACGTACAGGAACCCCCAACACCAAGTCGTTTTTCACTAAGTGGTTCCTTTTTCGCAGATGCACATGGCCATTCGTCTATGCCATAAATATGATTGATCCTCAGTCGCTTTCGATAGTAAACATGTTACTGGAGCAGATGAGTTGACCAACGGGCGCATGTCCATGACATATGTGTTATTCACCCGAGGAGCCCTCATAACGATTCAATCTTCAGGGACAGCAAATCCAGGACGTAAAACGAAGCAAGCTTTATTAGTGAACAGCATCGTATACTTGTTGTCACAGATTTGAGATACTGACATCAAATTATGCTTTAGCTCTTCGACAAAATTCACTTTGTGCAGCGTAATCTTTCCATTTGAAACAGAACCTTCACCAGTGATATAACCTCCCATTTCACCAGCAAAGTTCACATAACCACCATGAATCAACTTGAGATTTTGCAACAACTCTTTATTTCCTGTCATGTGTCTAGAACAGCCACTATCGATATACCAAATATAGATAGCCCTCTTCAGCTGCTCCTACACTCACCAAAGAAAGTCAGTTAGAATGTGGGACCCAAGCCATAACGGTCTTGGGTCGTCCCATTTCATCAACATACGAAAATTCTTTGAAATAACCGTCACCACCACCACGTCCTCCATTTCCATCTCAGAAGTTGTTGGAGTGGTTCCCATCGAAATGGGAATTGTATGGAGTTGACGATCGATTCATGTAACTAGAATTTTCAAAGTTTTGCTCACCATGATGTTGATAACCGAAATTTGACTTCTCAGAGTTTCAAAATTTCGATTAAACCTTGGCGCTTCGTAATTTCTTGAGAATTGTCTAGATTGGTTAACCGAATGTGCTCTTTGATTGTGATATCGGGGGGAGAGGCACTTCGATCATTCACAAACCAGTTCTGAGCATGAGGTCTAACATAGTCGCCGTTAGTTCCTCCAGAACGTTTCTCATTCTCTTGTGATTGGAAAGTAACACAATTTTGGCGTTGGTGAGGCGTTTTCTCACGAGCATCGTGTGTTTGTGATGAACTCTCCAATTCATGTTTTGGACGTATATCCAGTGGTTCCTCACGTTGATCTTGATGTTGTTGTGATTTAACAACAGGTTTTGTTTCTTGTTTAATCACTACTGCTTTCTCAACCTTTTGAGGTTTGTTATTTTTCTTTTCAACTTTTACCTCAATTTCAGATTTTTCAACAAATGGTTTTCTTAGATCAGTATCAACAAGGGGTTTACCATTGTTGTTTGGACATTCAGCAGCTAGGTGTCCTTTCTCACGACACTTGTAACACTTTCTAACTTTCTCCGTCTTCTTTGGACGTTCCTCATGACTGTTTGAAGATGATGAGGCATTTGTTGGATTTTTTAAGATTTGTGAAACAAATTGTGAATTAGATATTGTCTTAATTTTCTCGACTTCCGTATGAAAGTCTC
The DNA here is from genome assembly GCA_947069175.1 of Scalesia atractyloides. Taxonomy (NCBI): domain Eukaryota; kingdom Viridiplantae; phylum Streptophyta; class Magnoliopsida; order Asterales; family Asteraceae; genus Scalesia; species Scalesia atractyloides. Next base: position 42,845,319 of record CAMTDV010000015.1, read on the forward strand.
CTCCCTTGACAAAATCAGTTTTGGAAACATTTTTCGATTTCTTATGAGACTTCCCACGAGGTTTGGGTTTCTTACTAACATTCTGAACTTGATTAAAAATTTCCAAAAATTTTGTTACTGATTAAGTTTTCAATGTTTTCAAAATTAAATTCACTTTTCTTTGACGCTTCATTAAACTTCGAGTGTTCTGAGTCTGAGGAAATCTCAAGCTCAGTATCCTACCCAAATGGCGGATCAACAGTCAGAGGAGTCGTTGGAACAAAGTTAGCAATCTCTGGTTCAATGCTTGCTATCGAAATATAGTTGTGATTAACTGGTGGAGGAACCATACTATACCCGATGCCAAACATTTCCTCTTCAGTGTTCTTAATACGTTGGCTATTAATACAGAAATTCATCACTTCAGATGAGCTTCCAAACTTTTCAATTTTTCTCTCCAAATCAAGAATCAGATTGTCCTTTTCTAAAATGGTTTTGTTCTTTTCCAAAACACAATTTTGATTCAATTCAAGTCCTGATTTTAATTCTTGATTTTTCAGAGTTGCTTGAGCCACACGTCTTTCAAATTCAGATATGTCATTCTTTAGAGATTTTATCTTAATTTGGTGTTCCTTATCCGAACAAGATAGAACAGCAATGAGTTCTCTGGATTTTTCAAGATCAGCAATTAGGTTTGTGTTGTGTAGAGCATATCTATCAATTTTTGTTACAAATTCAATGCATCTAGGACGACCTTTATCTACCGGATTCGATTTTACCTCACCAGCCATGAAAGCGCAATCCTCATCTGTCGTGGAGCTTTCATTCAATTTCTGAGCTTCATCATCAGCAAATTTCTGCATTTCGGCTATAGAGATTCTGAACTCAAAGCTTTCACCTTTGCTCTCTGTCCCTTTTGTTTCTTCCTTTTCAACAACCTCGTTAGCAACCAATTCGTCACTTATAACTTCTGCTACAACTGCAAGTTCTGCCATACTAGCTTCTTCGACAACTTCCACACATACTTCTTCTATGACATCTTCCTCACAAACTTCATATTCTATAATCTCAGCCATGAATGCTTGTGAAACAATGGCCACTGCTAAATCTTCTAATGCACAACCCCAATCATGTGGTTCAGTTACACCTTGTAATGGTTGAGCAATTAAGGCATTGTTTGAAGAAGGAGCAAGATTGTCTAAAGTGTTTGAAGTGTTTGAACAAGAAGCCGAGTTGGATCCATTATTGCCATTTGACTGATTTCTTGAGTTGCTTCCATTTTGTGAACTTCCTTCTCTGTTCAATCTCTCCATCTTCGGCTTTTGACAATCTCGGGCATAGTGTCCATAGATACCACAATTGTAGCATTTTACCTTTGACATATCAATACCCATTCATGTCTTGGTTTGACCACCGATAAACTTCTTATCCGTTTTCAAAAGAAACTTCTTTGCTCTTATTACCAATAACGCCATATTGAGTTGAAGATCAAGTTCTTCCATTTCATCTTGATCAATTTGGTCAAAGTCTTCATCAAGACTAGATTGTTCGACAAGCTTCCCGAGAAAAAAGTTCTCATAGGCCGTCATAAATGACTCTAGAAGACTCATGTTGTCTTCTATCAATTTTAAACAGTTTGGATCAATCTTAGGAATGTTGAAGTTTGTTGCTTGTGACTTTTGACATCCTCCCAAAGAGTACATTCCTTAATTCGAACTTGTAGTTCCACTCGAACCACTGGCATTTTCATTGTTACTTATGAAGGCCTGATGAGTAGCTTGATCTCCATTTTCAGAAAGCAGTGCAACTCCAGCACCACTTGCGTTACCCTTATATGTAGGCTTTGAGGCTTTATACAATTGAGGATCCTGAATCTTCTCAAAGTCAGACGCTTGATCTTCCATGTTCCAAGAATAACCTTTTAATTTTTGGATTGTATTTTCTAATGTCAGTTCATCAAACAAGACATTTTCCCTAATTAACGCTGTGTACGTATTCCACTTCCGAGAAAGACAGTTTAGAAATTTCTCAACTTGCTCAAATTCTGTGTAAATATTCTCTTCACTTCGGTCAAGCTCACTTAGCAAGTGATAGAATCGATTCACAGTGTCATCAAAAGACTCGCCCTTTAATGCCTTAAACACCACAAACTGCGTTTTTAGCCGTTCTAAGCGTCTCTTCTTGTACATAGCATTACCTTCATAAAGCTCAATCATACTATCCCATAATTCTTTTGAAGTGCTTCTTTTGCAAAAAGTACGAAGTATTGATTGAGTAAGAGCCATAGTTATCATGGACATAGCTCTCTCTTCACCTTCGTAAGACTTCTTTTGCTCATCTATCAGAGCTAGATAGGTATCAATCATTAAAGTTCGAATTGGTGTTGCTCCACAACCTTTGACAATACACAACCATATCTTGATATCCTTAGCTCTCACATATCATTCAAAATGTTCCTTCCATTCAGGAAAGTCTAATTCGTTAATTAGAAGAGGAGGTTTGTCGCTGCTTCCCACTTCGGCATTGTGTTTGAGATTCTAAACCATTGCAGTGAGATTGTTCGCCATTTGAACAATGTTTGAATGCAACAGTAAGTTCACAGAAGTTAACAGTAGGTTTCCAAGCAAAACAGGCTAAGAGAATTTCTATGTCCAAAACTCGGAGAGAAAAACATGGAGCGCAATGTCTGATGAATTAGAGTGAAGAACCAGGATCACCACCTGAAACAAAACACAAGCAAAATCTCGGACACAACACAATCAGAAAATCAAACTCGGGCCATGAGGACTAAACTAGGATTTCTTTTAAAAACAATGTAAAACTCGGATTAAAACAAAAAAGGAACAAGAACAGAGGACTAAACTCGGACCAAATCAAACTAGAAGCTTAAACTCGGACCTATATATAGCTTAAACCACGAATCTGTTGAAATATTTTATAAAACTCGGACACTTTAAACTCGAACAAACACTAGAGAGTCTCAAACTCGGATCACAAATAGACTAGACTTCATTTACACTCTAAAACTCGGACCTTAACATATAAGAAACTTGGACTTTCTAAAACTCGGACCTTAACATATAAGAAACTTGGACTTTTTATGGAGGATAAAACTTGGACACTTCTGCAGTGGATAAAACTTGGACTTTTGTGTGGAGGATTTAACACCGGACTAAAAACTCTGACTGAGGTAAACTCGGACCAATTAAATCAAAGGAGGAATATTTGGACCAAGTTAGAAACTTGGACAAGTTTGAGTAACCAGCTTCTGGATTATCTCCCCAGTGTGACTTCACACTGGTTCACCAATATCCCAGAAACACAAACACTAAATTTAAAGCATGGACTATCCTTCCAAAGATCAAACAAGGAATCTTTCACAAAACTCCAAGGCACAGAATGAACACCATGAATACTCTGTGAAAACCCAAATGAAGATGAACACTAAAAATCACTAAACTACTCAAATCCATCACCAAATCACTAGAAATGAATGAAGAATCATGAATAAATCACATAAACTCACTAAACTAACACTAAACCCTATCAAAGTTTGAACTTTTCTCACAAAACCTTCAACCTAAGAAACACCTACAGTAGTATGAGCACATTGCTATGATACCACTTGTAAGGTCACCTAACCCGATATCTCACTCAACAAAGACAACCAACAGTGTGCGTTGTCTTGTCTATTCCACATAAAGGTATATATACAAGACTAACTCCGGACTCCATGGCATACTTGGAAGTCCGGACAAAAACATATAACACAAAATACGGACAAGAGAAATAATACATAAACCCTTTCTCTAGTCCTAAACTAAACCCCTGACCTTTGTCCTAAACAGAAACCCTGACAAAGGCCTTGACACAACTTGGACAAAATTGTCCAAGGATAAACCTTGGACTAACTTTCAAGACATGTACAGACCCTAACAATTGGAAGTCCTTGCACTTATCACCAAAAGTGCATTAACACTTTTTGACCAAATTCGCCCGAACTTGGTTAATTTTCATGAAAATTCATCAAGTTCGCCCGAACTTGACTAAAATTTCATCAAATTCGCCCGAACTTGTAGTCAAGTTCGCTTGAACTGGGTGTTTGGCCAACCATGTTCGCCCGAACTTGACTGGATTTTAATCAAATTATGTTTACAAGTTCGCCCGAACTTGTTGCTTTAATTTCTTATCCTTTGATACAAGTTCGCTCGAACTTGTTGAAAAGTGATTCTTTCACAAGTTCGCCCGAACTTGTCCAATGCCAAAAAAAGGGCATTGAAAAAATTTATTGCTCAGTTTGATGAGACGGGTGTCCAGAAAAAAATTGATGATAGAATTTTTTTTGAAATTTTAACGTCCGATACTGACTGTTCGGGGAGACCGTCGGAGGCCTTAGAGAGAGGCTGAGATGAGGTTAGAGATGGTTGAAGATGAGAGGGTAGTCATTGATACCAAAGCAATTTGGTCATTAGGGTTGAAGACTACCGATGGGCCTTAAAGTAAATTCCGCATTTGTTAAATACTGAAAATTCCGGATTTGAAGGGTAATTTCAGTGAAAATTTCAGTATGGTCAGAATTTGCAAAAATGAGGGGGAATAAAAAAATTTCAATATTTGAAGATTCCAGAATTTTTGAAATTCGTGACTCTGCAACAGTATTCGGGTGGTTTCCGACTACAGATTAACCGAGAAATACAGAGATTTGAGATTCATTGGGATTCTTGATCACAGGAAGTTCAGATTATTCAGATCATGATACAGATTGATGCTTAAGGGTTAAAGTCCTGATCTCCGGTGAAGGAACAGTTAGCTGGATTAGCAGTCATTAATACCAGTGAGGAACTGAGGACGTTCATAACATTCGGTGATGATCTTAGGAATTAGTGACTAGCTCCGAAGACGGATGGTTTCAAAATTACCAAGGAAATATGATGATAGCCTTTGGTGGCCGTTATTTTTAGTCTTCAAGCAGATGAATCGTTCTTCTCTTTGGACTAACCGCCGTTGGATGATGATGTTTGGTGATTAAGTGGCGCTGGTCTATCGAAGATAGCTATATATCTGTTATTGTGACTGAAGAGGAAGAATGTGATTTTGATCATGGACGAGTGATTCTCAGACTCGAAGTCTTACCAGATGATTTGGTTCAGATGATGATTTACTGATTGAAAAAGATTACCGATTTTCTGACCAGGAGTGATTACGGAAATTGGGATTTCAGATTTTTGCGGGTAAACATTGATTTGAAGTTTACCGGTGTGGTATTTTGAAGTTTCTATCAATTGCCGGATGAGTTTTGAAGATCGGAAGATTGAGCATGGGAGATATGCACTAAACTGAATGCGTATGTGGTTAAAGTTGAAATGGAGAAGCTGCATTGATGAGCTTCAAATTGGTGTCTATTCAAGATAATCTGTCAGTCAAGCAAATCAAAGGAGGTTGGAAATTGTGCAACAAATATCTGAACAGGAGATTCAGGGGAATTAGATGTTGATAATGCAAACCCGAATCATCAATTAAGGGGGAATTTGTTGACGCGTTTCGACGACATTGGAAAACACCTTGATTGATGTTGTAGAATATTCAAATACGGCTCACGTTTGAAGACCAAGATTCGACCGTAACGAACAAGGGGGAATCTGTTGATGCACTTTGTGTTCGTCACTTGTCGAATAGGCTAGATAGAGCGTGTATTGAATATTGTATAGGTTAGAATCGAACACACGACCAAAATACGAAGTTTTCAGTGTAAAAGGGAACACGTTCGCTCGAACTTGACCTGTGGAAGTCAAGTTCGCTCATGATGGTGAGTTGATGTCAAGTTCGGCCGAACTTAGATGCTTACCAGCGAACTTCTCATCCTATAAATAGGTGGTGTGTGTTCATTTGTCATTTGAGTTTTTGCCATCCCTACGGGGAGGTGCTGCAGGATTCTCTCTAGGAACTCCGGCAGCTGGACTTATATAGATGTATACTCTTTCGATATGAATGAAGACTTCCGCTGCATTCTACTTCTACTCCATTCTTAATAACATTCTACTGAATCGGTTTACGTTTATGCATTAACTTCTGTCTAGAACCGCCTGATCATGGACCTTCAACCTCGATCTTGATAACCATATATATCTTCCCCATTTTCATCTTTTCCTGTCGGCTTGGGAAGAATGTGATCCAACACGTAAGATGATGTTGAATAACTCTTCAACTTCTTATCAACTTGCTCCATTTCAATCTTCATTGCTTCTAGCTCTTGGTTGAGTTTGGCAATCGTGTCAATGTGAGTATTTATAGCCATTTGTTTATCCATGACCGTTGCCTTGAGCATAGAAATGTATCCATATCTTTTATGCTTATAGTACGGAGTTCACTGACAGACTTGCTGAGCTTATCATAGGCCTCTTTCGTGACTTTGAAATCACTTGATAGGTTATCAATGTGACGTTTAAGCTCCATGTATTTCTCATATTTTTCTAGACAAGACATGCACGGGTTCAAACATTTTATGCACTGTCTTTCTATCTCTACTATCTCAACTTTCTTCTCTTCCTGAACTCTTTCAACTTTAATATTTTTATCGGCTTTAAATTTTCTTCTTCATCATTTAATCGATCGTACATTATTTTCTCAACAATCATTTCTTCTTCACATTGCGTCTCTATTCACCGAAGAAACCTGCAAAAGCATCATAAATATTAGGACACATAAAAGCTTCACAAGCGTTTTGTAGGAATTCTCCCTCATCAAAATAGCACTGATCAGAATCTTCTGGGACTTCATCATAACAAACTTCATTATTCTCGCTCTGCATTTCGTTAAAAACTACGGTTTACAAAATGCTTTGTGTGAAGTGGGATTTTTTGTGTGATGTGAAGTCTTTGTGCGAAGTGAAGTTTGTACGATGTGAACCTCTTCGTGAGAACTGATACACAAACAATCAATCAAAAATTAAAATTCACTTCGTGCGAAGTGAAAATATTAATTTTGACCAAATTTTACTTCATGCGAAATGAATGTTTGCTTCGTGCGAAGTGAGGGTATCAAATCGTCCGAAGTGAGTTCACAATTTCATGTTTTTTGCAATTTTTGCATTGATTTCGATTGATTTTAGCTCTGATTTTTTAAGGGTTTGTTATTAGTCAATTTTAAACAGTCCTGGAAAAATTCAGTCCATTTTGTCTGTTAAATCTTCGAAAAATGATAAAAAAAAAAAAGAATAATGAGTAGAAGAGAAGTGCTTTGATGCTGAATCTTGTTGAATGTCTTCAAATCAGGCCTTCCTGCTCTGATACCACTTGTAGGCCCGTCCTCGGATCTGGTAGCTCAGGCACTAATTTGTTAACCCAGTTATAAACGTGCAGAATCCATTTAAGAGTTAGGTGACATGTTTAACAAGATTTACTTTTAACTATTGTTTCATTAATCACTTCAACGTTACAGATCCTGGAAACAATTGGACAGGACTTCGTCATCCTGATTACACAAACGTCTAACTAACACTAACCTCGCAAACATATATATAGTCAGGCCACTTCATGCGAAGCTAGTGTCATTTCGTACGACCTGAGATGTTCACTTCATACGAAGTGAGTATGTTCACTTTGTACGAAGTGTTTCTCTTCGTGCAAGCTGAGCTTACAATTATGAATTCTAACTTTATGCTCCTATGATGACACAATGTTATTCGATGTCGTAGGCGACACACTTATGCATCTAATAATAATTAAGATAAGTTAAATTAGTCAATTGGTTTATATTAAAGTTAACTACAATTAGTTTAAAAAGGGCTTAGTATGTACAATATGAATGCTCAAGGGGAACACTGGGAACATCGAAATTAAATCGCAAGAAAGCTTAGAGAATCTAACAGGAATGATAATCAACAATATGAATATTACAAGGGGAATCTTGAAAGTTTTGCAATTAAATTGGAACAAAAATCCAAATAATAAGCATGAGAGGTTAGAACCCATCTCAAGTAGTTTGTTCGGAGGATAGAGATTTTTGCCTTTTAGATAGAAGATCAAAGTTCAATTTGTGACATAGAGTAAATTAGGTATAATTTGATGAAATTTAGTGGTAGGTTATTGTAAGATTTTTCATTAAAAATGAAAAATGAAAAAGAAAAAAAAGCCACTTCGAGTCATGCGAGTACCACCAAAACACCACATCTATTTATATACATAAAAGGAAAAGAATATTAAAACAAAGAACATAATCAGCTAAGCTAGAGAGCAGATATCCTAGTCGTTCTTGCATTACGCATCTGAATGAACATAATGCATAATGCCTCTGATTTATACGAAATACTGAGAAAACCAAATCAAATCAAAGAAAGGTGTGTAGCAACCCACCTAGAGTTTTTATTGATTTAATGGAAACATTGAGAGAACCAAATCAAATCAAAGAAATGTGTGTAGCAACCCATCTGGAGTTTTCATATGTATTACAATAATAATGGTTAGATTAGATATTTATAAAATTACTCATGTATGTTTTTCATCAACCAAAGCTACAATATACCAGAGTATCAATTATTGACATATGACACTCAATAGGTTTATACTAAGCAAGTTTTACAAAGTATACGTTTAAACATGATTTAAACATACGACCCAGTAAATGTTGACAGTTATTATTACGAATAAGGGATATGATATTAATAAATAAATCATTAAAGAGTTGAATGAATCATTATTTGTGATACCCATGACGAAACCAGGTGCACCTTAATGGGTCCTAAACTTTAAGCATGATTAAAACAATAATTGCGCGTAAACTTTACAAACTTGCATGACTTGTGGGCTATGCTAAACAACCTCTGTTATGTCTCGGAGGAATCCGAGAGCACGTCATGATTAACATGATACTATTAAGGACCAACGATGCAAGGTTGGTGTCCTTAGCCTTTGACAACGTGTTAAACGGGGACTTGACGTTTAACAGCGCATTAAATATTCGACTGTGATTATTAGGCCGACGATAGGGCCCTTTATGATTCTAAGTTCATGAAACATTTCGATTATGTGCCATAGACTATGACATAAGATTAGAAAAAAACAGAGCTCGGGCACACAAAATGAGACGGTTCCCGGTTAGGGAAACGTTTTGTTTTAAGAGCGACGAAAGACAAACCAAACATGTAAGGAATGGGCAATCAAGCCTAAAAACACTTAAACTAACGTAATACGAGGCTTTTATGATTACAACATAACCGTGCTCGGGTTTCAAGAAGGTTATGCTCAGTTGTTAAAACCGAGTCTTTTGACAGTAAGAAAGCGAAAAACGGAGCCCGTTTCGCAAATCGGAGACGTGTACGGGACCCGAAAATGAACCTAAACGCAAAACCAAAGATAAACATCATCTCTTAATGCGTGATACAAAGCACGAGGTGGCCCAAGTGGACCCCACTCCAAACCCCCCCCCCCTTTTATTTTCTTTTTTTATTTTTTTCCTTTTTATTCTCATTTTAATTCCAAAACTCCACAAGTTTTCTCACAAATTCTGCCATAACCATCTTCTTCTTCAGCTGATCATCTTCCTATCATACCAAAATCGAAGGTATAATCAATGTTTCATAAGGTTTTGATTATTATTTCTCCATTAAACGCGATTTATAACCGAAAAACTCACTTTAATCCATGAATTTTGGAAGGTTTAAACAAGTTCTTGGCTGAATAAGAACACCTTGGGAATTCCCTGGTGTTATATGATAGCCAAGACCATGAAACTTCAGATTTTGATATCCTAATCGACACCCATTCGATCAAAAACGCGTAACAAAGTTCTAAACCAAAAAACAATGAAATAAGGCTTGATTGATCTAAGTTCTAGCATATTTGGATTGTAATTTATGTGTAGGTACTGCATATAGCACCCACACACTTCTGGACTCACAAGGAACGCTTGGAATCGAAGCCTACGCTAGGTATAACATCCGAAAACCGAATCTAGGATAGGTAGAAGCTTGTTTTGCTTATAACTTGGTCCGTAATTCTTGGATTGAGCTGAATTTTGGTGTGGTGATGTAGGGTATTGACAGGAGTGTCCACATAAAAGTTTAGAATTTTTAGAATTTTCTATGATTTTTGGTGAATTTTTTACTGTTTTATCAAAACAAATTCAAAAAAAATACCAAACAGGGGCAATAAATTACCAAATTTTTCATGAACACTAAGAAAAGTTCTGGGAAGTTTCGGAGTCCATTGGTTGAGTTTTGATTCGGGTTAAAAATCCGCGTTTTTGGAGTTTTCAGTAGCCGGAAACGCACCGAAACGAAATCGGAAAAATCTCATATTTTTTATGAGAAGTTCCTGGACATGTAAGGGATGTTTTGAAATTTTTGGGATTTTTTTGACCGCTGGTGATAATTAATGTTAATTATTTGGTTAAATATTGTTTACAAATAATTTATTTAAATAGGAAAAAAGCCAAAATAAATTCCCAAATTATTTTTCCATAATCTACAGATTTTTACTGATTTATATAAAAATTTATAGATTTTTATTCAAATTCTAGATTAAATGGGAATTTATGGAAATAAAAATAGGTTATTTTAAATCAATTTCAGCAGTTTACCATATAACGAACCTGCCGGAACCGGGAGCTGACCCAACCCGAAAAATACTAAAACTGGAACACCGATAGTATTCCGGGAGATTCCCAGGCAAATTGGACACGAAGGGGTGTGACCTAAGACAGTTCGGGAGAATTCCCGACGGTGTGGAAACTCAAATTTGGGCAACTTAGACTCCCCAAACACTCAAACTCCCTTGATGAAAAGTTAATCATTCTTAAATAACCATGTGTTGGCACTATTGGTATTCCCGTACTATTACCCGAACACGTTAAACTACTGACTTTGGCTGGCACACGAAACGGTGCCCGTAAGCCAAACTGAAAACTAATACTACCCTGATCTCCATCACCATACCAGTGTCCTATAGACTCAATCCGGGGTGAAAACTCCTGACCGAATCCAAGTTATAACCATTACCAACTTAGATACTGATTTGAGTCCATACTTGCATGTGTGTTACTAAAATTGATCCAGTTGCTTGATCACTCTTGTATTGAGACTACTACTCGCACAGTAAGTTCCCTTCCCCGCTTTTAAATTGTTTTACTGTTTTCTGGGGACTTACATGTTAAAAACTGTGTTGATTACACCAAGTTGGGAGTGAGTTTCACTCCACCACTTTTAAACAGTGTTATACTGTTTTTTTTAGTGACTTGCATGTTACGAAACTGCGTTAATTGCACCAACTGTGATGATGTGAACTATCTAACACACGAACACCCTCCCCTCTACAAGTGATTAATATAAACCGTGGGTAGTGGATAATACTATTGGTCTGACAAACCTAGTTGAGGCCGGATGGTGCGATGCCGACCACAAGTCAACTGCACTTGTCCTCATGTGGTTATGTTGTTAGGCATAAATGCAGGGGAACATTGAATTGCTTGTGATGCAGTTGGTGGGAAGTGTCTGGGGTGACACGACCCGGTGCGATGATGTGTCTGTATGACACTGAGTGACTATGACAGGTCAAGGTTTCACTTGTGTTCTCGTGTAATTCCGTCGGTGACTGTGACCAGTGCAATTATACTTGTTAACACATATTGTTCCACAACAACTAAATCAGTGGAACTCACCAGCAGCGTGTAGGTGACCCTTTTTAAAACTAACATGCATTTCAGTTAGGACCGATCCCCCGGAGCCCTACTCCTGCTACGGAGCATTGGGAGTGGGAGCCAGTATCACCCCGCTTACCTTCATCGGAGACTCCTCCTGAGCCTTATATTCCTTCTACCTGGAGTGCTTACTCACTCTCTTCACCTAGTTACCACGAGATACCCACCCATGGCCTCCGACAGACGGCTCGTCGAAGGGTACTTGCACCTGTACCTGTGTTCACACCACCAGTTTCTCTTATCCATCTGAGACCGGTACCTCTAGGGACCCGGCAGAACTTTACTGCCCGTTTCCTTACACCACCTAGGGAGGACCCTTCTCCTTTTCATACTTATGACCGAGGTGGCCCTTCTCGCCCAGTTAGAGAGTCTACACCCCCTGTCTGGGGCATACCAGTTCCTCCTCAGGAGGTACCTGCTCCCATCACTGAGAGCAGTTTGATGGGGCATTTGTTTGAGCATATTTCATTGATGAGGATGGGATGGGATTAGGACGAGTAGCATAGGAGAGCGATGGGAGATTACTTGATCGTCTTGCAGCAGGCGATCATTGCATTACAACAGGGTATGGGTTATGTTCATCAGCACCAGGATCACTTTCAGGCGATGCTGTATGGATGCATCGGTACTATCATAGGCCTGGTGGCAGGTTTTGTTGGTTTGACTTGTTGATTGTGGCGATCTTAGTATGGTTTTCTTTATAGTATAGACAGATAAGATGTATCTTTTGCCCATCCTACCAAGCACTGGGTTATGCCCATGTCGAGGTGGTGATGTAGTCGCAATGTTCTTTGTATTCATGGTTGGTGTTTCTGTAGCATGGCATATGTACGTCACTTCGGTGATATGTTTTGACAGCACATCTAAGCACTGGCCCTTATGTGTTAAGTCTATGTGCAAATTTTGACAGTTATATGATGACAGATATTATTATATATATGATGATGACGTTTTGGGTTATGCATGTTGTTTAATTTATATGCACGATGAAATTGTGGGATATGTGATGTTTGACTATATGACATTAATGCATACATATCAATTGTCTATAATATAATGGCTCTGAAACACGCACCACAAATGACTGAGGCAGAAATCGCGCAAATGATAGCGCAACAGCTTCAGACAGTTATACCCACGATTGTGGCGCAGGTTAGCGCTAGTTTCAATGCTAACCCGCAACCAAACCCGCAAACAGGACCGGTAGGTCAAAACAATAACCAAAACAACGCACAAAACAAGGTTAGACTGGTTTACACGTATAAGCACGTCATGGAATGCAAACCAATGGAATTTAGTGGAACTGAAGGACCAAATGGATTAGTGATTAAGAATAAGCGAAAAGCCCTAGAAAGTAGCCGAGCAGGGGCAGCAACACCGAAGAAGGGGAAAGCAACTAGCCAGAGTTACGCCACGACTACCCCAACTGGTAACGCTAATAACTATAAAGGAAAAGCCCCAAAGTGCAACAAGTGCGCTTTCCACCACTTTGGTAGGTGCCGAACGATGATATGCTCGAGGTGTCATAGAAATGGGCATTTTGCCCGAAACTGTAAGATGTCCATGAAACCAAACCCCAAACCAACTCGTTTCCAACCCCCTAAGTCTCAACCTCTGCAGCAACAACCCCAACAACCAACACAACAGGTTACCTACCCTGTACGTGCCGTGGATGTGGCAGTAAGGAGCATTTCAAAACTAGTTGCCCGAAGTTAGCGCAGCAGATGGCAGGAAGGAATACACACAACCAAGCATCTACCTCGAATGCAACTCGAGGTCGTGCCTTTGCCATGGGGTCTGGTGATGCACGCCAGGATCCCAACGTGGTTTCAGGTACGTTCCTCGTTTCCGATCAATTTGCTTCGGTATTATTTGATACGGGAGCTGTTAGAAGTTATGTTTCCATTGCGTTTTTGCCACTATTGAATATACCTGCTATTGACTTAAAACAACCCTATACCGTCAAACTTGCTAATGGGAAACCGATCATTAGTCACCAACTCATTTGTAACTGCCCTATAACCCTTAACGGTTACCAATTTTCCATTGACCTTTTACCCGTAAAATTGGGCAGTTTTGATGTTGTGGTATGAATGGACTGGCTGTCCAGCCATCGTGCGGAAGTGTTGTGTGATCAGAAGATTGTGAAGATTCCTTTATCCTCGACGGATGCAATCATGGTACAGGGAGAGAAGCTAGGTACCATGCTAAACCTCGTATCTCACCTCAAGGTGTTGAGGTTTATACGACAGGGATATGACCTGTTTTTAGCCAGCGTCACGACGGAGGAACCAACCGAGAAGCGTATTGAAGATATCCCGGTAGTATGTGAATACCCTGATGTGTTCTCGGAGGAATTGCCCGGATTGCCGCCTAATCGGCAAGTCGAGTTTCGCATCGACCTAATACCGGAACGACACCCATTGCCAAAGCCCATATCGTCTTGCACTGTCCGAGATGCAAGAACTATCGACACAGCTGCAGGAATTACTTGATCGTGGTTTCATTCGTCCTAGTTATCCCCCCTGGGGAGCCCCAGTTTTATTTGTGAAGAAAAAGGACGATAGCTTCGAATGTGCGTCGACTACCGAGAGTTGAATAAGGTCACTATCAACAATTGTTACCCTCTTCCAAGGATCGATGATCTTTTTGATCAGCTACAAGGAGCCCGATATTTTTCTAAGATAGATCTTCGGTCAGGTTAACATCAAGTGAAGGTCCAAGAGGACGATATTCCTAAGACAGGGTTTCGAACTCGTTATGGCCACTACAAATTCCTGGTTATGCCTTTTGGGTTAACAAACGCACCTGCTATGTTCATGGACCTCATGAACCGGGTATGTAAACCATACCTTGACAAATTTGTCATCGTCTTCATCGACGATATCTTAATCTACTCCAAGAGCAAGGACGATCAAGAGCATCACTTATGTGCTATCTTGGAGATACTACGGATAGAACAATTGTACGCTAAATTGTCTAAAGTGCGACTTTTGGTTGCAAGCTATGTAATTTTTAGGACATGTGGTGGATCAATACGGAATCCACGTGAACCCAAGCAAGATTGAAGCAATCAAGAATTGGCCGGCGCAGAAATCTCCAAAAGAAATACGCCAATTCTTGGGACTGGCAGGGTATTACCGCCGCTTCATCGAAAACTTCTTAAGTATCGCCCAGTCGCTAAAAGCTTTGACACAGAAGGACAGGAATAACGAACGGGGTGAAGATCAGGAAAGAGCGTTCCAGCTGTTAAAGAAAAAGTTAAGCGAGGCCCCAATCATGACATTCCCCGAAGGCAACGATGACTTTGTCGTATATTGTGACGCATCGCGACAAGGGCTCGGATGTGTCCTTATGCAAAGAAATAAAGTTATTGCGTACGCTTCTAGACAACTAAAGGTGCACAAAAAGAATCACACGACGCATGACTTGGAACTAGTCACCGTTATATTCGCACGAAAGATTTGGAGACATTACTTATATGCTACCAAGTGTACTATATATACGGATCACAAAAGCCTCCAACATATCTTCGACCAAAAAGACCTAAACATGAGGCAGCGCACATGGGTGGAGTTGTTAAATGATTACGACTGTGAGATAAAGTACCACCCGGGGAAAGCTAATGTGGTAGCAGATGCGCTAAGTAGGAAGGATCGAATTAAACCCCTCCGAGTGAGAGCCTTGGGAATGATTGTGCAAACGAGCCTGATAGAGCAAATCCGGAACACGCATATGCAAGCCTTGGAGGAAAGCCAGCTACCCGGTGAAGGATTTCACGGGAATGAGAAAAGTTTTGTGAGGAAAACGGACGAGGTGTTGTATTTCAAGAATCGAGTGTGGATTCCTGCAAGTGCGGAGCTGAGACAGTTATTAATGGGCGAGGCTCATAAATCGAAATATTCGATTCACCTTGGTACAGACAAGATGCACCACGACCTTAAAGAGTTTTATTGGTGGCCGGGGATGAAAAAGGATGTGGCCGAATATGTAAGCCAATGCTTGACTTGTGCTCGAGTCAAGGCCGAGTATCAGAAACCTTCGGGAATGTTACAACAACCCGAAATACCTTAGTGGAAATGGGAACAAATCATGATGGATTTCGTGACCCATCTTCCAAGAACGCCTCATGGTCATGACGCGATTTGGGTAGATAGATTGACCAAATCCGCACATTTTATTCCAATTCATACCACTTATAAGACCGATCAGTTGGCCGAGATCTACACTAATGAGATAGTAGCTAGACATGGTGTCCCGATGGCTATTATTTCCGACCGAGACAACCATTTGTTGGTGCATATGTTTGTTGCCTACGTCATTATGTATTGACTCTGAGTGAATAGGGTTTAATCTGTTAGAAACGAGGCGTATTTAAGTAGTTTGTATGCCAAGTTCGCTCGAGATGGTTTTGAGAAGTCAAGTTCGGCCGAACTTGACTAAGTCAACTTTGCCCGAACTTCATCACTCACCAGCGAACTTGCACCACTATAAATAGGTGCCTTGGGATTTCATTTATAAGGTGGAGAGATTTTGGCACAGATACGGCGAAGCTCTGTCGGATCCGGTTCTCAAATGTATTGAACTTTAGATCAATGAAAACAACCTTTAAATGAGTAATTCTTGTTATTTGGTTAACTTGTCATTAGTTTCCGCCTAATCGGACAATAGATAACAAATTTAGGTTCCCGTGCTGATCGTGGACGTTCCTACAAGTGGTATCAGAGCCTGGTTACCTAAATTTGCTGGAATCAAGACAAGAATTTCTCTATTTCATCTCCAATCTGTCGTTTTTCTTAACATTTTCACATACTTGATGATTTCATGGACAAAATCAGCTAAAAATTGAATATGTCAAGTAAAATACAGTTGTGATAAACCCCTAAGAGTTTAGACATCAAATTCAAACGTTTTGATATCAAAAAGTTGAAAAACCCATGTTTTGGAAACAAGTTTCAGCCGAACTCAAAATCAAGTTCGACCGAACTTGAGTAAAACTTCAGTGTTTTTAATCAAGTTCGACCGAACTTGATAGATTTTTCAAGATTTTTGTTATAAGTTCGACCGAACTTGAAAGAAATTCTAATATGTTTGGTTAAGTTCGACCGAACTTGATCAAATTTCATTGAATTTTTGTCACAAGTTCGCCAGAACTTGAGAATAGTCTTAAATTCACATAAGTTTCACCGAACTTACTTGTTTCTTGAGATCTTTTTACAAGTCCGCTCGAAGTGAAATTTTTCTCAAAATTCATATCAAGTTCGACCGAACTTGAGTTATTGTGATAAAATTTGAACTTTTTCGTATAAGTTCAACCGAACTTGTGAAAAACTTGAAATCAAAAACTGTTTTCACAAAAGTTCGACTGAACTTGTCTGTATCTAATCAATTTTTGAGTGTTTTTTATCGTATTCTCAGATAAGTCTTCAGATTATGGAAGATTTCCACAACGTGTTCGTCTCTCAAATGGCTTCTTCTGCAAATGCTAATGTTCTTGCAGCAAATCAGATGAATATCGACAACGAAATGGGTACTACGTTGAAACCGCCAAAGCTTATGAGCATGGATGAATTTGAAGGTTGGAAGGAAAAGTTTGTGAATTGGATACAAGCGAATCAATTCAACAGCTGGTTTGCAGTTGAGGATGGTTACAAATGGCCAAAGGATGAACGTGATCAAGATCTTCCACTGAACAAGTTTTCAAATATTGACAAAGATAATTATGTTGCTGAGAAGAAAATGATCAGCTTGATACAACAATCAGTGAATGAAGAAATCTTGATATTATTACCAGAATATGATACTTCGCAAGAATTATGGAATTCTCTTTGCGAAAAATTCAAAGGAAGTGATGAAATGATCAAAAGTAAAAAGGTTTTAATCAAGAAAGAATTCGAGATCTTCACGATGATTAAAGGTGAAACAATGAAGCAGATGATCGATAGATACTGTCACCTTATGGTCCAGATGCGGAGACATGATATCAAAACGATCTAATGAAGAGCAAATCGAGAAGCTAGCCGATGCACTTCCAGAAGGAGAATGGACAACATATTTGACGATTCTGAAGAATAGTCCATCTTGGAGACATTTCAAGTTGTCATCCTTCATAGACATATTATAAGGACATGAAATGGAATTGATGAAGATTGCAAAATCAAAGAATGCTAATGTTGTTCAAGATGTTGGTGTCTATTACAAAAGAGGTATTCCAGATACTCTGATTCAAAGCCCGAAAATTCAAAAAGCATTTAGTGCAAATACAAATTCTTCTCCAAGTTAAAGCTCCCCATATGCTGGATATACAAGTGCAAGTTTAAGCTCATCATTTCAAAATCAGGTAAGCCAAGCTAGTTCTGATTCAAATGTTTTCCAATCCAACATAGCAGTTGATTTGAAGAATGTATTTCCTGAAAAGGTGGCTAAACAGCGCATAGCACTTCTTGCTATTGTTCTTGAATCATATGAAAGTCTTGTTGCTGGAAAGATCGGTAATCCAGAGATGACCGCCGAAGATTATGATCAGGTGGACGAAGAAGAATTGGAACTAATGGATATCAAATGGAGCCTTGCATCCATTATCAGAAGAGTTTCCAAATTTGTGGCACTCACTGGAAGGGATATTGGTAACTCAAGTAATAAGCTTGGATTTGACAAGACTAAAGTCACATGCTTCAGGTGTCGACAAAAAGGACACTTCAAACGACAATGCAGCAATCAAGAAGCAAGTGGAAATCAAAACCCTTTCGGCAGCAACAATGAGTACTACAAGAAAGCTCTTCAACACAAGCCATATCCAAAGAGAACACAAGTCGAAGTAGAAGATAAACCTGCAAAGAAAGCCGAACAAGATCTTGTTGCCAATCATGAAGAAGATGGTTTTGACTGGAACAGATACATCGGAAAGAAAACTGGTGTTGCTATGATAGCAGAGTTAGTGGATGAATCTAATACATCATATGCTGATGCTGCTTTGGAAAATGCCATTTTATAAGGTTATAGGCAGAGAGCTGAGGAAGAAGAATTAGCTTACCTTGAGATGCAAAGGCAAGAAGCTTTGAAATAAGAGGCAGAAAAGGTAAAAGTTGAGGTAAAAATGTCTTAAAAGGAAGTTGTGAGAATTGTGGAGGTTGAAAAACCTTGCACAAAGTGCGCAAGTCCTTGTGAACCATGTCTTGATAAAGTCAAAGTCATAAGAGAATTGACTGTACACAACGAAAACTTTCGTTATGATTACAGAACCATAAAAGAAGCTTATGACAAAATATCAAGCAAATATAAATATGTTGATAATGCTAATCGTGAGCTAAATGCTAATGTCAAAATGTTAAATGCAACTATAACTGAAAAACAAAAGTCAATTAACATGTACATTAATACAATTGCTGAGACAAAACGTGAGCTTCACAACATAAAGATAGAAACGGAACGGGTAAGACAGCTTCTAAAGAGCTACACCACAAACGCATATGTCATTGATCACATTTTACCTATGATTAAATCGGAGGAAATAGTGATAAATCAAAGCATAAAGAATACGGAAGTGTTCCTCCACCACTTCTTGCAAGTTATTCCTGTAAGAAAGATGATGAGATTGAAAAGGCATTTAATTTACTCATTTTGTCAGAAAAGAAAAATAAATTGCCTGAAAACATTGACGTAGACTTTACGAAATCAAATGATGACAACGAAGCGGTGGTAAAAAATGTGGTTAAAAATGTGTTGGGAAATGATTCTGATGGCAGCTGCTCTAAAAGTGCCAAATCAAGTTTAGAAAACTCGGAATCACAATCTGAAGATGACGATGCATCATCAGAACATGATCTAAGTGATGATCCTAATGTTGTCATGTACAAGATTAAGGAATCTGATAGATTGTACTTCGATGATAGTTTTCCGATTCGGAACGTGAAAGAGGATCTACTTGATAAATTTTCAAACTTGTAGAAGTTTCATCAGATGATCTTGAGAAAAACGAGAAAAGATTTTACTCAAAACCCAAAAGGAATGCTAATAATTATCGAAAGTTTGGTGGTGATTTTCCTGAGAACAGGAGAGCAGGATTGGGTTTAGAGGAAAGTGAAGAGAACCGAGAAAGAATCAGAAGTCGTCATTTCATGAATACAAAGGTAAATACATGAAGTTTGTATATGGGACGAATACGGTTCAAGAAGAAGATATGATCGGTAAGAAATCGAACGATGAATTCAAAAAGGAGAAAGAATTTCGGGACAAGGCTAAAACCAAGTCCACAAGTGGAGTAAAACCTACTAGTGGAAATGCTACTGATAATCAGACTTGCTTTTAATGCAATATTGTTGGTCATATTGCTCGCAAGTGTCTGAATCTAAAGCCTGTGTTTCCACGAAGAAAAACTTGGTCAAAAGATGAAAAGCTAAAACAACCAGAGATTGTAAAATCTGTTAAAGAGTCAAATAGGAACTATGAGTCTAAACAAGAAGAGAAACCTAAAACTGTGACAAAGTTTGAAAATAGAACATTTGAAAAAGGTGAAACTTTAAGGTTTAATGAAATCAAAGATTCTAGGTTCTATATCAAGAAAGCGAGAAGCAAGCTACAATCTTGGGTTGCTAAGAAAAAGCTTTCATCATCTAAAAAACCAAAGCCAGTTGCTGACAAAACCGAAAATGTCAAATTAACCGAGTCAGTAATCAAACAAACGAATAAAGAAAAGAAACAAAATGTTTTTAGAATCGACATTGGACGAAATGTTTGATGATAATTTTGATTATGATGAAGAGTTAGAATATGGTTATGATGCTTATCAGTACAAACCCAAAACCAAAAAGGTTTGGGTTTCATTTTTCAAATAGTTGATTTGTTGTGCAGGAGGCCCAAGATCCACAATATCAAAGTTGATACAGGATAGTGGAGCTCCATGAGTATTTAACTTATCTAGAAAGTCATAATCTTTGACGTTTTTGAAATTACAAGTGGTTGAACAAGAAAAATTGAAAAGAATGTTTAAAAATTTGTGAAAATCCACACCGTTAAACAGAACACCGATTGTTATACTAAAAAATCATTTAAAATTGATTTCCTACAAGTGATTCTTACAAGTGGTTTTTACAAGTTGAGGTTAACAAAGTTTAATGGTTTGTTCTGTTGACAAGTGATGATGCAGAAGTTGAAAAAAAAGGATCGGACGACGAGTTCTCGTGTTCCACATTAGTTTGTTACATTTTTAGAAGAATTTCTTAAAACCTAAAATCCAAAAATATGTTTTTGATTTTAGGGAGAGTAAGAAAATTTGAAAATTTTAGAAAAATCAAAAACATATGAAAAAGTTGAAAATTCAAAAACATTAAAAATTCAAAATGTACAAAAACATTGAAAAAGACAAAAAGAATTTGGTTGTCAAAAAGGAAATGATAGTACATCAGTAGACTATCACAGTATGCTAAAAAATTGTGAAGTTTAAAAGTGATAAACAAGTCTTACTGTGGATGTGTCGATAGGCTTTACACGTTCAGTAGATTGTTTCCGGGATATAAACTAAATTTTACAACTGCTTAATCTTGTGGGCTAACACATCTTGGATATGTGGACTTAGTACTCTGAAGTTTCAATTGAAGGGTTGCCTGATTCTGAGATACGAGGTCTTTATAGATGATTGATATCTGGGGTATTATACAAGTTCTTCTGATTTTGCGGAAGCAATAGCCTAGAACTTTTATAATGCTTTTGCTAAAAATCTCAAATTAGCATGCAGAATTTGAAAAGTATCGAAAGATCTAATCATTTGCAATGCTTAAAAGATTCCTTAAGTGGAACACACCTTAAAGACGAGCCTTCATATCTTTATCTGTACGGTAGTACTAACCTGAGCTCTCAAGGTCTCGCACAACCCAGATACAGATATCAATTACGCTATATTCACTTGTAAGATGAAATCTAGGGAATCTGGATTCGGGAGTATATTCAATAAGTGGGAAACACAGTTAAGTCAAGTTTCTTAAATCATATTCTAACATATCTTGGAACAATTGAGGAACGTTGAAAAGTTTAAGTGGACAAACATATTGACAATCTAAGTAAACGAGTTTAAAACTTAAAGTCTCAAAAAGGTCAACGGTATTGGTGATATGTCTCAAACAACTGATATGATGTAAATATCACAAAAATATGTATGTAAATATGTTTGTACATACTATACTTTACTTATTAAAAATTCTGTAAATACTTTACTTGCTTCTCAAAATAAAAATCAAAAAGATTTTCAGTGTGTTTTAGCATAAATTTTCTAAAATACAAAAAGATTTTGTTTCTACATTAGTTTCAATAAGCTGGATAAAACATTGTCAAAAGATTTCAGAAAGCTCAAAGCTAGGGGGAGGTTGAAGTCTAAAGATCAAAGCAAAGGGGAGTCTGAGACTAAAGCTTAAAGCTAGGGGGAGCATGTTAATTAAAAGTTTTATCAAGACAAAGCTCAAAGAAAGAGGAAGAGGATATAAAGATAAAGATGATAAAATTTATTCAAGAACTAAAGATTGGAAGACTCAGAAGATTTTAAAAGTCAAAATGACTACGGCAACATCCAAGGGGGAGTCTGTTGGTGCATATGTCTGTTGCCTACGTCATTATGTATTGAGTCTTAGTGAATAGGGTTTAATTTATTAGAAACAAGGTGTATTTAAGTAGTTTGTATGCCAAGTTCGCTCGAGATGGTTTTGAGAAGTCAAGTTCGCCCGAACTTCATCACTCACCAGCGAACTTGCACCACTATAATAGGTGCCTTGGGATTTCATTTGTAAGGTGGAGAGATTTTGGCACAGAGACGACGAAGCTCTGTCGGATCCGGTTCTCGAATGTATTGAACTTTAGATCAATGAAAACAACATTAAAATGAGTAATTCTTGTTATTTGGTTAACTTGTCATTAGTTTCCGCCTAATCAGGCAATAGATAACAAATTTAGGTTCCCGTGCTAATCGTGGACGTTCCTACACCATTTTACCTTGCGGTATTGGCAGAAGCTACAAGAAGCTTTGGGGACGCGGATCGATCTAAGTACTGCTTACCATCCCCAAACCAACGGTCAATCGGAACGCACGATCCAGACACTAGAGGACTTGCTTCGTGCTTGCGTCCTGGATTTCGGAGGAAGTTGGGACAAGCATCTCCCACTAGTGGAATTTTCATATAACAATAGTTACCACAGTAGTATCCAAGCAGCCCCGTACGAGGCACTTTATCGTCGGAAGTGCCGATCACCACTTTGTTGGGCCGAAGTGGGTGACACTCAACTAGCGGGATCGGAGCTGGTACAAGAAACGACTGATAAGGTCCATCAGATTCAGAACCGATTGAAAGCTGCCTAGAGTAGGCAAAAGAGCTGGGCTGATGTACGTAGGAAACCATTATCGTGCAAAGTTGGTGAACGAGTATTGTTAAAGGTATCGCCATGGAAAGGCATTATCCGATTTGGAAAGACCGGAAAGTTAGCACCATGATACATTGGGCCATACGAGATCCTAGCCAAGGTAGGTCCCGTAGCTTATCGATTGAAGTTATCACCTGAGCTTAATCCCATTCATAATGTCTTCCACATTTCAAACTTAAAGAAGTTCTAACCAAGCGAAGCCACTCAGATACCTTTGGAATACATACATGTCGACAATAGGCTCCACTTTGCGGAAGAACCCATAGAAATAGTTGATGGCAGAGTTCCCTGAATATACCTGGGAACGGAAGGATGAATTCCGTAGAAAATATCCTCACCTCTTCCCCAGCTTGACAAAGTAAATTTTGGGGACGAAATTTCTTAACCAGGGGAGACTGTGATACCCATGACGAAACCAAGTACACCTTAATGGGTCCTAAACTTTAAGCATGATTAAAACACTAATTGCGCGTAAACTTTACAAACTTGCATGACTTGTGGGCTATGCTAAACAACCTCCGTTATGTTTCGGGGGAATCCGAGAGCACGTCATGATTAACATGATACTATCAAGGACCAACGATGCAAGGTTGGTGTCCTTTTGACAACGTGTTAAACGGGGACTTGACGTTTAACAACGCATTAAATATTCGACTGTGATTATTAGGCCAACGATAGGGCCCTTTATGATTCTAAGTTCACGAAACATTTCGATTATGTGCCATAGACTATGACATAAGATTAGAAACAAAATGAAGCTCGGGCATGCAAAACGAGACGGTTCCCGTTTTGGGAAACGTTTTGTTTTCATAGCGACGAAAGACAAACCAAACATGCAAGGAATGGGCAATCAAGCCTAAAAACACTTGAACTAACATAATATGAGGCTTTTAGGATTAAAACATAACCGTGCTCGGGTTTCGAGACGGTTATGCTCAGTTTTTAAAACCGAGTCTTTTGACAGTAAGAACGAAAAAAACAGAGCCCGTTTTGCAAATCGGAGACACGTACGGGACCTGAAAACGAACCTAAACGCAAAACCAAAGATAAACATCATCGTTTAACGCGCGATACGACGCACGAGGTGGCCCAAGTGGACCCCACTCCAAACCCCCCCTTTTATATTCTTTTTTTCTTTTT
Source organism: Scalesia atractyloides (assembly GCA_947069175.1). NCBI lineage: Eukaryota > Viridiplantae > Streptophyta > Magnoliopsida > Asterales > Asteraceae > Scalesia > Scalesia atractyloides. The sequence goes on from CAMTDV010000015.1 coordinate 42,869,532, forward strand.
TTCCTTTTTATTCTCATTTTAATTCCAAAAATCCACAAGTTTTCTCACAAATTCTACCATAACCATCTTCTTCTTCAGCTGATCATCTTCCTATCATACCAAAATCGAAGGTATAATCAATTTTTCATAAGGTTTTTATTATTATTTCTCGATTAAATGCGATTTATAACCGAAAAACTCACTTTAATCCATGGATTTTGGTGTGGTGATGTAGAGTATTGACAGGAGTGTCCACGTAAAATTTTAGAATTTTGGGAATTTTCTACGATGTTTGGTGAATTTTTTACTGTTTTATAAAAACAAATCCAGAAAAAATACCAAACAGGGGCAATAAATTACCAATTTTTTCATGAACACTAAGAAACATATAAGAAAAGTTCTAGGAAGTTTCAGAGTACATTGGTTAAGTTTTGATTTGGATTAAAATCCACGTTTTTTAGAGTTTTCGGTAGCCGGAAACGCACCGAAACGAAATCGGAAAAATCTCGAATTTTTATGAGAAGTTCCTGGACATGTAAGGGATGTTTTGGAATTTTTGGAAATTTTTGGACCGCTGGTGATAATTAATGTTAAGTATTTGGGTAAATATTGTTTTACAAATAATTTATTTAAATAGAGGAAAGGCCAAAATAAATTCCCAAATTATTTTCTCATATTCTACAGATTTTTATTTAATTTCTAGATTAAATGGGAATTTATGAAAATAAAAATGGGTGATTGTAAATCAATTTCGGCAGTTTACCATATAACGAACCTGCCGGAACCGGGAGCTGACCCAACCCGACAAATACTAAAACTGGGACACCGGGAGTATTCCGGGAGATTCCCGGGCAAATTGGACACTAAGGGGTGTGTCCTAAGACAGTTCGGGAGAATTCCCGTCGGTGAAAACGAAAACTCAAATTTGGGCAACTAAGACTCCCCAAACACTCAAATTCTCTTGATGAAAAGTTAATCATTCTTAAATAACCACGTGTTGGCACTATTGGTATTCCCGTACCATTACCCGAACACGTTAAACTACTAACTTTGGATGGCACGCGAAACGGTGCCCGGAAGCCAAACTGAAAACTAATACTACCCTGATCTCCATCACCATACCAGTGTCCTATACACTCAATCCGGGGTGAAAACTCCTGACCGAATCCAAGTTATAATAATTACCAACTTAGATACTGATTTGAGTCCATACTTGCATGTGTGTTATTAAAGTTGATCCAGTTGCTTATCACTCTTGTATTGAGACCGCTACTCGCACAGTGAGTTCACTTCCCCGCTTTTAAATTGTTCTACTGTTTTCTGGGGACTTGTATGTTAAAATATGTTTTAGTTACACTATGTTGGGAGTGAGTTTCACTCCACCACTTTTAAACAGTGTTATACTGTTTTTTTTGGAGTGACTTGCATGTTACGAAACTGCGTTAATTGCACCAACTGTGATGATGTGAACTATCTAACACACGAACACCCTCCCCTCTACAAGTGATTAATATAAGCCGTGAGCAGTGGATAGTACTATTGGTCTGACAAACCCAGTTGAGGTCGGATGGTGCGATGCCGACCACAAGTCAACTGCACTTGTCCTCATGTGGTTATGTTGTTAGGCATAACTGCAGGGGAACATTGAACTGCTTGTGATGCAGTTGGTGGGAAGTGTCTGGGGTGACACGACCCGGTGCGATGATGTGTCTGTATGACATGGAGTGACTATGACAGGTCAAGGTTTCACTTGTGTCCTCGTGTAATTCCATCGGTGACTATGACCAGTGCAATTAAACTTATTAACACATATTGTTCCACAACAACTAGATCAATGGAACCACCAGCAGCGTGTAGCTGACCCTTTTTAAAACTAACATGCATTTCAGGTAAGACTAAGCAGGAATAAGGGTTGTGCGTGTGGATGACTTGGGTAGAAAACTATAGCAGAATAAGAGTTGTAGTGGCTCATAGTTCCGTACTTAAACTTATGGTTTATAATATGATACTTTATGTATATTGTAACTGAGGTTCCCTTTTTATGTGATATCATTTTTTTAAATTATGGGGAATTACCATGTGTCTGCCGCACCCTGCAATTGTCTTCCGATGCGAGTCGGGGTGTGACATATTCTTATCACCGCATCAATTCTTTTTTCCCTTGTGATTGTGTGTGGATTGTAAGAGATAAGAGGAGAGTTTTGGGAAGAGTTCAAGTCATGGAGAAAGATAAAAGACTCGCATTTATACTTTTTTTTAGAGAGAGGGGGCATAGCTAGTTGAATTTTAAAATAACAGAATAATTGAGGTAATTTAACCGTTTAAGTTTATAAAAATAGTTAACTTTATAAATTTCTAAATTTTCTTTTGTACAAGTTTAAATATATTTAATTCTATATCTTTTTTAATAACCTAAAGAAAAAGTCATGACCGACCATGAAGGTGCCATTTTCACTCGGAGTGAATTGTATTAGATTATGTTTTATCTCTAATGGAAGAGTCAAATCATAAGATAAAAGTATATAGTAAAAATTAAATTAATTAAGCATGTCTAGACATGTTGACAAATTTTAGCACATCATGTTATTAAAATCACCGACCAACCTATCATATGATATCAGTCTGAACAGAAAACCCACTGATCAGCCATTTGATTGTTTTCATGATAAAGTTTCCATTTTGGTTGTTGAAATTCAACCCTTCAGTAATTAACTAAAAAACATGTCGCACATTGGAACTGAACGGGGAAAAGAAGTTGGTTTATTAAGGTTGTTATGCGTTGGGCAATCGTGTTCATAAGAAGGAGATACGGTTGGCATCTCCCTAGACAGGGATGGGAACAACTTTCGAGCTTACTTGTTATGACACATCTAGTTAAGGTACCCACTTTGGTGGATCTATTTGAAAACTGTTTGTTAAATTGTCTCAAAGAAATTGTAGCATTTGATAGAGTCTGATGTGCAATGCAATGACGATACCATCCCATTATGCGCATGTAATGCGGTTTATGTGCTCTGGTGCAATGTCTTATGCAGATTACTAGTATTTGAACAAATCAACATCTTATCTAGTTGACTAGTATTTGAAAAAACTAGACGTCAATTAATGGGCCTAATTGAACTAATGTGACCATTGATTGCACAAATCTGAAAAAGATTGACCAATATAGGTGTGGGTAACTAAACCAAGAGTTAAGTATACTCATAGTCCTTATGGTTTGCAGAAAGTAACGATGTCAAGTATTAATAGTTTAAAGTTATATTCGAAGGGTTTAACTTTTGATTTTTTACCAACTTGAGGTACTAAGTGTCATACCCCAACCGATGGCAGAATCATTGGGGCAGACGTAATAGATTGCTCGAGACTTCATAACACTAACGTGACTAGTATTTAATAAACGAATTTTCATTTCATTGCTAACATTGAGTATTTGTTTTAATAGAATTACAACAAGTTTGAAACAAAATAAAGTACATCATGAATTGTATGGCTAGTCTATAAACATAAATTAACGTTTGGTGCGTTTCTAGGCATCCTACTAAATTCCATGCATCATCATCATAATCCCGCAAATACGTTTAAAGTATAGTTCAATACAAAGGTATTGGCGAGCATACAAGTTTTAATATAGCATAAGTATGAAAAGGTTTAAACGAATCCACATGGCAAAAATAGTTAACTGGATTAATATACCAAGGCATGCAACTATATATTGTCAACCAAAAGATTACCGCTAGTATAAGCTTATCGTCGCAACAATAAGTCCAATATGAATAACTTAACATGACCTCAAGAATATGGGCGGTGCGTTTCTCCTATAGCGCTATGCATGTTAAGGGGGGGGGGGGGTTTAAACAAAGTTAATGACAAGTATACCACATAAGAATGTTCCAAGAATACAAATCAAGTATCACGTATTTAAGCATGCATGATTGGATTGTTTGTGTTCGCATAAAGTATGAGTGATTGCGTGTGTTTAATAGTATGGCGTATTGCACCCAAAAGTGAAAAAAGAAAAAGCGGTCAAGTATGCTCACAAGTTTTGCAATGCTTCCCGATTATCCTAGTATCGACGAGTTGATGAGAAAAGGAGGATGAAGGTGGGTGAGTATTCGGGAGGATAACGGAAGATTCGGATTTCGAATGTAAAGTATGCAAAAGTATGCATTCGAAAGTAATTATCTAGACTTAAACACTCGTTTTTGACACTATAAGTCCCATAAGGAATGATGTGGTTTCATGGGTCGAATTGCCCATTAGAATCATAACGAGAGATTCAAGTATTAGATAATATAACTTACTACCATGAGAAATAACCATGTTAATGTCATGGATTCGGTTATGTGTAGTTTAATATATATTATATAGTTTATAGTAAGTCTATCATAAGTATCATAGATGTCATGTAAGGCAAGCATGGAGGTTTAACCTTATTGTAAGATTCACCAATACACAAATTGTCACAAGGACAATTCGGATGGTCATGAATGAAATAAAGAAATATACAACTTCTTACGATACTAAGTGGCCAAGTAATCATCAACCCGGGTTTCCACTTCCGACATGGAAACAGTTAACTAAGTGTCGGCGGTTAAACGTTGCTAAGTTACCTTTAGGTCTAGCAAACCACTTAGGATAGCAAAGTGAAATCATCAAGTGAGGTGGTAGATTGAAAGGTAGGATAGCCAAGGCTTCCAAGTAATCACACGTTTACCAAAACACAAGTCTTGTCATAAGGACAAGCTTGGATGGTTTCAACACTTGTGGGTTAGAAACCCTTTACAAAACAAAAAGTTTCGAGGCAATTATCACCTTCGAATTTGTATGAATCCGTCTTGGTCAAGCTCACTAATCATGGACTTGATTAGTTGCATAATAGCCATAAGTTGGAATGAGAAAACACGAGTTTAATAAAAGTTGTAAAGATTTCTTCCAAAATAGGAAGCTTGGACCTCAAATGTGGTGAGGTTCCACCTTAGCTTGCCATGGCAAACTTGTGGAAACCTTCCTAGAGGTTATCCAAGAAGTTTAGAACATAAAAGAAAGAAGAAAAGAGGAGTAAAAGAGAGAAGAAGTGAGTGGAAACTCACTGTGAACAACTTGAGTTCACTATCCTGCAACTTGAATACTTGAGAGGATAAGAAAAATTAAGAGTGATTTGTGTGTGGAAAAGATATAGAGTTAAAGGGAGGCTGGTATTTATAAGCTAAAATTAGGGTTAAGCATTTAATAAAAGTTGGTGGCAGTTTATAGTTGATTAAAGAAAAACAGAAGCTTTTAGAAGCTTCTGTGGGGTTTTGCGTAAATAGTTCCGTGGGCGAAACACTTGTAGGGGCGAAAGACCTGAAAGGGGCGAAGGATATTTTTCATGGGGGTGAGTTGGGGCAAAGAACCCCTTTTGGTTGGTTCTTCGTGAGGAAAAAGGGTGAAGAACCCTTTTGAGTTTCTTTTTTTATTCCTTCATGAGGGAAGGGGAAGGTGAAGAACCTAGGGGTGCAGAACTGCTTCTTTGTTGCTAAGGTTCTTCGTGAGGGTGAAGAACCTAGGGGTGAAGAACCTAAGGGGTAAAGAACCTAGGGGTGAAGAACTGCTTCTTCGTGGCTAAGGTTCTTCATCAAGGTGAAGAACCTAAGGGGTGAAGAACCTAAGGGCGAAGAACCCTTGACAAGGTTCTTCGTGAGCCACATTCCTTTTTATTTTATTATTATTATTATATAATTAATATTATTATTATATTACTATTAGAATGTAACCACATAATTAATAGTTATCAAGCACATATAGGTTTTGAGTACAAGTATTCGAGTATGGGTTAAGTGTATGTAGTCAAGATTGATAACGTGTATCCCAAGTATGTAATATGTTATAAAAAAAGAATCTCATTATGATCAAAGTCTCAGATTACAAGGTTGAGAGTACAATGCGAATACAAAATGATAACTGATGTATTGCAAAATACATCTATTTATCGTGTACAGTTTGTATAGTTTTTGTTAGTGTAAGTTTCGTTTTAATTAGAATATGCGTACTTCTGATCCAATTGTGTTTTACGGATCTTTGATGATAGAAACAGTGGAAAAGTGCAAGAAACGAAGGAAAATGAGCAGACATCAAGTTCTAGAACATTTTGGAAGGCTTGGGAGTTGAAACGCATCAAAAAACATCATTAGATGCCCTCTGGCGGGCCGCGAAAGGAAATCAGATGCGCGAGTTTGCCGGATTTCTACACTGTGGCGAGCCGCGACCCGCATCCCCTATCCCTCTTGCACCCCGCGAGAGGATTGTTTTTACAGAAAAATTCGTATCTGGCAGGGGTTTTAGCTTTCAAAAAGTATATAAACATCTTTTAATCATCCCATAACCCTAAGTTATGAATTAGGAAGCTTTGGACGAATTTTGGAGATCTTTGCAAGCGTTTTCAAGTGCTCGGAGCTACCAGTTGAAGACTTAAAGATTACGGAATCATTCGTGTTGCAAACTTGTTGCTCGGGTGTCTTAACTTTCGTCTCTTTCTTGGACTATGTTTCGTTTTCTTGAGAATACTTTCTTTTTGATGTTTTCGATGACTTTGATTGGCTAAAATACATGTACTACCTTGATGGATGAATGGTTTGCTTAAGTTTTGTTTTTTTATATGGATAGTTACTATTAATGGATTGTTTACGTATTGTAGGGACTTGATTATTGATTAGATGTGTTTGCATGCTTAATATTGTTTGAATGTTGTTTATTTCTTCGCACAATTCTTGGTGACGGTCTTTATCACATAATAGAGTCGTGCTATGTCACACCCCAACCGTTGGCGGAAACATCGAGGCGGAACGAAATAGATTGCTCATTGCTCACAATGCTAACGGTGACAATAATTAATTAATCCAAGATACATTTCATTCATAAATTGTCATTACAATACATGGAAACATCAAATAAACATAACAACATTTGACAAAATTTGATACAACATTAATAAACCCAACGTCTATGTGTGTATCTAGCCAACCTATAACATATTTTAAAATAGAGTTCAATGCAAAAGCAAAGGCGAGTACACAAGTTTAAGCATAAGCATACTTATACGAATAAAGTTAAAACGAATCCACATGATACTAAGTTTATACGAGAGCATTATACATGGCATGCAATATTTCTAGTCAAACCCCTTGTTAACGCAAATTACGATATTTGAACATGGCCTCTAGATGTCACACCCCAACTTGCAGTTGAAGAAAAAAATACGGGATGTAACAGACACCTCTAGTACAAGCACATTGTTTATAAAGACACTACATTTTATTACGTACCAACCGTTGATTACATACTACATGTATGTTACAAATGCGTGTTCCCATGAACCACATAAGTCTTCTAAGCTGCATGCGTCTATATCAGGATTCGTCTACAAACACGTCTTGAACAACATACATGGATCACATCAATCTCAAGTTACCTGAAATGCATGTTAGTTTTAAAAAGGGTCAGCTAAACGCTATGTGAGTTCCACTAGTTTTGTTGTTATGGAACAATATGTATTAACAAGTTTAATTGCACTGGTCACAGTCACAGTTATAGTCACAGATTGCCCAATGGAATTTCACGTGCGTACAAGTGAAACCTGACTATTTCCCCAGGGTTGTGTCACCCAGACACTCCCGGTCCACCAACTGTGTCACGTGCAGTTCAACGCCCCCAGGTAGTTATGCCTAACACATACCCAAAAGTTGGACGAGTGCAGTTGCTTGTGGCCGGGCATCGCACCCTCCGGCCTCAACTGGGTTTGCATTAATCACTTGTAATGGGGGTATTCATGAGTTAGGTAATTCACATCGTCCCCAAGTTGGTGCAATTAACACAATTTATAACATGCAAATCACTTCAGAAAACAGTAACACAGTTTAAAAGTAGTGGAGTGAAGCTCACTCCCAAGTTGGTGTAATCAACACAATTTGTAACATGTAAGTCCCCAGAAAACAGTAAAACAATTCAAAAGTGGGGAAGTGAAAACTCACTGTGCGAGCGGTGATCTCAACGCAAGAGTGATCAAGCAACTGGAACAACTTTAATAACCCACATGCAAGTATGGACTCAAATTAGTATCTAAGTTGGTAATGGTTATAACTTGGATCTGGTTATGAGTTTTTACTCCAGATTGAGTCTATAGGACGCTGGTATGGTGATGGACGTCAGGGTAGTATTAGTTTTCAGTTTGGCTTCCGGGCACTGTTTCGCGTGCCAACCCAAGTCAGTAGTTTAACGTGTTTGGATAATGGTACGGGAATACCAATAATGCTAACACGTGGTTATTTAAGAATGATTAACTTTTCATCAAGGGAGTTTGAGTATTTGGGGAGTCTAGATTACCCAAATTTGAGTTTCCATTTTCACCGTCGGGAATTCTCCCGAATTGTCTTAGGACACACCCATAGTGCCCAATTTACCCGGGAATCTTCCGGAATATTTCCAGTGTTCCAATTATAGTATTTGTCGGGTTGGTTTAGTTCCCGGTTCCAGCAGGTTCGTTATACGGTAAACTGCCGAAATTGATTTAAAATAACTTAGTTTTAATTCCATAATTCCCTTTAATCTAAATTTGAATAAAAATCTGTAAATTTTTATATATCTTAGTAAAAATCTGGATTATGGGAAAAATTTCTAGGAATTTATTTTGACATTTTACTTATTTAAATAAATTAGTTATAAAACCATTTTTAACTACATATTTACCATTAAATACCATCAGTGGTTCAAAAATTCCAAACAAATTCCAGAACACCTTTTACATGTCCAGGAACTTCTCACAAAATTTTGAGATTTTTGCGATTTTGTTTCGGTGCGTTCCCGGCTACCGAAAACTCGCAAAAACGTGGATTTTTAACCCAAATCAAAACTCAACCAATGGGCTACGAATTTTCCCAGAACAGTCCCCATATGTTCCTTAGGGTCTCTGTAAAATTTGGAGATTTATTGCATTCGTTTGATAATTTTTCCTAAATTCTTTCTGTAAAAAAGTTAAAAATTCACCAAAAATCATAGAAATTTCCAAAAATTCTAAAACTTTACGTGGCCCTTCCTGACAATATCCTACATCACCACACCAAAAAATATAGAAAATTCCAAGTTTCACGGACCAAGGTATAGCTAAAACAAGATTCTTCCTATCCTTGTTTCGGTTTTCAGATGGCATACCTAGCGAAAGCTTCGTTTCAAAGCACTTCTTGAGTTCAAAAAGGTGTAGGAGCTATATTCAGTACCTACACATCAAGTACAACCCAAATATGCTAGAACTTAGATCAATCAAGCTTTATTTCATTGTTTTTCGGTTAATCGAATAGTTAAGCGATTTTTGTCGAATAGGTGTTGATTAGGATATCAAACCCCAAAGATTTGTGACCATGGCTGCCATATAGCACCAGGGGAATACCAAGGTCTTCTTAGTCAGCCCATAAACATGTTGAAACCTTCAAAAATCTTGGATTAAAATGAGTTTTTCGGATAGAAAACGCGTTTAATCAAGAAAACAAGGTTAAAACTATATGAACAAAGGTTTATACCTTTGATTGGAAGTTGTTAAGATGAAATTCAGCTGGATTTTCTTGTGTTCATGGCAGATTTTTGAGAGAGAAATGGATTTTTTCTTGAATTTAATGAAAATAAAATGGAAAAATAAAAATATATATATGGGGGCTCCATGTGGGCAACCTCATGCTTCGTCTTTTCGTGTTAAAAGATGATGTTTATCTTCCATTTACGTTTAGGTTCGTTTTCGGGTCCCGGACGCGTTCTCGATTTGGCAATGGGCTCTGTTTTTCGTGTTCATACTGTCAAAAGACTTGGTTTTAAAAATTGGGCATAACCGTCTCGAAACCCGAGCATGGTTACGTTTTAATCTTAAAAGTCTCATATGACGTCGTTTAAGTGTTTTTGAGCTTAATCGATCATTCCTTACACATTTGGTTGCCTTATGTTATGCTAAGAACGAAGGCGTTTCCCCAACTGGGAGCTGCTTCATTTTGCGTGCCCGGGCTTTGATTATTTTCAAACTTATGTCACAGTCTATGACACAAAACTAAGCTTTTTCTGGAACTCGAAATCTTAAATGATGCCACCGATAACCTAATAATCAACATTAAAGGTTTACTGCGCTGTTAAACGTCAAGTCTCCGTTTAACACGTTGTTCAAGGCTAAGGATGCTAACCTCACATCGTTGGTCCTTACTAGTTTCATGTCAACCATGACGTGCTCTCGGATTCTTCCGAGACATTACAGATATCGCTTAGCATAGCACACAAGTCATGCGTGTTTACTAATACTTATTCCCAGAGTCGTCAGTTCATTTACGACTTTGTCTTGTCATGTAGGTGAGCATAATGTCACTGTAATGTTTTTGTTAATTACTATGCATATACTCCCATTATAGTCAGTGTATCATTTTCCAGAATTCGTATCATCACACATAATACATATCACGTCTGGTTACCACGGACTTGTACCAATCAAAGTTTACCGGGATTTTTCAAAATTGTCACTGTCTCCCACGGTTAAAAGAATTTCGTCCTCAAAATTCCGTTTAGTAATCCAGTGGAGAGCTCCGTATTTATATTCGTGTCAGTCATTTGACAGACAAGTATGTTTTTGCTTTTCGTTTAGTATCATCATCGTACGGAGATGATAATTGTGCTACATAGTAGTAGTGTAATTTGTCCATCCACAATTCCTACGTATTGTTAAGAGTAATGTATGTCATCACTTCTAATATGAAAGTGAGAGTGTTGTTGGACTCACAGTAGGATATGAGTTTCATGTTCAGCTTATAGCTGACTGCAATTATGATGTTTTCTTCACATTCATTATTTTCACCATTCAGACACCATAAGTTTCATTTACGAATTTGTACATTAGTTCTAGCACACCTCCTATAAAGGAGGGGTATGGGTACTTTCCCAGGGTTCGTTGCGATCGTCGCAATGGTGAGTACCATGCTTCGCATGTTTGTGTAAAGGGAATAATTTGGTTTCACCGAGTTGTGAGTGAAAGTCTTCCCTTGCTGTCGTGTACGTGGGTATCTTCGGTTAATGCTAACCGACCACGAGAGTCCCTACTCTATGGTAGAGAGTAAGAAAAAGAAAGGCTTTTAAGAGCCTACGGCTGCCATAAGGCGAGCATATACACGAGTAACAACGAATTTGCACACTTACATCAATGGTATGCCTGCACTACTCACCAGTAGTCTGATTACGTCGCAAGGATATGAAAGTTCCACAATATGTAGGGCCAACCTCGATGCTTAGGAACCTAAATTTGATATCTAACGTCCATAATAGCGAAAATATTACGTCGTGTTTACCAATAGACAAGATTTAATCAGTTAATCATCAGTTTCATTGATTAAACGTTGAGATTACAAACTGACAGAGCTTCGCCTCTACGATGCCAAAGTTACAAATGAATGAGACAAGCTAGATATTTATAGAGACACAAGTTCGCCCTAGGGGACACAAGTTCGCCCGAACTTGCATAAGCAAGTTCAGCCGAACATGCATTTACATGTTGAATTATGGGCGAACTTGGCTAATACATTCATAAATACTTCCTATACCTAGCCTATTCGGCTCAATACAATACAGACTCGATATAAGATTAAGACATAGACATTATGCACCAATAGACTCCCCCTTGGATATCGTCTTCGTCTTTTATCAGTCTTCAAAACACTGTCTTCATATAAACATTAACGCACACGACCGAAGAAGTTCTTGAACGACTTCCTTCGTCGTTCTTGCTTTGGATCAGGCGTTTGATCAGTTGGCGGTGGTCTTTTAAAATTAGCCATTCTTAGAGAACTTTGCCTTACCGCTTTTTCCATTCTTTCTTTAATCGCCTCATTTCTATTTTCCTCCTTTAAAAACTCAACTCTCTCCAGATCCCTCCACTTCATTTGCCACATCTTTCTAGAATTGACTTCGCGCGCATAACAAACGTTCACAACCTTTTGAAACTGCATCGCTTGTATCTTTTCTCGTTCTTCAAAAACAATCTTGTTATAGAACAAGCTTTTGATGTCTTCTCTCGAGCAGTTCACAAGCCACATAGGATCTAGAATCCTTATCATCCTCCATAAACCCCTCATGCCCTGATAACCCATCACTTCAACCCGTTCTTTGGTAATATCCAGATGTTCTTCAAACTTCAGCACGATAACAGCTTCACACGTAGCTGGATCTATTTGCCACCACTTGAACAAAGGATAGAAGTCTTGTTCAATCGGCATTAGCGACATATTTTTCATATCTCTTGGACGTTTCCTTGATTAACGTTATGTCCTTTTCTCCTGTTTTCTTGTTAACTTTGATTCTGCGGCTAGGAATAAAAGGCCTCCAATAATTCCAACCTTTAACCGCTTCATACTTAATCATTTTCCAAAATAATTGATCATCAACCTTCATATGGTATGTGACATTGACAGTTTGCACCAACTCTTCCACATCCCAGTACGGTAATGTCTTGAAATCAGCAAGGTATTTGAAGTATTGCACTCCAAACTCACTCTTGATTGCATATACATTAAGCTCTTTGAACCATCCCCAACTCAATATATCCCCCAAAGAAACATCTTTGTCTCTGGTAAAGAATGCTAGTGGACGTCTAAACTTTCGTTCACGTGGCATCTCTTTGAACCAAGACTTTCTCACTTGAGCTATTTCTTCTTTGGTCATGGGCTTAGGAACTTTACCCTCTCGAACTGATTCAGCAATCCTTTCCTTCAACATATCTTCATCAAGCTGCTTGTACATCTCTTCAAAAGTAGGAAAACTATCCGAATTAGAACCGACGTACTTTGCTTTCTGATCTGATTCGTCATCTGAAGACCAATCTTCCACAATTACTCGATTGTATTCATCAGGTTCGAATCGTCTTTGATATTGATAACATTTGGCTCGAAAGGATTTACAGTCATCACATCCTCCTCAAAATCAAACTCTAACGATTCAGCTTCAACTTCGATCAATCCAGCTAAATCCTCCTTTGTGTAGTTATGTACATATTCACCTTCCTCCATGTTGTGTTCTAACATTAACATTAATTTCTTCGCGGGAATAGCAGCAACTGGCTTTGCAGAACGATCAACATTTGCCATATCTATATCATCATCAGTTGGCCCTTTCTGCCCTGACTCCCCCTGACTTTTATCTTCCATTCTGTTCGATTCATCGTCCATTAGGGCAGTAAAATCAAAATCATCAGAGATTTTGGCTTCAGAAACTCTAATACCAACATTACCCTGATCATCGTCATCATCATCATCACCAACATTCCAATCCTCGTAACTTCCTTCCTCTTCATCCTCTTTATCATCTTTCTCAGCTTCTTCATCATCTTTTTCTTCAGAAGCAGTGATAGGATCAGAAGGCTTGACAGATTCGTCAACCTTAGGAATATCAGACTCAGAAGCTTTCGAAACATTTTTAATTGGTTTCTCTGTAGCATCAGAAGATTAGGAGCTTCACCTTCAACTCCTTTACCTTTGCCACTCTCAGCCAATTCTTTCTCAGATCGTCCTTTGGCTTCCTGTTAATCTAGACGATCATATTCCTTGATGAAGTCGATACCTAGTGCATTAGATAACACTTTCTGCATCCTGGAGAATCTTCGATCATTTAGGGCTTGAATTGACTTTAACTCTAAAATTTCTGTCTGCATTTTCTCATTCGCGTCCTGCAGACTCTCAATCAAGGCTTTAAAATACTCTCTTTCATTCTCTAACACCTTCACCTTGTCATCCAACATATCTTTTTTGACAGCGCTTTGATTCATCTTGTTAATCATTTCTGCTTTTTCAGCTTCATTCTGCGCTACGTTTTCTTCTAACGCCTTCACGCGCTTTTCCAGAAGTTCAACATTTGTTTCTGAGAAGAAATCGTTTAGATCCTGCAGACTTATCGGATCATTGTGCATATCACCAAACACATTAGGCCCTCCTGGAGTCCTCGGTGTTGACTTTGGTGTTGCAGATTTTGGTGTTGACTTCCTTGGATTAACTTTCAGGAACAGAAGTCGTTGGAGCAACAGGCGATTGAATAATCGGTACCTCCACAAAACTAGACACAGGAGGTTCTTGTGTAGCTCCTGGCCTTTCCACTTCTGATGCAACAATCATAGGAGGTTCTTGTGTGACTCCTGGACGTTCAGCTTCACTTATATCAACAACAGGAGGTTCTTGTGTAGGAGGTTCTTGTGTAACTCCTTTCTCCTGTGCGCCAAAAGGTTCTTGTGTCACTCCTGCGCTTTTCAAAGATCTTTTGTACCTTTTGCTTACTACTTGTATTTTTGACAGTTTCAGATGTGGTTTCAATTATGTTTTCATATTTTGCTTCTTTCTTGCTATCACTAGTCTTAACAAGCTCAGACTTAGTGTTCTCAGATGTTGCTAACCGTTTCTTTGCAATCCAGGCTTGAGATTTTATGTTAGCCTTCTTGATGTAAAAATTGTTTTCATTAGCCTTTGAAGTTTCACCTTTTTCAAAAATTGAATTTTCAAATTTAGGTTTGACTTCAGCTTTTGATTCATTTCTTTTCAAAATCTTTACAGATTTTTCAAACACTGGTTGCTTTGGTTTCACAACATTTGAACTTTCTCTCCTTTGAAGATAAGCCGGCTTTAATTTCGGACAGGAACGTGCAATATGACCAATTTCATTGCTCTTGAAACAAGTCCGAGAATCATGTGGATGTCCTTTAGTGGGTTTTACACCACTTGTTTTGGCACCACTTGCAATTTTGGCTTTATCTCAAAATTCTTTTTGTTTCTTAAACTCATCGTTTGATTGTTTCCCGATCAAACTTTCCTCATGAACCGTGTTCGTCCCATATACAAAATTCATGTTTTTATTCTTGTATTCATGAAATGGTGCGGTTTCTTTTTAGGTTCATCTGATTCCTCTATCCCAACCCAGCTCTCCGGTTTTCCGGATGATCACCACCATTCTTTCGGTAGTTGTTTCTTTTAGGTTTAGAATAGAATTTCTTTTCATTGATCTCTAGATCATCTGATGTGACTTCCACGAGTTTAAAGAATTTGTCTAATAATTCTTCCTTCACATTCTGAATCGGAAAACTATCATCAAAGTATAATCTATCAGATTCCTTAATCTTGTACATGACAACATTAGGATCATCACATAGATCATTCTCCAATGACGTATTGTCATCTTCAGACTGTGAATCTGAATTCTTTGAACTCGAGTCGGCGCTTTTAAAGATGCCTTCATCAGAATCGTTCAAAACATTTTCAACAACCTTTTTAACCACAGCATTGTCATCATTTGTTTTAGTATAGATTACATCAATGTTCTCTGGCAACTCAGTTTTCTTTTCAGATAACAACTCAATGTTGAGTGCCTTATCTATCCCATCAGCGGATTTGCGACAATACTTCTCGCAAAGGGGTGGAGGAACATTGTTGTATTCCTTACCAATTTTCTTTTTAGGTTTCTCTTCCGATGGAATTGTCGGAAGGATGTGATCAATGACATATGCGTTACAAGTGTAACTTCTTAAAAGTTGTTTAAAGCGTTCTGTTTCAATTGTCATGTCCTAGAGTTGTTGCTTAGTTTCAGCAATGGTGTTAATATAGATATTAATCGCTTTTTACTTATCCATTATTGTTCCTTTTAACATTCTTGTGGTATCATTTTGTTCGATGTTATTTCTATCAAGCCTACCATAATCATTTTTCATTTTATCATACGCTTCTTTCATTGTGCGATAATCGTATTTCAAAAGTTCATTATGCACATTGTTTTCAGCGATGATTTTTGATTTTTCGGCACACTCAGAACATGGTTCAGTACATTTTGTACAAGGTTTTTCAACCTCTACAATTTGTATTTTGACAACTTCATTCACCTCTGGACCTACCTTAGTTAGATTTGCCATTAAAGCTTTATCTGCCATGTCCTTGAGGTTTTCGGCATTCACTTCTTGTGTAACATTGATGATATCTTCATCAATTGTTTTCTCCTTAACCACTTGTTCCTTAGAGCTTCCATCAAAATGACCTGCAAAACTATCACACGAGTTAGGAGATAAAATTCCTTGTTTCTACATGTGGATATATTCCTCTTCTTCTCATTGTTGATGCAAGTATTGTTCCTGCAGAATCTGTTCTACAGCCGCTGCTTCTGCCGCTGTCGTTGCTTCCTCTGCAGAAGTATCTTCAACTATCTCAGCCATCAACGCAACTCCGGTCTTCTTACCGATGTAGGAATTCCAGTCGAAACCATCATCTTCGTTTGATGCTACCATAGCTTTCTCATTGCTGCTGCTATTTGGTTTCTCTTGGATTTCAACCTGAGTCTTCTTTGGGAATGGCTTGTATTGAAGTGACTTCTTGTAATACTCATTGCCTCCTCCGAACGGACTCTGATTTCCCGTTGCTTCAGGATTCTTGCACTCTCTCTTGAAATGTCCCTTTTGGCGACATCTGAAGCACGTCACTTTTGATTTGTTGAAGCCCAACTTGTTGCTTGAATTTCCGATATCTCGGCTAGTGAGAGCAACAAACTTTGTGACTCTTCGGATAAAATAGATGCTAAACACCACTTGATATCCATCAACTCGAGTTCTTCTTCATCCACTTGGTCATAATCTTCTGCCGTCATTTCGGGATTTCCAATTTTAACAGCTACAAGACTTTCGTATGACTCCAGAACAGTGGTGAGAAGAGACATATGTTGTTTAGCCACTTGTTCTGAAACAACATTGTTCAAATTCACTGCGATGTTACACATGTATACATTCGAATCAGAATTTGTTTGTTGATTCTTATTTTCTTGACTTTGATAAGATGAATTTGAACCAGCGCTTGAGTACGAACTCTGTGGACTTTGATCATAATGAGGTTGTGATTGACTCTGGTTCTGTGGAGAAGCATTCATGTTCGCACTAAATGTTGTCCCAATTTTTGGACTTGAAATGTTGTCTTGCATTCCACTTTTGTAGTACAACCCAACGTCTTAAACTACATTAGCGTTCTTTGACTTTGCAATCTTCAAGAGTTCCATTTCATGGCCTTCGAGTTTGTCGATAAACGTTGACAACTTGAAGAAATCCCACTTATCACTATTATTCGAAACCATCAAATAAGTAGTCCATTCACCATCTGGTAGTGCGTCAGCAAGCTTATCGAGGTATTCTTGTTCTGTCTTCTCGAGACCGTGTCTTCGCATTTGAACTTTAAGATGACAGAAGTGCTCGATCATTTCCTTCATGGTCTCATTCTTTAACATGGTGAAGATATCGAACTCTTTCAGAATAAGTGCCTTTTTACTTTTGATCATTTGGGCACTGCCTTGATACTTCTTCTGTAATGACAACCATAGATCTCTTGCAGTAGTATACTCTGGTAGCAAAATCAGGATATCTTCTTTGACAGACTGTTGGATGATACTGATCATCTTTTTCTCAGCAATGTATTCGTCTCTCTGTACTGTCGAGTAATTGTACTTCTCAAGGACTTGCTGATGTTGTCCCAATTTTTGGACTTGAAATGTTGTCTTGCATTCCACTTTTGTAGTACAACCCAACGTCTTGAACTACATTAGCGTTCTTTGACTTTGCAATCTTCAAGAGTTCCATTTCATGGCCTTCGAGTTTGTCGATAAATGTTGACAACTTGAAGAAATCCCACTTATCACTATTATTCGAAACCATCAAATAAGTAGTCCATTCACCATCTGGTAGTGCGTCAGCAAGCTTATCAAGGTATTCTTGTTCTGTCTTCTCGAGACCGTGTCTTCGCATTTGAACTTTAAGATGACAGAAGTGCTCGATCATTTGCTTCATGGTCTCATTCTTTAACATGGTGAAGATATCGAAATCTTTCAGAATAAGTGCCTTTTTACTTTTGATCATTTGGGCACTGCCTTGATACTTCTTCTGTAATGACAACCACAGATCTCTTGCAGTAGTATACTCCGGTAGCAAAATCAAGATATCTTCTTTGACAGACTATTGGATGATACTGATCATCTTTTTCTCAGCAATGTATTCGTCTCTCTGTACTGTCAAGTAATTGTACTTCTAAAGGACTTGCTGATGTTCATCTACCGGAACAGTGTAGCCTCTTTCAATCGACACCCAGCCAGCGAAGTGCATGGCTTGAACCCAATATGTAAATTTCTCCTTTCATGCTTCAAACTCGTCCATGCTCATTAGCTTGGGCGGTTTAACAGTCGTTCCCATTTCGTTATCAAGATTGACTTGATGAATCACATTGGCATTCGACGAACTAGCTCCAGACATAAAATCTCTTTGCATATCATCCATTGTGAATAACGAGACGTGTACACTGAAAATATTCAAAAACTTTTGAAAATGTTAGAAATACTACAAGTTCGGTCGAACTTGTAGTTTGAAATGAAGAATTCTTGATTTAGCCACAAGTTCGGTCGAACTTGTAAATTCAATTTTGAAACAGATTCTTTTAACTTCGGTCGTACTTGCAAAATGGAATTTGATAACACTTTTGGAAGTTCGGGCGAACTTATCTATGAAATTCCTTGATGTTACTCAAGTTCGGTCGAACTTGATATAAAATCAGTGAATAACTAGTAACTTCGAGCGAACTTATAGAAAGAATTATCTAAAAATTAGCAAGTTTAGGCGAACTTAGTTAAATCTATTGACTTTTTATCAAGTTCGGTCGAACATGATAGAAAACCAAAGAAAATTTAACAACCTCGAGCGAACTTAACTAAAATTTCTTCAAAAATTACACAAGTTCGAGCGAACTTGCTAAAACTTCACTTGAAAAGTGACTTTTTAGACCAAGTTCGGCGAACTTGGCTAACAAGTTCGAAGTTGGGGGTTTTCCAAAACATGGTTTTTTCAAAATTTTGACATGAATTCGGTAGAATTTGGTCTCCAATCTTTCAAGGGTTTACCTTTGTTGTATTTTACATGATATACTCAAATTTGAAATGATTTTGACCGTGAATTCTTCATTTATGTTCAAAAGTTAAAAAAAATAGAAGAATGGAGATGAAATAGAAGTGTTCTTGTCTTGATACTATCAAATTAGGCTGTTCTAGCTCTGATACCCCTTGTAGGTCCGTGATTAGGCGGTTCTAGACGTAAGCTAGTGGATAAACGTAAACCGATTCGGTAGAATGTTATTACAGAAAGGAGTAGAAGTAGAATGCAGTGGAAGTCTTCATTCATTACGAAAGAGTATACATCTTTATAAGTCCAGCTGCCGGAGTTCCTTGAGAGAATCCAGCAGCACCTCCCCGTAGTGATGCCAAAAACTTAAATGACAAAATGAACAACACACCTATATATAGGGAGACAAGTTCGCTGGAGTGAAGATGAGTTCGGGCGAACTTGCATATGCAAGTTCGGCCGAACTTAACATCAACATGTCAAGTTCGAGCGAACTTGACCTCCACAGGTCAAGTTCGGGCGAACTTGTTCCCTTTTACACTATACACTCAGTATTTTAGTCGTGTGTTTGATTCTAACCTATAAAATATTCAACACACGCTCAATCTAGCCTATTCGACAAGTGACGAACACCAGGTGCACCAACAGATTCCCCCTTGTTCGTTACTGTCGAATCTTGGTCTTCAAATTTGAGTCGTGTTTGAATATTCTGCAACTTCAATCAAGGTATCTGCCGATGTCGTCGAAATGCGTCAACAAATTCCCCCTTAATTGATGATCCGGGTTTGCATTATCAACGTTAGATTCCCCCTGAAATCTCCAGTTCAGATATTTTCTTGCATAGTTTCCTACCTCCTCTGATTTACTTGACCGACAGGTTATCTTGAATAGACACCAACTTGAAATTCATCAATACAGCTTCTCCATTTCAATTTTAACCACATCCGCGGTCAGTTCTAGCGCATATCTCCCATGCTCAATCTTCTGATCTTCAAAAACTCAACCGGCAATTGATAGAAACTTCGAATTACCACACTGGTAAACTTCAAATCAATGTTTACCCGCAATAATCTGAAATCCTGATTTCCGTAATCACTCCAGATCAACAAATCGGTAATCTTTTTCAATCAGCAAATCTTCATCGGAACCAAATAATCTGGTAACACTTCGACTCTGAGAAACATTCGTCCGCGATCAAAATCACATTGTTCTTCTTCAGTCACAATGTCAGATATATAGCTATCTCCGGTAGACCAGCGCCACTTAATCACCAAACATCATCATCCAACGGCGTTTAGTCCAAAGAGAAGAATGATTCAAATGCTTGAAGACTAAAAATAATGGCCACCAAAGGTTATCATCAGATTTCCTTGGTAATTTTGAAACCATCCGTCTTCGGAGCTAGTCATTAATTCCTAAGATCATCACCAAACATTAAGAAAGTTTTTAGTTCCTCACTTGTACCAATGACTGCTAATCCAGCTAACTGTTCCTTCACCGGAGATCAGGACTCTAACCCTTAAGTATCACTCTGTATCATGAACTGAAAACTCGGAACTTCTTGTGATCACAGAATCCCAAATGGATAATCTCTTTCGTCAGCAACTGGTACACTAATTTGTCTGGAAGAACCGATCCCATAAATCATCTTCCTTAATCATGGTACCAGCGTACAACCCGGGGCAACTGAAACAACAAAGCATCCTTATCTCCCGGTGGTTAGTCCAGTCAATAATTCATGTGCAAAGCAGAGTTAAAGATAGGCAGTCGTGTGTGCTTCCAAACCATACGCACGACTCAGGTGTCAATCCACAACCATGACCGCAGTATCTGATAAACAACTCCTCCAAGACTCAGTTATGTAACCACCTGCTTTCAAACTAGACATCAACTTGATCAATTTACAAATGAATCTCAACTCTCTGTATTTCCTGGTTAATCTGTAGTTGGAAACCACCCGAATACTGTTGTAGTGTCACGCATTCAAAAAAATGCCGGAATCTTCATAAGATGAAAATTTTTTATTCCCCCTCATTTTTGCAAATTCTGACCATACCAATTTTTTCACTGAAATTCCCCCTCAAATCCGGAATTTTCAGTATTTAACAAATGTGGAATTTACTTTAAGGCCCATCGGTAGTCTTCAACCCTAATGATCACCAAATTTATTTGGTAGCAATGACTACCCTCTCATCTTCATCCATCTCTAACCTCATCATATCAACCTCTCTCTAAGGCCTCTGAGATGATGAGGTTAGAGATGGTTGAAGATGAGAGGGTAGTCATTGATACCAAAGCAATTTGGTGATCATTAGGGTTGAAGACTACCGATGGGCCTTAAAGTAAATTCCGCATTTGTTAAATACTGAAAATTCCGGATTTGAGGGGGAATTTCAGTGAAAAATTGGTATGGTCAGAATTTGCAAAAATGAGGGGGAATAAAAAATTTTCATCTTATGAAGATTCTGGCATTTTTTGGAATTCGTGACACTGCAACAGTATTCGGGTGGTTTCCGACTACAGATTACCCGGGAAATACAGAGATTTGAGATTCATTTGTAAATTGATCAAGTTGATGTCTAGTTTGAAAGCAAGTGTTTACATAACTGAGTCTTGGAGGATTTGTTTATCAGATTCTGCGGTCATGGTTGTGGATTGACACCTGAGTCGCGCGTATGGTTTGGAAGACACACGACTGCCTATCTTTAACTCTGCTTTGCACATGAATTATTGACTGGACTAACCGCCAGGAGATAAGGATGCTTTGTTGTTTCAGTTGCCCCGGGTTGTACGCTGGTACCATGATTAAGGAAGATGATTTATGGGATCGGTTCTTCCAGCCAAATTAGTGTACCAGTTGCTAACGAAAGAGATTATCCATTTGGGATTCTATGATCACAGAAAGTTCTGAGTTTTCAGTTCATGATACAGAGTGATGCTTAAGGGTTAGAGTCCTGATCTTCGGTGAAGGAATAGTTAGCTGGATTAGCAGTCATTGGTACCAGTGACGAACTAAAAACGTTCAAAACGTTTGGTGTCTATTGAAGATAATCTGTCAGTCAAGTAAATCATAGGAGGTTGGAAACTATGCAAGCAAATATCTGAACTGGAGATTTCAGGGGGAATCTAATGTTGATAATGCAAACCCGGATCATCAATTAAGGGGAATTTGTTGACGCATTTCGACGACATCGGCAGATACCTTGATTGAAGTTGCAGAATATTCAACCACGGCTCAAATTTGAAGACCAAGATTCGACAGTAACGAACAAGGGAGAATCTATTGGTGCACCTGGTGTTCGTCACTTGTCGAATAGGCTAGATTGAGCGTGTGTTGAATATTATATAGGTTAGAATCGAACACACGACCAAAATAAGGAGTGTATAGTGTAAAAGGGAACAAGTTCGCCCGAACTTGACCTGTGGAGGTCAAGTTCGCTCGAACTTGACATGTTGATGTCAAGTTCGGCCGAACTTTCATATGCAAGTTCGCCCGAACTCATCTTCACTCCAGCGAACTTGTCTCCCTATATATAGGTGTGTTGTTCATTTTGTCATTTAAGTTTTTGGCATCCCTACGCGTAGGTGCTGTCGGATTCTCTCCAGGAACTCCGGCAGCTGGACTTATAAAGATGTATACTCTTTCATTATGAATGAAGGCTTCCACTGCATTCTACTTCTACTCCTTTCTGTAATAACGTTCTACCAAATCGGTTTACGTTTATCCACTAACTTCCGTCTAGAACCGCCTGATCACAGACCTTTAATAGATTCCCTAGATTTCATCTTACATGTGAATATAGCGTAATTGATATCTGTATCAGGGAGTATATTCAAGAAGTGAGAACCACAGATAAGTCAAGTTTCATAAACCTTGCCTTAACATATCTTGAAACAGTTGAGAAATGTGGTAAAGCTTAAGTGGACAAACATATCGACAATCTAGGTAAATAAGTTTAAAACTAAAATTCATCTAAAGGTCAATGGTACTGGTGATATGTCTTAATCAACTCATATGATCCTTAGACACGAATTCACAAAAATATGTCTGTAAATGTGTTTGTACATAGTTTACGTTGTTCTTTACATAGTATTTCAGCTTTACAGATGAAAATGAAAAAGATTTTCGTGTGTTTTAGCATAAACTTGCAAAAATACAAAAAGATTTTATTTCTACATTGTTTTCAGCAGACCAATGTTGGAGAACGGATCTTCGAAGTTTGGTAAGATGCTAGAACTGGTGGGAATTTCTTTGACAACGGGCTGGGAGCTTATTTGTAAAATCTGAAAAGACAAAATGATAAAAAGTTCATTAATTTGAGACTTTGTTTTTGAAATATCAACAGTTTGTTCGTAACGGGTCAAACCGGGGTCGTTAACTTGGACTCGGCAGACAAATCGATTAACCAAGGTCATTAGCTTGGACTTGGTCAACTGAGTGGATTTTCATAACTAGTAAAAGTTGGAAAGTTCAGAGGTTAAAATTGTTAAATTTGAAAAAGTTTTGAAATTGTGTTTGGCAAGTTCGGCCGAACTTGCTAAACAATATCAAGTTTAACAAACAGCAAGTTCGACCGAACTTGCTAAGTAATAACTGTATTGTTTAAAGGCTAAGTTCGCTCGAACTTAGTTGGGCTTGTTTGTTGGGCTTAACAAGTTCGCCCGAACTTGACTTGGTATAAATACCAATCAAGTTTGGCCGAACTCATTCAACAGCCTTCAAACTCTCTGAAACGAACTTGAACTTTGAGAGAACTCGAACGATTTTGGCAATTTCACACCATTACGCTGCCCAATATAAGTCCGTTTTTGGTGATTAGCACACCAATTACTATGACAGAGGTAGAGATTTGTCTTTGATCCACGAATTGACCTGAATCGAATCAAATAGATCTGGAACTTTAAAATCTGTTAGATCTAGGTGTTGTTGGTTAAAATTGAACATAAATCCTGAATCTACAATTAAAATCGACCGTGTAACTAATTTTGATTGGATTGAAACGGTTGTTGGAATGTTGAACATATTTGAGTTGGAGAAGATGACAAGTTCGGCCGAAATTGTTATCAAGTTCGACCGGACTTGCATCAAAAGTGTTTTGTTCAAACTGATACCAATGCATGTTCGACCGAACTTATGAAGAGGAAATTTTGAATTGATTAGAATGCAAGTTCGCCCGAACTTATTGATAAACAATGAACATGTGATGGTTACATGTTCGGGCGAACTTGAACAAAACAGAATGTTGTAACACCTAATCAAGTTCGCCCGAACTTGATAAAGTGTTAGAAAATTTTGTGATTTTTCTCGATAAACGTGCTAATTGTTTTGCGTCATTTTTTCAGGCACAGGTTCCAGCACTTTTAATCTCAGTAGAGTTCTCCAAAACTCACAATACGTGCATCACGCTCAACAAATCGATTTGTCCGTCGCTAAAAGAATACGACAATATATTGAAGTTTTTGGAGGAAAGCCCTATCCATAGAGCTATAACCAGCGTAGAGTGTCATATCAATCACACATTGTTCATTTTTGGATGAACGCGAGTCTTAGTGAAGATCATAAGTCAATTATTTCATCTGTGCAAGTAGGGAAAGACGTCAAACCGATCACTGTACTGAAGATGATATACACAGAGTGTTGCAATTCAATGATAAAGAAGACGATCCTATTTATCTTGATGAGAGGATGGTGTGTGGTTGTTTCTTCAGTATGGGTTACAAAGGAAGCGTGAACAAGCCGACGCTGAAGAAAGGGGAAGTGTCAAACCCCTACAAGCTCCTGATGCACGCCATAATTCATACATTTAGTCATCGCAAGGAAGGGTTGGATGATGTTCAAGATTACTTAGCTTGCATGGCAACGACACTGATTCTGAAAAGCCGTTTAACTTCTCGAAGTTAGTTTTCACGCACATGTCGAAGAACATGGAGGATTCTAGATTGTGTCTTTATCCAAGATTTGTACAAATGTTGATTAACGAGAAGTATTCTAATATTGCACGAGATCCAAAACATGTGTTAACTTAGTTCATCTTGATGAGACTACAGTGAAGAAGCTCATAAAGTTTCAAAAGCAAGCTTCAGCTCCTGTTGTAAAGCCTGTATTCGGAGTGATCAAAGATTCTAACTATATCGTGCCGCCAGAAAATAAATGGAGGAAAGCTGGTAGCGACTATGAGAAAGAGCTTAACGCTGAGAAGGAGTGGTTTAAGGAATTTAAACCAAAGGCAAGGAGCAAATGGTTCTTAAAGGCAGAAGCTGATAAGCCTAAAAAGAAACGTGCTGCGAAGAAAGTCGAAACTATGCTGGTCGAAGAAGATGAACTAGAGAATGTTGAAGCAGTTGCTGGATCAAGTGTTGCAGGTGTTATTGAGAGTCAAGAGACTGTGAAAAAGACTCAAGACGATGTTATATCTGCTACTTCTGAAAACGAAGATGATTCTGATAAAGAAATTCCAGTGAAAGAGCTAGAAAAGACTGAGGCGGAGATTAGAGCAGAGAAAGAAAGAGAACTGGATGCTGATTTTGATCCTAATGCAGAAAAAGAGTCCGATGAGGATAGGCCTAAGAAATCTAAACATGTTAAGTCTGCAACTGTTTCGTCGACAAAGACTACTGGGTCTCCTCAGACTAAAGGAAAGAGAGAGTCGAAGAAAGAGCAAAAAGCAGTAAGCAAAAGGTACAAAAGATCTTTGAAAAGCGCAGGAGTGACACAAGAACCTTCTGGCGCACAGGAGAAAGGAGTGACACAAGAACCTCCTACACAAGAACCTCCTGTTGTTGATATAAGTGAAGCTGAACGTCCAGGAGTCGCACAAGAACCTCATGTGATTGTTGCATCAGAAGTGGAAAGGCCAGGAGATACACAAGAACCTCCTGTGTCTAGTTTTGTGGAAGTACCGATTATTCAATCGCCTGTTGCTCCAATGACTTCTGTTCCTGAAAGTTCTACTCCAAGGAAGTCAACACCAAAATCTGCAACACCAAAGTCAACACGGAAGACTTCGGGAGGCTAATGTGTTTAGTGATATGCACAATGATCCGATAAGTTTGCAGGATCTAAACGATTTCTTCCCAGAAACAAATGTTGAACTTCTGGAAAAGCTCGTGAAGGTGTTAGAAGAAAAAGTAGCGCAGAATGAAGCTGAAAAAGCAAAAATGATTAACAAGATAAATCAAAGCGCTGTCGAAAAAGAGATGTTGGATGACAAGGTGAACGTGTTAGAGAATGAAAGAGAGTACTTTAAAGCCTTGATTGAGAGTCTGCAGGACGCGAATGAGAAAATGAAGACAGAAATTTCAGAGTTAAAGTCAATTCAAGCCCTAAATGATTGAAGATTCTCCAGGATGCAGAAAGTGTTATCTAATGCACTAGGTATCGAATTCATCAAAGAATATGATTGTCTAGATCAACAGGAAGCCAAAGAACAATCTGAGAAAGAATTGGCTGAGAGTGGCAAAGGTAAAGGAGTTGAAGGTGAAGCTCCTAAGTCTTCTGATGATATAGAGAAGCCAATTGAAGATGTTTCGAAAGCTTCTGAGTCTGATATTCCTAAGGGTGACGAATCTGTCAAGCCTTCTGATCCTATCACTGCTTCTGAAGAAAAAGACGATGAAGAAGCTGAGAAAGATGATAAAGAGTATGAAGAGGAAGGAAGTTACAAGGATTGGAATGTTGGTGATGATGATGACGATGATCAGGGTAATGTTGGTATTAGAGTTTCTGAAGCCAAAATCTCTGATGATTTTGATTTTACTGCCCTAATGGACGATGAATCGAACAGAATGGAAGATAAAAGTCAGGGGGAGTCAGGGTAGTTTCAAAAGGTTGTGAACGTTTGTTATGCGTGCGAAGTCAATTCTGGAAAGATGTGGCAAACAAAGTGGAGGGATCTGGAGAGAGTTGAGTTTTTAAAGGAGGAAAACAAAAATGAGGCGATTAAAGAAAGAATGAAAAAGCGGTAAGGCAAAGTTCTCTAAGAATGGCTAATTTTAAAAGACCACCGCCAACTGATCAAACGCCTGATCCAAAGCAAGAACGACGAAGGAAGTCGTTCAAGAACTTCTTCGGTCGTGTGCGTTAATGTTTATTTGAAGACAGAGTTTTGAAGACTGATAAAAGACAAAGACGATATCCAAGGGGGAGTCTGTTGGTGCATAATGTCTATGTCTTAGTCTTATATCGAGTCTGTATTGTATTGAGCTGAATAGGCTAGGTATAGGAAGTATTTATGTATGTATTAGCCAAGTTCGCCCATAATTCAACATGTAAATGCATGTTTGGCCGAACTTGCTTATGCAAGTTCGGGCGAACTTGTGTCCCCTAGGGCGAACTTGTGTCTCTATAAATACCTAGCTTGTCTCATTCATTTGTAACTTTGGCATTGTAGAGGCGAAGCTCTGTCAGTTTGTAATCTCAACGTTTAATCAATGAAACTGATGATTAACAGATTAAATCTTGTCTATTGGTAAACACGACGTAATATTTCCACTATTATGGACGTTAGATATCAAATTTAGGTTCCTAAGCATCGAGGATCGGTCCTACATTTCTCGTAGGTAAAGTTTTCAAACATAAACATCATAGAAAATTCAGATGAAGAATGGGAAGTTAATTCTGTAGATGAGTGTGGATTTGATTATGCTGATGAATGTGAATTTGATTTTGATGATGGTTATCCAATTCAACCCAAGACCAAAAAGGCTTGGGTCTCGCATTTTAAATAGATTGTTAAAATGTGCAGGGGCTCTAGAGATCCGTTCTTTCTAAGTGGATTATGGATAGTGGAGTGTCCAGGCATATGACGGGAATGAAAGCGTTGCTATTCGGCATTAAAGCTATCGATGGTGGATATGTTGGATTGGCAGGAAACCAGGGTGGAAGGATAGTTGCCGAGGGAAAACTCTCCAATGGCGTTGTTTCATTCGATCGCGTGAACTATATTGCAGAATTTGAGAATAATCTTCTG
This sequence comes from Scalesia atractyloides, assembly GCA_947069175.1. Lineage (NCBI taxonomy): Eukaryota > Viridiplantae > Streptophyta > Magnoliopsida > Asterales > Asteraceae > Scalesia > Scalesia atractyloides. The sequence continues at coordinate 42,897,417 of CAMTDV010000015.1, forward strand.
AGTATATCGCAGATTTGTGACAAGAAGTTCACGGGGCATTTCAATGACAAAGAGTGTATTATCTTGAAGCCAGGATTCAAAATACCAGATGAGTGGATTCTGATGCAAGCACCTCGGGAGAATGATCTATATGTTCTTGATATGGGTGTCGCTACCACTTCATCAAAATCAGCACAATGTTTTGTGTCAAATGCTATTGAAAATGATTCTATTCTTTGGCATCGTAAGATGGAGCATATTCATTTTCGAAAAAATGAATTTCTTGGTTCATAATGATCTTGTAGAAGGCATAAATCTTTGAAGTTTTCAGATGTCTGATCATTGCTTAGAATGCAAAAAGGGAAAGCAGATCAAGAAATCTCATCCGAAGAAAATTCTAAACTCAATCAAGTTGCCATTAGAACGTCTCCACATGGATTTATTTTGTCCTGTAAATGTTCGAAGCATCTCAGGAGACTTATATTGCTTGGTCGTGACAGATGACTATTCGAGATATTCGTGAGTATTCTTTCAAGAATCAAAAGACGAAATGTTCGAGAACTTGGTTATTCTATTCAAGAAACTCGAGAACCTTTATCATCTGCCGGTCAGACGCATTAGAAGTGACAACGGCACAGAGTTTAAGAATAAAAAAATTAAGGAATGCTGCAACGCAAAAGGGATTCTGCACGAGTTTAGTGCTCCCTATACTCCACAGCAAAACGGAGTAGCTGAATGGAAAAATAGAACTTTGATTGAAACTACTAAAACCATGCTTGCAGATTCTAAACTTCCAATCAGCTTCTGGAGTGAAGCGGTTGTTGCGGCTTACTACACACTAAACAGAGTTCTTACTGTCAAACCAACAAAGAAAACATGTTTTGCGATGATAAACCGACGGAAGCCAAATTTGAAGTTCTTAGAACCATTCGGTGCACCATGTACCATAATAGACCAAGATGGAAAATTCGGAGCTAAATCTCTTGAAGGTTTCTTTGTCGGATATGCGAGTCCGTTGAGAAGAGTATATGTTCCTTCGTTGAGAAAGGTTATTGAAGCACAGCACGTGGATTGTCTCAACTATACGGATCCTATTCAAAGGAAAGGTGACACGTAGCTGTTTAACTATCAAGACCTTTGGAAGTCATTTGACTTGCCCGAAGAACCGTCTAACGATGAAGTTGCAGCATTATATTATCTTCACCAGCAGCAAATCAAGAACAAATTGTTCGACCAATTGTGGTTAATCAACCCACGTTGGATCCATCTTCTTCTAGCGCAAGTTCAAGCAATTGTGGTGTTCCGGCTGAAAATGTTTCTGAAACATTAGCAACACCTACTACTCCTCTAACAAATGCCTCTACTGAACCAGTAAATACAACAACGGAGCCCGGTATGCCTCAGAATCCGAATTCTAATTCAGATGAAGCACCAACATTTGATGCTGATGGGTAATCATCTTCTTCAGACGAGGAAGTGGAGCAGATTACAAGTCTTCTTAATCAATCTGCAGACCCGAGCAACAGAAATGAAGCTTCATCAAGCTCTCCAAATGTTGAATTGGTCATTGATCTCAACATCACGAATCAGCAAAACTAAGTAGATGTTCCAAGTGAAGAATTACCGCGATCATATTCCTATCATCTGTCAACAAATATAATCGGAGAACTTCAAACTGGTGTAGAACTCGAGGTCAAATTAACAAAGCACTCAGTTGTTTCTACACTCGTGTTGCTCCAACCCAGAACTACTGCTTCTATTCATGTTTCATTTCTCAGATTGAGCCAAAGACAGTTAATGAAGCTTTAGCCGATGAAAACTGGGTACAAGCAATGCAAGAAGAATTATTGCGGTTTGAAAAGTTGGGAGTGTGGAAGCTTGAAGACTTACAAGAAAATCAGAAAGCGATTGATACGAAATGGGTCCTTAAGTGTAAACGTGATGATAAAGGGGGGTTATTGTTCGTAACAAAGCTAGGCTTGTTGTCAAGGGATTTCGCCAGCAGGAAGGGATAGATTACATAAAAGTCTACGCACCAGTAGCTCGCTTAGAATCTATTGGAATCTTTCTAGCTTTCGCATCATGGAAAGGATTTAAAGTCTATCAATTGGATATCAAATCGGCTTTTCGGTATGGAAAATTACGCGAGAAGGATTATGTTGGACAACCACCAGGGTTTGTCGATCCACTCAACAAGAAGAAAGCATACCTACTGGATAAAGCTCTTTATGGATTACACCAAGCCCCAAGAGCTTGGTACGAGACGTTATCCAACATCTCGTCGGCAACGGCTTTACCAGAGGAACTGTGGATAGTACTCTTTTCACTAGAGAAGTTGATGGTCATCTGATTATAGTTCAAATCTACGTCGATGACATCATCTTTGGATCTACAAATGATAGTCTCTGCAAGGAGTTTGAGGGAATCATGAAAAAGAAATTCGAAATGTCCTCGATGGGCGAAATGAAGTTCTTTCTTGGTTTGCAAGTAGATCAGCTTCCGGATGGTATTTTCATTCATCAAACTAAGTATGTTCACGACATTTTGAAGAGGTTTGGTATGGAAAGCTTGAAGCCTCTATCTACACCTCTTGCTCTAAATCACGGAATTTGCATTGACGAGACTGGAGCCAAAGTTGACGAGACGTTATACAGATCGATGATTGGATCGCTGATGTATCTGACGGCATCGCGCCCAGATATTATGTATCCAACCTGCCTCTACGCCAGATATCAGTCAAGCCCGAGGATCTTACACATGCAGATCGTGAAGCGAATCTTCAGATACCTGAAAGGATGCCCAAGCACCGGCTTGTGGTACCCGAAGAACGACAATTTTGACCTCACAGGCTATGCTGATTCTGATTTTGGTGTAGCTAAGTTGAATTCAAAATCAACTACAGCAGGATGCTAGTTCTTCGGAACAAGAATGGTAACCTGGCAGTGTAAGAAAAGACTACGGTCGCTCTCTCTCTACCTGTGAAGCTGAGTATATCTCGGCCTCCAGCTGTTGTTCACAGATTCTGTGGATTCAACAGCAGATGAAAGAATATGGTCAGCAATTTCTAGACATTCTGCTGTTTGTTGATAATAAGGCAGCCATTGATATAACTAAAAATCCGGTTCATCACTCACGCACAAAACACATTGAAATTCGTTATCATTTCATTCGTGATTGCTACGAAAAGAAATTGGTGCGAATAGAAAAAATCCACACCGACGAACAAAAGGCTGATTTTTATACCAAACCATTTTTTGTCATGGTTTAAATACTTGTTGAGAATTAATGGTATGAAAAATTTGCTGACAGTTGCGGACGCTGAGGTTGAATACGGATCGGACGACGAGTTCGCGTGATCCACATTGGTTGGTAAATATCTTTCTAGTTTAGAATTTTGTTAAAAACTAAAATCCGAAAAGATGTTTTTGATTTTAAGAAGTGGGAACCGCAGTTTAAGTCAAGTTTCATAAATCATACCTTAACATATCTTGAAACAGTTGAGAAATGTGGTAAAGCTTAAGTGGACAAACATATCGACAATCTAGGTAAACAAGTTTAAAACTTAAAGTGATATGATCCTTAGACACGAATTCACAAAAATATGTTTGTATATAGTTTACATTGTTCTGTACATAGTATTTCAGCTTTACAGATTAAAATAAAAAAGGTTTCGGTGTGTTTTTTGCAAAAAATACAAAAAGATTTTATTTCTACATTGTTTTCAGCAAACCAATGTTGGAGAACGGATCTTCGAAGTATGGTAAGATGCTAGAACTGGTGGAATCTCTTTGACAATGGGCTGGGAGCTAATCTGTTAAAATCAGAAAAGTTAAAATGATGAAAAGTTCATTAATATGAAACTTTGATTTTGAAAATATCAACAGTTTGTACGTAACAGGTCAAACCGGGGTCATTAACTTGGACTCGGCAGACAAATCGGTTAACCAAGGTCATTAACTTGGACTTGGTGAACTGAGTGGATTTTCATAACTGGTAAAAAGTTGGAAAGTTTAGGGGTTAAAATTGTAAAATTTGAAAAAGTTTTGAAATTGTGTTTGGCAAGTTTGGCCAAACTTGCTAAACAATATCAAGTTTAACAAACAGCAAGTTCGACCGAACTTGCTAAGTAATAACTGTATTGTTTAAAGGCTAAGTCCGCTCGAACTTAGTTGGGCTTGTTTGTTGGGCTTAACAAGTTCGCCTGAACTTGACTTGGTATAAATACCAATCAAGTTCGGCCGAACTCATTCAACAGCCTTCAAACTCTCTGAAAGGAACTTGAACTTTGAGAGAACTTGAATGATTTTGGCAATTTCACACCGTTACGCTGCCCAAATTAAGTCCGTTTTTGGTGATTAGCACACCAATTACTATGACAGAGTTAGAGATTTGTCTTTGATCCATGAATTAAACTGAATCGAATCAAATAGATCTGGAACTTTAAAATCTGTTACCTACACATCAAGTACAACCCAAATATGCTAGAACTTAGATCAATCAAGCTTTATTTCATTGTTTTTTGGTTAATCAAATAGTTTAGCGATTTTTGTCGAATAGGTGCTGATTAGGGTATCAAACCCCAAGATTTGTGACCATGGCTGCCATATAGCACCAGGGGAATACCAAGGTGTTCTTATCTAGCCCATAAACATGTTTAAACCTACAAAAATCTTGGATTAAAATGAGTTTTTCGGCTAGAAATCACGTTTAATCAAGAAAACAAGGTTAAAACTATAAGAACAAAGGTTTATACCTTCGATCGGAAGTTGTTAAAATGCAATTTAGCTGGATTTTCTGTGTTCATGGCAGATTTATGAGAGAGAGATGGATTTTTTCTTGAATTTAATGAAAATAAAATGGTGTATATATATATATATACATGTATATATACATGTATATATATATATGTATGTGTATATATATATGTATATGTGTATATATATATATGTGTGTGTATATATATATATATATATATATATATATATATGTGTATATATATATATATATGGGGGGTCCATGTGGGCCACCTCGTGCTTCGTCTTTTCGTGTTAAAGATGATGTTTGACACAAAACTAAGCTATTTCTGGAACTCGAAATCTTAAATGATGCCACCGATAACCTAATAATCAACATTAAAGGTTTACTGCGCTGTTAAACGTCAAGTCTCCGTTTAACACGTTGTTCAAGGCTAAGGATGCTAACCTCGCATCGTTGGTCCTTACTAGTTTCATGTCAACCATGACGTGCTCTCGGATTCTTCCGAGACATTACAGATATCGCTTAGCATAGCACACAAGTCATGCGTGTTTACTAATACTTATTCCAAGAGTCGTCAGTTCATTCACGACTTTGTCTTGTCATGTAGGTGACGCATAATGTCACTGTAATGTTTTTGTTAATTACTATGCATATACTCCCATTATAGTCGGCGTATCATTTTCTAGAATTCGTATCATCACACATAATCACACAATATCACGATATACATATCACGCCTGGTTACCACTGACTTGTAGCAATCAAAGTTTACTGGGATTTTTCACAATTGTCATACTAGATTTCACGAGGGAGGTAGTGCGTTAATCCTATAGCGCTATACGTGTCAAATGAAGGCTTAAGATAAGCTAATGACTTTAGTATCACGTAAGAATGGTCCAAGATATAAGCAACAAGTAACGTATCAAAGCATTCATGAACATAGGATTGTTTCGTGCATTGTATAAAAGTTCAAGTTTAGTGATTTTGTATATGGTAAACATGTTACACCCAAAAGTGATAAAATGAAAATGGGTCGAGTGTATTCACAAAATTGCTAAGTCTTCTTTGGAAATACCGCGACGAGTTGATGAGTTGGAGAACGAGACATCCAGGTCACCTTATAAGGCAACGAAATTGTATGAGTAAACGGAAATACAACGGAGGATTTGAATTGAAGTTGAATGTGTGTGTGTATATATATATATATATATATATATGACATAGTTTATGTAATGATTCTAAGTTTAAATTCATCAAAAGTATTATAGAAATGTCATCAAAATAATGAATAAATATATCTACCTTCATATTTATTTGTTATGAAAATTATTTGAAATCGCTACTTTATCTTTAGTTTTCGACTAGTTAGTATATGTGTGTATATATATAGGGTGGGGTTCAAGAGTGGACAACAGGCTTTGTGCGAACTAAGTGAACAGATCTTGACCTTTGATTTAGTTGATCTATAATTTTATACCAATGGCATGATTGTAATTTTATTAATAGTAATATCTTTTTTTTTAAAACCTAAAAGGGTATATTAGTCACATGAAATATTCGTTCTCCTCAAAATTACGAGAATTGTAACCATTTCAGAAATTTGAAAAGAAATTTGTATTTTTTTTTAATTTTCGCTAAAGTTATGTGTACACAAGTGTACAGGCCGTTGTTCCTACAACGTACACAAGTGTACAAGCTGTATGTACATTGTTGTACATTTGTGCATTGAACTCATCTACACCTGTGTGTATAAACAGTAAACCGCTGAAAAAACGAAACTTCATATGTTTTTCGTTTTTATTAAAAAAAACTATAACAATATCATACTCAAATTAAAGATAATAAAAAAACCCGTTTTTATGGTGTATTTAAAAGAAAAAAAAATTAACATATGAAAAAGTTATAACGATTTAAAGATTGTAAGGGGTAGTTAGTTTAATGTTATAACTTCCATATTTAAATTGATTAATTACCATCATATCCTTTACATCTAAAAAATAATCAATGGCTCAGTTTGGTTCACAAGGTTCACAAACAAGGATGTTGTTCACTCATGATCGTATCCTATATATATATATATATATATATATATTTATATATATATAGGATGAGATCATTACAGAACATTAATTATTGCGAGAACAAAAAGAACAACTCTAAATCACTAAATTTTGGGATTAAAGGTTTATATTTTTTTAATTTTATGTTTCTTACATTCATGTGTGTATTATATAAACATAAATAAACCATGTATTTTTACCTACACGTAATCTACATTAATGTAGATAATTTAACCTACACATAACCTACATATGTGTAGGTTATATAAAAACTAAAAAATTTTCATATTTTATTTTGAATTCTAGTGTGAGAAACAATAAATCTTACATTTGTAACATTCTCATTCACCTTTTAGGTTTGTAGGGTGGGCGATTCATTGTGTTCTGCATGTTCTCGCAATACCTAGTGTTCGGCATAGAACCTTCCCATATATATATATATATATATATATATATATATATATATATATATATATATTGTCGAAAGGTGTAATAATTAAATATATGTTTTGTCGAAAAAGTAATAAATAAGTATATATTTTGTCGATAAACGGGCGGAGTTTCCTCTATTTTTGGACAATACCGACAATGCGAGTTGTTGATAATATTGCCAAAACGCAACAATAAACAACGCAATAATCAACGAAACAATATAAATATTTATTTACCTATTCTATTTATGTTTACAAATTATACAAGATTTGGTTACGTGATAAAAAAACAATAAGTAAATACAAAACAACATAGTTAATATTCGTGACATTACACCGGGTCGGGTGTTGACCGAGTTTGACCCGAACTTTAAAGCCGCACGAATCTGACCGGTTTGACCGGTGTTGACTGCTTTGACTTGTGTTGACCAGGCCGAATGTCACACCCCAACCGATGGTGGAAACATCAAGGCGGGATGAAAGAGATTGCTCATTGCTCATAAATACTAATTGAGACAATATTTAATTAAACCGGATTTCATTCATAGCAAAAATTATCGTACAATACAAGGAATTCCAAAATACAACAATAGCAAAGGGCAAAATTTGATACAACATTTGTAATCCTAAACGTCTAAATGTGTATCTAGTCATCAATACTACTCCAATTTCATGGCAACATCTTCATCAACCTGTAACATGTTAAAAATACGAGTTCAATGCAAAAGCAAAGGCGAGTACACAAGTTTGGTGATACATAGCATAAGTATAAAAAAGTATAACTCGAATCCACATGGTAATTGTAAGCAAAGTATATACTAATCATGCAATACTAGATCAAACCCCGAGTTTCGACAAAAGTTTTACGAGATGGAGCTTCCCTTGTCACAAAAGCCACAAGACTAAAATGAGTATGATAATCTTAACATAACCCCGACGGGTGGTGTGCTACTCCTATAACGCTATATATGATAAGTTTGGGCTAGCTAAGTTAATGATCAAGCATGTATAATCTAGTATGTATCTAAGCATAACACGTATTCATGTATAAGGATTGAACATGTAAAAGCATAAGTTTGTGATAGTGTATTTTGATAACGAAACATGTTACAACCCAAAAGTGAAAGGTAAATCGGTCAAGTGTACTCACGGTTTTGCTAAAGTCACTTAGAGAAATCCCGCGAGCTTGTTGTGATTAGGGTTTGGCACCTTGTACTTCTACAAGAAGAACATATGTATTAGTTATGAGTGTAACGGAAGATTCGGATTATTCGAGCAAGAGTTAAAGGGAATGAGAGTAAAGTATTATAGTATGAAAATAATCATTAAGATATAGTACTTGTTCTTGACACAATGATAACCCGAATGGGTTTGATATGGTTTCATAGGTTCGAGACCTATTAGAATCGTGACAAGGAACTACATACTTTAGTGATAAAACTTAATAACTTGATAGGTGATTATGTATTCATTATCAAGGTTTCGGTTTGATATATTATGTAGTCCATAGATTTATATATAGTTATATAGGCATGTAGGAGGTGGGAGGATGAACCATCCACTTTGGAACCTCTTGGTGTCATGTAAGTCAAGTAGGAGGTGGGAGGATTAACAATCCACTTTGGAACCTCGCATGATGTTCACCAATACACAAGTTACCATAGGTAACAAGGAAGGTCTTAGAACAATAATATGAACAAGAATGTAAATGACAAGAATGTAAAGTGTGTCACCATGATACTAAGTAGCCAAGTGAAATACAACACGGTGAGCACGCGTCGACACACGTCGATGGCTAGTCGGGGTTTTGACACTTTCAAACTAGCAAACTAACTTGGGATAATGATGAAAATCATCAAGTGATGTGTGGTCTCAGTTAGGATAGCCCAAGCTAACCAAGGTGACACATGGACAAGTTCAAGACTTGCACCACTTGTTAGCTTAAAGCTCTTTAAAAACAAAAAGTTTAGGGTGTTAAAACAGCCCTTAGTTCATGTTAACAAGCTTGGTTAGGCTTTACTAATCATAAGTTTGATTATTGTTGGGTTTTTGAACATGTTTATCAAAGTTATTTTATCCATATAAAATAAAACACGCAGCGGAATAATTATTTAAACATGTTACTTGTGTTGATACAAAACTCATTTTATATGTAAAACCAAAACCCGGATCCATATATGAACATGCATGCTATCAAAAATACAACCATAGGGTGTTTAGAATACTACCTTTCAATGTAGTTAGGAAATGAAAAGAATGATGATTCTTGAGTGGTAATCTTCAAAACGAAGACCTCAAGCTTGCATACCCCAAGCCACCAACAAACACCTTATGTTGCTAGGATTTTACACTTAAAATCAAACTTCTTAAACTCTCTTGGAACCTTACTATGGCCGAAAATTAGAGAGCCAAAATGAGAAGTTCTTGCACTTGAAAATGTTAGTCTTGTTATGTGAGAGAATCGCCCACCATATGCATATGATCTTGTAGGAGATTTATGAGATTTTTGCATGCAAAATGATTGGTGATCCACCTTGGGAAGACCCAAAGTGGACGGCCCTATGGGGTCTTTTATAAAAAAAAAACTTTTTTTATTTGTTTAAATCTTGTATTTATATTTTATAAGTTTTATAAAATATAACATAACATAATACAAGACTTTATGCAACATCTCATAACTATTTATAATGTTATTCAACCCTTTAAATAACAATATAAAATATTCTCTCAAAATAAATTATCCATATAATTTATTAGTTTCTCAAGTGCAATTATTTAGAAAACCAATTTCTAAATATTGTAAGTGTTAATATTTATTTGTTTGATCATATCATAAATAAATATCATAGGTGTTTGTCTAGCTTGTTATTGGGTATGACCCGACTTGGATCATAACGTACTAGCCACATCAATTTAATATGTGTCTTGGGCATACCGATTCCAACAATCTCCCACTTGCACAAGATACATAGAAGATTGATGCAAGTAGCAAATACCGCCTAACAACGGTTTACTACCCCTAATACGTATGACGAAGTGCCATTCAATAACATCATCCCCTTCAAGTCCCTTACTTGAACATGATTTAGGTGAAATGATCATTTATCCTTTCGTTACAGATGTCATGTCAAATCCAGAGACATAAAATGATCATTCTCTGTTGATTTAACTTTAGTAGGCCTTAGACATCTTACTCTCAACAAATAAGAGGAACAAATCCCATCTTGACTACATACATCTCTCACAATTACCTTGTACCACACCTGAGCTTAGCCTTATGTACTGCCATATTACTGACAGCAAAGAACCAAGTCAAAGTACAATATTTGGTGAATATCAAGACCCAATATGTATCTCAGGTCAGAGGATACAATGATATTCACCTTTACTCAAATTTACTTATGATCAATCACAAAGATTCCATGCAGTAACATTTGAGAGCGGGTCAGTCCAATATTTGTATCCCACAAATATCTATGAACTTTGGCATTAACACTTTGCTCTATATTCATACTTAATGAATATCCACCAATCCGAGTTCATAATAGTCTTACCTTCATATTTGTTCCCACAAATATGATCGACTACGGACATTTAGAATAATTAACTTATTCATGGATTTAAACATGCTAAAATGGAACATAACTCAAAATGCCATAATCATTAAAATGAGTCAAAATAACAATTGTTCCAATATCCAAATATAAAGTGATCAAATCCAATCACTAGAATATCGAAGTCCTAAGGCACAAGTATGACCCTCATGCTTTGGCCGTTCAAGGAGCTTCGTGAGTGGATCCGCAATGTTTTGATCGGTGTGAACTTTGCGAATACATATCTTTCCTTTTTCAACTTCATCCCTTATGTAGTTGAATCTCCGCTCAATGTGCCTAGTCTTTTGATGTGCACGAGGTTCCTTAATTTGTGCAATTGCACCTTCGTTATCACAAAAGATTTCTAGGGGATCCTGAATGGTAGGGACTACCCCTAGGTCGGTGATGAATTTCTTCAACCATGCAGCTTCTTGTGCTGCCAATGAAGCGGCGATGTATTCTGATTCTGTAGTGGACAATGCTACAACATCCTGCTTCGAGCTCTTCCAAGAGACTGCAGCTCCATTCAAAATGAAGACATACCCAGATTGTGATCGAGAATCATCTCGATCAGTTTGGAAACTCGCATTCGTGTAACCCTTTACAACGAGTTCCTCTTCACCAGATCCATATATTAGAAACATATCCTTAGTCCTTCTAAGGTATTTCAATATGCTTTTAACAGCCATCCAATGACTGTTACCTGGATTTTGCTGGTATCTACTTGTCATGCTTAAGGCACATGAAACGTCCGGTCTAGTGCATATCATTGCATACATGATGGATCCTATAGCAGACGCATATGGGACTCCTTTCATTCTCTCTTGCTCATCCTTTGAGCTTGGACATTGAGACGCATTCAATATCGTTCCCTTTTGAATAGGTACCAAACCTTTCTTAGAGTTCTCCATCTTGAACCTTTTCAAGACTTTGTCAATGTATGCACTTTCGTTCAAACCTATCAAGCGCCTTGATCTATCCCTATAGATCTTTATTCCCAAAATATAGGCGGCTTCACCAAGATCCTTAATGGAAAAATAACTTCCAAGCCAGGTTTTAACACCTTCCATGGTTGGAATATCATTTCCAAATAGTAGAATGTCATCAACATACAGTACTAGGAAAGTGATGATGCTCCCACTAGCCTTCTTATACACACAAGCTTCATCGGCATTCTTGATGAATCCAAAATTCCTAATTTCTTCATCAAAACGATGATTCCAACTTCTAGATGCTTGTTTCAATCCATATATTGATTTCTTTAACTTGCATACTTTGTTAGGATGTTTTGGATCGACAAAACCTTCAGGCTGAACCATATAGACATCTTCATTAAGATATCCATTGAGGAAAGCTGTTTTGACATCCATTTGCCAAATATCATAATCGTAATATGCAACTATGGCAAATAATATCCTAATTGACTTTAGCATCGCCACGGGTGAGAAGGTCTCATCATAATCAACCCCTTGAGTTTGAGTGAAACATTTTGCTACAAGTCTCGCTTTATAAGTATCCAAGTTACCATGCATATCAGTTTTCTTCTTGAAAACCCACTTACTTCCAACTACTTTGGAGTTAAGAGGTGGTACAACCAATTCCCATACTTGGTTGTCATACATGGATTGCATCTCGACGCTCATTGCTTCAAGCCACTTGTCACAATCGGATTGTGACATTGCATCATGGTATGTGGTTGGTTCATCTGAATCTACCACGTAGCATCCATCCATGAAAAATCCATATCTTTCGAGTGGATGACTAATTATACCAGATCTGCGAACGTTTTGTGTGTATTGATCAACCATTTGATCATCTTCAACAACCTCTTTTTGAGTGCTAGTATCAACCAAACGTGTATCGTCTTGTGGTTCTTGATCCTCATCAAGTTCCACTGTTCTACTACTAGTTCCTTCCATAAGGAACTTAGCCTCCAAGAACTTACCCTTTCGAGCAACAAATACCTTTTGCTCTGTTGGATCGTAAAAGTAATATCCTATATTATCTTTAGGATATCCTACAAAGATACACTTAGTGGATCGTACTTCCAATTTGTTTGGGGTGTATTGCTTCACATAAGCTTCACAACCCCATACCTTCAAATATGATAATGATGGAGCCTTTCCATGCCATATTTCAAAAGGTATCTTATCCACTTTCTTGGTTGGGGCCATATTCAGTATACGGGCCGCGGAGAGCAAAGCGTAACCCAAAAATGATAGAGGCAATGTGCTTCTAGCCATCATAGATCGAACCATATCCAATAGAGTTCGATTCCTCCTTTCAGACACACCATTATATTGTGGTGTTCCAGGTGGAGTAAGTTGTGAGATAATCCCACAACTCCTAAGATGATCTTGAAAAGCATCACTAACGTATTCACCTCCTCTATCGGTACGAAGGACTTTGATTGTTTTCTTGAGTTGATTTTCTACTTCACTTTTGAAATCTTTGAACATTTCAAATGCTTCATCTTTGTGTCTTATCAAGTACACATAACCATAACGACTATAGTCGTCGGTAAAACTAATGAAGTATCTTTCACCATTCCTAGTCATTGGCTTAAAACATACATCCGAATGTATGATACCTAATAAGTCTTTTGCCCTTTCAAATGTGCCACTGAAGGGTGCCTTAGTCATTTTGCCTTGTAAACAAGATTCACATACATCAAATGAATCATCTCCATTTATTTCCAAAAGACCATTCTTTCGAAGTGTTTGCATGCGATTTTTGTTTATATGTCCAAGGCGACAATGCCCAAGATAGGAATCACTCAAATCTAATTTAAGTTTCTTGGTGGTTGCTTGGTACATTGAACTATCAAATGTATTATCATGAACCAATTCATAAATACCATTTGAAGGCATATCTTTAAAGTAAAACATGTCATTCATCAAAACATAAATGTCATCGTTTACAAACTTTAAATTAAAACCATATTGTAGCAAGAGGGAAACTGAAATAATGTTCCTAGTCAAACTAGGAGCATACAAAGGATTTTTCAAGATGATTTCCAAACCACTTGGAAGTTTCAAAACATAGTTTCCTCGGGCTTCAACTTGAACCTTTGCTCCATTGCCCATGAAGAAACTAATGTCTCCCTTCTTGTAATGTTTATTTCTTTTGAACCCCTGCAACAAATTGCAAATATGAGTTCCACACCCGGTATCCAATACCCATATGTTTGAAGAAATAACATTAAGGTCAATAGGTATCATAAAGATTGTACCTGAGGTTGCCCCGCATCCCTCTTGTTTTTCAACTCGTTGAGATAGGTTGGACAATTTCTTTTCCAATGTCCTATCTCTCCACACTCAAAGCATGGGTCAGTCAAAGCAACCTTTTGCTTCTTTTCCTTTGGTTTCGTGGGTTCCGCTTTAACCTTTCCTTTCCCTTTCTCTTTGACGTGACCCTTCCTTTTAGCAAAACTTGCCTTGGATTCGGGGTGGGGCCTCTTCTTGTTGCCTCCCTCATTGATCGTTAGAACGGGTAAAGCCTTTTTACCTATGTCCGCCTCGGCAGTTTTGAGCATTGCATGAAGTTCACCAATGCTCTTGTCCCATCCGTTCATGTTATAATTCATGACAAAAGTCTCAAACTTCTTTGTTAAAGAGTTGAGGATCAAATCCGTAGCCAACTCTTTTGAGATGGGACAGTTGAGCCTTTAGAGGCGATAAATGTGGCTTTTCATCTTAAGTACATAAGATGAGACCGATTGGGTTTCCTCCATTCGACATGCATGAAGTGCCCGAACCATTTCTAAGCGTTCTACCCTTGCTTGTTGAAGGAACATTTCCTTCAATTGGGTAATCATGTCATATGCCCCATGATGTTCAAAATCCTTTTGATCTTGGGAATCATCGTTCCCAACATGAGGCAAGAGGCTTGCATGGAGTCCTCGGTATACTTAACCCAATCGTTATAGGCCTCCTCATCTTCCACGTTAGGTTCATCGGGAATAGGATCGTCCAACACATAAGATATCTTTTCTTGCTTGAGAACGATTCTCAAGTTTCGATACCAATCCATGAAGTTATTATGTTTAAAATTTCGGTGAAGATCCACCTTGGGAAGACCCAAAGTGGACGGCCCTATGGGGTCTTTTATATAAAAAAAACTTTTTTTTATTTATTTAAATCTTGTATTTATATTTTATAAGTTTTATAAAATATAACATAACATAATACAAGACTTTATGCAACATCTCATAACTATTTATAATGTTATTCAACCCTTTAAATAACAATATAAAATATTCTCTCAAAATAAATTATCCATATAATTTATTAGTTTCTCAAGTGCAATTATTTAGAAAACCAATTTCTAAATATTGTAATTGTTAATATTTATTTGTTTGATCATATCATAAATAAATATCATAGGTGTTTGTCTAGCTTGTTATTGGGTA
The DNA here is from genome assembly GCA_947069175.1 of Scalesia atractyloides. Classification (NCBI taxonomy): domain Eukaryota; kingdom Viridiplantae; phylum Streptophyta; class Magnoliopsida; order Asterales; family Asteraceae; genus Scalesia; species Scalesia atractyloides. The sequence continues at coordinate 42,912,649 of CAMTDV010000015.1, forward strand.
TGACCCGAGTTGGATCATAACGTACTAGCCACATCAATTTAATATGTGTCTTGGGCATACCGATTCCAACAACAAGTACAAGAACACAAGTTTGTTGATGGTAATTCATAAGTTTTATAAAGATTTGAGCAAAATAGAAACTTTGGAGCCTTATAGGTGAATATCCAGGTCTGGAATCTCCATGTAGAATCCTTGGAATTGAACCTAAGGTTTATCCAAGTTCATAGAAAGAAGAAGCAAGAGATTTCGTTGAGTTTTGAGCAAGTTATGCTCACTTTTGTAAAGGTATATGAATCTGCCCGAAATTCTGATGTTGCAAGAACTTGAGATGATTTGAGAGTGATTTAGGAAGGATTAGGAGGTTGTGAAAGTGGAAAATGGCTTGGAGGAGTGTTGGTATTTATAAGGGAGAGTTAGGAGGTTGTTGGAGGTTGATAAATGGGGGTTTAGAGGTGATCGGAGGGAGTTTGAGTGGTGGGATCCGTGCACATTCGCGAGCCAAAAAGGTTTCTGGCCACCTCGCACCCCTTATGGACCATAAGGGTATCCCCTTGCGGTCCGTAAGGACTTGGTCTGGGTAGAAATCTTGCTATTTGTTGTTTTGTTCAAGTGTGACGGGTTTTTAAGGTATTTTAGGGTATTTTATGATACAATAAGGCATTATAAGTATAAGTAGCATGTCACATTGTGTATGTAAGTATAGAATGATTGAGATCGAGTATAAACATCACTTATTAAGTGTGCATCAAGTAAACGTCGCGTATTCACAAGTATGTCACGTTTTTTAGTAAGAGTATCAAGTATAAGTGTATATGTGTATGCATAACAAGTATAGGGACAAAATTTATGATTTCCATTATGATTCAAGTCTCGATTACAATGATTAAAACGATTATAACGAAATGAGGAATACGAATACAATAAAGCTTGCTATAAATAGAAAGTATGGAAAACACGAGGCGTTACAGTCTCCCTTCCTTTGGGAAATTTCGTCCCGAAATTTAGGAAGATGCAACGAAGAGATGCGGAAACTTAGTCTTCATATCATTCTCGAATTCCCAAGTAAATTCAGCACCATGTTTCCCTTCCCATCGAACCTTAACGATAGGGATTCGACTGCGCCTAAGTTGCTTGATTCCTCGGTCATTGATTTCGACCGGTTTCTCCACAAAGTGCAATGTATCGTTGATTTGAAGATCTTCGAGTGGCACTTGAAGTCCTTTAGCTAAATACCTCTTTAAGTTCGACACATAAAACACGGGATGAACATTGTTGAGCGCTTGTGGTAGGTCCAGTCGATATGCTACCTTGCCAATCCTTTCCAAGATCTTGAAAGGACCTACGTAGCGAGGAACGAGTTTGCCTTTCTTACCAAAACGAACAACACCCTTCCAAGGGGATACCTTGAGAAGTACATGATCACCAACATTAAATTCCAAAGGTTTGCGTCTCTTGTCTGCGTAGCTCTTTTGACGACTTCGAGCTTTGAGGAGGTCATCACGGATTTGTAAGATCTTGTCTGTTGTCTCTTGTATTAATTTGGGATCGGTGATCTAAACATCTCCAATATCGTGCCAACAAATAGGCGAACGACACTTCTGACTATACAATGCTTCAAATGGAGCCATTTGAATACTGACGTGATAACTATTATTGTACGAGAATTCTACCAAAGGTAAGTGCGAATCCCAATTTCCGCCAAAATCGATTACGCGTGACCGAAGCATATCCTCCACGGTTTGGATAGTACGCTCGGTTTGACCATCAGACTGAGGATGAAAAGCGGTGCTAAGATTAAGTTGAATGCCAAGAGCGGATTGAAAGGTTTGCCAAAGGCGAGAGGTGAAACGAGCATCGCGATCAGAGAAAATATCAAAAGGAGTACCATGACGACTGATGTCTTCATCCGTGTAGATACGAGCCAATTTCTCGACTTTGTAATCCTCACGAATGGCGAGGAAATGAGCAGATTTGGTCAATCGCTAGATGATAACCTAGATGCTGTCATGACCAGATGAAGTACGAGGCAATTTAGTGATAAAATCCATGGCAATGCTCTCCCATTTCCAGACAGGGACTTCTGGTTGTTCGAGCAAACCAGAGGGATGTTGATGTTCGGCCTTGACTTTGGAACATGTAAGACACTTTGAGACGTAAAGGGCGATATCTTTCTTCATTCCAGGCCACCAATAAGATGCTCGGAGATCGTGATACATCTTGTTGGCGCCAGGATGAATGGAGTATCAGGATTTGTGAGCTTCGTCCATCAAAGTAGTCCGAAGATTGAGACGATCGGGAATCCAAATGCGACTATGGTAGTAAAGAATACCATCGGGCTTAGCTTCGAGTGGGTTTTCGACTCCACAATTCAACTCGTTATTGAGGTTACCCTCGTTGATAACGTTAAATTGTGCTTGACGAATCAACTCGTTGAGTTTTCCCACGATTTGGTAGCAACGGACAATCTTAACATGAGTCTTGCGACTGAGTGCATCGACCACAACATTCGCCTTACCAGGGTGGTAGCGAATATCACAGTCGTAGTCGTTTAACAATTCCACCCAACGACGTTGACGCATGTTGAGTTCCTTTTGATCAAAGATATGTTGGAGGCTCTTGTGGTCGGTGAAGACCGTACACTTTGTACCATAAAGGTAGTGTCACCAAATCTTTAATGCAAAAACAACTGCACCAAGTTCAAGGTCGTGCATAGTATAGTTTTTCTCATGAATTTTGAGTTGTCTCGACGCGTAAGCGATGACCTTGGCCCGTTGCATGAGAACGCAACCAAGACCTAGGTTTGAAGCATCGTAATACACGACGAAATCATCGTTTCCATCGGGGAGAGTAAGGATAGGAGCATTACAGAGCATGTCCTTGAGCGTTTGGAAAGATTCCTCTTGTTCGGGAGCCCAAACAAAAGGTTTATCTTTTTTAGTCAACGAGGTCAAAGGAACGGCCGTCTTTGAGAAGTTCGAGATTAAACGGTGATAATACCCAGATAGGCCAAGAAACGAACAAATTTCAGAAGGCGACTTACGTGCGATCCAATTCTTCACAACTTCTATCTTTGTGGGGTCAACATGTATACCGAGTTCGTTAACGGTGTGACCCAAGAATTGAACCTCTCTTAGCCAAAATTCACACTTGGAGAATTTGGCATAAAGACGTTCGGTTTGCAAAAGCTGAAGATTGAGACGCAAATGTCGTCCATGCTCTTCTTTCATCTTGGAGTAGATGAGGATATCGTTGATGAATACGATGATGAAACGATCGAGGAACGGTTTACACACGCAATTCATAAGATCCATGAACACGGCGGGTGCGTTGGTCAAACCAAAAGGCATGACCACGAACTCGTAATGTCCATATCGTGTGCGGAAAGCGGTTTTATGCACATCTTCTTCGAGAACTCAAAGTTGATGATAACCCGAGCAGAGATCAATCTTTGAAAAGCACGTAGCACCTTGCAACTGATCGAAGAGATCGTCAATACGAGGAAGTGGGTAGCGATTCTTGACTGTAAGCTTGTTGAGCTCACGATAGTAACTAAACATGCAGAAAGATCTGTTATGGGTGAAATTTTGAGCCCATATCCTGAATTATATCTTGACTTAATCATAGCTGTTAACGATCACGATACCAGACCAGGATGTTGATAACATCCTAAGGCAGTTTCCTAGTGATTACTAATTATTTGCATGCAGGACATAGCTGGAGGATCACAACGTTCACGGAGACTCGTTCACCTGAAGACTTGGTCTAGATGGTTGGAAGAAAGACGTTGAAGCCGCAATACCTGGTCAACAATGTTCACTGGCGAATATTTCAAGGGATCCCACCATTTTAGGAGAGTTTGTTTTTCTTTGTAACTATAAATACCGGATAAACATATCGATAGGTCACAACACATTCACTCACTACTCTCGAATTCTGTCATTTACTTTCACAATTACACACAAACACTCAACACTAGCAATTCTTGTAACACTTAGCAACGATCTGGGAATTATCCTGCACTGTATCCCGATTTTTAAGCAATAAGAAGAACAAGGTAGCGGCGATTGTCAGCTCCCGAGGTTTTATGCCAGAGATCTATATTGATCAAGGGCTTTCCTCGTACATCTCGTGTCAACCTTTACATTTTTGCTCATTGTTTGATTGTTGATATAGCTCAATATCATGAGTTGTATCCTGAAAAGTGTTTTTACAAACTAGCAAACCAATACAAGCTTCATAAACACTGCTAGCACACTACTTCACAAAACTAATTTGATCACTAAATTGCTTTGGTAATTTTTGACCAAAACAATTTGGCACCCACCGTGGGGCAAGTGGTGTTATTTCTATTAAAAACTTTGTTAAAATCACTACTTGGCTTTCTATCGGCAAAACGTTTTCACAACTGTTTTCGATGGCTTCGAAATCAAACATGAGCTCTTCCTCCACGCCTGCTACAACCTCTGCTACAACTGGTTCAGTGCTTCCACCTCCATCCCGGGACACTCTGACTACTCAGAATGTCTACAGATCTGGTGTTCCAGGGAGAACTCCTATTATGGCTTCTAATGATGAAATTTTAGCTTTGTTTGGTAATATACATGATCAGATGAAGCAACAGCAGGAAACTAACCAAATGATAATGAAAGAAATATAACTCTTGAAGTCCAACTCCAAGAGACCTGCTGAGGATGTTGTCACTCCCTTGCAGCCTAGGAATCTGAACTTTAGTTCAGCAGTGTATACTGAGGATAATCAGGGCAATGTCATACCAAGCCGTTCCCGGAGAAAGGTTCCTGAGATACCCTCATCAGCTAGGATACGACTGTAAGGGGCCCAGGATACGCTTCAGGATATCGGCAGAATCAACAGGATGGTAACCTTGCTACTAACAATGTTGGATCTTCACAGGATACAAGTGTAACCTCAGCACTCTCTAGAGAGCTTCAGAAACTGAAGGATATGATATCAAGTGTACCTGGGGTAGTGCAGCCCATACCGGAAGTATCCCAGGATAGTCACAACATATCCCGTTTTTCTCGCCACATTTATGATGCTGAAATCCTAAAGAGATTCCAAACCCCCAACATGAAGCTTTATGATGGAACGATGGATCCTGAAGAGCATATTGCCCAGTATAGGGAGAGGATGGAAGTGAATCCTATTCCACCGGATTTTAAAGAATCATGTCTTTGCAAGGGCTTCGGCTCTACTCTGACAGGATCAGCCTTGAAGTGGCTCTTAGCATTCTACCTCATTCAATTACATCATTTGCTCATTTGGTTAATTTGTTTAACAGTAAATTTTCTTGTAGTAGAAGCTTTGAAAAAATAACAAGTGACCTCTACAGGATAACGCAGGGGCCTCAAGAATCCCTTAGGGATTATGTCAATAAATTTGTAGGGAATCCTTAGATATCCCACATCTTGATGTTTCTACAGCTGTACAGGCATTCAAGATGGGTTTACAAAATGATTCTCCCTTTTATCAGGATCTTCTAATGAATCCTTGCAGGAACTTGGACGAAGCCCGAAACAGGGCTCTAAGATATATCAGGCTTGAGGACGACAAGAAAATGCAAGAGAGGATGAGTTCATCCTCAACATATGAATCAACTAATAGGAAGTCAGAATCCTCGTACAAGCCATATCACTCTAAGCCATATGCTAGGAATGACAACAAAAAAGTGAATGTTGTTGAGGACGAGGATCCTGAGGAGTATCCTGAGTTATCTGAATATTGTTTTTCTGTTAATACTCCTGATTTAATATATGCCATGCAGGGTTTAGGAGATAAAGCAAGTGGACAAGGAAGAACCAACAAAAGGCTGATTGGAAGGATAAGTCCAAGTGGTGCGCCTTCCATGAAGATTTTGGACATATAACGGAAGATTGCATAGCCCTGAGAAAGGAGATAAGCTATCTACTAAGAAAAGGCTACTTAAAAGATCTCGTTGGAAGGAAGAAGAATAAGGGCCAGGATACTAACAAGGATCCTGAACGAGCAGCATCGCCTCCCCCAGACGCCAAGATAATCAATTTCATATCTGGAGGATCTGATATATGCGGAATCTCTTATTCTGCAGCTAAGAGGCATGCCAAAGAGGCAAAGTCAGAAAGAGGGGATAAGCCAACGACTGTGACAACACTTACAGCTTACAAAGTGATAACGTTCGACAGTGAAGACCGGGATAGTATTCAGGATCCTCATCATGATGGTCTGGTAGTCACTTTGTATATTGCTAACCATTTTGTGCGCAGGATATTGGTGGACAATGGTAGCTCGGTCAACATCATTCAGCTAGAGACCCTGAAGAGGATGAACATCCCAGAAATGGAGATTACCTCGAAGTCCACTGTGCTTGTAGGGTTCAGCGGAGAAGCGAAGAACACGGTTGGAGAGATAAAGCTGCCTGTATACGTTGAAGGAGTGAATTCGATGCAACGATTTTGTGTCATGGACTCGTTATCCTGCTATAATATTATACTAGGCAGGCCATGGATTCATGATATGAAAGCTGTGCCTTCCACCTATCATCAATGTGTCAAGATCCCCACTCCTTGGGGGGTAGTCAAAGTGGAAAGTGGCCAACAGGAGGCGAAGGAATGCTACTCCTCTTCGATGAAGGCATCAACAAAATCCAGGGCAGGATAGCAATTAAAGATAAAGCCCAGGATATCGTGGAAACTTTGGAGCAGGATGTTAAGAAAGTTGTCCTGGACCAGGATAATCGAGATATCTCGGTGCTTGTAGGAACCAATATCCCTCAGGATATTGAGAGTCAGCTTACTAACTTTTTGAAATGCATGATGTCCATGTTGCATGGAAACACGAAGACATGACAGGTATATCGAAAGAGATTATAACTCACAAACTTGGAATTGACAAATCTTTCAGGCCCATTCAACAAAAAAGAAGGAAATTTGCTCCTGAAAGAAACACAATTATATAAGAGGAAGTTGAAAGATTGCTGAAGTCCAAGATGATTAGGGAAGTCAAGTTTCCTAGGTGGCTAGCAAACGTGGTGGTGGTCCAAAAGAAGAATGGGAAGTGGAGAGTTTGTGTAGATTGCACAGACCTCAACAAAGCTTGTCCAAAGGATCCATTTCCACTGCCCCATATAGATTCAATAGTGGATGCAACTGCTGGACATGAACTGCTGACTTTCATGGATGCATCCTCAGGATTTCAACAAATCCAAATGGAACCATCCGGCCAGGAGTATACAGCGTTCATGACAGCAACAGGTATATACTGTTATACTGCCAAGCCCTTTGGTTTAAAAAATGCAGGTGCAACGTACCAGAGGCTGGTTAATATGATGGCTAAAGACAAACTGGGGACACCATGGAGGTATATATTGATGATATGGTGGTGAAATCCAAGAAAGCGGAGGATCATCTCCAGGATTTAGAGTGTGCCTTCAATATCCTAGACTAGTATATTATGAAGCTGAATTCTGCTAAGTGCCATTTTGGTGTGGGGGCATGAAAGTTTTTAGGATACCTGGTGACCAAGAGGGGGATAGAAGCAAGCCCGGAACAAATTAAAGTTATCCTGAATCTTAAATCACCATCCAATATGAAGGATGTTTACAGGTTAACGGGAAGAGTAGTGGCATTAAACAGGTTCATATCAAGATCCTCAGAAAAATGCAAAGAATTCTATGATATCCTAAAGAAAAACAAAAAGTTTGAATGGAGTGAAAAACATGAAGCTGCCCTACAAGAGTTGAAGCAATATCTTTCAAGTGCACCCCTGCTAATGAAGCCTGAGGATGGTGAACCCTTATCCCTATATCTTGCAGTATCAGGGAATGCAGTAAGTGTTGTTTTGGTAAAGGATCATGAAGGTCAGCAGTATCATGTTTATTATGTTAGTAAAAGTTTGTTAGATGCTGAAACTAGACACTCACACTTAGAAAAATTGATATTAGCTCTAGTTATGGCGTCAACTAAGCTTAGACATTACTTTGAAACACATAGGATACATGTTAAAACCAATTATCTTGTTAAAAATGTGCTAGGAAACCCGAAATGTCTGGGAGAATGGCTAAGTGGTCTGTAAAACTAAGCACATATGATTTAGTATATGAACCTAGAAATGCTATAAAGTCTCAGGCCTTAGTAGACTTTGTGGTTGATTTTAGTAGTGATATTCAAAATGAGGCTGACCTAGAAGTACAACAATTAGGTGAGAATTTAGGATCTTGGATATTATATAATGATGGTGCATCTAACATAAGAGGTGTAGGGTTAGGTATACTACTAATATCGCCACAGGGAGACATATTACCCCAGGCTTAGATGTGAATTTCCTGCTACTAATAATGAAGCTGAGTATGAAGCTCTGATAGCAGAATTAGAATTAGCTAAGAAATTGAATGTCAAAATTTTACAAGTGTATGTTGATTCCCTATTGATTACTAACCATTTCAATGGATCTTATGCAGTTAAGGGTGAAATGTTAGTTGAATACCTTGAAATTGTTAAAAAATTAGCAGGATATTTTGAAAATTTTAGCAGGTACCAAGAGAAGAAATGCTGAAGCAGATGCTCTAGCAAATCTAGGATCTACTGTCAGGATACCAGAAGGAACTCAGATACCAATATTACATATCCTGTACCGTGCGACGGAACTTTTGAAGTCTCAGGATAAGGAGGTAACAAGTGTTCAGGATTCTGGTAAAGCATATCCTGATAAGGATCCTGAATCCTGGATGACGCCAATCGTCAAGTATCTTGAAAAAGGAGATGTCCCAAAGGATGAAAACCCCAAGGCTTTCAGAATGAAGGTATCTCGTTTTACAATTATAAATGATGTTTTGTATAAGAAATCCATTGCAGGTCCATACCTGAGGTACTTGGAAGATCCTGAAACTAAGGAGGTACTTCGGGATATACACGAAGGAGATTGTGGCAACCATACTAGGGCAGATCTTTATTCTATAAGGAATTAAGAACAGGATACTATTGGCTAACCATGAGGAAGGATGCTGCGGAGTATGTTTGAAAATGTGATGCATGTCAGAGACATAGCAATATACTACATCAACCTGCAAAACCATTATATCCTATCATATCTCCTTGGCCATTTATGATATGGGGGATGGATATAGTAGGAAAACTCCCAAAAGCTCCGGGAGGAAAAGTCTTCATGCTATCAATGACGGGTTATTTCTCCAAGTGTGTTGAAGCAGAAGCGTTTGTCCAAGTTAGGGATCAAGAAGTGGTATCTTTCATCAAGAGGAATATCCTGACAAGATTCAGGATACAAGCGGATATAATTTGTGACAATGGTTCCCAATTCATCAGCAAGAGGACTACTGATTTTAGTAAAAGTTGGGGGATCAAGATGATTACATCAACACTAGTGCATCCTTAGGCTAATGGACAAGCAGAATCCTCCAATAAGATAATTGTCAATAACATGAAAAAGAGGTTAGGTTCTAGGAAAGGAAGATTGGCTGAGGAACTACCATTTGTCCTATGGGCTGATAGAACAACTGTGAAGAATGCTACTGGGCAAACTCCATTTTCTTTGGTATTTGGGGCAGAAGTAGTGATTCCAACAGAAATGGTGATACCTACAACAAGATCGAGCCTTCGGGATCCTGAAGCAAATCCTGAAGCCTTATGTCAAGACTTAGATACTATCGATGAAGCAAGGGATGCAACAAAGCTAAGGATGGCAGCATATCAACAAAGGATAGCTAAGTCATACAACAAGAATATAAAGACAAGGAGATTCCAAGTTGGAGATTGGGTATTAAGAAAGGCGTTTCAGAATACGACTAATCCTGCAGATGGGAAGTTAGCTCCAAAGTGGGAAGGACCTATGGAATTGAAGCAGAATCCGGAAAGGGAGCATACCGACTCAAAACCGTGGAGGGGGATATGATACCAAGATCCTGGAATGCTATACATCTTAAAGCTTATTTCAAGTAAGTTTAGGATTGACTTTCTGACTTAGGATGGTATGAATTATATCTCTTTTAAATATGTTTAATTAAATATTCTTTGAAACCCATTATTAACTTAAGCATCAGAGGGGTGTTAACCAAGCTAACACCCACCTTAGTTTAAAGGTGTTTTGTAGGATACTTTTCAGGATATTACTCCAAGATATACTCAAGATGGATAGAAAGACTAGAGGATTGGCCCCCTCTCTCACGTTTAAGGGATTCAGATCCCTTTATAGGTTTAAAGGTATTCACCTTTCTTTCGAGTTGGGTTTAAACACCCCGCCTGGAGTGCAAGTATCCAGGAATAGTTCAAGATAGCGGGACCAGTTCATGTAACAGTGGCTGACAGTTACGTTATTGTTGGCTATATCCTGGATCCTTAAGGTATATAAGGATTGATCACCCTCTCTCGCGAAAGGGTATTTTCATACTCTCTAAGGTTTAAAGGTTTTCACCTTTCTAGGTCTTGGAGTTTATACACTCTCGCAAGTAGCGCACGAAAACAAGGGTTTATCCCAAGAATGCTAAGGGTTTATCCCAGGATACTAAGGGTTTAATCCCAGGATATTAAGGGTTTATCCCCAGTGAAACTAAAGTTGTTAACAAACTCTAAGGATATAGCAGATTATGATTGTGTTCCTACACATTCTTTTGTGGAGAAAAAGCTACAAATCTTAGTCACTAAGTGAAGAAATACTCAAGTATGTCATACATTGATGCAATATCCTGCACGGACAGGGGACATCCATGCTGGGACATTGCAAAGGATTCCAAGGTTGGAGTTGAAAGTTATTGCACAAGTGTTTCTGGTATGGTTTTATTTTTCAAATCTTGAAAGCCTTGTCTAAATAATCCAGATTTTATTCAACCAAGTTTCTGTCTAACATTTTGATTAAAGGTAACAAAAATATTGAACATTTCATCAGTATCCTGACCAGGATATTCGATCAGGATACCCAAAATAGGTTTTTCAGAATAATAACATAACAACATCTGATAAGGCTAAAAGGTTAGTTTATTATGAACATTCCAAAATGTCACATTCTTGGCTTCGTCTTAAACCAAGACCCATCCACCAAGAATGTGATAAGGTCTAAAAGCATATAAACGATGATGACCAAAGGCTTCGTTCTGGAACCCCGGATCCCTCCACCTTAGGTCATCACAAAATACTAATGTTTAAAGTGCAGAAAATTTAAATTGTCCAAGTGAATTATTTAGGGGATTACAGACCATTCGAATTAAAAAAGTGGGCTCCGGCCTAAGCAATAACATCCATCATCGCCCACTTCACTGCCCTTATGCTGCAGCACCTTCAGCAGCATCCTTGGCAGCATCATTAGCCACTCCTTCAATAGCATCCGCTCCGGTATTGACCCCAGGATCATCACCAGCCTCCGCTGCTACCTCAACCGCCTTGGAGGACTCTACAACCGATGGCTTGGCAGGATGCTCCACAGGATTACCACTAAGATCCTTCAACTTCGCCTCCCAAGCGCTGATATTCCAAGAAGGGCATTCGAAGCCCACAGCCTTGGCCTCATAAGCCATCTTCAATCTAGCTTGAAGGAGGGAAATTACCACAGATCCTTTGAGGTTATCACTGTAAGAGACCATATCCTGCTCATGTTGGGCATGCGCAACATCTGATTTGACCTGAGCGTCGGAGACAGCCTTCTCTAAAGCAACTTTGGCATCCTCGGTGACCTCCTTTAATTTATCCTCGTAATGTCGGGTCCTGGTAGCGGCAGCTGTTCGATGAGTGCTTCTGCTTTCTTTGCTCTGACCTCATGGAAGACCGCAGTTCCACAAGCCTCTTCATATGCGATCAGTAGACAGTTCAGGCCCTACAGGGCAAGGTATGGGTATCATTATAGCTAGTCGGGATATCAGTCTAGCATATAATCGCAGGATATAAGGTAAAGGTATCTACCTAGTTGAAAAAAGAAGTCATTATAAGGCTGCTCGATTCAGCAAACCCAAGACTCTCGAAAGGAGAAACCTCGGTAGAAGTGGTGGGGGAATCGATATCTTTTCTCTTTTGAGAACTAGAGGCTCGAGGCTTGGAAGCTAAAGAAGACTTGGGGACAGCAATAGGCTTGGAGCTGGAAGAGGGCTTCGAGGCGGCTGGAGGCTTGGATTTGGGCTCTGTCTTCACTGGTGCAATTCCAGAGTAGCTATCCAACTCATCAAGATCAAAGACTTCTGGAATCTTGGATGGTGCTGCAAACAAGGAGTAATTTCAAACTTAATTATTCGATATTTCTTCTAACTAAACTGATACAGGAACTTTAAACAAAAAGTGAGGACTTACCAGACATGTTGGAACTTGAATGTTGGCTGGATCCTGTTGGGTTTGGAATGAAGCTTCTTTCAGTCTCCGGCAGTTGGTAGATGGCCTTAATCCTGGTCTCTGAAGATATCAGAGCAGGATATAAAGTAGGATGTTGAACAAGATATGTCTGAGGATATCCTAAAACCCTAACTCCTACCCTTGGGGAGCCACTTCACCGGATAATCCGCCCCACCAGGGATTGAACTCCTTTTTACAAAGAAGAACCTGGATTTCCATTCCTCTTCGTTCCTGGTGGCTTGGAGAATCAGAGGATCACTGGAAGTGGAGTAGAACAAAAATCTACATGACCCATGGGATCTCAATCGGTATGCTAATGGAAGATCATTGACACATAGCTCAGGAATGTGGGTATTCTTGATTCGATCAAGAACGATCAATACACACCAAAGCATGGGCATGGCTTGACAAAAACTAAGGCAGGTGGTTGTAAAGAAGTCGGTGATGAAGTCGGGACATGGAAACCTAAGACCTAAGGTAAAATGAAAGGCGTTGAAGCAAAGCCATTCCATGGACACCATATCTGATCGGAGTTTCCGATCGTAGGGACGAAACACCGTGGTGTCCGAAAAATACCGGAGGATTGGAGGTTCGCTATATTGGCATTGTCGAACGAATAGATTTCCTTCTCCGGGTATTGGAGAAGGTTTTTTGGTATGAAGACAAGGGCTGAGTCGCCGGAGCTGGATCGAGTTTGTCTTGCCATACGTCACCGGAAAACAGGAAGAGTAAGAAGATGAGGATGAGAGAGAACTTTACCTTTTTTACTTCCTTGATCAAGGTTAAATGGGGATAAGGACGAGAAGATATAGGAAGACAATGAGTAGAAATAGCCTGGACTGTTATATTACATCATGTCAGGGGTCTTATCTCTTAAATTGCCTCGGTAAACGTAAAAATATATCCGTTAGGATCAGGGTCCCAACAGCTATATTTTTTGGGACAATTGTTATGGGTGAAATTCTGAGCCCATATCCTGAATTATATCTTGACTTAATCATAGCTGTTAATGATCAGGATACCAGACCAGGATATTGGTAACATCCTGAGGCAGTATCCTGGTGATTACTAATTATTTGCATGCAGGACATAGCTGCAGGATCACAACATTCACGGAGACTCGTTCACTTGAAGACTCGGTCTAGATGGTTGGAAGAAAGACGTTGAAGCCGCAATTCCTGGTCAACAACGTTCACTAGCGAATATTCCAAGCGATCCCACCATTTTAGGATAGTTTGTTTTTCTTTGTAACTATAAATACCGGATAAACAGATCGATAGGTCACAACACATTCGCTCCCTACTCTCGAATTTTGTCATTTACTTTCACAATTATACACAAACACTCAACACTAGCAATTCTTGTAACACTTAGCAATGATCTGGGAATTATCCTGCACTGTATCCTAATTTTTAAGTAATAAGAAGAACAAGGCAGCGGCGATTGTCAGCTCCTGAGGTTTTATGCAGGAGATCTAGATTGATCAAGGCCTTTCCTCGTACATCTCGTGTCAATCTTTACTTTTTGCTCGTTGTTTGATTGTTGATATAGCTCAATGTCCTGAGCTGTATGCTGAAAAGTGTTTTTACAAACTAGCAAACCAATACAAGCTTCATAAACACTACTAGCACACTACCTCACAAAACTATTTTGATCACTAAATTGCTTCGGTAATTTTTGACCTAAACAAGATCCATCTTTCTTTTTGACGAAAAGAACAGAAGCGCCCCAAGGAGAAGTACTCAGGCGTATAAAGCCTTTATCAAGAAGTTCTTGAAGTTGACTCGATAGCTCTTGCATTTCCGAGGTGCTAATCGATAGGGAGCCTTCGCAACAGGAGTTGCGCCAGGAATAAGATTAATACAAAAATCGACTGCTCGAGGAGGCGGAGGACCAGGAAGATCCTCAGGAAAAACAGAAGGAAAATCACAAACGACAGAAACATCACTTATGCTTGGACCTTTTTCTTTCTTTTCCACAACGTGGATGAGAAAAGCAATGTACTCCTTGCGCAAGTACTTGTTCACTTTGATGCACGACATAAGCTTAAGACCTTTAGAAGGTTTCTCGCCATAGACGTGGAGAGAATCACCTTGAGGTAGGGGGAGCGAATGAATTTCTCAAAACAAACAACTTCGGCACGAACTCGCATAAGCCAATCCATGACTACTATGATGTCAAAACTTCCCATTTGCATGGGAATGAGATTGATGGAGAACGAATGATCGTTAAGGATCAAAGAGCAACCAGAAAGAACGGAATCAACGGAGATGGTTTTATCATTAGTGAATTCGACCGCGAAAGGATTAGGCAATTTAGATCGTTCGTACTTAAGCGAGGGTTTAAATTCTAGAGATACAAAGCTACTATCAGCACCAGTATCAAATAGGCATGTAGCATAAATATGGTTCACAAGGAACGTACCAGTGATGACGTCGTTAGAGCTTTGGGCTTGAGCGGAGGTAAGCATGAAAGCTTGTCCTTTTGCAGGCTCAGGCTGCTGCTGCTGGTTGAGGAGAGGGCAAACATTGGCGAGATGAGTGAGATCGCCACACTTGTAACATGCTCGCACAGGAGCATTTTGTCGTTGCGCTTGAGTTTGGTTCGGGTTGGGGTTAGGGACAGTGGCTTGGTTGCTTTGGGGTTGGCGACAATGGCTAGAAAGATGCCCCATCCTGTTATAGTTGGCGCACTTTCGACGTGGGGTGGAAGGGAGATGGTGGTAGGTGCAACGATCACACATAGGCCAAGTGTCGGTGTAGCTTCGTTTGGATAGATCGTTGTTTTGGGTAGTGGAGATGGCATTTAGAGGTGTAGAGGCAGGCGGAGTGACGATCGCGTTGTTTTGAACAGAAGCCTTCCGCTTCTTGTTCTTGTTTTTCTTTATGGCTTGAGGGGGAGGTGATTCGGTAGTAGTGGTAGTATTGGCGGTGGCTTGGTGCGCATGCTTCGTAGGAACCTTATCGTAGGCCCCCTGAGGGATGCAATTATGGTTAAGCTGAATGGTTATGCTAAAGGCTTTATCGAGGGTTCTTGGGTTTGTAGCGGCTACGTGATTCATGATCACAGGCGAAAGCGAACGAATGAGCTTAGCTATCGCCTTGGGAACCGTATCCACCTGTCCAAGACAGACGATACTTAACTATTTGAAGCGTGCTATCAGTCCCTCAGCATCACTCCCTTGCTGTGAGGCTCCAGAATTCGTTCTTGAGTTTCTGGGTCTCTTGGGGAGGATAGAACTGATGCCTCATGAGCTGCTTAAGCTCATCCCAAGGTAGAGTGTGGGCTGCTTCATTGCCACGCTTGTTGCATTCAGTATTCCATCATTCGAGGGCTCTCTGGCAGAAGACCCCGGTAGCGTTGAGGGTTCGAAGTTCATCAGGGAACCCGCCCTAAAGAAAGGTAACCTCCATAGCGTCAAACCAATTGATCATGGCGGTGACACCGTCCATACTAGTGAATTCGACTGGTTTGCAAGCCATGAAATGCTTGAATTGGTAGGACATTTTTGGGGCTTTGGTTTTCGAATCGGTGGAGGATTTAGGTGTGGCTTCGGTGTGGATGGTTTGAAGTTGACTAACAATATCGGGGATGACACGGGCCGACAAGACCAACGAGGTCTTGTTTGGAGATGGGGTCCTCATTGTTGTTGTTGTTGTTGTTGTTGGAACCCTTGTTGGACCTCTTGGATTTCTTGGATTAGTTAGGAGAATTCATCTAGAGGTTTAACATAGAAAAAGGGATGAGACTTGATCATAATATGGAAAAAAACAAGTTTTGCATGTATAAGCATGTATAAGGTTCAAGTATGGTTCACATAAGATTGCATGGGTTCATAAAGTATGGTTCACAAGGTTTGCATGAATGTATTAAGTATAGCATGTATAATCACGTATGAATGCGAATAAGGAGTATAAATTTAGTATGTCCACGAGAATTAGTATTGTTGTTGATTGCGATAAACGTGCGAGTTGTGTAACGGTTCGAAACGAATAAGGTAACAAGTATAAAATCACATAAAAATTGAGATAACATAAAAGATTGGCTCAATAAAACATGGGATTGTTTCGGGTAGAGAAACGTCGACTATTCCAAAGTGATTCGTAAGATCTTTCGAGTTAGGGAACATGCTTTGGCCTAATAGGTAAAACGCTCTCGTCGAGAAGAGATTAAAGACATTTTACCCTTTCAGTTACTACATGTCCCCAGTCGATCGAAAATTCGAGAATTTGGCGAGATTGAAAATCGAGGAGCGGGACTAGTTGACAAGGTGCGGGTTTCACCCCAAGCTTGACAACATTGTACCAGAAGTGTGGTTTGTTTCTTACTAAACGAGGAGCATATTCTGACTCATTTGTAAGATCCACTAGTGTAAGAACGTCCACGACTAGCACGGGAACCTAAATTTGCTATCTATAGTCCAATTAGGTGGAAACTAATGACAAATTAACCAAATAACAAGAATTACTCATTTAAATGTTGTTTTCATTGATCTAAAGTTCAATACATTCGAGAACCGGATCCGACAGAGCTTCGCCGTCTCTTTGCCAAAATCTCTCCAAGTTACAAAGGAAATAACCAAGGCACCTATTTATAGCTAAACAAGTTCGCTGGAGGGAGGCTGAGTTTAGGAGAACTTGACCTAGTCAAGTTCGGCCGAACTAGACTTCTCACAATCCATGACCAGCGAACTTATCCTATATCTCACTTAAATACGCTTCGTTTCTAACAGATTAAACCCTATTCACTCAGACTCGATAAATAATGACGTAGGCAACAGACATATGCACCAACAGACTCCCCCTTGGATGTTACCGTAGTCATTGACTTTTTAAAATCTTCTAAGTCTTCTGATCTTTAGTTCTTGAATAAACTTTAACATCTTGATCTTTATATCCTATTCCTCTTTCTTTGAGCTTTGTCTTGATAAACCTTTAATCTTCATGCTCCTCCTTGCTTTAAGCTTTGCTCCCCCTAGCTTTAAGCTTTCTGATGTCTTTAGATTTTGCTATATCAACTCCCCCTCAATCTTTGCTTCCTGTCTAAATACTTTCTAACAATGTTTTATCCAGCTCCCCCTAAAACTTTACATCTGTTTCAAAGTTCTAAGACATTCAAATAAACATTTCAGATTCAAAGGAAATAACCAAGGCACCTATTTATAGCTAAACAAGTTCGCTGGAGGGAGGCTGAGTTCAGGCGAACTTGACTTCACACAATCCATGACCAGCGAACTTGGCCTATATCTCACTTAAATACGCTTCGTTTCTAACAGATTAAACCCTATTCACTCACACTCGATACATAATGACGTAGGCAACAGATATATGCACCAACAGACTCCCCCTTGGATGTTGCCGTAGTCATTGACTTTTTAAAATCTTCTAAGTCTTCTGATCTTTAGTTCTTGAATAAACTTTAACATCTTGATCTTTATATCCTATTCCTCTTTCTTTGAGCTTTGTCTTGATAAACCTCTAATCTTCATGCTCCTCCTTGCTTTAAGCTTTGCTCCCCTAGTTTTAAGCTTTCCGATGTCTTCAGATTTTGCTATATCAACTCCCCCTCAATCTTTGCTTCCTGTCTAAATACTTTCTGACATGTTTTATCCAGCTCCCCCTAAAACTTTACCTCTGTTTCAAAGTTCTAAGACATTCAAATGAACATTTCAGATTCAATCTTTTAAATTTTGTACCATTATCATTTCAAACTTTAATCTTCACTTCAATCTTTTCAAAAACTTTTAGATATTCAAGTTCAATTTAATGAACCTTGAACATTTTTAACATTTAAATCTTTGTCCTTTAAAAAGTTTTCCAATTATGAAATCCACTTGGTTGAACAAGTCCAAGTTAATGACCTTGGTTAACCAATTTCATTTACCAAGTTCAAATTAATGATCTTGGTTTGAAACCGTTGTGATTGAACCAATGTTTTTCTTCAAATTTTAAAGTTTCAACTTAATGAACTTTTTAACACTTTTGAACATTTTTAGTGTTTAACAGATGTCATCAAGATTTTCACCATTATAGCACCTTACCAGACTTTGAAGAACCGTTCTCCATCATTCGCTCGTTGAAACTAATGAAGAAACAAAATCTTTTTGAATTTTGGAAAGTTTATGCTAAAACACACTAAAAATCTTTTTAATTTTTATCTGTAAAGCAATTAAGAAAGTAAACTATGTAAAAACATATTTACATACATATTTTTGTGAATTCATGTCTAAGGATCATATCAGTTGATTAAGACATATCACCAGTACCGTTGACCTTTCGATGACTTTAAGTTCTAAACTCGTTTACCTAGATTACCGATATGCTTGTCCACTTAAACTTCATCACATTTCTCAATTGTTCCTATATATGTTAAGATATGATTTATGAAACTTGACTTAATTGTGTTTCCCACTTATTGAATATACTCCCGAATCCAGATTCCCTAGATTTTATCTTACAGGTGAATATAACGTAATTGATATCTGTATATGTGTTGTGCGAGGCCTTGAGAGCTCAGGTTAGTACTATCGTACAGACAAAGAGATGAAGGCTCGACTTTAAGGAGTGTTCCAAGTATGGAATCTTTTAAGCACTGCAATTGATTAGATCTTTCGATTCTTTTCAAGTTTGCATGCAGTTTAGGGGTTTATAACAAAAGCATTATAGAAGTTCTAGGCTACTGCTTTCGCAAAATCAGAAGAACTTGTATAATACCTAAGATATCAACTATTTATAAAGACCTCGTATCTCAGAATCAGGCAACCCTTCAATCGAAATTTCGGAGTACTAAGTCCATATATCAAAGATGTGTTAATCCACAAGTTTAAGCAGTTGCTAAATTTAGTTTATATCTCAGAAACAATTTACTGAACGTGTAAAGTCTATCGACATATCCATAGTAAGACTTATTTATCACTTTTAAACTTCACATTTCTTTAGCATACTGTGATAGTCCACTGATGTACTATCATTTCCTTTTTGTCAACTAAATTCTTTTTGTCTTTTTCAATGTTTTTGTACATTTTGAATTTTCAATTTTTCCATATGTTTATTATTTTTCTAAAATTTTTCTTACTCCCCCTAAAATCAAAAACATATTTTTGGATTTTGGATTTTTAAGAAATACTATTCTAAAAAGATAACAAACCAATGTGGATCACGAGAACTTGTAGTCCGATCCTTTTTCCAACATCTGTATCTGCATCTGTTCACAGACAGAACCATTAAAATATTTTAACATGAAAGCATAAATGGTTATAAATTCAGTGTTTCGTTCAACGGTGTAGATTTGCACAATTTGATTTTTGACAAATTTTCTTTTTCCAACTTCTTCTTTCTCAAAATTATTAAGATTTTTGACTTTCTGAATAAGTTAAAAATCATGAAGCTCCGTTATCCAGCTTTAACTTTGACAAAGCAGATCTTTTGGAACTCCTGCACACAAAGCAACTATTTGAATAAGGAAACCCAAACCTTTTTGGTTTTGGGTTTGACATGATAAGCATCATAAACACTTTCAAAATCATCATCGTAATCAAAATCATCATCAAACATTTCGTCCGATGTCAATTCTGAAAACTTTTTGATTTTTTCTTTCTTTGTCTGTTTAACTACTGACTCGGTTGATTTGACATTTTCAGTTTTATCAGCAACAGACTTTGGTTTTTCTGATGATGAAAGACTTTTTCTTAGCAACCCAGGATTGTAGCTTGCTTCTCGCTTTCTTGATATAGAACCTAGAATCTTTGTTTTCATTTAATTTTGAAGTTTCACCTTTTTCAAATGTTGAATTTTCGAACTTTGATCCAGTTTTAGGTTTTACTTCGCATTTAGATTCATAGTTTCTATTTGACACTGTATCAGAATTCACAATCTCTGGTTGTCTTTGCTTTTCATCTTTTGACATTGTTTTTCTTCGTGGAAACACAGGCTTTAGATTCAGACACTTGCGAGTAACATGACCAACAGTATTGCATTTAAAGCAAGTCCGATTATCAAAAACATTTCCACTAGTGGGTTTTACTTCACTTGTGGACTTTTTTTTAGCCTTGTCCCGAAGTTCTTTTTCTTTCTTGAATTCATCATTCGATTTCTTACCGATCATACTTCTTCTTGAACCGTATTTGTCCCATACACAAACTTCATGTGTTTACCTTTGTATTCATGAAATGGCGACTTCTGGTTCCTTCTCGGTTCTTCTTCACTTTCCTCCAAACCCAATCATGCTCTCCTGTTCTTAGGAAAATCACCACCAACCTTTCGGTAATTGTTAGCATTCATTTTAGGTTTCGAGTAAAGTCTTTTCTCTTTTCTCAAGATCATCTGATGAAACTTCTACAAGTTTGAAAATTTTATCAAGTTGATCCTCTTTCACATTCCGAATCGGAAAACTATCATCGAAGTATAATCTATCAGATTCCTTAATCTTGTACATGAAAACATTAGGATCATTACTTAGATCATGTTCTGATGATGTATCGTCATCTTCAGATTGTGATTCTGAGTTTTTCGAACTTGATTTGGCGCTTTCAGAGCTGCCTTCATCATAATCATTTCCTAACACATTTTTAACCACATTTTTTACCATCGCTTCATTGTCATCATTTTATTTCGTAAAGTCTACGTCAATGTTCTCCGACAATTTATCTTTCATTTCTGATAAAAGTAATATATTAAATGCCTTTTCAATCTCATCATCTTTCTTGTAGGAATAACTTGCAAGAAGTGGTGGAGGAAAACTTCCGTATTCTTTACGCTTTGATTTATCAACATTTTCCTCCGACTTAATCGTAGGAAGAATGTGATCACTGACATAAGCATTTGTGGTGTAACTTTTCAGCAATTGTCTTACTCTTTCTATTTCTATCTTTATGTCATGAAGCTCACGCTTTGTTTCTGCAATAGTAATAATGTACATGTTAATTGCCTTTTGTTTTCAATTACTGTGGCATTTAACATCTTTACCTTAGCACTAAGTTCAAGATTAGCTTTTTCAACATTTTTATATTTGCCTTTTATTTTGTCATAAGCTTCTTTCATGGTTCTGTAATCATAACGAAAATTTTCGTTGTGTACAGTCATTTCTCTTATGACTTTGACCTTTTCAATAAAAGATTCACAAGGATTTGCACACTTTGTGCAAGGTTTTTCAACCTCCACAAATTTCACAACTTCCTTGTCAGACATACTTACCTCAGCTTTTACCTTTTCTGCCTCAGATTTCAATGCTTCTTGTTTTTTCATCTCAAGGTAAGCTATTTCTTCTTCCTCAGCTCTCTGCATATATCCTTTCAGAATGGCATTTTCCAAAGCAGCATCAACATACGATGTCTCAGATTCATCTACTACCTCTGCCATCATAGCAACACCAGTTTTCTTTCCGATGTATCTGTTCCAGTCAAAACCATCTTCTTCATGAGTAACAACATGAGCTTGTTTGGTTGTCTTTGCAGATTTATCTTCTACTTCGACTTGTGTTCTTTTCGGATATGGCTTATATTGAAGAGCTTTCTTGTAGTACTCATTGTTACTGCCAAAAGGATTTTGGTTTCCACTTGCTTCTTGATTGTTGCATTCACGTTTGAAGTGTCCCTTTTGTCGACACCTGAAGCATGTGACTTTTGACTTGTCAAATCCAAGCTTGTTGCTTGAATTACCAATATCCCTTCTAGTGAGTGCCACAAACTTGGTACCTATTCTGATGATAGATGCTAGACTCGACTTTATATCCATCAGCTCCAACTCTTCTTAGTCCACCTGATCGTAATCTTCAGCGGTCATTTCCGAATTGCCGATCTTTCCAACAACAAGACTTTCATACGATTCTAGAACAGTAGCAAGAAGTGCTATGTGCTGTTTGGCCACCTTTTCAGGAAATACATTTTTCAAATCAACTGCTATGTTGCACTGGAAAACATTTGAATCAGAACTAGATTGGTTTGTCTGATGCGACTGATTGTTCTGATTTTGGAATAAAGAGCTTGAACTAGCACTCGTATATCCAGCATATGGAGAACTCTGATTTTGAGAAGAATTCATATTTGCACTAAATGTTGTTTGAATTTTTGGACTCTGAATCGGAGTATCTTTAACACCTCCTTTGTAATAAACACCAACATCTTGAACAACATTAGCATTCTTTTATTTTGCAATCTTCATCAACTCCATTTCATGACCTTCTAATTTGTCGATAAAAGATGACAATTTGAAATGTCTCCAAGATGGACTGTTCTTTAGAATCATCAGGTACGTTGTCCATTCTCCTTCAGGAAGTGCATCGGCCAATTTCTCGATTTGTTCTTCATTAGATCTTTTGATATCATGTCTTCGCATCTGGACCATGAGTTGACAATATCTATCGATCATCTTCTTCATCGTCTCATCTTTGATAATCGTGAAGATCTCGAACTCTTTCTTAATAAAGGCCTTTTTGCTTTTGATCATTTCATCACTTCCTTTGAATTTGTCACAGAGAGAGTGCCGATATTCTTGCGAAGTATCATATTCTGGCAATATTATCAAGATATCTTCCTTCACTGATTGTTGTATCAAGCTGATCATTCTTTTCTCTACGACATAATTTTCTTTTCAGCCTGTGAAAACTTGTTCAGTGGAAGGTCTTGATCACTCTCATCTTTTGGCCACTTGTAACCATCTTCAACTGCAACCCAGCTGTTGAATTGATTTGCTTGTATCCAATTCACAAATTTTTCTTTCCACCCTTCGAATTCATCCATACTCATAAGCTTTGGCGGTTTTGTCGTAGTACCCATTTCGTTGTCGATATTCATCTGGTTTGCCGCCAGAGTATTAGCATTTGATGAAGAAGCTATTTGTGAGACAAACACGTTATGGAAATCTTCCATTATGACAATCTGAAGATTTATCTGAAAATACGATAAAAAACACTCGAACCTTGATTAGCAATAGACAAGTTCGGTAAAATTTGACTTCTTAATCGACAATATTAACGTATCGGTTTGCTTAAAAACGTTTAAATTTTTTTGGAAAATTGTGTTTACCAGATTAGAGCTTTAAAACTCATCTCGTCGATACAAATCTAACGATATATAATGTCCGAGACGTTTTTCTGGATTTTCATGCCTTAGACAAGTTCGGGGGAACTTGTATTAGCTTTTGAGACAAGTTCAAGCGAACTTGTGCTAACAAACAATCAGGTTTAACAAGTTCGGGCGAACTTATGTGAAATTTCAAGAAAATAGGTAAGTTCAGTCGAACTTAGAAAGAATTTTCAAGAAAATAACTTAGTTCGAGCGAACTTATGCTAAACTTCAACAAATTTTATACAAGTTCAGGCGAACTTGATAAAATTGAAGAATTTTTAGTTGAGTTCGAGCGAACTTGAGGTTAAAACCTTGAAAATCTATCAAGTTCGGGTGAACTTGATTAAAATTCAAAGAATTTTACTCAAGTTCGGTCGAACTTGATCTCAAGTTCGGCCAAAGTGATTTTGCAAATCATGGTTTTTTGAACTTTTTGCTATCAATTCGTTTGAATTTGATGTCCAAACTCTCAAGGGTTTACCACAAGTGTGTTTTACTTGATCTGTTCAAATTTTAGCCAATTTTGTCCATGAAATCTTCAAATATGTGAAAAATTTAAGAAAAAAGATAGAATGGAGTAGAATAAGAGAAATTCTTGTCTTGATTCCAGCAAATTTAGGTATCCAGGCTCTGATACCACTTGTAAGAACGTCCACGATTAGCACATGAACCTAATTTTGTTATCTATTGTCCAATTAGGCGGAAACTAATGACAAATTAACCCAATAACAAGAATTACTCATTTAAATGTTGTTTTCATTGATCTAAAGTTCAATACATTCGAGAACCGGATCTGACAGAGCTTCACCGTCTCTATGCCAAAATCTCTCCAAGTTACAAATGAAATAACCAAGGCACCTATTTATAGCTAAACAAGTTCGCTGGAGGGAGGCTGAGTCAAGTTCGGCCGAACTTGACTTCTCACAATCCATGACCAGCGAACATGGCCTAAATCTCACTTAAATACGCTTTGTTTCTAACAGATTAAGCCCTATTCACTCATACTCGATACATAATGACGTAGGCAACAGACATATTCACCAACAACTAGAGTATGAAATGGAAGTCTTCCATCAAGGTGTGGATGTCACTCCTAACTTGATGGCGTAACTTTGTGAAAAAACCGATTACGTGGAATGAGGGATTTCACCAAAAATTGTAAGTCATTGGACCTATCTTGGTGCAAATCGCCACGTTTGCATCATGAGTGTCTTCAAGTGTATTGTGTAAACGTCTTAGGAAAGACGTTATGTAAGTTTTAAGACCCAAAGAAAGGAAGAAGCAATGAGGAAGAATAAAGTTTTAAGAAAAAGACAAGAATGGTCTAAAATGGAACCTAAACTATAGACTAGGTCGAAGATGGCAATTCTACCTAATTCCCTATAGTTATGGCTCTGACACCAATCTGTCACACCCCAACCGATGGTAGAAACATCAAGTCGGGATGAAAGAGATTGCTCGTTGCTCATAAATACTAATTGCGACAATATTTAATTAAACCTGATTTCATTTCATAACAAAAATTGTCATACAATATAAGGAATTCTAAAATACAACAATAGCAAAGGGCAAAACTTGATATAACAATTGTAAACCTAAACGTCTAAATGTGTATCTAGTTATCAACACTACTCCAATTTCATGGCAACATCTTCATCAACCTGTAACATGTTAAAAATACGAGTTCAATGCAAAAGCAAAGGCGAGTACACAAGTTTGGTGATACATAGCATAAGTATAAAAAGGTATAACTCGAATACACATGGTAATTGTAAGCAACGTATATACTAATCATGCAATACTAGATCAAACCCCGAGTTTCCACAAAAGTTTTACGAGATGGAGCTTCCCTTGTCACAAAAGCGACAAGACTAAAATGAGTATGATAATCTTAACATAACCCCGACGGGTGGTGTGCTACTCCTGTAACGCTATATATGATTTCCATTAGGATTCAAGTCCCAATTACAACGATTTTTAGTATGAGTATCAAGTATAAGTGTATATGTCTATGCATAACAAGTATAGGGACAAAATATATGATTTCCATTATGACTCAAGTCCCAATTACAACGATTACAACGAAATGAGGAATACGAATACAATGATTCCCAAAAATAGAATTATAACACGGGCTTGCTATAAATAGAAAGTATGGAAAACGCGAGGTGTTACACCGAAACTGAACCGACATCAAAACCCGAAATGGAAGGTTAGAGCATGATTACCCGACATGAATCCGAACCAAAACTGAAACAAATAACGAGAACCCATACCTGAACTTAGTTAATCAAACCCAAAGCTGAGTTAATCGAATCTGAAACTGAGTTAATCAAACCTGAGTCTGAGCTAATCGAATCTGAATCTGAGTTAAGAAAAGCTGGCCTCAGCCTACCGGTGAACCACACATTGCTGGTGTGGCGCCGCCGCTGCGGCTTGGTTGTTGGTGCGCCGCCACCTATACGGTGGTCGACCGTTCAGTTACAGGTAGGTAGAGGAGCACGAGAGTGGAGAGGAGTGAAGGGGGTCTCGTCGACGCCGAAAAACCGGGAGGAGAGAGAGAGAGCCGTGTGGTGTGAGAAGGAGGGAGGTGAGGGTTTGTGGTGTGCAGGTGTGTCACCGGAAAAGGAACGGCGAGGAGGGGGTTATCATGAGGTGGCCGGTGGAGCAGGGAGACGGCGGTGGTGTGGTGCTCGTCTGCCGGAGAAACGACGGCTGGAGGGTCGCCAGAGATGACCGAGAGAGAAGGAGGAGTGCGGTGGAAGGAGGTTTGTAGAGTGGGTGTGGGCAGAGGGGGGTCGTCGGAAGTGCCGGCAGGAGTTCGGTCCGGTCACCGGACTTCGAGTGTGAGAGGCAGAGGGGTGTATGTTGAGTGGGGGCTAGGGTTTCTTAGTGAAGAGATGAATATATATGCCTAGGGTTTGTCTGGGTTGGGCTTAGCCCGTTAGCTGTTCGTTTGCGTTTCAAGGCCCGTTTCACACTCGAACTTTCACAGAACACCTATATTTTGTTTTAAAGCAAAGATAATAATAAAATTAAATAAAATAAAATTACGGAAAATACGGGGCGTTACAGTCTCCCCTCCTTTAGAAAATTTCGTCCCAAAATTTATTCAAGAGGAAGACTTGAAAGGAATTGGCTAACGGATGATGGTTTAAAACCGAGTGTTGGGAGTTTGGACACGTGCCGATGAGTATGAAGTTTTGACCAATGAAAAGTTAAGTTTGCAAAATGAGGTTGTTGACTAAAATGATTTGAGGCATCAATCGAAAGTAAGACGTGTGAGTATATGTATAGACGAGTGATTATCCCGATCGTCGCATGATCCGCATAGCTTGTATTAGCGGCGTATGAATTAGGGTATACATAAATTCTGAAAATAAGTTTGCGTGCGTGTAAGGACATAGTATAGAAACATGTTTGCATCCAATAAGCATGAGGCCCACGTAAGCGAATCCCTCGGGTTTCGCTCGCGTACAAGCACAAATGTATGAATATGAGTATGATTACAAGTATGAGTATGAGTATAAGCATGAATATAAGGCGTATATGCATGTTTGTGAATATATGTATGAGAATGTATGATAACACGTATAAGCAGGAATATGAATGTGTGTATAATTATGAATGTTAATAAGTGTAAAAGACGACGATTGTGTGTATGACATGAATTAAATACAACGAATTTATTCATATAAAATAATCGAGAAATTTGAGTATGTAAAACGAATGATATAAATGAAATTGTCGTTCGTGATTTTGACTAAAGCGTGAACGAGTATATGCATGTATAATGGTTTGAGTAAAACGTTGAGATTATCGATTCCAAATAGGTTTACCTTTGACCTAGAATGTAGGATATAGTTTGTGAATGTAAAGAGAATATAAAGTACTTATTGGTTATGCATGATGTATTTTGTAAAGGGACGGGAGTGTTACCATTGTTTTAGAAGAATATAAGTAAGTCGAAAATGGTTGGTCCTTATAAAGTTTCCTGGCCCACGTGTTTTGAATTTTAAACGACGCTTTGTGCGGCGTATAAAAAGGTCTTTAAATAGTAAGTCTGCATCGTTCCTAAGGATATCACGTCAAGAGAAGAAATTGAAATTTGAAGATTCTTGTGAAAGCGTTGACCCTTGAGGAGAAATGTGAGATAATAGATTTAATGATCGTTGAAAAGTGTTTTAGCAAAAAGGTTTTATTAATTGAGAAAAGAGTTTTATAAAACGACTCCATAATATCTATAAGACATTTGTTTGATTATTTTTCTGTTTATAAATGAAAATCCTTAGTAATATGATGTCACGTGAGCGTCTTTTAGTGATCATGATAAACATAAGATTTATGGGCAAGGTATTCATTAGACCGATCAAGTTGGTAGGTAGTATTCCGTCAACTTTGAAAATTAGGAAACAAAACGTGTTATGCGGCGTCTAGGTGTATGTGCATGTGGTTTATATGAAATAAATCACAGGATAAGAAATACGTTTGATAATATAGTAAATTTTGAAATTCACCAAAGTATGGATTTTGACAATATGATAAAAGATTTTGGCATGCAAATTGGACGCGTGGTTTGTAAAATAAAGTTTCCAAGAAGGAGGTTTGGTAACGATCACCGAGGTATGGGAATCACCCCTAACCCGTTGGTGAGGTCGTTTTAAAGAAGGAAGGAAGCGGAGTTTAATCGTCAAGGTAATGAAGTCACTCCAATCTCAAAGACGGGTCTCCATTTTGGGGTTTACGAGAAACATAAGTCTGGTTGGTGATGTTTTGAAATCATGCATGTAAATAATGTTTAAGTGTATGAAAAGGTTTAGTATGATTCATATAAATTTAAAATAAAATTTTGAAATTTTGAAAAAAAAGAGGTGACAAGCATGTAAGGTAAAATATCACAAACAAATTGAAATAGCATAAAAGAGAGGTTCATAAAGCATAAGGTTGTTTCGGTTAGAGAAACATCGACTATTCCAAAGTGAATCGAAGATCCTTTCGAATTAGAGTAACGTGCCTTGGGCCTATAGGTAAAATGCTCGCGTCAAGAAGCGATTAACGGCATTTTACCCTTCCTGTTACTATACGTCTCAAATGGATCGGAAAATCGAGACCTTGGAGAGATTGAAAATCGGGGAATGGGACTTAATCGTCAAGGTGCGGGTTTCACTCCTAACTAGACGATTTCGTACCCTAAGTGTGGTTGGTACTCGTCGGGTCAAAATTAATTTCGACACTTTGACGAGAGTCCACTAGAGTTTGAATGGGGAGTTTTCCATCAAGGTGTGGATGTCACTCCTAACTTGATAGTGTAACTTCATGGTAAATAAAGAATAGGCGGAATGAGAGTCGTTCACCAAATGGTGGATATCACGTCTATTTTGGTGAAGTTGTCTCACTTGTGTAATACGAGTGTTTTCGAGTTTAGTATAATCGAGTAAAATGCATTAGAGAAGGCGTATGTTTGAAATAATGTAACGAGTGTGAACACGTAAAGCATTTCATGAATTTAACACATAAGAGACGTTTCAAGAAATTAGCATGCGACTCACGTATTGTCGAATGTGTTGCTAAACTATAGACTAGGTCGAAAGCATGGCAATTCTACCTAATTCCATATAGTTATGGCTCTGATACCAATCTGTCACACCCCAACCGATGGCGGAAACATCGAGGCGGGACGAAATAGATTGCTCACAACGCTAACGGTGACAATAATTAATTAATCCAAGATACATTTCATTCATAAATTGTCATTACAATACATGGAAATATCAAATAAACATAACAACATTTGACAAAATTTGATACAACATTAATAAACCTAACTTCTATGTGTGTATCTAGCATCAATGCTACTTCGATTTCATAGCATCATCATCACCAACCTGTAACATGTTTTAAAATAAGGTTCAATGCAAAAGCAAAGGCGAGTACACAAGTTTAAGCATAAGCATACATATACGAATAAAGTTAAAACGAATCCACATGATACTAAGTTTATACAAGAGCATTATACATGGCATGCAATATTTCTATTCAAACCCCTTGTTAACACAAATTACGATATTTGAACATGGCCTCTAGATTTCACGAGGGAGGTGGTGCGTTACTCCTATAGCGTTATACATGTCAAATGAAGGCTTAAGATAAGCTAATGACTTTAGTATCACATAAGAATGGTCCAATATATAAGCAACAGGTAACGTTTGAAAGCATTCATGAACATTGGATTGTTTCTGCATTGTATAAAAGTTCAAGTTTAGTGATTTTGTATATGGTAAACATGTTACACCCAAAAGTGATAAAATGAAAATGGGTCGAGTGTACTCAAAAAATTGTTGTCTTCTTTGGAAATACCGCGACGAGTTGATGAGTTGGAGAACGAGACTCGAGGTCACCTTATAAGGCAACGGAAGTGTATGAGTAAATGGAAATACAACGGAGGATTTGAATTGAAGTTGAATGTACGTATATGTATAACATAGTTTATGTAACGATTCTAAGTTTAAATTCATCAAAAGTATTATAGAAATGTCGTCAAAATAATGAATAAATATATCTACCTTCATATTTATTTTGTTATGAAAATTATTTGAATTCGCTACGTTATCTTTAGTTTTCGACTAGTTAGTATATGTATATATATATAGGACAAGGATCCGTTAGGAACCACCCTTTATTGCGAGAACCGCGAGAACCATTGTGAACACAAACAGTAATACCTAAAAAAATCCAAAAAATACCAAAAATTTTTTGTTTTTTTTAATATTATTTGAAAAAGTCGCTATATTTACTCAACAATAAAAAAACAAAATTTAAAAAAAAATTGAGTACCAACTATCCATGCACATGTGCGTTTTCGTCATTTCTTTGACAAATTCCGTAATACATTACAAACATTAGACAATTGTACTTTCATTTACACTACCATGTGTAACACACTACTTTTTACTTTACCAGTATTAGCAATGCACATGTTCATCTATATATATCAACATGAAATAAGGTGTTTTGGTACACTAATTTGAATACATTTTCTTTTTAATCCATCCTACCATCCATAATTGTTGGTTGCATATGTCTGTTGCCTTCGTCATTAACGTCATTATGTATCGAGTCTGAGTGAATAGGGCTTAATCTGTGAGAAACGAGACGTATTTAAGTGAGTTTGTAAGCAAGTTCGCTTGAGAAGGAACTTGAGAAGTCAAGTTCGGCCGAACTTGACTAGGTCAAGTTCGGGCGAACTTAACCATCTTCGAACGAACTTCCAACCATCTTCGGCCGAACATAATATATCTTCGGGCGAACTTGGTATTTCAGCAGCAAACTTGCAAGTCTATAAGTAGGTGCCTTGGTGATTTCATTTGTAACTTTGGCAAATCAGAGGCGAAGCTCTGCCGGATCTGGATCTCGAATGTATATGAACTTTAGATCAATGAAATCAATCTTTAAATGAGTAATTCTTGTTATTCGATTAACTTGTCATTAGTTTCCGTCTAATTGGACAATAGATAGCAAACTTAGGTTCCCAAACTGTTCGTGGACGTTTCTACAATAATACACTACCATGCACATGTGCATTTTCATCATTTCTTTGACAAATTCCGTAATACATTACAAACATTAGACAACTGTACTTTCATTTACACTACCATGTGTAATACACTACTTTTTACGTTACCAATATAAGAAATGCACATGTGCATCTATATGTATCAACATAAAATAAGGTGTTTTGGTACACTACTTTGAATACACTTTCTCTTTCATCTACCACACCTTCCATAATACACTTCCATTACCTCCTACCATCCATAATACAATACCATTACCTCCTACCATTTATAATACAATACCAATACCAATATTTTCACTTTATTACATGTATATAAACACCGTTTATACCATCCAATCAACATATTACATCATAAAATGATAACTATAATGAACCCATCAACCACTAGATTTAACTAACCAAAAAACATATATATGAGCCTACTTCATCATTCAAAATCACAAACTTTTTGTACCAAAACACCGTATATAATTGTTATACATAATGATGCACATGTGCATTTAATGTAAAATTGAGTGTATTATGGATGGTATTGTAAATCTACTAGTGATAACGTATTACTGAATTTGTCGAAGTTATGATACATATGCACATGTGCATGGATAAGTGTTACTCGAAAAAAAAAAATTTTTGGTAATGAAATATAGCGATTTTTATTAAAAAAATATTAAAAAAAATTTTGAGTGCTTTTTTGATTTTTAAGATTTTATTTTACAATAATGGTGTTCTCGCGGTTCTCACAATAAAGGTGATTCTCGCATGGACCTTACCCTATATATCTATACTATATATAATATATATATCCGAAGGACAACTTAAGGTAATTTGCCAATGTACTTAAAACACCCTTTATGCATCATGTACAAGTCCTTAAAGCACATGAACATCAAAAGTAATATAACTTTCCAATAATACCTTAAACATTGGAATTTTAGGCGGCCAAATGAAATTTTGGGTGGTCAGATCTGTTCATTTTCTTGCAATCAAAATTTGAATTTCCTCTGCTCATTCCAAGACATCCATTACCTTCCTACCTTCTTTCATTTCAATTGCAGGGAGAGAGAGAGTTCCAACAGCAGTGATTCACGAGGGGTCGCAACCCCGAGCTCAACAGGTGACGATGGTGGATGGACCAGTAACAATCGCAAACCTGATGTCGAAGCTAGGGTTTTTCGATGCAAGAAAACTTCCGGCAAACACACCGGTGGGGATAGAGAGACAATGACCTCTTTGAATCTTTGATGGCTACAAGTTAGTCTACCGGCGACCACACCCACGAAGGTACATCACTTCCTTTGAATTTGTCACAGAGAGAGAGCCGACATTCTTGCGAAGTATCATATTCTGGCAATAATATCAAGATATCTTCCTTCACTGATTGTTGTATCAAGCTGATCATTCTTTTCTCTGCGACATAATTTCTTTGTCAGCCGGTGAAAACTTGTTTAGCGGAAGGTCTTGATCACGCTCATCTTTTGGCCACTTGTAACCATCTTCAACTGCAACCCAGCTATTGAATTGATTTGCTTGTATCCAATTCACAATTTTTTCTTTCCACCCTTCGAATGCGTCCATACTCATAAGCTTTAGCGGTTTTGTCGTAGTACCCATTTCGTTGTCGATATTCATCTGGTTTGCCGCCAGAGTATTAGCATTTGATGAAGAAGCTATTTGTGAGACAAACACGTTATGGAAATCTTCCATTATGACAATCTAAAGATTTATCTGAAAATACGATAAAAAACACTCGAACCTTGATTAGCAATAGACAAGTTCGGTAAAATTTGACTTTTTAATCGACAATATTAACGTATCGGTTTGCTTAAAAACGTTTAAAATTTTTTGGAAAACTGTGTTTACCAGATTAAAGCTTTAAACTCATCTCGTCGATACAAATCTAACGATATATAATGTCCGAGACGTTTTTCTGGATTTTCATGCCTTAGACAAGTTCGGGCGAACTTGTATTAGCTTTTGACACAAGTTCGAGCAAACTTGTGCTAACAAACAATCAGGTTTAACAAGTTCAGGCGAACTTATGTGAAATTTCAAGAAAACAGGTAAGTTCGGTCGAACTTAGAAAGAATTTTCAAGAAAATAACTAAGTTCGAGCGAACTTATGCTAAACTTCAACAAATTTTATACAAGTTCGGGCGAACTTGATAAAATTGAAGAATTTTTAGTTGAGTTCGAGTGAACTTGAGGTTAAAACCTTGAAAATCTATCAAGTTCGGGCGAACTTGATTAATTTTACTCAAGTTTGGTCGAACTTGATCTCAAGTTCGGCCAAAGTGATTTTGCAAATCATGGTTTTTTGAACTTTTTGCCATCAATTCGTTTGAATTTGATGTCCAAACTCACAGGTGTCTACCACAAGTGTGTTTTACATGATATGTTCAAATATTAGCCAATTTTGTCCATGAAATCTTCAAATATGTGAAAAAGTTACGAAAAAAGATAGAATGGAGTAGAAGAAGAGAAATTCTTGTCTTGATTCCAGCAAATTTAGGTATCATACCACTTGCAAGAACGTCCATGATTAGCACAGGAACCTAAATTTGTTATCTATTGTCCAATTAGGCGGAAACTAATGACAAATTAACCAAATAACAAGAATTACTCATTTAAATGTTGTTTTCATTGATCTAAAGTTCAATACATTCGAGAACCGGATCCGACAGAGCTTCGCTATCTCTGTGCCAAAATCTCTCCAAGTTACAAATGAAATAACCAAGGCACCTATTTATAACTAAACAAGTTCGCTAGAGGGAGGCTGAGTCAAGTTCGGCCGAACTTGACTTCTCACAATCCATGATCAGCAAACTTGGCCTATATCTCACTTAAATATGCTTCGTTACTAACAGATTAAGCTCTATTCACTCAGACTCGATACGTAATGACGTAGGCAACAGACATATGCACCAACAACTAGAGTATGAAATGAAACTCTTCCATCAAGGTGTGGATGTCACTCCTAACTTGATGGCGTAACTTCGTGAAAACCGATTACGCGGAATGAGGGATTTCACCAAAAATTGTAAGTCATTGGACCTATCTTGGTGCAAATCGCCACGTTTGCATCATGAGTGTCTTCAAGTCTTCAAGTGTATTGTGTAAACGTCTTAGGAAAGACGTTATGTAAGTTTTAAGACCCAAAGAAAGGAAGAAGCAATGAGGAAGAATAAAGTTTTAAGCAAAAGACAAGAATGGTCTAAATGGACACCTAAACTTTAGACTAGGTCGAAGATGGCAATTCTACCTAATTCCCTATAGTTATGGCTCTAACACCAATCTGTCACACCCCAACCGATGGTAGAAACATCGAGTCGGGACGAAAGAGATTGCTCATTGCTTATAAATACTAATTGCGACAATATTTAATTAAACCGGATTTCATTTCATAGCAAAAATTGTCATACAATACAAGGAATTCCAAAATACAACAATAGCAAAGGGCAAAACTTGATATAACAATTGTAAACCTAAACGTCTAAATGTTATCTAGTCGTCAACACTACTCCAATTTCATGGCAACATCTTCATCAACCTGTAACATGTTAAAAATATGAGTTCAACGCAAAAGCAAAGGCGAGTACACAAGTTTGGTGATACATAGCATAAGTATAAAAAGGTATAACTCGAATCCACATGGTAATTGTAAGCAAAGTATATACTAATCATGCAATACTTGATCAAACCCCGAGTTTCCACAAAACTTTAGTGATAAAACTTAATAACTTAATAGGTGATTATGTATTCATTATCAAGGTTTCGGTTTGATATATTATATAGTCCATAGATTTATATATAGTTATATGGTCATGTAGGAGGTGGGAGGATGAACCATCCACTTTGGAACCTCTTGGTGTCCTGTAAGTCAAGTAGGAGGTGGGAGGATTAACCATCCACTTTGGAACCTCACATGATGTTCACCACTACACAAGTTACCGTAGGTAACAAGGAGGGTCTTAGAACAATAATATGAACAAGAATGTAAATGAAAAGAATGTAAAGTGTGTCACCATGATACCAAGTAGCCAAGGGAAATACAACCCGGTGAGCACGCGTCGACACATGTCGATGGCTAGTCTGGGTTTTGACACTTTCAAACTGGTAAACTAACTTGGGATAATGATGAAAATCATCAAGTGATGTGTGGTCTCATAGTTAGGATAGCCCAAACTAACCAAGGTGACACATGGACAAGTTCAAGACTTGCACCACTTGTTAGCTTAAAGCTCTTCAAAAACATGAAGTTCAGGGTGTTAAAATAGCCCATAGTTCATGTTAACAAGCTTGGTTAGGCTTTACTAATCATAAGTTTGTTTAGAAGCACAAGAACACAAGTTTGTTGAAGGTAATTCATAAGTTTTATAAAGATTTGAGCAAAACAGAAACTTTGGAGCCTTATAGGTGAATATCCAGGTCTGGATCCTCAATGGAGAATCCTTGGAATCGAACCTAAGGTTTATCCAAGTTCATAGAAAGAAGAATCAAGAGATTTTGTTGAGTTTTGAGCAAGTTATGCTCACTTTTGTAAAGGTGTATGAATCTGCTCGAAAATTCTGATGTTGCAAGAACTTGAGATGATTTGAGAGTGATTTAGGAAGGATTAGGAGGTTGTGAAAGTAGAAAATGGCTTGGAGGAGTGTTGGTATCTATAAGGGAGAGTTAGGAGGTTGTTAGAGGTGATAAATGGGGGTTTAGAGGTGATCGGAGGGAGTTTGAGTGGTGGGATCCTTGCACATTAGCAAGCCAAAAAGGTTTCTGCCTGCCCAGCACCACTTACGGACCGTAAGGGTATCCCCTTGCGGTCCGTAAGGACTTGGTCCGGGTAGAAATCTTGCTTTTCGTTGTTTTGTTCAAGTGTGACGGGTTTTTAAGTTATTTTAGGGTATTTTATAAGTATAAGTAGCATGTCACATTGTGTATATAAGTATAGAATGATTGAGATCTAGTATAACAATCGCGTATTAAGTGTGCATCAAGTATAAACGTCGCGTATTCACAAGTATGTCACGTTTTTTAGTATGAGTATCAAGTATAAGTGTACATGTCTATGCATAACAAGTATAGGGACAAAATATATGATTTCCATTATGATTCAAGTCTCAATTACAACGAAATGAGGAATACGAATACAATGATTCCCAAAATAAAATTATAACACGGGCTTGCTATAAATAGAAAGTATGGAAAACGCGAGGCGTTACACCGAAACTGAACCGACATCAAAACCCGAAATGGAAGGTTAGAGCATGATTACCAGACATGAATCCGAACCAAAACTGAAACAAATAACGAGAACCCGTACCTGAACCGAGTTAATCGAACCCGAATCTGAGTTAATCGAATCTGAAACTGAGTTAATCGAACCCGAGTCTGAGCTAATCGAATCTGAATCTGAGTTAAGACAAGCTGGCCTCAGCCGACCGGTGAACCACCTGCGCTGCCACGTTGCTGGTGCGGCGCCACTGCTGCGGCTTTGTTGTTGGTGCGCCGCCACCTAAAGAGTGGTCGACCGTTCAGTTACAGGGAGGTAGAGGGGCACGAGAGTGGAGAGGAGTGAAGGAGGGTCTCGCCGGCGCTGGAAAACCGGGAAGAGAGAGAGAGCCATGTGGTGTGAGAAGGAGGGAGGTGAGGGTTTGTGGTGTGCAGATGTGTCACCGGAAAAGGAACGGTGAGGAGGGGGGTTATCGTGAGGTGGTCGGTGGAGCATGGAGACGGCGGTGGAGTGGTGCTGTCTGCCGGAGAAACGACGACTGGAGGGTCGCCGGAGATGACCGAGAAAATGAGGAGTGTGGTGGAAGGGGGTTTGTAGAGTGGGTGTGGGCGGAGGCGGGTCGTCGGAAGTTCCGGCAGGAGTTCGGTCCGGTCACCGGACTTCGAGTGTGAGAGGCAGAGGGGTGTATGTTGAGTGGGGGCTAGGGTTTCTTAGTGAAGAGATGAATATATAGGCCTAGGGTTTGTCTGGGTTGCGCTTAGCCCGTTAGCTGTTCGTTTGCGTTTCAAGGCCCGTTTCGCACTCGAACTTTCACAGAACACCTTAATATTTTGTTTTAAAGGAAAGATAATAATAAAATAAAATAAAATGAAATTATGGAAAATACGGGGCGTTACAGTCTCCCCTCCTTTAGAAAATTTCGTCCCAAAATTTATTCAAGAGGAAGACTTGAAAGGAATTGGCTAACGAATGATGGTTTAAAACCGAGTGTTGGGAGTTTGGACATGTGCCGATGAGTATGAAGTTTTGACCAATGAAAAGTTAAGTTTGCAAAAAGAGGTTGTTGACTAAAATGATTTGAGGCATCAATCGTAAGTAAGACGTATGAGTATATGTATAGACGAGTGGTTTAAACGAGTTTGACTAACTCAAGTATAAGTCATCTAAGCAGAAAAGCCTTCGCATGATACGGTGTGCAATTTGATGAAGAGTGTGGTTGGTCCGCAGATCGTAGTCTCCAAAGCAATAAAGCACTTAAGGTTCGAATGTTTAAACCGATAGATTGTAAACGAGGTTGTATAAAAGACAAGGTTAACGTGAAGCACTGGAGGCATAAAAGTGAACGATTGGTCTAATAACCGAATACGAGTATAAGGATGACATGTGTATTCGAACAACGAAAACGTTGCATTAGGGGTAAAGTCTCATCGTGCATAATCGGGTATCGCGCGCTTAGCAATGTAGTTGCGAGTTGTTTAAAGTTTGCATATTAGGTCTTACTATGGTCCGTAATACACCAAATTTCTCATGGCACGTTTTACGGAAGTTTGGCAACATGGTCAAAACACTTATATATAGGAAGTACTAGCGGCGTATCCACCATGTTTTGACCACGTCGCGACCGTTCGTTACTCGATGCAATGTTACGTTCCGTGTATTACCATACGCGGTAGTACACCCTATGGTTCTCAT
The DNA here is from genome assembly GCA_947069175.1 of Scalesia atractyloides. NCBI lineage: Eukaryota > Viridiplantae > Streptophyta > Magnoliopsida > Asterales > Asteraceae > Scalesia > Scalesia atractyloides. The sequence continues at coordinate 42,950,520 of CAMTDV010000015.1, forward strand.
GCGCTTATCACTATAATCCCGTGTGCACCCGTGATTATACCGATCGTCGCATGATCCACATAGCTTGTATTAGCGGCGTATGAATTAGGGTATACATAAATTCTGAAAATAAGTTTGCGTGCGTGTAAGAACGTAGTATAGAAACATGTTTGCATCCAATAAGCATGAGGCCCACGTAAGCGAATCCCTCAGGTTTCGCTCCCGTACAGGCACAAATGTATGAATATGAGTATGATTACAAGTATGACTATGAGTATAAGCATGGATATAAGGCGTATATGCATGTATGTGAATATATGTATGAGAGTGTATGATACACGTATAAGCAGGAATATGAATGTGTGCATAATTATGAATGATAATAAGTGTAAAAGACGACGATTGTGTGTATAACATGAATTAAATACAACGAATTTATTCATATAAAATAATCGAGAAATTTGAGTGTGTAAAACGAATGATATAAATGAAGTTGTCGTTTGTGATTTTGACTAAATCGTGAACGAGGATATGCATGTATAGTGGTTTGAGTAAAACGTTGAGATTATCGATTCAAAATAGGTTTATGTTTGACCTAGAATGTAGGATATAGTTTGTGAATGTAATAAGAATATAAAGTACTTATTGGTTATGCGTGATGTATTTTGTAAAGGGACGGGAGTGTTACCATTGTTTTAGAAGAATATAAGTAAGTCGAAAATGGTTGGTCCTTATAAAGTTTCCTGGCCCACGTGTTTTGAATTTTAAACGACGCTTTGTGCAGCGTATAAAAAGGTCTTTAAATAGTAAGTCTGCATCGTTCCTAAGGATATCACGTCAAGATAAGAAATTGAAATTTGAAGATTCTTGTGAAAGCGTTGACCCTTGAGGAGAAATGTGAGATAATAGATTTAATGATCGTTGAAAAGTGTTTTAGCAAAAAGGTTTTATTAATTGAGAAAAGAGTTTTATAAAACGACTCCATAATATCTATAAGACATTTTTTTTATTGTTTTTCTGTTTATAAATGAAAATCCTTAGTAATATGATGTCACGTGAGCGTCTTTTAGTGATCATGATAAACATAAGATTTATGGGCAATGTATTCATTAGACCGATCAAGTTGGTAGGTAGTATTCCGTCAACTTTGAAAATTAGGAAACAAAACGTGTTATGCGGCGTCTAGGTGTATGTGCATGTGGTTTATATGAAATAAATCACAGGATAAGAAATACGTTTGATAATATAGTAAATTTGAAATTCACCTAAGTATGGATTTTGACAATATGATAAAAGATTTTGGCATGCAAATTGGACGTTGGTTTGTAAAATAGACTGATTATCAAGTATAATACGTAAAATCTATAATAGATAAAGTCTTGAAAAGATCAGAGCTTAAATCAAACGAATTCATGTCAAAAATTACAAAAAACCATGTTGAATAACTCATGTTCGCTCGAACTTCACTCGAACTTGACTGAAAAATTCACATTTTTCATCAAGTTCGCCCGAACTTGATTGATTTTTCTAGGATTTTACCCAAGTTCGTTCGAACTTGTCTGATTTTTATCAAATTTAATCAAGTTCGCCCGAACTTGATCAAAATTTGATTGAAATTCTCTCAAAGTTCGCCCGAACTTGCTGATTTGGATTTTCTCACAAGTTCGCTCGAACTTTTATTCTGAGTGAAACAAGTTCGCCCGAACTTGTTAAATAGCTAAGTTTCACACGCTATGACAAGTTCGACCGAACTTGTCCAAGGTTTCTAAAAAAAAGGTATGAAAATCCCGAAAAGCGTCTCGGACATTATATATCATTAGAATCGTATCGACGAGATGAGTTTAAAGCTCTAATCTGGTAAAAACAGTTTTCCAAAAAAAAATTTAAACGCTTTTAGCAAATTGATACGTTGATATTGTCGGTTAAAAAGTCAAATTTTTATAAAAATTGTCTGTTTGCTAATCATTTTTTAAGTGTTTTGAACGACAGATAAATTTGGAAAACGAAATGGGGTCTGAGAAGCCGCCAATGTTGATAAGTCTAGATGACTATTGTGACATCTGAGTCTTTTTCAAGCATCAAACAATACCGAACAATTCCGACTCTAATGAAATCTTGTGTTTCATTCCTGAGAATTGTGTAACTAGATGTGACATTTATACTTTTTAGTCCATTTACAATTTCAACTCCTCTAGGCTTTTCTGGAGGTTATACATAAGCTATTATGCAAAACAAAACCAATTTAACGCAACGTATGTTCCGGAATAATGGCACAAGCCAAACATACTTTAAATAACCTTTACATAACTTAGAAATAAGTTTTGAAGGGTTTGGTATGTCAAAAACAAGTTTATTCGATCACAAAGACTAATTACGACAAACTGCGAAAGTCTGCCGATTCTCATAGAGACGTGCACTCCGGAACAAGAACACAAGCTTAATAACCATATATACCCTTTACATAACTTAGAAATAAGATTTGAGGGCTTCGGTATGGCAAAATCACACTTTTGTAACTTCAGGGCTATTTTGCAAATTTCGCGAAACTATACCTTTTTGCGTATCGCTATCCGAAACATGTTCGGACATCCAAAATATTTTTCTAATCATCAATATATTATATGTTAGTGATTGGAATGCAAAAAAACCCGTTCGTTACGCGTTTACGGTCACACACGCGTTCGTTTCGATTTTCGTCGTAATTAACCGAAAACCACGACCGTACGACCAAACGAACCACCTCTGGAACATTTTTGAGCATATTTAAAGTTCCCTATACTTTAACGTCCTTATGGAGCTTAAAAATGGGGTTGACGGGTGTTAGATATGCCGAAAATCGACGAAAACATGTGCAGGGACCTGTTCTGCCATTTGTGAAAATTTCAGGTCTGGGGAGGCATGGCACTACGCGACGCCCTAAGGGGGGTACCGTGGCGGGGCGCAAGGCCCCTGTTTTGACAGAAAGTTGCTGGCAGCTTCTCAGCTCATTTCCTTGCCACCAATTCGCAATTTTTGACACCTGGCTCAAATTTTGCCACACTTAACCTGCTTCTAACACCTCTACAACACTTGTTAACATCCTAGAGCATCTTCAAACACTTGTCATGATCAAATTAATCCAATTCAAGTATAAATTCCATGATTTCCCCATTTTTGAACTTTTGCAACCTTCATTCAAGCTCACATCTGCTATAATCCGAATTTGCAACCACTTGGGAGACTCCTTTGTGATTCCTTGATCATCCCTAGTGTTTGTAAGTAATTCATTCATGTTTTGATTCAAGTTTCTTAGTTTAATTGGGCTAAAACTCAACAGTTTGACTTTCTGTTGACTTCCAGATTTGATCATGAATGGATCAACATAAAGTCCAATTGAATCTTGCAATATGATGGTAATCAAGGTGGTTATGATCCATAAAAATCATGCCTACTGATTCACACATTTTCTAGTCATTATGACAAGTCAAAATTTCGGTCAAAATGCGATTTTTGCGCATTTTGCATCGGATCAAAATTCGGGTGTCAAAACAGTTTATTTTGATGCCAAAACTCTATTATAAACTTATTTAGACATGTCAAAACATGTCTAAATCGTCACCTTCATTTTAGTGCTTATTTAAGAGTCGTAAGTTGAACGGTTTGACCACCTCTTTGACTTTCGAATCTGACCCGTTTGGTGGATCTCCGGACCCGACCAAATGCATATTTGTGACCATAAATATATAGGGAATAACCCTATGAGGTTATACCTTATGGTCATGTCCTTTGGATAGAGTTATGATAATTGATTGTCATATTCCGTAAAAATGACCAAAATGCCCTTTTCGCAAATAAATCAACTTTAATTATATGTAACATAAAATTTGTCATATATTCTGATCAAATAACATTTTCAAACATGTTTAAGCATTAAGACTTATCATAACACATATCTAACCATCCAAATGCGTAGTTACGCAGATGACGCGTTAAAGTGGCTTAAGCTACCTTAAGGAGTCATAACGGGTCAAAAAGCACACAAAAATATTTCCAACTCAGAATGTGAACTTATTAAACCATGTCATATGAGTCCCCATACTCATTTGGTTTATAAGATGCCATTCTATCCAAATCCTCCGATTTCAAGCTTCGATATTTACACTATTGTTCATTTTTAGGACACACACTTGATTCCTTGATCTTCGGACGTTGATCATACACTTGTACAAGGCTTATCCGCAAATCCCAGGCGAGTACATCGCTCCCCTCTTTTATGTTTACAAATGTTTTGGGGTGATTCATATGTGCTAATTGTTTTCAAGTTTTCAAAGTACAAATACTATGGTTTATATAACAATATGGTTTCAATAATGTGATACAACTTGTTGGTGTGTTATCCAAGATACGAATGACATTCATTAACATTGTTATGCCGCACAGTAGTAAGTTATGGTACCATAGGATTGACAATCCCGTTACTAGGCTATTCACTGGATTTGGTGGGTAGTTTGGGGAACGACAGAAACTATTTATGACTAACAAATCATTCGTTGATTAGCTAGTCTTGTTAAAGAGATCTTTTAGGATCTATTAAAGATACCCTTGGGGAGTCGAGTCAACAAAGGTTTGAATGTACTCATTAAAGAACGACCAAAAGTTTTCACAATTATAACAAGGAACGATTGGTTTATAACAAGAAACAAAGAACGATGAACAATGAACAATGAACGATGAACGATGAACAAATGGTTTATTACAAGGAACGTTGAACGACGAACAAATGATTTCAAACAATGTCACAGAATGAATTTCGATTAAAGATATAAACCATACAAGTTATTTCAAGACGATTTACAAGTTGGATTTACAAAACAAATGTTTTCGAGTCAAGGTTCATGGCTACTAGATTTTATAACTTTTAACAATTTGTTTTAGTTGAATAACTATTGAAATATCAAATGATTTCAAAACAAGGTTTCACTTACGACTCTAGTAGTCGGGTTATTTATATCGCAATATATACAAAGCCATGGACTTGACATGTTCACAAAACCTATGTACTCGTCGGCATATTTTTGTTGACTCGTTTTCACATATGTTTCAAGGAAAGATGCTAGATGATACTGATGCGTGCTCATGTAGGATCGGACATGGACCTAGTGCCTTAATAACAAGAAAGACAATAATTATGCATGCTTGCTGTTTCGTTATTTAAAATTTTCTACGACATTTATGACAATGTAATCTATGTTCAATATTCAAATAAAATGAAACTTCAAATACTATGTGTTTTTGAGACAATCTGTTAACGTGACTCCCCAAGTGTTTGCGCTGCGTGTTGTTTTACGCGATTTGGGGTGTTACAGGTTGGTATCAGAGCACTGGTTATAGAGAATTAGGTTATTAGTAATGCTTTGACCTAGACTATAACCTTCCTAGGACCCCAACGCAAGTTTACTTGTGTTTAGATTCTTAAACATTACCATTACCTATCCTTAGGTGATTACCAAAAACAAAGCATATCACATCTTTTGAAAGTCAAAATTTTTCCAAAAACAAGAAATCATCTATCCTTAGATGATTTATTTTTGGGCTCTGTGCCTTCAAAGTTTTCAAAATCTCGTCAAAGTTTGGGTTTTATTAATGTGAACACGTGCAATCTGGAAGGGTGGGTGCCTGTACCCCGAGTTTTCTGTCTAAGGCTAGAGTGTTCGTACAAATCCACTTAATCGGACCAGTCACTCTTACCTGGGAACTCTTGGGGTGAGTGTCCACTTATAGGCTAAAGCATGTCTTCGCGATACATTAGAAAGACCCATTTACTTTGATTAGTCACTGTGTCATTTGTTTGTTCTTAGTACTAAACAATTGATCACAATCCTTATGCTTCGCCGATATTTCTTTTAACAATTCATTTTGGCTATCCAATATCAATCTCATTCGGCTTCACTCATATTTTCCTTTTCCTCTTCTAGAATGCCTTCTCATCACAATGACACTCAAAAGTCTAAACTGGCTAATACCATCGCCCAACAGATAGGCACAATACTCAGTGGGATTCTTGAGTTAGCTGTAGCCTTATCCAGTTTTGGTGATAAAACTACTCATGAGGAACCAACAAAGACGAAAGCCAAGCCTTCAAAGAAATCAAGGAAGCGTAAAGCTTCAAAGAATCCTACATTGATTAATCCAATTCCGCTTAACCAAGTGGGACCTAGCCAGGTGACTCTGCCACCCGCTAAAAACCATACAAAGGAAAAGCACCCCTGTGCAATCAATGTAACCTTCATCACTATGCCAGTGTTCACTGTCGAAAATGTTTTAACGGTTGACAAATTAGTCATACAACCAAGGTCTGTCGTTTGGCTACCCCACCAAACCAAGCAATGGCAGTTCCTACTCAACTTATCGCAACTCCTCATGCGATACTGGGTTGTCCTAACTACCCACGTGGAATCTGCTTCAATGGTGGTTATCCTAATCATTTCAACTAATCGGGCTGGCAAATGATGACTCAACGTATGGACACAAGATCTACACTGGCAATGTTAAGGCTTGTGCTGATGTCTAAATAAACACTTAAACTTCTATGTTTGCTGTTTATTTCCCAAGAACCTTGAAAGCACTTTGATTGTCTATAAATAAATTTGGTTGTTTCCATATTATTTACAAATGCGATTATATATGTGTGTTCCTCCCCTACAATATCAATACCAATAACATGGTTCCTTGCGAATCAAACAACTCTTGTAGTTTCTTTCATTTTGCGATCGCCCGTGATCTCTTCAAAAATCCTAAGTACTTCTTTTAAGAAACAATGTACAAGGTACAAGTTACAACTCTTAACAAATACTTAAAGTATCACTTTAAATCCTTGATTGGATACCTAAGGATACTTCCATGAGTCCTTAAATGGTCTTATGCAATATGTTTATGAGCATTTCAATGTTCTCTCGTTTTCATTATACCATACATAATGATTTCAAAGATATCTTACACGATTTCAAAAGACATTTCACATGGTTTTCAAATATTCTAACATAGCATATTTACCAAATATACATAGTGCATGATTTCATGCATATTTTCAAAAACCATACGTCTTAAATCACAGATTTTTCATATGTTTTCAAAACATTTTAATATGGTATATTTACCTAATATAGCTGGTGCATAATTTCAAAAACATTATATGTATGATTTCCAAAATCATTGAACATATTTTCAAAGACTCCATGCATGATTTTCAACGACATTTTGCTCCATATATTGACCAAACATACTTAGTGTGTTTCAAAACATTTTCGCATACAAATCCTTATAAGATCTTCCTATCCTTATAGCTAGATTCTTCTGGATGTTTAAAGTGCAAATAGAAGTCCTTAATTGGATTCTTTGTGTACTTTAATGCAAGACAATGTGACAAGACGATGTGACTAAACCAAATCCTTACAAAATCTTTCTATCTTCATAGTTAGATTCTTACGGATGCTTGAAAGTACTAAATGAACTCCTTGATTGGGTTCCTAGTGTACTTTAACTACTTATGTACAAATTGATGACAAGTTGATAACAAGTTGATGACCAAATTGACAATTATGTCATTATGTGTTTATGTGTAAAGTTGATTCAAATGTTCGTCATCCAAATCTTTGTAGAATCTTCCATATCTTCATATGATAGATTCTTAGAAGGATATCCAAAAGTACTATCTTAAATCCTTGAATGGATTATTCTATGCAAATAGTTAAGCCCTTGGATTCCAAAGTACTATTCCTAATTCGATTCATAGTTAAAGAGACCTTTCAGGGTCTAGTTAAAGAAACCTTTCAGGGTTTAGTTAATGAGGCCTTTCAGGGTCTAGTTAAAGAGATCATTCATTGATCTAGTTAAAGAAACCTTTCAGGGTTTAGTTAAAGAGGCCTTTTAGGGTCTAGTTAAAGAGATCATTCATTGATCTAGTTAAAGAAACCTTTCAGGTTTAGTTAAAGAGGCCTTTCAGGGTGTAGTTAAAAAGATCATTCGTTGATCTAGTTAAAGAAACCTTTTAGGGTTTAGTTAAAGAGGCCTTTAAGGGTCTAGTTAAAAAGATCATTCGTTTATTTAGTTAAAGAGGTCTTTCAGGGCCTAGTTAAAGAAGTCTTTCAAGGCTTAGTTAAAGAGGTCTTTCAGGGCCTAGTTAAAGAAGTCTTTCAGGGCTTAGTTAAAGAGGTCTTTCAGGGCCTAGTTAAAGAGATTGCTCGTCAATCTAATTAAAGAGATCATGTGTTGATCTAGTTAAAGAGATTGTTCGTCAATTTAGTTAAAGAGATCATGGAAGCTCTAGTTAAAGAGACTATTTGGTGGTCTATTTAAAGAGATCATGCGTTTATCTAATTTAAGAGATCCTGATAAGGTCTAGACAAGTTATTCCATGTTTACTCATATGATTTTTCGCCTACACATCACAAAATAAACTATGCGGACTGTGCAACAAATTGAGTAATTATGGATGCATACATAATTATAAAATCCCTTGGATAGAAAACCATAGCAAGTTTTGTCATGTGTGAGAACCTATAGTAATAAGAATAACGAAACGGGAACAATGTAATAAGGGCATGGTGGATACGCCGCTGGTACTTCCTATATATAAGTGTTCCTTATTACATTGCAAGCATGGTGTTATTTAAGTTACTAGAAGTTCTGGACCTTGACCAATGTTGTTCTATCATACACTGACTGACTCCAATTTCGAGCACACACAAGTTTCCTATACTAGTCTTCATGGGAAACCCTTATAAATAAACTTTCGTTCATTATTCGAAATCCGACTCTTCTCCTTCAAGTTCACACTCTTTTAATGGTGTGCTGCGACAAAAAGATACCACTATGACATTTACAAGAATCTTTTCTGAGGCTCAGTACAATCAAAGGTGTCACGCACCTACCTATTGGAATGAGGTTAAGATTTTCGAATCTCAACTCATCACCATGGACAACAAACGAGTACGATAAACAAAGTTCGCTGGAGTCCAAATGTTTTCTAGAGATTTTTCTCCGGAAACGAAGGATCACTTGATGGCGATACCCTCTATTGTGTTTTTACAAGTTTCCTCTAAATTTAAATTTCAGGACGAAATTTCCTAAAGTAGGGGAGACTGTGACGTCTGAGCCTTTTCAAGCATCAAACAATACCGAACAATTCCGAATCTAATGAAATATTGAGTTTCATTCCTGAGAATTGTGTAACTACATGTGACATTTATACATTTTAGTCCATGTACAATTTCAACTCCTCTAGGCTTTTCTGGAGGTTATACATAAGCTATTATGCAAAACAAAACCAATTTAACGCAACGTAATGGCACAAGCCAAACATGCCTTAAATAACCTTTACATAACTTAGAAATAAGTTTTGAAGGGTTTGGTATGTCAAAAACAAGTTTATTCGATCAGAGGGACTAATTACGAAAAACTGCGAAAGTCTGCCGATTCTCATAGCGACGTGCATTCCGGAACAAGAACACAAGCTTAATAACCATAAATACCCTTTACATAACTTAGAAATAAGTTTTGAGTTTCCCGATTTTTGAACTTTTGCAACCTTCATTCAAGCTCACATCTGTTATCATCCGAATTTGCAACCACTTGGGAGACTCCTTTGTGATTCCTTGATCATCCCTAGTGTTTGTAAGTAATTCATTCATGTTTTGATTCAAGTTTCTTAGTTTAATTGGGCTAAAACTCAACAGTTTGACTTTCTGTTGACTTCCAGATTTGATCATGAATGGATCAACATAAAGTCCAATTGAATCTTGCAATATGATGGTAATCAAGGTGGTTATGATCCATAAAAATCATGCCTACTGATTCACACATTTTCTAGTCATTATGACAAGTCAAAATTTCGGTCAAAATGCGATTTTTGCGCATTTTGCATCGGATCAAAATTCGGGTGTCAAAACAGTTTATTTTGATGCCAAAACTCTATTATAAACTTATTTAGACATGTCAAAACATGTCTAAATCGTCACCTTCATTTTAGTGCTTATTTAAGAGTCGTAAGTTGAACGGTTTGACCACCTCTTTGACTTTCGAATCTGACCCGTTTGGTGGATCTCCGGACCCGACCAAATGCATATTTGTGACCATAAATATATAGGGAATAACCCTATGAGGTTATACCTTATGGTCATGTCCTTTGGATAGTGTTATGATAATTGATTGTCATATTCCGTAAAAATGACCAAAATGCCCTTTTCGCAAATAAATCAACTTTAATTATATGTAACATAAAATTTGTCATATATTCTGATCAAATAACATTTTCAAACATGTTTAAGCATTAAGACTTATCATAACACATATCTAACCATCCGAATGCGTAGTTACGCAGATGACGCGTTAAAGTGGCTTAAGCTACCTTAAGGAGTCATAACGGGTCAAAAAGCACACAAAAATATTTCCAACTCAGAATGTGAACTTATTAAACCATGTCATATGAGTCCCCATACTCATTTGGTTTATAAGATGCCATTCTATCCAAATCCTCCGATTTCAAGCTTCGATATTTACACTATTGTTCATTTTTAGGACACACACTTGATTCCTTGATCTTCGGACGTTGATCATACACTTGTACAAGGCTTATCCGCAAATCCCAGGCGAGTACATCGCTCCCCTCTTTTATGTTTACAAATGTTTTGGGGTGATTCATATGTGCTAATTGTTTTCAAGTTTTCAAAGTACAAATACTATGGTTTATATAACAATATGGTTTCAATAATGTGATACAACTTGTTGGTGTGTTATCCAAGATACGAATGACATTCATTAACATTGTTATGCCGCACAGTAGTAAGTTATGGTACCATAGGATTGACAATCCCGTTACTAGGCTATTCACTGGATTTGGTGGGTAGTTTGGGGAACGACAGAAACTATTTATGACTAACAAATCATTCGTTGATTAGCTAGTCTTGTTAAAGAGATCTTTTAGGATCTATTAAAGATACCCTTGGGGAGTCGAGTCAACAAAGGTTTGAATGTACTCATTAAAGAACGACCAAAAGTTTTCACAATTATAACAAGGAACGATTGGTTTATAACAAGAAACAAAGAACGATGAACAATGAACAATGAACGATGAACGATGAACAAATGGTTTATTACAAGGAACGTTGAACGACGAACAAATGATTTCAAACAATGTCACAGAATGAATTTCGATTAAAGATATAAACCATACAAGTTATTTCAAGACGATTTACAAGTTGGATTTACAAAACAAATGTTTTCGAGTCAAGGTTCATGGCTACTAGATTTTATAACTTTTAACAATTTGTTTTAGTTGAATAACTATTGAAATATCAAATGATTTCAAAACAAGGTTTCACTTACGACTCTAGTAGTCGGGTTATTTATATCGCAATATATACAAAGCCATGGACTTGACATGTTCACAAAACCTATGTACTCGTCGGCATATTTTTGTTGACTCGTTTTCACATATGTTTCAAGGAAAGATGCTAGATGATACTGATGCGTGCTCATGTAGGATCGGACATGGACCTAGTGCCTTAATAACAAGAAAGACAATAATTATGCATGCTTGCTGTTTCGTTATTTAAAAGTTGGGTTGCGATCAAAACAGGATATGTTTGTTCCAAGAGATGAGAATTGAATATTCTAGGGAAGTACAAGTATTCTACGCAACAGAAAGAGAAGTATTTTGCTGAAAAGAAATGATTAGTCTGATTCAATAATCTGTTAAGGAATATATCTTGATACTACTGCCTGAGTAGAAAACTGCAAAAGAACTCTGGATATCTCTGAAAAGTAAATATCAGGTGAAGAGAGAAGAGAATGTAGTGGTTAAGAACTGTGAAGCTCAACTTTCAAGTACATCTACAAATGGATCTTCAAGTTCTAAACCAGTCTGTCCAGTTTATGATGTAGATAACTATCGGGCATATAATGCCAAACTCTTGAGTGAAATTGAGAGTTTGGCATTAGAAAATAAAAGTTTCTACATTGTATTTCAAGAAAGCTTTAATGAAAAAGTTTCTACATTTTGTTCACTGAAAAAGGTGAATGCTCAACGCAAAAACCTTTTAAGCAGAATGAAGAACAAAAACAAAGTTTTAAAAGTTTTCAAAACAAAAATAAAAGCTCATCGGAACAATCATTCAATCATTATAAAAATTCAAACAAATTTGAAAAACAAAACTCACAAAAATTTGAAAATAAGTGGTGCAGGTCGGACAACAGCGCTTCAACGTCAAATCAAAGGTACAAAAGAAGCAGGAAAAATGGCTACCACACATCAAATCAATGTTATGATTTGAGTGTATGGTTTGATAGAAAAGATCGATATGAGAACAGGAAGTGTCATAAATATGGAGTAACTGGACACATTACTAGTAAATGTTTACAAATTAAACCTAATCCTGCTCATATTGATAACAAAAATTCTGAAGTATCAACTCAGGTTTTGAAACAATGTACAAAAACTACAAACAAGGAAAAACTAGTTATTACTAAGTTTTCAAATTTTGAAACTGGTGAATCCTCGAATAATAGTGAACAAAAAGTTTCTACATTGTATTTCAAGAAATCTTTAATGAAAAATCAAACATGGTTGGTGAAAGGAAAAAAATTTACACAATCAGTGAAAATTGAAAGTTTAGAGGACTTTCTGAAACTTAAGAAAGTCCAAATAAACCTGATTGTGAAAAGAAAGTCAAAATTAAGGTTGAAGAAATATCACCTAAGACTGAAAAAGGCTTGGGTGTCACTATTCAACTAATTGTGTGTATTTTTGTGCAGGAACTTCCGAGGAAAAAGCAAATTACTGAGAATAGAGTTCCGTGGCACACATTGAGATGGATCGGGTTATCAAGTTCTATATAAAGGCCATTTTTACTAAAATTCCAACAATGTTTACTTTAAAATTTTGAAAATTTTTGGAGAAATTGTTTGAAAACACACTTAAATAATGTCTACTTGAAAATTTTTATAAATTTTTTGAAGAAAAATTTGAAAAATTTCACAGAACCCTCACTATTGAGCAAGACAAAACCTACATTCCGAAAATTGTTATAAATACAAAAGTGTCAAGGTTTTTGTCATCATGAGGGGGAGAGTGCTTTAAATGTAAACATGTGAAGCAGTCTTGGATGGAGAATTGAAGTGATTCTCATCGGTTGGTCAATGTTTTTCTATAAATACAAAATTCTAAAAATATGTTTTTGAATTTTAGGGGGAGAAAATTTTTTCAGAAAATCCAAAAACATATTAAATACAAAAAGTACAAAAACATTGAAAAAGGCAAAAGGAATTTTATGGATAAAAGGAAATGATAGTACATTAGTGGACTATCAAAGTATGCTAAGGATTTGCAAAGTTTAAAAGTTTAAACATGTCTTACAGTGGATGTGTCGATAGGCTTTACACGTTCGGTAAATTGTTTCTGAGATATAAACTAAATTTTACAACTGCTTAATTTTGTGGATTAACATCTCTCGGATATATGGACTTAGTACTCTGAAATTTCGTTTGAGAGATTGCCTGATTCTGAGATATGAGGTCTTTATAGATGGTTGATATCTGGGGTATTATACAAGTTCTTCTGATTTTGCGTAAGCAATGGCGTAGAACTTCTATAATGCTTTTGCAAAAATCCCCTAAAACTGCATTCAATTGAAAATATCGAAAGATACTACAATTGCAGTACAAAAAGATTCCATTTTGGAACACTACCTTATAAGTCGAGCCTTCATCTCTTTGTCGATACGGTGGTATTAACCTGAGCTCTCAAGGCTTCGCATAACCTAGATACAGATATCAATTACGCTATATTCACTTGTAAGATGAAATCTAGGGAATCTTGAAACGGGAGTATTATCTGAGATGGGAACCATAGTTAAGTCAAGTTTCTTAAATCTATCTAACATATCTTGTAACAATTGAGAAATGTGTCGAAGTTTAAATGGGCAATCATATCGACAATCTAGGTAAATTTGTTGAAAACTTAATGTCATGAAGAGGTCAACGGTACTAGTGATATGTCTCAAGAACTGATATGATCCTTTACCACAAACTCAACAAAAATATGGTTGTAAACATGTTTGTAAATTCTTAGTGTTTGATATTCATTTCATAAAAACAAAAAGATTATATTATCTTTTAGTTTCGACTACTGATGATGAAAAGCTGATTTTCAAAGTCTAGAGCTGCTAAACAAAATTTTAAAACCTTTAGGATCAGGATCATTAAGGTGAACTTGATATAAATCAGATATTTAAGGTCATTAATTTGAACTTGAATAACTGAGAGGGTTTAAAAACTGATAGAAGATTAAAATTTGCAATGATGATGGTTAGAAATTTCAAAGTTTGAATCTGAAATGTTTATTTGAATGTTTGAGGAACTTTGAAACAGGAAGTAGATGTTATGGGGGAGCTAGATAAAACTTGTTGATTGAAGATACCAGAAAGCTCAAAGCAAGGGTGAGCATGGTGATTAAAGTTTTATCAAGACAAGCTCAAGAGACAAGAGAAAAATTGAAGATCAAAGATGTTAAAATTATTCAAGACTAAAGATCAAGAGAATGATAAAGACTCAGGAGTTTACTCGAAGACAAATGTCTACGAGAGAAAATAACTACGGAAACATCCAAGGGGAAGTCTGTTAGTGCATATGTCTGTTGCCTACATCATTATATATCGAGTCTGAGTGATTAGAGCTTAATCTGTTAGAAACGAGGCATATTTAAGTGAAATAAAGGCCAAGTTCGCTGGTAATGGTGTGTGTGAAGTCAAGTTTGGCCGAACTTGACTAGGTCAAGTTCGTTCGAACTTAGTCTCTCACCAGCAAACTTGAGTTAGTATAAATAGGTGCCTTGGTGATTTCATTTGTAACTTCAGTGATTTTGGCACAGAGATGGCGAAGCTCTGTCCAAGTGTTTCCAGGATCTGTAACGTTTGAACATTAATGAAACAATGATTAAACAGTGAATAACTTGTCTACAGTGTCGCCTATGCAAACAGATTCCGCACGTTTACCTTAGGTTTGCCAAATTAGGACCCGAACGATCCGTATAACGGACCGTCAAGTGGTGACGAGAAAGAGTTAAACGCATAGAAGGAATGATTTAAGGCTTTCAAGCCTAAAGCTCGAAGTGAATGGTTTCTAAAAGCCGAAGTCGAAAAGCCTAAAAAGAAGCAAGTGGCTAAGAAAGTTGACACAATGCTTGTGGATGAAGACGAACCTGTTAATGTTCAAGCTGAAGCTGGTTCTAGCGCAGCAATTGTTACTGAGAATCAAGAAGTTGAGAAAACGACTCAAGAAGATGATGTTATATCAGCTACTTCCGAGAATGACGATGATTCTGATGATTCTCTCGAGAAGATTACTAAAAAGACAATGGCAGAGACTGAGGCAGAAAAAGTCAAAGAGACTGATGCTGATTTTGATCCAAATCTTGAAAAAGAGTCTGACGAGGAAAGACCCAAGAAAAAAGCTAAGCGTGTGAAGTCTGCTACAGTTTCATCGACAAAGACTACAGGGTCTCCTCAGGCAAAAGGCAGTAAGAAAGCAAAGAAATCTCAAAAACCTGCTAGTCGTCGATACAAAGGAAAGCCAAAAAGCGCAGAAGTTACACAAGAACCTTCTAGCGCATAGGAGAAAGGAGTAACACAAGAACCTCCTACACAAGAACCTCCTGTTGATATTTCATATGAAGCTAAACGTCCAGGAGTTACACGAGAACCTCCTATGATTTTTCCATCTGAGGCTGAATGTCCAGGAGTCACACAAGAACCTCCTGAGGCTGGATTACTTGAAGTGCCTATTATTTCATCTCCGGTTCCTCCAACGACTTCTCATTTTGAAAGTACTACTCCTAAGAAGTCCACACCAAAGACTGCTACTTCAAAGTCTACTCCAACTGCAAATTTGTTTGGTGATATGCAGAATGAGCCAATAAGTCTTCAAGATCTGAATGATTTCTTTCCGGATACTAATGTTGATTTTCTAGAGAAGCGTGTGAAAATCTTGGAAGATAAAGTAGCCAAGAATGAGGAAGAAAAATCTGAGCTGATCAAGAGAATGAATCAAAGCGCAGTTGAGAAAGAGATGTTGGATGATAACGTCAAAGTAATGGAAAGCGAAAGAGAATTCTTCAAAGCATTGATCGAGAGCTTGCAAGATGCAAATGAAAAGCTGCAAAAAGAGATTGCTGAGTTGAAAACGATTCAAGCCTTAAATGATCGAAGGTTCACAAGGATGCAGAAAGTTAATACTCTTGGGATTGATTTCATTGCTGGGTACGATCGTTTAGATAGGCAAGAGGCTAAAGAAAGATCTGAGAAGAACTCGCAGCTAGTGGCAAAGGCAAAGGTGTTGAAGGTGAAGCACCTAAATCTTCTAAGGCTACAGAAAAGTCTGTTGAAGAGAATGTTGAAAAAGCTTCTGAGTCCGATGTTACTAAGGTTGGCGAAACTGTCAAGCCTTCTGATCCGGTAATTGCTTCTGAAGAAAAGGACGATGAAGAAGCAGAAGATGAGGATAAAAATGATGATGACAAGAAAGATGATTCTGATTATGAAGATTGGAATAATGCGGATGATGATGATGATCAGGGACGAGTTGGTATGAAAAATCAGTGAAGCAAAAGTCTCTGATGAATTTGATTTTTCTTCTCTAATGGATGATGAATCAAACAAGATGAATGATCAAATTGAGGGGGAGTCAAGACAAAAAGGGCCAACTGAAGAGATTGATATGTCTGATGTTGATAGGTTTGCAAAGCCTATTGTTGCCGTACCCACAAAGCCTTTGATCTTGATGCTTGAACATAATGTAGAGGAAGGCGAGTACGTGCACAACTACACTAAAGAAGATTTGGCTAAATTGATCGAAGTAGATGCTGAAGAACTTGACTTTGATTTTGAAGAGCAAGTGATGAATGTTAACACGTTTGAGCCGAATAATTATCAGTATATACGAAGGTTTGGAGCTGACGAGTATAACAGAGTGATTGTAGAGGATTGGTCTTCGGATGATGAAACAGATGAAACTGCTAAGTACGCCGGTCCTAACACTGATAGTTTTCCTACTTTTGAGGAGATGTACAAGCAACTTGACGAAGACATGTTGAAAGAAAAGATTGAAGAATCTATCCGAGAAGGCAAAGTTCCGAAACCAATGACAAAGAATGAAATAGCTCAAGCTAAGAAATCCAGGTTCAAAGAGATGTTGCGCGAACGTAAGTTTCAACGTCCTCTAGCATTCTTTACTAGAGATAAAGGCGTGTCGTTGGGAGACATTCTCAGTTGGGGTTGGTTCAAGGAGCTAAATGTTTATGCAATCGAAAAGGGAATTTGGAGTGCGATACTTCAAATATTTAGCTGATTTCAAGACTTTACCGTATTGGGATGTGGAGGAGCTTGTCCAAACCGTGAATGTTACTTATCATATGAAGTATATTGATCAGTTATTGTGGAAAATGATCAAGTTTGAAGCGATAAAGGGATTTAGATACTGGACGCCGTTTATTCCAGGACATCGCATCAAAACAAACAAAAAGACAGGAGAAAAAGATATAACGTTGATTATGAAACGACCAAGAGCGATGAGGAACATGCCCTTAATGCCAATCAAACAGAATTTCTATCCAGTATTCAAGTGGTGGCAGATAGATCCAACTACATGTGAAGCCATTATTGTTTTACGATTTGAAGAACATCTGGATATCACAAAGGAAAGGGTGGAGATACTTGGTTTTCAGGGTATGAGAGGATTGTGGAGAACGATCAGGTTACTAGACCCGATGTGGCTAGTTAATTGTTCGAGAGAAGACATTAAGTGCTTGTTCTACAACAAGATAGTGTTCGAAGAACGTGAAAAGGAACAAGCCTTGCAATATCAAAGGGTCGTTAATGTATGCTATGCTCGTGAAGTTAATTCGGGTAAGATGTGGAATACGAGCTGGAGAGAGCTAGAACGTATTGAGTTTCTAAAGGAAGAAAAGCGTCTAGAAGCTATACACGAGAAAGGTAGGGCGGCAAGGCTTAGATGGTTTAAGTATATGAACAAAGTGCCTCCTACAAATCAGACGCCAGATCCGAAGCAAGAACGACAAAAGAAGCCTTACAAGAACTTCTTCGGTCGTGTTCGTTAAAGTTTATTTTGAAGACAGAGTTTTGAAGACTGATACAGACGAAGACGATATCCAAGGGGGAGTCTGTTGGTGCAGAATGTCTATGTCTTAGTCTTATATCGAGTCTGTATTGATTAGAGTTGAATAGGCTAGCAAATCGAAGTATTTATGTATATTGGGTCAAGTTCGCTGGTGTTGAACTTGTAATGTCAAGTTCGGCCGAACTTGCTTAGGCAAGTTCTCCCGAACTTCATCTCTCACCAACGAACTTGCAACTCTATAAATAGCTAGCACGTCTCTCTCATTTGTAACTTTGGCATCTTAGAGGCGAAGCTCTGTCAATTTGGAGACTTGACGTTATATCAATAAAATTGACGATTAATTGACTAATTCTTGTTGTTTGGTAATCATGTCGTAATATTTCCGCTATTATGGACATTAGATATCAAATCTAGGTTCCTATGCTATCAGGATCGGTCCTACACTTTCGCCAAGGCTCTCAAATATTTGGATAATGACGGGTGGGTTGATATTAATTTTACTTTATTGTCATTCTATGTAAGGTTATTTTTTCCGAGCACATTGAGTGTATAGTCAAGTTTAAGTGAAAAATAATACGATAAGGTAAGCAAAATGAGTTAAACAAAGTTGGCTGCACTACAAAGAAAGAGATTGAAGAAATGTGCCTTTACTCATTTATTGATTGCTAATGTTATTTTTTTATAATGCGTCAAATGGGTAATATGAAAATGTTGGTGCATAATGTCTATGTCTTAGTCTTATATCGAGTCTGTATTGTATAGAGCTGAATAGGCTAGGTATACGAAGTATTTATGTTTGTTGTAGGCAAGTTCGCTCATAAAAAGATCATGTATAGGCATGTTCGGCCGAACTTGCATAGGCAAGTTCGGGCAAACTTGTGTTCCCTAGGAGCGAACTTGCATCAGTATATATACCTAGCTATCCTACTTCATTTGTAACTTTGGCATTTCAGAGGTGAAGCTCTGTCAGTTTGTAACCAGAACGTTTGATCTATAAAACTGACGTTTAACTGATTAAATCTTGTCTATTGGTAAATACGACGTAATATTTCCGCTATTATGGACGTTAGATATCAAATTTAGGTTCCTAAGCATCGAGGATCGGTCCTAAAAGTGGTATCAGAGCTAGAACAGCCTGATTTGATAGTATCAAGACAAGAACACTTCTATTTCTTCTCCATTCTTCTTTTTTCTTAACTTTTGATCACAAAATGAAGAATTCGCGGTCAAAATCTTTTGAATTTTGAATATATCATGTAAAATACAACAAAGATAAACCCTTGAAATATTGGAGACCAAATTCAACCAAATTCATGTCGAAATTTTGAAAAAAACCATGTTTTTGAAAATCTTCATGATTGAACTTATTGGCCATGTTCGGCCGAACTTATACTAAAACATCACTTTTCAAGTGATTTTTAGCAAGTTCGCCCGAACTTGAGTAGTTTTTGACTAAATTTCAGCCAAGTTCGCTCGAAGTTACACAAGTTTTCATTGATTTTACATCAAGTTCGACTGAACTTGTGTAAATTTCAAAGAAAATTTAAGTAAGTTCGCCTGAACTTACTAGATTTTTATTAAATTCTTGAAGATAAGTTAGCCCGAAGTTCTGTAGGATTTGTATCTCAAGTTCGACCGAACTTTAAGCAAAGTTTTCAAAACAAATCTAGCAAGTTCGACCGAACTTGTTAGAAAAGCTAAGAATTCTTCATTTGTTGCTACAAGTTCGACCGAACTTGTAGTAAGACTAATTGTTTTCAAAGTTTTTGAAAAATTTTCAGAGTGCACGTTTCGTTATTCACAATGGAGGATCAACTAAGAGCTTTTATGTCCGGAGCTAGTTCGTCAAATGCTAATGTGATCAATCAAGTCAATCTTGATAAGGAAATGGGAACGACTGTCAAACCGCCCAACCTGATGAGCATGGACGAGTACGAAGCATGGAAAGAGAAGTTTACTTATTGGGTTCAAGCCATGCACTTCGCTGGCTGGGTGTCAATTGAAAGAGGCTATACTGTTCTGGTAGATGAACATCAACAAGTCCTTGAAAAGTACAACTATTCGACAGTACAGAGAGACGAATACATTGCTGAGAAAAAGATGATCAGTCTCATCCAATAGTCTGTCAAAGAAGATATCATGATTTTGCTACCAAAGTATACTACTGCAAGAGATCTTTGGTTGTCATTACAGAAGAAGTATCTAGGCAGCGCCGAAATGATCAAAAGCAAGAAGGCACTTATCCTGAAAGAGTTCGATATCTTCACTATGCTAAAGAATGAGACCATAAAGCAAATGATCGAGCGTTTCTGTCATCTTAAAGTGCAAATGCGAAGACACGGTCTTGAAAAGACAGAACAAGAATACATCAACAAACTTGCTGACGCACTACCAGAGGGTGAATGGACTACGTATTTGATGGTTCTGAAGAACAGTGATAAGTGGGAATTTTTCAAGTTGTCGACATTTATCAATAAACTCGAAGGCCACGAAATGGAACTTCTGAAGATGGCGAAGTCAAAAAACGCTAATGTTGTTCAAGACATCGGTCTGTATTACAAAGCTGGAATGCTAGACAGTGTTTCAAGTCCTAAAATTCAGACGGCTTTTAGTGAAAACATGAATGCTTCTCCACAAAATCAAAATCAATCACAGCATCAGTATGATCAAAGTCCTCAAAGTTCTTACTCAAGCACTGGTTCAAATTCAACGTATCAAAGCCAAGCAAATCAGAATCAACAACAAAGTTCTGATCCGAATGTATATAAATGCAACATCGCAGTGAATTTGAACAATGTTGTTTCAGAACAAGTTGCAAAACAACATATGTCACTACTCGCTACCGTATTATAATCTTATGAATGTCTTGTTCCCGGTAAAATCAGAAACCCTGAGATGATTGCAGAAGATTATGACCAGGTAGCCGAGGAAGAACTCGAACTAATGGACATCAAATGGTCCTTAGCTTCGATCATCAGGAGAGTGACAAAGTTCGTTGCACTCACAGGCCGTGACATAGGAAATTCCAGCAACAAATTGGGTTTTGACAAAACCAAAGTCACGTGCTTTAGATGTCGTCAAAAGGGGCATTTTAAAAGAGAGTGTAAGAACACCGAAGCAACCGGAAATCAAAGTCCTATCGGAGGAGGAAATGAATATTACAAAAAGACACTTCAATATAAACCATTTCCGAAGAAAACTCAGATTGAAATCCAAGAAAAATCTGACAATAGCACCACTGAGAAAGCTATGGTGTGGCATCCAGTGAAGATGATGGTTTTGATTGGAATTCTTATATTGGGAAAAAGACCGGAGTTGCTTTGATGGCGGAGATAGTTGAAGATAATTCTGCAGAGGAAGCAGCGGCAGCGGCAGCAGCAGAAGCAGCAGCTTTCGAACAAGCTCTTCTGGAACAATACTTGCATCAACAACAGGAAGAAGAGGAATATATTCATATGCAGAGACAAGGAATTTTATCCTCTAATTCTTGTGACAGTTTTACAGTTCATTTTGATGGAAGCTCGAAAGAACTAGTGGTTAAGGAGAAAAAGATTGATGAAGTGATCATTGATGTCACTCAAGAAATGAAAGTCGAAGACCTCAAGGACATGCCAGATAAAGCTTTAATGGCGAATCTAACCAAGGTAGGTCCAGAGGTAAAAATTGTCGAGAAAGAAGTTGTAAAAGTACAGGTTGTTGAGGTTGAGAAACCTTGTACAAAATGTACTGAACCTTGTGTCGAATGTGCTGAAAAATCAAAGATCATCGCTGAAAACAATGTGCATAACGAATTATGATAAAATGAAAAATGATTATGGTAGACTCGACAGAAATAACTAGGGGTGCTAAACGGGTCGTGTTCGCGGGTTAGCGGGTTCAACCCGACCCGAACCCGAAAATTTTACACGAACCCGAACCCGAAAATCACATCAGACATGTGAACCCGAACACGATCCGAAATTTTGTGGGTTGATCCAAACACAACCCGTTTAACCTGAATTTTTTATTTTTTTCTAGAAATTAATATATTAAAATTTAAAATTTACTTAAAAAACACAAATGTATATAATAAGATCATACTTAAATTATAAAATCTATGTTAATTTCTCCTTTTAGGTTATAATCATGGCATAAAATACACACCCCATTTAATTTATGATACAAAATAAATTGGAAAAAAAATTATCTAGTATAAATGTGTTAAACGGGTCAACCCGCTAACTCGACAAGGTTGACCCGAACCTGATCCGTTAACCTAAACGGGTTCGTGGGTTCAACCTAAAACTGACCCGAACCCGTTTAGACTAAACCTAAACCCGCGAATTTCGTGTTAGGTTCGTGTCGTGTTTTCGGGTCGTGTAAGAAATTCACACCCCTAGAAATAACATCGAACAACATGATAATATAACGATGTTGAGTGGAACAGTAATGGATAAACAAAGGGCAATTAACATTTATATTAACACCATTGCTGAAACCAAATAAAAACTTCAAGACATGACAATCAAAACTGAAAGAGTTCAACAGTTGTTGAGAAGTTATACCACAAATGCATATGTTATTGATTACATTATTCCGACAATCTCATCGGAAGAAAAACCTAAAAGGAAAACTGGAAAAGAATATAGCAATGTTCCTCCACCCCTTTGCGAGAAGTACTGTCGCAAAACCGCAGACGGGATGGATAAGGCACTCAATGTTGAGTTACTTTCTGAAAAAAAAAGATGAGTTGCTAGAGAATATTGATATAATCCATGCTAAAACTGATGATGATAATAATGCTTTGGTTAACAAAGTGGTTGAAAATGTTCTAAGTGATTTTGATAACGGCAGCTTCAAAAGCGCCGACTCGAGTTCAAAGAATTCCGATTCACAGTCTGAAAATGACGATAAGTTGTCAGAGGATGGTCTAAGTGATGATCCTAATATTGTAATGTACAAAATTAAGGATTCGGATAGACTATACTTTGATGATAGCTTCCCGATTCAGAATGTGAAGGAAGAATTGCTTGATAAATTCTTTAAACTTATGGAAGTCACATCAGAGAATTGGAAATTAACAAACGAAAATTCTATTCCAAACCTAAAAGAAACAACTACCGAAGGAATGGTGGTGATCATCCGGAAAACAGGATAGCAGGGTTGGGTCTAGAAGATCAGATGAACCAGTAAAGAAAGTGTCACCATTTCATGAATATAAAAACAAAAACATGAATTTTGTATATGGGACAAACACAGTTCAGGAAGAGAGTTTGATTGGTAAGCAATCAAATGATGAGTTTAAAAAGGAGAAAGAAATTGAGATCAAGCCAAGGTTACAAGTGGTGCCAAAACATCAAGTGGGATAAAACCACCCACTAAAGGACATCCACTTGATAATAGGACATGTTTCAAATGCAATGAAATGGGTCATATTGCACGACAATGTCTGAAATCAAAACCGGTTTATCCTCGAAGAAGAGAATCAAATGTTGTAAAACCAAGGTATCCAGTGTTTGAAAAACCAATCAAAATTTTGAAAAGAAATGAATCTTTGCCAGAAGTTAAACCTAAAATAGAAAAGAAGTTTGAAAATTCTACTTTTGAAAAAGGAGAAACTTCTAGGGCAAACGAAAACAAATTTTATATCAAGAAGGCTAATATCAAATCTCAAGCCTGGATTACCAAGAAAAGGTCAACAACATCTGGTGTTATTAAGTCTGAGCTGGTAAAGACTGATAACACGAAAGAATCTAAACCTGAAATCACTAAGTCTGAGCCTGTTAAGACTAGTGATAGCAAGAAAGAATCAAAATCTAAAATCATAATTGAAACCACATCTGAAACTGTCAAAAACTCAAGTGGAAACAATTCAAAAGATAAAAAGAAGGTAAAGTTTTCAAACATAAACATCATAGAAAATTCAGATGAAGAATTCGATTATGTTGATGAATGTGAATTTGATTTTGATGATGCTTATCTAATTCAACCCAAGACCAAAAAGGCTTGGGTCTCGCTTTTTAAATAGATTGTTAAAATGTGCAGGGACTCCAGAGATCCGTACTTTCAAAGTGGATTTTGGATAGTGGAGCGTCCAGGCATATGACGGGAATGAAAGCATTGATATTCGACACAAAAGCTATCAATGGTGGTTATGTTGGATTTGCAGGAAATCAAGGAGGAAGGATAGTCGCCGAGGGAAAACTCTCCAATGGCGTAGTTTCATTTGATCGCGTTGCAGAACTTGAAAACAATCTTCTGAGTATATCGCAGATTTGTGACAAGAAATTCACAGTCCATTTCAACGACAAAAAGTGTATTATCTTGAAGCAGGGATTCAAAATACCAGATGAGTGGATTCTGATGCGAGCATCGCGAGAGAATGATTTATATGTTCTTGATATGGGTGTCGCTACCACTTCATCAAAATCAGCACAATGTTTTGTATCAAAGGCTACTGAAAAAGATTCTATTCTTTGGCATCGTAAGATGGGGCATATTCATTTGCGAAAAATGAATTTCCTGGTTCATAATGATCTTGTAGAAGGCGTAAATCTTCGAAGTTTTCAGATGTCTGATCATTGCTTGGAATGCAAGAAGGGAAAGCAGATCAAGAAATCTCATCTGAAGAAAATTCTAAACTTAATCAGGTTGCCATTAGAACGTCTCCACATGGACTTATTTGGTCCTGTAAATGTTCGAAGCATCTTAGGAGACTTATATTGCTTGGTCGTGACAGACGACTATTCGAGATATTCGTGGGTATTCTTTCAAGAATCAAAAGACGAAACATTCGAGAACTTGGTTATTCTATTCAAGAAACTCGAGAATCTTTATCATCTGCCGGTCAGACGCATTAGAAGTGACAACGGCACAGAGTTTAAGAATAACAAAATGAAGGAATTCTGCAATGAAATAGGGGTTCTGTATGAGTTTAGTGCTCCCTATACTCCACAGCAAAACGGAGTAGCTGAACGGAAAAACAGAACTTTGATTGAAATTGCGAGAACCATGCTTGCAGATTCTAAACTTCCTATCAGCTTCTGGAGTGAAGCGGTTGTTGCGGCTTACTACACGCTAAACAGGGTTCTCACTGTCAAACCAACAAAGAAAACATGTTTTGAGATGATAAACCGACGAAGCCAAATTTGAAGTTATTAGAACCATTTGGTGCACCATGTACCGTAATAGACCAAGATGGCAAATTCGGAGCTAAATCTCTTGAAGGTTTCTTGTCGGATATGCGAGTCCGTTGAGAAGAGTATATGTTCCTTCATTGAGAAAGGTTATTGAAGCACAGCACATGGATTGTTTCTATTACACGGATCCTATTCAAAGGAAAGGTGACGCGTGGCTGTTTAACTATCAAGACCTTTGGAAGTCATTTGACTTTCCCAAAGATCCAACTGACGAAGAAGTTGCAGCGTTATATTATCTTCACCAGTTAACGAATCAAGAACAAATTGTTCGACCAATTGTGGTTAATCAACCCACGTTGGATCCATCTTCTTCTGGCGCAAGTTCAAGCAATAATGGTGTTCCGGCTGAAAATGTTTCTGAAACATTATCAACACCTGCTACTCCTCCAACGAATGCCTCTACTGAACCGGTGAATACAACAACGGAGCCCAGTATGCCTCAGAATCAAAATTCTGATTTAGATGAAGCACCAACATTTGATGCTGATGGGGAATCATCTTCTTCAGATGAAGAAGTGGAGCATATAACAAGTCTTCTTAATCAATATGCAGTCCCGAACAACAGAAATGAAGCTTCATCAAGCTCTCCAAGCATTGAATTGGTTGTTGATCTCAACATCACAAATCAGCAAAACTCAGTAGATGTTCCAAGTGAAGAATTGCCGCGATCATATTCCTATCATCCAGCAACAAATGTTATCGGAGAACTTCAAACTGGTGTTAGAACTCGAGGGAAAATTAATAAAGCACTCAGTTATTTCTACGCGCGCGTTGCTACAACCCAGAACTATTGTTTCTATTCATGTTTCATCTCTCAGATTGAGCCTAAGACAGTTAATGAAGCTTTAGCCGATGAAAACTGGGTACAAGCAATGCAAGAAGAATTATTGTAGTTTGAGAAGTTGGGTGTGTGGAAGCTTGAAGCCTACTAGAAAATCAGAAAGCAATTGATATAAAATGGGCCTTTAAGTGTAAACGTGATGATAGAGGGGTTATTGTTCGTAACAAAGCTAGGCTAGTTGTCAAGGGATTTCACCAGCAGGACGGGATAGACTACACGGAAGTCTATGCACCAGTGGC
Source organism: Scalesia atractyloides (assembly GCA_947069175.1). Lineage (NCBI taxonomy): Eukaryota > Viridiplantae > Streptophyta > Magnoliopsida > Asterales > Asteraceae > Scalesia > Scalesia atractyloides. Next base: position 42,976,922 of record CAMTDV010000015.1, read on the forward strand.
TCGATTGGAATCTATTTGAATTTTTCTAGCTTTCGCATCATGGAAAGGATTTAAGGTCTATCAATTGGATGTCAAATCGGCTTTTCTGTATGGCAAAATTACGCGAAAAGGTGTACGTTAGACAACCACTAGGGTTTGTCGATCCACTTAACAAGAAGAAAGCATACCTACTGGATAAAGCTCTTTATGGACTACACCAAGCCCTGAGAGCTTGGTACGAGACATTATCGCAACATCTCGTCGGAAACGGCTTTATCAGAGGAACTGTGGATAGTACTCTTTTCGCCAGAGAAGTTGATGGCCATCTGATTATAGTTCAAATCTACGTTGACGACATCATCTTTGGATCTACAAATGATAGTCTCTGCAAGGAGTTTGAGGGAATCATGAAAAAGAAATTGGAAATGTCCTCGATGGGCGAAACGAAGTTCTTTCTTGGTTTGCAAGTAGATCAGCTTCCGGATGGTATTTTCATTCACCAGACTAAGTATGTTCACGGCATCTTGAAGAAGTTTGGAATGGAAAGCTTGAAGCCCCTATCTACGCCTCTTGCTCTAAATCATGACATTTGCATTGACGAGACTGGAGCCAAGTTGACGAGACCTTATACAGATTATGATTGGATCACTGATGTATCTGACGGCATCGCGCCCAGATATTATGTATCCAACCTGCTTATACGCCAGATATCAGTCAAGCCCGAGGATCTTACACATGCAGATCGTGAAGCGTATCTTCAGATATCTGAAAGGATGCCCAAGCACCGGCTTGTGGTACCCAAAGAACGACAATTTCGACCTCACAGGCTATGCTGAATCCGATTTTCGTGTATATAAGTTGAACTCAAAATCAACTACAGCGAGATGCCAGTTCTTCGGAACAAGAATGGTAACCTGGCAGTGTAAGAAACAGACTACGGTCGCTCTCTCTACCTGTGAAGCTGAGTATATCTCGGCCTCCATCTGTTGTTCACAGATTCTGTGGATTCGACAGCAGATGAGAGACTCTGGTCTGCAATTTCTAGACACTCTGCTGTATGTTGATAACAAGGCAGCCATCGAATAACTAAAAATCCGGTTCATCACTCACGCACAAAACACATTGAAATTCGTTATCATTTCATTCGTGATTGCTACGAAAAGAAATTGGTGCGAAGAGAAAAAATCCACACCGACGAATAAAAGGTTGATTTTTATACCAAACCATTTTCATTGTCACGGTTAAATACTTGCAGAGAATTAACGGTATGAAAAATTTGCTGACAGGTGCGGACGCTGAGGTTGAATACGGATCGGACGACGAGTTTGCGTGATCCACATTGGTTTGTAAATATCTTTCTACTTTAGAATTTTGTTAAAAACTAAAATCCTAAAGATGTTTTTGATTTTAGGGGGAGAAATATTAGAGAAAATACAAAAACATTCGAAAATTTTAAAATCCAAAAACATATAAAAATTCAAAATACAAAAACATTGAAAAAGACAAAAAGAGTTCAGTGTTATAAAAGGAAATGATAATACATCAGTGGACTATCACAGTATGCTAAAGAAATGTAAAGTTTTAAGAAGTGATAAACGAGTCTTACTGTGGATGTGTCGATAGGCTTAACATGTTCAGTAAATTATTTTCAAGATATAAACTAAATTTTACAACTGCTTAAACTTGTGGATTAACATATCTTGGATATATGGATTTAGTATTCCGAAATTTCATTTGAGAGATTGCCTGATTCTGAGATACGAGATCTTTATAGATAGTTGATTTCTGGGGTATTATACGAGTTCTTCTGATTTTGCGGAAGCAATGGCCTAGAACTTCTATAATACTTTCGCTATAAATCTCCAAACTGCATGCAATATTGAAAAGAATCAAAAGATCTTTGCATTGCTAAAAAGATTCCTTAAGTGGAACACACCTTAAAGATGAGCCTTCATCTCTTTGTCTGTACGGTAGTACTAACCTGAGCACTCAAGGTCTCGCACAACCCAGATACAGATATCAATTACGCTATATTCACCTGCAAGATGAAATCTAGGGAATCTGGATACAGGAGTATATTCAAGAAGTGGGAACCACAGATAAGTCAAGTTTCATGAATTCTACCTTAACATATCTTGAAACAGTTGAAAAATGTGGTAAAGCTTAAGTGGACAAACATATCGACAATCTAGGTAAACGAGTTTAAAACTTAAAGTCTGTTAAAGGTCAACGGTACTGGTGATATGTCTCAATCAACTGATATGATCCTTAGACACGAATTCACAAAAATATGTCTATAAATATGTTTGTACATAGTTTACATTGCTTATTACATTGTATTTCAGCTTTACAGAGTAAAATCAAAAAGATTTTCGTTGAGTTTTAGCATAAACTTACAAAAATACAAAACGATTTTACTTCTACATTGTTTTCAGCAAACCAATGTTGGAGAACGGATCTTCGAAGTCTGGTAAGGTGCTAGAACTGGTGGGAATCTCTTTGACAACGGACTGGGAGCTAATCTGTTAATTTGAAAAGTCAAAACGATGAAAAGTTCATTAATTTGAAACTTTGATTTTGAAAAATATCAACAGTTTGTTCGTAACGGGTCAAACCGAGGTCATTAACTTGGACGCGGCAGACAAATCGGTTAACCAAGGTCATTAGCTTGGACTTGGTCAATTGAGTGGATTAAACTGATAAAAAGTTGGAAAGTTCAGGGGTTAAAATCGAAAAATTGAAAAAGTTCAAAATTGTGGTTTGGCAAGTTCGGCCGAACTTGCTAAACAAATCAAGTTTAACAAACAGCAAGTTCGACCGAACTTGCAGATGGTTGTGTTGTTTTATAGTTAAGTTCGCCCGAACTTAACTGGGCTTTTATAATTGGGTTTAGCAAGTTCGCCCGAACTTGACTTGGTACAAATACCAATCAAGTTCGGCCGAACTCACTTATCAGCTAACACATTCACTGAGCGAACTTGAACTTTGAAAGATTTTGAGCGATTTTGGCATTTTTACACCGTTACGCTGTCCAATTTGAGTCGATTTTTGATGATTAGCACACCAATTATCATGGCTGAGGTGAGAATTGACCATTGGACTGTGTTTGAACCTTTAGATGAATGAAACTTGATAAAAAAAAACTTAAGATCTGATAGATCTAGGAGGTGTTGGTTAAAATTGAACATAGATCTTTAATCTACACATAAAATCGACCGTATAAACTTTGTTGATTGAACAGAAATGGTCATTTGAATGGTTGATCAGATGTGTAAGTTTGGAGAAGACGACAAGTTCGGCCGAACTTCTTGTCAAGTTCGACCGAACTTGCATTATTGTCTTGTTAATAAAATCTGATTTGTATGACATCTTCGACCGAACTTGATGTCAAGTTCGACCGGACTTGTCCAAAACAAATGATTAAAAAATTCATATATGTTCGATCGAACTTCATGTTTTTGATTTTGAATATCATATGGAAGTTCGCCCGAACTTGGATCTTGAAAAACTATGAATTGTTAATATAAGTTCACCCGAACTTATCATTCAATGTTGAACATGTGTTTAATACATGTTCGGGCGAACTTAGGCAAAATGTTGAACATATATATCAAGTTCGCCCGAACTTGATATAAATGTTAGAAAATTTTTGTGAAATTCTTCTCGAAATGCGTGCTAATTGTTTTGCGTCATTTTTCATGCACAAGTACCAGCGCGTGTAATCTCTGTTGAGTTTTCTAAATCTCACAATACATGTATTACGCTTGACAAGTCTATCTGTCAGTCATTAAAGGAGTACGACAGTATACTGAAGTTTCTTGAAGAAAGTCATATTCGACGAGCTATTACAGAACGCACCGTATCATATCGATCACATATCGTTCACTTCTGGATGAACACAGGCTTAAGCGAGGATGAGAAGACGATCACTTCATCTGTGCAAGTCGGCAGTGAAGTTAAACCGATTACAGTTACCGAAGATGATATTTGACGGATTCTGCAGTTCAAAGATAATGAAGACGATCCAATTCATTTAGACGAGAAGATGGTTCGTGGGTGTTTCTTCAACATGGGGTATAAGGGGAGTGTGAATAAACCAACGCTGAAGAAAGGGGAAGTGCCAAACCCCTACAAGCTTTTAATCCATGCTCTAATTCACACATTTAGCCATCACAAAGCTGGTTTAGATGATGTTCAAGACTATTTGGCTAGCATGGCAACGACGCTTATTCTAAAGAAGCCGTTTAATGTATCTAAGATGGTGTTCACTCACATGTCGAAGAACATGGAAGATTCAAGGCTATGCCTATATCCGAGATTTGTTCAGATGATGATTGACGAGAAATATCCCAACATTGCACGAGATCCAAATGATGTTCTTTATCTAGTTCATCTTGACGAAACGACTGTGAAGAAGCTTATCAAGTTCTAAAAGCAAGTTTCAGCTCCTGTTGCGAAACCAGTGTTTGGAGCTATTAAAGATACAAGTTATGTCTCGCCACCTGATAACAAATGGAGAAAGGATGGTAGTGATGACGAGAAAGAGCTTAAAGCTGAGCAAGAATGGTTTAAGGAATTCAAACCAAAGGCTAGGAGCGAATGGTTTTTAAAGGCAGAAGCTGATAAGCCCAAAAAGAAACGTGCTACGAATAAAGTCGAAACAATGCTTGTCGACGAGGATGAACCTGAAAATGTTGAAGCAATTGCTGGATTGAGCACTGCAGTGGTTATTAAGAGTCAAGAAACTGCGAAAACGACTCAAGATGATGTGATTTCTGCTACTTCTGAAAATGAAGAATCTGATAAAGAAGATCCTGCCAAAGAGACAAAAAAGACTGAGGCAGAGATTAGAGCAGAAAAGGAAAGAAAATTGGATGCGGATTTTGATCTTAATACTGAAAAGGAATCTGACGAGGAGAGACCGAAGAAAAAGTCTAAACGTACAAAGTCTCCAGCTATCGAAATCTCTAAGAAGACTACAGGATCACCTCATATCAAAGGAAAAAGAAAAGCAAAGAAAGCTCAGAAAGCTGTGAGCAAGAGGTACAAGAGTAAGGTGAAAGCACAGAAGCCACACAAGAACCTTCTAGTGCTCAGGAGAAAGGAGCCACACAAGAAACTCCTCCACAAGAACCTCTTCTTATTGTTCATGCTGAAGCTGAAAGGAGGAGTTACACAAGAACCTCCTGTGTCTGGATTTGTTGAAGTTCCTATTGCTGAATCTCCTATTGATCCAAAGACTTCCGTTCCTGAAGGTTCTACACCTAAGAAGTCAACACCGAAAACTGCAACACCTAAAGATTCAACACCAAAGACACCAAGGGGAAATCTGTTTGGTGATATGCCACATGGTCCAATTAGTCTCGAAGACTTGGATGCATTTTTTCCAGAATCTAATGTTGAGATGCTAGAGAAACATGTAAAGGTGTTAGAGGAAAACATGGCACAGAATGAAGTCGAGAAAGCTGAGCTTATTTAGAAGATAAATCAAAGTGCTATTGAAAAAGAAATGTTAGATGACAAAGTGAAGGTGTTAGAAAATGAACGTGAGTATCTCAAAGCACTAATTGAGCGTTTGCAAGACGCAAATGAGAAGTTGCAAACTGAAATAGCTGATCTAAAGACTATTCAAGCATTGAACGATCAAAGATTCAATAGATTGCAGAAATTGTTAGCAAACAATCTGAATATTGATTTCATTGCTGAATACGATCGTCTGGATCGTCAAGAAGAAAAAGAACATGCTGAGAAAGAGTTAGCTAAAAGTGGTAAAGGGAAGCAGGTTGAGGGTGAAGCCCCTAAATCTTCTGCTAAGAAATCTTCTAATGTTCCTGAGAAACCAACTGAAGATGTTTCGAATGCTTCTGAGTCTGATATTCAAAAGGTTGACGAATCTGTCAAGCCTTCAGATCCTATTATTGTTTCTGAAGAAAAAGGCAATGAAGAAGCTGAAAAAGATAAGAATGAAGATGAAGAGGAAGAAGGATATGAGGATTGGAATGTTGGGGATGATGATGATGATTTTGATCAAGGTGGTGATGATTTTGATCAGGGAGGTACAGGTTTAAAGATCAATGAAGCTAAAGTATATGATGAGTTTGATTTTTCTGATCTTATGAACGATGAGACGAATAGGATGGAAGATAAAAGCCAGGGGGAGTTAGGGCAGAAAGGGCCAACTGATGAAGATATTGATTTGTTAGATATTGATCGTTTTGCGAAGCCTGTGTCTGTAGTACCTACGAAGCCTTTGATACTAATGTTGGAACATAATGTGGAAGAAGGTGAGTTTGTACATAATTACTCGAAAGAAGATCTGGCGAAACTAGTTGAAGCTGAGAACTTAGAGTTTGATTTTGAGGAAATTATTAATGTTAACACATTTGAATCGAAAGAGTATCAGTATGAGAGAAGGTTTGAAGCTGATGAGTACAATCGAGTGATAGTTGAAGATTGGTCCTCAGATGATGAATCAGATCAGAAAGCTAAGTATGTTGGTGAAAATTCAGAAAGTTTTCCTACATTTGAAGAGATGTATAAACAGCTTAATGAAGATATGTTGAAAGAAAAGATTGCTGAAGCATTACGAGAAGGAAAAATTCATAAACCGATGACCAAAGAAGAGATAGCTGAAGCGAAAAAGTCCTGGTTCAAGGAGATGCCACGAGAACGTAAGTTTCGACGTCCACTAGCATTCTTCACCAGAAATAAAGATGTTTCTTTGGGAGATATACTGAGTTGGGATTGGTTTAAAGAGCTCAACGTATATGCAATCAAAAGGGAATTTGGAGTGCAATACTTCAAATATCTTGCTGATTTCAAGGCATTGCCGTATTGGGATATGGAAGAGTTAGTACAAACAGTGAATGTTACTTATCATATGAAGACAGTTGATCAGTTGTTGTGGAAGATGATTAAGTACGAAGCTAGTAAAGGTTGGAATCACTGGAAGCCGTTTATTCCAAGACGAAGAGTAAAGATCAATAAGGTTACAGGGGAAAAGGACATAACGTTAATTATGAAACGTCCTAGAGCCATGAGGAATATGCCACTTATGCCGATCGAGCAGAACTTCTATCCTTTATTCAAGTGGTGGCAGATAGATACAGCTACTTGCGAAGCAGTGATTGTGTTAAAATTTGAAGATCATCTGGATATTGCTAAGGAACGAGTTGAAGTGATGCGTCATCAAGGTATGAGAGGTTTGTGGAGGATGATAAGGATTCTAGATCCTATGTGGTTGGTTAACTGCTCGAGAGAAGATATAAAATGCCTTTTCTACAGCAAGATTGTTTTTGAAGAAAAAGAAAAGGTACAGGCGATGCAGTATCAAAAAGTTGTTAACGTTTGCTATGCACGTGAAGTAAATTCTGGAAAGATGTGGCAAATGAAATGGAGGATCTGGAAAGAGTAGAGTTTTTAAAAGAAGAAACCAGAAATGAGGCGATTAAAGAAAGAATGGAAAAAGCGGTAAGGCAAAGTTCGCTAAGAATGGCTAACTTTAAAAGACCACCGCCAACTGACCAAACGCCTGATCCAAAGCAAGAACGACGAAAGAAGCCATTCAAGAACTTCTTCGGTCGTGTACGTTAACGTTTAAATGAAGACAGAGTTTTGAAGACTGATAAAAGACGAAGACAATATCCAAGGGGGAGTCTGTTGGTGCATAATGTCTATGTCTTAGTCTTATATCGAGTCTGTATTGTATAGAGCTGAATAGGCTAGGTATACGAAGTATTTATGTCTGTTGTAGGCAAGTTCGCTCATAAAAGATCATGTATAGGCATGTCCGGCCGAACTTTCATAGGCAAGTTCGGGCGAACTTGTGTTCCCCAGGAGCGAACTTGCATCAGTATATATACCTAGCTAGCCTACTTCATTTGTAACTTTGGCATTTCAAAGACGAAGCTTTGTCAGTTTGTACCCAGAACGTTTGATCTATAAAACTGACGTTTAACTGATTAAATCTTGTCTATTGGTAAACACGACGTAATATTTCCGCTATGTTAGATATGAAATTTAGATTCCTAAGCATCGAGGATCCGTCCTACAGAAAAGAAGTAGCCTAAGAGGATATAGTGTATTTTTACGGAATGAAAATTACTAATTCTTACATCCATTTGTACAAAGATTTGTCAAATTTTGCTTTTTATTGGCTCAACCTGCTTTGACATGTACTAAAAGTAAATTTTTCTTTGTGATATATTAGTTATCTTAGCAAATTGGTATTAAAAGTAAATAACGTTAAACCCATCATGCAATGTGCGCTAAAAAACATAAATACCCGCGGAAACGCGCGGGCAATCCCACCATATCTTAAAGTAAAAAACTCGAAATTGATGTTAAAAGGGTTTATAGAGTAATTAACATTCTGTTTAAATACATTTCTTTGCTTTAGTTCCAATCAAAATCACATAATGTTGAATTAAGTACTTCAAGTTGATTATCTATACTATATATACTAGTCGTTTACCCGCGCGATGCGGCGGGAAACATATCACTTAGGTTGGTGAGTTTAGGGCTATGAAAGCACTGTCTCAAGCCGCTAATGGTTTTTCCGGCCAAAAATCCCCTTCCCACCCTTTCTCGCCATAAGACCATCCGTAGTGGACGTTATCTTGCACTTTTTTCCCTCCAATAACGCCCAAAAATGCCCTCCCCCTACCCCTTGGACGTGATTTGGCGTGTTTTTGGCCAAAATGCCCCTCGACGTGTTTTGAATATCGCTAAAATGATAAAGTGTTCGCCAATCACATGTATCCCTTTTTTTCTTGGCCAATCCCATTTTTTGGTTAGTTTTTTTATTTAATTCTTTACACTCCTTTTAACATAATGCCCACATCCCCACTACACCCATTTTAGAAAAACGCCCAATAATGCCCTTTGCTGACTGTACTGCCACATGGCGGAAAACGCTCAAGAGTGGAGACTGTATTCACCAAACCACTACACATGGTCTAAGCACTAACTCACAGCCTAAAGAAGGAAGTGATAAATAAGCAATTTGTTCAAACAACTTGACCAAAAGCTAAAAATTATCATAGTTACAGCTAAAAGTTAGCGGCTTGAGACAATGCCTCCATGGCCCTAAACTCACCAACCTAAGTGATATGTTTCCCGCCGCATCGCGCGGGTAGACGGCTAGTATGTATATATATAGAGGGTGGGGTTCTAGAGTGAACACCAGTGTATTTGCGAACTGAGTGAACAAATCCTGGCCATTGATTTAGACACATGTATGGCTAGGATTTCATCATCAAATAGTAGAATACACTAGTGTATTTCATCATCAAATCCTGGCCATTGATTTACACACGTGTATGGCCAGGATTAGTTCACTGAGTTCTCAAGTTACACTAGTGTTCACTCTTGAACCTAATCCTATATATATATATATATATATATTTGACGAGAAGCATATTAGAAATATATATTTATTTCTGACGAAAGGTATAAAAGATATACATATATATATTTTGTCGAAAAATGTAATAATTAAATATATGTTTTGTCGAAAAAGTAATAAATAAGTATATATTTTGTGTTGATGCATATGTCTGTTGCCTACGTCATCGTATAATATCGAGTCTGTATTTAGAAGCGAAATGTCAAAGTTTATGTTTATAAAGGGTTAAGTTCGCTTGGAATGATGTGTGGATAGTCAAGTTCGGCCGAACTTGACTAAGCAAGTTCGCCCGAACTTGCATCTCACCAGCGAACTTTCACTCCTATAAATAGGAGTCTTGACATTTCATTTGTAAGATTTCAGAGATTTTATCACGACAGAGGCGAAGCTCTGTCCAAGTGTTTCCAGGATCTGTAACGTCTATTAATCAATGGAATAGTGATTAATCAGTAACAAACATGTATCCAATGTCGCCTATGCTAACGGATTCAGCACGTTTACATTAGGTTAGCCAAATTAGGACCGGAACGATCCGTAACGGACCCTCAATTGGTATCAGAGCAGGATTGGCCTAATTTGAAGATATTGGACATAGAACATCTCATTTTCTACTAATTTCTTCTATTTTTAACTTTTCTTGGACAATTCACGGACAAAATGGACTGATTTTCAAGTATAATAAAATCCATAATAGTAAACCCTTGAAAAGATCAGAGCTTAAAACAAACGAATTCATGCCGAAAAATTGAAAAAACCATGTTTGAAATCACAACTTCGCTCAAACTTAACATCAAGTTCGCTCGAACTTGACTGAAAAACTCAAATTTTTAATCAAATTCGCCCGAACTTGACTGAATTTTCAAAGTTTTTACTCAAGTTCGCTCGAACTTGACTGTTTTTTCATCATTTTTAGTCAAGTTCGTCCGAACTTGATAAAAATTTGTTGAAAGTCTATACAAGTTCGCCCGAACTTGCTATCTCTTGAAAATTCACATAAGTTCGCTCGAACTTGCTATTTTTCATAACATCTCAACACAAGTTCGCTCGAACTTGTTAAGTAGCTGCTTTCACAAGCTGTTACAAGTTCGCCCGAACTTGTCTAAGGTTCCTTAAAAAAACAGTTTTAAGGTATGAAAATCCCGAATAACGTCTCGGACATTATATATTGTTAGATTCGTATCGACGAGATGAGTTTAAAGCTCTAATCTGATAAAAACAGTTTCCAAAAAATTTTAAACGTTTTTAGCGAACCGATTGTCGATTAAGAAGTCAAATTTTACTAAAATTGTCTGTTTGCTAATCATTTTTCAAGTGTTTTTGAACGACAGACTAGTTTTGAAAACAAAATGGGGTCTGTGAAGCCGCCAATGTCGATGAGTATAGATGAGTATAAAGCCTGGAAAGGAAAATTTGAAAGCTGGGTCCAAGCTATGCATTTCCGCAGTTATATCGCGATTGAGACAGGTTATGTCGTTCCTAGAGATGAGAATCATAAAATTCTGGAGAAGTGCAAATATTCTTCTCAACAGAAAGATGATTATTTTGCTGAAAAGAAAATGATTAATTTTTATCCAGCAATCGGTTAAGGAAGACATCCTGATACTTTTACCGGAATACAAGACTGCGAAAGAATTATGGACATCTCTGAAGAATAAGTTTCAAGAGAGTGTAGTGGTTAAGAACTGTGAAGCTCTAGTTTCAAGTATATCCATAAATGAGTCTTCTAGTTCTAAACCAGTCTGCCTGGTCTATGATGTAGACAATTATCAGGCAGATAGTGCCAAACTCTTGAATGAGATTGAGAGTTTGACATTAGAAAATAAAAAATTAAAAAAAAAATGAAAAGAATTTTGAAAACAAAATAAAAAATTTTAGAAAATGAAAACTTACAAACGGTAGTAGATTTTCAAACTGAAATAAAAATGTTTAAAAATGAAAAAAACATTTTTGAAAAATTAAATATAGAAAATCAAAAAGTAATAAATTCTCATATTGAGAAAATTGCTCAACTTGAAAAAGAAGTTGAGACTGTTAAAAATAAAGCTGTTAATTCAGAAAAATTATTGAAAGGTTTTGTGACCTCCTCATTAAAGTTAGATCATATATGTCCAAAATCGATCAATAATAATAACAAGGAAATTCCAATAAGTAACATTGTTATAAATTATGACGACGTCATAATTGAAGATTGTGACGATAATATCGATGATGAAAGAGCTAAAAATGATAAACATTAAATATTTTTAAAACTAAAAGAAAAATTTCAAGATGCTGTTCTACAATCTACTGAAAAAGGTGAATGCTCAACGCAAAAATCTTCTAAGCAGAATGAAGAACAAAAACAAAGGTTTAAAAGTTTTCAAAACAAAAATAAATGCTCATCGGAACAATCATTCAATCATTATAAAAATTCAAATAAATTTGAAAAACAAACTCACAAAAATTTGAAAATAAGTGTGTAGCACAAGTGTTCAACATCAAATCAAAGAACATAGAAAGAAAATTACAATCAAATCAATTATATTGTGTAATGTTATAAAAATCATATGAAAAAATGTCAAATATTGAAAAACAGAAATTACAAAAAACTAATTGAACATAATTGATAACAAAAATCAATACAACAGTGAACAATGACAGAAATGACTAACAAGAAAACAGTTATTATAGTTTTAAAATTTTGAAACATGGTGATCCTAAATGTAGTAACAACATGTTTAAATGTATTCAAAAAGTTAAACTAAATCATAACATGTTGGTAAAGAAAAAATTGATACCAATCAGTGATTAGTTGAGACTTCAAAACTTAGAAAGTCAAAGAAAACCATGTTATAGAAAATTCAAAATTTTAAACTGGTGATCCTCAACTATTGAACAAAGTTTTATGTATTTCAGAACTTGAATAATATTGAAGGAATTAAATTAATCAATAAATTGGTACGAGAATTCCTCAACTGTGTATTGAAGATGGGCCGGGTTATCAAGTTCTATATAAAGGCCTTATTACTTTTCTATAACGTTTACTTTACAATTTTTGAAAATTTTTGGAGAAAATTTTTCGAAAAACATATTTTAATAACGTTTACTTGAAAATTTTACAAGTTTACTTGAAAATTTTACAAATTTTTGAAGAAAATTTAAAAATTTTTACAGAATCCTCACTGTTGAATACACAAAATCCAGGGATATAATTGTTATAAACGCAAAAGTGTCAAGGTTTTTGTTATCATGAGGGGGGAATGCTTAAAAGAAAATTTGTGAAGCAGTAATGGATGGAGAATTGAAGTGATTCTCATCAGTTGGTCAATGTTTTTCTATAAATCAAAATTTCCAAAAATATGTTTTTGAATTTTAGGGGGAGAAATTTTTTTTCGAAATCCAAAAACATATTAAAAGGGAAAAGTACAAAAACATTGAAAAAAGCAAAAGAGTTTTGTGTTAAAAAGGAAATGATAGTACATCAGTGGACTATCACAGTATGCTAAGGATTTGTAAAGTTTAAAAGTTTAAACAAGTCTTACTGTGGATGTGTCAATAGGCTTTACACGTTCAGTAAATTGTTTCTGGGATATAAACTAAATTTTACAACTGCTTAAACTTGTGGATTAACATCTCTCGGATATATGGACTTAGTACTCCGAAATTTCGTCTGAGAGATTGCCTGATTCTGAGACACGAGGTCTTTATAGATGGTTGATACCTGGGGTATTATACAAGTTCTTCTGATTTTGCGTAAGCAATGGCCTAGAACTTCTATAATGCTTTTGCAAAAATCCCCTAAAACTGCATTCAATTGAAAATATCGAAAGATACTACAATTGAAGTACAAAAACATTCCATTTTGGAACGCTACCTTATAAGTTGAGCCTTCATCTCTCTGTTGGTATGTTGGTACTAACCTGAGCACTCAAGGCCTTGCACAACCCAGATACAGATATCAATTACGCTATACTCACCTGTAAGATGAATCAATCTAGGGAATCTTGATACAGGAGTATATTCAAGAGGTGGGAACCATAGTTAAGTCAAGTTTCATAATTCTACCTAACATATCTTGAAACAATTGAGAAATGTGTTGAAATTTAAGAGGACAAACATATCGACAATCTAGGTAAATTTGTTTAAAACTTAGTGTCATAAAAATGTCAACGGTACTAGTGATATGTTTTAAAAACTGATATGATCCTTTAACACAAACTCAACAAAAATATATTTGTAAACATGTTTGTACATACTTAGTGTTTATTATTCATTTTATAAAAACAAAAAGGTTATATTATCTTTTAATTTTGACCACTGATGATGAAAAGTTGATTTTCAAAATCTAGAGTTGCTGAACAAAATCTAAAAACTTTTGAAAATTGATCTGAAAAGTTTAAAAGTTCATTAAGTTGAAACTTACATTTGAATAAATGCGTCAGTTTAGTGTCAAAACATTTAATCAAGATCACTAAGTTGAACTTGATACATGAATCAGATATTCAAGGTCATTAATTTGGACTTGAATAACTGAGAGGGTTTAAAAACTGATGAGGAGATTAAAATTTGAAATGTTTGTGTTTAGAAATTTAAAAGTTTGAATCTGAAATGTTTATTTGAATATTTGAGGAAGTTTGAAACAGGAAGTTGATTTTAAGGGGGAGCTGAATAAAACACGTTGATTGAAGATACAAGAAAGCTCAAAGCAAGGGGAGCATGGTGATTAAAGTTTTATCAAGACAAGATCGAGAAGAAAAGGGAAAAGGATTGTAGATGCTATGAAGATCAAGAAAGGTAAAGTTATTCAAGAAATAAAGATTAAGAGAACAGTAAAGACTCAGGAACTTAATTGAAGAATGGTGACTACGGCAACATCCAAGGGGGAGTCTGTTGATGCATATGTATGTTGCCTACGTCATCGTATAATATCGAGTCTTTATTTAGAAGCGAAATATCGAAGTTTATGTTTGTAAAGGGTCAAGTTCGCTTGGAATGATGTGTGGATAGTCAAGTTCGGCCGAACTTGACTAAGCAAGTTCGCCCAAACTTGCATCTCACCAACGAACTTGCACTCCTATAAATAGGTGACATTTCATTTGTAGATTTCAGAGATTTTGTAACGACAGAGGCGAAGCTCTGTCCAAGTGTTTCCAGGATCTGTAACGTCTATTAATCAATAGAACAGTGATTAATAAGTAACAAACATGTATCCAATGTCGCCTATGCTAACGGATTCCGCACGTTTACATTAGGTTAGCCAAATTAGGACAGGAACGATCCGTACAACGGACCCTCATTTTGTAGATAAACGGGCAGAGTTTCCTTTGTTTTTGAATGATCCCGACAATGCGAGTTGTCGATAATATTGCCAAAACGCAGCAATAAACAACGCAATAATCAACGAAACAATATAAATATTTATTTACCTATTCTATTTATGTTTACAAATTATACAAGATTTAGTTACGTGATTAAAAACAATAAGTAAACACAAAACAACATAGTTAATATTCGTGACATTACACCGGGTCGGGTGTTGACCAAGTTTGACCCGAACTTTGAAGCCGAGCATGAATCTGACCGGTTTGACTGTTTTGACTTGTGTTGACCGGCCCGAAACTGAACCGACATCAAACCCCGAAATGGAAAGTCAAAGCATGATTACCCGACATGAATCCGAACCAAAACTGAAACGAATAATGAGAACCCGGTGAACCACCTACGCCGCCACGTTGTTGGTGCTACGCCGCCGCTGCGGCTTGGTTTCTGGTGCGCCTCCACATAAACGGCAGTCTATTGTTTAGTTACAGGGAGGGAGAGGAGCACGGGAGTGGAGAGGAGTGAAGGGGGTCTCGTCGAAGCCAGAAAACCGGGAAGAGAGAGAGAGCCGTGTGGTGTGAGAAGGAGGGAGGTGAGGGTTTGTGGTATGAGGTGTGTCGCCGGAAAAGGAACGGCGAGGAGGGGGTTATCGTGAGGTGGCCGGTGGAGCAGGGAGATAGCGGTGGTGTGGTGCTCGTCTGCCGGAGAAACGACGGCTGGAGGGTCGCCGGAGATGACCGAGTGAGAAGGAGGAGTGCGGTGGAAGGGGGGTTTGTAGAGTGGGTGTGGCCGGAGGCGGGTCGCCGGAAGTGCCGGCCGGAGATCGATCCGGTCACCGGACTTCGAGTGTGAGAGGCAGAGGGGTGTATGTTGAGTGGGGGCTAGGGTTTCTTAGTGAATAGATAGGGCTAGGGTTTGTCTGGGTTGGGCTTTGCCCGTTAGCTGTTCGTTTGCATTTCAAGGCCCGTTTCGCACTCGAACTTTCATAGAATACCTTAATATTTTGTTTTAAAGGAAAGAGAATAATAAAATAAAATAAAATGAAATGAAATTACATAAAATACAGCATTACATGCTAGGTTTTAGATTTTTGTGAGTGTCTACATCACATAATAAATCTTTAATCTTTATGGTTGAATTTTATAATAGACCTTAGAAGTAATATTCAATATTCAAATAAGTTAAGTGTTCTATTAATTCTCAATAGCTGTGAGATGCGAGATTATTGTTAGGTCTAAGTCAATAAACTGTAAGGTAGGAACTTCGTACAGAGTGAACCTGTTGGCTACTGTCTGACAAGTCTAATCGAGAAACCAAGTTTACCCTTGAATTAGGTCCTGTGAGGGAGTGATTCTCGTAGGGTACTTTCGTAAACCCATTAGGTGTACTGTGAGGGAGTCTAATCAACCGGTGTTCATAACAGCCTCCAGGGTGCCATAAGTGCTCTTGAGAAGGGTTAGGAGTCTTATTAGGTAATTCGAAAGGTTTAGAATTCTAAGATCTCGATTCCATAATAATTAATATTCTAATAAAATCTGTTACTAAAAGCAAACCAAGATTCCAGTCTAGGTAGTGTCTTCACCATCTGAGTTAAAGTCCAAAGTAATTCGTTTTAGTTAATTTATTTATTTATTTTAATTGCATTCCTAGGATTTTTAGTAACCCCCCCGGATTAAATAAACAAATTATGTCCGACTCAGTCCTAATCTAGATAGAGTCTTTAGCGTAGTTCGATAGAGTTCCGTGGGTTCGATATCCGGTGTAACGCTTCGTATTTTTCGTGTTATTTACTCATTTATTTATGAATTAAATTATTATTTAGTATTCATTTATTTATTTATTCAATATTGACTTATTCAAATTCTTTTATTTAAATAATCATTTGTTCATTAAATCATTTATTTATTTAGTAATTAAATAAATAAGGATTTATATTTTAAATTTTAAAAGTTTAATTTTTTATTAACTAATTTGGTTAAGTTTAATGGTTACTAAGCAAATAATCTAGGTAACCTAGTTAACTAGTAAAGTTTGTTTGGTTAACAAGTGAAAGGACCTTTTGTGCTATTTTTAAAACTTTGTTATTAGCTAAACTAAGTACAGGGACTAATTGTGTATTTTTTTAAAAAACTTCAAAAACATGAAAAATATAAAAAGGGTGTGGCCTGGACTCTAACCCGCGCTAACCCTCTAACCAAACAAACGCTTAACCAGTCGGATTAGAACCCTAATTCAGTGTTACTTAGGAAACAATAATATATATATAGTAGTTAATTCAAACCTGCTTCTTTTTGAACTTTGCCGCCAAACAAAACCAGCAAGAACCCAGCTCATATCCTTATGTTCATTCCTTTTTTATCACAACTGATTAATCTAAATCCATCATAATTGATCTCTTACCATGTTTAAACAAAAGACTGTGAACCCGCCGGAGCCGGAGAAGATGAACGGGTCGCCGGAGCTTTGCGCACGAAGTCACGTCGTTCGGTATACCCTTCTTACCCATTGTAACTCCTAATTAACCACCTGTAACTACACATATACATATACGATAAAACCTGAATCTATAATCTAAATCGAAGAAGATGCTCGTTTCTGTTTTAGTCTTAAATGAAGAAGACGAATCTGAGGAGTATTTAAAACTTATATAAACCTGAAACCAACACCAAAGCTGGACTAGACCACCTGGTGTTGGTGTCCGCTGCGTAACCGGGAAGACCCGGGTTCGACTCTTATTTGGTCTGATTTAGTAGCTGATTGCTGTTGTTTCTTGGCCGCCCTAATTGGCCTTATTTTTTTGATTTTTAATTTAATAATTTTTGGGCCAGTTCTATAACTTTTGGCCAATCTTGAAAACAGTTGATATAACTAAACTAAATTTTTTTATAAAGATTAATATCTAAATTTTTAAACAACTTAAATTATCATTATTAATAATATTATTATTATTTATTATTTAAAATCAGTATTTTAAATAATTACTATCATTATTAGTATACTTATTTTATTATTCAAAAGTATTATAAAAAAATCTTACTATTATTATTAATATTATTACTTACTAATAATATTATTTTATTTATTATTATTATTTTTAAAACTGTTATTAATGGGTAGCATTATTTAAAATAACAATGTTAAAAGTATTATTGTAATATTTTGAATATTAATCCTATAGTTTCATTGACCATATTTTTTAACCCTTACAAAATTTAATCGTAAACGAAAACGAATAATTAAAACAACCTTTATAAACTATGAACAACTATACGACATCTAGTAACGTAATTCAAGAGTAATAACAAAATTCTCCATCTTATTCTAGGCTAATCACTTTTGTCGAATCTTCATCTTTACTCGTGTGAATTCCAAGAAACTTATACGCAACCAAAGGTGAGTATATTCGATCTCATTTTTGTTTTGTCACTTTTGGGTGCAACATGTATTTATACCAAAAACACGCAACGCTTGAGACTTGTTATATGCACACTCTATCCATTGTTCTAAACATGAGACAATTTGATGCTTGTTAATCTCGTATGCTAGGTAAACTTTCCGTGTCTATATGCTCATTAACCTTGTTATACTTGTTAAACTTGTTATACTTATTAAACTCCTATGCTATACAATTATAGCGCTAGAGGAGTAACGCACTGCCCGTTTATTCTTGGGCATTGTTAAGTTGAATGTGTTAACCTCCCGTTATTCTTTGGGATAAGTTATGCGTTGTAAACTAGGGTTTAACATATAGTGACACCGTTTCAGCATATTGTCAAACTTTTAATTCTAAATATGCTATGTATCAAACTTGTATACTCGCCAACTTTTGTTGATGGTATTTTAATACATGTTGCAGGTTGATAGACGAAGTGATCAAGAAACCATACTAGGATTAACCTAGAAACACATCTTAGAATAAACAATGTTTTGAAGTATTTTGGATACAATTATGTCTTGTTTGAATCTTGTATGACATTTAGTATTGTTATGAAATTTGATTTAACTATATTGTCACAATAGTGTTATGATGCTTTTGAGCGATTTGTTCGTCTCATCCCGATGTTTCCGCCATCGGTTGGGGTGTGACATCCGGACTTGCATTAGCTATACTAGAGTCGACCGGTACACTTGCCGGTTATTAGTTTAGTGTGTCTTAGTGAGTCTAGAGTATTACTTAGAGTCTAGAATTAGATTAATTTAGTTACTTTATTAAACTACTTTTTAGCACATCATGTTTTTTGGCGCCGTTGCCGGGGATTCTTTGGCAACTGCGTTAATCACTTTGTTTGGACTTATCTGATATCATTACGTGCTATTTGTCGTGTTTGAGTCATAGGAGTCTAAATAGATTTCGTGTCTTTTATTCTTAGAGTTATTTTTTTAGAGTCTTCTTACTTGTTTGTTTTCGGTTTTGTAGTGGATGCCACATACGTGTTCGCAAGGACCTCCGACGAAGCCGCCCATGGGCAAGTCTTCCTTCTCGTCTTCTTCGTTAAAGGTTAGTACTTCCACACCCTCATCTCACGCCCTTTCTGACTCTACCCTCCAATCTAAACCACCGAACTTTGACTTCACACCGAAGTCATCACCACACAATTCCCCACCACCTTCCCGTCCCCAAAGTCCACCACCCGTTGTCCAAATGGCCAATCGTACCATTTACCAACAAGGCAGCACCGACTTCACCAGTGCTAACTCACCCATTACTCTCCCTAACCTCACCAACGATAAGTCTCGGGAAATCCCATCCTATATCATGACAGCTATCACAAATTCATATCAATTTCACGGTCGTGAGGATGAGGATGCGCCTGCCCATATGAATCGCATTACGCGCCTTTGAAGCACCATCTCTATTGAAGGTGTTAATCTTGATGCTCGTTGTCTTTAGGTTTTCCGTTTTCACTTTCTGGCCGTGCAGCCGTATGGTTTGATTCGCAGCTAGCGGGAACCTTCACTACCTGGGCCAGTTTACGAGAGGCTTTCTTAGCTAAATATTTTCCACCCGCCAAAGCATCTCGTCTTCGCGATCAGATCCATTCGTTTCGGATGGAGCCTGATGAGCCATACCACCTGGCCTGGGAAAGATTCCAAACCCTGCTTTCTCGTTGTTCTCAGCATGGCCTGACAGATTGGGCACTTGTAGAAAAGTTCTACAATGGTCTCACCCTAAAGATCAAAGCCCGGTTTGATACTTTTGCTGGCGGGCAACTCATGGGCAAGAAATCGGTAGTTGAAGGTAATGATCTCTTTCAGAGTTTTTCCCACTCTGGCATGGACTATAGCTCTACCAGCAGGACTTCCATTCCTGTGACTAGTACCTCCTCGGCCGTTCGAGAGGTACACCAAGTTGGCTTGGATTCATTGGTAGCCGCTGCTCTAGAGATGATTCAGAAAAAACTTCACTAAGGAACTTGATGAAATTAAGAAAAAGGTAGATCGATGTGAGGTGTGTAGGGGTGGTCACGATACCTTTGAGTGTCCCACGCTCACTCTTGAGCAAGTCGAGTACATCGCAGGTCAAAACCAAGCTCCCACTAATCCGTTTAATAATAATAATTCTAACTACAACCCTAATTGGCGTAATAATAATAACTTTCGTTTTCTGGTAACCCCCTGGTTTTCCATCAGGTCAATTCCAAAGTAGGGGGCATGGTATATATGGTAGTGGGGGTTCAGGTCAGCCAGGTCAGTTTGGGAGTTAAGGTTCAGGGGACAGTTTAGTAGTGGGGGGTCAAACCAAGAGGGTCATATTAAGAGTGGAGGTTCAGGGGGTAGTTTAGAGAGGGTTGAGGAGCTTCTTGCTAAGTTAGTAGTTATAGATCAGGTTACTCAGAAATCAAGGACAAACACAAAAAAATCATCAATCCGCACTCTTAGATCTTCAAAGGACCATAGGTGGTATCGCTAAAAATCAAGAACTCAAGAACAAACACAAAAAAATCAAGAACTTCTTCAGAAATCAAGAACAAACACAAAAAATCAAGAACTTCTTCTATCTTCAGAAATGACTCTATCTTTAGAAATCAAGAACAAACACAAAAAAATCAAGAAATTCTTCTAAAAAATCATCAATCCGCACTCTTAGATTTTCAAAGGACCATAGGTGGTATCGATAAGCAGTTACAAGAATACCCTCCTGGTCAGTTTTCGGGTAACACTCATACTAACCCGGCTAACCATTCGGCGAAAGCTATTACTACCCGCAGTGGGAAAAGTCTAGGCGAGATAGTTAGAGAAAGATTTGAGGTAGAGGATGAGGAAGAGGTAGATGAGGAGATAGAGATGGAAGCTCCGGGTAAAGTGCACATTAGGCTAGACCCAGCAAGTATCGCACACACTAAGGAGCCTCAAGTAGAGAAGAGTGTAGAAAAAGAACCGGTAGGGGTTAGGTCGTCACCACTAGTTGATCATTCACGCATACCATACCCCGCCCGCTTTAAGAATCAGAAATATGCTAAGGAATATGGGCAATTCCTTGAGATGTTCAAATAATTGAAAATCAACCTTCCGTTCATTGAAGTCCTTCAGTCCATGCCCAAATATGCTAAATTCCTTAAGGACCTTCTTAAGCGTAAGGATATGATAAGTGAGCTTTCGAACATTCCATTGACCGGAGGTTGTCCCGCGACGGTCTTGAATAAGCTACCGGAGAAACTAACCGGACCGGGCACATTCACCATTCCTAGCCTATTCGGGGTTGCCATTACTCCCGCTCATGCTTTAGCCGATCCAGGTGCTAGCATCGACTTGATGCCATTCTCTCTTTACGAAAAGCTAGGGTTAGGAGAGCTTACGCCCATACGCATATCATTGTCATTGGCCGACCGCTCGGTCAAATACCCTCGATGAATCGTAGAAAATTTACTAGTCAAGGTTGTTAAGTTCGAGTTCCACGTAGACTTCGTTGTTCTAGACATGGAGGCCGACGAGAGAGTTCCTATCATATTAGGCCATTCATTCCTTTGCACCGCAAAGGCAATCATCGTTGTCTTTGACAGTAAGATTTCACTTCGTGCGGGCGATGATCGTTGTATTTTAGGTATACTCTACTATATTTTAGTTATATATAAAATGCATCGATATTTTTACAAAAGAAACTACTTTGATTAGTTTTTGTTATTTTGTAGCTTGTAAAGAAAATGAGTTAAAAAGATAAATTTATACTTAATAATTAATAAATGCAATAAAGTTTGAATTAAAAGAAATTGGTTGAACAAAGCACTAATGATCGATTAGTATGAAGAATAATTTGTGATGAGTTTTAAAGATTATTAAATGTGTTTAATGGTGTCATTAAAACAAATTTCTCAATGTTCTTTTTAGGATGGCATGATGGCAGCAACATGAAGATTTCAAACTTAATCGACAACTGAATTGTGGGATGGTGCTTTAATCTTAATGGGCTGATACCATTCAATATAGATAAAGGTTTTCATTTTGAGAAGAATGTAAAAAAGTGAGGGGGTCCATTGGTGGACAACAACTTTCTTAGCTGATGACATTAGACAAAAACAAGAAAAAGAAAAAAAAAGACTTTTGGAGAGGAGGCACTGTACTGTTACGGAGAGAGGGGCCGCAAGGCAACAACCCTTTTGTGGCTGCACGGAGATCGAGGAACACAAGATTTTGGGGTTGTGTTTTTTCAAGACGCGATGAGTTTACGAGGCTAATCTCTGGTTTTTAACCCGGTAAAAAAAAAAGTTTTTGTAACATTTTCTAGGGTCTAAACATTTGTATTTGATTTGATATCGTGATAAGTTGTGTAGTATTTGAAATCTTTGATAATTGTCTTGCATTTGTTTCGAATTCGTAAATTTTCGAGTGATGATAAAATTTGACTTTGCGAAATGGTTATGTGCAATTATGCCTTATCTTATTAGGATTTACATGTTCTTGGTGTAACAACCCGCTTCCTCACAAGCTTTTCACTCTCGTTACGCCTAGCACCAGAGATTCGGATCATAATGTAACCTAAATCGCTTACTACGCACTATATCGCATATTTTCACACCACATCGCACATCACAACGCTTACACTTATATCGCACTCGCTAAATACTATAAACTTTGCGTGAAGTTTCCAAGGCTATCTGCTCGCTTAAACTACAAAGCGAATCTCGCAAGACTTGGGAACAAAGCCGCATGCTACCTCGCTTATTTATCGAATCTTAACAAAATTTAATCGATTAATATGCTTAACGCTTTGCTAAAACGCTTAATATAACTATCTAATGCGAACCGAATCGCCAAACGAACTTTTAACGTAAAATAATCGAACAAAACTTGGCCAATAGGTCAAGTTCGGCCGAACTTGTATATCACAAGTTCGCCCGAACTTGCCAGGCCACCAAAATCCCTCAAAACCAACAAGTCCGCCCGAACTTGTCTCATAAACCAGGAAAAACAAACAAGTTCGCTCGAACTTGTAGCAAGTTCGCCCGAACTTGCTGTATCCAGTTCCATTCTCACCTCACCTATAAATGCCTAGCTCCTCTCCTCATTTGAACTTGCTGCAAGTTCGCCCGGAGCTCCCCAAAACCGAAACCCTTTGTTTTCTAAGTAAGAATCAACCCGTTTTCAAGCTACAACAACGTTTTACAACGATTTTGCACAAGGTTTTACCTTCGATTTCATCAAAACTCTCCTGTTTACGAAAATCTTCATCTTTTTATGTAAAAACTTCTGTTTTTCACTTAGATCTTGTCTAGATCTAAGTAAAACCTTTTAAACATCGATTTTTACACAATATTCGGACGAAATGACGTATGTTTCGTTCACTTTGAAGTGGAACGAGGCGTTGTCAAGCTAGATCTTAGATCCGGAAGCACAAGGACGAAATCGTCACTTTGCACAAACTGGACTAAACCGTTCAAACTTTCACGTTCGCCCGGATTAGTCCGAGTTTCTATAAAATGGCTAAAACTTGTTCCAAAAGACCTCTTCAGCCTAGGTTTTGCTCAGTAGCCTAAGGTTGGAGGGATGGACACTCGATTTCCTCAGCAAATGACGCGAAAACGCACGAATTGGATGCCAAAACAGTCATGTTCGCTCGGAATACATCAAGTTCGCTCGAACTTGTCACCGGTTTGGTGACCAAGTTTGCCCGAACTTGATCAGTTCATCATCAAAATCACACAAGTTTGCCCGGACTTGTACTAATTCTAAGGAATCAGGACAAGTTCACCCGAACTTGTATCACCCTTCATCAAACAAGACAAGTTCGCCTGAACTTGTACCTTCAGTAAGTTAGGTAGTCAAGTTCGCCTGAACTTGTACCCCAAGGTACAAGTTCGCCCGAACTTGTCTGCTGTTTCTTCAACTGTTAACCATTTCAGCATTACGGAAGACTGATGCACTCTGTTCGCTTACAGGCTGATCCGACGCTCTCCTCAACTTACCTCAGATCTCATCTCCTTTAATCGCACCAACTGTGAGTATACTTGACCCATTTTCGCTTTAATGCACTTTTTCGGTGTAACATACATTTATATCAAAACACACAAAACACGCTAAACTAATTTGTCACACGCGAATATATGTTATGCATATTTATACGTGATGCTAGGAACATGTAAACTATGACACATTTTCGTTATCTCCACCTTGGCTAGTATGGTACTATAGTTTGGCTAACACCCGACGGGGTCTAGCTAGGAAGAACGCGCGAGCATCTCGAGAGTATAGCATGAGAAATTTGTCTTGTGAGTTTATATGTTATGTGTATCATGTTTATCTATGTGGGAATTCGCGACGCTTTTTATCTACTATGCTATTATATCAAAACCTGTATGCTCGCCAATACATTCTTGTATTGACATTTATTTTAACGTATGTTGCAGGTTAATGTTTCTACTCGCTGCAAATGGACTTAGGATTTTGCTTAGAAACTTGAAATAAATTGTAATCGACTTTGAAAATTGATTGAGATTAATGGAATTCGTGATGATTATGTAATGATTGTATATTGATTGTATGGGAAATTGGCGCTTAAATATTGCCATTTAAAAATAGTCGTTGTGGATTCTCTCGAACAATCTGAACTGCTTAGTGCCGCGCCCCGATGATTTCGCCATCGGTTGGGGTGTGACACTTGGTAAAGAAGTGCACTGCGCTCCGTTCCTATAACGTTGATAGCTTTTGGCACCTAAGCCACGTGACACTAAATTCGTTAATCACTATATGCAACTGAATCAAGTTAAAACATGTAGGAACCCTAGGTCTTGCAATTATCGAACCGGGTGTGGAACTTGTTTCTATATTATTGTTTTCAACCACTTAGTTAAATTTTGCAATCCTTGTTAACAAACCATTGTCTTAGATAATAGCAATTTGTCGGTTCACTTCGACACCTTTTTCAACCAAACAAACTGTTAGGATCTGAGTTTAATTTACTTGTAGTTTTTGTTTCAAAAGATGGAAATATGATTGAATTGAAAAGTAAATGTAGCGGAATAAGATAGAAACTTTTACTACAAGTAAAGGTCGTTTGTTTTCATCATCATCATGCTTTCAAGTTTATAAACTTTGCATGTGATTCACAAACTCCCCCTCAGCCTATTACAACAGTTTGATAGTACAGAAAGAAACTCAGAGAAGATAATTGTGGATGATCTTTTTAAGAAGACGAGTTTAACTGTTATAACGATTCACCTATTTTATACTAAACTATCTAACCACTAAGCATCTTTGATGGCATCAGGGTTGATAGTGACATTAAACAAACAAATAACTAACTATAAACTCTGCTATCTATCATCTGATAATGCAAAGCACTGTTACATTGATTATTAAACTAATAAAAGCAAAACACTGATCTCTATCCTCTGCTTCTTATCTTCTGGCAGACCTTTGGCAATTGTTGTAGCAGATGATGTAAAGGGAGCAGACCTTAGGAAGGCAGAGTTTATGTGATCAGTTGTTGTAAACGTTGATTGTTTGACCAAACCTTGGATAGTGTTTTTAGCTTTGCATCATCTGTTCTTTTGCATAGAGTAATCCCAACAATCTCCCCCCAGAACAGATGATGCCACAAAACACAAAATTATTCTTGGTCTTTATTCCTCAACAGAAATTCTCTGATTTGGCCTTTAAATTGCAATTCAAAGTTCAGAGACACTACATCATCATCATCATCATCATCATCCTTTTCGAGTACCAGATCCATAAGTTCTTGGAGGTCTTCTGCACAAAGCTCATATGCATCCTCCATTCTCATCTTGGTAGCATCGCCATTAGACTTGAGCAAAATCAATTCGTGGGAGTTTTTGTCAACTTTCCACTTTAGATTTTTTTGGTCTGATGGCTTTCCAGAATGGCATTTTATTGTTGAGGTTGTTTGATTTGATTGATTTGTCAACTATGATAGATCTTCTGCAAGCTTTTTACTGGCTTCATCAGTATGGTAGTCAATCATGCATTGGATCCCTTCTTTGATGTGTTCATACACTCTTTTATCTTCTTCTTCCATCTCCTTTTGCCTTTTTAATTGATTGAAGGCATGTGTGGAAGAGACCGAAGTTTGAGACAGATTTTTATAGTGCTGAGCTTTATGAACCACATCCTCTGATGAATAAACAGGTTTAGGAGGCATGCTTGGATCTTTCTTCCTTCTCTCTTCCAACTTCTTGTAAGTGTCAACCACTCTCAACTCTCCCCATCTAATGATCTGAATTCTTGAACCATAATTGTTTTGGATCAATTCTTCCTTCATTCTTTCAATTTTCAAAGCTCTTTCAGGGAAAACTTTCTTGTATTTCTTCCAGTCAGGAGGAGTTGGCTTTTTGTGAGGATCTTTCAACATTTCTTGCATTCTTTCTATTTCTTCTCTTAGATCACTCACAGTCCAATCCTTGAACTGTTCCTTGGTAGCCTTGTATTTCTTGTTTGTCATGATATGCTCAATGTAATCTTGTTTTAAACTATGATCTTCCATTTCAGACAGCTTCTTGAACAAGTCTTTAACACTTGTTTTAACTCTGACTTTGCTCAGCTGGAACTCCATGTAGTTCTGCACTTCTTTATCACTTTTACCTGCTGTATCTCTTTTGGCTATATCCTCTGTTTGTTTGGCTTTAAGCATTAGATACTCATCAATGTTTGTTGGCCTAGGATACCCTTCCAGAGATTGGATAAGTCTTTTATCAGGATTTTCTTCAGAGTAGAAGGACTTGATCTCTTCTCTTACAGCTGGTAAATCAAGAGGAAATTTTACTGCTGCATGAACTACTTTTAATGGTTGAACAGTTGTTTGAATAGAAGATTGATGAACAGACTTTGTGGAGGTCAGAGGTTGTGATGACAATGGAAGTGGAGCAGGAATGATCTCATCTTCATTTATGATCTTTGTGATCTTTCTCCTCTCGAACCTGAGTGCAGGTGATGGTGGATGATCAGGAATTCTTGTTGGTGTAGGTATTGGTTGGGTGGATGTAGGAAAAACGATCATGGCAGAGGATGGGTTAACATCTGCTATAACCTCTGCTGTGTCAACAGATGTTGACACAACAGGCGTTGAAACATCTGTTGTGGTGGAAGTAGGTGTATCTTGTGGAGGAAGTGTAAGAGATTTTTTGGGAGTAGAGATTTCAATGGTTGGTAGCAACAGATTGAGTTTTAGAAGGTGTGAATGTTGGTTGCCTAGTTTTTCTAACGGGTATCTTCTTTGTGGAAGTACCAACCTCTTCTTTTTCTCTTTGTTGAGTTATCTTTTTCTCAACCAACGCTCTGCTCTCAGCCCTTACCCTCATCTTATTCTTCATTCTTTCCCTAGCCAGGAAATTTTCTGTTTCATTAATGTTCTTAGATCCATCTGGCTTAGGGATATCCACTGTTGGTCGTGCATCTTTTTCAAGCTTTAGCACTTCTTTCTGTAGAGGTTTCTCCCCCTTTTTGGCATCATCAGTGTTTACCAAGATAACTGGAGGAGGAGTTGTACCAGTGGTTTGAAGAATGTGAGCCTTGATTGCCTTAATATCTGCAACTGTATCCATATATCTGGCATCAACCATGTTTCTCATTTCTTGCATATGATGTTTGTGTTGAAGGGCAGCAAAGTATCTTTGTTGTTGAAACAGTGGGTCTAAGGCTTGTTTGAGGTCATCAGTGGTTATCACAGAGGGTTGGCTCTTTGTAGCTATCATCTGCTTCAATAGATCTTTGATTTCATCAACATAGCTTTCAATATTTGTGACTCTCTCCGTCAAATCCTTGTAGTTTAGATCATCACTGGGTTTTCAACACCTGTTTCAAACATAGATGCCCCTTGATCTTGGTACTAGGGACTTCCTACTGGAACAGAGGTTACCTTGGTAGCCTCAACAGTGGTTGCCTTCAACAGGGTCTTATACATGTAACCACTGTCCAATTGAAAACTTGGTAGTTTAGCAATTGTAGTAGCTGCTCTTGTTGAATTATCACCAAGGGTTACTTGTAACCCAAGGGATGTATCCTCTTCATTTGCTGATGGGCTAGCAAAGATTAAAGTATCAGACCCATTCACTTGTTGGAGTATATTTTCATTAATGGGTTGGTGAGAAGAACTGGTTAATGTCTGTGCCAACTCTATTGCATTCAGCAAGGGTAACATAGCAGGTGGAAGTGATGTAGTTGGTGAAGGGTGTGGTGCAGAAAGAGACATTGCCCTGGGAGAGGGACTGTGGAAGATGGAACCAAGTGGGTCTAGAGCTTCATAATTTGGTGTCCCTGTGTTTACAACCTTTTTCCTTTTGTGAGGAAAAGGAGGAGTTTTAAAGCCGGGTTGAGATCTTTCTAACATCTGCTATGAAGAAGTAGCAGCAGTGTTTTGTGGTGACTTTTGTGTTGTCACTGATTTAACCTCTAGGATCTCATCTTCCAGAGGACCCTTTTTGGGTTTGGTGGGCTTTCTGGTAATTTTTGTTGGTTTCTTTTTGGAGATTTTTGGTGTGGGTTTCAGGACAGTGGTTTGAATGCCCTGATCACCAAGAGCAGTAGGCTCAGTAGCAAGAGGTTGAGATTGAACATGTTGTTCTGGTAAAACTTGCTCTTCCTCTTCTACTTGTGTTTTTGAAACTTTGTCTTGATTTGTGATCCTTGTAAAAGTTTCATGAGTTAGGTTGCCTGGGTTTGAAACCGCGCCTCGTTTAACATCATCATCAGGTAACTGATTATGAAGATAAACACTCAAAAATCTTGGATGCATCAGGAAAGCTCTTTCTTTTGAAATATTATTAAAGTTTGCCACAAGATCATTGAACAATATATGGGAAAAGTTAAAATCGGAACAAGTTAAAATTGCATAACCCAGATATTGAATGTTCAACGGGATTTTGTTAAAAGCTGTGGTCTTGGCTGAGAGACAAGTTAAAAGAGTATGAAAGAAAAATCTCATCTCAGCAGGAAAATTGGGTTTGAAAATTGTCATACCTTGAAGTTGTCCAATGTAACCCCTTTCCAGAAACTCTACTTGCATCTCGTTTATTGGGAATGGCACATGATGTGCCATATCATTTAATTCAAACACTTGTGAGATTGATTGAGGGGTAATCTTCATCAGTGTTTTGCACTCTCTTGACAGTATAACATAAGGAAGATCTTTTTGAAAATGAACCTCTGCATATGTCCAAAACTGCCTTTGTGACTCTTGATATATGGGGGCTTTGACAGTTAGCATGTGCTTGAATTTTGATTCTTCAAAGATTTGTATCATCCGATGATATCTTGTATTTGAATCGGTTTTCTCAAAAATTGCAGTGTAATTGTGAGGAGTTTTGATGATGAGAGTGAATGGTGGTGGTTCTGGTTTAGATTTCGCTTTGGGTACCATGGTTGAGAGAAAATCGTTTTGAGAATTTTGAATTCAACATGATAAAGTGGAAACTCTGTTATGGATAGAACATGGTTTTTATACGGTTTTGAAAAAGTGATGAGACGTGGCATCTGATGCAAAGACTGATGAATAACGTCTGACCACGTGTATCCTCTGCTTGCAAATGGAAGACAGTTGTTGGAAAACACTATTTGAAGGTATGGGCAGTGGATTGTGAATAGTTTTTGACACTTAACAGAGGATACACTTTAACAGTGGTTTGACTTTTCTAAACGAACAATGTTTTAATGTTATCAGTGGTTTGAACAGACTTTGAGGATTTATTGAAAAAAATCAATTTTAAACTATTTTTAAGGATGAATTTTTGATTTTCTGAAAATATTTTTATGCTATTTACACATGGAAGACCAGAAAACTGTTTTTAATCCATGTTTAGCATTCCAATTCTAGAGATCAAGCTTTAAAGGTAGATGTGTCCAATGCTTTTGTTAGAACATCTGTCAGTTGATCCTTGGTATGGACATGTTGTAAAGAAATCAAACCTTTTTTATAGCAATCCCTCACAAAGTGATGTCTGATGTCAATGTGTTTTGTGGTAGAATGAGAGACAGGATTTTTGATGATATTTCATGCTGCTTGACTATCAATTTTGAGAGGGGTCTTTAAAGCAGTGATACCAAAATCCGAAAGTTGATTTTGAAGCCACAGGATTTGAGCAGTGTAACTTGCAGCAGCAATATATTCAGCCTCAGTAGTGGATGTGGAAACAGCAACTTGCTTTTTACTCTGCCAAGACACTATGCAATCACCTAGGAATTGGACACCTCCTGATGTGGACTTCCTTGTTGTCTTGCATCCAGCAAAGTCACTATCTGAGTAACCTGAAAGCTCAATGTTCCCATTAGCAGGATACCAGATACCAAGTGTGGGAGCACCTTTTATGTATCTGAATATTCTTTTTACAGCAATAAAATCAGACTTTCTAGGTAATAACTGTGATCTGGCACAAACACATGTGGCAAACATGATGTCTGGCTTTGATGCAATTAGGTACAATAAAGACCCAATCATGCTTCTATAAAGTGTTTAATCAACAAGGTCATCTTTACCATCAATAGTGACAAGCTTGGAAGTTGCCATGGGTGTGCTGCAAGGTTTACAATCATCCATATCAAACTTTTTAAGCAGTTCTTTGACATACTTATTTTGATGGATGAAAGTGCCAATGTGCATTTGTTTGACTTGTAAACCAAGAAAACATTGCAACTCACCCATTGCACTCATTTCAAACTCTACTGCCATGAGTTTTCTGAACTCTTCACACATGGCAGTGCATGTGGATCCAAAAATAATATCATCCACATAAATTTGGACAAGCATCAAATCCAAGGTTTTATCAATTTTACCTCTTGATAAACCTATGGATAATAGAAAAGTGGATAGAGTTTCATACCAGGCTCTTGGTGCTTGTTTTAGACCATACAGTGCTTTGTTTAACCTGTAAACATGATCAGGATTGAATGCATCTTCAAATCCAGGAGGTTGACACACATACACTTCTTCCTTGATCTTTCCATACAGGAATGCACTTTTGATGTCCATTTGAAACACTTTGATGTTGTGGTTAGCAGCAAAAGCTAAGAACAATCTGATGGCTTCTAGCCTTGCTACTGGAGCAAAGGTTTCATCATAGTCAATACCTTCTTCCTGTCTGTAGCCTTAAACCACGAGCCTTGCTTTGTTTTTGACAACAATACCCCTTTCATTTGTTTTATTCTTGAAGACCCACTTTGTGCCAATTGGACTAACATCCTTAAGCAGTGGTACAAGTTCCCAAACTTGTTGTCTTTTAAACTAGAGGAGCTCCTCTTGCATAGCTTCTACCCAACTATTGTCTTTTAGTGCCTCTTGGTACTTGACAGGTTGTGTGAGTGATAGAAAGCCAGCAAAAAGACAAATGTTTTGGGTTTGGCTTCTTGTGAGCACACCCTCATTGATGTTGCCAATAACTTGATTTAGTGGATGGCTTTTGAGGAAAATTAAATCACCTTGATATGGAACTATAGCATTTTGAGGTGGAGCTTGCAAATGTGTATCATCTGAGCTAACCTCTGCTGGTGAATTTGACGGTCCAGTCTCTGATTGGAATGGAGGTGGTGGTATGGGTGGTATTGATGTGGAGGTTTGTTTATTTTTATCCACATGTGATGGATTTTTATCAACGGTGTTTTGATTTTAAGAGCCGGCAGAGCTTTCACCATTGTTACTAACATCTGCTCCTCTGCTTGAAGGACTGATCTTGAAATTTGGAAGTACGCAGTCATATCCTTGCTCTTGTGTCAATGATTGTGGTGTACCTGCAGGGTTAGTCTTGACAGACACATCTTCAAATGTAAATTTTTCTAAGTCAAACAATTCAGCAGGATTTGCTGGGATTTTCAAAGATGAGAGTTTCATTGAACTTCACATTCGGAGTTTCTTCAACACACTTGAACTAGAGTTAAAAACTCTGTAGGCTTTGGCAGTGATTGAGTATCCCAGAAAATAATCACAGTCAACTTTGGTTGCAAACTTAGAGATAGAATCTTTTAAGTTCAAAATGAAACAAAGACAACCAAAAACTTTGAAATATGAAATCAGAGGTTTGATTTTGTAAAGCAATTCATAAGCAGTCTTATGATGCCTGGGGTTAATCAAAACTCTTTCTGAACATAGCAAGCAGTGTTTACAGCCTTTGCCCAAAAAGACAAGGGTAAGCTAGAGTCTGCTAGCATAGTTCTTGCAAATTCAACTAGAGTTCTGTTTTTCCTTTCAACCACCCCATTTTGTTATGGATTTCTTGGAACACTAAATTGCCTAGCTATCCCTTTTGACTCACAAAATGCCATCCAACTCCTTGTTTCTAAACTCTGTCCCATTGTCACTCCTAAGGATTTTTACTGGAAGGTCATATTGCTTTTCAACTTGTTTGACAAAATTTTGCAATATACTAGCAGTTTCATCCTTTGAGTGTAAAAAGAATGTCCATGTAAACCATGAAAATCATCAACAATGACCAAACAAAATCTTTTCTTCATTAAACTCATGATTTTTACAGGGCCAAACGAATCCATGTGCAGTAATTGCAAGCATTGGGTTGTTTTGGACTCTTCAATTGACTTGTAAGAACTTTTATGTTGTTTACCTTTTAAACAGGAAACACAATGTTCTTCACAAGTGAATAGTTTTGGTGGCAAACCTCTGACAAGACAACTTTTAGAGAGTGTGGTGATTGTTTTCAGATTTGTGTGCCCAAGTCTTCTGTGCCATAACTCTGTCTCTTTGCTAGAAGCATCTGAGAACATGCATGCATTAGATACAGGGTTATCTCTCAACATATCAACCACATACATATTGCCACTCCTATGAGCAACAAGTTGTGCTTTGCTCTTAGCAAAGATTTGATCTATCTTTTTTACAACCTCTGGTCCTACAATTTGACATGTTTTCTTTGTAAAGAAGGATCCATATCCTTTGTCACTCATTTGTGAGACACTTAAAAGATTGAATTTTAAATTGTCAATTAGGTTAATTTTCAAATTTGAGATTCCCAGCCAGAACACACCCTGACCCCAACACCTTCCCTTTTGAATTGTTACCAAAGGATATATCACCCCCTCCATGAGCCAAGAAGTCTTTGAGAAGGGCTCTACATCCTGTCATGTGCTCGGAGCCTCCACTATCTACATACCATAAAATATCAAGGCAAATAGAAGCTCTCTGCACATAGGTAAACAATTAGTTTAGATGTGATTCCAAAGCCAGAATGGCTTTGGATGGGGTTACAGATTGTCCATTCTCAAATCCAGGAACATGGTCAGTGGTTTGAGTTTTGCTTTGTGTCCACTGTTGTGAACCATTTCCTGTCAGATGTCGGTAACCATGAGGATATCTGTTCACTTTGGGCTTTGAAGGTTTTTTGTAACATTCATAACTCATAGGAACCTTTTGATAAACAGGTTGTCCATATCCTCTTGGGTACTTGTTTGCAGGTGGAGCATCTGTCACTTGTACCTCTCTAGGAACAGAGGTTTTGTTTAATGATTTTGTGACAGATGTTTCAACAAGTTCTAAGGTCTGCTTAGATTTATTTCTAGCAGAGCTTGAACTTTCTTTCTCTAGAGCTTTTGCCTTGATCTTTTTTACCTTTCGATCATAGGTTTGAAGATAGACACACTCATGAGTTAAATGATTTGTTTTACCACACACAAAACATTTTGAATCATTTGGGATCACATGTGTTCTGTTTATGTCATACGCTTTAAAAGATAACAGTTTTTAGTTACATGATTTATTTTGTTGCAAAATTCACAGAACAGATGTTTGATCTTTTCCCTTTTCTTTTTATCTGATTTCTTCTCAACAGATGTTGTAACCTCTGCTGGAAGATCTTTGATATGAATGATTCTTGCCTTTGGTGCCTTGACACCTTCAATGGTTGAGAAGTCCATTGGCTTGAAATTTTCAAGAATATCACATTCATCTGACCATGTTGGTTTGAATTGGTATTTCTCAATTTCCTTAAAAGTTGAAGACTATTCATGTTTTACCAGAGGAATTTTGTTACCATTTTTATCAATGATTTTTATCTCATTTCCAGCCAAATTCTTTGGAACCACTTCAACCTTTTCAGAATCAAATTTTATAACATTTTCAGTGGCTTGTTCTTCATTTTGAAGACCAAGCCAAACTTTATGTTACTCTTGATATGTTTGTCTAGCCTAATTTCAAAATCTTTGGAAGACTCTACCCAGTTTTCACATGTGATCTGGGTAGTTTCTAACTCCTTTTTGCAAACTTGGTATTTTTCTACCATAGTTTGGAGTTGGTCCTTGGTTATGCTAGATTCATGCTTTAGGCTACTTATCTCAGAATCAATCAATTTTGTTTTTAACTCTTTGATAAGTTTTTCAAAATGGAGTTCATCTTCTAAGATTTTGTTCCTAAGGTTTTCATCACCTGTTTAATGTTAGCAAAAGCTATTATACATTTTTTTGAACAGAGATTCTTGAGAATTTGAGGTGATACTTTGGAAGCAGCCATAAGAGCACAATCACAATCATCTTCACACACATCTGTATCCCACGGGTCAGATAGAGATGTCTTTTCTTCATCAACAGTGTTTTGAGAAACCACTGGTGTAACCACTGCTTCATCACAACTTTGAACCTCATAAGATTTCGACACTAGTTCCTCAGACTCAACACCTTCAACTATAGTTTCTAAGGCCATTAAACAGATATTTTCATTGTCGAAATCATTTTTATCCATTAGAGCAAAGTTTTCATCAGATAAATCCTCAGGCAAACTACTCCAATCAACAAAGCCTTGTGTAAAGAAGCTCTATTGGTTTCCTTCTGTCGGTACAGTGGTTTGAGTAGTTTGTGTGACATGTGGAGCTTGTTGCACATGCACTTGAGGTGGTGCTTGGACATACTGAACCTGTGGAGCAGGTGTTTGGATATAATGGATAGGAACTGTAGTAGCAAGATGTGCAAAGTGTGCAGTGTTTTGCATTTGTGGTACAGGGGTATAATGGGAATAATGAGCAGTGGTTTGAGGTCTAGGGCATGGGTGAGTCACAATTGGACCTGCAGTTTGAGATCTGCATTCCCTGGCAAAGTGTCATAACCTATTGCACTTATAACATTAGATTTTGGATTTATCCAACCCCACTTTCAACCCCCCATGATGATGTAAAATTTACATTTCTTCCAGATCAGTGGGTTCAAAATGTTGTAAGTCATTCATTTCAAAAGACATATTGTCAAAGTTTTGGGTTTCCCCATTTGCAGCAAAAGCAAAGTTGGGTGTGTAAGGATCAGAGGTAAAATTGTTTACAAGAGTTATATCAATATAATGATCATAACCTTGATCCTTCCCACTACCAGAACTCTCTTCATGACTATAAAGAGCAGTGTTACCCAAGGTATAGTCGTCAGATACTTTTCCAGACTCTTGCAACTTCTTTTTCTGGTTCAACTCTTTCTCATATGTGAGAAGTCGACCATGAAGTTGAGTAAGAGTCATCTCTTTAAACCCAACATATGTTCGAGTAACGTAAGCTACAGTCTCCCATTTTTCTGGTAACGATCTTAAGAAACGACTATTGACAGTCGAATTTGGAAATTTTACGTTAACCAGTTTCAATTCACTGATAAGACAACTAAAACGTTCGAACTGTTGTGTTAACGACTCACCTTTTACGTGACAAAACGTCTCATACAGTTGATTTAAAATTTCTCTATTATTCTCAATCACCTCCTCAGTCCCACCGAACTGTTCTTTTAGTGCATCCCACAACTCTTTTGCACTATTGCTGTGGTGCAATCCAGCATAGATTTCGTTGGGTAGCGCAGAAGCAATAATGCTAAACGCTTTTGATCCAACTCTATTTTCTGGAAATCCTGCTCAGAGTATAGATCAGGACTTTTTGGCACTTATTTAGTGGGATCCTCTGTGCTGGGAACCAATGGAATATGTGGTCCATACACAACAGATCGCCAACAGCCGGTGTTTTGCTAAGCCAAGATGTGACCCATTCGACGTTGCCATATGAAATATTCATTTTGTTTCAACATCAGCGGTTTGAACATAGACCCAATGTTGGATTCTGATGTGTTTTGAGACATTTCTGCTTGTTTACAATAGATTTGTGTTTTAAAAACTTTGAACGTGATAAAACTCTGTTTTCAAGTAAAACTATCAAACTGATTAGCAAGAGAGCTGATCTTTCAAATTAAATTGAATTTAATCCAATTTTGGTTGACCAAGCTCTGATACCAATTGTTAGGATCTGAGTTTGAGTTACTTGTAGTTTTTGTTTCAAAAGATGGAAATATGATTGAATTGTAAAGTAAATGCAGCGGAATAAGATGGAAAACTTTTACTACAAGTAAAGGTCATTTGTTTTCATCATCATCATGCTTTCAAGTTTATAAACTTTGCATGTGATTCACAAACTCCCCCTCAGCCTATTACAACAGTTTGATAGTACAAAAAGAGACTCAGAGAAGATAATTGATGAATGATCTTTTTAAGAAGACGAGTTTAACAATTACAATGATTCACCTATTTATACTAAACTATCTAACCACTGAGCATCTTTGATGATGTCAGGGTTGATAGTGACATTAAACAAACAAATAACTAACTATAAATTCTGCTATCTATCATCTGATAGTGCAAAGCACTGTTACATTTATTATTAAACTAATAAAAGTAAAACACTGATCTCTATCCTCTAAGTCTTATCTTCTGGCAAACCTTTGGCAATTGTTGTAGCAGATGATGTAAAGGGAGCAGACCTTAGGAAGGCAGAGTTTAGGTGATCAGTTGTTATAACCGCTGATAGATGGACCAAACCTCGGATAGTGTTTTTGGCTTTGTATCATATGTTCCTTTGTATAGGGTTCAATCCCAACACAAAGAAACAAAGAAAATTAGCAAGCTTCATAAGTATTTTGTACACTTATTTGTAAATAGTTTAGACAATCGAACAATTATTGTGATACTGACCAAATGCTCTTCATGGATACGATACTCGACTTACCCTAGCTATCTAGGTTAATTGGGTTTTTAACTGATCGGGACGCCACGATCTGTCAAAATGGCGCCGTTGTCGGGGAGCTAGTGCGCTTAGTATTTCATTGCTTGTTCGATTTTAGTTTAGTTTTCTCTTTTTTTGTATTGCTGTGATTATACTTTGGGTGGTCGAGTTTGTTTGTGCAGGTACATGTGCTGCAGGTACCACCTTTTAATATGAATTGGGTAGATGATAATCCGTGTGAATATTGTGGAAGCGGATAGCATCTATTAGAGGATTGCCCTGTTTTCTACGAGAAAGTTCAAGCCTACAAAGATTGGGAAGACTACCTCAGCGGATTGTACGGATATGGGAGGGCGAATTATGAAGATTCCAATGGTCCATCATCACATTCTCCATACATTAGACCACCACCCCCACAAAATTATCAAGACTACTACTACTCAGAGATGGGTTACCATCTTGAGCAAGGGCAGGGTTACAACAACTATGAACCCGACTTGCCACATTTCCCAAGTTACCAGGAGGAGTATGATGACTATTATTATGACTCCCCTCAGCCGACATACGAGAAGCCTCAAGATTCATTACACTCTAAGCTCGATGCAATCATGGACATGATGCTAGAAATGAAAAAGAAAGACGAGCTGAGAGACCAATCATTTGAGGCTTTCGTTATTCAGGTTGGTCAAATAACTGAGGAGATGGCCCAATTTAGGCGAGACCAAGAGGTTTTGGCTAATGGTACAATGGTGGATGGTGATGTGGTGGAAGAGGTTAGAGATCTTTCGGAGCAAGAAGTTGAATGTTTGAACCAAGTGGAAGACATGACACCGCAAGACGAGTCAGATCCGAAAGAAGCCCACGTTCATATCCATTCTTCTCATATACTTATCACTCCAACCAACAAAGTTGGGGATGTGGGTTCGGGTATAAGGATTCGAAGGGTGACATTGCAAGATATTGGACAATTTGTTAAGAAACGACCCCGAAGTTGTTGTCACACCCCGACCCGCAGCGGAATAAGAGTCGGGGCATAATTGGGTTATCACCAAAGCTCATGATATTTACTAATATGTTTCATATTTATTAAAGTCAAAGTTAAATTTCCAAATATCCAAACATGTCCATACAATACAAAGAGAATAAACCAAACAAAACAATCCCAAACTCTAAATCATTTTATTCTTCTAGTCCAATCCTAAGTGTTTCTTGCTGCAGCTGGTTCACCTGTATCATGTGTAAAAATGGGGGTTTTTGGGTCAACATAAGTTGGCGAGTGAACCTTGTTAGATAAACATTTATTATTGATTTACTTATTAGCTTATCAATGAAAAATTGTGCATAATCATAAATGAGCAAATGTAAATAATCAGGCAGTAGCAATTTGCAATCACAACTATAACATACAATAACATGTGATAGCATATATTAACATACCAACATCATACAATAAATAACATGAATGTAACTGTGCGATCAAGGCTCAATCAAACGGAGCCGATCGTATTGCATGTACTGAAAATGAAAAATGTCTGTGCGATCAAGGCTCAATCAAACGGAGCCGATCGTATGTGGCCACGCCAGGTTCACGCTCATAATGTAATGGGGAACATGCTCAACGCTCATAATGTAATGGGGAGCGGCGGCCTATGAAATTGCATGTACTGAAATAATAAATTGAATCTAACAATAACTACACAAACAGTTGAAGCAAGCTGAATACACATGTTCATGATATGATGTATGCACAATGATTTAAATATAATATATAGCAAGACACATGATACACCCCAAAACGTGATTAAAACGGGGAATTTGTAAGATTCACTCACATTGGGTACGTTTGATTGGAGATGATGAGATGCGCACGAGTCGGGAGAGTTGAACAACGAGAATTACTAACCTAAATAATAATGGAAAAATATAATAAATGAGTGGATTTTATTAAGGATTTTAATGGAATTTTTATATATATTTTTGTGAGTTTAAGGCTATTTTCTATCTTTAAAAATATTATTTTTAAGTATTTTTAATTGATTTTTAAATTAAATTAAATAAATAAAAATATAAAAAATTTGTTTATTTTTGCGTTGACCGTTGACCGTTGACTTGTTGACCTGTTGACCGGTTCGGTCAGTGTGCATGTATGCGTTGGGTGAGACTTTAACCCAAGACCTCCCGTACGCGTGCACGCAGCTCTACCAACTGAGCTACGTGTCTAACCCGAAATAATCTTGTTTTTAATTATATTTATATACTAATTCGATTTATTAAAAATTCATTTGTTTTAAAAAGAAGATTTTAAATCTTCGAACCGGTGCCGTTAACCAGACTCAAACGCGTGACGTGCGACTTAGTGTTGCACACAGTCCACCGCTGGACTGTGTGTCTAACCTGGTTAATATTTCGGTTTTTATTATACTTAACAACTAACGGAGTTAACCCGGTTCAGCTTTAATCAAAAAGGCATTTTATTACATAGAGGGTGCGTGTATCAGGGATCGAACTCGTGACGTGTGCGTATTATTTACCGCTGGACTGTGTGTCTAACCCGTTTAAAATACCAATTTTAATTATACTTATATTATTATCACAGTTCATCTTCTTCGTTGGATTTTACCGACAGCAGATTACTCCATCTTATCTTGTTTAATTTGATTGTTAAGCATTACACAGACTGATATGAGATAACAGGGATGATAATTAGAGAAAAACATACCGGTGAACGATTGATTACAGAGTTCCGGCAAGGCGTCGGTCTCTGTTTTTAAGAACTTCAACTGAGCAAACCAATTAATCGTTTTGATTAGCTAATCATGAAATTGAAGTGTTAAACAAACGTTATCAGGGTGTTTGAAGGTCCTTACCGTTTCACAGACGAAGATACGGATTTTCAGAAGTTTTCCGGCGAGTAGAAATTATCCGATGACGACGTCTGAATTTGATTTAAATTGGAGGGTTTGAGTTAGAAATGGCTTAACAATTGTTAGACTACGATGGTATTGAAAAACTTACCGATTTGAGGACAAATACGGTTTTCCGGCGAACCTGCAGAATTTTCCGGCGAGTTGATTTAAGCTTTCTGATGGACCGAATGTGTGACGAAAGTGAAATGGAAAGTTTGTATGATGTTTTTGAGTCGCGAGAGGGGTCTTGATTGAAGTAATTCAGACATTGATTATTTTAGGTTATAAAAACCGATTAGATCAAAATTGAAGTTCATTCAAATCCGAATTGATTAAGATCGTCGGTGCATCGGTTATAAACCTGAAATCACGATTATTCAAACGTTTAGACGGTTGAATAGCCGATTTCAGTTTTTCAGTTAGCGTAACCGGTTTAACTAGGTTTGTGTATAAGACTTATTTGTTTCCTAAAGTTGACAGAAAACAAACAAGTGGCGGAGTGGTTATGCGTGTGAGTGTTAAGTCTTTGGATTTCAATTCCGGCTGACCTGGGTTCGAGCCCCGGCAGCAACATTTTATTTTTATTTATTTTGTTTTCACTTTTTATCAAATATAATTTTTATAGTTTAGTTTGTTTATTAATTATGTATCATTAACAATCAAAATAACCATAAATACACAACGTGACATTTATAACTTGATATTCGATACAAAACGGAGCGGGTTTTGGAAACCCGTTTTTGACAAATGTTACAGTATCCCCTACTTTTAGGAATTTCGTCCCGAAATTTAAGTAGTAGTAGGAAAAAGATGTGGGTATTTTTCGCGCATTGAGTCTTCACGTTCCCAAGTAAACTCAGGTCCCCGTTTCGACTCCCAGCGTACCCTAACAATTGGAATGCGACTTCGTCGTAAACGTTTTTCTCCGAAATCCATGATCTCTACAGGTCTTTCAATAAAATGCATAGATTCGTCAATCTGAATATCTTCCAGAGGAATGTGGAGGTTCTCATCAGCGAGGCACTTCTTCAAGTTTGATACGTGGAATGTGGGATGAATCCTGTTGAGTTCTTCTGGTAGGTCAAGCTTGTATGCTACAGGTCCTACTCTTTCGAGTATCTTGAGGGGTCCTACATAGCGTGGTGCTAGCTTGCCTTTTTGACCAAAACGAACTACTCCCTTCCACGGTGATACTTTTAGAAGTACATGATCACCAATGTTAAACTCTAAAGGCTTCCGTCGTTTATCTGCATAACTCTTTTGACGACTTTGAGCCGCTAGAAGATTGTTTCGGATTTGATGGATCTTGTCTGTGGTTTCTTGGATCAATTCCGGACCAGTGATTTGAGCTTCCCCAATTTTGTGCCAACATACTGGAGATCGGCACTTACGACCATATAAAGCTTCAAAAGGTGCCATGCCGATACTTGAATGATAGCTGTTGTTGTACGAAAATTCAACTAATGGTAGATGAGCGTCCCAATTTCCCTTGAAGTCTATAACACATGCTCGAAGCATATCTTCAAGAGTTTGAATGGTGCGTTCAGATTGACCATCAGTTTGAGGATGATAGGCGGTACTGAGATCTAATCACGTACCCATAGCGGCTTGTACTGCTTGCCATGTTCGTGAAGTGAAACGACCATCACGATCAGAAATAATGCTTAACGGTACCCCATGTCGGCTTACGATTTCGCTGATAAAAATACGAGCAAGCTTTTCGTTCTTGAAATCTTCACGGATAGGAATAAAGTGAGCTGATTTTGTAAGTCGGTCAATTATTACCCATATAGTGTCATACCCACCAAAAGTGCGAGGTAACCCGGTAATGAAGTCCATGGTTATATTTTCCCACTTCCATACAGGTATTTCAGGTTGAACCAGAAGTCCTGAGGGTCTTTGGTGTTCAGCTTTCACCTTGGAACATGTAAGGCACTTAGAAACAAAAACAGCAATGTCCTTTTTCATTCCAGGCCACCAATAGGTATATCGTAGATCTTGATACATCTTATCGGCTCCTGGGTGTATAGAGTATCGCGTTTTGTGAGCTTCCTTCATAAGAATTTCACGAAGATTGTTGTGGTTAGGAATCCAGATACGATCTAGGTAGTACAGAATACCGTCAGATTTAGTTTCAATTTTAAGTTCAGCTCCACAGGACATCTCCTTTCGTACATCATCTTCCGTTACTGAAACATGTTGGGCTTCTCGAATTTGATCTTTAATGTCAGTTATGATTTGCGAACATAGAAGACGAATGGAGTTCGCATAACCCTTTCGACTAAGCGCATCAGCCACCACATTTGCTTTGCCAGGGTGGTACCGAATTTCACAATCGTAGTCATTTAGAAGTTCGACCCATCTTCGTTGTCTCATGTTTAACTCCTTTTGATTGAAGATATGTTGAAGAATCTTGTGGTCAGTGTATATTTCACACTTAGTACCATAGAGATAATGTCTCCATATCTTAAGAGCGAACACAACGGCTCCAAGTTCTAGGTCATGGGTGGTGTAGTTCTTCTCATGCGTCTTGAGTTGTCTCGAAGCATAAGCTATAACTTTTCCTCTTTGCATTAGAACGCAGCCTAATCCTTGCCCTGTCGCGTCACAATAGACCACAAAATCATCACAACCTTCAGGAAGAGTGAGGATTGGTGCATCACAGAGTTTTTGTTTAAGAGTTTGGAAGGCTTCTTCTTGCTTGGGTCCCCATATGAAAGGTTTTCCCCTATGAGTTAAAGCCGTGAGTGGTACAGCAATGCGTGAGAAGTTTGAGATGAATCGACGATAATAACCAGCCAGACCAAGAAAAGATCTTACTTCAGTTGGTGTACGTGGCGCTTGCCATTCTTGTACCGCTTTGATCTTTGAGGGGTCGACATGTATTCCCTTGTCATTGACTACATGTCCGAGGAATTGCACCTCTTTTAACCAGAATTCGCATTTGGAGAATTGGCGTAAAGCTTTTCCTTCTCTAGAAGTGTAAGGATGAGTCGAAGATGACGCTCATGATCAGACTTAGACTTTGAATAAATAAGAATGTCATCGATGAAGATTATAACAAATCGATCAAGATAAGGTTTGCAGACTCTGTTCATTAGGTCCATGAAGACTGCTGGAGTGTTGGTTAAACCAAATGGCATGACCATGAATTCATAATGACCATAACGAGTTCGGAATGCGGTCTTTGGGACGTCTTCTTCATGTACTCTAAGTTGATGATAACCAGATCGAAGGTCGATTTTGGAAAAGTAGCTGGCACCTTGGAGTTGGTCAAGAAGATCATCAATGCGAGGTAAAGGATAGCGATTCTTGATTGTTAATTTGTTGAGCTCTCTGTAGTCGATGAACATACGAAACGATCCATCTTTCTTCTTTACAAAAAGGACAGGTGCACCCCAAGGCGAGGAGCTAGGACGTATGAATCCCTTGTCAGTCAACTCTTGTAATTGACTGGCTAGCTCTTGCATCTCAGAGGGAGCTAACCTATAAGGAGACTTTGCAACTGGTGTAGCACCAGGTATAAGATCAATACGGAATTCGACTTCTCTAACTGGAGGAAGTCCTGAAATGTCATCAGGAAAAACTTGCGGGAAATCTTTTACTACTGGGATGTCTTCAAGTTTCTTCTCCATGGTTCCCTTGTTGATGATATGAGCTAAAAACGCGACATAATTTTTGCGAAGATATTTTTGGGCTTGAAGACAAGACATTAAGCTGAGCCCCTTCGACGAGGTTTCTCCAAGGATTCGAAGAGTCTGACCGTTTGAAAGAGGAATACGTATAAATTTTTCGCGACATACAACTTCTGCCTGATGTTGACTGAGCCAGTCCATACCAATTATGATATCAAAACTTCCCAGCTTCATAGGAATAAGGTCGACTGAGAAATCGTGGTCGTTTAAGGTGAGTGTACAGTTGCGTATAATAGAGTTTAATGAAACTGGTTTCCCGTCAGCAACTTCTATCGTTATGGATTCCATGAGCTTATCCCGATTTTGGTTTAAGATAGGTTCAAATTCTAAGGACACAAAACTTCTATCCGCACCAGTATCAAATAACATAGATGCATATCTACCATTTATAAGGAACGTACCATTAACCATATTGCCGTCAGCTCTAGCCTGATTAGCGTTGATATTGAAAGCTCTTCCTCTTGCAGGTGGAGGAGCTTGGTTCGCTTGATTCACTGGGTTGGCTTGGGCCTGAGCATGGATAATGTTTACCAACCTTGGACAAGTGTTTCTGAAATGGCTTGGGTCTCCGCAATTGTAGCAAGCCCGCATAGGTTGACCCATAGGATAATTGGGTTGGTAATATGTTTGGGCTAAATGTTGGGCGGGTGGATATTGTAGGGGTTGTTGGGCTTGACCCATTAATTGTTGGTGGGTTTGGGTTAGAGGCTGGTGGCGGTTCGTTCGCAGGGGCATGCGGCAGGTTTGAATAGTATGACCCGCGCGACCACAGCCGGTGCAATGCTGGCAAGGATAATCAGGAGAATGGTGATATTGGCAACGGTTGCATTTTGGTAACGGGCCAGAGTAGGGTCTTTTGTATGGTGCAGGTGAAGGAGCGACTTGGGTAATGGGTGCAGCAGGAATAGGGGAGTTGGTTTGTGTAACAGCGAAGTTTCTGGTGTTGCGCTTCCTCTTGTTAACAAACTTAGAGGAGGAGACGAAATGGTTTGAAGTTTGACCCTCAACAGGGGCTTTCTTTTTCTCTTCTTTAAACTTCCCATTGCGAATTTGATTCTCAGTCAGTTCAGTCGCTAACTCCATAGCAGCTTCAAGTGTTACCGGTGAGATGCTGAGAACTGAATCTTGAATTTT
Source organism: Scalesia atractyloides (assembly GCA_947069175.1). NCBI lineage: Eukaryota > Viridiplantae > Streptophyta > Magnoliopsida > Asterales > Asteraceae > Scalesia > Scalesia atractyloides. The sequence goes on from CAMTDV010000015.1 coordinate 43,021,737, forward strand.
CGAGGGAAGTCCTCGAATATAATGCTCGATCAAACGATAAGTTGGGGTAAACCAATTTGGAACCATTTGGTTCAACTCTAAGAACCTCTTGTTATAGGTGGTGTGATCTCCCTCCTTCTGCTTTAAAGAATGAAATTCGTCCTCCAACTTTTTAATTTCACTCCTAGGACAGAAACGCCTAGTCATGATTTCCCTTAACTCCTCCCAAGTTAAGGCCATTGCATCATCAATTCCCCTCTTCCCTTTTTCAGTATTCCACCAAGTGAGAGATACCCCAAATAGTCTCCCGGTGGCGTATCGAACCTTGCGATCCTCAGGACAATCGCAGTTGAGGAAGGTGTTTTCCATTTCCTCGAACCAATGGAGGAGAGCAGTGACACCTTCGGTCCCTTCAAATTTAGGAGGATCACAAGATTTGAAATGTTTGTATGAGCACTTGCTGGTAGGAGGGTTGTCGATGTTCTGGTCATGTTGTTGGGGAGGATTAGTGGGATTTGTGGCGAGAGCTTGTTGTACTTGGACCACAATGTCAGGCAGTATCATGGCCATTTGTTTCGCGATGTGTGTGGCCAAGCGTTCCCGAGACCTTCCTGATCTTTTACCCCCTCGTTGTTGTCTGGACGACATCTACAGGAACATACATAGGAAGATTGTGAGTTTATGGAGTCTTTTTAGGTGTCATGTGTCTTTAAGAAAAATGAAAATAACATAAATATCAATAATGCAACTACATCCATAGGATGTCATAGGTTTGCTCATGTTGGGCCTCAAATGTCCCCCATACCTTCACCTGTATAGTCATGTGGGCCCCCATGGCTATTGGCTTGGTAGGATTCACATTAGTATTGGCGATTTAACACTCGCATCACCCGAATGCAAACCACAAAATATGTTTACGAGATGTATCGTCGGAATGTGTCCAGGTGTAGACACAATGACAACTCAAAGTGGGGTTAGCTCACACGACGTTTGGTATAGCATGCTTTGGCCTAATAGGTACTTCGTACTCTCATCGTTAGTCCCCAGGTAGGCAAACTGGTCCTTTATTTTGGATTTATACGAATGCCAGCCTAGACAGGACGTTCCGACTACCGGTACTGGTACCCTTCCAGTTACTACATGCCCGTCATGAGAACTTACTTTGATGAGATTTGAAAACACAAAAATCATTGTAAAAGCAATCATGATGTGGTGTGTGCTTTCATGGATATGATGTGTTATGAGAATATGATTCATGATAGGCATTATATGATAATATATACTTATGAACATGCTTGCATAACATTGAATGTAACATTTAACATAAAAAATATAAACATCATGAAATTTGGCATGTAACACACAAAAATCTTATAAGTTTCTAATCAACTATAGTATAGGCTCTAAGGGTCTAATAACCTATCCTATATCCCTATAGTCATGGCTCTGATACCAATCTGTCACACCCCGACCCGCAGCGGAATAAGAGTCGGGGCATAATTGGGTTATCACCAAAGCTCATGATATTTACTAATATGTTTCATATTTATTAAAGTCAAAGTTACATTTCCAAATATCCAAACATGTCCATACAATACAAAGAGAATAAACCAAACAAAACAATCCCAAACTCTAAATCATTTTATTCTTCTAGTCCAATCCTAAGTGTTTCTTGCTGTAGCTGGTTCACCTGTATCATGTGTAAAAATGGGGTTTTTGGGTCAACATAAGTTGGCGAGTGAACCTTGTTAGATAAACATTTATTATTGATTTACTTATTAGCTTATCAATGAAAAATTGTGCATAATCATAAATGAGCAAATGTAAATAATCAGGCAGCAGCAATTTGCAATCACAACTATAACATACAATAACATGTGATAGCATATATTAACATACCAACATCATACAATAAATAACATGAATGTAACTGTGCGATCAAGGCTCAATCAAACGGAGCCGATCGTATTGCATGTACTGAAAATGAAAAATGTCTGTGCGATCAAGGCTCAATCAAACGGAGCCGATCGTTCATATCCATTCTTCTCATATACTTATCACTCCAACCAACAAAGTTGGGGATGTGGGTTCGGGTATAAGGATTCGAAGGGTGACATTGCAAGATATTGGACAATTTGTTAAGAAACGACGCCGAAGTTGTTGTCACACCCCGACCCGCAGCGGAATAAGAGTCGGGGCATAATTGGGTTATCACCAAAGCTCATGATATTTACTAATATGTTTCATATTTATTAAAGTCAAAGTTACATTTCCAAATATCCAAACATGTCCATACAATACAAAGAGAATAAACCAAACAAAACAATCCCAAACTCTAAATCATTTTATTCTTCTAGTCCAATCCTAAGTGTTTCTTGCTGCAGCTGGTTCACCTGTATCATGTGTAAAAAAGGGGGGTTTTGGGTCAACATAAGTTGGCGAGTGAACCTTGTTAGATAAACATTTATTATTGATTTACTTATTAGCTTATCAATGAAAAATTGTGCATAATCATAAATGAGCAAATGTAAATAATCAGGCAGTAGCAATTTGCAATCACAACTATAACATACAATAACATGTGATAGCATATATTAACATACCAACATCATACAATAAATAACATGAATGTAACTGTGCGATCAAGGCTCAATCAAACGGAGCCGATCGTATTGCATGTACTGAAAGTGAAAAATGTCTGTGCGATCAAGGCTCAATCAAACGGAGCCGATCGTATGTGGCCACGCCAGGTTCACGCTCATAATGTAATGGGGAACATGCTCAACGCTCATAATGTAATGGAGAGCGGCGGCCTATGAAATTGCATGTACTGAAATAATAAATTGAATCTAACAATAACTACACAAACAGTTGAAGCAAGCTGAATACACATGTTCATGATATGATGTATGCACAATGATTTAAATATAATATATAGCAAGACACATGATACACCCCAAAACGTGATTAAAACGGGGAATTTGTAAGATTCACTCACATTGGGTCCGTTTGATTGGAGATGATGAGATGCGCACGAGTCGGGAGAGTTGAACAACGAGAATTACTAACCTAAATAATAACGGAAAAATATAATAAATGAGTGGATTTTATTAAGGATTTTAATGGAATTTTTATATATATTTTTTGTGAGTTTAAGGCTATTTTCTATCTTTAAAAATATTATTTTTAAGTATTTTTAATTGATTTTTAAATTAAATTAAATAAATAAAAATATAAAAAATTTGTTTATTTTTGCGTTGAGCGTTGACCGTTGACTTGTTGACCTGTTGACCGGTTCGGTCAGTGTGCATGTATGCGCTGGGTGAGACTCGAACCCGAGACCTCCCGTACGCGTGCACGCAGCTCTACCAACTGAGCTATGTGTCTAACCCGAAATAATCTTGTTTTTAATTATATTTATATACTAATTCGATTTATTAAAAATTCATTTGTTTTAAAAAGAAGATTTTAAATCGTCGAACCGGTGCCGTTAACCAACTCGAACGCGTGACGTGCGACTTAGTGTTGCACACAGTCCACCGCTGGACTGTGTGTCTAACCTGGTTAATATTCGGTTTTTATTATACTTAACAACTAACGGAGTTAACCCAGTTCAGCTTTAATCAAAAAGGCATTTTATTACATAGAGGGTGCGTGTATCAGGGATCGAACTCGTGACGTGTGCGTATTATTTGCACACAGTCCACCGCTGGACTGTGTGTCTAACCCGTTTAAAATACCAATTTTAATTATACTTATATTATTATCACAGTTCATCTTCTTCGTTGGATTTTACCGACAGCAGATTACTCCATCTTATCTTGTTTAATTCGATTGTTAAGCATTACACAGACTGATATGAGATAACAGGGATGATAATTAGAGAAAAACATACCGGTGAACGATTGATTACAGAGTTCCGGCAAGGCGTCGGTCTCTGTTTTTAAGAACTTCAACTGAGCAAACCAATTAATCGTTTTGATTAGCTAATCATGAAATTGAAGTGTTAAACAAATGTTATCAGGGTGTTTGAAGGTCCTTACCGTTTCACAGACAAAGATACGGATTTTCTGAAGTTTTCCGGCGAGTAGAAATTATCCGATGACGACGTCTGAATTTGATTTAAATTGGAGGGTTTGAGTTAGAAATGGCTTAACAACTGTTAGACTACGATGGTATTGAAAAACTTACCGATTTGAGGACAAATACGGTTTTCCGGCGAACCTGCAGAATTTTCCGGCGAGTTGATTTAAGCTTTCTGATGGACCGAATGTGTGACGAAAGTGAAATGGAAAGTTTGTATGATGTTTCTGAGTCGCGAGAGGGGTCTTGATTGAAGTAATTCAGACATTGATTATTTTCGGTTATAAAAACCGATTATAATCAAAATTGAAGTTCATTCAAATCCGAATTGATTAAGATCGTCGGTGCATCGGTTATAAACCTGAAATCGCGATTATTCAAACGTTTAGACGGTTGAATAGCCGATTTCAGTTTTTCAGTTAGCGTAACCGGTTTAACTAGGTTTGTGTATAAGACTTATTTGTTTCCTAAAGTTGACAGAAAACAAACAAGTGGCGGAGTGGTTATGCGTGTGAGTGTTAAGTCTTCGGATTTCAATTCCGGCTGACCCGGGTTCGAGCCCCGGCAGCAACATTTTATTTTTATTTATTTTGTTTTCACTTTTTATCAAATATAATTTTTATAGTTTAGTTTGTTTATTAATTATGTATCATTAACAATCAAAATAACCATAAATACACAACGTGACATTTATAACTTGATATTCGATTACAAAACGGAGCGGGTTTTGGAAACCTGTTTTTGACAAATGTTACAGTTGTACTGTACGTATACCGCGTAAAAGAAAAAGAGAGTGGATTCGGCATGCCAACTACCGAGCGTATGTTGGAAACTCGGTAGGAAAATGTTCACTTAGACCATCATGAGAGGCAAAATCAGGTATGATTGTTGTATATTGTGTATTATTATTATTATTTTATTTTATCCGTTTTCTTAGATAAATGAACGTTGTGGGTGTGTTCCCTATATAACCCTCACAAGACCTACTCGTCCTCCCGAGCTAGGGAGGTTTAAAGGGCTTGCTTGCATACGCTAAATGCAGTCGTGATTCCTACGAAAGTGAGTTAGGTTTATGTTGTAATTTTTTTTCTTTCCACAAATCAAGGCAATTAATAGATTACTTGGTAAATGTTTTTGTGAAATCATAAAATGAACAATCTTATGGATTGTAATTGTTGTGAGAAGCTTGCTTCTACACATGTTTGAAGTTTGTAGGTAGCTTCATGCTTGTCTATAGCAAAAGTTTTCCTTGGAAAACAAGGATATCATGGAATATGAAGAAAGGTATCTATTTCTAATTCTCTAAGCTTTGATTGTTGTATTTTTTTAGTAGTGGAGGTCATTGTGGTGGTGGTTAAGACTTGTTCATCCCGGTTACACTTAAAAAGTTTTCAAAAGTTAAATTGTAAATCTTATCCTTCATTCAAAACACTACACATTGAGGACAATGTCAATCTCAAGTGTGGGGATGGAGAAAATTAGGAAATTCTGATTTTTTTTGCCTTTAAGTGGACTTAATCATGTTTGAAAACCAAAATTTTCAAAGTAAATCATCAACGGATTCCAAACCAAAACACATGTTTAGGTCCTTAGTCATGGTCATATTCCTTTTGGTTGTAGTAAAAAGTGTAATTCTGGGAAATTAAAGAAAATAGAAATGCCTAGCTATAGCTTACAAGATTTTGGTAAAATAAATGCATGCTTCACATTGATAACATTTTTCCCCTACTTGGTGAGATTTTGAGCCTACTTAAAAAAGTCATTATCATATACATATATGTTTTATTTGTTTGAGAGTAGCCAAATTTGTGTGATTTGATATACGCCAAGGCCATGGACTAGACATTCGCACATATATGATAAAGGAAATTTAGGACCACATTTTTGTTTTAACACCCTTATTTATGTTTACCAACTTACCCACTAACCAACCATTACTAGCCAAATTTGAACCTTTTCCCATTCGTTTCTCAACCCATATCATTATCCAAGTTAAACCTTAATCCCGTTGAAAACCGTTAAAAAAGAGATCCATTTGTATATAGTTGTTGCGAAAAAAAAGGAGAGAGAGAAAAAAAAAAGAAAAAAAAAGCCAACAAACTGGTCTAACGACCGCAATCAAGGCTGAAAAAAAAAAAGAAAATGTAAAAAAAATGAATAAGTTAGATATGGTCAAACTTACCAATATCTTTTAGTTATTTGTTTAATTAAAAAAAACTAAAGATTCTTTAACGGTTTTGTGTTCACCATTTTGAAACCGAGAGTAGTAAATAATTGTGAGGCATGTTTTGCATGAGTATAAAAATCAAAGCACGTTAGGTGTTGTTGGGCGTTTCCTTATTTTAAAAAGACTTTCATTTTTAATTTGCTAGAAAATAACCAATAAACTATGATTAAATTGTGAATGGGGTATGACTCTAGACCTTCACTAGTGATTGGTAAATACTTTGTGAAGTGTATTTGTTAAATAATGGTTGGACAATATCGAAAGAGTTTGCTTGAGGGTAAGTAAAACATAAGTGTGGGGATGTGATTGTTGCATTTTAGGTATAATCTATTGTCTTGTAATTATAAATAAAATGCATCGATATTGTTACAAAAGATTCTACTTTGATCAGTTTTTGTTATTTTGTAGCATGTAAAGAAAACGAGTTAAAAAGATAAATTTATACTAAATAATTAATAAATGCAATAAAGTTTGAATTAAAAGAAATTGGTTGAACAAAGCACTAATGATAGATTAGTAAGAAGAATAATTTGTGATGAGTTTTAAAGATTATTAAATGTGTTTAATGGTGTCATTAAAACAAATGTCTCAATGTTCTTTTTAGGGATGGCATGATGGCAGCAACATGAAGATTTCAAACTTAATCGACAACTGAATTGTGGGATGGGCTTTAATCTTAATGGGTTGATACCATTCAATAATCGATGAGTAATAATAGATAAAAGTTTTCATTTTGAGAAGAATGTAAAAAGTGAGGGGGCCCATTGGTGGACAACAGCTTTCTTAGCTGATGACATTCGACAAAAACAAGAAAACGAAAAAAAAAATTTTGGAGAGGAGGCACTATATGGTTACGGGAGGGGGACGCAAGGCAACAGTCCTTTTGTGGCTGCACGGAGATCGAGGAACACAAGATTTTGGGGTTGTGTTTTTGCGAGACGCGATGAGTTCGCGAGGCTAATCTCTGGGTTTCACCCCGGTATAGATTTTTGTAAGATTTTCTAGGGTTTAGACATTTGTATTTGATTTGATATCGTGAAAAGTTGTTTAGTATTTGAAACCTTTGATAATTGTCTTGCATTTGTTTCGAAATCGTAAATTGTGAGTGATGATAAAATTTGACTTGCGAAATGGTTATGTTCAATTATGCCTTATCTTAGGTTAGGATTTATATGTTCTTGGTAAAGAAGTGCACTGCGCTTTGTTCCTATAACGTTGATAGCTTTTGGCATCTAAGCCACGTGACACTAAATTCGTTAATCACTATATGCAACTGAATCAAGTTAAAACATGTAGGAACCCTAGGTCTTACAATCATCGAACCAGGTGTGGAACTTGTTTCTAAATTATTGTTTTCAACCACTTGGTTAAATTTTGCAATCCTAATTAACAAACCATTGTCTTAGATAATAGCAATTTGTCGGTTCACTTCGACACCTTTTTCAACCAAACAAACAAACCAAGAAAATTAGCAAGCTTCATAAGTATTTTATACACTTATTTGTAAATAGTTTAGAAAATCGAACAATTATTGTGATACTGACCACATGCTCTTCATGGATACGATACTCGACTTACCCTAGCTATCTAGGTTAATTGGGTTTTTAACTGATCCAGACGACACGGTCTGTCAGGCGACAACATCGTCACTTTTGAGATCGATAGAGCCATGCAACACCCTAGTGGTAAAGATGATGATAGTGGTCCGTGTCATTCCGTTTACTTTCTAGATTCCTACATCTCGTGCGTTGATCATCGTCTAGGTTACATTAGTGGAGCCGATCTAGTTAGAGAGGGAGTAATTGAGGAGGAGTTCGATGATGAGGGTGAGGAGTAGGATCCGGATTGGATTCCCGGAACATTAGAACTTTGTGAGGTTAAGGAGGAGAGCGAGAGTAAACCTATAGAAACTTCTTCCTTAGAGCTTAAGGTTCTTCCTTCACATCTATAGTATGCTTTCTTAGGAGAAAATTCGAGCTTACCCGTCATTATTTCTTCCAAATTGGCGGAGGAGGAAAAAGCGAAGTTAATTGGGTGCTAAGGGGGAACAAAGAGGTTATTGCATGGAGGTTGTCCAACATAAAGAGGATTAGCCCCACTTTTTGCACACACCAGATTCTTATGGAGGATGAATATAAGCCGGTGGTGCAACCCCAAAGACGCCTCAATCCCAACATGCAAGAGGTAGTTAGGAAAGAGGTGTTACAGTTGATGGGGGCCGATTTGATATACCTAATTTCCGATTCTTCTTGGGTAAGTCCTACTCAAGCCATCCCTAAGAAGGGTGGGATGACTGTTGTCGTAAATGAGAAAAATGAACTTATCCCTTCTCGCGCGGTCACCGGTTGCCGTGTGTGTATTGATTACCGCAAGCTCAATGACGCCACACGGAAAGATCACTTTCCACTCCCATTCATTGACCAAATGCTAGAGCGTCTCGCGGGGAAACAATTCTATTGTTTCCTTGATGGTTTTTCTGGCTACTTCCAAATCCCTATCACACCCGAGGACCAAGAGAAGACGACATGTACATGTCCATATGGCACAAACGCGTACCGATGCATGCCTTTTGGATTATATAACGCTCCGGCTACTTTTCAACGGTGTATGATTGCCATCTTCCAAGACATGATTGAGAGTTCGATGGAGGTCTTTATGGATGATTTTTCGGTCTATGGAAATTCTTTCGATTAGTGTTTAGGTAATCTTGAGAGGATGATGAAGAGTTGTGTTGGGACGAAGTTAATGCTTAATTGGGAGAAGTGTCACTTCATGGTGACGAAGGGGATTGTATTAGGTCATAAGATTTCTAAAGCTGGCATAGAGGTTGATAGGGCTAAGATAGATACGATTAGCAGGCTTCCCCCACCAACTAGTGTGAAATCAATCTGAAGTTTTCTGGTCATGCGGGCTTCTATAGGCGTTTCGTTAGAGATTTTTACAAAATCACGCGCTCCATGACTCGACTCTTAGAGAAGGACGTTCCTTTTGTCTTTGAGAAGGAGTGTCTTCAAGCGTTTGAATTCCTTAAAGAGAAACTTGTGAGTGCATCCATTCTTATATGGCCCGATTGGAGCTTGGCTTTTGAGCTCATGTGGGACGCCAGTGACTACGCGGTTGGGGTGGTTTTGGGTCAAAGACGGGAGAACCACTTTCACTCGATCTACTATGCGAGTAAAACCCTCAACGACGCCCAAGAGAACTACACCACCACCGAGAAGGAACTTCTAGCCGTAGTTTTTGCATTCGATAGGTTCTGTTCTTACCTTGTGCTTTCACAGACCATAGTGTTCACCGATCATCCCTCTTTGCGTTACCTCTTCCAAGAGAAGGACGCTAAGCCTCGTCTCATACGATGGATTCTCCTTCTTTCCGAGTGTGACATAGAGATTAGGGATTAGAAAGGAGCGGAGAACGTCGCGGTGGACCATCTTTCACGATTAGAGGATCCGAATAGGGAGGAGATTCGTGAGGAGGCGATAGGAGATACATTCCCTCACGAGTTCATTGATTTTGTTGCGGCAGAGAAAGAGGGTTTGCCATGGTTTAGTGATTTGGCAAATTACCTTGCAAACGGGTATGTGATGAAGGATATGAGTGCCCAACAAAAGAGAAAGTTGTATAGGGATGCGAGGAAGTACTTATGGGATGACCCATACCTCTTTATGATAGGAGGAGATCGCATACTTAGGAGATGTGTCACGAAAGAAGAGGGTTTAGACATTTTAGGCACGTCCATGAGGGTTGACGGGAGGACATCACAGTGCACATACTACCACACAAAAAGTCTTTGATTGCGGTTTCTTTTGGCCTACGGTAGTTGAGGATGCTATAGAGTTCGTTAGGAAGTGCGATGCATGCCAACATACCGGCAATATCTCATCCAAGGAAGAGATGCCCCAAACCCAATTCAAGTTCTCGAAATTTTTGATGTGTGGGGATCGACTTCATTGGACTTCCCCCCTCTAGTGGGAATAGGTACATCCTTGTGGCAATCGATTACGTCTCTAAGTGGGTGGAAGCTCAAGCTTTGCCTATGAATGATGCCCGGGTCGTGGTGAGATTCCTAAAGAAGTTGTTCACACCGTTTCGGTATACCTAAAACCATTATTAGTGACTGAGAATCGCATTTTTGCAATGCCGTGATGGAGAAGGCATTAGAGCGTTATGGAGTTACACACTGTTAGTCTACCGTTTACCATCCACAAACAAACGGTCAAGTTGAAAATGAGAATTGAGGTGTGAAGAGGATCCTAGAAAAAAACGGTAGGAAAAGTCGCAAGGATAGGTCGGAAAAGCTTGATGATGATGCATTGTGGGCATTTCATACCGGTTGTAAAACACCTTTAGTGACCACTCAGTTCATGATTGTTTATGGCAAAGCGTGCCATCTCCCGGTAGAATTGGAGCACCGAGCGCTTTGGGCTCTTAAAACCGTAAATTTAGATCTTACCGAAGCAGCTAGGAAAAGGTTCTTCCAAATTCACGAGTTGGAAGCTCTTATAGATGCGGCATATGAACGTTCGTGGAGTATCAAAGAGAAAACGAAAGTGTTGCATGATAGGAGGTTAAAAGGGTTGAAAGAGTTTAAAACCGGGATAAAGTGCTTCTTTACAATTCAAGGTTCAAGTTGTTTCCCGGTAAATTGAAATCCAAATGGACGGGGCCGTACGTTCTAAAGGAGGTAATTCCGTATGGTACAATCGAGTTATTTAACGAAGCTGAGGAATGCTCATGGAAGGTGAATGGCCATAGTTTGAAGCATTACTTAGGAGTGCCAATCGATAACACCGAGAAGGAAGAGACTCCTCTCGAGGATGTTCCAAACACCATCGTTTAGAGTCTTGAGGGAAACCTCAAGTGTAGAGTATGTACCGGTTGTATTTTCGTTTATTTTTTATTATTTTTCATAGCTAACGGTTGTTTTTGGTCGAGTGTCGGTCTTTGTTTTCGTATTTTGAGTCTTTTGCAGGAATTCATAACCGAGGATGTTCAAGGATTGACGGGAAAACGTAGTTCCAGGTAAGTTCCAGTGTTAGAAAATATTTGGGATTGGTTTTTGGGAGGTTTTGGTGAATTGCAAAATTTTTCTATGGCATAAACCTCACAAATCAACGAAACTCACTGTAAATATGGTCTTCTGGCGGGGCGCGAGAGACTAAGGTCTCTCCTGTCGCGGACCACCAGAGACAAATATTCGCTGACATCATAAACATGGTCGCGGGGCGCGAGAGACCAAGGTCTCCGCTCGCGGCCCGCGAGAAGACCCCTCTGCAGCCCCACTCGTTTTTACCCCAAATTTTGCCATTTTTGACCTAATTCTTCTAACTTCTAGCCGCCGACCACCCTTTACCACCACCATATATCGTCGTAAACCACTGGTTTTTCACTTCTATCTGCACCCCCACTTCACCACTTCCATTATCCATCCAATTTCGCCATCAATCTTCCACCTTTCACCATACGCAATTTCAAGGGGATTTCAAGCTTGCTACCATTTTTCTTAGTTCTCTTGTCTAAATTGACTCTCAGGTATGTTTTCCTTGCAATGTTTGTACTTTGAGTCATAGCTTTTCTGTTTTCCTCTAGTTTAGTTGCATGTTTAGGTGTCGGGTCATGTTAGGTCCAGTTTTGGGTTTAATATGTTTATGGTTGAGGTTGCAGATGGGATGGTTTGGGGTTTTAACGCTGATTACAGGTTGCGGAAGGGTTGGTTTGGGTAGTGTTGGTTGGGTTTTGCGGTTGGTTTGGTTTGGGAATTGTTCAACGTTGAGTGTAGGGATACTGGTTAGTGATTTTTGCAACAAATATGAGATCTTTAACATGGTTTTGACTCATTTCCACTGGTGATACATAAAGTTTCTAACTTTATTTTATTCGGAACTCAATGTCGGTTTGTTTTTGGAACTTGGGATTTAATTGCGGACAACTAAAGTGCCAAGAGAGGGTAGTGTACATTGAGTCTTGTACTTTGAGTCGTTCCTTTATGTTAGTTTTTGGTCTTGGGTTTACTTATATGATCGTACAGGTACAAAACACTTCGCCCGTACTCAATCTTCATTCGGGCGAGGTCGTTTATAACTTATGCTTAAGTAAACAATAACCCAATTTTCATTTTCCTTTATTTTCGGTTTCAACCACGAATGGAATGCTATACGGTTGTTCCAACTTTTCAAAAATTTATAAAAATACAAAAAAATTGAAAAATTAAAAATACCAAAAATAGTTGTGATTTCTAATCCTCCGCTAATTTTTCTGCTTGCTTTGCTTTGTCTATATGTTTGTTTTGGCAGTATGTCAGGTGAAGTCTCATCGAGCAGGGCATGAAAGAAAAGGAGAGGTCCACCCGCTCGACCACAGGGAGACCCGGCAGAAGCTCAACCTTTGCCACCGGATTTTGGTAGAAGGAAGGTATTTTATAGAGGAGAGGGTGTTCCGCATGGGCAGAGCACGAGGCTACATGATAGCCTGTTGCTACAGTTTGACTGGGATTCGGGAGAGTATGAGTGGTTGTATAGCTTGATATCAGTTGATTTGTTACCATATAGGAGGACAAATTGGAACATGTTGGACCAGCTGGGTCAGAGGTAGAGAGTTGAGCAGTTGTTAGGTAATAAGTTTAGGAGGGTGCTTGGTTCTGACGCTAGGCAGTACAGGAGATTACCTTAGAGTTCCATTCCACTTTTGATTATAAGTAGGGGAATTTTCTTGAGGGGGATGTTGTTTTCTTTTCTCTAGGTAGGCAAACGTATGAGATGACTATACCACAGTTTGCGATTGCTACGAAGTTTTATACACCAAATGAGGTACATTCGCCTGAGTTTGTGTCGAGTTGGAGGGGAGTGTTTAAGAAGAGGCATCCACAGCGTTCAGTCGGATGAGTTGGTTAGGTTTTGGGGCACGATTTCGACAACACCATACTCGAACACATGGTTGCGAGTGATATCATTGATCCGGTCTACAGGTTTATCCACAAGATCTTGGCAGCCACGTTAGTTGGAAGAGGACAGTGGGATAACAAGGTTAATTAGGTTAGCCTTTTATATCTGATGTGTATAGTGGAACAACGACCTGCCAATTTGGCGTCTATTTTCGCATGGTCGATGAGGAGATTATGGAGAGGAGGTTCAGGTGCTCGAGTTTATTGTGGGTCGTATGTGACGTGGTTGGCTGAGAGTCTGGGGGTGTTTACACGCTACCTAAGGGAGAAGATAAGAGAGGGGTCGGCGCCATGTTTTATGAACGTGAGATATCTTCAGGCTGCAGGGATTTTGTCATACACTGAGCCGATCACATGGGAGCCCATTCGCCAGGGTCCACAGGCTCAGCCTCCGTCAGGTTCTGATGCTGCATCATCTATGCAGTTCGCCATACCCACCGTTATCAGAGGCATGTGACTCGTCAGGAGATACCGGCTAGGCAGTATCCACTGAGACAGCCCCGACTTGACCCGCTTATGTTGGCTTCGCTGTATGACCCGCATGGATCTGGGTTTTAGTATAATGGATTATCGGCATGATAGGCAGGATGGAATGATTAGGTATATGATGGGACGGATGAATATGGATGTCCCAGATTTCTTCCAGCCGAATGTTGACCCGGTTCAGATTCCGATGCCGGGGTATTATGAGCCTAGTGGTACAGGTGGTTCGGGTATGGTGTGCAGAGTTCTGGTGGCATGGAGGGTGTGCAACATTATCAGGAGGAAGAGGAAGATGATTAGTGTGGGGATGGCAGCAATTGGAGCTTGATGCAATATCTTGATGTTTTATTTTCTTTTTATGCTGTTTTTATCTTAATCCTGTTTGTACCCCTAATTTGGATACTTGGGTTTGGGGTTGGTTGGTTTGTTAGGTTGTGGTTGATGTTTCAGACACTTTTATCTATCGTTATGTTATGCTTTGGTATGTTTAATTTTTATCTGATAGGTATGGTGTTGGTTTTGCCGCTTCCGTTCGCGTGTCAGAGTTAGGAATTGTTTGTTGAGCATGTTCGGATTGGAGGGCATATGTGGAATTGACTGGCACATTGACAGCCTCGCATATTCAGCTGAGTCGTTTCACTTGTATATTTTGTAAATTTCATATAGTTTTTTCGTTTTTATTTTTGGTTTAAGTAGTTTGTTTGAGTTGTATTCTCATTCTTGCATTAGGGACATTTCAATATTTAAGTGTCGTGATAGGATACGTAGTTTAGTGGTTAATTTAGTCGTAGTTTAATTTTTTTTGAAAAATAAAAAAAATTAAAAAATTAAAAAATTCATAAAACATTAGAAAATTAGAAAATGTCTTTTAAATAAGAAGTTTGCAAAATAAAAACGGAAAAGGATAGAAAATATAGGTTTTTGTTCGGGTTCAAATAATAATAATATGAGTTAATATAGATTGAGCTTGTGTCTAGTTTGGGATATGAGGGTAGGCTCGATTCGGTTCTAGGTTCCTTTGATCTTAAAATACCTTAATTGTCGGTTTACTAGTGGGTGCTCATCTAGGAAAATTGGGAAGTCCAAACCGCCAATAATAGTATAAAGATTGTTGTTATAAGCCAAAATTTGTAGAATTTTTAGTCATGAAAAAATAGAATAAGTGAGTTAGATTGAAAAAGTAGACCAGGACTATGTAATCTTCATTCGGGATGGTGACTCTGATTTAGATTGCCTCTAGGGTGGTTGAATGAAAAAATTGCAAAATTTACCGACGCCTACGTTGTCGCTCTCGGGATGGTGACTCTGGTTGAGACAGCCTCTGGGTTAGGTGAAGCAAAAGTCTAATGCTCAAGAAAAGAAAAAAAAGAAAGAAAAAAATTAGTTGAGTTTAGCTTCTTTTGGTTTTGGTATAAAACGGTTAGGAAATGGGTTAAGTAACTCGTTCCTTTTGTTCTATAAGCTTGAGGCAGGATTAGGTGTACTGTGGCTTCTAGTGTGAGACCCTAGGTAGATTGGCCGAACTTGAACTAAATTACATGATAAGGACTTAGAATCGGGTTTGGGTTTAAAGGGACAAGTATACTTGCAATCCCGGCTAATACAAGTTTCGATGTTAATAAGTAATTTAGCTTTTGGCCCGAATATTTATCTGTCTCTGATTCCGTTTGCATAGATTCTTTTTCGAGGACGAAAAAATAGCAAGTGTGGGGATATTTGATGTATTGCAAAATACATCTATTTATCGTGTATACTTTGTATAGTTTTCGTTAGTGTTAGTTTCGTTTTTATTAGAATATGCTACTTCTGATCCAATTGCGTTTTACAGGTCTTTGATGATAGAAACAGTGGAAAAGTGCAAGAAACGAAGGAAAATGAGCAGACATCAAGTTCTGGAACGTTTTGAAAGCCTTGGGAGTTGAAACGCATCAAAAAACATTATCGGATGCCCTCTGGCTGGTCGCGAAAGGATAATCAGATGCCTCTCGCGGGTGGCGAGAAGCGATTTAAGTTTGCCGGATTTCTACACGGTGGCGAGCCGCGACCCGCATCCCCTATCCCTCTCGCGCCCCGCGAGAGGGTTGTTTTTATAGAAAAATTCGTATCTGGCAAGGGTTTTCAAGTGCTCGGAGCTACCGGTTGAAGACTTGAAGATTAGGGAATCATTCGTGTTGCAATCTTGTTGCTCGGGTGTCTTTACTTTCGTCTCTTTCTTTGACTATGTATCGTTTTCTTGAAAATACTTTTTTTTGATGTTTTCTATCACTTTGATTGGCCAAATTTCATGTCCTACCTAGACGGTGAATGCTTTGCTTAAGTTTTGTTTTTTTATAATGGATAGTTAATATATATGGATTGTTTATGTATTGTAGGCGACTTGATTATTGATTATATGTGTTTGCATGCTTAATATTGTTTGAGAGTTGTTTATTTCTTCGCACAATTCTTGGTGACGGTCGTTATCACATAGGTTTTAGATTTTAGTGAGTGTCTATATCACATAATAAATCTTTAATTTTTAGGGTTGAATTATATAATAGATTTAGAAGTAATATTCAGTAATCAAATAAGTTAAGTGTTCTTCTAATTCTCAATAGCTGTGAGGTGCGAGATTATTGTTAGGTCTAAGTCATTAAACCATAAGGTAGGAGCTCCGTACGGAGTGAACCTGTTGGCTACTGTCTAACAAGTCTAATTGAGAAACCAAGTTAACCCTTGATTTAGGTCCTGTGAGGGAGTGAATCTTGTAGGGTACTTTCGTAAACCCATTAGGTGTCCTGTGAGGGAGTCTAATCAACTCGTGTTCATAACAGCCTCTAGAGTGCCTAGAGTGCTCTTGAGAAGGGTTAGGAGTCTTATTCGGTAATTCGAAAGGTTTAGATTTCTAAGATCCCGGTTCCATAATAATTAATATTCCAATAAAATCCGTTACTAAAAGCAAACCGGGATCCCGGTCTAGGTAGTGTGTTCACCATCTGAGTTAAAGTCCAAAGTAATTCGTTTTAGTTAATTTAGTTATTTAATTTAGTTAATTTAATTGCATTCGTAGGATTTTTAGTAAAACCCCCAATCAAATAAACAAATAGTTATGTCCGAGTCAGTCCTAGTCTAGATAGAGTCTCGTGGGTTCGATATCCGGACTTGCATTAGCTATACTAGAGTCGACCGGTATACTTGCCTGGTAGTAGTTTAGTGTGTCTTAGTGAGTCTAGAGTATTACTTAGAGTCTAGAATTAGGTTAATTTTGTTACTTTTATTAAACTACTTTTTAGCAAATCAATAACAAGTTTCTAAAAATAGGAATACGAGTTACACTTTCTAAATAAGAGGCGTACAAAAATGCGAAGCGTTACACTAAGGCTAACTTTTGTTAAAATTTCAATTAAGTTTTAATATAATGACAAAAATACCCTTATATAATGTAAGGGACCAGTTATGTAACATATGTACTATTAGTAGGAGGGACTATTTATGTAACACCTTTTTTATTCGTTTCTTTCTGCATCTTCTAAATGAATAATATATAATTCAACTATTTTGACTTCTTTATCTCCTATTCTAATATACTAAGATGACCCAAACTTGCAAAGGCAGCTACATACTTTTGATTTAGCCGATTAACTCACTGTGTATAAACACAAACAAACATGCATAAATTAGTTATACGGTATCTTTTTAACACCTCAGCTGTCATGAGATGGATGTTGCAGACAAGCTTGAGGCCGTCGTGGCAGGTTGTCAGGGCAGCATGCGGTTGGTTGCAAGTGGCTTGCGGGCAGCCAGCGAGAGGCTCCGAGTTTCAGCAGTGGAGTGCGGGTGTCTTAAAGAGTTCAAGGTCAAAGGTCAAGTCTCTTTTATATGAAACGTACAGCACACACACATAAACATCATTTTCTTTTTCTCAATTTCTTTTATTATTTTATGTATAATATTATAACTTCAACGTGAATATATGAACCAGTATAATCATTATAGTACTAAAAAAAAATTAAACAAAATGATGTATTTTTTATTACTAGTATCATGACTGTTATCATTATATATATCCCTACTTTCTACATACATTTTTGTTATTATATTAAAACTTAACTTAAAATTTAACAAAGGGTAGCCGTAGTACCTCAAGTTGTTACAAAATCAAAAGTTAAACTCTCATAATGTAAACAAACTATTAATACCTGACCTTTTTACTTTTTATAAACAACAGGGACTAAGATTGCGGGGTGTGGGTTGCCCTTCAACGCCAGCTTTCCCACCCCGGGTTTGCGTTGGGCATGGCGTTGCCCCTCTGGCGTGGGTATTCCGCCTGGCGTGAGGCAGGGTGAATTGGTTGGTCTAATATGGCTGGCTTTGGTTGGCTACTTTAGGCTAGGGATGGCAATGGGTCGGGTTTAGGACGGGTTTAGGTAATCCCAAACCCATACCCGGTTAGATAAGCTTGTCCCAAACCCGTCTCAAAACCCGTCGGGTTTCTAGCGGGTAAATACCCATCGGGTATCGGGTATACCCGCGAGTTTCGGGTTAACCTGTTAATTAAAAAAAAATTACCTGTTGAGTATATCCGACCCAAAACTCATTGTGTGTCTATCGGGTAACTACTAGTCAGTTACATTTAATAGTATCACTATAGAAATATATTAAATAACCACAGTGTATATGAAATAAAATATTTATATGTAAAAAAAATATGAATGTATCATATATATACATATTTAAAATATATAAGAAAATATGTCGGGTATACAATCGGGTAAACGTGTACACTTTATCGGGTAATCGGGTCGGGTAAATGGGTACATTACCAAATCCCAAACCCGTGAAAAAAATCCATACTAGTCCCAAACCCGATTATCCGACCCCAAACCCATCCCAAATGTGTCGGGTTTCGGGTTTACCCGTCGGGTTCGGGTTCAATTGCCATCCCTACTTTAGACTGGCCATGCCAAGCTAGCCACGCCCCTCCACGCCCCACTTTTTTGAGTTGGCCTGGTGGAGCCCATCTCCGCCAGGTGTCGTGCAAAGCCCCAACCCAAGCCCCCCACCCCCCAGTGTTTATTTATATAATAACTAGTGAGTCATCAAGTGGCTCGTGCCTGTTTTGGTGCGTGATGAACACGTGATTAAATGAAATCAGAAGTAACAAGAAGTTATGCCATATATTATTTTGTGTTTAAAAGCTAAGGTGTGCACGTTAATTAATTTGTTTAAAACGCAAATTTCTATTTAACATTTTAATTACAGTTAATACATGTTTGGCTCTACAGCTAACTACCATAACTGTATACAGAGTTTTACAAACGATGCTCGTATGCCACAGCTTCGGGCCTTCGGCCAACTCTAGCATCCACCGGTATCCAGAACTATCAGAAACAAAAATCAAGTTTTAGACTTAAGATTCAAGATATGGGCTGGTGGTAACAAGGGAAAACATGTCATTTCTTCTTATAAACAGGTCGTTTATAGATTATTATTATTGCTGTTCTTGTAAAAGCAATCAAAACATTCGAAAAAAGCGATTTAGGAGGCTGACAGATATACTTTGGGATGTTCAAAGAGCATTCAGTTTGACCTGTTTGAGATAAAATACTACTAGAATCAACTCGTTTATAAGTAAACAGGTCTGATGTTCATCAAGGAAATGTTTAATAATTGAATACGTGTGTTTTCCCAGGGTCAAGAAAAAAGTTGGGACTTACTTTTGGGACCATGTGCGTAGCAATGCAACACCTCAATGAATTGGGTTCTGGCCCGTTGGTTGGTATGCTAAGATTGTGACTCGGTCCAGGCGGGTTTGGCATTGACAAGAGGCCGTAGAGCCTTCACAACAATGGTCATATTTGGCCGGAAATCTGCCTCGTATTGGATACAAAGTGCAGCAACTGCTGCCAACTGAAATGTAAGGAGATGATAACCAACAATAGTTTAGTATTAATAGTGGATAAGGCAAACTTAATGCACTTTATTTACGTAAAGGTCGATTTGGGTTTTCGGGTCAACTCAAAACCGAACTAAAACAAAATTAACCCGTTTTTGGTCATTATCTTTATAAATGGGTCGTGTTCGGTTGACCTGTTTAACGCATCCAATAAAGTGTGTTGACCCACTAAACCGTTTACAACCCGTTTAACCCATTTACAACCTTCCCAGCCGTTTAACACTTTTGCAGCTTATGTACGACCTGCCAACCCGTTTAAACAGATCATGCTCAGGTTACAAATTTTAATTGTGTCTGAATTAGGGTTGATGTCTTTAAATCTAATAATTATATGGGTCATGTCCACGACCATCCAATCCAAAACGATTTAACAACCCTCCCTATGTATATTTTGGTTCAGACCACAAACAAAAAATGTCATACCTCAACTTCAACTCCATTCGTACATATTGGTTTGCTATGTTCTAACAAACAAAAATCATTTTTCGTATTTTTATAAGATACAAAACGTTTCAACCCACCCTGCGCATCTTGTCACCTTTAGTAGTGTGTATCATCTCTATGAGAGTATGAATGTGTACATGTGTAACAGTTGAGAATTTAATTTGAAGAGAGAGTAATATGAAGTAGACCTTAGCAACTGCCTTTGGGGGGTAATCATTGTTTAACTTTGGATCAACACATTGCTTTACCTTATCTTCACTTAATCTTGGGGTTGCCTGAAACAACCACCACAAAATGAACACTTATTATGAGCATTCATATTATCTTATATTGATTAAGTATTTTGCATTTCTTAACCTCAAGATAATTTTAGTGTTTAATTTGACTCATAGTTCGATAAAAAAATGTTTCATTATTTGTTATAATTCCTAAAACATACTTCATCGAAACAAAGTAAAAGAATTATTGTGGATTTTAGTTGTACCACCACATTCTCTTAGAGGTGGCAATTTGGACCCATACAAATGTGGCGGTTTGGGCTATGTTTATCTCTGGTTAACAAAGGTTAACCTAAAAGATATAACTAAAAAGAAAACTTGTCAAAAGGGTTGAAACTTGAAAGTCATCTGAGACGTATTTAAATGCGTAAAGCCCTATTAATTACTTTAATACAAAAAAATAGATTATTTTAATGATAATTAAACATATATTTTACATATTAGTTATCTAAAAATTTTAAAATATAAAGTGAAGCCTACTGGTGGCTCCATTTTGACCGTTTAGCGAACCCACCATTTTGCACCTAGTCCAAAAAAGATATTGCAACTTGCATGAGATGTCACACAAAAAGAAGAAGAAAAAAACCACAATTTTGATGTAAATGAGAGGGTGTTAAAAGGATTACTAGTAGCAAGACACACCCAAGTGACAAGACTCTGTTCTCCTTTGGGCAATGTATGATCCACCGGTTTCCTTCCAGTTAAAAGTTCTAATAGGACAACCCCTAAACTGTAAACATCACTCTTTTGGCTTACTTGCCCTGTCATCGCATACCTAATTCAAAACCATTGAAACATTTTAGTAAAACATTTAAAAAACTATATACAAAACTTGTAATAATAATTAGCGCATTAATTAATCATAGACTGAATGAAATTTTAATGAAAAAAATGTTTGTGTCGACCCTCTCTAGGACCCATTTCAATTCAAACCTATGTGACATAGTGACATGTTACCCAACCCACCCAATGCAAGCCGACCCTAAGCTTGAGCTTGACTCATTTTATTTACAAGAGCTTGTTTCAAGCTTTATGTCTTAAGCTTAGCTCATGATCGACTCTTTATTATTTATTAAATATTTAATTGATTTATTTATATACATATCTATATATAATATAATAATAGTATTATGTAGCTATATATCTATTATAGAAATTAAAAATTATTATGTTTATTCTAATAATAGGCCCCATTAGCCTACTCAAGCACATGAGTTTCCATTAAGTCTTAAGTTGGCTCGTTTTGAGTTTTTGGCTAACCAGTCTCGAACATGTCACAAGCGTCTGAGCTCATTTACACCCCTACCAAAGGGTTCTGTTTCTACACATACTAAACCATGTCCTGTTTGACCCGTCAACTCTAGGGAAAATGATAGCAGGACTCACTCTGGAGCATGGTAGCCAAATGTTCCCAAAACTCTTGTTGAATGCAAGTGAGCTGCAGTGTCTGAAGGATTGCTCAAGTTGAAATCACCTATTTTGGATTGGCAATCATTGAACAGTAGGACATTGCTCGACCGAATATCACGATGAACAATAGGTGGTTGAACCTTTTCATGTAAATACTCTAGACCCCTTGCTGCACCATAAGCAATTTTAGCTCGTTGGGCCCATGTGATAGGCGGGCCAGGGGCAGCCCCTTCTACACCCTTTTTACCGTGTAATACATCATGCAAAGAACCCATGGGTGCATACTCGTATACCAAGAGTCGGTTGTTTTCCTCCAAGCAATAACCGAGCAATTCAACAATATGTTCATTTTTAAGTCTTGAAACTACTGATAACTGCATACATCAACAACGACATGAATCTGTCTTGTTACTTGAAATGACAAAAAACTTATTGCAAACATAAGTTCCTCCGAAAGCAGTTTGCGGATGCGCTTTATGAACCTAATTAATAATTTATAAAAAAATTTGACAAATAGTTTTTAAAAGATTTAACTGATAAACAAGTGATTTTTTTTCATATTTAAAATTCTAATATTTCAGCAAGATATATGTCCATTTTGGTTGTTTTTCACTAGATTTCTTATACAATCAAAGTTTGGCAAACACTAAAACAACTCATTATTACAACACTACCTCATTCAGCATGGTTACCAGATATGGTTGGTTATCTGAGCGCAATTATTCAATATCGCATAATCAATTTCAAAACGCACTTCCAACCTCTTTATTCATTATCACTTGATTAGTTATCTAATAATGATCATTCAATATCACAAATATTATTTTGTCATTGCTTATGAACAAAAATACCAAAACTCTCACCTGGTTTGTAAATTCAGTGTCGGGCTCTGGTGAAGTGCCGGTGTCCAACTTCTTTATTATTGCTTCTTGCTCATCACTTGGCTTTGCATAGTAAACTTGACAGTAAGAACCATCTCCAATCAAAGCACGTGAACCGAAATTACCAGTCATCTTCTTCAAATCAGCCAATGGTAATTTTGGTGCTTCAATTGGTAACGCTTTTGCAGGAGCCCCGGTTCTAACTGCTGAACTGCTCCTCGGGTCTCCTATGGTACCACCTAGAACAAACATTAAAGTGATGCTGCGCAGTAATTACATGTTAATAATCAAAACTATGACCAGTTAACCGATAATAATTCGAACAATCTGACCAATGACACTCCTAACTTCAATTACAGTCCCATTCCAACGAATTACTAACTCCCTTTGGCCATGTGGTGCTTGTGAAGATTGAAATGCCATTAAAGTTACATACATATTGACTTACACGTCATCAGGGGCAGACAGGCTTACTTCTCCTTTAGGCGTATCATTAGTCAAATTGACAGTATGGATTATTATGGACCAATAAGTCATAGTTTGGATTATTAAAATCCAATTTACCTTTCAAATAAAGATAAACAAACATGTTTTACGTGATAACTTTATAAATGATTCTTACCTCCTCCTCCTCCTCCGACATTCGTGGGTCCTCGTGGTGGTGCGGTTTTAGCTTTATTTGAGGTTGTATCTTGATTGGAGTCCTCTTTCTCACCTCTACAACATGAGAACATTATAGAAATGTGGGCATACTAATCCAACAACTATCCTTAATTTTCACAAACAATGTTCATTTGCCTATGATTTACACAAGATAATTCCTGCATTCTCGAAAATCCAGACATAAAATCTTGATCAAAGAGGGTGATGTGCATAACCATTAACCAAATTGGAACATGTCGAATGTACATACGTGAAATCGACAGATAAACATTAGAAATTACCTGATTATTGTAAAGTTGTTGCCCACAACCAACTAGAAGATATCCAAAAGTGAATCAGGGATGAATAGGAAGGAAGAACACATAAGGGATTGAGCTTAGTGGAATGATTTGGGATTTTTTTGGATTCTTCCTTCCCAATGAGAAATTATGAAGATCAACCTGGTTGGAAGGGAAATCAATTTTCTGTTTTAGTTTGTTTGAAAGTTTATTTTTGAACTTTTAGCATATTTTTTTAATCTTATTTTTAAATACAAAATTGTATTAGAAATCCAACATTAATTTCCTTTTTTACATAGTCGTTGATGACATTTTATAACCTAGAACGCAGTATTAGTTTTCTAAAGACATCAAATAAAAAGTATCTTAATCTCTAAGTTGTAACACCTGTTTTTTGAAAACTCCATACAACGTTAACGCGGAAAATATGTAACACCCGTGTTTCCAAAAACTCGATAAAATCACTTTCAACGGATTAAGTCCCAATTTGTTTCTCAAATCAAAAACATAGGAGCATTCACATAGGTATTTCTAGGAGAAGTTTTTAGGTGTTTTCATTACATCACCATGCTTTTGTTATTGTGATGTTGATCAGTTAGGAGAAGTTTTTAGGTGTTTTCGTTACATCACCATGCTTTTGTTATTGTGATGTTGATCTCTGTTTAAACATAATGGAAAACATAAATAAAATACTCGTGACAGCAGGCAGGACAACAGAGAATCCAGTCAGAGACGCAGCCATGGAGTTCGACATACTTGTCAGGATGATCTCGTTCATCCGTAGGGTGTAAGTTAATGATGGTGATGACCGAATTCAATGGTAGAATTCGGATGGAGAGAGAGATGTAGAGGGGGGCGAAAATAATGATGTTGTGGTTATGATAATTGTCTAACCTTTTATCTCTCTAGTTATCTTCTTATATATACACTCTAAACGAAACCTAATTAGTTAATAAGAGTAATATGGTCTATCAACAATTACCAACTAATATATTATAGGTTTAATATATTTTGATCTAGATATAATATAAATGATTATATGGCTACAAGATTAAATATTACAATAACAATATATTTAATCTTACAATCTCCAACTTAGCCGCGTAATCATTTACCATGAGTATTAGATAAGCCTGATTAGCAGTTAACACTCATTTTAGCTTTAAACTAAGAATCGTAGTAGAGAAATACAGCTGTTGAATCATCATTCGACTCAGGACTCCCATTAGTCATACTACAACCTCAATTTAAAACCTAACAATTATGATCAAAATACGCAAATAAGCCCTTTAGCGTTTGATTTGTATTTATATTTGTCTATATGTCATTATACCGGCAGAACATATGTTAGAGATGTACAAAATCAAACTGAGTAAATTTCATTAACCTATCTATTATACTAAAAAAATACAACTTCGCCACATGTCTCTATTCTTGGCCAATCAATTGGTTGAGGTGGACACCCTCTTAGGCCAGATAATCTGAATTAAGCGCCAATAATTTTTCCTCTTTTTCTTTCACAAAGCTTCTCCAAAGGTCGCCCTCTCTTTCCAATCAGACTAATCCTCCCAAAATTGATAGATACTTCCATTATTATTTGATCGGAAACCCTAACTCATCTCCATCCCTCTCAAACCCTACAGAGAATCAACTTGCACTGCCGTCGTTCTCACCGGCTATATCTCACCCCTTGAAGCACATCTTCTTTGATATTTAGGTAAGATATTTGACTTTCGTTTTTTTTGCTTCCTGTAACTTTTAATTTTGCTTCTTGTCAGCCTCTTACTCCACATTGATCGTGTTTAGGCGGTAAAAAATGTTCCCTCACAACGGCCTCTTATTTCCTTTTCGGTTTCGTTCACAAACCCTATTTCCCATATATCTCTCTTCTCTTCTATCTCCCATTCATCTCAGGATTCTCATCAATCTCGGTTCCTATCGAAAACACTAAATCTATACAAGGCGTGTGTAACACCCCGACCGCGTAAAAACAACAAACCTCGGCGGAAACGTCGGGGAGTCACGTTAACAGATTGTCTCAACAACACGTGGTAATTAAAGATATGTTTTATTGAATATTGAAATTACATAGTTACATTGTCTTGGAATTTAAGACAAACTAAACAAACTATTGTCTTTCATATTTTGAAGGCACTAAAGTCCGCGTCCGATCCTACGTGAGCATGCATCGCATCAAACTTGGTTACCTGAAACATATGTGAAAACGAGTCAATAAAAATATGTCGGCGAGTACATAGGTTTTGTGAGTGTGTCAAATTCATGGCCTTGTATATGTATTGCAATACCTCGTCGACTACTAGAGTCGTTAATCGAAAACCTTGTTAACAAAAAGTAATTGGTATTGCAATGATAACTAACCAACTAAAACAAGTTAGTTATAGTTTATCGTCTTGAAAGAAACCTTGTATGGTTTATATCTTTAATTGAAAATCGTTGCGTGTCATTGTTTGAAAACCTTTGTTTCAAGTGATTTGAATAACGCCACATATGTAACATGATAAAAACACTTATATATAGGAAGTACCAGCGGTGTATCCACCATGCTTTTATCACATTACACACGTCCGGTTATCTAAATCACTTACCAAAAACCAATCGTTCGTTGTTCGTGTCATAAACCAATTGTTCATCGTCATTGTTATAAACCAATCTTCCCTTGTTCGTGTCATAAACCAATTGTTCATCGTCCTTGTTTTAATTGTGAAAACTTTTGGTCATTTCGGTGAATACATTCAAACCTGTGTTGACTCGTCTATACCCCCAAAGGGTATCTTTAAATTACAATAACAACCCACCAAAGGGTTTATTAAAGTAAACAGTTTTGGTCGTTCCCCAAACTACCCACCAAATTCCAGTGAATAGCCTAGTAACGGGATTGTCAGTCCTATGGTACCATAACTTACTACTGGTCAGCTTGGCCAAAGCTAATGAATGTTATTCGTGTCATATATACAATGCACCAACAAGTTCGTTCACATTATTGAAATTGCCGTGTTTAATATAAACCATAGCTTTTTGTTTTGAAAACTTGAAATGATTTAGCACATATGAATCACCCCAAAATATTTGCAAAACATAAAAGAGGGGAACTATGTACTCACTTGGGATTGCTAATGTGTTCTTGATCAATAGGGTATACAAAGCTCAAGGAGTCCGAGAATTCAAATGTGTCCTAATATCGAATTACTATGTAAATATCAGGACTATAATCGGAGGATTCGGATAGAATGAGGTCTTCTAAACCAAATGAGTGTTGGAACTCATATGAAATGGTTTATCAAAGTTAACATTCTGATTTGGAAAGGTTCCTAAGTGCTTTTGACCCGTTATGACTCGTTAAGGTAGTTTATGCTACTTTAACGATTCATTTGCGTAAATATGTGTTCGGATGGTTAGACATGCGTTATGATACGTCTTATATGCCAAAACATGTTTAGTAATGTTATAACATCAGTGTATATGGCAAAACATTGGTTACATAGGCTTAAAATCGATTTATGCTCAAAAAGGGCATTTTGGTCATTTATAAAGGCATCCTAGGTGACTTACATAATGTCACACCCCAACCGATGGCAGAAACATCGGGGCATGGCACTAGGCGAACCAGATTGTCTCCCGAGAAATTCCATAACACTATTTAAGCGACAATATTTAAGCGTCAATATCCCATACTATCAACATATAATCCTCAAATAAGTTACAAAATACCAACTAATCTCACAAAACAATTCAAGTTCGATCTCCCATAGATTTTATTACAATATGTTTCTAAAAGTACGATCCTAATCCAATTTAGAAAGAAGTCATCAACCTGCCACATATGTTAAAATAAAACGTCAATACGATTAAGTAAAGGTGAGCATACAGGTTTGCGTACATAATAGATATAAAAGCGTTTAGCATACACCCTGCATGACATACCTAAGAGTTGTGAACTATGTATCTACTTAGATTCTAGTAAACCAACAAACCGCGAGTGAGAGGCACGCGAACAAGTGTCCACGACCTAAAGAGAAAATAAATGAGAAATAAAAATGCGAGCCTTAACAACCCCGGGCCTCCGGGTGGCGGGTCAACCTCTAGCAAGCTATCATGTTAAGGGTGGCGTATAAGCAATCAAGTAACACATACAATTCAGCAGATTTCACGTATAGTCATGTATTAGCGGGATTTCGAATAAGTGTTTGAGTTTGTGTGATGTGATTTGATATGCGAACATATGTGACACCCAAAGGTGCGATTAAGCGTAAAAGGGGTTCAAGTATACTCACTGTCGGTGCGATTAAAGAGAGATACGGGATCTGAGGTGAGTTGAGGAGAGTGCTGGATCAGCCTGTAAGCGAATATAAGTGCATCAGTCTTCCGAAATGTTGAAACAGTTAACGGTTGAGGGAACAGTAGACAAGTTCGGGCGAACTTGTACCTTGGGGGTACAAGTTCGGGCAAACTTGTACCTTGGGGTACAAGTTCGGGCGAACTTGACTGTTTGGACTTACTGGAGGTACAAGTTCGGGCGAACTTGTCTGGTTTCTTGAGAAACGGGACAAGTTCGGGCGAACTTGCCCTGTTTGTTGAGGGGTGATACAAGTTCAGGCGAACTTATCCTGATTCCTTGGAATCAGCACAAGTTCGGGTGAACTTGTGTACTTTCTATGGAGGTTTGATCAAGTTCGGGCAAACTTGGTCACCAATCTGGTGACAAGTTCGAGCGAACTTGATGTTTTCCGAGCGAACTTGACTGTTTTGGCATCCAATTCGTGCGTTTTTGCGTCGTTTGCTGAGGAAATTGAGTGTCCATCCCTCCAACCTTAAGTTACTGAGCAAAACCTAGGTTGGAGAGGTCTTTTGGAGCGAGTTTTAGCCATTTTACAGAAACTCGGACTAATCAGGGCGAACTTGAAGGTTCGAATGGGTTATTCTAGTTTGTGCAAAGTGACGATTTCGTCCTTGTGCTTCCGGATCTGATATCTAGCTTGACAACGCCTCGTTCCACTTCAAAGTGAAAGAAACATACGTCATTTAGTCCGAATTTGTGTGAAAATCGATGTTTAAAAAGGGTTTTACTTAGATCTAAGCATAGATCTAAGTGAAAAACAGAAGTTTTGTAGAAAAAGATGAAGATTTTCGTAAACATAAGAGTTTTGATGAAATCGAAGGTAAAACCTTGTGCAAAGTCGTTGTAAACGTTGTTGTTTGTATGAAAACGGGTTGACTCTTACATGGAAATCAAGGGTTTTCGGTTTCGGGAGGTTTCGGGCGAACTTGCAGCAAGTTCAAATGAGGAGAGGAGCTGAGTATTATAAGTAAGGGAGAAATGGGCTGGAAATGATCAAGTTTGGCCGAACTTGTCCCTTTTCAAGCGAACTTGGCACAAGTACTGCTTGAAAATGGTTAAGTTCGAGCGAACTTGGGTAAGTTTGATGAGTTATAGCCTGAGCAAGTTCGGGCGAACTTGTGATGCACAAGTTCGGCCAAACTTGGCCTATTGGCAAAGTTTTGTTTGTTTATTTCGCGTTAGGCATTCGTTTGGCGATTCGGTTCGTATTAGATAGCTATATTAAGCATTTTAGCGAAGCGTTAAGCGTCATATTACCATTGTATTGAGAAAGAGCGAGTTGCGTGAGTGTGCGAGCGTTTTAGCGATAGCAAACCATAACATAACCAAATATAACACACATAAAACATAATTCCAAATAATTAACTGCGTTTTGCTATGCGATGAGATAAGCGATGCGATGGCACAAGTGGTCATTGTACAACAACACACTCGGCTATTGAAGTAACACAGTTACTTGTGATTGCGTTTTGAGTTAGCGTTTAATAAGCGATTAGATGCGATATAGTTGTAATAAAATATAATTAGCAAACACAAACCATTCTATTAATCAAATCTCAGATTTACAATGAAAGGTACAAACGGAATAAACGGAAAAAGATAACAGCGAATTTACGAGTTGTTACACATAATACTAACCAAACAACGTGACCATAAGGTATAACCTCAGAGGGTTGGTCACAAATATGTGTTTGGTCGGATCTTAAGATCGACCAAACGGGTCGGATTCGAAAGTCAAAGCGGTGGTCAAGACCGCTCGACTTACGACCCTAAATAAGCACTAAACTAAAAGTGACGAGTTAGACATGTCAAAACATGTCTAACTAAGTTATAAAAATGTTTTGGTATCAAAACTTGGTTTTTTGATACCCGAAAATAGTTCCGTCGCAAAATGCACATAATGCGCATTTTGACCGAAACTTTGACCTGTCACTTCGACTAGTAAACGTGGTAACCAGTAGGCATGATCACTAAGGATCATAACCATCGTGATTACGATCACGTTGCAAAGTTCAACAAGACTTTGCTTTGACCAATTCATGGTCAGAACTGAAAGTCAAACAGAAAGTCAAATTGTTTGACTTTTAGCTCAAATAAGCTAAAAGAAATAAACAAGCTAAGAGAGAGCTCTTATGTAACGCCCTGCATTTTCACACTTTCTATATTTAACAAATCTGGTTGTACTTTCCATTTTTGGAAACTTTTCATTTTCAGAAACTTTGTACTTGCACCGTCTTTCAATTTTGTAATTCGAGACCTTGATCGTAATGAAATTTATACTTTATATACCCTTGTTATACTTACAATCTAATCAACTTTTATACGCAATTAATGCTTATTATACGTGCAAACATTCGTACATGCATTCACGATATTCAATTTGTACTTACACACGTTCATTACACTCGAAAACATGTTAAATATAAAAGATTATGCATAAAATGATGAAATTTAGGAAGTTTGGGGGCCGAAATGAAAGAAATCAAACTTCAAACGTAAAACAGGGGTGCCGTACGCTAAGCTAACCCCTTGGGGCTACGCGCTACGCCATGGCCCCCAATCCGCAGAATGTTTGTTTCAGCTGCGGGATTGGGCAGTTTTGTGTGTTTTATTGAGTTTGTTTTGTGTTTCTTGCATTTAATACTCAACTACACTCAACCCTAATCATCCCCTATAAAACCCAGGCCTCCTCCACACTTCTCCCATTTTGCTAATCCTCTCAATCACTCTCAAATCATCCTTAATCAGCTGCAAACTTACAAGTTCGAGCATATTCATCCTTCTTCACTAAAGTGAGTGTAACTCACTCATTTCTCAACGAAAACACTCCATTCTTTTTCCCACTTGCTTGGTTTGACCTTGTGCACATCTCCAATGGTTTTCCATGGAAAATCAGGCCCTAGAATGTCACGAAAAAAGGCTCCAAAGTGGACTGTTTTCATTTTACTTCATCAAACTTTTATTAAACTTGTTTAACTTGAGTCTAACTCATCTCAAACCTATGTCCTAATGCTTACAACACTACTAGTGGTTGGTTAGGCTTAAAAACAAGGTTGAGACATGTCAAACTAGAGGATAAAACCTCACAAACTTTATGTTTTCAACATGGGTTTACACCCACAAGTGGTGTCCAAGTTTAACTTATTGCACGTGTGATGTTTGGTCTAGCTTGGGCTACCTATCTTTGCATCCACACACTACTTGATGTTTTCCCTTAGATTAGTTGTTTAATTCTTGTAAGTTCATGACCCTCCTTCTGTTTGTAACATAAGCGTAGTGGTGAACATACGAGGTGCCTAAACGGAAGCATGTTCTTCCTACCTCCTACATGAAATCCATGATACTAGAGGTACCTAAATGGAGTATTCATCGTCCTACCTCATGCTTGAACTATTGGACTTATTGATATACATAATCTATATGATACTTATATATACTATCCAAATATTCGAACCTTTGATGATGAATTCTTGTTCATTCGTCAAAGTACTAGATTACATCATCTAAGACCTAATTACTTGTTATGATTCTAATGGGTATTCTACCCATGAAAACATTCTAACCCTTGAGGTTTCATAGTGTAAAACAAGTATTACATGACTAGATGATTACTTTTGCATATGGACTTTCCATATTCCTTTTAAATTCCGAATCTCGACTCTAAACATACCTTGAACTTTAACCCTTATACATCCGTCCTCCCAATCTCATACACTCGTCAATACATGGATAATCGGAAGACAAGGCAATTTTGTAAGTATACTCGAACCCATTTTATTTTTAAACTTTTTTGGTTGCAACATGTATTCTATATAAAACACACAAACTTTTGAGACTATTTTAATCACTCTCTATCCATGTTGAAACATGAAACTATATGATGCTTGTTAATCTCGTATGTTATGTAAACTTTTCGTGACTATATGCTCATTAACTTCGTACAAGCCTACCTTAGCAATTATAGCGCTATAGGAGTAATGCACCGCCTACTAGTCTGGGGGTATTGTTAAGTTAAACTATTTACCTCCCGTTATTCTTTGGGATAGGCTATTTTAAGGCATTGTATTCTCGGGTTTGAACATATACTTAACACCGGTTCAACATACTAGTAACTTGCATATTGTGATTCATGTTGGATACGAGGTGTTAGACAAATTTAAACTATTTCATGCTATGTACCAAACTTGTATACTCACATTTGCTTTTGGATTGAACTCTATTTTAATACATGTTGCAGGTTTGTTAGAAAAGATGATGCTAAGCGAAGAAACAAGATTTAAGTGGACTTAGAAACACACTTAGATTAAACTATTTTGTTTTATATTTGAAATAATGTCGTTTATGTTGACTTCTTGTATTATACTTTAGCAATTTATAAAATCCAATTTAATTCATATTGTCACATAGTGTTATGATGTTTTGAGCAATTTGTTCGTCTCATCCCGATGTTTCCGCCATCGATTGGGGTGTGACAGATTGGTATCAGAGCCATAACTATAGTGTGACATCCCGGTTTTTAGGATAACTTAAACGCAATACTTGTCGAATAAAGTATATGCTAAGTATTAAACGTGTACGAGTTAATGAATACGTGATGTGTGTTTGTGTGATTGTTTTGGTTATAAAATAATTATGGTAAATATGTACACGAACCGAACCGAACCGCGACACGAACCAAACCTTAAACTCAAACTATTCGGCCGCAAGATCAAACACAAACCGAACTCCTTGTGACTCTAGGAAACCTTAAACTCAAACTATGCGGCCACAAGACCAAACCAACCCGTGTGCAAGCGTACAACCCAAACCGAACCAACCCAAACATATCTCGGCCGTAAGACCAAACCCAAACCGTAACCCTTCATCTTGCGCTATATATACACACACTCATGCATGATCTTTCTCAACTCCAAAACCCTAAAAGCAAAAACTGCCGTCGGTAGCCAATCGGTCATCTCTCCGATCGCAAAACGGTCCATCCCTTCCACTTGATCACCTTTTCGACCGCAAACACCCCCTATGCACTCCCATTGATCGCGAGCAACCTCTGCCTTCATCACCTTGATCTGATCAGCCCTTGTTACACTCCATTCGGTCGCGAGATCAGCCCTTTCTTTTCTTCCGGTCGCAGCAGCCCTCGCCATCCTCCTTATCTTACGCACGGTTCGTTTACCTTGTCATTAAAAGATTAGAATTTATCATATGTTACAAGATCATATTCGGATACATGTGTTTTGATTTTGTTGTTTTCGGATTTGTATGATCGAATGAAACGGTTGTGTTGTTTTCGGATTGTTAAGGCTAGGTTGCAAGTGATGTTTGTTTGAAATCTGAAAAGTATAGGCTGAGTTTGTTTGTAAAAACTAGAGGTATGAACTAGGGTTTGCATGGATATGTTATTAGTATTAATCTATGACTAGGAAACCGGTTCATGATCGCCTAGGTTAATAATATGAACGGCTTATAATAATAATATGCTGAAACAGGTTGCTGAGTAATAGTTACACAGCCGACTTCATCTGGCTGTAACTCGGTCATTAGTTGTCGAAAAACGGATTTTCTGATGTCTAGAACGTAGAGATTTGAATAACGAATCTAAGGGCGCTGGATTCATAATTTTCTGAAGTCGTTTGATATTTTTAAAGGGCCAAATAAGTTCAGTAACTAAAGCTGTGAAAATCCTGAAATTTTGTTAGTTGTTTATCGAGTTGGATTTTAAAATCAGTAGGCAGTTGAGTCATGAATTTTGTACAGCAACTAGGTATGGAAATTTCCGGGCAACTCCAACTGGAATTTGTTAATTGGACGATCAGTGATTTTTAAATAAATTCTTCCGTGGACTGCAGTCAGAAAGCAATAAATCTGACTGCAGCCGAGTATATTAATATTTATGGTTAAATGGTAAAGATTTAGGACTTGGAAAATTTATATAAATTTCTACATTATAAATGGCACCGGCTGTAAAAATATTGGAATTTTTAGAACGTTGGAACTATTTTATAAAAATCCTAGAAAACAGCTGAATTATGAGTGTTAAGCTGAAATTTGATAACTTGTGATTGTGTGCACCAAATTGTTGCATGGATTGGGTTGTGTTCATGATAAGTTGTTTTGATCACTAGGTTCACATGAGCATACTTGCATGCATGTTTGAGTGTTAGATATGTTGTTTGTGTGTATCACTTTGTGCGTAAATTAAGTGTAGAATTTGTATTGGTGTGTTCACACACTGACGTGAAATCAATTGGTTTGTTAGGACGCAATTAGCGGTCCCATCCTTTACGACTTCTTTGCTACACTAACCGAGCAACAAAAGGTGAGTTCACGGCCCCTAACTTTATCCGGTTTTAAACAACAAGGGGGAGAAACATGTATACACTCTTCAAACTCAATCTCTTTACGTTATACGAATTTAACGTCACATAACTATTCGGTAACTAAGTTAATGTTAATGTAATGTTATGGTCACTAAGCAGCTATATCACTTAAGTCCTCGTCAATCTCTCGGATCGTTAGTATTGGGTTTAATAGCGGGGGAGTTATAAGTAGTACTACTGGGCCCGACAAGCCCCATCCGAGCTAGTCGCGCTAGCCGACCGGGTATGGTCAACGGGTGAATAATTCGGCCTAACTTCGCCATGGTCAGTGATAGGCCTGGCAACACGGAGGCACAACAGTCAGCTTCGATCACGAACTCTTATGTGACATAACTTTAGGCTAGCTACCTATATATGTTAACATTGAACTAAATTACGAAACAACTATATTATCCCGGGTTGAGGATAATGGAAACAACAACTTATTATTCCGGGATTGGAATAATGGAAACAACAACTATATTATCCCGGGTTGAGGATAATGGAAGCAACAACTAATTATTCCGGGATTGGAATAATGGAACCAACACGTTATCCCGGGTTAGGGATAACGGGGAAAACAAACTATAACCGAACAAACGAATTTATGAAAACCTGTGAACTCACTCATCTTTAATGTTGACACTTGTTTCTTTACATGTTTCTCAGGACACTAGGAGCTCTAGGTGCACTCACATGCATTGAACAAGACATCTTTTATCGAGTCTCAATTACAAATGTTGTTTTGGGTTTTTCATTTGTTTTGGCGTTTGTGTTGGCGCCCACTTCACTATTTATTTTATGCTTTCGCTCAACCACTTAAACTAATGCTTCCGCTAAACTTTAGTGATTAACTAAGACAAACTAAAATCTACGACAATTGGTTAATCAAATAATTTTTGGAAAACGTATTATCAAATCATATAGAGTCGTTCGACGTACTAGTGTTTCAGATTCTGGTTTGTTCACACGCCTCGCGGTAAAACTCCGCAAGTGGAAATTGAGGGTGTGACATATAGGGAATTAGGAAAAGTAGGAATGCTTTTACCTAGTCTATAGTTTTAGAACTTCTTTCTTATGATTTGCTAGAAACTGTTTGCATGCCATTTTATTTGTTCTTATTTATTCTCTTGAATCTTTTAAGTATATATGACGATTTATCTAAATGTCATTTTATCTTTATTGTGCAATTCTTAACATGCTTCTTATTTATTTACATTTGTTTATTTATTCCCATTCTTATGTGTTAACACTTGTTTATTTTGTGTTAATACTCGTTTTACTATTCCATTCTTTATGTGCCGTTCTTGACATGTTTATAATTGTCTGTTTAATCTTTAACATACATCTTCCTCACACCTTTTACTCGATTTCACTAAACTCAAAGACACTCGTATTATACAGACGAGACGGCTTCACCAAAATAGGCGTGAAATCCACAATTTGGTGAACGACTCTCAATCCACCAATTCTTTTTACACGAAATCACCATCAAGATAGGAGTGACGTCCTTACCTTGATAGAGAATTTCAATTTCAAATTCTAGTGGACCCTCGTCAACGTGTCGAAATTAAATTTTGTTCCGACGAGTCCCAACCACACTTAGGGTACCAAGTCGTCAAGTTAGGGGTGAAACCCGCATCTCGTCGACTAGTCTCACTCCTTGATTTTATAAATCTCGCCAAGTCTCGAACTTTCGATTGAACATGTAGTAACCGGAAGGGTGAATACCGTTAATCGACATGTCGATGAGAGTATACCACCTATTAGGCCAAAGCATGCCTCTCAAATTCAAAAGAATTTTCGACCACTTTGATTTGGTCAAAGTTCCGCTTTAGAACAATCAAAGGTTTAATCAAACCTATGTTTTACTATCATCGCTTCTATATGATGCAATTCTATCGTTTCAAACTCAAATTTCTTTCGAGATTATTTTCTTATATACACATCATACTAGATCTTTTCATACATTTATACATATGCATGATTTCAAAACGTCACTCAATTTTGTTTACACTCTTTGTAACACCAAAATGGAGACCCATCATCAAGATAGGAGTGATTTCCTTACCTTGATGATTAACTCCGATTCTTTTCTCGTCTTACAACGACCTCACCAACGGGTTAGGGGTGATTCCCTTACCTAGGTGATTGTTACCAAGACCCTCTTTTAATAGACTCTATTATGTAAACACGGTCATGTTAATACCTAAATCGTTTATCATTAGTCAAAATCCCTATTTATTTCAAAATGCATGGTTTATTTAAACATATATCAATTCCTACAATCTATTTCCACATAACTCACAAACACGAAATTTTAACCATACCATAAACGCTTGTTCCTTGATTTTTAAATTTTTACGAAATGCTACTCATCAACTTAATCGGTCTAATAAATCCATTGCCCACAAAAATTTCGTATTCAACGTAATTACTAAAACACGCTCATCTCATATCATTATACGAAAGATTTTTACTTTCAATTGGGAACCAAACCAACTTTTCGTACACACCTACACAATATTACAAATATTCTTTGATCGTTCACTAAAACTCTTTACAAAATCAATAAAATATTTTATTAGGAACACTTTTCAACAATCACTAAGTTCATATACCAAAATTCTTTTCCAAGGATCAACATTTTCACAAGAAAATCTAAACCTCAAAATTCTTCTTTAATGCAAGGTCATTTAGAACAATGCAAACTTACTAACTTCTGGAACCTTCTCAAACATCACTCAATATGTCAATTGAACTAAAAAACACGTGG
The DNA here is from genome assembly GCA_947069175.1 of Scalesia atractyloides. NCBI lineage: Eukaryota > Viridiplantae > Streptophyta > Magnoliopsida > Asterales > Asteraceae > Scalesia > Scalesia atractyloides. Next base: position 43,058,827 of record CAMTDV010000015.1, read on the forward strand.
GCAAGAAATTCATAGGAACCGGCAATTTTCAACTTATGTAAATTCTTTTAAAACAAGAGTAGCATTTCCATTCTTTCACAAAGTACAACACACATAACCGATAGATGTTCTATACTCTCTTTTCATTCACAAACCGCATTCTACATTCCATGACAACTCAACCTATTTTGATTCAATAAACCCCACGTTTTGCTCAAACAACTACACATGCATATCATCTTACACGTTTTAGTCAATATAACACGACAATCACACGCATATCACTCGTCTTCCTTTTTTCATACTCAAAACTCCTCGATCTTTTGCATGTCTAAATTCGTACATTTCGATTAATACCATATACGAAATCATTATTTCTTACGCTCATAATCATATTCGTACTTATACATCTTATGTCTACACTTAAACTCATACTTACACATTTATGTTCATATTCATATTCATATTCATACATTTTACATTATACTCATATTCACAATTATACATTTACGTTATACTTATATTCAAATTTATATTCATATTCATACAATTATACGTCTATACTTATATTCACATTTATACGTTTACGTTTATACTTATATTCATATTCATATTCGTATTCATACATTACACGTTTATACTTACTTTTAGCCTCATTCATTTATGTTTACACTTATAATCATATTCATGTTGATGCTCATGCATTATACTTATATTCATCTTTAAAAAGATTATGCTTCCATTTATATTCATACTCATACCTTCTAGTTATACTTATAAAATCATGTTTACACTATTATTCATACTCATACATTTTATTCATACTCATACACTTATGTTTACTCATATATTCATGTTCACGTTTATACCCGTGCAATTTACGTTTATACTTACAATTATACTCATACACTTATGCTTACACTCACATTCATATTCACATTTACACTTATGAAATTTACTTTTACGCTTATATTGATGCTCATACAACTATGCTTATACTCATATTCATACTCACACTCATGCTCATGCATTTTACGTTCATACTTATATCTATACTTGTACTCATGCTCACACATTTTATGTTTATACTTATACTTGTATTTACACTCATACTCACCACAATACGCTTTATGCTTACACTTGTACTCATATTTATACTCACCCTCGTACTCTTATTCTTATGCTCCATGTTTTTACTCACATGCATATTCATACTTAAACTTATACTATTCTCGTACTCCTTTTATACTCGAATTCATACATTCGCACCTATACGCGAGCGAAACCTGAGGGATTCGTTTATGTGGGTCTCATGCTTATCCGAACGAAAATATGCTCATACAACATTCTTACACGCACACATTCTTGTTTTCAAAATTTATGTATACCTTAATTCATACACAACTAATACAAGCTATGCGGATCATGCGACGATCAGTATAATCGCGGGTGCACACGGGATTATAGTGATAAGCACATGAGAACCATAGAGTGTACTACCGTATATGGTAAGGCACGGAACGTAACATTGCATCGAATAACAAAACGGACGCAACGTGTCAAAACATGGTGGATACGCCGTTGGTACTTCCTATATATAAGTTTTTTCACCATGTTACCAAACTTTCGTAAAACATGCCACGAGAAATTCGGTGTTTTGCAGACCATATTTAAACGTAAAATGCTTTCCTACTCTTAAAACTATTTCCCATTCTTTATTTATGCGCAAACATACTTAATTGGCCATTACCTCCAAAACCTTTTTTTAATTCAAAATACCTAACTTCCTCATTTTTCACCAATAAAGAAATCTCTATAAAACTGAGATTGCCAATGCTCTTTAAATCCAACGAAACTTTTTCTTACAACCAATAGTGCGGCCACACTTTTCATCAAAATACATATCGTTTTATACGAAAGCTCCTTTCTTAGGTGGCATTTTTTATTCAACTTGTTTAAACTCGCTTGCCTATACACACATCCACGTTTTACTTATGCTCAATGCCTCGAATCATTTTTGACAAACGAACCCCTTTTTACAAACCTATCTTTCGTCCCTCGAAACTTCATACTCTTCGACACACTTCAAACTTCTAAGTCTCGATTTTAGACAACCATTCTTCTAGCCAAAGTGCTTTTTTCTCCAAAGTCTTCCTCTTGAATAAATTTCGGGACGAAATTTCCTAAAGGAGGGGAGACTGTAACGCCCTGCATTTTCACACTTTCTATATTTAACAAATCTTGTTGTACTTTCCATTTTCGAGAACTTTGTACTTGCACCGTCTTTCAATTTTGTAATCCGAGACCTTGATCGTAATGAAACTTATACTTTATACACACTTGTTATACTTAAAATTTAATCAACTTTTATACGCAATTGATATTTATTATATGTGCAAACATTCGTACATGCATTCACGATATTCAATTTATACTTACACATGTTCATTACACTCGAAAACATGTTAAATATAAAAGATTATGCATAAAATGATGAAATTTAGGAAGTCTGGGTGCCGAAATGAAAGAAATCAAACTTCAAACGGAAAACAGGGGCGCCGCCGTACGCTAAGCCTAACCCCTTGGGGCTATGCGCTATGCCACGGCCCCCAATCCACAGAAGGTTTGTTTCAGCTGCGGGATTGGGCAGTTTTGTGTGTTTTGTTGAGTTTGTTTTGTGTTTCTTGCGTTTAATACTCAACTACACTAAACCCTAATCATTCCATATAAAACCCAAGCCTCCTCCACACTTCTCCCACTTTTCTAATCCTCTCAATCACTCTCAAATCATCCTTAATCAGCTGCAAACTTGCAAGTTCGAGCACATTCATCCTTCTTCACTAAAGTGAGTGTAACTCACTCATTTCTCAACGAAAACACTCCATTCTTTTTCCCACTTACTTGGTTTGACCTTGTGCACATCTCCAATGGTTTTCCATGGAAAATCAGGCCTTGGAATGTCATGAAAAAGGCTCCAAAGTGAACTTGTTTTCATTTTACTTCATCAAACTTTTATTAAACTTGAGTCTAACTCATCTCAAACCTATGTCCTAACGCTTACAACACTACTAGTGGTTGGTTAGGCTTAATAACGAGGTTGAGATATGTCAAACTAGAGGATAAAACCTCACAAGTGGTGTCCAAGTTTAACTTGTTGCATGTGTGATGTTTGGTCTAGCTTGGGCTACCCATCTTTGCATCCACACACTACTTGATGTTTTTCCTTAGATTAGTTGTTTAATTCTTGAAAGTTCATGACCCTCCTTGTGTTTGTAACACAAGTGTAGTGGTGAACATTCGAGGTGCCTAAACGGAAGCATGTTCTTCCTACCTCCTACATGAAATCCATGATACTAGAGGTACCTAAATGGAGTATTCATCCTCCTACCTCATGCTTGAACTATTGGACTTATTGATATATATAATCTATATGATACTTATATATACTATCCAAATATTCGAACCTTTGATGATGAATTCGTGTTCATTCGTCAAAGTACTAGATTACATCATCTAAGACCTAATAACTTTTTATGATTCTAATGGATATTCTACTCATGAAAACATTCTAATCTTTGAGGTTTCATAGTGTCAAACAAGTATTACATGACTAGATGATTACTTTTGCATATGTACTTTCCATATTCCTTTTAAATTCCAAATCTCGACTCTAAACATACCTTGAACTTTAACCCTTATACATTCGTCCTCCCAATCTCATACACTCGTCAATACTTGGATAATCGGAAGACTTAGCAATTTTGTGAGTATACTCAAACCCATTTTACTTTTAAACACTTTTGGGGATGTATTCTATATAAAACACACTAACTTTTAAGACTATTTGAATCACTCTCTATCCATGTTGAAACATGAAACTATATGATGCTTGTTAATCTCATATGTTATGTAAACTTTTCGTGACTATATGCTCATTAACTTCGTACAAGTCTACCTTAACAATTATAGCGTTATAGGAATAATGCATCGCCTACTAGTCTTGGGGTATTGTTAAGTTAAACTATTTACCTCCCGTTATTCATTGGGATAGGCTATTTTAACGGATTGTATTCTCGGGTTTGAACATAAACTTAACACCGTTTTAATATACTAGTAACTTGCATATTGTGATTCATGTTGGATACGAGCCGTTAGACAAATTTAAACTATTTTATGCTATGTACCAAACTTGTATACTAACCTTTGCTTTTGCATTGAACTCTATTTTAATACATGTTGCAGGTTCGTTAGAAAAGATGATGCTAAGCGAAGAAACAAGATTTAAGTGGACTTAGAAACACACTTAGATTAAACTATTTTGTTGTATATTCGAAATAATGTCGTTTATGTTGACTTCTTGTATTATACTTTAGCAATTTATAATATCCAATTCAATTCACATCGTCACATAGTGTTATGATGTTTTGAGCAATTTGTTCATCTCATCCTTATGTTTCCGCCATCGGTTGGGGTGTGACAACTTACTTGTGTTTGAAGAATACTTGAAGAGCTCAAGGAGGAAGAATGCTCAGTTAGGAAGCCTCCAACAATGTGGTAGCCTCCAAGTAGAGCAAGAGAGAAAGATGAAGAAGATGAGCAAAGAAAAATGGCCAACTTTGGTGACTTTTGTTAGTGTTCTTGAAGCCACAAGATCATCACAAGTGTCCATTGAGTTGTCATGATCTTAGGAGGTGTTTAACAAGTGTCATTTGAAAGGTAAGAAGTGGCAAATATCGTTTTGCTTGGTGTCCAAGGGAGTTAACAAGGAGCTGCCAAAAAAACAGGTGTTCTGGCACCTGGATGCGGACCGTATGGACTTTTGGATGCGGTCTGCATCCACCCTTGCTGGCACAAAGTTTTAAAAATTGGCAGAACAGACCCCTGCACTCGTTTCGTCGCGTTTTGGCACTTCTAACACCCGTTAACCACATTTTTAAGCTCTATAAGGACGTTAAAGCATAGGGAACTTGAAATATGTTAAAAAAAATGTCACGAATGTCGGCTCGTTTGGTCGTACAGTTGCGGTTTTCATTTAATTACGACGAAAATCGTATTGAACGCGCAAATGACCGTAAATGCACAAAGAATGATATTTTTGCATTCCAACCACTAAAATACAGGATTTTAATGATTAAAATTTTTTTTGGATGTACGTACGTGTTCCGGGTTAAGAAATACGCGTAACGGCATAGTTTCGCAGAATTTGCAAAATAGCCCCTGAAGTTGCATAAGCATGATTTTGCCATACCGAACCCTCCAAAACTTATTTCTAAGTTATGTAAAGGTTATTTAAGGTACGTTTGGCTTGTGTCATTTTTCGAAGTGTACGTCACGTTAAACTGGTTACGTTTGCGTAGCAGTTTGCGATTTCACTTCCAGGAATTGTTTGAAAGTTTGGATTCGTGCAAGAATTGAATATGTGCCATTGTCATGGAAAAAAATACAAATCTCGTAAATCCGCTTGAAATCTTTACATGATCGAATCACCACAAATGCCACAGTATGTCCTTCGCTTAGAGACACATAAGCGCATCGGAGGTATCGCCGGGGCTTTTAGCAAAACAAGTGTCGATCCTCACGATTCTGCTTCAGGTAATTGGATCAGTGCATGTGTTTGATTGAATTTTGATCGGATATTTTAGGGTTTAGAGTTATAAGGTTGATGGGTAATTGGGGTTTTAGCTTTAATTTCTAGAAATTTGACTGCTACGTTCATCTCACATAATTATATACGATTTTATTTAAATTTTAGGGAGTGAGAATATGGAGATTTTGAATCTTTCATCTCACTGAATCATATAAGATTTTTTTTTGTTTTTTTCTTATTTTTGTTGGTTGGGTGATGAGGGGTTTGTGTCTTGATTGATAGGAAACGATATTGATGAAGTGTGTTGGTTGTTTTAGGAACAAATGGAGATGTACAAGTTGTTAAGCGTGTGGTACAAAACTACAAGCTTTTTATAAAGCTTTTTATATTAATCTAGAAATGGGGTTGTGGGGTTCGTTGAAGTCATTGGTCTGAATTTGCAAATAAAGATTCAAGCTTTGGGTTTTGATTTTGAGTTTGGTCAACTTTCTTAAATTCTCATTGTTATTGGTCTCGATGTGCATGGTGGCCTCTAATTAATTACTATTGCATGTGTGTTATAATAATTAACTTTTTATAAAATATTTGGTTTCTTTTATGCGTGACCTGCAGGCTGCAGTGGACCTTGCTGAAGGAGTTTGAGATCACTTTGTCTTCAACCACTTGGTCTGGCATTGTCCCACTTTACTTTTTTACTTATAAAGCTTTTGGTATCCTTCAAATCGTCTATTGTAATTTTTTTAATAGAGGTTGCACTTTTCGACCCGTTTACTTAATGAATTAGTCGATTTAGGTTGTGTTTTATTTCAAATGGGTCAAAGGTTTGTGTAATGTACATGTATTTTTATAAATGTTAAAAGTAATTTTATTAAAGATAGGCTGACCGCTCAAGCCTTGAATCTGTGCCGTTCTGAAAATCCTATATAGAGTGGTAATATCAATGGGTCGGGTAACTGGTCAAATGGGTCATTTTAGTAGGGATCTTAACAGGCCATGTGGTTTTATGATTCTTCATAAGGTAATCATTATGAAACTACTTCTACAAATATTAATCTGGTTATATGTGATTAATTAATATAAGCACTTATTCAGTAGTTGGATGAAATACACACACATATTATTTACCATGCTTTATTATTAGTGTCCTTTGTTGGAGCCAAGATACTCTAAACAAAACAACTTAGAATATTGCAAACATTTGATTGGGATTTAACGCAATACCTGACACGAATCTGGATTCACATTCTGCTTTTTCTTCATTGTAGTGCGAGTAGTGAAGATATGTGTGACTGCTTATACATTCTTGTTTTCCAGTTCACAACCAAGGTAAAGCGTTTTATTAAAGCAGACCAGTCCCAGGTTGTTCGGCTAACCCAAGGCTAGATTTGAGTGGTTCATGGAATGGGTAGCCATGGCAAAGGAACATTTAGCTTCACAAAGAGTCAGATGTGCAATTACTCTAAAAACAATAACTGAAAGTGTGGACGCCAAAGTCGAAAAAAGTATTATCATGTGTACATTGCAGATTATAGAATATTGTTTTATGTTGGGGTTAGGGTGTTATTATGTTCACTAGATCTATGGAGAAGATATCAATTTGGAGCATCAAATTAGAGGTTTTGTACATGCCGCACCGCGTGGACCTACAAATTAAGTCGTTCGATATACCGGAGTTTTTGGAATGAAATTCAGCGGGCGCCTAAAATAAATCTTTTAATTTAGAAAATTATGCTTTAATTTTTATTTAAGTAATTAACCTTTGTAACATAACTTTTTTTAGTTACTTGTAGATGAAGCTAAGTGTCGCAGCCGATATGGGTTGAATTCCCACCAATTCTAGCACTGTGATACAAATCAAATCTAGACTAACATCACATAATATGGAGCAAGAATGATCGAGAGTAGAGGTGGTTATTTCAACCCATTTACTTGATAGGGTCAATGTTAGTTATGTTTCAACTCAAATGGGTCAAGTTAAAAACATACAGGTTGAATGTCTTACAATCATTTTCACTACCCATTTCTAGAGGTAACAATTTGACGAGTTTGCTCCAAAAAATCCCTTTACTTGTGAAAGCCTTTTGAGCTTATGTGTCAGCCTTACAAGGACCTCACACAATGTAAGTGACCATTTTATTTGTAAATTTTAACATGTTTGACAGATGTGCGCAGGGCAATAAACAATGCAGGTTTCGTCTCCACACAAAAGATGAATGACGCTGACATAATTAAAAATTAGATAAAGAGGTGGTGACCGGCAACAGTGATGATCCCCAACAAGGAGCGTTGCTGACATCTCTTTGGCAGCGACATTAGGAATCTTAAATGACCAACAATAGCAGCAATGGCAACGTCGGAGATGACCGATCGATAATCAGATGTCGCACCAGGTCACAACAACGATGGAGGATTTCACTTATGTTCGGAGCTTAATTAGCAACAACCTTGTTTTTTTAATAAAGGTGGGGCTTTGCGATTTGGTGATAGTGCAAAACCTTTTAATAAATGCGGGCAATCCAAGATCTCTTTCATTTTAAATTTGAAATCTCTCTGATTGATTTGTGTTGTTTAATATTGTGGTATGGAGCTTAAATTTTGTGTCTTTCTCTATTAATATTTGTAGCCAAAACGTGCCTTTATTGTGAAGCTATGTGCGATACCTCTCCTGAACCAAATTGCCTTCTATTGCAAAGGTGGTTGCTACATGATTGCTTAGAGGTGGAAATTTCAATCCATTTTTTTTGTGAATTTGTTGATTTGGGTGATGTTTTATCTCTAACGGGTTAAATGGGTTGAATGTATAGAAATACATCCAAAGTGTATTTTTAGTTACATGAAACCTCCTAAATTTGAATGGATTAGATTATGTCCTAATTAGCCTTTTTAACACGAGCTAAATAAAAAAAAATCCTTAACTCGTGTAATGTTTTCGAGTAAAGTATATTTTTTACGCATATAAGTAGATAATTGCATGCTTTAGTATTAAAATTAAAGTATTTATTGTCTTCACAATTGTTAAACCGATTGTGCTTTATGTAATGATTTGAACTTGTGATAATTTGTGCCTAATAATCGACTGATTGAATGGACAGTGATTTTTAATTAAGTTTATTAATGTGATTATATATTAAACTTTTGATAACTTGTAGCTAAATTCACTAATATGAATTTCTGTGGTAACCTTCTCAGGTGGATCTGTTCACTTGACGCTGACACCGTGTTTGGGGTAGCGATACAAACTGGGCAAGCATCAACGTCACCAAAGGTGAAATGGCTGCTATACTATATGTGAATGTGATAAATCTCATAAGATAATGTTATTGGAGCTTCCATGTTCTAAGAATATTGTTTTTAATCAACTTGGTCGTCATAGCATAAGCTTCAATATAGCTTTCAATTCTGAATGTCAATTGATGCAAAGAAAATGATGAATCATCTTTAGTTTGACTTCTCTTAGTCAAACAAATGCGTTCCAACTTCACCCATCAACACATATTGATTTTTCTGTTAGCGCCATAGCCTGAAAAAGTTAAATTATGCACGAACGTGTGTTAGGAGTAATGATAATATTTACTTGCCATGTGTTTTCTATGAAATCCTTATTTTGATTCATTATTGTAGCTTTGATTAAATTCTTTCTACATAAAAAATGTTGTAATATATTGTTATCCAAACGACATACAACTAATATTGATTTTTCTAATTTTAGGTTTATGTTGGTGTTATAATGCGTGGATATGATCGGCTTTCAAATATATGTTCAGAGGTAAAGACTTCATGAGAACTTATAACTTTTCAACAACGATAGAAGATATGCACAGAGTTAAAGCTTTTATGAGAACTCATAACTTTCAACAACCATATAGAAAAATTTAGAGGGAATATATTCAAAAACAGAAATTTTGAATTAACTTAATGAACCTGAAACACTTTTTTTGCATTACTTTTGCTCTGCGTTTGCGAGAGCTCATGTGAATATTAGGGACAAAATGCTTTGATAAACTATTCCAATTGGTTTTAAGTTGCCATTGTTGTTCCTAGTGAATTGCCAGTAGTCATTGTTTTAATTAAATTATTTATACCTAAACGTGATGTCATATATTGTTATCCAAAGGACATACAGCTAATTATCATTCACACACATGTTTCTTTATCATCTGACACATTATAATCTATAAATAATTTAAAGTTTATGTAAAATAGCATTCCACTTGGTCTGACCTAACCCGACCTGTTTAACCCATACCAAAATAATTTGAAGGCCATCAACTCGTGTAATGCTTGGTTAACATGACAGTGGTGTACCAATTGTATGTCGCTTTATCAAGTGTAAAAATATAGATGGAGTCAAATTACTAATAATAGAGAAAGACGACAAACCTACAGATAAAATAACAATTATGATGTATAAAGAAATCTTTAATGAATTGTAATTTTTTTTGTATTCAGTTCTTTCAATTCATTGTAATTTAATATTTACATTAGTAAGTGAACGTTTCTTTTATTTAAAAGTTTATGTCAACACTGTTAAATAATGGAATTTATTGTGAGACCACATGTGTAAACATGGGTATTTAAACTAGTTAAAACATAAGTAAGTACAATATGCTATTAAATAAGGTCTTTGGTAAATCACATATTCGAAACATGTTCTTCGAAAACTTCAGGTGGGAAACCTTTAGTCATCGGATCCGCAAGCATATTCTTAGTACTAATATACTCAATACAGAGATTATTGTCCTTATCTCGTTCACGTACGAACAAATACTTTGTATCGAGATAAAACCAGCTCCAGTCAAACTGTTACTGTTCGAGAAACTAACGGCGGCAGCTGAGTTATCACAGTAAAGCTTCAATGGTCTAAAAAGGGAATTAACGATTTTGAGTCCAGTGATCAGATTTCTAAGCAACATTCCATGATAGGTTGCGTTATACACAACAACGTATTTTGCCATCATCGTGGAAGTTGTAGTTAACTGTTGTTTATGACTCTTCCATGAGATGGGTCCGCCTGCCAACATAAATATATAGCCCGATGTGGATTTCTTGTCATCTTTACATTTGGAAAAGTCAGAATAAGAATAGCCTATCACTTCTAAATGATCACTTCTTCTATAAGTCAATTTATAGTCTTTCGTCCCTTGCAGATATCGAAGTACTTTCTTAGCTGCTTTCCAGTGATCTAGGCCAGGATTTGTTCGATAACGGCCTAGCATCCTAACAATATAAGCGATATCTGGGCGAGTACAGACTTGAGCATACATCAGGCTCCCGACTACTGACGCATAAGGTATCTGGCTCATTTGCTCCTTTTCAACCTCTGTTGTCGGACACCAGAATGACCGAAAACATATCCCTTAACTACTGGAGCGACTGAGGGTTTGCACTGTTGTATGTTGTAACGTGTAAGGACACGATCTATGTAAGCCTTTTGAGAAAATCCTAAGATCCCTTTATGTCTGTCTCGGTGAATTTCGATGCCAATGACGTAAGAAGCATCTCCGAGATCCTTCATTTCGAAGTTATGCGAGAGTAACCGCTTCGAATCATGCAACATGTCTAACCTATTACTTGCCAATAGAATCTCATCTACGCAAAGGACAAGTATAGTAAAGTTGCTCTCACTCATCTTGAGGTAGGTGCATTGATCCACTTGATTATTTACAAAAAACTTTTTCTTCATGACTTCATCAAACTTAAGATACCATTGACGTGATGGTTTAATAACCTGTAGATGGATTTCTTCAACTTACAGACTAGATGCTCTTGAACTTCAGGTTTAAATCCTTCAGGTTGTTTCATGTAAACATCTTCGTCTACGTCTATGTGAAGGAAAGCGGTTTTAACGTCTATTGGATGTATACTCTGAACCACATGTTAATCAGTTTTGTTTAAACATAATGGAAACATAAATGAAATACCTATGACAACAGACATGCCAGCAGAGAATCCAGTCAGAGACGCAACCATGGAGTTTGACAAATTTGTCAGGATGATCTGGTTCCTCCATAGGGTGTAAGTTAATGATGGTAATGACCGAATTCAATGGTAGAATTCAGATGGAGAGAGAGATTTGAGGGGGACGAAAATAATGATGTTATGGTTATGATAATGTCTAACCTTTTACCTCTCTAGTTATCTCCTTATATATATAGGGTTAATGGATTTAAACACCCCCAACTATTTCGATTTGGCCGCTTGCACTCTCAACTTTAACTTTGGCTCACACCACTCCCAACTTAACACATTGTTTGTCATGGCACCCCCCCCCCCCCTCGTTAAATAAACACTAACCCGGTTAGGAAAATTAGCCTACGTGTTAATTTAATATGATGTGGCATGTATGACGTGTAAGTTCCCCTGATTCATCATCTTTAAAAACCCCAATATCCTAACACTTCACTCCATATGAAACCCTAGAAATCACTTATCAAAATTACACGCACCTTAGAGCACAACACCTCAACATACAATCCAGTCGATTTCCTTGAAGAACAAGCCCTAAGCTTGAATCAAAATGACCTCCTCTTCTACGTCTTCATCCACAGTATTCAGAACCCAAAATTGTTTAAGGTTGATTTGGAGGGTAATGTGTACTGCCATCACGACGTTGTTGCAGTGATTCGAGTTGTTGGACGGAAAAGTGTGCGGCAAGGTCAACAATTTTGTGGTTGCTCTAATTGGCCGGTAAGTTCCACCTTAATCCCTACTTTTTGGCTTGAATTGAATTGATGGTTTAACTGCAGTATTGTTGTCTTTTGTAGAGATCAGACTGCAAGTTTTTTTTTATGGAAAGAAGATGTGGACAATATGTTCAACCAACATGAATCCGACTGCAGGTTCAGTTATGAAGACTTGAAGTATGAAAACATGGGTTTACAGAATAAGCTGTTAGTAGAAGAGAATAAGTTGTTGAAAGCAAAGATATCTGGAACACAGTCGAAATGGAACAAGCAATATGTGTTAACCTTGTTTATTGCCATTACAATAGTGTTGTATATGTTTAGGTAGTATGAATTGTGTTGTTGTTGTTGTAGTTCTACACTTTTGATGAATTTTAATGAACAATCCTAGTCCTTGATTGTATATATATGCACATGTATTGATATTACCAGATTAGTCAACATATCCAAACTGTATTTTGACCAACAATTGTCAAAAGTCAACAGATAACAATAAACATACCTCTAATGGGTCTGCACATTTTGGTTGCACATGTAATAGTGATAACTGCACATATAGCATTACATCTCTAATGAGTAGAATGAGTCTTATGACCAAGAATGCAATGACCAAAACTGTAATATATCCAAGACTGCAATGACCAAGACTGCATGTCCAAAACTGTAATGCAGAATGACCATGGAATGAGTATTATGACCAAAAGTGGAATGAGTATTATGACCAAGACTGCAATGACCAAAAGTGGAATGAGTCTTATGACCAAGCCTGCAATGACCAAGACTGCATGTCCAAACTGTAGTGACCAAAACTGTAATGACCAAACTGTAATGACCAAATTGTAATAACCAAAACTGCACAGTCTCTAATGTCCAAACTGCAATTGTCCAAACTGTAATTACCAAACTGCGCATAGTAATGAACAAACTGTAATGACCAAACTGCATAGTAATGAACAAAGTGCATAGTATAATGACCAAACTGTATAGCAATGACCAAACTGTAATGCATAATGACCATAACCAAGACTTATAACATTACATATCCAAAAATATATTAGTTCAGTTGTCCTAAAAGGTCATACAGACCACAAAAAAGTCAAACTAGTAATAACATCACCAAAAGTTGTCCAAACAACCTAACAACACAAAAAGGTCATACAGACCACAAAACGTCAAACTAGTCCAGCTATCATTAAAAGTCAAACTATGACTTTTTAATTGTAGCCTTCTCTGTTCCCTTTCCCTTTGTTCTTTCCTTTGACAATTGACTATTTAGTTGACTTTTGGCTTGAAATTTTGCTTCCTTCCTGGGTAGATTGTTGAGTTGTTCTTTGGGAAGCTACTGAAGTTGACTTCTGGCTTGTCCTTTTGCTTCCCTTTTGTCACTTTGGAGTAGACCGTACAATATATATACATAAGGAGTTAAAGCCTACAATATACAAACAGAACTAGCACTAAAACAAGTCATTCACCCGCAGTCTTATTTCCCTGCTCATTACACTTTCTTTTGTTGTGACCTCTAGCCCCACAATTAGTACAAGTCATTATCACCCCATGCTTGGTAAGTTTCTCTGGTCTGTTTAGATGCTCATGTGGATCCCTCTTTCTATTCTTCTTAGGCCTCCCAGGTTGAGATCTTATTGGTGGTGGATCCATAGGCTGGTGAATCTTGGGCCAATACCTTTGACTAGGTATTGGAGGGATTGAGAACTCATAAGCCTTCATGTATGTGTCTATGTGGTAACACACATCAACATACTCTTCTGCATTTTTATGTAAAAAAACCAGCAACAGCACAAACATGTTTACATGGATACCCCCTCAAATCCAATTTCCTACATGTGTAGGTTCTATTATCTAGATCCAAAGAAACATCATCAAAATCCCTCACCTGAAACACATGATATGATGAGGGATACACCTCACATCTATATGCAGCCTGTTTCGAAAAATCAAGCTTTTCTTGGTTTTAGGGCATATAATAACATCCCTGGCACTCATTTCTGTTCTTTTAGTAACCAGCCTACTCATGACCTGAATCCTTATATCCTCTAACATGTGTATATTGTGTTTTGACCTTGCATTAATGATAAAACCATTAAAAGTTTCTGCCATGTTGTTTATTACAACATCACACTTTGTGTGAGTGTTCAAATAGCACTTGCTGAACTAATTGGGATTCTGCTTCAGTAAGGCCTCTACTCCATCAGGGTTTATGGTCCTCATCTCTTCAATGGCTTGCAAGTAATCAGCTTCACAATAGGCCCTAGTTGATTTCCAAAATAACTCCTTTAACTCTTCATCTTTGTATGTTTTATGCCAGTTAGCATAGATGTGTCTTGCACGGTTTCTATGCTCAGCCTTTGGCCATACCATTGCAACATCATTTAACAGACCCTGCAAGAGCAATACAACAATGTCACACATAAGTAATGAATAAGCAAATTATTGGTTAGGGAGATCAACCTTTTGCTGGTTAGATATAAATGTCCATGCTTCACCATCATCAGTTACTACCAAGCATTGCCTAAGCTCATCCATAAACCATTCCAAACTCTCATTATTTTCCCCTTCAACTACTGCCCATGCCAAACGAAACATTTGGTCATTACCATCCCTTCCCACAGCTGTTAACAGCATCCCTCCAAGGAAAGTTTTAAGAAAACACCCATCTAAGCATAACACCTTCCTGCATCCTGCTAAAAACCCTTTTTTGACTCCATCAAAACAAACAAACAGTCTAAAGAATACTTCACATGTGGCCTGTGGGTCTAGATTAATGAAACCTGGTGGACCAGTTTCTAACCTAAAGGTTGATGATGGATTTGCTTTCCTTAAAACTTCCAGGTATGAACCAATTTTACTGTAATGATCTCTCATTGATCCATGAAGCTTCTTGTGTGCACTTGATTTAGCCTTGTAAGCTAACCACTTAGTTATAATTACCTTAAACTTCTGTTTAACTGCTGATTGAATCTCCTTAGCAGACCAATTTGGCTAGGCCTTAAACAAAGGAAGGAACTCATCCCTTAAAAACTTAGCAGTTAGCTGTCTATTCTTGATCATGTTTCTCTGGCAGTTGTGTTTTTTTTTTCACACTTTTAATCATGTAACACTTTTTCCCTTTGTTTAGTGAACAATATAGATAGAAGGGACACCCTGGTACACACTTCACTACTAAATGACCTTCTTCCTTATTATCACTCTTTGCAATGATGAGATTCCTGTCGTCAGTCACAGCATATCTTCTCACTGCCTCCTTAAAATGATCCCTTGATGCAAACCGTATTCCAACTTTCCATGTAAACTTTTTCCAGTTAGTGTGTTCATTTACACTTGGAGCAGTTTCTTTGTACTTCTTACCTCTTATATCATCATCCGCACTCTCACCAGGTGTAGCAATGTCACCATCAGATTCCTCGTAACTACTGTATCCCTACACATGTGCACACCCTGCATCATTACATTCATTCAGCTTCCCTTCTTTTTCATAAGGTTTAGTACACTGTTCAACTAACTTCTTTTTAGCTTCAAGTGCATCCTTATTAGCTCGTTTAATGGCATCTTGTGACTGTCTCCATTCAGCATCTTCTCTGTTTGAATCTAAGCCAATTACTTCATCATGAACCTCATCATCATTACCCTCCTCAAGAAAACCCTCCTCTTCATCTGAACTTGACTCTTCTGTCCCATTTAAGTCAACATTATAGTCACTGTCTTCACTGTCATCTCCATCTGCACCCTCTTGTACCACTAGGCTCCTTATCAGAACCAATCCCTTCTACCTCTACACCCTCTTATACACTAGCCGGCTTATCCAAACCATTTGTTTCTTCCTCTAGAACCTCTTCTACACTAGGCTGCTTATGTAAACCAACTGTTTCTTTCAATACACCCTCTTGAACAATAGACTCCTCATCCAAATCAAATGCTCATGTAGCCTCTTGTACACTAGGCTGCTTATGCAAACCAGCTAGTTCTTTAGGAACAGCCTCCTTTCCCTAGGCAGTAGATCCAGATCTAGGGAGTTCAAGTACAGGAGTGGTAACACTTTTGCCAGATGCCATACTCACTCTCCTGACATGGACAACTTTCTTTTTGGACTGGTCTATAAGTTTTTTGGGCCGGCCTTTTCGTTTAATGGGTTGGGAACTGGATTGGGCTTGTGGTTTAATGGGTGGTGAATTAGATTGGATTTATGGTTTACTGAGCTGGGACATGAAATGGACTTCCTGTTCATGGGTAATTGGACAGTCTTGAATAAATACTTCCATCAATGGTTCAGACCATGTTCGAGCCTTTAATGCAATCTCCATAACATCATTATCATTCCCAAAAAGCTTGAATTCACCATCATCAGCATTTAATCCACACATGTAAAAATCCCTAGTTTTATAACACCCAGAATCCATTGCATAACAACTCAAAGTATGCAATGTGATCAACATCCATACGTAGCAACTTAGATTGACCTCGAATATATTGAGGTTGATCAAAACCAAAATCCAGTGTTCCACCATACCAAAGCATCACATCGATAACCTCCATCAGTGCAATAATGTATGATAGCAAAATGAAGTTAACCCTGAGAGAAAACATACCTCTGTAGTGTTTTAGTTTTTGTTGCAATCATCGATTAGGGTTTGATCGCCTATAATGAAGATGAGAGTCTGATGTATTGGTTTGAGTGAAGTGTTAGGATAATAAGGGTTTTAAAGATGATGAATCAGGGGAATTTACACGCCATACATGCCACATCAGATTAAAATGACATGTAGGCTAATTTTCCTAACCAGGTTAGTGTTTATTTAACGAGGGAGTGCTATGACAAACATTGTGTTAAGTTAGGAGTGGTGTGAGCCAAAGTCAAAGTTGAGAGTGCTAACGGCCAAATGGCAATAGTTGGGGGTGTTTAGATCCATTAACCCATATATATACCTAGAAGGAAACCTAATTAATTAATTAGGGTAGTATGGTTCATCAATAATTACCAACTAATATATAATAGGTTTAATATATTTTGATCAAGATTAAATATTACAATAATAATATATTTAATCTTCATGTTAGACTTATTAAGGTGATGTTTTTTATGTTTGTTTTTTCAATACAAGTTGGTGGTGGGTCTCTGTGTGTAGTACACATATAATTCACATGTGCAGTACAATTTTTTTAAGTAAACTGCTAAAATCGTCCCTGTGATTTGACCAATTTTGCTAGACCATCCGAAAAGGTTTTTTTTCTCAACTGAACCACCGAGATCTATAAATTGTTGCCAAATCTATAACACCATTAAAATGAAAGGTTAAATGAGGGTGTCTTCTTATTTGATTTTTCTTTTTATTCTTTTACGTGGGTTACAAATTTAATCTTTATTCTATGTTTATCTAATTTTCCTTTTTAAAAACAAATGTTGGGTTTTATATTTATTCTTTATTCTTTTATTTTTATTTCATTTCCCTTTAAAAAAAACAATATGAAACACAATATTTAATTTTGCTGCTTTGTTTTCATCATTTGATCGCTGGATACATATCTATTGTTTAGGGGTTTTTTTAGACATTGAATTTACTTTTAGGATCTGCATTTTTAAAGCGCAGATTTCAGAATTATTGGATTTGGTTTTCGAAAGAACAATATGATTATTCCAAACACATGGAATACGATCTTAGTTTTGTTTTCTTGATCAATTAAAATACTGAAATAGTTTGTGAACTAGGCAAAAGGACATAAAAGAAATAGTTTGTAACCCGGGTAAAATGACAAGACACACCTTATTTAAGCTTGAATTTTAATGGTGTTATAGATTTGGATGGATTTGGCAACAATTTACAAACCTTAGTGGTTTATGTGAGAAAAAAAACTTTTTTGGATAGATCTAGCAAAATTGGTCAAACCCCAGGGACGAATTTAGCAAGTTACTCTTTTTTTTTGAAAAAAAATTGTTTTACACATGAAAAGTAGCGATTTTTGTAAAGAAATTGTAAAACAAAATTGGTATGCTTTTTAGGTTTTTAAGTTAGATTTTTAGTTTCCCCTTTATATATGGTTTTCTCATGATCATTTCCCTGTATATATAGGACAAGGATCCGTTAGGAACCACCATTTATTGCGAGAACCGCGAGAACCAGTGTGAACACAAATAGTAATACCTAAAAAAATTTAAAAAATACCAATTTTTTTTTGTTTTTTTTAATATTTTTTTAAAAGTCGCTATATTTACTCAACCATAAAAAAAATTTCAAAAAAAAAATATTTTTGAGTACCAACTATCCATGCACATGTGTATTTTCGTCATTTCTTTGACAAATTCCATAATACATTACAAACATTAGACAATTGTACTTTCATTTACACTACCATGTGTAACACACTACTTTTTACGTTACCAATATTAGCAATGCACATGTGTATCTATATATATCAACTAAGGTGTTTTGGTACACTAATTTGAATACGTTTTCTCTTTCATCTATCATACCAACCATAATACACTACCATGCACATGTGTATCTATATATATCAACTAAGGTGTTTTGGTACACTAATTTGAATACGTTTTCTCTTTCATCTATCATACCAACCATAATACACTACCATGCACATGTGTATTTTCATCATTTCTTTGACAAATTCCGTAATACATTACAAACATTAGACAATCGTACTTTTATTTACACTACCATGTGTAATACACTACTTTTTACGTTACCAATATAAGAAATGCACATGTGCATCTATATGTATCAACACGAAATAAGGTGTTTTGGTACACTACTTTGAATACACTTTCTCTTTTATCTATCATACCATCCATAATACACTTCCATTACCTCATACCATCCATAATACAATATCATTACCTCCTACCATTTATAATATAATATCAATACCAATATTTTCACTTTATTACATGAATATCAACACCGTTTATACCATCCAATCAACATATTACATCACAAAGTGACAACTATAATGAACCCATCAACCACTAGATATAACTAACCAAAAAACATATATATGAGACTACTTCATCATTCAAAATTACAAACTTTTTGTACAAAAACGCGGTATATAATTGTTATACATAATAATGCACATGTGTATTTAATGTAAAATTGAGTGTATTATGGATGATATTGTGAATTAAAGTGCAATTGTCTACTAGTGATAACGTATTACTGAATTTGTCGAAGTTATGATACATATGCACATGTACACGGATAACTGTTACTCGAAACAAAAGTTTTTTTTGTAACGAAATATAACGATTTTTATTAAAAAAATATTAAAAAAATAAAACAAATTTTTTGAGTGTTTTTTTGATTTTTTTAGTTTTTATTTTGCAATAAAGGTGGTTCTCGCGGTTTTCACAATAAAGGAGATTTTCGCATGAACCTTACCCTATATATATATATATATATATATATATATATATAATGAGAGAGAGAGAGAGAGAATGAATATTTAAAAATTTAAAAAAGATGGTGATGAGGTAACAATGTTTTTTTGTCTTCTTATTTGATGGGTTTTGGTGTTTTTGAATAACTAGTATTTTTATGATGTGAAAGCTAACTATGCATATTTTTAAATATTTTTATATTTCTTTATTGTGAAATTTTTAGAGTTCTTTATTGTGAATGATCTAAAGAGTCGGTTTTCATTTATAATACCGTGTCAAACTTTACTCACTATTAACAACTTAAAAAGTATTATAAATGTTTACAATAAACAAGTTATTAGTTTGACACTCACAAAACCACTATTCACACATACCTTAGCTATGCTATGTTACACTTTGATAACCCAAGTGATAAATCCCAAATCCGGCTCAACATAATCTTAATGTAATATACCCTAAGACACCGAGCACCATTTTAAACATAAACATATTGTAAGAACTTTAGCTGATCTAAGATTGTGTTCATTATATTCACATGTCAACGATGATTCACTTTTATGTTCACCTATCCACAATGAGACACGTTATTATTCACTTCTTGTGATTCACATTATTTATAAGCTACCCATGGTAATTAAGAACATGAAGATGATAAAAAGAGTTAAAGCTTAATGAAACTATGCAGACGTGCTTTTTAGTTGTAAATAAACATGTGTTCAAAAACCAGGAAACTTATATAGCCTGTTGAAACGGAAGTAAGCCGGTTTAAGGTTGAAACAGTTCGAATTTAAGATTTTAATGGTTCTGGTTGGAACTTGAAATCAACCATGTAAGTCAAATCGTTGTTTAAGTAATTAACTTTTGTTATTTCTATAACTTTTTTTTTTATATTTAGCAGATATGTGTATTATGATAATGAATCATCTTATTTATATTTAGCAGATATGTGTATTATGATCTAAGTAGTTAATGCGGTAAAATCGGATATCGGTCAAGGACCGATATTTGAGATATCGCTTATCGCGGTGGGATATAGGTAATTTTAATATCATGCTAGATTTATATATATATATCAATTTAACACTAACAATTTATTATACTTTCCTACCATTAACAAATTAACCTTTTGCAACTTGCAAAACACTAACACTTGTAGCAAGTAAAAACTGACTAAGACTTAAAACACTAACATTTAACAATAACAACTAACAATTAAGACTTAAAATACTAATAGCAGCAATGAGAAGAAAGATGAACGGTAGAACGAAGAAGAAAGGTACTGATATCGGGAAAATCGATGTTTTATCGATCAAATATAGGTCCAATATCGGTCATATATCGGACAATATCCCTGATATTATCGGTACTGATATTCTGGCTGATATTTTGTATCCCTATCTCGGCAGGGGACCGATAACCGATATATCACTGATATATCGGTTACATAGATTATGATAATGAATCATCTTAAATATTTTAAAAGTTTTAATACAAACTGATAACTTTAAAATAAGGCCGTTCGGGGAGCGACCAACCGGCGAAAGGAGACATAGCGCCGCCGCACACCACTACGGCCGCCGCTATGGGGTTCGAATTTGGGTCCACGCAAAAGAGATAGCGGCGTGAGGGGGTGTTTGTTTAAAAAAAGTCACCTTTGATCGGTCATAAATTAAAAAAAATTAAATTCTTTTTAAATTTCTATAACTATTCCCCATCTCTACTCACTTTTAAAAAAAAACAACACACTCAAAACACTCTCAAACCATCTTCTCTCTACCTTTTTTTTATAAAAATCTAGAATTTTTATATAATGCATCCCTTCAACCGCGGTTTTATTCCTCCGCATTCTAGTGCGGACACGAACCAAACGAGCAATCCTAGCCATCCCGTTTCTCCGGTTCCCACTCGACCCACCCACTACGGATCCAGTTTTGTCGATTACAATCAACATCAAACCGGATTCATGAACCTATTGAACCAACCACTATCATGGGACCCAAATCTATACGGTTGGAACCCGAATCAAAACATGGTCGGAATGGGGTCGTCTCAAGCATTCAGCTCGCCACTACGCGAGTCCAACGTCGTCCCGGATACACAACCGGTAGAAGAGGAGACACAAAAAGGCAAAACAAAACGCCCCCATAAAAAGAAAATCAAAACCCGAACGAAAAAAACGTGTAACCATGGGATGATGAAGAGGAGTACGCATTAACCCGATCTTGGTTCAACATGTCGGAAGACCCCGAAATAGGTAATATTTTTGTATTATTTTTTGTGTTATTTATTTGTAGTAATTATTTTTTTTTCTAAAAAAACGTGAAACACGGATGGAAACGATGTTATTCCGGAGGAAGAGCCGGCGGAAGAGCTACCACGACCCGCCGGAAGAAGAAGCGGTGCAAGATCGAGAAGGCCGGAGTCATCGTCGGTGGGATCCGACTTGACTAATGCATTTTCAGAGATGAACCGTCTCCTTTAAGACATACACGACCTAGGGGCTCAACGTATGGAAGAGAACTGGGTAGTGACCGAGATAATGCGGGATAGACGATGGGCAATTTTACTCGAACCGCACGACCACTTTACCGGAAAAGCGTTGAAGATCGCGTTACAACAAAAGGAGTGAATCGATAAAAAAATATAATCTTTGGGTTTTTTTAATTTTAGTGTAATGTTTTTTTTTTTAATTTTATGGTAATGTTTTTAAATTTAATGAAACTAGTGGTTTCGAAACCTGCGTGTTGCGCCGAGTAATTACCCGCGCTACACATTCCACCTCGCATGAGGCGGTATATCTGTCCTCGAGTTACATTATTTAACTGACTGGTATCGGTTCGGCATGTTAGGGTACTGGAATAAACAGGTCGAGTTTGAGTTGCACTATTTTGAGTGCATGCAGGTTTAAGTTGACGTTGGTAGCACAAATATAAATAGAAATCATGTTCAGGTTACGCAATTCCTACATACTTATGTTCAGCTTTGCATTTTCATAATAATCTTAGTCTTGTATAAAGTGTGTTATCTTTCTGAAACTTTTAACAAATGAAATTCCTATTTGTTATGTTATACAACTTCTGTTTGTACGCTTTGTAATATGCAACTCCTCTCCATGAGTTCCCACTGGAAGCTTTATCGCCTTCAAAGGGCAGTGTTCTTATGCATGCACTCAATATATGCTTTGCACACAGCCAACAAAATCCTTGTGAATCTTCAAATTGAGCTACATATACATCTCAACAACAAACAAAATTGGTGAATGTTATGTTTCCGCTTCTTACTCGCGACAGACCAACTTACACCCTTAAAATAGATAACCATATATGTCTTTCAATAGAGGCAAAAATTCTATCATATGCACATATAGCTATATACAAACTTGAAGAACATGCTAGTGCTCGAACAATTTTTTTTACAATAACCCTGCATCCGCTTCTTCTGAATCAAACCAACAACAATATTCCCCAAAAAAATAGAGAATTTCATGTCAATTCGAAAGTGGGACAAATAGTAGATTTCAATAATTGTAGGGAGTTATGAAATAGAGGTAATTAACAATCTCCAGCAACTTGATGAGATCCAATATACGTCGTGGCAAGCTTTCTATAAAAAAGCTACGTACACAACCTTATAAATTGCTACTTCAATAAAAATGCATCAACGGATTTCAAAATTTCAATGCCATAATTTAGCCATTGAATAGAAAACTGCAAGAGAGATATACTATATATACCTTAAGTTACCTGTCTCCATCATTCATCTATATTTTTCCAAATACCAAACCATTTTAAACCTTTTCAAAAAAGGTTAGGTAAGAGCCGTTCGGCGTCTACAATTTTACAAACGCCTGTGATGAAGAATGATGATTCTGCATTAGAACAAGATGGAATCTGAGATGTTATTCTCCATTGCAAGAGATCATACAACTTGCCTACTGCACCAAAGATGATGACGGTCTTTGATGAGAAGTGGGGGTTTTGTCGAAAGTGTTGTGGGGGAAAGGGTTAAAGGAGTGTGGGGAGGTGTCCGGTGGCCGGATTTGGTGGTGCCTGAGATGGATGGTGGAACGGTGATGGTGAGTTGGTACGAGGGTTTCTCAGATGAGATGAGGGTGGAGATGATGAAAAAGTGACGATGGGGTGTACGTGTCTTGGTGTTATGATGCAACTATACAATGAAATTACCAAAATGGTTAATACAATTCACGTTTATTAATAGATAGGTTGGTCATTTTGCCCTTTTATTTAAAATATTTTTATAATAAAATAGTTTTATAAAAAACAAACAACTAAAAAATATATATATCTTTAGCGCAGATATCTCTCTCTCACTTAACACACACTCTCTCTCTCTCTCAACCCTTTCTTCATCCCTGCAATTTGAAACCCTAACCAAACACACCAGAAAAACAATCTCTAAGCTAAAATGCCAGCAGTTCATTTCACAC
Organism: Scalesia atractyloides; assembly: GCA_947069175.1. Lineage (NCBI taxonomy): Eukaryota > Viridiplantae > Streptophyta > Magnoliopsida > Asterales > Asteraceae > Scalesia > Scalesia atractyloides. The sequence goes on from CAMTDV010000015.1 coordinate 43,082,925, forward strand.
AAAAAAAAACCATCACCATGACCAACCACCCTCAACCACCACCGTGCCTAGTTGACCCTCGTTCCGCCACCCAAATCCTCCACCACACCACCACCATCTTCTCCACGCGCCACCACCTCTGAATACCCCTCATCCCCTCATTCCTCTTTCTCTAAATCCAAACAAACATCAAAAACCTCACTAATTTCCTCACTACCAACATCGAAAACGACCCACCATCTTCTCCACGCGCCACCACCTCTGAATACCCCTCATTCCTCTTTCTCTAAATCCAAACAAACATCGAAAACCTCACTAATTTCCTCACTACCCACATCGAAAACGACCCACCATCGATTCCCTACCACAAACCACCGCGGCCGCCGCCCCTTTCTCCAGTTCTCTCGTGTCGAAAACCTAGACGATGATTTCGTTCAGGGGTGGAGAACTTGGATCATTGATTCTTTAGGAATGTTGAGAACACCCAATTGAATGAAACCCAGTTCTTACTTGATTCTTTTGATCCCCAATTTGGGTTTTCTGATTTTGTTTTTACTGAAGTTTTGCGTTGTAGTTGTTGTTTGTTGATCTTGAATACACTGAGTTGAATACATTGTTGTGGTGATGGTGGTGGGTAGCACCTCACCATAATTTAGAGAGAGATAAGAAGAGAGGGTGAGTTTTCTGTGTGTGATTGCAGTTGAGGATGACCGCAACAGCAGAATAAGTTGACACCTAGCAAACTAGTTCAAATAACTTTGTTTTAGAAGCCCCTTATGAAGGTTAGCCTTGTGGATTTGATGATTGCATCAATAGTTTCAATCAAGAAAATATCATAATTTTAATGGTGATGGTGATAGTTAGGGCATGTTTGGCTAAGCTTTTTGAACCAACTTATTGACTTTATTGGATTTCTCAATAAGTCAAAATATTGTTTGAGTAATTGAAAAATACTTTTCAAAACAACTTTTCAATAGGAAGACAAGTCAGTTTTGAAAAGCTAGAATTTTGTAGCTTTTTAGTAATTTTATATGGAAAAGCTAAGCTAAACACTTTTTAAAAAACAACTTATTAACTTATTGGCTTTTCCCATCCATAAACTAACCAAGACACTTTTTTAAAAACTCATTTTCAAAAAGTCATAAGTCAATAAGTCATTTTCACAAAAAGTCTTTTTTAAGTTAAATAAGCTTAGCCAAACAAGTCTTGATGGTGTCAATGGGTGTAGAGTCAAATAGAGATAGGAGAGAGAGAAGGGAGTTTTATAGATTAATATTATATATACAATTTAAATAGACTGGGGTAAAAAGACATAAACGCCCTCATGTGTGATGAACATGTGATATTTAACTGAAAATTAGGACCTAAGGTGTAATGGTTTTAGCAAAGAAATGACTGTGACTGTAATTACTAAAGTTAAAGGCTATCCATTACAATTCGATACAAACATAAAGGACGAAAAGTATAATTTACCCTAAAAAATTAGATTATTAGTTTAATAGTAGTGTTACTGTAATCATAATTAATGTATTATTTATTTATTTATTTATTTATAAAACAAATATAAAATGGACAGAAAAGTTTTTGTGGGTCCAAACCGAAGTGGTCTCAATCCACACTATAAAAGTGACATTTAACCTGAACCATATTGAACCAAGCAAGCCCCCTCCCCGACTTCGAATGGTGTAAACGGGTGCCTCTTAAGTGCAATATTATGGCCTGAAGAGGTAACTTGGATAGGTTAGCCATGAGAGCTAATTCAAGAAGAAGAAACATAAATATCACATCGGTTATGTGTCCTTTTTGTGATGAGTACGGGGAAACAACTGAGCACCTATTTACTGCATGCGAGATGGCTAATCGGGTTTGGGCGGGTTTCAGTGCGTGGTGCAATATCCGTCCAATCTATTGTTTTGATTTCAAAGACATATTCGATATTCATGATTTCTCTCGATTGGGTAAGAAAGCGAAGAAGATCATCTACGGTATAACGATCATCTCCTGCTGGTGTATTTGGAAAGGAAGGAACGAGTTGGTATTCAATCAGATTAACCGAAGTCCACAAGATATTATAGGAGAGATCAAGTCTAGGGGTTTTGGCTAGGTTAAAATAGAACTTCGTGTAAATATATCAGTTGGACGGAATGGTGTAAATTTCCGTTGTATATGTTGTAATTGTTTGCCCTTTGCCCGTTTGGGTCGGGGGTTGTTTTGTTTGGCCTTTTGCTCATTTGGGTCGGAGGTGTTTTTAATAAAGTTTTATTTAAAAAAAAACCTAACCTGCCAATCGTATTAAATAGTGTAAGCTGTCCTACGATAAATATGTCATGTTAACTCTATATATTTACCACTTCAATAAATGGTATTATTCATAGCATAAGACTAATGTCATTCGGTTCTTAAATCTTCAAAAATTGCAACAATGGTAGCAAATACGATGAAGATCGACCATAACAAAAAACAAAGTTCCACATAAAAACATCATACGAGCATTAACGACCATAAGAACACTAAATAAATAAAAATGTTTATCAACAGATATAACAACTTACAGTTAGCATCCATGTGGCGTTTCCAACTCCGTGAGGGTTGGATTTGACATATCGATGATTAAATGTGCATCCATTGTGCATATCGACACTATGCTCATTACTCAGATATACAAGAAGATTTGGAATATCCCCGGTGACCGTGCATTCAGATCCAGCATAAGGACAATTGTAAGGGCGAAATCGACAATTCTGCTCGTGTTTTAGTTTGCTATAATACGGGAAAATATCATGGCAGCCAAGAGATTGATGTCTGCAAGGAAGCTCCAACGATTTGGCTACTTTTTCCAATGCCAAACACCGTATGTTACCGAGCTCGGAATGGCATGTCGGGCAACAATTTTGAACTCTTGATTTGCAGTTCGAGCACAATGTATGACCGTTTGGACACTACACGGTAAACTAATTAATAAACTTGGTGGTTAAGAACTTCAGATAAAGACATGAATAAATCTAAGCTAAGTTAAAGAGTGTTTGGACAACGATTGCATGAACAACAAAAACACATTTAAACATTATCTCCTAAACTCACATCAAACCCCCTAAATACATATGAAAACACATGAAGTGATATACCATGTGGAACAAACCTGATGAATCGGAGGGTACATTAACTTGGTGGACATGGGGCATTCAAGAAGCTCATACACACCATTAGTTGAACAACCTCTATGCTTTTCGGTTGCTATATTTGATGATTTTGTAACAACATTGGTTTTATCCACCTTGTGCAAATCATACCTCAAAAATTTAGGATGAGACTCAACAACTTCTTTGCAAACACTACCACGCGCCATCGGATATATATATATATATATATATAGGGAGAGGATCATAAGAAAACTAGATATAAATGAGAAACTAGAAAACTAATTAAAAAAGCAAAAAAAAAAAGCATAAAAATATAGAATTTTTTTTCCCAATTTTTTTTATAAAAAATCGCTGCATTTTATGTATAAAAAAAAAACTTTTTTTTCAAAAAAAAAAAAAAACTTGTACTGCACATGTGCACTATATGTGTACTACACATGTGCATTATATGTTTATGTTGCACATGTGCATTATATGTTTTTTTATTTTTTTTAAAAGTTTTTTTTATATAATATATATAGCGAATTTTAATAAAAAAAAAAAAAAAAAAAATTTGATATGTTTTTTTTTGGCTTTTTTAGTTAGTTTTTTGGTTTCTCATTTAAACTAGTTTTCTCATGATCCACCTATATATATATATATATATGAACTCTAATCCACATGATTCGCAGAACCTATAGCATGATGGAAAACCGCGTGTTAATGCTATCTCTAAACACTATCATTGCCAATAACTACGTACATGTAAAGCAAACTTTTATGATGTTTATGGCAGAATTTTGAACACACTACTTTGGAAATCTGTTATTTTTGGCACACGTAGCAACTTTAAAACCAAATAATTGAGAATTTGAGATCGGAATGACATAATACACAGAAACAGAAAGTGAGATCTTAACAAGAATGAGGACCCAATCAGCATCAAACCACCAATTATTTTACCTTTGTCAAGACACCAAGAAAGTAAACACATTTATGTACTTAAACAGTTAAACCAACTCATTGACAATCAAGTCATATATGCAAGGGGTGGCACAGTGATAAGCGCCTGATTCCCCTACAGGATAGGTCTCAAGTTCGAATCTTGCTTCTGCGGGCACCTGCCTAGCACAAGCTGTGATTTACTTAATGCTGTTGGTTAGCAGGGTATTGGTGGCCTACTTATATAATTATATAAACAATCAAATTCACCCAGCCTAGATCAATCAACTTCCCTAAACAGAAACAAGTAACATAAATTTCCATTTAAAATCAATCAAAAACCTTGAAAACCCTTAAAAATGTGATTTTGACAGATATTAATGCAACCCTTAAAATGAACACTAAATAGACACAAAAATTAAGATGCGAAGAAATTAGAACAAATTTCAAGAATTGTTTTTTTTTTTAATTTTGTTTTTGACTACTTGATCAAATAAATAAATAATAAAATGATCATCTGAATCCTCATTGATCAAGAATCTGGAGTAAGACAGTGAAACAAGGCTAATTTCTTAAATACCCATTTTAAACAAAAAAAGAAGCCATACCCATTCATCTTTGTTCATAATCTCATACTTTTTTTTAACTTTTAATTAAAATTGTTCCTCATTTATGATGAAGAATTCCACCAAACACAAATGCAAATGTAAAACCGAAGGAAAATTAAAAAAAGAAACCTTTTTTTATTAATTTTGTGAAAGAAAAAGGCGAAAAGAGACGTACCCAGTTGCAGATTGTTGGAACGTGTGGCAGTAAAAAGCAAAAATTTGATGAGGGAAAAGATGGAAGAAAAAACAAAGTGCAGAGCGGAGTAACGCATACAGTAAGTAGTAGAAATAGAAAATTGAGATGACTCGCTACTTTTTTATTTTTTTATTTCTGTCGCCGTCTGTCAAATCTACAGATTTCAGATTTGAGCATGATGGGAATGTGGATCGAATGCTACATCATCTATATTTATATCTATATTTTTTTTATTAGTGTAAATTCATGTTTTTTAGCAGCACGTTTACTCATATTTTTTACAAACTACTTTACTATTTTTTCAAACGACGACTATTTTATTAAAATAGAACGAAATGATTACACGATTACATCTTTAACATTAAAATCTCGTCATCCCTCCTAAACTAAGTTCACATACAGAGATCTATGCTTAAGCCATACGAATGATTCTTCTTTTATCGATTTCACCACCCTCAAAACTTCGAACGGCATGTCTTCAAAAATTAAGTTGTTTCTAGCCTTCCAAATATACCAAAGGGTAGCAAAGGTGGTTGCTTCCATAACTTATTTCCAGGCCACTGATCCTTTAGTTGAGTGCACCTCCTCTAGAATGTCATTTGCATAAGCCATTTTACAGTAAGAGTCACTTTTACCCACATGCTTACATGCCACCAAACGGCTCGCACCATAACACAAGAGGTGGCCAGATGTTCTACCGTTTCGTCCCTATCTCCACACATTTTGCAGGTCTTGTGTCCCTCGTTTACTCTCAGTGTGGTGATGCCTCTTATCATTACGCATGTATGCCCTTTGGAATATATGTCCCAATATTCAATATTGCACAAAGAAAAAATTGTAGTGTCACATTTGGTATATGGTGATCTTGGTGTTGATTTGATGTAGTGTTTGCGTGTGTCTATTTCGTTTCTAGAAGCTTGCTAGATTTCTTTTCAATTTTCCTTTGATATATATATATATATATATATATATATATATATATATATATATATATATATATATATATATATATATATTTAGGGTATGGTTCATGCGAGAACCACCTTTATTGTGAAAACTGCGAAAACCACCTTTATTGCAAAATAAAATCTAAAAAATCAAAAAAGCACTCAATTTTTTTTTAAATATTTTTTAATAAAAATCGTTATATTTCGTTACCAAAAAAAACTTTTTTTTCGAGTAACAGTTATCCATGCACATGTGCATATGTATCATAACTTCGGCAAATTAAGTACTACGTTATCACTAGTAGACAATTGCACTTTAATTTACAATACAATCCATAATACACTCAATTTTACATAAATGCACATGTGCATCATTATGTATAACAATTATATACCGTGTTTTGTGTTTTGGTAAAAGTTGTGATTTTGAATGACGAAGTAGACTCATATATATGTTTTTTGGTTAGTTACCTAGTGGTTGATGGGTTCATTATAGTTGTCACTTTATGATGTAATATGTTGATTGGATGGTATAAACGGTGTTGATATACACGTAATAAAGTGAAAATATTGGTGTTGGTATTGTATTATAAATGGTAGGAGGTAATGGTATCGTATTATGGATGATAGGAGGTAATGGAAGTGTATTATGGTGTTGTCCAAGGGTCACAATCTGGTCATAAGAAGACTAATATGATCGATGAACTCCTTAAGATTACTGAACCAGTAATTGATGATCATCGTAAGTCTGATCAGAGTCAGGAGGGGGGAATTAATATGGAACAAAACCAGAATAAGGTTGATAATTTAACCAAGCCGATTTCCTATGCGGCTTCTGTCATGAATCAAAGGAATAGGAAAGTTAATATCTGGTCACTTGTGAGTGCTGAACATCATGCGGACTGTGATCTTGTGCTTCCTAAGGAGTCGGTTCGAGTGGTGCAAGACAAACTTGCCAACACGTTGTATGGGTATTTTTTAGGAGATCGTATTGCTTTCCCGGTTGTGGAGTATTTTGTTCGCACTAACTGGAAGAAATTTGGATTACAGAAGTCAATGATGAATGCGAATGGTTTTTCTTCTTTAAGTTTGCGGATCAAAAAGGTATGCTGGATGCTCTAGGAGGGTCCATGGATTATACGGTCACAACCTCTTTTCCTCAATGAATGGTCGCCGACAACAAAGTTGGAAAAGAAGGAGGTAACCAAAGTTCAAGTCTGGGTGAAAATTCATGAGGTTCCGATTGCTGCATACACTGAGGATGGCCTTAGTATGATCGCTACAGCTATTATCGTTCCAAAGCTCTTGGACTCCTATACTAGCTCGATGTGTATGGACACTTGGGGACGTAGCAGTTATGCTAGAGCTTTAATAGAAATTTCAGCGGATAAGGAATTGAAAGAGGAGTTGACGATAGCAATACCGGAGGCTAATGGGGAGGGTTTTATTAAGGAAACTATGTATGTGGAGTATGAGTGGAATCCACGTAGATGCTCTGGCTGTTGCGTATTTGGCCATTCTGAGGATTCATGTCCCAAGCAAACAAGGAAACCAGCTATTATTGCTAAGCAGAATCAACCTAGGTTGCCAGTGAACCAAGGTAATAGGAAAGGCAAGTTGGATCCTAGAATAAATGAGGAAGGGTTCACCAATGTTCCTAGTAAAAAAGTAGCCAGGAAAGGAGGGATCCAGATTTATAAGCCTAAACCAAAGTTTGAGTATCGGCCGATAATAGTTAAAAGGAAGAATGAGCTGGCCACTCAGCCGTCGTTGGGAAACATTGTCTCAAGTAATCCTTTTGAGGTGTTAAATGAGGTCGAGGTGGATACAGGCCACAGTAGTAAGGGTGAGAAAGGTAACCAGGAAGACTCAGAGGATGAGGAGGTGGTTGAAGTGTATAATGAAATGGACGAATTTCTTTCGGGGGGCTCTCGTAATCCTGAACATAAAAAAGGGGCAAGCACTCCTCTACCGGAAGTGTCTAATGGTTAGTCTCGCACCATGGAATATCAGGGGCTTGAACCGGCCTCTTAAACAAAAGGAGGTTCGTCAAGTGGTTAAGAGTAATGATCTGTCTTTCTGTGCGATTTTAGAATCTCATGTGGATATTGGTAACCTTGATAAAGTGTGTAGAACTGTGTTTAGGGGTTGGGATTGGACTTCTAATGGTAGTAGCTGTAATAAAGGAACTCGGATTAGTATAGGTTGGAACCCGGTGGAGTTTGATGCTATGGTTCTCGCCCAAACGGATCAGGTTATGCATATTCAGTTGAATTTTAAACTTGATAAGAGGAGCTTGTTTTGCTCGGTTGTTTATGCAGCCAATTATTATGATACTAGGCGGGAACTATGGCAACATCTAGCTAGGCATAAACTTTTCGTGGGTGATAAACCATGGGTTATTATGGGAGACTTCAACTCAGCTCTTAAGCTGGAGGATAATTCCATGGGAGCTTCATATGGTTCAGCTGGCATAAGGGAGGTTCAAGAGTGTGTTACTGAATTGGAGGTGATTGATATTAATAGTTCGGGATTCCATTTTACATGGAATCAAAAGCCTAAAAAAGGTGTTGGGTTGCTCAAGAAGCTCGATCGTGTTATGGGTAACACCACGTTCCTAGCTGATTTTCCTAACTCTTTTGCTGTCTTTCAGCCGTATAGGATTTCAGATCATTGCCCTTGTTTGTTAAAGATCCCTTCTCCTGGTAAGCTGAAACCTAAACCATTCAAATTCGCTAATTTCTTGGTTCACAAACCGGAATTCAGTGATATTGTGAAGACTCTTGGGATACTAACATTGCTGGTGTCCCTCAATTTTGCGTTGTAAAGAAACTGCGTCTTTTAAAGAAACCTCTTCGGGATCTCTTAATGAAACAAGGTAATTTGCACAAGAAAGTTGAGAACCTCAGAGGTAAGCTGGATGTTATTCAACAGGATATTGATAGCGATCCGTTTAACGTGGATCTCCGAGCGCAAGAAGTAAAAATCAATAAGGATTTTCAGGAAGCTTGCTTAGATGAGGAACGGTTTTTGCTTCAAAAATCTAAAGTGGACTAGTTGCAAGCTGGTGATGCTAATACGAAATTTTTTTCACGCTACCCTGATAAGTAGGAATCACTCGAGCAGAATTGATATCATCAAGGATTCTAATGGTGTTTTGGTTGAGGGAGATAACGTCCAGGATGTGCTTGTGGAACACTATGAGCAATTTCTTGGTTACCAAGGGTATGGTCACTCTAGGCCCCTTCCGGCCTATTCATGAATAAGTTGAACTCAGAGGATGTTGTGCATATGGTTCGTCCAGTTACTGCTGATGATGTGAAATTGGCCATGTTCTCTATTGGTAATGATAAAGCGCCTGGCCCTGATGGTTTTTCAGCTGCTTTCTTTAAGAGTGCGTGGCATATCATTGGTCATGAGGTGTCGAATGCCATTATGGATTTCTTCAGGACTGGCAAACTCCTTCGGGAAATTAATAATACTCTGATAGTGCTTGTGCCGAAGAAGACGACCCCTTTGCTGGTTATGGATTATCGTCCTATTGCGTGTTGTAATGTGATTTATAAATGTATTAGTAAGATTTTGGCGGACCGCATGAAGGGGGTGCTTAATCAGATTGTCAGTATTAACCACTCGGCTTTTATTCCGGGTAGGAAAATATCTGATAATATCTTGCTTACTCAAGAGCTGATGCATAATTATCACAAGAAGTATGGGCCTCCGCGATGTGCGTTCAAAGTGGATATCCAAAAAGCTTATGATACTGTTGATTGAAAGTTTCTAAAGGATGTTCTTATAGGCTTCGGATTTAATATTAGAATGGTGGATTGGATTATGACTTGTGTGTCAACTACGTCATACTCTATTAGTGTGAATGGGAATGTGCATGGGTATTTCAAGGGTGGTCGTGGCTTAAGACAAGGAGATCCGTTATCTCCGTATTTATTCACTCTTGTCATGGAGATCCTGACATGTATTTTGAAGAGGGATGCTCGTCTTGATACCTCTTATAGATTTCACAATAGGTGTGAAAGACAACATATTATTAATCTTTGTTTTGCGGACGACTTGTTTCTGTTTCCCCATGGTGATGTTTCCTCTGCTCGTTGTATCATGTCGGCGCTGGCTAGTTTCACGGCCATGTCTGGTTTGGTCCCTAGTATCCAAAAAAGTACCGCTTTCTTCTGTAATGTTCCACCCAATGTTAAGAATGATATTCTAGAGATTATGCCGTTTGAGGAGGGCTTGTTGCCGGTCAAATATCTGGGTGTTCCGCTTATTTCTTCTCGGCTCCTCTTTAGAGATTGTAGTGTTTTAGTTGAAAAGATGGAGCAGCGTATTCTAAATTGGAGAAATGGATTTTTATCCTTTGCAGGAAGGTTGCAGCTCATCAACTCGGTGCTTTCAGCTTTGCATGTTTATTAGTCCTCTGTTTTTATTTTGCCAGCACAAATTATTAAGGATCTTGAAGCTAAATTGCGGAATTTCATGTGGGCGCAGAAGGGTACTTTTCATAGAGGGAAAGCTAAAGTCTCATGGAATTCTATTTGTGTCCCTAAGTATGAGGGGGCCCTGGGTATTAGGCGGCTTGGAGATTCAAATAAAGCTCTTATGGCGACACATACTTGGAGCATTCTTAATAAAAGGGAGTCCTTGTGGGTTAGCTGGATTTACTCGTACAGGTTAAAAGGCCGTAGTTTTTGGGTATGTAAGGAAGGTACGAATTGTAGCTGGAGCTGGAGAAAGCTTCTTCAGATGCGGCCTAGTATCAGGGATCACGTGTGGACTAGATTGGGTGATGGAACTAATACGTCAGCTTGGTATGATAACTGGAGTCATCTTGGTCCGTTATCTAATTTTCTGTCTCCTAGGATCATTTCGAATGCGGGTTTTAGACTTCATGCTACGGTTGCGGATATCCATAATCAAGGTACTTGGGCTTGGCCCTCAGCTTGGAGGGATTTGTTTCCAGTTTTGATTCAATTGGATCAGGTTTACTTGGACCCAAATAAGGCGGATCAGATTTGCTGGAAGGATGGGGATGATATACTCGATTTCTCTTCTTCAAGCGTCTGGCATTCGATTCATATTAGGGAGCCGGAAGTGGATTAGGTTAAAGTAGTTTGGTTTAATCAGTGCATCCCTAGGCATGCTTTCTTTATGTGGTTGATTATTCGGCGAAAATTGCTTACTCAGGATAAAATTCTACAGTGGGACATCTCAAGAAGGAAAAACATGAACATGATGTGCTGTTTGTTGTGCTTTGAGAATGTTGACTCCCATGACCATCTTTTCTTTGAATGTACGTTTTCTGAACAGGTTTGGAACAATACTAGAGATAAGGTGGGTATGTCTACGGTTGTTTCCAGATGGAGTGACATTATGGCCTGGCTTCTGGCTCGTGCTCGATCGAAAACAGTGACGCATTATATAAGTAGAGTGTTTGTTGCCTGTGCAGCATACATAATATGGCAAGAACGTAATGCGAGATCGTTCAAGAATCAATCTAGGCCACCGGATACCATTTGTGAACTAATATGGAAGACAGTTCGGTACAAGCTGATGGGGGTTAAGTTCAAAAATTGTGCGAATGTTAGGAGGCTGCTAGGTGAATGGGAGATCAATGGCAACTACTTATCCGATAATGGAGGCTGATTAATGTGTTTTTTTCCCTTGTTTACGTTTTCTAGATTTTAGTCTAGTGATGTAGTTTTGGTTTGGTGGTTGTTTTGTTTTGTTGGCTTGGCTTACTTTCATGATGTGTGTCTCATGATTGAACTAGTGAGAGATTCTCCTTACTACTTGTTTTTTTTGTTGGTTAATATATAGAATCACTAGGGTAACCCTTTACCAAAAAAAACACCTTATTTCATGGTGATACATATAGATGCACATGTGCATTTCTTATATTGGTAACGTAAAAAGTAGTGTATTACACATGGTAGTGTAAATGAAAGTACAATTGTCTAATGTTTGTAATGTATTACAAAATTTGTCAAAGAAATGATGAAAATGCACATGTGCATGGTAGTGTATTATGGATGGTATGACAGATGAAAGAGAAAATGTATTCAAATTAGTGTACCAAAACACCTTATTTCATGTCGATATATAGATGCACAAGTGCATTGCTAATATTGGTAACGTAAAAAGTAGTGTGTTACACATGGTAGTGTAAATGAAAGTACAATGGTCTAATGTTTGTAAAGAAATGACGAAAATGCACATGTGCATGGATAGTTGATACTCAAAATTTTTATTTTATTTTTTTGAAATTTTTTTTATTGTTGAGTAAATATAGCGACTTTTTCAAAAAAAAAATATTAAAAAACCAAAATAAAATTGGTATTTTTTGGATTTTTTTAGGTATTACTGTTTGTGTTCATACTGGTTCTCGGGGTTCTCGCAATAAAGGGTGGTTTCTAACGGATCCTTGTCCTATATATATAAGTCATTGTTGTCGTTATATAATAATAATAATAATAATAATAATAATACTACTAATACTGTACATTTTACATTGAAAACTATAGGTAATTTTATAAACTCCACAGCGATTATATGAAATTCCCCATACTTTATTTTCACACTATTTATGTTTATATTCAATAGAGAGAGGTTCATTTGAGAACTATTTTGTTAAGAATAACTTGAAATTAGTCTTAGCCCTACAATCTTTTTTTATCTATGGCAATGAAAGATGATGACATTATCTATATATTATCTATATATTAATTAACCAAGCTAATGAATAGTGATTGGTTTATTGTACTATTCATAAGCTGCCATGTGACAACCTTTTTAATTGTTTTTTTCCAGTATGCTTCTGTTTGGTGTCGGTGCATGAAGGTAAAAACCGGCACCAGCCTAGTATAGAAAACGCCAAAAGTCGATACCGAATTGATATTGAAATTCTTTTAGTTTGGGAAATTCGGTACTGCTACCCGATATCATTTACTCATGCCTGATCACAGGTACCGTACGGACAACAGTATCGTACAACTTTTTGATGTTGATTTTTTACAACTTTTAATGTTTTTTTTTAGTTTTAGGGGTAGGGATGAACTCGGTGACAACCGATACCGAATCAGTACTGGTACCGAAAATACTGGTTACGGTACCGATATATGAAGGTAAAAACCGGTAGCGAACTAGTACCAGGAACACCAAAAGTCGGTACCGAATTGGTACTTAAGATCTTTCGGTTTAGGAAATTCAATATCAGTACCCAGTACCATTTGCTTATCTCTGACCACGGGTTTCATACCAACAACATCATTACCATACAACCTTTTTTGTTGATTTTCTTTCGGTTGTCTTTAGCGTTATGTTCTACATTTTCTTTTTATTCTTGTCAGCGGTTCCGTGCGAACACGCTCGTAGTGATTTCAAAACACATACTAAATTACAAAAGAAGTTCGCACAGCGTGGCGACAGTGATAAACCTAATTTATGTGAATATTACACAATTTTCATCAAATCTTTAAAATGAAAGGGTATCTTGGACATTTTGTGTATCATCACATCTTAAATAATTCTCAGTTAAAATATCCTACACAACTTTTGCACGTGATTTACACGATTGTCGAACATACAATGAAGGTCCACTGAATCAACATTCTATTCAGGTATGGATCCCTCTTTCACTATAGATATCTAACCATCATTCATACATGTAGCTCCTTAAATTCCTTACGAAATTGGTATAGTGTTGGATCCGAGAGTTAGTGAATTGTGTGTGTTTTTTATAAATCAATTATTGAATTAACAGGTAATCAAACAAACACAAATAATAAACACATCATCATAAACATTGTGGATTTCGGAATAGCTGTCAAAGATTCATATATTATCCATATGTCAATTACAGTTAATTATACAGTTTGTACTCCCTCTCACCAGGAGAACTCTCTATCTCTCGTAGATTCTTATGTTTTGTGAACTCTTAGAGTTGGGTTCATTGAAATACAGTGTGAACTATATATAGAAGAGAAAACTGCTGGTGACATCACCATGAAAGCGACCCTAAAAAACCCAATTAATGTGTAACTGCTAGTAGTTGCGCAGAACTACTGGACAATTAGAAATAAACTACAAGAAACAAAACTGTTTGATTATGTAAACAACTTGGATCCCTAAACTGCTGGTGGATTCCAGTACTTTATGAATCCCGTACTTTTAGTCTTCATTTGACTTGTTGACTTGGTCTTCTAGTCTTTAGTATTTATTTGTTGACTTTGACTATTGACTAATTGACCAGCACTTACATTCCAGCTCTTTGTACTAGTTGTCTTGTATCTTCATGCAGCAGTTCTTGATTCCAGCAGTTTGGGTGGTTGTTAGGATAACTTTCAAGGGAGGACACTCCTGGACAATGACTTGTAATCGAACTTATTCCATCAGACAAGGAGATGGTTTCCCTTGGGTTTTGGCTTTCATCATCAACAGATCTTACATAACCCAACAATTTCCCCTAGATCTGCTGATGCCAAAATTTAAATTAAAATGTAAATTGATTTTAGCTAACTTGATTTACTCATCAGCTCATTGTAGTTGACCCAAAATCATTTTAACACATGGTACAAGTTGTGAGAATTGAAGACAAGACTAGATCAAGATCACATAGGAGCCTTTGCCTTAGTAATTAATAAAGACAAATTTTATGTATTTATTTGACTAATTGATCTTATATGAAACATGTGTCGTATTAATTATCACTTGTTTAATTATGAGTTTTTAATAGTGTCATAAGCTTTGGACAATCATCATGCCCCCTACCATTCCATTGCGGGTCGAGTTATTAATCATTATTTCAACCCTTATTTGCCTAACATTTTGATTCTTCTCTACTACTCCAGTGATTAGTAAGAAGCTTTTAGAACATATCTACTGGATTTTCTAAGTTTGGAAGAATACTAGCTTTGCTTGAAATTTTTCCGGATTCTTATTTAAGTTTTCTTGAATTTGGATAGTTTTACAGGTATGTACAATCTCCCCTTTTTTGTATCAGCATATGTTTGGATAGTGTAAATAGGACCCCTATGGGTTGATGATGAGGTGGTTGTTTCCTCACCAGTAATTTGGCTTTTTGTGGTTGGATGTTTTGATAGTGACTAAACAATTTGGAATATGAGAACTCCTTCTGGAAGGAGGTCAGTTGTTAGGTATAATGCTGGAACAACCAGACTTAGCATAAGACATGTTGGTGGCCATCTTCTTGTGATTGGAGATCTTAGCCTTAGCTTGTTTCATCAATTCCATATGTCTCAGATTCGGCATCATTCAATTTAATGAAATCATTTGCTCACCCACTCATGGTGGTTGAATCACTAGTTTTGATAAACTATGATGCCCTTTTTCTTAGTACTAGGGACTTCCAACAATTTTTTTTACTTTCTGAGAAAGAAAAGTGCTCTTGCCTGTAAGGTGGTCTTACTTATCTTTCTACTATCAGTCTATGATCAAGTGTGTTGGTACATGATGTATATTGTCTATGTCTTGGATCGAGTCTCAGTGTTTAGGTTATTAATGTAAAATATTAAGCTTATGTTTGTTAAGGTTGAAGTTCGTACGAAGTGAGTAGTATTGTAACTAGTTCGTACGAAGTAGTACTTCGTACGAACTAGAACTTTGGTGCGAACTAAAACTTCTATAAGTAGTCTAGCTTGGTTTCTCATTATAATAGTTTTACGAGCTAGACGGCGGAGCTCTGTCAGTTTGGGGACTTGAATGTAAAGATTGAATAATCACTAAACTGGCGTTTAAACTGAATATCTTGTGTTAATTGTCACTAATTCACGTAAAATTCCGCATACATGGATTAGATACAAATCTAGGCACCTTTTCTAAGGAATTCAACAGTCCTACAAGTGGTATCAGAGCTATGGAGGCCTGATTTGTGGACATCTACACAAGATCTACTTCTACTTCTACTCATTTATTTTCATTTTTCACTTTTTTAAGAATTTAGGGTTAAAATGGACTGAATTTTCTATATGATGTGAAAAATCACGTAAAGATAAACCTTTGAAAGTTTCAGACCTAAAATCAAACGAATTCATGTTAAAAATTGCAAAAATTGACAAAATGAACACCTATCCGCACGAACCCTAAAACTATAATTCGTACGAATTAGCTGTGTAATTCCTACGAACTAGTAAAGACATAATTAACGTTTTCAAACACCAAGTTCATACTAACTGGATTGTTTCACTTCGTATGAACTAGACTCTTAAAACTAATAAATTTTCAAGTTCGTGTGTTTTTCAGGAATTTCTGATTCGTTAAAATGGATACTGAATTTTTCAACGCTTTTGCAACCAGTGCTGCAAAAACAACAAACGCAGTTGCTCAAATGAACCTCGAAAATGAGATGAGAACGACTGTGAAACCCCCGAAACTAATGAATTTCGAGGACTACGAAAGTTGGAGAGAGTAATTCGAGAACTGGGTTCAGGCGAATCATTTTAATCACTGGCTTGTGATCGGAACCATGTATTCTTTGCCAAGAGATGAGAACAACTTGGAGAAAATTCCTAAGAACTTTACTCCAGAAAAGAAAGATAATTTTGTCAACGAAAAGAAAATGATGAGTCTGTTACTGCAATCAATTAAAGAAGATATCCTGATGCTTTTACAACATGATAATCACTCACAAACTTTGTGGAACGCTTTGCGTATGAAGTATCATGGAAGCACAGAGATGAGGAAGAGTAAAAAAGCGTTATTGAGAATGGACTTTGATATATTCAGTCTAATGAAAGGAGAATCAATGAAACAATTGATTGAACGCTATTGTCACTTGGTGTTTCAGATGAAGAGACACGGAATTCTCAAAACCGATGAAGAACTAGTTGACAAACTGACAGACGCGTTGCCAGAGGGAGAATGGTGTACGTATCTGATGGTGTTGAAGAACGGGATCAAATACAATGGGTACAATTTACCAACATTCATTGAAAAACTCGAAGGTCATGAGATGGAACTTCAGAAGATAGCGAGGTCTAAGAGTGCACAAGTGGTACAAGATGTCGGTCTGTACTACAAAACTGGGTCTACTGAAACTCAAAGCCTGAAAATACAAACTGCATTCATTGCCAACACCCCGGGAAGCTCAGTTTCAAGCCAATCAAGTTTCCAATCATTTCCTAGTTTCGATCTGAATACACCACAAACACCTCAGAATTCAAATCCTTTTCAAAATCAATCAAATCAATCGAGTCATGCAAGTTCAAACCTAATGTCATACAATGCAATATTGCTGTTAATCTTAAAAATGCTCAAAATTTCAACGAGCAAACAACAAAACAACATATGGCATTACTCGCTACTGTCTTATAGTCCTATGAAAGTTTGGTCGCTGGTAGGAATGGGAATCCAGAAATGACAGCAGAAGATTATGATCTAATCGACCAAGAAGAACTGGAGTTGATGGACATAAGATGGTGTATGGCTTCTATTATCCAGAAAGCAACCAGATTCATGGAATTAACTGGAAGAGATATCGGAGATGGAAAGAGTAAATTAGGGTTTGATAAATCAAAGGTTACCTGCTTCAGATGGAAAGAAAAAGGTCACTTTAAGCGAGAATGTATAAATCATGAGGTAAGCGGTAATGCAAATCCATTTGGGAACAACAATGAATACTATCAAAGGGCTACTTACCATCGACCTTCTCCGCAAACAAGGGTTGTTCAAATCAAGGACGGACCGTCATCATCGAGAGAAAAGGCTTTGGTAGTAGCACAAGAAGATGAGGGTTTAACTGGAACAAATATCTTTCCAAGAATGAAAGCTTAGCATTACTGACTGAAATCATCGAAGAGCCAAAATATGAAATGGAAGATTCAAGTGCTGTTTTTGATGAAGAAGAATCTTTGGAAGATGCACTATTAGGGGAATATCTTCAACGCACAAAAGAGGAAAATATTTTACACAATGCATTTAAAAATATCATTCCACCTAATTTGATGCCTTCTTTTGCAGGATTCTTTAGTACTGGATGTCATGGACAAACGGTGGAGACAGTAAAGCCGGAAATTGAAGAAGTGATTGATGTGGAAAAGGAGATGTCAACTGAAAATTTGACTGAAATTGCTAACAAAGCAATGATGGCAAATTTGAAAGCGGTAGAGTCTGATTTAGAAGATAAAAAGGTTACGAATGAGAAATCAGAAGAAAAAGAAGTGGTAAATGGTAAATTGTCGAGGTTGAGAAACCGTGTGCATAATGCCTTAAACCATGCGAAAAATGTTTTGAAAATGATGAAATAATCAAAGATCTTAACAAACACAATGAAAATTTCAGATATGATTATAGAACGATGAAAGAAGCATATGATAAAAATGAAAAAAAAACATATAAAATGGTCGAGCAAGCAAATCTTGAACAAGGTAAAACGATGGACATGTTAAAAGCCACTTTAATGGAAAAACAAACGGCTGTTAACATTCATATAAACAAGATTGCTGAACTTAAAATGGAACTTGAAATAGCAAAAGTTGAAATTGAAAAAGTAAATAAACTCTTGATCAGTTATTCGAAAAGTTCATATGTCATTGATCATATTCTTCCTACTGTAAAGATAGGAGAGGACGGTCAAATTTATAAGAAGGGTGTGGATTATAAATATGTTCCTTCACTTATGTGGCAAAGCTATGTCAAAAAGAAACCCGAGGGGATGGAGTAGGCGCTCAATGTAAAACTTAAAACTGAAACGACAGAAAACGACAGAAAACGACAGAAAACGACACTGAAACTGAAATTGTGAAAAATGTAGTTGAAAAGGTTTTGGAAAATGATTCTGACGATTCAAACTTTGAAAGTGCTGAATCAAGCTTAAACAGTTCAGAATCTGATTCACAATCTGGAAATGAAGATAATTTCTACAAGAAAGTTTCTTCAGAAGATAGTTTAAATGATGATCCTAACGTTGTTCTATACAATGTTAAGGATTCTCATAAACTATACTTTGATGAGACCTTTCCGATCCAGAATGTGAAAGATGATCACATTGATAAACTTTTCAAACTTGTAGAAGTAAAATTAGAAGATGATATAAATCTGACAAAGTTCTATTCAAAATCCAAAAAGATTTTCAACAATTATCGAATGAAAGGTGGGGATTTTCCTGAGAAAAAAAGAGAAGGTTTGGGTTTTGAAACAAAGAAAAACAACAAAAAGTTTCCAAAGCAAAAATATAACAAAAAGAAAATGGAATTTGTTTCTGGAATTCACATGATTGTTGAAAAAGAAATTATTAGTAAATAATCAAATGATGAGTTTAAAAAAAGAGAGAACTTCGTGAACAGAAGTAGGATTTATCTGCTAGATCTGATAGCATAAGATGTTTCAAGTGCAATGAAGTTGTGCATATTGCACGACGTTGTTTGCAAAAGAATCCAAGATCTGCTTATGGTGAAAGGAAATTCACATAAAATGTTAATAACAAAGCACCAGATTTTGCACCAACAAAAATTTTGAAAAGGAAAACTGAAACTGAGAAACCAGAAAATGATTTTGTACCAAAAAACTGTTAGATCGCTCCTTGATTAGCACAGGAATCTAATTTGGTATCTAACGTTCATATAGGCGGAAACTATGTGACATGTTAATCAAATATGCAATGATTACTCATTTAAATGTTGTTTATTGATCATAAAGTCCAATTACATGTAAGATCCGAATCGGGCAGAGCTTCGCCTCTGTCGTGTCAAAGTTGCAAAAGTTACAAATGACAAACACAAGTTACCTATATGTAGTAGTACAAGTTCGCTGGAGGAATAACAAGTTCGTGCGAACTTGTCTTGAACAAGTTCGGCCGAACTTGTTCCAACATTACTTTCCCGTGCGAACTTTTCCTACAATTTACATAAATACGACATTTCTAACGTATTCTAGCCCAATTCTAAACAGACTCGATCTAAGACTAAGACATAGACATTATGTATTAACAGACTCCCCCTTGGATATCGTCTTCATCTTGATTAGTTTTCAAAACTCTATCTTTGTCTGCAGCGTCTAAAGAAGGTTTTGATTGGTTTCTTTCTACGTTCTTGTGACGGAATCGACGTTTGATCTGTAGGTGGCACTTTAGTCATGAACTGAAAACGTCTGAGTCTCGCCGCCCTACCCATATCATATATACGTTCTATACGCTTTTCCTCTTTCAAAAACTCTTTGCGCTCAAGTTCTCTCCAACTGGATCCCACATTATTCTAGAATTAACTCCATGCGCATAGCAAACATTCACAATTCTTTGATATTACATCGCTTGAGTCTCTTGCGCTTCTCGTAACATATCTTACTGAAGAATAAACATTTAATATCCTCCTTCAAGCAATTCACTAGCCACATCGGGTCTAGTATGCGTATTGTTCTTCATAACCCTCTTAATCCTTCTGTCTGAAACATTTCAACTCTTTCTTTAGTGATATCCAGATGATCTTCAAATATCAATACTATCACTGCTTCACACGTTGTAGGATCAACCTGCCACCATTTAAACAACGGATAGAAATCTTGTTCAATCGGCATTAGGGGCAAGTTTCTCATTGCTCACAAATGCTTCATAATCAACGTTATATCTTTTTCACCAGTCTTTTTGTTAGTTTTGATTCGGCGCTTTGGAATGAAAGGTTTCCAGTACTTGAACCCTTGCGTCGCTTCAAATTTAATCATCTTCCATAGTAACTGATCAATAAACTTCATATGATAAGTAACGTTCCTTGTTTGCACCAACTCCTCTACATCCTAGTATGGAAGTGTTTTGAAATCTGCCAAGTATTTGAAGTATTGAACTCCAAATTCACGTTTAATGGCATAAACGTTCAGTTCTTTCATCCAACCCAGCTAAGTATATCTCCCAATGATACATCTGCATCTCTGGTAAAAAATGCTAATGGACGTCGAAACTTTCTTTCTCTTGGCATCTCTTTAAACCAGGAGTTTTTCGCTTTAGCAATCTCTTCTTTAGTCATTGGTTTTGGCACTTTTCGTTCATGTACGGATTCAGCTATCTTTTCTTTCTGTAAATCTTCATTCAATTGATCATACATCTCTTCAAATGTAGGAAAGCTATCTGTATTTGTACCAACATATTTTTCAGTTTCATCCTTTTCATCATCTGACGACCAATCTTCAATAATCACCGTGTTGTAATTGTCAGCATCAGACCTTCTTTTGTAACAATATTCATTCGGTTCAAATGTATTTATGTTCACCACATCTTATTCAAAGTCAAAATCAAACGTTTCAGTGTCAACGTTCAGCAGCTTTGCTAGATCTTCTTTCGAATAATTGTGAACAAATTCGCCTTCCTCGACGTTATGTTCTAGCATAAGAATCATCGGTTTTGTCGGCGTAGCAGCAACAAGCATTGCAATAATAGCATCTGTCATATCAACATCAGTCTGCCCTGTTTGCCCTGTGTGCTCCCCCTGACTTTGATCTTCCATTCTATTAGCATCATCGTTCCGCAACGAAGAAAAATCAAACTCATCTGTTACTTTACCATAAACAATTTTCAGACCAACTCCTCCCTGATCGTCATTGTTTCCATCATCGTTATTAGAGTCGTCTTTAGAATCATCAACAGGTTCGTCATCATCTTTATCTTCAGCTTCTTCATCTTCTTTCTGTTCAGTCTCTTTCTCAGGAATACTAACAGACTCTGAAGCTTTCGCAGATTCGACTATAGGCTCCGTAATCTCGGGCATACTTTCAGTAACATGTTTACCCTTGGATATCGTCTTCGTCTTGATCAATGTTCAAAACTCTATTTTTTTTCTGCAGCGTCTAAAGAAGTTTTTGATTGGTTTCTTTCTACGTTCTTGCGACGGAATCGGGGTTTGATCTGTAGGTGGCACTTTAGTCATGAACTGAAAACGTCTGAGTCTCGCCTCCCTACCCATATCATGTATACGTTCTATACGCTTTTCCTCTTTCAAAAACTCTTTGCGCTCAAGTTCTCTCTAACTGGATTCCCACAATCTTCCAGAATTAACTCCATGTGCATAGCAAACATTCACAATTCTTTGATATTGCATCGCTTGAGTCTCTTCGCGCTTCTCGTAATATATGTTACTGAAGAATAAACATTTAATATCCTCCTTCGAGCAATTCACTAGCCATATCGGGTCTAGTATGCGTATTGTCCTCCATAACCCTCTTAATCCTTCTGTCTGAAACATTTCAACTCTTTCTTTAGTGATATCCAGATGATCTTCAAATCTCAATACTATCACTGCTTCACACGTTGTAGGATCAACCTGCCACCATTTAAACAATGGATAGAAATCTTTTTCAATCGGCATTAGGGGCATGTTTCTCCTTGCTCGCAGACGCTTCATAATCAATGTTATATCTTTTTAACCAGTCTTTTTGTTAGTTTTGATTCAACGCTTTGGAATGAAAGGTTTCCAGTACTTGAACCCTTGCGTCGCTTCAAATTTAATCATCTTCCATAGTAACTGATCAATAAACTTCATATGATAAGTAACGTTCCTTGTTTGCACCAACTCCTCTACATCCTAGTATGGAAGTGTTTTGAAATCTGCCAAGTATTTGAAGTATTGAACTCCAAATTCACGTTTAATGGCATAAACGTTTAGTTCTTTCATCCAACCCCAGCTAAGTATATCTCCCAATGATACATCTGCATCTCTGGTAAAGAATGCTAATGGACGTCGAAACTTTCTTTCTCTTGGCATCTCTTTAAACCAAGAGTTTTTCGCTTTAGCAATCTCTTCTTTAGTCATTGGTTTTGGCACTTTTCCTTCACGTACAGATTCAGCTATCTTTTCTTTCAGTAGATCTTCATTCAATTGATCATACATCTCTTCAAATGTAGGAAAGCTATCTGTATTTGTACCAACATATTTTTTACTTTCATCCTTTTCATCATCTGACGACCAATCTTCAATAATCACCTTGTTGTAATCGTCAGCATCAGACCTTCTTTTGTAACAATATTCATTCGGTTCAAATGTATTTATGTTCACCACATCTTCTTCAAAGTCAAAATCAAACGTTTCAGCGTCAACGTTCAGCAGCTTTGCTAGATCTTCTTTCGAATAATTGTGAACAAATTCGCCTTCCTCGACGTTATGTTCTAGCATAAGAGTAATCGGTTTTGTCGGCGTAGCAGCAACGTGCATTGCAATAATAGCGTCTGTCATATCAACATCAGTCTGCCCTGTTTGCCTTGTGTGCTCCCCCTGACTTTGATCTTCCATTCTATTAGCATCATCGTTCAGCAACGAAGAAAAATCAAACTCATCTGTTACTTTAGCATCAACAATTTTCAGACCAACTCCTCCCTGATCGTCATTGTTTCCATCATCGTTATCAGAGTCGTCTTTAGAATCATCAATAGGTTCATCATCATCTTTATCTTTAGCTTCTTCATCGTCTTTCTATTCAGTCTCTTTCTCAGGAATACTAACAGACTCTGAAGCTTTCACAGATTCGACTATAGGCTCTGTAATCTCGGGCATACTTTCAATAACATGTTTACCCTTCCCCTGTTCAGCTAATTCTTTTTCTGCCTTACCCTTTGCTTCTTGAAGATCTATTCCTGCATACTCTGCAGCAAAATCAATTCCCAAACTCTTTGATACTACTTTCTGAAGTCTGTTAAACCTTCGATCGTTCAAATCACGTTCAGATCGTAATTCTGCAATCTCTTTCTGTAATCGTTCGTTTGCATCTTGCAGACTTTCTATCAACGGCTTCAGATAACCACGATCACCTTCTAAAAATTTCACTTTATCATTTAGAATTTCTTTCTCTACCTTGCTTTGTTTCACCAAACGTTCCAAAGCAGCTTTCTCTGTTCATTCTTCGACACTTTATCTTCCAGAATTTTTACTCTCTTTTCAAGTTCATCAACATCAGATTTTGGAAAGAAATCATTCAAATCTTGAATGTTCATTGGCTCATCAGGAATGCTTCCAAATTACTTCGACCTCGGAGTAGTCTTAGGTGTAGACTTTGGTGTACTCTTCGGTGTAGACACTGGAACTTCTTTAGGTGTAGAGCTTTCAGGTTGAGAAGTTGTCGGTGGATCTTGAGGCTGTATGATAAGAATTTCAATTCAGACTCAGGAGGTTCTTGTGTGACTCCTGTCTGTACGATCGTCTCTTGAACTTCAGAAATTTGCACTGTTTCAGCCGCATGAGGTTCTTGTGTAACTCCCGTTTGTTTTGCAGCAGAAAGTTCTTGTGTTACTTATGTGCCTTTTTTCTTTCCAATGTATAGGCGGCTTTTCGGTTTCTAAGTTTTCTTGCCTTTTGTGCTCGGAGACCCTGTAGTCTTCGTTGTTGTATCTTTAGCGGAAGACTTAACACGTTTAGCTTTCTTCTTTGGTCTCTCCTCATCCGAACCCTTTTCGTTCTCCGGTTCATAATCAACATCCGTTTCTTTAATTTTCTCTGCCTCTTTTTCAGCAATAGATTTCTTTGTAGCTCTTTCCAGAGAATCATCACTATCTTCATCTTTGTCTGATGTAGCAGAGATCACATTATCTTCCTGAGTAGACTTCTCTTGACTTTCAATAATTACTGCAACACTTGAACCAGCCTCAGGTTGAACATTTTTAGGCTCTTCTTCGTCAATCAACATTGTATCGACTTTCTTTGACTTTCGTGAAACTTTCTTTTTCTCTTTAGCGACTTTCTTCAAGAACCAGTCACTACGTTTCTCTTTGAATGTCGACAGCCATTCTAATTCGGCATTCTTTTCTTTTTCATCGCCACTATCATCTTTTCGCCATTTGTACTCTGGTGGCGCAATGTATTTAGTAGAAGCTATGGCACCAAATAAACGCTTTGTGATCGGTGCTGAAGCCTGCTTCTGGATTGTTATCAACTTCTTTACAATAACTTTATCCATATGTCTGAGATACACGATATCATAAGGATCTTTCGCAATCTTCTTGAACTTATCGTCGATCAACATCTGAATAAACCTCGGATACATAACCAGCCTGTTCGATCCCATGTTGTTCTTCATATGCGTGAATACAAGCTTAGAAAAGTTGAATTTCTTGTTAAGAATGAGCGCTGTAGCCATGCAAGCCATGTAATCTTGTACGTCGTCCAATCCAGCCTTTCGATGACTGAATGCGTGAATGATTGCGTGCATCAGAAACTTATAGGGATTTGGAACTCCCCCTTTCTTCAAAGTAGATTCGTTAACGTGCCTTTATAACCCATACGGCAAAAACAACCTCGCACCATCTTTTCGTCAAGCACCATTGGATCATTCTTATCGTCGTTGAAATTCAAAACTTTCCGAATGTCAGCTTCAGTCACTGTAATCTCTTTACCTTTGTTATCATCATGAACAACTGATTTAATCACTGTGCCATCCTCATTCATTG
Organism: Scalesia atractyloides; assembly: GCA_947069175.1. Classification (NCBI taxonomy): domain Eukaryota; kingdom Viridiplantae; phylum Streptophyta; class Magnoliopsida; order Asterales; family Asteraceae; genus Scalesia; species Scalesia atractyloides. Next base: position 43,108,097 of record CAMTDV010000015.1, read on the forward strand.
ATGTTGCGCTCCAGAATCTATACACGTGATATCTATACACAACTGTTTTCTCGGTGATCGCTTTATGAATCGGAATCCGCTCCACAAAATCAATGATATTGTTGTATGCTGTAAGAGATGGACATACAGTCTTGTCGAGCGTGATGCACGTGTTGTGGAATTTATTAAACGACAACTGAATATTCTGCAAGCACGAAAATCGAGACAAAATTAGGAAAGTTTAACAATTTTCACAAACCCTAATATCAAGTTCGGCGGACTTGATTAACATTTACACAATACATTTCAAGTAAGTCCAGGAGAACTTGCCTTAGCATTTTAACCAAATCTTAAACAAGTTCGGGCGAACTTGTTAAGCTTTTACAATTTAAACAAATTCAGACAAGTCCGGGCAAACTTGTCAAGAATTCATCATTCATTTTTTTTATGTTTGAGGACATGTTCGGGCGGACTTGTGAAATGATCAACATTTTCACTTTTGAGGAAAAGTTCGGCATAACTTGGTTCAAAGAACCATTTGACAAGTTCGGGCGAACTTGTCATCTTTATCACTGAAAACCTGCAACAACATATTCCAGCCATTTTGATTCAAATTGATGATACATTTATGGTCGGTTATGGTTGTGTAACATGTTTTAAAGTTCAATTTATCCTTTAATGTTCTTAATCATGTTCAATCAATAAGTTCAGATTCAATCGGTTCAATCTTTATCAATCCACGTTCCAAATTTCAAATTCTCACCATCTTCATGATCCTTAGTGTGCAAATCACTAATATTCACTTGAAATTCGGGCAGCAATTCGACTTAAATGTGCCAATTTGAAGATCGCTCAAATCGCCTAAGTTCGCTCTAAGTATCAGATGACAGATAATGAAGTTCGGGCGACTTGTTCCTTATATATAGGTAACAAGTCCGGGCGAACTTGTTAAAACTAATAAAATATGATCAGTTATAAGTCCGGGCGAACTTGTCATATAATGTCTATAAAGCCTAGACACGTCCGGTCGAACTTGATAACAAGTCCGAGCGAACTTGATTAACGCAAAATCAAATTTCTTTCAAAATTTTCAAAATTTTCAAATTAAACCCTGAACTTTTCATTTTTTACCAGTTTTAACAATCCACTCAGTTGTCCAAGTCCAAGCTAATGACCTTGGTTAACCGATTTGTCTGCCGAGTCCAAGTTAATGACCTTGGTTTGATCCGTTATGAACAAACTGTTGGTTTTTCTCAAAAATCAAGTTTCAAATTAATGAACTTTTAATCGTTTTAGGCTTATCAGATTTTACAGATTAGCTCCCAGCCCGTTGTCACTTAGATTTCCACCAGTTTAGCACCTTACCAGACTTCGAAGATCCGTTCTCCAACATTGGCTTGTTGAAACTTATGTAGAAACAAAATCTTTTTGTATTTTTGAAAGTTTATGCTAAAACGCACTGAAAATCTTTTTAATTTTAATCTGTAAAGCAGATAAACTATGTACAGACGTATTTACATAAATTTAACAAGTAAACTATGTACAAACATATTTACAGATATATTTTTTGTGAATTTTTGTCTAAGGATCATATCAGTTGTTTGAGATATATCACCAGTACCGTTGACCTTTTAATGACTTTAAGTTTTAAACTCGTTTACCTAGATTGTTGATATGTTTGTCCACTTAAACTTCGACACCTTTCTCAATTGTTCCAAGATATGTTAGGTATGAATTATGAAACTTGACTTAACTATGGTTCCCATCTCAGAATATACTCCCGTATCAAGATTCCCTAGATTTCATCTTACAGGTGAATATAGCGTAATTTATATCTGTATCTAGGTTAATGCGAAGCCTTGAGAGCTAAGGTTAATACCACCGTATCGATAAAGAGATGAAGGCTCGACTTAAAGGTGTGTTCCACTTAAAGAATCTTTTAAGCAATGTAAATGATTAGATCTTTCGATTCTTTTCAAATTTGCACGCAGTTTAGGGGTTTTTAGCAAAAGCATTATAGAAGTTCTAGGCTATTGCTTCCGCAAAATCAGAAGAACTTGTATAATACCCCAGATATCAACTATCTGTAAAGACTTCATATCTCAGAATCAGGCAATCTCTCAAACGAAATTTTGGAGGACTAAGTCCATATATCCGAGAGATATTAATCCACAAGTTTAAGCAATTGTAAAATTTAGTTTATATCTCAGAAACAATTTACTGAACGTGTAAAGCCTATCGACACATCCTCAGTAAGACTTGTTTATCACGTTTTAAACTTTACAAATCTTTAGCATACTGTGATAGTCCACCGATGTACTATTATTTCCTTTGTGACACTTAATTCTTTATGTCTTTTTCAATGTTTTTGTACTTTTTGAATTTTTCATATGTTTTTGTATTTTCTCAAATATTTCTCCCCCTAAAATCAAAAACATATTTTTGTATTTTAGTTTTAAGAAATACTAATATGAAAGATAAACAAACCAATGTGGATCACGTGAACTCGTCGTCCAATCAATATTCAACCTCTGCATCCGCACCTGTCAACAAAATTTTAATACCGTTAAGCCTCATTAGATATTTAAATCTTGTTAAAGGAAAAGCTTTGGTATAAAAATCAGCTTTTTGTTCATTGGTGTGGATTTTTTCTACCACCAACTTCTTTTTGTAGCAGTCACGAATGAAGTGATAACAAATTTCTATGTGTTTAGTACGAGAGTGATGAATAGGATTTTAGTGATGTCGATTGCTGCCTTATTATCAACATATAAAGGCGTATCAAGAAATTGCAATCCATAGTCCCTCATCTGTTGTTGAATCCATAGGATTTGTGAACAACAACTAGAAGCAGAAATGTATTCTGCCTCACAAATAGAGAGAGACCGTGGTTTGTTTATTGCATTGCCACGTTACTAATCGAGTTCTTAAGAACTGGTAACCAGCCGATGTAGACTGTCCACCCCAAAGTCAGAATCAACGTATCCCGTCAGATCAAAGTTATCGTTCTTTGGATACCAAAAGCCGGTGCTTGGACATCCCTTCAGGTAACGGAATATTCTTTTGACTATCTGCATGTGAGACACTCGGGGACTGGACTGATATCTTGCGCAAAGGTAGGTAGGGTACATGATATCTGGGCAAGATGCCATCAGATACATAAGAGATCCTATCATCGACCGATAGAGCGTAGCATCCACTTTGGTTCCTGTTTTGTCAATGCAAATCCCATGATTCAGCGCTATAGGAGTCGAAAGCGGCTTCGAGCTATCCATTTCAAACTTCTTCAGAATATCATGAACGTATTTCGTTTGATGAATGAATATGCCGTCTGGTAACTGATCCACCTGTAATCCGAGGAATAATTTCATTTCGCCCATAGAAGACATCTCGAATTTTTCTTCATGCTCTTTTCGAATTCTTTGCAAAGACTATCATCCGTTGAACCAAAGATGATATCATCCACATAGATTTGTACGATGATTAGATGACTTCCAACTTCTCTGGTAAACAATGTACTATCCATTGTGCCTCTCGTAAAGCTGTTTCCAATGAGATGTTGAGATAACGTCTCGTACTAAGCTCTCGGGGCTTAATGTAATCCGTATAAGGCTTTATCTAGGAGATAAGCTTTGTTCTTGTTCAGCGGATCGATGAACCCTGGTGGTTGGCTGACGTACACTTGTTCGCGTAGCTTACCATAGAGAAATGCGGATTTTACTTCTAACTAGTACACCTTAAAACCTTTCCAAGCTGCAAATGCAAGGAGAATGCGGATTGACTCTAAGCGTGCAACCGGTGCATAGACTTCCGTATAGTTAATTCCTTTTGCTGGTGGAAACCTTTGACAACCAACCGAGCTTTGTTTCTAACGATCACACCTCGATCATCCCTTTTTCACTTGAAGACCCACTTCGGGTCTATCGCTTTCTGCTTAGGTGGTAAGTCAACAAGCCTCCAGACTCCCAGTTTCTCAAACTGTAACAACTCTTCCTGCATTGCTATCACCTAGTTCTCATCACCCAAAGCTTCATTCACAGTCTTCGGCTCTATTTGAGATATGAAACATGAATAATAGCAGTAATCTTGAGTCGGAGCCACTCGGGTATAGAAACAACTTAATGCTTTGTTGATTTGATTTCTTGTTCGCACACCAGTCTGTAATTCTCCAATAATGTTTGTTGAAGGATGATATGCATAAGATCGTTGCATCTCCTCACTAGGAACATCAACCGTACTATTCTGATTTGAAATATTCATATCAACGATCAAATCAACTTCAGGAGCACTAGATGTAGCTTCATTTTGATTGCTCGGGCTAGCAGATTGATTCAACATGCTTGTTATCTGCTCGGATTCTTCATCGGAAGAGGATTCTCCATCATCGTCGAAAGTTGGAGCTTCATCAGAGTCGGAATTCTGATTCTGAGAAGTATTGGGCTCTGAGGTTGTATTTCTTGGTTCAGTGGAAACATTTGCTGTAGTTGTAGTAGGTTCTGCTTCTGATTCAGAAACTTGTTCTACCGGAACACCACTATTACTTGGACCTGCACCAGAAGACTAAGTACAAACAGTGGGTTGATTAACCACAATTGGCCTTATAATCTGTTCTTGGTTTGCCGACTGTTGAAGATAATAAAGAGCTGCAAGTTCTTCTTCAGACGGTTCTTCTGGCAAGTCAAAAGACTTCCACAAATCTTGGTTATTGAACAACCACGCATCGCCTTTTCTTTGAATAGGAGTTGTGTATCGAAAGCAATCAATGTGTTGTGCTTCGATTACTTTTCTCAAAGCAGGAACATAAACTCTCCTTAGCGGACTAGCATAACCAACGAAGAAACCTTCAAGTGTTTTAGCACCGAACTTTCCATCTTGATCAATCACTGTACACGATGCACCAAACGGTTCTAGATATTTCAAATTTGGTTTCCTTCGGTTGATCATTTCGAAGCAAGTATTTTTAGTCGGTTTGACAGTTAAGACCCTATTCAATGTGTAGCATGCCGCTGCAACCACCTCACTCCAGAAGCTAACCAGAAGTATCGAGTCTGCAAGCATTGTTCTTGCTGTTTTGATTAGAGTTCTATTCTTCCTCTCAGCTACGCCCTTTTGTTGTGGAGTGTACGGTGCACTGAATTCGTGCAGAATTCCTTAAGCGTTGCAAAACTCTTTCATCTTGTTGTTCTTGAACTCCATGCTGTTATCACTGGGAATACGTCTGACAGGCAGATGATATAGATTTTTGAGTTTCTTGAAGAGAATCACCAGATTATCGAACGTTTCATCTTTAGACTCTTGAAATAAAACCCGTGAATATCGAGAATAATCATCTGTGATGACTAAACAGTACAGATCTCCAGAAATACTTCGGACGTTCAACGGACCGAAAAGATCCATATGTAGACGTTCAACCGGCAACTTTATAGAATTCAGAATCTTCTTAGGATGTGACTTCTTAATCTGCTTCCCATTCTTGCATTAAAGACAATGATCTGTCATGTGGAAGCTTTGAAGATTCATCCCCTCGAGTAAATCGTTATGAACCAGAAAATTCATTTTCCTAAGATGTATATTCCCCATTTTTCTATGCCATAGAATCGAATCCTTCTCCGTGGCTTTTGTGACAAAATATTGAGCCGATTTCGACGACGTTGTAGCAATACCCATGTCTAAACACGTAGAGATCGTTTTCGCGTAGAGCACGCATGAGAATCCAATCATCCAGAATTTTGAAACCCGGCCTAAGAATCATGCACTCCTTATCATTGAAATGAACTGTGAACTGCTTATCGCAAATCTGTGAGATACTTACAAGATTGTTCTCTAGCTCGGCGATATAGTTAACACAATCAAATGATACCACGACATTGGAAAGCTTTCCTTCAGCTACTATCCGGCCTCCTTGATTTCCAGCGAAGCCTACATATCCTCCATTAATCGCTTTGATACCGAAGAGTAGTGCTTCATCCCGGTCATGTGCCTTGACGCTCCACTATCCAGAATCCACTTTGATAATATGGATCTCTGGAGCCCCTGGCACACATTAGCAATCCAGTTAAAAAGTGCGACCCAAGTCTTCTTGGTCTTGGGTTTGGGATAATAAACTTCCTAATCATCCTCAAAATCTCCATCTAAGACTTCATCGACATTTTCATTCTCAAACTTGACCTTTTTCTTTTCTTTTGAAAGTTTTGGACAAATTTTGACAGATTCAGTTTTATCTTTTGAAACAGACACTTTGTCGACTTTTGTTATAACTGTCTCAGACTTAACAACTTCAGATGTTGTTGTTTTCTTTTTGGCAACCCATGATTGTGATTTAGGTCTTGCTTTCTTTATGTAAAACCTTGAATCTTTGTTTTCATTCGTTTTGGAAGTTTCACCTTTCTCAAAAGTTGAATTTTCAAACTTTGATTCAGTTTTAGGTTTAACTTTGATTTTAGATTCATTTTTTTCAGAATTGTGACAGGTTTTTTACAATCCCTAGTTGCTTAAGTTTCTCAACATCTGAACTTGTTTTTCTTCGTGGATAAATAGGCTTTGATTTCAGACACTTGCGAGCAATCTGACCAATTTCATTGCATTTAAAGCAAGTCCGATTATCATGAGAATGTCCACTAGTGGGTTTTACACCACTTGCGGATTTAGCCTTATCCCAAAGTTTTTTTTCCTTTTTGAACTCGTCATTTGATTGCTTTCCAATCAAACTTTCTTCCTGAACCGTACTCGTCCCATATATGAATGTCATATTTTTATCTTTATATTCGCGAAATGGTGACTTTTTCTTATTTGGTTCATCTTCTACATCCAACCCAAACACACTCTCCTATGTTCAGGAAAGTCACCACCATTTCTTCGGTAGTTGTTTCTTTTAGGTTTAGAGTAAAACTTCTTTTCATTTATTTCCAAATCCTCTTATGAAACTTCAACGAGTTTGAAGAATTTATCAACCTGATCCTCTTTCACATTCCGAATTGGAAAGCTATCATCGAAATATAGTCTATCAGAATCCTTAACTTTGTACATGACAACGTTAGGATCATCACTTAGGCTATCTTCCGATGATGTTTCGTCATCTTTAGATTGTGAATCAGAATTATTCAAACTCGAGTTGGCGCTCTCATAGCTGCCATCATCAGATTCATTCAAAAGGTTTTCAACAACATTTTTAACCACTGCTTCGCCATCATCACTTGTGTAGGTTATATCAATGTTCTCAGGCAGCTCATTTTTCTTTTCGGTTAAAAGTTCAATGTGAAGCGCATTTTCCATCCCCTCAGCCTTCTTACGACAATACTTTTCGCACAAGGGTGGTGGAACATTGCTATAATCTCCACGTTTCTTACCTTTGGCTTTCTGAACATTTTCTTCCGACTGAATTGTTGGAAGAATATGATCGATGACATAAGCATTCGTGGTATAGCTTTTCAAAAGCTGTCTTACCCTTTCAGTTCGATTTTCATATCTTGAAGTTCTTGTTTTACTTCAGCAATGTTATTTATGTAAATGTTAATAGCTTTTTGTTTTGCCATTAATGTAGCTTTTAACATTCTCACTGTATCATGCTGTTCAATGTTATTATTATCAAGCCTGCTGTAATCATCTTTCATTATCATAAGCCTCTTTCATTGTGCGATAATCATATTTGAAATTGTTATTATGCACATTGAGTTCACTTATGATCTGACACTTTTCAGCACGTTGAACACACGGTTCAGCACATTTCGTACATGGTTTTTCAACCTCAACGATTTGCACTTTTACCTCCGGACCTACCTTTGTCAGATTTAGGCCATCATAGCTTTGTTGGCGATCTCTATGAGATTTTCCTAATTCATTTCTTTAGTCACGTTAATGACTTCCTAACCACAGGTTTCTCCTCAGCAACATGCTCCGAAGATGTTGTATCACAAAAACAACCTGCAAAACTAGTAGTCATGTTAGGAGAAAGGATATTCTGCACCTTTGTGTGATCATAAATTTCCTCTTCCTCTGCTTGTTGTAAATATTCTTCTAGCATTGCGTTTTCCATAGCTGTATCTTCAGCAGATGTGTCTTCTACGATCTCAGCCATTAGAGCAACTCCGGTCTTTTTGGCAATATATGAGTTCCAGTCAAAACCGTCATCTTCATTTGAAGCAACCATTGCCTTTTATGTGGTGTTGGATTTTTTCTCTTGGATTTCGACTTGAGTCTTCTTTGGAAATGGCTTGTATTATAGTGACCTCTTGTAGTATTCACTGCCACCTCCAAATGGACTTTGATTCCCAGTTGCCTCTGGATTCTTGCATTCTCTTTTGAAGTGCCATTTTTGTCGGCATCTGAAGAAAGTAACCTTTGTTTTGTCGAATCCCAATTTGTTGCTTGAATTCCCGATGTCTCTGCCGGTTAGAGCAACAAATTTAGTCACCCTCTGAATGATCAGAGCTAAGGACCATTTGATATCCATTAGCTCAAGCTCTTCTTTATCCACTTGATCATAGTCTTCGGCAGTCATTTCCGGATTACCAATCTTCCCGGCCACCAAACTTTCATATGATTCCAACACTGTGGCAAGTAGTGCCATGTGTTGCTTGGCAACTTGTTCAGAAACGACGTTGCTTAAATTGACTGCAATTTTGCATTTAAACACATTTGGATCAGAATTCGATTGATTATTCTGATTTGTCTGATTCTGATATGAAGAATTAGAACCCGTGCTTGAATATGATGAATTCTGGGGACTCTGATCATATTTCGGATATGATTGAGTTTGGCTCTGTGATGAATGATTCAGGGAATTCAGATTCGCACTAAAAGCGGTTTGGATCTTCGGGATACTGATATTCTCTTGAGCTCCTATTTTGTAGTAAAGCCCTACATCTTGAGCAACATTTGAATTCTTTGACTTGGCTATCTTTAACAACTCCATCTCGTGCCCCTCCAACTTATCGATGAAGGTTGATAACTTGAAGAATTCCCAGCTAGGACTTTCCTTGAGCACCATGAGATAAGTCGTCCACTCCCCCTCTGGTAAAGTGTCAGCCAATTTATCAATGTATTCTTCTTCCGTTTTCTCAAGCCGATGTCTCCTCATAATCACTTTCATATGACAAAAAAGTTCGATCATTTGTTTCATCGTTTCACCTTTAATCATCGTGAATATATCGAATTCCTTCATGATCAACGCATTTTTACTTTTGAGCATTTCTGCACTTCCCTGGTATTTGTTCTTTAAGGACTTCCAAAGTTCTTGTGCAGTTTTATATTCTGGTAGCAGCACTAGAATATCTTCTTTCACATACTGTTGAATAAGACTTATAATTTTCTTCTCCGCAACGTATGATCTTTCTGTGAAGTAGAAAATTTGCTCATCTCAATAACATTGTCGGGTTCGTCTCTTTGCCATGTGTAGGCAGTCTCCACTGCAACCCAGCTGTGAAAGTACGTAGATTGAACCTAGTTAGTGAACTTTTCTTTCCACCCCTCGTATTTGTCCATCACATGAGTTTTGGTGGTTTCACAGATGTGCCCATCTCGTTATCAATGTTCACTTGATTCACCATTTGAGCATTTGATGCTGAAGCCAGCATAAATGCACTATGAAGATCTTCCATCTTGAAAAACTGACGAATATCACTAAAAACACGTTTGCAAACTTCGAAAAATGATCAGTACACTGACAAGTTAGGGGAAACTTGTGCAGTTGTTAAAATCAGTTTCAATTTTACACAAGTTCGGGTGAACTTGTGTTAGACTTTTGAAAATTTTCACCCTGGAACAAGTACGAGCGAACTTACAAATTTTCAAGAGATTTATCAAGTTCGGGCGAACTTGTATATGATTTTCATCAGGATTTGATCAAGTTCGGGCGAACGTGATTAAAAATGTTGAAATATCCATCAAGTTTGAGCGAACTTCTTCAAAAATCTTGAAAATTGTATCAAGTTCGGGCTAATTTGATTAAATACAATGCATCTTTTAATCAAGTCCGGTCGAACTTGATGTCAAGTTCGGTCAACATGTGTTTGCAAAACATAGTTTTTTCAAATTTTCGACATGAATTCTTTTGTTTTAAGCTCTAATCTTTTCAAGGTTTTACTATTATGGATTTTACGTATTATACTTGAAAATCAGTCCATTTTGTCCGTGAAATGTCCAAGAAAAGTTAAAAATGAAATAAATGAGTAGAATAAGAGTGGATCTTGCAATGATTTCACAAAATGAGGTATCCGTGGCTCTGATACCACTTGTTAGATCGCTCCTTGATTAGCACAAGAACCTAATTTGGTATCTAACGTCTACATAGGCAGAAACTATGTGACGTGTTGATCAAATATGCAAAGATTACCTGTTTAAATGTTGTTTATTGATCATAAAGTCCAATTACATGTAAGATCCGGATCGGGCAAGCTTCGCCTCTGTCGTGACAAAGTTGCAAAAGTTACAAATGACAAACACAAGTCACCTATATATAGTAGTACAAGTTCGCCGGATGAATAACAAGTTCGGGCGAACTTGTCTTGAACAAGTTCGACCGAACTTGTTCCAACATTACTTTCCCGGGTGAACTTGTCCTACAATTTACATAATACGACATTTCTAACGTATTATAGCCCAATTCTAAACAGACTCGATCCAAGACTAAGACATAGACATTATGTACTAACAAAAATGATACTGGTGATTCGTCGGTTAAAGTTGAAAAGAAGGAATGACCATTTTATCCTAAGAAGGCAAATTTGAATCAACAAAGATAGGTGGTTAGAGCAAAATCCTTTTCTGTGAAATCCAAACAAGCTGATTCAACTAAAGGAAAGGAAAAGGTTGAACATGCTAGTACGAGTGAAAGTGTAAAACTTGAAAAAATTGAGAAACCAGTAAAAATTGACAGTGAAAAAGATTTTCCCAAACTTACAAAGGTAAAAAAGAAAGTCAATTTAACTAAAGAGAATGTTGATGAGTATTTTGATAGTAAGGACGGATACGAATTTGAGAGTGATTACGAAGATGTTTATCCAACCCCCAAGACCAAAAAGGCTTTGGTTTCTCTCTTTAACTAGATTCTCTGATTGTGTGTGCAGGGGCTTCCACGGTCGATTCTTTCCATATGGATCATGGACAGTGGAGCTTCTAGACACACAACCGGAATGCTAGCTTTGCTTTACGATGTGAAATCTATCAGAGGTCGTTATGTGGGTTTTGCGGGAAATCAAGGCGGTCGGATTATTGGTGAAGGAAAGTTGTCAAATGGAGTAGCATCTTTCGATAGAGTAAACTATATTGCAGAGGTAGAAAACAACTTTTGGTGAGTATCTCCCAGATATGTGATAAGAAGTTCACCACACATATATGAACCTTGTTTTGACATCTAAATTGATTATACAACTTATGTAAACTAGTTTTGACATATTAGACTCATCATAGGACATATTTAACCATCCGAACCCATAGTTACGTTTGGCGTCAACCACTTTAGCGAGGCGTAACAAGTAAAATACTTTGAAACACTTCCAATTCAGAATGTATGGTATTATGAACCATATTATACAAGATCCAACTCTTGTTTGGTTTATATACCTCATTATATCCGATCTCTCGTTTTCAAGTTTTGACACACTAACATATAGTTATCCGATACACTAGGAACCACTTCAAAACTTGAAATCTTGATCCTTTGAGCTTTGTTTAATCATTTGAACAAGACCTATACGCAATCCCAAGTGAGTACATAGCTTCCCTCTTTTACGTTTTTCAAATGTTTTGGGGTGATTCATATGTGTAACCAATTTTTGACAAATGTATGGCATTGATGTGTTTATTTAGTACTTTTTGTGTGTTATTCCTATTATGCAAATCATGATGATTGAGAACACGAACCATATCCTTGTAGGATCTTTCTATCTTTATAGTTAGATTCTTGTGGATATTTGAAGTACAGTCTAAAATCTTTCTATCTTTATAGCGAGATTTCTAAGAAGTGCTTTACACGACGATGGTTATTGTTTATGTGTAGAGATTGTTGGTAATTTAGATAACGAAACCGGAGTAATACAATAAGGACATGGTGGATACGCCGCTGGTACTTTCTATATATAAGTGTGTTTATTGTATTAACCTTCGCGGCCTTATCCGAATCACCATTAGGATTTTGTGATTCAAAAAGACGAGATGATGTGACTAAACCAAATCCTTAAAGCATCTAGATGACATTTCACATTTTCAATCCATGTTCAATCTCGATCTTTCAAACCACTTCTAGAAGTGAAATAGCAAAACTGCTACGCAAACATAATTAGCTTAACGCGACGTACACTCTGGAGCAATGACACAAGCTAAACATACCCCAAATATTCTTTACATACTTAGAAATAAGTTTTGAAGGTTTTGGTATGGCAAAAACAAGTTTATTCAAACTCAGGGGCTATTTTGGAAAATCTGTGAAAGTATGCCGATTCGCGTATTTCTTACTACGAAACCTGTACGCACATTCTAAAATTTTTGTAATCATTAAAATCTTGTATTTTAGTGATGATAATGCAAAAATATCATTCGTGGCGGAAGTTTGGTCATTTTTGCGTTCGTAAAAGCGTTCATCGCAATTAAGCGAAAAACGCAACCGTACAACCGAACGAACTGACATCCATGACATTTTTAGCATAATTCAAGTTACATATACTTAACTTCCTCATAGAGCTTAAAAATGAGGTTAACGGGTGTTAGAAGTGTCAAACGCGATGAAACAAGTCCAGGGGCCATTTCTGCCATTTTTCGAAGTTCTGCCCACAGACCAGGCCTTACGGACCGTAAGGCACAACCCCATACGGTCCATAAGGGGTCCCCAGCTCAGCAGAAACATCACAGCTACTTGGCAGCTTCTCCTTCCTTGTCTTGGGCTCCAAGTTCACGAAATTGCCACCCTTCAGCCTGCATTTGACACTTGTTAAGACCCTCAAAGGATCATGACAACACATTGGACACTTGTTATGATCTTGTGAACCTTTAAACACTATAAATAACCAAGAAATCTTCCACTTTTCTTTTCTCATTACCTTCTTCTCCTCCTATCTGCTCATAATCCTACGAGCATTCTTGGCTTCTTAGAACACAAGTAAGTGTTCTTTCCTAGTCTTGTTCATTAGTTTAGTTTATTTTGAGCTAAAAGTCAAACATTTGACTTTCTGTTTGACTTTCGGTTCTGACCATTTTTAGTCAAGTCAAAGTTCAATTGAAATTTGCAACGTGATCGTAATCACATAGGTTATAATCCCTTGCGATTATACCTACTAATTACCACGTTTACTAGTCAAAATGACAAGTTTCGGTCAAAAATGCACATTTTGTGCAATTTATGACGGAACTATTTTCGGGTATTAAAACACTAAGTTTTGATACCAAATCAGTTTTATAACTTAGTTTGACATGTCTAACTCGTCACTTATAGTTTAGTGCTTATTTAGGGTCGTAAGTCGAGCGGTCTTGACCACCGTTTTGACTTTCGAATCCGACCCGTTTGGTCAATCTTAGGATCTGACCAAACACATATTTGTGACCATAGTTGTATAGAGAATAACCCTCTGAGGTTATACCTTATGGTCACGTCGTTTGGTTAGGGTTATGATAAGTCGCCTTTATGTTCTTTAATAATGACCAAAATGCCCTTTTTGCGCATAAATCGATTTTAAGCCTATGTAACCAATGTTTTGACATATAAACTGATGTTACAACATAAGCAAACATTTTTTGGCATATTAGACTTATCATAACACATATCTAACCATCCGAACATATATTTACGCAAATGACCCATTAAAGTAGCGTAAACTACCTTAACGAGTTATAACGGGTCAAAAGCACTTAGCATTCATTACTAATCAGAATTTTGAGTTTGTTAAACCATTTCATATGAGTTCCAACTCTCATTTGGTTTACAAGACCGCATTCTATCTGAATCTTCCGATAAAGTCCCGATATTAACATATTTATCAGATATTAGGACCCACTTGAATCCTCGGACTCTTGAGCTTTGTTTATCTTCTTGAACAAGGACATTCTTGCAATCCTAAGTTTGTACATAGTCCCCTCTTTTACGTTTTTCAAATATTTTGGGGTGATTCGTATGTGCCTATAACTACTTTCGCATTTTCATGACCTTATTCATGCTTTGATTACATAGTACATCTACTACATGATTTCAATTGCATTTTACTTGGTATAATGACTTAGTATACCTACACTTGGTTTCAAAGACATTTTACATGGTATATTGACTTAGAATACTTACACTTGGTTTCAAAGACATTTTACATGGTATATTGACTTAGTATACCTACACTTGGTTTCAAAGACATATTTACATGGTATATTGACTTAGTATACTTACACATGGTTTCAAAGACATTTTACTTTGTATGTTGACTTAGCATACCTAGTACACGTTTTCAAAGACATCTTGCTTGGTATATTGACTTAGTATGCCAAGTACATGAAACGACTGATAAGATCCACCAGATTCAGAACAGATTGAAAGCCGCTCAGGATCGGAAAAAGAGCTGGGCTGATGTGCGTAGAAAACCGTTATCGTTCGAAGTGGGTGAACGGGTATTGTTAAGGTATCTCTGTGGAAAGGCGTTATCAGATTTAGAAAGTCTGGAAAGTTAGCACCACGATACATTGGACCATACGAGATCCTAGCGAAGGTAGGTCCCGTAGCATATCGGTTGAAGCTACCAACCGAGCTTAGTGCCATTCATAATGTCTTCCACATTTCAAACTTAAAGAAGTGCCTATCAAGCGAAGCCACCCAGATACCTTTGGAAGACATACACGTTGATGATAAACTCCACTTTGTGGAGGAGCCGATAGAAATAGTTGATGGCAGGGTTAAACAATTAAGGCACAACAAAAGTTCACAGGTTGAAGTCCGGTGGAACTCGAAACAAGGACCTGAATACACCTGGGAACGGAAGGATGAATTCCATAGAAAATACCCTCACCCTTTCCCCTAGCTAGACAGAGTAAATTTCGGGGATGAAATTTCTTAACCAGGGGAGACCGTGATACCCGTGACGAAACCCGGTACACCTTAAACGGTCCAAAACTTTGAAGCATGCTTAAAGCAATAATTGTGCGTAAACCCTAATCACATGCATGACTTGTGTGCATGACTTGGAAGCTTTCCGTTTAACAGCGCATTAAACATTTGACGATGAGTATTAGGCCATTGGTAGGGCTATCTGAGATTCTGAGTTCACGGAACATCTTAGTTATGTGCCTTAGACCATGACATAATACTTGAAGCAAATCGAAGCTCGGGCTCGCAAAATGAGGCAGCTTCCCGGTTAGGGAAACGCCTTCGTTTTGAAAACAACACAAGGGAACCAAACATGCAAGGAATGGTCAATCAAGCTTAAAAACACTTAAACTACCCTAATACGAGGCTGTTAAGATTAAAACCTAACCATGTTCGGATTTCGAGACGGTTATGCACGGTTTTTAAAATCGAGTCTTTTAACACTAAAACGTGAAAAAAGGAGTCCGTTTCGCAAATCGGGAATTCATGTGGGACCCGAAAACAACCTAAACGCAAAAGCGAAGATAAACATCATCTTTTAATCTCGAAAAACGAAGCACGACAAAGCAGGTGGGTGGGGTAGGGGTACCCCACTTGCGACCCCCCCTTTATATTCTTTTTTTTTTTCATTTTTTTCCTTCATTTTTTTCACCAAAATCTGCTCCAAAACTTCAAGAACACAACTAATCTTCACCTTATTTCAGCAAATTAAAGGTATTTTTACAAGTTTTAAGTGGTTTTGATGATGATTTCTTGAGAAAATATGAAATAGCTTAAGAAAACTCTTTTTAATCCATGATTATGGATGATTTAAACATGGTTCTTGGCTGAATAAGATCACATCAGGGATTCCTTGATTGTATATGGTAGCCAAGCTCACAAAACTTCGGATTTTGATACCCTAATCGACCCCTAATCGACCAAAATCGAATAACAAAGTTCTTAACTGAAAAACAGTAAAACAAGGCTTGATTGACATGAGTTATGGCATGTTTGGATTGTAATTGATGTGTAGGTACTGGATATAGCACCCACACACTTCTGGACTCAAGAGAAACGCCCGGAAACGAAGCTTGCGCTAGGTATAACGCCCGAGACCTTAAACTAGTGTAGGCAGAATATTGTTGGGACTATAACATGGTCCGTGATGCTTGGATTGAGCTGAATTTTGGTTTGGTAAGGTAGGTTATTGACAGGAATGTCCACGTAAAAGTTTAGAATTTTTGGAATTTTCTATGATTTTTGGTGAATTTTTAACTGTTTTATCGAAAGAAATTCGGGAAAAATACCAATCAGAGTCAATAAATCACCAAAATTTATATGAACACTAAGGAACATATAAGGAATGTTCTGGGAATTTTGGGAATCCATAAGTTTAATTTTGATTTGGATTAAAAATCCGCATTTTTGTGAGTTTTCGGTAGCCGGAAACACACTGAAACGAAATCGGAAAATACCAAATTTTTGCAGGGAGTTCCTGGAATATTTTGAGAATTTTTAGATATTGGATGATAAGCAATGTAAATTATTCAGTTAAATACTGTTTTACAAATAAATTATTTAAGTTATAAAAATAACTTTTTAAATTCCCAAAATATTTTTCCTGGAATCTATATATTGTTCCTGATTTCTAAAAAAAATTCCAGAATTTTATAAATACGTAGAATAAATGGGATTTTTCGGCTTTTAAAACGCTTCTTTTAATTAATTTTGGCAGTTTACCGGACAACGAACCCGCCGGAACTAGGAACGGACCGAACCTATTGTAACTATAAGTGGAACACTGGAGGTATTCTGGGAAGTTTCAGGGTAAGCTGGACACTCTGGGTGTGTTCCACCACCGTTCGGGAGAATCCCCGACGGCGAAAACGGAAACTCAATTTTGGGCAAACTAGACTCCCCAAACACCCAAAATCCCTTAATGAAAAGTTAATCTTTTTTAAATGACAACATGTGGACACTACTGGTATTCCCGTACCATTACCCGAACTTGTTAAACAACCGACTGTGGCTGGCACGCGAAACGGTGCCCGGAAGCCAAACTGAAAACTGATACTACCCTGACATCCATCACCATACAGTGTCCTACGGGTTCAATCCATGGTGAAAACTCATAACCAGGTCCAAGTTATAACCATTACCAATTGTGATACTGATTTGAGTCCCTACTTGCATGCTTGTTATTAAAGCTGATCCAGTTGATTGATCCATATTTGTTTGGAACTACTACTTTCACTGTGAGTTTCACTCCCCCACTTTTAAACTGTTTTATTGTTTTCTGGGGTGACTTGCATGTTACAAACTGTGTTAATTGCACCAACTTGTGATGATGTGAATTACCTAACACACAAACGAACTATCCCCATTACAAGTGATTAACGTAAGCCGTGGGCAATGGATAGTACTATTGGTCTGACAAACCCAGTTGCTATGACAGGACTGTGTGTTGGCAAACAGGCAACTGCACGCATCTTAAACTTTGTTATGTTGTTAGGCATAACTACACGGGGCGTTGAACTGCACTTGACACAGTTGGTGGGCTGGGGGTGTCTGTGGTGACACTGCCCGGCGGCTGAGGTGTCTGTTGTGACACGGCCCGGGGTACCGAGGTGTCTGTGATGACACGGTCCGGTTAAAACAATCAAGGTTTCACTTGTGCACTCGTGTAATTCCATCTGTGATTCATGACACGTGCAATTAAACTTGTTAACACATTTTGCTGTGAAACAACCAAACCAGTGAAACTCACCGGCTCGTTTAGCTGACCCTTTTTAAAACTAGCATGCATTTTAGGGGAAGCTAAACAAGAATAAGAAATGTGCATATGGAATGTTTTGATTAAGCGGCCAGTAGTAGAATAAAAGCTGTAGTGGCATGTAGTACCGCACTTGAACTAATGATTTGTAATATGATAGTTGATGTACGTTGTAACCGATGTTCCCTCTTTATATGATATCACCTTTTTTAAATTATGAGGAATTACCATGTGTCTGCCGCATCCTGCAATTGTCTTCCGCTGCGAGTCGGGGTGTGACAAATATTCAATGATACATTCATTAACATTGATGCCGACTGGTAGTATGTGATGGTACCATAGGTTTGACACCCCATTCCTGCTTTCTAGATGTTTGAAAGTATCCATTGGGGAATGGCAGAATCCGATGAACATTAATAGACCTTTATTTTCTTTTATAAGGGTTTATTCGATAGTCGACAAGGCTTGAATGTATTCACCAACAATCCTGATATATGTTTTACAATAAAAGCAATGGTTTATAAGACATATCCTCTGGATTCAAACAAACCCTTGTTTATTCAAAAACATTGTTTTATACACAACACTTTGCTTATACAAAGACATAGATTTATACATGGCAAGGACGATTGGTTTACAATAAGGACGATTGGTTTTTAACAAAAACATTGGTTTGTACATGAATTTTGGTTTACACGTGACATTGGTTTATACAAGAGATGACATTTTTACACAAGACATAACATATTTTGGTTATTAAGTTAACCACACATCCTTTCTTTTATATCATTTGATTTTCATATGATTACATAAAAGAAACACTTCTATAACGATTCATGGCTACTTTTGTATTAATTGAACTTTTCTTTAAAACATTCGAAGCCATGAATCATCATTACAAAAACCTATGTTACTCACAGGCATTTTTATGCTGCTTACCTATTTTCACATATGTTTCAGGTTTACTTTTGTGAGGATTATCGCTGCATGCTACACATAGGATGGACTCAGGCCTTAGTGACTTTAAAACTTGAAAGACATTTTCATTGTATTTCATATCCATTATTCCAAGACAATGTAATTCGATAATTCAATAGAACAAAACTTTAATTACCATGTGTTGTGAAACAATTTGTAACGTGACTCCCCAATTGTTTCCGCCGCGTGTGTTGTATTACGTGATTTGGGGTGTTAAAGATTGGTATCAGAGCTCATGGTTATAGGGAATTAGGTTATTAGAAATGCTTTGACGTAGTCTAAAACCTTCATAGAACCCTAACACAAGTTATCTTGTGTTTAGACCTTAAAACAATAACATCACCTATCCTTAGGTGAAAACCAAAACAGAAATACAAATTTCAAAACGATTTTGAAATCAATCGTCTATTCTTGGATGATTTGTTTTTGGCTTAACGCTTTCAAAATTTTTCAAAATCTCATCAAAGTTTGGGCTTTAATAATGTGAACACGTGCAATCTAGAAGGGTGAACGCCTGTACCCTAAGTTTTCTGTCTAAGGCTAGAGTGTTCGTACAAATCCGCATCATCGGACCAGTCATTCTTACCTGAGAACTCTTGGGGTGAGTGTCCACTTATAGGCTAAAGCATGTCTTCGCGATACATTAAAAAGACCCATTTACTTTGATTAGTCACAATGTCGTTTGTTTGTTTTAAGTAACGAACAAATGATTACAATCCTTATACTTCATAATATTTATAACATTCATTTTGACTAACCTTTTTCAATCTAATTCGCTCTCTCACATATTTCCCCTTTCTTTTAGGATGCCTCCTCCTTGCAACTCTACTCAGCAAATAGCTGTTGTGCTTCCACATCTCGTGACTCAAATAAATCAAGCCAACAACAACAATAACAACAACAATGCATCATGTAACTACAAACAATTCAACTCAGCTAAACCACTCAAGTTCAGTGGTTCTGAGGGAGCTACAGGGCTCCTACAATGGTTTGAGAGTCTCGAGAGCACATTCCGCTATGTTCATTGTCCCAACAAGCGAAAGGAAAAAGATGGATAGAGTGTATTTCAAAAGATTGCACTCACGTGGTGGAACGAAATTATGAGAGATACAAGTGCGAATGTTGCAATGGCTCAAACGTGGGAAGAGCTTCGAGCTCTTATGATGAAGGAATTCTGCCCATGCCACGAGCAAAGGGCACTTGAAAATGAATTCCATGATCTGAAACAAGATAGTGGAGAACATCGTGCCTACACCGACCATTATGAGGAGTTGAGCTTGTTATGTCCTACAATGGTTACGCCTTTGGATAAGGCAATCGAGAAGTACATAGATGGTCTTCCTGGCCCAATTCAGGATATAGTCACTGGTAGCAACCCACACAACTGTGAGACAGGATATCGAATTAGCTACTACCCTAACTGAATCCCAAATCAGAAAAGGGAAATTGTTCCGTAAAGATGACAAGGAACAGGCTGCTAAAACCATACAAGAGAAACCCAAAGAAACCAAAGCTAAACCTTCTAAGAAATCGAAGAAGCGTAAGGCCTCACAAAACTTCGTTGTGGTTACTCAACCCAATCAAGCTACTCTCAACCAACCGACACAACCTTCTGCTAGGAAACCATACAATGGAACCGCACACATGTGCAAACAATGCAACCTCCACCATCATGCCAATGTCCGTTGCCAAAAATGCTTAAATTGTGGGCGTTTTAGACATACGGCTAACGTTTGTCGAATTGCTGCTACACAAAACCAAGTTGTTAACAACCATGCTCAGGAGCGTGTTCTTAACGCTGGAGTTAACAAGCCTCGTGCCAACAATGATGCAGTTATTAACAACTAGGAGTTTACATTTTGATTTCTTTTGTTATCCAAGACTCGTGTACACTTTTCAGTTATTATTAAATGATATTTCATTTATAAACTAATATTCTTGTGCATATTTATGAAATGTATGTCTATATATCAAATTACGAAGTTCTCATTATTTATGAAATTGAACAACTCTCGTAAACGCATATCATTGTGAACGCACAAACCTATGAAACTATCCATCCGTGAAATACGTGAGGCGCACGCACTATTGCAAATTGATGAAACAAAACATTCTTCTTTGACCATGTCCATGATCCACTACTTGGCAAGATAAGCCATGCGGACTATGCAACAAGTTAAGTAATTATGGGTGAACACATAATTATGAAATTCGATGCATGGAAACCATAGAGAGTCTTATTAAGCGTGATGACATAAAATCTAGAGTGATTAAATAATGAAACGAGTGTAATACAATAAGAACATGGTGGATACGCCGCTGGTACTTCCTATATATAAGTGTTCTTATTGTATTACCTGTCGTAGCATTATCCAAATCACTTGATGGTTTTATGTTATCCTCGACTTATATGTGTTATCTTAGACGAGAATCGAAAACTATCCATATTCATTTCCACTTCTGACGAAGTATCCACTGAGGAAAATGAATTGGCCATTCACTTTCGCTTCTAAAGAAATACTCACTGGGAAATGAATAATCCATTTGTAATCCTTCATTTCCACTTCTGATGAAGTATGTACTGAGGAAACTAAATTATCCATTCATTTTCGCTTCTGAAGAAATACCCACTTGGAAATGAATAATCCAATCATAAATCCTTCATTTCCACTTCTGACGAAGTATCCATTGTGGAAAATGAATTATCCATTCATTTTCGCTTCTGAAGAAATATCCACTGGGAAATGAATAATCCAATCATAAATCCTTGATTTCCACTTCTGACGAAGTATCCACTGAGGAAAATGAATTATCCATTCATTTTCGCTTATGAAGAAATACCCACTTGGAAATGAATAATCCAATCATAAATCCTTCATTTCCACTTCTGACGAAGTATCCACTGAGGAAAATGAATAATTTATTCTTAATCCTTCATTTCCAGTTCTAACGAAGTATCCATTGAGGAAAATGAATTATCCATTCATTTTCACTTCCGAAGAATATCCATTGGGAAATGAATAAATCTATTCTAAATCCTTCATTTCCACTCCTGAAGAAGCACCAACTGAAGAAATAAATAAACCATTTATTTCCACTTCTGAAGGAACATCCACGGAGAAATGAAACACAATCTTAATCTTTATAGAGTCTTCTATCACAATAGTCAAATTATTAAAAGGATACTCATAGTGTTAATGATTTATATGGTTTTAGCACAAATCAATCCCTCATTCCCACTTCCAGCATGAATTAAGGAAGTATCCACTATGGAATGAGCGCCATACATATAAAAATCCATTCCCACTTCTTGCATTACTTGAGGAACTATCTACTAGGGGAAAGGATAAAGTTATGCTTTACATGGAAATCCATGATGGGTTATTCGATACAATTGGATAAAAATCCTAGATTCCATACAGGACAATTGCTAGACACAAACTCATGAAAACAGCCTCTGAATATATTCTAGCTTTATGCAAAAAGACTCCTACGATTTCGGGATGAAATTCCCTAAAGGAGGGGAGACTGTGACATTTCAAATTTTCAATCCTTGTTCAATCTCGATCTTTCAAACCACTTTTTGAAGTGAAATTGCAAAACTGCTACGCAAACATAATCCGCTTAACGCGGCGTACACTCCAGTGCAATGACACAAGCTAAACATACCCCAAATATCCTTTACATAACTTAGAAATAAGTTTTGAAGGTTTTGGTATAGCAAAAACAAGTTTATTCAAACTCATGGGCTATTTTGCAAAATCTGCGAAAGTATGCCGATTCGCGTATTTCTTAATACGGAACACGTACGCACATTCAAAAAAAATTTTAATCATTAAAATTTTTTATTTTAGTGATGAGAATGCAAAAATATCATTCGTTGTGGAATATCGGTCATTTTCGCATCCGTAAAAGCGTTCGTCGCAATTAAGCGAAAAACGCAACCGTACAACCAAAAGAACCGACATCCATGACAGTTTTTTACCATAATTCAAGTTACATATACTATAACTTCCTCAAAGAGCTTAAAAATGAGGTTAACGGGTGTTAGAAGTGGCAAAACGTGACGAAACAGGGCCATTTCTGCCATTTTTCAAAGTTCTGCCACAGACTAGGCCTTACGAACCATAAGGCACAACCCCATACGATTCGTAAGGGGTCCCCAGCTCAGCAGAAACATCATAGCTACTTGGCAACTTCTCCTTCCTTGTCAAGGGCTCCAAGTTCACGAAATTGCCACCCTTTGGCCTGCATTTGACACTTGTTAAGACCCTCATAGGATCAAGCTCGTGGACGAGCATTCAACATTAATGCCAATGAGGCCCATGCTGATAACGAAGTCGTTAACTGTACGTTCCTTGTTAACAATCGTCCTGCTTCAGTTCTTTTCGATCCGGGTGCCGATAGAAGTTTTGTGTCCTTAGCCTTTGAACCCTTGTTTTCAATGCCGAGAACTAAACTAGGAAAGCCCTTGACAGTTAAAATAGCTAGTGGCGTACCCCTTAAACCTGACTCTGTCATTCGTGATTGTTGTTGATGCATATGTCTGTTGCCTACGTCATCGTATAATATCGAGTCTGTATATAGGAGCGAAATGTCGAAGAATATGTATGTCTGGGAACAAGTTCGCCCGAACTTGTCATGTGGTTGATAAGTTCGGCCGAAGTTGTCATATGGAGGACAAATTCGGCCGAACTTGTCCAAGGCACATTTCAAGCAAACTTGTTCAAGTATAAATAGGATAGTTGTGATTTCATTTAAAAGATGCAGAGATTTTTTATATTGGACGGCGAAGCTCTGTCCAAGTGTTTCCAGGATTTGTAACGTTTGAACTTTAATGAAACAGTGTTAAACAGTAATTAACTTGTCTACAATATCGCCTATGCAAACAGATTTCGCACGTTTACCTTATTTTTGCCAAATTAGGACCAGAACGATCCGTACAACGGACCTTCAAGTGGTATCAGAGCAGGATTGGACTAATTTGAAGACATTAGACATAGAACCTCTCATCTTCTACTCATTTCTTTCTTTTTAAACTTTTCTTGGACACTTCACGGACAAGATGAACTGATTTTCAAGTATAATACGTAAAATCCATCATAGTAAAACCCTTGAAAAGATCAGAGCTAAAAACAATCAATTTCATGTCGAAAATGTCAAAAAACCATGTTTGAGAACACAAGTTCGCCCGAACTTGGCTTAAAATATTCAATTTTGTTGATTTTAAACCAACTTCGTTCGAAGTTGTAGAAATTTTCAGTGAATTTTGATCAAGTTCGCCCGAACTTGATAAAACTTGGATTTTTTTTTTCAAAAATCATCAAGTTCACCCGAACTTGTTGAATCTGATAGTGTTTTCTGCACAACTTCGCCCGAACTTGTCTCACAAGCTGTTACAAGTTCGCCCGAAGTTGTCCAAGGGTTTCTAAAAAAGGCATGAAAATCCGAAAAACGTCTCGGACATTATATATTGTTAGATTCGTTTCGACGAGACGAGTTTAAAGATATAATCGGTAAAAACAGTTTTCGAAAAATTTTAAACGTTTTTAGCTAACCGATACGTTAATATTGTTGATTAAGAAGTCAAATTTTACTAAAATTTTCAGTTTACTAATCAATTTCAAGTGTTTTTTAACGACAGATAAATTTGGAAAACGAAATATGGAGAGTGCTGAGATGATTAAGAGCAAGAAGGCTCTAATAAAAAAAGAGTTTGATAGTTTCACGATGATCAAAGGTGAAACGATCACGCAAATGATAGATCGCTTCTGTTATTTGAAGGATCAGATGAGAAGACATGATCTTCTTAAAACAGAAAGAGAGTACACTGACTAGATGTCGGATGCACTTCCTGAGGGAAAGTGGATGACATACTTGATGGTGCTGAAAAGTAGTCTTTGTTGGCCTCACTACAAGTTATCAAGTTTCTTTCACAAGTTAGAGGAATATGAAATGGAATTACTAAAGAGGTCTGAGCTTGTCAGTGATCAAGGAAATGATTTGGAAACGAAAAGTTTAAATGATCGGATAAAGAGAGAAGGGAGTATAATGGCGAAGAACTGTGAAGAAAAGGTTTCAAGTACATCTACAAATGAGTCTTCAAGTTCTAAACCAATCTACCCAGTTTATGATGTAGATTTGAATGATTATCTGGCAGATAATGCCAAACTCTTGAACAATCTTGAGAGTTTGAGATTAGAACATAAAAAGTTAAAAGAAAATGAAAAGATTTTTGAAAATAAAATAAAAATTTTAGAAAATAAAAAATCTGTTTTAAATAAGAATGATTTTGAAAAACAAATTATAATAAACTCGCATCTTGAAAAAATCAGGAAACTTGAACAAGATGCTGAGAATGCTAAAAATAAAGCTGTTGATTTAGAAAAGAAGTTGAAAAGTTTTGTGACTCGTCATTGATTCTAGATCAGATATGTCCAAAACCGATCAATGAAAATAAAAAGAAAATTCCAATAAGTGACAATGTCGCAACTTATGACGATTTCATAACTGAGGATTGCGATGATGATACTGATGATGAAAGTGTTATAAAAAGGATAAAAATGAATTTTTTTTTAAAACTAAAAGAAAATTTTCAAGAAACTGTTCCACAATCTACTGAAAAAGGTGAATGCTCAACGCAAAAACCTTCTAAGCTGAATGGAGAACGAAAACAAATGGAAAAACAAAGTTCTAAAAATTCTAAAAATTTTCAAAAGAAAACTAGAAGCTCATCGATACGATCATCCAATCATTATAAAAATTCAAAACAATTTGAAAATCAAAACTTACAAAAATTTGAAAATAAGTGGTGCAGGTCGGACCGTAGTGCTTCAACATCAAATCATGCTTATAGAAGAAATAGGAAAGATGGTTACCACACATCAAATCAATGTTAGGATTTGAGTATATGGTTTGATAGAAAAGATAGATATGATAACAGGTTGTGTCACAAATGTGGGATAAAGGGACACATTGCTAGAAAATGTACAAATTAATCCTAAACCTGTTCATATTGATAAGAAAAATTCTGAAGATTTGAAAATACCAACTCAGGTTTGGAAACAATGTATAGAAATTACAAACAAGGTTAAATCAGTTATTACTAAGTTTTCAATTTTTGAAACTGGTGAATCCTCGAATAGTAATTTACAAAAAGTTTCTACATTGTATTTCAAGAAAGATTTAATGAAAAATCAAACATGGTTGGTGAAAGAAAAAAAATTTATACAATCAGTGAAAATTGAAAGTTTAGAGGACTTTCCAAAACTTGAGAAAGTCCAAAATAAACCTAATTGTGAAAAGAAAATCAAAATTAAGGTTGAAGAAACAACGCCTAAGACTGAAAAGGCTTGGGTGTCACTATTCAACTAATTGTTTGAATTTTTATGCAGGAGCTTCCAAGGAAAAAACAAATTACTGAGAATGGAGTTCCGTGACACACTTTGAAGATAGGTCGGGTTATCAAGTTCTACATAAAGGCCTTATTACTTTCTAATAATGTTTATTTTAAATTTTTGAAAATTTTTGGAGAAAAGTTTTCAAAAATACATTCTAATAACGTTTACTTGAAAATTTTACAAATTTTTAGAGAAAATTTGAAAAATTTCACAGAACCCTCACTGTTGAAAAGACAAAATTCATGGATATAAATGTTTTAAAAACACAAAGGTGTCAAGGTTTTTGTCATCATGAGGGGGAGAGAGTTTAAAAGATAAATCGTGAAGCAGTAATGGATGGAGAATTGAAGTGATTCTCATCAGTTGGTCAATTTTTTTCTTTAAATTAAAATTTCCAAAAATATGTTTTTGAATTTTAGAGGGAGAAATTTTTTTCAGAAATCCAAAAACATATTAAAAGCAAAAAGTACAAAAACATGAAAAAGGCAAAAAGAGTTTTTGTGTAAAAAGGGAATGATAGTACATCAATGGACTATCACAGTATGCTAAGGATTTGTAAAGTTTAAAAAGTTTAAACAGGTCTTACTGTGGATGTGTCGATTTACACGTTCAGTAGATTGTTTCCGAGATATAAACTAAATTTTACAACTGCTTAAACTTGTGAATTAACATCTCTCGGATATATGGACTTAGTACTCCAAAATTTCGTTTGAGAGATTGTCTGATTCTGAGATACAAGGTCTTTATAGATGATTGATATCGGAGGTATTATACAAGTTCTTCTGATTTTGCGTAAGCAATGGCCTAGAACTTCTATATTGCTTTTGCTTTAAACCCTAAAACTGTAGCAAAACTGAAAAAATCAAAAGATCTACAATTGCAGTACAAAAAGATTCCATTTTGGAACACTACCTTATAAGTCGAGCCTTCATCTCTCTGTCGGTACGGTGGTACTAACCTAAGATCTCAAGGTCTCGCATAACCCAGATACAGATATCAATAACGCTATACTCACTTGTAAGATGAAACCTAGGGAATCTTGATGCGAGAGTATATTCTGAGATGGGAACCATAGTTAAGTCAAGTTTCTTAATTCCATATAACGTATCTTGGAACAACTGAGAAATGTGTTGAAGTTTAAGAGGACAAATATATCGCCAATCTAGGTAAATTTGTTTAAAACTTAAAGTCTCAAAAGGTCAATGATACTAGTGATATGCCTCAAAAACCGATATGATCCTTTAACACAAACTCGACAAAAATATGTTTGTACATACTTAGTGTTTGATATTCATTTCATAAAACAAAAAGATTATATTATCTTTTAGTTTCGACCACTGATGATGAAAAGCTGATTTTTAAAGTCTAGAGTTGCTGAACAAAATCTAAAACTTTTGAAAGATCTGAAAAGTTTAAATAAATCAGATATTCAAGGTCATTAATTTGGACTTGAATAACTAAGAGGGTTTAAAAAGATGATGAGGAGATTAAAATTTGAAATGTTGGTGTTTTGAAATTTCAAAGTTTGAATCTGAAATGTTTATTTGAATAAATTCGTCAGTTTAGTGTTAAAATGTTTATTCGAGATCATTAAGTTGAACTTGATACATAAATCAGATATTCAAGGTCATTAATTTGGACTTGAATAACTGAGAGGGATTAAAAAGCTGATGAGGAGATTAAAATTTGAAATGTTGGTGTTTTGAAATTTTAAAGTTTGAATCTGAAATGTTTATTTGAATGTTTGAAAACTTTGAATCAGGAAGTTACTTTAGATAGGGGAGCTGGATAAAAACATTGATTGAAGATTCTAGAAAGTTCAAAGCAAGGGGAGAATGGTGATTAAAGTTTTATCAAGACAAGTTCAAGAAAAAAAGAAAAGGATTGTAGAAGATATGAAGATCAAGGAAGTTAAAGTTATTCAAGAAATAAAGATCAAGAATATTTTAAAGACTCTGGAATTTAATTGAAGAATGATGATTACGACATTATCCAAGAGGGAGTTTGTTGATGCAGAATGTCTATTGTCTAGGTCTTGGATTGAGTCTGTATGTTTTAGAGCTTGCAATGTTTGAATTTTGAAGTTAATTTATGTTGTAACACAAGTTCGGCCGAACTTGTGTGAGACTGATCAAGTTCGCCCGAACTTGATCATGTCTAGCCACATTTCGACCGAACTTGGTGGTCTATATATAGGTTGTCATGGTTCTTTCAATGTAACAACTTTGCGACATTTACGGCGAACTCTGTCAGTTTGGATTTCGAGTTGTAATATCTTTGGACTTAATAAACTGACTTTAAATTGTAATTTTTGTGTATTTTGTTAAATTTGTCATATAATTTCCGCTTGTATGGACAATAAATATAATTTCCGCTTGTATTAACCTCACGCCAATGCAACTTGGGAGTTTCAACATCATTGTTGGAATGGATTGGTTAACTAAACACCATGCTGAAGTGATCAGTTTTGACAAGATAGTTCAAATACCTCTTCCCTCTAGTGAAGTCTTAGAAATGCGTGGAGAAAAACCCGTTAGTAGCCTTAAACTCATGACCTGTACCAAAGCCTAAAAATACCCACGAAAGGATTATGTAGCCTTCTTGGCACATATCGTAGAGGAGAAATGTAACATTTGTCAAAAACGGGTTTTCCAAACCCGCTCCGTTTGTAATCGAATATCAAGTTATAAATGTTTCGTTGCGTAATTATGTCCATTTTAATTTTTAATGACGCATAATTAATAAACAAACTAGAATATAAAAGTTATATTTGATAAAAAGTAAAAATAAAATAATTAAAAAGAATTTTAGGCTGCCGGGACTCGAACCCGGGTCAGCCGGGTTTAATCACAAAGCTTTATCACACACACATATAACCACTCCGCCACTTGTTGTTTTCTGTAAATACTAGGAAACAATTGAATTTTATGGTCTATCATAAATTAATCCGGTTACACCAACTGTAACCGAAATCGGTCACCAAACGTCCAAAGACGTTTGATTGATCGCGGTTTACTGAGTTTAACCGATACACCGACACCTCCAATCAATTTTGCTTTGAATGAACTTGAATTCTAGAGTGAATCGGTTTTAATAACCGAAAACTTTCAATTCCTGAATTACTTCAATCTTTGTCCTCTCTCGCGACTCAAACACACTCTGCCAACCTTCAATTGCATTTTCGCACAACTTTCAGTCCGCCGGAGAAGCTATTTGAACTCGCCGGACTTTCGCCGGAAAACCGTGTTTTCCATCAAATCAGTAAGTCTCTCAATTCTTTCGTTGTCTATCAATTGTTAAGCTATTGCTAACTCAAACCCTTCAATCGGAATCAATTTCAGACGTCGTTATCGGATAATTCCCGCTCCCCGGAAAACTTCTGAAAATCCTTATCTTCAGCTGTAACACGGTATAGACATTCAAACCTTCTGATAACTCTTGCTTAATACTTCAATTCCTCGCTTAGCTAATCAAAACTGTTAATTTATTCGTTCAGTCGAAATCAGTAAAAACAGAGCCGACGACTTGCCGGAATTCTGAGATAAATCTTTCTCTGGTATGTTTACTTCTAAAAATCGTCTCTGTCATTTCATATTAGTCTGTTGAATGTTTGTCAATCGAATTAAACAAGAAACAATAGAGTTCGCAGACCGTAATTTTGTAACGAAGAAGACGATGATAGTTTGATTATAAGTTTAATAAAATCTGGATATTATCTCGGGTTAGACACACAGTCCAGTGGTGGACTGTGTGCACATACATATCACATGCCGCGAGTTCGATCCTTGACACACGTATGCTCTGTAATAAAAATGTTTTGTTTTTCTAACTGAACCGGATCCTTTTCGCCGTTAGATGTTAAGTATAATAAAAATCTGTATATTAACCAAGTTAGACACACAGTCCAGCGGTGGACTGTGTGTAACGTTAAAGCACAGGTCCCGGGTTCGAGACCTGTTGACAGCACCGGGTTGATAATTAAAATCCTTTTTAAAAAATAAATGAACTTTGAATAAACTGAATTAGTATATAAATATAATTAAAAACAGGATTATTTCGGGTTAGATACGTAGCTCAGTTGGTAGAGCTGCGTGCACGCGTACGGGAGGTCTCGGGTTCGAGTCCTGCCCGGCGCATACATTTGCACAATAAAACCGGTCAAACAGTCAAACAGTCAAGGGTCAACGGTCAACGCAAAAGTCAACATATTTTTATATTTTTATTTATTTAATTTAATTTAAAAATCAATTAAAAATACTTAAAAATAATGTTTTTAAAGATAGGAAATAGCCTTAAACTCACAAAAATATATCTAAAAATCCTATTAAAATTATTAATAAAATCCACTCATTTACTATATCTTCCGTTATTATTTAGGTTAGTTAATACTCGTCGTTCAATCCTTCAAACTCGTGCGCACCTCATCATCTCCAACCAAACGCACCCAATGTGAGTGAATCTCTACAAAATTCCCCGTTTTTAACCACGTTTTTGGGGTGTATCATGTGCCTTACCAATTATTACATTTAAATCATTGTGCATACATCATATCATGAACAAATGTGTATTCAGCTTGTATCAATTGTTGTGTGGTTATTGTTTAGATTTAATTTATTATTTTCAGTACATGCAAATTCATAGGCCGCCGCTCCCCATTACATTATGAGCGTTGAGCAGTTCCCCATCATATTATGAGCGTGAACCTGGCGTTGCCAACATACGATCGGCTCCGTTTGATTGAGCCTTGATCGCACAGACATTCATCATAGGCCGTCCGTTCCCCATTACATTATGAGCGTGAACGTGACGTTGCCAACATATACAGTTTCATTCATGCTATACATTCATGCAAGTTCATATGTTATTGTATGTTATAGTTTGTGATTGTTATTGTTACTGTTTGATTATTTACATTTGCTCACATATGACTATTGCACAACTTTTCCTTGATAAAAATAACATGAAATCA
Source organism: Scalesia atractyloides (assembly GCA_947069175.1). Lineage (NCBI taxonomy): Eukaryota > Viridiplantae > Streptophyta > Magnoliopsida > Asterales > Asteraceae > Scalesia > Scalesia atractyloides. The sequence goes on from CAMTDV010000015.1 coordinate 43,139,230, forward strand.
ATGATAAATGTTTATCTAACAAGGTTCACTCGCCAACTTATGTTGACCCAAAAACCCCCATTTTTACACATGATACAGGTGAAACAGCTGCAGTAAGAAACACATAGGATTGGCTTAGAAGAATAAACTGGTTTAGAGCTTGGATAGTTTAGTTTGGATATTTTTCTTGTATTTGTATGGACATGTTTGGATTATTGAGAATGTAATTTTGACTTTAATAAATATGAAACATATTAGTAAATATCATGAGCTTTGGTGATAACCCAATTATGCCGCGACTCTTATTCTGCTGCGGGTCGGGGTGTGACAAATTGGTATCAGAGCCGTGACTATAGGGATATAGGATAGGTTATTAGACCCTTAGAGCCTATACTATAGTTGATTAGAAATTTTTAAGATTTTTGTGTGTTACATGCAAAATTCTTGATGTTTATATGTTTTATGTTTAATGTTACATTCAATGTTATGCAAGCATTTCATAAGTACATATTAGTATATAATGCCTATCATGAATCATATTCTCATAACATATCATATCAATGAAAGCACACATCACATCATTTTCATGATTGTTTTTACAATGATTTTTGTATTTTCAATCACATAAAAGTGAGTTCTCATGACGGGCATGCAGTAACTGGAAGGGTACAAGTACCGGTAGTCGGAACGTCCTGTCTAGGCTGGCATTCGTATAAATCCAAAATAAAGGACCCGTTTGCCTACCTGGGACTAATGATGAGAGTACGAAGTACCTATTAGGCCAAAGCATGCTATACCAAACGTCACCTGGACACATTCCGACCACACATCTCGTAAACATATTTCGTGGTTTTCATTCGGGTGATGCGAGTGTTAAATCGCCAATATAATGTGAATCCTACCAAGCCAATAGACATGGGGACCCACATGACTATACAGGTGAAGGTATGGGGGACATTTGAGGCCCAACATGAGCAAACCCAAGACATCCTATGGATGTAGTTGCATTATTGATATTTATGTTATTTTCATTTTCTTTAAGACACATGACATCTAAAAAGACTCCATAAACTCACAATTTTCTTATGTATGTTCCTGTAGATGTCGGCTAGACAACAACGAGGGGGTAAAAGATCAGGAAGGTCTCACGAACGCTTGGCCACTCAAATCGCAAAACAAATGGCCGCGGTGCTTCCTGACATTGTGGTTCAAGTACAACAAGCTCTCGCCACAAATCCCACTAATCCTCCAGCAAGAAAACCAGGACATCGGCAACCCGCCTACCAAAAAGTGCTCATATAAACATTTCAAGTCTTGCGATCCTCCTAAGTTTGAAGGGACCGAAGGTGTCACTGCTCTCCTCCACTGGTTTGAGGAAATGGAAAACACCTTCCTCAACTGCGATTGTCCCGATGATCGCAAGGTTCGATACGCGACCGGAAGACTATTTGGGGTAGCTCTTACCTGGTGGAATACTGAAAAGGGTAAGAGGGGAATCGAAGATGCTATGGCCTTAACGTGGGAGGAGTTAAGGGAAATCATGACTAGGCGGTTCTGTCCTAGGAGTGAGATTAAAAAGTTGGAGGACGAATTTCATTGTTTGAAGCAAAAGGAGGGAGATCATACTTCCTACAACAAGAGGTTCTTAGAGTTGAACCAAATGGTCCCTAACTTGTTCACCCCAGTTTATCGCTTAATCGAGCATTATATTCGAGGTCTTCCCTCGAAAATTCAAGATTCAGTTCTCAGCACTTCACCAGCAACATTTGAAGCTGCTATGGAACTAGCTACTGAACTGACCGAGAATCGAATTCGCAACGGTAAGTTTAAAGAGGAGAAAAAGAAAGCCCCCGTTGAGGGCCAAACTTCAAACCATTCCACCTCCTCCTCTAAGTTTGCTAACAAGAGGAAGCGTAACACCAGAAACTTCGCCGTCACACAAACCAATTTCCCTATCCCTGCTGCACCCATTACCCAAGTTGCCCCTTCACCTGCACCATACAAAAGACAATACTCTGGCCCACTACCAAAATGCAACCGTTGCCAATACCATCATTTTCCTAATCATCCCTGCCAACATTGCACCGACTGTGGTCGCGCAGGTCATACTGTTCAAACCTCTCGCATACCTCAGCGAACGAACCGCCACCAGCCTTCAACCCAAACTCACCAACAAATAATGGGTCAAGCCCAACAACCCCTACTACTACCACCTACCCAACATTTAGCCCAATCATACTACCAACCCAACTATCCCATGGTACATCCTATGCGGGCTTGCTACAATTGTGGAGACCCAAGCCATTTTAGAAACACTTGTCCAAGGTTGGTGAAGATTATTCATGCTCAAGCCCAAGCCAATCCGGTGAATCAAGCGAACCAAGCTCCTCCACCTGCAAGAGGAAGAGCTTTCAACATCAACGCTAATCAGGCTAGAGCTGACAGCAATGTGGTTAACAGTACGTTCCTTATCAATGGTAGTTATGCATCCATGTTGTTTGATACTGGCGCGGATAAAAGTTTTGTGTCCTTAGAGTTTGAACCCATCCTAAACCAAAATCGTGATAAGCTCATGGAATCCATAACAGTAGAAGTTGCTGACGGGAAACCGGTCTCATTAAACTCTATTATACGCAATTGTACTCTCACCTTAAACGACCACGACTTTGCTGTTGACCTCATTCCTATGAAGTTGGGAAGCTTTGATATTATAATTGGTATGGACTGGCTCAGTCAACATCAGGCATAAGTTGTATGCCGCGAAAAGTTTATACGCATTCCTCTTCCAAACGGTCAGACTCTACGAATCTTTGGAGAAACCTCGTCTAAAGGGCTCAGATTAATGTCCTGTCTTCAAGCTCAAAAATATCTTCGCAAGAATTATATCGCATTTTTAACCCATGTCGTCAAAAAGGGAACCATGGAGAAGAAACTTGAAGACATCCCAGTAGTAAAAGATTTTCCGCAAGTTTTTCCTGACGACATTTCAGGACTTCCTCCAGTAAGAGAAGTCGAATTTCGCATTGATCTTATACCTGGTGCTACACCAGTTGCAAAGTCTCCTTACAGGTTAGCCCCATCCGAAATGCAAGAGATAGCCAGTCAATTGCAAGAGTTGACTGACAAAGGATTCATACGTCCTAGCTCCTCGCCTTGGGGTGCACCTGTCCTTTTTGTGAAGAAGAAAGATGGATCGTTTCGCATGTGCGTTGACTACAGAGAACTCAACAAGTTAACAATCAAGAATCGCTATCCATTACCTCGCATTGATGATCTTCTTGACAAACTTCAAGGCGCCAGCTGTTTTTCAAAAATCGACCTTCGTTCTGGTTATCATCAACTCAGAGTACATGAAGAAGACGTCCCAAAGACTGCTTTTCGAACTCGTTATGGTCATTATGAATTCATGGTCATGCCATTTGGTTTAACCAACGCTCCAGCTGTCTTCATGGATCTAATGAACAGAGTCTGCAAACCCTATCTCGATCGTTTTGTTATAGTCTTCATCGACGACATCCTCATTTATTCAAAGTCTAAGTCTGATCATGAGCGACATCTTCGACTCATCCTTACACTTCTAGAGAATGAAAAGCTTTACACCAAATTCTCCAAATGCAAATTCTGGTTAAAAGAAGTACAATTCCTTGGACATGTAGTCAATGACAAGGGAATACATGTCGACCCCTCAAAGATCAAAGCGGTACAAGAATGGCAAGCGCCACGTACACCAACTGAAGTAAGATCATTCCTCGGTTTGGCTGGTTATTATCGTCGTTTCATTTCAAACTTCTCTCGCATTGCTGTACCACTCACGGCTTTAACTCATAAGGGAAAACCTTTCATATGGGGACCCAAACAAGAAGAAGCCTTCCAAACCGTTAAACAAAAACTCTGTGATGCACCAATCCTCACTCTTCCTGAAGGTTGTGATGATTTCGTGGTTTATTGCGACGCGTCAGGGCAAGGACTAGGCTGTGTTCTAATGCAAAGAGGAAAGGTTATAGCTTATGCTTCGAGACAACTCAAGACTCATGAGAAGAACTACACCACCCATGACCTAGAACTTGGAGCCGTTGTGTTCGCTCTTAAGATATGGAGACATTATCTCTACGGTACTAAGTGTGAAATATGCACTGACCACAAGAGTCTTCAACATATCTTCAATCAAAAAGAGTTAAACATGAGGCAACGAAGATGGGTCGAACTTCTAAATGACTACGACTGTGAAATTCGGTACCACCCTGGCAAGGCAAATGTGGTGGCTGATGCACTCAGTCGAAAGGGTTATGCGAACTCCATTCGTCTTCTATGTGCGCAAATCATAACTAACATTAAAGATCAAATTCGAGAAGCCCAACATGTTTCAGTAACGGAGGATGATGTACGAAAGGAGCTGTCCTGTGGAGCTGAACTTAAAATTGAAACTAAATCTGACGGTATTCTGTACTATCTTGATCGCATATGGATTCCTGACCACAACAACCTTCGTGAATTTCTTATGAATGAGGCTCACAAAACACGATACTCTATACACCCAGGAGCTGTTAAGATGTATCAAGACCTTCGATACACCTATTGGTGGCCTGGAATGAAAAAGGATATTGCTGTTTTTGTTTCCAAGTGCCTTACGTGTTCCAAGGTGAAAGCTGAACACCAAAGACCCTCAGGAATTCTGGTCCAACCTGAAATACCTGTATGGAAGTGGGAAAACATAACCATGGACTTCATTACCGGGTTACCTCGCACTTCTGGTGGGTATGACACTATATGGGTAATCATTGATCGACTTACAAAATCAGCCCACTTTATTCCTATCCGCGAAGATTTCAAGAACGAAAAGCTAGCTCGTATTTATATCAGCGAAATCGTAAGCCGACATGGTGTACCGTTAAGCATTATTTCAGATCGTGATGGTCGTTTCACTTCACGAACATGGCAAGCAGTACAAGCCGCTTTGGGTACGCGATTAGATCTCAGTACCGCTTATCATCCTCAAACTGATGGACAATCTGAACGCACCATTCAAACTCTTGAAGATATGCTTCGAGCATGTGTCATAGACTTCAAGGGAAATTGGGACGCTCATCTACCATTAGTTGAATTTTCGTACAACAACAGGTATCATTCAAGCATCGGCATGGCACCTTTTGAAGCCTTATATGGCCGTAAGTGCCGATCTCCAGTATGTTGGCATGAAATTGGAGAAGCTCAAATCACCGATCCAGAATTGATTCAAGAAACCACAGATAAGATCCATCAAATTCGAAACAATCTTCTAGCGGCTCAAAGTCGTCAAAAGAGTTATGCAGATAAACGACGGAAGCCTTTGGAGTTTAACATTGGTGATCATGTACTTTTAAAAGTATCACCGTGGAAGGGAGTAGTTCGTTTTGGTCAAAAAGGCAAGCTAGCACCATGCTACGTAGGACCTTTCAAGATACTCGAAAGAGTAGGACCTGTAGCATACAAGCTTGATCTACCAGAAGAACTCAACAGGATTCATCCCACATTCCACGTATCAAACTTGAAGAAGTGCCTCATTGATGAGAACCTCCATATTCCTCTGGAAGATATTCAGATTGATGAATCTATGCAGTTTATTGAAAGACCAGTAGAGATCATGGACTTCGGAGAAAAACGTCTTCGACGAAGTCGCATTCCAATTGTTAGGGTACGCTGGGAGTCGAAACGGGGACCTGAGTTTACTTGGGAACGTGAAGCCTCAATGCGCGAAAAATACCCGCATCTTTTTCCTACTACCACTACTTAAATTTCGGGACGGAATTCCTAAAAGTAGGGGATACTGTAACATTTGTCAACAACGGGTTTTCCAAACCCGCTCCGTTTGTAATCGAATATCAAGTTATAAATGTTTTGTTGCGTAATTATGTCCATTTTAATTTTTAATGATGCATAATTAATAAACAAACTAGAATATAAAAGTTATATTTGATAAAAAGTAAAAATAAAATAATTAAAAAGAATTTTAGGCTGCCGGGACTCGAACCCGGGTCAGCCGGGTTTAATCACAAAGCTTTATCATACACACATATAACCACTCCGCCACTTGTTGTTTTCTGTAAATACTAGGAAACAATTGAATTTTATGGTCTATCATAAATTAATCCGGTTACACCAACTGTAACCGAAATCGGTCACCAAACGTCCAAAGACGTTTGATTGATCGCGGTTTACTGAGTTTAACCGATACACCGACACCTCCAATCAATTTTGCTTTGAATGAACTTGAATTCTAGAGTGAATCGGTTTTAATAACCGAAAACTTTCAATTCCTGAATTACTTCAATCTTTGTCATCTCTCGCGACTCAAACACACTCTGCCAACCTTCAATTGCATTTTCGCACAACTTTCAGTCCGCCGGAGAAGCTATTTGAACTCGCCGGACTTTCACCGGAAAACCGTGTTTTCCATCAAATCAGTAAGTCTCTCAATTCTTTCGTTGTCTATCAATTGTTAAGCTATTGCTAACTCAAACCCTTCAATCGGAATCAATTTCAGACGTCGTTATCGGATAATTCCCGCTCGCCGGAAAACTTTTGAAAATCCTTATCTTCAGCTGTAACACGGTATAGACATTCAAACCTTCTGATAACTCTTGCTTAATACTTCAATTCCTTGCTTAGCTAATCAAAACTGTTAATTTATTCGTTCAGTTGAAATCAGTAAAAACAGAGCCGATGACTTGCCGGAATTCTGAGATAAATCATTCTCTGGTATGTTTACTTCTAAAAATCGTCTCTGTCATTTCATATTAGTCTGTTGAATGTTTGTCAATAGAATTAAACAAGAAACAATAGAGTAATCGCAGACCGTAATTTTGTAACGAAGAAGATGATGATAGTTTGATTATAAGTTTAATAAAATATGGATATTATCTCGGGTTAGACACACAGTCCAGCGGTGGACTGTGTGCACATACATATCACATGCCGTGAGTTCGATCCTTGACACACGTATGCTCTGTAATAAAAATGTTTTGTTTTTCTAACTGAACTGGATCCTTTTCGCCGTTAGATGTTAAGTATAATAAAAATCTGTATATTAACCAAGTTAGACACACAGTCCAGCGGTGGACTGTGTGTAACGTTAAAGCATAGGTCCCGGGTTCGAGACCTGTTGACAGCACCGGGTTGATAATTAAAATCCTTTTTAAAAAATAAATGAATTTTGAATAAACTGAATTAGTATATAAATATAATTAAAAACAGGATTATTTCGGGTTAGACACGTAGCTCAGTTGGTAGAGCTGCGTGCACGCGTACGGTAGGTCTCGGGTTCTAGTCCTGCCCGGCGCATACATTTGCAAAATAAAACTGGTCAAACAGTCAAACAGTCAAGGGTCAATGGTCAACGCAAAAGTCAACATATTTTTATATTTTTATTTATTTAATTTAATTTAAAAATCAATTAAAAATACTTAAAAATAATGTTTTTAAGGATAGGAAATAGCCTTTAACTCACAAAAATATATCTAAAAATCCTATTAAAATTATTAATAAAATCCACTCATTTACTATATCTTCCGTTATTATTTAGGTTAGTTAATACTCGTTGTTCAATCCTTCAAACTTGTGCGCACCTCATCATCTCCAACCAAACGCACCCAATGTGAGTGAATCTCTACAAAATTCCCCGTTTTTAATCACGTTTTTGGGGTGTATCATGTGTCTTACCAATTATTACATTTAAATCATTGTGCATATATCATATCATGAACAAATGTGTATTCAGCTTGTATCAATTGTTGTGTGGTTATTGTTTAGATTTAATTTATTATTTTCAGTACATGCAAATTCATAGGCCGCCGCTCCCCATTACATTATGAGCGTTGAGCAGTTCCCCATTACATTATGAGCGTGAACCTGGCGTTGCCAACATACGATCGGCTCCGTTTGATTGAGCCTTGATCGCACAGACATTCATCATGGCCGTCCGTTCCCCATTACATTATGAGCGTGAACGTGACGTTGCCAACATATACAGTTTCATTCATGTTATACATTCATGCAAGTTCATATGTTATTGTATGTTATTGTATGTTATAGTTTGTGATTGTTATTGTTACTGTTTGATTATTTACATTTGCTCACATATGACTATTGCACAACTTTTCCTTGATAAAAATAACATGAAATCAATGATAAATGTTTATCTAACAAGGTTCACTCGCTAACTTATGTTGACCCAAAAACCCCCATTTTTACACATGATACAGGTGAACCAGCTGCAGCAAGAAACACATAGGATTGGCTTAGAAGAATAAACTGGTTTAGAGCTTGGATTGTTTAGTTTGGATATTTTTCTTTGTATTTGTATGGACATGTTTGGATTATTGAGAATGTAATTTTGACTTTAATAAATATGAAACATATTAGTAAATATCATGAGCTTTGGTGATACCCAATTATGCCCCGACTCTTATTCCGCTGCGGGTCGGGGTGTGACAAGAAAGGCAACGGCAAAACTATTCAAGACATACCCATTGTTCGGGATTATCCTGAGGTGTTTTCTGAAGAGTTACTTGGTTTACCTCCTACGCGACGAGTTGAGTTTCGTATTGATCTTGTACCTGGTGCCAACCCGATAGCTAATGTCACACCCCGACTCGCAGCAGAAGACAATTGTGGGGTGCAGCAGACACATGGTATTTCCTCATAATTTAAAAACGTGATAGTATATAAAGAGGGAACATCGGTTACAACATGTATAAACTATCATATTACAAACCATTAGTTTAAGTGCGGTACTACAAGCCACTACAACCTTTATTCTGCTACTGTCCGCCTACTCAAAACATCCCATATAAACGTTTCCTCATTCCTATTTAGTTTTTACCTGAAATGCATGTTAGTTTTGAAAAGGGTCAGCTAAACGAGCCGGTGAGTTCCACTGATTTGGTTGTTTTACCGCAATATGCGTTAACAAGTTTAATTGCATGTGTCACAGATCACAGATGGAATTACACGAGTTCACAAGTGAAACCTTGACCACAATAACCGTGTCGTGTCCCACTTGACACCTCAGCACACCGGGCCGTGTGACCCTCGACACCTCAGCCCCCCGACTGCGTCATGTGCAGTTTAACGCCCCAGGGGTAGTTATGCCTAACAACATAACATAATTTAGGACGCGTGCAGTTGTTTGGCTGCCGGCACACGCGTCTGGCGGCAACTGGGTTTGTCAGACCAATAGTACTATCCACTGCCCACAGCTTACGTTGATCACTTGCAGCGGGGATAGTTCGTGTGTTAGGTAATTCATATCATCACAAGTTGGTGCAATTAACACAGTTTGTAACATGTAATTCACCCCATAAAACAGTAAACAGTTTAAAAGTGGAGGTGTGAAACTCACAGTGAGGGTAGTAGTATCAATCAAAGAGTGATTACGCAACTGGATCAGCTTTAATAGTACACATGCAAGTAGGGACTCAAATCAGCATCTTGGTTGGTAATGGTTATAACTTGGACCTGGTTATGAGTTTTCACCCCGGGTTGAACCTATAGGATACTTGTGTGGTGATGGATGTCAGAGTAGTATTAGTTGTTAGTTTGGCTTCTCGGCACCGGTTCGCGTTCTAACCAAAGTCAGTTGTTTGACATGCTCGGATAATGGTACGGGAATACCAATAGTACCAACATGTTGTCACTTAAGAAAGATTAACTTTTCATTAAGGGAGTTTGGGTGTTTGGGGAGTCTAGGTTGCCCAAAATTAAGTTTCCGTTTCCGCCGTCGGGGATTCTCCCGGACAGGCATGGGACACACCCCTAGTGTCCAAATGACCCTGGAATCTCCTGAAATACTTCCGGTGTTCCAACTATAGTAAAAGTTGGGTTTGGTCAGTTCCCGATTTCGGCAGGTTCGTTACACGGTAAACTGCCGAAACTAGTTTAAAATAGAGTGTTTTAAACTCCGTAAATTCCCCTTTAATACATAAGTTTGATAAAAATCTGGAAATTTTTATATAAATTAGTAGAAATATACGAATTATGAGAAAAATAATTCGAGAATTTATTTAGCCATTTTAACTCTTCAAATAAATTATTTGTAAAACAGTATTTAACCGAATAATTTACATTGCTTATCATCCGATGTCTAAACATTCCCAAAATATAACAGGAAGTTCCTTATATGTCCAGGAATGCCTTGTAAAAAGTTGGGATTTTTCCGATTTCGTTTCGGTGCGTTTCCGGCTACCGAAAACTCACAAAAACGAGTATTTTTAGTCCGACTCAAAATTGAACTAATGGACTCCCAAACTTCCCAGAACATTCCCTATATGTTCCTTAGTGTTCATGTAAATTTTGGTGATTTATCGACTCCGTTTGGTATTTTTTTCTGAATTTCTTTGGGTAAAACAGTCAAACATTCGCCAAAAATCATAGAAAATTTCAAAAAATTCTAACATTTTAGGTGGACATTCCTGTCCATACCCTACATCACCACACCAATTTTTAGCTCAATCCAAGCATCACGGACCAATTTATAGTCCAAACAATATTCTGCCTAAGCTAGTTGAAGGTTTCGGGGGTTATACCTAGCGTAGGCTTCGTTCCCGTGTGTTTATCTCGAGTTCAGAAGTGCGTGGGTGCTATATTTAGTACCTACACATCAAGCACAATCCAAATATCCGATAATTCATATTAATCAAGCCTCGTTTCAATGTTTTTCGGTTAATAACTTTGCTATTCGCTTTTGTTCGATTGGGGTCGATTAGGGTATCAAAAGCCAAAGTTTTGTGATCTTGGCTATCATATAACATCAGGGAATCCCTGGTGTGTTCTTATTCAGCCAAGAAGCATGCTTAAACCATCCATTAACATGGATTAAAAAGGTTTTACTAGTCTAGTTCATGTTTAACCAAGAAAACTTCATTAAAACTATATAAAACTTGAGAAATACCTTTGATCAGCTGTGTTCTTGAAGGTTATGAGCAGATTTGAGGAGAAGAATATATATATACTGCTTTGTCGTGCTTCGTTTTTCGCGTTTAAAAGATGATGTTTATCTTCGTTCTCGCGTTTAGGTTCGTTTTCAGGTCCTACACGCGTCCCCGATTTGCAAAACAGGCTCCTTTTTCGCGTTTTTAGTGTTAAAACTCGGTTTTAAAAACCATGCATAACCGTCTCGAAACCCGACCGCGGTTATGTTTTAATCATAATAGCCTCGTATTAGGGTAGTTTAAGTGTTTTCAGGCTTGATTGACCATTTCTTGCATGTTTGGTTGTCTTTTGTTGTTTTCAAAACAAAAGCGTTTCCCTAACCGGGAACTGCCTCATTTTGCGTGCCCGAGCTCCGATTTGCTTCAAATCTTATGTCATGGTCTATGGCACGTAACTAGGATGTTCCATGAACTCAGAATCTTAAATAGCCCTACCGATGGCCTAACAATCATAGTCAAACATGCAATGCGATGTTAAACGGAAAGCCCCCGTTTAACATGTTTTCAAAGGCTAAGGACACCAACCTTGCACCTGTTGGCCCTTATTAGTGTTATGTTAACCATGACATGCTCTCGGATTTGTCCGAGACATAAAAGATATCATTTAATCTAGCCCACAAGTCACACATGTTTTTAAGTTTTTCGCACAATTATTGTTTTAAGCAAACTTAAAGTTTTAGACCGATTGTGGTGTACCTGGTTTCATCCTGGGTATCACAGTCTCCCTGGTTAAGAAATTTCGTCCCTGAAATTTACCCCGTCTAGCTAGGGAAAAGGTGAGGGTATTTTCTACGGAATTCATCCTTCCGTTCGCAGGTGTATTCAGGTCCTTGTTTAGAGTTCCACCGGACTTTAACCAGTGAAATTTTGTTGTGCTTAATTTTTTAACCCTGCCAACAACTATTTCTACCGGCTTCTCCACAAAGTGGAGTTTATCGTCAACGCGTGTGTCTTCCAAAGGTATCTGGGTGGCCTCGTCTGATAGGCACTTCTTTAGGTTTAAAATGTGGAAGAAATTATGAATGGCACTAAGCTCAGTTGGTAGCTTCAACCGATTTGCTACAGGATCTACTTTCGCTAGAATATCGTATGGTCCGATGTATCGTGGTGCTAACTTTCCGGTCTTTTCAAATCTGATAACGCCTTACCACGACGATACTTTTAACAATACCCGTTCACCTACCTCGAACGATAACGGTTTTCTACGCACATCAGCCCAACTCTTTTGCCGATCCTGAACGACTTTCAATATGTTCTAAATCTGGTGGATCTTATCACTCGTTTCCTGTACGAGCTCAGATCCCATCAGTTGGGTGTCACCCACTTTGTCACACCCCGACTTGTAGCGGAAGAAAAAAATACGGGATGCAACAGACACCTCTGGTACATGCACATTGTTTATAAAGACCCAACATTTTATTACTTACAAAATGTTAATTACATACTACATGTATGGTACAACTGCGTGCTCCCATGAACCACATAAGTCTTCTAAGCTGCATGCGTCTATATCAGGATTCGCCTATAAACATGTCTTGAACAACATACACGGATCACACCAGTCTCAAGTTACTTGAAATGCATGTTAGTTTCAAAAAGGGTCAGCTAAACGCTGCTGGTGAGTTCCACTGGTTTAGTTGTTGTGTAACAATATGTGTTAACAAGTTTAATTGCACTGGTCATAGTCACCGATGGAAATACACGAGAGCACAAGTGAAACCTTGACTGCTTTTGCTTGGATCATGCCATCACAGACACTGCCGCCCACCGGACCGTGTCTCCCAGACACTCCCGGCCCACCAACTGCGTCACGTGCAGTTCAACGCCCCAGTATAGTTATGCCTAACAACATAACCGAGTTTAGGATGCGTGCAGACCTTGTGGCCGACATCCCGTCGGGCGCGGCCTAGGTTTGTCAAACCAATATTACTATCCCCGGCTTACGTTAATCACTTGTAGTGGGGTAGTTCGTGTGTTAGAAAATTCACATCATCACAAGTTGGTGCAATTATCACAGTTTGTAACATGCAAATCACCCCAGAAAACAGTAAAACAGTTTAAAAGTGAGGGAGAGAAACTCACAGGATAGTAGCATCACAGGTAGCAATAGGAGTATATGTAAGCTTGTTCGGCTTTAACAACAATCATGCAACTAATTACTAATATCAGTCGCTAGGTCGTTAACGCCTATAACTTGGGTCTAAGTGGGTATTTTCAGTTCATATTGTACATATAGTATCCTGGTGTGGTGATGGATGTTAGGGTTGGATAAGTTTCACGTTTGGCTCCCAGGCACCAGTTCGCGTGCCAGCCAAAGTCGGTTGTTTTATGTGTTCGGATAACGGCACTAAGATTTAGACACTGCCAATAAATTGTTATTTAGAAAAGATAAGTATTCATTCAGGAGATCCGGACGTTTGGAGGCTCTAGGTCCCTCGAATTTGAGTTTCCGTTTTCGCCGTCTGGGATCTTCCCGAACAGTGTTGGAACACACCCAGAGTGTCCCGCTTACCCTAGAACCTCCCAAAATACACCCGATGTTCTAATTATACTCAAAATAGGTTTTGGTCCGTTTCCAGTTTCGGCAGGTTCGTTGTCCGGTAAACTGTCGAATTTAGTTAAAATAAGCGTTTTAAAGGTCAAAAAGACCCATTAAATATCCATAGTTTATAAAATCCTGGAAATTTTTGTAGAAATCAGAAAAATATATAGATTCCAATAAAATTATTTTGGGAATTTATAAAGCTATTTTAACTTCTCAATTAAATCAATTGTTAAACAGTATTTACCCGAATAATTCACTTTGTTTATTATCCGATGTCCAAAAATTCCCAAAATATTCCAGGAACTTCCTTACATGTCTAGAAACTCCCTGTAAAAAAATTATGATTTTTCTGATTTCCTTTCAGTGCGTTTCCAACTACCGAAAACTCATCCGTATCAAAACCCAACCAATAGACTCTAAAACTTTCCATAACCTTTCCCATATGTTCCTTAGTGTTCATGTAAATTTTGGTGATCATTGACTTGGTTTGGTATTTTTTCTGAATTTTGTTTTGTAAAAGAGTCAAAAATTCACAAAACAACGTAGAAAATTCCAAAAATTCTAAGTTTATAGGAAGACCTTCCTGTCAATACCCTACATCACCAAACTAAATTTCAGCTCAAAACAGCACCCACGGACTAAGTTATGGTCCAAACAATATTCTGTCTATTCTAGATTCGAGTTTTGGGTGATATACCTAGTGATTCCTTCGATTCAGAGCATTTTACTTGAGTCCAGAAGTGTGTGTGTTCCATACTCATTACCTATATACCAATACCAATCCAACCATACCATAACCCATGTCAATCAAGCCTTGTTTCATAGTTTTTCGGTTAATCGATTTGTTATACGATTTTGGTCGATTAGGGGTTGATTAGGGTATCAAAAGCAGAATTTTTGTGGTCTTGGCTACCATATAACACCGGGGAATTCACAAGGTGTTTTTGTGCAGCCAAGAAACTTGTTTAAACCTTCCAAAATCATGGATTAAAAAGGGTTTTTTTCGGTTATAAATCATGTTTACTCAAGAAATCATTATCAAAACCACTTAAAACTTAAATTTTACCTTTTATTTGGCTGATTTTGAAGGGTAATCAGCTATGTTCTTCAAGTGTTCTTGCAGATTTGGTGTGGAATTGAGAAGAATTAATGAAAAAAAAAAGAAAAATAAAACATTTAAATAGGGGGGGTTCACGTGGGGTACCCCTACCCCACCCGCGCTTTGTCGTGCTTCGTCTTTTCGTGTTAAAAGATGATGTTTATCTTCGGTGGCGCATTTAGGTTCATTTTCGGGTGTCAGACGCGTACCCGATTTGCCAAACGGGCTCCTTTTTTCGCGTCCTTAGTGTCAAAAGACTTGGTTTTAAAAACCGTGCGTAACCATCTCGAAATCCGTACACGGTTACGTTTTAATCATAATGGACTCGTATTACGGTAGTTTAAATGTTTTTAGGCTTGATTGACCATTCCTTGCATATTTGGTTTGTCTTTCAGTGCTCCTAACACAAAGGCGTTTCCCTAACCGGGACTGCCTCGTCTTGCGTGCCCGAGCTCTGATTTGTTTCTAATCTTATGTCATAGTCTATGGCAAACAACCAAGATGTTTCGTGAACTCAGAATCATAAAGGGCCCTACCGATGGCCTAATAATCGTGGTCGAATGGTTCATGCGCTGTTAAACGTCAAGTTCCCATTTAACACGTTGTTAAAGGCTAAGGACACCAACCTTGCATAGTTGGCCCTTAATAATGTCATGTTAACCAATACGTATTCCCAAAGTCGTCAATCAATTCATGACTTTGTCTTGCCATGTAGGTGACGCATAGCGCCAATGTAATGTTTTTGGTAATTACTTGGCATATACTCCTATTATAGTCGGTGTAACATTTTCCAGAATTCGTATCATCACACATAATCACAACAATATCATGATATACATATCACGTCCGGTTACCACGGACTTGTACCAATCAAAGTTTACAGGCATTTTTCACAATTGTCACAGTCTCCCCCGATTAAAAGAATTTTGTCCTCGAAATTCCGTTCAGTAATTCGTTGGAAAGCTCAGTCTTTACAGTTGAGTCAGTCATTCGACAGAAAAGTATGTTTTCACTTTTCGTTTAGTATCATCATCGTACGTGATGATAATTGTGTTACATAGTAGCTGTGTCATTTGTCCATGCACAATTCCTACGTATTGTTAGAGTAATGTTTGTCAGTACTTCCAATCTGAAAGTGAGAGTGTTGTTGGACTCATAGTAGAATAGGAGTCTCGTATTCAGCTTATAACTGACTGCAATTATTACGTTTTCTTCGCATTCATTATCTTCACCATTCATACACCATAAGTTTTATTTACGATTTCGTTTAATAGTTATTGAACACCCCCCTATAGAGGAGGAGTATGGGTACCCTCCCAGGGTTTGTTGCGAATGTCGCAATGGTGAGCACCAAGCTCCGCGTGTTTGTGTAAAGGGAATAAGCTTGGTTTCACTGAGTTGTGAGCGACAGTCTTCCCTTGTTGTCGTGTACGTGGGTATCCTTGGTTAATATCAACCGACCACGAGAGTCCCTACTCTATGGTAGAGAATAAGAGAGAGAAAGGCTTTTGAGAGCCTAAGGTTGCCATAAGGCAAGCATGTACCTGAGTATTAACGAATTGACATACTTACCTCAATGGTGTGCTCAAACTTCTCACCAGTAGTCTGGTCACGTCGTAAGGATATGAAATTTCTACAATAATGCTTCCAGTTTGCGTTAAGTTTCGGGAGCTTGGCTTCAGCTGTTGTACATTGTTTATGTCTTCTCTAGAAGGAAATAACTTAGCAGCTTCAATAACATCGATGTGATTCTCCAGGAGATAGTCGTGTAAAAATTCCCATATACCGGGAATGGTAGAGTACGTACCCAATGTGGTTTTAATTCAAGTAACACCACGCCCAGAATGCTACTATATCATGAAGACATATTTAAGGCGTGACAAGTGCCTATTGATCACAAGTATTACCATGATGCCCCTACATATGGGACCAGAATTGATCGTAGACGTACAGGTAATTTTGTAAAAGATGATTAAATAAGAAGTCATCGAATCAAGATTCCCCATCAACGGAGTACCCCCCGTAGGGTAGGAACATAGCCATGCTAGACTAACGTTTCATAAGGATGTCGTTAATGGAGACAACGAGAAGTAATCATTTCCCATCATGTTCTCGAAAGATTACGTAATGCATAGGCGAAGATAGCCCATACTAGTCACAAGGTGGTTAATCACCACTTGACCGTCTCGGTCTCATGGTTTGAGTCAAATTCGGACTTGGTATGATCTAAACTGTATATGAGTATAGAAAGATATAATGTTTTCCCATCTTGGCACCTCCGCCAATTGAATCACCGATTAAACGTAAGGGTTTCGTCGAGTTTGTTCATGCCAAACCATCTTAGTTTAGATTGAGAAATTCGTGTGGTTTTATGAAACCATGGGCTAAAGCCCGAATCCATAGTCACCCTAGTCCGATAGGGACAGTTGACCACTGAATCTGATTTTCCCGTTAGTCTCATATTTGTAATAATGTAAACAAGAATGAAGACCCAGCCCCTGAGTTGGTCGAGACTAGGGTCGTTGAGTTTCTCGACCCTTTGTCGAAGGATTAGTCAGTTCCGTTTCCAAATAGGGCACGAAAGGAATACGTGTTGTTGGGAAATGTAGGAATATAGATCCACAATCGCTCGACAACCTCTTGATATAACATAAGTAACTTTAAGAAAGGCTGAATGGAAGTCGTAATCAATCGAGGTAAGTCTAGCACTCTGACGGCTAGGATACGAATAGAGGTTATGAATGCCATTTCACAGCCAGTCGGTGCATCCAACCAAGCACCGATTTACACTTTGGTCATTTAGTTTGGCTTGGTATAGCACATCAAGGTATCTACAATTCGTAGCATGTGTTAATTCTCCAAGTTGGAAGAGAATTAGTTGTAACGTCGAAGTCTTATTCCTATTGTAGGTATATAATACGTGCTTATCAAAGGAATTTCCCTCAGGATGGGCATGATATCCGAGGGATGTATTCGAAAGATTCACTAGTCCCTTCATCTGGAATGATTGGGACTACTAGATTTCTGGTTTAGCTTTCCCCAGGTGGGTTCAGGGCACAAAAGATACCAATTACGATATTCGGACGACTCATGACTACTCCTATTTCAAAGAGAGTTTGGTTTTGACCGTGTTCCTTCATGTAGGGTAATTCGTGCTTTTCATAGTATGGCGTATATACGTCACTCCGGTGACATGTTCTGACTGCACATTTAAGCACTGGCCCTTTATGGGTTAAGTCTAAGTGCAATTTTAACAGTTGTATGATGAAAGATATTATTATATACATGATAATGATGTTGGTTATACAGGATGTGGACTCATGCGTGCGGCGAAATTGTGTGATACGGGATGATTGAATATGTGACATTGATACATGTATATAAGTATTGTTTATAATAGAATGGCCCCGAAACGCTCACCACAAATGACCGAGGCGGAAATCGCGCAAATGATAGCGCAACAGCTTCCGACAATCATCCCCCCTATCATGAATTTCACTCATGGTACGAATACCCAGGTATATATGTATATATACAGTATTATACTTAGGATTTCTCCCGTTCTTGTTTCCTTAAGTAACATAAGAATTTCGTCACTTGAAAATAACGAAGAATCGGGTTTCTGGGTAGCATCGTATTTTACGAATACTTATTTAAATCGATCAAACTGAAAATCAATTGAAGGTACTAACCATTCGAAGGGAGACAAGGGGTGGTTCAACAAAACTCCCCTGATCTAAAGAATTTATTTCTCATATACTCACGAGGACCAGGAACATCGTTTAACGCATACTCTTGGTTACTCACAAGCGTAGGGCATCGTTCACTTTGTGTCCAATCAACGAATTAAAGTCAGTGTATCTCATGCATTATTCTCCTACTCATGTAGGAGATCACTACCAAATAACACCTTTACAATGGCCCGAAGGATATTTCGATCATCCCCTATGAATCGTGAATTCATCATATATAAAATTTGGACTCCTCGGGTGTTTCAAGGAAGAGGAGGAGACGTATGGTGTTCTCCAAGTATTATTATCGTAGCGTCGGGGAGTCAATATATCTTATAAGCATACAAGTATCTGAGTTAGTCCCTACTCATGACCACTCGCACGGCCGTAGTAGGTATCGTGAAGTGAAAAGCCTTAATCAAAAGGAATCAAAGAACCATGTATCCCTTTATGCTATTTCTAGCATGAATGCACCGCCCTCATATGGGTGATATTGATTCAAGACTTAGTATCTTAGGGTTACCAAAAGAATTCAGGTCAGGACCCAGTGTAGTCTAGAGTTTGAAGATGTAAATAAAGTTGTCACATAGGTTAATCATCGTATTACGGTACTCAAATACTACTCGAAGGCGATCTCGTCTTTCATTAGAACATATTTTCACTAAGTTATGCGAGGCTGAAAACAAGGGATCTTTTGATATATAAAAATTTTATACAATTCTTTTAAATCTCGTCCTTCGAATTAGATATATATATATAAATAAAATAATCGTTCGACGAAAAATTTGCTTTGTGTCATTTGTTTATTAAATATACATTAAGAGGTAGCTTCGTTACGGTCTTTCGTACCATTCATTCACTACTTCTTCGAGTTACTGGGGATTTATCTTCTATTAGGTTGAACCAAATCGATAGGATTCACGGTTGTATGCCACTTAGTTCCATCATTGAAATACCTGCCATAATTCCATAGGAAGCTAACGTACCATAGCATGGCTGAACATTTATTAAAAGGATAGTGTGTATCAAACTAGTAATTACATGTACCGGATCTCAACACTATCCAACAATGTTAGTGAGGAGAACTGAATTGATTTTTAAGTGATGAATCGGATTACTTAATGATTATAATTTTCGTACTTCGTACTGGGTTACGTCACCCCCAACCGAGGTCTACCAAATTGACATTTAGATGGGACTGCGGAGAATGTTGTATATTTATAAATAAATGTATACATATGAGTGTCCTGTTAATACGAAGTATTAATAGTTACGATGGATATGGACAAGAATATTTCCGCCTCCACGAGTCTTATTACAATCCGATCCGCATCCACACAACTGCTTGCTGAACTTTGATTACACAGGATAAGTTTCTTCATTTATGTGTTACCCCTAAATCCCCTTGGGTTATCAATACCGATGCTAATTACGCGTCCTTACTATGAATTAGAGATTGTATCACTAGCGAACAATAGCTAGTAAAGGAAATATACGCTTCAACTGAATAGCTTCCTAGACGACGGTCGGTGACATAAATATAATTGGTTCGTTGTAACGTAATGATTTCGAATAAATGGATATACGTTCTAGCGAATCCCGCCAAAAGAAATGAGCTCCGCTAAATTGTCTTACCAAAGACAGAACATTGTTACTTATCATAAATCAAACATTGGGTAAATCGATGTGGGTAAGCTATTACCGGTTATACCCGAATAGTTCAGTACAAAGTACTACCAGGGTGTAGTATCCCTAGAAAGTCGTACTACATATTCTATGAAGGACCTTCCAGGATTAACCCAAAAGTCCGTTACATGTCAACCCCTAAACTACCTTTCATTTAAAATCACCGCAAACGTATATAGGTGTCGTTGTTACAACAACTGTGGCATCATTTATTGCATCAAACAGGGTCGAAGTCTCACACTGTATTGTCCAAAACATAACCGAACGGATCGCGAAGTGAAGCCCGTCTGTCCTGAGTAACGGTACCTTGATAATGTAGCCGGGTGTTTATATATAGGAAATACCGCAACATATCCACCACACCCATATACATGATCAATGTTCCATTCTCCACGATATTCGGGCCTCATACTACTTTTCGCAAATAACCAACTGAAATTCGAAACAATCAATATTCGTAATAGAACATAATGTTACCGATGGTCAAACGAAACGATGTTCCATAACGCAAAGCGTTTCAAATGAATCTATATCATCACAAAATTTATACCCCATGGAATCGAATGACAACGGGAAGGGTGACTTATTAACGCACTTCATGCCATTTCCATGACCCGGAGATCGTCATATTCAGATATAACATATATCAAAATATGTGCTAAGGAATACCACTAAGTATCATAGTATCACATGACGTGAAAGCTAAAGCCAATATTGTAAGCAAAAGAGGAATCCAATGGACAATCAAATGAATCGTGGATTCAAGGATGAAAAGTTTCATAAAATGTTTGAATTCTGCGATTGTATAACAATCGAATGTGAAGCAGCAAGAAGTGGAATAAGAATCCATACACATCCTCCCAGGCTATCAGAACGACCTGCACGTTCTTTGGGAATCTATGTTCTTATTGAAGTCTCAGTCTGATACATAATTGTCGTTATAGTAGCTATAAGGGTAGAGTTGGTGAGATCGTATCGGAATAAAGACTTGAGTTTTCACATCATAAAGTATAAGTAACAACCGTGTGAGTGATAGGAATCCAACTCTAGTGGATATTAAATTTATGGTAAGTAGGAATGTGGAATGGACTGTAATACCAATTTTCTGCCTATCCCGAAGGCATATGTAGTAACACATTATCCATCAATCCCAATTCATGTATCAATTCATGCACAAACATTCACACACTATCACCATGGTACATGTATGTATCATTCCACGTATTTAAGTGTGTTTATTACCACGGCTTTCCCAACACTGCCTCGTATGAGCAAGTCTGTTATTACGTTCCGGACCATAATAACCCACTTGCCCCACAAGGCCATCCTGGTACTTGCAAATAGGATACTTTACAGTGTTCACTAAAGACCTTGAGTAGAGGTTAATTTTTCCAATGATGTCCAATAAAGTCCAAGCCTCGGTTTTAAAAACCATGCATAACCGTCTCGAAACCCGACCCCGGTTATGTTTTAATCATAATAGCCTGGTATTAGGTTAGTTTAAGTTTTTTAGGCTTGATTGAATGTTCCTTGCATGTTTGGTTTTCTTTTGTTGTTTTCAAAACAAAGGCGTTTCCCTAACCGGGAACTGCCTCATTTTGCATGCCCGAGCTCCGATTTGCTTCAAATCTTATGTCATGGTCTAAGGAACGTAACTAGGATGTTTCGTGAACTCAGAATCTTAAATAGCCCTACCGATGGCCTAACAATCATAGTCAAGCGTGTAATGCGCTGCTAAACAGAAAGCTCCCGTTTAACACGTTTTCAAAGGCTAAGGACACCAACCTCGCACCTGTTGGCCCTTATTAATGTTATGTTAACCATGACGTGCTCTCGGATTCGTCCGAGACATAACATATATCATTTAATCTATCCCACAAGTCACACATGTTTTTAGGGTTTTCGCACAATTATTGTTTTAAGCATACTTAAAGTTTTAGACTTATTGTGGTGTACCTGGTTTCATCCTGGGTATCACAGTCTCCCTTGGTTAAGAAATTTCATCCCCGAAATCTACCCCATCTAGCTAGGGAAAATGTGAGGGTATTTTCTACGGAATTCATCCTTCCGTTCCCAGGTGTATTCAGGTTCTTGTTTAGAGTTCCACCAGACTTTAACCAGTGAAATTTTGTTGTGCTTAATTGTTTAACCCTGCCAACAACTATTTCTACCGGCTCCTCCACAAAGTGGAGTTTATTGTCAATGTGTATGTCTTCCAAAGGTATCTAGGTGGCCTCGCCTGATAGGCACTTCTTTAGGTTTAAAATGTAGAAGACATTATGAATGGAACTAAGTTCGGTTGGTAGCTTCAACCGATATGCTACGGGACCTACTTTCGCTAGAATCTCGTATGGTCCGATGTATCGTGGTGCTAACTTTCCGGTCTTTCCTAATCTGATAACGCCTTTCCACGGTGATACTTTTAACAATACCCGTTCACCTACCTCGAACGATAATGGTTTTCTACGCACATCAGCCCATCTCTTTTGTCGATCCTGAGCGGCTTTCAGTCTGTTCTGAATCTGGTGGATCTTATCAGTTGTTTCCTGTACGAGCTCAGATCCCATCAGTTGGGTGTCACATACTTTATCTCACCCCGACTTGCAGCGGAAGAAAAAAATACGGGATGCAACAAACACCTCTGGTACAAGCACATTGTTTATAAAGGCCCTACATTTTTTTACTTACAAAATGTTGATTACATACTACATGTATGTTACAATTGCGTGTTCCCAGAACTAGATAAGTATTCTAAGCTGCATGCGTCTATATCATGATTCACCTATAATCATGTCTTGAACAACATACACGGATCACACCAGTCTCAAGTTACCTGAAATGCATGTTAGTTTTAAAAAGGGTCAGCTAAACGTTGCTGGTGAGTTCCACTGGTTTAGTTGTTGTGTAACAATATGTGTTAACAAGTTTAATTGCATTGGTCATAGTCACCGATGGAATTACACGAGAGCACAAGTGAAACCTTGACTGTTTTTGCCTAGGGTCGTGCCATCATAGACACTGCCGCCCACCGGACCGTGTCTCCCAGACACTCCCGGCCCACCAACTGCATCACGTGCAGTTCAACGCCCCAGTGTAGTTATGCCTAACAACATAACCGAGTTTAGCATGCGTGCAGGCCTTGTTGCCGACGTCCTGTCGGGCGCGACCTAGGTTTATCAAACCAATAGTACTATCCACGGCTTACGTTAATCACTTGTAGTGGGGTAGTTCATGTGTTAGATAATTCACATCATCATCTCAAGTTGGTGTAATTATCACAGTTTGTAACATGCAAATAACCCCAGAAAAACAGTAAAACAGTTTAAAAGTGGGGGAGTGAAACTCACAGGATAGTAGCATCTGATGTAGCGATAGGAGTATATGTAAACTTGTTCGGCTTTAACATCAATCATGCAAGTAATTACTAATATCAGTCGCTAGGTCGGTAACGCCTATAACTTGGGTCCAAGTGGGTATTTTCAGTTCATATTGTACATATAATATCCTGGTGTGGTGATAGATGTTAGGGTAGGATTAGTTTCACGTTTGGCTCCCGGGCACCGGTTCGCGTGCCAGCCAAAGTCTGTTGTTTTATGTGTTCGGATAACGGCACTAAGACTTAGACAGTGCCAATATATTGTTATTTAGAAAAGATTAAGTATTCATTAAGGAAATCCGGACGTTTAGAGTCTCTAGGTCCCCCAAATTTGAGTTTCTATTTTCGCCGTCAGGGATCTTCCCGAACGGTGGGGGAACACACCCAGAGTGTCCCGCTTACCTTGGAACCTCCCAAAATACTCCCGGTGTTCCAATTTGTACTCAAAATAAGTTTTGGTCCGTTCCCAGTTTCGGCAGGTTCGTTGTCCGGTAAACTGTCGAATTTAGTTAAAATAAGCGTTTTAAAGGTCGAAAAAACCCATTTAATATCCGTAGTTCATAAAATCCTGGAAATTTTTGTAGAA
This sequence comes from Scalesia atractyloides, assembly GCA_947069175.1. NCBI lineage: Eukaryota > Viridiplantae > Streptophyta > Magnoliopsida > Asterales > Asteraceae > Scalesia > Scalesia atractyloides. The sequence goes on from CAMTDV010000015.1 coordinate 43,163,196, forward strand.
CTCAGAAAAATATATAGATTCCAATAAAATTATTTTGGGAATTTATAAAGCTATTTTAACTTCTCAAATAAATCAATTGTTAAACAGTATTTACCCGAATAATTCACTGTGTTTATTATCCGATGTCTAAAAATTCCCAAAATATTCCAGGAACTTCCTTACATGTCCAGAAACTCCCTGTAAAAAATTATGATTTTTCTGATTTCGTTTCAGTGCGTTTCCAACTACCGAAAACTCATAAAAACGCGGATTTTTAATTCATATCAACACCCAACCAATAGACTCTAAAACTTCCCATAACCTTTCCCATATGTTCCTTAGTGTTCATGTAAATTTTGGTGATTCATTGACTTGGTTTGGTATTTTTTCTGAATTTTGTTTTGTAAAAGAGTCAAAAATTCACAAAAATCATAGAAAATTCCAAAAATTCTAAATTTATAGGAAGACCTTCCTATCAATACGCTACATCACCAAACTAAATTTCAGCTCAAACCAGCAACCACGGACTAAGTTATGGTCCAAACAATATTCTGTCTATTCTAGATTCGAGTTTCGGGTGATATACCTAGTGATTCCTTCGATTCGGAGCATTTCACTTGAGTCCAGAAGTGTGTGTGTGCCATACTCATTACCTATATACCAATACCAATCCAACCATACCATAACCCATGTCAATCAAGCCTTGTTTCAGAGTTTTTCGGTTAATCGATTTGTTATACGATTTTGGTCGATTAGGGGTTGATTAGGGTATCAAAAGCAGAATTTTTGTGGTCTTGGCTACCATATAACACCGGGGAATTCACAAGGTGTTTTTGTGCAGCCAAGAAACTTGTTTAAACCTTCCAAAATCATGGATTAAAAAGGGTTTTTCGGTTATAAATCATGTTTACTCAAGAAATCATTATAAAAACCACTTAAAACTTAAATTTTACCTTTTATTTGGTTGATTTTGAAGGGTAATCAACTATGTTCTTCAAGTGTTCTTGCAGATTTGGTGTGGAATTGAGAAGAATTAATGAAAAAAAAAGAAAAATAAAACATTTAAATAGGGGGGGGGGGTTCAAGTGGGGTACCCCTACCCCACCCGTGCTTTGTCGTGCTTCGTCTTTTCATGTTAAAAGATGATGTTTATCTTCGGTGGCGCGTTTAGGTTCGTTTTCGGGTCTCAGATGCGTACCCGATTTGCCAAACGGGCTCCTTTTTTCGCGTCCTTAGTGTCAAAAGACTTGGTTTTAAAAACCGTGCATAACCGTCTCGAAATCCGAACATGGCTACGTTTTAATCATAATGGCCTCGTATTATGGTAGTTTGAATGTTTTTAGGCTTGATTGACTGTTCCTTGCATATTTGGTTTGTCTTTCAGTGCTCCTAACGCAAAGGCGTTTCCCTAACCGGGACTGCCTCGTTTTGCATGCCCGAGCTCCGATTTGTTTCTAATCTTATGTCATAGTCTATGGCACATAACCAAGATGTTTCGTGAACTTAGAATCATAAAGGGCCCTACCTATGGTCGAATGGTTCATGCGCTGTTAAACGTCAAGTTCCCGTTTAACACGTTGTTAAAGGCTAAGGACAGCAACCTTGCATCGTTGGCCTTTAATAGTGTCATGTTAACCAATACGTATTCCCAGAGTCGTCAATCCATTCACGACTTTGTCTTGCCATTTAGGTGACGCATAGCGCCTATTATCACAACCCAACCAATGGCGGAAACATCAGAGTGAGACGTAAATGAGATTGCAAGAGACTTCATAACGCTATTAGCGATAATCTTTAAACAAAACCCATATTTCATTCATTCAGCATAACATTGTGATATTACATCATTCAGTCAATTACAACAATTTAGAAATTTAAAGACGAGTACAACATAAGCATAACAACAAAATAATACAACATTTTAGCCTAACGTCTAAATGTGTATCCAGAGCATCATCACTACTCCAATTTCATGGCAAAATCTTCATCAACCTGTAACATGTTAAAAATACGAGTTCAATGCAAAAGCAAAGGCGAGTACACAACTTTGGTGATACATAGCATAAGTGTAACTCGAATGCACATGGTAATTGTATGCAAAGTTCATACTAATCATGCAATACTAGATCAAACCCCGAGTTTCCACAAAAGTTTTAACGAGATCGAGCTTCCCTTTCCACAAAAGTGACAAGACTAAAATGAGAATGAGAATCTTAACATATCCCCGATGGGCGGCGTGCTACTCCTAAAAGGATGCAGTTGTGGTTAAGCTGGATGGTTATGCTAAAGGCTTCTTCGAGGGTTCTCGGGTTTGCGGAGGCTACGTGATTCATGATCACAGGAGAAAGAGAACGAATAAGCTTGGCTATCGCCTTGGGAACCGTATCCACCTGTCCAGGATAAACGATACTCAACTGTTTAAAGCGAGCGATTAGACCCTCAGCGTTGCTCCCTTGCTGCGTGAGATTCCAGAATTCGTTTTCGAGTTTCCGGGTCTCGTGGGGAGGACATAACTGATCTCTCATGAGGTGCTTGAGCTCGTCCCAAGTGAGAGCGTAGGCTGCTTCGTTGCCACGCTTGTTGCGTTCCGTAGTCCACCACTCGAGGGCTCTCTTGCGAAAGACCCCGGTAGCGTTAAGGGTTCAAAGGTCATCAGGGCACCCGCCCTGAAGGAAAGTAAGCTCCATCGCGTCAAACTAATTGATCATGGCGGTGACACCGTCCATGCCAGTGAATTCTACCGGTTTACAAGCCATGAAATGCTTGAATTGGAAGGACGTTTTTGGGTTGTCGGTTTTAGAGTCGGTAGAGGATTTGGGTGTTTCGGTGTTAATGGTTTGAAGCTGGCTAACGATATCGGGTATCACACGGGCCATTTGATTGGCCATTTGCTCGGCGACAAGACCGATGAGTTCTTGCTTGGAGATGGAGTCTTCATTGTTGTCATCTAGAGGTTCAACATAGAAGAAAAGGGATGAGACTTGATCATAATATGGGGAAAAACAAGTTGTGCATGAATAAGAATGTATAAGGTTCAAGCATGGTTCACATAAAATTTGCATGAGTTCATCAAGTATAGTTCACAAAGTTTGCATGAATTAATTAAGTATAACATGTATAATCACGTATGGATGCAAATAAGGAGTATAAATTTAGTTTGTTCACAAGGATTAGTATTGTTTTTGATTGCGATAAACGTGTGAAATGTGTAACGGTTCAAACGAATAAGGTAACAAGTATAAAGTCACATAACAATTGAGATAACATAAAAGATTGGCTCAATAAAACATGAGATTGTTTCGGGTAGAGAAACATCGACAATTCCAAAGTGAATCGAAGATCCTTTCTAATTAGAGAAACGTGCTTTGGTCTATAGGTAAAATACTCTCATCGAGAAGCGACTAACGTTATTTTACCCTTCCAGTTACTACACGTCTCTAATCGATTAGAAAATCAAAACTTTGGCGAGAGCGAAAATCAAGGAGTGGGACTTAATCGACAAGGTGCGGGTTTCACCCCTAACTTGACGATTTCGTACCCTAAGTGTGGTTGTTTCTTACTAAACGAGGAGCATATTCCGACTCGTTTGTAAGATCACTAGAGTATGAAATGGAAGTTTCCATCAAGATGTGTGATGTACACAAAATACAACATATAAATTACGTCAAATGAGGCATAAAACTAGCCGTTTTTAATACTAAAGTTGGAAAAAGCATGTTTCTTTGTTCCTTTTGTATTTTCAGGATAAAAAGAGCTCAAACGAACAAAAGAAGCAAATAAAGCTAAAACCAACATAAGTACAGAAAGAAGGAATAACGAGCCATGCCCGACCCCTCAGCAACACCCCAAAAGACAAAAACAGATCATAGAAGACGAGCACGGGCCGTGTCCACTGAGCACGGGGCATGGTCAAGCCTTACACTACAAGACAAAACATTCAGAAGCTTCCGCGCCCACCACGGGCCGTGTCCAGTGTAACACGGGCCATGGTCAACTATAAGATTTGTAGAATCTGGATAGTACAGCGAACAGTTGACCACGGGGTCGTGCCCAGAGGCCACGGGTCGTGTGGGGCCCTCTGCTGACAAATGCAATTAATGAAGAAAGAGAAGGATGTTGGCCACGGGCCATGTCTGCTGGACACAGTTCCGTGGCCGGGCTTTTGTTTAGACTATAAATAGGGGTGCTTGGTTACCCACAAAAGCATCCCTTGGCAAACCACTTCTCTCTCACTATGCCCCCACTCCACCACCACTACCACACCAACACCCACCACCATCATCCACCTTCCATCTTTAGAGTGTGTAGTAGTCTCGGGATCCAAGATAGATTGTAAGGGTTCTTGTCAAACAAAGGCCATGCTTGGCTAAATTCCTTACATCACTTGGTGAAGACTAGTCTTTTATGTATTACTTTTAGTTTTTAATCTTTCAGCACTTTTTATTTTGGTTTGTATTAATGACTTTAATAACTAGTTTTTTATGTTGAAAGTGAATTTTCTTAACCATTTCTTGATGATGTCATTGATTTGCTCATCCGTGTCTTTACGGTCTATATATAGCGCGTTAACTACTTGGAAGGGGGTTAGAAGGGTGGTTTGGTAAATTTTTTGTCTCGTTCAGTGTATAGATCCTGTGAGGACTTGGTTCAAGCCTATTAGGGCTTCCTTCAATGCTCAACGGGTATTGGATGGCGGGGGCGCGAATGGCTTGAACCCCTCATATGTAAACTACTATTAATATTTAAACCGGCTACTTGGGATTGTATCCTTGCTGACTCAAACCACTTAGCCGAGGGTAACGTCACCTTCAAAAGAGGGGCCTACCACTTTTTTCATTAATAACTTACTTAATTATCTTCCAATATTCCGACCTCTTGGGATTGTATCCCTGCTGACTCAAACCACTGGGTTGAGGGTAACGTCACCTTCAAAAGAGGGGCCTACTACTATAACTAAGATAATCTCTTAAAAAGTCCGAAAGTGCGAAAACTATTGAAGGATACATAAAAGAGAAGTTGGATCCAAGTGATTCTATCTTGTCTATTTGTATTTCATTTTATTTTATTTATCTTTTTATTTATCTTTATGTTTAAAAACTTTTATAAAAAATTTAGATTGATTAGACGTTGACGATAAACCAGTATTAAAAGCTCTTGTGTCCTTGGACGATCTCGGTATCTTACCAATGCTATACTACGCTCACGATGGGTGCACTTGCCCAAGTGTGTGTTTAGTGTTAGTAGAATATCGTGTTTATAAATTTAAAACTTGACTATGCGTAAAATGGACTAAAAATAACAATAAAAATATAGTACGCTTAGCACACACAAAGTTTTTGGCGTCGTTGCCGCGGACACAAGGATTTTGAGAATGTTTAAAATCAACGGCCTAATTATTTTTAATATATTTTTCTTTTTCTTTTTAGGAACTTTTATTTTTTAGTAAAGCTGCATTTTCTGTAGATGTGTAGCACGGGCCGTGTTGGGTGAACACGGGCCGTGCCCAATATCATCACTGGCAGTAAGAAGTTTTATGTCACAAAAGAGTGAACACGGGCAGTGGCGGTGCACCACGGGGTCGTGCCCAGCTCCTCTGTAACTGGGATCCAGAAAATAAAACTGCTGTAACTCAACCACGGGCCGTGGTCATTGAACACGGGGCCGTGGTGATGTAATCTGACCCGTATCTTTTTGTTCTAATCACATGACTTCGAAGTCAAGTACAAGCTGAAATCTCTACACGGTGCATGAGCTCTAGTTCTGATAAAGACATAAAAGAACCTCTAGACGAGCCCGAACGCTTTCTAAGAAAAAGGTTAAAGGCCAAAAATAAGGAGAAATCTTCGGAGGATCAAACCACAATGGCGGATCAACGTTCCCTGATGGATTACCTACGGCCCACGGTCGGTAATCTAGGTGCCGCAGTCAATGCACCAAACGTTGATGCTAACAACTTCGAACTAAGGCCACATTTGATTCAAATGCTCAAAAATTCCGTCACATTTCACGGCCTTCCTGATGAAGATCCCCACTTACATATACCAATTTTTTTTGGAAATATGCGACGCATTCCGAATCAATGGAGCATCAAATGATGCCATTCGCCTCCGCATGTTCCCATTTTCGTTAAAAGACCGAGCCAAAGCTTGGCTAAACACCCTCCCAAGTGGTTCGGTAAACACTTGGGATGAACTTGCTCAAAAGTTTCTATACATATATTTCCCGCCCTCTAAGACCGATAAACTAATGACAGAAATCAACACTTATTCACAAGAGGACGGGGAACCTTTGTATGAAACTTGGGAAAGATTCAAGGAGCTCTTGAGAAAATGCCCGCACCACGGCTTCGCAGTATGGCAACAAGTGTCCACTTTCTATAATGGACTGTTGCCACACACGAGACAAACACTAGACTCGAGCTCTGGGGGACTCCTAGGTAATAGATGACTCCACGAAATTTACAATCAAATTGAGGAAATTGCTCAAAACAAATTTCAATGGCACACCCCTCGGGGTTCAAAGTCTATTGCTCCGGGCGCCCATAAGATTGACGAAAACACCTCATTACAAGCCCAAATCGAAGCCTTATCCTCAAAAATAAAAAAAATTAGAAACAACAAAAACAGCTTCGATTATGGCTTGTGAAGGGTGTGGTGGGCCACATGAAAATTGGAGTTGTATGAAAGACATGGAAAACCACACAGAAATGGTAAACTACGTAGATAATCGACCTAGACCATCGGGCCCCCTACAGGTACCTACAACCAAGGATGGCGAAACCATCCTAACTTTGGTTGGAGGGAACCAGGGAATACTAGTAACCAACAAAATCAAAGACCTAACTTTCGACAACAACCAAGAAACAAAGCACAAAATTTCACTCAACAACAAGGAGGCCGAGAGAGGCTTGAAGACCTTATCACCCGCCTTATTTCCGAAACCGAAAAAAGACACTCGGACCGGTTTTCACAAACAGAGTCCGACATGAGGAACCAAAGGGCGAGTATTCAAAACATTGAAAAACAACTTAGCCAGCTCGCCCAAAATTTGTCCGAACGACCGCAAGGCGCACTACCTAGTAATAACGAAACCAATCCAAATGCACAAGTACACTTCATAACCTTAAGAAACCGAAAAGTAGGTCCTGAGGAAACAACGCAATAATCCACAAACAACAGTCCACCCGAATAAAACATACGCACACCTCCTAAACATCAAGAAACCACTACCACACAACATCCCGAACCAACGAAAAACCCATCAATGCCCTACCCCGATCGTTTACTTCGCCAAAAGACCGATGAGCAATTCACAAGATTCATAAACCTCCTAAACAATTGCACATCAACCTCCCTTTTGTAGAAATCCTCACTCAAATGCCAAAATATTCAAAATTTATGAAAGACTTCCTCATTCACAAATGAAAGGTTGAAACCTTGCAACTTGTTAACTTAAGTGAAGAATGCTCCGCTGTACTCCTCAACAAACTCCCACAAAAGAAGATCGACCCCGGAAGCTTCACCATTCCTTGCTCAATTGGTGGATCACCTATTTGAAACGCACTAGCCGACCTAGGGGCTAGTATCAATCTCATGTCCGCATCAATGTTCAAGCGACCTGGCTCGGAGAACCAACCCCCACGAAAATGAGTATTCAACTCGCCGATAGATCAATCAAACGCCCTCAAGGAATCACCGAGAATCTCTTGGTCAAAGTTGGAGAATTCGTTTTTCCTGCCGACTTTGTCATACTCGACATGGAGGAAGATGCCGAAGTTCCGCTCATTTTGGGAAGACCTTTCCTCGCCACCGCTCGAGCTATGGTGGACATGAGCGACGGAAAACTAACATTGAGGGTAGGGGACAAGGAAATTAAGTTTGGGGTAAGGAAGAGAACTGAAGACGACCCAGTCAACTACATGAAAGTCATAGACTCAAGCTTAAACGACGCGCTCGAGCGATGCAACATGGGGTGTAAGACATCGCAATAGAGTGATATATGACAGTATTGGGTCTAGCCAAGGACCCTTATAAACGTGGCGCACCCCGGAGGCATTCCGGGGAACTATCCTTAGTATTAACTTATTTTAATGTTTTCTAGTCTAGTCTTACTTTTCAGAAATAAAACACACAAGAAAAGATGGAAACTACAAAAGGAACGTCAAAACCACACCCCATGCATGAAAACAGTGCCTTCCGACAAAATTTTCGACCTTCCAGCATGTCCAGCACAGGCCGTGTTCAGCCCAACACGCCCCCGTGCTCAGCTTCTGCAAGAAAAAGTCCAGAAACAGGTAACCGACCACGGGCCGTGTTAACTGGACACGCCCCGTGGTCAACTGTTTGTTAAATTTGTTACTGGCACTCTGGACACGGAGTCGTGCCCAGATGCCCAATAACACAAAAATTTGTTTTTAACCACAGTTTTACGCATTCGAATCACTGAAAAATTTATTTTTGGACACATTGAGGACAATGTGTAATTTAAGAGGGGGGGGGGGGGTAACTAACACTTTGAATTTAGCAAGTCCTAATAACAAGCCTTACACAAAACTCTATTGGAACCGCTAATCACCCCAAATCTTTTTCAAAATTTTTATTTTTTACTTGTCTTGGTATAATTTTGGGAATAACAAGTTCTAATAAGTTATGTTTTTATAAATTTACAACCGATAGCGTCGTGATAAAAAGAACCAAATAAGAAAATTATAAAAAGAGGCATAACAAATCTTTTTAAAATTTGATTATATATACTTGTTCACATTATAAATCCATTCCCACATTAAGTGAGTTTTGAGCCTGTATCGAGCACACATTCATGCATCTTTAAACTAAATGCTCATTTTCGTTTCTTGTGTGAATAGCCGCTTGATCTTTACAAGTCTAGAAATTGCAAAAACGATGCATCCCCGGTCCTTACCAACTTAAAACCCAAGTAAGTAAATGATGGAGGCATTAGGACTTAACCATATTTTCTTCAAAACCTTTATTTTTATTTCTTTTCACCCATCAAAAAATTCCCCTAGTCAACCCTTTTGAGCCTAAAACCTTTTCATTTAAAAAACCCACAAAGAGAAACACCTATTACCCACAAAAAAACCATTTTCCTTTCAAACCCATTTCTTTTAGTAAAAAGCTCGGGTATCTTGTGATATATATATATATATATATATATATATAGCTCTTCGAATAACCAAACAAGTTCCTTCAAATCTTGTTTGAAAGATGCTTGAATAAAATAAATACGAAAAGTTTTATGATATCCGACGCTATTTACATCTTTTACCATACCACTAACAAAAAATTCACCTACCTCTAGCCCAAGCCTAAACCCTTCAAAGTCCTCTTGGTACTCGCAAATGTTTATAGTTAAAAAGGAGGAGGTTTGATCACTTGGCAAGCATATGGTAGAAGTAAGTTCCAAACCGGAATCGAGTGATATCACAAAAATACATCTTCGGCCGAGTGTTGAGTGATCCTTTGTGAGGTACGTGAACTTGTATATAAATAAATAGAATTTTAAAGAGGCATGTTATGCCTAAATAAATATTTTTTCTTAGAAATGTTCTCAATAAATCACGACGAATAAGAACTGTAAATAAAAAAATAAAAACATAATTTGAAAAAAGAATCTTGGATTCCCGACACTCGAAGACAAGCCATAAAACTTCTTCTCTACCTATTTCATTTGGGTGTGTGAGCCACATTTAAAGAGTTTTGCTTGAGTACAAGCAGGATATTTGATGTACACAAATACAACATATAAATTACATCAAATGAGGCATAAAACTAACCCTTTTTTAATACTAAAGTTGGAAAAGCACGTTTCTTTGTTCCTTTTGTATTTTCATTATAAAAAGAGCTCAGACGAATAAAAGAAGCAAATAAGCAGCTAAAACCAACATAAGTACAGAAAGAAGGAATAACGAGCCATGCCCGACCCCTCAGCAACACCCCAAAAGACAAAACCAGATCACAGAAGACAAGCACGGGCCGTGTCCACTGAGCACGGGGCGTGGTCAAGCCTTACACTACAAGACAAAACATTCAGAAGCTTCCACGCCCACCGCGGGTCATGTCCAGTGTAACACGAGTCGTGGTCAACTATAAGATTTGAAGAATCTGGATAGTACAGCGAACAGTTGACCACGGGGTCGTGCCAAGAGGCCACGGGTCGTGTGGGGCGCTCTGCTGACAAATGCAATTAATGAAGAAAGAGAAGGATGTTGGCCACAGGCCGTGTCCGCTGGACACAGTGTAACACCCCAAAAACGTCGCAGCGGAAATACAAACGTAATGGTGACGGAAGTTGATGCCCATAAACATCTTAGTGGATGATGCAACGTTAATTTTGGACGTATCACTTAATTAAAACATTGTTTCCAAATGTAAACACAAACCACAACCATAACATAGTTAAGTTGTCTTGATCCTTATGGATCTTAATATAGTCGGTCCCAAATAAGTTTTAAAAGTGTCCAAAGTTTATTATTAAACAAACATGCATCACAACCACAAGATACGCCAAAGATTCCCGAAGCCATGCTCAAGTACCTGAAGAACACTTTAAAATCAAGTGTCAACACAAAGGAGGGTGACCTCACATATTCAAATTTAAAACAAGGAAAACTTTCTAATTATGTGTTTATTATCAAAACATCAAAATAATATTTTCGAAAGTCAATTTTATTTCCTTAATCAATGGATCAGCCGTCGCAAGCGTTTCCCCGAAACCTCCGAACTAAGCATCTTCCCAAGTTTCACATATTAAATTTATTGCATCAAATGTTCAGACTCGTATGTTTGCAAGACAATACGAACTATATATAACATTAAGGGTATAATCAACGCTAGACAATAACATAATATAAATTCGTTGCTTGACATGACACGGAGCTACCGGTCGCGACGGGGTTGTCAACCCGATAGATCTATCAACAATTCCACGCAATCCATATTAATGATTAAATGACTAAGTTCGTGCAAAGTGCCCGCAATGGGTCACCCAAGGTGCCAACTTTATGAACAATATATATATCCTACTAAAATGATAAAATTTAATATAACACGTTGTACGAATCCCTGACGTCCCCACCGAAACGTAAGCCTAGTCCCGATACTCACTCTCTTGAGACAGGGCCAATTTGTTACAAATTTAGATTTAAACATTTTAAATCCACACGGTCTTCTATCACATAACGCCGTAAAATCCCCGTTTCATCCCTGAAACATATTTATATTCAAAACCATGTTTTTCTCCATAAATATATCACATAATTTCCAAATCATATTTTCCATGAAAATATATTTATAGTTTTAATCAAAGGCATAGTTTTACAACACTTTTAAGCACATAGTACAACATGCAAAGCTAGTAAACTTTATGTTAAAGTTACATACCATTTTACACTTCAAATAACATTATTTTTATGCTTTATAATCTGATTAAAACTTATTTTTATCAAAACACACTTTGTTCATCATTTCATGTACATATACCCACATGCATGTCCATGTACAAGCTCCTAAAGCATCCATAACATATCTTCATCAACATGCATGTATTCATATGCATCAATATCATATTTATTTCATGTTCATCTATTCAAGAACATCATCTTCATACGACCATCATCATATAATCATTTCATTAAATGCAAGACATATATTCTTTCACATTTAATCCATCAACTTCAAAACAACAGATGCATGCATACATATATATATACATACGACATATATACATACACAAATGAACTTCCAAAAGTTTTCATCATATCCTTTTCAAATCACAAAACCCTTTTTAGAACATTCTCTTATGACAACTTTTGCTGCATGCATGAACTTCAATCTTTCAAGAATCATGTTAATCAAGAATCATTTAACAAAATTTCGAAACACAATCATATATACACACACTCATACCCACGGACCTACATACATACACACACTTATCCATTTTCATTTTCTTTGAAAACCCATTTGATGTAGTTTTTAAGTTAGTGTTTAAATCCAAGAACAAGAGAAACCTTTATCTTCATCAAAACTCATCAAGAATCAAGAACAAGTTTTTTTTTGAATAAATTTTATACCTTCTTGTTTTTGATGGGTTTTTAGCTAAGTATGATGGTATGGAGCTTGCTTCTTGCTTGGAAACACCTTTAAACCTTCAAAACTACTTGCAACCTCTTTGAAAATGCCTTTGATCTTCAAGAACAAGCTTGAAACTTCAAAAATGGTGGTGTGTGTGTGTTTCGGCCGTGAGTGAGAGAGGAGAGAGAGAGAGATGGAGTGTTGTGATCTTTATTTTTGGATTGTGTAGATTTTGGAAGATTTTAAATTTGTAATCATCATATGCATGTCCCCATATCCAACAAGTGGAAGAGAAAGAGGAGAATGATGAGTTTAGGGCTGCCACATTGTCCCTTCACATATATATATCCGCACACATGCATATATATTTCATATATATGCTTAAAACTGGTATTTTACTGGATAACGGGTGTTTTATCTAGCGTTTTAACTCGTTTTAAATTATTTTTAACGCTCTATAAAAATAAACACACCAAAATATTACTAATCAATATTTTATTTGTCTGGACCAGTTACGTTGTCGGTAATTGGCAGTATGTGCGCTGTGTTCACGCAGTACGCGCTTAAATTCGGGCACCCTGTTGACGTGAGGGTGCAGATTCGTTGTTACTCGTGTACATGCTTGCCTTATGGAAACCGTAGGCTCGTAAAAGCCTTTCTCTTTCTCTACCATAGGGTAGGGACTTGCTTGGTCGGTTAGTATTAACCAAAGATACCCACGTACACGACAGCAAGGGAAGACTTTCGCTCAAAACTCAGTGAGACCAAAAATTTATTCCCTTTCCACAAACATGCGGAGCATGGTGCTCACTATTGCGACATGTGCAACAAACCCTGGAAGAGTACCCATACCCCTCCTTTATAGGGGGTATTCAATAACTATTAAACAAAATTGTAATTCAAACTTATGGTGTATGAATGGTGAAGATAATGAATGCAAAGAAAACGTAATAATTGCAATCAGCTATAAGCTGAATACGAAACTCATATCCTACTGTGAGTCCAACAACACTCTCACTTTCAGATTGGAAGTGATGACAGTCGTTACTCTTAACAATACGTAGGAATTGTGGATGGACAATTACACTGCTACTATGTAGCACAACTATCATCTCCGTACGATGATGATACTAAACGAAAAGCGAAAACATACTTGTCTGTCGGATGACTGACACGAATATAAATACGCAGCTTTCCAATGGATTACTAAACGGAATTTCGAGGATAAAATTCTTTTAACCGGGGGAGACTGTGACAATTGTGAAAAATCCCGATAAACTTTGATTGGTACAAGTCCGTGGTAACCGGACGTGGTATGTATATCGTGATATTGTTGTGATTATGTGTGATGATACGAAGTCTGGAAAATGATACACCGACTGTAATGGGAGTATATGCATAGTAATTAATAAAAACATTACAGTGACATTATGCGTCACTTACATGACAAGACAAAGTCGAGAATGAACTGATGACTTTAGGAATTAGTATTAGTAAACACGCATGATTTGTGTGCTATGCTAAGCGATATCTATAATGTCTCGGAAGAATCCGAGAGCACGTCATGGTTGACATGACACTATTAAGGACCAACGATGCGAGGTTGACATCCTTAGCCTTGAACAACGTGTTAAACGGAGACTGGACATTTAACAACGCATTAAACCTTTAATCTTGATTATTAAGTTATCGGCGGCATCATTTAAGATTTCGAGTTCCAGAAATAACTTAGTTTTGTGTCATAGACTGTGACATAAGGTTTAAAAATAATCAAAGCCCGGGCACGCAAAACGAAGCAGCTCCCGGTTGGGGAAACGCCTTCGTTCCGGGCATAACATAAGGCAACCAAATGTGCAAGTAACGATCGATCAAGCTTAAAAACACTTAAACGAATGTCATATGAGACCTCTATGATTAAAACATAACCATGCTCGGGTTTCGAGACGGTTATGCCCAATTTTTAAAACCGAGTCTTTTGACAGTAAGAACGCGAAAAACGGAGCCCGTTGCGCAAATCGAGAACTCGTCCGGGACCCGAAAACGAACCTAAACAAAAACGGAAGATAAACATCATCTTTTAACACGAAAAGACGAAGCACGAGGTGGCCCACATGGACCCCCCATATATATTATTTATTTTTCATTTTATTTTTATTTAATTCAAAGAAAATTCAACCCTTTTCTCCAAATTTCTTCCATAAACACAAGAAATCCCGCTGATCATCTTCTAAACATCAACAAATCAAAGGTATAAACCTTGGGTTTTATGGTTTTGATCATGTTTTTTTGATTAAACGCAACTTTCTAGCCGAAAAACTCATTTTAATCCAAGATTTTTGAAGGTTTAAAGATGTTTACGGGCTGAATAAGAACACCTTGGTATTTCCCTGGTGTTATATGGCAGACATGGTCACAAATCTTTGGGGTTTGATACCCTAATCAACACCTATTCGACAAAAATCGCTTAACTATTGGATTAACCGAAAAACAATGAACTAAAGCCTGATTGATCTAAGTTCTAGCATATTTGGGTTGTACTTGATGTGTAGGTACTGAATATAGCACCCACCCACTTCTGGACTCACAAGAAGTGCTTGGAATCGAAGCTTTCGCTAGGTATATCATCCGAAAACCGAAACTAGCATAGGCAGAATCTTGTTTTGGCTATAACTTGGTCCGTCAAGCTTGGATTGAGCTTAAATTTGGTGTGCTGATGTAGGGTATTGTTAGGAAGGTCTACGTAAAATTTTAGAATGTTTTGAATTTTCTACGATTTTTGGTGATTTTTAACAGTTTTACCGAAAGAATTTCGGAAAAATTATCAAACGAGTTCAATAAATCACCAAATTTTTCAGAGACACTAAGGAACATATGGGGAATGTTCTGGGAAAATTCGGAGTCCAATGGTTGAGTTTTGATTTGGGTTAGAAAATCCGTGTTTTTTGCGAGTTTTAGGTAGCCGGGAACGCACCGAAACGAAATCGTAAAAATCTCAAAATTTTGTTAGATGTTCCTGGTCATATGTGGGATGTTCAGGAATTTTTTGAGAATTTTTGAACCACTAATGGTATTTAATGATAATTATGTGGTTAAAAATAGTTGTATAAATAGTTTATTTAAATAAGTAAAATGCCATAATAAATTGCTAGAAAATTTTCCCATAGTCTACAGATTTTGTTGAGTTATATAAAATTTACAGGTTTTTATATAAATTATAGATTAAATGGGAATTTATGGAATTAAAAATAGATTATTTAAATCAATTTCGGCGGTTTACCGTATAACGAACCTGCCGGAACTGGGAACTAACCCAACCCGACAAATACTATAATTGGAACACTGGGAGTATTCCGGGAGATTCCCGGGAAAATTGGGCACTATGGGTGTATCCTAAGACAGTTCGGGAGAATTCCCGACGGTGAAAATGGAAACTCAAATTTGGGCAACTTAGACTCCCCAAACCCTCAAACTCTCTTGGTGGAAAGTTGATCATTCTTAAATAACCACGTGTGACACTATTGGTATTCCCGTACCATTATCCGAACACGTTAAACTATTGACTTTGGCTGGCACGTGAATCGGTGCCCGGAAGCCAAACTAAAAACTAATACTACCCTGACGTCCATCACCATACCAGTGTCCTATAGACTCAATCCGGAGTAAAAACTCCTGACCAGATCCAAGTTATAACCATTACCAACTTAGATACTGATTTGAGTCCATACTTGCATGTGGGTTATTAAAGTTGATCCAGTTGCTTGATCACTCTTGTGTGTAGATCATTACTCGCACAGTGAGTTTCACTTCCCCACTTTTGAATTGTTTTACTGTTTTCTGGGGACTTGCATGTTACAAATTGTGTTGATTACACTAACTTGGGAGTGAGCTTCACTCCGTTACTTTTAAACTGTGTTACTGTTTTCCGAAGTGATTTGCATGTTATAAAACTGCGTTAATTGCACCAACTTGGGACGATGTGAATTACCTAACTCACGAATACCCCCATTACAAGTGATTAATATGAGCCGTGGGCAGTGGATAGTACTATTGGTCCGACAAACCCAGTTGAGGCCGGCAGCCACAAGCAACTGCATCGTCCAACTTTTGGGTATGTGTTACGCATAACTACCTGGGGTCGTTGAAGTGCACGTGATGCAGTTAGTGGACTGGGAGTGTCTGGGTGACACGACCCAGGGTAAATAGTCAGGTTTCACTTGTACTCGCGTGAAATTCCATCGGGCAATCTGTGACCTATGACCAGTGCAATTAAACTTGTTAATACATATTGTTACACAACAACTAAATCAATGGAACTCACGCAACATTTAGCTGACCCTTTTCAAAACTAACATGCATTTCAGGTAATTTGAGACTGGTGTGTGATCCGTGTATGTTGTTCAAGACATGTTCGTAGGCAAACCCTGATAAAGACACATGTGGCTTAGAAGACTTATGTGGTTCATGGGAACACGCAGTTGTAACATACATGTAGTATGTAATCACCATGTTGTAAGTATTAAAATATAGTGTCTTTATAAACAATGTGCTTGTACCAGAGGTGTCTGTTGCATCCCGTATTTTTTCTTCCGCTGCAAGTCGGGTGTGACAATTTTTCCTCACGATTATGATTAAATATATTATTTAACTCATAACGGACTATTTTTGGGATTTTAACATTATCCGGCGGTCACCGACGTTCGTTTCGCATTTTAACCGTTACGCGATAAGCGTTTATCTTAATATTGCCAACGTAATTTTTATCAAACTTTGGATTTACCAACACATCAAATACCATATATAAACATCATAAATAATCAAATACGGCCTTTTATTCATTCATGACACGTGTTACATTTGTACGGGACAACCTAAATAGCCGGGTGTCACACACGGGGCCATGGCCGGGCTTCTGTTCAGACTATAAATAGGGGTGCTTGGTTACCCACAAAAGTATCCCTTTGCAAACCACTTCTCTCTCATTTTCCACCACTCCACCACCACTACAACACCAACACCCACCACCATCATCCATCTTCCATCTTTAGAGTGTGTAGTAGTCTCGGGATCCAAGATAGATTGTAGGGGTTCTTGTCAAACAAAGGCCATGCTTGGCTAAATTCCTTACATCACTTGGTGAAGACTAATCTTTTATGTATTACTTTTAGTTTTTAATCTTTCGGCACTTTTTATTTGGGTTTGTATTAATGACTTTAATAACTTCCTATGTTGAAAGTGAATTTTCTTAACCATTTCTTCATGATGTCATTGATTTGCTCATTCGTGTCTTTATAGTGTATATAAAGCGCGTTAACTACTTGGAAGGGGGTTAGAAGGGTGGTTTGGTAAAGTTCTTGTCTCGTTCAGTGTATAGATCCTGCGAGGACTTGGTTCAAGCCTATTAGGGCCTCCTTCAATGCTCATCGGGTATTGGATGACGGAGGCGTGAATGGCTTGAACCCCTCATATGTAAACTACTATTAATATTTTAAACCGGCTACTTGGGATTGTATCCCTACTGACTCAAACCACTTAGCCGAGGGTAACATCACCTTCAAAAGGGGGCCTACTACTTTTTGCATTAATAACTTACTTAATTATCTTCCAATATTATGACCTTTTGGGATTGTATCCCTGCTGACTCAAACCACTGGGTTGAGGGTAACGTCACCTTCAAAAGAGGGGCCTACTACTATAACTAAGATAATCTCTTAAAAAGTCCGAAAGTGCGAAAACTATCAAAGGATGCATAAAAGAGAAGTTGGATCCAAGTGATTCTATCTTGTCTATTTGTATTTCATTTTATTTTATTTATCTTTTTATTTATCTTTATGTTTTAAAAACTTTTATCAAAAATTTAGATTGATTAGACGTTGACAGTAAACCGGTATTAAAAGCTCTTGTGTCCTTGGACGATCTCGGTATCTTACCAACGCTATACTACGCTCACGATGGGTGCACTTGCCCAAGTGTGTGTTTAGTGTTAGTAGAATATCACGTTTATAAATTTAAAACTTGACTATACGTAAAATGGACTAAAAATAACAATAAAAATACAGTACGCTTAGCACACACCAATGTGGATATCACTCCTAACTTGATGGTATAACTTCGTGAAAAATCGAATACGCGAAATGAGGGATTTCACCAAAAGTTGTAAGTCATTGGACCTATTTTGGTTCAAATCGCCTCGTTTGCATCATGAGTGTCTTCAAGTCTTCAAGTGTATTATATAAATGTCTTAGGAAAGACATTATGTAAATTTAAGACCAAAAGATAAGGAAGGAGCAATGAGGAAGCATAAAGTTTTAAGCATGGTATAAGAATGGTAAAAAATGGACACTTAAACTATAGACTAGGTCGAACATGGCAATTCTACCTAATTCCCTATAGTTATGGCTCTGATACCAATCTGTCACACCCTAACCGATGGCGGAAACATCGGAGTGAGACGTAAACGAGATTGCAAGAGACTTCATATGCTATTAGCGACAATATTTAAACAAAACCCATATTTCATTCATTCAACGATAACATTGTCAAATTACATCATTAAGTCAATTACAACAATTTAGAAATTTAAAGACGAGTACAACATAAGCATAACAACAAAATAATACAACATTTTAGCCTAATGTCTAAATGTGTATCTAGAGCATCATCACTTCTCCAATTTCATGGAAAAATCTTCATCAACCTGTAACATGTTAAAAATACGAGTTCAATGCAAAAGCAAAGGCGAGTACACAACTTCGGTGATACATAACATAAGTATAAAAGTGTAACTCGAATCCAAATGGTAATTGTAAGCAAAGTTCATACTAATCATGCAATATTAGATCAAACCCCGAGTTTCCATAAAAGTTTTAACAAGATCGAGCTTCCCTTGCCACAAAAGCGACAAGACTAAAATGATAATGAGAATCTTAACATAACCCCAATGGGCGGCGTGCTATTCCTATAGCGCTATATATGATAAGTTGGGCTAGCTAAGTTAATGATCAAGCATGTATAATCAAGCATGTATCTAGGCATAACAAGTATTCATGTATAAGGATTGAGCATGTAAAGCATGAGTTTGTGATATGTGTATTTTGATAGGTAAACATGTTACAACCCAAAAGTGATTAAAACGGTAAATGGGTCGAGTGTACTCACGGTTTTTGCTAAGTGTTCCACTTAAGTAATCCCGGGAGCTTTGTTGTGTTGATTTAGAGTTTGGCACCTTGTCCTTCTACAAGAAGAACTTAGGTATTAGTTATGAGTGCAACGGTGGATTTGGAGTATTCGAGCGAGATTACAGAAATAAGAATTAAAGTATTATGTATGAAAATATTCACTAAGACATAGCACTTGTTCTTGACACTATGATAACCCGAAAGGGGTTAATATGGTTTCATAGGTTCGAGACCTATTAGAATCGTGACAAGGAACTTCATACTTTAGTGATAAACTTAATAACTTGATAGGTGATTATTTAGTCATTATCAAGGTTTCAGTTTTAGGATTATGTTATAGTCTATAATATATACATAGTAGTAAGATCATGTAGGAGGTGGGAGGATGAACCATCCACTTTGGTACCTCTAAGTATTCAAGTAAGTCAAGCATGGAGGTAGAATGATGAACATCCATTTAACCTCGTTATATGATCCACCACTACACAAGTTGTCATAGACAACAAGGAGGGTCATGAATGAGAACAATACAAGAATGAAATGACAAGAATTGTAAGTATGTCACCATAATACCAAGTAGCCAAGTGAATACAACCCGGAGAGCACACAAGGACACATGTCAACGGCTTGGCGAGGTTGTGAAACTTTAGGATTAGCAAACTACTTGAGATGATGATGAAAATAATCAAGTGATGTGTGGTCTCAATGTTTAGGATAGCCAGAGCTAACCTTGGTGGACACACATGAACAAGTCTTTGAACTTGCATCACTTGTGAGCTAAATGCTCTATGAAAACAGAATTATTGTGAGGTTTAAACCTCTTGTTTGAATGTCTCAACCTTGTTTATAAGCCTAACCAACCACAAGAAGTGTTGTAAGCAGGACATAGGTTTGAGATGAGTTTGACTCAAGTTTGATGAACATAAACAAAGTTTGAAAGAGTTTGAAAACAAACAGAACGTTTTGGACAATTTAGGGGCATTTCCATGTCTGAATTCTCCAAGGAGAGACCATGGAATCATGCCCAAAGGAAAACCAAGCATGTAGGAAACATAATTGGGCAATTTCGTTGAGTATTGAGTGAGTTACACTCACTTTAGTGTAGAGGTACAAATCTGCCCGAAAATTGGATTCAGCTACGAACTTGGAGTGTTTTGGGAGGCTTGGAGGCTTTGTAAAGTGGAAAAATGGCTGGAATATAATAGGTACTAATAGGGAAAGGATTGGGGTTTAAGTGGGTTGGATTTTGAATAGAATTAATGGGTCATTAGACTCGAAACAAGCCCAAAAACATACCCAAACAAGGGCTGATTGCAAGGCTGATTTTTAGCCTTTATATTCTTTTTTTGTTGTTTAAATGTAATAAAAGGTGTATTTGAGATGCACTTTATATAAATAAGATGTTACATGATGTTTGGTGTATTATTCATAGGTTATCAAGGTCTAAAGTGCATATTAAACATGTTTTAAAGTGCCAAAATGTGTGATAAAAATACATGTAGGTGACATATCAAAAGTAACAAGTATGTTTGATTTATGGTGGGTATAATCAAGTGAAAACATATAACTTAATCTTAAAATGGAATAACCAAGTATTTGAATGTATGGAGATTTGAGAATTACGAATACACGATCAATGTTTACGAGTTAAACTTACGTTTAAGCGAATTATGAATCATGTATCAACCAAATGCACGTATTAATGTATAGACATGTATAAATAGTGTATAAAATATTCATTTCATTACGATCAAAGTCTCGGATTTACAATGATTTGAAACCGAGATATGATTACAAGGGAAACGAGTTTCCGAAAAATAGAATTACGATACGATTAGTGAGCTTCGTCCATGACTAGCTCTCTGAGGTTTCCGTAGAGAGGTACCCATATGCGATTCATGAAATACCGGGCTCCATTGGGCTTTACTTCCTAATCGCGTTCCATTTTTCCCACCGATTCGGCTTTGATGTTTTCCTCCTTAACTGCTTCTAACTGGGCGTCGCGTATTTGTTCGGGTAGCCCCGAATGAATAGTGAGTTGTAATGCTCGTACACGACGTGGTTTCAAGTGTTCCTTCCTACTGAGGGCATCAGCTACCACGTTAGCTTTACCCGGGTGATACCGAATGGCACACTCGTAATCGTTCAAGAGTTCGACCCAGCGACGCTGTCGCATGTTCAACTCCTTCTGATCAAAGATGTGTTGGAGGCTCTTGTGGTCCGTAAAGATTGTGCACTTCGTTCCATAGAGGTAGTGTCTCCAAATCTTAAGCGCAAACACTACTGCTCCCAATTCCAGGTCATGCGTCGTGTAGTTTTTCTCGTGAACCTTCAGTTGTCGCGACGCATACGCGATGACCTTATCGCGTTGCATGAGTACGCATCCCAATCCCTGAATGGAAGCATCACACTATACTACAAAGTCATCTGTCCCTTCCGGCAAGGACAGAATGGGTGCACTGCAAAGTTTCTGTTTTAGCAATTGAAATGCTGCTTCTTGCTTGTCACCCCAAGTATACTTGATACCTTTCTAGGTGAGGGTAGTAAGCGGTTGTGCGATCTTTGAAAATCCCTCGATGAAACGTCTGTAGTAACTAGCCAATCCCAAAAATTGGCGGATCTCCGTCGGTGTCTTGGGTGCTTCCCAGTTTTTGATAGCTTCAATCTTGGCAGGGTCCACGTGGATTCCCCTTTCATTCACGATATGCCCGAGAAACTGAACTTCCCGAATCCAGAAATCACACTTCGAAAACTTGGCATATAGCTTTTCCTGTTGGAGTAATCCTAGCAGTAATCGTAGATGTTCAGCATGTTCTTCTTCACTTTTGGAGTAGATGAGTATGTCATCGATGAACACAATGACAAATTTGTCGAGGTATGGTTTACACACGCGGTTCATGAGGTCCATGAACACCGCAGGTGCGTTGGTGAGACCGAAGGGCATGACCAAGAACTCATAATGGCCATACCGAGTACGAAATGCCGTCTTAGCGATATCCTCCTCCCTGACGCGTAGCTGGTGGTAACCGGACCGTAAATCAATCTTAGAGTAGTAACTTGACCCTTGAAGTTGGTCGAAGAGATCGTCGATGCGAGGTAACGGGTATCGGTTCTTGACAGTAACCTTGTTGAGTTCCCTGTAGTCGATGCACATGCGGAAAGTCCCGTCCTTCTTCTTGACAAAAAGGACTGGAGCTCCCCATGGCGAAACGCTTGGTCGGATAAATCCTTTTTCTAATAGCTCCTGAAGTTGGGTAGAGAGCTCCTGCAGCTCGGCTGGAGCTAGGCGGTATGGAGCCTTGGCGATAGGAGTCGCATTGTTCGCCAATTCGATTTCAAACTCCAATTGTCGATGGGGTGGAAGACCAGGTAGTTCTTCTGGGAATACATCGGAAAAATCACGGACGACAGGGATGTCTTCTATATGTTTCTCTTCCTTAGGCTGTTCGGTAATCAGTGCGAGTAAAGCGAAGGAGTTCTTCCTCCGAAGATACTTCTGCGCTTGCATGTAAGAGATGATGTTGGTGACGGCGCTTGCCTTATCGCCTTGTACCGTCAGGATTTCGTTGTTAGAGAGCGGAATACGGATAGATTTTTCGAAGCAGAGAACTTCAGCCCGGACGTCGGATAGCCAGTCCATTCCGACTACCACGTCAAAACTACCCAGAGTAGTTGTCATCAGATCAATGGTAAATGTGTGGCCCGCAGCTCGGCTGGAGCTAGGCGGTATGGAGCCTTGGCGATAGGAGTCGCATTGTTCGCCAATTCGATTTCAAACTCCAATTGTCGATGGGGTGGAAGACCAGGTAGTTCTTCTGGGAATACATCGGAAAAATCACGGACGACAGGGATGTCTTCTATATGTTTCTCTTCCTTAGGCTGTTCGGTAATCAGTGCGAGTAAAGCGAAGGAGTTCTTCCTCCGAAGATACTTCTGCGCTTGCATGTAAGAGATGATGTTGGTGACGGCGCTTGCCTTATCGCCTTATACCGTCAGGATTTCGTTGTTAGAGAGCGGAATACGGATAGATTTTTCGAAGCAGAGAACTTCAGCCCGGACGTCGGATAGCCAGTCCATTCCGACTACCACGTCAAAACTACCCAGAGTAGTTGTCATCAGATCAATGGTAAATGTGTGGCCCGCGAGTTTGAGTTAACGGCCGGATACTATTTGGGTCACATCTACAGATTTACCATCGGCTAATTCTATAACATAAGGGGTCTCTAATGGTTTAAGCGTGAGATTTAGGTTTTTCCTAAAAGACTCAGATATAAAGCTCCTATCCGCACCCGTATCAAAAAGCACAGAAGCAAAATGTTCATTAAGGGGAAACTTACCGGTGACCACGTTGGAGTCGTTTCTGGCCTCTCCGCGGCCCAATGTAAATGCGCGACCTTTGGCACCTCCTGTGCCACCGTTTCCATTATTGTTGTTGTTATTATTGTTGTTGTGGTTATTGTGGTTGTGGTTGTTTCCACCATTATTGTTGTTGTTACGCAGCTGTGGGCAGTCTCTTTTGAAGTGAGCAGTGCTACCACACTGATAGCATCCCCGGTTAATACCCTGCTGCTGACCCTGGGGTTGGTTTTGATTTTGTCGGGACATGATTTCCCCACGACAATCCTTTGCCGCATGTCCCACCTTGCCACATCGTTGGCAGCGATTCCCGGCACAAGGGCCGTGATGATGAAGATTACAGCGATTGCACTGCGGCTTTCGACCTACATAGCCGCCTGCATTCTGGTTGTTGTTGTTGTTGGCAGGCTGATTTTGGTGACCCCGGTGGCTGTTGAAATGATTGAACCGCTTCTGGTTCCCTTGCTGCGGATGAGATGACGAAGACTGTCGAGCAGACGTGTCTTCAAACTTTCTTTTGTTATCCGGGGCAACTTCAGTTGTACCCCGTGCTGGCAGCTTCTTTTTCTCCACCGCCTTATTGGTGAGTTTGTGAACCAATCGGATTGCTTGATGTTCAGTTGCAGGGTTACTATCCATTACCATACCCTGAATCTCCGGAACCAGACCCCCAAAATAGAACTCGAGTCTTTTCTCCACAGTGTTGGCCAAATCGGACATAGAAATACCAAGTCATGGTGTTTTGCGGTGTAAGCTTCAATTTCCGATCCCACCATCTTGTGGTTCCATAAGGCTTGCTCTAACTGTTGCACTCTGTCCCGTGGGCAGTACTCCTCTTTGATTAGGGCCTTGAACTCGGCCCAGGCCATTGCATTCGCAACTATAAGTCCACGTGTTTGGACTTGTGCATTCCACCATGTCAGTGCCCCATCTTCCAGTGTTGAGGCTGCGTACTTGACCTTGTTGGCCTCTAGACAGTTGCACATTTCAAAAACGGATTCAGATTTTTCGATCTAGCGGACCAGTCCAATGGGTCCTTCCGCCCCCGAGAATTTGCTTGGTTTCGCATCGAGGAACATCTTGTAGGGGTTAAAGCCCCTCCTGCTGACAGAGAATAGGTAGTCAGCGAGGAATCCTACTAGCTCAACTATTAGATTTTCACACGAAAATTTAATAATGGTTACCTGCAGGTTGGTTCTGAACACCCGCTAAAGCTGCGTTCACGTGCTCTTGAATCATGGCAGCTAGCTCTTCGGGCGTTAAGTTAAGGTTTCCACATCGTCCAGTTGCCATTTAGATCTTCGAAACACAACACAAACACACCCCGATAAGTCTATATATCCAATATAGTTATCCTACTTCGTACTTTAATAATTATTAAGTTATGTCAACTCAATATGTTAAATAGTCAAAAGAAATACTTGATTAACTGAAATTTCAACGTCTTACAAAAGTGCAAATCAAACATATGAATTCACTATAAAGTCTCAAGTTTAAACACAAGTGGGAAAATAAATAAACTGAAGGAAAACAAATAAAATAAGCGAGACGTGTCAGTCGTCTACGTCTTCATCCCCCAAGTCACTGTCGTTGCTGTCATCCTGCGCGGCATTTCCAGCTTCTACAGCTGGGTCCTCCTCCGGATCCTTCTCTGGATCCTCCTCAGGGTCCTCCTCTGGATCCTCTTCCGGATCCTCCTCTACCGGCACTAGAGGGGCCGGTGCTGGTGCCAGTGCTTGATTTTGCAGTTCCTGAATGTTCCAACTATTTTCCAGGACTCTGTCCTCAAGCCAATCGGCTCTTATCTGCTCAGCACGCAGATCTCTGGCTATGGTGTTACGAGCTATCTTACTCGTATGATGCTCTTCCTCGAGCGAGTCGGTTTTACCTGTCAGTTGTCGGATCATCCATCCTTGTGCTAGGATGGTTTCCTGCATTCTTTCTAACTGTGCTTGTTGTTTATGTAATATGATTCTAAGTAGGTCAATTCCTACTTCTACAGGGTTAACCGGTTCAACCGGCACAGCAATAGTTGGGCGTGATGACGACTCCTCCCCCAGAGCGAGCCTTTTCCTCGCAGCTGAGCGTGTCTCTACGCCATAAGATGGTATGGGTTCCACCATAGGTGCCTTTCCTGGCGCTCTTGGTGGCGTAGGTCTGTCGGATGATGATGACGATGAGGATGATGACATTGCCTGTTAGGTCGTGTAGTTAGTTACGAGTTGTTTTCATTTCTTATTATGAAGGCATAATCTACATAACACAGTTGTGGTATATTGCATAACAAGATATAATAGTTCGGTGCCAAACTAAGTCTAGTGTCGTGAAATCAGCTATAGTTTAGGTCTACTTCTAATGCAAACCTGGTTCTCTATAGCTAGTGGCTCTGATACCAATCTGTCACACCCTCAATTTCCACTTGCGGAGTTTTACCGCGAGGCGTGTGAACAAACCAGAATCTGAAACACTAGTACGTCGAACGACTCTATATGATTTGATAATACGTTTTCCAAAATCATTTGTTGTAGATTTTATATTGTCTTGATTAGTTACCAATATTTAGCAGAAGCATCAGTTTTTAAAGTTTGAGCGGAAGCATAAATAAGTAGTGAAGCGGGCGCCAACACAAACGCCAAAACAAATGAAAAACCCCAAAACAATATTTATAAATAAGACTCGATAAAAGATGTCTTGTTCAATGCATGTGCGTGCACCTAGAGCTCCTAGCGTCCTGAGAAACATGTAAAGAAACAAGTGTCAACATTAAAGATGAGTGAGTTCACAGGTTTTCATAAATTCGTTTGTTCGGTTATAGTTTGTTTTCCCCGTTATCCCCAACCCGGGATAACGTGTTGGTTCCATTATTCCAATCCCGGAATAATAAGTTGTTGTTTCCATTATCCTCAACCCGGGATAATATAGTTGTTGTTTCCATTATTCCATCCAGGAATAATAAGTTGTTGTTTCCATTATCCTCAACCCTGGATAATATAGTTGTTTCGTAATTAAGTTCAATGTTAACATATATAGGTAGCTAGCCTAAAGTTATGTCACGTAAGTGTTCGCGATCGAAGCTGACTGTTGTGCCTCCGTGTTGCCAGGCCTATCACTGACCATGGCGAAGTTAGGACGAATTATTCACCCGTTGACCATACCCGGTCGGCTAGCGCGACTAGCTCGGATGGGGCTTGTCGGGCCCAGTAGTACTACTTATAACTCCCCCGCTATTAAACCCAATACTAACGATCCGAGAGATTGACGAGGACTTAAGTGATAAAGCCGCTTAGTGACCATAACATTACATTAACATTAACTTAGTTACCGAATAGTTATGTGACGTTAAATTCGTATAACGTAAAGAGATTGAGTTTGAAGAGTGTATACATGTTTCTCCCCCTGTTGTTTAAAAACCGGATAAAGTTAGGGGCCGTGAACTCACCTTTTGTTGCTCGGTTAGTGTAGCAAAGAAGTTTGTAAAGGATGGGACCGCTAATTGCGTCCTAACAAACCAATTGATTTCAAGTCAGTGTGTGAACACACCAATACAAATTCTACACGTAATTTACTCACAAAGTGATACACACAAACAACATATCTAACACTCAAACATGCATGCAAGTATCCTCATGTGAACCTAGTGATCAAAACAACTTATCATGAACATAAACCAATCCATGCCACAATTTGGTGCACACAATCACAAGTTATCAAATTTCAGCTTAACACTCATAATTCAGCTGTTTTCTAGGATTTTTATAAAATAGTTCCAACATTCCAAAAATTCCAATATTTTTACAGTAGGTGACATTTATACCATAGAAATTTATATAAATTTTCCAAGTCCTAAATCTTTACCAATTAACCATAAATATTAATATACTAGGCTGCAGTCAGATTTGTCGCCTTCTGACTGCAGTCCACGGAAGAATTTATTTAAAAATCACTGATCGTCCAATTAACAAAATTCCAGTTGGAGTTGCCCGGAAATTTCCATACCTAGTTGCTGTACAAAATTCATGACTCAACTCTCTACTGATTTTAAAATCCAACTCGATAAACAACTAACAAAATTTCAGGATTTTCACAGCTTTAGTTACTGAACTTATTTGGCCCTTTAAAAATATCAAACGACTTCAGAAAATTATGAATCTAGCGCCATTAGATTCGTTATTCAAATCTCTACGTTCTAGACATCAGAAAATCCGTTTTTCGACAACTAACGACCGAGTTACAGCCAGATGAAGTCGGCTGTAACTACTACTCAGCAACTGTTTCAGCATATCATTATTATAGACTCGCATCAGCCGTTCATACGATTAACCTAGGCGATCAAGAACCGATTTCTAATCATAGATCACTACTAATAACATATCCATGCAAACCCTAGTTCATACTTCTAGTTTTTACAAACAAACATACTCGCAAACTTACAAGTTCCGCAAACTATTATACATGCAAACAATGATAGTTCAGCCGATTACTTTCACACACGTATAATCCGAAAACAAACCAATTAATCATTCAAGCACATATATCCGAATGTTATCTTGTAGCATATGACAAATTCAAGTCTTTTAATAACAAGGTAAACGAACCGTGAGTACTATAAGGGATCGGTGATCAAGGATTGCTTGCGACCGAGAAGATGATGATGGAGTAGGCTGTTTTGTTGATCGAATAGAGGTGAACAAGGATTGATCTCGCGACTGAATGGAGGTGAACAAGGGCTATTTGCGGTTGAATGGAATGAACGATGGCTGTTCGCGATCAATGGAGCAAGAGAAGGCAGCCGACGGCTGTTTTGCTTGTTAGGGTTTGTGTTTGTGAATGAAACATGCATGGGTGTGTGTATATATAGCGCAAAGGAGATGAGGGTTACGGTTAGGCTTAAGCTTGTGGCCGAGGGACTTGGGTTGGGTCGGTTTGGGTTTTATCTTGCGGCCGGGATATGTTTAAGGTTGGTTTGATCTCGGTTTGGGTTGCACACGGCCGAGAATAGTTTGAGTCCTAAACTTGGTTAATTCCTAGAGTCACAAGGAATCAAAGTCGGTTCGTGTCGCGGTTCGGTTCGGTTCGTGTACATATCTACCATAATTATTTTATAACTAAAACAATCACACAAACACTCATCACGTATTCATTAACTCGTACACGTTCATACACATAGCACGTAATTAGTTTGACAAGTATTACGTTTAAGTTATCCGAAAAACCCGGGATGTCACACTTATTACTTTCCAGAAGCAAGCTTCAGCACCGTTGCAAAGCCATTATTTGGTGCTATAGCTTCTACTAATTACATTGCACCGCCAGAATATAAGTGGAGGAAAGATGACAGTGGTGATGAGAATGAAAGGAACGCTGAATTAGAATAGATGTCGACATTCAAGGAAAAGCGAAGTGACTGGTTCTTGAAGAAAGTCACTGATGAGAAAAAGAAAGCATCGCCAAAGTCAAAGAAAGTCGATACAATGTTAATCGACGAAGACGAGCTTATAAATGTTCAACCTGAGGCTGATTCAAGTGTTGCGGTAAAGTCAAGAGATTGAGAAAGATAATCAGGAAGATGATGTGATATCTGCAACATCCGACAAGGATGAAGATAGTGATGATTCTCTTGAAAGGGCAACAAAGAAAGCAATTGCCGAAACAAAAGCTGAAAAGATTAAAGAAACTACGAACCAGAAATCGAAAAGGGTTCAGATGAGGAGAGACCAAAGAAGAAAGCTAAACGTGTTAAGTCTTCTGCGAAAGATACAACATCGAAGACTACAGGATCTCCTAGCACTAAAGGAAAGTTAAAGCCGAAAAGTCGTTGATATATTGGAAAAAAGAAAGGCACAGAAGTCACACAAGAACCTTCTGCAGCAAAACAAACATGAGTTACACAAGAACCTCCTGCGGCTGAAACAGTGCAAACTTCTACTGTTCAAGAGACGATCGTACAGACGGCAGTCATACAAGAACCTCCTGAGTCTGAATTGCTCGAAATTCCAATCATAGAGTCTCAAGATCCACCGACAACTTCTCAACCTAAAAGCTCTACACCTAAAGAAGTTCCAGTGTCTACACCGAAGAGTACACCAAAATCTACAACGAAGACTACTCCGAGGTCGAAGTTATTTGGAAGCATTCCTGATGAGCCAGTGAACATTCAAGATTTGAATGATTTCTTTCCAGATTCTGACGTTGATGGACTTGAAAAGAGAGTTAAAGTTCTAGAAGACAAAGTGTCGAAGAATGAAATTGAGAAAGCTGCTTTGGAAAGTTTGGTGAAACAAAGCGAGGTAGAGAAAGAGATTCTGAATGACAAGGTCAAATTATTGGAAGGTGATCGAGGTTATCTGAAGGCCCTAATTGAAAGTTTACAAGATGCAAATGAACGACTGCTTAAAGAAATTGCAGAACTACGATCTGAATGTGATTTGAATGATCGATGGTTTAACAGACTTCAGAAAGTATTGTCGAACAGTCTGGGTATTGTGTTGGTACAGAATGTCTATGTCTTAGTCTTATATCGAGTCTGTATAGATTAGATGTGAATAGGCTAGCGAAATCAAGTATTTATGTTAGGTCAAGTTCGCTCGTGATGTTTGTGTGATTGTCAAGTTCGCCCGAACATCCCTATCCACCAGCGAACTTGTGACCTTATATATAGCTAGCTTGTGATTGTCATTTGTAACTTTGCGCACTTTGAGGCGGAGCTCTGTCAAATTGGAGACTTGATGTTATATCAATAAAATTGACGTTTAACTGATTAATTCTTGTTGTTTGGTAATCATGTCGTAATATTTCTGCTATTATGGACATTAGATATCAAATCTAGGTTCCTATGCTAAGCGGATCGGTCCTACAAACTCATTATCATCGAACTTATAGCCCATGTTCGGCCGAACTTGCTTTAGAAACACACTTTTTGAGTGTTTTTCTATCAAGTTCGCTCGAACTTGAAGGTTTTTGAGAGTTTTATAGTTAAGTTCGCTCGAACTTACTAAGGAATCATTGATATTTTATCAAGTTTGACCGAACTTGATAAAAATCAAGAAAACTTTAGCTAAGTTCGCCCGTACATGTAAGATTCTTATAAAATCCAATTGTAAGTTCGCTCGAAGTTCTCAAGGGATATTTTCAAATCAAAATCACTAAATTCGATCGAACTTAAGTGTAAAAATCTGGAAATCTTCATTCAACTTCAAGTTCGACCGAACTTGTAGTAAATCTAACAATTTTCAAAGTTTTAACGTGTTTTCAGCATACGTGTCTCGATATTCATGATGGATAATCTTCAGAGAGTGTTTATGACAGCAGTGGGAACATCCAATGCCAATGTGATTCAGCAAGTCAATTTAGACAACGAGATAGGAACGTCCGTTTAACCACCGAAATTGATGAGCATGGACGGATATGAAGGATGGAAGGAGAAGTTCAGTTACTGGGTTCAGGCCATGCATTTCCAAAGCTGGGTAGCTGTCGAAAGAGGTTATACTGTTCCGTTGGACGAAAATCAACAAGTTCTGGTGAAGTACAAGTACTCCACAATTCAAAAGGATGAGTACATTGCTGAGAAAAAGATGATTAGTCTTATTCAACAATCTGTTAAAGAAGATATTTTGGTCTTACTGCCCGAATACACGACTGCGAGAGAACTCTGGCTATCACTACAAAAGAAATTCCAAGGATGCGCAGAGATGATCAAGAGTAAGAAAGCTCTCATCATGAAGGAGTTCTACATTTTTAACATGTTGAAGGGCGAGACAATGAAACAAATGATTGAACGTTTTTGTCATCTGAAAGTCCAAATGAGAAGACACGGTCTCGAGAAGACAGAACCAGAGTACATCGATAAGCTTGCAGATGCGTTACCTGACGGAGAATGGACTACATACCTCATTGTTCTGAAAGAAAGTCTGAATTGGGAATTCTTTAAGTTGTCTACATTCATCAACAAACTTGAAGGTCATGAAATGGAGCTTCTAAAGATCGCAAAATCGAAGAATGCTAACATTGTTCAAGATGTTGGTCTGTATTACAAGAACGGAATGCAAGACAACATTTCAAGCCCAAAGATTCAAACAACATTTAATGCAAATATCATTTCTTCGCCACAGAATCAACCACAATATGACCAAAGTCCACAAAGCTCTTCGTTCTCAAGCACAGGGTCAAATACTTCTTATCAGAGTCAAACAAATCAGAATCAACAATCGAATTCTGATCCAAATCTGTACAAGTGTAACATTGCTATCAATCTAAACAATGTTGTTTCTGAGCAAGTTGTAAAACAACACATGACTCTTCTCGCTACAGTTCTAGAATCATATGAAAGTCTGGTGGCCGGGAAAATTGGCAATCCAGAAATTACCTCTGAAGACTATGATCAGGTGGACGAAGAAGAACTTGAGCTGATGGATATAAAGTGGTCTTTAGCTTCTATTATTCGAAGGGTGACAAAGTTTGTTGCACTCACAGGACAAGATATCGGGAATTCAAGCAACAAGTTAGGGTTCGAAAAATCAAAGGTCACTTGTTTAAGATGCCGATAGAAAGGGCATTTTAAGAGAGAATGCAAAAATCCTGAAGCAATGGGCAATCAGAGTCCATTTGGAGGTGGAAACGAATACTACAAGAAGTCGCTTCAGTATAAACCATTTCCGAAAAAGACTCAAGTTGAGATTCAAGAGAAATCATCCAACAATACCGAGAAGGCAATGGTTGCTACCAACGAAGATGATGGTTTCGACTGGAGTTCTTGCATTGGAAATAAAACAGGAGTTGCATTGATGGCTGAAATCGTTGAAGATACTTCTGCCTAAGAAGCAGCTGCAATGGAAAATACTTTACTGGAACAGTATCTGAAACAACAGGAAGAAGAGGAAATGTATCTTCACATGAAGACATAGGGTATTTTAACGCCTAATTCAACTTCCAGTTTTGCAGGTAACTTTGATGAAAGTTCTCAGGAGCAAGTGGTCGAGGAGAAACCGATTGATGAAGAAATCATTAATGTTGCTCAAGAAGTGAATGCTAAAAACCTTAAGGACATTGCCAATAAAGCTACAATGGCAAATCTTACCAAGGTAGGTCAAGAGGTAAAGGAAGTTGTCAAAGTGCAAGTTGTGGAGGTTGTAAAACCTTGCACAAAATGCACCGAGCCATGTGCAAAATGCGCCGAAAAATCACAAATCATCGCTAAACTCAATGTACATAATGAACATTTCAAATACGATTATCGTACAATGAAGGAAGCGTATGACAAAATGAAAGATGATTATGGCAGGCTCGATAGAAATAATATTGAACAACACGATACTATAAGGATGTTGAAAGGTACAGTAATGGATAAACAAAAAGCAATAAACATTTATATCAACACCATTGCTGAAACTAAATAACAACTCCAGGACGTGAAAATCGAGACAGAACGTGTTCAACAGCTTTTAAGAAGTTACATAACTAACGCATATGTCATTGAACATATTTTTCCTACAATTTCGTCGGAAGAAAATGATAAAAGGTCTAAAAAAATTGGTAAAGAATACCGCAATGTTCCTCGACCCCTATGCGAGAAGTATTGTCGCAAAACTGTTGATGGGATGGATAAGGCACTCAACATTGAGTTGTTATCTGAAAAGAAAAATTAGTTACCTGAGAACATTGATGTAGTCTTTACTAAATCAGATGATGACAATGCAGTAGTGAAAAAGGTGGTTGAAAATGTTCTGAATGATTCTGATGACGGTAGCTTTGAGAGCGCCACCTCGAGTTTGAACAGTTCTGACACAAATTCTGAAGATGATGATACATCATCAGAAGATGATCTATGTGATGATCCTAACGTTGTCATGTACAAGGTTAAGGAATCTGATAGATTATACTTTGATGACAGTTTTCCGATTCGGAGTGTCAAAGAAGATCAATTGGATAAACTGTTCAAATTGGTTGAAGTTTCATGAGAGGACCTGGAGAAAAATGAAAAGAAATTCTATTCTAAACCCAAAAGAAATTACAATAACTACCGGAGAAAGGGTGGTGATCATCCAGAAAAGGAGAGCTGGGTTGGGTCTAGATGAGGAAGAAGAACCGGTTAAGAAAATGTCACCATTTCACTAGTACAAAGATAAAAACATGAAATTCGTTTATAGGACAAACACGGTTCACGAGGAGAGTTTGATTGGGAAGCAATCAAATGACAAGTTTAAGAAACAGAAAGAACTTCGAGATAAGGCAAAAGCCACAAGTGTTGTAAAATCCACTAGTGGACATTCACATGATAATCGGATTTGCTTCAAGTGCAACGAAGTTGGTCATATTACATGGAAGTATCCGAAAGCTAAGCCGGCCTATCTTCGAAGAAAAGAAAGTTCAGATGTTGTGAAACTAAAGCAACCAGAGTTTGTAAAACCTGTAACGATTTTGAAACGAAACGAATCAAAACCTGAAGATAAGCCTAAAACTGAAAAGAAATTTGAAAACTCAACTTTCAAAAAAAGGTGAAACTTCTTGGGCAAATGAAAACAAGTTTTACATCAAAAAGGTAAACATTAAATCACAAGCATGGATTGCTAAGAAAAGGACAACTGCATCTGATCAAGTCTGAGCTTGTTAAGATTGATAACAAGAAAGAATTAAAGTCTGAGACCAAATCTGAAACTGTCAAATCTATAAGTGGTAATAATTCAAAAGGTAAAAAGAAAGTAAATTTTGAAAATGTAAATGACAATGGAGGCTCAGATTGAGATTATGAAGATGATTACCAAGCTTTCTATCCAAAACCCAAGACCAAAAAGGCTTGGGTCGCGCTCTTTAACTAGATTTTAACATGTGCAGGGGCTCCAAAGATCCATTCTTTCGAAGTGGATTTTGGATAGTGGAGCATCTAGGCATATGACAGGAATGAAAGCTCTGTTGTTTGACATAAAAGCTATCAACGGCGGATATGTTGGATTTGCTGGTAATCAGGGTGGAAGGATAGTCGCCGAAGGAAAACTTTCCAATGGCGTTGTATCATTTGATCAAGTAAACTACATTGCAGAGCTTGAGAATAATCTTCTGAGCATATCGCAGATTTGTGACAAACAGTTCACGGTGCATTTCAATGACAAAGAATGTATTATTCTGAAGCCTGGTTTCAAAATACTTGATGAGTGAATTCTGATGCGAGCCCCACGCGAGAATGATTTATATGTCTTAGATATGGGCGTCGCTACCACTTCATCAAAATCAGCGCAATGTTTTGTGACAAAGGCTACTGAGAAAGATTCTATTCTTTGGCATCGTAAGATGGGGCACATTCATTTGCGAAAAATGAATTTCTTGGTTCATA
The DNA here is from genome assembly GCA_947069175.1 of Scalesia atractyloides. Taxonomy (NCBI): domain Eukaryota; kingdom Viridiplantae; phylum Streptophyta; class Magnoliopsida; order Asterales; family Asteraceae; genus Scalesia; species Scalesia atractyloides. Next base: position 43,198,121 of record CAMTDV010000015.1, read on the forward strand.
ATGATCTGGTTGAGGGTTTAAATCTTCGGAGCTTTAATATGTCTGATCATTGCTTAGAATGTAAAAGGGAAAGCAGATCAAGAAATCACATCCGAAGAAAATTCTGAACTCAATCAAGTTGCCGCTTGAAGTATTTCAGGAGACTCAATCAAGTCTCCACATGGATTTATTTGGTCCTGTCAACGTTCGAAGTATTTCAGGAGACTTATACTGCTTGGTTGTGACAGATGACTATTCGCGTTACTCATGGGTTTTCTTACAAGAATCAAAAGATGAAACATTCGAAAACTTGGTGATTCTTTTCAAGAAGCTAGAAAACCTTTATCATCTCCCTGTACGACGCATTCGCAATGACAATGGCACAGAGTTCAAGAATAATAAAATGAGAGAATTTTGCAATGCTAAAGGGATCCTACACGAGTTTAGTGCACCCTATACTCCGCAACAACGGGTGTCGCTGAAAGGAAGAACAGAACTTTAATCAAAACTGCAAGAACCATGCTTGCAGACTCAAAGCTTCCAGTCAGCTTCTGGAGTGAAGCAGTTGCAGCGGCTTGCTACACACTAAACAGAGTTTTAACTGTCAAACCAAACGAAGAAGACATGTTTTGAAATGATTAACCGACAGAAGCCAAACTTGAAATTCTTAGAGCCATTCGGTGCGCCATGTACTGTAATAGATCAAGATGGTAAATTCAGAGCCAAATCGCTTGAAGGTTTCTTTGTCGGGTATGCGAGTCCACTACGAAGAGTGTATATTCCTTCATTGAGAAAGGTAATTGAAGCACATCATGTTGATTGTTTCAACTATACGGATCCTATTCAAAGAAGAGGCGCGCATGGCTGTTTAACTATCAAGACCTTTGGAAGTCATTCAGCTTGCCTGAAGAACCGTCTGAAGAAGAAATCGCAGCGTTATATTATCTTCAACAGTCGGCGAATCAAGAACAAATCATTAGACCAATTGTGCTTAATCAACCCACGTTGGATCCTTTGTCTTTCGGAGCAGGTCCTAGCAATAGCAGTGTTCAAGTTGAAAATGTTTCTGAAGCAGAAGTAACACCTGCTATTACTCCATCAAATGTGTCTTCCGAACCAGGAAATAAAACAACAGTGCCAAGCATGCCTCAGAATCAGAATTCTGACTTGGATGAAGCGCCGACATTTGATGCTGATGGTTAAACCTCATCGGATGAAGAAGTTGAGCAGATATCTAATATGTTGAATCAATCTGCTAGTCCGAGAAATCAGAATGAAGCATCATCTAGCGCTCCTAACGTTGAAGTGACCGTTGAGCAGAACATCTCAAATCAGCAAAGCTTAGTTGATGTTCGTACAAAAGAAATGCCGCGATCATATTCTTACCATCCTTCAACGAATATCATTGGTGAATTACAAACTGGTGTGCGTACACGAAGCCAAATCAACAAAGCACTTAGATGTTTCTACACCCGAGTTGCTCCAACTCAAGACTATTGCAACTATTCATGTTTCATATCTCAAATAGAGCCAAAAACTGTTAATGAAGCTCTGGGCGATGAAAACTGGGTGATAGCTATGCAAGAGGAACTGTTATAGTTCGAGAAATTTGGTGTTTGGAGGCTTGTAGACTTACCACCGAAGCAGAAAGCTATTGATACAAAGTGGCTCTTCAAGTGTAAAAGACACGATCGGGGTGTAATATTCAGAAACAAAGCTCGGTTGGTTGTCAAAGGTTTCCACCAGCAAGAGGGTATTGACTACACAGAAGTATATGCACCGGTTGCACGATTAGAGTCTATCCACATTTTCCTCGCGTTCGCAGCTTGGAAAGGTTTTAAGGTGTATCAGGTATCAGTTGGATGTAAAATCTACGTTTCTCTACGGTAAACTTCGAGAACAAGTGTACGTCGGCCAACCACCGGGTTTCATCGATCCGCTGAACAAGAACAAAGCTTATCTCCTAGACAAAGCCTTATACGGATTACACCAAGCTTCGAGAGCTTGGTACGAGACGTTATCGCAACATCTTGTTGGAAATGGCTTTACAAGAGGCACAGTGGATAGTACATTCTTTACCAGAGAAGTCGGATCTCATCTAATCATTGTACAAATCTATGTGGATGTTCGGTTCTACGGAGTCTTTGCAAAGAGTTTGAAAAGATAATGAAGAAGAAATTCGAGATGTCCTCCATGGGTGAAATTAAATTCTTCCTTGGATTACAGGTCAATCAGTTACCAGACGGCATATTCATTCATCAGACAAAGTATGTTCACGACATTCTCAAGAAGTTTGAAATGGATAGCTCGAAGCCGCTTTCGACTCCGCTGGCACTGAATCATGGGATTTTCATAGACGAGACGAGAACCAAAGTTGATGACACACTCTATCGATTGATGATAGGATCTCTGATGTATCTAACGGCATCTCATCCAGACATCATGTATCCTACCTGCTTATGTGCGAGATATCAGTCTAATCCTCGAGTGTCACACATGCAGATAGTCAAGCGAATCTTCCGTTACTTAAATGGATGTCCAAGCACCAGCTTGTGGTATTCTAAGAACGACAATTTCGACTTAATGAGATACGCTGACTCAGACTTCAGAGTGGACAAGCTGAACTCAAAATCTACAACGGCAGGATGCCAGTTCTTCGGAACACGTTCGGTAACGTGGCAGTGCAAGAACAGATCACGGTCTCTCTCTCTACCTGTGAGGCAGAATACATTTCTGCTTCCAGCTGTTGTTCTCAAATCCTCTGGATTCAACAACAGATGAGGGATTATGGTCTGCAGTGTCTTGATACGCCTTTATTCGTAAATAACAAAGCAGCCATCGATATAACCAAAAATCTGGTTCATCACTCACGTACTAAACATATTGAAATTCGTTACCATTCGTGACTGTTATGAAAAAAAATTGGTGCGAATAGAAAAAATCCACACTGACGAACAAAAGGCTGATTTTTACACCAAAGCATTTCCTTTAACAAGATTTAAATATCTAATGAGGCTTAACGGTATTAAAAATTTGCTGACAGGTGCGGAAGCTGAGGTTGAATACGGATCGGACGACGAGTTCACGTGATCCGCATTGGTTTGTTATTTATTTTTCTGGATTAGTATTTCTTAAAAATCTAAAATCCAAAAATATGTTTTTGATTTTAGGGGGAGAATTATTTGGGAAAATACAAAAACATATGAAAATTTTCAAAAATGTACAAAAACATTGAAAAAGACAAAAAGAATTCGGTGTCACAAAAAGGAAATGATAGTACATCAGTGGACTATTACAGTATGCTAAAGAAATGTAAAGTTTAAAAGTGATAAACAAGTCTTACTGTGGATGTGTTGATACACTTAACACGTTCAGTAAATTGTTTCCGAGATATAAACTAAATTCTACAACTGCTTAATCTTGTGGATTAACACATCTTGGATTTATGGACTTAGTACTCTGAAATTTCGTTTGAGAGATTGCCTGATTCTGAGATACGAGGTCTTTATAGATAGTTGATATCTGGGGTATTATGTAAGTTCTTCTGATTTTGAGGAAGCAATAGCCTAGAACTTCTATAATATTTTCGTATAAACCCCTAAACTGCATGCAATCTTGAAAAGTATCGAAAGATCTAATCATTTGCAGTGCTGAAAAGATTCCTTAAATGGAACACACCCTAAAGTCGAGCCTTCATCTCTTTGTCTGTACGGCAGTACTAACCTGAGCTCTCAAGGCCTCGCATTAACCTAGATACAAATATCAATTACGCTATACTCACTTGTAAGATGAAATCTAGGGAATCTGGATTCAGGAGTATATTCAAGAAGTGGAAAACACAGTTAAGTCAAGTTTCATAAATCATACCTTAACATATCTTGGAACGGTTGAGAAACCTGATAAAGTTTAAGTGGACAAACATATCGACAATCTAGGTAAACGAGTTTAAAACTGAAAGTCATCTAAAGAGCAACGGTACTAGTGATATGTCTCAATTAACTGATACGATCCTTAGACACGAATTCACAAAAATATGTTTGTACATAGTTTACATTGTTCTGTACATAGTTTATCTGCTTTACAGATTAAATCCAAAAAGATTTTAAGTGTGTTTTTAGCATAAACTTACAAAAATACAAAAAGATTTTGTTTCTACATTGTTTTCAGCAAACAATGTTGGAGAACGGATCTTCGAAGTCTGGTAAGGTGCTAAACTGGTGGGAATCTCTTTGACAACACACTGGGAGCTAATCTGTAAAATCTGAAAAGCCAAAACAATAAAAAGTTCATTAATTTGAAACTTTAGTTTGAAAATATCAACAGTTTGTTCGTAACGGGTCAAACCAGGGTCATTAACATTGGACTCGGCAGACAAATCGGTTAACCAAGGTCATTAGCTTGTACTTCGTCAACTGAGTGGATTTTCAGAACTGGTAAAAAGTGAAAAGTTCAGGGACTAAAATTGCAAAAAAGATGAAATTTGAATTTGGGTTTAGGCAAGTTCGGCCGAACTTGCTAAACTTATTAAAGTTTTTCTTTGAAACAAGTTCGACCGAACTTGTGTGATAATTGATGAATGTTTTGGGTAAGTTCGCCTGGACTTATCATTGGGCTTTTGATCATGGGCTACAAGTTCGCCCGAACTTACAAGAGTATAAAAGGAATGCAAGTCCGGCCGAACTTCATTAAGTGTTTGTTGGTTTCTCTAAGCGAACTTAGTACTTTTTGAGCAATTTGTGAAAATTGGCAAGATTATACCGTTACTCTGCCCAAATTTTACTTGATTGTGGTGATTGGCACACCATTATTAATGGCTGAGGTAAGGATTTGAGATTTAAACGGTGAATTGGACACGAAGCGATGAACTCAGATCTGTAATTGTTAAAATTGGTAGATTTAGGAAATTATTGGACAAATTGAACTTGAAAATGTGATACACATTGACAACCGATCATGGATTTGAAGTGCTTTTGATCAAGATGGTCCATAACAGTTTTGAACATGATTTGTTGAAGAAGATGAAAATAAAGATGATGAACCACCAACTGACGATTCGAAAGATGATTCTGACCACGATGGAGGTAATGATGATGATCCGAGTGGTATAGGGATAAAGGTGGTTGATGCGTCAGTGAATGAATGTTTTGATTTGACAAGTCTTCTGAATGATGAGGCGAATGCTATCAATGAACAGAATGAGGGGGAGTCAGGGCAAACAGGGCCAACTGATGATATAGATATGTCTGATGTTGATATATCTGCAAAGCATGTTGCTGCAGTATCGACTAAGCCTTTGATTTTGATGCTTGAACACAATGTTGAAGAAGGCGAGTACGTGCACAATTATACTAAAGAAGATCTGGCCAAGTTGATTGAAGTTGATGCTGAATCTCTGGATTTTGATTTTGAGGAGCAAGTGATGAACGTAAATACGTTTGAACCTAACGAGTATCACTATCAACGTAGATTCGAGGCAGACGAATATAACTGGGTTATAGTAGAAGATTGGTCTTCGGACGATGAAAAAGACGAAGCTGCGAAGTACATTGTTCCTAATACTGATAGTTTTCCTACTTACGAGGAAATGTACAAGCAATTGAATGAAGACATGTTGAAAGAGAAAATTGAAGAATCAATTCGAGAAGGTAAAGTTCCGAAACCGATGACAAAGGAGGAAATAGCTCAAGCTAAGAAATCCTGGTTTAAAGAGATGCCGCGTGAATGTAAGTTTCGACGTCCTCTAGCATTCTTTACCAGAGATAAAGATGTGTCGTTGGGGGATATCCTAAGTTGGGGGTGGTTCAAGGAGTTGAAGGTTTATGCAATCAAAAGAGAATTTGGGGTGCAATACTTCAAATATCTGGCTAATTTCAAGACTTTACCATACTGGGATGTGGAAGAGCTTGTTCAAACTGTGAATGTCACATATCAGATGAAGTTTATCGATCAGTTACTATGGAAGATGATTAAGTTTGAAGCGACAAAGGGTTTTAAATATTGGAAGCCATTTATTCCCAAGCGTCGCATCAAAACGAATAAAAAGACAGGGGAAAAAGATATAACGTTAATCATGAAAGGAAATGAGAAACATGCCTTTGATGCCTATCGATCAGAATTTTTATCCGGTGTTTAAGTGGTGGCAGATTGATCCTAACACATGTGAAGCTGTGATAGTATTACGATTTGAGGAACATTTGGATATCACAAAGGAAAGGGTTGAGGTATTAGGGTTTCAAGATATGAGAGGGTTGTGGAGAACGATCAGGATACTAGATCCGATGTGGCTAGTCAATTGTTCGAGAGAAGATATCAAATGCTTGTTCTACAGCAAGATAGTGTTTGAAGAACGTGAAAAAGAACAAGCCATGAAATATCAAAGGGTCGTTAACGTCTGCTATGCTCGTGAAGTTAATTCAGGAAAGATGTGGAAAACGAGCTGGAGGGATCTAGAAAGAGTTGAATTTCTGAAAGAAGAAAAACGTCTTGAAGAGATACATGAAAAAGGTAGGGCGGCAAGGCTCAGAAGGTTTCAATATATGAACAAAGTGCCTCCTACTGCTCAGACGCCAGATCCGAAGCTGGAAAGATGAAAGAAGCCATTCAAGAACTTCTTCAGTCATGTACGATAAAGTTTTATTTGAAGACAGAGTTTTAAAGACTGATAAAAGAGGAAGACAATATCCAAGGGGGAGTCTGTTGATGCAGAATGTCTATGTCTTAGTCTTATATCGAGTATGTATAGATTAGATGTGAATAGGCTAGCGAAATCAAGTATTTATGTTTTAGTAGGTCAAGTTCGCTCGTGATGTTTGTGTGAAGTCAAGTTCGGCCGAACTTGACACTGTCAAGTTCGCCCGAACATCCCTGTCCACCAGCGAACTTGTGACCTTATATATAGCTAGCTTGTGATTGTCATTTGTAACTTTGCGCACTTTGAGGCGGAGCTCTGTCAAATTGGAGACTTGATGTTATATCAATAAAATTGACGTTTAACTGATTAATTATTGTTGTTTGGTAATCATGTCGTAATATTTCCGCTATTATGGACATTAGATATCAAATCTAGGTTCCTATGCTATCAGGATCGGTCCTACATATTGATTTTGCTGCAGAGTATGCAAGAATAGATCTTCAAGAAGCAAAGGATAAGGTAGAAAAAGAATTAGCTGAACAAGGCAAAGGCAAACATGTCATAGAGGGAATGTCTGAATCAACAGAGGTTATAGTTGAATCTGCTAAAGCTTCAAAGTCTGTTAGTATTCCTGAGAAAGAGACTTAACAGAAAGACGATGAAGAAGCTGAAGATAAAGATGATGATGAACCTGTTGATGATACTAAAGATAATGATGATGGAAACAATGATGATCAGGGTGGAGTTGGTTTGAAGATTGTGGATGCCAAAGTTTCTGATGATTTTAATTTCTCTGCGTTGTTGAATGATGATACTAATAGAATGGATGATCAAAGTCAGGGGGAGCAGAAAGGGGAAGTAGGGCAAACAGATGTTGATATGACTGATGCAATTACTGCAATGCATGTTGTTGCTATACCAACAATACCAATGATTCTGATGCTAGAACATATTGTTGAAGAAGGTGAATTTGTTCACAATTATTCGAAAGAAGATCTAGCAAAGATGCTGAACATTGACGCTGAAACGTATGATTTCACTTCGAAGAGCAAGTGGTGAACATTGATACATTCGAACCAAACGAGTACTGTTATAAAAGAAGATCTGATGCTGACGATTACAACAAAGTGATTATTGAAGATTGGTCGTCAGATGATGAAAAGGATGAGACTGAAAAGTATGTTGGTCCGAATACTGATAGTTTTCCAACTTTTGAAGAGATGTATGAGCAGCTTAATGAAGATTTGTTGAAAGAAAAAATAGCAGAGTCTGCACGAGAAGGAAAGATCCCAAAGCCAATGACAAAGGAAGAGATTGCTAAAGCAAAAAAGTCCTGGTTCAAAGAAATGCCGAGAGAAAGAAAGTTCAGACGTCCATTAGCATTCTTTACCAGAGATGCAGATATATCATTGGGAGATATACTTAGCTGGGGTTGGTTGAAAGAACTGAACATTTATGCCATTAAACGTGAATTTGGAGTTCAATACTTCAAATACTTGGCAGATTTCAAAACACTTCCATACTGGGATGTAGAGGAGTTGGTACAAACGAGGAACGTTACTTATCACATGAAGTTTATTGATCAGTTATTGTGGAAGATGATCAAATTTGAAGGGACGCAAGGGTTCAAATACTGGAAACCATTCATACCAAAGCGTCGAATCAAAATGAATAAGAAGGCTGGTGAAAAAGATATAACATTGGTTATGAAGCGTCCACGAGCAATGAGAAACATGCCCCTAATGCCTATTGAACAGGATTTCTATCCTCTGTTTAAGTGGTGGCAAGTTGATCCTACTACATGTGAAGCAGTGAGAATGCTAAGATTTGAAGATCATATGGATATCACTAAAGAAAGAGTTGAAATGTTTCAGAAGAAGGATTGAAGGATTATGGCGGATGATATGCATACTAGACCCGGTGTGGCTAGTCAATTGCTCAAAGGAAGATATTTGATGTTTATTCTTCAGTAAGATATGTTATGAGAAGCGCGAAAAGACTCAAGCAATGCAAAATCAAAGAATTGTGAATGTTTGCTATGCGCATGGAGTTAATTTTGGAAGAATGTGGAAATTAAGTTGGAGAGAACTTGAGCGCAAAGAGTTTTTGAAAGAGGAAAAGCGTATAGAACGTTTACATGATATGGGTAGGGAGGCGAGACTTAGACGTTTTCAATTCATGACTAAAGTGCCACCACAGATCAAACACCGATTTCGTTGCAAGAACGTAGAAAAAAGCCGGTCAAGAACTTCTTTTGATGCTGCAGACAAAGATAGAGTTTTAAAGACTGATAAAGACGAAGAGGATATCCAAGAGGGAGTCTGTTAGTACATTATGTCTATGTCTTAGTCTTGGATCGAGTCTGTTTAGTTTGGGCTAGATTATGTCAAATATAAAGGGTATTTATGTAATTAGACAACAAGTTCGCTTGAAATGTTGAAGTTAGAACAAGTTCGGCCAAACTTGTTCAGACAAGTTCGCCTGAACTTGTTAACTCCCCAGCGAACTTGTTAGTCTATAAATAGTGACCCTTAGTTTTTCATTTGTAACTTTTGCAACTTTGTCACGATAGAGGCGAAGCTCTGGCTGATCCGGATTTTACATGTAATTGGAGTTAGTGATCAAGAAACAACTGTTAAACGAGTAATCTTTACATATTTGATTAACACGTCACATAGTTTCCGCCTATATGAACGTTAGATACTAAATTAGGTTCCCGTGCTAATCAAGGAGCGATCTAACAGCTTTGTTTCTTTGCATTAGTACACATCTGAGCCCTTGCCGCGATGCGTCACAATATACGACGAAGTCATTGTTACCTTCGGGTAACGTCAAAATTGGAGCCTCGTATAACTTTTGTTTTAACAGCTGGAATACTGTTTCCTGGTCTTCACCCTATTCATACTTCGTATCCTTCTGTGTCAAGGCTGTTAGCGATTGGGCAACACTGGGGAAATTTTCGATGCACCGACGGTAATATCCCGCCAGTCCCAAGAATTGGCGTATCTCTTTCGGAGATTTAGGCGCAGGCCAATTCTTGATTGCTTCTATCTTGCTTGGATCCACATGAATTCCATACTGATCCACCACATGTCCCAAAAATTGCACGTCTTGCAACCAGAAGTCGCACTTAGACAATTTAGCGTACAGTTGCTATTTCCATAGTATTTCCAATATAGCACGTAAATAATACTCGTGCTCGTGCTCGTCCTTGCTTTTGGAGTAAATCAGAATATCGTCGATGAAGACGATGATGAACTTATCGAGGTATGGTTTACACACCTGGTTCATGAAGTCCATGAACACAGCAGGTGCGTTGGTTAGCTCGAAGGGCATAACTAGGAACTCGTATTGGCCATAACGAGTTCGAAAAGTTGTCTTGGGGATATCATCCTCTTGGACCTTTACTTGATAATAACCTGATCGAAGACCTATCATAGAAAAATATCGGGCTCCTTCTAGCTGGTCAAAAAGGTCATCGATTCGTGGAAGAGGGTATCGGTTCTTGATAGTGACCTTGTTTAATTATGTGTAGTCGATGCACATTCGGAAGCTGATGTCCTTTTTCTTTACAAATAAGACTGGGGCTCCCCAGGGAGAATAGCTAGAATGGATGAAACCACGATCAACTAACTCCTGCAGTTGTGTCGATAGTTCTTGCATCTCGGACGGTGCAAGACGGTATGGGGCTCTGGCAATGGGTGCGGTTCCCAGTATAAGGTCGATTCGAAACTCGACTTGCCGATTGGGTGCCAATCCGGGCAATTCCTCCGGGAACATGACTGGGTATTCGCGGACTATCATGATGTCTTTAATACGTTTTTCGACTGGTTCATCTGTCGTGACGCTGGCTAAAAACATGTCACATCCCTGTCGTATATACTTTAACGCTTTGAGATGGGATATGAGGTTCAACATGGTACCTAACTTCTCTCCTTGTACCATGATTACATCGTCCGGGTATAGAGGAATATTTACAATCTTCTACTCACACAACACTTCAGCATGATGATTGGACAACCAGTCCATTCCTACGATAACGTCAAAACTGCCCAGTTCTATAGGTAAGAGGTCAATAGAAAATTGGTAACCGTTAAGGGTTACAGTTACAACTGAGTTGGTGACTTGTGATCGGTTTCCCGTTGGCAAGTTCGATGGAATACGATTGTTTTAATTCAATAGCGGTCATATTTAACAGTGGTAAAATGCAACAGAAAGATAACTCCTATCAGGGCCCGTATCAAATAACACTGAAGAAAATTATTGTTTTAAGCATATTTAATGTTTTAGACCGATTGTGGTGTACCTGTTTTCATCCTGGGTATCACAGCTAAATCTCTTTACCGTCTTGCACTGTTTGAGATGCAAGAGTTATCTTCAGTCCACGAAGAACGGTTCTTTGCCACGAAGAAGCAAGGACACCACGAAGAATGGTTCTTCATCGAGGTAGTTCTTCGTCCATTCTGACTCATCATTGACTTATGGTTCTTCGTTGACCATCCACTTTTCCAAAGGATCACCAGTGTTAAACTTATGAAGTTTTACAAATTTGAACAAATTTTCCTTGTTTTTGAGTATAACAAAATCCAAGATGCCTTTTATGAAGTTGTGATATCAAAAGCAAGTTGATTTTAGGACTTCATTGGTAGAAACCATTCGAGCTTTAACTTCGACTAATCAAAGACAATTTTAAATTAAAATAAACTAAAACAAGTAAACGTTAAAACAAGAAACACTAAGCAGAAATTAATAAGAATTAACATAACAACTGTACACTATTTTTAACAAACTTTTGCGAGTTTCAAGGTAAGCGAATCATACCAGCTTACGACCTTGTCAAAAACGATTTACGATATTCATTTTAAATGTGATAAGTATTTACCACGATTACTGATATTGTTGTCCACATAAGCTCAACTTTTGTCAGACGTAATCACAATTAGGAGATATGATTTACTGTGTGATTTATACTTACTAGCCGGTGTTCATCCACTTCAGGACACATTCCCGTATCAAGATATGCACGAGAGAAAATCTTACCGGTGAGTATACCGCTATCATCTGTTTGGACGTTATGATTGTGAGATACTCACTTATTTTTTATTGAAAACAAGCCCTATGTGATACAATCACTTATTGACGAGGAACTTGATTTTCAGATGCATGCAGGGCACATGAGCAAGTCCATGAACAGGTTAGTACCATCGTACCGACAAATAGACGAACTTGACTCCCGCAAATGACCTTGATATATTATCACTTATTCGTTTGGTTGATGTGAAATGTTTATCACTTATTGATGGTCGTATGCAATATTTACACGTATGTGTGGTATCATGGAAGTTCTTGACTTGCCTCCTCATTATTTTTCAATAAAAGATTCAACCATGATTCCCAGATGATAAACAAGCATAAAGACCGAATATCTCAGAACCTCGGCATACTATCAAATGAGATTTCGGTACCAAGACCATATGCCAATGAATGGTTCCCCACCTTGCTTTCAGTTCTTTTATTTATATCAACCTACACGTTTTAATCTGATTGTGAGTCTGCCGGTACATCATTAGTAAAGCTACTTATCATTTTTTTAATTTTACATTTTTGGCCGTTTTTGACAGACCACCGGTGTATCATCATCTTCTCTTGTCTTTCCAAGAAACTCATTTTTGGTTTTTTGATTTTCTATTGTTTTTGCATTTTTCTGAAGTTCTCCCCCTTAAATGAAGAAAGTAAATAAATAAAAGACATATTTTTGTGTTTTTGAATTTTTCTCATGTTTTTGTATTTTCTTGAAATTTTCTCCCCCTGAAATGCAAAAAGGTAAATAAAATGAAAATCTTTTTGTATTTTTACGTTTTTAAGAAAATATTTACAAACACGATTAGTCGATGATGATTTAATCGGGTTTCACCTTGATGCCATTGACCAAAAGAAGAAAATCAAAACGTGATTTATCAAAAGCTTTTGTGAACAGATCGACACGTTGGTGATCAGTGTGGATTTTAACAACGTCGATAAGTTTCTTTTCATAACAATCTCGTATGAAATGATACTTAAACTCGATATGTTTGGTTTTTGAATGTTGTACAGGATTACGGGTAATCTATAAAGCAGCTTCATTATCAACATAAATAGGAGTAGGTAGGAATTCAAAACCGTAGTCGCGCATTTGCTGTTGGATCCATAGAACCTGGGAGCAGCAACTAGAAGCTGCAATATACTCAGCTTCACATGTTGAGGTAGCTACACAGGTCTGCTTCTTGCATTGCCACGTGACTAGACGATTTCCCAAGAACTGACATCCCGCTGATGTTGACTTTGCATCAATTTTGCAGCCGCCATGATTAGAATTACTAAAGGCGATCAACCCAAAGTTATCATCCTTAGGGTACCAAAGACCAGCGTCTGGACAACTCTTCAAATAACGAAAAATCCATTTTACAGCTGCAAGGTGAGAAACCTTTGGACTTGACTAGTAACGAGCAAGAATACATGTCGGATACATAATATCGGGTCTTGAAGCAGTGAGATACATAATAGATCCGATCATAGCACGATAAAGAGACGGTTCCACGTGTTCACCCGACCCATCAGGAGTAATCCCATGATTTGGTGCCAATGGAGTTCCAGAGGCTTTGAATCTTCCATCTGAAATTGCTTGAGAATATCTCCGACGTACTTGGTCTGATGAATAAAGATCCCTTCTTTAGATTGATGTACATTCAAACCTCAAAAGAAAGTCATTTCCCCCATCGCGCTCATCTTGAACTTCTCTTGCATCACCCGCTCAAATTCTTTGCACATTTCATCATTTGTAGACCCGAAAATGATGTCATCCACATACACTTGTACCAGCAACAAATCCTCACCCCTTTCTTTGATAAAGAGAGTACGGTCAATCAACCCACGTCGAAAACCATTCTTGAGCAAATAGGAAGACAACGTTTCATACCAAGCCCTTGGAGCTTGATGAAGACCACATAGCGCCTTATTTACAAGCCAAACCTTGTTAGGATAGATTGGATCTTCAAAACCAGGCGGTTGCTCAACATATACCTCTTCTTCAACCACACCATGAAGAAATGCACTTTTAACATCCATTTGATAAATAGTGAACTTCTTGTAAGACGCATAAGCTAAGAAAATTCTTATCATTTCAAGTCGTGCCACTAGTGCATAAACTTCATTGTAATCAATACCTTCTACCTGATTAAAGCCCTGGACAACCAATCTTGCCTTGTTCCTCACAACAACACCTCGGTCGTCCTTCTTGCACTTGTAAACCCATCGCGTACCAAACTTCTTGTAGTTCTCGGGCCCGTCAACCAATTTCCACACGCCCAGTTTCTGAAACTGCTGAAATTCTTCTTGCATTGCTTCAACCCATTAATCTTCTTTCATTGCCTCCTTCAAGATTTCGGTTCAACTTGGAAAACATAGCAGGCGAAAGACCAATCATTTTTTTCCCGGATTCCCTGATTGTTGTATACAAACCAGCATTCTGATTGTTTTTCAGCTGATTACGTGTCTGCACTCCACTTTGAACATCTCCAATAATATTCTGCTGAGGGTGGGTGTTATGAATTCGTGTTTCAGGAACATCAGGAACACGATCATTTATACCCAAATTATTGAAGTTCAGATCCACAACCAAATCAATGTCTGGCATCGCCGAAGACGTGGATGCATTACCTTCCTCGGTGCCTTGATTATTTACTAAAGAAGTAGCTTCTGAGACACCATGAACAGGAGCTGAGGTAGCTTCATTTGCATCATGAAATTCTTCATCTTCAGACGAGACATTGTAATCTCCAGCATCTTCAAATACCTCATTATGACCAATATTATTAATAGAGGAAGAACCTTGGGGATTAACAATAATCGGTTGCACTAAGGACGAATCTATTACAGTATCACTCTCGAGTAAGGTAATGCATCATTAACTCTATTCGAGCCGACTGGGAGTATATTATGGTGTTAAAGGTGTCGACCTTGATGCCATAGGTATGTTGACTAGTCTCCTATGCATGAGATGCTCATGGTACATGGGAAGTACCTCGTGAGACATTAGAAACCGTGTACGTATAGACCACTTTGTTTGCTATGGATTTACACTAAGTTCCTAAAGTATAACATAGTGCCATACAAAACAATTTTTATACACTCGACGATGCTTTATAGATTCAAAAGTTTTAAAGGGTTGTATACCTTGAAGATACTTTGAATATCTTTGTTTTCGCTTTGAATCCCCCAAACATTCGTAACACCAAATGATGCTCCGCATCTTTGGGATCTCGAGCTTTGTTATCTTTCAATTATTCTAAACAAATTTTACAGTCTCCTTCGAATAACTTTCAGGACAAAATTTCCTAAAGTAGGGAGACTGTAGTCCTTGTGCCAAAATTTCGGGCTTTCAAAAACTTTTTCTTTGAAGGCATTCCGATAACTGATACTTAAACGTAACCCGTTTAACATAACATACGTACCAGGAGGAGGACATAAGTTTATCATAGCTTAACATACCTGCACTCCACTTTCAACATCTCCAATAATATTCTGTTGAGGGTGGTGTTAGGATCTAAGTTTGAATTGATTGCTGTTTTTGTTTCAAATAATGAAAACGATTGAAAAACAGAGAATAAGTGCAGCGGATTCATGGAAAACTTTTACAACAATCAATCGGTCGTTTGTTTTCATCACCATCATGCTTTCAAGTAATTAAACTATTGCATGTGATTCACAAACTCCCCCTTAGCCCAATAACGATTGTTTGATAGTAAGAAATGAAGAAGATATGCGAAAATGATCTTTTTAAAAAGACAAGTAAAAACTTTTACATTGAGCGCCTATTTATACTAACTATCTAACCACTGATCGTCTAACAGTGACGTCATGGTTGATAGTGATAGCTAACAAACGTAACTAACTACAAACACTGCTATACTAAAACTATCAGTGCATAGCATTGTTACATTAATTAAACTAATACTAGACTAAACACTGCTGGCTATCCTCTGTCCTTGTAATCTTCTATCAGCGGTTGAGAATTTTTTCTGTCAAAGGATAGGGAACAATGAGTTTATTGAAGGCAGTAAATGCCCATCAGTGGATAGAACATCTGATGGTTGGACCAAAGCTCGGATGGTGTATTTTGACTTTGTATCATCTGTTCCTTTCCAAAGGTTCAATCCCAACAATCTTCCCCTGGAACAGATGATGCCAAAAACACGTTATTCTTGATCTTAATTCCTCAGAAAGAATTCTCTTATTTGACCTTTGAATTGTAGTTCAAAGTTAAGAGATTCTAAGTCATCAGCATCCTACTCAAGCTCTAAACTTAATAGTTCATGGAAGTCTTCTACTGTAAGCCCATAAGCAGCTTCCATGGATAGTTTAGTGGCTTTACCATCAGACTTGAGCAGAGTCAATTCGTGGGTGTCTTTGTCGACCTTCCACTTTAGAATTTTTGGGTCTGAAGGCTTTCTTGAAGGAGCCTTTATTTCTGAGGCTAGAAAAGGAGCTATTCTTGTTAGGTCTTCTGCCAACTTGGTACTTCTATCATATGTTGCATATTCTATCATATTTTTGATACCTTCCTTGATGAATACTTCCTCAAACTCTATGTCAACCTTCTCTGACATCTCCTCTTGCCTTTTTCGCTTTAGCATGGCAAGTGTGGATAGGGCATATGTTGAGCTGGGCTTTTTAGAAAGTTGGGCTTTGAGAGTAGCATCTTCTTTGGTATAATCAGGTTTAGGAGGCATTGATGGATCCTTTTTTCTTCTTGCTTCCAGCATCTTGTATGTTTCCAACACTCTTATATCCCCCCATCTCATTACCTGGTTCTTTGACCCATAATGATTCTGAATTAGCTCTTCTTTCATTCTTCTGAGCTTCAAGGTCTTTTCAGGTACATTCTTTTTATATTTGTTCCAATCTGGGCATGTAGGTTTGTTGTGAGGATCTTTTAGTTGTTCTTCTATTCTTGCAATCTATTCTTGAAGCTCACTCACAGACCAATCTTTAAAATGTGCCCTTGTTGCAGCATATTTCTTGTATTCCATGATGTGAGAAATGTACTTATCTTTCAAGAATCTATCATCTGCTTCAGAAATCTTATTTGATAAGTTCTTTGAAAATCTTTCCAGACATTGGACTTTGCTTAATTGAAACTGAAGTTGATTCTGCACTTCTCTATCACTTTTGCCTTTAGACAACTTCCTAGCAATATCCTCTGCCTGTTTTTCTTTGAATTCCAGATACTGATCAATATTTGTAGGCTTTGGATAACCTTGAAGAGATGGGAAGTGTCTTTTGTCTGGATCTTCTTTAGCATAGAAAGATATGATTTCTTTCTTAACTGTAGGCAAATCAAGAGGAAACTTTATACCTGCAGGAACCACTTCTTTTGAAGGAACAAATGTTGTTCTTGGGGAAGCAGAGGTTAGATTTAACATTGGTGCAGATGCAAGAGGCGTAGGAGCAGGGATCTTTTCTTCATTTATGATCTTTGTAACCTTCCTCCTCTTAAAACTGATTGATGGTGATGATGGATGGCTTGGAATTCTGGGTGGTGTTGGTAATTGTTGTGTGGAAGTGGGAAAGGTAATGATGGCAGTGGTTGTGATAACATCTGCTACAACCTCTGCTGTGTCAACAGTTGTTAACACAACAGTTGCTGCAACATCTGTTGGGGTGGATATGTGAATTGTGGGAGAAGGTGTGGTTGATTTTGTGATGACAGAGGTTTTTGTGGTTGGATTGGTAGCAACCTAGTTTTGAGAGGTGTTGATTCTGTTTTTCTTTCTTTTGGAGAAGATCTCCTCTTTGTTGAGGTACCAGTCTCTCCCTTCTCTAACTGCTGATCAATCTTTTTCTCAACCAGCACCTTGCCTTCATCAAACACAGTCTTCTTATGAGACTTTTTTGCCCTTGCCAAGATATCTTCAGTTAAATCAGGTTTCTTTGAGCCATCTGGCTTAGGGATATTTACTGTAGGCCTTGCCTTAGCATCATCCATTTTCAACTTTTTGTTTTCCCAAAGGTTTCTCTCCCTTTTTGGCTTCATCTGGACTCACAAAAATGACAGTAAGAGGAGATTTACCAATGGTGGTGAGCAAGTGGGCTTTGATATCTGTAGCAGTATCATTGTATCTTGCATTAACCATATTCCTGAGTTCCATCATCTGATGCTTGTGTTTTTTCTCCAGGAAATGTTTTTCTTGTTGAAAGATTGGATTTATTGCAGATTTGAGCTCAGCAGTGGTTAGAACAGGGGGTTGACTCTGAATAGTGTGTTGGAATCGGTATGCCCAAGACACATATTAAATTGATATGGCTAGTACGTTATGATCCAAGTCGGGTCATACCCAATAACAAGCTAGACAAACACCTATGATATTATTTATGATATGATCAAACAAATAAATATTAACACTTACAATATTTAGAAATTGGTTTTCTAAATAATTGGACTTGAGAAACTAATAAATTATATGGATAATTTATTTTGAGGGAATATTTTATATTGTTATTTAAAGGGTTGAATAACATTATAAATAGTTATGAGATGTTGCATAAAGTCTTGTATTATGTTATGTTATATTTTATAAAACTTATAAAATATAAATACAAGATTTAAATAAATAAATAAAAAGTTTTTTTTTATATAAAAGACCCCATAGGGCCATCCACTTTGGGTCTTCCCAAGGTGGATCTCCACCAATCATTTTGCATGCAAAAATCTCATAAATCTTCTACAAGATCATATGTATATGGTGGGTGATTCTCTCACATAACAAGACTAACATTTTCAAGTGCAAGAACTTCTCATTTTGGCTCTCTAATTTTCGGCCATAGTAAGGTTCCAAGAGAGTTTAAGAAGTTTGATTTTTAAGTGTAAAATCCTAGCAACATAAGGTGTTTGTTGGTGGCTTGGGGAATGCAAGCTTGAGGTCTTCGTTTTGAAGATTACCACTCAAGAATCATCATTCTTTTCATTTCCTAACTACATTGAAAGGTAGTATTCTAAACACCCTATGGTTGTATTTTTGATAGCATGCATGTTCATATATGGATCCGGGTTTTGGTTTTACATACAAAATGAGTTTTGTATCAACACAACTAACATGTTTAATAATTATTCCGCTGCGTGTTTTATTTTATATGGATAAAAGATAAACATGTTAAAAAACCCAACAGTGGTATCAGAGCCGCTTATATGAATGCATGCTTCATAGGATTTAAAATTTCGGGTTTTTGGTTTTGGTTAAAACCCATGACCGAAATTTTAAACATGATTTTCCCTTGTTTTTTAAGACACTTTTACTAACATGCATAAAGGTATCTTGAAAAATTATGTCATATGGATGATTTGTTTGTTTGGACAAAAACCCATATTTTCGGTTTTTCTCCTGGCCGAAAATTTGGATGTAAAAGGGAACCATTTTGCTCATGAATTTTATATATATGTGGATATATATTTTGGTGTTTATAACCTAGCCATGACCTTGTGTTTATATATATTGTATGATTGTGTTGTGATTTATTTGATTATTTCAATGGGGTTGTAATAATTAATGTCTTTGTTCTTCCATTTTAAAAAATATGTAATTTATTTATTTTTATTTGGTATGTAAATAAATAGATTAGGTGCATTTTATTTTATTAGAAAAATGTATTAGGATACTTGATTGTAAAAGAAGATGCACACAAAAATGCGTTTTGATTTTGGCCAATTTTGGGCCTAAAGAACCTCATGGTTCTTAACGGGATTTTAGCCCAATAATCAAAACACATTTTTTAGGCCCAAAGGAGTTTGGAGCTGAATATAAAGTCCATTTGAAAGCCCAAAGAAAGTGAAGAAATCGCAACACAAAAGGAAGACTTTAAGCATTTAGATGCGGGTTCAAGTGGGAGTTCAACGACACCTTTTTGGTGTCAATATTCACCCTTTAGGAAGGACCTTTTGGCATACTTGTTTCGGCTAACAAGTGTTGTAAAAAATAGTTGGCTATGGTTATGCACCTATTGTTTTGTGTGTTATGCTTGTATGATTATTTATTTATGGTTGTTTAGATGATATCTGGATATGCATGCTTAACAACTTATAATCCATAACAAGCTTAAAATTATCATTGAAGTGATAATAAAATGGTTTTATTATAAATTAATGATTTTATAACAAAATGAGTTTTATTAAAAGAACCTCGAAAATTAATTTTCACTAAGGTACCATGAATTTGAATGCATGCAAATGTATGGTACATAAAGTTTTCTAAAACTAGAATTTTTGAAAACATAGAATCCCTTTTATAAAACAAGTCAAACATCATCATTTTATACAACACTCGAATCACTTGGGAATTCTTTGTGGGATAAAGGTCACCTAAGCACATTTGAAGGAACTTGTGAATTGGAGGTAGGCTTACAATATTTGTGGGATAAAGGTCACCTAACCACTTGTATGTGTAAACTTACATGTGTGTGTAAGTAGGACGATTTGATTTGGAAACCATGTGCTTAGGATCACCGAAGCATGGCGTACAAATGTGTTGATGGAATTAAACATGCCAACTAAACATTAAGATGTTTAACCGATCCCATATGGCTAGAAATTGCAAAGGGTTGCAATTGTCAAACGTTGACTACATTGTTAATTTAAATAATGGGATAAACATCACCTAACCAATATTTAAATGTAACGTTGGATTCTAGATTTTAATTATTAATTGTCTATGAGACACAAAAGGGTATTAATAATTAAAATTTAATAATATCGAAAATACTAAAATTAAATTTTGTTAAAATTTTGTAGATGGCCGCTAACAATGCAAACACAATTACCGAAACCGTCCGTAACCTATCACTAAGAACCATCCTTGAAAAGGATCGACTCAACCATAACAACTTCATGGATTGGTATCGAAACTTGAGAATCATTCTCAAGCAAGAAAAGAGATCTTATGTGTTGGACGATCCTATTCCCGATGAACCTAACGTGGAAGATGAGGAGGCCTATAACGATTGGGTTAAGTATACCGAGGACTCCATGCAAGCCTCTTGCCTCATGTTGGGAACTATGATTCCCGAGATTCAAAAGGATTTTGAACATCATGGGGAATACGACATGATTACCCAATTGAAGGAAATGTTCCTTCAACAAGCAAGGGTAGAACGCTTCAAAATGGTTCGGGCGCTTCATGCATGTCGTATGGAGGAAACCCAATCGGTCTCATCTTATGTCCTGAAGATGAAAAGCCACATTGATCGCCTCGAAAGGCTTAATTGTCCCGTCTCTAAAGAGTTGGCTACGGATTTGATCCTCAACTCTTTAACAAAGAAGTTTGAGACTTTTGTCATGAATTATAACATGAACGGATGGGACAAGAGCATTGGTGAGCTTCATGCAATGCTCAAAACTGCCGAGGCGGGCATCGGTAAAAAGGCGTTACCCGTTCTAACGATCAATGAGGGAGGCAACAAGAAGAGGCCCCACCCTGACTCCAAGGCAAGTTTTGCCAAAAGGAAGGGCCACGTCAAAGGGAAACGAAAAGGAAAGGTTAAAGCGGAACCCATGAAACCAAAGGAAAAGAAGCAAAAGGTTGCTTCAACTGACCCATGATTTGAGTGTGGAGAGATAGGACATTGGAAAAGAAATTGTCCAACCTATCTCAAGGAGTTGAAAAACAAGAGGGATGCGGGGCAAACCTCAGGTACAATCTTTATGATACATATTGACCTTAATGTTATTTCTTCAAACACATGCGTATTGGATACCGGGTATGGAACTCATATTTGCAATTTGTTGCAGGGGTTCAAAAGAAATAAACATTACAAGAAGGGAGACATTAGTCTCTTCATGGGCAATGGAGCAAAGGTTCAAGTTGAAGCCCGAGGAGACTATGTTTTGAAACTTCCAAGTGGTTTGGAAATCATCTTGAAAAATGTTTTGTATGCTCCTAGTTTAACTAGGAACAATATTTCAGTTTCTCTCTTGCTACAATATGGTTTTAATTTAAAGTTTGTAAAAGATGACATTTATGTTTTGATGAATGACATGTTTTACTTTAAAGCTATGCCTTCAAATGGTATTTATGAATTGGTTCATGATAATACATTTGATAGTTCAATGTACCAAGCAACCACCAAGAAACTCAAATTAGATTTGAGTGATTCCTATCTTTAGCATTGTCGCTTTGGACATATAAACAAAAACGGAATGCAAACACTTCGAAAGAATGGTCTTTTGGAAACAAATGGAGATGATTCATTTGATGTATGTGAATCTTGTTTACAAGGCAAAATGATTAAGGCACCCATCAGTGGCACCTTTGAAAGGGCAAAAGACTTATTAGGTATCATACATTCAGATGTATGTGGTCCTTTTAAGCCAATGACTAGGAATGGTGAAAGATACTTCATTAGTTTTACCGACGACTATAGTCGTTATGGTTATGTGTGCTTGATAAGACACAAAGATGAAGCATTTGAAATGTTCAAAGATTTCAATAGTGAAGTAGAAAATCAACTCAAGAAAACAATCAAAGTCCTTCGTACCGATAGAGGAGGTGAATACCTTAGTGATGCTTTTCAAGATCATCTTAGGAGTTGTAGGATTATCTCACAACTTACTCCACCTGGAACACCACAACATAATGGTGTGTCTGAAAGGAGGAATCGAACTCTATTGGATATGGTTCGATCTATGATGGCTAGAAGCACATTGCCTCTATCATTTTGGGGTTACGCTTTGCTCTCCGCGGCCCGTATACTGAATATGGCCCCAACCAAGAAAGTGGATAAGACACCTTTTGAAATATGGCATGGAAAGGATCCATCATTATCATATTTGAAGGCATGGGGTTGTGAAGCTTATGTGAAGCAATACACCCCAAACAAATTGGAAGTACGATCCACTAAGTGTATCTTTGTAGGATATCCTAAAGATGATATAGGATATTACTTTTATGATCCAACAGAGCAAAAGGTATTTGTTGCTCGAAAGGGTAAGTTCTTGGAGGCTAAGTTCCTTATGGAAGGAACTAGTAGTAGAACAGTGGAACTTGATGAGGATCAAGAATCACAAGCTGATACACGTTTGGTTGATACTAGCACTCAACAAGAGGTTGTTGAAGAGAATCAAATGGTTGATCAATACACACAAAACGTTCGCAGATCTGGTAGAATTACATCCACCCGAAAGATATGGATTTTTCATGGATGGATGCTACGTGGTAGATTCAGATGAACCAACCACATACCATGATGCAATGTCACAATCCGATTGTGACAAGTGGCTTGAAGCAATGAACGTCGAGATGCAATCCATGTATGACAACCAAGTATGGGAATTGGTTGTACCACCTCTTAACTCCAAAGTAGTTGGAAGTAAGTGGGTTTTCAAGAAGAAAACTGATATGCATGGTAACTTGGATACTTATAAAGCGAGACTTGTAGCAAAAGGTTTCACTCAAACTCAAGGGGTTGATTATGATGAGACCTTCTCGCCCGTGGCGATGCTAAAGTCAATTAGGATATTATTTGCCATAGCTACATATTATGATTATGAGATTTGGCAAATGGATGTCAAAATGGCTTTCCTCAATGGATATCTTAATGAAGATGTCTATATGGTTCAGCCTGAAGGTTTTATCGATCCAAAACATCCTAACAAAGTATGCAAGTTAAAGAAATCAATATATGGATTAAAACAAGCATCTAGAAGTTTGAATCATCGTTTCGATGAAGAAATTAGGAATTTTGGATTCATCAAGAACGACGATGAAGCTTGTGTGTATAAGAAGGCTAGTGGGAGCATCATCACATTCCTAGTACTGTATGTCGATGACATTCTACTATTTGGAAATGATATTCCAACCATGGAAGGTGTTAAAACCTGGCTTGGAAGTTGTTTTTCCATTAAGGATCTTGGTGAAGCCGCTTATATTTTGGGAATAAAGATCTATAGAGATAGATCAAGGCGCTTAATAAGTTTGAACCAAAGTGCATACATTGACAAAGTCTTGAAAAGGTTCAAGATGGAGAACTCTAAGAAAGGTTTGGTACCTATTCAAAAGGGAAGGATATTGAATGTGTCTCAATGTCCAAGTTCAAAGGATGAGCAAGAGAGAATGAAATGAGTCCCATATGCGTCTGCTATAGGATCCATCATATGCAATGATATGCACTAGACCGGACGTGTCATGTGCCTTAAGCATGACAAGTAGATACAGCAAAATCCAGGTAACAGTCATTGGATGGTTGTTAAAAGCATATTGAAATACCTTAGAAGGACTAAGGATATGTTTCTAATATATGGATCTGGTGAAGAGGAACTCGTTGTAAAGGGTTAGACGAATGCGAGTTTCCAAACTGATCGAGATGATTCTCGATCACAATCTGGGTATGTCTTCATTTTAAATGGAGCTGCAGTCTCTTGGAAGAGCTCGAAGCAGGATGTTGTAGCATTGTCCACTACAGAATCAGAATACATTGCCGCTTCGTTGGCAGCACAAGAAGCTGCATGGTTGAAGAAATTCATCACCGACCTAGGGTTAGCCCCTACCATTCAGGAGCCCCTAGAAATCTTTTGTGATAACGAGGGTGCAATTGCACAAATTAAGGAACCTCGTGCACACAAAAGACTAGGCACATTGAGCGGAGATTCAACTACATAAGGGATGAAGTTGAAAAAGGAAAGATATGTATTCGCAAAGTTCACACCGATCAAAACATTGCGGATCCACTCACAAAGCTCCTTGAACGGCCAAAGCATGAGAGTCATACTTGTGCCTTAGGACTTCAATATTCTAGTGATTGGAGTTGATCTACTTTGTATTTGGATATTGGAACAATTGTTATTTTGACTCATTTTAATGATTATGGCATTTTGAGTTATGTTCCATTTTAGCATGTTTAAATCCATGAATAAGTTAATTATTCTAAATGTCTGTAGTCGATCATATTTGTGGGAACAAATATGACTATTATGAACTCGGATTGGTGGATGTTCATTAGGTATGAATATAGAGCAAAGTGTTGCTGCCAAAGTTCATAGATATTTGTGGGATACAAATATTGGATGACCCGCTCTCAAATGTTACTGCATGGAATCTTTAAGATTGATCATAAGTAAATTTGAGTAAAGGCGAATATCATTGTATCCTCTGACCTGAGATACATATTGGGTCTTGATATTCACCAAATATTGTACTTTGACTTGGTTCTTTGCTGTCAGTAATATAGCAGTACATAAGGCTAAGCTCAGGTGTGGTACGAGGTGATTGTGAGAGACGTATGTAGTCAAGATGGGATTTGTTCCTCTTATTTGTTGAGAGTAAGATGTCTAAGGCCTGCTAAAGTTAAATCAACAGAGAATGATCATACTATGTCTCTGGATTTGACATGACATCTGTAACGAAAGGATAAATGATCGTTTCACCTAAATCATGTTCAAGTAAGGGACTTGAAGGGGATGATGTTATTGAATGGCACTTCGTCATACGTATTAGGGGTAGTAAACCGTTGTTAGGCGGTATTTGCTACGTGCATCAATCTTCTATGTATCTTGTGCAAGTGGGAGATTGTTGGAATCGGTATGCCCAAGACACATATTAAATTGATATGGCTAGTACGTTATGATCCAAGTCGGGTCATACCCAATAACAAGCAAGACAAACACCTATGATATTATTTATGATATAATCAAACAAATAAATATTAACACTTACAATATTTAGAAATTGGTTTTCTAAATAATTGCACTTGAGAAACTAATAAATTATATGGATAATTTATTTTGAGAGAATATTTTATATTGTTATTTAAAGGGTTGAATAACATTATAAATAGTTATGAGATGTTGCATAAAGTCTTGTATTATGTTATGTTATATTTTATAAAACTTATAAAATATAAATACAAGATTTAAATAAATAAATAAAAAGTTTTTTATATAAAAGACCCCATAGGGCCGTCCACTTTGGGTCTTCCCAAGGTGGATCTCCACCAATCATTTTGCATGCAAAAATCTCATAAATCTCCTACAAGATCATATGCATATGATGGGTGATTCTCTCACATAACAAGACTAACATTTTCAAGTGCAAGAAATTCTCATTTTGGCTCTCTAATTTTCGGCCATAGTGAGGTTCCAAGAGAGTTTAAGAAGTTTGATTTTTAAGTGTAAAATCCTAGCAACATAAGGTGTTTGTTGGTGGCTTGGGGTATGCAAGCTTGAGGTCTTCGTTTTGAAGATTACCACTCAAGAATCATCATTCTTTTCATTTCCTAACTACATTGAAAGGTAGTATTTTAAACACCATATGGTTGTATTTTTGATAGCATGCATGTTCATATATGGATCCGGGTTTTGGTTTTACATACAAAATGAGTTTTGTATCAACACAAGTAACATGTTTAAATAATTATTCCGCTGTGTGTTTTGTTTTATATGGTTAAAATAACTTTGATAAACATGTTCAAAAACCCAATATAGTGATCAACTGTTTCAAAAGATCGTTAATTTCATCAACAGCGGTTTCAACATTGGTAACCCTCTTCGTCAATTCTTGGTATTTTAGCTCATCACCTAACTTAACAGGATCATCTCAATTCCTACCAGATATGGTAGTTTTATCTAAGATATCATGAGCAAGTGGTTTGCCACTGGCTTCAATCTTAGATGCCCCTTTGTCTTGGTTCTGGGGACTTCCCACTGGAGCAGAGGAGACCGTAGTAGCCTCAGCAGTGGTTGCCTTCAACAAGGTCAACCACTATCCAATTGAGAACTTGAGAGTTCAACATGTAGTGGCTGCCATTGTTGAACTATCACCAAGGGTTACATGTAACCCACGGGATGTAGCCTCTTCATTTGCTGATGGGCTAGCAATTAGAAATAAGTCAGACCCAGCTTCAGGTTGAAGTATATTCTCATGGATGAGTTGTTGAGAAGTGCTGGATAATGTCTGCTCAATATCTATTGCATTCAGCAAGGGTAGCATGGTAGGTGGTAGTGATGTCATTGGTGACTATGTAGAAAGTTACATTGCCCTGGGAGAGGGGCCGTGGAAGATAGAACCAAGTGATCCTAGAGCTTCATTATTTGGTGTCCATGTGCCTACAACCTGATCCTTTTGTGAGGATGCAGGAGGAGTTTGAAAGCTGGTTTGAGATATTTCTACCATCTGTTGTGAAGAAGTAGCA
The DNA here is from genome assembly GCA_947069175.1 of Scalesia atractyloides. Taxonomy (NCBI): domain Eukaryota; kingdom Viridiplantae; phylum Streptophyta; class Magnoliopsida; order Asterales; family Asteraceae; genus Scalesia; species Scalesia atractyloides. Next base: position 43,224,939 of record CAMTDV010000015.1, read on the forward strand.
GCAGTGGTTGGTGACTTTGGTGGTGTCACTGGGTTAACCTCTGGGATCTCATCTTCTAGAGTACCCCTTTTGGGTTTGGTGGGTTTTTGGGATGCTCTGGATGGTTTCTTTTTGGAGATTTTAGGTGTGGGTTTCAGAGCAGCGGTTGTGATGCCCTGATCACCTAGAGCAGTAGGCTCAGCAACCGGAGGTTGAGCATGAACATTTTGTTCTTGTAAAATAGGCTCAGCCTCCTCTGCTTCTGTTTTGGAAACTTTGTCTTGATTTTTTATTAGTGTAAACGTTTCATGGTTTAGGCTGCCAGCGTTTGTAACTGCGCCTTGTTTACTTGCGTTTGATTTGATCTAATCTTGCAAGTAACTCATGAATCTTGGATGTATCAAGAAAGCTTTTCTTTTTGAAATGTTTTTAAAATTAAGTACAAGATCATTGAACAGCACCTGGGAGAAGTTAAAATCAGAATCAGTTAAAATTGCAAATCCCAGATACTGCATGTTCAATGGAATCTTGTTGAAAGCAGTTGTTTTGGCAGAGACACATGTAAGTAATGTGTGGAAAAAGAATTTCATCTCTACAAGAAAGTTGGGTTTGAATATTGTCATACCTTTCAACTGCCCGGTGTAACCTCTTTCAACGAATTCATGCTGCATCTCCCTCAAAGGAAATGATACCGGATGTTGCATATCATTTAACATGAAGACTTGAGAGATAGATTGTGGGCTTATTTGCAGTTGTGTGCCACCAACTTTGGAAGTGATGGAATAGGGCACACCATCAGCGGATAGCCTCTGCCCAAAATTCTCTTAAAGAATCGATGTAAACTGGGGCTTTTACTTCCAACATGTGTTTAAATTTTGATTCTTTTAGAATCCTGATCATTGGATGATAGCGAGTGTTTGCATCGGTTTCTTCAAGAATTGCGGTGTAATTGTGGGGTGTTTTGATGATTAGGATAAATGGGGGTGGTTCTTGTGTCGATTTCTTCTTCGATTTGGTTTTAGGAGCCATGATTTTGGAAGATTTTTGATAGAAGGGCTTTGAAAAATTTGCAATCGCACAAGAAAAGTGAAACCTCTGTTTGGGGATAGAACAAGGTTTTATAGGGTTTTTCAAAAAGTGCACTTGACGTGGCGTCTGATGCAACATCTATCGAATAACATATGTCCACGTGTAACCTCTATTTGACAATGGAAAACAGTTGTTTGGCCAACCACTGTTAGGGCAAAACAACCAGTGGTTGTGGCTAATTTAAACACTATCAGAGGTTTGCATCAGTGGATAAATTTTTCTAAGCAACAGTGTTTTTGTGCTATCAGAGCTGTGAACAGACTTTAAGGATTTTATTGAAAAATTCAATTTTAACTATTTTTAAGGATGAATTTCTGATTTTCTAAAAACATTTTATTGCTATTTACACAAGGATCAAACAAGAAAATCTGTTTTTAATCCATGTTTAGCATTCCAAGCCTAGAAATCAAATTGTCAAATGTGGAAGCATCAAGTGCCTTTATCAACACATCTGCTAGTTGATCCTTGGTATGGACATGTTGTAAAGTAAGCAGACCTTTTTCATAGCAATCCCTCACAAAGTGATGTCTAATGTCAATGTGCTTGGTGGTGGAATGTGAAACTGGATTTTTGATGATGTTTTCTGCTGCTTGACTATCAATTTTGAGAGGAGTCCTCAAGGCAGTCACACCAAAATCCAAAGTTGATTTTGAAGCCACAAAATTTGAGCAGTGCAACTTGCAGCAGCTATATATTCTGCTTCAGCAGTGGATGTGGATACTACAACTTGCTTTTTGCTTTGCCAAGACACTAGGCAATCTCCTAGGAATTGGGCTCCCCAGATGTGGACTTCCTTGTCTTTTTACATCCAGCAAAGTCACTATCAGAATATTCTGCAAGCTCAATGTTACCATTAGCTGGATACCAGATACCAAGTGTGGGAACACCTTTTATGTATCTGAATATCCTTTTTACTGCAATAAGATCTGATTTTCTTGGCATTGACTGTGATCTGGCACAGACACATGTGGCAAACATAATGTCTGGCCTTGATGCAGTTAGGTACAATAAAGACCCAATCATGCTTCTATACAATGTTTGATCAACAAGGTCATCTCTGCCATCTACAGTGACTAGCTTGGATGTTGCCATGGGTGTTCTGCAAGGTTTACAATCATTCATATCAAATTTCTTAAGTAGTTCTTTCACATACTTATTCTGATGAATGAAAGTGCCTTTTTGCATCTGTTTTACTTGTAAACCAAGGAAACATTGCAACTCACCATTGCACTCATCTCAAACTCTCTTGCCATGAGTTTTCTGAACTCTTCACACATGGTAGGACATGTGGATCCAAAAATGATGTCATCCACATAAATCTGGACAAGCATCAAATCTTTTCCTTTCCATTTTAAAAATAGGGTTTTGTCAATCCTACCTCTTGTAAAACCAATGGATAAAAGAAAAGTGGATAGAGTTTCATACCAGGCTCTTGGTGCTTGTTTTAGACCATACAGTGCTTTGTTTGACCTGTAAACATGATCAGGATGAAAGTGATCTTCAAAACCAGGAGGTTGACAAACATATACTTCTTCCTTGATCTTTCCATACAGGAATGCACTTTTGATGTCCATTTGATACACCTTGATGTTGTGGTTAGCAGAAAAAGCTAAGAACAGGCGAATGGCTTCTAATCTTGCTACTAGAGCAAAAGTTTCATCTAACCCTTCTTCCTATCTGTAGCCTTGAACCACGAGCCTTGCTTTGTTCATGACAACAATACCCCTTTCATCAGTTTTGTTCTTGAAGACCCACTTTGTGCTGATGGGACTCACATCTTTTGGCAGTGGTACAAGTTCCCACACTTGTTGTCTTTTGAACTGTAGGAGCTCTTCTTGCATGGCTTATACCCAGCTGTTGTCTTTCAGTGCCTCTTGGTACTTGACAGGTTGTGTGAGTGATAGAAAACCAGCAAAAAGACAAATGTTTTGGGCTTGGCTTCTTGTGAGCACACCCTCATTGATGTTGCCAATAACTTGATCCAATGGATGGCTTTTGAGAAGATCAAATCACCTTGATAAGGAACAATGTCATTTTGAGGTGAAGCTTGAAAATGTGTATCATCTGAGCTAACCTCTGCTGGTGAATTTGATGGTCCAGCCTCTGATTGGAATGGTGGTGGAGGAATTGGTGGTATGGATGTGAAAGTGGGTTGATTTTCGTTCATTTGTAGTGGACTTTTATCAACAAATGTTTGGTTTTGAGAGCTGGCAGAGGTTTGAGTATTAAACACTGTTGACATGACAGAGCTTTCACCATTGCTACTAACATCTACTCCTCTGCCTGTAGGATTTGTTGGTGCATAATGGCTATGTCTTAGTCTTATATCGAGTCTGTATAGAATAGAGCTGAATAGGCTAGCTAAAAGTAGTATTTATGTATTAAAGAGGCAAGTTCGCTCATCATTGTCATGTGTAGACAAGTTCGGCCGAACTTGTTAAGGCAAGTTCGGGCGAACTTACACCTCCTTGTAGCGAACTTGTAACTCTATAAATAGCTAGCTTGCCTCTCTCATTTGTAACTTTGGTATTTTGGAGGCGAAGCTCTGTCAGTTTGTACTCTTGACATTTGATCAATAAAACTGATGATTAACTGATTAATTTTTGTCTATTGGTAAACACGACGTAATATTTCCGCTATTATGGACGTTAGATATCAAATTTTGGTTCCTTAGCATCGAGGATTGGTCCTACAAGTGGTATCAGAGCTAGAACAGCCTGATTTGATAGTATCAAGACAAGAACACTTCTATTTCATCTCCATTCTTCTATTTTACTTAACTTTTTGTTTATCAAAAATGAAGAATTCACGGTCAAAATCTTTTCAATTTTGAATATATCATGTAAAATACAATAAAGATAAACCCTTGAAAGATTGGAGACCAAAATCAATCGAATTGATTTCAAAATTTTGAAAAACCATGTTTTCCAAAACATTGTTCATCGAACTTGTTAGCCAAGTTCGGCCGAACTTGTGCTAAAAACTCACTTTTTCAGTGATGTTTTACCAAGTTCGCTTGAACTTGAGGTGTTTTCAAGAAATTTTTTGCCAAGTTCGCTCGAACTTGAGTGAATTTTGAGGAATTTTGGTTAAGTTCGCTCGAAGTTGCTAGAATTTTATTGAATTTTTGTCAAGTTCGACCGAACTTGATAAATTTCAAAGATTTTTAGTTAAGTTCACCCGAACTTGCTAGTTTCTCAACAAAGTCATTTGCTAAGTTCGCTCGAACTTACAAAATCTTTAAAAAATCATCAACAAGTTCGACCAAGGTTGTTAAAAGGAAAATTTTTCAAAACAAAAATCACAAGTTCGACCGAACTTGTGATCAAAACTGAGAATTCTTCAATTCTACTACAAGTTCGACCGAACTTGTAGTTGAACTAATATGTTCAAAAGTTTTTGAGTATTTTCAGTGTACACGTCTCGTTATTCACAATGGATGATATTCAAAGAGCTTTCATGTCCGGAGCTAGTTCGTCAAATGCCAACGTGATCCATCAAGTCAATCTTGATAACGGAATGGGCACGACTGTTAAACCGCCCAAGCTAATGAGCATGGACGAATATGAAGCATGGAAAGAGAAATTTACATATTGGGTTCAAGCCATGCACTTTGCAGGCTGGGTGTCGATTAAAAGAGGTTACACTGTTCCGGTGGATGAACATCAGCAAGTTCTTGAAAAGTACAATTACACGACTATATAGAATATATTGCTGAGAAGAAGATGATCAGTCTTATCCAACAATCCGTCAAAGAAGATATTCTCGTTTTGCTACCGGAATACACAACTGCAAGAGATCTCTGGCTCTCACTTCAAAAGAAGTATCAAGGAAGCGCAGAGATGATCAAGAGCAAGAAGGCGCTCATTATGAAAGAGTTCGATATCTTCAACATGCTGAAGGGTGAAACCATGAAGCAGATGATTGAACGCTTCTATCACCTTAAAGTCCAAATGCGAAGACACGGTCTCGAGAAGACGGAACAAGAGTACATCGACAAGCTTGCAGATGCTCTACCAGATGGAGAGTGGACTACTTATCTTCTGGTTCTGAAGGAAAGTGATAAATGGGAATTCTTCAAGCTGTCAACATTTATCGATAAACTCGAAGGTCATGAAATGGAACTCTTGAAGATTGCAAAGTCAAAGAACGCTAATGTTGTTCAAGACGTTGGTTTGTACTACAAGAGTGGAATGCAAGATAACATTTTAAGTCCAAAGATTTAGACAACATTTAATGCGAGTTTGAATTCTTCGAACAATTCGCAGCAGAATCAGAATAAGTCATATCCTCAATATGATCAAAGTCCACAGTCTTCATTCTCAAGTACTGGTTCAAATTCATCTTATCAAAGTCAAACAAATCAGAATCAACAAACAAATTCTGATTCAAATGTATACAAGTGCAACATCGCAGTGAATTTGAACAATGTTGTTTCGGAACAAGTCTCTAAACAACATATGTCTCTTCTTGCCACTGTTCTGGAGTCATACGAAAGTCTTGTAGCCGGTAAAATTGGAAATCCCGCAATGACGGCAGAAGATTATGACCAAGTGGATGAAGAAGAACTCGAGTTGATGGATATCAAGTGGTGTTTAGCATCTATTCGAAGCGTCACAAAGTTCGTTGCTCTCACTGGCCGAGATATCGAAAACTCAAGCAACAAACTAGGTTTTGACAAGACGAAAGTGACATGCTTCAGATGTCGCCAAAAGGGACATTTTAAGAGAGAGTGTAAAAATCCTGAAGCAACGGGAAATCAAAGTCCATTCGGAGGAGGCAACGAGTATTACAAGAAGTCACTATAGTACAAGCCTTTCCCAAAGAAGAATCAGTTTGAAATCCAAGAGAAACCGAATAGCAGCAACACTGAAAAGGCTATGGTTGCTTCAAACGAAGATGAAGGTTTTGACTGGAATTTCTATATTGGTAAGAAGATCGAAGTTGCATTAATAGCTGAAATTGTTGAAGATACTTCTACAGAAGAGGAGTATATCCACATGCAGAAGCAAGGAATTTTATCTCCTAATTCTTGTGAAAATTTTGCAGGTCACTTTGATGGAAGTTCTCAGGAGCAAGTTCCTGAGAAGAAATCAACTGATGAAGTGGTTATTAATGTTACTCAAGTAGTGAATGCCAAAAAGCTTAAGGATATTGCCAACAAAGCCTTGATGGAAAATCTAACTAAGGTAGGTCCAGAGGTAAATGAAGTTGTCAAAGTACAAGTTGTAGAGGTTGAGAAACCTTGTACAAGATGTACCGAACCATGTTCTGAATGTGCTGAAAAATCAAAGATCATCGCTGAAAACAATGTGCATAATGAACTTTTGAAATACGATTATCGCACAATGAAGGAAGCGTATGACAAAATGAAAAATGATTATGGTAGGCTCGATAGAAATAATATCGAACAACATGATACCATAAGGATGTTAAAAGGAACAGTAATGGATAAGCAAAAAGCGATTAATATCTATATTAATACCATTGCTGAAACTAAGCAACAACTCCATGACATGAAAATTGAAACAGAGCATGTTCAACAACTTTTGAGAAGTTACACTTGTAACGCATATGTCATTGATCACATCCTTCCGACAATTCCAACGGAAGAGAAACCTAAAAAGAAAATTGGTAAAGAATACATCAATGTTCCTCCAGCTCTATGCGAGAAGTATTGTCGCAAATCCGCAGATGGGATGGATAAGGCACTCAATATTGAGTAGTTATCTGAAAAGAAAACTGAGTTGCCAGAAAACATTGATGTAATCTATACTTAAACAGATGATGAATGTTGTGGTTAAAAAGGTTGTTTAAAATATTTTGAACGATTCTGATGAAGGCAGCTTTAAAAGCGCCGGCTCGAGCTCAAAGAATTCTGATTCACAGTCCGAAGATGACGATACATCATCGGAGAATGACCTATGTGATGATCCTAATAATGTAATGTACAAGATTAAGGAATCTGATAGATTATACTTTGATGACAGTTTTCTGATTCAGAATGTGAAGGAAGAATTGTTAGACAAATTCTTTAAACTCGTGGAAGTCACATCAGATGATCTGGAGATTAATGAAAAGAAATTTTATTCCAAACCTAAAAGAAATAACTACTGAAAGAATGGTGGTGATCATCTGGAAAACCGAAGAGCTGGGTTGGGATTAGAAGAATCAGATGAACCTAAAAAGAAAGTGTCACCATTTCATGAATACAAGAATAAAAACATGAATTTTGTATATGGGACGAACATGGTTCATGAGGAAAGTTTGATCGGGAAACAATCAAACGATGAATTCAAGAAATAGAAAGAACTTCAAGATAAAGCCAAAATTGCAAGTGGTGCCAAAACAAGTGGTGTAAAACCCACAAAAGGACATCCACATGATTCTCGGGCTTGTTTCAAGCGCAACGAAATTGGTCATATTGCACGTTACTGTCCGAAATCAAAACCGGCTTATCTTCGAAGGAAAGAAAGTTCAAATGTTGTGAAACCGAAGCAACAAGTGTTTGTAAAACCTGTAAAGATTTTGAAAAGAAATGAATCAAAAGCTGAAGTCAAACCTAAGTTTGAAAATTCAATTTTTGAAAAAGGCGAAACTTCAAAGGCTAATGAAAACAATTTTTACATCAATAAGGCTAACATAAAATCTCAAGCCTGGATTGCAAAGAAACGGTCAACAACATCTGAGATCACTAAGTCTGAGCTTGTTAAGAGTAGTGATAGCATGAAAGAATCAAAATCTGAAATCATAATTGAAACCACATCTGAAAATGTCAAAACTACAAGTGGTAACAATTCAAAAGTTAAAAAGACAGTAAAGTTTTCAAACATAAACATCATAGAAAGTCTAGATGATGAATATGAATTTGATTATGTAGATGAGTGTGGATTCGATTATGCTGATGAGTGTGAGTATGATTTTGACGATGGTTATCCAATTCAACCCAAGACCAAAAAGGCTTGCGTCTCGCTTTTTAAATAGATTACTGAAATGTGCAGGGGCTCTAGAGATCCGTACTTTCTAAGTGGATTTTGGATAGTGGAGCATCCAGGCATATGACGGGAATGAAAGCGTTGCTATTTGACATAAAAGCTATCAATGGTGGAGATGTTGGATTTGCGGGTAACCAGGGTGGAAGGATAGTCGCCGAGGGAAAACTCTACAATGGCGTGGTTTCATTCGATCGCGTGAATTATATTGCAGAGTTGGAAAATAATCTTCTGAGCATATCGCAGATTTGTGACAAGAAGTTCACGGTGCATTTCAACGACAAAGAGTGTATTATCTTGAAGCAGGGATTCAAAATACCAAATGAGTGGATTCTGATGCGAGCACCGCGTGAGAATGATTTATATGTTCTTGATATGGGCGTCGCTACCACTTCATCAAATCAGCACAATGTTTTGTGACAAAGGCTACTGAAAAGGATTCTATTCTTTGGCATCGTAAGATGGGGCATATTCATTTGTAAAAAATGAATTACTTGGTTCATAATGATCTTGTAGACGGTGTAAATCTTCAGAACTTTCATATGTCTGGTCACTGCTTAGAATGTAAAAAAGGAAAGCAGATCAAGAAATCTCATCTGAAGAAAATTCTAAACTCAATCAAGTTGCCATTAGAACGTCTCAACATGGATTTATTTGGTCCTATAAATGTTCGAAGCATCTCAGGAGACTTATATTGCTTGGTCGTGATAGATGACTATTCGAGATATTCGTGGGTATTCTTTCAGGAATCAAAAGACGAAACATTCGAGAACTTGGTTATTCTATTCAAGAAACTCGAGAACCTTTATCATCTGCCGGTCAGACGCATTAGAAGTGACAACGGCACAGAGTTTAAGAATAACAAAATGAAGAAATTCTGCAACGCAAAAGGGATTCTGCACGAGTTTAGTGCTCCCTATACTCCATAGCAAAACGGAGTAGCTGAACGGAAAAAAACAGAACTTTGATTGAAACTGCGAGAACCATGCTTGCAGATTCTAAACTTCCAATCAGCTTCTGGAGTGAAGCGGTTGCTGCGGCTTGCTACACGCTAAACAGAGTCCTCACTGTCAAACCAACAAAGAAAACATGTTTCGAGATGATAAACCGACGGAAGCCAAATTTGAAATTCTTAGAACCATTTGGTGCGCCTTGCATTTCGATCAAGATGGCAAATTCGGAGCTAAATCTCTTGAGGGTTTCTTTGTCGGATATGCGAGTCCGTTAAGAAGAGTATATGTTCTTCGTTGAGAAAGGTTATTGAAGCACAACATGTGGATTGTTTCAACTATACGGATCCTATTCAAAGGAGAGGTGACGCGTGGCTGTTTAACTATCAAGACCTTTGGAAGTCATTCGACTTGCCGGAAGAACCGTCTGACGAAGAAGTTGCAGCGTTATACTATCTTCACCAATCAGCGAATCAAGAACAAATCATTAGACCAATTATGGTTAATCAACCCATGTTGGATTCTTCATCTTCCAAGGTCCAAGCAATAGCAGTAGTGTTCAAGTTGAAAATACTTCTGAAACAGAAGTAACACCTGCTACACTTCTAGTGAATGCTTCTGATGAACCAGAAAACACAACAGTGCTCAGTACGCCTTAGAATCAGAATTCTGATTCAGATGAAGCACCGACATTTGATGTTAATGATGAAACTTCATCGGATGAAGAAGTTGAGCAGATTTCTAACCCGTTGAATCAATTTGCTAGTCAGAGAAATCAGAACGAAGCTTCAACAAGTACTCCTAATGTTGATGTGAACAGTGATATGATTGTTTCAAATCAGCAAAGCTCAGTTGATGTTCCAACAGAAGAAATGCCGTGATCATATTCGTACCATCCTTCAACGAATATTATAGGAGAACTACAAACTTGTGTGCGTACACGAAACCAAATCAACAAAGCACTTAGTTGTTTCTACACCCGAGTTGCACCAACTCAGAATTACTGCTACTACTCATGTTTCATTTCTCAAATAGAGCCAAAGATAGATAATGAGGCTCTGGCAGACGAGAATTGGGTGATAGCAATGCAAGAGGAACTTTTACAGTTCGAGAAGTTGGGTGTATGGAAGCTTGTAGACTTGCCACCGAAGCAGAAAGCTATTGATACAAAGTGGGTCTTCAAGTGTAAAAGAGACAATCGGGGGTTTATAGTAAGAAACAAAGCTCGGCTGGTTGTCAAGGGATTCCATCAGCAGGAAGGTATAGATTATATGGAAGTATACGCACGAGTTGCGCGATTAGAGTATATCCGCATTTTCCTAGAGTTCGCAGCTTGGAAAGGATTTAAAGTGTACCAGTTGGATGTAAAATCTGCATTTCTCTACGGTAAACTTCGTGAACAAGTGTATGTCGGCCAACCACCGGGGTTTGTCGATCCACTGAACAAGAATAAAGCATATCTTTTGGATAAAGCCTTGTATGGTTTACACCAAGTCCCGAGAGCTTGGTACGAGACGTTATCACAACATCTCGTTGGAAATGGCTTCACGAGAGGAACAGTGGACAGCACTTTGTTTACAAGAGAAGTTGGATCGCATCTGATAATAGTACAAATCTATGTGGACGACATCATTTTCGGTTCTACGGATGACAGTCTGTGCAAAGAGTTCGAAAAAATCATGAAGAAGAAATTTGAGATGTCCTCGATGGGCGAAATGAAGTTCTTCTTAGGTCTTCAAGTGGATCAGCTTCAAGACGGGATATTCATTCATTAGACTAAGTATGTTCACGACATTCTCAAAAAGTTCAAAATGGATTCTTCGAAGGCGCTTTCGACGCGCTGGCATTGAACCATGGGATTTGCGTAGACGAGACCGGAAAGAAAGTTGATGAAACACTGTATCGATCGATGATAGGTTCATTGATGTATCTAACAGCATCGCGCCCAGACATCATGTATCCTACTTTCTTATTTGTGAGATATCAGTCAAGTCCTCGAATGTCACACTTGCAGATAGTCAAGCGAATCTTCTGTTACTTGAAAGGTTGCCTAAGCACCGGCCTGTGGTACCCCAAGAACGACAATTTTGATCTCACTGGATATACTGACTCAGACTTCGGAGTGGACAAACTGAACTCGAAATCTACAACTGCAGGATGCCAGTTCTTTGGCACACGTTTGGTAACGTGGCAGTGTAAGAAACAGACCACGGTCTCTCTCTCAACCTGTGAAGCGGAATACATTTCTTCTTCCAGCTGTTGCTCTCAAATCCTCTGGACTCAGCAACAGACGAGGGATTATGGTCTGCAGTTTATTGACACACATTTATTTGTAGATAACAAAGCAGCCATCGATATAACTAAAAATCCGGTTCATCACTCACGTACAAAACACATTGAAATTCGTTACCATTTCATTCGTGATTGTTACGAAAAGAAATTGGTTCGAATAGAAAAAATCCACACCGACGAACAAAGGACTGATTTTTATACCAAAGCATTTCCATTAAAAAGATTTAAATATCTAATGCGACTTAACGGTATTAAAAATTTGCTTACAGGTGCGGAAGCTGAGGTTGAATACGGATCGGATGACGAACTCACGTATCCGCATTGGTTTGTATGGTTCGTAAATATCTTTCTTCTTTAGTATTTCTTAAAAATCTAAAATCCAAAAAAAAATAATATGTTTTTGATTTTAGGGGGAGAAATATTTGGAAAAATACAAAAACATATGAAAATTTTCAAAAATGTACAAAAACATTGAAAAAGACAAAAAGAATTCGATGTCACAAAAAGGAAATGATAGTACATCAGTGGAGTATCACAGTACGCTAAAGAAATGAAAAGTTTAAAAGTGATAAACGAGTCTTACTATGGATGTGTCGATAGACTTAACACGTTTAGTAAACTGTTTTCGAGATATAAACTAAATTTAGCAACTGCTTAATCGTGTGGATTAACACATCTTAGATATATGGGCTTAGTACTCCGAAATTTCATTTGAGAGATTGCCTGATTCTAAGATACGAGGTCTTTATAGATAGTTGATATCTGGGGTATTATACAAGTTCTTCTGATTTTGCGGAAGCAATAGCCTAGAACTTCTATAATACTTTCGCTATAAACCCCAAACTGCATGCAAACTTGAAAGGTATCGGAAGATCTAAATTCATTTGCAGTGCTAAAAAGATTCCTTAGTGGAACACACCTTAAAGACGAGCCTTCATCTCTTTGTCTCTACGGTAGTACTAACTTGAGCTCTCCAGGTCTCGCATTACCCTGATACAGATATCAATTAGCTATATTCACCTGTAAGATGAAATCTAGGGAATCTTGATACGGGAGTATATTCAAGAAGTGGGAACCATAGATAAGTCAAGTTTCACAATTCATACCTTAAACATATCTTGAAACAGTTGAGAAATGTGGTAAAGTTTAAGTGGATAAACATATCGACAATCTAGGTAAACGAGTTTAAAGCTTAAAGTCATCTAAAGGTTAACGGTACTGGTGATATGTCTCAATTAACTGATATGATCCTTTAGACACGATTTCACAAAAATATGTCTGTAAATATGTTTGTACATAGTTTACATTGTCCTGTACACAGTTTATCAGCTTTACATATTAAAACCAAAAAGATTTTCAGTATGTTTTAGCATAGACTTACAAAAAAAATTCAAAAAGGTTTTATTTCTACATTGTTTTCAGCAAACCAATGTTGGAGAACTGGTCTTCGAAGTCTGGTAAGATGCTAGAACTGGTGGGCATCTCTTTGACAACGGGCTGGGAGCTAATCTGTTAAATCTAAAAAGCCAAAATGATAAAAAGTACATTAATTTGAAACTTTGATGTTGAAAATATCAATAGTTTGTTCGTAAAGGGTCAAACTGGGGTCATTAACTTGGACTCGGGAGACAGATCGGTTAACCAAGGTCATTAGCTTGGACTTGGTCAACTGAGTGGATTTTCATAACTGGTAAAAGTTGGAAAGTTCAGGGGTTAAAATGTAAAATTGGAAAAAAGTTTAAAGTTGTGGTTTGGCAAGTTCGGCCGAACTTGCTAAACAGAATCATGTTTATCAAAACAGCAAGTTCAACCGAACTTGCTAAGTAATGGCTTTGTTGTTTAAAAGCTAAGTCCGCCCGAACTTATAATGGGCTTATTAACTTGGGCTCAGCAAGTTCGCCCGAACTTGCCAGGGTATAAGTACCTACGCAAGTTCGGCCGAACTCATTTGTGCAAGATCTAAACATTCAGCGAACTTAAACCTTTGAGAGAGAAGTTGTGAAATTGACAAGTTTAAGTCGTTATACTGCCCGATTTTCAATTGATTTTGGTGATTTGCACACCACGATCAATGGCTGAGGTGAGATTTTAAGCATTGAACCGTGAATTGAACCTTAATCGAACAAAACAAGATCTGAAATCTTAAAAGTATTAGATCTAGGGGTTAACAGAAAATTTGATTATAAAATCATGATAACAAACATAATTCGACCATAAAAAAGTGTGTTTGATTGGTTTAAAATGGTCATGAAACTGTTGAACAGGTTTGGTGTTGAAGATGATGACAAGTTCGGCCGAACTTGATAACAAGTTCGGCCGAACTTGATAACAAGTTCGGATGAACTTGTTATCAAATCTGAATAAATGGCATGTTTGACCGAACTTCTTAAATCAGATTTTGATAAAGTTAATGGAAGTTGGCCCGAACTTGTGATATTGAAATCTGAGTATTGTTTTAAAGTATAAGTTCGCCCGAACTTATATGTGTATAAGGAACATGTTGTTAAAGCATGTTCGGGCGAACTTGAAGAAAACAGAATGTTTAACACATATCAAGTTCGCCCAAACTTGATGAAAGTGTTAGAAAATTTTGTGAATTTTTCTCGATAAACGTGCTAATTGTTTTGTGTTGTTTTCAGGCTTAAGAACCAGCGCTTGTAATCTCTATTGAGTTTTCTAAGATTCACAACACGTGTATTACGCTCGACAAGACGATCTGTCCATCTTTAAAGGAATACGACAGTATCTTAAAGTTTTTAGAGGAAAGCCCTATTCACAGAGCTATCACGGAATGGACAGTGTCATACATATCTCATACTTTCTATTTCTGGACGAATGCGGAGCTTAGTGATGATCAGAAAATGATTATTTCATCAGTGCAAGTCGGCAATGAAGTCAAATCTTCACTGTAACAGAAGATGATATACGCAGAGTCTTGCAATTCAACGACAACAAAGACGATCCAATTTATCTAGATGAGAAGATGGTCAGAGGCTGTTTCTTTAGAATGGGATATAAGGGGAGCGTGAACAAGCCGACGTTGAAGAAAGGGGAAGTTCCTAACCCCTACAAGCTTCTCATGCATGCTATTATTCACACATTTAGTCATCGCAAGGTGGGATTAGACGATGTTCAAGATTATTTGGCATGTATGGCAACGACATTGATTCTGAAAAAAGCCGTTCAACTTTTCGAAGCTTGTATTTACACACATGGAGGATTCGAGGCTTTGTCTGTATCCAAGGTTCGTGCAAATGCTGATAGATGAGAAATTCACTAACATAGCACGGGATCTGAATGATGTACTTTATCTAGTCATCTTGATGAGACAACTGTGAAGAAGCTAAACAAGTTTAAGAAGCAAGCATCAGCTCCTGTTGCAAAGCCAGTTTTCGGGGCTATTAAAGATCCAAATTATGTTGCGCCGTCTGACAATAAGTGGAGGAAAGACGGAAGTGATGATGAGAAGGAGCTTAATGCTGAAAAGGAATGGTTTAAAGACTTCAAGCCGAAAGCTAGAAGTGAATGGTTCTTAAAGGCAGAAGCTGATAAGCCTAAGAAGAAACGAGCTGGAAAGAAAATTGAAACTATGCTCGTTGACGAAGATGAACCTGAGAATGTTCAAGGCAAAGCAGGTTCTAGTGCAGCTGTAGTTGTTGAAATCAAGAGACTGAGAAAACAAACACAAGATGATGTTATATCTGCTACTTCTGAACACGATGATGAATCTGACGAAGAACCTATGAAAGAACCTGAAAAGACAGCAACAGAAAAAGAAAAAGAAATGGTTGCTGATTTCGATCCAAATCAAGAAAAAGAGTCTGATGAGGAAAGACCAAAGAAGAAAACTAAACGTGTAAAGTCTGCAACTATTTCTTCAACAAAGACTACAAGGTCTCCTCAAACAAAGGGCAAGAAGAAGAAAACCCAAAAGGCAGTCAGCAAAAGATACAAAGGAACGGTGAGAAGTGCAGAAGTTACACAAGAACCTTCTGGTGCACAGGAGAAAGAAGTCACACAAGAACCTTTTACACAAGAACCTCCTGTTGTTGATACAATTGAAGCTGAAGGTCCAGGAGTCACACAAGAACCTCCTGTGATAGTTTCATCGGAAGCTGAAAGGACAGAGCTACACAAGAACCTCCTGTGTCTAGTTTTGTGGAAGTACCTGTTATTCAATCACCTGTTGCTCCAACGACTTCAAATCTTGAAAGTTCTACTCCAAGGAAGTCTACACCAAAGGCTACTACTCCAAAGTCAACACCAAAATCTTCAGGGCCTAATATATTTGGTGATATGCATAGTGATCCGATTAGTCTGCAAGATCTAAACGATTTCTTTCCAGAGACTAATGTTGAACTTTTAGAGAAGTGTATGAAAATCTTGGAGGAGAAAATAGCTAAGAATGAGGAGGAGAAAGCTGAGTTGATTAATAAAATGAATCAAAGCGCAGTTGAAAAGGAAATATTGGATGACAAAGTGAAAGTTTTGGAAAATGAGCGAGAATATTTTAAAGCTTTGATCGAGATTCTGCAAGATGCGAATGAGAAGCTGCAGACAGAAATTACAGAGTTAAAGTCAATCCAAGCTCTAAACAATCGAAGATTCATCAGATTGCAAAAAGTTTTATCTAACTCGCTGGAATAGATTTCATCAAAGAATATGATCGTCTGGATCAACAAGAAGCCAAAGAAAGGTTTGAGAAAGAACTAGCAGTGAGTGGTAAAGGAAAGAATGTTGAGGGTGAAGCCCCTAAATCTTCTGAAGCTGCTGAGAAATCTATTGAAGATGTTTCTAAAGCTTCTAAGTCCGATATTCCAAAGGTTGATGAATCTGTCAAGCCTTCTGATCCTATAGTTACTTCTGAAAAGGACGATGAAGAAGCTGAAAAGGAGGATAAAGATGATGAAGAGAAAGATGATTCGGAATATGAAGATTGGAATGTTGCAGATGATGACGATGATGATGATCAGGGTGGTGTTGGAATGAAAATTACTGAAGCAAAAGTTACTGATGATTTTTATTTCTCTGATCTTATGAATGATGAATCGAACAAGATGGATGATAAATTGAGGGGGAGTCAGGGCAGAAAGGGCCAACCGATGAGATTGATCTGTTGAATGTTGAAAGATTTGCTAAGCCAGTTGCTGCAGTTCCCATGAAGCCTTTATTGTTAATGCTTGAACATAACGTGGAGGAAGGCGAGTTTATAGACAACTATACAAAGGAAGATCTGGCAAAGTTAGTTGAAGTTGATGCTGCAGATCTAGAGTTTGATTTCAAAGAAGATGTGTTGAATGTTAACACTTTCGAGCCGAATGATTATCAGTATGTTAGAAGATTTGAGGCTGACGAGTATAATAGAGTGATTGTGGAAGATTGGTCTTCTGATGATGAAACAAACCAAACTGCGAAGTACGTCGGTCTTAATTCTGAAAGTTTTCCTACTTTCGAGGAGATGTACAAGCAACTAGATGAAGACATGCTGAAAGATAAGATTGAAGAATCTTGCGTGAAAAAGTACCAAAGCCAATGACTAAAGAAGAAATTGCTCAAGCGAAGAAGTCCTGGTTTAAAGAGATGCCTCGCGAACGTAAGTTTTGACGTCCTCTAGCATTCTTTACCAGAGATAAAGACGTTTCATTGGGAGATATCTTGAGTTGGGGTTGGTTCAAGGAGCTGAACGTTTATGCAACCAAGAGGGAATTTGGAGTGCAATACTTCAAATACCTTGCTGATTTCAAGACATTACCGTATTGGGATGTGGAAGAGCTGGTTCAGACTGTGAATGTTACATACCACATGAAAGTGATTGATCAATTGTTGTGGAAATTGATCAAGTTTGAAGCGATTAAAGGATTCAGATATTGGAAGCCATTTATTCCTGTTCTTAGAATCAAAACAAACAAAAAGACGGGTGAAAAAGACATCAAGTTGATAATGAAACGACCGAGGGCAATGAGAAACATGCCACTTATGCTGATTGAGCAAGACTTCTATCCATTGTTCAAGTGGTGGCAGATAGATCCATCGACTTGTGAAGTAGTTATTATTTTGAAGTTTGAAGAACACTTGGATATTTCAAAGGAAAGAGTTGAAGTATTGGTATATCAGGGTATGAGGGGGTTATGGAGGACAATCAGGATTCTTGATCCTATATGGTTGGTTAACTGCTCCAGAGAAGACATCAAAACCTTGTTCTACAACAAGATTGTTTTTGAAGAACGTGAGAAGGTACAAGCGATGCAGTTTCAGAAAGTTGTTAATGTTTGCTATGCACACAAAGTTAATTCAGGGAAGATGTGGCAAACAAAGTGGAGAGATCTAGAAAGAGTAGAGTTTCTGATAGAGGAAAAACGTCTTGAAGCTATTCATGAGAGAACTAGGAAGGCAAGTATTAAAAGGTTTCAGCACATGAACAAAGTGCCTCCTACAGACCAGACGTCGGATCCTAAGCAAGAGTGACAAAAGAAGCCGTTTAAGAACTTCTTCGGTCGTGTGTGTGTAACGTTTATATGAAGACAAAGTTTTGGAGACTGATACAAGACGAAGACTATATCCAAGGGGGAGTCTGTTGGTGCATAATGTCTATGTCTTAGTCTTATATCGAGTCTGTATAGAATACAGCTGAATAGGCTAGCTGAAGTAGTATTTATGTATTAAAGAGGCAAGTTCGCTCATCATTGTCATGTGTAGACAAGTTCGGGCGAACTTACACCTCCTTGTAGCGAACTTGTAACTCTATAAATAGCTAGCTTGCCTCTCTCATTTGTAACTTTGGCATTTTGGAGGCGAAGCTCTGTCAGTTTGTACTCTTGACGTTTGATCAATAAAACTGATGATTAACTGATTAATCCTTATCTATTGGTAAACACGACGTAATATTTCCGCTATTATGGACGTTAGATATCAAATTTAGGTTCCTTAGCATCGAGGATCGGTCCTATAGGATTGATTTTGAAACTTGTTAGAATGCAATCATATCCTTGCTCTTCAAATGATGATTGTGGGGTACCTGTAGAGTTAGTCTTGACAGACACATCTTCAAATGTAAATTTAGATAGATCAAACAATTCAGCAGGTCTATTTGCTGGGATTTTCAAAGATGAGAGTTCATTGAACTTCACATTTAGAGTTTCCTCAACACATTTGGTCCTTGAGTTAAAAACTCTGTAGGCTTTGGCAGTGGTTGAGTATCGCAGAAATAACCACAATCAACTTTGGCTGCAAACTTGGATATTGAATCCTTGATGTTTAAAATGAAGCATGGGCAGCCAAAGACTTTGAAATAAGAGATCAGGGGTTTAATTTTGTAAAGCAATTCATAGGCAGTATTTTGATGCCTAGGGTTTATCAAAACTCTGTTCTGGACATAGCAAGCAGTGTTTACAGCCTCTGCTCAAAAAGACAAGGGTAAACCTGAGTCTGCAAGCGTAGTCCTTGCTGATTCAATTAAAGTTTGGTTTTTCCTTTCAACAACCCCATTTTGTTCTGGAGTTCTAGGGATGCTGTATTGTCTAACAATCCCTTTTGACTCACAGAAGGCATCCAACTCCTTGTTCCTAAACTCTGTCCCAATTATCATTCCGAAAGATTTTTACAGGAAGATCAAATTGCTTTTCAACTTGTTTAACAAAGTTTTGCAAATGTTTGTTGTTTCATCCTTAGAGTGTAAAAAGAAAGTCCATGTGAACCTAGAAAAATCATCAACTACCACCAGACAATATCTTTTGTGTTTTAAGCTCATGATTTTTACAGGTCCAAACAAGCCCATATGAAGCAATTGTAAGCACTGACTTGTTTTGGACTCCTAAATTGACTTGTAAGGGCTTTTATGTTGTTTACCTTTTAAACAGGAAACACAATGCTCTTCACAAGTAAATTGTTTTTGGGGCAAACCTGTAACCAAACTTTGTTTTGAGAGAGTGGAGATGGTTTTTAGATTTGTGCCCCCTAGCCTTTTATGCCATAGCTCTGTCTCTTTGCTTGAGGCAACTGAAAACAGGCATGCATTTGACATAGGATTATCTTTTACCATATCAACCACATACACATTTCCTACTCTATAAGCAGTCAATTGTGCTTTGCTCTCTGCAATGATTTGATCAATCTTTTTGACAACCTCTGGCCCTACGATCTGGCAAGTTTTCTTTGTGAAAAAGGACCATAACCTTTGTCACTCATCTGTGAAACACTTAAGAGATTGAATTTTAGATTGTCAATAATATTCACATTTTCAAACTTGAGTTTTCCTGCTGAGACACATCCTGACCCTAACACCTTCCTTTTGAATTATTTCCAAAGGATATCACCCCCTCCATGAGCTTTAAAATCTCTTAGCAGGGCTTTACATCCCGCCATGTGCCTGGAGCCTCCACTATCTACATACCAAAGACTGTCAAGGCAAGTAGAAGCTCCCTGCACATGTTTTGAAATAATTAGTTCAGGTGGGTCTCCAAAGCCAAAAGGCTTTAGATGTGGTATCAGGTGATCCAGACTCAAGTCCAGACTGACGAGCAGTGGTTAGATCAGACTTTTGTAACCACTACTGTGAGCTACCTCCTATAAATTGTTGGTAACCATGAGGATGCCTATTTACCCTTGGCTTGGAAGACTTTTGGTAAGTCTCATAAGTCATAGGCACCTTTTGATAATTAGGCTAGCTTTTAACTCTTGGAAACTGGTTTGATGGAGGTGCATCTGTTACTTGAATTTCTCTGTGAACAGTGGTTTGATTTAAAGCTTTGGTGACAAATGTTTCACATGATTTAAATTTCTGTTTGGCAAGATTTGAATTTTTTCTTTCTAGTGCTTTTTCTCTAATCGCTTTTACCTTTTGATGATAGGTTTTGAGATAGACACACTCTTGAGTTGGATTATTTGTTTTGTTGCAAATGGTGCATCTAGGAGATTTAGGTATAACACAAGTTTTGTTTATATCATTAGCTTTCAAAAGAAAACAGTCTGCTGTATCATGATTCCTCTTTTCACAAAATTTACAAAACAAGTGTTTAACCTTTTCTTTTCTTTTCCTATCAGACGTTTTGAGAGCAGATGATGTAACCTCTGTTGGCAAGTCTTTGATAGGGATCACCAGTGCTTTTGGTGCTTTTATACCATCAAGAGTTGAAATGTCCATTGGCTCGAAGTTTTCTAAAATATCACATTCATCTGACCAGGTTGGTTTAAACTGATATTTTTCAATTTCTTTTTCTTTTGGTGAAACCTCTGGTTTTTCAAGAACAATTTTGTTTCCTTCTTTATCAGTGATTTTAATTTCTTCACCAGCAAAATTTGTGGGAACTATTTCAACAAGCTCAGAGTCAATTTTTGCAGCATTTTCACAAGTATGGTCATATTCCCTAAAGCCTATACCAAACTTTATGTTGCTCTTGACTTGAGCAACAAGCATAAGCTCATAACCTTTGCAAGACTCTACCCACTTCACAAGTGATATGGATAGATTCTAACTCTTGTTTGCAAACTTGATATTTTTCTACCATGGTTTGGAACTGGTCTTTGATTATGCTTGATTCATGCCTTAGGCTACTCATTTCAGAACCTTTTTCACTTTATTTTGTTTTTCAACTCTTTAACAAGTTTTTCAAATTTAAGTTCATCTTCCAAAATTTTGTTTCTCAGGTTTTCATTCACCTGTTTTATGTTTGCAAAAGCAATAATGCATTTTTCAGAACATAGATCTTTTAGGATCTGAGGTGATACCTTCGAAGCAGCCATAAGAGCACAATCACATTCTTCTTCACACACATCTGTGTTCCATGGGTCAGATAGATTGTGTTTTTCAACATCAACAACATTCATTTCAACCATAGGTGTAACTTCTGATGTAACCACTGCTTCACAACATTCAACCACATCAGATTTTGACTCCTGTTCCATAGACTCATCACCTTCAACTATGGTCTCAAGAGCCATAAAACATAAGTTTTCATTTTCAAAATCATTTTTGGCTATGAGAGCAAAGTTTTCATTAGTTAAATCCTCAGACAAACTACTCCAGTCAACAAAACCTTGGGTAAAGAAGCTTTGTTGTGTAACCTCTGCTGGTGTAGCAGTGGTTTGAGTAGTTTGAGTGACATGTGGAGCTTGTTGCACATGCACTTGAGGTGGTGCCTGAACATATTGAATCTGTGAAGCAGACGTTTGGACATAATGAATAGGGACAGACGTTATAGGACTTGCAAAATGAGCAGTGTTTTGCATTTGTTGTGCAGGGGCAAACTGGGAATATTGGACAGTGCTTTGAGAACTAGGGCCAGGATGGGTAGCAATTGGTCCTGCAGATTGAGTTCTGCATTCCCTGGCAAAATGTCCCATCCTATTGCACTTAAAGCATTTTATCTTTGATTTATTTAACAAAACTTTTAACCCCCCATGCAATCCTGGAAACCTCCTACCAGTTCTTTTGTAGAACTTACTAGCCTTGACACTCAAAAGTGCCAACTGGTGTAGGATTTCCATCTCTTCCAAATACGTGGGTTCAAAGTGTTGAAAGTCATTCATCTCAAAACTCAGATTGTCAGAGGTTTGGCTTTCACAATTTGCAGCAAAAGCAAAATTGGGTGTACAGGGATCAGAGTTGAAATTGTTTCCAGAAGTTATGTTAATGTAATGATCAAAACTCTGATCCTTTCCACTGCCAGACCCCTCCTCATGACTATAGAGAGCAGTGTTTCCCAGAGTATAGTCATCGGTCAATTTCCCAGACTCTTGTAACTTCTTTTTCTGGTTCAACTCTCCCTCATATGTGAGAAGTCAACCATGAAGTTGAGTCAAGGTCATTTCCTTGTAACCAACAGCTGTTCGAGTGGCATAAGCTAGAGTCTCCCATTTCTCAGGTAAAGATCTCAAGAAACGACTATTGACAGTCGGATTTGGAAATTCTTAATTTACCAATTTGAGCTCATTGATGAGACAGCTATATCGTTCGAATTGTTGGGTTAATGACTCACCCTTAGTGGCAAAATGTTTCATACTATTGGTTTAAAACTTCTCTATTATTCTCGATCACCTCTTCAGTACCACCGAATTGCTCTTTAAGAGCATCCCGCAACTCTTTAGCACTATTACAATGAAGTAATCCCGCATAAACCTCATTGGGCAAAGCTGAAGCAACGATGCTAAAAGCGTTAGCATCCAATTCGATTTTGAGGAAATCCTGTTCAGAGTAATTTTCGAGTTTTTTAGGGACTTGAGTGTGGAGATCCTCTGTACTTGGAACCATGGGAACATGGGGTCCAAACACAACGGATCTCCAGCATCCGTGTTCTGTTGAGCGAGAATGTGACCCATCCTACGTAGCCAAATATAATATTCATTTCGTTTCAACATAGGTGGTTTGAACATGGATCCAATATTGGAATCCGGTGTGTTTTGTGCCATCTCTCTTGTTTACAACAGATTTGTGTTTTAAAAACTTTTTAGTAATAAAACTCTGTATTCAAGCAAAACTTATCAAATGAAATTAGCAACAAAGAGATGATAGGTTCAAATCAATTTGATGTTTAAATCAAAATCTATTAACCAAGCTCTGATACAAATTGTTAGGATCTAAGTTTGAATTGTTTGTTGTTTTTGTTTCAAATAATGAAAATGATTGAAAAACAGAGAATAAGTGCAGCGGATTAATGGAAAACTTTTACAACAATCAATCGGTCATTTGTTTTTATCACAATCATGCTTTCAAGTAATTAAACTATTCCATGTAATTCACAAACTCCTCCTTAGCCCAATAACGATCGTTTGAGTAAGGAATGAAGAAGATATGCGAAATTGATCTTTTTAAGAAGACAAGTAAAAACTGTTACATTGAGCACCTATTTATACTAACTATCTAACCACTGATCGTCTAATAGTGATGTCATGGTTGATAGTGACAGCTAACAAACGTAACTAACTACAAACACTGCTAGACTAAAACTATTAGTGCATAGCACTGTTACATTAATTAAACTAATACTAGACTAAACACTGCTGGCTATCCTCTGTCCTTGTAATCTTCTATCAATGGTTGAGAATTTCTTCTATCAGAGGATAGGGAACAATGAGTTTATTGAAGGCAGTAAATGCCCATCAGTGGATAGAACATCTGATGGTTGTACCAAAGCTCGGGTGGTGTATTTTGACTTTGTATCATCTATTCCTTTCCAAAGGTTCAATCCCAACAGGTGGGTGTTATGAATTCGTGTTTCAGGAACATCAGGAACACGAGCATTTATACCCAAATTATTGAAGTTCAGATCCACAACCAAATCAATGTCTGGCATCGCCGAAGATGTGGATGCATTACCTTCCCCAGTGCCTTGATTGTTTAAGCTGTGCGAAAAACTGCTTCTTTTTTCCGGTTCTGAAACAACTTGGGCGAAGGGGGGGGGGGAAGCAACTACGAAGCTTCGTAGACTCGACAAGTCGCTCCGCTTATAGAATAGAATGCAAGCAAGCTAGCGACTCTCCTAGTAGCGAAGGACTAAAGAAGTAGCTTCTGAGACACCATGAACAAAAGCTGAGGTAGCTTCATTTGCATCATGAAATTCATCATCTTCAGATGAGATGTTGTAATCTCCAGCATCTTCAAATACCTCATTCTGACCAATATTGTTAACCGAGGAAGAACCTTGAGGATTAACAATAATCAATCGCACTAAGGACAAATCTAATGCAGTATCACTCTCGAGTAACATTTGAGCCGCTGAAGAAGCTTCATCAAAAGTTAGCAAATTAAAGGAGCTAAAAAGGCCATCATAGTCAAACATCCATGGATCACCTGGAGCTCTCACAGACTAAGTGTACCTTTGAACCTTAACTTCACCCCATTCCTCTATCTTCTTAGACGATAAATTCCAAACCCTGAAATTTGGAGTAGCATACCCAAAGAAAAAGACTTCAATCGCCTTATCACCAAACTTACCGTCTGGATCAATCATTGTACATGGAGCTCCAAAAGGTTCTAGATAGGACACATCAGGTTTCCTTCGATGTAACAGTTCAAAGCAAGTTTTCCCATGTCTCTTAACCGTAAGAACTCTGTTCAATGTGTAACAAGCAGTCACCACAGCCTCCCCCAAAACTGAACAGGAAGTTGCGACTCTACCAACATAGTTCCTGCAGTTTCAATAAGCGTCTGATTCTTTCTCTCAACAACACTGTTCTGTTGTGGAGTATAGTGAGAACTTTATTCATGTAGAATACCCTTGGAAGTACAGAACTCGTCCATAACCCGATCTTTAAACTCAGTGCCGCTGTCGCTTCTGATTCTCCTTATCTTCAAATTGTACAGGTTCTCAAGAAGAGTAAAGAGATTCTTGAGGATTTCAGGAGTTTCACTCTTGTGTGCCATCATAGCTATCCATGAAAATCTTGAATAGTCGTCAGTAACAACTAAACAATAAGCATCACCAAATGTAGCCTTGTGTTTCATAGGTCCAAAGAGGTCCATATAAAGATGGTCAAGTGGCATGTTAACAGTGTTGACTTTCTTGATAGGATGTGATTTCTTTGCTTGCTTTCATTTCTGACACGAAACACAGACGTCTTGTAGATGATAATTCTTGACTGGCACACCATTCACAAGATTATTTTTCACCAAATGGTTCATTTTCCTCAAGTGAATGTGTCCTATACGTCTATGCCAAGAGATTGATTCCTTTTCAGTTGCTTTAGAGACAAAACTGGTAACTTGTGCAGTCGTAGTAATAGCTTGGCTCATGTCAAGAATATACAAGTCATTAATTCTTGGAGCCGACAACAGAATCCCTTCTTTGGGAATCTTGAAACCAGGTTTAAGCACATAACAACCAACATCATCGAAATGAACTGTAAACTTCTTGTCACAGATTTGAGAAACACTTAGAAGATTGTGATCAATTTGTTGAACATAATTGATCTTGTCGAGACTCACAACACCATTGGAGATCATTCCCTCTCCAGTTATGTAACCGCCCTTATCTCTAGCAAAAGCAACAAAACCTTCTCTAATGCTTTTCATATCAAAAAGGATCCTTAAGTCGCCCGTCATGTGCCTAGATGCTCCACTGTCAACAATCCAATGACTACTAACAGTTCCCCCTGAAGCACCCTACACATGCAATTACACGATCAGTTTGAGATGGGGACTCAAGCCTTAGTGGTCTTGGGTCGACCCTTATCATCAAGAAGTGTGATTTCTATTTCTTGATGATTTGTAAATGGCGTACCTCCCCTTGAAACAGTACCGGTCTTAGGTTTCCTAGATTGTTGTCGTTTACCAGATTGATGATTATTATTTACAGATTTTGAAATTTCTGGTTTTGACGAGCTTGATGAACTTGGTTCTCTTTGTACAACCTCCGGTTTTAAAGCTTTTTCAATGACCTTGACATTTTTGCGTCTTTGTTTTGCTTCTTGTTCCTTAACAATACGTTTGTCTTTTTTAGGTGACATAGGTCGACGTTGGTCATTCTTTTCAGGAGGGGCATTTTCAATGAACTTTGGTTTTGGTGAGTTTGTACAATTTTTGATGATATGTCCAAACTCCCCACAGTTAAAACAAGATCTCCTCTCAACGAATTTAGGAGATGCATTTTGATGACTTGATGTTGAACTTGTAGGCCTCGAGGTACTTGGTTCATCATCACACCCGTTTGTGTGTTGAGTGTAATTTTTTTTATCATTTCGTTTGAAAATCCTGACTTGTTTTCAAAATCAGTATTAGATGTGTTTTCAAAAGTCTCAATTTTATCCGTACCATTCGAGGCTACAAACTTAACATCCTTTCCCTTTTTCTTGTTACGAGCCGCTTTTTGTTCAACCTTTGGTTTTTGAACCTTAGGTTTTTCGGCTCGCTTCTCTTGTTGCTTACTTTTGGAAGCGATTGGTTGTTGTGCTTTGAGAGGTAGTTTTTCACATTGAGTGACAATAACATTTAGACTTTTCTTTCCCAAAAACTTATTTGTTGAATTTTCAAAAACTTGGTCAATCAAAGCTGGATTGACGTTTCTAATCGGAAAGTCCTTGTTTGAATAGATTCTCTCATCTCCAACTAATTGTATAACACATTATCACTTTCAAATGTAGCAACAAGTGCTTCATATGACGTGATAGGATCAATCTCTTGTTTTGCAACAGATTGCACAACTGAGCAAGAGGATCACATAAGATATGATTCTCAATTGGAATTTCCACTCCTTTCTTTTTGTCAAGAGATTGATCTTGATCAGTCATCTGATTAATCATATGATGATTCATCATCCTATTGGAGGACTATGTTCTAAAAGTGATGATGAATTTTCAGTTGATTCAGATTTCTCTGAGAGAATGTCAGGTTTGAACCCTAATCCTGTTGCAAATTCTTCGGGATTAAGAGGTACAGATGGTTCAAAACGTGGCATTTCCTCATCATCAGGAAGTTTGGTATAATTGTTCTTCAATGGTGGAGGACACGAATTATATCCAATGCATTTGACATCTCCCATGAGTTTTTGAACTCAATGATGTGATCAAGCACATATTGGAATAACTTTACAATTTGAGCTTGATCGCATCGTGCTCACATTTGGCAATGGCTAACTCTTTCTTTGTTTCCTCAATGATATTAATGTAATTATTAATACCCTTTTTTTGTTCAAAACTGTTTTGGTTAACTCAGAAACACTTTTCTTAAGTGTGTCAAATACAGATCTGAATTCCTTTTCATTTCGAGTTAAAGCCATATTTGCCTCTTTGCACTTTGACAATTCAACTACCAAGTTTTGATTGTGACAGTTAATTGTTTCAAATTTTTGTTTTAACTCTACACAATTATTGCCTATCCTAGGAGTGTCGGATTGTACCTGGCTTGATGAAGGTGCAACATTTGCCATGAAAGCAGTGTTATAAGAAAAAGATCCATCCTCGGTGAAGAACTTCTCCATTTCCTTTGTTGCAACTTCTGCTTTCTCGATCAAAACAGATTTTTGATTCCTTAGCTTCTCAGCTTCTTTCAACAAACTATCAACCCCAGCATCGATTCCTTCCTTCACTTCAGAATCCGAACCATAACCACCCACACTTGAGCCTTCTTCATCAGAACTACCACTATATCCAGAACTATCATCATCTTTAGAAAATTCCTCTCTGCGGACATGTTTGATATGACTGATAATCTTGGCATAAAAAGTAGTTCCTCCTTGATTTCCATCACCCAATTGAACTGACCAGTCGCATCCTTCATATGCTTGAACTACTAAGCCTCTGTTTGTGTTTGAAGGTCCAGGCTGATTAGTGTTGTTAACAGCTACTATACTTCTTTCGTTGTTAACTTGGGTTGTGTTGGATGGGTTAGATTGGTTTCGAAAGGGATTGTGGTTTCCTTGCTTGGGAGGTCGAGTACACTCACGCTTGAAATGACCATTTTCACCACAGTTGAAGCATGTAACGACATCTTTAACAAAACCATATTTTTATCCCGTTTACTCTCCAAACTTGTTCTACCAGTTCTAGACATATAATCCTTAGCTCTTCGTACCGCGCTTGCAAAAGCCCACTTGATATCTATAAGATCCATCTTTGTCAATTTGTTGGTAGACTTTGTTTGTCAAATTGATGTTTCCAATTTGACCAGCGACTAATCCACAATATGCACTGACGATAGTGTTTAGAAGTTTCATATATTCTTTGGTAACTTCCACACTGGCCTTGGAAAGATGTGAAGTATAAATCTAACAGTATTGGGATTTGAAGGTTGAAAGTTGTTACCATAACAAGCTTGTTGAGATACTTATTGTTGATATTGCGGTGGTAACAACTTGTGGATGAGGCAAAAAGGCTTTAGGATCAAAATCTTCACTATAAGCTTGGTTAGATTGCTCTGGTTTAGGTGGTGGCAGAAAAGGGTTTGCGTTTGACACAAAAGGCTGTCTGAAGTTTTGGTTGCGGAGTAGCACTAACACCTGTGTTGATACCTCCGAAATACATTTAAAGATTTTGAGGAACTGGAACTCGTTTTGCCATTTGGATTTCCTCCTCATTCTTGTTTTCCAGTTTCAGAACGAATTCATATATGCTAATTGTATCTAGCACCCCCGTGTGCTTCAATAAGTCAATAAACTCCACTTAGGTGGCATAGCTTCAGCAAATCGTGTAACAATCTCCTGTTGAGATGCGGTGACCCTGTAAGAATACATCTCACTTAGCAAGTGATAGAACCGGGTTGTCATTTCACTTAAGGTTTCATTTTCCATAAACATAAATCCCTTAAACTCCTTCTTCAAAAGATCATGCCGGATCTTTCTTGTTGCCGCGTTTCCTATCCCTCTAGCTTCCAGTGTGTCCCACAAGTTCTTTGTCGTGGTACAATACACAAACTGATGATAGATATTCTTATGAAGAGCTTGTGTGAGGATAGCAAAAGCTTTCTTCTCAAGATCGTATGCTTTCTTATCAGTTTCGGTCATTTATGCTAAAGTGGTTGTATTTGATCCAGCTTCTTCAAGTGCTTCATTATATGGTGTAGTAAAACATGTCCACAATTCAGTACTTTGACCGAGAACGTACGTATGAAAACATCATTTCCGTGCGGGATAGTCGTTCATGTGATTTAATTTCAGTGGACGATTGTTACTTCTGTTTTCACTCTTGTTGGGAATGAACCCTATGAAAGGAACAGATGATACAAAGCCAAATAACACTATCTGAGCTTTGGTACACTATCAGAGGTTACAACCTCTGTTGTACAAACACTGCCTTCCCTAAAGACTGCTCTTCTATCATCTGTCTTCACAAAGTTGCAAAGGTCTGCCAGAGGTACAAGGATCAGAGGATAGAGATCAGAGCTTAGTCATTAGATAGTTTATCAATGTAACAGTGCTAAGCACTGATAGTTAGTATTAGCAGTGTTTGTAGTTAGTTACATTTAGTTTCCTGTCACTATCAACCCTGACGTTATCAAAGATGCTCAGTGGTTAGATAGTTTAGTATAAATAGGTAACTTGTGTAACAGTTTAACTTCGTTTATCAAAAGATCAACTTTCGCATTTCATCTTCTCTGTATTTTCTTACTACCAAACTTCAATTCCAAAGGTTGAGGGGGAGTTTGTGAATCACATACAAGTTTACCAACTTGAAAGGATGATGATGATGATGAAAACAAACGACCATTGCTTGTAGTAAAAGTTTTCAATCTATGTCCGCTGCAAATCTCTTTTAAAAACTTCAATCATTTTCATTTTTGAAACAAAAATTACAAGTAATTCAAACTCAGATCCTAACAATTGGTATCAGAGCTTGATTCATCAAATTCGATCTAACAATCGATTTGATTTGAACAGATCAGCTCCCTACTATTTAGTTTGGTTGTTTTTGCTTGATAAACAGAGTTTTATTACGTTCAAAGTTTTAAAACAGAAATCTGTGTAAAATCAACTGAAAATGTCTCAAAACACACAGGATGCCAACTCTGGATCCTTATTCAAACGGCCGATGCTCAAAAGAAATGAATATTTCATTTGGCAACGACGGATGGGTCATATCCTTGCCCAGCAAAACACCGGTTGCTGGAAATCTGTTGCTTATGGACCTCACGTTCCGATGGTTCCAAGCACAGAGGATCCAACTAAACAAGTGCCAAAAAATCCAGAAAACTTTTCGGAGCAGGATTTCCAGAAAATTGAATTGGATGCTAAGGCATTTAGCATAGTTTCTTCGGCCTTACCAATGAGATTTATGCTGGTCTACTCCATTGCAATAGTTTAAAGGAGTCATGGGATGCACTTAAAGAGCAATTCGGTGGGACTGAGGAAGTGATAGAAAGTAATAGAGAAGTTCTAAATCAGCAGTATGAAACGTTTTGTTACTTGAAAGCAGAGTCTCTAACACACCAGTTCGAACGTTACAGTTGTCTCATCAGTGAACTTAGACTGGTTAATGTGGTTCTACCTAATTCGACTGTCAATAGTCGTTTCCTTATATCGTTACCAGATAAGTGGGAGTCTGTAGCTTATGTAACGAGAAAGTTTGTTGGGTTTAAAGATATGTCGTTGGCACAACTTCATGGGATACTCCTCACTTATGAGAGAGAGTAAAACCAGAAAAAGAAGTTGCAAGAATCTGGCAAAATGACTGATGGTTACTCATTGGGTAATACAGCTCTTTTTGGCCAAGAAGAACGTTCTGGCAGCAGTAAGGACCAAAGTTATGATCACTATATAGATATTACATCTGGTGGGAACTTTGGATCTGAAACATATGCACCCAACTATGCTTTCACTGCTAGTGGGGAAAGCCAAACCTCTGATAATCTATCCTTTGAGCTGAATGATTTGCAACACTTTGAACCTTCTGATCTTGAAGAAATGGATATTTTTCACCAACTGGCCCTATTGAGTGTTAGGGCTAGTAAATTCTCTAAGAGAACTGGTAGGAAATTCCTAGGATTGCATGGGGGGTTGAAGGTTGGGCTGGATAAATCAAAAGTCAAGTGTTATAAGTGTAATAGGTTAGGACACTTTGCAAGAGAATGCAGATCTCAAAATTCTGGACCAATAGTGACTCATCCTGGCCCTAGACCTCAGCACACACAAAACAATGTTCATTCCTAATATGCCCCTGCTTAACATGTTCAAAACACTGCCCACTTTGCACATGCTGCTACTATCGTTCCAGTGCATTATGTTCAATCCACTGCTCCACAAATTCAATATGTTCAGGCACCATCACATCCTCAAGTGCATGTACAACAAGCACCCATTGTCACACAACCTGCTCAAACCACTGCTAGTCCAGCAAAGGTTGGTCAACAGAGCTTTTTCACACAAAGTTATGTTGACTGGAGTAGCTTGCCTGAGGATTTGACTGATGAGAATTTTGCTTTAATGGCCAAAATGACGTTGAACAAGAGTTTTGTTTAATGGCCTTAGAGACAATTGTTGAAGGTGTTGAATCTGTGGAGATAATGTCAAAAACTGATGAAGTTCAAGTTTGTGATGAAACAGTGGTTTTAAGTGAAAAAAAGGAAAATGCTGTTGATGAGGAAAAGAACTCTCATGCTGACCCATGGAATGTTGATGTGTGTGAAGATGAGTGTGATTGTGCTCTCATGGCTGCTACAAAGGTATCACCTCAGATCCTTAAAGATCTATGTTCTGACAAATGCATCATTGCTTTTGCAAACATTAAGCAGGTGAATGAAAACCTGAGAAACAAAATTTTAGAAGATGAACTTAATTTTGAAAAACTAATTAAAGAGTTAAAATCAAAGTTAAGTGAAAAAGATTCTGAAATGAGTAGCCTGAGACATGGATCGAGCATAACCAAGGACCAACTCCAAACTATGGTAGAAAAATACCAAGTTTGTAAAAAGGAGTTAGAAGAAACCCAAATCACTTGTGAAAAATGGGTTGAGTCCTGTAAAGGTTATGAGATTATGCTTGATGCTCAGATCAAGAGCAACATTAAGTTTGGTGTAGGTTTTAGAACCTATGACCAAAATGAGAAAAATGTTGCTGAAATTGATTCTGAGTTGGTTGAAATAATCCCAACAAATTTGGCTGGTGAAGAAATAAAAATCACAGATAAATCTGGAAATAAAATTGTTTTGAAAAAATCAAAGATGTACCAGCAGAGGTCACAACCACTGCTGATAAAAAGAAGAGTAAAGATTAAAAACTTGTTTTGTAAATTTTGTGAAAAAAAATCATTGGCTGCAGATTGTTTTCTTTTAAAAGCCTATGACATTAACAAAACTTGTGTTATCAAAAATTCTTCAAGATGCACCACCTGCAACAAAACAAATCATTTAACTCAAGAGTGTGCCTATCTTAAAAACTATGAGCAAAAGGTAAAAGAGATCAAGGCAAAAGCACTAGAAACAGAAGGTTCTAGTTCTGCTGGAAATAAATCCAAGCAGAGTCTTGAACCAATTGAAACATCTGTTACAAAAGCATTAAACAAAATCTCTGTTCCTAGAGAGGTGCAAGTGACAGATGCCCCACCATCAAACTCCATTCCAAGCGGGTATGGCCAACCAGCCTACAAAAGGGTTCCTCTTACCTATGAAGGATACAAAAAGCCTTCAAAGCAAAGAGTGAATAGGCATCCCTATGGATATAATCATCTGATAGGAAATGATCAAGAGCAGATGTTACAAGAAAATATCCAAACCACTGACCATTGTCCTAGACTTGAGACTGGACCATCAGTGACCCCATCCAAACCATTTTGGCTTTGGAGACCTACCTTAACTGATCTATTTACTTGATGTGTAGGGACCCTCTACTTGCCTTGATAGCTTATGGTATGTAGATAGTGGAGGTTCCAAGCACATCACAGGATGTAGAGCCCTTCTCAAGGACTTCATGGCTCATGGGGGTTGATATATCTTTTGGTAATAACTCAAAGGGAAAGGTTTTAGGGTCTGGGTCGGTTCTGGCTGGTAAACTCAAGTTTGAAAATGTGAACTTAATTGACAATCTGAAATTTAACCTGCTGAGTGTCTCATAAATGAGTGACAGAGGGTATAGATCCTTCTTCACCAAGAAAACTTGTCAAATTGTGGGACCAGAGGTTGTTAAAAAGATTGATCAAATCATTGCTGAGAGCAAAGCACAACTCACTACACACAGAAGTGGGAATGTGTATGTGGTAGATATGCTAAAATATAATCCTATGTCTGGAACATGCTTATTCTCAGTTGCTTCAAGCAAAGAGACTGAGTTATGGCATCATAGACTTGGACACCAAATCTTAAAACTATCACCACACTCTCAAAACAAAATCTTGTAAGAGGTTTGCCTCATAAGCAATTTTCCAGTGACGAACATTGTGTTTCCTGCTTAAAAGAAAAACAAGATAAAAGTTCTTTCAAATCAATTGAAGAGTCCAAAACAAGCCAGTGTTTACTGTTGCTTCACATGGACTTGTTTGGCCCAGTAGAAATCATGAGCTTAAAACACAAAAGGTATTGCCTAGTAATAGTTGATGATTTCTCTAGGTTTATATGGACCTTCTTTCTCCACTCTAAGGATGAAACTGCAGTCATTTTGCAAAACTTTGTTAAACAAGTAGAAAAGCAATTTGATCTTCCAGTAAAAATCTTTAAGTGACAATGGAATAGGGTGTTGGATGCTTTTGTGAGTCAAAAGGAATTGTTAGAAAATATAGCATTTCAAGAACTCCAGAACAAAATGGGGTGGTTGAAAGGAAAAATAGAACTTTAATTGAATCAGCAAGAACTATGCTAGCAGACTCTGGTTTACCCTTGTCTTTCTGGGCAGATGCTGTAAACACTGCTTGCTATGTTCAAAACAGAGTTTTGATTAACCCCAGGCATCAAAAGACTGCCTATGAGATTTTGTATAAAATCAAACCTCTGATTTCCTATTTTAAAGTTTTTGGCTGTTTAAAAGATTCTATATCTAAGTTTGCAGCCAAAATTGATTGTGGTTATTTTCTGGGATACTCAACCACTACTAAAGCCTACAAAGTTTTTAACTCTAGGACAAAGTGTGTTGAAGAAACTTTGAATGTGAAGTTCAATGAACTTTCATCACTGAAAATACTAGCAAATCCTGCAGAGCTTTTTGATTTAGATAAATTCACATTTGTTGATGTTTCTATCAAGCTAGACAATGCAGGTACACCACAACCATCAAGAGAAGATCAAGATCAAGAATATGATTGTCTACTTCCACAAACAAAAGTCAATTCTTCCAACAGAGGATTAGGTGCCACAAGCTCTTTTGTAAACTCTGCCACTTCTGGGTCAACAATGGTTGATCCTCAAACCTCTGCCAGTTCACAAAATCAAACATCTGTTGATAAAAGTCCTACATTTGGGCACCAAAATCATCAGAATGTTACCTCTTTACCCCCAATACCACCACCTCCATTTACATCAGAGGCTGATACTTCAAACTCACCAGCAGAGGTTAGCTCAGATGATACACATTTCCAGCCATCACCTCAAAATGCTATTGTACCATACCAAGGTGACTTGATTTATCTCAAAAGCCATCCATCAGATCAAGTTATTGGCAACATCAAATCTAGGGTGCTCACACGGAGCCAATCCCAAAATATTTGTCTTTTTGCTGGCTTTCTATCACTCAAACAGCCAGTCAAGTACCAAGAGGCACTGAAAGACAACAGCTGGGTAGAAGCCATGCAAGAAGAACTCCTTCAGTTCAAGAGACAACAAGTTTGGGAGCTTGTGCCACTGCCAAAAGATGTAATTCCAATTGGCACAAAGTGGGTCTTCAAGAACAAAACTGATGAAAGGGGTATTGTTGTAAAAAACAAAGCAAGGCTCGTGGTTCAAGGCTACAGACAGGAAGAAGGTATAGACTATGATGAGACTTTTGCTCCTGTAGTAAGTTTGGAAGCTATTCGCCTGTTCTTAGTTTTTGCTGCTAACCACAACATAAAGGTGTATCAAATGGATATAAAGAGTGCATTTTTGTATGGAAAAAATCAAAGAAGAGGTGTATGTCTGTCAACCTCCAGGTTTTGAAGATGCATTCCATCCTGATCATGTCTACAAGCTCAACAAAGCATTGTATGGCTTAAAGCAAGCACCAAGAGCCTGGTATGAAACTCTATCCACTTTTCTCTTATCCATAGGGTTTACTAGAGGTAAAATAGATAAAACCCTATTTTTAAAATGGAAAGGAATGCTTGTCCAAATTTATGTGGATGACATCATTTTTGGATCCACAAGCACTGTTATGTGTGAAGAGTTTCGAAAACTCATGGCAGCAGAGTTTGAGATGAGTGCAATGGGTGAGCTCTAATGTTTTCTTGGTCTCCAAGTTAAACAATTGCAAAATGGTACATTCATCCATCAAAACAAGTATGTGAAAGAACTGCTTAAAAAGTTTGATATGGAAGATTGTAAACCATGTAGCACACCCATGGCAACCACCAAGCTAGTCACCATTGATGGTAAAGATGACCTTGTTGATCAAACTCTTTATAGAATCATGATTGGGTCTTTATTGTACCTAACTGCATCAAGGCCTGACATCATGTTTGCAACATGTGTTTGTGCCAGATCACAGACATTACCTAGAAAGTATGATCTTATTGCTGTAAAAAGGATATTCAGATACATAAAAGGTGCTCCCACACTTGGTATCTGGTATCCTGCTGATGGGAATATTGAGCTTTCAGGTTTTTCAGATAGTGACTTTGCGGGGTGCAAAACTACAAGGAAGTCCACATCAGGAGGATGTCAATTCCTAGGTGATTGTCTAGTGTCTTGGCAAAGCAAAAAGCAGGCTGCAGTTTCAACATCCACTGCTGAGGCAGAGTATATTGATGCTGCTAGCTGCACTGCTAAACTCTTGTGGCTTCAAAACTAGTTGCTGGATTTTGGTGTAACTGCGCTAAAGACTCCACTCAGATTGGACAGTCAAGCTGCTGAAAACATCATTAAAAATCCATTTTCTCACTCAACTACAAAGCACATTGACATCAGACATCACTTTGTGAAAGATTTCTATGAAAAAAGTTTGATTTCTTTGCATCATGTCCATACTTTAGATCAGTTGGCAGATGTTTTAACCAAGGCATTGGATACATCTACCTTTAAAAACTTGATCTCAAGAATTGGAATGCTAAGCATGGATTAAAAACAAGTTTTCTTGTAAATCCATGCGTACATAGCATCAAAATGTTTTTAGAAAATCAAAAACTCATCCTTAAAAATAGTTAAAACTGAATTTTTCAATAAATCTTTAAAAGTCTACTCATAACATCTGCTTGCTCAAAACCTCTGATAGGCTTCAAAATCTTATCCACTAATAAAGTGTATCCTCTGCTTCCATCTTTACTACTTTTTCAAAACACTAATAGCTATCCACCGATAGTGATAAAAATCAGTACTTTTCTCATTAGAGGTTACACGTGGCCAGATGTTAGCCATCAGATCTTGCAACGGATACCATGTCATCGTCATTTTTTCAAAACCCTATAAAAACCCTATTTTATCTCTCACCAGTGTTTACCCTAAAACTGTGTCGATTTCAAAAATCTCAAACATTTTTTCTCTCTAACACCATGGCTCCCAAATCAAAATCTTCAAAGAAATCCACACAAGAACTTCCACCTTACACTCTCATAATCAAAACCCCACATAATTACACCGCCATACTTGAAGCAAACGACGCAAATACTCGCTATCAACCAATGATTCGAATTTTGCAAAAGTCGAAATTCAAGCACATGTTGGAAGTCAAAACCCCAATCTACATTGATTCTCTTCGTGACTTTTGGAATAATGCTAAGGTTCACTCAACTGCTGCTGGTGTTCCTTATACAATAATCTCAAGAGTAGGGGGAGTGTTGATGCAATTAGCCCCCAATCGATCTCTCAAGTTTTCAAGTTAAATGACATAGAACATCCTGTGTCATTTCCCCTCAATGAGATCCAAGCTGAGTTTCTGGAAAGAGGTTATGTAGGCCGGATGAAAGGTATGACCATCTTTAAAACTAAGTTTCCTGTTGAGATGAGTTTTTCTTTCACACAATTCTAACTTGTCTCTCAGCAAAAACCACTGCTTTCAATGAAATTCCATTGAACATGCAATATCTAGGGTATGCAATTTTAACTGACACGGATTTTAACTACTCCCAGATCCTGTTCAATGATCTTGTGCATAATTTTCAAAATATTACAAAAAGAAAAGCTTTTTTGATTCACCCACGGTTTCTGAGTGTTTACTTACAAGATCAAATCAAAGGTCCTGAAAGTAAAAAAGGCACTGTGACAAACCCAGGCTGCCTCAATCATGAAACCTTCACCAGAATAACAAACCAAGATAAGGTTGTGAAAACACAAGTAGAGGAGGTTGAGCAAATTTTACCTGAACAAAATGTTCAAACTCAACCTCTTCTACTGAGCCCACTGCTCTTGGTGATCAGGGGACCACAACCGCTACTCTGAAACCCACACCAAAAATCCTCAAGAAAAAAAAACCAAAACACTTCCCAAAAAGCCCACCAAACCCAAAAATGGTCCTCTGGAAGATGAGATCTCAAAGGTTAACCCAGTGACAGCACCAAAGTCACAAACCACTGCTGCTACTTCTTCACAACAGATGGTTCAAAGATCTCCAACCGGCTTTGAAACTCCTCCTTCTTCCTCACAAAAGGAAAAGGTTGTAGACACAGGGACACCAAATTATGAAGCTCTAGATCCACTTGGTTCTATCTTCCACAGCCCCTCTCCCAGGGCACTGTCGCTTTCTACACAGCCACCTTCACCAATTACTACACTTCCACCTACTATGTTACCTTTGCTGAATGCAATTGAATTAGACCAGACAAAAACCAGCACTTCTCAACAATCTATTACTGAGAATATACTTCATCAAGAGGCTGGGTCTGACTCTTTATTCATTGCTAGCCCATCAGCACTTGAAGAGGCTACATCCCTTGGGTTACATGTAACCCTTGGTGATAGTTCAACTCAAGAAGCCACTACAATTGCTGAACTCCCAAGTTCTCAGTTGGACAGTGGTTTCATTAATAAGACTTGGTTGAAGGCAACCACTGTTGAGGCAACAACTCTTACCTCTATTATGGGAAGTCCCCAGTTCCAAGACAAAGGGGCATCTACGGTTGAAGCTGGTCCTAAAACCACTGCTAATGATACCATAGATACAACTACCATGTCTGGTAGGAGTTCAGATGATCCTATTAAATTAGGTGATGATCTAAAATATCAGGATTTGACGGAGAGAGTTACTAAGATAGAACATTCTGTGGACGAGATCAAAATTTTACTGAAGCAGATGATAGCTACAAAAAGTCAACCCTCTGTTCTATCCACTGCTGATCTCAAGGAAGCTCTTAACCCTCTGTTTCAACATCAACAACATTTGGATCTACAACACAAACACCAGATGAATGATGTTAGAAACATGGTTGATTCAAGGTATCAAGACACTGCAGCAAACATTAAAGCCATCAAAGATCATCTACTCACAACCACTGGCCATGCACCTCCAACGGTTATCTTTGTTACAACAGATGAAGCCAAAAAGGGGGAGAAACCTTTGGGAAACAAAAAGCTGAAAATAGATGATGATAAGGCCAGACCTACTTTAAATATTCAAGGCCTGATGGTTCAAAGAAGAAAGATTTAACTGATGAAATTGTGGCCAATGCAAGGGCTAGTCACAAGAAGACAGTGATTGAGGAGAGCGGAGTGTTGGTTGAGAAAAAAATTGAACAGCAAAAAGAAAAAGGAGAGGTTGGTACTTCATCAAAGAAAATACCTTCTAGAAAAGCTAGGCAACCAACAACCACACCTCCTAAAACTAAGCCTGAAACCAATCCAACCATCAAAACCTCTGCCTCTCAAAAACCTATCACATCTTCAAAACCATAACCCACATCCACACAAGCAGATGTTACAGCATTTGTTGTATCAACATCTGTTGATACAGCAGAGGTTGCAACAGATGCAACTCTATCCACTGCCATGATCACTTTTCCCACATCAACTCATCCATTATCCAAACCACCTAAGATCCCACAACCACCGTCACCCACTTTAAGGTTTAAAAGGAGGAAGATCACAAAAGTGATAAATGATGATGAGATTCCTGCACCTCTTCCACTATCATCACAACCAATGACCTCCACATCAGAGCTTACAACATCTTCAACTCTTGAAGTTACTCCTGCAGCAAAGCTGTATCCTCTTGATTTACCAGCAGTCAGGGAAGAGAACCTAAGTTTCTTTTCAGAGGATGACCCTGAAAAAAGAACAATCCTATCCCTTGATGGCTATCCAAGACCAGCAAATGTTGATGATTATCTGTAATTGAAACGGAAGCAAGCAGAGGATATTGCCAAAAGAGAATCAGCTGGTAAAAGTGATAGAGAGATACAGATTGCCATGTCCTTTCAACTAAGCCAGCATCTTACAAGATTTGGTCAAGAACCTGAGCAATCAGTTGTCAGAAAGGGAAGATAAGCTGCTCAAGAGTGAACTCATTGAGTATATCATGGAGAAGAAGATGTATAAGGCAACAAGGGCACAGTTCAGGGATTGGAGCATAGATGAGCTAAGAGAAGAAATCAACAGAATGCAAGAAATGTTGAAAGACCCTCTCAAAAAGCCAACTCCTCCCAATTGGGATCTATATAAGAAAGATGTGACTGAGAGAGCCTTGAAGTTGAAGAGAATGAAGAATGAACTAGTTCAGAACAATTATGGGTCAAAGAATCAAGTGATGAGATGGGGTGAGGTCAGGGTATAGACACTTACAAAAAGTTGGAAGAAAGGAGGAAAAAGGATCCATCCATGCCTCCTAAACCTGATTATTCAAAAGAAGATGCTATTCTCAAAGCCCAACTCTCTAAAAAGTCCAGTACAACATTTGCCCATTCCACACTTGCCCTGTTACACAGAAAAAGGCAAGGGGAGATGTCTGAAAAGACTGACAAAGAGTTTGAGGATACATTTATCAAAGAAGGTATACAGAACATGATTGATTATCCAACAGATGATTCAAGTGCCAAGCTGGTTAAAGATTTTCAAAAATAGCTCCTCCTTAAACCTCAGCAATAAAAGTCCTTCAAGAAAACCTTCAGACCCAAAAATTCTAAAGTGGAAGGTCGATAAAGACACCCATGAATTGACACTGCTCAAGTCTGCTGAGGTTGAATACGGATCGGATGACGAGTTCACGTGATCCACATTGGTTTGTCTATATCTTTCTAGTTTAGAATTTTATTAAAAACTAAAATACAAAAAGATGTTTTTGATTTTAGGGGGAGAAATGTTAGAGAAAATACAAAAACATTAAATGCAAAAAGTACAAAAACATTGAAAAAGACAAAAAGAATTCAGTGTCACAAAAAGGAAATGATAGTACATCAGTGGACTATCATAGTATGCTAAAGAAATGTAAAGTTTAAAAGTGATAAACAAGTCTTACTGTGGATGTGTTGATAGGCTTAACACGTTCCGTAAACTGTTTTCGAGATATAAACTAAATTTTACAACTGCTTAATCTTGTGGATTAACACATCTTGGATATATGGACTTAGTACTCCGAAATTTCGTTTGATAGATTGCCTGATTCTGAGATATGAGGTCCTTATAGATAGTTGATATCTGGGGTATTATACAAGTTCTTCTGATTTTGCGAAAGCAATAGCCTAGAATTTCTCTAATACTTTCGCAATAAACCCTTAAACTGCATGCAATCTTGAAAAGGTATCGAAAGATCTAATCATTTGTAGTGCTGAAAAGATTCCTTAATTGGAACACACCTTATAGACGAGCCTTCATTCATCTCTTTGTCTATACGGTAGTACTAACCTGAGCTCTCAGGGTCTCGCATAACCCAGATACATATATCAATTACGCTATATTCACTTGTAAGATGAAATCTAAAGAATCTTGATACGGGAGTATATTCAAGAAGTGGGAACCGCAGATAAGTCAAGTTTCATAAATCATATCTTAACATATCTTGAAACGGTTGAGAAACATGGTAAAGTTTAAGTGGACAAACATATCGACAATCTAAGTAAACAAGTTTAAAACTTAAAGTCATCGAAAGGTCAATGGTACTGGTGATATGTCTCATTTAACTGATATGATCCTTAGACACGAATTCACAAAAATATGTCCGTAAATATGTTTGTACATAGTTTACATTGTTCCTGTAAATAGTTTATCAGCTTTACAGATTAAAACCAAAAAGATTTTCAATGTGTTTTAGCATAAACTTACAAAAATACAAAAAGATTTTGTTTCTACATTGTTTTCAGCAAACCAATGTTGGAGAACGGGTCTTCGAAGTCTGGTAAGGTGCTAAACTGGTGGGAATCTCATTGACAACGGGCTGGGAGCTAATCTGTAAAATCTGAAATGTCAAAAACGATGAAAAGTTCATTAATTTTAAACTTTATTTTGAAAATATCAACAGTTTGTTCGTAATGGGTCAAACCGGGGTCATTAACTTGGACTCGGCAGACAAATCGGTTAACCAAGTTCATTAACTTGGACTTGATCAACTGAGTGGATTTTCATAACTGGTAAAAAGTGAAAAGTTCAGGGACTTAATTGCAAAATTTGAAAAAGTTTGGATTTGTTTTTGGCAAGTTCGGCCAAACTTGTCAAACTAAACAAAGTTTAACATTTCAGCAAGTTCGACCGAACTTGCAATTGATGGCTGTTTAAAAAGATAAGTTCGCCCGAACTTCTATTTAGCTTTTGAACTGGGCTTATCAAGTTTGTCCGAACTTGTCAAGGTAAAAATACCTTGCAAGTTCGGCCGAACTTCATTATTCACCATTACAAATCTCTAAGCGAACTTATCATCTGTGAACGATTGTGAGAAATTGTCATCTTAGAGTCGAATTGCTGCCAAAATTTGGATTGTTTTAAGTGATTAGCACACTTATTACAATGGAAGAGGTGTGTATTCGACATTTGAAACATGAATTAGATCTTAATCGATGAAATCAGATCTGAAATGTTAAAATTTGGTAGATCTAAGGTTCTAATGACTAAATTGAGTTTACAATCATAATCTACAACTTAAATCGACCGTGAAAATAGCTTGGATTTGATTGAAATTGTTGATTAATAAAGTGAACAGGTTTGATCGAAAGAGATAACAAGTTCGGCCGAACTTGTTATCAATTTCGACCGGACTTGCTCTCCAATCTGAATAAATCTGTTTTGGACTTAAGTTCGACCGACTTCTGAAAGGGATTGAAAGATGTATGTTCTACGTTCGCCCGAACTTAGGTTTTAAAATGTTGAATGTATAAGTTCGCCCAAACTTATGTTTGGCTGTTTGAACATGTTTGTAATACATGTTCGGGCGAACTTGGCAAATTCAGAATGTAATACACACATCAAGTTCGCCCGAACTTGATGAAGAAGTGTTGTAAATTTTTGAAACTTTTTCTCGTAATGCGTGCTAATTGTTTTGCGTCGTTTCTCAGGTTCAAGAACCAGCGAGGGTGATTTCTATGGATTTCTCGAAGTTTCACAATACATGTATTACGCTCCACAAAACGATATGTCCATCACTGAAGGAGTACGATAGTATCTTGAAGTTTTTGAAGGATTGCCCTATTCATCGAGCTATTACGGAGCGCACTGTGTCGTACAGATCTCATGTATATCATTTCTGGATGAACGCGAAGCTCAGCGATGATAAGAAGACTATTATTTCATCTGTTCAAGTCAGAAATGAAGTCAAAGCAAACACTGTTACAGAATATGATATTCGCAGGATCCTACAATTCAATGATGACAAAGACGATCCGATTTTCTTGAACGAGAAGATGGTTAGAGGTTGTTTTTACAGAATGGGATACAAGGGCAGTGTTAATAAGAAAACCTTGAAGAAGGGGGAAGTACCTAACCCCTACAAGCTCCTTATGCATTCAACCTCAGCGTCCGCACCTGTCAGCAAATTTTTCATACCATTAATTCTCAACAAGTATTTAAACTGTGCTAAAGAAAATGGTTTGGTATAAAAATCAGCCTTTTGTTCGTCGATGTGGATTTTTTCTATTCGCACCAACTTCTTTTGTAGCAGTCACGAATGAAGTGACAACGAATTTCAATATGTATTGTGCGTGAGTGATGAACCGGATTTTTAGTTATATCAATGGCTGCCTTATTATCAACATACGGCGGAGTGTCAAGAAATTGCAGACCATAGTCTCTCATCTGCTGTTGTATCCACAGAATCTGTGAACAACAGCTGGAGGACGATATACACTCAGCTTCATAGGTAGAGAGAGCGACCGTAGTCTGTTTCTTACACTGCCAGGTTACCATTCTTGTTCCGAAGAACTGGCATCCCGCTATTGTCGATTTTGAATTCAACTTATCTACACCAAAATCAGAATCAGCGTATCCTGCAAGATCGAAATTATCATTCTTCGGGTACCACAAGCCGGTGCTTGGGCATCCCTTCAAGTATTTGAAGATTCGCTTCTCGATCTGCATGTGTGAAATTCTCGGGCTTGACTGATATCTGGCGCATAGGCAGGTAGGATACATGATATCTGGGCGCGATGCAGTCAGATACATCAAGGATCCTATCATTGATCTGTAGAACGTCTCATCAACTTTGGTTCCAGTTTCGTCAATGAAAATCCCGTGATTAAGAGCAAGAGGAGTAGATAACGGCTTCGAGCTTTCCATATCAAACTTCTTCAAGATGTCGTGCACATACTTGATCTGATGAATGAAAATACCGTCTGGAAGTTGATCTACTTGCAATCCGAGGAAGAACTTCATTTCGCCCATCGAAGACATTTTGAATTTCTTCTTCAGATGCCCTCAAACTCCTTGCAAAGACTATCATTCATTGATCCAAAGATGATGTCGTGAACATAGATTTAAACGATAATTAAATGATTTCTGAATTCTCTGGTGAAGGAGTACTATCCACAGTTCCTCTGACAAAGCCGTTTCCCATGAGATGTTGCGATAACGTATCGTGCCAAGCTCTCAGGGCTTGGTGTAAACCATAAAGAGCTTTATCAAGAAGATATGCTTTCTTTTTGTTGAGTGGATCGACAAACCCCGGTGGTTGTCCGACGTACACCTTCTCACGTAATTTTCCGTACAGAAAAGCTGATTTGACATCCAACTGATAGACTTTAAATCCTTTCCATGCTGCGAAAGCAACGAATATACGAATAGATTCTAAACGAGCTACTGGTGCGTAGACTTCTGTGTAGTCTATCCCTTCCTTCTGGTGAAATCCCTTGACAACAAGCCGAGCTTTGTTTCGAACTATAACTCCTCGATCGTCTCGCTTGCATTTAAAGACCCATTTCGTATCAATCGCTTTCTGATTTTCAGGTAGGTCTACAAGCTTCCACACTCCTAACTTCTCGAACTGTAACAGTTCCTCTTGCATTGCTTGTACCCAGTTTTCATCGCCTAAAGCTTCAAAAACACTCTTTGGCTCAATCTGGGATATAAAACATGAATAGTAGCAATATTCTTGAACTGGAGCAACACGAGTATAGAAACATCTCAAAGCTTTGTTTATTTGACTCCGTGTTCTTACACCAGCTTGTAATTCGCCTATAATAGAATTGACGGATGATAAGAATATGATCTTGGCATTACTTTGCCTGGAACAACCACATTATTCTCTTGATTTTGATATGTTGATCTACCACTACTTCAACTTCAGGAGCACTACTCGGGCTTGCATATTTATTCAATAAACTTGTAATCTGCTATGCTTCTTCATCTGAAGAAGATTCTCCATCGGCATCGAATGTTGGAGCCTCGTCCGAGTCTGAACTCTGTGCTTCAAAAAGATTAGGAATCACTTACGTATTAACTGCTTCTGT
Source organism: Scalesia atractyloides (assembly GCA_947069175.1). Lineage (NCBI taxonomy): Eukaryota > Viridiplantae > Streptophyta > Magnoliopsida > Asterales > Asteraceae > Scalesia > Scalesia atractyloides. The sequence goes on from CAMTDV010000015.1 coordinate 43,269,571, forward strand.
AGTCGGTGACATTTGTTCTGATTGTGTTTCTTGACCACCGCTATTACCTGAATTAGTACCATAAGAAGATGATCCCAACGTGGGTTGATTAACCACAATTGGTCTGACGATTTGCTCTTGATTTGCTGATTGATGAAGATAATATAATGCTGCAATTTCTTCATCAGATGGTTCTTCAGGCAAATCCAATGATTTCCACAAGTCTAGATAGTTGAATAACCATGCATCACCTTTTCTCTGAACATGATTCGTATAGTTAAAACAATCAACATGTTGCGCTTCAATGACTCTTCTCAATGAAGGAACATATACTCTTCGTAAAGGACTTTCAAATCCGACAAAGAAACCTTCAAGAGATTTAGCTCCAAATTTGCCATCTTGATCAATTACAGTACATGGCGCTCCAAATGGTTCTAAGAACTTCAAATTCGGTTTCCGTCGGTTAATCATTTCAAAACAGGTCTTCTTTGTTGGTTTTACTGTTATGACTCTGTTGAGTGTGTAACAAGCCATTGCAACTGCTTCACTCTAGAAGCTGACTGGAAGCTTTGTGTCTGCAAGCATGTTTCTTGCAGTTTCGATTAAAGTTCTATTCTTCCTTTCAGCGACACCGTTTTGCTGCGGAGTGTAGGGTGCACTAAACTCATGCAAAATCCCTTTAGCATTGCAGAATTCCCTCATTTTGGTGTTTCTGAACTCAGTACCGTTGTCACTTCTAATACGTCTCACCGGAAGATGGTACAGGTTCTCAAGCTTCTTGAAAAGAATCACCAGATTTTCAAACGTCTCATCTTTTGATTCTTGGAAGAATACCCACGAGTATCGGGAATAATCGTCTGTAACTACCAAGCAGTGGAGATCTCCAGAGATGCTTCTGACATTCACTGGACTGAAGAGATCCATATGAAGTCTTTTGAGTGGCAACTTTATTGAATTGAGAATCTTTTTCGGATGAGATTTCTTGATATGCTTTCCCTTTTTACACTCGAGGCAATTATCTGACATATGAAAACTTTTCAGATTTACACCTTCTACCAAATCGTTATGCACCAAAATGATTCATCTTTCTCAGGTGAATGTGGCCCATCTTTCTATGCCATAAGATTGACTCCTTCTCAGTAGGTTTCGAGACAAAACATTGTTCCGTTTTTTAAGAAGTAGTAGCATTTCCATGTCAAGAACATACAAATCATTCTCTCTTGGTGCACGCATGAGTATCCACTTGTCTGGTATTTTGAAACCCGGTTTGATGATCATGCATTCTTTATCGTTGAAGTGGACGGTAAACTTCTTATCACAAATCTGAGAAATACTCAGAAGGTTGTTCTCAAGCTCTGCAATGTAGTTCACTTGATCAAATGAAACAATTCCGTTTGAGAGCTTTCCCTCGGCGACAATCCTTCCACCTTGGTTTCCAGCAAATCCAACATATTCGCCATTGATAGCTTTTATGTCGTACAAGAGCTCTTTCATTCCTGTCATATGTCTGGAAGCTCCACTATCCAGAATCCACTTGGAAAGTACGGATCTCTGGAGCTCCTGCACATTTCAACAATTAGTTAAACAGCACGACCCAAGCCTTCTTGGTCTTGGGTTGAATTGGATAACCATCATCATAATCAAATTCACACTCGTCAGCATAATCAAATTCATATTCATCATCTGGATTTTCTTCAATGTTTATGCTTGAAAACTTCACTTTCTTTTTATCTTTCAAACTGTTACCACTTGTAATTTTGACAGTTTCAGACTTGATTTCATATTTTGATTCTTTCATGCTATCACTAGTCTTAACAGGCTCAGACTTAGTGATTTCAGATGTTGTTGACCTTTTCTTAGCAACCCAGGCTTGTGATTTAATATTAGCCTTTTTGATATAAAACTTCGTTTCATTTGCTTTTGAAGATTCTCCTTTTTCGAACGTTGAATTTTCGAATTTCTTTTCAAAAATTTGTTTTATTTCTTCTTTGTCAACATTTCTTTTTAAGATTCTTATTTGCCCAATCTCTGGTTGCTTTGGTTTTTCAACATCTGAACTTTCTTTTCTTTGAAGATAAACCGGTTTAGATTTCGGACATTTCCTTGCAATATGACCAACTTCATTGCACTTGAAGCAAATCCGATTATCATGTGAATGTCCACTAGTGGATTTTACACCACTTGTGGCTTTCGCCTTATCTCGAAGTTCTTTCTGTTTCTTAAACTCGTCATTTGATTGCTTCCCAATCAAACTCTCCTCATGAACCGTGCTTGTCTCATAAACAAATTTCATGTTTTTATCTTTGTACTCGTGAAATGGTGACTTTTTCTTAACCGGTTCTTCTTCTTCATCTAGACCCAACCCAGCTCTCCGGTTTTCCGGATGATCACCACCCTTTCTCCGGTAGTTGTTATAATTTATTTTGGGTTTAGAATAGAATTTCTTTTCATTTTTCTCAGGTCATCTTATGTGACTTCAACCAGTTTAAAACAGTTTATCCAATTGATCTTCTTTGACGTTCCAAATCGGAAAACTGTCATCAAAGTATAATCTATCAGATTCCTTAACCTTGTACATGACAACGTTAGGATCATCACATAGATCATCTTCCGATGATGTCTCGTCATTTTCAGAACTTATGTCAGAACTGTTCAAACTCGAGGTGGCGCTCTTAAAGCTGCCATCATCAGAATCATTTAGAACATTTTCAACCACCTTTTTCACTACCGCATTGTCATCATCTGATTTAGTATAGACTACATCAATGTTCTCCGGCAACTCATTTTTCTTTTCAGATAATAACTCAATGTTGAGTGCCTATCCATCCCCCCATCAACAGTTTTGTGACAATACTTCTCGCAAAGGGGTGGAGGAACATTGCTGCAAAGGGGTGGAGGAACATTACCAGTTTTGTGAAATTGTAGGAAGAATGTGATCAATGACATATGTGTTAGTTGAATAACTTCTTAATATAAATGTTTATTGCGTTTTGTTTATCCATTACTGTACCTTTCAACATCCTTATTGTGACACCCGGCTATTTAGGCTATCCCGTACAAATGTAACACGTGTCATGATTGAACAAAAGGCCGTATTTGATTATTTATGATGTTTATATATGGTATTTGATGTGTTGTTAAATCCAAAGTTTGATAAAAATTACGTTGGCAAAGTTAAGATAAACGCTTATCGCGTAACGGTTAAAATGCGAAACAAACGTCGGTGACCGCCGAATAATGTTAAAATCCTAAAAATAGTCCGTTATGATTTAAATAATATATTTAATCATAATCGTGAGGAAAAATAATTTAAAACGCTAAGAAACTCTATTTTCGAGTTTAAACGCGTACTGCGCGTATCTGACAAAATACTATCAACACAGCCAGTTCAGGGCAACTAAAAATTATTATAGTAATAATTTGACAAGTTTATTTTTATAGAATGATAAAATAAATTAAAACGCTTAAAATCTCTATTTTGCAAAGCGCGTACTGCGCAACACAGCGCGCATACCGCCAAATACCGACAACGTAACTGGTCCTGGCAAATAAAATATTGTTTATTTTTATAGAGCACTGAAATAATTTAAAACGCTTTAAAATGCAGTTAAAACGCTAGATAAAACACCCGTTATATAGTAAAATATCATTTTTAACCTATAACATGTATATATATATGTATATATACGAAATATATGTGTGTGAGGGACAAGATGTGGCAGCCATTTGAGGCAACATCTCTCTCTCTCTTCCATGTGTGGCATGGGGAAGAGTAGGTGATGTTACACCTTTTATAAAATCTTCCATATCTTCTATAATCTTTAGAAATCCAAGACAAACAATTCGAAAATCAAACACTCCTCTCTCTCTCTCTAAACTCACGGCCGAAACACACACACACACCACCATTTTTGAAGTTTCAAGCTTGTTCTTGAAGATCAAAGGCATTTTCAAGGAGGTTGCAAGTAGTTTTGAAGGTTCAAAGGTGTTTTCAAGCAAGAAGCAAGCTCCATACCATCATACTTTGCTAAAAACCCATCAAAAACAAGAAGGTATAAAATTACTTTTATAAACTTTGTTCTTGATTCTTGATGAGTTTTATAAGGATGAAAGTTTCTCTAGTTCTTGAATATAAACACTAACTTAAAAACTAAAACAAATGGGTTTTCAAAGAAAATAAAATGGACATGTATGTATATGTGGGTGTAGCCGTGAATGTGTATGTACATACATATGAGATTGAGTTTTGATTTTTGTTGAATGATTCTTGTTAATATGATTCTTAAAAGTTTGATGCATGCATTAACAAAAAGGTATCATACAAGAATGTTCTTATGATTTAGAAAGATGATTATAAAAAAGTGAATTTTTGGAAGTGTATATATGTATGCATATATGTTGCCATATATATATATATATATATATATATATATGGGTATATGCATGCATGTAAATCTTTGATGTTAATAAATTTAAATGTGTAAGAATATGTGTGCATGTCTTGCATTTATGATGGAATAATTAGATGATGATAAAATGAAGATGATAATGTTCTTTAATGAGTGAATATGAAATAAATATATGTTTAGATGCATATTAGTTCATACAAATAATGAAGACATGATGTAAGTGCATTAAGTGCTTGTACCTAGTCATGCATGTGGGTGTATGTACATGAAAGGATGAATAAATGATGTTATGATAAAAATGGTTTCAAATCAGATTATAAACCTTAAAAATAAGGTTATTCATGTATGAAAGTGGTATAAAACTTGTCATGAAGTTTACTAGCTTTGCATGTTGTACTATGTGCTTAAAAGTGTTGTAAAATACATGAAATCGCATGATTTATGTGCCTTACACAAAAACTGCACTAATCTGATTAGAACTATCATTTCATTCAGTATATAACATGTATTATGTTAAAATATGAATTTGTTTCTAGTTCGGATGGTTATGTTAACGTTTGACGCAAAACTATGCGGTTAAAACGGTAAAAATCGCCTTTTTAAGAGGGTTTTTATGAAACTGTTTTAAATCAGTAAATAAACTGATATTTTTAGTATAAATATAAGTATATTAACTTATATTTAGTCTATTTGGTGTTTGGTCAGTCATACGTGACTTTCGGCACCCGAAAACGTTACCGAATCACTAAAATACGCATTTTTCAACAGACACTAGAATGGGTTGTTCATGGGTGAACCTTATGTGTTTAAATGTGTTATGTGATTTAAATATGTGAATATGATAATATGTTAAGTGTTGGCATGATAGCGGGAATTAAGACTATGCATGTACGCTTGTATGTTTAAAACGGTAGAATCGGTAAAAATCACGTTAAATGTGTAACTTATTTATCGAGCATGAAAATTGATACATAGGTTAACTTAATTAGTTATTTCATGTATGCATGCTTTAAAAATGATAAAGTGAATAAGTTAATGAGTTTTCACGTGTTATGATATTGTGAATATATGCACGTTTATGTATATATATTACGACGCGTAAATCGTAGATATATAGTATTTTAAACGGGAGTGTAACGGATAAAACATTAAGGTCACCAATAAAATCGTTCAAGACGCAAAATCTTAAAATATATATATATATGAACTCATATATATATATTAACATGCCAACAAAACCAAAAATAATACTTTTCGAGAAAATCTCAAAGTTATGTGAAAATTCTAAGTATTGGAGAAACCTAGGAATTTTGTAATATATTGATTATTAAATCGTGCCTACATATGTTAAGACGTGTAGAATCAAATTATGGGATTGCGCTAATTTAATTACGCACCCAAAGGTGAGTGTCACTAAATCCCTCTTTTTACTGTTTTGTAACTATTTTGGGGGAAGAACACGCCTTAAAAGGATAAGTATACGTTTTCGTATAAAATATGCCTTTGATTAAACTATAAATATATTTTCATGGAAAATATGATTTGGAAATTATGTGATAAGTTTTTGGAGAAAAATATGGTTTATGATATAAATATGTTTCGGGATGAAATGGATTTTGGAATAATGATATATGCCTTTCGGGGATGAAACGAGGAATTTACGGCGTTATGGGATAGAACGACCACGTGGATTTAAAATGTTTAAATCTAAAGTTGTAACGAATTGGCCCAGACTCAAGAGAGTGAGTATCGGGATTAGGCTTACCTTTCGGTGGGTACGTCGGGGATTCGTACAACGTGTTATATTAAATTTTATCATTTTAGTAGGATATATATATTGTTCATAAGGTTGGCACCTTGGGTGACCCATTGCGGGCACTTTGCGCGAACTTAGCCATTTAATCATTAATATGGATTACATGGAATTGTGATAGATCTATCGGGTTGACAACCCCGTCGCGACCGGTAGCTCCATGTCATGTCAAGCGACGAATTTATATTCTGTTATTGTCTAGCTTTGATTATACCCGTAATGTTAATATATAGTTCTTATTGTCTTGCAAACATACGAGTCTGAACATTTGATGCAATAAATTTAATATGTTAAACTTGAGAAGATGCTTAGTTCGGAGGCTTCAGGGAAACGCTTGCGACGGCTGACTCATGGATTTTATTAAGGAAATAAATTAACTTTCGAAAATATTATTTGGATGTTTTGATTATAAACACATAATTAGAAAGTTTTTCCTTGGATCAAATTATTTTGAATTTGAATATGTGAGCTCACCCACCTTTGTGTTGACACTTGATTTAACGTGTTCTTCAGGTACTTGAGCATGGCTTCGGGAATCTTTAGCGTATCTTGTAATGCATATTTGTTTAATAATAAACTTTAGACACTTTTAAAACTTATTTGGGACCGATTGTATTAAGATCCATAAGGATCAAGACAACTTAACTATGTTATGGTTGTGGTATGTGTTTAATTTGGAAACAATGTTTTAATTAAGTAATATGTCCAAAATTAACGATGCGTCATCCACCAAGATATTTATGGGCACCAACTTCCATCACCATTACGTTTGTATTTCCGCTGCGACGTTTTTGTGGTGTTACAGAAGTTGGTATCAGAGCCAACGGTTGTTAGCAAACTAGATGTTTTCAGTGGAAAACTCTAGACTTCAACCAAAGAATTTTGAGATATAAGTCCAAAATTCGCGAAGCCAATTTTTTTTAAATAAACATGGATTTTATCATGTATGAGAACCATTGCGTGTTAATGTGCATACGTATTAATCTGTTTATTTGGGCCTTATGTGTTATTTTTCATTTGAACACACACTTACTTTGTACGGTTATATATATCTGTCACAGATTTCGAACGAGCACGAGGTCATCGAGATTACTGACTCGGAGAGCGAGCCAGAATTCGAGACTTTACCTAGATCCGTTTTGCCATAGATACCCGTCACTACACCTCAGATCGTTAGTATGGCCGAGTTTGCCTCGTCACTCTACGATGGCCCGACTGCATTCGCCAGCCAGGTCGACCCACGTTACGCGCATACGAGTAACGGTTGGATTGACGATGACGATACTGTTCCGCCCTCGATTTATGAGATCGGACAGTCATCCAGCACCGTGCCTACTACTGATGAGCTGAGTAGAGATGCACCTTTCATTGGAGGATCATTCGGGGTTGCACCAGTGGTGGATGCCACAACTGTTACGGTTCTACCTTTAGAGCCCATAGTAGCTCCACCCACTGTCACTATTGAGCCCGTACCTGAGATCCATCCACCTATTTCGTCTGAGTGGTCTGTTCCGCTGCCCGAGTCGCGAGTTTCCATTGCACCTACACTAGTTTATTTCCGACGTAGGAAGAGGATGCGACCTTTCGGAGACATCGCTTCAACTTCCAGAGCTGAGACTGCATCTGCTTTGAAAAAGCAGAAAGGAGTGTGGGTTGACCGATGCTCTCACTGCGACCATCAGTTGGGGGCCATTCGCGAAGATCTGAAGGCAACCAGGGAAAAAGTGAAGGATCTGGAGGGGCAAATGGATTGGATTGACGAGCTGAAGGACTTGGATGACAGTGCAATGGATCAAATGCACTGGAGGATAGCTGACTTGGAGGAGCTTGTGAGGAGGCTTCTCGAGTTTGGGGGATTGAAGAAGTGATTGTTGGTTGTTTGTTTTGTATGTCTCTTGATAAACCCTTATATTGGCTTGCATGCCAAATTTTTGGATATTTAGGAGGAAATTCATCTAGACTTGTCATTGGTGGTTGATTATGTCACACCACATTTTGGTTAGTCGTTGTACTATGAAAAAGCTTTGTAATTTCCATGATAAATATCAATGTTATGGGTTTCTTTTGGTTAAATTATTTTCATTATTATGTGGATGCATGTGTATTGTTTAGTCCACTAGTATTTAATAATTGAAATATTTAAACATTGTCTTATGTTGATATTATTATTGCAATAATAGAAACGACAAGATGTCGCCAAAAGCGAGACAGGGTACTGGACTACCTACCACCCCAGAAGAGTTGGCACAACTCATAGCCCAACACGTTAATACTGCCTTGGATCAGCGTGAAGCTAACCAGAATATCGGGCAAGGACGTGGTCGTGGTACTCCGGGGCATGGTGAAGGTGGTGTGCAGATAGGAAACCCGCAAGGTAATGTAATGATCGGAAAAGTTTTAGTTCCTGTGTTATCACATAATCAGAGCGTGATCTTGATTTTTCATTAACCTTGTGAACAGTGCATGGATGTACGTATAAAACATTTCAGGGCTGTAACCCACGATCATTTACCGGTGCTGAAGGGCCTCTTGAAATCACTAGATGGATTGAGAAGATGGAATCTGTGATGGCCATCAGCGGTTGTGCTACAGATCAGAGGGTTAGGTATGCTTCGTGTTCGTTTCTCGATGAAGCTTTATCCTGGTAGAACACTCAAGTTCAGATTTTGGGTGAAGATGCGGCTTACGGTCTTACCTGGAATGAACTAAAAGAGATGCTTCTTTAGGAATACTACCCGCGTAGTGAAATGCAGAAGATTGAGACTGACTTCTGGAATTTGACCATGGAAGGCCTGAACGTCAGAGCTTATACGTCTCGGTTCAATGATTTGGCTAGATTGGTTCCACGAATGGTCACTCCTGAGTACGTTAAGGTAGAAAGGTATATCTGGGGATTGTCGCCGCACATTCGTAGTATGGTTTTGTCAGCGAAGCCCACTACCTATCTGGAAGCTACTACTCTAGCGAAATCAATAGCAGATGATGCTGCTTGGAAAAGTAACCTTAACAGGAAAGAGGAGAATGGGAAGTCGTTGGGAAAGGTCAAGGCAAATGGGAAATCTGACCGATCAGAGCGTTCTGAGTCTAGATCTGGGGATTCGCGGAAGTGAAGATCTGAGAGCTCGAGGAAGATTCCGATGTGAAGCGTGAGAAGAAACGCGATTTGGGGAAAGTATATGTGGCTAATTCGAGTGGTTCGAGGAAGGATAATGCCAGGGATGGCGGAAGTAGTTCAGCGAAAAAGGCTCACGGTGATGAGCATGGAAAGTGTGCCAGATGTGGTCAACTGGTCATATTACTCGTGAGTGCTATGCTAAGAGTACGTCGGAGGGAGTTAAGCTCGAGGGATGCTTTGAATGCGGAGAGCAGGGACACTACAAGAGGAAATGTCCGAATGTGAAGGGTCAGAATGCCAGGGGCAGAGCTTTTGAGCTGAATGTTGGGAAGGCATGTGATGATCCTACAGTTGTTATCGGTACGTTCCTAATCAATGACCATTCTGCGTTCGTACTATTTGATACTGGTGCTGACTTGAGTTTTGTTTCGAAAAACTTTGAACCATTTCTGTGTTCTCAAATAAGTAAGCTAAGTAAAAAGTACTCGATAGAATTAGCAAATGGTAAATTGATAGAGACTAGCGAAGTTATTCGTGGTTGTAGAATTCGGTTATGCGATCATAGTTTTAGTATCGATTTGTTACCAGTGGAGTTGGGTATTTTTTATGTAGTCGTTGGGATGGATTGGCTATCGAAGAACGGAGTTGAGATCATTTGTTCGGAGAAAACAAGTGCGGATACCTCGTCCTGGTGGTGGTGAAGCTATAGTTGTTCACGGTGACCGATCGAGTCGAGTATCAAAAGTGGTTAGTGTTATGAAGATGCACAAGATGTTGCGTAAGGGCTATCCTACGTTCTTGGTTAACGTAGTGGATACAAATGCTGAAAGTGGGAAGATTGAAGAAATTCCTGTAGTTCGCGATTATCCGAAAGTTTTCCCTGAAGACTTGCCTGATTACCCCCTGCGAGACAGATCGAGTTTAAGATTGATCTTGTACCCGGTGCTGCACCGATTGCAAAATCTTGTCAAATCAGCTTCAAGGGCTATTAGACAAAGGTTTCATACGACTAAGATTTTCGCCTTGGGGAGCGCCTGTTTTGTTTGTGAAGAAGAAAGATGGTTCCTTCAGAATGTGTATTAATTACAGAGAGTTGAACAAGCTGACTATCAAGAATCGGTACCCGTTGCCAAGAATCGATGATTTGTTCGACCAGCTTCAAGGATCAAGCTACTACTCAAAGATAGACCTGCGTTCAGGTTATCACCAATTGAAGATTGCTGAGGAAGATGTTCCGAAGACTGCTTTCAGAACACGTTATGGCCATTATGAGTTCTTAGTCATGCCTTTTGGCTTAACTAATGCGCCTGCAGTGTTCATGGATCTCATGAACAGGGTATGCAAACCTTATCTTGATAAATTCGTGATAGTATTCATTGACGATATACTAATCTATTCACGAACCAAGAAAGATCATGAGCAACATTTGAAGATGATTCTGGAGCTGTTGAAGAAAGAGAAGTTGTATGCCAAGTTCTCTAAATGTGAATTTTGGATTCGAGAGGTGTATTTTCTCGGACATGTCATAAATGAGAAAGGTATACATGTGGACCCGTCGAAGATAGAAGCGATTAAGAATTGGGAAGCGCCAAAGACTCCGTCAGAGGTGCGGCAATTCTTAGGACTTGCTGGGTATTATAGAAGATTCATTGAGAATTTTTCCAGAATAGCACAGCCATTAACGCTATTGACCCAGAAGGATAAGAAGTTTGATTGGACAGAAAAGCAGGAGGAAGCTTTTCGGATGTTGAAGGAGAAGTTGTGTAGTGCACCAATTTTATCCCTGCCAGAGGGAAACGATGGTTCGGTTGTATACTGTGATGCGTCATGTTTGGGCCTTGGTTACGTGCTTATGTAGAAGGACGACGTGATAGCCTATGCGTCCAGACAACTGAAAGTGCATGAGAAGAACTACACAACTCATGATTTAGAGTTGGGAGCCGTTGTGTTCGCTTTAAAGATTTGGAGACATTATCTGTATGGCACGAAGTGTACGATTTATACAGATCATAAGAGCCTCCAGTATATCTTTGATCAGAAGGAACTCAACATGCGACAGCGGCGTTGGGTAGAGTTACTCAATGATTACGAGTGTGATATTCGTTAGCACCCGGGAAAAGCAAACGTTGTTGCTGACGCTCTCAGTAGGAAGGAGCGGGAGAAGCCTCTGCGCGTTCGTGCTTTGGGTTTGACCATACAAACAAATTTGACCAATCGAATTCGTAATGCACAGCAAGAAGCTTTGAAAGATGAGAACCTAAAAAGAGAAGGTTTGAGAGGTTTGGAATGTGAACTTATGAACCGAGTAATGTACTTTATGAACCGAGTTTGGGTTCCGCTTAGAGGTAACCTACGTGAACTGGTTATGAACGAGGCTCATAAGTCCAGATATTTGATTCACCCAGGTTCTACCAAGATGTATCAGGATATTAAGGAGTTATATTGGTGGTCGAATATGAAGAGAGATATTGCGGTGTATGTAAGTAAATGTCTGACATGCTCAAAGGTTAAGGCTGAACATCAGTGGCCGTCTGGGCTTCTGCTGCAACCAGAGATTCCTAAATGGAAGTGGGAGCATCTTGCTATGGACTTTATCACCAAATTACCCCGTACGTCACGTTGACATGACACCATATGGGTAATTGTGGATCGATTGACGAAGTCTGCTCATTTCTTGCCCATTAAGGAAACAGACAAGACGGAAAAGATATCGCAGTTGTACCTCAACGAGATTGTAGCCCGAAATGGAGTGCCTGTGTCAATTATCTCTGATAGAGATGGACGATTTGACTCCAGATTTTGGCGATCTCTTTAGGAGTCGCTAGGCTCTCGTTTAGACATGAGTACTGCGTATCATCCTCAAACGGATGGTCAGAGTGAGAGAACCATTCAGATGTTAGAGGATATGTTGAGAGCGTGCGTGATTGATTTTGGTGGAAGTTGGGATATTCATTTGCCGTTGGCAGAGTTTTCTTACAACAATAGTTACCACGCTAGTATCAAAGCCGCTCTGTTTGAAGCCTTGTACGGAAGGAAGTGTCGATCGCCCTTGTGCTGGGCTGAAGTTGGCGAAAGGCAACTGACCGGACCTGAGCTTATCCAGGAAACCACCGACAAGGTTGTCCAGATCAAGGAAAGGTTGAAAGCTGCCGCCGATCGATAGAAAAGTTATGCAGAAAACCGAAGGAAACCGTTGCAGTTTCAAGTCGGGGATCGTGTTCTGCTGAAAGTAACACCTTGGAAAGGTGTTGTTAGATTTGGAAAAGGGGGAAAGCTAAGCCCACGGTATACAGGTCCTTTCGAAATCGCATCTCGAGTTGGATCAGTCGCGTATAGGCTTAAGATGCCGAAGGATTTGAATGGAGTTCATGACGTGTTTCATGTTTCCAACCTGAGAAAGTGTCTGTCGGATGAGACACTAATCATACCCCCTGATGAGGTCAAGGTTCGCTAGAATTCTAAAAGTGGACCCGAGTTCACATGGGAATGAAAGGACCAGATGCAACGAAAATATCCGCATCTCTTTAAGTCTAGTGCGAAAACGAAACCTGTAGTGTAAGAATTTTGGGGACGAACTTCCTTAAACAGGGGGAGACTGTGACACCCGACTATTTAGGCTGTCCCGTACAAATGTAACACGTGTCATGAATGAATAAAAGGCCGTATTTAATTATTTATGATGTTTATATATGGTATTTGATGTGTTGGTAAATCCAAAGTTTGATAAAAATTACGTTGGCAAAATTAAGATAAACGCTTATCGCGTAACGGTTAAAATGCGAAACGAACGTCGGTGACCGCCGAATAATGTTAAAATCCTAAAAATAGTCCGTTATGAGTTAAATAATATATTTAATCATAATCGTGAGGAAAATAATTTAAAACGCTAAGAAACTCTATTTTTCGAGTTTAAACGCGTACTGCACGACACTGCGCGTATCTGACAAAATACAATCAACACAGCCAGTTCAGGGCAACTAAAAATTATTATAGTAATAATTTGACAAGTTTATTTTTATCGAATGATAAAAATAAATTAAAACATTTAAAATCTCTATTTTGCGAATTTAAGCGCGTACTGCGCAACACAGCGCGCATACTGCCAAATACCGACAACGTAACTGGTCCCGGCAAATAAAATATTGGTTAGTAATATTTTGGTGTGTTTATTTTTATAGAGCACTGAAAATAATTTAAAACGCAGTTAAAACGCTAGATAAAACACCCGGTATCCAGTAAAATACCAGTTTTTAACCTATAACATGTATATATATACGTATATATACAAAATATATGTGTGTGAGGGACAAGATGTGGCAGCCATTTGAGGCAACATCTCTCTCTCTCTTCCATGTGTGGCATGGGGAAGAGTAGGTGATGATTACACCTTTTATAAAATCTTCCATATCTTCCATAATCTTTAGAAATCCAAGACAAACAATTCAAAAATCGAACACTCCTCTCTCTCTCTAAACTCACGGCCGAAAACACACACACACCACCATTTTTGAAGTTTCAAGCTTGTTCTTTAAGATCAAAGGCATTTTCAAGGAGGTTGCAAGTAGTTTTGAAGGTTCAAAGGTGTTTTCAAGCAAGAAGCAAGCTCCATACCATCATACTTTGCTAAAAACCCATCAAAAACAAGAAGGTATAAGATTACTTTAAAAACGTTGTTCTTGATTCTTGATGAGTTTTGATGAGGATGGAAGTTTCTCTAGTTATTGAATATAAACACTAACTTAAAAACTAAAACAAATGGGTTTTCAAAGAAAATAAAATGGACATGTATGTATATGTGGGTGTAGCCGTGAATATGTATGTATATACATATGAGATTGAGTTTTGATTTTTGTTGAATGATTCTTGTTAATATGATTCTTAAAAGTTTGATGCATGCATGAACAAAAAGGTGTCATACAAGAATGTTCTATGATTTAGAAAGATGATTATGAAAAAGTGAACTTTTGGAAATGTATATATGTATGCATATATGTAGCCGTGTATATATATATGGGTATATGCATGCATGTAAATCTTTGATGTTAATAAATTTAAATGTGTAAGTATATATGTGCATGTCTTGCATTTATGATGGAATGATTAGATGATGATAAAATGAAGATGATAATGTTCTTGAATGAGTGAACATGAAATAAATATATGTTTAGATGCATATTAGTTCATACGAAATAATGAAGACATGATGTAAGTGCATTAAGTGCTTGTACCTAGTCATGCATGCGGGTGTATGTACATGAAAGGATGAATAAATGATGTTATGATAAAAATGGTTTCAAATCAGATTATAAACCTTAAAAATAAGGTTATTCATGTATGAAAGTGGTATAAAACTTGTCATGAAATTTACTAGCTTTGCATGTTGTACTATGTGCTTAAAAGTGTTGTAAAATACATGAAATCGCATGATTTATGTGCCTTACACAAAAAATGCACTAATCTGATTATAACTATCATTTTATTCAGTATATAACATGTATATATTAAAATATGAAGTTGTTTCTAGTTCGGATGGTTATGGTAACGTTTGACGAAAAAACTATGCAGTAAAAACGGTAAAAATCGCCATTTTAAGAGGGTTTTTATGAAACTGTTTTAAATCAGTAAATAAACTGATATTTTTAATATAAATATAAGTATATTAACTTATATTTAGTGTATTTGGTGTTTGGTTAGTCATATGTGACTTTCGGCACCCGAAAACGTTACCGAATCACTAAAATACGCATTTTTCAACATACACTAGAATGGATTGTTCATGGGTGAACCTTATGTGTTTAAATGTGTTATGTGATTTAAATATGTGAATATGATAATATGTTAAGTGTTGACATGATAGCGGGAATTAAGACTATGCATGTACGCTTGTATGTTTAAAACAATAGAATCGGTAAAAATCGCGTTAAATATGTAACTTATTTATCGAGCATGAAAACTGATACATAGGTTAACTTAATTAGTTATTTCATGTATGCATGCTTTAAAAATGATAAAGTGAATAAGTTAATGAGTTTTCGCGTGTTATGATATGTGAATATATGCACGTTTATGTTATATATTACGACGCGCAAATTGTAGATATATAGTATTTATAAACGGGAGTGTAACGGATAAAACAATAAGGTCACCAATAAAATCGTTCAAGACGCAAAATCTTAAAAAATATATATATATATATATGAACTCATATATATATTAACATGCCAACAAAACCAAAAATAATAACTTTTCGAGAAAATCTCAAAGTTATGTGAAAATTCTAAGTATTGGAGAAACTTAGGAATTTTGTAATATATTGATTATTAAATCGTGCCTACGTATGTTAGGACATGTAGAATCAAATTGTGGGATTGCGCTAATTTAATTACGCACCCAAAGGTGAGTGTCACTAAATCCCTTTTTTTACTGTTTTGTAACTGTTTTGGGGGAAGAACACGCCTTAAAAGGACAAGTATACGTTTTCGTATAAAATATGCCTTTGATTAAACTATAAATATATTTTCGTGGAAAATATGATTTGGAAATTATGTGATAAGTTTTTAGAGAAAAACATGGTTTTGGATATAAATATGTTTCGGGATGAAACGGATTTTGGAATAATGATATATGCGTTTCGGGTGAATGAGGAATTTACGTCGTTACGGGATAGAACGACCGTATGGATTTAAAATGTTTAAATCTAAAGTTGTAACGAATTGGCCCAGACTCAAGAGAGTGAGTATCGGGATTAGGCTTACGTTTTGGTGGGGATGTCGGGGATTCGTACAACGTGTTATATTAAATTTTATCATTTTAGTAGGATATATATATATTGTTCATAAGGTTGGCACCTTGGGTGACCCATTGCGGGCACTTTGCGCGAACTTAGCCATTTAATCATTAATATGGATTGCGTGGAATTGTTGATAGATCTATCGGGTTGACAACCCCGTCGCGACCGGTAGCTCTGCGTCATGTAAAGCGACGAATTAATATTCTGTTATTGTCTAGCGTTGATTATACCCTTAATGTTAATATATAGTTCGTATTGTCTTGCAAACATACGAGTCTGAACATTTGATGCAATAAATTTAATATGTTAAACTTTAGAAGATGCTTAGTTTGGAGGTTTCGGGGAAACGCTTGCGACGGCTGACTCATGGATTTTATTAAGGAAATAAATTAACTTTCAAAAATATTATTTGGATGTTTTGATTATAAACACATAATTAGAAAGTTTTTCCTTGGATCAAATTATTTTGAATTTGAATATGTGAGCTCACCCAGCTTTGTGTTGACACTTGATTTTAACGTGTTCTTCAGGTACTTGAGCATGGCTTCGGGAATCTTTGGCGTATATTGTAATGCATATTTGTTTAATAATAAACTTTGGACACTTTTAAAACTTATTTAGGATCGACTGTATTAAGATCCATAAGGATCAAGACAACTTAACTATGTTATGGTTGTGGTATGTGTTTAATTTGGAAACAATGTTTTAGTTAAGTAATATGTCCAAAATTAACGATGCATCGTCCACCAAGATATTTATGGGCACCAACTTCCGTCACCATTACGTTTGTATTTCCGCTGCGACGTTTTTGGGGTTTACACTTATGGTATCATGTTGTTCAATATTATTTCTATCAGGCCTGCCATAATCATCTTTCATTTTGTCATACGCTTCCGTCATTGTACGATAATCGTATTTGAAATGTTCGTTATGTACATTGAGTTCAATGATGATTTGTGATTTTTCGGTGCATTTAGCACATGGCTCGGTACATTTTGTGCAAGGTTTTACAACCTCCACAATTTGCAGTTTAACAACTTCCGTTACCTCTAGACCTACCTTGGTTAGATTCGCCATCATAGCTTTATCTGTAAAGTCCTTGAGGTTTTCGGCAGTTACTTCTTGAACAACATCAGTACTTTCTTCATTCGACTTCTCCTTGATCACTTGCTCGTAAGAACTTCCATCAAAGTGTCCTGCAAAACTATCACATGAGTTAGGAGATAATATTCCTTGGTTCTTCATGTGAAGATATTCCTCTTCCTCCTGTTGTTGTAGATACTGTTCCAATAGAATATTCTCTAGAGCTGCTGCTTCTTCGGCAGATATATCTTCAACGATCTCAGCCATTATTGCAACTCCGGTCTTCTTACCAATATAAGAATTCCAATCGAAACCATCATCCTCGTTTGAAGCAACCATTGCTTTATCAGTGTTACTGCTGTTTGGCTTTTCTTGAATCTCAACCTGTGTCTTCTTTGGGAAAGGCTTGTATTGAAGAGATTTCTTGTAATACTCGTTGCCTCCACCGAATGGACTTTGATTGCCCATGGCTTCAGGATTTTTGCATTCTCTTTTGAAATACCCTTTCTTTCGGCATCTGAAACAAGTGACCTTCGATTTTTCGAACCCTAGTTTGTTGCTTGAATTTCTGATATCTCGACCAGTGAGTGCAACAAACTTTGTGACCCTTCGAATGACAGAAGCTAGAGACCACTTGATATCCATCAGTTCAAGCTCTTCTTCGTCCACCTGATCGTAGTTTTCGGCGGTCATTTCGGGATTGCCAATCTTTTCAGCTACAAGACTTTCATACGATTCTAGAACAGTGGCAAGAAGTGACATGTGTTGTTTTGCAACATGAATTCTTTACAGCAATGTTACACTTGTACACATTTGGATCAGAATTTGTTTGTTGATTCTGATTTGCTTGACTCTGATAAGACGAATTTGAACCAGTGCTTGAGAACGAAGAGCTTTGTGGACTTTGATCATATACGATATGATTGGCTCTGATTCTGTGGAGAAGAATTCATGTTTGCATTGAACGCAGTATGTATCTTTGGGCTTGAAATACTATCTTGCATTCCGTTCTTGTAATATAAACCAACATCTTGAACAATGTTAGCATTCTTCGACTTTGCAATCTACAGCAGTTCCATTTCATGACCTTCAAGTTTGTCGATGAATGTTGACAACTTAAAGAATTCCCAATTCGGACTTTCTTTCAGAACCATCAACTAAGTAGTCCACTCTCCGTCAGGTAACGCATCTGCAAGCTTATCGATGTATTCTGGTTCAGTCTTCTCAAGACCGTGTCTTCTCATTTGGACTTTCAGATGACAGAAGCGCTCAATCATCTGCTTCATTGTCTCGCCCTTCAACATGTTGAAAATATCGAACTCCTTCATGATGAGAGCTTTCTTACTCTTGATCATCTCTGCGATGCCTTGGTATTTCTTTTGTAGTGATAGCCAGAGATCTCTCGCAGTAGTATACTCTGGCAACAAGACCAAAATATGTTCTTTAACAGATTGTTGAATGAGGCTTATCATCTTTTTCTCAGCAATGTACTCATCTTTCTGTATTGTGGTGTACTTGTACTTCTCTAGTACTTGCTGATGTTCGTCCAACGGAACAGTGTAACCTCTCTCAATCGACACCCAGCCTTGGAAATGCATGGCCTGAACCCAATAAGTAAATTTCTCCTTTTTTTTTGGGTAAAGGGTTACCCCGGTAAATATTATATCAATGAATCCAAAAATTACAAGTGAGGTAGGCAGAAACCTCAATTCTCAAGTATGACAAGCCATACTAGAGTTCATCAAGCGATCATCCTACAGCCGCTAGGTACCTATTAATAAGCACGTCATTCGACAATACACGTACCACTAAATTACAAAAGGAAAACATCAGTAACACCATTAGCCATATTCATCATCATTTATCAGCACACCTCTAGGAAGGCTCCATTCCTGTAGAAGATCTCTAGTATGACTCGTGTCTTTAAATTTCATCAAATGTAGCTTCATCCGAACTGTTAGTAGAATAACCTCAATGAGTTGATTTGCACTCCTTTTTTTCGTAGAAAACAATCTCTGATTTCGTTCCTGCCACACGAAGTAAGTTGCCGCACTAACAACAAGCTTTCCAATGACATGAGTGGCATGCTTTGATTCCGCATATTGTACCAAATGATCAAAAATCCTTCCCCATTTGTTAGGGATCGATCCCATTCCTGCTTTATCTCGAATACCATTCCAGATCTGAGCAGCATATAGACACTCGAAAAAAAGGTGATCATGAGAATCCAAACCACCCATACACAACGAACAGCACATGAGGTTATAATTAGGACTACCCGCCGAAGACCATCGACTCATGACATCCTGCGTTTTTAGTTTTTTGTTCACAAGAAGCCACATTAAAAAAGAATGACGAGGAATTGATTGGGGATACCAAATAATACTCGCCCATGGGACTTCATTCTGGTGTAATCGGAATTCATCCCACCCTAATGCGACACTATAGTTCATCTCCTTTCCTGAGCTAGTTCTCCATACAACTCTATCATGTAAACCCGGGCTCAGTATGATACTTGGCATGTTTCGGAGAGCCGGAAATCGGTTTACCCACTCGGTCGGCCATCCCCACCCCCCATTGTCACATACATCCGCAACCTTCGAGTTCATACAGAGTCCAGCATTTGATATCATACGTGGCGTAATAAAAGAATTCAAAGGGCATATCTCATCCCACTTATCAAACCAAACAAGTGTTTTGTTACCGTCTCCCAGTTTCGTCCATACATGTTGTTGAATAATCGGCCTTAACTGTAGCATTTTCCTCCAGCTCCATGTTATGTTACTTCGGATTGGTAAGTCCCAGAAACTTCGGTCTCTTATACGATATGAATGGATCCACTTTACCCAAAGAGACTCTCTATGTGTAAGAAGACTCCATACATGCGTAACCATAAGCGCTTTATTCATATCCCCAATCCTACGAATACCCAAGCCACCCTCCCGTTTAGGAATACACACTTTTTTCCAACTCACCTTAGCTTTCCCTTTTATGTTATTACCTTGCGCCCACAAAAATCTTCGCATTCTTCCTTCCAGGTCATCTATGATGCGCTTTGGTAAAATAAACACCGACGCCCAATATATATGCATAGAAGACAGGACCGACCTAATCAATTGAAGTCTACCCGAAAATGATAGACTCTTGTTTTTCCAATCGGTCATTCTTAAATCCATACTTTCCAGTAGGCGCTTACAATCATTATAAACAAGCCTGGTAGATATAAGGGGAACTCCAAGGTAGCGAACTGGCAACACGCCTTCATCAAATGGGATGATACTTCTAATTCGGTCTTTAACTATGTCCGGAACATTACCAAAAAAGACCGTACTTTTGGTCATACTAGGAACAAGACCTGACATGTTCTTAAATAAGTCTAGCGCCTCCAATAGCACTTTTACTGATCTATGATCACCCCGAGAAAACAAGAACAGATCATCAGCAAAACAGAGATTAATTATTCGCTGATTTTCACATTTATCATGGTACCTGAACTCGGCTGACAAAGAACTCTGTTTTTGCAAAAGCAATGTAAGAACCTCCATAACCAGCGTAAAAAGGTACGGAGACATTGGGTCCCCCTGTCGTAAACCCCGTTGCCCTCTAAAATACCCGTGCAGATTCCCATTTATAGCCAAAGAGAAGGACGTGGTTGTAACACAAACCATTATCCACTTTACCATTCGCCGATCAAATCCAAAACCAAGCAGTATCTGTTCAAGAAAGTTCCAGTCTACCGTGTCGTAAGCCTTTTGAATATCCACCTTAAAGGCACACCTTGGTGGCCCCTTATCATGATGATAGTTATGCATTAACTCCTGAGTTAGGAGGATATTATCAGAAATCCTTCTACCCGGAACAAAGGCTGACTGGTTGATGCTCACAATATCACCTAATCCTTCTTTTATTCGATTTGTAATAATCTTGCTGATACACTTATATAGTGTGTTACAACAAGATATAGGGCGATAATCTGTAATGGAAGATGGTGAAGTAACCTTAGGGATTAAAGAGATTATCGTATGGTTAAGTTGACGGAGTAGTTTACCATTTCGAAAAAACTCCTGTACCGCATTGCATACATCCTTCCCAACTACATCCCAAGATTTTTTAAAGAAGACCGAGGTGTAACCATCAGGACCTGGAGCTTTATTCCCATCAATTGAAAACATTGCCTGTTTAATTTCATCGTCCGTAACAATCCTAACCATAGCAGAAGCTTTGTCAACCGATAATACATTATGGAATAGATCTGGCGTAGGATGCAAATTTATACTTCCAACACTACCAAAAAACTGGGTATAGTGCTCCACCATGACTTGTGGAACCGACATTCCTTCATGTAGTATACCGCTACTGTCTTTTATCGAGAAAATTCTACTCCGATGGTTTTTTGCTTTGACCGTGTTATGAAAGAATTTTGAGTTCTTATCACCAAGCGAAAGCCATTGTAACTTAGATTTTTGCTGCAAGAAAGAACACTCATCAATTACCGCTTTCTTATACGCTTGAAGTAATCGACTGTGTTTATCAAGAAGCTCATTGTTGAAAGGATCATTATCAACAGCAATCTGGTTGTCTTCTAAATCCTTTCTCATCGTCTTAACCTTCTCGAAGGTTGCGGATGTATGTGACAATGGGGGGTGGGGATGGCCGACCGAGTGGGTAAACCGATTTCCGGCTCTCCGAAACATGCCAAGTATCATACTGAGCCCGGGTTTACATGATAGAGTTGTATGGAGAACTAGCTCAGGAAAGGAGATGAACTATAGTGTCGCATTAGGGTGGGATGAATTCCGATTACACCAGAATGAAGTCCCATGGGCGAGTATTATTTGGTATCCCCAATCAATTCCTCGTCATTCTTTTTTAATGTGGCTTCTTGTGAACAAAAAACTAAAAACGCAGGATGTCATGAGTCGATGGTCTTCGGCGGGTAGTCCTAATTATAACCTCATGTGCTGTTCGTTGTGTATGGGTGGTTTGGATTCTCATGATCACCTTTTTTTCGAGTGTCTATATGCTGCTCAGATCTGGAATGGTATTCGAGATAAAGCAGGAATGGGATCGATCCCTAACAAATGGGGAAGGATTTTTGATCATTTGGTACAATATGCGGAATCAAAGCATGCCACTCATGTCATTGGAAAGCTTGTTGTTAGTGCGGCAACTTACTTCGTGTGGCAGGAACGAAATCAGAGATTGTTTTCTACGAAAAAAAGGAGTGCAAATCAACTCATTGAGGTTATTCTACTAACAGTTCGGATGAAGCTACATTTGATGAAATTTAAAGACACGAGTCATACTAGAGATCTTCTACAGGAATGGAGCCTTCCTAGAGGTGTGCTGATAAATGATGATGAATATGGCTAATGGTGTTACTGATGTTTTCCTTTTGTAATTTAGTGGTACGTGTATTGTCGAATGACGTGCTTATTAATAGGTACCTAGCGGCTGTAGGATGATCGCTTGATGAACTCTAGTATGGCTTGTCATACTTGAGAATTGAGGTTTCTGTCTACCTCACTTGTAATTTTTGGATTCATTGATATAATATTTACCGGGGTAACCCTTTACCCAAAAAAAAAAATAAGAACACTTATGTATAGGAAGTACCAGCAGCTTATCCACCATGTTCTTATAGTATTACACTCGTTTCGTTATCTAAATCACAACTAATCACAATAACCACATAATCATCGTCTTGGTCACATTGTCTTGTCATATACGTATTAAAGTACACAGAATCCAATAAAGGACTACCAATTAGTACTTTAAACATCCTACAAGAATCTAACTATGAAGATAGATAGATGCTTTAAGGATTTGGTAGCATATCAAGCTATGCTTTGGTTCAGTATATCAGGCGATACTTTGGTTTAGTATATCAGGCTATACTTTGGTTTAGCATATCAAACTATGCTTTAGTTTAGTCACATTGAATCATAAAGTCCTAAATCCTAATGGTGAGTCGGATAACGCTACGAAGGGTAATACAATAAGCACACTTATATACAGGAAGTACCAGCGGCGTATCCACCATGTTCTTATTGTATTACTCTAGTTTCGCTATCTAATTCACCAACAATATCTACACATAAACAATAACCATCGTCATCGGCGTGTAAAGCACTTCTTAGAAATCTTACTATAAAGATAGAAGATTTAAGACTGTACTTCAAGTATCCTACTAGGATCAATCTATAAAGATAGAAAGATACTATAAGGATTTGTTTCGTGTCCCCAATTGTCATGTCTTGCATAAAAGGAATATTGCACAAAAATGCTCTTAGTAAAATATAATTGCCATACATTGTGAAAAATTGATTACACATATGAATCACCCCAAAACATCTGGAAAACGTAAAAGAAGGGAAGCAATGTACTCGCCTGGGATTGCGTAAGTAAACTCAGGAAAGATGTGGCAAACAAATTGGAGGGATTTATAAAGAGTTGAATTTCTGAAAGAGGAGAAGCGTCTCGAAGCTATTCATGAGAAAACTAGGAAGGCAAGTGTTAGAAGATTTCAGTATATGAACAAGGTGCCTCCTACAGAACAGACGCCAGATCCTAAGCAAGAACGACGAAAGAAGCCGTTAAAAACTTCTTTGGTCGTGTGCGTTAAAGTATATTATGAAGACAGAGTTTTGGAGACTGATACAAGACGAAGACGATATCCAAGGGGGAGTCTGTTGGTGCATAATGTCTATGTCTTAGTCTTATATCGAGTCTGTATAGAATAGAGTTGAATAGGCTAGTCGTATGAAGTATTTATGTAAAGTTTAGGCAAGTTCGCTCATAATCCTTCATGTATAGCCAAGTTCGGCCGAACTTGCTAATGCAAGTTCGAGCGAACTTGAGTCTCCCTAGGGCGAACTTGTGAGTCTATAAATACCTAGCTAGCCTCTCTCATTTGTAACTTTGGCATTTTGGAGGCGAAGCTCTGTCAGTTTGTACTCTTGACGTTTGATCAATAAAACTTATGTTAAACTGATTAATTCTTGTCTATTGGTAAAGACGACGCAATATTTCCGCTATTATGGACGTTAGATATCAAATTTAGGTTCCTACAATATCAAAATGCCAAAGTTACAAATGAGAGAGGCTAGCTAGGTATTTATAGACTCACAAGTTTGCCCTAGGGAGACTCAAGTTCGCTCGAACTTGCCTTAGAAAGTTCGGCCGAACTTGGCTATACATGAAGGATTATGAGCGAACTTGCCTAAACTTTACATAATTCGTACGACTAGCCTATTCAGCTCTATTCTATACAGACTCGATATTAGACTAAGACATAGACATTATGCACCAACAGACTCCCCCTTGGATATCGTCTTCGTCTTGTATCAGTCTCCAAAACTCTGTCTTCATAATATACTTTAACGCACACGACCGAAGAAGTTCTTAAATGGCTTCTTTCGTCGTTCTTGCTTAGGATCCGGCGTCTGGTCTGTAGGAGGCACTTTTTTCATATACTGGAATCTTCTAACACTTGCCTTTCTAGTTTTCTCATGAATAGCTTCGAGACGCTTCTCCTCTTTCAGAAATTCAACTCTTTCTAAATCCCTCCAATTTGTTTGCCACATCTTTCCTGAGTTTACTTCATGTGCATAGCAAACATTAACAACTTTCTGAAACTGCATAGCTTGTACCTTTTCACGTTCTTCAAATACGATCTTGCTGTAGAACAAGGTTTTAATATCTTCTCTTGAGCAGTTAACCAACCACATAGGATCAGAATCCTGGTTGTTCTCCATAACCCCCTCAAGCCTTGATATCCCAATACCTCAACTCTTTCCTTTGAAATATCCAAGTGTCCTTCAAACTTTAAAACAATAACTGCTTCACAAGTAGCAGGATCTATCTGCCACCACTTGAACAATGGATAGAAGTTTTGCTCAATCGGCATTAGCGGCATATTTCTCATTGCCCTTGGTCGTTTCATTATCAACGTAATGTCTTTTTCACTCGTCTTTTTGTTAGTCTTGATTCGGCGACCTGGAATGAATGGCTTCCAATATTTGAATCCTTTCACTGCTTCATACTTTATCAATTTCCACAACAACTGATCAATCACTTTCATGTGATATGTAACATTGACGGTCTAAACCAAATCTTTCACATCCCAATATGGTAAGGTCTTGAAATCAGAAAGATACTTGAAGTATTGCACTCCAAATTCTCTTTTGATTGCATATACGTTAAGTTCTTTGAACCAACCCCAACTCAAGATATCTCCCAAAGAAACATCTTTGTCTCTGGTAAAAAATGCTAGAGGACGTCTAAACTTACGTTCGTGTGGCATCTCTTTAAACCAAGACTTTTTCGCCTAAGCAATTTCTTCTTTTGTCATAGGCTTTGGGACTTTTCCTTCTCGTAAAGATTCTTCAATCTTTTCTTTCAGCATGTCTTCGTCTAGTTGCTTGTACATCTCCTCAAAAGTAGGAAAACTTTCAGAATTAGGACCGACGTACTTTGCAATATGATCTGTCTCATCATCAGAAGACCAATCTTCCACAATCACTCTATTGTATTCATCAGCCTCAAATCTTCTAACATACTAATAATCATTCGGCTCAAATGTGTTAACATTCAACACATCTTCTTCGAAATCAAATTCTAGATCTTTAGCATCAACTTCGACTAACTTTGCAAGATCTTCCTTTTATAGTTGTGCACATACTCGCCTTCCTCCACGTTATGCTCTAACATCAACAATAAAGGTTTAGAAGGTACTACAGTAACTGGTTTTACAAATCTTTCAACATTCAACAGATCAATTTCATCAGATGGCCCTTTATGCCCTGACTCCCCCTCACTTTTATCATCCATTCTATTTGATTCATCATCCATTAGTGAAGAGAAATCAAATTCACTTGAAACTTTAGCTTCAGTGATTTTCAGACCAACACCACCCTGATCATCATCATCATCGTCACCGTCTGCAACATTCCAGTCTTCGTATTCCGAATCATCTTTCTTTTCCTCATCTTCTTTATCTTCATCTTCAGCTTCATCGTCATCCTTATTTTCAGAAACTGTGACAGGATCAGAAGATTTGACAGATTCGTCAACCTTTGGAATCTCGGATTCAGAAGCTATAACAACATTCTCTTCAACAGATTTCTCTGCAGCTTCAGAAGACTTAGGAGTTTCACCTTCAACCCCTTTACCTTTACCACTCCCAGCTAACTAATTCTCATATCGTTCTTTAGCTTCTTGTTGATCCAGACGATCATATTCTTTGATGAAATCAATTCCCAGAGAGTTAGATAAAACTTCCTGCATCCTGGAAAATCTTCGATCATTTAGTGCTTGGATTGATTTTAGATCTGCAATCTTTGTTTGAAGCTTTTCATTTGCATCTTGCAAACTCTCGATCAAAGCTTTAAAATATTCTCGAGTTAATTACATTGTTAGTCCCTGTGGTTTGCACAAAATAACATACTTAGGTACTTAGTTTAAAACTTCTAGGGTATTAACTTTTCATTTTGTAACGTTTTCATTCTCTAACACCTTCACTTTGTCGTCCAACATTTCTTTTTCAACATTGCTTTGATTCATTTTCTGAATAAGCTCAGCTTTCTCGTCCTCATTCTTTGCCACTTTTTCTTCTAACACCTTCACACGCTTTTCCAGAAGTTCAACATTCGTCTCTGGAAATAAATCGTTTAGATCTTGCAGACTAATTGGATCATTATGCATGTCACCAAATATATTAGGCCCTGAAGATTTTGGTGTTGACTTTGGAGTAGCAGCCTTTGGTGTTGACTTCCTTGGAGTAGAACTTTCAAGATTTGAAGTCATTGGAGCAACCGGTGATTGAATAACAGGAACTTCTAATTATCCAGACACAGGAGGTTCTTGTGTAACTCCTGGCCTTTCAGCTTCACTTGAAACAATAACAGGATGATCTTGTGTAAAAGGTTTTTGTGTGACTTCTTTCTCCTATGCGCCCGTGTAACTTCTGCGCTTTTCAGCTTTCCTATGTATCTTTTGCTGACTGCCTTTTGAACTTTCTTTGATTTCCTCTTGCCTTTTGTTTGAGAAGACCCTGTAGTCTTTGTCGAAGAAATAGTTGCAGACTTTACACGTTTTGTTTTTTCTTGGGCCTTTCCTCATCAGAGTCTTTCCCAAGATTTGGATCAAAATCAGCATCCATTTCTTTCTCCTTTTCAGCTTGTATTTCTGCTGCTGTCTTTTCAGATTCTTTCACTGGTTATTCATCAGAATCATCACCATGCTCTGATGTAGCAGATATAGCATCATCTTGCATAGCTTTTTCAATTTATTGACTTTCAATAATAACTGCTGCGCTTGAACCTGCTTCAGCTTGAACATTCTCAGGTTCATCTTCATCAACAAGCATTGTATCAACTTTCTTTGCCGCTCGTTTCTTCTTAGGCTTTTCAACCTCAGCCTTTAAGAACCATTCACTTCGATACTTTGGTTTGAATTCTTTAAACCATTCTTTCTCTGCATTTAGTTCTTTTTCATCTCCACTGCCATCTTTTCTCCATTTGTTTTCTTCCGGTGCCACATAATTCTCATCTTTAATAGCCCCGAATACCGGTTTAGCAACAGGTGCTGAAGCTTGCTTTTGGAACTTTAATAGCTTCTTCACTGTTGTCTCATCAAGATGACTTAGGTATAACATATCATTCGGATCTCGTGCAATCGTGTACTTCTCATCTATCAACATCTGTACAAATCTCGGATAAAGACACAATTTTGAATCCTCCATATTCTTGGACATGTGTGTAAATACAAGCTTCGAATAGTTGAACGACGTGTTCAAAATAATTGTCGTTGCTATACAGGCCAAATAATCTTGCACATCGTCAGCCTTTCGGTGACTAAATGTATGAATGATCGCATGCATAAGGAGCTTGTAGGGATTAGGCACTTCCCCTTTCTTTAACGTCGGCTTGTTCACGCTTCCCTTATAGCCCATACGATAGAAACAGCCACGAACCATCTTTTCATCCAGAAATATCGGATCATCTTTATCATCATTGAACTGCAGGATCCGTCGAATATCATCTTCAGTCACAGTGATTGGTTTGACTTCATTGCCGACTTGCACAGATGAAATAATAGACTTCTGATCATCACTTAGACTTGCGTTCATCCAGAAATGGTACGTGTGAGATCTGTATGAAACTTTGCGCTCTGTGATAGCTCGATGAATAGGGCTTTTTTTTTAAAACTTCAAAATACTCTCGTAATCCTTCAAAGATGGACATATAGTCTTGTCGAGCGTAATACAAGTGTTGTGCAACTTAGAAAATTCTATTGCAATCACTCTTGCTGGTTCTTGAGCCTGAAAAACGACGCAAAACAATTAGCACGCTTATCAAGAAAAAGATCTCAAAATTTTTCTAACACATTCATCAAGTTCGGGCGAACTTGGGAAGTGTTATGATGTTCTGGTTTAACTAAGTTCGCCCGAACATGTGATATACATGTTCAATATTCAAGTGTAAGTTCGGGCGAACTTATACTCTTAACAGATCAGATTTTCTTAACACAAGTTCGGGCGAACTTCCACATAATATTCAAAATCAGTTTTAGGAAGTTCGGTCGAACATGTTCTTTTTACCAGATTTAAAATACCTTTTGATGCAAGTCCGGTCGAACTTGACAACAAGTTCGGCCGAACTTGTCATCTTCTTCAATCATCAATCCTGTAATTTCAAATATTGACTATCTGATCAATTTTAACACTTATCCAATGTTGATTGTTGTTTATTACCATGATTTTAAGTTCAATTTGGTCCAAAACAACCTAGATCTATCAAATTTTAGGTTTTCAGATCTGGATTCAACAATTTGAGTTCAATTTACGGTTCAATCATCAAATTTATACCTCGGCCATTGTAGTTGGTGTGCTAATCACCAAAAAAATAAAATTTGGGCAGAGTAACGACTTAATCTTGTCAAAATTACAACTTCGCTCAATATCTCAAGTTCGCTCAATGAGTTTGAATATCAGACAAATGAGTTCGGCCGAACTTACTAAGGTACTTCTACCCTGGCAAGTTCGGGCGAACTTGTTGAGCCCAAAACTATCAAGCCTATCATAAGTCCGGGTGAACTTGAGTTAAAAACAAACAGCCATCTCTTGCAAGTTCGGTCGAACTTGCTTGAATGTTAAACATGATTCTGGTTAGCAAGTTCGGCCGAACTTGCCAAACAACAAATTCAAACTTTTTCAATTTTTACAATTTAACCCTTGAACTTACCAATTAAGAAAATCCACTCAGTTGACCAAGTCCAAGCTAATGACCTTGGTTAACCGATTTGTCTGCCGAGTCCAAGTTAATGACCCCGGTTTGACCCGTTACGAACAAACTGTTGATATCTTCAAAATCAAAGTTTCAAATTAATGAACTTTATATCGTTTTGACTTTTCAGATTTTACAGATTAGCTCCCAGCCCGTTATCAATGAGATTCCCACCCGTTCTAGCATCTTACCAGACTTCGAAGACCCGTTCTCCAACATTGGTTTGCTGAAAACAATGTAGAAATAAAATCTTTTTTTGTATTTTTGTAAGTTTATGCTAAAACACACTGAAAATCTTTTTGATTTTAATCTGTAAAGCTGATAAACTATGTACAGGACAAAGTAAACTATGTACAAACATATTTACAGACATATTTTTGTGAATTCGCGTCTAAAGGATCATATCAGTTAATTGAGACATATCACCAGTACCGTTGACCTTTAGATGACTTTAAACTTTAAACTCGTTTTCCTAGATTGTCGATATGTTTGTCCACTTAAACTTTGCCACATTTCTCAACTGTTTCAAGATATGTTAAGGTAAGATTTATGAAACTTGACTTATCTGTGGTTCCCACTTCTTGAATATACTCCCGTATCAAGATTCCCTAGATTTCATCTTACAAGTGCATATAGCATAATTGATATCTGTATCTGGGTAATGCGAGGCCTTGAGAGCTCAGGTTAGTACTACCGTATAGACAAAGAGATGAAGGCTCGTCTTTAAGGTGTGTTCCACTTAAGGTATCTTTTCAGCACTGCAAATGATTAGATCTTTCGATACTTTTCAATATTGCATGCAGTTTAGGGTTTATAACGAAAGTGTTATAAAAGTTCTAGGCTATTGCTTTCGCAAAATCAGAAGAACTTGTATAATACCCCAGATATCAACTATCTATAAAGACCTCGTATCTCAGAATCAGGCAATCTCTCAAACGAAATTTCGGAGTACTAAGTCCATATATCCAAGATATGTTAATCCACAAGATTAAGCAGTTGTTAAATTTAGTTTATATCTCGAAACAGTTTACTGAACGTGTTAAGCCTATCAACACATCCACAGTAAGACTAGTTTATCACTTTTAAACTTTCCATTTCTTTAGTATACTGTGATAGTCCACTGATGTTCTATCATTTCCTTTTTGTGACACCGAAATCTTTTTTCTCTTTTTCAATGTTTTTGTCCATTTTTGAAAATTTTCATATGTTTTGTATTTTCCCAAATATTTCTCCCCCTAAAATCAAAAACATATTTTTGGATTTTAGATTTTTAAAGAAATACTAAAGAAGAAAGATATTTACAAACCAATGCGGATTACGTGAATTCGTCATCCGATCCGTATTCAACCTCAGCTTCCGCACCTATAAGCAAATTTTTAATACCGCTAAGTCGCATTAGATATTTAAATCTTGTTAATGGAAATGCTTTGGTATAAAAATCAGCCCTTTGTTCGTCGGTGTGGATTTTTTCTATTCGAACCAATTTCTTTTCGTAACAATCACGAATGAAATGGTATCGAATTTCAATGTGTTTTGTGCGTGAGTGATGAACCGGATTTTTAGTTATATCGATGGCTGCTTTGTTATCTACAAATAAAGGCGTGTCAAGAAACTGCAGACTATAATCCCTCATCTGTTGCTGAATCCAGAGGATTTGAGAGCAACAGCTAGAAGTAGAAATGTATTCCGCTTCACAGGTTGAGAGATAGACCGTGGTCTGTTTCTTACACTGCCACATTACCAAACGCGTGCCAAAGAACTGGCATCCTGCAGTTGTAGATTTCGAGTTCAGTTTGTCCACTCCGAAGTCTGAGTCAGTATATCCCGTTAAGTCAAAATTGTCGTTTTTAGGATACCATAAGCCGTGCTAGGACATCCTTTTAAGTAACGGAAGATTCGCTTGACTATCTGCATGTGTGACATTCGAGGACTTGACTGATATCTTGCACATAAACAAGTAGGATACATGATGTCTGGGCGAGATGTTGTCAGATCAATGAACCTATCATCGATCGATAAAGTGTTTCATCAACTTTTTTTCCCGTCTCGTCTACGCAAATCCCATGGTTCAGTGCCAGCGGTGTCGAAAGCGGCTTCGAAGAATCCATTTCAAACTTTTTGAGAATGTCGTGAACATACTTAGTCTAATGAATGAATATCCCATCTGGAAGCTGATCCACTTGAAGACCTAAGAAAAACTTCATTTCACCCATCGAGGACATTTCGAATTTCTTCTTCATGATCTTTTCAAACTCTTTGCACAGACTGTCATCCGTAGAACCGAAAATGATATCGTCCACATAGATTTGTACTATTATTAGATGTGATCCAACTTCTCTGGTAAACAAAGTGCTGTCCACTGTGCCTCGTGTAAAGCCATTTCCTACGAGATGTTGCGATAACGTCTCGTACCAAGCTCTCGGGGCTTGGTGTAAACCGTACAAGGCTTTATCCAGGAGAAATGATTTGTTCTTGTTCAGTGGATCGACGAAACCCGGTGGTTGGCCGACATACACTTGTTCACGTAGTTTTCCGTAGAGAAATGCAGATTTTACATCCAACGGGTACACCTTAATTCCTTTCCAAGCTGCGAACGCTAGGAAAATGCGGATAGATTCTAATCGCGCAACCGGTGCGTATACCTCCGTATAATCTATACTTTCCTGCTGGTGGAATCCCTTGACAACCAGCCGAGCTTTGTTTCTTACTATTACACCCCGATCGTCTCTTTTACACTTGAAGACCCACTTTGTGTCCAAAGCTTTCTGCTTTGGTGGCAAGTCTACAAGCTTCCAAACACCCAACTTCTCAAACTGTAACAGTTCTTCTTGCATAGCTATCACCCAATTCTCGTCAGCCAGAGCCTCATTTACTGTCTTTGGCTCTATTTGAGACATGAAACATGAGTAGTAGCAGTAATTCTGAGTTGGTGCAACTCGGGTGTAGAAACAACTTAAGTGCTTTGTTGATTTGGTTTCGAGTACGCACACCAGTTTGTAGTTCTCCAATAATATTCGTTGAAGGATGGTACGAATATGATCGCGACATTTCTTTTGTTGGAACATCAACTGAGCTTTGCTGATTTGAAACAATCAGATCACTATTCACATCAACATTAGGAGTACTTGATGAAGTTCGTTCTGATTTCTCGGACTAGCAGATTGATTCAACAGGTTAGAAATCTGCTCAACTTCTTCATCCGATGAAGTTTCATCATCAGCATCAAATGTCGGTGCTTCATCTGAATAAGAATTCTGATTCTGAGGCGTACTGGGCACTGTTGTGTTTTCTGGTTCATTAGAAGCAATCACTGGAGGTGTAGCAGGTGTTACTTCTGCTTCATAAGTATTTTCAACTTGAACACCACTGTTATTGCTTGGACCTGCTCCGGAAGATGAAGAATCCATGTGGTTGATTAACCACAATTGGTCTAATGATTTGTTCTTGATTTGCCGACTGTTGAAGATAGTATAACGCTGCAACTTCTTCTTCAGACTGTTCTTCCGGCAAGTCGAATGACTTCCAAAGGTCTTGATAGTTGAACAGCCACGCGTCACCTCTCCTTTGAATATGATCCGTATAGTTGAAACAATCCATGTGTTGTACTTCAATAACCTTTCTCAACGAAGGAACATATACTCTTCTTAACTGACTCGCATATCCGACAAAGAAACCTTCAAGAGATTTAGCTCCGAATTTGCCATCTTGATCGATTACATTACATGGCGCACCAAATGGTTCTAAGAATTTCAAATTTGGCTTCTGTCGGTTTATCATCTCAAATAAAGTCTTCTTTGTTGGTTTGACAGTGAGAACTCTGTTTAGCGTGTAGCAAGCCGCAACAACTGCTTCACTCCAGAAGCTGACTGGAAGTTTAGAATCTGCAAGCATGGTTCTCGCAGTTTCAATCAAAGTTCTGTTTTTCCGTTCAGCTACTCCGTTTTGCTGTGGAGTATAGGGAGCACTAAACTCGTGCAGAATCCCTTACGCGTTGCAGAATTCCTTCATTTTGTTATTCTTAAACTCTGTGCCGTTGTCACTTCTAATACGTCTAAACGGCAGATGATAAAGATTCTCGGGTTTCTTGAATAGAATCACCAAGTTCTCGAACGTTTCGTCTTTTGATTCCTGAAAGAACACCCACGAATCTTTCGGGGGCGGCCGCAAACCCTGGATGGCGATTTTTCGTGCTCTTCATGAAACCCGATTTTCTTGATCAATCTTAGCTGCATAACAGTCTGCGATTGTTGTTTGATCTTCCAAATAGCAATACGAACTTGTTAGCATCCAAAGAAAGATTAAAATAGGGTTTAATTTCGTTTTTTTCATCCGATCGCTCTCTCTCGAACCGTCGATTTTTGTTCTCCTTTCAATCCTACGATTTCGATCGGCAAATGTGTGCAACAGATCTGTTATTAGGGGCTTGAGTAATCAAATCTTAATACGAACTCTGGTGGCATATAGGATCGATCGGATAGTAGTTTTCTTTCGATTTTGATTTTTTATCGCCGGAAGTTTCTTGTGGCTCGGATAATAATCAAGAATCCGATCAGTTTAGGGTTTGTTCTTGTTTGTTTGATAATCGTTGACCTGGGAATGAGTAGGAAATTCTGATTTATTATAAAGATTGTGTTGATCGCGGTTAACGGATGTTAATTTAGCTAGATTGATACAACCTTTCTAATCGATTAAGGATTGATTATGGATTCTAGGGTTTCTTTTTGGTTTATTTCTGGTTTTTTGTTGTGGTTGCGGTATGGAGAGTAATGAAGTTCTAAATGGTGCTGGGTATCCAAAACTGAGTAAGGAGAGAGTTGTTAAAACTGGCATGGATGAACGTAAGAAACCTGGTGTGAATGTTGATCGAGGCAAAGTCCCATTACCTAATAAGGGGTTTGGACACCGTGTGCTGAATATTGATGGTAACCCTAAGCTGGCCCGACGAGGGAATGTTCCTAACTCACTAGTGGAAGAGGTGAACTCGGATCCGAAGCTGCTTAATGCCAGTGAAGAATGAAACAAGAATAAGGGTGTGGCAACCGTGGTGAATAATATTAAGGAGGACTCGGAAACCATCACGGAAAAAGGGGCTAACTTGCATGGTAATTTGGAGGATATTGCACCTGATTCGGATGGTGGTGTTTCATCAGCTGAGTCCACGCAGGTAACGACTACTAAGATTGTAGAA
Organism: Scalesia atractyloides; assembly: GCA_947069175.1. Lineage (NCBI taxonomy): Eukaryota > Viridiplantae > Streptophyta > Magnoliopsida > Asterales > Asteraceae > Scalesia > Scalesia atractyloides. The sequence goes on from CAMTDV010000015.1 coordinate 43,304,235, forward strand.
CCTCTTTCGTTTGCTAGAGTTGTTCAGCATAATAGTGATGGTATTAAGGTTAATTTTCGGTCTTTGGAAACTGAGGAAATAATTGATGGGGCAGATGTTGTTATCCCTTTATCATCGGTAAAGCAGGTGAATGATAGATACTCGAACACTCTTTATGGATATTTTTTGGGAAAGCGCTTAGCGTTTCCGGTGGTAGACTATTTTGTTAAACATAAGTGGTCGAAGTATGGGATATCCAAGATGATGATGAATGCTAAGGGGTTCTTCTTCTTTAAGTTTCAAACAAAAAAAGGGATGGCCCAGCTACTAGAAGATGGGCCATGGATGATACGAAATGTTCCAATTATTCTTACTGAATGGACTCCTGATGTAATGGTTGAGAAAAAGGATATAACATCTATACCGGTTTGGGTAAAAATGCATGATGTACCGTTGGCTGCGTTTACTGAGGACGAGTTGAGTTTACTGGCATCGAAAATAGGTGTTCCAAAATTGATGGATTCTTACACAACAACAATGTGTGTAGATTCATGGGGAAGAAGTAGTTATGCTAGGGCGTTAATTGAAGTTCAAGCAGGGTCTGAATTAAAGAGAGTTGTCACGGTTGCAATCCCGGCACTCGATGGAAAAGGATACTCTAAAGCGGAGGTAAAAATAGAATATGATTGGGAACCGCTGAGATGTTCAACATGTTGCGTGTTTGGTCATGATGATAACTCGTGCCCAAAGAAACAAACACCAGTGCAGATGGATGATAAGATGAAAAATAATAATGATTTTCAGGAGGTATTATCGAAGAGTAGGAAAGGGATCAATCAAGGGTTGCATGTTAAGAATCAGAAGCCGAAGTTTGTGTACCGTCCTGTAGCAAAGCCTAATTCCAAGGCTGATGAGAAAGGGCAACCGAAAAACCAAGTGCCTATCTCTAACCCATTTTCTGTACTTCAAAAAGAGGAAAATCACTCTAATGAATTCAGTGGAATAGAAGGTATGACTTCAAAAGGTAATCAACAAAATAAAAGTACCGATTTGGAGGAAATAATTGTTGATGCAGTTGGAATCGAGGAGCTCTTAGGTGATATCTCAAAATTAATGGAGCAGAAAGGAGAAAATAAAAATTCTGAGGGTGCAAGCACACCTGGTGATACTAGTGTCCATGGGTAGTTTGGCTTCTTGGAACATAAGGGGTTTGAACCGGCCCCTCAAACAAAAGGAGGTTCATCAGGTGGTACTGGACAATCATCTTTAGGTATGTGCAATTATGGAAACTCATGTTGACTCGTCTAATGTCTATAATGTTTGTAAGAAAGTTTGCTCATCATGGAGCTGGGAGACTAATGCTGATTGTTGTGAGAAAGGTACTCGTATTATGGTAGGGTGGGACGCTGACATTATGGATCTTATGATCCTTTCTAAAACTGATCAGGTTGTGCATACTCAGATCAGGTTTAAACTCGATCAAAAGTCTATTTTTTGTTCGTTTATTTATGCTGACAATTACTACAAGAATAGAAGGGACCTATGGCAGAACTTATGTGCTCATCATTCTTATATGCATGATAAACCATGGACTATTATGGGGGATTTTAATTCTTCCTTGTTTCATGAAGATATAGCTCAAGGGCCATCCACGTTTAGTATTGGGAATAGGGAATTTAAGGAGTGCATTGATGAGATAGAGGTGTTTGATGTTAATCGAACGGGTTTACATTTTACATGGACGAATAAGCAGCAAAAGGGTATCATTGTTAAGAAAATTGATCGAATATTGGGGAATATGCAATTAATCGATACGTTCCCTAATGCGGCAGCATGTTTTCTTCCGTACCGAATATCAGACCATACTCCGTGTATCTTAAAATTGCCTAACGTGACTAGAGGAAAACCGAAGCCGTTTAAGTTGGTGAATTTGGTAGCCGATAAGAAGGGTTTTATGGAGGAAGTTAAAAAGGTTTGGAATATGGACATTCAGGGTTATCGCATGTTTCAGATTGTTAAAAAGCTTAAGCTGTTAAAAAACCCGATGAGGAAACTCTTATATACACAGGGCAATCTGCATGAGAAGGTTAAGACGATGAGAAAGGATCTAGAAGACAACCAGATAGCTATTGATAATGATCCTTTCAACAATGAGCTTCTTGATAAACACAGTCGATTACTTCAAGCGTATAAGAAAGTGGTAATTGATGAGTGCTCTTTTTTGCAGCAAAAATCTAAGTTACAATGGCTTTCGCTTGGTGATAAGAACTCAATGTTTTTTCATAACACGGTCAAAGCAAAAAATCATCGGAGTAGAATTTTCTCAGTAAGAGACAGTAGCGGTATACTACATGAAGGAATGTCGGTTCCACAGGTCATGGTGGAGCGCTATACCCAGTTTTTTGGTAGTGTTGGAAGTATAAATTTGCATCCTACGCCAGATCTATTCCATAATGTATTATCGGTTGATAAAGCTTCTGCTATGGTTAGGATTGTTACGGATGATGAAATTAAACAGGCAATGTTTTCAATTGATGGGAATAAAGCTCCATGTCCTGATGGTTACACCTCGGTCTTCTTTAAAAAGTCTTGGGATGTAGTTGGGAAGGATGTATGCAGTGCGGTACAGGAGTTTTTTCGAAATGGTAAACTACTCCGTCAACTTAACCATACGATAATCTCTTTAATCCCTAAGGTTAGTACACCATCTTCCATTACGGATTATCGCCCTATATCTTGTTGTAACACTCTATATAAGTGTATCAGGAAGATTATTACAAATCGAATAAAAGAAGGGTTATGTGATATTGTGAGCATCAACCAGTCAGCATTTGTTCCGGGTAGAAGGATTTCTGATAATATCCTCTTAACACAGGAGTTAATGCATAACTATCATCATAATAAGGGGCCACCAAGGTGTGCCTTTAAGGTGGATATTCAAAAGGCTTATGACACGGTTGACTGGAACTTTCTTGAACAGATACTGCTAGGTTTTGGATTTGATCGGAAAATGGTGAAATGGATAATGGTTTGTGTTACATCCACGTCCTTCTCTTTGGCTATAAATGGTAATCTGTATGGGTATTTTAGAGGGCAACGGGGTTTACGACAAGGAGACCCAATGTCTCCGTACCTTTTTACGCTGGTTATGGAGGTTCTTACATTGCTTTTGCAAAAACAGAGTTCTTTGTCAGCTGAGTTTAGGTACCATAACAAGTGTGAAAATCAGCGAATAATTAATCTCTGTTTTGCTGATGATCTGTTTTTGTTTTCTCGGGGCGATCATAGATCAGCAAAAGTGCTTTTGGAGGCATTAGACTTATTTAAGAACATGTCAGGTCTTGTTCCTAGTATGACTAAAAGCACGGTCTTCTTTGGTAATGTTCCGGACATAGTGAAAGACCGAATTAGAAGTATCATCCCATTTGATGAAGGCGTGTTGCCAGTTCGCTACCTTGGAGTTCCCCTTATATCTACCAGGCTTGTTTATAATGATTGCAAGAGACTTCTGGAAAGTATGGATTTAAGAATGACCGATTGGAAAAATAAGAGTCTGTCATTTTCGGGTAGACTTCAATTGATTCGGTCGGTCCTGTCTTCTATGCATATATATTGGGCGTCGGTCTTTATTTTACCAAAGCGCATCATTTATGACCTGGAAGAAAGAATGCGAAGATTTCTGTGGGCGCAAGGAAATAACATAAAAGGGAAAGCTAAGGTGAGTTGGAAAAAAGTGTGTATTCCTAAACAAGAGGGTGGCTTGGGTATTCGAAGGATTGGGGATATGAATAAAGCGCTTATGGTTACGCATGTATGGAGTCTTCTTACACATAGAGAGTCTCTTTGGGTAAAGTGGATCCATTCATATCGTATACGAGACCGAAGTTTTTGGGACTTACCAATCCGAAATAACATAACATGGAGCTGGAGGAAAATGCTACAGCTAAGGCCGATTATTCAACACCATGTATGGACGAAACTGGGAGATGGTAACAAAACACTAGTTTGGTTTGATAAGTGGGATGAGATATGCCCTTTGAATTCTTTCATTACGCCACGTATGATATCAAATGCTGGATTCTATATGAACTCGAAGGTTGCGGATGTATGTGACCATGGGGGGTGGGCATGGCCGACCGAGTGGGTAAACCGATTTCCGGATCTCCGAAACATGCCAAGTATCATACTGAGCCCGGGTTTACATGATAGAGTTGTATGGAGAACTAGATCAGGAAAGGAGATGAACTATAGTGCCGCTATAGGGTGGGATGAATTTCGACTACACCAGAATGAAGTCCCATGGGCGAGTATTATTTGGTATCCCCAATCTATTCCGCGTCATTCTTTTTTAATGTGGCTTCTTGTGAACAAAAAACTAAAAACACAGGATGTCATGAGTCGATGGTCTTCGGCGGGTAGTCCTAATTATAACCTCATGTGCTGTTCGTTGTGTATGGGTGGTTTGGATTCTCATGACCACCTTTTTTTCGAGTGTTTATATGCTGCTCAGGTCTGGAATGGTATTCGAGATAAAGCAGGAATGGGATCGCTGCCTAACAAATGGGAAAGGATTTTTGATCATTTGGGACAATATGCGAACTCAAAGCATGCTACTCATGTTATTGGAAAGCTTGTTGTTAGTGCGGCAACTTACTTCGTGTGGCAGGAACGAAATCAGAGATTGTTTTCTATGAAGAAAAGGAGTGCAGATCAACTCATTGAGGTTATTCTACTAACAGTTCGGATGAAGCTACATTTGATGAAATTTAAAGACACGTGTCACACTAGAGATCTTCTACAGGAATGGAGCCTTCCTAGAGGGTTACTGATAAAAGATGATGAATATGGTTAATGGTGTTACATGTGTTTTCCTTTTGTAATTTAGTGTTACGTGTATTGTCGAATGACGTGCTTATTAAATAGGTATCTAGTGGCTGTAGGATGATTGCTTGATGAACTCTAGTATGGCTTGTCATACTTGAGAATTGAGGTTTCTGTCTACCTCACTTGTTATTTTTTGATTGATTGATATAATATTTACCGGGGTAACCCTTTACCCAAAAAAAGAACACCCACGAATATCTCGCATAGTCATCTGTCACGACCAAGCAATATAAGTCTCCTGAGATGCTTTGAACATTTACAGGACCAAATAAGTCCATGTGGAGACGTTCTAATGGCAACTTGATTGAGTTTAGAATTTTCTTCGGATGAGATTTCTTGATCTGCTTTCCCTTTTTACATTCTAAGCAGTGATCAAACATATGAAAGATCTGAAGATTTATACCTTCTACAAGATCATTATGAACCAAGAAATTCATTTTTCGCAAATGAATATGCCCCATCTCACGATGCCAAAGAATAGAATCCTTTTCAGTAGCCTTTGTCACAAAACATTGCGCTGATTTTGATGAAGTGGTAGCGACGCCCATATCAAGAACATATAGATCATTCTCTCGTGGTGCTCGCATCAGAATCCACTCATCTAGTTTTTTGAATCCTGGCTTCAAAATAATACATTCTTTATCGTTGAAATGCACCGTGAACTTCTTGTCGCAAATCTGCGATATGCTCAGAAGATTATTCTCCAACTCTGCAATAAAATTCACGCGATCGAATGAAACAACGCCATTGGAGAGTTTTCCCTCGGCGACTATCTTTCCATCCTGGTTACCCGCAAATCCAACATATCCACCATTGATAGCTTTTATGTCAAATAGCAACGATTTCATTCCCGTCATATGCCTGGACGCTCCACTATCCAAAATCCACGTAGAAAGTACGGATCTCTGGAGCCCCTGCACATTTCAACAATTAGTTAAACAGCGCGACCCAAGCCTTTTTGGTCTTGGTTTGAATTGGATACCCATCATCGTAATCAAATTCACATTCATCAGCATAATCGAATCCACACTCATCTGCATAATCAAATTCACATTCATCATCTGGATTTTCTATGATGTTTATGTTTGAAAACTTTACTGTCTTTTTATCTTTTGAATTGTTACCACTTGTAGTTTTGACAATTTCACATGTGGTTTCAATTATGATTTCAGATTTTGATTCTTTCATGCTATCACTAGTCTTAGCAAGCTCAGACTTAGTGATCTCAGATGTTGTTGACCGTTTCTTTGAATCCAGGCTTGAGATTTTATATTAGCCTTCTTGATGTAAAACTTGTTTTCATTAGCCTTTGAAGATTCACCTTTTTCAAAAATTGAATTTTCAAACTTCTTTTATGTTTTAGGTTTAACTTCAGCTTTTGATTCATTTCTTTTTAACATCTTTACAGGTTTTACAAACTCTAGTTGCTTCGGTTTCACAACATTTAAACTTTCTTTTCTTCGAAGATAAGCCGGCTTTGATTTCGGACTTGGCGTGCAATGTGACCAATTGCGTTGCACTTGAAACAAGTCCGAGAATCATGTGGATGACCTTTTGTGGGTTTTACACCACTTGTTTTGGCACCACTTGCAATTTTGGCTTTATCTCGAATTTCTTTCTGTTTCTTAAACTCATCATTTGATTGTTTACCAATCAAACTTTCCTCATGAACCGTGTTCGTCTCATATACAAAATTCAAGTTTTTATTCTTGTATTCATGAAATGGTGACGTTTTCTTTTTTGGTTCATCCGATTCTTCAAATCCCAACCCAGCTCTCCAGTTTTCCGGATGATCACCACCACTCCTTCGGTAGTTATTTCTTTTAGGTTTGGAATAGAATTTCTTTTCATTAATCTCCGGATCATCTGATGTGACTTCCACGAGTTTAAAGAATTTGTCTAACAATTCTTCCATCAAGTTCTGAATCGGAAAACTAACATCAAAGTATAATATATCTGATTCCTTAATTTTGTACATTACAACATTAGGATCATCACATAGATCATTCTCCGATGATGTATCGTCATCTTCGGACTGTGAATCAGAATTCTTTGAACTCGAGTCGGTGCTTTTAAAGTTGCCTTCATAAAAATCATTCAGAACATTTTCAACCACTTTCTTAACCACAACATTGTCATCATCCTTTTTAGTATAGATTACATCAATGTTCTCTGGCAACTCAGTTTTCTTTTCAGACAACAACTCAATGTTGAGTGCCTTATCCATCCCATCAGCGGATTTGCGACAATACTTCTCGCATAGGGGTGGAGGAACATTGTTGTATTCTTTACCAATTTTCTTTTTAGGTTTCTCTTCCGATGGAATTGTCGGAAGGATGTGATCAATGACATATGTGTTACAAGTGTAACTTCTCAAAAGCTGTTGAACACGCTCTGTTTCAGTTTTCATGTCCTGGAGTTGTTGCTTAGTTTCAGCAATGGTGTTAATATAGATGTTAATCGCTTTTTGTTTATCCATTACTGTACCTTTTAGCATCCTCACGGTGTCGTGTTGTTCGACATTGTTACGATCGAGCCTGCCATAATCATCTTTCATTTTATCATACGCTTCTTTCATTGTCCGATAATCATATTTTAGAAGTTCATTATGCACATTGATTTCAGCGATGATCTTTGATTTTTCGGCACATTCGATACATTGAGACTCAAAATGCCAGAGTTACATATATATATACACACATATATATATATTTAAATAAAATTCTACAGAAATCCAAGGCGTTATAGTCTCCCCACCTTTAGGAAATTTCGTCCCGAAATTTATTTAAGAGAATCTTTAGAAAAGATGGCATTTCATAGTATGTGTGTATAACCGAGAAATATGTGATGTGTGATTAAAGTTTGTATTTTAATATAGCAGTTAAACACCGAATTTCTCATGGCACGTTTTCACGAAAGTTTGGTAATATAGTAGGGACACTTATATATAGGAAGTACCAGCGGCGTATCCACCATGTTCATTTCATATTACGTCTGTCTCGCTAATCGATGCCATGTTACGTTTCGTGCATAGTCAAGGTTTATTAACATATTACGAGTAAGAATGATAGCGTATAGGAATTTAAGTATACAAGTATGATTGTATTTGAGTATGAAAGTGTATACCGTATGAGTATGAGTATATGTGTGTGTATATGCACATTCTTGTACAATACACACAATTTTGGTTAACCAAGATTAACGGATTACTGGCATGTGAATAAACAGGTCAAACCATCATATACCACAATGTAGACTACCCATCATCGTTAAGACATGACCTCAAGAATATGGGTGGGCGTCACTCCTATAACACTACACAAGCGCCATACATGTTAAGGTGTGGCTTGATCAGAGTTAATGACGAGTTCATCACATAAACATGTGAATAAACAAGTCAAACCATCGTGTACGCAAATGTTGACTAGTCAATATTGTTGAAACATAGAGTGTTTAAAATAGTTTACTTAACATGACCTCAAGAATACGAGCGGGCACTACTCCTATAGCGCTACACAAGCGCTATACATGTTAAGGTGTGGTTTTATAACGAGTTTATCACATAAGAATGTTCCAGTAATCCAAATCAAATATAGTATGCACCTATGGAATCGATGTGTAATAGATTTTGAATAAATGAGATGTTTATTGTGCATAAATTCGATTTTAGTATAATGTTGACTTTGAAATGAATGAAGGAATAAGTATTATCTACATAAAATTTAAGATATCGTAAAAGAGAGGCTTGATAAAATGTTGGAGTGTTTCGGGTTTTAGAAACTTCGACTATTCCAAAGTGACTCGTAAGTACTTTCGAATTAGGGAGACATGATTTGGCCTAATACGTATATACTCTCGTCGCCAAGCGATAACGGTATTTTACCCTTCCAGTTAGTACATGTCCCTAATTTGATTGAAAATACGAAACTTTGGCGAGATTGAAAATTGAAGAGCAGGACCAGTCATCTAGGTGTGGATGTCAATCCTGGCTTGACAATTTCGTCCCCAAATTGTGGTTTATTGAACGTATCAGATATAATCTCGAATCGTTAATAAAGATCCACTAGATTATGAAATAGAAACTCACATCAAGATATGGATATCACTCCTGGCTTTATGGTAAATTTCGCGCAAAATAACAAGTAGAGTGGATTGAAATTCGTCACCTATGGCGGGAATCACCCCTGTTTTGATGAGTTATTTCGATTGTGGAACAAGAATATTCTCAAGAATTTGTATTGCGTTGTGTCTTAGGAAAGACATATTGTAAGTTTTACGACCGAAGGGAAGATACGAAAGGTAGGAAGAATAACAATTTAGGCAAGTAATCAAGAATGATCAAGAGTATGGTACTTAAACTATAGACTAGGTCGAACATAGCAATTCTACCTAATTCCCTATAGTTATGGCTCTGATACCAATCTGTCACACCCCAACCGATGGCGGAAACATCAGAGTGAGACGAAAACGAGATTGCAAGAGGCTTCATAATGCTATTTGTGTCGAGTGTTTAATAATTACATTTTACATCGATTTAAAACAGATAATACGAAATTAGATCACATCACACATAAAAGAAATACACTTTATTTCATTAATAACAGTTTAATACAAGGTTTCAAAACGAAATACAGCATGTTTGAAATAAGATACGATACAACAAAAATTTAAAGTTTAAATGCGTTTCTAGGCAATCCTATTAGATTCATTGCATCGTCGTAATTCCTACAACATGTATTAAAAGCGAAGATCAATACAACGCTATTGGCGAGCATACAAGTTTGATAAGAAGTATAAATGTGTAAGTTTGTTTTAATCACAGCAAGTTGTATTCAAGTTGAATCGTACCTTTAGATAACAATTTTCACATAACATTAGCATATAATGGAAATCCTTAACTAGCATGCATAACATCCTGAGCATAACAATGTCATGAGAATACATGTTGAAACTGACACGTATAAATAACATAAACGTAACAGATAGTAGGTGTAAACAAGTATAAACTAACACGCACATCTCACATAAGAAAAACTGATAACACGTTTGGTAATTTGAACACATTTAATTTTGTATAATATATATTTCGTTAATCGATACATGTTGCACCCCAAAAATGCGTTAAAGTGTAAAAGGGGGGTCGAGTATTCTCACATTTGCGAAGCTTCCTTTATATCTTTCGTGTAGAGTTGACGGTCGGATAATGGAATACCGTAGTCACCTCGCATGGGTAAACGAGAGTTATAAAATTGTTGTAAAGAAAATAAATATACACTTATTATTATTATTGTTTTATTTATTTTATAATTTCATTCGGCTTTTTGACACACCTTCATTAGCGTTTTGACTAATATGTATATATATTTAGTTGACGAAACATGGTAAACATACATATATTTTTGACGGATAGTCCAACATATATATATTTGACGGAAAGTATAATAGATATATATGTTTAGATTCCGGCGAATAACTTAGTATATATATCTATTTCGACGAAAGCTCTAGTAGGTGTATACATATTGAAGGGTTATGGTCCCAAAAACTTGCGCCAATCAAGGAAACCATACCCATTAATAACTTCTAAGAAAACTGCGCGCAGACTTCTTTGCCAAAATAATATTTATTAGAACTCTGCGCCAAATATCTAAGAGAGGAAAGCGTCATTTAACTACCCTGCGCGGGCTCGCGCAAGGTTCAAAGAGAACCTTGAACACTCTCGTTTGATAATGCTTCATTTAACCACCTTGCGCGGGCTCGCGCAAGGTTCAAAGTTAACCTTGAACATTCTCGTTGGATAATGCTTCATGCACAAACCTTGCGCAGATATTTATATCAAAGCAAGCATCCACCAAACGTTGCGCTAAGCAGCAAGGAGAAGAAGGAAGATCAGTTAACTAACTTGCGCTTCTCGCGCAAGGAAACAGTAAATCCTGAGAAACTTTCCCTTAGCAAAATCGTTAACTTGGTGCAGAAGCAAAGGGAATCTTTTCTGTTGTAACAGAATGTACATATGGCGAATAATAGATGGGTAACAACTGTGAAACCTTCTAGAAGTCATTAACACCCAATCGTGCAAGCATCTCTTCGGTTATAACCAATTGCCACATGGCAGCATCTGGACGGCTGAGGAAGATCACGGTGATGGCATGCTCACATTTATAAGATGTAGTGATCTCATGTTGACACGTGGCATCTCCCTAACTGCTGATGAGCTTACGATCCGTGTGCACTAACAGATTGCCAACAAACATTAACGGAATAGCAAAAGATTCGTTAAAGTTAAATCTCTCCTTTTTGGCGCCAAACACCGGCTATAAATAAGTAACTTGGAGTTCAAGGAAAGGTATTCACTCTCAACTACTCTCTCTCTTGCAATACTACTACCTGTACTTATTCTCACGCCGGAGGGTGGTCACGGAGAGAACCCCCCTCTCCCCGTGGCGAGCTAACGGTGTTCTGTTTTGCAGGTTCAGCAGAAGTACTGTATTATTCACCATCTATCGTGAAACCAAACGGAGGGATAACCCTTTTATGCAGAGCCCATTCCATAGATCTACTTAGATTCCGGTCTAGTTGATCTAGGGTTTCTTCATTGGCGCCCACCGATTTCGATTCTTTCTCCCCTTTCGTTTCGTTTCACTTAGATTTGCAGCATCATGGCTGACGGATCATCTTTTCAAGGTCCTCGATCAGGGATTCGACGCGTTATCGTCGGACCTCAGGTCGACGGACAAATAGTTAAGGATTCTTCCGGCGAAGCTAATGCTCAGTATGATCATAATCATGCGAGTATTCCTGTAACGCCGGCGGCTCCTCAGGCTGATGTTACGTCGATTTTACCACCTGGAGAGACTCCATTATCGTGGTTAATCAAATCTCAAGGGACTCTAAACGCTATGTATGCTCAGTTGTGTGCCCAAACCGGACTCCAGCTTTTCAAGCTAGGGTTAACGCTCCTCAGGTCCATGCTTCGCCGGCACCTCGAGTTTTGAGTTGTAATGCTCAAAGTCATGCTCGTTCCCCTTCGCGCATGCCTGAAGATGGAACAGAAATGTATTCTAAAACCAGGAATGATCCTGTTCATTCTGGTAATAGAAGGTAAGAAGACAACGTTCAACGTCGCGCATCTGTCCACTCTCGTTTGGGCACGCGGTCTTCGCAGAAAACGGGACACCCAACACGATGAGCTCGATAGAACCTATGACGAAGGGGATAGTGCAAGTATTTTCAATCGCATATCTGCAGATCATGCCAGTTACAGGCCAAAACTACGTGCAGTATATAATCCAGAAGCTGAGCATGATTACAATTTGGTGTATCGCCCAACTGAAGCAGCTGAGCAATCAAAGTTTACCAGAGAGATAGCACTGGCTCCGTTGGAGCGAGCGAAATTACCATCCAATGTTGGAAAGTTTAACGGTTTGACCGATCCTGATGATCACATGCGCCTCTTTACCGGTGCAGGGTTACTTGGGTGCTGGACATTGCCAATGTGGTGTCACTTATTTGTACAAACCCTTACTGGCGCTGCACGCCTTTGGTTTGATAATTTGCCGGCAGGTAAACTTTCCTCTTGGAATGACTTAAAAGAAAATTTTCTTACACACTTTAGTCAGCAACGGCGATACGTGCGCGACTCCTCGGATGTAATGAACATTTGGCGGAGGGTCGATGAATGCCTCGAAGATTTTATAACACGTTACAATAAAGAGGTGTTGGAGATTGGAGATGTCCATGAAGACCTTATAAGCGCGCAGTTCAAGTATGCGGTAAGGTGCGACGAAATGATTAAAGTGTTGTCCGGTACAACTGGCCTTCCAAAAAACTGGGATAAACTCATGGCGGCAGTCAAAGTCTACGCCCAGACACAACGTAACTTAAGTTCTAACAGGCCACCTCTACCTCACAATCACCCGCAAGACTGGAGTAGAGGTAGTCGCAAGTATAAGAGAAATTGGAAAGAATCAAGTCAGAATTCGTATTCTCCTTATTCACCGATTGATGCGCGAGCAACAATCAACAAGATAACAACTCAAAAAGCGATTAAGCAAGAGAATAGGGAACGTCAGTGGACTGCCTTAACGAAATCGCCGGCTGAGGTTCTCAGCACGGAGAATTATCAGTTTAAACAACCGCAACCAATGAAAAACAAAAAAGGGCAAGACCCAAATTTGTTCTGTGACTATCATAGAGACACAGGCCACATAACAGATAACTGCATCAGTCTGCGCATGGAGATTGAGAAAGCATTGAAGAGTGGGAAGCTTACACATCTAGTCCAGAATGTGTGCAAAGAGATTAAATAGATTACGCGCGAGAACGAAGGGCCTAGTAACAAGAAAATGAAATAGCACGTTTCCATGATTCAAGGTGGATCATCGTGCAAGCGTAGCCTTCAACATTTTCAAAACAACACTTGGCGCGAACAGCAAGTCATTTTTCCTATCGTTCCAGGAGGTCCTCAAGAAAACCGGCCAGTAGTTATCACCGGTATCTTTGGGCACTACCAAACAGACTATATGTTTATAGATCCGGGTAGTTCCATGGATATCATGTATGAGCAGTGCTTCAAGCAACTAGATCCTGAGGATAAGGCACGCTTGGAACCAGTTGATTTTCCATTAACTGGGTTCTGAAGTGAGGCTGTCTTTCCTCTAGGACAAATGCTTTTTCCTGTTACTTTATCTGATGGGAGGTGTTCTCGAACGAGTAACGTCAACTTCATGGTGATGCCGGAAAATTCCCGTCATGATGTACTATTGGGACGTCACGCGCAACGCGATTTTAGTATGATTACCTCCGCTCCGCATGCTGCTTGTGGTTTTCCGCCACCAAATGGTATAGCTATACTTTATGCGCGGAAAGAAATCATGTCAATTGAGGAACCAGTTATGAAGGCTGGCAAGACATTGCCAAGCAATGAACCAGAAAAGTGGGTACTCAACAATAAGTACCCTGAGCAGACAATCTTATTAGGGCCTGCAGTCAGTATTGAAATTCACGCAAAGCTTAAACTACTGTTGTTTCTCAACAAAGACATTTTCGCCTGGACACCTGCTGACATGGTTGGTGTCCCGCGCGACGTTGCGGAACATTGCCTGAATGTATTTCCATCAGCAGAACCAGTTGTGCAGAAAAAGCGCAGCCTCAGGTCAAAAAAGACAGAGGCAATGAATGAACAAGTCATCGAGTTATTAAATGCTGGTATTCTGCGCGAAGTCAAATACCAGACCTGGGTGGCAAACCCAGTCATGGTAAAGAAACATAATGGCGGATGGCGGATGTGTATAGATTGTAAAGATCTAAACAAGGCGTGTCCGAAAGATTGTTATTCTCTTCCTGAGATTGACAAAAAGGTTAACTCGTTAGCTTCCTTTCGCTGGAAATGTTTTCTAGATTGTTATAAAGGTTATCATCAAGTCTTGATGAAAAAAGAGGACGAAGATAAAACCGCTTTTCGCACGGAGAAGGACATTTTTTGTTATACCAAGATGCCTTTTGGTCTCTGCAATGCGGGAGCTACTTATCAAAGACTGATGGATACAGTGTTTGGAGATGACATCGGGAAAACTGTGGAAGTCTACATTGATGATTTGGTCATTATGAGTAATTCAGAAGACACTATGCTAGACAACATCCAACGAACTTTTGATTCTCTGCGCGAGGTAAATCTAAAGTTAAATCCCAGCAAATGCTCATTCGGCATGGAGGAGGGCAAATTTTTGGGTTTCATCGTCACCAAAGACGGTTTCAAAGTTAATCCCGAGAAGGTCGAGGCAATACAAAAAATGTCTTCTCCTACTACCATCAAAGAGATGCAACGTTTGGCTGGAAGGTTAGCTGTGCTAAACCGCTTCCTCTCCAATCACGCTGCAAAGTCTTATCCATTTATTGGAAACTTGCGCAATTGTACGAAGAGCAAAGAGTTCGCATGGACTCCTGAAGCTGATCAAGCTTTCCAGCAGATGAAAGATTGTTTAATTCAACTTCCCACACTTACTGCTCCTCGTGAAAAAGAACCCATGGTCTTATATCTTGCTGCATCTGAGGTAGCAGTAGGTGCTGTTTTGTTGGTAGAGCGCGAAGGGGTCCAGTCTCCAATTTATTATATCAGCAAGATGTTGAACGATCCAGAGACAAGGTATTCAATCATGGAGAAATTAGTTTTAGCATTGGTCCATGCTTCGTGCAGGCTACGAAAATACTTTTCTGGACATGTTATTACAGTTTTAACAATTTTCACATAGGCCAAGTCCTGGCCAAACCAGATGTTTCTGGACGACTTGCGAAATGGGCAATAGAATTGGGCAGATTTCAAAGGCCAAGTTTTGGCAGATTTCATCTTTGAAATTCCTGCCGATAAACTTGAAGAATGCCAAGCAATCCAAAACAGTCCCAGTCATCGACAATAGAGCCTGGACATTGTTTACAGATGGCACATCAAACAGTGATGGGGCTGGAGCAGGTCTTCGATTAATGAGTCCAGAGGGAGCAGAATTCACATATGCAATTCGGTTGGATTTTATAAGCACCAATAACGAGGCCGAATATGAAGCTTTCCTAGCAGGCTTACGCCTCGCTATAAAAATGGGTGCAACAAATTTAGAAGCCCATGTTGATTCATTACTAGTTACTGAGCAAGTAGTTGGAACGTACGATGCAAAGGGAGATATCATGGCTCTATACTTGGCGCAAGCCAAGGCTCTTATAGCACAGTTCCAACAATTTAAAATCACACATGTCAAGTGAAGCGAAAATAAACATGCTGACGCTCTAAGTAAACTCGCTGCAACTAGTTTCAAGCATTTAAAGAGGTTCGCATCGAGGTTTTAAGTAATCCATCAGTCCCTCTCAGACAAGTGATAATGGTCGAAGTAGGAGATCCATCATGGATGTCTCCAATGATGTATTTGTTACATGGTTCTTTACCAGAAGATAAAGCGCAAGCACGTAAGTTACTATCCAAAGCCTCAATTATGAAATGATTGACGGTATTCTGTACCGACGCTCTTACATGGGTCCTTCGCTCCGCTGTGTTGACAAACATGACGCGCAATACCTAATCAGGGAGGTCCATGAGGGGCTATGTGGCATACATTCTCGGCCGCGCATGGTCGTAGCCAAAGTGAAAAGCACAGGGTATTATTGGCCCGGAATGTACGTTAACGCGGTAGAGATCTTGCGCAAATGCATGTCCTGCCAAGGCATGCCCCTAAAACGTTGCGCCCAAAGAATCCTTTGGTACCCGTCACAACAGCTTGGCCATTTCAACAATGGGCCATCGACTTAGTGGGACCATTTCCGAATGCGCCTGGCACAGTAAAGTTTATCATTGTTGCGGTCGATTACTTCACCAAATGGATTGAAGCCAAACCTTTAGCTTCCACTACAGTGATGGTAATACGCAAATTCATCTGGGAATATATTATTTGCCGTTTTGGTCTGCCCATGCGCTTTATTACAGACAACAGTCCAAATTTAACGGTTGAAGAGTTGCAAATATGGATGACCGACATGGGAATCCAGCATGTTTTTGCTTCTGTTGCGCATCCACAAGCAAATGGCCAAGTTGAAAGCATAAACAAACAGTTGGTCAACGATATCAAGACCCGCCTTGGCACAGCACGGCGGGGGTGGGTTGATGAATTGCCTAGCATCTTGTGGGCACACCGAACTATGCCCAAGACTAGTACTGGAGAAACTCCTTTTAGCCTTGTGTACGGCACGAAAGCTGTGATTCCTACCGAAATTGGGTTACCATCTCTAAGAATGCTAGCTTTGGAAAAACAAGATAACGAAGAACAAAGGCGCATCGACCTAGACTTATTGGAAGAACGACGAGACAATGCAGCGATTCGCGAAGCTAAATACAAGTCCCAGCTTGAAAAATATTACAACAAAGGGTGCGAATATGTTCCTTTTTGCCTGGTGACTTTGTTCTTCGCGATAATGAAGCGTCGAATGCCGAAAAACCGGGGAAGTTAGCCCCGATGGGAAGGTCCGTACCTGATAAATGAAGTATTGGGAAAAGGCGTGTGCACTCTGAAGCGTATGGACGGATCCAGTGTTCCTCGAACCTGGAACGCCCAACAACTACGCCGATGTTATATGTAATCTCAGTCCTCTAAGCAACTTCTGAGGGTTGCGTAACGAGACTGCTTACTTTATTTTGTTATGTAATCTTAGTGGCAGCCATAGCTTTGCGCTTTATCAGTATGAATAAGATACTTTGCCACTACTTACAGTCTTGTATATGTTCATTTACAAATGCATGCAATTCCTTTGGATAAACAAAAACACAAACTCATGAGCCACAAGCTAACTTAATACGTGGCTCATACATGAGAAAAGAATTTGTTCATTTGTCTATCCTACACAAGTAATTGGTCCCATGCAAACATTGTGAAGCTGAAATATATTATATTCACATCCACAATACTTGCGCAGCAGCGCAACGTTACAAGTTATCATAAAGTAAAAAATTACAAATTTCCTATTCTATGGATTTGGTTCCCGCCTGCTTCTCTGTTGAAGAAAAGATCTCCTTTAGCTTATCAACAAAATCATCTTGCTGCAGCGCGGCGTCCACAAGGTCCATAATCGGAATTTGCAATTGATCATATTTTTCTTTGGCAGCAGAATAAATGACGGCAGTATTTAGCCCATGCATGGCAGCACGGCTGGTATCCCATTCGGTCTTCAGCGCATGGGCCACGTGCAAAGTGCATTCTCTATAGCCCTCGGCATGCCCATCATTGCGCGCCGCCATCATTAATTCTGCCACTCTCTCATCCAACTCCGTAGAGTTAAGGATGGCATTTGCGATCTGTACACAAATATAATTAGTATTGTTGCGACAATCAAACTAGACATATAAAGAAAAGGGAATATTACCTCCACAATCCCATACTCCCGCAACCAGGTAAGCTGGTTCATGAGGGATTCGGCCAAGCTTTCTGCGGGTAGCGCGAGCGACCTCCGTGTCGTTAAGTTTTTGTTCTCCTTCAGTTAAACGGTGGATCAACTCGGCTTTCTCTGTTCGGTGAAGGTTGATATCTTTTTTCAAACTATCAACCTCAGCTTGCAGCCGCGCCTGGTCAAAGAGCATAGCAGTTAGATCATCAATTGCTTTATTCTTAAGAAGGAGAGTCATTTTGGTTGATACCTCATTCTGCTCGCTACTTTCTCCGTGTGAGCGCGCCTCTTCTGCTGCCGCAACTGCATCAGCTTTCTCTTTTTTGAGTTTTTCAATTTTGTTGCGCAGAGAAATTTTTTCTTGGTTGTCACGATCGCAAGCCTCCACAAAGCGCTTGCGCTCGTCTGCATATTGCGCAGCAGAGCGCTTCCACGACAGCGCAGCCCATTCTTCAGTCTTCTTCTCTTGCTCAAACTGGGCCTTTTCCGCCTCAAAATCAACAAGCATCTTCAACGTCTTCTCTTTCTCAAGTTTGGCCTTTGCCTTCTCAAGCTCAACCTCATCCCACTCTTTGTTCATGCTGCGCCATTCGCGCACAATTATGTTTATGGTGGAAGAGGCAAGGGCAGACTCTTGCAAATATGACTCGTAGGTAGCCTCGTGGTCTTTTTCTTCCTGGCGCTTCACCTCCGCCGGCGGGAAGATGCCCTTATACCACTCACTGCAGGAGTGCTAATCGGTGAAAACATCACCTTGCTTAACTTTCCACACGGGCTGATGAATCACAGAGGCCCGCCTCTTAGAATAAGAGCGATAATAATAATCCAGAGGCGTCTCCTCTGGGCAAATAGGCGACTCCTCCTCCGAATCCTCAACAAACACAAAGCCTTCGCTTTGTGTTGAAGGTCCGGCTCCCTTGGATATCAACTTTGACGGTTCCCCAACATCTGTAGCCGTATCTTTAACCTGCTCGCCAGCAGGATTCTCAGCATCAAAATTTTTGGGCTCTTCTTCCGGAGCCACTTTCTCAACATTTTCCAGGACGATGGGGTCGGCATCAAGAACAGGAGTTTCTTGCCCGCATCTTGCTCCTCAACGTTCTCAGGCCTGCGCGGCGATGGTATAGCAGATGAGGTGGCCGGCGCAGACTTCACCATTTTCTCTGCAAAGCATATCAACAAATACCAAGTATAAGATTCTGCGCAACTTTTGTGACAGAAATGCGCAACAAACTAAACATACCAGGTGAGAACTTCTTTGCAAAGGCATCCAGATTGCCCTTCTTGCCAATGCGCGGGCGCGCAACCTTTGTTGGCACAGGGGTTTTAGTTTCTACCTCCTTCCTCTTCTTGGAAGTGCGCTTCAACGCCTCTTCCGGGCTAGAAGGTACTTCCAAGGGACCATCTGGGTTCGCAGCTGGAAGAGAGGAGATGTCAATGGGTTCGGGCTTTGGTTTCTTCTAACCTACAGGCGCAAGACCCTCCAGTGAGTCCAACACCACCACATAATTGCACCAAGAGTCAGATCGAGACGCGTACCTTTCTTCCCCTAGCTTTCGCAGCAGCTGATGGCTTGGTTTTCTGATCAAGGTTGGAAGGAGGAGGCGCAGCAGCTGCAGCAGCAGTTGGTTTCTTCTTCTTCTTCGAATCAGGGCCTACGCCCAAGTTTAGCAAGTCACCTACATAATCAATCATATTGAGCAAAGGTTGCGCCATTAGTTATATTGCAATATTATTAGAAAAAATGTTCAAGAGTAATATTGCAATATCAACTTAGGCTTTGTAAGAGCTTAGTTACCAGTTTTCGAAGATGGTTGCGCCTCCAGATCCTCCTTCTTGGGCAACTCAAAGTTCCCCAAGATTTGTGAGAACCAAGTTTCCTCACCATCAGCAAGAGGCACGACGACCATTTTCCCTCTCTCTCTTGAAAGAGACCAAGTAGAGAGGCGCAGCTACATAACAAACATTTTTTGCATCAGTACATATCTGTTGAAAGATATTGCTAGGAAGTTAAAGGGTTACATACCAGTTCCATCTTCGGTATACACCGGTTTTTCCCGGCGTTCCTTCTTCCAGAAAATACTCATCACGGCAGCGATGAGGGCCCTCTCCGGCAAAACAATATTGGGCACATCTTTAATATCTTGATACCATACCTCGTCGGCAGGTATGGGAAGGGTCTCCAGCTCGATCTCATCACCAGCCCGGAATGTCATCTTCATCGGGATCACCGCCGCCTTGATGAAGAAGAACTTTAGCTTCCAATCATGGTAGGACTTCGGCGACACCAGCAGCAATCGTTTGGCTTGCACACGCTGTTGGAACGAATAAAAACCCAACGAGCAGTGCAACTGGTAGAAAACTCTAAACTTCTCGACCGACAGCACGATCTGCATCGATCGGCAAACGAACTCAAAATGCCGGATCCTCACCATTCCCATCAGGCTCAACTAAGAAATGTGAATCTTGTAAAAACCAAGAATTTCCAACAAGAAATGGGTCACCGGAAAGTTCCCTTCGGCAAAATAATCGTAAAATAATGTAATATAGCCGGCCGGCGCATCAGCCGCCGTGGCATTTGCCACCGGAAAAAACGCTTCTAGGACGGAGCAAAAAGAAAATTGGTGGCAAGATTATCGAAATCTTTCTTCGACCACTTTAACGGTGGCAAACTTGACGACGACATCTCAGCAGAACTTGCACCGGTGGCCATAACAAAAACTTTAAAGAAAACTTAGAAAACTTTGAAGGTCGCCGGAACTTTTGAGCACAAATTTCTCTCAAATTGTAATTGGGTGAGGAAGCAAATGGATCGTTGATCCCTTTATATACTAACCGCAATTAATGCACGATTTGACTGCAGCGACTTTTGCGACAGTCACGTATCCCCAAGTAACCGCAGGGGCGAGTGGGGAACAGTAACCGCCCCACGCGCGCGAGTGTCACCGAAAAGCATTAAATACGGTAAGACATGTACTGTTGCAGCCTGTCAACAGTACCACCACGTCTCAAGAACGTGCGTCGTCACCAACTACACCATCCAGATAAGTGACACGTGTCTAAGTATATTTGAAATTCATATACTTTTTCAAAATTCACTTAAGACACGTCACCAAGATGCATAAAGCAACAAAAAGCTAGTCCTTACCTAGCGCAGCACATTTATCTTAAGTCCAGTGCTCCACCTACTTTCTATTTTTACATAGGAGCAACACTGGACTGGGGGGACTTGAAGGGGTATGGTCCCAAAAACCTTGCTCCAATCAAGGAAACCATACCCATTAATAACTTCTAAGAAAACTGCACGCAGACTTCTTTGCCAAAATAAGATTTATTAGAACTTTGCGCCAAATATCCAAGAGAGGAAAGCGTCATTTAACTACCTTGCGCGGGCTCGCGCAAGGTTCCAAGTTAACCTTGAACACTCTCTTTGGATAAATGCTTCATTTAACTACCTTGCGCGGGCTCGCGCAAGGTTCAAAGTTAACCTTGAACACTCTCGTTTGATAATGCTTCATTTAACCACCTTGCGCGGGCTCGCGCAAGGTTCAAACTTAACCTTGAACATTCTCGTTTGATAATGCTTCATTTAACCACCTTGCGCGGGCTCGCGCAAGGTTCAAAGTTAACCTTGAACATTCTCGTTGGATAATGCTTCCTGCACAAACCTTGCGTAGATATTTATATCAAAGCAAGCATCCACCAAACGTTGCGCTAAGCAGCAAGGAGAAGAAGGAAGATCAGTTAACTAACTTGCGATTCTCGCGCAAGGAAACAGTAAATCCTGAGAAACTTTCCCTTAGCAAAATCCTTGACTTGGTGCAGAAGCAAAGGGAATCTTTTCTGTTGTAACAGAATGTACACGTGGCGAATAATAGATGGGTAACAGCTGTGAAACCTTCTAGAAGTCATTAACACCCAATCGTGCAAGCATCTCTTCGGTTATAACCAATTGCCACGTGGCAGCATCTGGACGGCTGAGGAAGATCACGGTGATGGCATGCTCATAGTTATAAGATGTAGTGATCTCATGTTGACACGTGGCACCTCCCTAATCGCTGATGAGCTTACGATCCATGTGCACTAACAGATTGCCAACAAACATTAACGGAATAGCAAAAGATTCCGTTAAAGTTAACAATCTCTCCTTTTTGGCGCCAAACATCGGCTATAAATAAGTAACTTGGAGTTCAAGAAAAGGTATTCACTCTCAACTACCCTCTCTCTCTTGCAATACTTACTTCCGACTACCTTTACTTATTCTCACGCCGGAGGGTGGTCACGGAGAGAACCCCCCCTCTCCCCGTGGCGAGCTTAACGGTGTTCTGTTTTGCAGGTTCAGCAGAAGTACTGTATTATTCACCATCCATCGTGAAACCAAATGGAGGGATAACCCTTTTATGCAGAGCCCATTCCATAGATCTACTTAGATTCCGGTCTAGTTGATCTAGGGTTTCTTCACATATATGTGCATTTTGAAGAGTAGCTTAAGAGGTCATTGTACGCTTTGAAAAGCACAATAGTCGTAGATATATATGTATATATATATATATTGATGCAAACAGAAAGGATATATATATATATATATATATATATATGTTTATATTTGACGAAAAACGGGCAGAGTTTCCCCTATTTTAGGACGATCCCGACACTATGAGTCGTCGATATAGATTTCAAAACGCAACTATTATTAACACAATATATATATATTCGATGTACGCTATTTAATACAAGGTTCGTTTCGCGCTAACTATAATCAATAAAAAATAATAATAAATAACGACGAATGAAATAATCAAGGTAGAAATTTACCTAGTCCTTCGCCGAATGGTTTGACCAGGTTGGACCCGACAGTTGACTATTGTTTAACTGTTGTTGACCAGCGTTGACCGAACCGAGGCAGAAGTTAACTGAACCAAACGTCACCCAAGCGAATCGAGTGAACCGCCACTCAAATCAAGATTGAATCAACTCAACCGGACTGAACCTGAGCCGAGACAAAACTGAATCAAAATAACCCGAACCAGGACTGAGCCAAACCTGAATGGAAATAAAGCAAACCCAAACCTGAGCTAGCCCAACTCGGAACCTATCATGAAGACTGAAATGAACCTGGACCAAACCAGCGATGTCTAAACCGGAACCAGACCCGAACGGCACTGAACCCGAAACCACCGACATTATTGTTGCTGAAACCGGAGCCACTACCGCCGCCGGTTGCCGTGTTTCACCACCGGAATGACTGTCACCGGCGGTTGTCATCATCATCGCCGTTTAACAGCGTTACCCGCCGCCGGAGTCCGGTTCTTTAGGGAGAGGGTGTAGGGAGTCGGAGCGAGAGAGAGGGAGATGGTTGTGTGTGACATCTATGCTTTCTAATCTTTGTATTGTATCCGACAATATTATATCAATAAAAAATTTTGTTACATTTTATGAGTTATGTATATTTACTTATGACATTTGTGTATTTTTAATCCTTGTTCAAATCTGATCCTTTAAAACATTTTCCGGATGTGAAATTGCAAACCTAACAACGTAAATTTAATCAGTTTAACGCAACGTATGCTCTGAGACAAGGCAATAAGTTGAACATACCTTAAATAACCCTAACATAACTTAGAAATAAGTTTTGAAGGGTTCGGTATGCCAAAAACATGTTTATTCAGCTCTAGGGGCTATTTTGCAAAATCTGCGAAACTATGCCAATTCGAGTATTTCGCTATCCGGAACATGTTCGGACATCCAAAATTTTTGTAATATTTAGAATATCATATTTTAGTGATTGGAATGCAAAAATGACTTTCGTTTCGCTATTTGAATCGTTTTCGCGTTCGTTGCAACTTTCGTCGTAATTAACCGAAAACCGCAACCATACGACCGAACAAACCAACACCGGAACATTTTTAAACATATTTCATGTTCCCTATGCTTTCTCATCCTTATGAAGCTTGAAAAGTTGCTTAACGGGGGTTAAACGCGTCGAAAAACAAGTTTAAAGGCTGCAGGGACCAAAACTGCAACTTTTGCAAACTTCAATCCCAGCACAAGGCTTACGGACCGTAAGCCAAGGACCATAACTGTCCGTAAGGCATGCCCAGAACCAGAATTTGGCAGCCCCTTGTTTTTATTCTTGGAGGCCAAGTTGTGTGATCACCAAGGCTTTAATTCCTAGCTAACAAGTGCATGGTGTAGATTGTTCCTTGTTCA
This sequence comes from Scalesia atractyloides, assembly GCA_947069175.1. Taxonomy (NCBI): domain Eukaryota; kingdom Viridiplantae; phylum Streptophyta; class Magnoliopsida; order Asterales; family Asteraceae; genus Scalesia; species Scalesia atractyloides. The sequence goes on from CAMTDV010000015.1 coordinate 43,328,226, forward strand.
CCACACAAAACACTTGGCATGATCCAATGGTTCAAGAATTCCTATAAATACCCATGATCATCTTCATTCCAATTTGCTCATTTTCTTTCCATCTTCATCTTTGATCTAAATTGGAGGCTACCATTATTGTGGAGGCTTCCTACTGAGCATTCTTGGATCCTAGAACACAAGTAAGTGTTCTATCTTGATCTCTTTAGTTGTTTTAGCTATTTCAAGCTAAAAGTCAAATAATGTTTGACTTTCGGCTTTGACCATGAATTGGTCAAGACAAAGTTCATTTGAACTTTGCAACGTGATCGTAATCACGATGGTTATAGTCCTTGCGACGATACCTACTGATTACCACGTTAACTAGTTGTAGTGACGAGTCAAAGTTTCGGTCAATAATGCGACAAATGCGCATTATCTGTCGGAACTATTTTCGGGCATCAAAACATTTTAAAAAAAACTTAGGTTAGACATGTTTTAGCATGTCTAACTCGTCACTTCTAGGTTTAGTGCTTATTTAGGGTCGTAAGTCAAGCGGTCTTGACAACCGCTTAGACTTTCGAAGCCGACCCGTTTGGCAGATCATTAGGATCCGACCAAACATATTTTGTGGCCATAGTTGTATAGGGAATAACCTTCAGGGGTTATACCTTATGGTTACTTCATTTAGTTAGTTGTATGATAGGTAGTTTATATGCCTTAGGAAAATGACCAAAATGCCCTTTTTTGCGCATAAATCCAATCTAAGCATATGTAACCTAAATTTTGACACTTAAACTGATTGTGCAACATTATTAAACATGTTTAGGCATATAAGACTTATCATAGGACTAGTTAGACCATCCGAACGCGCTTTTGCGCAAACAACATGTTAAAGTAGCTTAAACTACCTTAACGAGTCGTAACGGGTCCTAAGCACTTAGGATTGCTTTCAAATCAGAATGTAGGCTTAGTTAAACCATATCATATGAGTTCCAACACTTATTTGGTTTACAAGACCTCATTTTATCTGATCTCCCGATTTAGGTTTCGATTTATTAACATAGTGATTCCATACTAGGTGCCACTTGATTCCTTGACTTTCTGAGCTATGTTAGTTCACTAGATCAAGGATACTTGCAATCTCAAGTGAGTACATAGTCCCCCCTCTTTTACGTTTTCAAATATTTTGGGGTGAAACATGTTGTGCCTACGATTACTTTCGTGTTTTCATGACATATTACATGCTTTGATTACTAGTACATATACTACATGACTTTTATTGCATTTGGTTTACATGTTGATTTGCATAATTAACACATTGGTTTTTCAAAGACATTTTTGCTATGTATGTTGACCTAGCATACTAGTACATGGTTTTCAAAAACATTTTCAAAAGACATTTTTTGGACATTTTCAAAGATATTTTCAAGACATGCTTACATTGTTATTTGACATTTTGGTGCGTTGAACTCGACAATGATACATTCATTAACAGTGATCACGCCGACCGGTAGTATGTAATGGTATCATAGGATTGACAATCCCGTTTCCGCTTCCTAGGTTTGTTTGGGAGGTGACCTTAGGGAATGACAGAACCCGATGAACATTGATAAACCCTTGACCGGATAGGGGTTTATCCGACAGTCAACAAGGCTTGAATGTAATCGGCAACAACCCATAATATATGTCTTAACAATAAAGGCAAATGGTTTATAAAACTCGACATTGTTCACTCGACATTGGTTTACTCGACATTGTTTACATGACATTTGTTTACTCGACATTGGCTTACTCGACATTAGTTTACTTGACATTGTTGACTCGACATTTGGTTTACTTGACATTGTTTACTCGACATTGGTTTACTCGACATTATTTACATGACATTTGTTTACATGACATTTATTTACTTGATATTTAGTTACTCGACATTGGTTTACATGACATTTGAGGATTGGTTTATGGTGAGTGATTTAAATAACGTGACGTATGTAATGTGATAAAAGCATGGTGGATACGCCGATGGTACTTCCTATATATAGGTGCTTTTATTATCTTACATATCGTGGCGTTATCTAAATCATTTTAAACAAAATACAAGACATGACGTTTTACACAAGACAAAACTTACTTTTGTTTATCTATTTAACCATATATTATTTCTTTTATATCATATTGATTTTTCAAATGGTTTTTATAAAAGAAACTTTTTATGGTTCATGGCAACTTTTGTATTACTTTAAACTTTTCTTAAAATAATCAAAGCCATGAAGCATCAACACAAAACTATGTACTCGCCAGCATTTTTTTTTGCTGACTTTATTTTCACATATGTTTCAGGTGCAAATGTTTGATGTCAAGCTAGCTACACTTAAGGCGGACTGGGCCTTAGTGACTAAAAATCAGAATAATAGCTTAACTTTTGTTGTATTTCCGTTTTTATCCAAGACAATGTAAAGAATATTAATTAATGAAACTCAACTTATGTGCTATGGTTATTGAAACAATAATTATGTTACGACACTCCCCGACGTTTCCGCCGCGGTTTGTTGTTTTACGCGGTCAGGGTGTGACAGTGTGTGGCACTCACCGGAGAAGAAGGGGTGTTTGGGTAGCGTGACAGAGGGAGATGAGGGCAAGAGGGTGCGGGTGCGGTGCTAACAGGAAGAAGGAGGGTTGGTGTGCGGTGGTTCGTCAGAAGGATCCGGTCGCCGGCAGCCGGCCGGATTTGCGGCGCCGGTGGCCAGAGGAGTGAGAGATCGAGAGGGATAGAGGGGTGTGTGAGTGTATGCAGCTCATGTGTGTGTGTTAGCTATGTGTTTGCTTATAATAGGATTAGGGTTTAGTTATTTAGGTAGGGTTTTAGGTGTTGGGCTCAAGGCCCGTTAGCTAGTTACTAGGTTTTGAGCGGCCCGGTTGCGATAGCGAGAACCATTATCGAACCCGATAGTCATAGAACGTCGTAAGTCATAGTTTAGGTTTAAAACTTCAAAAAAATGGCGTCGCATTAGTTAAACGCGTCGTTTTCTATGTATATATATACGTAGATTTATATATCTATACTAGTCGTTTACCCGCGCGATGCGGCGGGAAACATATCACTTAGGTTGGTGAGTTTAGGGTTATGTACAGGGCGGTTCGGTTTTGAGCCCTAACCAAAAAAAATAGGAAAGGGTATTTATTTTTAAGTGTTTGACAATAAAAATAGATCAGAATCAGTTAGTTAATAAGAGAAACAAATAGATTAAAAAATTAGGAAAGGGTATTTGATTTCTTAAATGTTTGATCATAAAAACAAGCCATTATTAGTTAGAGATTAAAAAAATTAGGAAAGGGTATTTGATTTCTTAAGTGTTTGATCATATAAAATAAATCATTATTAGTTCGCAAATCTGAGAGTTCACTGAGCATGTTATTGATTCAATATCTTTAGCAATATAACAATTCTTAATGGCCACACATCACTTTACCTATAACCGAATATATGAATCACGGGTCACCGGAACCTACGGCGTGCGCATTAATCGACCAAGCACCGATGCCGTTTAGCATTCTTATAATTTCTGGTGTATATGTTAGTTGAAGTTACATAATGATCTCGAAAATTTTGAAAATACCCTCTAATCCCCAACTGATGTAAATGTAGCTTTTAACATATCAAAACCATAAGATCAAAATATGCCATTTCTAAAATGGATAGGTTAGTTGTATTTTATAAATTTTTAATAAGATTTAAGAAAACTAACATATGAAAATGCTCATCAATTTTTTTTAATAAAGTGACTCAAGAGCTTGTAATTAAATATATAAATACAATGCAACTAACTTTTGACCCATTCGACCCATTCAATTTTTTGGACTGCTAACAAATAAATGCCTGGCTACTCAGGGTAACCCAATGGCAAACGACGACCCATATGCTCGTGATCGCAGACAGCTGGGTAGCCCAAGCCCAACGACTCTGTTTCTAGCCCCTACAAAAGTCTGAATTCTAAACCGCCACCACATCACCATCTTCTTTCCCATATGTCTGAATTCTAAACCGCCTAACCGTTTTTTAAAACAAAAAATTTATATTGAATATTGAATAATCAAAACAATGAACTCAATGTACAAGACGTTGATAAACACCAGCTGTTGTTAGTAGAAGTAAAAATTATCCTTCAAAATGTGAAAGAAAAACAAATCTTTTGGACCAAATCACTTTAGCAAGAAATCAGCTAATCAAGGCAGATGACAAGCATTATCTATAATACAATTGCAAATTTCATTAACAATGCTTTGTTATAATTGGTCCAAGTGTTTGGGCCACCACCTCCTCTTTATTTTCTTTTATTTTTTCTTATTAATACAATTGCAAGTTTAATTAGCAATGCTTTGTTGGGATTGGTCCAAGTGTTTGAGCCACCAACTCTCTTTATTATTTTTTTTTTTTTGGCTTATTTACTTTTTACTTCACTTTAGCTTATTTACTTTTTTACTTCACTTTATAGATACAGTATGTTTTAAATTTTGACATATTTTACTATTTATTAATTATATACTTTATACTAAAAATAAACTTTAGATGCAGTCTTCCTATTCTCATTTTCACCGTCAACTTTTTCTCTCATTCCAAATTTATCACTTTGATTTTTTTCAGACTTTCTTTTTATTCTTTTTTTGTTGTTCATTTTTTAATTTATCTCATATATTAAGCTAATCAATTAACCAAACACATTATAATGTTGGGTTTTATCTTTGGTAGCTGGTACCCATCACAGCGCGCGGGTTTAGATGTTGAACAATAGAAAAAGAACGAAATGAACACGTTCCGATACCCTTTTTTATATTATGACAATATTTTTGTGTTTTTTTTCACTTACCACAGCGAGTACAATGTTACATTGGCTAAAACGCTCAATAAATGTGCCATGGTTTTGTCCCCCGCTGCAAAGCGCGGGTATAACCTTCTAGTATTTAACATTTAGAAAAAAAACAATTAAATGTATCTAACCAGTTAAAGAAAGAACAAACTTAGAAAACCTAATAGTCAACCTTGACGCAATGTTGAGCTTTATAGTGAGAACTGGCTTCTAGACTCCATGGTTGCTAGAAATATTTTGAAAATCACCTTTGTTTGGTCGAGTAAAATCAAAAACTGTAGTGTCTTTAGCCGGTAGAGTTAACATCAATTGCCATATATATACACCCGAAATATTAGAAAAGGATAACAGATTCAGTTGTGATACCTGGCATCTTAAAAATCAGATTAGTAAACAATAACTAAAAAGGTCGGATTAGTATAGAAATATAACTGCGAATCCCAGTCGTTTACATTTCCACTGAGCGGCTGCATAGCCGTTTCGCTGATTCATCTCTTTCGTCTGCTGACGTTAGAACAAACTCCACTGCCTTTTCATTTGAGATAACATCCCACACCTGCAGATTGTAATTCATATAAATATGAAATCAACTAATAGTCACTTTAATAATGCAAATCAAGGAAATCCCCGGAGTTATGATAACTTAGAAGGATCCGACTTCCCGTGCGAGTTTTGCCACTATATTTTGCACACACGTAGATGAAAAAGTTACTGACGCAGTTGTTAAAAAGAATCAAGCAATGTTTTCAGCCTTTTTACATTGCTGTAAAAAGTTGTTGACATCAGCATTTACACCCACTCTAATGATTTTTTTTACGATGGGGTAATCAACAAAAACTTTTTTTGGGAACAGTTGATTTTTTAAGGATTTTTGGTAAAAAGGAATTTTGAAAAGGTATTCATTTTGGCCAGTTCACAGAGTTCTCACAACTCGTAGCAGTTTTCATTTTACCCTAACCCTATATATATATATATATATATATATATAAATATATTTATGATGTAGGAGTTGAGATAAAGATGATGGTATCATACCCCATCAGTTGCCAAAATAAGAAAACGATCGCGTGTGGTTAAGGTTCTTTGTATCATGTCAGGCTCGAAAATAAGACCGAAATCTTTAACAAAAAAGTCACCGAAAGCTCTTGAAAGCGTGAGTCCTGGTCCTTCTGTCTCGTCAATCAAAGCACGAATCCTAGACACTCCTGGCTCGTCATCTGGTTCACACACACTCCCTCCTGACTTGTATATCCTCTCTTTCCTCTAAATCAAGGATTAGAAAATGTAAGTGGCTAATACTTAACGTACGTATTTGTAAACACACACACACAAAACAACCAGATTTCATACTGTTATATAATGTATGGAGAGCTTACGAGGTAAACTCGGTTTAAAGTCTACAGTTAGTTGGACGCCTACCACGTCACGGTTGTCTGAAGCGGTCCCGAGAACAGCTCTAGAATCACCAATGTTTGCCAACACGATAAGATCTCCATGAGAATAAATTATAATCAGTTTGACTTTAAAGGTCAACCACCCATTTTGACCGATACGGATATCAACTTTCAAGTACAAATTTACATTTAGTTATGAATTACCTCGCCGATTATAGTAACCGCAGCTGTACCCCTGTAAAACGATTCGATTACAGGATGAAGCTCAAGATCATAACCAACCATAGAACAAGCCTTGATGAAGGAGTTCTTCCACACACCAAATTGATCGAAGTTTGCATTTTTACACAATTCCCCATCCATCAAGATTGAACATTGAGCCATAGCTTCTTGCCAATAGTGTAGCAAATACGCCGGCATTACTTTCTTCACTCGTTTTCCGACAAGATGCCCTGGCCCATGCCCGTCGAAAATCCACATAACATCACATCTTCCTTCCCTCCAAATCCCTACAAATAAATCAATATTCAAATTAATACGTTTGAATTCATAATCTTTATAACTTTATTATCTTAGAGTTAACTGACATTTACGTCCAGGTGGTTTGTCCAATTATGCTATTTCAGGCCAAATATCAAATTTGTACCATTTCCCTCCTAACATTCTCGAAACATGTCATTTCAGTCCAAAAAACAAAAAAAACTAACACCCAAACCTGTTGTTTAATGGAGGGTAAAATTGTCATTTTCCATTTTCTTTTATGTACAAAATAAGATTGTTAAAACCTGTTGTTTAATGGAGGGTAACCCATGTTAAAACCAAAGAAACATAAATGGCAGTTAACTCTTGATCTTTATATGTGTTGTGTGAATTGTGAAAAAGAAAGTATACCTCCCATACGATGAAGGAATCTTGGTTAATTCCTTTATTTCCCCCTTAGAATAAGCTGATATGTAATTACTTGACCATTCAGCACAAACGTTACCCAAAGAAGTTAATAATAAACCGTTTTTTCCGCGATTCTTTGCCAAAGCTTCAGTAGCTTTTCTTCCAAGATTAATCCTTCGTTTCTTCCCCTTTTTGGTGAAATATTTTTCGTCAAACCGCTCAAAAATGAGAAAAATCAAGTAAGAAAAATCAAGATAATGTATGCACAATGCCAAAGATCCGACAATTCATGTAATGAGTCAACTTTTTAAAGCTAGTCAACATTAATGTAACACCCCAAATCGTGTAAAACAACAAACCGCGGCGGAAACACTTGGGGAGTCACGTTAACAGATTGTTTCACAACACTTGGTATTTGAAGTTTCATTTCATTGATTATTAACATAGTTTATATTGTCTTAGTGTTTTAGAACTTCCAAACAAACTTAAACAAACAACAAGCAAGCATAATTATTGTCTTTCATATTTTAGAGGCACTATGGTCCACATCCGATCCTACATGAGCATGCATCGATATCAAACATTGTTCCCTGAAACATATGTGAAAATGAGTCAGCAAAAATATGCCGGCGAGTACATAGGTTTTGTGAGTATGTCAAGTTCATGGCTTTGTATACATTGTAATATATAACCCGACTACTAGAGTCGTAATTGAAAACCTTGTTTTGAAAAAAAATTTGATATTGCAATAATTTTGCAAACACGTGAGATAGAGTTTATGAAAATCTAGTAGCCATGAACCTTGACTCGAAATCATTTGTATTGTAAATCCAAGATGTAAATCGTCTTGAAATAACTCGTATGGTTTATATCTTTACTCGAAAATCGTTGTGTGTCATTGTTTGTAAACATTTGTCCAAGTAATGTAAATAACGCCACGTATGTAATATAATGAAAGCACTTATATGTAGGAAGTACCAGTGGCATATCCACCATGCTTTTATTACATTAAATTCGTCTCGTTATCTATATCACTTGTCGTAAACCATTCATTCATCGTTCCTTATTATAAACCAACTGTTCATCGTTCATTGTTATAAATAAATCATTCATCGTTCATTGTTTTAATTGTGAAAACTTCTGGTCGTTTCGTGAATACATTCAAACCTTTGTTGACTTGTTCAAGACCACCCAACGGTGTCCCTTAATCGTATAACAACCCATTAATCGTATTACATACCAATAAAGGGTTTGTTACATACATTTTCAGTCGCTTCCCAAATTTCCCCACAAACCCCGGGAATTTTGGTAACAAGATTGTCAGTCCTAGGCGTCTTAAATTACTACTGGTCGGCTTGGCCATTGTTAATGAATGTCATTCTTGTTATAAATACATCGCACCAACAAGTTCGTTCACATTATTGAAACCGTTGTGTTTAATATAAACCATAGTATTTGCATTTGAAAACTTGAAAACATTTAGCACATATGAATCACCCCAAAACAATTGTAAAACATAAAATAGGGGAACTATGTACTCACTTGAGATTGCAAAGTAAATCGTGGATTAATAAGGAAACCGAAGCTCAAAGATCCGAGAAATCATGCGTGTCCTAAATATGAACAATAGTGTAAACATAGAGACTTGAAATCGGAGGATTCGGATAGAATGAGACTTTATAAATCAAATGAGTGTTGGAACGCATATGAAATATTTTAATAAAGTCTACATTCTGATTTGGAAAGATTTTTATGTGCTTTTGACCCGTTTTGAACCGTTAAGGTAGTTTAAGCCACTTTAACGCGTCATTTGCGTAACTACGCATTCGGATGGTTAGATACGTGTCATAATAAGTTTTAAATGCTTAAACATGTTTAAAATGTTATTTTATCATATTATATGTCAAAATTTGGGTTACATGTGTTTTTAATTGATTTTCTTGCGAAAAGGGCATTTTGGTCATATTTAAGGAATATTACCATTGTTTAACATAACACTATCCGAAAGACATGACCATAAGGTATAACCTCAGAGGGTTATTCCCTATATATTTAGGTCACAAATATGTATTTGGTTGGGTCCGAAGATCCACCAAATGGGTCAGATTCAAAAGTCAATGTGGTGGTCAAACAGTCCAACTTTTCAACTCTGAACAAGCACTACAATGAGAGTGATAATTTAGACTTGTTTTGTCATGTCTAAATAAGTTTATTAAAGAGTTTTGGCATCAAAACAACCTGTTTTGACACCCGAACTTAGATCCGATGCAAAATACGCAAAAATAGCATTTTGACCGAAGCTTTGACTTGTCAAAAAGACTAGAAATGGTGATAATCAGTAGGCATGATTAATAAGGATCATAACCATCTTGATTATCATCATATTACAAGGTTCAAATGGATTTTATATTGATCAATTCATGATCAAATCTGGAAGTCAAACAAAAGTCAAATTTTGTGATTTTTAATCCATTTAAACTATAAAAATTGATGAAGACATGATTATAACACTTACAAACACCAAAGAAATGATCAAAGACCAGAGTAATAGCTCCAAGATGGTTGCAAATTCTGATTTGTAGCTGATTAGTGCAAGAAGGTGACTAAAAGCTCAAAAATGATCATGAACATGGTATTTATAATGATCCAGAGGTGTTCAAGATCATGCCAAGTGTTATGGCAATGATTTAGGATGTTAACAAGTGTGTGGGATGTGTTAGAAGCAGGTTAAAGGGTGGAAAATTCGGGCTAGGTGGCAAAATTTGCGAATTGGTGGCAAGGAAATGAGCTGTGCTGTTGCCAGCTAATGTTTCTGGAAAAGCAGGGGTGTCGCCATGCGCGACGGATAATCCCTTTGAGCGTTGCGCTACACCTAGCTCCCATGTTCAGTTCTGAAGTTTCAAAATTGGCAGAACAGGTCCCTGCACGCGTTTCGTCGCGTTTCGGGCACTTCTAACACTCGTTAACCTCATTTCAAAGCTCCATAAGACGTTAAAGTATAGGGAACTTGAAATGTATTAAAAAATATCCCATAGGTTGGTTCGTTTGGTCGTACGATAGCGGTTTTCGGTTAATTACGACGAAAATCATAACGAACGCGTGCGTGAACGTAAATGCGTAACGAATGGATTTTTCGTATTCTAATCACTGACATATAATATAATGATGATTAAAAAAATTTTTGAATGTCCGAACGTGTTTCGGATAGCGATATACGCAAAAAGGCATAGTTTCGCGAAATTTGCAAAATAGCCCCTGAAGTTACAAAAGTGTGAATTTGCCATACCGAAGCCCTCAAAGCTTATTTCTAAGCTATGTAAAGGATATTTATGGTATGTTAGCCTTGTTTTCTTGTTCTAGAGCGTACGTCGCTGCGAGAATCGGCAGACTTTCGCAGTTTGTCGTAATTAGTCCCTGTGATCGAATAAACTTGTTTTTGACATACCAAACCCTCCAAAACTTATTCCTAAGTTATGCGAAGGTTATTAAGGTATGTTTAGCTTGTGAAATTATTCCGGAACATACGTTGCGTTAAATTTGTTTCGTTTGCTTATCGGTTCACCGGTTTTGCTCATAGAAGCGATTTAGGCGTTCGAAATTGTGCAAGAATCAAATGTGTGTAAATAATCAAAATAAATAAACATAATTAACATATACAACATAATATTTCATTCATTGATAACTTGTTTATCATTGTTACATTTTTGAGTTAATTACATAGTTAGTCCCCGTGGTTTACACAAAATAACATACTTAGGTACTAGTAGTTTAAAATCACCTTCTAGGGCATTAACTTTTCATTTTGTAACGTTTGGGGGGGATTAACTTCTAGAGTATTAACATAGTTAGTCCATGTGGTTTGCACAAAGTAACATACTTAGGTACTAATAGTTTAACAAATAATTAACGTTAATACCTCCAAACGTTACAAAATGAAAAGTTAATACCCTAAAATGTAATTTTAAACTATTAATATACCTAAGTATGTTACTTTGTGCAAATCACAGGGACTAACTATGTAATTAACTTTACATGTTTAGATTGCCACAGATATCACAGTCTCCCCTACTTCAGGAAATTTCGTCCCGAAATTTAATTAGAGGAAACTCGTGAGAATAAGTGTGGATACTTCACTTTCGTCTAATCCTCACGTTCCCAAATAAATTCTGGGCCACGTTTGGATTCCCAACGAACTTTGACTATCGGGATTCGTCTTCGTTTAAGTTTCTTGACTTCACGGTCCATTATCTTCACCGGTTTCTCGACAAAATGCATATAATCATCAACGTGAATCTCATCGAGTGGAATATGGAGATTTGTATCGGCTAAACACTTTTCAAGTTGGACACGTGGAATGTTGGGTGAATATTCCTGAGTTTAGGAGGTAGCTCAAGTCGGTAGGCCACCTTTCCGATTCTTTCGACGATCTTGAATGGTCCAACGTATCGTGGTGCAAGTTTTCCTTTCTTCCCAAATCTGACCACTCCTTTCCAAGGGGATACCTTGAGTAGGACGTGATCACCAACTTGGAATTCTAAGGGCTTGCGTCGCTTGTCCGCGTAACTCTTTTGACGGCTTTTAGCTGTCAGAAGGTTATCGCGAATTTTCTTGACTTTCTCGGTTGTGTCGTGAATGAGTTTAGGTCCAGTAAACTGAGACTCTCCAACTTCATTCCAACATACAGGTGAACAACATTTTCGACCGTATAAAGCTTCGAAAGGAGCCATGTTGATGCTGTTGTGATAACTATTGTTATAGGAGAATTCAACCAACGGGAGATGCGAATCCCAACTACCACCAAAATCGATCACACAAGCTCTAAGCATATCCTCCAATGTTTGAATCATCCTCTCAGATTGTCCATCCGCTTGAGGATGATAAGCAGTACTTAGATTGAGTTTGGTTCCCATTGCAGATTGCAAGGTCTTCCAAAAGCGAGATGAGAAACGAGCATCTCTGTCAGATATGATGTTCAAAGGAACACCATGACGAGATATGATCTCATCAACATAGATCTTTGCAAGTTTTTCAGCAGAATAGTCTTTACGAATTGCTAGGAAATGTGATGACTTCATTAGGCGATCAATGATCACCCAAATTGCATCATGACCTCTAGACGTGCATGGTAGTTTGGTAATTAGATCCATCGCAATGTTCTCCCACTTCCAAAATGGTATTTCTGGTTGTTCCAACAAACCAGACGGACATTGATGCTCAGCCTTGACCTTGAGATAAGTAAGGCATTTAGATACATACAAGGTAATGTCATTCTTCATACCCGGCCACCAAAACTAGGTGCGCAGATCCTTGTACATTTTTGTAGCACTAGGATGAATCGAATAACGAGACTTATGAGATTCATCCATCAATAGAGTACGGAGATCGTGTTGATTCGGAACCCACAACCGGTTCATGTAATAGAGTAATCCATCCTTTTTTGTTTCGAGTTGAAGTTCGAGTTGGTGAGGTAGTTCGTCTTTCAACAAACCTTGTGTTACACAAGTGCGTTGGGCTTCAAGAATACGTGTTTGGATATCAGATCGAACTCGAACACAATGAAGCTTGACATGTTCTTTGCGACTAAGAACGTCAGCCACAACATTCGCCTTACCAGGATGGTAGCGAATTTCGCAGTCGTAATCGTTTAAGAGTTCGACCTAGCGTCGTTGCCTCATGTTTAACTCCTTTTGATTGAATATGTGTTGGAGACTTTTGTGGTCCATGAAAACCAAACATTTCGTACCAAAAAGATAGTTTCTCCAGATTCTGAGAGCAAAGACAACAGCTACTAACTCAAGGTCATGAGTCGTGTAGTTCTTTTCATGGACTTTCAATTGTCTCGACGCGTACGCTATGACTTTATCTCGTTGCATGAGAACGCAACCAAGGCCTAGATTCGACGCGTCACAATAAACCACAAAATCATCATTACCATCAGGTAAAGATAGAATAGGAGCATTGTAGAGCTTTTGTTTCAAGGTTTGGAAAGCTTCCTCTTGTTTAGGTCCCCACTCAAAAGGCTTATTCTTTTGAGTCAAAGCAGTGAGGGGAACTGCGATCTTTGAGAAGTTTGCAATAAATCGTTGATAGTAACCAGCAAGACCAAGAAATGAGCGAACTTTTGTGGGAGTAGTGGGTGTTTTCCAATCCTTAATCGCAACGATTTTAGAAGGATCCACATGAATACCTTGCTCGTTGACAATGTGACCCAAAAAATAAACTTCTTTCAACCAAAATTCACACTTGGAGAATTTGGCGTGAAGTTGCTCTTTCTTTAGGATTTCCATTGTCAGACGAAGATGTTGCTCGTGCTCAGCTCGAGACATAGAGAAATGAGAATATCGTCGATGAAAACAATGATAAACTTATCCAAATAAGGTTTACAGACCCTATTCATCAAGTCCATGAATACGGCTGGAGCATTTGTCAAACCAAAAGGCATAACTGTGAACTCATAGTGATCGTAACGTGTGCGAAAAGCAGTCTTAGGAATATCCTCCTCGTGAACACGAAGCTGATGATACCCAGAACACAGATCGATCTTCGAAAAACAAGTGGCACCTTGTAGTTGATCAAACAGATCATCAATGCGAGGTAGGGGATATCGATTCTTGATCGTGAGTTTGTTGAGCTCACGATAATCGATACACATCCGGAAGGATCCATCATTCTTTTTCACAAATAAGACAGGAGCACCCCATGGAGAATAACTTGGACGAATGAAACCTTTGTCAGATAACTCTTGAAGTTGCTTCGATAATTCTTGCATCTCAGAAGGTACAAGACGATAAGGAGATTTAGCTATTGGGTTGGCACCTGGTACAAGGTCGATATGAAACGCAACTTGTCATGCCGGGGTAAACCAGGTAGATCTTCGGGAAATACCTCAGGATAATCTCGAATAACAGGATGTCTTGAATATTCTTGCTCTTGCCTGTCTGTTCCACAATATGTGCAAAGAAGGTGACATAATTCTTTCGCAAGTATTTCTGAGATGGGTACACGTCATGAGTTTAAGGCTACTAACGGGTTTCTCTCCACGAGCTTCTAGAATTTCACCAGACGAAAGAGGTACTCGAACAATCTTGTCAAAACAAATAACTTCGGCATGGTACTTGGTTAACCAATCCATTCCAATGATAATATCAAAGCTTCCAAGTTGCATCGGTGTAAAGTCGATAGTAAACAAATGGTTGTTGAGGTTAAATTGACAATTACGAATGACGGAATCAAGCACAAGGGGTTCACCATTGGCTATCTCGACTGACAAGGGCTTTCCTAGTTTAGTTCTAGGCATCGAGAGTAAAGGCTCAAAAGTTAATGACACAAAGCTCCTATCGGCACCCGAATCAAAAAGAACAGAAGCAGGGGATTGTTCACAAGGAAAGTACCGTTAACAACTTCATTGTCAGCGTGAGCCTCGTTGGCGTTCATGTTAAAAGCTCGTCCACGAGCCAGATTGGCATTTGCTATCCTCAAACAGTTGTTCCTGTAGTGACCCATTTCACCACAATTGTAACATGAACCAGGTGGAAAGTGAGGTCGAGCAGGATTTGCTTGTGGTTGGGCTTGGTTTTGTGCAGCTTGTTTCGGGTTAAAACGACAAATATTTGCCAAGTGACCAAGTTTTCCACAGGTAGTACATTGTCGACATGGTATATGAACTTGATGATGACCATTACAACGATTGCAAAGCGGTGCAGTTCCTGCATATGGTTTCTTTGCCAGTGGTGGAGCAGCTTGGTTTTGGGAGCAGTTGGAGCGGGTGGTGTGGTCACAGCAAAGTTTTGAGAAGTCTTACGCTTCTTCGACCTCTTGATGATTCGGCTTTGTTTTTCTTTGGTTTCTCTTGAGTGGACTTGTCAGATTGTTTCTTGTCACCCTTGCGATGAAGCTTCCCCTTTCTGACTTGAGAATCAGTCAGAGTAGCAGCCAATTCAATGGCTTAACGAACGGTAGTAGGGTGACTTCCCGTAACAATGTCCTGAATAGGATCAGGCAGACCATCGATATATTTCTCAATCGCCTTATCCAAAGGCGTCACCATTGAAGGACAAAGTAAGCTCAACTCCTCGTACCGGTCGGTGTAAGCACGACTCTCACCACTGTCTTGCTTAAGATCATCGAATTGCCTTTCCAAAGCCCTAAGTTCATGACGAGGACAGAACTCCCTCATCATTAAAGCTCGAAGCTCTCCCCAAGTTTGGGCTAAGGCCACTTCGGCACCTCTATCCGGTCGGTGTAATCACGAATCTCACCATGTCAAAGCTCGTTTCTTGAATACACTAGATGCAAACTCAACTTTTCGCTCATCCGGACATTGAACAAAGTGAAATGTGCTCTCGAGACTTTCAAACCATTGAAGAAGTCCCGTTGCTCCCTCAGACCCAGAAAATGCAAGTGGTTTAGCCGAACAGAACTGTTTGTAGCTACACGGAGCATTGTTGTTATTATTGTTATTGTTGTTCGCTTGATTCAGTTGAGTTACTAGGTTCGGGAGGATCGCAGCCATTTGCTGAGCGGTAAGTGCTGCCATTGCAGCATCTTGAGTTTGATCGCGTCTAGGAGGCATTCTAGAAAAGAAACATGATGAAAGATGTGTGAGATTGACATTCGGAAAATCGAAACAAGCATAAAAAATATCGACGAAACAAGGACGGTGGTCATTCGTTTGTTTCACAAAGCAAACAAATGACTCACGTTGACTAATCAAAGTAAATGGGTCTTTATAATGTATCGCGAAGACATGCTTTAGCCTATATAAGTGGACACTCACCCCAAGAGTTCCCAGGTAAGAGTGACTGGTCCGATTAAGTGGATTTGTACGAACACTCTAGCCTTAGACAGAAAACTCAGGGTACAAGCACCCACCCTTCCAGATTGCACGTGTTCACATTATTAAAACCCACACTTTGACGAGATTTTGAAAACATAAAGGCTTACGCCAAAAACAAATCATCTAAGGATAGATGATTGATTTTCGAAAACGGATTTGAAATTTTTGTGGAATTGTTTTGGTAATCACCTAAGGATAGGTGATGGTATTGTATTTTAAATCTAAACGCAAGAAAACTCGCCCGTTAAGGTCCTAGGAAGGTTATAGTCTAGGTCAAAGGATTACTAATAACCTAATTCCCTATAACCAGTGCTCTGATACCAACCTGTAACACCCCAAATCGCGTAAAACAACAAACCGCGGCGGAAACACTTGGGGAGTCACGTTAACATATTGTTTCATAACACTTGGTATTTGAAGTTTTGTTTCATTGATTATTAAACATAGTTTATATTGTCTTAGTGTTTTAGAACTTCCAAACACACTTAAACAAACAACAAGAAAGCATTTCATATTTTAGAGGCACTATGGTCCACATCCGATCCTACATGAGCATGCGTCGACATCAAACATTGTTCCCTGAAACATATGTGAAAATGGGTCAGCAAAAATATGCTGCCGAGTACATAGGTTTTGTGAGTATGTCAAGTTCATGGCTTTGTATACATTGCAATATATAACCCGACTACTAGAGTCGTAATTGAAAACCTTGTTTTGAAAATTTTTTGATATTGCAATAATTTTGCAAACACGTGAGATAGAGTTTATGAAAATCTAGTAGCCATGAACCTTGACTCGAAATCATTTGTATTGTAAATCCAAGATATAAACCGTCTTGAAATAACTCGTATGGTTTATCTCTTTACTCGAAAATCGTTGTGTGTCATTGTTTGTAAACATTTGCCCAAGTAATGTAAATAACACCACATATGTAATATAATGAAAGCACTTATATATAGGATGTACCAGCGGTGTATCCACCATGCTTTTATTACATTACATCCGTCCCGTTATCTATATCACTTGTCGTAAACCATTCGTTCATCGTTCCTTATTATAAACCAATTGTTCATCGTTCATTGTTCGTCGTTCATTGTTATAAATAAATCTTTCATCGTTTTAATTGTGAAAACTTCTGGTCGTTTCGTGAATACATTCAAAACTTTGTTGACTTGTTCAAGACAACCCAACGGTGTCCCTTAATCGTATAACAACCCATTAATCGTATTAAATACCAATAAAGGGTTTGTTACATTTTCAGTCGCTTCCCAAATTTCCCCACAAACCCCGGTAATTTTGGTAACAGGATTGTCAGTCCTAGGCGCCTTAATTTACTACTGGTCGGCTTGGCCATTGTTAATGAATGTCATTCTTGTTATAAATACATCGCACCAACAAGTTCGTTCACATTATTGAAATCGTTGTGTTTAATATAAACAATAGTATTTGCATTTGAAAACTTGAAAACATTTAGCACATATGAATCAACCCAAAACAATTGTAAAACATAAAATAGGGGAACTATGTACTCACTTGAGATTGCAAAGTAAATAGTGGATTAATAAGAAAACGAAGCTCAAAGATCCGAGAAATCATGCGTGTCCTAAATATGAACAATAGTGTAAACATCGAGACTTGAAATCGGAGTATTCGGATAAAATGAGACTTTATAAATCAAATTAGTGTTGGAACTCATATGAAATATTTTAATAAAGTCTACATTCTGATTTGGAAAGATTTTTATGTGCTTTTGACCCGTTTTGACCCGTTAAGATAGTTTAAGCCACTTTAACGCGTCATTTGCGTAACTACGCATTCGGATGGTTAGATACGTGTCATAATAAGTTTAAACGCTTAAACATGTTTAAAATGTTATTTTATCAGATTATATGTCAAAATTTGGGTTACATATGTTTTTAATTGATTTTCTTGCGAAAAGGGCATTTTGGTCATATTTAAGGAATATTACCATTGTTTAACATAACACTATCCGAAAGACATGATCATAAGATATAACCTCATAGGGTTATTCCCTATATATTTATGGTCACAAATATGTATTTGGTCGGGTCCGAAGATCCACCAAACGGGTCAGATTCGAAAGTCAAAGTGGTGGTCAAACCGTTCAACTTTTCAACCCTGAACAAGCACTACAATGAGAGTGATGATTTAGACTTGTTTTGTCATGTCTAAATAAGTTTATAAAAGAGTTTTGGCATCAAAAAAACCTGTCTTGACACCCGAACTTAGATTCGATGCAAAATGCATAAAAATCGCATTTTGACCGAAGCTTTGACTTGTCAAAAAGACTAGAAATGGTGATAATCAGTAGGCATGATCAATAGGGATCATAACCATCTTGATTATCATCATATTACAAGGTTCAAATGAATTTTATATTGATCAATTCATGATCAAATCTGGAAGTCAAACAAAAGTCAACTTTTGTGACTTTTAATCCATTTAAACTACAAAAATTGAACAAGACATGAGTAGAACACTTACAAACACCAAAGAAATGATCAAAGACCAGAGAAATAGCTCCAAGATGGTTGCAAATTCGGATTTGTAGCTGATTAGTGCAAGAAGGTGACTAAAATCTCAAAAATGATCATGAACATGGTATTTATAATGATTTAGGATGTTAAAAAGTGTGTGGGAGGTGTTAGAAGCAGGTTAATGGGTGGAAAATTTAGGCTAGGTGGCAAAATTTACGAATTTGTGGCAAGGAAATGAGCTGTGCTGCTGCCAGCTAATGTTTCTGGAAAAATAGGGGCGTCGCCACGTGCGACGGGTAACCCCTTTTAGCGTCGCGCTACACCTAGCTCCCATGTTCAGTTCTGAAGTTTCAAAATTGGCAGAACAGGTCCCTACACGCGTTTCGTCGCGTTTCGGGCACTTCTAACACTCGTTAACCTCATTTCAAAGCTCCATAAGGACGTTAAAGTATAGGGAACTTGAAATGTATTAAAAAATATCCCATAGGTCGGTTCGTTTGGTCGTACGATAGCGGTTTTCGGTTAATTACGACGAAAATCATAACGAACGCGTGCGTGAACGTAAATGCGTAACGAATGGATTTTTCGCATTCCAATCACTGACATATAATATATTGATGATTAAAAAATTTTTTGAATGTCCGAACGTGTTTCGAAATTTGCAAAATAGCCCCTGAAGTTACAAAAGTGTGAATTTACCATACCGAAGCCCTCAAAGCTTATTTGTAAGCTATGTAAAGGATATTATGGTATGTTAGGCTTGTTTTCTTGTTCCGGAGCGTACGTTGCTGCGAGAATCGGCAGACATTCGCAGTTTGTCGTAATTAGTCCCTGTGATCGAATAAACTTGTTTTTGACTTACCAAACCCTCCAAAACTTATTCCTAAGTTATGCGAAGATTATTTAAGGTATGTTTAGCTTGTGACATTATTCTGGAACATACTTTGCGTTAAATTGGTTTCGTTTGCTTATCGGTTCACCAGTTTTGCTCATAGGAGTTCGAAATTGTGCAAGAATCAAATGTGTGTAAATAATCAAAATAAATAAACATAATTAACATATACAACATAAGATTTCATTCATTGATAACTTGTTTATCATTGTTACATGTTTGGATTGCCACAGATATCACAATTAACCACCCGAATAGATCTACACTTAAGTTAACAGAAACATAACTAATTTGACTTCTTGCACTCTCCACCATCAAATATTTTAATAAAAAGGAAAAGTAATCATTTTCAATGCTAAACTTTTGGTAAAGAAAACAACTGATAACAAAACTATATAACATACACGACAAATTATCACTTTATCAAGGAACCCGTGATCAAATTTTCATTTGGAACTCAGGATTCATATCAAATAAAGTCAACTGGTCAAACAAGTCTCTTTCTTTGACCATAATAGCAAAACAACAAAATAGCAGGCAAAGAGTGAAATCATGTGGTTCATAGTCGTCTTGGACCATAACTACCACCCTGATGGACCACAGCCACCTTCCATAACTGTTCCCATGAGCTTCTTTTAAGTGGCATAAAGTCTTTACGTTGAATGATATACACCCAAGTGAGACAATGTTCCAGCTAAGTATATTGAAAACAAATAAATACATTTAGAGACTATATATTCAAT
The DNA here is from genome assembly GCA_947069175.1 of Scalesia atractyloides. Classification (NCBI taxonomy): domain Eukaryota; kingdom Viridiplantae; phylum Streptophyta; class Magnoliopsida; order Asterales; family Asteraceae; genus Scalesia; species Scalesia atractyloides. The sequence goes on from CAMTDV010000015.1 coordinate 43,348,312, forward strand.
TCTCAATGGTAGACAATTATTTGATCCCAGAAAGAAAATATTGTTTTTTAGACAAGGTTAAAATCTCCATAATTTGGTTCAAACTTGTCAATTATTCAAGTTTCTTTGACAGATCAACACAAACCTGCTAACCCACCAAATTCTTGTTTTTTTTATTCCAGGATCATTAAAAAAATAAAAACTAAATTCACCTAAAAACCTCTATTTTGAATAAATCAAAGAAAAAACAATCGTAAATTTCATATATCCCCTCTAAACTTGTAAAAGTGCATAACAATCACCTAAAATTCATGCCACAAGTTAACCTTCATAAACAAACAAATAACTAAATTCAGAAGCTAAAAGAACCTTGTTTTTTAGCCATATTTGATTCAATGAATGATCTTGAAATCTTGAATTCCCGCAAGAAAAAATGAGGATACACAGAGTCTGAAACTTCAGGTAACTTTCACTACATGTATAAATTAAGGAAACTTTTTGAAGTCAGTTGGGCATTTATACAAACAGGTTATGTGCATATCAAGTATCAATAATCGCCCTAAGAAGCAAATGAGAATGAAAAGAACCCCACGATGACATCCAACGGAAATGCAACAAAATTAATATAAATTACAAAATGGTGAGCAATCAAGCCCTAACTAACTTAAGTCGAAGATCAAACAGATTTAAATGAAATTAATCATGAAATTGAAAAAGGAATATGAAATTGAAGGCTTACTATCTCGTTGAACAATATCTCCAAAGCAAAGAGCAAATCTGAGAAGAGAAATATACCACACCATTAATATAGAACAAAATTTGGGTTTGAATGTGTAGTGCATTTATAAAATATGCATGAACCAATGTTGTTACCTAATGATGAACATCAAAGATGAAAGTCAATTCCACGACCGGAACCCTAACCGCCGCCGTCATCGTCGATCTTCAAAGGTTTCACCACAACTGTTCCGTTAAAAACCTCTTCCGTGACACCACCATCGTCATCTCTAGAACCAGATAAGGGAAGAACCTGGAGTATCATCAGTGACGGCTGAAACCATGGAGTAGAGGGGAGAGATTACCTGATATTTTCATGGTGGTTTTGTTCAGATCTGAAGGTAGTTTTGTTCAGATCGTGGCTCAATATTTTGATGTTTACAGGAAAATGAGGGTTGGAGATGGTTTTGAGAGAGGCGAAAGGAAGAGAAGCACTATTTTGAATTTTGAAAATGCTTTACAGAATGATGTATGGGGAAGTGGGGATGAGCGAGGATTCAAATTTTGGACAAAAAGTATTGGCCGCCCAAATGTTTTGTGAATTGAAGCATTGTCCAATATGCTTTAGGGCTTGTACATGTTGAAAAAGTGGCAAATGACCATTTCTGCCCTTCGGATATGTATATTATATATATAATATATATATATATATTACATAAATTTTTTGTTATATATATACATATATAATAAATATACACACATATATATATATATTTTAAATAAAATTCTACAGATATCCGAGGCGTTATACCTGTAACCCTGGAGAGCTTAACTAACATTGCCAACAAAGCTCTTATGGCCAACACAAAAGAGGTAGTCAGTGTGGGAGAACAGATAGAAAAGGCTGAAACACTAAAAGAAACAATCAACGCTCAAACTGTCGAAATGGTCGAATCATGCTTGAAATGTTTCAAAGCATGTGAAGAATGTACTGAAAATGAAAAAGCTTTTAAATAACTTAAATCATACAATGATAAGTTGTCATATGATTATAACATGGTAAAAGAATCATATGATAAAGCAGGACCATTTGACAGTATGAGAAAGCAATCAAAGAAGATGATAAAACTCTTTCAATGCTCAAAGCAACTGTGATGGACAAACAAATGGCCATTAACATTCACATTAACACAATTACTGAGCTGAAAAGTGAACTGGAGAAAACAAAAATTGAAGCTGAACGGGTTAAAAAGTTGTTAATCAGTTATTCTACCAGTATGTATATCATTGGTCACATTCTTTCGAAAACTGAAAATTGCAAAGAGGGTAAGAGTGAGAAAAATCTTGGAAAATGTTACGATCATGTTCCACTTCCTATGTGGAATAGCTATGCTAAGAAACATCTTGACGGGGTGGAAAAGGCGCTGAATTTAAATCTACTCACTGAAAAGAGTAACGAGCTGCCTGAAAATCTTGAGGTAACATATTCCAAATCTGAAAAGGACTGTGAATCTGAGGTGGTAACCAAAGTGGTTGAAAATGTTTTTGAAAATGAGTTTGATATCACAGTATATGAGAGTGCTAAGTCGAACAATGAGAAATCAGAGTCAAGTTCACCTCAGGAAGTGAGAAAAGTTTTCATGAAATTTTTATCAGAGCATCAGATAATAGTTTAAATGATGATAATGTAGTGATCTACAAACCGAAAGGATCAGATAAACTATATACTGATGAAGATTTTCCAGTCCAGAATGTTAACTTTGACCGTGTCGACAATTTTTTTAAACTCATTGAAGTTGGAACATCTGATCTTGAGAAGCAAGTTGCTGGTTTCTACTCAAAACCAAAGAAGTCCAACAAAACCATCCATCCCAGAGGAAGAACCCTGAAAACAAGAAGGATGGGTTAGGGTTTGAAAAGAAGAAAATAACAATAAGTCATGAAAAACAAATTTTACAAAGAAAGTTGAGTTTGTTTTTGGAATAAACACTGTTGATAAAAAAGAAATCATTAACAAACAAACTAATGATGAGTTACCCTAATGCTCTCTCCTAGCATGGCGATCCTTGTTCTTCATGCAATCTTAGTTTTTTCATCGTGATCTGGTGTATAACAGTCTGTAATTAGCGCGTTGATCTTTCAGTGCCCTAATACGAACTAGTTAGCATTAGAAGTCGGATTAAAACTAGGGTTTTGTTTCAAGTTTTCTTCTCAGATCGCTGCCTGAATCTGTGTTTTAAACTGGTTGTATAGATCTATTGTTTTATTGGTCCTTCTGGATAGGCAGAAACCTAGATTTAACAAGACCTCTATACGATTTTGTTAGAAGCATGGGCTAGGATTTTCGCTAGATTAGGGTTTTTTTCTTCCGGTCTTTTTGATTGCTGATCTTCGGGTTCGTGTTGCATGGTGTGATCTGTTCTTGTTTGAAGTGAGAGTTAGTGATTTCTGGTATGGATGAATGTAAGAAAGCTGGGGATAATAACCAGGGTGATTGTGGGAAGCCGCCATTGCCGTTCAAGGGTATTGCCAGCCGAGTTGTCAATATAGATGGAAACCCAGTGCTTCCTCGGCGTGGTAAATCTACTCAGATTGATGTTAGTGATGAAAAGCGGGGTTATCCAAGTGTTGGGGCGGCCGACTGTAAGGGTTTTCGTGCAGGGGCCGGTGACGAAGGAAATAGGATTGATTCAGACGTGCAGCAGGATTGTCTTCCTCAAGGTGAACCCTCGAAATCAAGGACGTATGCAGATTCGGTCATGGCTTCCAATTCCAAGTTAGTTAATTTTAGACCTCTTGCAAGTCCTGTTATGCATGAGGGATGCGATGTTGTTCTCCCGCGTGATTCTGTTCGAGCTGTTCAAGATAAGTTAGCCAATACGGTATATGGGTATTTCCTAGGGGATCGTCTTGCCTTCCCGGTTGTGGAGTATTTTGTCCGCAATAATTGGAAGAAGTTTGGATTACAGAAGTCCATGATGAATGCGAATGGCTTTTTCTTCTTTAAGTTTGCTGATCAAAAAGGTATGCTAGATGTCCTAAAGGAGGGTCCATGGATCATACGGTCACAACCTATTTTCCTAACTTAATGGACGCCGACTACAAAGTTGGAAAAGAAGGAGGTGACTAAAGCTCAAGTCTGGGTGAAAATACATGAGGTTCCGATTGCTGCATACTCAGAGGATGGCCTTAGTATGATTGCTACTGCCATTGGCATTCCAAAACTTTTGGATTCCTATACTAGTTCGATGTGTAGGGACACTTGGGGGGTAGTAGCTATGCTAGAGTTCTAATAGAAATATCTGCGGACAAAGCATTGAAAGAGGAGATAACGATTGCAATACCGGAGGTAAATGGGGAGGATTTTTGTAAGGAAACTATGTATGTGGAGTATGAGTGGAAGCCATCTAGATGCTCGAGTTGTTGTGTCTTCGGCCATTCTGAGGACTCTTGTCCCAAGCAAACAAGGAAACCACCTATCATTGCTAAGCAAGCTCAACTTAGGACTTCAGTGAAACAAGGCAATGGGAAAGGTAAGTTGGCTTCTAGAATAGATGAGGAAGGGTTTGCCAATGTGCCTAGTAAAAAAGTAGCTAGGAAAGGAGGGTTTCTGATAAATAAACCTAAACCAAAATTTGAGTATAGGCCGCTAATAGCTAAAGGGAAGAATGAGCTGGCCACTCGACCGTCGGTAGGGAATGTTGGCTCAACTAATTCATTTGAGGTGTTAACTGAGATAGGGGCGGATGGGCAACACACTGATAATGATGCGGAAGGGAACCGGGAGACTCAGAGGATGAGGAGGTGGTGGAAGTGTATAATGAAATGGATGAATTACTATCAAAGGGATCTCGTAATCCTGAACACAAACAAGGGGCAAGCACTCCTACAACGGTAGTGTCTAATGGTTAGTCTAGCAGCATGGAATATTAGGGGCTTGAACCGGCCTCTTAAACAAAAGGAGGTTCGTCATGTGGTCAAGAGTAATCATCTGTCGTTATGTGCAATATTAGAATCTCATGTGGATATTGGTAATCTTCATAAAGTATGTGGAACCGTGTTTAGGGGTTGGGATTGGACGTCAAATGGTAGTATATGTAGTAAAGGTACCCGGATTATTGTAGGATGGAACCCAATGGAATTTGATGCTATGGTCATTGCCCAAACAGATCAGGTTATGCATATTCCGTTGAGCTTTAAGCTTCAGAAGAGGTGCCTGTTCTATTCGGTGGTTTACGCGGCAAACTACTATGTTCATCGGCGGGATCTATGGCAACAGCTAGCTAGACATAAAGGTTTCGTGGGAGATAATCCGTGGATTATTATGGGAGATTTCAACTCAGCTCTTCAAATGGAGGATGATTCCATGGGATCTTCATATGGTTCAGCGGGAATGAGGGACTTTCAAGAGTGTGTCACCGAGTTGGAGGTGGTTGATATTAATAGCTCGGGATTCCATTTTACATGGAATCAAAAGCCTAAAAAAGGCATAGGATTGCTAAAGAAACTCGACCGTGCTATGGGTAACACCGCGTTTTTGACTAATTTTCCTAACTCTTATGCGGTTTTTCAGCCGTATGGGATATCAGATCATTGCCCATGTTTGTTAAAAATCCCATCTCCTGGTAAGCTGAAACCTAAACCATTCAAGTTTGCTAATTTTTTGATTCACAAACCTGAATTCATTGACATTGTCAAGAACTATTGGGATATTGCCATTGATGGGGTCCCTCAATTTAGCGTGGTAAAGAAACTGCGTTGTTTAAAGAAACCGTTTCGGGTTCTCTTGTTGAAACAAGGTAATCTGCACAAGAAGGTTGAGAACCTAAGAGATAAGCTGGACGCTATACAACAGGATATTGATAACGATCCGTTTAATATGGACCTCCGAAGGCAGGAAATAAAAATCAATAAGGAGTTTCAGGAAGCTTGCTTAGATGAGGAACGGTTTTTACTCCAAAAATCTAAGGTGGAATGGTTGAAAGCTGGTGATGCAAATACGAAATTCTTCCACGCTACCCTGATTAGTAGGAACCACTCGTCCAGGATTGATAGCATTAAGGATTCTAATGGTGTTTTGTTTGAGGGGGATAATGTCCAGGATGTGCTTGTGAAACACTATGAGCAATTTCTTGGCTGCCACAGTCATGGTCACTCTAGGCCCCCTTCCGGACTATTTGTGAATAAGTTAAACCCAGATGATGCTGTGCATATGGTCCGCTCAGTTTCTGCTGAAGAGGTGAAATCGGCCATGTTTTCGATTGGTAATGATAAAGCCCCTGGCCCTGATGGTTTCTCAGCAGCTTTCTTTAAGAGTGCTTGGCATATCATAGGTCATGAGGTGTCGAATGCCATTATGGATTTCTTCAGAACTGGTAAACTCCTCCGGGAAATTAATAATACCCTTATAGTGCTTGTGCCGAAGAAAGTGACCCCAACTCTGATTATGGATTATTACCCTATTGCGTGCTGTAATGTGATTTATAAATGTATTAGCAAGATTCTGGCGGATCGCATGAAGGGGATGCTTAATCAGATTGTCAGTATCAACCAGTCAGCTTTCATTCCAGGTAGGAAAATTTCTGATAATATCCTACTTACTCAAGAGTTGATGCATAATTATCATAGGGTTTATGGTCCTCCGAGATGTGCGTTCAAGGTGGATATCCAAAAAGCTTATGATACGGTTGATTGGAAATTTCTTAAGGATGTTCTTATAGGTTTCGGTTTTAATAGTAAAATGGTGGATTGGATTATGACGTGTGTGTCAACTACGTCATACTCTATTAGTGTGAATGGGAATGTGCATGGGTTAAGACAAGGAGATCCTTTATCTCCGTATTTATTTACTCTTGTCATGGAAGTCCTTACATGTATTTTGAAGAGGGATGCTCGTCTTGATACCTCTTATAGATTTCACAATAGGTGTGAAAGACAACAAATTATTAATCTCTGCTTTGCTGATGATTTGTTTCTGTTTGCTCGTGGTGACGTTTCCTCTGCTCGTTGTATCATGTTGGCACTGGCTACATTCACGGACATGTCTGGATTGGTCCCTAGTATCCAAAAAAGTACTGCCTTCTTCTGTAATGTCCCACCCAATGTTAAAAACGAAATTCTACAGCTTTTGCGACTTGAGGAGGGATTGCTGCCGATTAAATATCTGGGTGTTCCGCTTATCTCTTCTCGGCTACTATCTAGAGATTGTAATGTTTTAGTTGAAAAGATAGAGCAGCGTGTTCTAAACTGGAGAAATATATTTTTATCTTTTGCAGGAAGATTGCAGCTTATTAATTCGGTACTTTCAGCTTTACATGCTTATTGGTCTGCTGTTTTTGTTTTGCCAGCACAAGTTATTAAGGATCTTGAGGCTAAATTGCGGAACTTCTTGTGGGCGCAGAAGGGAAATTTCTATAGAGGAAAAGCTAAAGTTTCATGGAATTCTATCTGTGTCCCTAAGTATGAGGGTGGCCTGGGTATTAGGCGGCTTGGAGATTCGAATAAAGCTCTTATGGTGAAACATATTTGGAGCATTATTAATAAGAGGGAGTCCTTGTGGGTTAGCTGGATTTATTCCTACAGATTAAAGGGCTGCAGTTTCTGGGTATGTAAGGAAGGTACGAATTGTAGCTGGAGCTGGAGAAAGCTACTTCAGATGAGGTCCAGTATCAGGGATCACGTGTGGTCTAGATTGGGCAATGGGAATAATACGTCAGCATGGTATGATAACTGGAGTAAACTAGGTCCGTTATCTAAATTTCTGTCTCCTAGGACCATTTCCAATGCGGGATTTAGACTTCATGATACGGTTGCGGATATATATAATCAAGGTACTTGGGCTTGGCCCTCGGCTTGGAGAGATTTGTTTCCAGTGTTGATTCAATTGGATCAGGTTTATCTGGAACCAAATAAATTGGACCAAATTTGCTGGAAGGATGGGGATGATATACTTGAGTTCTCGTCCTCAAATGTCTGGCACTCGATTCGGATAAGGGAGCCGGAAGTGGACTGGGTTGAAGTAGTCTGGTTTAATCAGTGCATCCCTAAGCATGCTTTCTTTATGTGGTTGATTATTCGTCGAAAACTGCTAACTCAGGATAAGATTCTCCAGTGGGACATCTCGAGAAGGAAAAACATGAATATGATGTGCTGTCTGTTGTGCTATGAGAATGTTGACTCCCATGACCATCTTTTCTTTGAATGCACGTTTTCTAAACAGGTATGGAACAAGACTAGAGATATGGTAGGTATATCTACGGTTGTTCCCAGATGGAGTGACATCATGGCCGGGCTTCTGGCTCGTGCTCGATCGAAAACAGCAGTGCATTATACAAGTAGAGTGTTTGTTGCTGGTGCAGCATACATAATATGGCAAGAACGTAATGCGAGGTTGTTCAAGAATCATGCTAGGCCACCTGACACCATATGCGAACAGATTTTGAAGACAGTTCGGTACAAGCTGATGGGGGTTAAGTTCAAAGATTGTGCGAATGTTAGAAGGCTGCTAGGTAAATGGAAGATTAATGGCAATTTCATATCCGATAATGGAGGCTGAGTACTGCTTTCTCTGTGTGATTAGTGGTTCTAGATTCTAGCCTAGTAGATGTACTTGTGCTTTTGGTCTTTGCTTTATATTGTTTGCTTGTTTTACTGTCATGAGGTATGTCTCATGATTGAACCAGTGGGAGATTATCCTCACTACTTGTTTTATTTGGTTGGTTAATATATAGAATTACAGGGGTAACCCTTTACCCAAAAAAAACTAATGATGAGTTTAAGAAAGAAAAGGAGCTTCATGAACAAGCTTTGGAACACACTTATTGGAAACAACAGTAGAACATGCTATAGATGTAACAAAGTTGGGCATATTGCACGACAATGTTCTCAAAATCGTACAAAACCTGTTCACATGAACAAAAGAGGTTCACAGTAGATGAGAAAAAAAGGGTCCAGCGTTTATGCCAACAAAAATTTTAAAAGAAATGATGATTCCAGTCTTAATGTGAAACCAACAACTGAAACAATTTCAAAATACGACGTTGATGAAACATCAAGGAAAAATAAAAAGAAGGAATCTAATCTTTACATCAAAAAGGCATTTTCTAAGGTATAAACCTGCGTTGCAAAAACAACCGATGTTGCAGTCAAACCAAAAGATAAAACAGAACAAAAGACTGAACAATGGGTTGAAATTAAAAAGGAAGTCAAAGGTGCCAATGTTCCAAAAGTCGACATTGCCATCCCACCCAAGACCGGAAGGGCTTGGGTCTCTCTCTTTAAGTAATATGTTCCTTATTTGTGTAGGGACTTCCAAGGTCAATCATTTCAAAGTGGATTATGGACAGTGGAGCTTCTAGGCACATGACAGGGATGTTAGCATTGCTATACAATGTAAAAGCTATCAGGGGAGGGTATGTTGGGTTTGCTGGAACACAGGGCGGTAGGATCGTGGGAGAAGGTATTCTTACGAACGGAGTGGTATCATTCGACAAGGTGAACTACATTGTTGAGCTCGAGAACAACTTGCTAAGTATATCTCAAATATGCGACAAAAAGTTCACTACCCACTTCAATGACAAGGAATGTCTTATTCCTAAACCTGGTTTCATAATTCCCGAAAAGTGGATCCTCATGCGCGCTCCTCGTGAAAATGATCTATATGTCTTGGAGACGAGCGTCGCATCCACTACTTCAAATGAAGGACAATGTTTCGAATCCAAAGCCACTGAAAAGGAGTCAGTTCTATGGCACATAAAGATAGGTCACATTCACCATAGGTCACATTCACCTAAGGAATATGAATTATTTGGTGCACAACGACCTAGTGGAAGGGGTGAACCTTAAAAGTTTCCATTTATCAGTAGATTGTCTTAGCTGCAAAAAGGGGAAACAGCATAAGAAATCACACCCAAGAAAGTTACTGAACTCAATCAAGCTTCCACTAGAAAGGCTACACATGGATCTCTTCGGACCAGTTAATGTGAAAAGTATTACTGGGAATCTGTATTGCCTTGTCGTCGTCGATGACTATTCAAGGTTCTCGTGGGTTTTCTTTCAAGAAAGCAAGAGTGAAACGTTTGAAAATTTAATGATCTTGTTTCGAAAGATTGAAAATCTTTACCATTTGCTTATCAAGAGAATCAAAAGTGACAATGGTACTGAGTTTAAGAATAACAAAGTGCTTGAATTCTGCAATGCTAAGGGTATTCATCATGAATTCAGTGCCCTCTATACTCCTCAATAGAATGGAGTGGCTGAACGAAAGAACAGAACGTTAATTAAGACTGCACGCACGATGCTTGCTGATTCAAAACTGCCTATTAGCTTCTAGAGTGAAGCCGTCGCGTCTGCATGTTACACCCTTAATCGAGTAATGACTGTCAAGCCTCACAAAAAGACATGCTTCGAACTTCTTAACCAGCGAAAGCCTAATCTGAAGTCCTTGGAACCTTTTGGATCACCGTGTACTGTGTTAGACCCGGAAGGAAAATTTGGAGCTAGATCTTTGGAACGTAGGGTATGCAAGTCCGCAAAAGAGAGTTTATCTTCCAAGCATGAATCAGGTTATCGTTGCTCAACATGTTGATTGCCCGAGATACATAACGCCTTTGCAAAAACCTGGTGATCCTTGGCTATTCAACTACGAAGGGTTGTGGAATTCATTTGATATACCAGAAGAACCATCAGAGGAAGAACTTCTCTTGTTATTTCAACAGCATCAGATATCTAACCAAGAGCAAGTTACACGACCATTGGTGATTTCTCCACCAGCAACAACATCCTCTGAAGCGGGTCCAAGCAACACTCAGCCAGAACCAGTTGTTGCACCAGTTTACAATACTGCAGATCATCATCTGTCCAGCCAACGAATGCAGATACTGAAAGAGCTCCTACCTTTGATGATGGAGGATCTAGTTCTGTTGAGGGATCAGAAGATATTACAAGTTATCTAACACCCAAGCTACAGAAACCAGTGCAAGAAATGAGGCCACTTCCTCATAACAAGTTGCTGATCAAAATGTCACAAATTTAGATAACACAGTGAATGTTCCAGGCGAAGTAATGCCGAGAACAGTCTCCTACCATCGGACAGATAACATCATTGGAGAACTACAAGCTGGCATGAAAACGCGAAATCAGATCAATAAGGATCTTAGTTGATTTTATTCTAAAGTTACTCCACTTCAAACTAGATTTTCTCATAGTTGTTTTGTTTCTCAGGTTGAACCAGATAACTACAGAGATGCTCTTAAAGATGAAAGTTGGGTGGAAGCAATGCAGGAAGAATTGTTGCAGTTCCAGAAACTAGGAGTCTGGGAACTTGTTGATCTATCACAAAAGCAGAAAAAGATAAACGCTCGGTGGGTTTTCAAGTGCAAAAGAGATGATAGAGGAGTAGTTGTGCGCAACAGAGCTTGGCTCGTGGTTCAAGGTTTTTATCAGCAAGAAGGGATAGACTACAACGAAGTCTATGCCCCAGTCGCTCGTCTTGAAGCTATCCGCTTTTTCTTGGCATTTGCCTCATGGAAAGATTTTAAGGTGTACCAACTGGATGTGAAGTCTGCTTTCCTGTACGGTAAGGTAAAAGAGGAGGTGTACGTCGGCCAACCACCGGGGTTTGTTGATCCGATACACGAGGATAAGGTCTACCTACTGAACAAGACACTATATGGTTTACACTAGGCCTCGAGAGCCTGGTACGAGACACTTTCCAGACATCTTCTCGCTAATCACTTCACCAGAGGAACAGTAGACAGTACCCTCTTTACCAAGGAAGTGGATGGACATCTGATTATTGTGCAAATCTGTGTGGACGATATCATCTTTGGATCGACAAATGAACAGCTGTGTAAGGACACTGAGAAAGTCATGAAAGAGAAATTTGAAATGAGTGCTATGGGAGAGATGAAATTCTTTTTGGGGCTTTAGGTTGAACAACTGCCAGACGACATTTTCATTCACCAGACGAAGTATATTCATGACGTGTTGGAGAGATTTGACATGACTGGAACTAAACCCGCATCTACCCCTTTAGCCACAAACCACGGCATTTGTCCCGACGAATATGGAGAAGGAGTCGATGAAACATTATATCGCTCCATGATCGGATCCTTGATGTATCTCACGGCTTCGAGACCAGATATTATGTACCACACATGCCTTTGCGCCAGATACCAGTCAAACCCAAAGGTATCACATTTATTAATAGTCAAAAGAATCATGCGCTACCTAAAAGGATGCCCAAGCATTGGCTTGTGGTATCCACGTCATGACGACTTCAACCTGGCGGGTTATTCTGACTTTGATTTTGGTTGCTGCAAAATAAATGCTAAATCTACAACAGCTGGATGCCAATTCTTTGGAACACGTTTGGTAACAAGGCAATGCAAGAAACAGACCGCGGTCGTTCTCTCTACTTGTGAAGCTGAATATGTTTCAGCATCCAGTTGTTGTTCCCAAATACTGTGGATACAACAACAGATGAGAGACTTCGGACTGCAATTTCTTGACACGCCAATATATGTAGATAACGAGGCGGCTATTGATATCACAATCAATCCTTGTCAACACTCTCGCACTAAACATATTGAGATTCGATACCACTTTATCCGTGATTATCACGAGAAAAAGTTGGTACGAATTGAGAAAATCCACACTGATGATCAAAAAGCAGATTTTTACACCAAAGCTTTTGACAGAGCAATATTTTAAAATCTTTCAAAATTAAATGGTTTAAAGAATCTGACATCAGGGGATGTTTATGAGGTTGAATTTAAGGATGACGATGTTGTGATGTGATCCTCACTGGTAAGTCAAACGTTTTTTCTGTAAATTTTTTTCATGCTTTCTTAGAAAAACAAAAATCCAAAAATATGTTTTTGATTTTAGGGGGAGAGATAGTTGTGGAAAATACAATAACATTGAAAATTTTGAAAAAACACAAAAAAATGAAAAATCTTGAAAAATACAAAAACATTAAAAAAAGACAAAAGAGTTTTGTGTATACGAGGAAATGATAGTACATCAGTGGACTATTACGGTACGCTAAAGAAATGTAACACCCAAATGGTGTTTAAACAGGTCTTTCTAAGGATGTGCCAGTAGGCTTCGCACGTTCAGTAAACTGCTTTCAGGATATAAACCTAAAAAGATAAGCTGGTAAATCTATGGCTTAACATCTCTCGGATATATGGGCTTGGTACCCTGAAATTTGGTTTGAGAGAATGCCAGATTCTAAGATACTAGGTCTTCATATTTAGTTGATATCTGGGGTATTATACGGGTTCTTCTGATTTTGCGTCAGCAATGGCCTAGAACTTGTATAATACTTTCGCATTATTCACCCCAAAGCTGCATAAAAAATGAAAGAAAAATGTCATAAAAAGATACGACATTCAGCAGTACAAAATTAAAAGATTCCCAAGAGGCGCACCACCTTAAGTCGAACATTCATCACTTTCTCTGTACGAAAGTATTAACATGAGCTCTTAAGGTTTCGCATTTCATCCCTTTACAGATATTAGTTAGATATATTCACCTGTGAGATGAAATCTAGGGAATCTCGATGCGGGAGTATATTCTGAGGTGGGAAACACAGATTAGGCCATGTTGATAAAAATTACCTAACATATCTTGAAGCAGTTGAGAAACGTGTAAAGGTTTAAGGGGATCAGGATACTGACAATCTAAAGAAAATATGTTTAAGAACTAGAGCAACGGTGCTGATAATGTGTCACAATAAACTGATATGATACTCTAAAACAAAATCGCAAAAATATGTCTATAAATACGTCTGTACATATTTCTTTTAGTATCTTAGTATAAGAGATTCAAAAATTCAAAAAGATTTTCTATTCTTCTTTAGTTTTTGACTACAGGTGATGGATAACATATCTTCAAAGTCGAAAGTGACAAAATGCTGAATAAAAGCTAAGAAACCTTGGACTGGGAGCTAATCTGGAAACATTGTCCGAGATAAAACGTTCAAAAGATCATTAATTTGAATCTTAAAATCAACAAAAATGTCAGTTTTGGTCAAAACGCGGTCAACCAAGGTCATTAACTTGGACTTGGAAACCAAATTAGTTAACTAAGGTCATTAACTTGGACTTGGTCAACTGAGTGGACGATTAAATCTGAAATTACAATAAAAAAGATAGAAAACTGGTGAGATTAGGAAATTTTCGCACGAAAATAGTACTAAAATTTCCGCACGAAAATTTTCAGTTATATATATAGTTTTCATGCGAAAATTTCTCATAAGTTCTTCTCTATCAATCCAAGTTCTCTCTGGGCGATTTTCGAGAAACACTTATTCTACTCACATTTTTTCACATACATCTCATTAGGGAGGTTGATTAGCACACATCTCATAATGGTGAAGGTATACCATTGAAATCAAACCGTAACATTAACGAATCTGGACCGAAATAGACTAAACACGTAGTTCTAGGATAATCTAGCTGGTAAAAATTAAAACTGAACTCACTAATGTCAAAATCGGCTTCATTAACCTAGGTTTACCGGTTCAATTTCTTGAAAAAGACAAGTTTAAAAATCAGTTCAAGTTTGGAAACATGATGAAGATTTTTGTACAAAAATCTTGATTCGCAGGAAAATTCATAGTGAAATGTTTGCTTTGTGATAAACATTTCACGCGAAAATTTTCTTTTGATATTGAAGAAATTTTCGCACGAAAGTTCTGGTAGTTTTTGTGTTTGAGAATTTTGTCTAACTTTTTCACATCTCTCCGTTCACAGGAACTTTCATATGAATTTCACCCCATGCACAATTCACGCTGTCTTATAGACGAAAAGGTGCCCGAATTTGCTCCGCTTTCACAGTACTTCAAATTTATGGACCGGCTACCTATGTTCTATGTTCTCACACATAAGAATGATGTGTATGCTTCACACGTTGATCGTTTCTAGAGTGAAGCAGAGTTTCAATCAGAACCGAGGGCAATCAAGTCAGCAATGAGAATCGGTAAGGATGATGTTGAAGTTACAATTACAGAAGATCTTATACGAGAAGTTTTGCAACTGAAAGACAATACTGGAGATCCTACAGGGTTTACATCAAAGATGGTCAAAGGTTGTTTTTATCGTATGGGGTACAATGGCTATGTGAATTCAGCACCATTCAAGATCAACAGACTGGGTCTACCTACAGATTTTTGGCACAATGTGTTACTCACTCTTTGTGTCGCAGAAAAGGAGGATGGGATGACTTGGTTGATAATCATATGTGTATGATTGTGGCACTCATTCTGAACAAGCCGTACAACTTCAGCAAGCTGATTGTTGAGCAGATGGTTTTAAATTTGGGAAAGGGAACATTTTTGCAGTATCCTAGGTTCGTTCAAATGCTTCTCGATCATTTGCATCTTAATCTTGAAAAGAAGAAAGATGATTTGCTGGATTTAGAACACATGTCACCGTCAGATCTTCACAACATCAGCAATTATCGAAAGGGAGGAAAGGCACCGGCTTTCAAGCCAGTTTTCGGTACATATGTAAAGAAAGATTATGTTGCCCATCCAGAAGGTAAATGGAGAAACGTGGAGACGAGAGTGAAGAAGCTCAAATGATGGAATATTTCATTGAGAAAAGAAGTACATGCTTTGTCAAAGAAGGTGAGAAAAGTAAGGGTCAGTATGGCCGTCAAAAAGTAGGATCTGCCTCTACTATCTCAAAAAGGAAGAAAGCTTCAGAAACTTCATCTTCTGCCCCTAAACGCCAAAAGAAGCAGCCCAGTGTTGCAACAGGTTTGACTGATGAACCTGATATTGAAGAGGTACACGTTGAAGAAATAGTGCAAGTTGAAGAAACAACCCATGTTGAAGAATCGGTTAAAGATACTACAGCTGAGATTGAAAGAATGGTTGTTGGTGGATCTGAAGCTGGTGGTGGTGATGATGAAGGGCCATCACCTAGCACCGACTCTGAGGATAGGAGAGAGGGAGAAAGAAAAGATAGAGAAAAGAAGGAGCAAGAAAGAATAGAAAGAGAGAAAAGAATCGCAGAACAAAAGAAACGTAAGGCTACTGGAGAAGATGATACATCATATGTGCCTTCTGAGTCTGAAGAGGAGATTTCAGTAGTTAAACCTGTGAAAAAGCCAGCCGCTAAATGTGTTAAGAGGGCTGTGATGATAAAGCCTGAGTCTGCTGCAGGAAAATTGAGGATTAAGTTGAAGAGTAGAACTATGAGATCCTCTAATTATTTCAACCTTTGCTAAAGAGTCTGCTCCTCCTCCTCAACCATCTCCTCAAAAACCGCAATCTTCTCCTCCACAACACTCTACAGCAGAACTTCCTTTGCCATCTCCTCCACGTTCTCCTGCTCTTACGCCTCCTGCTACTTCACAACCTGTGCCGTCATCCACATCTATTCAAGAAACATTCGATACAGGGTTTGATTACTTCAATCTAGATTTTGGTGATGTTTCCAGTGGAGAGGCCTTTTCAGCTGATAAAGTCTATGAAGGCAGGCTGGGAGAATTACAGGATCAGTTAAAGAATGCTAAGGAAAGAATCAAGGTGCTTGAGTCAGACAGAGATAGTATCAGGGAGATTCTGAGGGTCGTTACTGATGATAATGACAAGTTTATGCGTGCACCTCAGAAAGTTTCTGCATACGAGGAAAGAATCAAAGTGTTGGAGAATGAGAGAGAAGTTTTGAAGGTAACTCTGAAGAGTTATGATGTAGGACCGATCCTCAATGCATAGGAACCTAGATTTGATCTCTACTGTCCATAATAGCGGAAATATTATGACAAGTTTACCAAATAACAAGAATTAGTCAATTAAACGTCAATTTTATTGATATAACATCAAGTCTCCAAATTGACAGATCTTCGCCTCAGAAATGCCAAAGTTACAAATGAGAGAGACTAGCTTGCTATTTATAGAGGTTCAAGTCCGCTGGTGGGTAGTGAAGTTCGGGCGAACTTGACAATGTCAAGTTCGGCCGAACTTGACTTTACATGAACATTATGAGCGAACTTGACCTTCACTAACATAAATACTTCGTATCGCTAGCCTATTCAATTCTAATCTATACAAACTCGATATAAGACTAAGACATAGACATTCTGCACCAACAGGCTCCCCCTTGGATATCGTCTTTGTCTTTTATCAGTCTTCAAAAACTCTGTCTTCAAATAAACATTAACGAACACGACCGAAGAAGTTCTTGTAAGGCTTCCTTCGTCGTTCTTACTTCGGATCTGGCGTCTGATCTGTAGGAGGCACTTTGTTCATAAACTGGAACCTTCTAAGCCTTGCCGCCCTACCTTTCTCGTGTTCTCAAGACACTTTTCTTCCTTTGGAAATTCAACTCGCTCAAGATCCCTCCATCTTGTATTCCACATCTTTCCAGATTCACTTCACGAGCATAACATACATTAACGACCCTTTGATATAGCATGGCTTGTTCTTTCTCTCGTTCTTCAAACACTATCTTGCTGTAGAACAAGCGATGTCTTCTCTTGAACAATTCACTAGCCACATCGGGTCTAGTATCCTGATTGTTCTCCACAATCCTCTCATACCCTGAAACCCCAATATCTCAACCTGTTCCTTCGTGATATCCAAATGTTCTTCAAATCGTAAAACAATAACGACTTCACATGTAGTGGGATCTATCTGCCACCACTTGAACACTGGATAGAAATTCTGTTCAATAGGCATCAGTGGCATGTTTCTCATCGCTCTCGGTCGTTTCATAATCAACGTTATATCTTTTTCCCCTGTTTTCTTATTCGTTTTGATGCGACGACCTAGAATAAACGGCTTCTAATACTTGAATCCCTTTGTCGCTTCAAACTTGATCTTTTTCCACAGTAACTAATCAATATACTTCATATGATATGTAACATTCACGGTTTGAACAAGCTCTTCAACATCCTAGTATGGTACAGTCTTGAAATCAGCCAGATACTTGAAGTATTCCACCCCAAATTCCCTTTTGATTGCATAAACATTCAACTCCTTGAACCAACCCCAACTTAGGATATCTCCCAACGAAACGTCTTTATCTCTGGTAAAGAATGTTAGAGGACGTCGAAACTTACGTTCGTGTGGCATATCTTTAAACCAGGACTTCTTTGCTTTAGCTATTTCCTCCTTCGTCATTGGTTTCGAAACTTTCCCTTCTCGTAAAGATTCTTCAATCTTTTCCTTTAACATGTCTTCATCAAGTTGCTTGTACATCTCCTCATAAGTAGGAAAACTATCTGTATTAGGATAGACGTACTTCGCAGTTTCATTTGTTTCATCATCCGAAGACCAATCCTCAACAATCACTCTGTTGTATTCATCGGCTTCAAACCTTCGTACATACTGATAATCATTTGGCTCAAACGTGTTAACATTCAACACATCCTCTTCAAAGTCAAATTCAAGAGTTTCAGCATCAACTTCGATCAATTTCGCCAAATCTTCCTTTGTATAATTGTGCACATACTCGCCTTCCTCAACATTATGTTCCAGCATAAGCATTAAAGGCTTTGTTGGTACAGCAACAACAAGCTTTGCAGATCTATCAACATGAGTCATATCTACATCATCAGTTGGCCCTGTTTGCCCTGACTCCCTCTTAATCTGAGCATCCATCTTGTTCGATTCATCATCCATCAGAGAAGAAAAATCAACATCATCGGATACTTTTCCTTCACTAATTCTCATACCAACTCCTCCCTGATCATCATCATCATCATCAGCAGCAGCAACATTCCAATCTTCATAATCAGAATCATCTTTCTTATTGTCATCATCTTTTTCCTCATTTTCTGCTTCTCATCGTCCTTTTCTTCAGAAACGATTACAGGATCAGAAGGCTTGACGAATTCGTCAACCTTAGCAATATCGGACTCAGAAACTTTTTCGACATCATCAACAGACTTTTCTGCGGCTTTAGATGATTTAGGAGCTTCACCTTCAACCCCTTTGCTTTTGCCACTAGCAGCAAGCTCTTTCTCCGATCTTTCTCTAGCTTCCTGTTTATCAAGACGATCATATTCGTAATGAAATCAATTCCAAGTGTATGAGATAACACTTTCTGGATTCTTGTGAATCTTCGATCATTTAGGGCTTGGATTGATTTTAGATCCGCAATCTCTGTTTGAAGCTTCTCATTCGCATCCTGCAAACTTTCAATTAGGGCTTTGAAGTATTCTCGTTCATTTTCCAACACTTTGACCTTGTCATCCAACATTTCTTTCTCTACTGAGCTTTGATTCACTTTCTTTATTAGCTCTGCTTTCTCAGCTTCATTTTGTTGAACTTTTTCTTCTAAAACCTTCACACGCTTTTCAAGAAGTTCAACATTCGTTTTTGGAAAGAAATCATTCAGATCTTGAAGACTTATTGGATCATTCTGCATATCACCAAACAAATTAGGCCGTGGAGTTTTTGGTGTTGACTTTGGAGTAGCAGCCTTTGGTGTAGACTTCCTTGGCATAGAACTTTCAAAATGAGAAGTCGTTGGAGCAACCGGAGATGTAATAATCGGCACTTCAAGTAATCCAGCCTCAGGAGGTTCTTGTGTGACTCCTGGACATTCAGCTTCTGATGTAATAACAACAGGAGGTTCTTGTGTAGGAGGTTCTTGTGTGACTCCTCTCTCCTGCGTGCCAGAAGGTTCTTGTGTTACATCTGCGCTTTTCAGCTTTCCTTTGTATCTATGACTAGCAGGTTTCTGAGATTTCTTTGGTTTCTTCCTGCCTTTTGTCTAAGGAGACCATGTAGTCTTTGTCATTAAAACAGTAGCAGACTTCACACGTTTAGCCTTTTTCTTGGGTCTTTCCTTGTCAGATTCTTTTTCTTGATTCGAATCGAAATCAACATCAAATTCTTTTTCCTTTTCAGCTCTCTTTTCAGCTTCTGACTTTTCTAGCTTTTTCACAGTGTTTCATCTGAATCTTCATCATTCCCTGAGGTAGCTGAAATAACATCGTCTTCCTGAGTCGTTTTCTCAACTTCTTGACTCTCTGTGACAATTGTTGCACTAGAACCAGCTTCAGCTTGAACATTTTCTGGTTCATCTTCATCCACAAGCATTGTCTCAACTTTCTTTGCTCCACGCTTCTTTTTAGGCTTATCAACTTCAGCCTTTAGGAACCAATCACTGCGAGCTTTTGGCTTGAAATCTTTAAACCATTCTTTCTCATGGTTCAATTCTTTCTCGTCACCACTAACGTCTTTTCTCCATCTATTATCAGCCGGTGCAATACAATTTTCATCTTTGATCACCCAAAATACTGGCTTTGCTACTGGTGCTGATGCTTGCTTCTGGAACTTTATAAGCTTCTTTACATTAGTATCATCAAGGTGACTTAGATATAAGACATCATTCGAATCACGTGCAATGTTTGTGAACTTCTCATCAATTAACATCTGCACGAACCTTGGATATAAACACAATCTTGAATCATCCATATTCTTTGACATATGTGTAAACACAAGCTTTGAATAATTGAACGGCTTTTTCAGAATTAACGCCGTTGCCATACATGCCATATAATCTTGAACATCGTCAAGAACTGCTTTGCGGTGACCGAACGTGTGAGCTTGTAGGGGTTAGGCACTTCCCCTTTCTTCAATATCGGTTTGTTAACGCTGCCCTTGTAACCCATTCTGTAAAAACAACCTCGAACCATCTTCTCGTCCAAGAAAATCGGATCGTCTTTGTCATCATTGAACTGTAGGTTTTTGCGAATATCATTTTCTGTAACCTTGATCTCTTTGACTTCGTTTCCCACTTTCACAGATGAAATAATGGTCTTTTTATAATCATTGAGGCTTGCGTTCGTCTAGAAATGGTAAGTGTGTGATCTATACGACACTGTGCGCTCCGTAATAGCTCTGTGTATCGGACATTCCTTCAGAAACTTCAGATACTCTCGTACTCCTTCAGCGACGGACATATTGCTTTGTCGAGTGTGATACACGTATTATGGAACTTAAAAAAGTCCATAGAAATTACCTTCGCTGGTACTTGAGCCTGAAAAACGACGCAAAACAATTAGCACACATTACGAGAAAAGTTACAAAAAAAATTTCAACACATTTTCATCAAGTTCGGGCGAACTTGATGTGGATATAACATTCTGGTATTAGTCAAGTTCGCCCAAACATGTCAAATTCATGTTCAATACTTATTTCATAAGTTCGGGCGAACTTATGTTTTAATAAACTTCAATTTTCCACAGACTAAGTTCGGGCGAACTTCTCAGGAAATTCATCTTTCAATTCTTATCAGAAGTTTGGTCGAACTTAAGACCAGATCAGATTCATTCAATGTTTTGTTAACAAGTTCGGCCGAACTTGTTGTCATCTTCAACAAAAAACCTGCAATATCAATTCATGTTCATCTGATCAATTTTAACAGTTATTCAAGATCAATTAGAGTAGATTATCATATTTTTAAGTCCAATTTGATCTCTGCTCTCCTAAATCTCTCAGTTTTTAATATTTCAGATCTAAATTGCCGATTCAGTTCAATTAACAATTCAAGAATCAAATACACACCTCTTCCATTGATAGTGGTGTGCAAATCACCAAGATCAACTAAAAAATTTAGCAGAGTAACGGTATGATTTTGTCAATTTCACTCAATTGCTCAAAAGACACAAGTTCGCTCAGAGGATAAAGATTCAGTGATAATGAGTTCGGCCGAACTTGCTAGGTATTTATACCTTGGCAAGTTCGGGCGAACTTGCAAGCCCAATGATAAAGGCCCATATAAGTCCAGGCGAACTTATACTATCACAAACCAGCCATCATTTACAAGTTCGGTCGAACTTGTTTGTTTGTTAAGACTTTAATCAGTTTGACAAGTTTGGTCGAACTTGTCAAAACCAAATTCAAACTTTTTCAAATTTTGCAACTTAAGTCCCTGAACTTTTCAACTTTTACCAGTTATAAAAATCCACTCAGTTGACCAAGTCCAAGCTAATGACATTGGTTAACCGATTTGTCTGCCGAGTCCAAGTTAATGACCCCGGTTTGACCCGTTACGAACAAACTGTTGATATTTTCAAAATCAAATTTTCAAATTAATGAACTTTTCATCGTTTTTGGCTTTTCAGATTTTACATATTAGCTCCCAGCCCGTTGTCAATGAGATTCCCACCAGTTTATAGCACCTTACCAGACTTTGAAGATCCGTTCTCCAACATTTGTTTGCTGAAAACACTGTAGAAACAAAATCTTTTTGTATTTTTGTAAGTTTATGCTAAAACACACTAAAAATATTTTTGATTTTAATCTGTAAAGCTGATAAACTATGTACAGAACAAAATAAACTATGTACAATCATATTTACAGACGTATATTTTTGTGAATTCGTGTCTAAGGATCATATCAGTTTTTTGAGACATATCACAGTACCGTTGACCTTTAGATGACTTTAAGTTTTAAACTTGTTTACCTATATTGTCGATATGTTTGTTCACTTAAACTTTACCACGTTTCTCAACTGTTTCAAGATATGTTAAGATATGATTTATGAAACTTGACTTATCTACGGTTCCCATTTCTTGAATATACTCCCGTATCAAGATTTCCTAGATTTCATCTTACAGGTGAATATAGCATAATTGATATCTGTATCAGGGTTATGCGAGACCTTGACAGCTCAGGTTAGTACTACCATACAGACAAAGAGATGAAGGCTCGACTTTAAGGTGTGTACCATTAAGGAATCTTTTTAGCACTGCAAATGATTAGATCTTTTGATACTTTTCAAGATTGCATGCAATTTAGGGGTTTATCGCGAAAGTATTATAGAAGTTCTAGGCTAGTGCTTTCGCAAAATCAGAAGAACTTGTATAATACTCCAAATATCAACTATCTATAAAGACCTCATATCTTAGAATCAGGCAATCTATCACACGAAAATTCAGAGTACTAAGTCCATATATCCAAGATATGTTAATCCACAAGTTTAAGTAGTTGTAAAATTTAGTTTATATCTCGAAAACAGATTACTGAACATGTTAAGCCTATCGACACATCCATAGTAAGACTTGTTTATCACTTTTAAACTTTACATTTCTTTAGCATACTGTGATAGTCCACTGATGTACTGTCATTTCCTTTTGTGACACTGAATTCCTTTTGTCTTTTTCAATGTTTTTGTTTCAAATGTTTTTTGTATTTTCTCTAACATTTCTCCCCTAAAATCAAAAACATATTTTTGTATTTTAGTTTTTAATAAAATTCTAAACTAGAAAGATATAGACAAACCAATGTGGATTACGTGAACTCGTCGTCTGATCCGTATTCAACCTCAGCGTCCGCACCTGTCAGCAAATTTTTCATACCATTAATTCTTAACAAGTATTTAAACCGTGATAAAGAAAATGGTTTGGTATAAAAATCAGCCTTTTGTTCGTCGGTGTGGATTTTTTCTATTCGCACCAACTTCTTTTCATAACAGTCACGAATGAAGTGATAACGAATTTCAATGTGTTTTGTGCGTGAGTGATGAACCGGATTTTTGGTTATATCAATGGCTGCCTTATTATCAACATACAGCGGAGTGTCGAGAAATTGCAGACCATAGTCTCTCATCTGCTGTTGTATCCATAGAATCTGTGAACAACAGCTGGAGGCCGAGATATACTCAGCTTCACAGGTAGAGAGGGACTGTAGTCAGTTTCTTACACTCCCAGGTTACCATTCTTGTTCCGAAGAACTGGCATCCCACTGTAGTCGATTTTGAATTCAACTTATCTACACCAAAATCAGAATCAGCATATCCTGCAAGATCGAAATTATCATTCTTGGGGTACCACAAGCCGGTGCTTGGGCATCCTTTCAAGTCTCTGAAGATTCGCTTCACAATCTGCATGTGTGAAATTTTCGGGCTTGACTGATATCTGGTTCATAGGCAGGTTAGGATACATGATATCTGGGTGCGATGTCGTCAGATACATCAACGATCCTATCATTGATCTGTAGAGCGTCTCATCAACTTTGGTTCTAGTTTCGTCAATGCAAATCCCGTGATTCAGAGCAAGTGGAGTAGATAACGGCTTCGAGCTTTCCATATCAAACTTCTTCAAGATGTCGTGCATATACTTGGTCTGATGAATGAAAATACCGTCTGGAAGTTGATCTACTTGCAATCCGAGGAAGAATTTCATTCCGTCCATCAAAGACATTTCGAACTTCTTCTTCATGATGCCCTCAAACTCCTTGCAAAGACTATCATTCATTGATCCAAAGATGATGTCGTCCACATAGATTTGAACTATAATAAGATGACTACTAACTTCTCTGGTGAAAAGAATACTATCCACTGTTCCTCTGACAAAGCTGTTTCCCACAAGATGTTGCGATAACGTCTCGTACCAAGCTCTCGGGGCTTGGTGTAAACCGTAAAGAGCTTTATCGAGAAGATATGCTTTCTTTTTGTTGAGTGGATCGATAAACCCCGGTGGTTGTTCGACGTACACCTTCTCGCGTAATTTTCCGTACAGAAAAGCTGATTTGACATCCAACTGATGACTTTAAATCCTTTCCATGCTGCGAAAGCAAGAAATATTCGAATAGATTCTAAGCGAGCTACTGGTGCGTAGACTTCCGTGTAGTCTATCCCTTCTTGCTGGTGAAATCCCTTGACAACAAGCCGAGCTTTGTTTCGAACTATAACCCCTCGATCGTCTCGCTTGCATTTAAAGACCCATTTAGTATCAATTGCTTTCTGATTTTCTAGTAGGTCTACAAGCTTCCACACTCCTAACTTCTCGAACTGTAACAGTTCCTCTTGCATTGCTTGTACCCAGTTTTCATCGCCTAAAGCTTCAGAAACACTTTTTGGGTCCATCTGGGATATGAAACATGAATAGTAGCAATACTCTTGAATTGGAGCAACACGAGTATAGAAACAGCTCAAAGCTTTGTTTATTTGACTCCGTGTTCTCACACCAGCTTGTAATTCGCCTATTATAGAATTTGACGGATGATAAGAATATGATCTTGGCATCACTTCGCCTGGAACAACCACAGTATTCTCTGATTTGTGATATGTTGATCTACCACTACTTCAACTTCAGGAGCACTACTCGGGCTTGCAGATTCATTCAATAAACTTGTAATCTGCTCTGCTTCTTCATCTGAAGAAGATTCTCCATCGGCATCGAATGTTGGAGCCTCGACCGAGTCTGAACCCTGTGCTTCAGAAAAATTAGATTCACTGTAGTATTGATTGGTTCTGTAGTCGGCGTCACTTGTTCTGTTTGAGTTTCTTGACCACCATTATTACTTGAACTAGCACCAGAAGAAGATGTTCCCAACGTGGGTTGATTAACCACAATTGGTCTGACGATTTGCTATTAATTTGCTGATTGGTGAAGATAATATAACGTTGCAATTTCTTCATCGGATGGTTCTTCAGGCAAATCAAATGATTTCCACAAGTCTTGATAGTTGAATAACCATGCATCACCTTTTCTCTGAATAGGATCCGTATAGATAAAACAATCAACATGCTGCGCTTCAATGACTCTTCTCAATGAGGGAACATAAACTCTTCGCAATGGACTTGCATATCCGATAAAGAAACCTTCGAGTGATTTAGCTCCAAATTTGCCATCTTGATCGATTACAGTACATGGCGCTCCAAATGGTTCTAAGAACTTCAAATTCGGTTTCCGTCGGTTGATCATCTCAAACAGGTCTTCTTCGTGGGTTTGACTGTTAAGACTCTGTTAAGTGTGTAACAAGCCGTTGCAACTGCTTCACTCCAGAAGCTGACTGGAAGCTTTGAGTCTGCAAGCATGGTTCTTGCAGTTTCTATCAGCGTCCTATTCTTCCGTTCAGCGACACCGTTTTGCTGCGGAGTGTAGAGTGCACTAAACTCGTGCAAAATCCCTTTAGCATTGCAGAATTCCCTCATTTTGGTGTTTTTGAACTCAGTACCATTGTCACTTCTAATGCGTCTCACCGGAAGATGGTACAGGTTCTCAAGTTTCTTGAAAAGAATTACTAAGTTATCAAACGTCTCATCTTTTGATCCTTGGAAGAATACCCACGAGTATCGGGAATAATCGTCTGTGACTACCAAGCAGTAGAGATCTCTAGAGATGCTTCGGACGTTCACTGGACCGAAGAGATCCATATGAAGTCTTTCGAGTGGCAACTTTATCGAATTGAGAATCTTTTTCGGATGAGATTTCTTGATCTGCTTTCCCTTTTTGCACTCGAGGCAATTATCTGACATATGAAAACTTTTCAGATTCACACTTTCTACCAAATCGTTATGCACCAAATGATTCATCTTTCTTAGGTGAATGTGGCCCATCTTTCTGTGCCATAAGATTGACTCCTTCTTAGTAGCTTTCGAGACAAAACACTGTGCTGTTTTTGAAGAAGTAGTAGCATTTCCCATGTCAAGAACCTACAAATCATTTTCTCTCGATGCACGCATGAGTCTCCACTCGTTTGGTATTTTGAAACCCGGTTTGATGATCATGCATTCTTTATCGTTGAAGTGGACGGTAAATTTCTTATCACAAATTTGAGAAATACTCAGAAGGTTGTTCTCAAGCTCCGCAATGTAGTTCACTTGATCTAATGAAACAACTCTGTTTGAGAGGTTACCCTCGGCGACAATCCTTCCTCCTTGGTTTCCAGCAAATCCAACTTATCCGCCATTGATAGCTTTTATGTCAAACAAGACCGCTTTTATTCTTGTCATATGTCTGGAAGCTCCACTATCCAGAATCCACTTGGAAAGTACGAATCTCTTGAGCCCCTGCACATTTCAACAATTAGTTAAATAGTGCGACCCAAGCCTTCTTGGTCTTGGGTTGAATTGGATAACCATCATCATAATCAAATTCACATTCGTCAGCATAATCAAATTCATATTCATCATTTGGATTTTCTATGATGTTTATGTTTGAAAACTTCACTTTCTTTTTATCTTTCAAACTTTTACCACTTGTAATTTTGACAGTTTCAGACTTGATTTCAGATTTTAATTCTTTCATGTTATGACTAGTCTTAACAGGCTCAGACTTAGTGACCTCGGATGTTGTTGACCTTTTCTTAGCAACCCAGGCTTGTGATTTGATATTAGCCTTTTTGATATAAAACTTTGTTTCGTTTTCTTTTGAAGATTCACCTTTTTCGAAAGTTGAATTTTCAAATTTCTTTTCAAAAATTGTTTCCTTTCTTCTTTGTCAACATTTCTTTTTAAGATTCTTATTTGCCCAATCTCTGGTTGCTTTGGTTTTTCAACATCTGAAATTTCTTTCCTTCGAAGATAAGCCGGTTTAGATTTCGGACACTTCCGTGCAATATGGCCAACTTCGTTGCACTTGAAGCAAATCCGATTATCATGTGAATGTCCACAAGTGGATTTTACACCACTTGTGGCTTTCGCCTTATCTCGAAGTTCTTTCTGTTTCTTAAACTCGTCGTTTGATTGCTTCCCAATCAAACTCTCCTCGTGAACCATGCTTGTCCCATAAACAAATTTTATGTTTTTATCTTTGTATTCATAAAATGGTGACATTTTCTTTTTCGGTTCATCAGGTTCCTCTAAACCCAACCTAGCCCTCCTGTTTTCCGGATGATCACCACCATTTCTCCGGTAGTTATTGTAATTCTTTTCATTTTTCTCCAGGTCATCTGATGTGACTTCAACTAAATTTAAATCCAATTGATCTTCTTTGACGTTCCGAATCGGAAAACGGTCATCAAAGTATAATATATCAGATTCCTTAACTTTGTACATGACAACGTTAGGATCATCACATAGATCATCTTCTGATGATGTATCGTCATCTTCGAAATTTGTCTTAGAACTGTTCAAACTCGAGGTGGCGCTCTCGAAGCTGCCATCATCAGAATCATTCATAACATTTTCAACCACCTTTTTCATTACCGCATTGTCATCATCTGATTTAGTATAGACTACATCAATGTTCTCCGGCAACTCATTTTTCTTTTCAGATAACAACTCAATGTTGAGTGCCTTATCCATCCCATCAACAGTTCTGCGACAATACTTCTCGCAAAAAGGTGGAGGAACATTGTCGTATTCTTTACTAATTTTCTTTTTAGTCTTATTAACATTGTCTTCCGACGAGATCGTGGGAAGTATGTGATCGATAACATACGCGTTAGTTGTGTAACTTCTTAAAAGTTGTTGAACACATTCTGTTTCAATTTTCATGTCCTGGAGTTGTTGTTTGGTTTCAGCAATGGTGTTAATATAAATGTTTATTGCTTTTTGTTTATCCGTTACTGTACATTTCAACATCCTTATGGTATCATGTTGTTCAATATTATTTCTATCGAGCCTGCCATAATCATCTTTCATTTTGTCATACGCTTCCTTCATTGTACGATAATCGTATTTGAAATGTTCGTTATGTACATTGAGTTCAGCGATGATATGTGATTTTTCAGAGCATTCAGCACATGGCTGGGTACATTTTGTGCAAGGTTTTATAACCTCCACAACTTGCACTTTAAAAACTTCCTTTACCTCTGGACCTACCTTGGTTAGATTTGCCATCATAGCTTTATCTGCAAAGTCCTTGAGGTTTTCAGTAGTTACTTCTTAAACAACATTACTTCTTTCTTCATTCGACTTCTCCTCAATGACTTTCTCCTGAGAACTTCCATCAAAGTGTCCTGCAAAACTATCACACGAGTTAGTAGATAATATTCCTTGGTTCTTCATGTGAAGATACTCCTCTTTCTCCTGTTGTTGCAGATACTGTTCCAATAGAATATTCTCTAGAGCTGCTGCTTCTTCGGCAGATGTATCTTCAACAATATCAGCCATTAGTGCAACTCCGGTCTTCTTACCGATATAAGAATTCCAATCGAAACTATCATCCTCATTCGAATCAACGATTGCCTTATCAATGTTACTGTTGTTTGGCTTTTCTTGGATCTCAACTTGTCTCTTCTTTGGGAAAGGCTCTTATTGAAGAGATTTCTTGTAATACTCGTTGCCTCCACCAAATGGACTTTGATTTCCCATTGCTTCAGGGTTTTTGCATTCCTTCTTGAAATGCCCTTTTTGTCGGCATCTAAAACAAGTGACCTTCGATTTGTCGAACCCTAGTTTGTTGCTTGAATTTCCAATATCTCGGCCAGTGAGTGCAACAAACTTTGTGACCCTTCGAATGATAGAAGCTAGTGACCACTTGATATCCATCAGCTCAAGCTCTTCTTCGTCCACCTGATCGTAGTCTTCGGCGGTCATTTCGGGATTGCCGATCTTTCCAGCTACAAGACTTTTGTATGATTCTAGAACAGTGGCGAGAAGTGACATATGTTGTTTTGCAACTTGTTCAGAAACAACATTGTTTAGATTTACAGCAATGTTACACTTGTACACATTTGGATCAGAATTTGTTTGTTGATTCTGATTTGCTTGACTATTATAAGAAGCATTTGACCCTGTGTTTGAGAATAAAGAGCTTTGTGGACTTTGATCATATTGTGGATATGATTGGTTCTGATTCTGTGGAGAAGAACTCATGTTTGCATTGAACGTTGTATGTATCTTTGGGCTTGAAATACTATCTTGCATTCCATTCTTGTAATACAGACCAACATCTTGAACAATGTTAGCATTCTTCGATTTCGCGATCTTTAGAAGTTCCATTTCGTGACCTTCAAGTTTGTCGATGAATGTTGACAACTTAAAGAATTCCCAATTCGGACTTTCTTTCAGAACCATCAAATAAGTAATCCACTCTCCATCAGGTAACGCATCTGCAAGCTTATCGATGTATTCTGGTTCAGTCTTCTCAAGACCGTGTCTTCTCATTTGGACTTTTAGATGACAGAAGTGCTCAATCATCTACTTCATTGTCTCGCCCTTCAACATGTTGAAAATATCGAACTCCTTCATGATGAGAGCTTTCTTCCTTTTGATCATCTCTGCGCTGCCTTGGTATTTCTTTTGTAGTGATAGCCAGAGATCTCTCGCAGTAGGATACTCGGGCAATAAGACCAGAATATCTTCTTTAACAGATTGTTGAATGAGGCTTATCATCTTTTTCTCAGCAATGTACTCATCTTTCTGTATTCTAGTGTACTTGTACTTCTCCAGAATTTGCTGACGTTCGTCTAACGGAACAGTATAACCTCTGTCAATCGACACCCAACCTTGAAAATGCATGGCCTGAACCCAATAGGTAAATTTCTCCTTCCATCCTTCATACTCGTCCATGCTCATTAACTTTGGCAGTTTAACGGACATTCCTATCTCGTTGTCTAGATTGACTTGCTGTATGACATTAGCATTGGATGTACTCACTCCGGACATATACGCTCTCTGAATATCATCAATTGCGAATACCGAGGCACGTACTTGTAGTTGTGAATGAAGAATTCAGAATTTATTCACAAGTTCGGTCGAACTTGTGATTTGTTTTGAAAATTTCCTGAGTTTGAACTTCGGGCGAACTTGTAGAATGAATTAAACAAGAATCTATCAAGTTCGAGCGAACTTGCTAAATTTTCTTGAATTTTATCAAGTTTGGTCGAACTTGATAAAATATCAATGAATTTTAGCAACTTCGAGCGAACTTAGCTTAAATTCCTTCAAAAACTCCTCAAGTTCGAGCAAACTTGGTAAAAACTCACTGAAAAAGTGACTTTTTAGCTCAAGTTCGGCCGAACTTGGCTAACAAGTTCGATCCTGATGTATTTGAAAAACATAGTTTTTGCACAATTTTGACACCAATTCGTTTGATTTAAGACTCCAAACTCTCAGGAGTTTATCTATGTTGTATTTAACATGTCATATTCAAAATTGAACAGAACTTGACAGTGAATTCTTCATTTTTGTGAAAAAGTTAAGAAAAATAGAAGAATAAAGTAGAATTAGAAGTGTTCTTGTCTTGATATCAATCAAATCAGGCTATTCTAGCTCTGATACCACTTGTAGGACCAATCCACAATGCATAGGAACCTAGATTTGATCTCTATTGTCTTTAATAGCGGAAATATCATGACAAGTTTACCAAATAACAAGAATTAGTCAATTAAACGTCAATTTTATTGATATAACATCAAGTCTCCAAATTGACAGAGCTTCGCCTCAGAAATGCCAAAGTTACAAATGAGAGAGACTAGCTTGCTATTTATAGAGGTTCAAGTCTCCTCTTGGGAAGTGAAGTTCGGGCAAACTTGACAATGTCAAGTTCGGCCGAACTTGACTTTACATGAACATTATGAGCGAACTTGACCTTCACTAACATAAATACTTCGTATCGTTAGCCTATTCAATTAATCTATACAGACTCGATATAAGACTAAGACATAAGACATAGACATTCTGCACCAACATATGAAACGGAAAATGAAAGGATGATAAAAAAGATGGATGAATATGAAGTAGAACGAACGTCCAACAACAGGCAGATTGAGCTTATGAAGAAAATACTTGTAAGAACTCTCGGAATTTCTCTAGCAGATGAGATCGAACAGATAGAAAGAGAGGAAGCAAGACAAAGAGTTGCAGAGAAAGAACAAGCAACTAAGGCAATCTCAGACGCTGAAGGCAAAGGAAAAAAGAAGATAGGGAGATTATTTGTTGAAAAAGAGCCAGAGCCTGATGTTATCATGTCCGAAGAACCTGTGATCGATCAATCTGCGCCGGAAGCTGGGTCCGTGCCAGTATGTCTTGACATGGTCATTTATGTCACACCCTGGTCGTATTAGGGGAAGCGCAACGTGTGATTGTAAGGTAATCATTGCGTCCAATCGAGTAAACATGTAATAAATAACAATGTTGCCATATCATAGATTAAGTTTCGACCACATTACAAGTTTAGAATAGGTTAATTAGTTAACATCCAAAAATATAGTTTAAGTAACATTACATCATCAAAATTAACTTGTTATCATCATACAATAAACCGAAGCTTTGACTCCTATATACCCACACGAAGTTGGGATATAAGAGGCAAACCTTCCAAAAGTGGCAACCATTGTTACTTCCTTCCCAAATGCTCGGAGTCTATCATCTTTCATGTCTTGTTTCTTGAAATACATGTAATTTTGAAAAATCAACAAAAGTTGAGCGAGTTCATGTAATATTGTTTTCGTATAAGTAATTGTCATCAATATTAAAAATCCCGGTATGTTATTGTTCTTCCTAGGGTTTAAGGATCTATCAGTGGGTAGCGAGCCCCCTGACATTATGTGTCATAAGTATATAACCAAACTGAGACAACTCTGTCATTCATAGGGTTCACAAAAGCACTACGAACGGACTTGTTTTATTCAGAGTGGAGCGTGTCTCAAGCTTAATAGATCTAAATCTTTGCACCTTGGTCACTAAGTGATTATTGATTATTATGTTATCATCCTACTTACACACATTGATCTTGTTATCTTCTAAACCCAGAGCTAACATACCCTTTGTCATAGAATGTCATAGCATGTATTTCACCCCCGATTGTTATAAAACCGAAAAACGTTTAAAAGAAAAGAGGGATCATGAACTCACAGGTTTGCGTTCCGTACAGTAGTACTAAAGTACAGCGAGTGTCCGTACATGTGTATAACCTACATGTGTATTTAATTCATTAGACTCTAAGGTCTAATTAGACCTCATACAAGTTGTTCATCTTGATTTGTTATTATGCATTCGTTTGTTTTCTTTGAACAACGTGATTGTTTTTATAATGTTGGTAGGGTTGTATGTTTGATTAATTTGCATATATATTTCATCAATATATATTTGTTATCTTGTATTTAATCGTAGGTGAGCGGGCCTTGCCCTTCACTTGTCCTCGTGTCTAGCACGCATATCCTTGGGCCTTGCCCACTTAGTTTATGTCATTGGGCCTAGCCCACTTAGTTATGTCTTTGGGCCTAGCCCACTTAGTTGTATCCTTGGGTCCAGGCCACTTAGTTATGTGATTGGGCCTAGCCTACTTAGTTATGTGATTGGGTCTAGCCCACTTAGTTATGTGATTGGGCCTAGCCCACGTACTTATGTGATTTAGCCCACTTAGTTATATGATTGGGCCTAGCCCATGTTATATTATTATTTGGGCCTAGCCCATTTCCCATAATTGAGTCCATTAGTGGGAGTTCTTATAATTATGTATTTTTACTAAGTATTGATGATACAAGTATTTTTACATATATTATGACACTTAGTAATTTTTATACACCTTCAACTTCCGGATTTTTGTTATTGAAAATATATATTAGTTTGGTGTCAAAAATATTTATATTTTCGAAGATGTTGTCGTGATCGTTTTTAATATATTTTTGTGTCGATAACGCCCATGTCACACCCCAACCGATGGCGGAAACATCGGAGTGAGACGAACGAGATTGCTCATTGCTCATAAATTCTAATTGGTGACAATATTTAAATAAAATCCATATTTCATTCATAGTAACTTTTATCATACAATACAAGAATTTTCAAATACAACAATAACAAAGGCAAAATTTGATACAATATTTTATAAACCTAACGTCTATATGTGTATCTAAGCATCATCTCTACTCCAATTTCATGGAAAAGCTTCATCAACCTGTAACATGTTAAAAATACGAGTTCAATGCAAAGTTAAAGGCGAGTACACAAGTTTTGGTGATACATAGCATAAGTATAAAAATGTAACTCGAATCCACATGGTAATTGTAAGCAAGGTTCATACTCATCATGCAATACTAGATCAAACCCCGAGTTTCCACAAAAGTTTTACGAGATCGAGCTTCCCTTGTCACAAAAACAAGACTAGAATGAGTATGATAATCTTAACATAACCCCGACGGGTGGTGTGCTACTCCTATAGCGCTATATATGATAAGTTGGGCTAGCTAAATTAATGATCAAGCAAGTATAAACGAGCATGTATCTAGGCATAACAAGTATTCATGTATAAGGATTGAGCATGTAAAGCATGAGTTTGTGGTATGTGCATTTTGATAGATAAACATGTTACAACCCAAAAGTGATTTAAAACGGTAAGTGGGTCGAGTGTACTCACGGTTTTAGTTGGGTCTTTTCAACAAGTCAAGTCCGTGAAAGAGGTTGATTGCGGGATGAACGCCGAATTATCCTACAAGAGGAAACGAGGGCGTATAAGTAACGAGTTTAACGGAGGTTGAGAGTATTCGGGAAAATGTAAAGGATAAAGTATGAGAAAGTATTGTAGCATGAAAATAATCACTAGACGTCAACGCCACTATAGCAAATCCCTAAGGATTGAATGTGTTTTTATAGGTTCAAGACCTATTAGAATCGTGACAAGGAACTACATACATTAGTGATGAAACTTACTAACTTGACGGATGATTCATTAGTCATTATCAAGATTTCGGTTTCTAGAGTTTATTATAGTAGTTCATAAATATAGTTATATAATCATGTAGGAGGTGGGAGGATGAACCATCTACTTTGGAACCTCTTGATGTCATGTAAGTCAAATAGGAGGTGGGAGGATTAACCATCCACTTTGAGACCTCGAGTAGTGTTCACCGCTACACAAGTTACCATTGGTAACAAGGAGGGTACAAGAACAATAACATTAACAAGAATGACAAGAATAATAACTTAGAATAATAGTGAAATCATTAGGTAATGTGTGGTTTCAAGTTTAAGGATGGTGGACACATATGAACAAGTTCAAGAACTTGCATCACTTGTGAGCTTAAAGCTCTGTGAAAAAAGAAAGTTTGTGAGGATAAATCCTCTATTTTGAATCTCTCAACCTTGTTTTTAATCCTAACCAACCACAAGAAGTGTTGTAAGCATTCGGACATAGGTTTGAGATGGGACAAACCCAAGTTGGATGAACATAAAAAAGTTTGAAAGATTTTGAAAACAAACAGAAAGTTTTGGACATTTTCGGGGCATTTCCATGTCCGAATTCTCCAAGGAGAGACCATGGAATCATGCCCAAAGGAAAACTAAGCATTTAGGAAAAAGAATGGGACAATTTCGTTGAGGATTGAGTGAGTTATGCTCACTTTAGTCTAGAGGTACAAATATGCCCGAAAATTGGATTCAGCTACGAACTTGGATTGTTTTGGGAGGCTTGGAGGCTTTGTAAAGTGGAAAAATTCTTTGAGGAGGCTTGGGTTATATAGGGGATGGATTAGGGTTTCATTGGGTTGGGCTTTGGACAAGATTTGGGGGAGTTTAGACTTGAAACTAGTCCACTAAACCCAACCCTAAGCTGAATTATAGGGCTGCCATTTTTTATTTTTTTCTTATTTTTTTTGTTATTTAATGTTATATTAGGTTAATAGATGTTATATATTATGTACATAACATGTATGATCGTGTGACAAGTTATTTCGGGAGTATGAACCTTATAAGTTAGAGTTTTATTAGCCAAAAAAAAGGGTTTTAACGTTTAACTAAGGTGTTTTATGAAATATTTAAGGCATGATAACATATGTAACATGTCACATGGTATATGTATGTATAAAATGATCTAGATAGAGTATTCACATTGCGTATAAAGTACGTATCAAGTATAAACACCGTGTATTAGCAAGTATGTCACGTATTCGAGTATGTATATCATGTGTATGCATTGTATGGACAAGTATATTGTGTGTAACAAGTATAAAGATGAACATGTTTATTCCATTACGACTCAAGTCTCGATTACAACGATTTCAACGAAATGACGAATATGAATACAATGGTTTCCAAAAATAGAACTACAATGCTAGCTTGCTATAAATTGAAAGTATCGAAACGCGAGGCTTTACAGCCCAAGTGTTGTAGGATTCTCCTCGTGGTGTCGATATGTCTCTTTATAACCGTTGACGATATATATTCTTTTATTTCACCAAAAATAAGTTACGCATATTTCTCTTGTCGGGTGAAAAAAATGTTATTTCTTAAGAACATATATTTTGTGGTTTTGTCCGTTGTCCGATTTGTGGCTTGTCCGTTTAATTGGTTCATGTCACACCCCGACCACGTAAAACAACAAACTGTGGCGGAAACATCGGGGAGTGTTGTAACAGAATTATTGTTTCAACAACAATGGCATATTTAGTTAAGTTTTATTTAGTAATATTGTTTACATTGTCTGAAATAAAACAAAAAGTACAACATAAGTTTAAACTGTCTTTCTTGCTTTTATTGTCACTAAGGCCAAAAGTCCGTCCTATGTGTCGCAAGATCAACTTTAAGCATTCTCCCCTGAAACATATGTGAAAATAAAGTCAGCAAAGAAATGCCGGCGAGTACATAGGTTTTGTGTTGATGCTTCATGGCTTTGATTATTGTAGGAAAAGTTTGAATGAATACAAAAGTAGCCATGAATCATAAAAAGTTTCGTTTATAAAGATCTTATGAAAATCGATACAAAACCAAGAAGTAATGCAAGGTCGAATAGATAACTAAGGTAATTCTTGTATTTGTTTGAAATAATTTAGGTAACGCCACAATATGTAAGATAATAGAAGCACTTATATATAGGAAGTACCATCGGCGTATCCACCATGCTTTTATTATATTGCATACGTCACGTTATTTAGATCACTCGCCATAAACCAACCATCATCGAAAAGTCTTGTTTGAACCAAAGCAAATGCAAACCCAAGTCATGTAAACCAAAGTCATATATAAACAAGTCTTGTGTAACCAAAATTTAAGTATAAACCAAATGTCTTGTATAAACAAAGTCTTGTATGAACCAAATGTCAAGTATAACCCAAATATCTTATAATAAAACACGTCTTTGAAAAAATCAAAAGCTATATTTTATAAACCATTGCTTTTATTGTTAAACATGTATTCAGATTTTGTTGGCAAACACATTCAAGCCTTGTAACAGTTAAATAGACCCCTATCAGTCAAAGGTCTATCCATTTCATCGGATTCTGTCATTCCCTAAACAAACTTCCAAACTAACCTAGGAAGCGGGAACGGGATTTGTCAAGTCCTATGGTACCATAACTTACTACCGGTCGGCGTGATCAATGTTAATGAATGTATTAAGTCAATCTCCAACGCACCAAAATGTCATGAATAATGTAGCAAAAATGTCTTTGAAAACCAATGTACTAGTATGCCCAGTCAACATACATAGCAAGTAAATGTCTTTGAAAACCAATGTACTAGTATGCTCAGTCAACATACATAGCAAGAAATGTCTTTGAAAACCAATGTACTAGTATGCTCAGTCAACATACATGGTAAGAAATGTCTTTGAAAACCAATGTACTAGTAAGCTCAGTCAACATACATAGTAAGAAATGTCTTTGAAAACCAATGTACTAGTATGCTCAGTCAACATACATAGCAAGAAATGTCTTTGAAAACCAATGTACTAGTATGCTCAGTCAACATACATAGCAAGTAAATGTCTTTGAAAACCAATGTACTAGTATGCTCAGTCAACGTACATAGCAAGAAATGTCTTTGAAAACAATGTGCTAATATACTCAGTCAACATACATAACAAGAAAATGTCTTTGAAAACCAATGCTCAGTCAACATATAAAGCAAAATGCAATGGAAATCGTGTAATATATGTACTAAGTAATCAAAGCATGTATAATGTCATGAAAACACGAAAGTTATCATAGGCACAATATGTTTCACCCCAAAACATTTGAAAACATAAAAGAGGGGACTATGTACTCACTTGAGGTTGCAAGAAAGTCCTTGTTCAAGAAGATAAACCAAGATCAAAAGTCCGTGTAATCAAGCGTGTCCTATAACGGATAACTATGTGAATATCGGAACTTGAAATCGGAGGATTCGGATAGAATGGGACCTTATAAACCAAGTGAGTGTTGGAACTCATATGATATGGTTTAAAGTTAACATTCTGAGTTGGAAATATTTTTAAGTGCTTTTGACCCGTTATGACCCGTTAAGGTAGTTTAAGCTACTTTAACGCGTCATTTGCGTAATTACGCATTCGGATGGTTAGATACGTGTCATGATAAGTTTTAAATGCTTAACATGTTTCAAATGTTATTTGATCAGATGATATGTCAAAATTTATGTTACATATGTGTTTTAATTGGTTTTCTTGCGAAAAGGGCATCTTGGTCATTTTTAAGGGATATTATCGTTGATTAACATAACACTATCCGAATGACATGACCATAAGGTATAACGTCAGAGGGTTATTCCCTATATATTTATGGTCATAATTAAGTATTTGGTCGGGTCTTAAAGTTGACCGAACGTGTCAGATTCAATAGTCAAAGTGGTGGTCAAACCGCTAGACTTTTAACTTTAAATGAGCACTTTAACAGTGATGAATTTGACAAGTCTTGACATGTTTTAAACAAGTTTATAAAAGTATTTTAGCATCAAAACAACCTGTTTTGATACCTGAAAACAGATTTGTTGCAAAATGCGCAAAAATCACATTTTGACTTAAACTTTATCTTGTCAAAATAGCCAGAAATGATGGGAATCAGTAGGCATGATTTTTAGTGATCATAACCACCTTGATTACCATCATAATGAAACTTTCAATTGAGCTTTATCTTGATCAATTCAAGATCAAAACTAAAAGTCAAACAGAAGTCAAACTGTTTGATTTTTAGCCAAATTAAGCTATAGAAATTGAATATAGCAAGAGTGAAACACTTACAACACAAGGAAAGATTAAGAACACCAGAGAAAAGCCACAAGGAAGTTGCAAATTTGGATTAAAGGCAAGTTGTTGCAAGAAGGTGATTAAAGAGTTCAAAATGGCATGAACTTGGTATTTATAATGATCATAAACTCACCAAATCTTGATAAGTGTTATGCCAGGTGTTAGGGGCTTGATTAGTGTCCAAATAGGTGTCAAAATTAGAAGAGAAGTGGCCAAATTCGCGAGCTGAGTGTCCCCAAACAACAGGCTGTTGACAGCTGGTTCTGGTGAACTGGGCATAGCCTTACGGACGTATGGTGTTATGG
This sequence comes from Scalesia atractyloides, assembly GCA_947069175.1. NCBI lineage: Eukaryota > Viridiplantae > Streptophyta > Magnoliopsida > Asterales > Asteraceae > Scalesia > Scalesia atractyloides. The sequence goes on from CAMTDV010000015.1 coordinate 43,386,912, forward strand.
CTTACGGTCCGTAAGCCTGTGACCTGGGCAAAGTTTCATAAAATGGCAGAACAGGCCCCTGCATCAATTCGTCGCGTTTCGGGCACTTCTAACACTCGTTAACCTGATTTCAAAGCTCTATAAGGACAATAAAGTATAGGAAACTTGAAATATGTCCAAAAATATTCCATAGGTCGGTTCATTTAGTCGTACGGTCGTGGTTTTCGGTTAATTACGACGAAAATTGAAACGAACGCGTGTGTGACCGTAAATGCGCAATGAACGACATTTTTGCATTCCGGTCATTAAATATGATATATTGATGATTAGAAAAATATTTTGGATGTAGGTACATGTTCCGGATAGTGGTTTACGCAAAAACGCATAGTTTCGCATAGTTTGCAAAATAGCCCCTGAAGTTGCAAAAGTGTGATTTTGCCATACCGAAGCTCTCGCAACTCATTTCTAAGTTATGTCAAGGGTATTTAAGGTATGTTAAGCTTGTGTGAATGTTCTGGAATGTACGTCGCTACGAGAATCGGCAGGCTTTCGCAGTTTGTCATATTTAGTCCCTGTGATCGAATAAACTTGTTTTTGGCCTCCCAAGCCCTTCAAAACTTATTTTTAAGTTATGTAAAGGATATTGAGGTATGTTTAACTTATGTCATCATCCCAGGACATACGTTGCGTTTAACGGATTCGTTTCGCGATTACGCTTCCAGAAAGTGTTTAAAAGATCCGATTTGAACAAGGATTGAAATTACGCAATAGTCATAAAATAAATATACCAAAATCATAAATGTGATACAAATTTCATTATTTATAATATTGTCGGATAACAATACAACGATTAAGCACAAATGTCACAGTTCAAGATATATCGGTTTAGTATTTCCTTGTCATTTCGGAGGTGTGGATTTACATACATTTGTATAGATTTTCTACTTGTTCTTATGGCATGTAATTGTGTATTTTCACACGTATTGTAATTATTATTTGACAAGTATTCCTAGTACTAATACATACACACAACATACAAGTATTTTCACACCAATAGGTTACTTGAAATGCATATATATAATTCTTATCAAAATTTTATTTGTGCATTTTATTATTTTCCACCACTTATTCTTGTAAAAACAATATATATGAGTTTATAAAAGCTCTTGGGTGATTCGTATTTAACCCTTTGTATCAAGACTTCTTTAATGACGATTAAGACCACTAATCGCGTTTAACCTTGTTAATCACCTTTAATCATACTTTTAATCACGATTAGTTTTTAGAAAATTTCGTCATAGTTTCCCCTAAGACTATGGCGTTTTCCACGTTATAAAAACGTATTTAAACACTTTTAAGCTCCCCAAATCATCATCAACACAATCAATTTTCCAAATCACCATTATCCATCAAGTATTTTTTAACATTTATATATATTTTTTTTTGTAGAAAAGTTTAATACTTTTACATGAACCTTTATAACCAACTTTTATATAATTCTCATCTTGCAAAAAACAAGTTTATATATATCCTTCTAAATCAAGTTACAAACCTTATTAAATCCTTGTTTCTTTTATTATTCTCAAGAAATATTTATATAACTCATGATCATGAAGTTGATGATCTTACATGATTTAAACATATTCAAGTTTAAATCATATTTTTGTGTTCATCTTACTAATTTTATCATGTTTGTAAGTTAGTACAACTTACTAGCTTCAAGATCATCTTGTCTTTATTTTTCTATGAACTTGTCTTTAACATAAACAATATAACAACATGAACATCATAAATTTCATGAGCAAGTAACATAAATACATCAAGTAAACACACATAATAATAGTTATATTTAGTGATCTTTATGTTTATGTTTAGGGTTTTTGATTATGTTAAACTTTAATTTCAAGATCAACAACTTGTACTTTTGTAACCTACTAGTATTAAGAAGCATAAAAATGGTGTTTAGGGATCTTACAACTTTGCAAGAGTTTAAGTGGAAGAATAAGAAGATAATAAGCTCCAAAGAAGACTCCTAATGCTTCTCCTTGCTTCCTTCTTCCTTGAACACCCTTAGAATGTCTTGAAATGGATTAAAAGGAGGTGATTTATGGTGGAAAGTGGTGGTGCTATGGTGGTGATGCCTTTGCCGATTTTTAGAGGGATGAAAGAAGTGTTTTTGAGTTTGAAAATGGTAAAATGAGAAGTGATGGATGGAAGTAGGTTGGTAGGATCTTTATTTTTTTTATAAAAGTTACTAATTATTAGATATTTTGGTCATTAGGTTAAGTACGGTGATTAGGGGTTTAAACACACCATTAGAAGGGTAATTAGGGATTAGGACTATAAATATTATTAACTAGTTTACTAGACAAGTAGAAATAATGTTTAACTAGTTTATTCGGTTGCCAGTTAAGTGTCGGTGCACTAACGAAGCTTTCGTGTCATAACGATAAGAAATCTCCGCAAGATATAAACTTCCATACAAATAATGTATCAAGTAATTAGTAGTTCCAAAATAAGCTTAACTAGTTTACTAGCTTCCTCGTTTAGTTGTTACGGTGTCGGAAATACCGCTTACTAGTTCATCGGTTCGCTAACGGACAAGTTATGTTTATGGCGATATAATACCGGAAGCTGATGTTTTTGAATATTCTAATGATATCCATTAAATGTTTTGGTGTGTTTTCCACATTAGTCATAATTCTGGAGGTCCTGAATTGCCGAATTATTATTACGAACGGGTAAAAAATATTGTATTTTTAGCCGATCGGACAATCTGTTATTTGGGGCATTGCACCAGAAGGTTGTGTAATAATATAAGACTTATTCCCACATTTGTGTTTTCAAATATATATGGACTCAGTTATGTCATTCATACGTCTTGATTCATTGTTCTGTTCAGTTTAGAGGTTGCTGGCATGAATAGTGTAACCGTGAATAGTGCGCCCAGCACTCTCTACCAACACTTTTAGGATATAGTTTTGTATGTTTCGCGTTGTAACGGAAACCAATAGATGTTATATCATGATTTGCTTGTCCTAATACTTGTTATATGCCGTACGACTCAGTTACGTAAATAAATTACGTTTAATGCATGAGATAAATAAATAAAATAGGTGATTAGATTATACAGAATTACCGGTTATTTGCCATTTGTCACATACTTCCCCTGTTAGAAAGAATTTCGTCCCGAAATTCACTTGGAGGCATCCTCTGAAGGATTCTTCTCGAACAGGTAGGGGTACTTTGCTTTCATTTGATCTTCACGTTCCCAGGTGTACTCTGGTTCGTGACATGAATTCCAGCGGACTTTAACTAGTTTGATTCGACTCCTCCGAGTCTTCTGAATTTTCCAGTCCATAACCTCAACAGGGTCTTCGGTGAACTGAAGTTTGTCATCTATATGAATTTCATCCGCTGGGATGATATCTGTTTCATTGGTTGGACTTTTCTTGAGATTAGATACATGGAAGGTGTCATGTACATTGTTGAGCTCTTCTAGCAATTTCAACTTGTATGCAACTGTACCAACCTTTGCCAGATTTCAAAAGGTCCAATGTATCTCGGGCTTAGTTTTCTGCGCCTCCCAAACCTAGCTACGCCTTTCCAAGGTGAGACCTTAAGTAACACTTTGTCTCCGACCTCGAAGGATAAGGGTTTGCGTCGTTAATCTGCGTAGCTCTTTTGTCTATCCCGAGCCGCCTTAATACGCTCGCGGATTCTGAATATCTTATCTGTGGTTTCTTGAACTAGTTGGGGACCAATGAGTTGCTTGTGACCGACTTCCGCCCAGCATAGCGGAGATCGGCACTTACGTCTGTAAAGTGCTTCGAACGGCGCGACCTTTATACTGGTGTGATAACTGTTGTTGTAGGAAAACTCTACCAATGGTAAATGAGTATCCCAGTTTCCGCCTAAGTCCATCACACAGGCGCGAAGCATATCTTCCAAAGTTTGGATGGTCCGTTCGCTTTGGCCATCAGTTTGCGGATGAAACGCTGTGCTTAGATCCAAACGAAGCTTGGAAAGATTGCCATATCCGCGACACAAATCGTCCATCTCTATCTGAGATTATTGATACTGGCACTCCATGGCGTGCTACAATCTACTTAAGGTACAGCTCAGCTAACTTCTCAGTATTGTCTTTCTTGTGAATTGCTAAGAAGTGAGCTGACTTAGTTAATCGATCAACAATGACCCAAATCATGTCATGACCTCGAGAGGTCTATGGCAACTTTGTAATGAAATCCATTGATTTTTTTTTTTTTTTTTGGGTAAAGGGTTTACCCCGGTAAATATGACATCAATCAACCAAAATGACAAGTGAGGCAGACAGAAACCTCATTTCTCAAGTATGACAAGCCATACTAGAGTTCAACGAGCAATCATCCTACAGACGCTAGACACCAATTTAACAAACACGTCACTCGACAAAACACGTAACACTCAGTTACAAAAAAACACATGCAACACCATTAGCCATATTCATCATCATTTATCAGCAACCCTCTAGGAAGTCTCCATTCCTGTAGAAGAGCTCTAGTGTGACTCGTGTCCTTAAATTTCATCAAATGTAGCTTCATCCGAACTGTTGTTAGAATAACCTCAATGAGTTGATCTGCACTCCTTTTTTTCCTAGAAAACAATCTCTGGTTTCGTTCCTGCCACACGAAGTAAGTTGCCGCACCAACAACAAGCTTTCCAATAACATGAGTAGCATGCTTTGACTTCGCATATTTCACCAAATGATCAAAGATCCTTTCCCACTTGTTAGGCAGCGATCCCATTCCTGCTTTATCTCGAATACCATTCCAAATCTGAGCAGCATATAAACACTCGAAAAAAAGGTGCTCATGGGAATCCAGACCAACCATGCACAACGAACAACACATGAGGTTATAATTAGTACTACCCGCCGAAGACCATCGACTCATGACATCCTGCGTTTTTAGTTTTCTGTTCACAAGCAGCCACATTAAAAAAGAATGACGAGGAATAGATTGGGGAAACCAAATAATACTCGCCCATGGAACTTCACTCTGGTGTAATCGAAATTCATCCCACCCTATAGCAGCACTGTAGTTCATCTCCTTTCCTGATCTAGTTCTCCACACAATTCTATCATGAAAACCCGGGTTCAGTATGATACTTGGCATGTTTCGAAGAGCCAGAAATCGGTTCACCCACTCGGTCGGCCATCCCCATTCCCCATGGTCACATACATCCGCAACCTTCGAGTTCATATAGAAACCAGCATTCGATATCATACGTGGCGTAATAAAAGAATTCAAAGGACATATCTCATCCCATTTATCAAACCAGACTAGCGTTTTTGTTACCATCTCCCAGTTTAGTCCATACATGATGTTGAATAATCGGCCTTAGCTGTAACATTTTCCTCCAGCTCCATTGATTTTTGTTCCCATTTCCAAACGGGAATTTCAGGTTGTTGTAATAGTCCGATGGTTTCTGATATTCGGCCTTGACCTTTGCAAAAGTTAGGCATTTCCCAACATAGGTCGCAATATCTTCCTTGAGATTAGGCCACCAATAAAATTCTTTCAGATCCTGATACATCTTATCCGATCCGGGAAGGATGGAGTATTTTGACTTGTGTGCCTCCTCTAGCACCAAGTCTCGTAATTCCCCGAAATAGGGAATCCAGATTCTTCCCATGAAGTATAAAGTTCCATCCTTGTTTGGTTCCATTTGATTTTCCATTCCACGTAACGATTCAGCCGGAATGTTTTCTGGCTTTAGAGCTTCCTGTTGTGCCTCACGCACACGAGTCGTAAAGTTTGTCTAGATGGTCATTTCCAGAGCTCGTACTCGTAGAGTCTTGACTCGTTCCTTCCGGCTCAAGGCGTCTACCACAACGTTAGCCTTTCCCGGATTGTACTTAATCTCACATTCATAGTCCTTCAATAGCTCCACCCAACATCGTTGGCGCATATTTAACTCTTTCCGGTTAAATATGTGCTGAAGATATGATCTGTGAATATGGTACACTTAGTGCCATATAAATAATGACACCAGATTTTCAGAGCGAACACCACTGTGCCAAGCTCTAGGTCATGAGTGGTGTAATTCTTTTCGTGGACCTTCAACTGTCGCGACGCGTACGCGATGATTTTTTCCCGTTGCATCAATACACAGCCCAAACCTTGATGCGATGCATCACAATACACCACAAAGTCATCGGTATGTTAGGGAGGGATAATATCGGTGCTTGGCATAGTTTGTCCTTCAATAACTGGAAAGCAACTCTTGCTTTTCTCCCCAATCGAACTTTTTATCCTTTTGTGTAAGAGAGGTTAGCGGCTGAGCGATTTTAGAAAAGTTCTCAATAAATCTCCTGTACTATCCCGCTAAGCCTAGAAATTGTCGTACTTCTGTGGGGGTTTTCGGAGCATTCCAGTTCTTTATTGCCTCAATCTTTGCTGTATCAACATCTATTCCGTTCTCGTTCACAACGTGACCGAGAAACTGTACCTCGCGAATCCAAAATTCGCATTTTGAAAACTTGGTATACAATTGCTCCTTCTTTAAAAGTTCCAAAATAGTTCTCAAGTGTTGCTCGTGCTCTTTCTCGGTTCGTGAGTATATTAGGATGTCATCGATAAACACGATCACGAATTTGTCAAGATAGGGCTTGCATACCCGGTTCATTAAGTCCATGAACACGGCAGGAGCATTCGTTAAGCCAAAGGGCATAACAAGGAACTCGTAATGACCGTAGTGAGTCCTGAACCCTGTCTTAGGAATACTTTCCTCTTGGATCCTCAACTGATGATATCCGAATCTTAAGTCAATCTTGGAATAAAAACTCGATCCTTGCAATTGATCGAATAAATCATCAATCCTCGGCAGGGGATATCGATTCTTGATAGCTAACTTGTTTAGCTCTCTGTAATCAATGCACATTCGAAAAGTTCCATCCTTCTTTTTAACAAATAGCACTAGAGCTACCCAATGTGAGAAACTCGGTCTTATGAACCCTTTGTCAAGTAGTTCCTGGAGCTGAGTAGATAGTTCTTGCATCTCCGAGGGCGCTAATCGATATGGAGCTTTCGCCACAAGTGCGGCTCCTGGCGCTAATTTGATACGGAATTCGACTTGTTGCTGTGGAGGTAAACCCGGCAAGTCTTCTGGAAAAACTTCTGGGTACTCCTTTACTACTGGTATATCCTCCACTTTGCGCTCCTTGGCCTTCTTGTCAACCACATGAGCAAGGTAGGCGACGCATCCTTTCCTCAAACATTTTTGAGCCTTCATGTAGTTAATAATTCGTAAGGGCGTGTTGTGTTTTTCTCCGTGCACCAACAAGTGTTCTCCGTCGGGTAAGGGGATACGGATGATCTTCTCGTAACACACGACTTCGGCTCGATTATCGGACAACTAATCCATGCCGACAACGACGTCAAAACTGCCTAATTGAACCAGTAAGAGATCTATATCGAATTTTCATTCACCTAGTTCTAAGGTGCATTTCCTTATGACTTCACTCGATTTTACCAATTTCCCGTTGGCTAGTTCAATCAAGTACGGAATGTGTAACTTATTCGATTCTACCCCAAGTATATTTCTAAATTCCTTTGAAATAAAACTAAAGTCTGCCCCGGTATCAAAAAGTATAGATGCAAAGTGATCGTTTATAGGGAACGTACCGGTGACCACATTTGGGTCCTGCCGAGCGTCCTGGGCACCTTAGTACAAAAGCTCTCCCCCGAGCTTGTTTTTCATTTGGGCAATTTCTCTTGAAGTGCCCCTTGTCACCACAGTTATAACAGCCCTGGTCCCTGTTGTCTCCTTAGTTTCCTTGATTTCTCTGATTTCCTTGGTTTCCTGGGTTTCCTCGACAAGCGGTAGTGGTATGCCCCCATCTTCCACATTTGCCACACTTGGGGACTCGACATTCCCCGTATTGGTGGAAAGGGCATTTGGGGCATTTTGGAGCATCCGTAGTGTGAAGCTTCCTGTCAGTATTGTTTGCAGTGGTGGTAACGTATGACTTTGCTTCTCTGTTCTCCCCTGTGGCTTATCTTTTGTTCCTATTGTTGTTACCCGTGTATTCTTCTTGAAATGAGAGGATTTTCTTTTGTTGGAGTCCGTAGTCTCCACAGTGTTTTCCATTTTGTTTTCCCTAGCGTAGGTAATTTCTTCTGAAGATGGCCTTAGTATGATCGCTACTGCCATTGGTGTTCCAAAACTATTGGATTCCTATACTAGTTCGATGTGTATGGACACTTGGGGCCATAGCAGTTATGCTAGAGCTTTAATAGAAATCTCAGCAGACAAGGCTTTGAAAGAGGAGCTGACGATCGCAATACCGGAGATAAATGGGGAGGGCTTTAGTAAGGAAACTATGTATCTGGAATATGAGTGGAAGCCGATTAGATGTTCTAGTTGTTGTGTGTTTGGCCATTCTATGGACTCCTGTCCCAAGCAAACAAGGGAACCAGCTATCATTGCTAAGCAGACTCATCCTAGAGTAAAAAAAGGCAATGGGAAAGGTAAGTTGGTCTCTAAAAGTGATGAGGAAGGTTTCACCGTTGTGCCCAGCAAAAAAGTAGCTAGGAAAGGAGGGTTCCAGATAAATAAGCCCAAACCAAAGTTTGAGTATCGGCCGCTAATAGTTAAAGGGAAGAATGAGCTGGCCAATCGGCCGTCGTTGGGGAGTGTTGCCTCAAATAATTCGTTTGAGGTTTTAAATGAGGTACAGGTGGATGGGAACCATAGTGTTAATGTTGCGATAGGTAACCCAGAACATTCCGATGATGAGGAGGTAATTGAAGTGTATAATGAAGGATGAATTCATCTCAAAGGAATCTTGTAATCCTGAATGCAAAAAAGGGGCAAGCACTCCTACAACGGTAGTGTTTAGTGATTAGTCTTGCAGCATGGAATATTAGGGGCTTGAACCGGCCTCTCAAACAAAACGAGGTTCGTCATGTGGTTAGGAGTAATCATCTTTCGTTTTGTGCAATCTTAGAATCTCATGTGGATATTGGTAACCTTCATAAAGTATGTAGAACCGTGTTTAGGGGTTGGGATTGGACCTCCAATGGCAGTAGATGTAATAAAGGTACTAGGATCATCTTAGGTTGGAACCCGATGGAGATTGATGTTATGGTCATTGCCCAAACGGACCAGGTTATGCATATTCAGCCGAATTTTAAACTTGAGAAGAGGAGTCTGCTCTGCTCGGTGATTTATGCAGCAAATTACTATGTCACTCAGCGGGATTTATGGCAACAACTAGTGCGACATAAAGGTTTCGTGGGTGATAATTCGTGGGTTATTCTGGGAGATTTCAACTCAGCTCTTTTTCTGGAGGATAATTCCATGGGATCTTCATATGGTTCAGTGGGTATGAGGGATTTTCAAGAGTGTGTTAATGAGTTGGAGGTGGTTGATATTAATAGTTCGGAATTCCATTTTACATGGAATCAAAAGCTTAAAAAAGGCGTGGGGCTGCTAAAGAAGCTCGACCGTGTTATGGGTAACACGGCGTTTTTGGCTGAGTTTCCTAACTCCTACACGGTTTTTCAGCCGTATAGGATATCAGATCATTGCCCATGTTTATTAAAGATCCCATCTCCTGGTAAGATGAAACCTAAACCATTCAAGTTTGCTAATTTCTTGGTTCACAAACCGGAATTTACTGATATTGTTAAGAAGTATTGGGATATGGCCATTGATGGGGTCCCTCAATTTTGTGTGGTAAAGAAACTGCGCCTTTTAAAGAAGCCATTTCGGAATCTCTTATCGAAACAAGGAAATTTGCACAAGAAAGTTGAGAGCCTCAGAGGTAAGCTGGATGCTATTCAACAGGATATTGATGTTGAGCCGTTTAATATGGATCTTCGAATGCAGGAAGTAAAAATTAATAAGGAATTTCAGGAAGCTTGTTTAGATGAGGAACGGTTTATGCTCCAAAAATCTAAAGTGGAATGGTTGAAAGCTGGTGATGTAAATACGAAATTCTTCCATGCTACCCTGATAAGTAAGAATCACTCGTCCAGGATTGATAGCATTAAGGATTCTAATGGGGTTCTGTTTGAGGGGGATAATGTCCGGGATGTGCTTGTCAAACACTATGAGCAATTTCTTGGGTACCATGGATATGGTCACTCTAGGCCCCCTGCCGAACTGTTCATGAATAAGTTGAACTCAGAGGATGCTGTGCATATGGTTCGTCCAGTTACTGCTGCTGAGGTGAAAACGGCCATATTCTCGATTGGTAATGAGAAAGCCCCTGATCCTGATGGCTTTTCAGCAGCTTTCTTTAAAAGTGCGTGGCATATCATAGGTCAAGAGGTGTCGAATGCCATTTTGGATTTCTTCAGGACTGGTAAACTCCTCCGGGAAATTAATAATACCCTGATAGTGCTTGTGCCGAAGAAAGTAACGCCATCTCTGATTACGGATTATCGCCCCATTGCGTGCTGTAATGTGATTTATAAATGTATTAGTAAGATTGTGGCGGATCGTATGAAGGGGATGCTTAATCAGATTGTCAGTATTAACCAGTCAGCTTTCATTCCAGGTAGGAAAATTTCTGATAATATCCTGCTTACTCAAGAGTTGTTACATAACTATCACAGGAATTATGGGCCTCCGAGATGTGCGTTCAAGATGGATATCCAAAAAGCTTATGATACTGTTGATTGGAACTTTCTTAAGGATGTTCTTATAGGGTTCGGATTTAATAGTAAAATGGTGGATTGGATTATGACTTGTGTGTCAACTACGACATATTCTATCAGTGTGAATGGTAATCTGCATGGGTATTTCAAGGGTGGTCGTGGGACAAGGAGATCCATTATCTCCGTATTTATTCACTCTTGTTATGGAAGTCCTTACATGTCTTTTGCAGAGGGATGCTCGGCTTGATACCTCTTATAGATTTCACAATAGATGTGAACGACAACAAATTATCAATCTTTGTTTTGCTGATGACTTGTTTCTATTTGCCCGTGGTGATATCTCCTCTGCCCGCTGTCAAGATGGCACTGGCTACATTCACGAACATGTCTGGATTGGTCCCTAGTATCCAAAAAAGTACTGCCTTCTTTTGCAATGTTCCACCCAATGTTAAAAATGAAATTCTACAGACCCTGAGATTTGAGGAGGGCGTGCTGCCGGTTAAATATTTGGGTGTTCCGCTTATTTCTTCTCGGCTGCTCTCTAGAGATTGCAATGTTTTAGTTGAAAAGATAGAGCACCGCATTCTGAACTGGAGAAATAGGTTTTATCATTTGCAGGAAGGTTGCAGCTTATCAACTCGGTACTTTCAGCTTTGCACGCTTATTGGTCCGCTGTTTTTATTTTGCCAGCACAAATTATTAAGGAGCTTGAAGCTAAATTGCGGAATTTCCTGTGGGCGCAAAAAGGAAATTTTCATAGAGGAAAAGCTAAAGCCTCATGGAATTCTATTTGTGTCCCTAAGTATGAGGGTGGCCTGGGTATTAGGAGACTTGGAGATTCGAATAAAGCTCTTATGGCGAAGCATATTTGGAGCATTCTGAATAAGAGGGAATCCTTGTGGGTTAACTGGATCTACTCCTACAGATTAAAAGGCTGCAGTTTCTGGGTATGTAAGGAAGGTACGAACTGTAGCTGGAGCTGGAGAAAGCTTCTTCAAATGAGGCCTAGTATCAGGGATCACGTGTGGTCGAGATTGGGCAATGGGAATAATACGTCAGCATGGTATGATAACTGGAGTCAACTTGGTCCGTTATCTAACTTCTTGTCTCCTAGGACCATTTCCAATGCGGGATTTACACTTCATGATACGGTTGCGGATATATATAATCAAAGTACTTGGGCTCGGCCATCGTCTTGGAGAGACTTGTTCCCAGAATTGACCCAATTGGATCAGATTTATCTGGAACCAAATAAAGTGGACCAAATTTGCTGGAAGGATGGGGATGATATACTTGAGTTTTCTTCCTCAAGTGTCTGGCATTCGATTCGGATAAGGGAGCCGGAAGTGGATTGGCCTGAAGTAGTCTGGTTTAATCAGTGCATCCCTAAGCATGCTTTCTTTATGTGGTTGATTATCCGACGGAAATTGCTAACTCAGGATAAGATTCTCCAGTGGGATATCTCGAGAAGGAAAAACATGAATATGATATGCTGTCTTTTGTGCTATGAGAATGTTGACTCCCATGATCATCTTTTCTTTGAATGTAAGTTTTCTAAACAGGTATGGAACAAGACTAGAGATAAGGTAGGTATGTCTACGGTTGGTTCCAGATGGAGTGACATTATGGCCTGGCTTCTGGCTCGTGCTCGATCGAAAACAGCAGTGCATTATACAAGTCGAGTGTTTGTTGCCTGTGCAGCATACATAATATGGCAAGAACGTAACGCGAGATTGTTCAAGAATCAATCTAGGCCACCAGATACCATATGCGAACAAATATTGAAGACAGTTCGGTACAAGCTGATGGGGGTTAAGTTCAAAGATTGTGCGAATGTTAGGAGGCTGCTAGGTAAATGGAAGATAAATGGCAACTTCATATCCGATAATGGAGGCTGATTACTATTTTTCTTTGTGTGATTAGTGGTTCTAGATTCTAGTCTAGTAGATGTACTTGTCTTTTGGTTTCTGCTTTATATTGTTTGCTTGATTTACTGTCATGAGGTGTGTCCCATGATAGAACTAGTGGGAGATTATCCTCACTACTTGTGTTATTTGGTTGGTTAATATATAGGATCACAGGGGTAACCCATTACCCAAAAAAGGTAATTTCTTCTGACGCACGGCCTCCTCGGTAAGACTGGACAGCTAGTTCAATTGCTTCACTAATGTCGATGGGTTTCGAAGAGGTAACCAAACTTAGAATTTCAGGGGCAAGTCCCCATATGAACCTCTCAATCCTTTTAAATTCTGGTTCCACCAAGTATGGAACCACTCGTGACAAGTCATGAAACCTCTGTATGTATCCTGCGATGTCCGAGCCAACCATCTTTAGATTCCAGAATTCCGTCTCTAACTTCTGAATTTCCGACCTCGAGCAGTACTTTTTCCTCATAAGCTCTTTCAGCTCCTCCCAGGTTAGACCGTACGCTGCATCGTCACCTTTGGTCTGAACCTGGAGGTTCCACCACGATAATGCTCCATCAACGAAGAGTCCAGTGATATTAGTGACTCTTTGTTCCGCAGGGCACTTGCTCATTCGAATGACTGAGTCAGTCTTCTCAGTCCAGCGTACGAAGGATATCACCTCCTGTACCGTCAAAGTTTAGAGGCTTGTAGTCTAAGAATTGGTTGTAAGTGCAACCTGAAATCATTACATGCACCAATTTAAGAATGAGGTTAACAAAAGCACGAATAGGATAAACAAGGGTGCTATGTGGTTATATAAATAACCAAAAGTTACCAGTCGGAGGGTTGGTTCCGGATGTCCCTCTGGTTCCAGTGCTTTGTTCGGTGCGGTTGGCTTTGTACTGAGCAATTTCCTGAGAGATACGCTCGTGCAGCTCCTCTTGAGTCGTCGGTAGCACATTAGTGTTGATCCTCCTTCGTCGTGGCGGCATCGTCTTCTAGTAGGATATCGATCGAAATTAGACGATTGTTTGATAACAAAATAAATATTTATAATGAAAATGCGAACCCTAATGCTCTCTCTCTAGCCGGCGACTTTTGTTCTTCTTCCAATCCTACGATTTTGATCGTGAACATGTGTGCAACAGATCTGTTATTAGGGGTTTGAGTAATCAAATCTTCAATACGAACTTTGTTTTTTCAATCGCCGCCTAAATCTGTGTTTCCGAACTGGTTGTATAGATATATTGTTTTATCGGTCCTTCTGGTTAGGCAGAAACCTTGACTAAACAAGACCTCTATACGATTTTGTTAGAAGCATGGCCTAGGGTTATCGCTAGATTAGGGTTTTTCTTTCCGATTCTTTTAGATTCTGATTTTCGTCTACGAGTTGCATGGTGTAATTTAGTCTTCTTTGAAGTGAGAGTTAGTGATTTCTGGTATGGATGAATGTAAAAACGCTTCGGATAATAATCAGGATCATCGCGGGAAGCCGCCATTGCCGATTAGGGGTATTGCTAGTCGAGTGGTCAATATAGATGGGCACACAGCGCTTCCTCGGCGTGGTACAATGTCTACTCAGATTCAGGTTAGTGATGAAATAACTAATGCCACGATACCTGTCTCCTTGGAAAAGCGGGACTCCCACAATGTAGGGATGGACGACGGTCATGGCCTTCATGCAGGAATCGGAGATGAGGGGAAAGTGGCTACTTCAGATTTGCAGAAGGATTGTAATTCTAAAGGTAAACTCTCGGAAGCCATGACATATGCAGATTTGGTTACGGATACAAATTCCAAAAGAGTTAACTTTAGATCTCTTGCTAGTACTGGTATACATGAGGGATGCGATGTTGTTCTCCCGCATGATTCTGTTCGAGCGATACAAGATAAGTTAGCCAATACTTTATATGGGTATTTCCTAGGAGAACGTATTGCGTTCCCGGTTGTGGAGTACTTTGTTCGCAATAACTGGAAGAAATTTGGATTGCAAAAGTCAATGATGAATGCGAATGGTTTCTTCTTTTTTAAGTTTGCGGATCATAAAGGTATGCTAGATGCTCTAAAGGAGGGTCCATGGATTATACGATCACAACCTATCTTCCTAACTGAATGGACACCGACTTCAAAGTTGGAAAAGAAGGAGGTAACCAAGGTCCAAGTCTGGGTGAAAATTCATGATGTTCCGCTGGCTGCATACACCGAGGATGGCCTTAGTATGATCGCTACTGCCATTGGTGTTCCAAAACTATTGGACTCCTATACTAGTTCGATGTGTATGGACACTTGGGGCCGTAGCAGTTATGCCAGAGCCTTAATAGAAATCTCAGCGGACAAGGCGTTGAAAGGGGAGCTGACGATTGCATTACCGGAGGTAAACGGGGAGGGCTTTAGCAAGGAAACTATGTATGTGGAGTATGAATGGAAGCCGATTAGATGTTCTAGTTGTTGCGTGTTTGGCCATTCTGTGGAGTCCTGCCCCAAGCAAAAAAGGGAACCAACTAACACTACCAAGCAGATTCAACCTAGATTTCCAGTAAAATAAGGCAATGGGAAAGGTAAGGTAGGCTCTAAAATTGATGCGGAAGGTTTCACCGTAGTGTCTAGCAAAAAAGTAGCTAGGAAAGGAGGGGTCCAGATAAATAAGCCCAAACCAAAGTTTGAGTATCGACCGTTAATAGGTAAAGGGAAGAATGAGATGCCCATTCGGCCGTCGATGGGGAGTGTTGTCTCAAATAATTCGTTAGAGGTGTTAAATGAGGTAGAGGTGGATGGGAACCATAGTAGTAATGCTGCGACAAGTAACCAGGAACATTCTGAGGATGAGGAGGTGATTGAAGTGCATAATGAAATGGATGAATTCATCTCAAAGGAATCTTCTAATCCTGATCGTAAAAAAGGGGCAAGCACTCCTACAACGGTAGTGTCTAATGATTAGTCTAGCAGCCTGCAATATTAGGGGCTTGAACCGGCCTCTCAAACAAAACGAGGTTCGTCATGTGGTTAGGAGTAACCATCTTTCGTTTTGTGCAATCTTAGAATCTCATGTGGATATTGGTAACCTTCATAAAGTATGTAGAACCGTGTTTAGGGGTTGGGATTGGACCTCCAATGGCAGTAGATGTAATAAAGGTACTAGGATCATCTTAGGTTGGAACCCGATGGAGATCGATGTTATGGTCATTGCCCAAACGGATCAGGTTATGCATATTCAGTTGAATTTTAAACTTGAGAAGAGGAGCCTGCTATGCTCGGTGGTTTAAGCAGCAAATTACTATGTCACTCGGAGGGATTTATGGCAACAGCTAGTTCGGCATAAAGGTTTCGTGGGTGATAATCCGTGGGTTATTCTGGGAGATTTCAACTCAGCTCTTTTTCTGGAGGATAATCCATGGGATCTTCATATGGCTCAGCGGGTATGAGGGACTTTCACGAGTGTGTTACTGAGTTGGAGGTGGTTGATATTAATAGTTCGGGATTCTATTTTACATGGAATCAAAAGCCTTAAAAGGCGTGGGGCTACTAAAGAAGCTTGACCGTGTTATGGGTAACACTGCGTTCTTGGCTGAGTTTCCTAACTCCTACACGGTTTTTCAGCCGTATAGGATATCAGATCATTGCCCATGTTTGTTAAAGATCCCATACCCTGGTAAGATGAAACCTAAACCATTCAAATTTGCTAATTTCTTGATTCACAAACCGGAATTCACTGATATTGTTAAGAAGCATTGGGATATGGCCATTGATGGGGTTCCTCAATTTTGTGTGGTAAAGAAACTGCGCCTTTTAAAAAAGCCATTTCGGGCTCTCTTATTGAAACAAGGAAATTTACACAAGAAGGTTGAGAGTCTAAGAGGTAAGCTGGATGCTATTCAACAGAATATTGATGTTGAGCCGTTTAATATGGATCTTCGAATGCAGGAAGTAAAAATTAATAAGGAATTTCAGGAAGCTTGTTTAGATGAGGAACAGTTTATGCTCCAAAAATCTAAAGTGGAATGGTTGAAAGCTGGTGATGCAAATAGGAAATTCTTCCATGCTAACCTGATAAGTAGGAATCACTCCTCCAGGATTGATAGCATTAAGGATTCTAATGGGGTTCTGTTTGAGGGGTATAATGTCCGGGATTTGCTTGTCAAACACTATGAGCAATTTCTTGGGTACCAAGGTTATGGTCACTCTAGGCCCCCTGCCGAACTGTTCATGAATAAGTTGAACTCAGAGGATGCTGTGCATATGGTTCGTCCAGTTACTGCTACTGAGGTGAAAACGGCCATGTTCTCGATTGGTAATGAGAAAGCCCCTGGGCCTGATGGCTTTTCGGCAGCCTTCTTTAAAAATGCGTGGCATATCATAGGTCAAGAGGTGTCAAATGCCATTATGGACTTCTTCAGGACTGGTAAACTCCTACGGGAAATTAACAATACCCTGATAGTGCTTGTGCCGAAGAAAGTGACGCCATCCCTGATTACGGACTTCCGGCCCATTGCATGTTGTAATGTGATTTATAAATGTATTAGTAAGATTGTGGCGGATCGGATGAAGGGGATGCTTAATCAGATTGTCAGTATAAACCAGTCAGCTTTCATTCCAGGTAGGAAAATTTCTGATAATATTCTGCTTACTCAAGAATTGTTACATAATTATCACAGGGATTATGGGCCTCCGAGATGTGCGTTCAAGGTGGATATCCAAAAAGCTTATGATACTGTTGATTGGAACTTTCTTAAGGATATTCTTATAGGGTTCGGATTTAATAGTAAAATGGTGGATTGGATTATGACTTGTGTGTCAACTACGACATATTCTATTAATGTGAATGGTAATCTGCATGGGTATTTCAAGGGTGGCCATGGGTTAAGACAAGGAGATCCATTATCTCCGTATTTATTCACTCTTGTCATGGAAGTCCTTACATGTCTTTTGCAGAGGGATGCTCGGCTTGATACCTCTTACAGATTTCATAATAGATGTGAAAGACAACAAATTATCAATCTTTGTTTTGCTGATGACTTGTTTCTATTTGCCCGTGGATATATCTCCTCTGCCCGCTGTATCAAGTTGGCACTGGCTACATTCACGAACATGTCTGGATTGGTCCCTAGTATCCAAAAAAGTACTGCCTTCTTCTGCAATGTTCCACCCAATGTTAAAAATGAAATTCTACAGACCCTGAGATTTGAGGAGGGCGTGCTGCCGGTTAAATATTTGGGTGTTCCGCTTATTTCTTCTCGGCTGCTCTCTAGAGATTGCAATGTTTTAATTGAAAAGATAGAGCAGCGTATTCAAAACTGGAGAAATAGGTTTTTATCATTTGCAGGAAGGTTGCAGCTAATTAACTCGGTACTTTCAGCTTTGCATTCGTATTGGTCCGCTGTTTTTATTTTGCCAGCACAAATTATTAAGGAACTTGAAGCTAAATTACGGAATTTCCTGTGGGCGCAAAAAGGAAATTCTCATAGAGGAAAAGCTAAAGCCTCATGGAATTCTATTTGTGTCCCTAAGTATGAGGGCGGCCTGGGTATTAGGAGACTTGGAGATTCGAATAAAGCTCTTATGGCAAAGCATATTTGGAGCATTCTGAACAAGAGGGAGTCCTTGTGGGTTAACTGGATCCACTCTTACAGATTAAAAGGCTGCAGTTTCTGGGTATGTAAGGAAGCTACGAATTGTAGCTGGAGCTGGAGAAAGCTTCTTCAGATGAGGCCTAGTATCAGGGATCACGTGTGGTCGAGAGTGGGCAATGGGAATAATACGTCAGCATGGTATGATAACTGGAGTCAACTTGGTCCGTTATCTAACTTCTTGTCTCCTAGGACCATTTCCAATGCGGGATTTACACTTCATGATACGGTTGCGGATATATATAATCAAAGTACTTGGGCTCGGCCATCGGCTTGGAGAGACTTGTTCCCAGAATTGACCCAATTGGATCAGATTTATCTGGAACCAAATAAAGTGGACCAAATTTGCTGGAAGGATGGGGATGATATACTTGAGTTTTCTTCCTCAAGTGTCTGGCATTCGATTCGGATAAGGGAGCCGGAAGTGGATTGGCCTGAAGTAGTCTGGTTTAATCAGTGCATCCCTAAGCATGCTTTCTTTATGTGGTTGATTATCCGACGGAAATTGCTAACTCAGGATAAGATTCTCCAGTGGGATATCTCGAGAAGGAAAAACATGAATATGATATGCTGTCTTTTGTGCTATGAGAATGTTGACTCCCATGATCATCTTTTCTTTGAATGTAAGTTTTCTAAACAGGTATGGAACAAGACTAGAGATAAGGGAGGTATGTCAACGGTTGGATCCAGATGGAGTGACATTATGGCCTGGCTTCTGGCTCATGCTTGCTCGAAAACAGCAGCGCACTATACAAGTCGAGTGTTTGTTGCCTGTGCAGCATACATAATATGGCAAGAACGTAACGCGAGATTGTTCAAGAATCAATCTAGGCCACCAGATACCATATGCGAACAAATATTAAAGACAGTTCGGTACAAGCTGATGGGGGTTAAGTTCAAAGATTGTGCGAATGTTCGGAGGCTGCTAGGTAAATGGAAGATAAAGGGCAATTTCATTTCCGATAATGGAGGCTGATTACTATTTTTCTTTGTGTGATTAGTGGTTGTAGATTCTAGTCTAGTAGTTTGTCCTTGTCTTTGATTACTGCTTTATATTGTTTTGCTTGCTTTACTGTCATGATGTGTGTCTCATGATAGAACTAGTGGGAGATTATCCTCACTACTTGTATTATTTGGTTGGTTAATATATAGAATCACAGGGTAACCCATTACCCAAAAAAAATATTTATTATCACCAATATATACTAAAAAAATATTTTGTGTCCCTCATTTATTCCTTTATTTATTTATTTACTATTTATTTATATTATTTTTATACATATAACCAACACGTCGGGTATGTAATAAACATATATAAACGACATAATCACACGAGCGTGAACATGCATGAACACACCAATCATCGCAATAACTATGGAATCTCAAAGCGTAGATAATCACCACAACATAAAGAAAAAAAATTATCACCCACAATAATCACCATAACATCAACCATAACATAACAGAAATACAATGCGAGATAAATAAAGCACACTTTTATGCATAATGACAACTTGTTACAATTCGTTCACGAAGATCAAAAGGGACTTAGGGGTACAAAGCCCTAGTCAATACAAGTTAATGTAATACAAAAGTAAACTTTTCTTCAACATTGCATCTTCATGTCTTTAGTTGTCTTCAAAAGCTGGATCTTCTGGCCGAAGTCTTCCAAAAGCTATATGTACAAGAGCGGGACTAATCCCCAAAAGATGATAGTAACCATACTACTGAGGTGGAAAGGGTGGGGGTGGTGATTGTGGTAGTGGAGGTGGTGATGGAGGGGGTTGTCACACCCTCAATTTCCACTTGCGGAGTTTTACCGCGAGGCGTGCGAACAAACCAGAATCCGAAACACTAGTACGTCGAACGACTCTATATGATTTGATAATACGTTTTCCAAAATCATTTGTTGTAGATTTTATATTGTCTAAATTAGTTACCAATATTTTTAGCAGAGGCATCAGTTTTAAAGTTTGAGCGGAAGCATAAATAAGTAGTGAAGCGGGCGCCAACACAAACGCCAAAACAAATGAAAAATCCCAAAACAATATTAATAGATAAGACTCGATAAAAGATGTCTTGTTCAATGCATGTGCGTGCACCTAGAGCTCCTAGCGTCCTGAGAAACATGTAAAGAAACAAGTGTCAACATTAAAGATGAGTGAGTTCACAGGTTTTCATAAATTCGTTTGTTCGGTTATAGTTTGTTTTCTCCGTTATCCCTAACCCGGGATAACGTATTGGTTCCATTATTCCAACCCGGAATAATAAGTTGTTGCTTCCAATATTCCAAACCCGGAATATTAAGTTGTTGTTTCCAATATTCCAAACCCGGAATATTAAGTTGTTGTTTCCATTATCCTCAACCCGGGATAATACAGTTGATTCGTAATTAAGTTCAATGTTAATATATATAGGTAGCTAGCCTAAAGTTATGTCACGTAAGTGTTCGCGATCGAAGATGACTGTTGTGCCTCCGTTTGGCAGGCCTATCACATGACCATGGCGAAGTTAGGCCTAATTATTCACCCGTTGACCATACCCGGTCGGCTAGCGCGACTAGCTCGGATGGGGCTTGTCGGGCCCAATAGTACTACTTATAACTCCCCCGCTATTAAACCCAATACTAACGATCCGAGAGAATGACGAGGACTTAAGTGATAAAGCTGCTTAGTGACCATAACATTACATTAACATTAACTTAGTTACCGAGTAGTTATGTGACGTTAAATTCGTATAACGTAAAGAGATTGAGTTTGAGAGTGTATACATGTTTCTCCCCCTGTTGTTTAAAAACCAGATAAAGTTAGGGGCCGTGAACTCACCTTTATTTGCTCGGTTAGTGTAGCAAAGATGTTATAAGAGATGGGACCGCTAGTTGCGTCCTAACAAACCAATTAATTCCAAGTCAGTGTGTGAACACACCAATACAAATTCTACACGTAATTTACGCACCAAGTGATACACACAAACAACATATCTAACACTCAAACATGCATGCAAGTATCCTCATGTGATCCTAGTGATTAAAACAACTTATCATAAACATAACCCAATTCATGCCACAATTTGGTGCATACAATAACAAGTTATCAATTTCAGCTTAACACTCACAATTCAGCTGTTTTCTAGGATTTTTATAAAATAGTTCCAACATTCCAAAAATTCCAATATTTTTACAGTAGGTGACATTTATACCATAGAAATTTATATAATTTTTCCAAGTCCTAAATCTTTACCAATTAACCATAAATATTAATATACTAGGCTGCAGTCAGATTTACCGCTTTCTGACTGCAGTCCACGGAAGAATTTATTTAAAAATCACTGATCGTCCAATTAACAAAATTCCAGTTGGAGTTGCCCGGAAATTTCCATACCTAGTTGCTGTACAAAAATCATGACTCAACTCCCTACTGATTTTAAAATCCAACTCGATAAACGACTAACAAAATTTCAGGATTTTCACAGCTTTAGTTACTGAACTTATTTGGCCCTTTAAAAATATCAAACGACTTCAGAAAATTATGAATCCCGCGCCCTTAGATTCGTTATTCAAATCTCTACGTTCTAGACATCAGAAAATCCGTTTTTCGACTACTAATGACCGAGTTACAGCCAGATGAAGTCGGCTGTAACTATTATTCAGCAAACTGTTTTCAGCATATCTTTATCATGAACTCGTATAACCCGTTCATGCGATTAATCTAGGCGATCAAGAACCGATTTCTAATCATAGATTAATACTAATAACATATCCATGCAAACCCTACTCAATAACTCTAGTCTTTATAAACAAATCACAGTCGCAAGCTATGAGTTCCGAAAACAATCATGCATATAAACAACAATCAATTCAGCCGATTATATTCAACATATAAAACCCGAAACAACTAATAAATTAATCATTCAAGCATATATATATATCCGAACATGATCTCGTAATCAAAGATGACCCTAACCTTGAATAATTAGGTAAACAAGCAGGATCTTGGACAAGAAGTATCCGGCTGTTCCAGCAAACCGCGACCGAGGCTGAAAGGAATTGAAAAGGGAAGCTGCTCGTGATCAACAAGGAGTGCAAGGGCTGTTTGCGGTCAGGGGATAAAGATGGCGATGGCTGCTGCTGCTGCGACCGAGAGGAAGGCAAAGAACAAGGCTGATCAGTGTTTGCGATCGCAAGGGTGAGACAAAGCTGCCGACGGCAGTTTCTTTTTAGGGTTTTGTGTGTGTGAATGAAACATACATGTGAGTTTGTATATATAGGCAAAGAGGGAGATGAGGGTTACGGTTTGATAAGCATTCGTGGCCGAGGAACTTGGGTTGGTTCGGTTTGGGTTTGGTCTTGGCCGAATAGTTTTAGGTTTGCTCTCGGTTTGGGTTTGACCTTGGCCGAATAGTTTTAGGTTTGCTCTTGGTTTGGGTTTGATCCTTGTTCTCGGCCGAAGATTTGAGCTAAAGTTTAAAACTTTGTTAACTCCTAGAGTCCCAATGAATCAAAGTTGGTTCGTGTCGCGATTCGGTTCAGTTCGCGTACATATCTACCATAATTATTCTATAACTCAAACAATCACACAACACACATCACGTATTCATTTAACTCGTACACGTTTAATGTTTAGCATACACTTTATTCGACAAGTGTCGCGTTTAAGTTATCCGAAAAACCCGGGATATCACATTATCCCCATGTTGAAAGAATTTTCGTCCCGAAAATTGAGTAAACGCGGTTTAGCATGTAGCGTACATGTTTAGAGTGCCACGCACAAGGAGTTAGTTCGTTTACAAGAAGTTCCCAAGTGCCATACAAAAAGATTTCCAAGTGCCATGCACTAGAATTTAGTCAACAATAGTACACGAAAGTATGAGAAATTTCCAGGTTGTCACATCATCCCCATGTTGAAAGAATTTTCGTCCCGAAAATTTAGTTACTGGTATCATTAGTTTGCTGCTCAGTTGCGAAGAGGTGTGGGTATTTGCTTTTCATTTGATCCTCTCTTTCCCACGTGAACTCCGGTCCACGTTTAGAGTCCCAACGAACCTTAACGATCGGAATTTTGCTGTGCCTTCGAGTCTTGATCTCACGATCCATGATCTCGATAGGCTGTTCCACAAAGTGCAGTTGTTCATCCACTTGGATCTCATCCAATGGAATAACTAGAGTTTCATCTGATAGACACTTCTTCAGATTTGACACGTGAAATACGTTGTGAACTCCACTGAGTTCGGCAGGAAGGTCTAATTGGTAAGCTACGGGTCTGATACGTTTCAAGATTACAAACGGGCCTACGTACCGTGGGTTAAGTTTGTCCCGTTTTCCAAAGCGGATTACACCCTTCCAGGGTGACACCTTAAGTAGGATGCGATCGCCTACTTGAAATTCGAGCGGTTTGCGTCGTTGATCAGCGTAGCTTTTCTGTCGATCTCGTGCCGCCGCCATGCGGTTTCTGATTTGTACAATCTTTTCAGTGGCCTCAAGTATTAACTCAGGGCCTGTGAGTTGACTGTCACCGACTTCTGCCCAGCAGACCGGTGATCTACATTTACGACCGTATAATGCCTCAAACGGTGCTGCCGAAATACTCGTATGATAACTGTTGTTATATGAGAATTCTACTAGAGGCAGGTGGATTTCCCAACTATTTCCGAAGTCTACGACGCATGCCCTAAGCATGTCTTCCAAGGTTTGTATGGTCCTTTCGCTTTGCCCATCAGTCTGAGGGTGATAAGCTGTGCTCATATCCAGGCGGGTTCCCAACGCTTTCTGAAGTGACCGCCAGAAGTTGGACGTGAAGCGAGCATCTCTGTCTGAGATGATGGATGTTGGCACTCCGTGCCGAGAAACTACTTCCTTAATGTAGATGCGAGTCAACTTCTCCATCTTATCTGTTTCTTTAATAGCTAGGAAGTGCGCGGACTTAGTTAAACGATCCACGTTCACCCAGATGGTATCGCAACCACCCAAGGTTCGCGGGAGTTTAGTGATGAAATCCATGGAGATCTGATCCCATTTCCACACTGGGATCTCAGGTTGTTGGAGTAGCCCCGATGGCTTTTGATACTCCACCTTGACTTTTGCACAAGTCAAACATTTACTCACGTAGGTGGCTATATCGGCTTTCATGTTGGGCCACCAATACGCAGCTTTAAGGTCTTGATACATCTTATCCGAACCCGGATGGACAGAGTATCGGGATTTGTGAGCTTCATCCATGACTAGCTCTCTGAGGTTTCCGTAGAGAGGTACCCATATGCGATTCATAAAATACCGGGCTCCATTGGGCTTTACTTCCCAATCGCGTTCCATTTTTCCCACTGATTCGGCTTTGATGTTTTCCTCCTTAACTGCTTCTAACTGGGCGTCGCGTATTTGTTCGGGTAGCCCCGAATGAATAGTGAGTTGTAGTGTTCGTACGCGACGAGGTTTCAAGTGTTCCTTCCTACTGAGGGCATCAGCTACCACGTTAGCTTTACCCGGGTGGTACCGAATGGCACACTCATAATCGTTCAAGAGTTCGACCCAGCGACGCTGTCGCATGTTCAACTCCTTCTGATCAAAAATGTGTTGGAGGCTCTTGTGGTCCGTAAAGATTGTGCACTTCGTTCCATAGAGGTAGTGTCTCCAAATCTTAAGTGCAAACACTACTGCTCCCAATTCCAGGTCATGCGTCGTGTAGTTTTTCTCGTGAACTTTCAGTTGTCGCGACGCATACGCGATGACCTTATCGCGTTGCATGAGTACGCATCCCAATCCCTAAATGGAAGCGTCGCAATACACTACAAAGTCATCTGTCCCTTCCGGCAAGGACAGAATAGGTGCACTGCAAAGTTTCTGCTTCAGCAATTGAAATGCTGCTTCTTGCTTGTCACCCCAAGCATACTTGATGCCTTTCTGGGTGAGGGTAGTAAGCGGTTGTGCGATCTTTGAAAATCCCTCGATGAAGCGTCTGTAGTAACCGGCCAATCCCAAAAATTGGCGGATCTCCGTCGGTGTCTTAGGTGCTTCCCAGTTTTTGATGGCTTCAATCTTGGCAGGGTCTACGTGGATACCCTTTTCATTCACGATATGCCCGAGAAACTGAACTTCTCGAATCCAGAAATCACACTTCGAAAGCTTGGCATATAGCTTTTCCTGTTGGAGTAATTCCAACAGTAATCGTAGATGTTCAGCATGCTCTTCTTCACTTTTGGAGTAGATGAGTATGTCATCGATGAACACAATGACAAACTTGTCGAGGTATGGTTTACACACGCGGTTCATGAGGTCCATGAAAACCGCGGGTGCGTTGGTGAGACCGAAGGGCATGACCAAGAACTCGTAATGGCCATACCGAGTGCGAAATGCCGTCTTGGCGATATCCTCCTCCCTGACGCGTAACTGATGGTAACCAGACCGTAAATCAATCTTGGAGTAGTAGCTTGACCCTTGAAGTTAGTCGAAGAGATCGTCGATGCGAGGTAACGGGTATCGGTTCTTGACAGTAACCTTGTTGAGTTCCCTATAGTCGATGCACATGTGGAAAGTCCCGTCCTTTTTCTTGACAAAAAGGACCGGAGCTCCCCATGGCGAAACGCTTGGTCGAATAAATCCTTTTTCTAATAGCTCCTGAAGTTGGGTAGATAGCTCCTGTAGCTCGGCTGGAGCTAGGCGGTATGGAGCCTTGGCGATAGGAGTTGCATTGCTTGCCAATTCGATTTCAAACTCCAATTGTCGATGTGGTGGAAGACCAGGTAGTTCTTCTGGGAATACATCGGAAAAATCGCGGACGACAGGGATGTCTTCTATACGTCTCTCGTCCTTAGGCTGTTCGGTAATCAGTGCGAGTAAAGCGAAGGAGTTCTTTCTCCGAAGATACTTCTGCGCTTGTATGTAAGAGATGATGTTGGTGACGGCGCTTGCCTTATCGCCTTGTACCGTCAGGATTTCGTCGTTTGAGAGCGGAATACGGATAGATTTTTCGAAGCAGAGAACTTCAGCCCGGACGTTGGATAGCCAGTCCATTCCGACTACCACGTCAAAACTACCCAGAGTAGTTGTCATAAGATCAATGGTAAAAGTGTGGCCCGCGAGTTTGAGTTGACAGCCGGATACGATTTGAGTCACATCTATAGATTTACCATCGGCTAATTCTATAACATAAGGGGTCTCTAAGGGTTTAAGCGTGAGATTTAGGTTCTTCCTAAAAGACTCAGATATAAAGCTCCTATCCGCACCCGTATCAAAAAGCACAGAAGCAAAATGTTCATTAAGGGGAAACTTACCGGTGACCACGTTCGAGTCGTTTCTGGCCTCTCCGCGGCCCAATGTAAATGCGCGACCTTTAGCACCTCCTGTGCCACCGTTCCCATTGTTGTTGTTATTATTGTTGTTGTGGTTATTGTGGTTGTGGTTGTTTCCACCATTATTGTTGTTGTTACGCAACTGTGGGCAGTCTCTTCTGAAATGAGCAGTACTACCACACTGATAGCATCCCCGGTTTATACCCTGCTGCTGACCCTGGGGCTGATTTTGATTTTGTCGGGACATGATTTCCCCACGACAATCCTTTGCCGCATGTCCCACCTTGCCACATCTTTGGCAACGATTTCCGGCACAAGGGCCGTGATGATGAAGATTGCAGCGATTGCACTGCGGCTTTCGACCTACATAGCCGCCTGCATTCTGGTTGTTGTTGTTGTTGTGGTTGTTGGCGGGCTGATTTTGGTGACCCCGGTGGCTGTTGTAATGATTGAACCGTTTCTGGTTCCCTTGCTGCGGATGAGATGACGAAGACTGTCGAATAGTGGAGTCTTCAAACTTTCTTTTGTTATCCGGGGCAACTTCAGTTGTACCCCGTGCTGGCAGTTTCTTCTGTTCCACCGCCTTATCGGTGAGTTTGTGAGCCAATCGGATTGCTTGATGTTCAGTTACAGGGTTACTAGCCATTACCATACCCTGAATTTCCGGAACCAGACCCACGAGATAGAACTCGAGTCTTTTCTCCACAGTGTTGGCCAATTCGGGACACAGAAATACCAAATCGTGATGTTTTGCGGTGTAAGCTTCAATTTCAGGTCCCACCATCTTGTGGTTCCATAAAGCTTGCTCTAACTGTTGCACTCTGTCTCGTGGACAGTACTCCTCTTTAATTAGGGCCTTGAACTCAGCCCATGCCATTGGATTCGCAGCTATAAGTCCACGTGTTTGGACTTGGGCATTCCACCATGTCAGTGCCCCATCTTCCAGTGTTAAGGCTGCGTATTTGACCTTGTTGGCCTCTAGGCAGTTGCACATTTCAAAAACGGATTCAGACTTTTCGATCCAGCGGACCAGTCCAATGGGTCCTTCCGCCCCCGAGAATTTGTTTGGCTTTGCGTCAAGGAACATTTTGTAGGGGTTAAAGCCCCCTCCTGCTGACAGAGAACAGGAAGTCAGCAAGGGATTTTACTAGCCTCACTATTAGATTTTCACGCGAAAATTTAATAATGGTTACCTGCCGGTTGGTTCTGAACACCCGCTAAAGCTGCGTTCACGTGCTCTTGAATCATGGCAGCTAGCTCTTCGGGAGTCAAGTTAAGGTTTCCACGTCTTCCAGTTGCCATTTAGCTCTTCGAAACACAACACAAACACACCCCGATAAGTCTATATATCCAATATAGTTATCTTACTTCGTGCTTTAATAATTATCAAGTTATGTCAACTCAATATGTTAAACAGTCAAAAGAAATACTTAATTAACTGAAGTTTCAACGTCTTACAAAAGTGCAAATCAAACATACGAATTCACTATAAAGTCTCAAGTTTAAACACAAGTGGAAAAATAAATAGACTGAAGGAAAATAAACAAAATAAACGAAACGTGTCAGTCGTCTACGTCTCCATCCCCCAAGTCACTGTCGTTGCCGTCATCCTACGCGGCATTTCCAGCTTCTACAGCTGGGTCCTCCTCTGGATCCTCTTCTGGATCCTCCTCTACCGGCACTGGAGGGGCCGGTGCTGGTGCAAGTGCTTGATTTTGCAGTTCCTGAATGTTCCAACTATTTTCCAGGACTCTGTCCTCAAGCCAGTCGGCTCTTATCTGCTCAGCACGCAGATCTCTGGCTATGGTGTTACGAGCTATCTTGCTCGTACAATGCTCTTCCTCGAGCGAGTCGGTCTTACCTGTAAGTTGTCGAATCATCCACCCTTGTGCTAGGATGGTTTCCTGCATTCTTTCTAACTGTTTTTGTTGTGTATGCACCAGGATTCTAAGTATGTCAATTCCTATTTCTACAGGGTTAATCGGTTCAACCGGTACAGCATGGTTGGGCGTAACGACGACTCCTCCCCCAGAGCGAGCCTTTTCCTCGCAGCTGAGCGTGTCTCCACGCCATAAGATGGTATGGGTTCCACCATTGGTGCCTTTCCTGGTGCCCTTGGTGGCGTAGGTCTGTCGGATGATGATGACGATGAGGATGATGACATTGCCTGTTAGGTCGTGTAGTTAGTTACGAGTTGTTTTCATTTCTTATTATGAAGGCATAATCTACCAAACACAGTTGTGGTATATTGCATAACAAGATATAATAGTTCGGTGCCAAACTAAGTCTAGTGTCGTGAAATCAGCTATAGTTTAGGTCTACTTCTAATGCAAACCTGGTTCTCTATAGCTAGTGGCTCTGATACCAATCTGTCACACCCTCAATTTCCACTTGCGGAGTTTTACCGCGAGGCGTGCGAACAAACCAGAATCCGAAACACTAGTACGTCGAACGACTCTATATGATTTGATAATACGTTTTCCAAAATCATTTGTTGTAGATTTTATATTGTCTAAATTAGTTACCAATATTTTTAGCAGAGGCATCAGTTTTAAAGTTTGAGCGGAAGCATAAATAAGTAGTGAAGCGGGCGCCAACACAAACGCCAAAACAAATGAAAAATCCCAAAACAATATTAATAGATAAGACTCGATAAAAGATGTCTTGTTCAATGCATGTGCGTGCACCTAGAGCTCCTAGCGTCCTGAGAAACATGTAAAGAAACAAGTGTCAACATTAAAGATGAGTGAGTTCACAGGTTTTCATAAATTCGTTTGTTTGGTTATAGTTTGTTTTCTCTCGTTATCCCTAACCCGGGATAACGTATTGGTTCCATTATTCCAACCCGGAATAATAAGTTGTTGCTTCCAATATTCCAAACCCGGAATATTAAGTTGTTGTTTCCAATATTCCAAACCCGGAATATTAAGTTGTTGTTTCCATTATCCTCAACCCGGGATAATACAGTTGATTCGTAATTAAGTTCAATGTTAATATATATAGGTAGCTAGCCTAAAGTTATGTCACGTAAGTGTTCGCGATCGAAGCTGACTGTTGTACCTCCGTTTTGCCAGGCCTATCACATGACCATGGCGAAGTTAGGCCGAATTATTCACCCGTTGACCATACCCGGTCGGCTAGCGCGACTAGCTCGGATGGGGCTTGTCGGGCCCAGTAGTACTACTTATAACTCCCCCGCTATTAAACCCAATACTAACGATCCGAGAGATTGACGAGGACTTAAGTGATAAAGCTGCTTAGTGACCATAACATTACATTAACATTAACTTAGTTACCGAGTAGTTATGTGACGTTAAATTCGTATAACGTAAAGAGATTGAGTTTGAGAGTGTATACATGTTTCTCCCCCTGTTGTTTAAAAACCGGATAAAGTTAGGGGCCGTGAACTCACCTTTATTTGCTCGGTTAGTGTAGCAAAGATGTTATAAGAGATGGGACCGCTAGTTGCGTCCTAACAAACCAATTAATTCCAAGTCAGTGTGTGAACACACCAATACAAATTCTACACGTAATTTACGCACCAAGTGATACACACAAACAACATATCTAACACTCAAACATGCATGCAAGTATCCTCATGTGATCCTAGTGATTAAAACAACTTATCATAAACATAACCCAATTCATGCCACAATTTGGTGCATACAATCACAAGTTATCAATTTCAGCTTAACACTCACAATTCAGCTGTTTTCTAGGATTTTTATAAAATAGTTCCAACATTCCAAAAATTCCAATATTTTTACAGTAGGTGACATTTATACCATAGAAATTTATATAATTTTTCCAAGTCCTAAATCTTTACCAATTAACCATAAATATTAATATACTAGGCTGCAGTCAGATTTACCGCTTTCTGACTGCAGTCCACGGAAGAATTTATTTAAAAATCACTGATCGTCCAATTAACAAAATTCCAGTTGGAGTTGCCCGGAAATTTCCATACCTAGTTGCTGTACAAAAATCATGACTCAACTCCCTACTGATTTTAAAATCCAACTCGATAAACGACTAACAAAATTTCAGGATTTTCACAGCTTTAGTTACTGAACTTATTTGGCCCTTTAAAAATATCAAACGACTTCAGAAAATTATGAATCCAGCGCCCTTAGATTCGTTATTCAAATCTCTACGTTCTAGACATCAGAAAATCCGTTTTTCGACTACTAATGACCGAGTTACAGCCAGATGAAGTCGGCTGTAACTATTATTCAGCAAACTGTTTTCAGCATATCTTTATCATGAACTCGTATAACCCGTTCATGCGATTAATCTAGGCGATCAAGAACCGATTTCTAATCATAGATTAATACTAATAACATATCCATGCAAACCCTACTCAATAACTCTAGTCTTTATAAACAAATCACAGTCGCAAGCTATGAGTTCCGAAAACAAGCATGCATATAAACAACAATCAATTCAGCCGATTATATTCAACATATAAAACCCGAAACAACTAATCAATTAATCATTCAAGCATATATATATCCGAACATGATCTCGTAATCAAAGATGACCCTAACCTTGAATAATTAGGTAAACAAGCCGGGTCTTGGACAAGAAGTATCCGGCTGTTCCAGCAAACCGCGACCGAGGCTGAAAGGAATTGAAAAGGGAAGCTGCTCGTGATCAACAAGGAGTGCAAGGGCTGTTTGCGGTCAGGGGATAAAGATGGCGATGGCTGCTGCTGCTGCGACCGAGAGGAAGGCGAAGAACAAGGCTGATCAGTTTTTGCGATCGCAAGGGTGAGACAAAGCTGCCGACGGCAGTTTCTTTTTAGGGTTTTGTGTGTGTGAATGAAACATGCATGTGAGTTTGTATATATAGGCAAAGAGGGAGATGAGGGTTACGGTTTGGATAAGCATTCGTGGCCGAGGAACTTGGGTTGGTTCGGTTTGGGTTTGGTCTTGGCCGAATAGTTTTAGGTTTGCTCTCGGTTTGGGTTTGACCTTGGCCGAATAGTTTTAGGTTTGCTCTTGGTTTGGGTTTGATCCTTGTTCTCGGCCGAAGATTTGAGCTAAAGTTTAAAACTTTGTTAACTCCTAGAGTCCCAATGAATCAAAGTTGGTTCGTGTCGCGATTCGGTTCAGTTCGCGTACATATCTACCATAATTATTCTATAACTCAAACAATCACACAACACACATCACGTATTCATTTAACTCGTACACGTTTAATGTTTAGCATATACTTTATTCGACAAGTGTCGCGTTTAAGTTATCCGAAAAACCCGGGATATCACAGGGGTGAGGATGGTAGGGGTGGTAGTGGTGATGCAGGTGGTGGCTGGGGAGTGATAGCGGCCCTGATAAGAATGCAGAGTGTGAGAATCCCAACAAATGCATGGGATCGGTAGTAGGGGTAGGTGGTACTGAAGCAGGGGCAGGTAGTACTGATGTGGGTGAGGACTCGTGGGAGGGTGTAGTGAGAGCAACAGTAGAGGCAGTGGATGAGACATCAACTACGGAAACAACAGGTGAAGGTATCTCAAGGATAGCGATATCAAAGACCTCGCCACCACTAAGGTCATCCTCTAGATGGTAAACATGAAATACCGGGATGTTATCATGGTCATCATCAAGATCGATGATAGGTGGAACGATGTCGAGAGGTATGGCAAAGTACACGACAAGGTGCACCCCCTCAGGGTGTCCGTAAATGATCCTGTCATGCATGTGTAGATGGAGAGCTAAGACGTTGTCTGCTAAGGGAGCATCATCCAGTGCGGGATCGATAAGGGCAAACGGCTAGAAATCATCAAGCAGATCATCATCGTCAGACATAGCCTCATGGTATAACTCCTCGTCAGATGATATAATCACGATATCAGGCACATACTCGTAGTCTGAAACTAACTCCATTGGGTCAGTGTCTGTAATAGCCGAAGAAGATGACGACATGGTCCTGGCAAATAATCCGTACAATGCATATACATATATGGGTTAGTATTCAATGGTTACTTATAGTACATTTTATATTAATCACCAATTCTCATGCAACTCTTGTTTCTTTGGTTCACGTGTAATCTTAATGTTCTCGTGTCTATCTTCCATAGACTAATCATGTATATCCTTAGTCATTACTTAGGATTGAGCTTGTGTGATAGATTCTTATGTCATTTTTTTTTGGGTAAAGGGTTACCCCGGTAAATATTATATCAATGAATCCAAAAATTACAAGTGAGGTAGACAGAAACCTCAATTCTCAAGTATGACAAGCCATACTAGAGTTCATCAAGCGATCATCCTACAGCCGCTAGGTACCTATTAATAAGCACGTCATTCGACAATACACGTACCACTAAATTACAAAAGGAAAACATCAGTAACACCATTAGCCATATTCATCATCATTTATCAGCACACCTCTAGGAAGGCTCCATTCCTGTAGAAGATCTCTAGTATGACTCGTGTCTTTAAATTTCATCAAATGTAGCTTCATCCGAACTGTTAGTAGAATAACCTCAATGAGTTGATTTGCACTCCTTTTTTTCGTAGAAAACAATCTCTGATTTCGTTCCTGCCACACGAAGTAAGTTGCCGCACTAACAACAAGCTTTCCAATGACATGAGTGGCATGCTTTGATTCCGCATATTGTACCAAATGATCAAAAATCCTTCCCCATTTGTTAGGGATCGATCCCATTCCTGCTTTATCTCGAATACCATTCCAGATCTGAGCAGCATATAGACACTCGAAAAAAAGGTGATCATGAGAATCCAAACCACCCATACACAACGAACAGCACATGAGGTTATAATTAGGACTACCCGCCGAAGACCATCGACTCATGACATCCTGCGTTTTTAGTTTTTTGTTCACAAGAAGCCACATTAAAAAAGAATGACGAGGAATTGATTGGGGATACCAAATAATACTCGCCCATGGGACTTCATTCTGGTGTAATCGGAATTCATCCCACCCTAATGCGACACTATAGTTCATCTCCTTTCCTGAGCTAGTTCTCCATACAACTCTATCATGTAAACCCGGGCTCAGTATGATACTTGGCATGTTTCGGAGAGCCGGAAATCGGTTTACCCACTCGGTCGGCCATCCCCACCCCCCATTGTCACATACATCCGCAACCTTCGAGTTCATACAGAGTCCAGCATTTGATATCATACGTGGCGTAATAAAAGAATTCAAAGGGCATATCTCATCCCACTTATCAAACCAAACAAGTGTTTTGTTACCGTCTCCCAGTTTCGTCCATACATGTTGTTGAATAATCGGCCTTAACTGTAGCATTTTCCTCCAGCTCCATGTTATGTTACTTCGGATTGGTAAGTCCCAGAAACTTCGGTCTCTTATACGATATGAATGGATCCACTTTACCCAAAGAGACTCTCTATGTGTAAGAAGACTCCATACATGCGTAACCATAAGCACTTTATTCATATCCCCAATCCTACGAATACCCAAGCCACCCTCCCGTTTAGGAATACACACTTTTTTCCAACTCACCTTAGCTTTCCCTTTTATGTTATTACCTTGCGCCCACAAAAATCTTCGCATTCTTCCTTCCAGGTCATCTATGATGCGCTTTGGTAAAATAAACACCGACGCCCAATATATATGCATAGAAGACAGGACCGACCTAATCAATTGAAGTCTACCCGAAAATGATAGACTCTTGTTTTTCCAATCGGTCATTCTTAAATCCATACTTTCCAGTAGGCGCTTACAATCATTATAAACAAGCCTGGTAGATATAAGGGGAACTCCAAGGTAGCGAACTGGCAACACGCCTTCATCAAATGGGATGATACTTCTAATTCGGTCTTTAACTATGTCCGGAACATTACCAAAAAAGACCGTACTTTTGGTCATACTAGGAACAAGACCTGACATGTTCTTAAATAAGTCTAGCGCCTCCAATAGCACTTTTACTGATCTATGATCACCCCGAGAAAACAAGAACAGATCATCAGCAAAACAGAGATTAATTATTCGCTGATTTTCACATTTATACCTGAACTCGGCTGACAAAGAACTCTGTTTTTGCAAAAGCAATGTAAGAACCTCCATAACCAGCGTAAAAAGGTACGGAGACATTGGGTCCCCCTGTCGTAAACCCCATTGCCCTCTAAAATACCCGTGTAGATTCCCATTTATAGCCAAAGAGAAGGACGTGGTTGTAACACAAACCATTATCCACTTTACCATTCGCCGATCAAATCCAAAACCAAGCAGTATCTGTTCAAGAAAGTTCCAGTCTACCGTGTCGTAAGCCTTTTGAATATCCACCTTAAAGGCACACCTTGGTGGCCCCTTATCATGATGATAGTTATGCATTAACTCCTGAGTTAGGAGGATATTATCAGAAATCCTTCTACCCGGAACAAAGGCTGACTGGTTGATGCTCACAATATCACCTAATCCTTCTTTTATTCGATTTGTAATAATCTTGCTGATACACTTATATAGTGTGTTACAACAAGATATAGGGCGATAATATGTAATGGAAGATGGTGAAGTAACCTTAGGGATTAAAGAGATTATCGTATGGTTAAGTTGACGGAGTAGTTTACCATTTCGAAAAAACTCCTGTACCGCATTGCATACATCCTTCCCAACTACATCCCAAGATTTTTTAAAGAAGACCGAGGTGTAACCATCAGGACCTGGAGCTTTATTCCCATCAATTGAAAACATTGCCTGTTTAATTTCATCGTCCGTAACAATCCTAACCATAGCAGAAGCTTTGTCAACCGATATATCATTATGGAATAGATCTGGCGTAGGATGCAAATTTATACTTCCAACACTACCAAAAAACTGGGTATAGTGCTCCACCATGACTTGTGGAACCGACATTCCTTCATGTAGTATACCGCTACTGTCTTTTATCGAGAAAATTCTACTCCGATGGTTTTTTGCTTTGACCGTGTTATGAAAGAATTTTGAGTTCTTATCACCAAGCGAAAGCCATTGTAACTTAGATTTTTGCTGCAAGAAAGAACACTCATCAATTACCGCTTTCTTATACGCTTGAAGTAATCGACTGTGTTTATCAAGAAGCTCATTGTTGAAAGGATCATTATCAACAGCAATCTGGTTGTCTTCTAAATCCTTTCTCATCGTCTTAACCTTCTCATGCAGATTACCCTGTATATATAAAAGTTTCCTCATCGGGTTTTTTAACAGCTTGAGCTTTTTAACAATCTGAAACATGCGATAACCTTGAATGTCCATATTCCAAACCTTTTTAATTTCCTCCATAAAACCCTTCTTATCGGCTATCAAATTCACAAACTTGAACGGCTTCGGTTTTCCTCTAGTCACATTAGGCAATTTTAAGATACACGGAGTATGGTCTGATATGCGGTACGGAAGAAAACATGCTACCGCATTAGGGAATGTATCAATTAATTGCATATTCCCCAATATTCGATCAATTTTCTTAGCAATGATACCCTTTTGCTGCTTATTCGTCCATGTAAAATGTAAACCCGTTCGATTAACATCAAACACCTCTATCTCATCAACGCACTCCTTAAATTCCCTATTCCCAATGCTATGCGTGGATGGCCCTTGAGCTATATCTTCATGAAACAGGGAAGAATTAAAATCCCCCATAATAGTCCATGGTTTATCATGCATATAAGAATGATGAGCACATAAGTTCTGCCATAGGTCCCGTCTATTTTTGTAATAGTTGTCAGCATAAATAAACGAACAAAAAATAGACTTTTGATCGAGTTTAAACCTGATCTGAGTATGCACAACCTGATCAGTTTTAGAAAGGATCATAACATCCACAATGTCAGCGTCCCATCCTACCATAATACGAGTACCTTTCTCACAACAATCAGCATTAGTCGCCCAGCTCCATGACGAGCACACTTTCTTACAAACATTATAGACATTAGACGAGTCAACATGAGTTTCCATAATTGCACATACCTGAAGATGATTGTCTATTACCACCTGACGAACCTCCTTTTGTTTGAGGGGCCGGTTCAAACCCCTTATGTTCCAAGAAGCCAAACTACCCATGGACACTAGTATCAACAGGTGTGCTTGCACCCTCAGAATTTAAATTGTCTTCTTTCTGATCCATTAATTTTGAGATATCACCTAACAGCTCCTCGATTCCAACTGCATCAGCAATTATTTCCTCCAAATTGGTACTTTTATTTTGTTGGTTACCTTTTGAAGTCATACCATCTATTCCACCAAACTCATTAGAGTTATTTTCCTCTTTTTGAAGTACAGAAAATGGGTTAGAGATAGGCACTTGGTTCTTCGGTTGCCCCTTCTCATCAGCCTTGGACTTAGACTTTGCTACCGGTCGGTACACAAATTTCGGTTTCTGATTCTTAATATGCAGCCCTTGATTGATTCCTTTCCTACTCTTTGATAATACCTCCTGAAAATCATTAGTATTTTCCTTCTTATCATCCATTTGCACTGTTGTTTGTTTCTTTGGGCACGAGTTATCATCATGACCAAACACGCAACATGTTGAACATCTCAACGGTTCCCAATCATATTCTATTTTTACCTCCGCTTTAGAGTATCCTTTTCCATCGAGTGCCGGGATTGCAACCGTGACCACTCTCTTTAATTCAGACCCAGCTTGAACTTCAATTAACGCCCTAGCATAACTGCTTCTTCCCCATGAATCTACACACATTGTTGTTGTGTAAGAATCCAGCAATTTTGGAACTCCTATTTTCGAGGCCAGTAGACTCAACCCGTCCTCAGTAAACGCAGCCAAGGGTACATCATGCATTTTTACCCAAACCGGTATAGATGTTATATCCTTTTTCTCAACCATAACATCAGGAGTCCATTCAGTAAGAATAATTGGAACATTTCGTATCATCCATGGCCCATCTTCTAGTAGCTGGGCCATCCCTTTTTTTGTTTGAAACTTAAAGAAGAAGAACCCCTTAGCATTCATCATCATCTTAGATAACCCATACTTCGACCACTTATGTTTAACAAAATAGTCTACCACCGGAAACGCTAAGCGCTTTCCCAAAAAATATCCATAAAGAGTGTTCGAGTATCTATCATTCACCTGCTTTACCGATGATAAAGGAATAACAACATCTGCCCCATCAATTATTTCATCAGTTTCCAAAGACCGAAAATTAACCTTAAAATCATCCGTGTTATGCTGAACAACTTTAGCAAATGAGAGAGGTTCTACAATTTTAGTAGTCGATACCTTCATGGACTCAGCTGATGAAACACCACCGTCCGAATCAGGTGCAATCTCCTCCAAATTACCATGCAAGTTAGCCTGTTTTCCAGTGATGTTTTCCGAGTCCTCCTTAATATTATTCACCACGGTTCCCGCACCCTTATTCTTGTTTCGTTCTTCATTGGCTTTAAGAAGCTTCGGATCCGAGTTCACTTCATCCACTAGTGCATTAGAAACATTCCCTCGTCGGGCCAGCTTAGGATTTCCGTCAATATTCAGCACACGGTGTCCAAACCCCTTATTAGGTAACGGCAGTTTGCCTCGATCAACATGCACACCAGGTTTCTTGCGCTCATCCATGGCAGTTTTAGCGACTCTCTCCTTACTCAGTTTTGGATACTCATCACCATTCAGAACATCATCTGTCTCCATACCGCAAACACAGAAACACTTAACTTATCGGATACTTGCTGATTATCCGAAACACAAGAAAATCGGCAATCAGCAATCAAAAGACCGGAAGAAAGACCTTAATCTGGCGAAACCTTAACCCATGCTTCTAACAAATCGTATAGATGACTTGCTATCCAGAAAGACTGGTAAAACAATAGATCTTTGCACCAGTTCAAAGCACCGCGATCTGGGAAGAAAACTTGAAACAAACCCTAGTTTTAATCCGATTTCTAATGCTAACTAGTTCGTATTAGGCCCTGAAAGATCAATGCGCTAATGACAGACTGTTATACACCAGATCGTGATGAAAAGACTAGGGTTGAAGATCAAGAAGCACCAAGAAGGAGATAAACCTTGCACCGTAAACCAGAATCTAGACAAAGCGAACAAAGAAAAAAACTAACCCTAATTCGGAAACCCTAGACTTAATGTCAATCAATTAGAAACCAAGGTAGATTCAAGAACCCTTACCAATAAAGGGATCGAACAACCCTAACTGCTAATCGATCTAGATCAAGAAGAGGATGAAACGAGATTCGGGTTCATCGCCAATCGCCGAATCGCCCAAATCGCCCTTTTTGGCTATTCCTCCGAAACCCTTCTTACGACCATATCCGGCACTGATTCTTATGTCATTGTGACATAATGAAAAACAATTGTTATATTTGCTTTATTTTGAAATCAATTTTCACGATGTTATAAACTTTGTTTTTCATGTGAGAGCCCTAATTGATTGTAGACAAACTTAGTAAAAAGTTTTTCCCCGGTTCACTACAATCGAAGCTCTGATACCAGTCTATCACACCCTGGTCGTAGCGGAAGCGCAATGTGTGACTGTAAGGTAATCATTGCGTCCAATCGAGTAAACATGTAATAAATAATAATGTTGCCATATCATAGATTAAATTTCAACCACATTACAAGTTTAGAATAGGTTAATTAGTTAACATCCAAAAATATGTTTAAGTAACATTACATCATCAAAATTAACTTGTTATCATCATACAATAAACCGAAGCTTTGACTCCTATATACCCACACAAAGTTGAGATATACGAGGCAAACCTTCCAAAAGTGGCAACCATTGTTACTTCCTTCCCAAACCTTCCAAAAGTCTATCATTTTTTGATGATGTGTCCAAATCCCCACACTTAAAACAAGATCTCCTCTCAACGAATTTAAGAGATGCATTTTGATGACTTGATGTTGAACTTGTAGGCTCGAGGTACTTGGTTCATCATCACACCCATTTGTGTGTTGAGTGTAATTGTTTTGATCATTTCGTTTTAAAATCTTGACTTGTTTTACAAAATCAGTATTAGGTGTGTTTTCAAAAGTCTTGATTTTATCCATATCATTTGAGGCTACAAACTTAACATCATTTCCCTTTTCTTGTTACGAGCCGCTTTTTGTTCTACCTTTGGTATTTGAACCTTAGGTTTTTCGGCTCGCTTCTCGTGTTGCTTACTTTTAGAAGCGATTGATTGTTGTGGTTTGAGAGGTGAGTGACAATAACATTTGGACTTTTCTTCCCAAAAAGTTATTTGTTGAATTTTCAAAAACTTGGTCAATCGAAGCTAGATTGACGTTTCTAATCGGAAATTCCTTGTTTGAATAGATTCTCTCATCTCCAACTAATGTGTATAACACATTATCACTTTCAAATGTAGCAACAAGTGCTTCAACTGACTTGATAGGAGCAATCTCTTGTTTTGCAACAGATTGCATACTGGAGCAGGAGGATCACATAAGATATGATTCTCAATTGGAATTTCCACTCCTTTCTTTTTGTCAAGAGATTGATCTTGATCAGTCACATCTGATTCATCATGTGATGATTCATCATCCTCAACTATTGGAGGACTTTGTTCTAAAACTGATGATGAATTTTCAGTTGATTCAGATTTTCTCCGAGAGAATGTTAGGTTTGAACCCTAATCCTGCTGCAAACTCTTCGGGATTAAGAGGTACAGATGGTTCAAAACGTGGCATTTCCTCTTCATCAGGCACTTTGGTATAATTTTTCTTCAATGGCGGAGGACACGAATGATATCCAATGCTTTTGACA
This sequence comes from Scalesia atractyloides, assembly GCA_947069175.1. NCBI lineage: Eukaryota > Viridiplantae > Streptophyta > Magnoliopsida > Asterales > Asteraceae > Scalesia > Scalesia atractyloides. The sequence goes on from CAMTDV010000015.1 coordinate 43,427,054, forward strand.
TCTCTCTTTAGTTTTTGAACCTCAATGATGTGATCAAGCACATATCGGGAGTTGGAATAACTTTCAATTTGAGCTTGATTGCATCATGCTCACATTTGGTAGTGGCTTGTTTAAAATTGTTTCTTATTAATATTATTATTAATACCCTTTTGTTTGTTTAAAACTGTTTTGGTTAACTCAGAAACGCTTTTCTTAAGTGTGTCAATTATAGATTTGAATTCCTTTTCATTTCGAGTTAAAGCCATATTTCCCTCTTTGCACTTTGACAATTCAACTACCAAGTTTCGATTGTGATAGTTAATTGTTTCAAATTTTTGTTTTAACTCTACACAATTATTGCATACCTTAGGAGTGTCGGATTGTACCTGACTTGATGAAGGCGCAACATTTGCCATGAAAGCAGTGTTATAAGAAAAAGATCCATCCTCGGTGAAGAACTTCTCCAATTCCTTTGCTGCAACTTTTGCTTTCTCAATCAACACGGATTTTTGATTCCTTAGCTTCTCAGCTTCTTTCTGTGAACTATCAACCTCAGCATCGATTTCTTCCTTCACTTCAGAATCCGAACCATAACCACCACACTTGAGCCTTCTTCATCAGAACTACCACTATATCCAGAATTATCATCATCTTCAGAAAATTCCTCTCTTCGGACATGTTTGATATGATTGATAATCTTGGCATAACAAGCAGTCCTCCTTGATTTCCATCACCCAATTGAACTGACCAGTCGCATTCTTCATCTGCTTGAACTACTAAGGCTCTGTTTGTGTTTGAAGGTCCAGGCTGATTACTGTTGTTAACAGCCACTATACTTCTTTTGTTGTTAACTTGGGTTGTGTTGGATGGGTTAGATTGGTTTCAGAAGGGATTGTGGTTTCCTTACTTGGGAGGTCTAGTACACTCACGCTTGAAATGACCTTTTTCACCACATTTGAAGCATGTAACGGCATCTTTATCAAAACCATATTTTGTATCCCGTTAACTCTCCAAACTTTTTCTACCAGTTCTAGCCATATAATCCTTAGCTCTTCTTACCGCGCTTGCAAAAGCCCACTTGATATCCATAAGATCCATCTCATCTTTGTCAATTTGTTGGTAGTCTTCGTTTGTTAAATTTTTGTTTCCGATTTGACCAGCGACTAATCCACAATATGCACTGACCATAGTGTTTAAAAGTTCCATATGTTCTTTGGCAACTTCCACACTGACCTTGGAAAGATGTGAAGTATCAAATCTGACAGTATTGGGATTTGAGGGTTGAAAATTGTTACCATAATAAGCTTGTTGAGATGCTTGTTGTTGATATTGCGGGGTAACAACTTGAGGTTGAGGAAAAAAGGCTTTAGGATCAAAATCTTGACTATAAGCTTGGTTAGATTGCACTAGTTTAGGTGGTGGCAGAAAAGGGTTTGCGTTTGACACAAAGGCTGTCTGAAGTTTTGGTTGCGCAGTAGCACTAACACCCGTGTTGATACCTCCAAAATACATTTCAGGATTTTGAGGAACTAGAACTCGTTTTACCTTTCGGATTTCCGCCTCATTCTTGTTTTCTAGTTTCTGAACGAATTCATATATGCTAATTGTATCTAGCACTCCCGTGTGCTTCAATAAGTTAATAAATTGACTCCACTTGGGTGGCAAAGTATCAGCAAATCATGTAACAATCTCCTATTGAGATGTGGTGACCCTGTAAGAATACATCTCACTTAGTAAGTGATAGAACCGTGTTGTCATATCACTTAAGGTCTCATTTTCCATAAACAGAAATCCCTCAAACTCCTTCTTCAAAAGATCATGCCGGATCTTTCTTGTTGTCAAGTTTCCTTCCCCTCTAGCTTCCAGTGTGTCCCACAAGTTCTTTGTCATGGTACAATACACAAACTGATGATAGATATCCTTATGAAGAGCTTGTGTGAGGATAGCAAAAGCTTTCTTCTCAAGATCGTATGCTTTCTTATCAGTGTCGGTCATTTATGCTAAAGTGGTTGGATTGGATGCAGCTTCTTCAAGTGCTTCATTATATGGTGTAGTAAAAGATGTCCACAATTCAGTATTTTGACCGAGAACGTACGTATGAAACGACCTTTCCATGCGGGATAGTCGTTCATGTGATTTAGTTTCGGTGGACGGTTGTTACTTCCGATTTCATTCTCACTAATAAGAAGGGTTTGAATGCTTTGGTTTTGATTTGCAACAGAAGCCCATTGATTAGCGGTAATCATTGATGCTTGTTGAGGCATTAGTGACTTTACCCATGACATTAAAGAGCTAGATTGTGATGCATCTTGACTTGTGTTAGGCCCACTACTCCAATCCCATGGATTTGAACTCGTTTTGATGTTTAATAAATGATTATTTGATTTGAAAAACAAACTTGCAGGTTTTGTGGAAGTCGTGAACTTTCTGTGAAAATATCTAAGTTATAACACCACCCACGAACAATGAAGCCACCACGAAGAACAGAGGTCATGAAGAACCTGGTCTGAAGGACTGGTTCTTCGTGAGAAGGCTTGACCACGAAGAATGAGATTCTTTGTGAGAAAGATAGGCCACGAAGAATGGGTTCTTCGTGGACTAGGTTCTTCGCAGGGGAGAATCTTCGTGGAATGGTAGATGAAAGTTTTCTTCTTTCAGTAAGTTAATTTTTCTGATTTTGTGAAAGGTGGTAGATGGTTATCTAAGTTTGGTTAAAAACAAACATTCGAAAGATCACCTTTTCAGTAAATCTCTTTGAAACCTTATCCCTACCAACCAAAATCCGGTGACTTTTCCAGTTAAACGACTTGCCAGAAAGTTTGTCGAACTCAAATTTTGCTAGAATTTCAAGAAACCCCGTATCCTAACATGTCTCCATGTGATTTAACAAGGTTTTTGTAAAAATTATCTGCAAATAACAAGATTTAACTAAGTTTTAAGACTTTTTCTGGAAAAACTTAAGTTTCTTGTTTTTCAAGAACAACTTCAAGAAGCTTCACAACTTGCTTAAACACAAAGCTTTGCTTGGTATTAAATAAGGAAGAGAGCCAGAGCTTTGATACCACTTCTAAGTCCACTTGGAGGATCAAGATAACCTACTTTCTTGTTTGTTAACACAAATATGAGTGCGAAATCCTACGTAGTTATGCAAACCGAAGAAAAGATAAGCAAACACAAGTAACCAAAGATTCACTATTTTGATTAAGCTGAAGAGAACAAATACAAACACATACACACAATGCTTGTACAGACTCTGGGTGCTCTCTTGCTAAACTGAGTGGAATATTTCTGTTTATATAGTCCTCCAACCTCTGCATGTCACGAAGAACATGCAGAGGCCCCACGAACAACATGAGTTACCACGAAGAATAGGTTCTTCATGGTGAACCATGGCGAACAATAAAATCCACGAAGATCGGTTCTTCGTGGTTGTCTCATTGGTGAACAACATTGTTCGTAAAAAGCAAATCCCACGAAGAAGCAGGGTTCTTCGTGGTCACCATGCAAACAGATATAACCTTGCAGTAACAGCAAGACGTTACACACAAATACTAATAGTATGCAACATGCAAACTGTTTTACAACGTTAACAACTTAAACGTCGTGCTAAGTCAAGATGGGAGGATATCTTGACTTTGCCGACTTGATCAAAACTTTACAGACACACAAAATAAAGACCGTACAATTACATCGTAATAAGAACAAGCTACAGACACAAAGCTACACCAACAAGAAATCGTAAAGTTACCGATGGAAGATGAACCATTTGAGAAAGTATTTGATGAGTTTAATAAGGGTATTTCATATTATGGACCATATTGGGATACCTGAAAGCCAACATTGAAAGACTAAGTCCATACTGTTCTTGAAATATGAAGATATGGAAAAACCCTACACGCAATGTGATAAGGCTTGCCGAGTTCAAGGGATACCCGTTTTCGACTGGAGAAATGGAAGCCGGAGTGGTTGAAAAGGTTTTAAAGTTGTGTAGTTTTAAGAAATTGAAAGCATCATGTGACCAAATAGCTATGTCAAAGATAGAGAGACAATATAGACAAATTGGTGAATAAGAAAATGTGAGGAACTGGTTTTACACTGAAATGATCAATATATATGCATGGATAAGATTTACTTTATTTACTTTTGTTTGTTTTGATGGTTTATGTTTGTTTACTATATTATCATATTTGATGTTCTACCATTGTATTAATCTAATACTGAGTTTTGTCAACGATAATCTTGTTACTTTGAAGTGATCTTTTAGGAGACTTCATAACCAAGGGCGGTTTAATCATAAAAAAAGTAAGCTGAAATTTGGAGCTCTTCACTTTTTTAAGGTTTTACTGCGTACGTTTTATTTGTGTTCAGTTCTTTCTCTAAGATCACACCTCCTCAAACTCTCACTCACTTGAAATGTATGTTAGAAATGTGTGATTTTTTTCCAGATATCATTTTTGTGTCATTATATTTCCACATGTTAGGATGCCATAATAATTTTTTATTCAAAAATAAAGATGATTTTATCATCTTTGATGTTGTGCTTCGATGCATGTTTTCTTGTCCTCATTTATTGTTCATTTTGACATTTGTTGAGTCACAAAGATAAAGTTTTAATCACCGATGTTTGTGGGTTACACGTAACACTAGTATACTTTTGTTACATAATCGTATCTAATCTGTGTTAGTACATAATATCTATGTCTTAGTCTTGGATCGTGTCTATTTGTTTTGGGCTAGATTATGTCAAATTAGAGGGTTATTTATGTAAATAGTGGACAAGTTCGCTTGAAAGTTGTAACGTTGAACAAGTTCGGCCGAACTTGTTCTATACAAGTTCGCCCGAACTTGATCTCCTCACAGCGAACTTGTGACACTATATATAGGTGCCTTGATGTTTTCATTTGTAACCTCTGCAACTTTAGCACATTGACGGCGAAGCTCTGCCCGATCAGGATTTGACATGTACTGAACAATTTATGATCAACAAACAATGATTAAACAGTAAATCTTGCATATTCGATTAACATGTCATGTAATTCCGCATATACGAATGTTAGATACCAATTTTAGGTTCCTATGCTAGTAATGGAGCGATCCAACAAGTGGTATCAGAGCCTGATACCTGAATTGGTGCAATAATTGCAAGATCTACTCTTATTCTACCTCTTTCTACCATTTTTTTTCTTCATTTTTCAAAGAAAACAATGGATTCACGGATAAAAGTTGCTAATTTTTTAATATGTCATGTAAAATACACTTCTGGTAAATCCCTAAGAGTTTGGACATCAAATTCAAACGAGTTGATATCAAAAAGTTCAAAAAACCATGTTTCTCAAACTTGTTTTGGTTGAACTTAGGATCAAGTTCGCCCGGACTTGATTAAAATTTCATTGATTTTAATCAAGTTCGCCCGAACTTTGACTGATATTTCAAGTGTTTTAGAGAAGTCCGCTCGAACTTGTACAATTTTCAACTAAAACTTACATCAAGTTCGCCCGAACTTGATTAAGTTTGTTGAATTTTTCTTACAAGTTCGCTCGAACTTGATAATTGTCTTGAAAATCAAACATAAGTTTGCCCGAACTTAATCAGGGAGAAATTTTTCAAAAGTCAAACACAAGTTCGCCCGAACTTGTGTAAAATCAAAATCTGATTTCTCACCAACTGCAAGTTTGCCCGAACTTGTCATACTGATTGTTTTTCGAAGTTTGTGAACGTGTGTTTTTCAGTGAAGTTCGTCAATTTTTAAGATGGAAGATCTTCACAGTGCATTCATGACTGCTTCAGCTTCAAACGCTCAAATGGTGAATCATGTGAACATCGACAACGAGATGGGCACGTCTGTAAAGCCTCCAAAACTCATGTGTATGGACGAATATAAGGGATGGAAAGAGAGTTTATGAATTGGGTCCAAGCTACATATTTCCATAGCTGGGTGGCAATAGAGACTAGTTATACATGGCCCGGAGATGAGAATGATAATGTTATCGACATCAGTAAGTTCTCAACTTTACAGAAAGATGCTTACGTCGCTGAAAAGAAAATGATAAGCTTGATCCAACAGTCGGTGAAAGAAGATATTTTGGTGCTTCTACCGGAATTCAAGACTGCACAAAAGCTATGGAAATCCTTGAAGAACAAATACCAGGGAAGTGCAGAAATGGTCAAAAGCAAGAAAGCACTGATCATGAAAGAATTTGACATATTTACGATGATTAAAGGGGAAACGTTGAAACAGATGATCGAAAGGTTTGTCATTTGAAAGTGATCATGAGGAGACACGGCTTGAGAAAACAGAAGAAGAATACATTGATAAGCTAGCTGATGCTTGTTGGGATTGAACCTATGGAAAGGAATAGATGATACAAAGTCAAAATACACCAACTGAGCTTTGGTCCAACCATCAGAGGTTCCTATCCTCTGATAGGCTAATAAACACATTGTTACCTATCCTCTGACAGAAGAAACTCCCAACCGCTGATAGAAGATTACAAGAACAAAGGATGGCCAGCAGTGCTTAGTCTAGTTTTAGTTTAATTAATGTAACAGTTTTACTTGTCTTCTTAAAAAGATCAATTTTGCATATCTTCTTTATTTCATACTATCAAACAATCGTTATTGGGCTAAGGGGGAGTTTGTGAATCACATGCGATAGTTTAATTACTTGAAAGCATGATGGTGATGAAAACAAACGACCTATTGATTGTTGTAAAAGTTTTCCATTAATCCGTTGCACTTATTCTCTGTTTTCAATCATCTTTCATTATTTGAAACAAAATAACATTCAATTCAAACTTAGATCCTGACAATTGGTATCAGAGCTTGGTCAATTGATTTTGATTTAAACATCAAATTGATTTGAAAAGATCAGCTCTTTGTTGCTAATTTCGTTTGATAAGTTTTGCTTGAATACAGAGTTTTATTACTACAAAAGTTTTTAAAACACAATTCTGTTGTAAACAAGAGAAATGGCACAAAACACACCGGATTCCAATATTGGCTCCATGTTCAAACCACCTATGTTGAAACGAAATGAGTATTTTATTTGGCAATGTAGGATGGGTCACATTCTCGCTCAACAGAACACCGGATGCTGGAGATCCGTTGTGTTTGGACCCCATGGTTCCAAGTATAGAGGATCCCCACACTCAAGTCCCTAAAAAACTCGAAAATTACTCTGAACAGGTTTTCCTCAAAATTGAATTGGATGCTAAGGCTTTTAGCATCGTTGCTTCAGCTTTGCCCAATGAGATTTATGCGAGATTACTTCATGGTAATAGTGCTAAAGAGTTATGGGATGCTCTTAAAGAGCAATTCGGTGGTACTGAAGAGGTGATCGAGAATAATCGAGAAGTCTTGAATCAGCAGTATGAAACATTTTGCCATGGAAAAGGTGAGTCACTAACCCAACAGTTCGAGAGATTTAGTTGTCTCATAAGCGAATTGAAACTGGTAGTTGTGAAATTTCCTAATTCGACTATCAATAGTCGTTTCTTTGGATCACTACCAGAAAAATGGGAGACAATAGCTTATGTTACTCGAACATCTGTTGGTTATAAAGAAATGACCCTCACACAGCTTCATGGTCGACTTCTCACTTATGAGAGAGAGTTGAACCAGAAAAAGAAGCTTCAAGAGTCTGAGAAAGTGACTGATGACTATACACTGGGAAACACTGCTCTCGATAGTCATGAAGTGTGACAACTGTGCCTCCAGTTGTCATTATCATATCTCGAACAATTTCATAAGCAATAAAACCTTGTGTTTTATTCATTTAATTATGGAACTTATCCACAACAATTGCACATATTCGATTATTACACGATAACAAACACTCGAACAGCTTATGGAAGTTAAATCGCAAACCGTTACGCAAACGTAATCAGTTTAACGCGACATACACTCCGGAAAAATGACATAAGCTTAAAATACCTTAAATAACCTTTACATAACTTAGAATTAAGTTTTGAAGGGTTTGGAATGTCAAAAACAAGCCTATTCGATCACATGGACTATTTACGACAAACTACAAAAGTCCGCCGATTCTCGTAGCAACGCACACTCCGGAAAAAGGTCATAAGCTAAACATACCCTAAATACCCTTAACATAGCTTAGAAATAAGTTTTTAGGGCTTCGGTATGGCAAAAACATGCTTTTGCAACTTCAGGGGCTACTTTGCAAATTCTGCAAAACTATGCAAATTCACGTATTTCTTAATCCGGAACATGTACGCACATCCAAAAATTTTTGTAATCATTAAAATCTTGTACTTTAATGATTGGAATGCAAAAATTTCATTCGTTACACATGTACGGCCATTTGCGCGTTCGTTTTCGTCGTAAATAACCTAAAACCGCAACCGTACCACCAAACGAACTGACATCCGGAATATTTTTTAGCACGTTTCAAGTTCCCTATGCTTTATTGTCCTTATAGAGCTTGAAAATGGGGTTAATGGGTGTTAAAAGTGCCAAAACGCGTCAAAATCAAGTTTAGGGGCCATTTCAGCCAAATTTGAAACTTCAGCCCCTGCAAGGGCCTTACGGACCGGACCGTAAGGCAAAACCCCATACGGTCAGTAAGGGGTCCCCGCTCATCAGACTTGTTGCAAACAGGTGACAGCTTCTTGTTTACTCCTTGGACACCAAGCAAATCAATTTTGCCACCAATTCACCTGCATTTGACACTTGTTAAGACTTCCATAAGATCATGCCAACACATGGGATACTTGGAATGATCTTGTTGATCCAAGAACACTATAAATACCCATCAAAGTTCACCTCATTCTTTGCTCAATTCTTTTCTTTCTCTCAACACTCTAAGTGGAGGCTACCACATTGATGGATGCCTCCTACCTTAGTTGTTCTTGTCTTCTTGGAGCTCTTGGGTGTTCCACAACACAAGTAAGTGCTCTATCCTTGTCTTGTTTCATTTGTTTAGCTATTTCAAGCTAAAAGTCAAACAGAGTTTGACTTTCAGCTTTGACCATTAATTGGTCAAGTCAAAGTCCAATTGGACTTTGCAACGTGATCGTAATCACGATGGTTATGATCTATAGCAATCATACCTACTGATTACCAAGTTTGCTAGTTGTAGTGACGAGTCAAAGTTTCGGTCAATAATGCGCACTTTTGCGCATTATACGACGAAACTTTTTTCGGGCATCAAAACACTTTGTTTTGATACCAAATCAGTTTTATAAACTAGGTTAGGCATGCTTAACATGTCTAACTCGTCACTTTTACTTTAGTGCTTGCTTAGGGTCGTAAGTCGAGCGTTTTCGACCACCGCTTCGACTTTCGAATCCGACCCATTTGGTCGATCTTAGGATCCGGCCAAACTCATTTAGGGACCATAGTTGTATAGGGAATAACCCTCTGAGGTTATACCTTATGGTCACGTCGTTTGGTTAGCATTATGTTAAGTCGCCTAGTATGCCTTTATAAATGACCAAAATGCCCTTTTTGCGCATAAACTGATTCTAAGCTTACGTATCCTATGTTTTGCCATATAGACTTATGTTACAACTATATTAAACTTGTTTTGGCATATAAGACTTATCATAGGGCATATCTAACCATCCGATCACGCGTTTACGCAAATGATACGTTAAAGTAGCGTAAACTACCTTAACGAGCCATTATGGGTCAAAAATACTTAAGATATTAGGACATACATAATTTCTCGGACTCTTGAGCTTTGGTTTATTAAACCATTTCATATGAGTTCCAATACTCGTTTGGTTTATAAGGCTTGATTCTATCCAATCCTCCAATTAAGTCTCGATATTAACATAGTTGTTCGATATTAGGACATACATAATTTCTCGGACTCTTGAGCTTTGGTTTATCTTGTTGAACAAGGATTTTCTTGCAATCCCAAGTGAGTACATAGTCCCCTCTTTACATTTTCAAATGTTTTGGGGTGAAACATATGTGCCTATATCTACTTTCGTGTTTTCAAAAAAACACAAAAAAGGTACCCTAATTCTCTCTCCTAGCATGGCGATTTTGGTTCTTCTTGGTAATCCTATCTTTTGATCGTGGATAACTTGTGTAACAGATCTGTGATTAGTGTATGTTAATCATACATTGATACGAACTCTGGTAGCAAGTCTGAATCGGTCAGATTTTAGGGTTTTCTTGTTTCTCTTCATCTATCGCCGGCCATAATCACAGTTTCTGATCTAATTGAATAGTGTATTGGGTATTTCGGTCCTATTGGTGTGGCAGTAACCTTGATTTACCTGGTTCTCTATTTGATTTCGTGAAGATCTATGGATTAGGGTTTTGCTAGATTAGGGTTTTCTTAATTTCTTCGGTTGAAGGTTTCTGGTTTTTCTCTCGATTTCTTTTGCATGGTTGGTAGTGTGTTTGCTGATGGAGGGAGTTGATGATGACACTAAGAATGTACGTAAAAAACCTGGTGGAAATTCGCTCAACGATCGTGGGAAACATTCATTATCGTTCCTGGATTTGGCTTCAAGAGTGGTAGATGTTGAGCGCACGTTAATGCCTCGGAGGGGTATTGTGACTCCTGCTCGACAAGTACCTGATATGTTTAATAGAGATGAATTGACCAAGATTACTGTGCCTGTCATGGAACAAGGTCAACCGGATCAAAAGATTGATGATGGTCGTACCGCAGGTATTAGCCAAAACGACGAGGAGAAGGGGTCTAAGTCACTATCATATGCTGATTTGGTGGCCAAGCCGAGTAACAAAAAACTTAATTTCAGATCACTTGCTAGTCCAATGCAGCATGAGAATTGTGATGTGGTTTTGCCAAAGGATTCGATTCAGGTAGTTCAACACAAGCTAGCAAACACATTATACGGGTACTTCCTGGGGGATCAAATTGCCTACCCGGTTGTGGAGTATTATGTGAAAAATAACTGGAAAAGGTTTGGATTACAAAAATCTATGATGAATGCTAATGGTTTCTTTTTCTTCAAGTTTGCAGACCAAACTGGTATGATGGCTGTCCTCAATGAGGGCCCATGGATTATTCGATCACAACCTTTGATTTTATGTGAGCGGACTCCCACTACTAAGCTGATAAAAAAGGAGGTTAAGAATCTGCAATTATGGGTCAAGATACATGATGTTCCTTTAGCCGCGTATACAGAGGATGGTCTTACTTTGATTGCTACAGCCATTGGTGATCCCAAGCATCTAGATTCTTACACTACTTCGATGTGCTTGGAGTCCTGGGGCCGAAGTAGTTATGCTAGAGCTTTAATTGAAGTGTCAGCTGATAAGGAGCTTAAAAAGGAAATTACTATGGCAATTCCAGAACTTGAGGGTGATGGGTATGTCAAGGAGACTATGTCTGTTGAGTATGAATGGAATCCGCGTAGGTGCTCGCATTATTGTGTTTTTGGCCACTCAGATGAGCATTGTCCTAAACATCATAAGAAGCCGGAAAAACAAGTGAGTGATGACAAAGCTCGTAAGCCTTATGTTCTAGGACAAAGACCTGATAAAAAGCCTGTTGTTGATGAGGAAGGGTTTACGAGAGTGTATACCAGGAGAGTGGCTCGGAAGACGGGTTTTCAAGTTAACAAACAAAAGTCAAAATTTGAGTATAGGCCGGTTGGAGCTAAGTCGAAGGATATCTTGTATAAGTCGGAATCTTTAAATACTGCTGTGTCTAGAAATCCATTTGAGGTCTTAATTGATGATAATACGAAGAAAGGTCAAAGGAGTAAGGAGGAAGAAGGTGGACAACAGGAGGCGGATGATGAAGAGGTCATGGAAGTCTATAATGAAACTTACGTGTTTATCATGGAAGGCACTTGTAATCCTAATGCTAAAAAGGGGCAAGCACTCCTATCCCAGAGGTTTCCAATGGTTAGTCTTGCTTCATGGATTATTAGGGGGTTGAACTGCCCTCTAAATCAAAAGGAGGTTCGAAAGATAGTTAAAGATAGTAATCTTAGTTTTTGTGCTATTTTAGAATCTCATGTTGATGTCGGTAATCTTAGTAAGGTCTGTAACTCAGTGTTCCCTCGTTGAGATTGGACTTCTAATGGGGGTTCTTGTGATAAAGGAACTCGTATTATCATAGGTTGGAACCCGATGGTTCTTGATTTGATGGTGTTGTCTCAAACGTCGCAAATCATGCATATTCAGTTATTCGTTAAAGAAGACAAGAAATGGTTATTCTGTTCGGTTGTGTACGCAGCTAATTACTATATCACTAGGCGAGAATTATGGTCCCAGTTATCTATGCATAAACTTATGGTAGGTGATAAGCCATGGCTGATTATGGGAGATTTTAACTTGGCTCTATACCTGGAGGATAAATCTATGGGTGCCTCCTCTATTTTTTTGGGTAATGGGTTACCCCTGTAATTCTATATATTAACCAACCAAATAAAACAAGTAGTGAGGATAATCTCCCACTAGTTCAATCATGAGACATACCTCATGACAGTAAATCAAGCAAACAATATAAAGCAAAGACCAAAAGCACAAGTACATCTACTAGGCTAGAATCTAGAACCACTAATCACACAGAGAAAGCAGTACTCAGCCTCCATTATCGGATATGAAATTGCCATTAATCTTCCATTTACCTAGCAGCCTTCTAACATTCGCACAATCTTTGAACTTAACCCCCATCAGCTTGTACCGAACTGTCTTCAAAATTTGTTCGCATATGGTGTCAGGTGGCCTAGCATGATTCTTGAACAACCTCGCATTACGTTCTTGCCTTATTATGTATGCTGCACAGGAACAAACACTCTACTTGTATAATGCACTGCTGTTTTCGATCGAGCACGAGCCAGAAGCCAGGCCATGATGTCACTCCATCTGGGATCAACCGTAGACATACCTACCATATAGAGAGTCTTGTTCCATACCTGTTTAGAAAACGTACATTCAAAGAAAAGATGGTCATGGGAGTCAACATTCTCATAGCACAAGAGACAGCACATCATATTCATGTTTTTCCTTCTCGAGATGTCCCACTGGAGAATCTTATCCTGAGTTAGCAGTTTTCGACGAATAATCAACCACATAAAGAAAGCATACTTAGGGATGCACTGATTAAACCAGACTACTTCAACCCAGTCCACTTCCGGCTCCCTTATCCGAATCAAATGCCAGACATTTGAGGACGAGAACTCAAGTATATCATCCCCATCCTTCCAGCAAATTTGGTCCAACTTATTTGGTTCCAGATAAACCTGATCCAATTGAATCAACACTGGAAACAAATCTCTCCAAGCCGAGGGCCAAGCCCAAGTACCTTGATTATATATATCCGCAACCGTATCAAGAAGTCTAAATCCCGCATTGGAAATGGTCCTAGGAGACAGAAATTTAGATAACGGACCTAGTTTGCTCCAGTTATCATACCATGCTGACATATTATTCCCATTGCCCAATCTAGACCACACGTGATCCCTGATACTAGACCTCATCTGAAGTAGCTTTCTCCAGCTCCAGCTACAATTCGTACCTTCCTTACATACCCAGAACTGCAGCCCTTTAATCTGTAGGAATAAATCCAGCTAACCCACAAGGACTCCCTCTTATTAAGAATGCTCCAAATATGTTTCACCATAAGAGATTTATTCGAATCTCCAAGCCGCCTAATTCCCAGGCCACCCTCATACTTAGGGACACAGATAGAATTCCATGAAACTTTAGCTTTTCCTCTATAAAAATTTCCCTTCTGCGCCCACAAGAAGTTCCGCAATTTAGCCTCAAGATCCTTAATAACTTGTGCTGGCAAAACAAAAACAGCGGACCAATAAGCATGTAAAGCTGAAAGTACCGAATTAATAAGCTGCAATCTTCCTGCAAAAGATAAAAATCTATTTCTCCAGTTTAGAACACGCTGCTCTATCTTTTCAACTAAAACATTACAATCTCTAGATAGTAGCCGAGAAGAAATAAGCGGAACACCCAGATATTTAACCGGCAGCAATCCCTCCTCAAATCGCAAAAGCTGTAGAATTACGTTTTTAACATTGGGTGGAACATTACAGAAGAAGGCAGTACTTTTTTGGATACTAGGGACCAATCCAGACATGTCCGTGAATGTAGCCAGTGCCAACATGATACAACGAGCAGAGGAAACGTCACCACGGGCAAACAGAAACAAGTCATCAGCAAAGCAGAGATTAATAGTTTGTTGTCTTTCACACCTATTGTGAAATCTATAAGAGGTATCAAGACGAGCATCCCTCTTCAAAATACATGTAAGGACTTCCATGACAAGAGTAAATAAATACGGAGATAAAGGATCTCCTTGTCTTAACCCACGGCCACCCTTGAAATACCATGCACATTCCCATTCACACTAATAGAGTATGACGTAGTTGACACACATGTCATAATCCAATCCACCATTTTACTATTAAACCGAAACCTATAAGAACATCCTTAAGAAATTTCCAATCAACCGTATCATAAGCTTTTTGGATATCCACCTTGAACGCACATCTCGGAGGACCATAATCCCTATGATAATTATGCATCAACTCTTGAGTAAGTAGGATATTATCAGAAATTTTCCTACCTGGAATGAAAGCTGACTGGTTGATACTGACAATCTGATTAAGCATCCCCTTCATGCGATCCGCCAGAATCTTGCTAATACATTTATAAATCACATTACAGCACGCAATAGGGCGATAATCCGTAATCAGAGTTGGGGTCACTTTCTTCGGCACAAGCACTATCAGGGTGTTATTAATTTCCCGGAGGAGTTTACCAGTTCTGAAGAAATCCATAATGGCATTCGACACCTCATGACCTATGATATGCCAAGCACTCTTAAAGAAAGCTGCTGAGAAACCATCAGGGCCAGCGGCTTTATCATTACCAATCGAAAACATGGCCGATTTCACCTCTTCAGCAGAAACTGGACGGACCATATGCACAGCATCATCTGGGTTCAACTTATTCACAAATAGTCCGGCAGGGGGCCTCGAGTGACCATGACTATGGCAGCCAAGAAATTGCTCATAGTGTTTCACAAGCACATCCTGGACATTATCCCCCTCAAACAAAACACCATTAGAATCCTTAATGCTATCAATCCTGGACGAGTGATTCCTACTTATCAGGGTAGCATGGAAGAATTTCGTATTTGCATCACCAGCTTTCAACCATTCCACCTTAGATTTTTGGAGTAAAAACCGTTCCTCATCTAAGCAAGCTTCCTGAAACTCCTTATTGATTTTTATTTCCTGCCTTCGGAAGTCCATATTAAACGGATCGTTATCAATATCCTGTTGTATAGCGTCCAACTTATCTCTTAGGTTCTCAACCTTCTTGTGCAGATTACCTTGTTTCATCAAGAGAACCCGAAACGGTTTCTTTAAACAACGCAGTTTCTTTACCACGCTAAATTGAGGGACCCCATCAATGGCAATATCCCAATAGTTCTTGACAATGTCAGTAAATTCCGGTTTGTGAATCAAAAAATTAGCAAACTTGAATGGTTTAGGTTTTAGCTTACCAGGAGACGGGATTTTTAACAAACATGGGCAATGATATGATATCCCATACGGCTGAAAAACCTCATAAGAGTTAGGAAAATTAGTAAAAAACGCGGTGTTACCCATAGCACGGTCGAGTTTCTTTAGCAATCCTATGCCTTTTTTAGGCTTTTGATTCCATGTAAAATGGAATCCCGAGCTATTAATATCAACCACCTCCAACTCGGTGAGACACTCTTGAAAGTCCCTCATTCCCGCTGAACCATATGAAGATCCCATGGAATCATCCTCCATTTGAAGAGCTGAGTTGAAATCTCCCATAATAATCCACGGATTATCTCCCACGAAACCTTTATGTCTAGCTAGCTGTTGCCATAGATCCCGCCGATGAACATAGTAGTTTGCCGCGTAAACCACCGAATAGAACAGGCATCTCTTCTGAAGCTTAAAACTCAACTGAATATGCATAACCTGATCTGTTTGGGCAATGACCATAGCATCAAATTCCATTGGGTTCCATCCTACAATAATCCGAGTACCTTTACTACATATACTACCATTAGAGGTCCAATCCCAACCCCTAAACACGGTTCCACATACCTTATGAAGATTACCAATATCCACATGAGATTATAATATTGCACATAACGACAGATGATTACTCTTGACCACATGACGAACCTCCTTTTGTTTAAGAGGCCGGTTCAAGCCCCTAATATTCCATGCTGCTAGACTAACCATTAGACACTACCGTTATAGGAGTGCTTGCCCCTTGTTTGTGTTCAGGATTACGAGATCCCTTTGATAGTAATTCATCCATTTCATTATACACTTCCACCACCTCCTCATCCTCTGAGTCTTCCCGGTTCCCTTCCGCATCCTTATCAGTGTGTTGCCCATCCGCCCCTATCTCAGTTAACACCTCAAATGAATTAGTTGAGCCAACATTCCCTACCGACGGTCGAGTGGCCAGCTCATTCTTCCCTTTAGCTATTAGCGGCCTATACTCAAATTTTGGTTTAGGCTAATTTATCAGAAACCCTCCTTTCCTAGCTACTTTTTTACTAGGCACATTGGCGAACCCTTCCTCATCTATTCTAGAAGCCAACTTACCTATCCCATTGCCTTGTTTCACTGAAGTCCTAAGTTGAGCTTGCTTAGCAATGATAGGTGGTTTCCTTGTTTGCTTGGGACAAGAGTCCTCAGAATGGCCGAAAACACAACAACTCGAGCATCTAGATGGCTTCCGCTCATACTCCACATACATAGTTTCCTTACAAAAACCCTCCCCATTTACCTCCGGTATTGCAATCGTTATCTCCTCTTTCAATGCCTTGTCCGCAGATATTTCTATTAAAGCTCTAGCATAGCTACTACGCCCCCAAGTGTCCATACACATCGAACTAGTATAGGAATCCAAGAGTTTTGGAATGCCAATGGCAGTAGCAATCATACTAAGGCCATCCTCTGAGTATGCAACAATCGGAACCTCATGTATTTTCACCCAGACTTGAGCTTTAGTCACCTCCTTCTTTTCCAACTTTGTAGTCGGCGTCCATTAAGTTAGGAAAATAGGTTGTGACCGTATGATCCATGGACCCTCCTTTAGGACATCTAGCATACCTTTTTGATCAGCAAACTTAAAGAAGAAAAAGCCATTCGCATTCATCATGGACTTCTGTAATCCAAACTTCTTCCAATTATTGCGGACAAAATACTCCACAACCGGGAAGGCAAGACGATCCCCTAGGAAATACCCATATACCGTATTGGCTAACTTATCTTGAACAGCTCGAACAGAATCACGCGGGAGAATAACATCGCATCCCTCATGCATAACAGGACTTGCAAGAGGTCTAAAATTAACTATCTTGGGATTGGAAGCCATGACCGAATCTGCATACGTCCTTGATTTCGAGGGTTCACCTTGAGGAAGACAATCCTGCTGCACATCTGAATCAATCATATTACCTTCGTCGCCGGCCCCTACACGAAAACCCTTACAGTCGGTCGCCCCAACACTTGGATAACCCCGCTTTTCCTCACTAACATCAATCTGAGTAGATTTACCACGCCGAGGAAGCACTGGGTTTCCATCTATATTGACAACTCGGCTGGCAATACCCTTGAACGGCAATGGCGGCTTCCCACGATCACCCTGGTTATTTTCCCCAGCTTTCTTACATTCATCCATACCAGAAATCACTAACTCTCACTTCAAACAAGAACAAGTCACACCATGCAACACGAACCCGAAAATCAGCAATCAAAAAGACCAGAACCAAAAAGACCAGTCGGGTCGCCATTTTACATGGAACCAAAAGCCAAAGAAGGGTGTTGGCTTGCTTAAGAAAATTGATCGTATCATGGGCAATACTCCGTTTATTACTGAGTTCCCTAATTCAGTGGTTGTTTTTCATCCTTATAGATTGTCAGATCACTCTCCTTGTGTTCTAACAATTAAATGAGCTGTTACTAGTAAGCCTAAGCCCTTCAAGTTTGCGAACTTTTTGGTTCATAAGCCTGATTTTCTAAGAATTGTGAAGGAGTCGTGGAAGATGAGTGTTAATGGGGTTTATCAGTTTAGGGTTGTGAAGAAGCTTCGGATGCTAAAGACTCCGTTACGTGCTTTACTCTTTAAGCAAGGCAATCTCCATAAGAAGATGGCTGATCTTCGTGGTAAACTGGATGACCTTCAAAAGGATATTGATAAGGATCCCATGAATGCTGACCTTAGAGCTCGAGAAAGGAAGCTGAATTCTGACTTTCAAGAAGCGTCTCTTGATGAGGAAAGGTTTTTAAAGCAGAAGTCTAAGATGGAATGGTTAAGAGCTGGCGACGCTATACTGCTTTCTTTCATGCAGCAGTGAAGAGTAGGAACCATCGAAGCCGAATCCAAGTTGTTTTGGATACGAATGGTGTAGTGCATGAGGGTGATGCGGTTCAAGATGCTTTTGTGAAACATTATGAAAATTTCTTGGGTAGCCAAGATGATTTATCTATGCATCCTACTCCTGATCTGTTTACTAAGGTGGTGAATCCGATTGATGCTTCCCTCATGATCCGTCCGGTTACAATGGATGAGGTTAAGAAAGCCATGTTTTCTATAGGTAATGACAAAGCTCCAGGCCTGGATAGTTACACTGCTGCTTTCTTTAAAGTGGCTTGGCCAATTATAGGTAATGATGTTTCTATGACAATCATTGATTTCTTTCATACAGGCAGATTACTGGGCCAAATCAACCATACTCTTGTTGCACTAGTGCCGAAGAAACCCTCGCCAGTTATGGTTTCTGATTATCGTCCTATAGCCTGCTGTAACGTATTATTCAAATGTGTTAGTAAGATTATTGCTGATCGTATAAAGGGTGTGCTACATCAGGTTGTTAGTATCAACCAATCTGCTTTTATTCCTGGTAGGAAAATCTGGGATAACATCTTGCTGACTCAAGAGCTTATGCATAATTATCATAGAAATTCAGGTCCACCCCGGTGTGCTTTCAAGGTGGATATTCAGAAAGCTTATGATACGGTTGATTGGAGGTTCCTGAAAAATGTTCTGATTGGGTTCGGCTTTAACACAAAGATGGTGGATTGGATTATGGTTTGTGTTTCCACATCATATTCTGTTTGTGTTAATGGGAATGTGCATGGTTATTTTAAAGGTAAGCGTGGCCTTCGACAAGGAGACCCGTTATCTCCTTATTTATTCACGCTGGTTATGGAGGTTTTAACGTGTATATTACAGCATGCTTCTAGGATTGATACATCCTTCAAATTTCACAATTAATGCGAAAGGCAGCGTATCATTAACCTGTGTTTTGCAGATGATATATTCTTGTTTGCGAGAGGAGATGTTGAGTCGGTGCAGTGTGTCTTCAAGTGTCTTTCGAATTTTTCAAACATGTCCGGTCTAGTTCCTAGTATTCAAAAGAGCACAGGTTTTTCTGTAATGTGCCAGCTCATGTTAAAAACCATATCTTGTCTTTCATGCCGTTTGTGGAGGGGTTTCTTCCAGTAAAATACTTGGGGGTTCCTCTTATTTCTTCTAGCCTTGTGTACAAAGATTGTAGTGCCTTAGTGGAGAGGTTGGATCAACGGATTTCAAATTGGAGGAATAAACTTCTTTCATTTGCGGGTCGGCTGCAGCTTATAAACTCTGTTCTTTCTTCAATGCATATTTACTGGTCTTCAGTTTTTATCCTGCCTAACCGTATCATTCAAGATCTGGAAGCCAAAATGCGAAACTTCTTATGGTCTTCGGATGGTTCCTATCATAAGGGGAAGGCTAAAGCTTCCTGGAAGTCTGTTTGTGTTCCAAAGTACGAGGGTGGCTTAGGTATTCGTCCTATTGGGGATGTTAATAAAGCGCTTATGTCTTCTCATATTTGGAGCATTCTTGTTGAGCGTGATTCTCTTTGGGTTGCTTGGATCCATTCGTATAGACTTAGAGGTAAAAGCTTTTGGATTTGTAAGTTGGTGGCGAATTGTTGTTGGAGCTGGCGGAAAATATTACAGCTTCGGCCGTTTATTAGAGAATTTGTTTGGTCCAAGTTGGGTGGTGGTAGTAATACTTCAGCTTGGTACGACTCGTGGTGTCACTTGGGTCCGCTTGGTAACTTCTTGACTCCTAGAACCATCTCAACTGCAGGTTTTACTCTTAATAATACAGTTCAGGAGATTCATGTTAGTGGTGTTTGGAGGTGGCAAGTGGCGTGGAGGGATATGTTCCCGGTTTTAAATCAGCTAGATGATATCCATACAGATCCGAATAGGTCTGACCAGCTCCAATGGAAGGATGATAATGAGTTAGTTGCATACTGTTCGTCTCAAGTGTGGCATTCGGTTAGACAGAGAGCAGCAGAGGTGGATTGGGTTAAGTATGTTTGGTTCTCGCAGTGTATTCCAAAACATGCTTTCTTTATGTGGCTGGTGATTCGTCGTAAGCTCCTCACTCAAGATAAAATTGTGCAATGGGATATTTCCAGAAGGAAAAATATGAATATGATGTGTTGTCTTCTTTGCTATGCGGAAATTGATTCCCGTAACCATCTGTTCTTCAATTGTAACTACTCAACTCAAGTTTGGATCACGGTTCGCGGAAAAGGGGGTATGAGTACTGTTGGCCCAGAGTGGAATGCTATCGTTGACTGGCTGGGGGCTCGGGCTGGGTCTAAGTCAGCGACCAACTATATTAGTAGGCTTATTGTGGCTGCTGCGACGTATTTCATTTGGCAGGAACGTAATGCGAGACTTTTCAAGAACCAGACGAGACCGCCAGATGTTCTAAGTGATACAATTTTGAAAACGGTTCGATATAAGCTAATGGGAGTCAAGTTCAAGGATTGCCACAATGTGCGAAGATTGCTTGAAACATGGGAGATTTATAGCAACCGAGTGGAAGATGAAGAAGGCTGATTATTTATTAGTTTTCTTGTTTCTCTAGATTATTGTCTAGTAGTTTGTCTTCGATGTTCTTGGTAGTTTAGTGTGTTTTTTTTTCTTTGGCTTACATTCATGGGGAATTCCCATGTTTGAACTAGTATGGGTGTTTCCATGCTACTTGTTTTTGGTTTGTTTATATATAAAATCACCGGGGTAACCCTTTACCCAAAAATACTTTCGTGTTTTCATGACACAATACATGCTTTGATTACATAGTGCATATAGTACATGATTTCAATTGCATTAGCTTCATATGTTGTCTTAGCATATTCAGCACCTTGATTTTCAAAGACATTTCTTGCTATGTATGTTGACTGAGCATACTAGTACATGGTTTCAAACATTTTCATACATGTTTGCATTGTTAATGACATATTGGTGCGTTGAACTCAAATGATACATTCATTAACATTTATGACCGACCGGTAGTATGTAATTGTACCATAGGTTTGATACCTCATTCCCGCTTCCAAGTTTTGGAAGTATCCATTGGGGGATGACAGAATCTGATAAACATTGGTAAACTTTTGTCTTTATAAAGGTTTATCCGACAATTAACAAGGTTTGAATGTATTCGCTAACAAACCATAAGATATGTTTTAACAATAAAAAGCAACGGCTTATAAAACATAACTTTGATTTGAACAAAACTTTTGTTTATTCAAAGACGTTGTTTATACAAGACATTTTGACTATACGAGACATTGGTTACTTGACAATGATTTACATGACTTTGGTTTACTCGACGTTGATTACTTGACAATGATTTACATAACTTTGGTTTGCTCGACATTGGTTACTGGACAATGATTTAAATAACTTTGGTTTGCTCGACATTGGTTACTTGACAATGATTTACATGACTTTGGTTTACTCAACATTGGTTACTTGACAATGATTTACATGACTTTGGTTTACTCGACATTGGTTACTTGACAATGATTTACATGACTTTGGTTTACTCGACATTGGTTACTTGACAATGATTTACATAACTTTAATGATTTACATGACTTTGGTTTGCTCGACATTGGTTACTTGACAATGATTTACATGACTTTGGTTTGCTCGACATTGGTTACTTGACAATGATTTACATGACTTTGGTTTACTCGACATAGGTTACTTGACATTGATTTACATGACAATGGTTTACTCGACATTGGTTACTTGACATTGAGTTACTTGACATTTGATTTATACTTGACGATTTGGTTTACACAAAAACAATGGCTTATTCATGACACTTTTTGGTTATTAAGATAACCCTACATTACTTCTTTTATATCATTGATTTTCATATGATTTATAAAAGAAAAACATTTTTTATGGATTCATGGCTATTTTGAAACAATTTAGACATTTCTTTAAATACTCAAAGCCATGAATCTAAACAACAAAACCTATGTTACTAACATGCATTTTTATGCTGACGTACCTATTTTCACATATGTTTCAGGTTTATCTATGTGATGATTGTTGCTGCGTGCTACACATAGGATAGACTCGGGCCTTAGTGACTTTAAAATTTGAAAGACAATTTGATTGTATTTCGTTTTCGTTATTCCAAGACAATGTAATTCGTTATGTAATAAAACAAAACTTGAAATATCAAGTGTTGTGAAACAATTTGTAACATGACTCCCCAAGTGTTTCCGCCGTGTGTTGTTGTTATACGTGATTTGGGGTGTTACAGATTGGTATCAGAGCACTGGTTATAGGGAATTAGGTTATTAGTAATGCTTTGACCTAGTCTATAACCTTCCTAGGACCCTAACGCGAGTGTTATTGCGTTTAGATTCTTAAAACTATACCATCACCTATTCTTAGGTGATTACCCAAAACAGAACACAACACCTTTTGAAAGTCAAGTTCTTCCAAAACCTCACAAGAAATCATCTATCCTTAGATGGTTTGTTTTTGGGCTTTATGCCTTCAAGGTTTTCAAATCTCATCAAAGTTTGGGTTTTATTAATGTGAACACGTGCAATCTGGAAGGGTGGGTGCCTGTACCCTGAGTTTTCTGTCTAAGGCCTAGAGTGTTCGTACAATTCTGCATTATCGGACCAGTCACTCTTACCTGGGGACTCTTGGGGTGAGTGTCCACTTATAGGCTAAAGCATGTCTTCGCGATACATTATAAAGATCCATTTACTTTGATTAGTCGCTGTGTCATTTGTTGGTTTTGAGTAACAAACAAATGATCGCAATCCTTATATGTCAACGATATTTTGATAACTCTTCCATTTATTCAATATAAATCTCACACGTTTTTCTCATGTTTCCTTTCTTTTAGAATGCCTCCTCGTCGCAACACTGCTCAAGACGCTGAAATGGCGGCTTTAATTACGCAACAAATGGCCGCCGTAGTTCCGAACCTTGTGATCCAATTAAATCAAGCTTGCAATAACAATAACAACAATGCACCCTACTCAGTGCAACTATAAACAATTTTGTTCAGCTAAACCACTCTAGTTTTCTGGGTCTGAGGGAGCTACTGGGCTCCTACAATGGTTCGAAAGTATCGAAAGCACTTTTTGTTATGTGCAGTGCCTAAATGTTCGGTAGAGTTTGCTTCGAGTGTCTTTCAAAAGAGAGCACTTACATGGTGGAATGGTGTGAAAAGAGACTGGGGTGCCGAGGTAGCGATGGCTCAAACGTGGGAAGAGCTTCGAGCTCTCATGATGAAAGAGTTCTACCCACGTCATGAGCAAAGGGCACTTGAGAATGAGTTCCATGATCTTAAGCAAGATAGTGGAGAACATCATGCCTACACCAACCGATATGAGGAGCTAAGCTTGTTGTGTCCTACGACGGTTACGCCTTTGGACAAGGCAATTGAAAAGTACATTGATGGCCTGCCTGACACTGTTCAGGATATTATCACTGGTAGCAACCCTACCACCGTCGACAGGCTATCGAACTCTCTGCTACCCTGACTGAGTCTCAAATCAGAAAAGGGAAATTGTTTCGCAAAGGTGACAAGGAACAAGCTGCTAAAACCACGCAAGACAAACCCAAAGAAACCAAAGCTGAACCTTCCAAGAAATCTAGGAAGCGTAAGGCTTCACAAAACCTTGTTGTGTTACTCGACCCAACCAAGCTGCTCCCAACCAACCAGCGCAACCCCCTGCTAGAAGACCATATAATGGAACTGCACCTTTGTTCAACCAATGTAACCTTCATCATCATGCCAATGTTCAATGCCGCAAATGTTTAAATTTTGAGCTTATTGGTCATACAGGTAATGTTTGCCGAGTTGCTGCTACACAAAACCAAGTTGTTAACAACCCTCCTCAGGGACGTGCTCCTAACGCTGGAGTTAACGAGCCTCGTGCCAACAATAATGTAGTTATAAACAACTAGGGTTTTACATTTCAGTTTCTTTTGTTATCCAAGACTCATGTACTTTTTCCAGTTATTTATGTAATGATGTTTTAATTATATGCCTAGTTGTGTAATGTGTATTGTTATATCAATTGTGGGAATTCTCATTCTTTACGAAAGTGAACGACTCGGGTAATGCACCTCTTTGCACTCGCACATTCTATACCAAACCTATGAACTCGTCTATCTGTGGAAAACGTAAAGTTTTATTGGCTAGTGTGAAACACGTGAGATTGCATGCATTATTTCAATTATCGAGACAAAGTATCTTTCTTTGACCATAATTTATCACTTGACAAGATAAGCTGTGCAGACTATGCAACGAATTAAGTATTATAGGTGCACACATAATTATGAGATTCGATGCATGGAAACCATAGTGAGTCCTGTTAAGTGTGGTGATATAAAATCTTGAGTGATTAGATAACGGGTGTGATTATAATATCATAAGAACATGGTGGATACGCCGCTGGTACTTCCTATATATAAGTGTTCTTATTGTATTATCTGACGTAGCGTTACCCAAATCACTTGAGGATTTTATGTTATCCCAGACCCATATGTGTTAACCTAAACAAGAATCGAAAGCCATATATATTCATTTCCGTTTCTGGTGAAGTATCCGTTGAGGAAAAATGAACAAGCGACTCATTTTTCGCTTCTCCAGAGATATCCATTGGGAAATGAATAATTCATTCAAAGTCCACATTCATTTTCGTTTCTAATGAAGTATCCATTGGAAAATGAATTATCCATTCATTTTCGCTTCTGAAGAAATATCCGTTGGGAAAATGAATGAATTCATTCCGCTTCTGAAGAAGTATCCATTGAGGAAAATGAATTATCCATTCATTTTCGCTTCCGAAGAAATATCCATCGGGGAAATGAATAATCTATTCAACAATCATTCATTTCCACTTCTGGCGAAGTATCCATTGGAAAATGAATTATCCGTTCATTTTCGCTACCGAAGAAATATACATTGGGGAAATGAATAATCTATTCAACAATCCTTCATTTCCACTTCTGACGAAGTATCCATTGGAAAATGAATTATCCTTTCATTTTCGCTTCCGAAGAAATATCCATTGGGGAAATGAATGATCTATTCAACAATCCTTCATTTCCATTTCTGATGAAGAATCCATTGGAAAATGAATTATCCATTCATTTTCGCTTCCGAAGAAATATCCATCGTGGAAATGAATAATCTAATCAACAATCATTTATTTCCATTTCTGACGAAGTATCCCTAGGAAAATGAATTATCCATTCATTTTCGCTTCTGAAGAAATATCCATCAGGAAATGAATTATCCATTCATTTTCATTTTCACTTCTGACGAAATATCCATCAGGAAATGAATTATCCATTCGTAATCCTTCATTTCCACTTCTGATGAAGAATCCATTGGAAAATGAATTATCCATTCATTTTCGCTTTCGAGGAAGCATCCACGGAGAAATGAACCACAAGCTAAATCCTTATAGAACCTTCTATCTCAATAGTCGGATTCTTAAAGGATACTCAAAGTACTATTGGTCAATTTGTTTTTACCATAAATCAAATCCCTCATCTCCACTTTCTGCATTAATCAAGGAAGTATCTATTAAGAGATGAGCATCATCAGGTATAACAGCCTATTCCCACTTCCTGCACTATCTGAGGAAGTATCCACTAGGGAACAATAAAGTTATGCCTTACGTGGAGATCTTTGATGGGTTATTCTATATAAATAGATGAAACCCTAGATTCCGTGCAAAACGATGGCTTGATTCAACTTATGCAAACGATTTCCTACGAATCAATTTCGGGACGAAATTTCCTAAAGTAGGGGAGACTGTGACAACTGTGCCTCCAGTTGTCATTATCATATCTTGAACAATTTCATAAGCAATAAAACCTTGTGTTTTATTCATTGAATTATGAACTTATCCATAACAATTGTACATATTCGATTATTACACGATAACAAACTCTCGAACAGCTTCTGGAAGTGAATTCGCAAACCGTTACGCAAACGTAATCAGTTTAACACGACATACACTCCAGAACAATGACATAAGCTTAAAATACCTTAAATAACCTCTACATAACTTAGAATTAAGTTTTGAAGGGTTTGGTATGTCAAAAACAAGCCTATTCGATCATAGGGACTATTACGACAAACTATGAAAGTCTGCCGATTCTCGTAGCAACGCACACTCCGGAACAAGGTCATAAGCTAAACATACCCTAAATACCCTTAACATAGCTTAGAAATAAGTTTTGAGGGCTTCGGTATGGCAAAAACATGCTTTTGCAACTTCAGGGGCTATTTTGCAAATTATGCGAAACTATGCAAATTCGCGTATTTCTTAATCCAAAACATGAAAGCACATCCAAAAACTTTTGTAATCGTTAGAATCTTGTACTTTAATGATTGGAATGCAAAAATATCATTCGTTACACATGTACGGCCATTTGCGCGTTCGTTACGCTTTTCGTCATAATTAGCCGAAAACCGCAACCGTACGACCAAAAGAACTGACATCCGGAATATTTTTGAGCACATTTCAAGTTCCCTATGCTTTATGTCCTTATAGAGCTTGAAAATGGGGTTAATGGGTGTTAAAAGTGCCAAAACGCGTCAAAATCAAGTTCAGGGGCCATTTCAGCCAAATTTGAAACTTCAGCCCCTGCAAGGGCCTTACGGACCGGACCGTAAGGCAAAACCCCATACGGTCCGTAAGGGGTCCCCGCTCATCAGACTTGTTGCAAACAGGTGGCAGCTTCTTGTTTACTCCTTGGACACCAAGCAAACCAATTTTGCCACCAATTCACCTGCATTTGACACTTGTTAAAACTTCCATAGGATCATGCCAACACATGGGAAACTTGGAATGATCTTGTTGATCCAAGAACACTATAAATATCCATCAAAGTTCACCTCATTCCTTGCTCAATTCTTTTCTTTCTCTCAAGCACTCTAAGTGGAGGCTACCACATTGTTGGATGCCTCCTACCTTAGTTGTTCTTGTCTTCTTGGAGCTCTTGGGTGTTCCACAACACAAGTAAGTGCTCTATCCTTGTCCTTGTTTCATTTGTTTAGCTATTTCAAGCTAAAAGTCAAACAGAGTTTGACTTTCAGCTTTGACCATTAATTGGTTAAGTCAAAGTCCAATTGGACTTTGCAACGTGAAATCACGATGGTTATGATCCATAGCAATCATACCTACTGATTACCACGTTTGCTAGTTGTAGTGACGAGTCAAAGTTTCGGTCAATAATGCGCACTTTTGCGCATTATACGACGAAACTATTTTCGGGTATAAAAACACATTGTTTTGATACCAAATCAGTTTTCTAAACTAGGTTAGCCATGCTTAACATGTCTAACTCGTCACTTTTAGTTTAGTGCTTGCTTAGGGTCGTAAGTCGAGCGTTTTCGACCACCGCTTCGACTTTCGAATCCGACCCGTTTGGTCGATCTTAGGATCCGGCCAAACTCATATTAGAGACCATAGTTGTATAGGGAATAACCCTCTGAGGTTATACCTTATGGTCACGTCGTTTGGTTAGCATTATGTTAAGTCGCGTAGTATGCCTTTATAAATGACCAAAATGCCCTTTTTGCGCATAAACTGATTCTAATCTTACGTAACCTATGTTTTTCCATATAGACTTATGTTACAACTATATTAAACTTGTTTTGGCATAAGACTTATCATCGGGCATATCTAACCATCGATCACGCGTTTACGCAAATGATACGTTAAAGTAGCGTAAGGTGGTGAACCCGATTTATCCATGCATCCTACTCCTGATCTGTTTACTAAGGTGGTGAACCCGATTGATGCTTCCCTCATGATCCGTCCGGTTACGATGGATGAGGTTAAGAAAGCCATGTTTTCTTAACTTAGAGGTAAAAGGTTTTGGATGAGGTTAAGAAAGCCATGTCTTCTCATATTTGGAGCATTCTTGTTGAGCATGATTCTCTTTGGGTTGCTTAGATCCATTCGTACAAACTTAGAGGTAAAAGCTTTTGGATTTGTAAGTCGGTGGTGAATTGTTGTTGGAGCTGGCGGAAAATATTACAGCTTCGGCCGTTTATTAGAGAATTTGTTTAGTCCAAGTTGGGTATGGTAGTAATACTTCAGCTTGGTACGATTCGTGGTGTCACTTGGATCCGCTTGGTAACTTCTTGACTCCTAGAACCATCTCAAGTGCAGGTTTTACTCTTAATAATGCAGTTCAGGAGATTCATGTTAGTGGTGTTTGGAGGTGGCCAGTGGCGTGGAGGGATATGTTCCCGGTTTTAAATCAGCTAGAGATATCCATACAGATCCGAATAGGTCTGACGAGTTCCTATGGAAGGATGATAATGAGTTAGTTGCATACTCTTCGTCTCAAGTGTGGCATTCGGTTAGACAGAGAGCAGCAGAGGTGGATTGGGTTAAGTATGTTTGGTTCTCGCAGTGTATTCCAAAACATGCTTTCTTTATGTGGCTGGTGATTCGTCGTAAGCTCCTCACTCAAGATAAAATTGTGCAATGGGATATTTCCAGAAGGAAAAATATGAATATGATGTGTTTTTTTTTTTTTGGGTAAAGGGTTTACCCCGGTAAATATTATATCAATCAATCCAAAAATAACAAGTGAGGCAGACAGAAACCTCAATTCTCAAGTATGACAAGCCATACTAGAGTTCAACGAGCAATCATCCTACAGACGCTAGATACCAATTTAACAAGCACGTCACTCGACAATACACATAACACTAAGTTACAAAAAAACACATGTAACACCATTAGCCATATTCATCATCATTTATCAGCAACCCTCTAGGAAGTCTCCATTCCTGTAGAAGATCTCTAGTGTGACTCGTGTCTTTAAATTTCATCAAATGTAGCTTCATCCGAACTGTTATTAGAATAACCTCAATGAGTTGATCTGCACTCCTTTTTTTCCTAGAAAACAATCTCTGGTTTCGTTCCTGCCACACGAAGTAAGTTGCCGCACTAACAACAAGCTTTCCAATAACATGAGTAGCATGCTTTGACTTCGCATATTGCACCAAATGATCAAATATCCTTTCCCACTTGTTAGGCAGCGATCCCATTCCTGCTTTATCTCGAATACCATTCCAAACCTGAGCAGCATATAAACACTCGAAAAAAAGGTGGTCATGGGAATCCAGACCAACCATGCACAACGAACAGCACATGAGGTTATAATTAGGACTACCCGCCGAAGACCATCGACTCATGACATCCTGCGTTTTTAGTTTTTTGTTCACAAGCAGCCACATTAAAAAGAATGACGAGGAATAGATTGGGGATACCAAATAATACTCGCCCATGGGACTTCACTCTGGTGTAATCAAAATTCATCCCACCCTATAGCGGCACTGTAGTTCATCTCCTTTCCTGATCTAGTTCTCCACACAACTCTATCATGAAAACCCGGGTTCAGTATGATATTTGGCATGTTTCGGAGAGCCGGAAATCGGTTTACCCACTCGGTCGGCCATCCCCACTCCCCATGGTCACATACATCCGCAACCTTCGAGTTCATATAGAATCCAGCATTCGATATCATACGTGGCGTAATAAAAGAATTCAAAGGACATATCTCATCCCACTTATCAAACCAGACTAGTGTTTTGTTACCATCTCCCAGTTTAGTCCATACATGATGTTGAATAATCGGCCTTAACTGTAACATTTTCCTCCAGCTCCATGTTATGTTATTTTGGATTGGTAAGTCCCAAAAACTTTGGTCTCGTATACGATATGAATGGATCCACTTTACCCAAAGAGACTCTCTATGTGTAAGAAGACTCCATACATGCGACCGAATCAATTGAAGTCTACCCGCAAATGACAGACTCTTATTTTTCCAATCGATAATTCTTGAATCCATACTTTCCACAAGTCTCTTACAATCATTGTAAACAAGCCTGGTAGATATAAGGGGAACCCCAAGGTAGCGAACTGGCAACATACCCTCATCAAATGGGATGATGCTTCTAATTCGGTCTTTCACTATATCCGGAACAGTACCAAAGAAGACCGTACTTTTAGTCATACTAGGAACAAGACCTGACATGTTCTTAAATAAGTCTAGCGCCTCCAAAAGCACTTTTGCTGATCTATGATCGCCCCAAGAAAACAAAAACAGATCATCAGCAAAACAGAGATTAATTATTCGCTGATTTTCACACTTATTATGGTACCTAAATTCAGCTGACAAAGAACTCTGTTTTTGCAAAAGCAATGTAAGAACCTCCATAACCAACGTAAAAAGGTACGGAGACATTGGGTCTCCTTGTCGTAAACCCCGTTGCCCTCTAAAATACCCATACAGATTACCATTTATAGCCAAAGAGAAGGACGTGGATGTAACACAAACCATTATCCACTTCACCATTTTCCGATCAAACCCAAAACCTAGCAGTATCTGTTCAAGAAAGTTCCAGTCTACCGTGTCATAAGCCTTTTGAATATCCACCTTAAAGGCACACCTTGGTGGCCCCTTATTATGATGATAGTTATGCATTAACTCCTGTGTTAAGAGGATATTATCAGAAATCCTTCTACCCGGAACAAAGGCTGACTGGTTGATGCTCACAATATCACATAACCCTTCTTTTATACGATTTGTAATAATCTTGCTGATACACTTATATAGCGTGTTACAACAAGATATAGGGCGATAATCCGTAATGGAAGATGGAACCTTAGGGATTAAAGAGATTATCGTATGATTAAGTTGACGGAGTAGTTTACCATTTTGAAAGAACTCCTGTACCGCACTGCATACATCCTTCCCAACTACATCCCAAGACTTTTTAAAGAAGACCGAGGTGTAACCATCAGGACTTGGAGCTTTATTCCCATCAATTGAAAACATTGCCTGTTTAATTTCATCATCCGTAACAATCCTAACCATAGCAGAAGCTTTATCAACCGATAATACATTATGGAATAGATCTGGCGTAGGATGCAAATTTATACTTCCAACACTACCAAAAAACTAGGTATAATGCTCCACCATGACCTGTGAAACCGACAGTCCTTCATGTAGTATACCGCTACTGTCTCTTACCGAGAAAATTCTACTCCGACGATTTTTTGCTTTGACAGTGTTATGAAAGAACTTTGAGTTCTTATCACCAAGCGAAAGCCATTGTAACTTAGATTTTTGCTGCAAAAAAGAACACTCATCAAGAACCGCTTTCTTATACGCTTGAAGTAATCGACTGTGTTTATCAAGAAGCTCATTGTTGAAAGGATCATTATCAATAGCTAGCTGGTTGTCATCTAGATCCTTTCTCATCGTTTTAACCTTCTCATGCAGATTACCCTGTGTATATAAGAGTTTCCTCATCGGGTTTTTTAACAGCTTAAGCTTTTTAACCATCTGAAACATGCGATAACCCTGAATGTCCATATTCCAAATCGTTTTAACTTCCTCCATAAAACCCTTCTTATCGGCTACCAAATTCACAAACTTAAACGGCTTCGGTTTTCCCCTAGTCACATTAGGCAATTTTAAGATACACGGAGTATGATCTGATATTCGGTACGGAAGAAAACATGCTGCCGCATTAGGGAACGTATCGATTAATTGCATATTCCCCAATATTCGATCAATTTTCTTGACAATGATACCCTTTTGCTGCTTATTCGTCCACGTAAAATGTAAACCCGTTCGATTAACATCAAACACCTCTATCTCTCAATACACTCCTTAAACTCCCTATTCCCAATACTAAAAGTAGATGGCCCTTGAGCTATATCTTCATGAAACAAGGAAGAATTAAAATCTCCCATGATAACCCATGGTTTATCATTCATATAAGAATGATGAGCACGTAAGTTCTGCCATAGGTCCCTTCTTTTTTTGTAGTAGTTGTCAGCATAAACAAACGAACAAAAAATAGACTTTTGATCGAGTTTAAACATGATCTGAGTATGCACAACCTGATCTGTTTTGGATAGGATCATAACATCCACAATGTTAGCGTCCCACCCTACCATAATACAAGTACCTTTCTCACAACAATCAGCATTAGTCGCCCAGCTCCATGACCAACAAACTTTCTTACAAACATTATAGACATTAGACGAGTCAACATGAGTTTCCATAATTGCACACACCTGAAGATGATTGTCCAGCACCACCTGACGAACCTCCTTTTGTTTGAGGGGTCGGTTCAAACCCCTTATATTCCAAGAAGCCAAACTACCCATGGACACTAGTATCACCAGGTGTGCTTGCACCCTCAGAATTTTTATTTTCCACTTTCTGATCCATAAATTTTGGGATATCACCTAAAAGCTCCTCGACTTCAACTGCATCCGCAATTACTTCCTCCAAATTGGTATTTTTATTTTGTTGATTACCCTTTGAAGTTATACCTTCTATTCCACCAAATTCTTTAGAGTGATTTCCCTCCTTTTGAAGTACAGAAAATGGGTTAGAGATAGGCACTTGGTTTTTCGGTTGCACTTTCCCATCAGCCTTGGACTTAGACTTTGCTACCGGACGGTACACAAACTTCGGCTTCTGATTCTTAACATGCAGCCCTTGATTGATCCCTTTCCTACTCTTTGACAATACCTCCTGAAAATCATCATTATTTTTCATCTTATCATCCATCAGCACTGGGGTTTGTTTTTTTGGGCACGAGTTATCATCATGACCAAACACGCAACATGTTGAACATCTCAACGGTTCCCAATCATATTCTATTTTTACCTCCGCTTTAGAGTATCCCTTTCCATCGAGTGCCGGGATTGCAACCGTAACAACTCTCTTTAATTCAGACCCTGCTTGAACATCAATTAACGCCCTAGCATAACTACTTCTTCCCCATGAATCTACACACATTGTTGTTGTATAAGAATCCAGCAATTTTGGAACACCTGTTTTCGAGGCCAGTAAACTCAACCCGTCCTCAGTAAACGCAGCCAACGGTACATCATGCATTTTTACCCAAACCGGTATAGATGTTATATCCTTTTTCTCAACCATAACATCAGGAGTCCATTCAGTAAGAATAATTGGAACATTTCGTATCATCCATGGCCCATCTTCCAGTAGCTGTGCCATCCCTTTTTTTGTTTGAAACTTAAAGAAGAAGAACCCCTTAGCATTCATCATCATCTTGGATAAACCATACTTCGACCACTTATGTTTAACAAAATAGTCTACCACCGGAAACGCTAAGCGCTTTCCCAAAAAATATCCATAAAGAGTGTTCGAATATCTATCATTAACCTGCTTTACCGATGATAATGGGATGACAACATCTGCCCCATCAATTATTTCATCAGTTTCCAAAGACCGAAAATTAACCTTAATGCCATCACTATTATGCTGAACAACTCTAGCAAACGAAAGAGGTTCTACAATCTTAGTGGTCGTTACCTTCGTGGACTCAGCTGATGAAACACCACCATCCGAATCAGGTGCAATATCCTCCAAATTACCATGCAAGTTAGCCCCTTTTTCCATGATGTTTTCCGAGTTCTCCTTAATATCATTCACCACAGGTACCACACCCGTAATCTTGTTTCGTTCATCAATGGTTAAGCAGCCTCGGATCTGAGTTCACCTCTTCCACTAGTGAGTTAGGAACATTCCCTCTACGGGCCAGCTTAGGGTTACCGTCAATATTCAGCACACGGTTTCCAAAACCCTTATTAGGTAACGGGAATTTGCCTCGATCAACATGCACATCAGGTTTCTTACGTTCATCCATGCCAGATTTAACAACTCTCTCCTTACTCAGTTTTGGATACCCATCACCATTTAGAACTTCATCGCTCTCCATTAGGACGTAAAACTCACAACCATGCACACCGCAACAACAACCAAAAAACTGAAAGAAAAAAACCCTAGTTCCAAAACCCTAGAACCCGTAATCAATCCTTAATCGATTAGAAAGCTTGTATCAATCTAGCTAGATTAACATCCGTTAACCGCGTTCAACACAATCTTTATAATAAATCAGAATCTCCTACCAATTCCCAGGTCGACGATTATCAATACAAAAAAAACACAAACCCTAAACTGATCGGATCTTCTTGATTATAAATGAATGTTGATGATAATCAACAATTATATCTGATCACAAAATATATCCGAAACACAAGATACGGCCGGCGATTGAAAAACAAAATCGAAAAACCTACTATCCAATCGATCCTATATGCCACCAGAGTTCGTATTGAAGATTTGATTACTCAAACCCCTAATAACAGATCTGTTGCACACATGTTCACGATCAAAATCGTAGGATTGAAAGAAGAAAAAAAATCGCCGGCTTGAAATATATGCTTCCAGCAGGATTCGAACTTGAGACCTCTGGGTTGTAAACCAGCTACTGAACCAACTGGGCTACAGGAGCCCTTTATGATGTGTTGTCTTCTTTGCTATGCGGAAATTGATTCCCATAACCATCTGTTCTTCAATTGTAACTACTCAACTCAAGTTTGGATCACGGTTCGCGGAAAGGGGGTATGAGTACTGTTGGCCCAGAGTGGAATGCTATCGTTGACTGGCTGGGGGCTCGGGCTGGGTCTAAGTCAACGACCAACTATATTAGTAGGCTTATTGTGGCTGCTGCGACGTATTTCATTTGGCAGGAACGTAATGCGAGACTTTTCAAGAACCAGACGAGGCCGCCAGATGTTCTAAGTGATACAATTTTGAAAATGGTTCGATATAAGCTAATGGGAGTCAAGTTCAAGGATTGTCACAATGTGCGAAGATTGCTTGAAACATGGGAGATTTATAGCAACCGAGTGAAAGATGAAGAAGGCTGATTATTTATTAGTTTTCTTGTTTCTCTAGATTATTGTCTTTTTTTTTTTTTGGGTAAAGGGTTTACCCCGGTAAATATTATATCAATCAATCCAAAAATAACAAGTGAGGTAGACAGAAACCTCAATTCTCAAGTATGATAAGCCATACTAGAGTTCAACGAGCAATCATCCTACAGACGCTAGATACCAATTTAACAAGCACGTCTCTAGATTATTGTCTGGTAGTTTGTCTTCGATGTTCTTGGTAGTTTAGTGTGTTTTTTTCTTTGGCTTACATTCATGGGGAATTCCCATGTTTGAACTAGTATGGGTGTTTGCATGCTACTTATTTTTGGTTAGTTTATATATAAAATCACAGGGGTAACCCTTTACCCAAAAAAAGTAGCGTAAACTACCTTAACGAGCCATTATGGGTCAAAAAGTACTTAGGATCCTTTCCAAACCAGAATGTAAACTTATTAAACCATTTCATATGAGTTCCGATACTCGTTTGGTTTATAAGGCTTCATTCTATCCAAATCCTCCGATTAAAGTCTCGATATTAACATAGTTGTTCGATATTAGGACATACATTATTTCTCGGACTCTTGAGCTTTGGTTTATCTTCTTGAACAAGGACTTTCTTGCAATCCCAAGTGAGTACATAGTCTCCTCTTTTAAATTTTCAAATGTTTTGGGGTGAAATATATGTGCCTATATCTACTTTCGCGTTTTCATGACACAATACATGCTTCGATTACATAGTACATATAGTACATGATTTCAATTGCATTGGCTTCATATGTTGTCTTAGCATATTTAGCACCTTGATTTTCAAAGACATTTCTAGTACATGGTTTCAAATATTTTCATACATGTTTGCATTGTTATTGACATATTGGTGTGTTGAACTCGACAATGATACATTCATTAACATTTATGACTGACCGGTAGTATGTAATTATACCATAGGTTTGACACCTCATTCCCGCCCGACCGGTAGTATGTAATTATACCATAGGTTTGACACCTCATTCCCACTTCCTAGTTTTGGAAGTATCCATTGGGGAATGATAGAATCTGATGAACATTGGTAAACCTTTGTCTTTATAAAGGTTTATCCGACAATTAACAAGGTTTGAATGTATTCGCTAACAAACCATAAGATATGTTTTAACAATAAAAAGCAACGGCTTATAAAACATAACTTTGATTTGAACAAAACTTTTGTTTATTCAAAGACGTTGTTTATACAAGACTTGGTTACTTGACAATGATTTACATGACTTTGGTTTACTCGATATTAGTTACTTGACAATGATTTACATAACTTTGGTTTGCTTGACATTGGTTACTGGACAATGATTTAAATAACTTTGGTTTGCTTGACATTGGTTACTTGACAATGATTTACATGACTTTGGTTTACTCAACATTGGTTACTTGACAATGATTTACATGACTTTGGTTTACTCGACATTGGTTACTTGACAATGATTTACATAACTTTGGTTTGCTCGACATTGGTTACTTGACAATGATTTACATGACTTTGGTTTGCTCGACATTGGTTACTTGACAATGATTTACATGACTTTGGTTTACTCGACATTGGTTACTTGACATTGATTTACATGACTTTGGTTTACTCGACATTGGTTACTTGACATTGATTTACATGACAATGGTTTACTCGACATTGGTTACATGACATTGAGTTACTTGACATTTGATTTATACTTGACGATTTGGTTTACACAAAAACAATGGCTTATTCATGACACTTTTTTGGTTATTAAGATAACCCTACATTACTTCTTTTATATCATTGATTTTCATATGATTTATAAAAGAAAAACATTTTATATGGATTCATGGCTATTTTTGAAACAATTTAAACATTTCTCTAAATACTCAAAGCCATGAATCTAAACAACAAAACCTATGTTACTCACAGGCATTTTTATGCTGACGTACCTATTTTCACATATGTTTCAGGTTTATCTATGTGATGATTGTTGCTGCGTGCTACACATAGGATGGACTCGGGCCTTAGTGACTTTAAAATTTGAAAGACAATTTGATTGTATTTTGTTTTCGTTATTCCAAGACAATGTAATTCGTTATTTAATAAACAAAACTTGAAATATCTGGTGTTGTGAAACAATTTGTAACATGACTCCCCAAGTGTTTCCGCCGTGTGTTGTTGTTATACGCGATTTGGGGTGATGAAGATGGGTCTGGTAGTGGAAAGGATCAGAGTTTTGATCATTACTTTGACATAACTTCTGGAAACAATTTCAACTCTGATCCCTGTACACCTAATTTTTCCTTTGCTGCAAATTGTGAAAGCTAAACCTCTGACAATCTGAGTTTTGAGATGAATGACTTACAACACTTTGAACCCACAGATTTGTAAGAAATGGACATCCTACACCAGTTGGCACTTTTGAGTGTCAGGGCTAGTAAGTTTTACAAAAGAACTAGTATGAGGTTTCCAGGATTGCATGGGGGGTTAAAAGTTGGGTTAGATAAATCAAAGACAAAATGCTTTAAGTGCAATAGGATGGGACATTTTGCCAGGGAATGCAGAACTCAAACTGCAAGACCAATTGTTACCCATCCTGGCCCTAGTTCTCAAAGCACTGTCCAATATTCCCAGTTTACCCTTGCACATCAAATGCAAAACACTGCTCATTTTGCAAGTCCTGTAACAACTGTCCCTATTCATTATGTCCAAACCTCTGCTCCATAGATTCAATATGTTCAGGCACCACCTCAAGTGTATGTGCAACAAGCTCCACATGTCACTCAAACTACTCAAACCGGAGTAGTTTGCCTGAGGATTTAACTGATGAAAACTTTGCTCTCGTAGCCAAAAAGGATTTTGAAAATGAAAACTTATGTTTTATGGCTCTTGAGACCATAGTTGAAGGTGATGAGTCTGTGGAACAGAAGTCAAAATCTGATGTGGTTGAATGTTGTGAAGTAGTGGTTACACCAGAAGTTACACCTATGGTTCAAAAGAATGTTGTTGATGCTAAAAAGACAATCTATCTGACCCATGGAACACATATGTGTGTGAAGAAGAATGTGATTGTGCTCTTATGGCTGCTTCGAAGGTATCACCTCAGATCCTAAAAGCTCTATGTTCTAAAAAATGCATTACTGCTTTTGCAAACATAAAACAGGTGAATGAAAGCCTAAGAAACAAAATTTTGGAAGATGAACTTAAAGTTGAAAAACTTGTCAAAGAGTTGAAAACAAAATAAAGTATAAAAGATTCTGAAATGAGTAGCCTAAGGC
Organism: Scalesia atractyloides; assembly: GCA_947069175.1. Taxonomy (NCBI): domain Eukaryota; kingdom Viridiplantae; phylum Streptophyta; class Magnoliopsida; order Asterales; family Asteraceae; genus Scalesia; species Scalesia atractyloides. The sequence goes on from CAMTDV010000015.1 coordinate 43,465,428, forward strand.
ATGAATCAAGCATACTCAAAGACCAGCTCCAAACCATGGTAGAAAATACCAAGTTTGCAAACAGGAGTTAGAATCTACCCAGATCACTTGTGAAAAGTGGGTAGAGTCTTGCAAAGGTTATGAGCTTATGCTTAATGCTCAAGTCAAGAGCAACATAAAGTTTGGTATAGGCTTTAGGGAATATGACCATACTTGTGAAAATGCTGCAAAAAATACTCTAACCTTGTTGAAATAGTTTCCACAAATTTGGCTGGTGAAGAAATTAAAATCACTGACAAAGATGGAAACAAAATTGTCCTTGAAAAACCAAAGGTTTCACCAAAAGAAAAGAAATTGAAAAATATCAGTTTAAACCAACCTGGTCAAATGAATGTGATATTTTAGAAAACTTCAAGCCAATGGACTTTTCAACTCTTGATGGTATAGAAGCACCAAAAGCGCTGGTGATCCCTATCAAAGACCTGCCAGTAGAGGTTACATCATCTGCTCTCAAAAAGTCTGATAGGAAAAGGAAGGAAAAGGTTAAACACTTGTTTTGTAAATTTAGTGAAAAGAGAAATCATGATACAACAGATTGTTTCCTTTTGAAAGCTAATGATATAAACAAAACTTGTGTTATACCTAAATCTCCTAGATGCACCATTTGCAACAAAACAAATCATCCAACTCAAGAGTGTGTCTATCTCAAAACCTATCACCAAAAAGTAAAAGAGATTAGAGAAAAAGCTCTATAAAGAGAAAATTCAAATCTTGCCAAACAGAAATTTAAATCATGTGAAACATCTGTCACCAAAGCTTTAAATCAAACCTCTGTTCATAGAGAAATTCAAGTAACAGATGCACCTCCATCAAACCAGTTTCCAAGAGGTAAAAGCCAACCTAATTATCAAAAGGTGCCTATGACTTATGAGACTTACAAAAAGTCTTCCAAGCCAAGGGTAAATAGGCATCCTCATGGTTATCAACAGTTGATAGGAGGTAGCTCACATCAGTGGTTACAAAAGTCTGATCCAACCACTACTCATCAGTCTGGACTTGAGTCTGGATCACCTGATACCCCATCCAAAGCCATTTTGGCTTTGGAGACCCACCTGAACTAATTATTTCAAAACATGTGCAGGGAGCTTCTACTTGCCTTGACAGTCTTTGGTATGTAGATTATGGAGGCTCCAGGCACATGACAGGATGTAAAGCCATGCTCAGAGATTTTAAAGCTCATGGAGGGGGTGATATATCCTTTGGAAATAATTCAAAAGGGAAGGTGTTAGGGTCAAGATGTGTCTCAGCAGAAAAACTCAAGTTTGAAAATGTGAATCTCATTGACAATTTAAAATTCAATCTCTTAAGTGTTTCACAGATGAGTGACAAAGGTTATGGTTCCTTTTCACAAAGAAAACTTGCCAGATAGTAGGGCCAGAGGTTGTCAAAAAGATTGATCAGATCATTGCTGAGAGCAAAGCACAGTTGACTGCTCATAGAGTAGGAAATGTGTATGTGGTTGATATGGTAAAAGATAATCCTATGTCAAATGCATGCCTGTTTTCAGTTGCCTCAAGCAAAGAGACAGAGCTATGGAATACAAGACTAGAACACAGAAATCTAAAAACTATCTCCACTCTCTCAAAACAAAATCTGGTTAGAGGTCTACCCCAAAAACAATTTATTTGTGAAGAGCATTGTGTTTCCTGTTTAAAAGGTAAACAACATAAAAGCTCTTACAAGTCAATTGAGGAGTCCAAAACAAGTCAGTACTTACAGTTGCTTCATATGGACTTGTTTGGACCTGTAAAAATCATGAGCTTAAAACGTAAAAGATACTGTCTGGTGGTAGTTGATGATTTTTCCAGGTTCACATGGACTTTCTTTTTACACTCTAAGGATGAAACATCAAATATTTTGCAAAACTTTGTTAAACAAGTTGAAAAGAAATTTGATCTGCCTGTAAAAATCTTTAGAAGTGATAATGGGACAGAGTTTATGTTGATGCATATGTCTGTTGCCTACGTCATCGTATAATATCGAGTCTGTATTTAGAAGCGAAATGTTGAAGTTTATGTTCGTAAAGGGTCAAGTTCGCTTGGAATGATGTGTGGATAGTCAAGTTCGGCCAAACTTGCATCTCACCAGCGAACTTGCACTCCTATAAATAGGAGTCTTGACATTTCATTTGTAACAATAAGAGATTTTGTCACGATAGAGGTGAAGCTCTGTCCAAGTATTTCCAAGATCTGTAACGTCTTCTAATCAATGAAACAGTGATTAAACAGTAACAAACTTGTCTACAATGTCGCCTATGCAAACGGATTCCGCACGTTTACCTTATGTTTGCCAAATTAGGACCAGAAAGATCAGTACAACGGACCTACAAGTAGTATCAGAGCAGGATTGGCCTAATTTGAAAACATTGAACATAGAACTTCTCATCTTCTACTTATTTCTTTCATTTTTAACTTTTCTTGGACAATTCACGGATAAAAAGGACTGATTTTCAAGTATAATACGTAAAATCCATAATAGATAAACCCTTGAAAAGATCAGAGCTTAAAACAAACGAATTCATGTCAAAAATTACAAAAAACCATGTCGAATAACTCATGTTCGCTCGAAATTGACATCAAGTTCGCTCGAACTTGACTGAAAAAATTCATAACTTTTCATTAAGTTCGCCCGAACTTGATTGATTTTTCAAAATTTTTGATAAGTTCGCTCGAACTTGCATACTTTTCATTAAGATTTCATCAAGTTCGCCCGAACTTGATTAAATTTTGTTGAAAATCTATTACAAGTTCGCCCGAACTTGTAAAATCTCTTGAATATCTTACAAGTTCGCCCTAACTTGTAAGTTCTTTTGAAAAGTCTCACAAGTTCGCTCGAATTTGTCAAGCAATATACAAGTTCGCCCGAAGTTCTTAAATCTGATTGTTTGTTAGCACAAGTTCGCCCGAACTTGTCTCACAAGCTATTACAAGTTCGCCCGAACTTGTCTAGGTTTCTAAAAAAAACGTCTCGGACATTATATATCGTTAGATTCGTATTGACGAGACGAGTTTAAAGCTCTAATCTTGTAAAAACTGTTTTCCGAAAAAATTTAAACGTTTTTAGCAAACCGATACATTAATATTGTCGGTTACAAAGTCAAATTTTTACTAAAATTGTCTGTTTGCTAATCATTTTTCAAGTGTTTTGAACGAAAGATTAGTTTGGAAAACGAAAGGGGGTCTGTTAAGCTGCCTATGTTGATGAGATTAGAAGAGTATGAAGCCTGATATAAAAAATTCGTGAACTGGGTCCAAGCCATGCATTTCCACAGTTGGGTCGCGATTGAGACAGGTTATGTCGTTCCTAGAGATGAGAATCAGAAAATTCTGGAGAAGTGCAAATATTCTACTCAACAGAAAGATGATTATTTTGCTGAAAAGAAAATGATTAATCTTATCCAGCAATCGGCTAAGGAAGACATCCTTATACTTTTACCAGAATACAAGACTGCGAAAGAATTATGGACATCTCTGAAGAATAAGTTTCAAGAGAGTGTAGTGGTTAAGAACTGTGAAGCTCTAGTTTCATGTATATCCACAAATGAGTCTTCAAGTTCTATACCAGTCTGCTCGGTTTATGAGGTAGACAATTATCAGGCAGATAATGCCAAACTCTTGAATGAGATTGAGAGTTTGACATTAGAAAATAAAAAACTAAAAGAAAATGAAAAGAATTTTAAAAACAAAATAAAAGTTTTAGAAAATGAAAAATTAAAAATGGTAGTAGATTTTCAAAATGAAATAAAAATGTTTAAAAATGATAAAATTGTTTTTGAAAAATTAAATAGAAAATCAAATAGCAATAAATTCTCATATTGAGAAAATAGCTCAACTTGAAAAAGAAGTTGAGACTATTATAAATAAAGCTGCTAATTCAGCAAAATTATTGAAAGGATTTGTGACTTCCTCATTAAAGTTAGAACATATATGTCCAAAACCGATCAATGATAATAAAAAGGAAATTCCAATAAGTAACATTGTTACAAATTTTGACGATGTCATAATTGAAGATTGTGACGATAATACCGATGATGAAAGAGCTAAAAATTATAAACATGAAATATTTTTAAAACTAAAAGAAAAATTCCAAGAAACTGTTCTACAATCTACTGAGAAAGGTGAATGCTCAACGCAAAAACCTTATAAGCAGAATGAACGAAAACAAAAAGAAAAACAAAGTTTTAAAAATTCTGAAAATTTTCAAAAGAAAAATAAAAGCTCATCGATATGATCATCCAATCATTATAGTAACTCACAAAAATTTGAAAATAAGTGGTGCAGGTCAGACCACAATGCTTCAACGTCAAATCAAAGTTACAGACGAAGCAGGAAAGATGGCTACCACACGTCAAATCAGTGTTATGATTTGAGTGTATGGTTTGATAGAAAAATCGATATGAGAACAGGAAGTGTCATAAATGTGGAGTAACTTGACGTATTGCTAGTAAATGTTAACAAATTAAACTTAATCCTGCTCATATTGATAACAAAAAAACTGGAATACCAACTCATGTTTTGAAACATGCACAGAAACTACAAACAAGGTAAAACCAGTTATTACTAAGTTTTCAAATTTTTGAAACTGGTGAATCCTCGAATGGTAATGAACAAAGAGTTTCTACATTGTATTTCAAGAAAGCTTTAATGAAAAATCAAACATGGTTGGTGAAAGAAGAAGTTACACAATCAGTGAAAATTGAAATTTAGAGGACTTTCTGAAATTTGAGAAAGTCCAAAATAAACCTGATTGTGAAAAGAAAGTCAGAATTAAGTTTGAAGAAACAACTAAGACTGCAAAGGCTTGGGTGTCACTATTCAACTAATCGTTTGAATCTTTGTGAAGGAACTTCTGAGAAGAAAGTAAATTACTGAGAATGGAGTTCCGTGGCACACTTTGAAGACGGGCCGGGTTATCAAGTTTTATATAAAGGCCATTTTTACAAAATTTGAATTTCAAATAACGTTTACTTTACAATTTTTGAAAAAAATTTAGAGAAAATGTTTCAAAAACATGTTTCAATAACGTTTACTTGAAAATTTTTACAAATTCTTTTTTGAAGAAAAATTTGAAAATTTTCACAGAACCCTCACTGTTGAACAACAAAAAACTCATGTTAAGTATATTGTTACAAATGTAGATGTGTCAAGGTTTTTGTCATCATGAGGGGGATAGTGCTTAAAAGAAAATTGGTGAAGCAGTAATGGATGGCGAATTGAAGTGATTCTCATCGGTTGGTCAATGTTTTTCTATAAAACAAAAATTCCAAAAATATGTTTTTGAATTTTTACACAAGGAAATGATAGTACATCAGTGGACTATCACATTATGCTAAGGATTTGTAAAGTTTAAAAAGTATAAACAAGTCTTACTGAGGATGTGTCGATAGGCTTTACACGTTCAGTAAATTGTTTCTGAGATATAAACTAAATTTTACAACTACTTAAACTTGTGGATTAACATCTCTCGGATATATGGACTTAGTACTTCGAAATTTTGTTTAAGAGATTGCCTGATTCTGAGATACAAGGTCTTTATAGATGATTGATATCTGGGGTATTATACAAGTTCTACTGTTTGCGAAAGCAATGGCCTAGAACTTCTATAATGCTTTTGCGAAAATCCCCTAAACTGCATTCAATTGAAAATATCAAATGATACTACAATTGCAGTACAAAAAGATTCCATTTTAGAACACTACCTTATAACTCGAGCCTTCATCTCTCTGTCGGTACGATGGTACTAACCTGTGCTCTCAAGGTCTCGCACAACCCAGATACAGATATCAATTACGCTATACTCACCTGTAAGATGAAATCTAGGAAATCTTGATACGGGAGTATATTCTGAGATAGGAACCATAGTTAAGTCAAGTTTCTTAAGTATACATAACATATCTTGAAACAATTGAAAAATGTGTTGAAGTTTAAGAGGACAAACATATCGACAATCTAGGTAAATTTGTTTAAAACTTAAAGTCTCAAAAAGGTCAATGGTACTAGTGATATGTCTAGAAAACTGATATGATCCTTTAACACAAACTCAATAAAATATATTTGTAAACATGTTTGTACATACTTAGTGTTTGATATTCATTTCATAAAATCAAAAAGATTATATTATCTTTTAATTTCGACCACTGATGATGAAAAGCTGTTTTTCAAACTCTAGAGTTGCTAAACAAAATCTAGAACCTTCTGAAAATTGATCAGAAAAGTTTAAAAGTTCATTAAGGTGAAACTTACATTTGAATAAATGTGTCAGTTTTGTGTCAAAACGTTTGATCAAGATCATTATGTTGAACTTGATATAAATCAGATATTCAAGGTCATTAATTTGGACTTGAATAACTGAGAGGGTTTAAAAACTGATAGAAGATTAAATTTGAAATGTTGATGGTTAGAAATTTCAAAGTTTGAATCTGAAATGTTTATTTGAATGTTTGAGGAATTTTGAAACAGGAAGTAGATGTTAAGGGGGAGCTAGATAAAACTTTTTGATTGAAGATACCAGAAAGCTCAAAGCAAGGGAGAGCATGGTGATTAAAGTTTTTATGAAGACAAGCTCGAGAAGAAAAGAGAAAAGAATTGTAGACATTATGAAGATCATGGATGATAAAGTTATTCAAGAATAAAGATCAAGAGAATATTAAAGACTCTGGAATTCAATGGAAGAATGATGACTACGGCAACATCCAAGGGGGAGTCTGTTGATGCATATGTCTGTTGCCTACGTCATCGTATAATATCGAGTCTGTATTTAGAAGCGAAATGACGAAGTTTATGTTTGTAAAGGGTCAAGTTCGCTTGGAATGATGTGTGGATAGTCAAGTTCGGCCAAACTTGACTAAGCAAGTTCACCCGAACTTGCATCTCACCAGCGAACTTGCACTCCTATAAATAGGAGTCTTGACATTTCATTTGTAACAATCAGAGATTTTGTCACGTCAGAGGCAAAGCTCTGTCCAAGTGTTTCCAAGATCTGTAACGTCTTCTAATCAATGAAACAGTGATTAAACATTAACAAACTTGTCTACAATGTCGCCTATGCAAACGGATTCCGCACGTTTACCTTAAGTTTGCCAAATTAGGACTAGAAAGATCAGTACAACAGACCTACAGTTTAGGAACAAGGAGTTGGATGCCTTCTGTGAGTCAAAAGGGATTGTTAGACAATACAACATCCCTAGAACTCTAGAACAAAATGAGGTTGTTGAAAGGAAAAATAGAACTTTAAATTAATCAGCAAGGACTATGCTTGCAGACTTAGGTTTACCCTTGTCTTTTTAGGAAGGGGCTGTAAACACTGCTTGCTATGTCCAGAACTGCCTATGAATTGCTTTACAAAATCAAACCTCTGCTCTCTTATTTCAAAGTCTTTGGCTGCCCATGCTTCATTTTAAACATCAAGGATTCAATATCCAAGTTTGCAGCCAAAGTTGACTGTCGTTATTTTCTGGGATACTCAACCATTGCCAAAGCCTACAGAGTTTTTGACTCAAGGACCAAGTGTGTTAAGGAAACTCTAAATGTGAAGTTCAATGAACTCTCATCCTTGAAAATCCCAGCAAATGGACCTGCTGGATTGTTTGATCTATCTAAATTTACATTTAAAGATGTGTCTGTCAAGACTAACCCTGCAGGTACCCCACAATCATCATTTGAAGAGCAAGGATATGATTGCATTCTTCCAAGTTTCAAATCAATCCTACAGGCAAATGAGCAGATGTTAGTAGCAATGGTGAAAGCTCTGCCAGGTCAACAGTGGTTCATACTCAAACAACTGCCAGCTCTCAAAACCAAACATCTGTTGATAAAAGTCCACAACAAATGGATGAAAATCAACCCACTTTCACATACTACCAATTCCTCCACCACCATTCCAATCAGAGGCTGGACTATCAAATTCACCAGCAAAGGTTAGCTCAGATGATACACATTTGCAAGCTTCACCTCAAAATGCCATTGTTCCTTATCAAGGTTATTTGATCTTCCTCAAAAGTCGTACATTGGATCAAGTTATTGGCAACATCAATGAGGGTGTGCTCACAAGAAGCCAAGATCAAAACATTTGTCTTTTTGCTGGTTTTCTATCACTCACACAGTCTGTCAACTACCAAGAGGCACTAAAAGACAACTGGGTAGAAGTCATGCAAGAAGAGCTCCTACAATTCAAGAGACAACAAGTATGGAACTTGTACCACTGCCAAAAGATGTGAGTCCCATCCGCACAAAGTGGGTCTTCAAGAACAAAACTGATGAAAGGGGTATTGTTGTCAAGAACAAAGCAAGGCTCGTGGTTCAAGGCTACAGACAGGAAGAAGGGATTGATTATGATGAAACTTTTGCTCCAGTAGCAAGGTTAGAAGCCATTCGCCTGTTCTTAGCTTTTCCTGCTAACCACAACATCAAGGTGTATCAAATGGACATCAAAAGTGCATTCCTGTATGGAACGATCAAGGAAGAAGTATACGTCTGTCAACCTCCTGGATTTGAGGATCATTTTCATCTTGGTCATGTCTACAGGTTAAACAAAGCACTGTATGGTCTAAAACAAGCACCAAGAGCCTGGTATGAAACTCTATCCACTTTTCTCTTATCCATTGGTTTCACTAGAGGTAGGATTGACAAAACCCTATTTTTAAAATGGAAAGGAAAAGATTTGATGCTTGTCCAAATTTATGTGGATGACATCATTTTTGGATCCACATGCCCTGCCATGTGTGAAGAGTTCAGAAAACTCATGACATCAGAGTTTGAGATGAGTGCAATGGGTGATTTGCAATGTTTTCTTGGTTTACAAGTTAAACAAATGCAAAAAGGCACTTTCATTCATCAAAATCAGTATAGCGAAAGAACTACTTAAGAAATTTGATATGAATGATTGTAAACCTTGCAGCACACCCATGGCAACATCCAAGCTTGTCACTGTAGATGGCAGAGATGATCTTGTTGATCAAACATTGTATAGAAGTATGATTGGGTCTTTATTGTACCTAACTGCATCATGGCCAGACATTATGTTTGCCACATGTGTCTGTGCCAGATCACAGTTAATGCCAAGAAAATCAGATCTTATTGCTGTAATAAGGTTATTCATATACATAAAAGGTGCTCCCACACTTGGTATCTGGTATCCAGCTAATGGTAACATTGAGCTTGCAGGATATTCTGATAGTGACTTTGCTGGATGTAAAACAACAAGGAAGTCCACATCTGGAGGAGACCAATTCCTAGGGGATTGCTTAGTGTCTTGACAAAGTAAAAAAGCAACTTGCAGTATCCACATCCACTGCTGAAGCGGAGTATATAGCAGCTGCAAGTTGCACTGGTCAAATTTTGTGGCTTCAAAATCAACTCTTGGATTTTGGTGTAACTGCATTGAGGACTCCTCTCAAAAGTTTCACATACCACCACCAAGCACATTTACATCAGACATCACTTTGTGAGTGGTTGCTATGAAAAATGTCTGATTTCTTTACAACATGTCTATACCAAGGATCAACTAGCAGATATGTTGACAAAAGCACTTGATGCTTCCACATTTGATAGTTTGATATCTAGGCTTGGAATGCTAAACATGGATTAAAAACAACTTGTCTTGTGATTCGTGTGTAAATAGCAATAAAATGTTTTTAGAAAATCAGAAATTCATCCTTAAAAATAGTTAAAACTGATTTTTTCAATAAAATCCTTAAAGTCTGTTCAAAGCTCTGATAGCACAAAAACACTGTTGTTTTGAAAAATCTATCCACTGCTGCAAACCTCTGCTAATATTATTTGGTCACAACCACTGGTAGTATTGCTCTAACAGTGGTTAGCCAAACAACTGTTTTCTATTGCCAAACAGAGGTTACACGTGGACAGATGTTATTCGACAGATGTTGCATTAGACGCCACGTCAAGTGCACTTTTTGAAAAACCCTATAAAACCCTGTTCTATCCCCAAACAGGGGTTTCACTTCTCTGGTGCGATTCCAAATTCTTCAAAGCCCTTCGTTCAAAAATCATCCAAAAATCATGGCTCCTAAAACCAAATCGAAGAAGAAATCAACACAAGAACAACCTCCATTTGTTCTCATCATCAAAACACCACCCAATTACACTGCTATTCTCGAAGAAACCGACACAAACACTCGTTGTCATCCAATGATCCGGAATCTAAAAGAATCAAAATTCAAACACATGTTGGAAGTCAAAGCCCCAATTTACATCGATTCTTTAAGAGAATTTTGGGCAAAGGCTAAAGTAAACTCATCCGCTAATGGTGTGCCCTATTCTATCGCTTCCAAAGTTGGTGGCACACAACTGCAAATAAGCCCACAATCTATCTCCCAAATCTTCATGTTAAATGATATGCAACATCCGGTATCATTTCCTTTGAGGGAGATGCAACATGAATTCGTTGAAAGAGGTTACACCAGACAGTTGAAAGGTATGACAATCTTCAAACCTAATTTTCTAGCATAATGAAATTCTTTTTCCACACTTTACTTACATGTGTCTCTGCAAAAACAACTGCTTTCAACGAAATTCCATTGAACATGCAGTATCTGGGATTTGCAATTTTAACTGGTTCTGATTTTAACTTCTCCCAGGTGTTGTTCAATGATCTTGTAATTAATTTTAAAAATATTTCAAAAAGAAAAGTTTTCTTGATACATCCAAGATTCATGAGTGTTTACTTGCAAGATCAGATCAAATCAAACGCAAGTAAACAAGGCGCAGTTACAAACGCTGGCAGCCTATACCATGAAACGTTTACACAACAAATCAAGACAAAGTTTCCAAAATAGAAGTAGAGGAGGCTAAGCCTATTTTACAAGAACAAAATGTTCAAGATCAACCTCCGGCTGCTGAGCCTACTGCTCTAGGTGATCATGGCATCACAACCGCTGCTCTGAAACCCACACCTAAAATCTCCAAAAAGAAACCATCCAGAGCATCCCAAAAAACCACCAAACCCAAAAAGGGTCCTCTGGAAGATGGGATCCCAGAGGTTAACCCAGTGACACCACCAAAGTCACCAACCACTGCTGCTACTTCTTCACAGCAGATGGTAGAAAGATCTCACACCAACTTTAAAACTCCTCCTGCATCCTCACAAAAGGATCAGGTTGTAGGCACAGGGACACCAAATTATGAAGATCTAGGATCACTTGGTTCTATATTCCACATCCCCTCTCCCAGGGCAATGTCGCTTTCTACACAACCACTCTCACCAATGCCATCACTCCCACCTACCATGTTACCCTTGCTGAATGCAATAGATATTGAGCAGACATTATCCAGCACTTCTCACCAACCCATCAATGAGAATATACTTCAACCAGAAGCTGGGTCTGACTTATTTCTAAATGCTAGCCCATCAGCAACTAAAGAGGCTACATCCCTTGGGTTACATGTAACCCTTAGTGATAGTTCAACAATGGTAGCCACTACAATTGCTGAACTCCCAAGTTCTCAATTGGACAGTGGTTACACAGCTAAGACCTTGTTGAAGGCAACCACAGCTGAGGCTACTACGGTAACCTCTGTTCCAGTGGGAAGTCCCCAGAACCAAGACAAAGGGGCATCTAAGATTGAAGCAAGTGGCAAGCCACATGCTCATGATATCTTAGATACAACTACCACATCTGGTAGGAGTTCAGATGATCCTATTAAGTTAGGTGATGATCTAAAATACCAAGAATTGACGACGAGGGTTACCAATGTTGAAAACACTGTTGATGAAATTAAAGATCTTTTGAAACAGTTGATCACTATTCAGAGCCAACCCCCTGTTCCAACCACTGCTGAGCTCAAATCTGCAATATCTTCAATCTTTCAACAAGAGAAACACTTCCTGGAGCAAAAACATAAGCATCAGATGATGGAACTCAGGAATATGGTTGATGCAAGATACAATGATACTACTGCAGATATCAAGGCAATCAAAGCCCACTTGCTTACCACCACTGGTAAATCTCCTCCTACTGTTATTTTTGTAAGTCCAGATGAACCCAAAAGGGGGAGAAACCTTGGGAAACAAAAAGTTGAAGATGGATGATGATAAGGCAAGGCCTACAATGAATATCCCTAAGCCAGATGGGTCAAAGAAACCAGATTTAACTGAAGATATCTTGGCAAGGGCAAAGAAGTCTTATAAGAAGACTGTGTTTGATGAAGGCAAGGTACTGGTTGAGAAAAAGATTGATCAGCAGTTAGAAAAGGGATAGACTGGTACCTCAACAAAGAGGAGATCTTCTACAAAAGCAAGAAAAGTAGAATCCACACCTCTCAGAACTAAAGTTGCTACCAATCCAACCACAAAAACCTCTGTCATCACAAAATCAACCACATCTTCTCACGCAATTCCCATATCCACCCCAACAGATGTTACAGCCACTATTGTGCCAACATCTGTAGACACAACAGAGGTTGTAGCAAATGTTATTACAACCACTGCCATCATCACTTTTCCCACTTCCACACAACAACTACCAACACCACCAAGAATTCCAAGCCATCCATCGTCACCATCAATCAGTTTTAAGAGGAGGAAAGTCACAAAGGTCATAAACGAAGAAAAGATCCATGCTCCTATGCCTCTTGCATCTGCACAAATGCTAAATCTAACCTCTGTTACCCAACTGCAACATCTGTTCCTTCAAAAGAAGTGATTCCTGCAGCTATAAAGTTTCATCTTGATTTTCCTGCAGTTAAGAAAGAAATCATATCTTTCTATGCTGAAGAAGATCCAGACAAAAGACACTTCCCTTCCCTTCAAGGTTATTCAAAGCCTGCAAATATTGATCAATATCTGGAACTCAAAAAAAACAGGCAGAGGATATTCCTAAGAAGTTGTCAACAGGCAAAAGTGATAGAGAAGTGCAAAATCAACTTCAGTTTCAATTAAGCAAAGTCCAATAACTGAAAGATTTTCAAAGAATTTGTCTAATAAGATCTCTGAAGCAGATGATAAGTTCCTAAAAGAAAAATACATCTCACACATCATGGAAACAAAGAAATATGCTGCTACTAGGGCACAGTTCAAAGATTGGCCTGTGAGTGAGCTTCAGGAAGAAAATGCAAGAATAGCACAATAAAAAGATCCTCACAACAAACCTACATGCCCAGATTGGAACAAATACAAAAAGAATGTACCTGAAAAGACCCTTAAGCTCAGAAGAATGAAGGAAGGGCTAATTCAGAATCACTATGGGTTAAAGAACCAGGTCATGAGATGGGGGGAGATAAGAGTGTTGGATACTTACAAGATGCTTGAAGCCAGAAGGAAAAAGGATCCATCATTGCCTCCCAAACCTGATTATTCCAAAGAAGATGCTGCTCTCAAGCCCAACTTTCTAAAAAGCCTAGCTCAACATCTGCCCAATCCACACTTGCCTTGCTAAAGCAAAAAAAGGCAAGAGGAGATGTCTGAGAAGGTTGACAGAGAGTTTGAGGAAGTATTTATCAAAGAAGGTATCAAAATTATGATGAACTATCCAACAAATGATAGAAGTGCCAAGTTGGCAGAAGACCTAACAAGAAGAGCTCCTTTTCTAGCCTCAGCAATAAAAGCTCCTTCAAGAAAGCCTTCAGACCTAAAAATTCTAAAGTGGAAGGTCGACAAAGACACCCACGAATTGACTCTGCTCAAGTCTGATGGTAAAGCTACTAAACTATCTATGGAAGCTGCTTATGGGCTTACAGTAGAAGACTTCCACGAACTACTAAGTTTAGAGCTTGAGAAGGATGCTGATAACTTAGAATCTCTTAACTTTGAACTACAATTCAAGGGCCAAATAAGAGAATTCTTTCTGAGGAATAAAGATCAAGAATAAGGTGTTTTTGGCATCATCTGTTCTAGGGGGAGATTGTTGGGATTGAACCTATGGAAAGGAACAGATGATACAAAGTCAAAATACACCATCCGAGCTTTGGTCCAACCATCAGAGGTTCCTATCCTCTGATAGGCTTTTACTGCATTCAATAAACACATTGTTACCTATCCTTTGACAGAAGAAACTCCCAACTGCTGATAGAAGATTACAAGAACAGAGGATGGCCAGCAGTGCATAGTCTAGTTTTAGTTTAATTAATGTAACAGTTTTACTTGTCTTCTTAGAAAAATCAATTTCGCATATCTTCTTCATTTCTTACTATCAAATGATCGTTATTGGGCTAAGGGGGAGTTTGTGAATCACATGCAATAGTTTAATTACTTGAAAGCATGATGGTGATGAAAACAAATGACCGATTGATTGTTGTAAATTAATCCGCTGCACTTATTCTCTATTTTCAATCATCTTTCATTATTTGAAACAAAAACAACAATCAATTCAAACTTAGATCCTCACAATGCTCTACCTGAGGGTGAGTGGACGACTTATCTCATGGTACTGAAAGAAAGTGCGAGTTGGGAGTTCTTCAAACTGTCCACATTCATTGATAAACTGGAAGGGCATGAGATGGAGTTATTAAAGATAGCCAAATCTAATAATGCCAACGTGACTCAAGATGTAGGGCTGTACTACAAGTCAGGAGCTCAAGAGAATATCATTAGCCCGAAGCTCCAAACTGCTTTTAGCGCGAATCTGAATTCTTCGAATCATTCGCTGCAGAGTCAAATCAATCATATCCTAAATATGATCAAAGTCCGCAGAGTTCTTCATTTTCAAGCACAGGATCAAATTCTTTATATCAGAATCAAGCAAATCAGAATAATCAATCAAATTCTGATTCAAATGTGTACAAATGCAACATTGCTGTCAATCTAAACAATGCCGTTTCGGAAAAAGTTGCCAAACAACACATGGCACTTCTCGCCACAGTGTTAGAATCATATGAAAGCTTGGTGGCTGGGAAGATTGGTAATCCGGAAATGACTGCCGAAGATTATGATCAAGTAGATGAAGAAGAGCTTGAGCTGATGGATATTAAGTGGTCTTTAGCATCGATCATTCGGAGGGTTACAAAGTTTGTTACGCTAATCGGCAGAGATATTTGGAATTCAACCAACATATTGGGGTTCAACAAAACGAAGGTTACCTGCTTTAGATGCCGACAGAAAGGGCACTTCAAAAGAGAATGCAAGAATCCTGAAGCAACTGGTAATCAAAGTCCATTTGGTGGTGGCAGTGAATACTACAAAAAGTCACTACAATATAAGCCTTTCCCAAAGAAGACTCAAGTCGAAATCTAAGAGAAACCAACCAACAACACAGAAAAGGCAATGGTCGCTTCAAATAAAGATGACGGTTTTGACTGGAACTCATATATTGCCAAAAAGACCGGTGTTGCTCTTATGGCCGAGATTGTGGAAGACACATCTGAACAGGATGCAGCCATGGAAAGTGCATTACTAGAAGAGTACATGCAGCAAGCTGAAGTAGAGGAAATCTATCACCACACAAAGGTGCAGAGTATTCTTTCACCTAACTTGTCTACTAGTTTTGTAGGTTGTTTTGGTGATACAACAACTATGGAGCATGTTCTGGAGGAGAAACCGGTGGATGAAGAGGTAATTAACACGACCAAAGAGATGAATGAAGAAAACCTCATAGAGATCGCCAACAAGGCTATGATGGTAAATCTTACGAAGGTAGGTCCAGAGGTAAAGGTTGTAGAAAAGGAAGTGGTTAAAGTACAAGTCGTCGAGGTTGAGAAATCATGTACGAAATGTGCTGAACCGTGTGTTCAATGTGCTGAAAAGTCTCAGATCATAACCGAACTCAATGTGCATAATAACAATTTCAAATACAATTATCGCACAATGAAAGAGGCCTATGACAAAATGAAAGATGATTATGGTAGGCTTGATAGAAATAACATTGAACAAAATGATACTATCAGAATGTTAAAAGCTACTTTAATGGAAAAACAAAAAGCTATTAACGTTTACATAAACAACATTACTGAAGTAAAACAAGAGCTTCAAGACATTAAAATCGAAACCGAAAGGGTTCGACAGCTTCTAAAGAGTTATACCACTAATGCCTACGTCATTGATTACATTCTTCCAACTATTCCGTCGGAAGAAAATGTCCAGAAAGCCAAAGGTAAGAAACGTGGAGACTATAGCAATGTTCCACCACCCCTATCCGAAAAGTATTGTCGCAAATAGGCTGAGGGGATGGAAAAGGCGCTCAACATTGAACTTTTAACCGAAAGAAAAATGAGCTGCCTGGGAACATTGATATAACCTACACGAGTGATGATGGCGAAGCAGTGGTTAAGAATGTTGTTGAAAAGGTTCTGAATGATTCTAATGATGACAGCTATGAGAGCGCCAACTCGAGTTCGAACAATTCTGAATCACAATCTGAAGATGACGATAAATCATCGGAAGATAGCCTAAGTGATGATCCTAACGTTGTCATGTACAAAGTTAAGGATTCTGATAGACTATACTTCGACTATAGCTTTCCGATTCGGAATGTGAAGGCAGACCAGCTTGATAAATTCTTCAAACTCGTTGAGGTTTCATCAGAAAATTTGGAAATCAATGAAAATAAGTTTACTCTAAACCTAAAAGATCGAAGGAATGGTGGTGACTTTCTGGAACATAGGAGAGTGGGGTTGGGTTTGGATGTAGAAGATGAATCGATTAAGAAAAAGTCACCATTTCACGAATATAAAGATAAAAACATGAAATTCGTGATATAAGCTAAACATACCCTTAATATGTAATCCCTGTGCCAAAATTTCGGGCTTTCAAAAACTTTTTCTTTGAAGGCATTCCAATAACTGATACTTAAACGTAACCCGTTTAACGTAATGTACGTAACAGGACGAGGATATAAGCTTAAACATACCTTAAATTGTGACAGCTGGTTATTTTGAGCCTGTACTAACGTGACATGTGTTATGAATAAATAAAAGGCAAAATTTTATTGAATTTGATGCTATTTGATGTGTTAATAAATTTAGAATTTATTATAAATTATGTTGGCAACTTAAGATAAACGCTTATCGCGTAACGGTTAAAATGCGAAACGAACGTCGATGACCGCCCGCTCAATGTTAAAATCCTAAAAATATTCCTTTATGATTAAAATAATATTATTTAATCATATTCGTGAGGAAAAATAATTTAAACGCTAAGAAACTATATTTTTCGAGTTTAAGCGCGTACTGCGCGATATTGCGCGTATCTGACAAAATACTGTCAATATGGCCAGTCAAGGCAACTGATAATTATTTCTATAGAATGATAAAAATAAATTAAAACGCTTAAATCTCTATTTTTGCCATTTTAAGCGCGTACTGTGCAGCACAGCGTGCATACTGCCAAATACGGGCAACATAGCCAGTCCAGGCAAATAAAATATTGTTCAGTAATATTTTGGTGAGTTTACTTTTATAGAGCGTTAAAATAGTTTAAAACGCGTTAAAACGTGAATAAATGCTAGATAAAATACCCGGTATCCAGTAAAATACCAAGTTTATAGCCTATATATAATATACATGTGTGTGTAACCGTGAATGTGAATGTATGAGAGAGAGAGAGAGAGAGGGTAAGGTGGCGGCTTGGGAGGCTACATCTCTCTTGAAATTGCCATGTGTAGGAGGTTGGGACTTGTAATGATTAGTCTTACATACACAATTAACCCTCCAATACAAAATCAAAACACTACCAACTCCCCTCATACAAATATTCAGCCGAGAACACCCTCACACATACCCATTTCGAAAATTCAAACCATTTCTTGAAGATCCAAACTCATTCCAAGGTGTTTTCAAGCATTTTTGAAGATCCAAAGGTGATTTCAAGGAGTTCAAGCAAGAACCAAGCTTCGTATCATCATTTTTATCAAAACCCACTAAGAATCTTGAAGATATAACATTTTAACTTTCAAATCTTGTTCATGATTCATGGTGATGAAGATGATAGTGAAAGTTTCTCTTGTTCTTGGGTTTAAAAACTAACTTGAAACAAATAGCAAATGGGTTTTGAAAGAAAATAAAATGGACATGTATGTATATGTGGGTGTAGCCGTGAGTGTGCATGTATAAACATATGCGATTGAGTTTTGACTTTGAATGTTTTTGATTCATGATGTTCATGGGGATTTGATGCATGCATGTTTAAAAAGTTGTCATATGAAAGTTATGTGATTTGAAAAGATGAATGCATGAAAAAGTGAATTTTTGGAAGTGTATATATATATGCATGTGTCGTGTATATATATGTTTGTATGTATACATCTGAACTTTTGTTTACTAGTAAACAAATGTCACATGCATTAACACTTTGATGATCATATTTATGAGTAGATAATGATTTGATGATGAACATGTTTTGGAGTATGTGAACATGGATTTAATATGTGTATAGATGCGTTTAAGATCATGTAAAATGATGAAGATATGATATGTGTGCATTAAGTGCTTGTACATAGGCATGCATGTGGATGTATGATCATGAAATGATGAATAATGTATGGTATGATAAAGATGATTTTTAATCAGGTTATAAACACTAAAAATATTATTATTTGAAGTGTTAAAATCGCATGAAACTTGGTCATAAAGTTTACTAGCTTTGCATGTTGTACCTAGTGCAAAAAGGGTTGTAAAATGTATGAAATCACATGCTTTATGTGACTTATACAAAAACTGAACTAATCTGATTATAACCATCATTTTAATAAGTAAATAACATATATTTTGTTAAAATATCAAGTGCTTCGAGTTCGGATGGTTATAGTAAAGTTTGATGCAAAACTATGCAGTAAAACGGTTAAAATCGGCTTTTCGAAGGATTTTTATAAAACTGTTTTAGATCAGTAATTAAACTAATATTTTTAGTATAAATATAATTATTTTAACTTATATTAAGTTTATTTTATGTTTGGTTAGTCACACGTGACTTTCGGCACCCAAAAAACGTTACCGAATCACTAAAATACGCGTCTTACAATGTACACTAGAATGGGTTGTTTATGAGTGAACCTTATGTGTTTAAATGAGTTATGTGATTTAGATAGGTGTATATGATAATACGTTAAATGTTGACATGATAGCGGGAATTTAGACTATACATGTACACTTGTGTGATTAAAGCGGTAGAATCGGTGAAATCGTGTTAAATGTGTAACTTATTTGTCGAGCGTGAAAATTGATATATAGGTTAACTTACTAATTTATTTCATGTATGCATGCTTTAAAAATGATAAAATGTATAAGTTAACAAGTATACGCTTGTTACGATATTGGATAATTGTGTATGTTTATGTATATATATTACGACGCAAATCGTAGATATATACTACTTATAAACATGAGTGATAACGAATATAACATATTAAAGGTCACCAATAAAATCATTCAAGTCACAAGATATATATATATATATATATATTAAAGTGCCAACATAATAAAAAATAATGACTTTTCGAGAAAATCTCAAAGTTATGTGAAATACCAAGATTTGGAGAAACTTGGGAATTTTGTGATATATTGTTTGATAAATCGTTCCTACGTATATTAGGACGTGTAGAATCAAATTGTGGGATCGCGCTAATTTAATTACGCACCCAAAGGTGAGTGTCACTAAACCCCTTTTTTTACTGTTTTGTATATGTTTTGGGGGAAGAACACGACTCAAAATGATATTTATACGTTTTTGTATAAAATACACCTTTAAAAATTTTACTAATATATTTTCATGGAAAATATAGTTTTGGAAATTATGTAATATGTTTTTGGAGAAAAACATGGATTTGATACGAATATGTTTCAGAATGAGACGGATTTTGGAATAATGATATATGCGTTTCGGGGATGAAATGGGGATTTTACGGTGTTATGGGATAGAATGACCGTGTGGATTTAAGATGTTTAAATCTAAAGTTTAACGAATTGGCTTGGTCTGAAGGGAGTAAGTATCGTTTTAGGCCTACATTTAGGTGGGGACGTCGGGGATTCGTACAACATGTTATATTAAATTTATCATTTCAGTAAGATATATATATTGTTCATAAGGTTGGCACCTTGTGTGACCCATTGCGGGCACTTAGCGTAAACTTAGCCATTTAATCATTATTATGGGTATGCGTGGGATTGTTGATAGATCTATCGGGTTGACAACCCCGTCGTGACCGGTAGCTCCGCGTCAAGTCAAGAGACGAATTTATATTATGTTATTATTTAGTGTTGATTATGTCCTTATTGTTAATATATAGTTTGTAATGTCTTGCAAACTTACGAATCTGAACATTTGATGCTAGAAATTTAATATGTGTAAACCATGGGAAAATGTCGAAATATCTTAAGACCCTCATAAAGGAGGAATGCTTACGATGATTGACCCTTGGTATTTTTAATAAGGAAATTAAATGGGCTTTCTTAAAAATTATATGGATGTTTTATTTGAAAACACATAATGCGAAAGTTTTCCTTGGATCAAATTAATTAAAATTTGGATTATACGTGAACTCACCCTCCTTTGTGTTGACACTTGATTTTAACGTGTTCTTCAGGTACTTGAGCATGGCTTCGGGAATTACGGCGTATCTTGTGGTTGTTGATGCATGGTTGTTTTGAAAATGTTTTGGACAAACTTTTAAAACTTTGGGACCTATGTGATAAGATCCATAAGGATCAAAACGACTTAACTATGACGTGGGTGTGACGTACTTTTAAACTTTATGTTTTGAAACTATGTTTTAATTAAGTTAATTGTCTAACATTAACAATGCATCGTTCGACAAGATATTTGTGGGCACCATCATCCGTCACCATTACGTTTTTATTTCCACTGCGATGTTTTTGGGGTGTTATAGAAGTTGGTATTAGAGCCAATGGTTGTAGCGAACTAGATGTTTTCGGGGGAAAACTCTAGACTTTCAACCGACGAAATTTTGAGACTAAGTCCCAAGATTCGTGAAGCCAATAATTTAAAATAAACATGGATTTTGATCATGTATGAAAACTATTTTGAGTTTATATGCATACGTGTTAATATGTTTATTTGGGCCTTACGTGTTATTTTTCATTTGAACCACACTTACTTAGTACGCTTACCTTGTGTCACAGATGTCACACTCACATGAGATCATAGAGATTCACGACTTAGATAGCGAGCATGAATACGAGATCTCACCGACCTCAGTCCTGCCAGAGATACCCCACACGACCCCTCAGATTGTTAACATGGCCGAATTTGCCTCGTCATTTTATGTTGGCCCTGCTGCATTCGCCAGCCAGGCCGACCCCCATTACGCGCATGCTAGTAATGAATGGATTGACGATGATGACTCTGTTCCACCCTCGGTTTTCGAGATCGGACAGTCATCTGGCAAAGTGCCTATTGAGGACGAGCTGTGTAGAGGTATCCCGTTGATTGAAGGATCCTTTGCGATAGCTCCAGTGGTGGACGCCACTACTGTTACGGTTCGATCATTAGAGCCACCGGTAGTCCTGCTGTAACACCCCAATCGCGTAATACAACAAGACGCGGCGGAAATATCGGGGAGTCACGTTACAAATTGCTCACAATTACTGGTACTAAATTGTTTCATTATTGTTAACATTGTTTTACAATACAAAGAACACGTGAAGTTGTCTTTTGATTAAAGAAGTCTAAAGCCCGGATGCATTCCTATGTGCAACATGCTTGAATAATTGAAACCTGAAACATATGTGAAAAAGAGACATCAACAAACAATGTTGGCGAGTACATAGTTTTGTTGGCCAAGTTAATGGCAAAATGTATAGTGTTGCAATACTTCGACAACTACGAGAATTGTCTATTGAAAATGGACTCTTTGAAGTCAAGGAATGACAAAAATATTTAGTATTGCAATACATTATATTGATTATGAAACTTGTGACAAAAAGAGTTTTGCATATGGCAACATGATTAATAATAAGTAATTTTTATGCCATTGATAATTGTACTTTGTTCATTGTAATCGCCTTGAATTCGGTCATAAAACTTGTTAGTATGTTATTGGAAATCTAATCAAGGATTAATAACAACAATATTGAAAATATGTCATAACTTGCGTGAGTATTATTAGAAATCAAATCAATGATTTAAAATAATACTATGGTTATCCTTCTAAGAATCTAACATATAAAAATATGAAAGAGTTCTACAAGGATTTGGATATTGTACTTTGAATCAATCGAACACAAAATCCTAATGTGATTCGGATAACGCTACAAGAGTAATACAATAAGAACACTTATATATAGGAAGTACCAGCGATGTATCCACCATGTTCTTATGGTATTACACTCGTTCCGTTAACTAAATCACAACTAATCACAATAACCACATAATCATCATCTAGTCACATCGTCTTGTCACATATGCATTTAAGTACACAAAGAATCCGAATAAAGGACTACCATCTAGTACTTTAAACATCCTACAAGAATCTACTATAAAGATAGGTAGATGCTTTAAGGATTTGGTTTAGTCATATCGTCTCGTCACAATCGTCTTGTCTCATACGCATTAAAGTACACAAGAATCCGAATAAAGGACTACCATTTAGTACTTTAAACATCCTACAAGAATCTACTATAATGATAGGTGTGCTTTAAGGAATTGGTTTAGTCAGATCGTCTCATCACAATCGTCTTGTCTCATACGCATTATTAAAGTACACAAGAATTTGAATAAAGGACTACCATTTAGTACTTTAAACATCCTACAAGAATCTACTATAAAGATAGGTAGATGCTTTAAGGATTTGGTTTAGTCATATCGTCTCGTCACAATCGTCTTGTCTCATACGCATTAAAGTACACAAGAATCCGAATAAAGGACTACCATTTAGTACTTTAAACATCCTACAAGAATCTACTATAAAGATAGGTAGATGATTTAAGGATTTGGTTTAGTCACATCGTCTTGTCTTATTGAATCACAAAATCCTAATCCTAATGGTGATTCGGATAAGGCTAAGAAGGGTAATACAATAAGCACACTTATATATAGGAAGTACCAGCGGCGTATCCACCATGCCCTTATTGTATTACTCTAGTTTCGTTATCTAAATGACCAACAATCTCTACACATAAACAATAACCATGGTCTTGTAAAGCACTTCTTACAAATCTCATTGTGAAGATAGGAAGATTTAAGACTGTACTTCAAATATCCTACAAGAATCTACTATAAAGATAGAAAGATTCTTTAAGGATTCTTCTCCTCAATCGTCGTGTTTGCATAATAGGAATAATACACAAAAGTACTTAGTAAACAATACATGCATACATTTGAGAAAATTCGGTTACACATACGAATCACCCCAAAACATTTGAAAACGTAAAAGAGGGGAGTTATGTACTAACTTGGGATTGCGTATAGGTCTTGTACAAATGATATAACAAGGCTCAATGGATCTAGAGTTCAAAAGTTGAAATGGTTCCTAGCGTATCGGATACAATGTGTTAGTGTCGAAACTTGAAAACAAGAGATCGGATAGAATGAAATCTTATAAACCAAAGGAGTGTTGGAACTCATATGAAATGGTTTAATAGACTTAAGATTCTAATTTGGAATGAATCCTAAGTGCTTTTGACCCGTTATGACTCGTTAAGGTAGTTTCCGCTACTTTAACATGTCATTTGCGTAAAAACGCATTCGGATGGTCAAACTAGTCTTATGATAAGTCTTATATGCCAAAATAAGTTTAATAAAGTTGCAACATCAGTATATAATTCAAAAAGTTGGTTACATATGCTTAAAGTGAGTTTATGCGCAAAAAGGGCATTTTGGTCATCCTTAAAAGGCATATTAGACGACTTAACATAACACTATCCAAATGACGTGACCATAAGGTATAACCTCAGAGGGTTATTCCCTATATAACTATGGTCACTAATATGTGTTTGGTCGGATTCTAAGATCGACCAAACGGGTCGGATTCGAAAGTCAAAGCGGTAGTCAAGACCGCTCGACTTACGACCCTAAACAAGCACTAAACTAAAAGTGACGAGTTAGACATGTCAAACATCTCTAACGAAGTTTATAAAACTGATGTGGTATCAAAACAAAGTGTTTTGATACCTGAAAATAGTTCCGTCGTATAATGCGCACTTTGCGCATTGTTGACCGAAACTTTGACTCGTCACTACGACTAGTAAACATGGTAATCAATAGGTATGATCGCTATGAGTCATAACCATCGTGATTACGATCACGTTGTAAAGTTCAATTGAACTTTGATTTGACAAAAAATGGTCAGAACCGAAAGTTAAACAGAAAGTAAACTGTTTGACTTTTAGCTCATAACAAGCTAAAATAATAAACAAGACTAAGGAATGAGCACTTACTTGTGTTGAAGAACACTTAAGAGCTCAAGAAAACTCAGTAGGAGGCCTCCCAAATGCTGGAAACAAGCTCCAAGAGAGTAGGAGAAAGAAAGAAGAAAGGTGCAAGTTTAAATGGGTGATGATCAAGGGTATTTATACTAATCTTGGAGTTCCCAAATGATACCAAGTGTTGATCCAGGTGTTAAGGCATGGATTAATGTCCCTCTAAGTGTCCAAAGCAGAATGAAGGTGGCAAAAATCTCGAGCTTGGTGTCCAAGAGAGTGAACAAGAGCAAGACAGCAAAGCTGCTATGCTGGGCATGCCATGCGGACCGCATGGCTTTGTCGATGCGGTCTGCATCCACCCTTGCTGGCAGAAACTTTGGGAAATTGGCAGAACAGGCCCCTTCACTCGTTTCGTCGCGTTTTGGCACTTCTAACACCCGTTAACCTGATTTTTAAGCTCTATAAGGATGATAAAGCATAGGGAACTTGAAATAAGTCCAAAAATGTCCCGGATGTCAGTTCGTTCGGTTGTACGGTTGCGATTTTTGGTTAATTACGAGGAAAATCGTAGCGAACGCGCAAATTACCGTAAATGAGCAAGGAATGGTATTTTTGCGTTCCAATCATTAAACTGAAAGATTTTAATGATGGCTAAAATTTTAGAATGTACGTACGTGTTCTGTATTAAGAAATACGCGAATCGGCATACTTTCACATATTTTGCAAAATAGTCCCTAGAGTTAAAATAGCTTGTTTTTGCCATACCGAAGCCCTCAAAATTTATATCTAAGTTATGTAAAGGGTATTTAGGGTATGTTAAGCTTATGTCCTCATCCCGGTGTGTATGTTACGTTAATCGGGTTGTGTTTAAGTATTGGTTATCGGAATTACTTCAAAGAAAAAGTTATTGAAAGCCCAAAATTTTGGCACAAGGGTTACAGTCTCCCCCACTTAGGAAATTTCATCCCGGAATTTATTCAAAGGAGACCGTAGAGTGAGTTTGGAATAACTGAAAGATAACAAAGCTCGAGATTTCAAAGATGCGGAGCCTCATTTGGTGTCAGAAATGTTTAGGGGATTTAAAGCGTAAACAAAGATTTTCAAAGTATCTTCAAGGTATACAGACCCTTCAGAACTTTTGAATCTATAAAGCATCATCGAGTGTATAAAACTTGTTTTATGGCACTATGTTATACTCAGGCACTTAGTGTAATTCCCTAGCAAACAAAGGGGTGTACATTCAAACCTAGCCATATGTACACGGTTTCTAACATTCCACGAGGTACATCCCATGTACCATGAGCATCTCATGCGTAGGAGACGGGTCAACATACATATGGCATCAAGATCTTTACCTTTAACACCATAATATACTTCCGGTCGGCTCCAATAGAGTTAATGAAAGTACTCATCTCACCATTGCCTTCAATAAACAGATAACAAATAATCACATAATGGTCCAAGATAACATAAAACCTTCTAGCGATCCTGGTAACGTTCCAAAGAATAACACAATAAGAACACTTATATATAGGAAGTACCAGCGGCGTATCCACCGTGGTCTTATTGCGTCATGTAACACCCAAAAAACGTCGCAGCGGAAATACAAACGTAATGGTGACGAAAGTTTGTGCCCATAAATATATTAGTGGACGATGCATCGTTAATTTTGGACATATTACTTAACTATAACATTGTTTACAAATTTAAACATAAACCACAACCATAACATAGTTAAGTTGTCTTGATCCTTATGGATCTTAATACAGTCGGTCCCAAATAAGTTTTAAAAGTGTCCAAAGTTTATTATTATTAAACAAACATGCATCACAACCACAAGATACGCCAAAGATTCCCGAAGCCATGCTCAAGTACCTGAAGAACACGTTAAAATCAAGTGTCAACACAAAGGAGGGTGAGCTCACATATTCAAATTTAAAACAAGGAAAACTTTCTAATTATGTGTTTATTATCAAACATCCAAATAAAATTTTTGAAAGTCAATTTTATTTCCTTTATAAAATCCATAAGTTAGCCGTCGCAAGCGTTTCCCCGAAACCTTCAAACTAAGCATCTTCCCAAGTTTCACATATTAAATTTATGTTTAATATCCATTTGTTCAGATTCGTAAGTTTGCAAGACATTACGAGCTATATATTAACATTAAGGGTATAATCAACGCTAGACAATAACAGAATATAAATTCGTCGCTTGACATGACACGGAGCTACCGGTCGTGACGGGGTTGTCAACCCGATAGATCTATCAACAATTCCACGCAATCCATATTAATGATTAAATGGCTAAGTTCGCGCAAAGTGCCTGCAATGGGTCACCCAAGGTGCCAACCTTATGAACAATATATATATCATACTAAAATGATAAAATTTAATATAACACGTTGTACGAATCTCCGACGTCTCCACCGAAACGTAAGCCTAATCCCGATACTCACTCTCTTGAGACCGGGCCAATGCGTTACAACTTTAGATTTAAACATTTTAAATCCAGACGGTTGTTCTATCCCATAACGCCGTAAAATCCCCGTTTCATCCCCGAAATGCATATATCATTATTCCAAAATCCATTTCATTCCGAAACATATTTATATCAAAAATCATGTTTTTCTTCAAAAACATATCACATAATTTCCAAATCATATTTTCCACGAAAATATATTTATAGTTTAATCAAAGGCATATTTTATACGAAAACGTATACTTATCCTTTTAAGACGTGTTCTTCCCCCAAAACATATACTAAAACAGTAAAGGGGTTTAGTGACACTCACCTTTGGGTGCGTATATTAAATAGCGCAATTCCCGAAATTGAATTCTACTCGTCCTAACATACATAGGCATGATTTAATAATCACACATCACAAAATTCCTAAGTTTCTCAAATCTTGGAATTTTTACATAACTTTGAGATTTTCCCGAAAAATTTTTATTTTTTATTATGTTGGCATACTAATATATATATGAGTTCATATATATATAGTTTAAGATTTTGCGATTTGGACGATTTTATTTGTGACCTTAATGTTTTATCCATTACACTCCCGTTTACAAATAATATATATCTACGATTTGCGCGTCGTAATATATACACATAATCGTGCACATATTCACAATATCATAACACGCGAAAACTCATTAACTTATTCACTTTATCATTTTTAAAGCATGTATACATGAAATAACTCACTAATTTAACCTATGTATCAATTTTCTTGCTCGACAAATAAGTTACACATTTTAACGCGATTTCACCGATTCTACCGTTTTAAACATACAAGCGTACATGCATAGACTTAATTCCCGCTATCATGTCAAAACTTAAAATATTATCATATACACATAACACATTTAAACACATAAGGTTCACTCATGAACAACCCATAAGTGTACATTGAAAAATGCGTATTTTAGTGATTCGGTAACGTTTTCGGGCGTCGGAAGTCACGTATGACCAACCAAATACTAAATAAACTAAATATAAGTTAATATACTTAAATTTATACTAAAAATATCAGTTTATTTACTGATTTAAAACAGTTTCATGAAAACCCTCTTAAAAGGCGATTTTTACCGTTTTTAACGCATAGTTTTGTGTCAAACATTACCATAACCACCCGAACTCGAAACGACTTCATATTTTAGCACAATACATTTTATATACTGAATAAAATGATGGTTATAATCAGATTAGTGCAGTTTTTGTGTAAGGCATATAAATCATGCGATTTCATGTATTTTACAACACTTTTAAGCACATAGTACAACATGCAAAGCTAGTAAACTTTATGTTAAAGTTCCATTCCATTTTACACTTCAAATAACACTACTTTTATGCTTATAATCTGAGCTAAACTTATTTTTATCAAACACACTTTGATCATCATTTCATGGCCATATGTTCACATGCATGCTTATGTACAAGCACCTAATGCATCCATAACATATTATTTTCAACTTGCATGTTCTCATATGCATCTAGACATGCATTTATTTCATGTTCATATTATCCATGACATTCAAATCTTCATGTCATTATCATCATCTAATCATTCATAATATTCTTGCATGTAACATTCTCATGCTTTTATGAATTAACAAATATATACACGGCTACATATATATATATGTATACATTATTCCAAAACTCAACTTCTCATACAAATCTTTTAAAATCACCAAAACCTTTTTAGAACATTCTAAAGATTACATGCATTCACCTTTTAACATCTTATCAAGCAAGATCATTTCAAACATAACTCGAAATCTCTTGTGTTCATATACATACATACATACACGGCCCTACATATATACATACACTTATCCATTTTCATTTTCTTTGAAAACCCATTTGTTATTAGTTTCAAGTTTGTGATTAATTCCAAGAACAAGAGAGAAACCTTTCACTATCATCATTATCATCAATAATCAAGAATATGGTTTTAAAAATAAATTTATACCTTAAAGATTTTTGGTGGGTTTTTGATAAAGTTTGATGATATGGAGCTTGTTCTTCCTTAAAATCACCTTAAAAACTTCATTGGTTCATCAAAACAACATGGAACTAGCTTGAAATCAACTTGAATCTTCAAGAATAACGTTCAAAATTTGAAAATGGATATGGATGGAGGTGTATACGGTTTTAGAGAGAGAGTGTGAAAGAGTTTTGTGATTTTAATCTTGGAAAATGATATAATGTGGTGTGTACATGCAATTATAATGATTGCAACTCATGTAGACTTAACACTTGTCCAAACACAAGAAAAGAGACAAAAGGTGGGCTCATATGCCACCACCTACACCCCCTCACGCACATTCGCATGCATTCTTACACATATATATATTATATATAGTTAAATACAGGTATTTAACTGGCGACCAGGTATTGTATCTAGCGCTTTAATTGCGTTTTAAATTATTTTCAACGCTCTATTGAAATAAACTCACTAAAATATTACTAATCAATATTTTATTTGCTAGGACCAGTCATGTTGTCGGTAATTGGCAATATGCACGCTGTGTTGCGCAGTACGCGCTTAAATTCGCAAAATAGGGATTTTAAGCGTTTTAATTTATTTTTATCATTCTATAAAAATAAACTTGTCAAATTATTACTATAATAATTATTAGTTGCCCTGAACTGGCTGTGTTGACAGTATTTTGCCAGATACGTGCTTAAACTCGAAAAATAGAGTTTCTTGGCGTTTTAAATAATTTTTCCTCACGATTATGATTAAATATATTATTTAACTCATAACAGACTATTTTTGGGATTTTAACATTATTCGGCGGTCACCAACGTTCGTTTTTAGCATTTTAACGTTACGCAATAAGCGTTTATCTTAATATTGCCAACGTAATTTTTATCAAACTTTGGATATACCAACACATCAAATACCATATATAAACATCAAAAATAATCAAATCCGGCCTTTTATTCATTCATGACACGTGTTACATTTGTACGAGACAACCTAAATAGCCGGGTGTCACAATCTCCCCCTGTTTAAGGAACTTCGTCCTCGAAATTCTCACACTACAGGTTTCGTTTTCGCACTAGACTTAAAGAGATACGGATATCTTCGTTGCACCTGGTCCTTTCATTCCCATGTTAACTCGGGTCCATGCTTGGAATTCCAGCGAACCTTGACCAACTTAATCCGACTCCTTCGAAGCTTCTGAATCTTCTCATCCAGAACTTCAACCGATTCCTCGATAAATCTCAATTTATCGTCTACTTGAACCTCATCAGGGGGTATAATCAGTGTCTCATCCGACAAACACTTTCTCAGGTTGGAAACATGAAACACGTCATGAACTCCATTCAAATCCTGTGGCAGCTTAAGCCTATACGTGACTGATCCAACTCGAGATGCGATTTCGAAAGGACCTATATAACGCGGGCTACGCTTTCCCCCTTTCCCAAATCTCACAACATCTTTCCAAGGTGACACTTTCAGAAGAACACGATCTCCGACTTGAAACTGCAACGGTTTCCTTCGGTTGTCTGCATAACTTTTCTGTCGGTCGGCAGCAGCTTTCAACCTTTCCTTGATCTGGACAACCTTGTCTGTGGTTTCCTGTATAAGCTCAGGTCCGGTTAGTTGCCTTTAGCCAACTTCAGCCCAGCACAAGGGCGATCGATATTTCCTTCCATACAAAGCTTCAAACAGAGCGGCTTTGATACTAGCGTGGTAACTATTGTTGTAAGAAAACTCTGCCAACGGCAAGTGACTATCCCAAATTACACCAAATCAATCACACACGCTCTCAACATATCCTCTAACGTCTGAATGGTTCTCTCACTTTGACCATCCGTTTGAGGATGAGATGCAGTATTCATGTCCAAACGAGAGCCCAGCGACTCTTGAAGAGATCGCCAAAATCTGGAGTCAAATTCTCCATCTTTATCATTGATAATTGACACAGGTACTCCATGTCGGGCTACAATCTCGTTGAGGTACAACTGCGATATTTTCTCCGTCTTGTCTGTTTCCTTAATGGCTAGAAAATGAGCAGACTTCGTTAATCGATCCACAATTACCCATATGGTGTCATGTCCATGTGATGTACGGGGTAATTTGGTGATAAAGTCCATAGCAAGAGCTCCCACTTCCATTTAGGAATCTTTGGTTGCTGCAGAAGCCCAGACGGCCTCTGATGTTCAGCCTTAACCTTTGAGCATGTCAGACATTTTACTTACGTACACCGCAATATCTCTCTTCATATTCGGCCACCAATATAACTCTATAATATTCTGATACATCTTGGTAGAACCTGGGTGAATCGAATATCTGGACTTATGAGCCTCGTTCATAACCAGTTCACGTAGGTTACCTCTAAGCGGAACCCAGACTCGGTTCATGAAGTACATCACTTCATCCGCTTTTGATATCAGTTGACATTCCAAACATCTTAAACCTTCTCTACTCAGGTTCTCATCTTTTAGAGCTTCTCGCTGTGCATTACGAATTTGATCTGTCAAACTCGTTTGTATGGTCAAACCCAAAGCACAAACGCACAGAGGCTTTTCCCGCTCCTTTCTACTGAGCGCGTCAGCAACAACATTTGATTTCCCTGGGTGATAACGAATATCACACTCATAGTCGTTGAGTAACTCTACCCAACGCCGCTGTCGCATGTTGAGTTCCTTCTGATCAAAGATATGCTGGAGGCTCTTATGGTCTGTGTAAATCATACATTTCATGCCATACAGATAATGTCTCCAAATCTTCAAGCGAACACAACAGCTCCCACTCTAAAACATGAGTTGTGTAGTTCTTCTCATGCACTTTCAATTGTCTGGATGCATAGGCTCACTTTGTCCTTCTGCATAAGCACGCAACCAAGGCCCAAAAGTGACGCATCATAGTATACAACAAAACCGTCATTTCCCTCTAGCAGGGATAGAATATGTGCACTACACAACTTCTCCTTCAACATCCTAAAAGCTTCCTCCTGCTTTTCTGTCCAATCAAACTTCTTTTCCTTCTGGGTCAATAGCGTTAATGGCTGCGCTATTCTGGAGAAATTCTCAATGAATCTTCTATAATACCCAGCAAGTCCTAAGAATTGGCGCACCTCTAACGGAGTCTTTGGCGCTTCCCAATTCTTAATCGCCTTAATCTTCGACGGTTCCACATGTATACCTTTCTCATTAATGACATGTCTGAGAAAATGCACCTCTCGAATCCAAAATTCACATTTAGAGAACTTAGCATACAACTTCTCTTTCTTCAACAGCTCCATAATCGTCTTCAAATGTTGCTCATGATCTTCTTTGGTTCGCGAATAGATTAGTATACCGTCAATGAATACTATCACGAATTTGTCCAAATAGGGTTTGCATACCCAATTCATGAGATCCATGAACACTGCAGGCGCATTAGTTAAGCCAAAAGGCATGACTAAGAATTCATAATGGCCATAACGTGTTCTAAAAGCAGTCTTCGGAACATCTTCCTCAACAATCTTCAACTGGTGATATATAAGGCCTCTTTAACTAAACCCTGAAAGGTTTCTTTAACAATATTTTGAAAACTTAAAGGCTTACGCCAAAAACAAATCATCTAAGGATAGATGATTGATTTTCGAAAACGGATTTGAAATTTGTGGATTTGTTTTGGTAATCACCTAAGGATAGGTGATCGTATTGTATTTTAAATCTAAACGCAAGTAAACTTGCGTTAGGGTCCTAGGAAGGTTATAGTCTAGGTCAAAGCATTACTAATAACCTAATTCCCTATAAAGACATGTTCACATATATCTAGTTAACAGATGCCAATATGGCTCGTGATTTGGGGTGTTACAGGTTGTTTTATATAAGTGTATGTAAGTTATATCTAGTTAAAGAAACAACACCCCAAATATATAAGTTCCTATATATATATGCGATTTGGGGTGTTACAGGTTGGTATCATTGCAAAATTCTAAATGCAAAGGTTGGTAACATTACTAATACCAACCAGTTACACCCCAAATCGCGTAAAACAACACGCGGCAGAAACACTTGGGGAGTCACGTTAACAGATTGTCTCAACAACACATAGTATTTGAAGTTTCATTTTTATTTGAATATTGAACATAGATTATATTGTCATAAATGTCTTAGAAATTTTTAAACAACGAAACAGCAAGCATGCATAATTATTGTCTTTCTTGTTATTAAGGCACTAGGTCCAAGTCCGATCCTACATGGCACGCATCAGTATCATCTACCATCTTTCCCTGAAACATATGTGAAAACGAGTCAGCAAAAATATGCTGGCGAGTACATAGGTTTTGTGAACATGTCAAGTCCATGGCTTTGTATATATTGCAATATAAATAACCCGACTACTAGAGTCGTAAGTGAAACCTTGTTTTGAAAGCATTTGATATTGCAATAGTTATTCAACTAAAACAAATTGTTAAAAGTTATAAAATCTAGTAGGACTCGAAAACATTTGTTTTGTAAATCCAACTTGTAAATCGTCTTGAAATAACTTGTATGGTTTATATCTTAATTCGAAATTCGCTGTGTGACATTGTTTGAAATCATTTGTTCGTCGTTCATCGTTCCTCGTAATAAACCATTTGTTATAAACCAATTGTTCATCATTCCTTGTTGTAAACCAATTGTTCATCGTTCATCGTTCATCGTTCATTATTCATTGTTCATCGTTCTTTGTTCCTTGTTATAAATCAATCGTTCCTTGTTATAATTGTGAAAACTTTTGGTCGCTCTTTAATCAATACATTCAAACCTTTGTTGACTCGACTATACCCCAAGGGTATCTTTAATAGATCCTAAAAGATCTCTTTAATAAGACTAGTAAATCAACGAATGATTTGTTAGTCATAAACAGTTTCTGTCGTTCACCAAAGTACCCACCAAATCCAGTGAATAGCCTAGTAACGGGATTGTCAATCCTATGGTACCATAACTTACCACTGGGCAGCATAACAATGTTAATGAATGTCATTCGTATCTTGGATAATGCACCAACAAGTTGTATCGCATTATTGAAACCATATTGTTATATAAACCATAGTATTTGTACTTTGAAAACTTGAAAACAATTAGCATATATGAATCACCTAAAAACATTTGTAAAACATAAAAGAGGGGAGTGATGTACTCGCCTGGGATTTGCGGATAAGTCTTGTACAAGTGTATGATCAAGGTCCAAAGATCAAGGAATCATGTGTGTGTCCTAAAAATGGATAACAATGTAAATATCGAACTTGAAATCGGAGGATTTGGATAGAATGATACCTTATAAACCAAATGAGTTTTGGAATTCAAATAACATGGTTTATTAAGCTAACATTATGAGTTGGAAAGATTTTTATGTGCTTTTGACCCGTTATGACCCGTTAAGGTAGTTTAAGCCACTTTAACGCGTCATTTGCGTAACTACGCATTCGGATGGTTAGATATGTGTTATGATAATGTCTTAGTGCTTAAACATGTTTGAAAATGTTATTTGATCAGAATATATGTCAAATTTTATGTTACATATGATTAAAGTTGATTTATTTGCGAAAAGGGCATTTTGGACCCTTTTACCTAAAAAAAGGGCATTTTGGTCATTTTTACGGAATATGACAATCAATTATCATAACACTATCCAAAGGACATGACCATAAGGTATAACCTCAGAGGGTTATTCCCTATATATTTATGGTCACAAATATGCATTTGGTCGGGTCCGGAGATCCACCAAACGGGTCAGATTCGAAAGTCAAAGCGGTGGTCAAACCGTTCAACTTACGACTCTTAAACAAGCACTAAAAATGAAGGTGACGATTTAGACATGTTTTGACATGTCTAAATAACTTTATAATACAGTTTTGGCATCAAAACAAACTGTTTGACAGCCGAATTTTGATCCGATGCAAAATGCGCAAAAATCGCATTTTGACCGAAATTTTGACTTGTCATAATGACTAGAAAATGTGGAAATCAGTAGGCATGATTTTTAGGGATCATAACCACCTTGATTACCATCATATTTCAAGATTCAATTGGACTTTATGTTGATCAATTCATGATCAAATCTGGAAGTCGACAGAAAGTCAAACTGTTGAGTTTTAGCCCAATTAAACTAAGAAACTTGAATCAAAACATGAATGAATTACTTACAAACACTAGGGATGATCAAGGAATCACAGAGGAGTCTCCCAAGTGGTTGCAAATTCGGATTATAGCAGAGGAGAGCTTGAATGAAGGTTGCAAAAGTTTAAAAATGGGGAAAATCATGGAATTTATACTTGAATTGGATTAATTTGATCATGACAAGTGTTTGGAGATGCTCTAGGATGTTAACAAGTGTTGTAGAGGTGGTAGAAGCAGGTTAAGTGTGGCAAAATTTGAGCCAGGTGTCAAAAAATGCGAATTGGTGGCAGGGAAATGAGCTGGGAAGCTACCAGCAACTTTCTGTCAAAACAGAGGCCTCACGCCCCGCCACGGTACCCCCTTAGGGCGTCGCATAGCGCCAGGCCTCCCCAGACCTGAAATTTTCAAAAATGGCAGAACAGGTCCATGCACATGTTTTCGTCGATTTTCGGCATTTCTAACACCCGTTAACCCCATTTTAAGCTCCATAAGGATGTTAAAGTATAGGGAAATTGAAATATGCTCAAAAATGTTCCAGAGGTTGGTTCGTTTGGTTGTACGGTCACGGTTTTCGGTTAATTACGAAGAAAATCGAAACGAACGCGTGTGTGACCCTAAACGCGTAACGAACGGATTTTTCGCATTCCAATCACTAAAATATAATATATTGATGATTAGAAAAATATTTTGGATGTCCGAACGTGTTTCGGATAGCGATATACGCAAAAAGGCATAGTTTTGCGAAATTTGCAAAATAGCCCCTGAAGTTACAAAAGTGTGATTTTGCCATACCGAAGCCCTCAAAACTTATTTCTAAGTTATGTAAAGGGTATTTATGGTTATTGAGCTTGTGTTCTTGTTCCGGAGTGAACGTCGCTATGAGAATCGACAGACTTTTGCAGTTTGTCGTAATTAGTCCATGTGATCGAATAATCTTGTTATTGACATAACAAACCCTTCAAAACTTATTTCTAAGTTATGAAAAGGTTATTTAAGGTATGTTTGGCTTGTTTCATTATTCCAGAACATACGTTGCGTTAAATTGGTTTTGTTTGCATATCGGTTTACGTATAATCTCCAGAAAGGCTTTGAGGGGTTGAAATTGTACATGGACTAAAACGTATAAATGTCACATGTAATTACACAATTCTCAGGAATGAAACACAAGATTTCATTAGAGTCGGAATTGTTCGGTATTGTTTGATGCTTGAAAAGGCTCAGATGTCACATTCTCCCCAATTTAGGAAATTTTGTCCTGA
Organism: Scalesia atractyloides; assembly: GCA_947069175.1. Taxonomy (NCBI): domain Eukaryota; kingdom Viridiplantae; phylum Streptophyta; class Magnoliopsida; order Asterales; family Asteraceae; genus Scalesia; species Scalesia atractyloides. The sequence goes on from CAMTDV010000015.1 coordinate 43,501,603, forward strand.
AATTTAAATTTAGAGGAAACTTGTAAAAACACAATAGAGGGTATCGCCATCAAGTGATGCTTCGTTTCCGGAGAAAAATCTCTAGAAAACATTTGCACTCCAGCGAACTTTGTTTATTGTACTCGTTTGTTGTCTATGGTGATGAGTTGAGATTCGAAAATCTTAACCTCATTCCAATAGGTAGGTGCGTGACACCTTTGATTGTACTGAGCCTCAGAAAAGAACTTGTAAATGTCATAGTGGTATCTTTTTGTCGCAGCACACCATTAAAAGAGTGTGAACTTGAAGGAGAAGAGTCGGATTTCGAATAATGAACGAAAGATTGTTTATAAGGCTTTCCCATGAAGACTAGTATAGGAAACTTGTGTGTGCTCGAAATTGGAGTCAGAGAGTGTATGATAGAACAACATTGGTCAAGGTCCAGAACTTCTAGTAACTTAAATAACGCCACGCTTGCAATGTAATAAGGAACACTTATATATAGGAAGTACCAGCAGCGTATCCACCATGCCCTTATTACATTATTCCCGTTTCATTATTCTTTACTATAGGTTCTCACACATGACAAAACTTGCTATGGTTTTCTATGCAAGGGATTTTATAATTATGTATGCATCCATAATTACTCAATTCGTTGCACAGTCAGCATAGTTTATTTTGTGATGTGTAGGGGAAAAATCATATTAGTAAACATGGAATAACTTGTCTAGACCTTATCAGGATCTCTTAAATTAGATCAACGCATGATCTCTTTAAATAGACCACCAAATAGTCTCTTTAACTAGATCTTCACATGATCTCTTTAACTAAATTGATGGACAATCTCTTTAACTAGATTGACGAGCAATCTCTTTAACTAGGCCCTCAAAGACCTCTTTAACTAAGCCTGAAAGACTTCTTTAACTAAGCCCTGAAGACTTCTTTAACTAAGCCCTGAAAGACTTCTTTAACTAGGCCCTGAAAGACTTCTTTAACTAGGCCCTGAAAGACCTCTTTAACTAGATCAACGAATGATCTCTTTAACTAGACTCTGAAAGGCCTCTTTAAGTAAACCCTGAAAGGTTTCTTTAACTAGATCAACGAATGATCTCTTTAACTAGACCCTGAAAGGCCTCTTTAACTAAACCCTGAAAGGTTTCTTTAACTAGATCAACGAATGATCTTTTTAACTAGACCCTGAAAGGTCTCTTTAACTATGAATCGAATCAGGAATAGTACTTTGGAATCCAAGGGCTTAACTATTTGCATAGAATAACCCATTCGAGGATTTAAGATAGTACTTTTATATGAAGATATGGAAGATTCTACAAGGATTTGGATAACGAACATTTGAATCAACTTAACACATAATCACATAATTGTCAATTTGGTCATCAACTTGTTACTAACTTGTTATCAATTTGTACATAAGTAGTTAAAGTACACTAGGAACCCAATCAAGGAGTTCATTTAGTACTTCAAGCATCCGTAAGAATATAACTATGAAGATAGAAAGATTTTGTAAGGATTTGGTTTAGTCACATCATTTGTCACATTGTCTTGCATTAAAGTACACAAAGAATCCAATTAAGGACTTCGATTTGCACTTTAAACATCCAGAAGAATCTACCTATAAGGATAGGAAGATCTTATAAGGATTTGTACGCGAAAATGTTTTGAAACACACTAAGTATGTTTGGTCAATATACGGATCAAAATATCGTTGAAAATCATGCATGGAGTCTTTGAAAATATGTTCAATGATTTTGGAAATCATACATATAATGTTTTTGAAATTATGCACCAGCTATATTAGGTAAATATACCATATTAAAATGTTTTGAAAACATATGAAAAATCTGTGATTTAAGAAGTATGGTTTTTGACACTACGTGTTTTTACGTAGTATTTGAAGTTTTATTTTATTTCAGGGTTTAACCAAGTAAACAAATGCCAATCATTATAATCATTTGAGGTGTTACAGGTTGTTTTACGCGATTACGCGATTTGCGTGGTGTATGTAATTTTATATATAGGAAGTTGCATGTTATATAATCTTCAAAATTCTATGTTCAATATTCATATAAAAATCGATATATAAGTTCACAGGTTGGACCTAGACATACGTGATTTTATATCTCTATAAAATTCTTTGAAGATTATATAACATGGCTAGGTCCCATCATATTCTTAGTATTTGATCTAGTTAAAGAAACCTTTCAGGGTTTAGTTAAAGAGGTCTTTCAGGGTCTAGTTAAAAAGATCATTCGTTGATCTAGTTAAAGAGGTCTTTCAGTGCCTAGTTAAAGAGGTCTTTCAGGGCTTAGTTAAAGAGGTCTTTCAGGGCTTAGTTAAAGAGGTCTTTTAGGGCCTAGTTAAAGAGATTGCTCGTCAATCTAGTTAAAGAGATCATGAGTTGATCTAGTTAAAGAGATTGTCCGTCAATTTAGTTAAAGAGATCATGTGAAGATCTAGTTAAAGAGACTATTTGGTTGTCTATTTAATGAGATCATGCGTTGATCTAATTTAAGAGATCCTGATAAGGTCTAGACAAGTTATTCCATGTTTGTTCATATGATTTTTCCCATACACATCACAAAATAAACTATGCGGACTGTGCAACGAATTGAGTAATTATAGATGCATACATAATTATAAAATCCCTTCCATAGAAAACCATAGCAAGTTTGTGATGTGTGAGAACCTATAGTAATAAGAATAACGAAACGGGAACAATGTAATAAGGGCATGGTGGATACGCCACTGGTACTTCCTATATATAAGTGTTCCTCATTACATTGCAAGCGTGGCGTTATTTAAGTTACTAGAAGTTATGGACCTTGACCAATGTTGTTATATCATACACTCTCTGACTCCAATTTCGAGCACACACAAGTTTCCTATACTAGTCTTCATGGGAAACCCTTATAAACAATCTTTCGTTCATTATTCGACATTCTTTTCAAGTTTACACTCTTGTCTAGTTATTCTACGACAAAGGATACCACTTTGACGTTTACAAGTTCTTTTCTGAGGCTCAGTACAATCAAAGGCGTCATGCACCTACATATTGGAATGAAGTTAAGAATTTCGAATCTCAACTCATTAACATGGGCATCGAAACCCTAATGCTCTCTCTCTAGCCGGCGACTTTTGTTCTTCTTCCAATCCTACGATTTTGATCGTGAACATGTGTGCAACAGATCTGTTATTAGGGGTTTGAGTAATCAAATCTTCAATACGAACTCTGGTGGCATATAGGATCGTTCGGATAGTAGGTTTTTCGACTTTGTTTTCAATCGCCGCCTGAATCTGTGTTTCCGAACTGGTTGTATAGATATATTGTTTTATCGGTCCTTCTGGTTAGGCAGAAACCTTGACTAAACAAGACCTCTATACGATTTTGTTAGAAGCATGGCCTAGGGTTATCGCTAGATTAGGGTTTTTCTTTCCGGTTCTTTTATATTCTGATTTTCGTCTACGAGTTGCATGGTGTGATTCAGTCTTCTTTGAAGTGAGAGTTAGTGATTTCTGGTATGGATGAATGTAAAAACGCTTCGGATAATAATCAGGATCATCGCGGGAAGCCGCCATTGCCGATTAGGGGTATTGTTAGTCGTGTGGTCAATATAGATGGGCACACGGCGCTTCCTCGGCGTGGTACAATGTCTACTCAGATTCAGGTTAGTGATGAAATAACTAATGCCACGATACCTGTCTCCTTGGAAAAGCGGGAATCCCACAATGTTGGGATGGACGACGGTCATGGCCTTCATGCAGGAGTCGGAGATGAGGGGAAAGTGGCTACTTCAGATTTGCAGAGGATTGTAATTCTAAAGGTAAACTCTCGGAAGCCATGACATATGCAGATTTGGTTACGGATACAAATTCCAAAAGAGTTAACTTTAGATCTCTTGCTAGTACTGGTATACATGAGGGATGCGATGTTGTTCTCCCGTGTGATTCTGTTCGAGCGGTACAAGATAAGTTAGCCAATACTTTATATGGGTATTTCCTAGGAGAACGTTGCGTTCCCGGTTGTGGAGTACTTTGTTCGCAATAACTGGAAGAAATTTGGATTGCAAAAGTCAATGATGAATGCGAATGGTTTCTTCTTTTTTAAGTTTGCGGATCATAAAGGTATGCTAGATGCTCTAAAGGAGGGTCCATGGATTATACGATCACAACCTATCTTCCTAACTGAATGGACACCGACTTCAAAGTTGGAAAAGAAGGAGGTAACCAAGGTCCAAGTCTGGGTGAAAATTCATGATGTTCCGCTGGCTGCATATACCGAGGATGGCCTTAGTATGATCGCTACTGCCATTGGTGTTCCAAAACTATTGGACTCCTATACTAGTTCGATGTGTATGGACACTTGGGGCCGTAGCAGTTATGCCAGAGCCTTAATAGAAATCTCAGCGGACAAGACGTTGAAAGGGGAGCTGACGATTGCAATACCGGAGGTAAACGGGGAGGGCTTTAGCAAGGAAACTATGTATGTGGAGTATTAATGGAAGCCGATTAGATGTTCTAGTTGTTGCGTGTTTGGCCATTCTGTGGATTCCTGTCCCAAGCAAAAAAGGGAACCAACTAACACTGCTAAGCAGATTCAACCTAGATTTCCAGTAAAACAAGGCAATGGGAAAGGTAAGGTAGGCTCTAAAATTGATGCGGAAGGTTTCACCGTAGTGTCTAGCAAAAAAGTAGCTAGGAAAGGAGGGGTCCAGATAAATAAGCCCAAACCAAAGTTTGAGTATCGACCGTTAATAGGTAAAGGGAAGAATGAGATGCCCATTCGGCCGTCGATGGGGAGTGTTGTCTCAAATAACTCGTTTGAGGTGTTAAATGAGGTAGAGGTGGATGGGAACCATAGTATTAATGCTGCGACAAGTAACCAGGAACATTCTGAGGATGAGGAGGTGATTGAAGTGCATAATGAAATGGATGAATTCATCTCAAAGGAATCTTCCAATCCTGATCGTAAAAAAGGGGCAAGCACTCCTACAACGGTAGTGTCTAATGATTAGTCTAGCAGCCGGGAATATTAGGGGCTTGAACCGGCCTCTCAAACAAAACGAGGTTCGTCATGTGGTTAGGAGTAATCATCTTTCGTTTTGTGCAATTTTAGAATCTCATATGGATATTGGTAACCTTCATAAAGTATGTAGAACCGTGTTTAGGGTTGGGATTGGACCTCCAATGGCAGTAGATGTAGTAAAGGTACTAGGATCATCTTAGGTTGGAACCCGATGGAGATCGATGTTATGGTCATTGTCCAAACGGATCAGGTTATGCATATTCAGTTGAATCTTAAACTTGAGAAGAGGAGCCTGCTATGCTCGGTGGTTTATGCAGCAAATTACTATGTCACTCGGAGGGATTTATGGAAACAACTAGTTCGGCATAAAGGTTTCGTGGGTGATAATCCGTGGGTTATTCTGGGAGATTTCAACTCAGCTCTTTTTCTGGAGGATAATTCCATGGGATCTTCATATGGCTCAGCGGGTATGAGGGACTTTCAAGAGTGTGTTACTGAGTTGGAGGTGGTTGATATTAATAGTTCGGGATTCCATTTTACATGGAATCAAAAGCCTAAAAAAGGCGTGGGGCTACTAAAGAAGCTGGACCGTGTTATGGGTAACACTGCGTTTTTGGCTGAGTTTCCTAACTCCTACACGGTTTTTCAGCCGTATAGGATATCAGATCATTGCCCATGTTTGTTAAAGATCCCATCCCCTGGTAAGATGAAACCTAAACCATTCAAATTTGCTAATTTCTTGATTCACAAACCGGAATTCACTGATATTGTTAAGAAGCATTGGGATATGGCCATTGATGGGGTTCCTCAATTTTGTGTGGTAAAGAAACTGCGCCTTTTAAAAAAGCCATTTCAGGCTCTCTTATTGAAACAAGGAAATTTACACAAGAAGGTTGAGAGTCTAAGAGGTAAGCTGGATGCTATTCAACAGAATATTGATGTTGAGCCGTTTAATATGGATTTTCGAATGCAGGAAGTAAGAATTAATAAGGAATTTCAGGAAGCTTGTTTAGAAGAGGAACGGTTTATGCTCCAAAAATCTAAAGTGGAATGGTTGAAAGATGGTGATGCAAATACGAAATTCTTCCATGCTACCCTGATAAGTAGGAATCACTCCTCCAGGATTGATAGCATTAAGGATTCTAATGGGATTCTGTTTGAGGGGGATAATGTCCGGGATATGCTTGTCAAACACTATGAGCAATTTCTTGGGTACCAAGGTTATGGTCACTCTAGGCCCCTGCCGAACTATTCATGAATAAGTTGAACTCAGAGGATGCTGTGCATATGGTTCGTCCAGTTACTGCTGCTGAGGTGAAAACGGCCATGTTCTCGATTGGTAATGAGAAAGTCCCTGGGCCTGATGGCTTTTCGGCAGCCTTCTTTAAAAATGCGTGGCATATCATAGGTCAAGAGGCGTCGAATGCAATTATGGACTTCTTCAGGACTGGTAAACTCCTACGGGAAATTAACAATACCCTGATAGTGCTTGTGCCGAAGAAAGTGACGCCATCCCTGATTACGGACTTCCGGCCCATTGCATGTTGTAATGTGATTTATAAATGTATTAGTAAGATTGTGGCGGATTGGATGAAGGGGATGCTTAATCAGATTGTCAGTATAAACCAGTCAGCTTTCATTCCAGGTAGGAAAATTTCTGATAATATTCTGCTTACTCAAGAGTTGTTACATAATTATCACAGGGATTATGGGCCTCCGAGATGTGCGTTCAAGGTGGATATCCAAAAAGCTTATGATACTGTTGATTGGAACTTTCTTAAGGATATTCTTATAGGGTTCGGATTTAATAGTAAAATGGTGGATTGGATTATGACTTGTGTGTCAACTACGACATATTCTATCAATGTGAATGGTAATCTGCATGGGTATTTCAAGGGTGGCCGTGGGTTAAGACAAGGAGATCCATTATCTCCGTATTTATTCACTCTTGTCGTGGAAGTCCTTACATGTCTTTTGCAGAGGGATGCTCGACTTGATACCTCTTACAGATTTCACAATAGATGTGAAAGACAACAAATTATCAATCTTTGTTTTGCTGATGACTTGTTTCTATTTGCCCGTGGAGACAACTCCTCTGCCCGCTGTATCAAGTTGGCACTGGCTACATTCACGAACATGTCTGGATTGGTCCCTAGTATCCAAAAAAGTACTGCCTTCTTCTGCAATGTTCCACCCAATGTTAAAAATGAAATTCTACAGACCCTGAGATTTGAGGAGGGCGTGCTGCCGGTTAAATATTTGGGTGTTCCGCTTATTTCTTCTTGGCTGCTCTCTAGAGATTGCAATGTTTTAATTGAAAGATAGAGCAGCGTATTCAAAACTGGAGAAATAGGTTTTTATCATTTGCAGGATGGTTGCAGCTTATCAACTCGGTACTTTCAGCTTTGCATTCGTATTGGTCCGCTGTTTTTATTTTGCCAGCACAAATTATTAAGGAGCTTGAAGCTAAATTACGGAATTTCCTGTGGGCGCAAAAAGGAAATCCTCATAGAGGAAAGGCTAAAGCCTCATGGAATTCTATTTGTGTCCCTAAGTATGAGGGCGGCCTGGGTATTAGGCGACTTGGAGATTCGAATAAAGCTCTTATGGCAAAGCATATTTGGAGCATTCTGAACAAGAGGGAGTCCTTGTGGGTTAACTGGATGTACTCCTACAGATTAAAAGGCTGCAGTTTCTGGGTATGTAAGGAAGCTACGAATTGTAGCTGGAGCTGGAGAAAGCTTCTTCAGATGTGGCCTAGTATCAGGGATCACGTGTGGTCGAGAGTGGGCAATGGGAATAATACGTCAGCATGGTATGATAACTGGAGTCAACTTGGTCCGTTATCTAACTTCTTGTCTCCTAGGACCATTTCCAATGCGAGATTTACACTTCATGATACGGTTGCGGATATATATAATCAAAGTACTTGGGCTTGGCCATCGGCTTGGAGAGACTTGTTCCCAGAATTGACCCAATTGGATCAGATTTATCTGGAACCAAATAAAGTGGACCAAATTTGCTGGAAGGATGGGGATGATATACTTGAGTTTTCTTCCTCAAGTGTCTGGCATTCGATTCGGATAAGGGAGCCGGAAGTGGATTGGGCTGAAGTAGTATGGTTTAATCAGTGCATCCCTAAGCATGCTTTCTTTATGTGGTTGATTATCCGACGGAAATTGCTAACTCAGGATAAGATTCTCCAGTGGGATATCTCGAGAAGGAAAAACATGAATATGATGTGCTGTCTTTTGTGCTATGAGAATGTTGACTCCCATGATCATCTTTTCTTTGAATGTAAGTTTTCTAAACAGGTATGGAACAAGACTAGAGATAAGGGAGGTATGTCAACGGTTGGATCCAGATGGAGTGACATTATGGCCTGGCTTCTGGCTTGTGCTCGCTCGAAAACAGCAGCGCACTATACAAGTCGAGTGTTTGTTGCCTGTGCAGCATACATAATATGGCAAGAACGTAACGCGAGATTGTTCAAGAATCAATCTAGGCCACCAGATACCATATGCGAACAAATATTAAAGACAGTTCGGTACAAGCTGATGGGGGTTAAGTTCAAAGATTGTGCGAATGTTCGGAGGCTGCTAGGTAAATGGAAGATAAATGGCAATTTCATTTCCGATAATGGAGGCTGATTACTATTTCTCTTTGTGTGATTAGTGGTTCTAGATTCTAGTCTAGTAGTTTGTCCTTGTCTTTGATTACTGCTTTATATTGTTTTGCTTGATTTACTGTCATGAGGTGTGTCTCATGATAGAACTAGTGGGAGATTATCCTCACTACTTGTATTATTTGGTTGGTTAATATATAGAATCACAGGGGTAACACATTACCCAAAAAAACGAGTAAAATAAACAAAGTTCGCTAGAGTCCAAACGTTTTCTAGAGATTTTCTCCGGAAACAAAGGATCACTTGATGGCAATACCCTCTATTGTGTTTTTACAAGTTTCCTCTAAATTTAAATTTCGGGACGAAATTTCCTAAAGTAGGGGAGACTGTGACATCTGAGCCTTTTCAAGCATTGAACAATTCCGACTCCAATGAAATCAGTGTTTCATTCCCGAGAATTTTATAATACATGTGACATTCATACGTTTTAGTCCATGTACAATTTCAACCCCTCAAAGCCTTCCTGGAGATTATACGTAAACCGATATGCAAACAAAACCAATTTAACGCAACGTATGTTCCGGAATAATGACACAAGATAACATACCTTAAATAACCTTTACATAACTTAGAAATAAGTTTTGAAGGGTTTGGTATGTCAAAAACAAGTTTATTCGATCATAGGGACTAATTACGACAAACTGCAAAAGTCTGCCGATTCTCATAGCGATGTGCACTCCGGAACAAGAACACAAGCTTAATAACCATAAATACCCTTTACATAACTTAGAAATAAGTTTTGAGGGCTTCTAGTATGGCAAAATCACACTTTTGTAACTTTAGGGGCTATTTTGCAAATTTCGTGAAACTATGCCTTTTTGCGTATATCGCTATCCGAAACACGTTCGGACATCCAAAATATTTTTCTAATCATCAATATATTATATGTTAGTGATTGGAATGCGAAAAAATCCGTTCGTTACGCGTTTAGGGTCACACACGCGTTCGTTTCGATTTTCTTCGTAATTAACCGAAAACCGTGATCGTACGACCAAACGAACCAACCTCTGGAACATTTTTGAGCATATTTCAAGTTCCCTATACTTTAACATCCTTATGGAGCTTAAAAATGGGGTTAACGGGTGTTAGAAATGCCGAAAATCGACGAAAACATGTGCATGGACCTGTTCTGCCATTTTTGAAAATTTCAGGTCTGGGGAGGCCTGGCGCTACGCGACGCCCTAAGGGGGTACCGTGGCGGGGCGTGAGGCCTCTGTTTTGACAGAAAGTTGCTGGCAGCTTCCCAGCTCATTTCCTTGCCACCAATTCGCATTTTTTGACACCTGGCTCAAATTTTGCCACACTTAACCTGCTTCTACCACCTCTACAACACTTGTTAACATCCTAGAGCGTCTCCAAACACTTGTCATGATCAAATTAATCTAATTCAAGTATAAATTCCATGATTTTCCCCATTTTTGAACTTTTGCAACCTCATTCAAGCTCTCCTCTGCTATAATCCGAATTTGCAACCACTTGGGAGACTCCTCTGTGATTCCTTGATTATCCCTAGTGTTTGTAAGTAATTCATTCATGTTTTGATTCAAGTTTCTTAGTTTAATTGGACTAAAACTCAACAGTTTGACTTTCTGTTGACTTCCAGATTTGATCATGAATTGATCAACATAAAGTCCAATTGAATCTTGAAATATGATGGTAATCAAGGTGGTTATGATCCCTAAAAATCATGCCTACTGATTTCCACATTTTCTAGTCATTATGACAAGTCAAAATTTCGGTCAAAATGCGATTTTTGCGCATTTTGAATAGGATCAAAATTCGGGTGTCAAAACAGTTTGTTTTGATGCCAAAACTCTATTATAAACTTATTTAGACATGTCAAAACATGTCTAAATCATCACCTTCATTTTAGTGCTTGTTTAAGAGTCGTATGTTGAACGGTTTGACCACCGCTTTGACTTTCAAACCTGACTTGTTTGGTGGATCTACGGACCCGACCAAATGCATATTTGTGACCATAAATATATTGGGAATAACCCTCTGAGGTTATACCTTATGGTCATGTTCTTTGGATAGTGTTATGATAATTGATTGTCATATTCTGTAAAAATGACCAAAATGCCCTTTTCGCAAGTAAATCAATTTTTAATCATATGTAACATAAAATTTGACATATATTCTGATCAAATAACATTTTCAAACATGTTTAAGCATTAAGACTTATCATAACACATATCTAACCATCCGAATGCGTAGTTACGCAAATGACGCGTTAAAGTGGCTTAAACTACCTTAACGGGTCATAACGGGTCAAAAGCACATAAAAATCTTTCCAACTCAGAATGGTAACTTAATAAACCATGTCATATGAATTCGAAAACTCATTTGGTTTATCAGGTATCATTCTATCCAAATCCTCCGATTTCAAGTTCGATATTTACATTGTTATCCATTTTAGGACACATACTTATTTTTGGGTAAAGGGTTACCCCGGTGATTTTATATATAAACAAACCAAAAACAAGTAGCATGGAAACACCCATACTAGTTCAAACATGGGAATTCACCATGAATGTAAGCCAAAAAAAAAACACACTAAACTACCAAGAACATCGAAGACAAACTACTAGACAATAATCTAGAGAAACAAGAAAACTAATAAATAATCAGCCTTCTTCATCTTCCACTCTGTTGCTATAAATCTCCCATGTTTCAAGCAATCTTCGCACATTGTGGCAATCCTTGAACTTGACTCCCATTAGCTTATATCGAACCGTTTTCAAAATTGTATCACTTAGAACATCTGGCGGTCTCGTCTGGTTCTTGAAAAGTCTCGCATTACGTTCCTGCCAAATGAAATACGTCGCAGCAGCCACAATAAGCCTACTAATATAGTTGGTCGCTGACTTAGACCCAGCCCGAGCCCCCAGCCAGTCAACGATAGCATTCCACTCTGGGCCAACAGTACTCATACCCCTTTTCCCGTGAACCGTGATCCAAACTTGAGTTGAGTATTTACAATTGAAGAACATATAGTTATGGGAATCAATTTCCGCATAGCAAAGAAGACAACACATCATATTCATATTTTTCCTTCTGGAAATATCCCATTGCACAATTTTATCTTGAGTGAGGAGCTTACGACGAATCACCAGCCACATAAAGAAAGCATGTTTTGGAATACACTGTGAGAACCAAACATACTTAACCCAATCCACCTCTACTGCTCTCTGTCTAACCGAATGCCACACTTGAGACGAAGAGTATGCAACTAACTCATTATCATCCTTCCATAGGAGCTGGTCAGACCTATTCGGATCTGTATGGATATCATCTAGCTGATTTAAAACCGGGAACATATCCCTCCACGCCACTTGCCACCTCCAAACACTACTAACATGAATCTCCTGAACTGTATTATTAAGAGTAAAACCTGCACTTGAGATGGTTCTAGGAGTCAAGAAGTTACCAAGCGGACCCAAGTGACGCCACGAATCGTACCAAGCTGAAGTATTACTACCATCACCCAACTTGGACCAAACAAATTCTCTAATTAACAGCCGAAGCTGTAATATTTTCCGCCAGCTCCAACAACAATTCGCCACCGACTTACAAATCCAAAAGCTTTTACCTCTAAGTCTGTACGAATGGATCCAAGCAACCCAAAGAGAATCACGCTCAACAACAATGCTCCAAATATGAGAAGACATAAGCGCTTTATTAACATCCCCAATACGACGAATACCTAAGCCACCCTCGTACTTTGGAACACAAACAGACTTCCAGGAAGCTTTAGCCTTCCCCTTATGATAGGAACCATCCGAAGACCATAAGAAGTTTCGCATTTTGGCTTCCAGATCTTGAATGATACGGTTAGGCAGGATAAAAACTGAAGACCAGTAAATACGCAATGAAGAAAGAACAGAGTTTATAAGCTGCAGCCGACCCGCAAATGAAAGAAGTTTATTCCTCCAATTTGAAATCCGTTGATCCAACCTCTCCACTAAGGCACTACAATCTTTGTACACAAGGCTAGAAGAAATAAGAGGAACCCCCAACTGGAAGAGACCCCTCCATAAACGGCATGAAAGACAAGATATGGTTTTTAACATGAACTGGCACATTACAGAAAAACCCTGTGCTCTTTTGAATACTAGGAACTAGATCGGACATGTTTGAAAAATTCGAAAGACACTTGAAGACACACTGCACTGACTCAACATCTCATCTCGCAAACAAGAATAAATCATCTGCAAAACACAGGTTAATGATACGCTGCCTTTCGCATTTATTGTGAAATTTGAAGGATGTATCAATCCTAGAAGCATGTTGTAATATACACGTTAAAACCTCCATAACCAGCGTGAATAAATAAGGAGATAACGGGTCTCCTTGTCGAAGGCCGCGCTTACCTTTAAAATAACCATGCACATTCCCATTAACACAAACAGAATATGATGTTGTGGAAACACAGACCATAATCCAATCCACCATCTTTGTGTTAAAGCCGAACCCAATCAGAACATTTTTCAGGAACCTCCAATCAACCGTATCATAAGCTTTCTGAATATCCACCTTGAAAGCACACCGGGGTGGACCTAAATTTCTATGATAATTATACATAAACTCTTGAGTCAGCAAGATGTTATCCGAGATTTTCCTACCAGGAATAAAGCAGATTGGTTGATACTAACAACCTGATGGAGCACACCCTTTATACGATCAGCAATAATCTTACTAACACATTTGAATAATACGTTACAGGAGGCTATAGGACGATAATCAGAAACCATAACTGGCGAGGGTTTCTTCGGCACTAGTGCAACAAGAGTATGGTTGATTTTGTCCAGTAATCTGCCTGTATGAAAGAAATCAATGATTGCCATAGAAACATCATTACCTATAATTGGCCAAGCCACTTTAAAGAAAGCAGCAGTGTAACCATCCGGGCCTGGAGCTTTGTCATTACCTATAGAAAACATGGCTTTCTTAACCTCACCCATCGTAACCGGACGAATCATGAGGGAAGCATCAATCGGGTTCACCACCTTAGTAAACAGATCAGGAGTAGGATGCATGGATAAATCATCTTGGCTACCCAAGAAATTTTCATAATGTTTCACAAAAGCATCTTGAACCGCATCACCCTCATGCACTACACCATTCGTATCCAAAACAACTTGGATTCGGCTTCGATGGTTCCTACTCTTCACTGCTGCATGAAAGAAAGCAGTATTAGCGTCGCCAGCTCTTAACCATTCCATCTTAGACTTCTGCTTTAAAAACCTTTCCTCATCAAGAGACGCTTCTTGAAAGTCAGAATTCAACTTCCTTTCTCGAGCTCTAAGGTCAGCATTCATGGGATCCTTATCAATATCCTTTTGAAGGTCATCCAGTTTACCACGAAGATCAGCCATCTTCTTATGGAGATTGCCTTGCTTAAAGAGTAAAGCACGTAACGGAGTCTTTAGCATCCGAAGCTTCTTCACAACCCTAAACTGATAAACCCCATTAACACTCATCTTCCACGAAAATCAGGCTTATGAACCAAAAAGTTCGCAAACTTGAAGGGCTTAGGCTTACTAGTAACAGCTCGTTTAATTGTTAGAACACAAGGAGAGTGATTTGACAATCTATAAGGATGAAAAACAGCCACTGAATTAGGGAACTTAGTAATAAACGGAGTATTGCCCATGATACGATCAATTTTCTTAAGCAAGCCAACACCCTTCTTTGGCTTTTGGTTCCATGTAAAATGGAGACCCGACTGGTTAATATCCATCACCTCAATATCTGAAACACAAGCGTGAAAGTCTCGCATACCCGTTGAAACAGAGGAGGCACCCATAGACTTATCCTCCAGGTATAGAGCCGAGTTAAAATCTCCCATAATCAGCCATGGCTTATCACCTACCATAAGTTTATGCATAGATAACTGGGACCATAATTCTCGCCTAGTGATATAGTAATTAGCTGCGTACACAACCGAACAGAATAACCATTTCTTGTCTTCTTTAACGAATAACTGAATATGCATGACTTGCGACGTTTTAGACAACACCATCAAATCAAAAACCATCGGGTTCCAACCTATGATAATACGAGTTCCTTTATCACAAGAACCCCCATTAGAAGTCCAATCCCAACGAGGGAACACTGAGTTACAGACCTTACTAAGATTACCGACATCAACATGAGATTCTAAAATAGCACAAAAACTGAGATTACTATCTTTAACTATCTTTCGAACCTCCTTTTGATTTAGAGGGCGGTTCAACCCCCTAATATTCCATGAAGCAAGACTAACCATTGGAAACCTCCGGGATAGGAGTGCTTGCCCCTTTTTTAGTATTAGGATTACAAGTGCCTTCCGTGATAAACTCGTCAGTTTCATTATATACTTCCATGACCTCTTCATCATCCGCCTCCTGTTGTCCACCTTCTCCCTCCTTACTCCTTTGACCTTTCTCCGTATTATCATTAATTAAGACCTCAAACGGATTTCTAGACACAACAGTATTTAAAGATTCCGACTTATACAAGATATCCTTCGACTTAGCTCCAACCGGCCTATACTCAAATTTCGACTTTTGTTTGTTAACTTGAAAACCCGTCTTCCAAGCCACTCTCCTAGTATACACTCTCGTAAACCCTTCCTCATCAACAACAGGCTTTTTATCAGGTCTTTGTCCTAGAACATAAGGCTTACGAGCTTTGTCATCACTCACTTGTTTTCCCGGCTTCTTATGATGTTTAGGACAATGCTCATCTGAGTGGCAAAAAACACAACAATGCGAGCACCTACGCGGATTCCATTCATACTCAACAGACATAGTCTCCTTGACATACCCATCACCCTCAAGTTATGGAATTGCCATAGTAATTTCCTTTTTAAGCTCCTTATCAGCTGACACTTCAATTAAAGCTCTAGCATAACTACTTCGGCCCCAGGACTCCAAGCACATCGAAGTAGTGTAAGAATCTAGATGCTTGGGATCACCAATGGCTGTAGCAATCAAACTAAGACCATCCTCGGCTAAAGGAACATCATGTATCTTGACCCATAATTGCAGATTCTTAACCTCCTTTTTTATCAGCTTAGTAGTGGGAGTCCACTCACATAAAATCAAAGGTTGTGATCGAATAATCCATGGGCCCTCATTGAGGACAACCATCATACCAGTTTGGTCTGCAAACTTGAAGAAAAAGAAACCATTAGCATTCATCATAGATTTTTGTAATCCAAACCTTTTCCAGTTATTTTTCACATAATACTCCACAACCGGGTAGGCAATTCGATCCCCCAGGAAGTACCCGTATAATTTGTTTGCTAGCTTGTGTTGAACTACCCGAATCGAATCCTTTGGCAAAACTACATCACAATTCTCATGCTGCATTGGACTAGCAAGTGATCTGAAATCAAGTTTTTTGTTACCAAATCAGCATATGATAGTGACTTAGACCCCTTCTCCTCGTCGTTTTGGCTAATACCTGCGGTACGACCATCATCAATCTTTTGATCCGGTTGACCTTGTTCCATGACAGGCACAGTAATCTTGGTCAATTCATCAATACTATTAAACATATCAGGTACTTATCGAGCAGGAGTCACAATACCCCTCCGAGGCATTAACGTGCTACCCTCAACATCTACCACTCTTGAAGCCAAATCCAGGAACGATAATGAAAGTTTCCCACGATCGTTGAGCGAATTTCCACCAGGTTTTTTACGTACATTCTTAGTGTCATCATCAACTCCCTCTATCAGCAAACACACTACCAACCATGCAAAAGAAATCGAGAGAAAAACCAGAAACCTTCAACCGAAGAAATTAAGAAAACCCTAATCTAGCAAAACCCTAATCATAGATCTTCAAGAAATCAAATAGAGAACCAGGTAAATCAAGGTTACTGCCACACCAGTAGGACCGAAACACCCAATACACTATTCAATTAGATCAGAAACTGTGATTATGGCCGGCGATAGATGAAGAGAAACAAGAAAACCCTAAAATCTGACCTGTTCAGACTTGCTACCAGAGTTCGTATCAATGTATGATTAACATACACTAATCACAGATCTGTTACACAAGTTATCCACGATCAAAAGATAGGATTACCAAGAAGAACCAAAATCGCCATACTAGGAGAGAGAATTAGGGTTTTTTTTTAGGACACACACTTGATTCCTTGATCTTGGACCTTGATCAATACACTCGTACAAGGCTTATCCACAAATCCCAGGTGAGTACATAGTTCCCTTATTTTATGTTTTACAATTGTTTTTGGGGTGATTCATATGTGCTAAATGTTTTCAAGTTTTCAAATGCAAATACTATGGTTTATATTAAGCACAGCGATTTCAATAATGTGAACGAATTTGTTGGTGCGAGTAACAAGAATGTCATTCATTAACAATGGCCAAGCCGACCAGTAGTAAGTTAAGGCGCCTAGGACTGACAATCCCGTTACCAAAATTCCCGGGGTTTGTGGGGAAATTTGGGAAGCTACTGAAACTGTATTTGTAACATACCCTTTGGTGGTATGTTATACGATTAAGGGACACCGTGGGTGGTCTCGAACAAGTCAACAAAGGTTTGAATGTATTCACGAAACGACCAAAAGTTTTCACAATTAAAATAAGGAACAATGAACAAATGGTTTATAACAAGGAACGATGAACGATGAACGAATGAACAATGATTTATAACAAGGAACAATGAACAATTGATTTATGATAAATGGTTTACGATAAGTGATTTAGATAACGGAATGGGTGTAATGTAATAAAGCATGATGGATACGCCGATGATACTTCCTATATATAAGTGCTCTTATCACATTACATACGTATCGTTATTTGCATCACTTGAGCAAATGTTTTTCAAACAAAGACACACAACGATTTTCGATTAAAGATATAGACCATACGAGTTATTTCACAACGATTTACAACTTGGATTTACAAAACAAATGTTTTCGAGTCAAGGTTCATGGCTACGCAATTGTTTTTAGATGATTAATTAATGCAATAACAAATGCTTTTAAAACAAGGTTTTCATTTACGACTCTAGTAGTCGGATTATATGTTGCAATATATACAATGCCATGAACTTGACACACTCACAAAACCTATGTACTCGCCTGCATATTTTTGCTGACTCGTTTTCACATATGTTTCAGGGAACGATGCTAGATGATACTGATGCGTGCTCATGTAGGATCGGACTTGGACCTAGTGCCTTAATAACAAGAAAGACAATAATTATGCATGCATGTTGTTTCGTTGTTTAAAAACAATTTCTAAGACAATTATGACAATGTAATCTATGTTCAATATTCAAATAAAATGAAACTTCAAATACCATCTGTTGTTGAGACAATCTGTTAACGTGACTCCCTAAGTGTTTCCACCGCTTGTTGTTTTACGCGATTTGGGGTGTTACAGGTTGCTCCAACCTGTAACACCCAAAATCGCGTAAAACAACACGCGGCAGAAACACTTGGGGAGTCACGTTAACAGATTGTCTCAACAACACATAGTATTTGAAGTTTCATTTTATTTGAATATTGAACATAGATTACATTGTCATAAATGTCTTAGAAATTTTTAAACAACGAAACAGCAAGCATGCATAATTATTGTCTTTCTTGTTATTAAGGCACTAGGTCCAAGTCCGATCCTACATGAGCACACATCAGTATCATCTAGCATCTTTCCCTGAAACATATGTGAAAACGAGTCAGCAAAAATATGTCAACGAGTACATAGGTTTTGTGAACATGTCAAGTCCATGGCTTTGTATATATTGCAATATAAATAACCCGACTACTAGAGTCGTAAGTGAAACCTTGCTTTGAAAGCATTTGATATTGCAATAGTTATTCAACTAAAACAAATTGTTAAAAGTTATAAAATCTAGTAGCCATGAACCTTGACTCGAAAACATTTGTTTTGTAAATCCAACTTGTAAATCGTCTTGAAATAACTTGTATCATTTATATCTTTAATCGAAATTCGTTGTGTGACATTGTTTGAAATCATTTGTTCGTCGTTCATCGTTCCTCGTAATAAACCATTTGTTATAAACCAATTGTTCATCATTCCTTGTTGTAAACCAATTGTTCATCGTTCATCGTTCATTGTTCATTGTTCATCGTTCTTTGTTCCTTGTTATAAACCAATCGTTCCTTGTTATAATTGTGAAAACTTTTGGTCGTTCTTTAATCAGTACATTCAAACCTTTGTTGACTCGACTATACCCCAAGGGTATCTTTAATAGATCCTAAAAGATCTCTTTAATAAGACTAGCAAATCAACGAATGATTTGTTGGTCATAAACAGTTTCTGTCGTTCACTAAACTACCCACCAAATCCAGTGAATAGCCTAGTAACGGGATTGTCAATCCTATGGTACCATAACTTACTATTGGGCGACATAAAAATGTTAATGAATGTCATTCGTATCTTGGATAACGCACCAACAAGTTGTATCACATTATTGAAACCATATTGTTATATAAACCATAGTATTTGTACTTTGAAAACTTGAAAACAATTAGCACATATGAATCACCCCAAAACATTTGTAAACATAAAAGACGGGAGCGATGTACTCGCCTGGGATTTGCGGACAAGCCTTGTACGAGTGTATGATCAAGGTCCAAAGATCAAGGAATCAAGTGTGTGTCCTAAAAATGGATAACAATGTAAATATCGAACTTGAAATCGGAGGATTTGGATAGAATGATACCTTATAAACCAAATGAGTTTTGGAATTCATATGACATTGTTTATTATGTTAACATTCTGAGTTGGAAAGCTTTTTATGTGCTTTTGACCCGTTAAGGTAGTTTAAGCCACTTTAACGCGTCATTTGCGTAACTACGCATTCGGATGGTTAGATATGTGTTATGACAAGTCTTAATGTGTAAACGTGTTTGAAATGTTATTTGATCAGAATTATGTCAAATTTTATGTTACATATGATTAAAGTTGATTTATTTGCGAAAAGGGCATTTTGGTCATTTTTACGGAATATGATAATCAATTATCATAACACTATCCAAAGGACATGACCATAAGGTATAACCTCAGAGGGTTATTCCCTATATATTTATGATCACACATATGCATTTGGTCGGGTCTGGAGATCCACCAAACGGGTCAGATTCGAAAGTCAAAGCGGTGGTCAAACCGTTCAACTTATGACTCTTAAAGAAGCACTAAAATGAAGGTGATGATTTAGACATGTTTTGACATGTCTAAATAAGTTTATAATAGAGTTTTGGCATCAAAACAAACTTTTTTGACACCCGAATTTTTGATCCGATGCAAAATGCACAAAAATCACATTTTGACTGAATTTTGACTTGTCATCATGACTAGAAAATGTGGGAATCAGTAGGCATGATTTTTAGGGATCATAACCACCTTGATTACCATCATATTGCAAGATTCAATTGGACTTTATGTTGATCAATTCATGATCAAATCTGGAAGTCAACAGAAAGTCAAACTGTTGAGTTTTAGCCCAATTAAACTAAGAAACTTGAATCAAAACATGAATGAATTACTTAAAAACACTAGGAATGATCAAGGAATCACAGAGGAGTCTCCCAAGTGGTTGCAAATTCGGATTATAGCAGATGTGAGCTTGAATGAAGGTTGCAAAAGTTTTAAAATGGGGAAAATCATGGAATTTATACTTGAATTGGATTAATTTGATCATGACAAGTGTTTGGAGATGCTCAAGGATGTTAACAAGTGTTGTAGAGGTGTTAGAAGCAGGTTAAGTGTGGCAAAATTTGAGCCATGTGTCAAAAAAATGCGAATTGGTGGCAAGGAAATGAGCTGGGAAGCTGCCAGCAACTTTCTGTCAAAACAGGGGCCTCGCACCTCACCGCGGTACCGCCTTAGGGCGTCGCATAGCGCCAGGCGTCCCCAGACCTGAAATTTTCAAAAATGGCAAAACAGGTCCCTGCACATGTTTTCGTCGATTTTCGGCATTTCTAACACCCGTTAACCCCATTTTTAAGCTCCATAAGGACGTTAAAGTATAGGGAAGTTGAAATATGTCCAAAAATGTTCCAGAGGTCGGTTCGTTTGGTCGTACAGTCGCGGTTTTCGGTTAATTACGACGAAAATTGAAACGAACGCGTGTGTGAACGTAAACGCGTAACGAACGGATTTTTCGCATTCCAATCACTAACATATAATATATTGATGATTAGAAAAATATTTTGGATGTCCGAATGTGTTTCGGATAGCGATATACGCAAAAAGGCATAGTTTCGTGAAATTTGCAAAATTGCCCCTTAAGTTACAAAAGTATGATTTTGTCATACCGAAGCCCTCAAAACTTATTTCTAAGTTATGTAAAGGGTATTTATGGTTATTAAGCTTGTGTTCTTGTTCCGGAGTGCACGTCGCTATGAGAATCGGCAGACTTTCGCAGTTTGTCGTAGTTAGTCCCTGTGAACGAATAAACTTGTTTTTGACATACCAAACCCATCAAAACTTATTCTAAGTTATGTAAAGGTTATTTAAGGTATGTTTGGCTTGTGTCATTATTCCGGAACATACGTTGGGTTAAATTGGTTTTGTTTTGCGTAATAGCTTATGTATAACCTCCAGAAAAGCCTAGAGGAGTTGAAATTATACATGGACTAAAATGTATAAATGTCACATGTAATTACAGTTCTCAGGAATGAAACACAAGATTTCATTAGAGTCGGAATTGTTCGGTATTGTTTGATGCTTGAAAAGGCTCAGATGTCACAGTCTCCCCTACTTTAGGAAATTTCGTCCCGAAATTTAAATTTAGAGGAAACTTGTAAAAACACAATAGAGGGTATCGCCATCAAGTGATCCTTCGTTTCCGGAGAAAAATCCCTAGAAAACATTTGGACTCCAGCGAACTTTGTTTATTATACTCGTTTGTTGTCCATGGTGATGAGTTGAGATTCGAAAATCTTAACCTCATTCCAATAGGTAGGTGCGTGACACCTTTGATTGTACTGAGCCTTAGAAAAGATTCTTGTAAATGTCATAGTGGTATCTTTTTGTCGTAGCACACCATTAAAAGAGTGTGAACTTGAAGGAGAAGAGTCGGATTTCGAATAATGAACGAAAAATTGTTTATAAGGGTTTCCCATGAAGACTAGTATAGGAAACCTGTGTGTGCTCGAAATTGGAGTCAGAGAGTGTATGATAGAACAACATTGGTCAAGGTCCAGAACTTCTAGTAACTTAAATAACGCCACGCTTGCAATGTAATAAGGAACACTTATATATAGGAAGTACCAGCGGCGTATCCACCATGCCCTTATTACATTATTCCCGTTTCGTTATTCTTATTACTATAGGTTCTCACACATGACAAAACTTGCTATGGTTTTCTATGCAAGGGATTTTATAATTATGTATGCATCCATAATTACTCAATTCGTTGCACAGTCCGCATAGTTTATTTTGTGATGTGTAGGGGAAAAATCATATGAGTAAGATGGAATAACTTGTCTAGACCTTATCAGGATCTCTTAAATTAGATCAACGCATGATCCTTGAAATAGACCACCAAATAGTCTCTTTAACTAGATCTTCACATGATCTCTGATTATGGTTTTTGTTATCTGATTCTAATCATTGGGATTATTATCTATATACAAATTCTATAATCACCAAGATCAATCAGTTATTTAGGGTTTTCTTTAAGTTTTGTCAATTTCGTAAGGCTTTAGAATCGGCTGGATCTTCTGATTTATTATAAGGTCTGTATTGATCGCGTTTAACATTTGTTAAAATAGCTAGATTGATACGAATCCTTCTAATAGATTAAGTTTTGATAATAGGTTCTAGGCTTTATTCTTAGGGTTTTTCGTATACGCTGGCGGGGTTTCAAGTTTTTAAGTCGATCTTTGTTGCATGGTTGTTAAGTTAGGCTGCTGATGGAGAGAGGTGTCGATAATGGTGGGGTGGAATACCCCAAACCTGAATGATTTCATAATATAGGTACTGAGACGTTGAACGAAGATGGTGAATCAACACCTGGAACGGCTCCTGTTCGAGGTATTGGATTAAGGGTCACAATTATAGAAGGAAATCCTATGATGCCGAGGAGAGGGTTGTTTCATGGAAACCCTACAATGAATAATATGCAGATAGAGGGGGAAAATTTGAAAAATACAACAGCTGGATCTTCTGAAATTGGAGAACTTTCGTTTGCGGAAAAGCTTAAAGCTGGCCAGACTTCGAAGAGGGTAAACTTTCGCTTTCTGGAAAATCTAGAAAGTCATGGGGATGCTGATGTAACTATACCGGTAGAATCTGTGAAGGCGGTACAGGAAAAATGTAGTAATGTATTGTATGGGTATTTTCTTGGTAAGCGATTAGCCTTCCCTATGGTGGAATATTTCATTAAGAACCGTTGGAAAAGATATGGCTTACAATAGAGTATGATGAACGCGAAGGGTTTCTTCTTTTTCAAGTTTGATTCGAAAGAGGGAATGGATAAGGTTCTTCATGAAGGACCATGGCTCATCCGGAATATACCAATATTTCTAAAACCTTGGTCGTCTAAAATGGAGATTAAAAAGGAGGAATTTAAGAAGGTTCCGGTTTGGGTAAAGATGAACGACGTTCCTTTGGCTGCATATACGGAAGATGGCTTAAGTCTGATAGCGTCTAAAATTGGTTCTCCGAAATTTCTTGACAATGAAACCTCAAACATGTGTTTGGATTCTTGGGGCCGTAGTAGTTATGCTAGGGCGGTGATAGAACTGGATGCTCAAAAAGATCTTCAGG
Source organism: Scalesia atractyloides (assembly GCA_947069175.1). Lineage (NCBI taxonomy): Eukaryota > Viridiplantae > Streptophyta > Magnoliopsida > Asterales > Asteraceae > Scalesia > Scalesia atractyloides. The sequence goes on from CAMTDV010000015.1 coordinate 43,525,075, forward strand.
TATCAGTTTTTGTTGCTATCCCTAATGTGGAAGATGGGGTTTCTTAATGAGCTCGGTTAAAGTTGAATACGAGTGGTCTCCTCCTCGATGCTCTACATGCTGTGTGTTTGGTCATACAAAAACATGCTGTCCGAAAGAAGTTAAACTGGTGAGTATTGAAAAACAAAAGGGAAAGGAAAAAGTAGATGGGGATGGTTTTATTGATGTGAACAAGAAGAAAGCAGCAAAAAAAGGAGTTGTTGTCAAGGAGAAACCGAAGTTTGAGTATAGGCCGATTAGAAAACAAGGTAACCTGGTAATAAAGGAACCAAATGCCCGCTCAAACAGTTTCAACCCACCAGCAACTCTTCATATCCCTACAACTTCGAATCCTATAAAACTTGGTAACTCGTTTGGATGTCTTGGATCTAATACTCAGCTGATAGATGGTGAAGAGTCAGAATATGATGAGGTGATTGAGATATGAGACTTCGGATTTTATGCAAACGGGAAATGATAAATCAGGGGCAAGCATTCCTGCTACAAATGTTATCAATGGATAGCATCGCATGCTGGAATATAAGGGGTTTGAACCGTCCCCTGAAACAAAGAGAGGTTCGAAATGTCATTATTGATAATAAAATTCAGGTGTGTGCTATTTTGGAATCACATGTTAATGCTTCGAAGATTTTGGGTGTTTGCAAAAGGGTATGTCGATCTTGGAGATGGTCCTCTAACTGTAATATTTGTTCAAAAGGGACTCGTATTCTCTTGGGTTGGAATGCTGACTATGTGGATGTTATGGTTTTATCCATAACTCTTCAAGTCATGCACGCTCACTTGTTTTCAAGCATGTTAATAAAGCCTTGCTATGTTCTTTTGTGTGTGCGGACAACTATCACATAGAACGACGAAAATTATGGGATAGTTTATGTTTGCACAAGCAGTTTGTCAATGATAAACCGTGGGTGATTATGGGTGATTACTCCTCTTTATTTCTTGAGGATATGGCTACGGGTCCCTCTAAATTTACTACTGGAATACGAGACTTCAAGGAATGTGACGAGAACCTTGAAGTGTTTAATGTGAATAGCTCGGGTATGCATTATACATGGACTCAAAAACCGAAGAAGGGAGTTGGTATTCTAAAAAAGATTGATCGTGTGTTGGCTAATGTGTATTTTACGGATGAGTTTCCAAGTGCTTGTGCTGTTTTCCATCCTTATAGAATCTCTGACCATACTCCATGTCTTCTTAAGATGCCAGGCACTCAAGTTAGTAAACCAAAGCCTTTTAAATTTCCTAACTTTATTATATATAAGAAGGAGTTTGAAGAGATTTCTAAGGCGGAATGGATGAAACAGATTGAAGGGGTTCCTATGTTAAGAGTGGTCAAAAAGTTGAGAGCTCTTAAGCATCCTTTTTGTAGCTTCCTTTACAAACAAGGTAATCTGCATAACAAAATTAAAACTTTTTTTTTGGGTAATGGGTTACCCCTGTGATTCTATATATTAACCAACCAAATAACACAAGTAGTGAGGATAATCTCCCACTAGTTCTATCATGAGACACACCTCATGACAGTAAATCAAGCAAACAATATAAAGCAGAAACCAAAAGACAAGTACATCTACTAGACTAGAATCTAGAACCACTGATCACACAAAGAAAAATAGTAATCAGCCTCCATTATCGGATATGAAGTTGCCATTTATCTTCCATCTACCTAGAAGCCTCCTAACATTCGCACAATCTTTACGTGATGGGTTGGATGAAATTCAAAGAAATATTGATAAAACCCGGCTGATGGAGTGCTAAGACAAAGAGAAGCGGTCCTGTTGGCGTCTTATCAAGAAGCATTACTCGATGAAGAACGTTTTCTGAAACAAAAGTCTAAAGTGGACTGGTTGAAGGCGGGCGATGCCGATTCAGCTTATTTACATAGTTTGCTTAAATGTAGAAATCATCTAAGCCATATTGACATTATTAAAGATGGTGACGGGAACCTCTATGAGGGCTTGGATGTTCCAAATGCGTTTGTCAATCATTTTAATGCGTTTCTTGGTCACAAAGGAGATACCACTCGTCTGCCAACCCCAGACCTCTTTCTGAATGTCCTTGAGGCTCATGTGTCTGAACATATGATTCGAGATGTTACGACTGCTGAAATTAAATTATCCATGTTTTCTATTGATGATAACAAAGCTCCAGGGCCTGATGGGTATTCTTCTGCTTTCTTCAAGAAAGCTTGGCCGATAGTTGGTGATGATATTAGTACTGCTATACAAGATTTTTTCACATCAAACCGAATGTTAAAAGAGGTAAACCATACTATCATTGCTCTTATTCCTAAGGTGAATACTCCTTCTAAGGTCACCGATTACCGGCCGATCTCTTGTTGTAATGTGATTTATAAATGTATTACTAAAATTCTTTCAATAAGAATCTTAGAAGGCCTTGATAAGGTGGTGAGTTTGAATCAATCAGCCTTTGTGCCAGGGAGAAGAATTTCTGATAATATCCTTCTTGTGCAAGAACTTATGCATAATTACCATAGAGATATCGGGTCGCCTAGATGTGCTTCTAAGGTAGATATCCAAAAGGCGTATGATACAGTGGACTGGTATTTTCTAGGTGATATCTTAAAGCGGTACGGGTTTCATCAAGTTATGATTGATTGGATCATGAACTGCATCACTACCTCTTCTTTTTCAGTCAGTGTGAATGGTAATATTTTTGGTTACTTCAAAGGTAAGAGGGGTCTTAGACAAGGGGACCCCATGTCTCCGTATCTGTTTACATTGGTTATGGAAGTTTTAACTTCCATGCTACGGCTTGCGACTTCTATTGAATCTTCTTTCAGATTTCATAAAAGATGTGAGAAGCAAAGGATTGTGAATTTGTGTTTCGCAGATGATCTTTTTCTTTTTTCTAGAGGTGAGGTTAACTCTGTGAAGATTATTATGGATGCTTTGAATGAGTTCAAAGATATGTCGGGGCTGATTCCTATCACGAAGAGTACTGCCTTCTTCTGCAACGTTCCGAATCTTGTTAAGGGTAATATTCTGTCTATCATGCCTTTTGAAGAAGGTTCGCTTCCGATAAGGTATCTTGGTGTCCCCCTGATCGCATCTAGATTATTACATTCTGATTGCAAGGTGCTGGTGGAAAAAATGGAAAGTAGAATAACGGATTGGAAAGCTAAATATCTATCTTTTGCGGGTAGACTTCAATTAGTTATTTCCGTTTTGTTTGCTTTCTATATCTATTGGGCTTCGATTTTCATTTTGCCGGCTAGTATTGTCAAACAGATTGAGCAAAAACTTAGGAGCTTCTTATGGTGTCAAGGCCGTATGGTTAAAGGTAAAGCTAAAGTGTCTTGGAAAATTGTTTGCTTACTAAAGAAGGAAGGTGGTTTAGGGATTAGGCGAGTGGCGGATGTGAACAAAGCTCTAATGGCTTTTCATATCTACAGCATTCTTTCTCGAAGGAACTCTCTTTGGGTCGAATGGGTATATTCTCACCACTTGCATGATAGGAGTTTTTGGGATATTCCCAATCAGCAAAACATCTGTTGGAGTTGGAGGAAATTGCTCCAATTGAGGCTGATGGTTCGAAATTTCTTTGTGTCAAGAATAGGTAACGGGGAGCACACGTTCTTATGGTTTGATAATTGGAGCGATCACTGTCCTTTAAGCTCGTTCATTACTCCTAGACAAATTTCACGTGAAGGGATTTACTCTAAAGTGGCCGATATGGTTCAGGAGAATACATGGGTTTGGCCTGAAGCTTGGCGTGATATGTTTCCTATCCTCTTTCAGCTTCCTCCGATTTCTATTTCACCTCATAAGTTGGATACCATTTTCTGGAAAAAAGAAGGTAATGTTACGGAACCTTTTTCGACAAATCTGGCGTGGGATTCCTTAAGACGTTCAGGCCATATCTTTAGTTGGTATAATATGGTATGGTCTTCTTTCAATATCCCGAGACATGCGTTCCTTTGTTGGTTGATCTATAGGAGAAAGCTTGCAACACAAGATCGGATCCAGTTATGGAATCATGCTTCGGGTAACATGAATATGATGTGCTGTCTTCTTTGTAATAGAGACTTGGAACTCATGATCATTTATTCTTTGAATGCCCCTATTCTAATCAGATTTGGTGTTCTATCCGAAATAAGATTGATATGGTGCAAATCGATGGTAAATGGGAAGATGTTATCGCCTGGATTATTCCTAAGGCGAAATCAAAGCTCCTTATTTGGGTCATCCGCAAACTAGTAATTGCTGCTACGGCTTACTTTTTTTTGGGTAAAGGTTTACCCCAGTGATTCTATATATTAACCAACCAAAAAAACAAGTAGTGAGTAGAATCTCCCACTAGTTCAATCATGAGACACACCTCATGAAAGTAAGCCAAGCCAACAAAACAAAACAACCACCAAACCAAAACTACATCACTAGACTAAAATCTAGAAAACGTAAACAAGGAAAAAAAACACATTAATCAGCCTCCATTATCGGATAAGTAGTTGCCATTGATCTCCCATTCACCTAGCAGCCTCCTAACATTCGCACAATTTTTAACGTAACCCCCATCAGCTTGTACCGAACTGTCTTCAATATTAGTTCACAAATGGTATCCGATGGCCTAGATTGATTCTTGAACAATCTCGCATTACGTTCTTGCCATATTATGTATGCTGCACAGGCAACAAACACTCTACTTATATAATGCGCCGCTGTTTTCGATCGAGCACAACCCAGAAGCAGGCCATAATGTCACTCCATCTGGAAACAACCGTAGACATACCCACCTTATCTCTAGTCTTGTTCCAAACCTGTTCAGAAAACGTACATTCAAAGAAAAGATGGTCATGGGAGTTAACATTCTCATAGCACAACAAACAGCACATCATGTTCATGTTTTTCCTTCTCGAGATGTCCCACTGGAGAATTTTATCCTGAGTAAGCAATTTTCGCCGAATAATCAACCACATAAAGAAAGCATGCCTAGGGATGCACTGATTAAACCAAACTACTTTAACCCAATCCACTTCCGGCTCCCTAATACGATTCGAATGCCAGACGCTTGAAGAAGAGAAATCGAGTATATCATCCCCATCCTTCCAGCAAATCTGATCCGCCTTATTTGGGTCCAAGTAAACCTGATCCAGTTAAATCAAAACTGGAAACAAATCCCTCCAAGCCGAGGGCCAAGCCCAAGTACCTTGATTGTGGATATCCGCAACCGTAGCATGAAATCTAAAACCCGCATTCGAAATGATCCTAGGAGACAGAAAATTAGATAACGGACCAAGATGACTCCAGTTATCATACCAAGCTGACGTATTAGTTCCATCACCCAATCTAGTCCACACGTGATCCTGATACTAGGCCGCATCTGAAGAAGCTTTCTCCAGCTCCAGCTACAATTCGTACCTTCCTTACATACCAGAAACTGCGGCCTTTTAACCTGTACGAGTAAATCCAGCTAACCCACAAGGACTCCCTTTTATTAAGAATGCTCCAAATATGTGTCGCCATAAGAGCTTTATTCGAATCTCCAAGCCGCCTAATACCCAGGCCCCCCTCATACTTAGGGACACAAATAGAATTCCATGAGACTTTAGCTTTCCCTCTATGAAAAGTACCCTTCTGCGCCCACAGGAAATTCCGCAATTTAGCTTCAAGATCCTTAATAATTTGTGCTGGCAAAATAAAAATAGAGGACCAATAAACATGCAAAGCTGAAAGCACCGAGTTGATGAGCTGCAACCTTCCTGCAAAGGATAGAAATCTATTTCTCCAATTTAGAATACGCTGCTCCATCTTTTCAACTAAAACACTACAATCTTTAAAGAGGAGCCGAGAAGAAATAAGCAGAACACCCAGATATTTGACCAGCAACAAGCCCTCCTCAAACGGCATAATCTCTAGAATCTCATTTTTAACATTGGGTGGAACATTACAGAAGAAAGCGGTACTTTTTTGGATAAGGGACCAAACCAGACATGGCCGTGAAACTAGCCAGCGCCGACATGATACAACGAGCAGAGGAAACATCACCACGGGCAGACAGAAATAAGTCGTTGGCAAAACAAAGATTAATAATATGTTGTCTTTCACACCTATTGTGAAATCTATAAGAGGTATCAAGACAAGCATCCCTCTTCAAAATACATGTCAGGATCTCCATGACAAGAGTGAATAAATACGGAGATAATGGATCTCCTTGTCTTAAGCCACGACCACCCTTGAAATACCCATGCACATTCCCATTCACACTAATAGAGTATGACGTAGTTGACACACAAGTCATAATCCAATCCACCATTCTAATATTAAATCCGAAGCCTATAAGAACATCCTTTGGAAACTTCCAATCAACAGTATCATAAGCTTTTTGGATATCCACTTTGAACGCACATCGCGGAGGCCCATACTTCTTGTGATAATTATGCATCAGCTCTTGAGTAAGCAAGATATTATCAGATATTTTCCTACCCGGAATAAAAGCCGACTGGTTAATACTGACAATCTGATTAAGCACCCCCTTCATGCGGTCCGCCAAAATCTTACTAATACATTTATAAATCACATTACAACAAGCAATAGGACGATAATCCGTAACCAGCGAAGGGGTCGTCTTCTTCGGCACAAGCACTATCAGAGTATTATTAATTTCCCGAAGGAGTTTGCCAGTCCTGAAGAAATCCATAATGGCATTCGACACCTCATGACCAATGATATGCCACGCACTCTTAAAGAAAGCAGCTGAAAAACCATCAGGGCCAGGCGCTTTATCATTACCAATAGTGAACATGGCCAATTTCAGCTCATCAGCAGTAACTGGACGAACCATATGCACAGTATCCTCTGAGTTCAACTTATTCATGAATAGGCCGGCAGGGGCCTAGAGTGACCATACCCTTGGCAACCAAGAAATTGCTCATGGTGTTCCACAAGCACATCCTGGACGTTATCTCCCTCAACCAAAACACTATTAGAATCCTTGATGATATCAGTTCTGCTCGAGTGATTCCTACTTATCAGGGTAGCGTGAAAAAATTTCGTATTAGCATCACCAACTTGCAACGAGTCCACTTTAGATTTTTGAAGCAAAAAACGTTCCTCATCTAAGCAAGCTTCCTGAAAATCCTTATTGATTTTTACTTCTTGCGCTCGGAGATCCACGTTAAACGGATTGCTATCAATATCCTGTTGAATAACATCCAGCTTACCTCTGAGGTTCTCAACTTTCTTGTGCAAATTACCTTGTTTAATTAAGAGATCCCGAAGAGGTTTCTTTAAAAGACGCAGTTTCTTTACAACGCAAAATTGAGGGACGCCAGCAATGTTAGTATCCCAAGAGTTCTTCACAATATCACTGAATTCCGGTTTGTGAACCAAGAAATTAGCGAATTTGAATGGTTTAGGTTTCAGCTTACCAGGAGAAGGGATCTTTAACAAACAAGGGCAATGATCTGAAATCCTATACGGCTGAAAGATAGCAAAAGAGTTAGGAAAATCAACTAGGAACGTGGTGTTACCCATAACACGATCGAGCTTCTTGAGCAACCCAACACCTTTTTTAGGCTTTTGATTCCATGTAAAATGGAAGCCTGAACTATTAATATCAATCACCTCCAATTCAGTAACACACTCTTGAAACTCCCTTATGCCAGCTGAACCATATGAAGCTCCCATGGAATTATCCTCCAGCTTAAGAGCTGAGTTGAAGTCTCCCATAATAACCCATGGTTTATCACCCACGAAAAGTTTATGCCTAGCTAGATGTTGCCATAGTTCCCGCCTAGTAACATAATAATTGGCTGCATAAACAACCGAGCAAAACAAGCTCCTCTTATCAAGTTTAAAATTCAACTGAATATGCATAACCTGATCCGTTTGGGCGAGAACCATAGAATCAAACTCCACCGGGTTCCAACCTATAATAATCCGAGTTCCTTTATTACAGCTAGTACCATTAGAAGTCCAATCCCAACTCCTAAACACGGTTCTACACACTTTATCAAGGTTACCAATATTCACATGAGATTCTAAAATCGCACACAAAGACAGATCATTACTCTTAACCACTTGACGAACCTCCTTTTGTTGAAGAGGCCGGTTCAAGCCCTTGATATTCCATGCTGCGAGACTAACCATTAGACACTTCCGGTAGAGGAGTGCTTGCCCCTTTTTTATGTTCAGGATTACGAGAGCCCCCCGAAAGAAATTCTTCCATTTCATTATACACTTCAACCACCTCCTCATCCTCTAAGTCTTCCTGGTTACCTTTCTCACCCTTACTACTGTGGCCTCTATCCACCTCAACCTCATTTAACACCTTAAAAGGATTACTTGAGACAATGTTTCCCAACGACGGCCGAGTGGCCAGCTCATTCTTCCTTTTAACTGTTATCGGCCGATACTCAAACTTTGGTTTAGGCTTATTAATCTGGATCCCTCCTTTCCTGGCTACTTTTTTACTAGGAACATTGGTGAACCCTTCCTCATCTATTCTAGGATCCAACTTGCCTTTCCTATTACCTTGGTTCAGTGGGAACCTAGGTTGATTCTGCTTAGAAATAATAGCTGGTTTCCTTGTTTGCTTGGGACATGAATCCTCAGAATGGCCAAATACGCAACAGCTAGAGCATCTAAGTGGATTCCACTCATACTCCACATACATAGTTTCCTTAATAAAACCCTCCCCATTAGCCTCCAGTATTGCTATCATCAACTTCTCTTTCAATTCCTTGTTCACTACAATTTCTATTAAAGCTCTAGCATAATTGCTACGCCCGCAAGTGTCCATACACACATCAAGCTAGTATAGGAGTCCAAGAGCTTTGGAACGCCAATAGCTGTAGCGATCATACTAAGGCCATCCTCAGTGTATGCAGCAATCGGAACCTCATGAATTTTCACCCAGACTTGAACTTTGGTTACCTCCTTCTTTTCCAACTTTGTTGTCGGCGACCATTCATTGAGGAAAAGAGGTTGTGACTGTATAATCCATGGACCCTCCTTTAGAGCATCCAGCATACCTTTTTGATCCGCAAACTTAAAGAAGAAAAAACCATCCGCATTCATCATTGACTTCTGTAATCCAAATTTCTTCCAGTTAGTGCGAACAAAATACTCCACAACCAGGAAAGCAATACGATCTCCTAAAAAATACCCATACAACGTGTTGGCAAGTTTGTCTTGCACCACTCGAACCGACTCCTTAGGAAGCACAAGATCACAGTCCGCATGATGTTCAGCACTCATAAGTGACCGGAAATTAACTTTCCTATTCCTTTGATTCATGACAGAAGCCGCATAGGAAATCGGCTTGGTTAAATTATCAACCTTATTCTGGTTTTGTTCCATATTAATTCCCCCCTCCTGACTCTGATCAGACCTATGGTGATCATCAATTACTGGTTTAGTAATCTATTTTTGGGTAATGGGTTACCCCTGTAATTCTATATATTAACCAACCAAATAAAACAAGTAGTGAGGATAATCTCCCACTAGTTCAATCATGAGACATACCTCATGACAGTAAATCAAGCAAACAATATAAAGCAAAAACCAAAAGCACAAGTACATCTACTAGGCTAGAATCTAGAACCACTAATCACACAGAGAAAGCAGTACTCAGCCTCCATTATCGGATATGAAATTGCTATTAATCATATTAGTCTTCTTATGATCAGATTGTGACCCTTGGACAACACCCCTACGTGGGACAAAGGTATTGCCGTCAACATCCACTATCCAGTTTGCAATCCCCTGGAAATAAAGAGGAGACCTTCCTCGATCATGCTGCATGTTACCAGAGAGATTTAAACGCTCATTCTGCTTAGTTTCATCAGCCCTCTCCATTACACAAGAAAACAAACAACCATGCACAAGAATCTCAAACGACAAACCAAGAAAACACCACAAACACAGAAAAGACACAGGAAACCCTAATCTAGCATAAACCCTAACCCATGAATCGAGCAAAACTATATAGAGGAACAAGTAAACCAAGGTTTTTGTCCAACCAGAAGTGCCGATGGACTCACAACTCTATACAATCTAATCATAACAATGGATTAAGGCGGAGATTTATACCAAACCTGAAAAACCCCACGATCCAACACACTATAGTCGCTAATAGAGTTCGTACAAGATAGCTGGAAAATCAACTATCTTATAACAGATCTACTACACAGCCTAGCATGAAGAATTCGAAGGATACATGAAAAACCAGAAATTCGCCAGCTAGAGAGAGAGAATTAGGGTTACTTATCAAATCGATTCTAGAACGGCTTACTTCGTGTGGCAGGAAAGGAACTCGAGGTTTTTTAACAATCAGTTGAGACCGCCGGAGAAGGTAGAGGAGCAGATTGAGGTGACAGTCCGTCTAAAGCTTCACTCTTTCAAGTTCAAGATGAATGATCGAGTTGCAAGATTGTTGAAGACATGGAGGATATCATCTTTGGATGAGGTTGACAACACCTAAATATGAGGATTACTTAGTTTATATTTCATGATGTTTAGTGTTTAGGTGTTGTTTTGTGTTGATTGGTGGTTTGCTTTTGTTGCTTGTTTTACTTTAGTGTGGCAAGTCACACTATTGAATTAGGTTGGCACTCTGCCTTCCTACTTGTTTTATTTTGAGACTAATACAATCACCAGGGTATACCCTTTTACCCAAAAAATAAATTGACGGACAATCTCTTTAACTAGATCAACACATGATCTCTTTAACTAGATTGACGAGCAATCTCTTTAACTACGCCCTGAAAGACCTCTTTAACTAAGCTCCGAAAGACTTCTTTAACTAAGCACTGAAAGACTTCTTTAACTAAGCCTGAAAGGCCTCTTTAACTAAACCCTGAAAGATTTCTTTAACTAGATCAACGAATGATCTCTTTAACTAGACCCTGAAAGGCCTCTTTAACTAAACCCTGAAAGGTTTCTTTAACTAGATCAACGAATGATCTCTTTTACTAGACCCTGAAAGGCCTCTTTAACTAAACCCTGAAAGGTTTCTTTAACTAGATCAACGAATGATCTCTTTAACTAGACCCTGAAAGGAAAAAGATTCTTAAATGCGATTATATATGTGGCTGGTACTTTCTGTCAAAACAGAGCATGTTATATAATCTTCAAAGAATTTTGTTTACTTATATAATCTTCAAAGATATTATATATAAGGATTCTGCTCAGATGGGACCTAGCCAAGTAATCAAATGCCAATCTGGCTCGTGGACGAGCTTTTAACATGAACGCCAAAGAGGCTCGCGCTGATAATGAAGTTGTTAATGGTACGTTCCTCGTCAACAATCACCCTGCTTCTGTTCTTTTCGATTCAGGTGCCAATAGGAGCTTTGTGTTATTAACTTTTGAGCCTTTACTCTCGATGCCTAGAACTAAACTAGGAAAGCCCTTGTCAGTCGAGATAGCCAATGGTGAACCTCTTGTGCTTGATTCCGTCATTCGTAATTGTCAATTGAACCTCAACAACCATTTGTTTACTATCGACCTTACACCGATGCAACTTGGAAGTTTCGATATTATCATTGGAATGGATTGGTTAACCAAGTACCATGCCGAAGTTATTTGTTTTGACAAGATTGTTCGAATACCTCTTCCGTCTAGTGAAATTCTAGAAGTTCGTGGAGAGAAACCCGTTAGTAGCCTTAAAATCATGACGTGTACCCAAGCTCAGAAATACTTGCGAAAGAATTATGTCGCCTTCTTGGCACATATTGTGGAGCAGACAGGCACGAGCAAGAATATTCAAGACATTTCTGTTATTCGAGAGTATCCTGAGGTATTTCCCGAAGATCTACCTGGTTTACCCCCTGCACGACAAGTTGAGTTTCGTATCGATCTTGTACCTGGTGCAAACCCAATAGCCAAATCTCCTTATCGTCTTGCACCTTCTAAGATGCAAGAATTGTCGAAACAATTACAAGAGTTATCTGACAAAGGTTTCATTCGTCCGAGTTATTCTCCTTGGGGTGCTCCTATCTTATTTGTGAAAAAGAAGGATGGATCCTTCCGGATGTGTATCGATTATCGTGAGCTCAACAAACTCACGATCAAGAATCGATATCCCCTACCTCGCATTGATGATCTGTTTGATCAATTACAAGGTGCCACATGTTTTTCGAAGATCGATCTGCCTTCTGGGTATCATCAACTTCGTGTACTCGAGGAAGATATTCCCAAGACTGCTTTCCGCACAAGATACGGCCAAATGAGTTCAATGTTATGCCTTTTGGCTTGACAAATGCTCCAGCTGTATTCATGACTTAATGAATCGGGTTTGTAAACCTTATTTGGATAAGTTCATCATTGTATTTATCGACAACATTTTGATTTATTCCAAGTCTCGAGCCGAGCACGAACAACATCTCCGATTAACAATGGAACTTCTGAAGAAAGAACAACTTTATGCCAAATTCTCCAAGTGTGAATTTTGGCTGAAAGAAGTTCAGTTTTTGGGACACATTGTAAATGAACAAGGTATTCATGTGGATCCTTCTAAAATCGCTGCGATTAAGGATTGGAAAACACCCACTACTCCCACAGAAGTTCGCTCATTTCTTGGTCTTGCTGGTTACTATCGACGATTTATTGTCAAAGATCGCGGTTCCCCTCACTGCTTTGACTCAAAAGATAAGCCTTTTGAGTGGGGACCTAAACAAGAGGAAGCTTTCCAAACCTTGAACAAAAGCTCTGCAATGCTCCTATTCTATCTTTACCTGATGGTAATGATGATTTTGTGGTTTATTGTGACGCGTCGAATCTAGGCCTTGGTTGCGTTCTCATGCAACAAGATAAAGTCATAGCCTACGCGTCGAGACAATTGAAAGTCCACGAAAAGAACTACACGACTCATGACCTTGAGTTAGGAGCTGTTGTCTTTGCTCTCAAAATTTGGAGTACGAAATGTGCGGTTTTCACGGACCACAAAAGTCTCCAACACATATTCAATCGAAAGGAGTTAAACATGAGGCAACGACGCTGGGTCGAACTCCAAAACGATTACGACTGCGAAATTCGCTACCATCTTGGTAAGGCGAATGTTGTGGCTGACGCGCTTAGTCGCAAAGAACGTGTCAAGCTTCATTGTGTTCGAGTTCGATCTGATATCCAAACACGTATTCTTGAAGCCCAACGCACTTGTGTTACACAATGTTTGTTGAAAGACGAACTACCTCACCAACTCGAACTTCAACTCGAAACGAAAGACGATGGATTACTCTATTACATGAACCGGTTGTGGGTTCCGAATCAACACGATCTCCGTACTCTGTTGATGGATGAATCTCATAAGTCTCGTTATTCGATTCATCCTGGTGCTACAAAAATGTACAAGGATCTTCGCACTCAGTTTTGGTGGCCGGGTATGAAGAATGACATTGCCTTGTATGTATCTAAATGCCTTGTCTCAAGGTCAAGGTTGAGCATCAATATCCGTCTGGTTTATTGGAACAACCAGAATACCAGTTTGGAAGTGGGAGAACATTGCGATGGATCTCATTACCAAACTACCATGCACGTCTAGAGGTCATGATGCAATTTGGGTGATCATTGATCGTCTAACGAAGTCATCACATTTCATAGCAATTCGTGAAGACTATTCTGCTGAAAAACTCGCAAAGATCTATGTTGATGACATCATATCTCGTCATGGTGTTCCTTTGAACATCATATCTGACAGAGATGCTCGTTTCTCATCTCGCTTTTGGAAGACCTTGCAATCTGCAATGGGAACCAAACTCAATTTAAGTACTGCTTATCATCCTCTAACGGATGGACAATCTGAGTGGATGATTCAAACATTGGAGGATATGCTTAGAGCTTGTGTGATCGATTTTGGTGGTAGTTGGGATTCGCATCTCCCGTTGGTCGAATTCTCCTATAACAATAGTTATCACACCAGCATCAACATGGCGCCTTTCGAAGCTTTATACGGTTGAAAATGTCGTTCACCTGTCTGTTGGAATGAGATCGATGAAACACAGCTCACTGGACCTGAACTCATCCACGACACAACCGAGAAAGTCAAGAAAATACACGATAACCTTTTAACAGCTAGAAGCCGTCAAAAGAGTTATGCGGACAAGCGACGTAAGCCCTTAGAAGAATTTCAAGTTGGTGACTACGTCCTACTCAAGGGCCTTGGAAAGGAGTAGTGAGATTGGGAAAGAAAGGAAAACTTGCTCCACGATACGTTGGACCATTCAAGATCGTCGAAAGAATCGGAAAGGTGGCCTACCGACTTGAGCTACCTCCTAAACTTGGGAATATTCACCCAACATTCCACGTGTCCAACTTGAAAAAGTGTCTAGCTGATACAAATCTCCATATTCCACTCGATGAGATTCACATTGATGATTCTATGCATTTTGTCGAGAAACCGGTGGAGATAATGGACCGTGAAGTCAAGAAACTTAAACGAAAACGAATCCCGATAGTAAAGTTCGCTGGATTCCAAATGTGGCTCAGAATTTACTTGGGAACGTGAGATCAGATGAAAGTGAAGTATCCACACTTATTCTCACGAGTTTCCTCTAATTAAATTTCGGGACGAAATTTCCTGAAGTAGGGGAGATTGTGATATCTGTGGCAATCCAAACATGTAACAATGATAAACAAGTTATCAATGAATGAAATCTTATGTTGTATATGTGAATTATGCTTATTTACACACATTTGATTCTTGCACAATTTCGAACTCTAAAATCGCTTCTATGAGCAAAACAGGTGAACCGATACGCAAACGAAACCAATTTAACGCAACGTATGTTCCAGAATAACGTCACAAGCTAAACATACCTTAAATAACCTTCACATAACTTAGAAATAAGTTTTGGAGGGTTTGGTATGTCAAAAACAAGTTTATTCGATCACAGGGACTAATTACGACAAACTGCGAAAGTCTGCCGATTCTCGTAGCGACGTACGCTTTGGAACAAGAAAACAGACCTAACATACCATAAATATCCTTTGCATAGTTTAGAAATAAGCTTTGAGGGCTTCGGTATGGCAAATTCACACTTTTGTAACTTCAGGGGCTATTTTGCAAATTTCGCGAAACTATGCCTTTTTGCCTATATCGCTATCCGAGACACGTACGGACATTCAAAAATTTTTCTAATCATCAATATATTATATGTTAGTGATTGGAATGCGAAAAATCTGTTCGTTACGCAATTACGGTCATACACGCGTTCGTTACGATTTTCGTCGTAATTAACCGAAAACCGCGACCGTACGACCAAACGAACTGACCTCTTGAACATTTTCCAACATATTTTAAGTTCCCTATGCTTTAACGTCTTTATAGAGCCTAAATATTGGGTTAACGAATGTTAAAAACGTCAAAAAACCATCAAAAACATGTGCAGGGACTTGTTTGCAATTTTTCAAAACTTCAGTCGGGGAGGGGGGGCGTGGCGTAGCGCGATGGGGCGTGGCGTAGCGCGATGGGGCATGGCGTACGGCGAGGCCTCTGTTTTGACAGCAAGTTGCTGGCAGCCTCCCAGCTCATTTTCTTGCCACTAATTCGCCATTTTTGACACCTAGCTCAAATTATGCCACCCTTAACCTGCTTCTAACACATCCCCAACACTTGCTATCATCCTAGAGCCTCTCCTAACACTTGTCATGATCAAATTCATCCAATGCAACTATAAAAAGTAAGGTGTTCTTCAATTTTTGAACTTTTGCAACCATATTCTTGATCCATCTGCTACAAATCCGAATTTGCAACTATCTTGGAGCTATTTCTCTGGTCTCTGATCATTCTTTTGTTGTTGTAAGTGTTTCAATCATGTTTTGATTCAATTCTTATAGTTTAATTGGATTAAAAGTCACAAAGTTTGACTTCCAGAATTGATCATGAATTGATCAATTTGAAATCCAATTGAACCTTGTATTATGATGGTAATCAAGATGGTTATGATTCCTATTGATCATACCTACTGATTTCTATCATTTCAAGTCTCCATGGCAAGTCAAAATGCGATTTTTGCGCATTTTGCAACGGATCCAAATTCAGGTGTCAAAACAGTTTGTTTTGATGCCAAAACTCTTTTATAAACTTATTTAGACATGTCAAAACATGTCTCAATCGTCACTCTTATTTTTGTGCTTGTTTAGAGTCGAAAGTTGAACGGTTTGACCACCGTTTTGACTTTCGAATCTGACCCGTTTGGTGGATCTTCAGACCCGACCAAATACATAATTATCACCCTAATTATAAAAGGAATAACCCTCGGAGGTTATACCTTATGGTCATGTTTTCGGATAGTGTTATGTTAAACAATGGTAATATTCCTTAAATATGACCAAAATGCCCTTTTCGCAAGAAAATCAATTAAAAACATATGTAACCCAAATTTTGACATATAATCTGATCAAATAACATTTTTATCATGTTTAAGCATTTAAAACTTATTATGACACGTATCTAACCATCCGAATACGTAGTTACGCAAATGACGCGTTAAAGTGGCTTAAACTACCTTAACGGGTCAAAAGCACATAAAAATCTTTCCAAATCAGAATGTAGACTTTATTAAAATATTTCATATGAGTTCCAACACTCATTTGATTTATAAAGTCTCATTCTATCCGAATCCTCCGATTTCAAGTATCGATGTTACACTATTATTCATTTTTAGGACACGCGTGATTTCTCGGATCTTTGAGCTTCGGTTTTCTTATTGATCCACGATTTACTTTGCAATCTCAAGTGAGTACATAGTTCCCTTATTTTATGTTTACAATTGTTTTGGGGTGATTCATATGTTCTAAATGTTTTCAAGTTTTCAAATGCAAATAATATGTTTATATTAAACACATCGATTTCAATAATGTGAACGAACTTGTTGGTGCGATGTATTTATAACAAGAATGACATTCATTAACAATGGCCAAGCCGACCAGTAGTAAGTTAAGGCGCCTAGGACTGACAATCCCGTTACCAAAATTCCCAGGGTTTGTGGGGAAATCGGGGAAGCAACTGAAACTGTATTTGTAACATACCCTTTGGTGGTATGTTATACTATTAAGAGACACCGTGGGTGGTCTCGAACAAGTCAACAAAGGTTTGAGTATATTCACGAAACGACCAAAGGTTTTCACAATTAAAACAAGGAACTATGAACAAATGGTTTATAACAAGGAACGATGAACGATGAACGATGAACAATGAACGATGAACGAATGAACAATGGTTTATAACAAGGAACAATGAACAATTGATTTATGATAAATGGTTTACGATAAGTGATTTAGATAACGGAACGGGTGTAATAATAAAAGCATGGTGGATACGCCGCTGGTACCTCCTATATATAAGTGCTCTTATCACATTACATACGCGTCGTTATTGCGATTTTCGATTAAAGATATAAACCATACGAGTTATTTCACGATGATTTACAACTTGGATTTACAAAACAAATGTTTTCGAGTCAAGCTTCATCGCTACGCAATTATTTTTAGACGATTAATTAATGCAATAACAAATGCTTTAAAACAAGGTTTTCATTTACGACTCTAGTAGTCGGATTATATGTTGCAATATATACAAAGCCATGAACTTGACACACTCACAAAACCTATGTACTCGCCGGCATATTTTTGTTGACTCATTTTCACATATGTTTCAGGAAATCAAGTTTGATGATGATGCGTGCTCACTTAGGATTCGGACGGACCTTAGTCCCTAAAAATATGAAAGACAATAACTATGCATGTTTTGTTTGTTTGGATGTTTGTTTTTAAAACAATTTAAGACATATGACAATATAATCCATGTTTAATATTTAACTAAAGCGAAACTTCAAATACCAAGAGTTGTGAAACAATCTGTTACGTGACTCCCCAAGTGTTTCCGTCGCGGTTTGTTGTTTTACGCGATTTGGGGTGTTACAGGTTGGTATCAACCTGTAACACCCCAAATCGCGTAAAACAACACGCGGCGGAAACACTTAGGGGGTCACGTTAACAGATTGTCTTAACAACACATGGTATTTGAAGTTTCATTTTATTTGAATATTGAACATAGATTACATTCTGTATGGGTATTTTAGAGGGCAACGGGGTTTACGACAAGGGGATCCAATGTCTCCGTACCTTTTTACGCTGGTTATGGAGGTTCTTACATTGCTTTTTCAAAAACAGAGTTCTTTGTCAGCTGAGTTCAGGTACCATGATAAGTGTGAAAATCAGCGAATAATTAATCTCTGTTTTGCTGATGATCTGTTTTTGTTTTCTCGGGGCGATCATAGATCAGCAAAAGTGCTATTGGAGGCGTTAGACTTATTTAAGAACATGTCAGGTCTTGTTCCTAGTATGACTAAAAGTACGGTCTTTTTTGGTAATGTTCCGGACATAGTGAAAGACCGAATTAGAAGTATCATCCCATTTGATGAAGGCGTGTTGCCAGTTCGCTACCTTGGAGTTCCCCTCATATCTACCAGGCTTGTTTATAATGATTGTAAGCGCCTTCTGGAAAGTATGGATTTAAGAATGACCGATTGGAAAAATAAGAGTCTGTCATTTTCGGGTAGACTTCAATTGATTCGGTCGGTCCTGTCTTCTATGCATATATATTGGGCGTCGGTGTTTATTTTACCAAAGCGAATCATTTATGATCTGGAAGAAAGAATGCGAAGATTTTTGTGGGCGCAAGGTAATAACATAAAAGGGAAAGCTAAGGTGAGTTGGAAAAAAGTGTGTATTCCTAAACGGGAGGGTGGCTTGGGTATTCGAAGGATTGGGGATATGAATAAAGCGCTTATGGTTACGCATGTATGGAGTCTTCTTACACATAGAGAGTCTCTTTGGGTAAAGTGGATCCATTCATATCGTATACGAGACCGAAGTTTTTGGGACTTACCAATCCGAAATAACATAACATGGAGCTGGAGGAAAATGCTACAGCTAAGGCCGATTATTCAACAACATGTATGGACGAAACTGGGAGACGGTAACAAAACACTTGTTTGGTTTGATAAGTGGGATGAGATATGCCCTTTGAATTCTTTTATTACGCCACGTATGATATCAAATGCTGGACTCTATATGAACTCGAAGGTTGCGGATGTATGTGACCATGGGGGGTGGGGATGGCCGATCGAGTGGGTAAACCGATTTCCGGTTCTCCGAAACATGCCAAGTATCATACTGAGCCCGGGTTTACATGATAGAGTTGTATGGGGAACTAGATCAGGAAAGGAGACGAACTATAGTGCCGCTATAGGGTGGGATGAATTTCGACTACACCAGAATGAAGTCCCATGGGCGAGTATTATTTGGTATCCCCAATCAATTCCTCGTCATTCTTTTTTAATGTGGCTTCTTGTGAACAAAAAACTAAAAACGCAGGATGTCATGAGTCGATGGTCTTCGGCGGGTAGTCCTAATTATAACCTCATGTGCTGTTCGTTGTGTATGGGTGGTTTGGATTCTCATGACCACCTTTTTTTTCGAGTGTTTATATGCTGCTCAGGTCTGGAATGGAATTCGAGATAAAGCAGGAATGGGATCGCTACATAACAAATGGGAAAGGATTTTTGATCATTTGGTGCAATATGCGGAATCAAAGCATGCTACTCATGTTATTGGAAAGCTTGTTGTTAGTGCGGCAACTTACTTCGTGTGGCAGGAACGAAATCAGAGATTGTTTTCTACGAAAAAAAGGAGTGCATATCAACTCATTGAGGTTATTCTACTAACAGTTCGGATGAAGCTACATTTGATGAAATTTAAAGACACGAGTCACACTAGAGATCTTCTACAGGAATGGAGCCTTCCTAGAGGTTTGCTGATAAATGATGATGAATATGGCTAATGGTGTTACATGTGTTTTTCCTTTTGTAATTTAGTGTTACGTGTATTGTCGAGTGACGTGCTTATTAAATAGGTATCTAGCGGCTGTAGGATGATCGCTTGATGAACTCTAGTATGGCTTGTCATACTTGAGAATTGAGGTTTCTGTCTACCTCACTTGTTATTTTAGGATTGATTGATATAATATTTACCGGGGTAACCCTTTACCCAAAAAAAGAACATAGATTACATTGTCATAATTGTCTTAGAATTTTTTTTTAAACTACGAAACAACAAGCATGCATATTATTGTCTTTCTTGTTATTAAGGCACTAGGTCCAAGTCCGATCCTACATGAGCACGCATCAGTATCATCTAGCATCGTTCCCTGAAACATATGTGAAAACGAGTCAGCAAAAATATGCTGGAGAGTACATAGGTTTTGTAAACATGTCAAGTCCATGGCTTTGTATATATTGCAATATAAATAACCCGACTACTAGAGTCATAAGTGAAACCTTGTTTTGAAAGCATTTGATATTGCAATAGTTGTTCAACTAAAAACAAATTGTTAAAAGTTATAAAATCTAGTAGCCATAACCTTTGACTCGAAAACATTTGTTTTGTAAATCCAACTTGTAAATCGTCTTGAAATAACTTGTATGGTTTATATCTTTAATCAAAAATCGTTGTGTGACATTATTTGAAATCATTTGTTCGTCGTTCATCGTTCCTCGTAATAAACCATTTGTTATAAACCAATTGTTCATCGTTCCTTGTTGTAAACCAATTGTTCATCGTTCATCGTTCATCGTTCCTTGTTCCTTGTTATAAACCAATCGTTCCTTGTTATAAATGTGAAAACTTTCGGTCGTTCTTTAATGAATACATTCAAACCTTTGTTGACTCGACTATACCCCAAGGGTATCTTTAATAATCCTAAAAGATCTCTTTAACAAGACTAGCAAATCAACGAATGATTTGTTAGTCATAAATAGTTTCTGTCGTTCCCCAAACTACCCACCAAATCCAGTGAATAGCCTAGTAACGAGATTGTCAATCCTATGATACCATAACTTACTACTGGGCGGCATAACAATGTTAATGAATGTCATTCGTATCTTGGATAACGCACCAACAAGTTGTATCACATTATTGAAACCATATTGTTATATAAACCATAGTATTTGTACCTTGAAAACTTGAAAACAACTAGCACATATGAATCACCCCAAAAGATTTGTAAACATAAAAGGGGGGGGCGATGTACTCGCCTGGGATTTGCAGATAAGCCTTGTACGAGTGTATGATCAAGGTCCAAAGATCAAGGAATCAAGTGTGTGGCCTAAAAATGGATAACGATGTAAATAACGAACTTGAAATTAGAGGATTTGGATAGAATGATACCTTATAAACCAAATGAGTTTTGGAATTCATATGACATGGTTTATTAAGTTAACATTCTGAGTTGGAAAGATTTTTATGTGCTTTTGACCCGTTATGACCCGTTAAGGTAGTTTAAGCCACTTTAACGCGTCATTTGTGTAACTACGCATTCGGATGGTTAGATTTGTGTTATGATAAGTCTTAATGCTTAAACATGTTTGAAAATGTTATTTGATCAGAATAATGTCAAATTTTATGTTACATATGATTAAAGTTGATTTATTTGCGAAAAGGGCATTTTGGTCATTTTACGGAATATGACAATCAATTATCATAACACTATCCAAAGGACATGACCATAAGGTATAACCTCAGAGGGTTATTCCCTATATATGGTCACAAATATGCATTTGGTTGGGTCCGGAGATCCACCAAACGGGTCAGATTCGAAAGTCAAAGCGGTGGTCAAACCGTTCAACTTACGACTCTTAAACAAGCACTAAAATGAAGGTGACGATTTAGACATGTTTTGACATGTCTAAATAAGTTTATAATAGAGTTTTGGCATCAAAACAAACTGTTTTGACACCCGAATTTTGATCTTATGCAAAATGCGCAAAAATCGCATTTTGACCGAAATTTTGACTTGTCATAATGACTAGAAAATGTGGGAATCAGTGGGCATGATTTTTGGAGATCATAACCACCTTGATTACCATCATATTGCAAGATTCAATTGGACTTTATGTTGATCAATTCATGATCAAATCTGGAAGTCCACAGAAAGTCAAACTGTTGAGTTTTAGCCCAATTAAACTAAGAAACTTGAATCAAAACATGAATGAATTACTTACAAACACTAGAGATGATCAAGGAATCACAGAGGAGTCTCACAAGTTGTTGCAAATTCGGATTATAGCATATGTGAGCTTGAATGAAGGTTGCAAAAGTTCAAAAATGGGGAAAATCATGGAATTTATACTTGAATTAGATTAATTTGATCATGAAAAGTGTTTGGAGATGCTCTAGGATGTTAACAAGTGTTGTAGAGGTGTTAAAAGCAGGTTAAGTGTGGCAAAATTTGAGCCAGGTGTCAAAAAACTGCAAATTTGTGGCAAGGAAATGAGCTGGGAAGCTGCCAGCAACTTTCTGTCAAAACAGGGGCCTCGCGCTCCGCCACGGTACCCCCTTTAGGGCGTCGCGTAGCGCCAGGCCTCCCAGACCTAAAATTTTCAAAAATGGCAGAACAGGTCCCTGCACATGTTTTCGTTGATTTTCGGCATTTCTAAGACCCGTTTACCCCATTTTTAAGCTCCATAAGGACATTAAAGTATAGGGAACTTGAAATATGTCCAAAAATGTTCCAGAGGTCGGTTCGTTTGGTCGTATGGTCGCGGTTTTCGGTTAATTACGACGAAAATCGAAATGAACGCGTGTGTGACCGTAAACGCGTAACCCGGGATTTTTCGCATTCCAATCACTAACATATAATATATTGATGATTAGAAAAATATTTTGGATGTCCGAATGTGTTTCGGATAGCGATATACGCAAAAGGCATAGTTTCACGAAATTTGCAAAATAGCCCCCTGAAGTTACAAAAGTGTGATTTTGCCATACTGAAGCCCTCAAAACTTATTTCTAAGTTTTGTAAAGGGTATTTATGGTTATTAAGCTTGTGTTCTTGTTCCGGAGTGCATGTCGCTATGAGAATCGGCAGACTTTCGCAGTTTGTTGTAATTAGTCCCTGTGATGGAATAAACTTGTTTTTGACATACCCCTTCAAATCTTATTTCTATTTATGTAAAGGTTATTTAAGCTATGTTTGGCTTGTGTCATTATTCCGGAACATACGTTGCGTTAAATTGGTTTTGTTTGCATATCGGTTTACTTATAATCTCCAGAAAGGCTTTGAGGGGTTGAAATTGTACATGGAATAAAACGTATGAATGTCACATGTAATTATAAAATTCTCGGGAAGGAAACACAAGATTTCATTGGAGTCGGAGTTGTTCGATATTGTTTGATGCTTGAAAAGACTCAGATGTCACAGTCTCCCCTACTTTAAGAAATTTCGTCCCGAAATTTAAATTTAGAGGAAACTTGTAAAAACACAATAGAGGGTATAGCCATCAAGTGATCCTTTGTTTCCAGAGAAAATCTCTAGAAAATGTTTGGACTCTAGCGAACTTTGTTTATTGTACTCGTTGTTGTCCATGGTAATGAGTTGAGATTCGAAATGCTTAACTTCATTCCAATATTTTTTGGGTAAAGGGTTTACCCCGGTAAATATTATATCAATCAATCCGAAAATAACAAGTGAGGTAGACAGAAACCTCAATTCTCAAGTATGACAAGCCATACTAGAGTTCAACAAGCAATCATCCTATGGACGCTAGATACCAATTTAATGAGCACGTCACTCGACAATACACGTAACACTAAGTTACAAAAAACACATGTAACACCATTAGCCATGTTCATCATCATTTATCAGCAACCCTCTAGGAAGTCTCCATTCCTGTAGAAGATATCTAGTGTGACTCGTGTCTTTAAATTTCATCAAATGTAGCTTCATCCGAACTGTTATTAGAATAACCTCAATGAGTTGATCTGCACTCCTTTTTTTCCTAGAAAACAATCTCTGGTTTCGTTCCTGCCACACGAAGTAAGTTGCCGCACTAACAACAAGCTTTCCAATAACATGAGTAGCATGCTTTGACTTCGCATATTGCACCAAATGATCAAATATCCTTTCCCACTTGTTAGGCAGCGATCCCATTCCTGCTTTATCTCGAATACCATTCCAAACCTTAGCAGCATATAAACACTCGAAAAAAAAGGTGGTCATGGGAATCCAGACCAACCATGCACAACGAACAGCACATGAGGTTATAATTAGGACTACCCGCCGAAGACCATCGACTCATGACATCCTGCGTTTTTAGTTTTTTGTTCACAAGCAGCCACATTAAAAAAGAATGACGAGGAATAGATTGGGGATACCAAATAATACTCGCCCATGGGACTTCATTCTGGTGTAGTCGAAATTCATCCCACCCTATAGCGGCACTGTAGTTCATCTCCTTTCCTGATCTAGTTCTCCATACAACTCTATCATGTAAACCCGGGTTCAGTATGATAGTTGGCATGTTTCGGAGAGCCGGAAATCGGTTTTCCCACTCAGTCGGCCATCCCACCCCCCATGGTCACATACATCTGCAACCTTCGAGTTCATATAGAATCCAGCATTCGATATCATACGTAGCGTAATAAAAGAATTCAAAGGACATATCTCATCCCACTTATCAAACCAGACTAGTGTTTTTTTTTGGGTAAAGGGTTACCCCTGTGATTCTATATATTAACCAACCAAATAACTCAAGTAGTGAGAATAATCTCCCACTAGTTCAATCATGAGACATACCTCATGACAGTAAACAAGCAAAGCAAAATAAAGCAAAGATCAAAATTACAATTACATCTACTAGTCTAGAATCTAGAAACAATAATCACATAGAGAAAGCAGTTGTCAGCCTCCATTGTCGGATATGAAATTTCCATTGATATTCCATTTACCTAGCAGCCTTCTAACATTCGCACAATCTTTAAACTTAACCCCCATCAGCTTGTACCGAATTGTCTTCAAAATTTGTTCGCATATGTTGTCAGGTGGCCTAGCATGATTCTTGAATAACCTCGCATTACGTTCTTGCCATATTATGTATGCTGCACAGGCAACAAACACTCTACTTGTATAATGCACTGCTGTTTTCGATCGAGCACGAACCAGAAGCCAGGCCATAATGTCACTCCATCTGGGATCAACCGTAGACATGCCTACCATATCTCTAGTCTTGTTCCATACATGTTTAGAAAACGTGCATTCAAAGAAAAGATGGTCATGGGAGTCAACATTCTCATAGCACAACAAGCAGCACATCATATTCATGTTTTTCCTTCTCGAGATGTCCCACTGGAGAATCTTATCCTGAGTTAGCAGCTTTCGACGAATAATCAACCACATAAAAAAAGCATGCTTAGGGATGCATTGATTAAACCAGACTACTTCAGCCCAGTCCACTTCCGGCTCCCTTATCCGAATCGAATGCCAGATATTTGAGGACTAGTGTTTTGTTACCATCTCCCAGTTTAGTCCATACATGGTGTTGAATAATCGGCCTTAACTGTAACATTTTCCTCCATCTCCATGTTATGTTATTTCGGATTGGTAAGTCCCAAAAACTTCGATCTCGTATACGATAAGAATGGATCCATTTTACCCAAAGAGACTCTCTATGTGTAAGAAGACTCCATACATGCACAACCATAAGCGCTTTATTCATATCCCCAATCCTTCGAATACCCAAGCCACCCTCTTGTTTAGGAACACACACTTTTTTCCAACTCACCTTAGCTTTCCCTTTTATGTTATTTCCTTGCGCCCATAAAAATCTTCGCATTCTTTCTTCCAGGTCATAAATGATGCGCTTTGGTAATATAAAAACCGACGCCCAATATATATGCATAGAAGACAGGACCGACCGAATCAATTGAAGTCTACCCGCAAATGACAGACTCTTATTTTTCCAATCGGTAATTCTTAAATCCATACTTTCCACAAGTCTCTTACAATCATTGTAGACAAGCCTGGTAGATATAAGGGGCACTCCAAGGTAGCGAACTGGCAACATACCTTCATCAAATGGGATGATGCTTCTAATTCGGTCTTTCACTATGTCCGGAACATTAACAAAGAAGACCGTACTTTTAGTCATACTAGGAACAAGACCTGACATGTTCTTAAATAAGTCTAGCGCCTCCAAAAGCACTTTTGCTGATTTATGATCGCCCCGAGAAAACAAAAACAGATCATCAGCAAAACAGAGATTAATTATTCGCTGGTTTTCACACTTATTATGGTACCTAAACTCAGCTGACAAAGAACTTTGTTTTTGCAAAAGCAATGTAAGAACCTCCATAACCAACGTAAAAAGGTACGGAGACATTGGGTCTCCTTGTCGTAAACCCCGTTGCCCTCTAAAATACCCATACAGATTACCATTTATAGCCAAAGAGAAGGACGTGGATGTAACACAAACCATTATCCACTTCACCATTTTCCGATCAAATCCAAAACCTAGCAGTATCTGTTCAAGAAAGTTCCAGTCAACCGTGTCATAAGCCTTTTGAATATCCACCTTAAAGGCACACCTTGGTGGCCCCTTATTATGATGATAGTTATGCATTAACTCCTGTGTTAAGAGGATATTATCAGAAATCCTTCTACCCGGAACAAAGGCTGACTGGTTGATGCTCATAATATCACATAACCCTTCTTTTATACGATTTGTAATAATCTTGCTGATACACTTATATAGTGTGTTACAACAAGATATAGGGCGATAATCCGTAATGGAAGATGGTGTACTAACCTTAGGGATTAAAGAGATTATCGTATGATAAAGTTGACGGAGTAGTTTGCCATTTTGAAAGAATTCCTGTACCGCACTGCATACATCCTTCCCAACTACATCCCACGACTTTTTAAAGAAGACCGAGGTGTAACCATCAGGACCTGGAGCTTTATTCCCATCAATTGAAAACATTGCCTGTTTAATTTCATCATCCGTAACAATCCTAACCATAGCAGAAGCTTTATCAACCGATAATACATTATGGAATAGATCTGGCGTAGGATGCATATTTATACTTCCAACACTACCAAAAAAACTGGGTATAATGCTCCACCATGACCTGTGGAACCGACAGTCCTTCATGTAGTATACAGCTACTGTCTGTTACCGAGAAAATTCTACTCCGATGATTTTTTGCTTTGACAGTGTTATGAAAGAACTTTGAGTTCTTATCACCAAGCGAAAGCCATTGTAACTTAGATTTTTGCTGCAAAAAAGAACACTCATCAAGAACCGCTTTCTTATACGCTTGAAGTAATCGACTGTGTTTATCAAGGAGCTCATTGTTGAAAGGATCATTATCAATAGCTAGCTGGTTGTCATCTAGATCCTTTCTCATCGTCTTAACCTTCTCATGCAGATTACCCTGTGTAAATAAGAGTTTCCTCATCGGGTTTTTTAACAGCTTAAGCTTTTTAACAATCTGAAACATGCGATAACCCTGAATGTCCATATTCGAAATCGTTTTAACTTCCTCCATAAAACCCTTCTTATCGGCCACCAAATTCACAAACTTAAACAGCTTCGGTTTTCCTCTAGTCACATTAGGCAATTTTAAGATACACGGAGTATGATCTGATATTCGGTACGGAAGAAAACATGCTACCGCATTAGGGAACGTATCGATTAATTGCATATTCCCCAATATTCGATCAATTTTCTTGACAATGATACCCTTTTGCTGCTTATTCGTCCACGTAAAATGTAAACCCGTTCGATTAACATCAAACACCTCTATCTCATCAATACACTCCTTAAATTCCCTATTCCCAATGCTAAAAGTAGATGGCCCTTGAGCTATATCTTCATGAAACAAGGAGGAATTAAAATCTCCCATGATAACCCATGGTTTATCATGCATATAAGAATGATGAGCACGTACGTTCTGCCATAGGTCCCTTCTTTTTTGTAGTAGTTGTCAGCATAAACAAACGAACAAAAAATAGACTTTTGATCGGGTTTAAACATGATCTGAGTATGCACAACCTGATCTGTTTTAGAAAGGATCATAACATCTACAATGTTAGCGTCCCACCCTACCATAATACGAGTACCTTTCTCACAACAATCAGCATTAGTTGCCCAGCTCCATGACCAGCAAACTTTCTTACAAACATTATGAACATTAGACGAGTCAACATGAGTTTCCATAATTGCACATACCTGAAGATGATTGTCCAGCACCACCTGACGAACCTCCTTTTGTTTGAGGGGTCGGTTCAAACCCCTTATGTTCCAAGAAGCCAAACTACCCATGGACACTAGTATCACCAGGTGTGCTTGCACCCTCAGAATTTTTATTTTCTACTATCTGATCCATAAATTTTGGGATATCACCTAAAAGCTCCTCGTCTTCAACTGCATCCGCAATTACTTCCTCCAAATTGGTATTTTTATTTTGTTGATTACCCTTTGAAGTCATACCTTCTAATCCACCAAATTCATTAGAGTGATTTCCCTCCTTTTGAAGTACAGCAAATGGGTTAGAGATAGGCACTTGGTTTTTCGGTTGCACTTTCCCATCAACCTTGGCCTTAGGCTTTGCTACCGGACGGTACACAAACTTCGGCTTCTGATTCTTAACATGCAGCCCTTGATTGATCCCTTTCCTACTCTTCGACAATACCTCCTGAAAATCATCATTATTTTTCATCTTATCATCCATTTGCACTAGGGTTTGTTTCTTTGGGCACGAGTTACCATCATGACCAAACACACAACATGTTGAACATCTCAACGGTTCCCAATCATATTCTATTTTTACCTCCGCTTTAGAGTATCCCTTTCCATCGAGTGCCGGGATTGCAACCGTAACAACTCTCTTTAATTCAGACCCTGCTTGAACTTCAATTAACGCCCTAGCATAACTACTTCTTCCCCATGAATCTACACACATTGTTGTTGTATAAGAATCCAGCAATTTTGGAACACCTATTTTCGAGGCCAGTAAACTCAACCCGTCCTCAGTAAACGCAGCCAACGGTACATCATGCATTTTTACCCAAACCGGTATAGATGTTATGTCCTTTTTCTCAACCAACAGTAAGAATAATTGGAACATTTCGTATCATCCATGGCCCATCTTCCAGTAGCTGTGCCATTCCTTTTTTTGTTTGAAACTTAAAGAAGAAGAACCCCTTAGCATTCATCATCATCTTGGATAAACCATACTTCGACCACTTATGTTTAACAAAATAGTCTACCACCGGAAACGCTAAGCGCTTTCCCAAAAAATATCCATAAAGAGTGTTCGAATATCTATCATTAACCTGCTTTACCGATGATAATGGGATAACAACATCTGCCCCATCAATTATTTCATCAGTTTCCAAAGACCGAAAATTAACCTTAATGCCATCACTATTATGCTGAACAACTCTAGCAAACGAAAGGTTCTACAATCTTAGTGGTCGTTACCTTCGTGGACTTAGCTGATGAAACACCACCATCCGAATCAGGTGCAATATCCTCCAAATTACCATGCAAGTTAGCCCCTTTTTCCATGATGTTTTCCGAGTTTTCCTTAATATCATTCTCCACGGTTACCGCACCCTTATTCTTGTTTCGTTCTTCAATGGCATTAAGCAGCTTCGAATCCGAGTTCACCTCTTCCACTAGTGAGTTAGGAACATTCCCTCGTCGGGCCAGTTTAGGGTTACCGTCAATATTCAGCACACGGTTTCCAAATCCCTTATTAGGTAGCGGGACTTTGCCTCGATCAACATGCACATCAGGTTTCTTACGTTCATCCATGCCAGTTTTAACAACTCTCTCCTTACTCAGTTTTGGATACCCATCACCATTTAGAACTTCATCGCTCTCCATACCGCAACCACAACCAAAAAACAGAAAGAAACCCTAGAATCCGTAATCAATCCTTAATCGATTAGAAAGGTTGTATCAATCTAGCTAGATTAACATCCGTTAACCGCGATCAACACAATCTTTATAATAAATCAGAATCTCCTACTAATTCCCAGGTCGACGATTATCATACAAAACAAGCACAAACCCTAAACTGATCGGATGTTCTTGATTATTATCCTAAACACAAGATACGGCCGGCGATAAAAATCAAAATCGAAAAAACTACTATCCAATCGATCCTATATGCCACCAGAGTTCGTATTGAAGATTTGATTACTCAAACCCCTAATAACAGATCTGTTGCACACATTTTCCGATCGAAATCGTAGGATTGAAAGAAGAACAAAAACAATCGCCGGCTAGAGAGAGAGCGTTCCGATTAAAACCGAAACTAAACCCTATTCTAATCTTTCTTTGGATGCTAACAAGTTCGTATTGCTATTTGGAAGATCAAACAACAATCACAGACTGATATACAGCTAAGATTGATCAAGAAAATCGGGTTTCATGAAGAACAAGAAAATCGCCAACTAGGGTTTGCGGCTGAAGAGCAACCTAACTTCATTCCAATAGGTAGGTGCATGACACCTTTGATTGTACTGAGCCTCAGAAAAGAACTTGTAAATGTCAAAGTGGTATCCTTTGTCGTAGCATAACTAGACAAGAGTGTAAACTTGAAAAGAGTGTCGAATTTCGAATGGAAGGACGTTTATAGAGGTTTCCCATGAAGACTAATATGGGAAACTTGTGTGTGCTCGAAGTTAGAGTCAGGGGGTGTATGATAGAACAACATTGGTCAAGGTCCAGAACTTCTAGTAACTTAAATAATGTCACGCTTGCAATGTAATAAGGAACACTTATATATAGGAAGTACCAGCGGCGTATCCACCATGCCCTTATCACATTGTTCCAGTTTCGTTATTCTTATTACTATAGGTTCTCACACATGACAAAACTTGCTATGGTTTTCTATGCAAGGGATTTTATAATTATGTATGCATCCATAATTACTCAATTCGTTGCACAGTCCGCATAGTTTATTTTGTGATGTGTAAGGGAAAAATCATATGAGTAAACATGGAATAACTTGTCTAGACCTTATCAGGATCTCTTAAATTAGATCAACACATGATCTCTTTAAATAGACCACCAAATAGTCTCTTTAACTAGATCTTCACATGATCTCTTTAACTAAATTGACGGACAATCTCTTTAACTAGATCAACACATGATCTCTTTAACTAGATTGACGAGCAATCTCTTTAACTAGGCCCTGAAAGACCTCTTTAACTAAGCTCTGAAAGACTTCTTTAACTAGGCCCTGAAAAACCTCTTTAACTAAGCCCTGAAAGACTTCTTTAACTAGGCCCTGAAAGACCTGTTTAACTAGATCAACGAATGATCTTTTTAACTAGACCCTGCCTCTTTAACTAAACCCTGAAAGGTTTCTTTGACTAGATCAACGAATGATCTTTTTAACTAGACTCTGAAAGGCCTCTTTAACTAAACCCTGAAAGGTTTCTTTGACTAGATCAACGAACGATCTTTTTAACTAGACTCTGAAAGGCCTCTTTAACTAAACCCTGAAAGTTTTCTTTAACTAGATAAATGAATGATCTCTTTAACTAGACCCTGAAAGGTCTCTTTAATTATGAATCGAATTAGGAATAGTACTTTGGAATCCAAGGGCTTAACTATTTGTATAGAATAACCCGTTCAAGGATTTAAGATAGTGCTTTCGGATATCCTTCTAAGAATCTATCATATGAAGATATGGAAGATTCTACAAGGATTTGGATAACGAACATTTGAATCAACTTAACACATAAACACATAATCACATAATTGTCAATTTGGTCATCAACTTGTTATTAACTTGTCATCAATTTGTACATAAGTAGTTAAAGTACACTAGGAACCCAATCAAGGAGTTCATTTAGTACTTCAAGCATCCGTAAGAATCTAACTATGAAGATAGAAAGATTTGTAAGGATTTGGTTTAGTCACATCGTTGTCACTTTGTCTTATATAAAGTACACAAAGAATCCAGTTAAGGACTTTGATTTGCACTTTAAACATCAGAAGAATCTAGCTATAAGGATAGGAAAATCTTATAAGGATTTGTACGCGAAAATGTTTTGAAACACACTAAGTATGTTTGGTCAATATACGGAGCAAAATATCGTTGAAAATCATGCATGGAGTCTTTGAAAATATGTTCAATGATTTTGGAAATCATACATATAATGTTTTTGAAATTATGCACCAGTTATATTAGGTAAATATACCATATTAAATTGTTTTGAAACATATGAAAAATCTGTGATTTAAGACGTATGGTTTTTGAAAATATGCATGAAATCATGCAGTATGTATATTTGGTAAATATGCTATGTTAGAATATTTGAAAACCATGTGAAATGTCTTTTGAAAGCGTGTAAGATATCTTTGAAATCATTATGTATGGTATAATGAAAACGAGAGAACATTGAAATGCTCATAAACATATTGCATAAGACCATTTAAGGACTCATGGAAGTATCCTTAGGTATCCAATCAAGGATTTAAAGTGATACTTTGAGTATTTGTTAAGAGTTGTAACATGTACCTTGTACATTGTTTCTTAAAAGAAACGAGTACTTAGGATTTTTGTAGAGATCGCGGGCGATCGCAAAATGAAAAAAACTACAAGAGTTGTTTGATTCGCAAGGAACCATGTTATTGGTATTGATATTGTAGGGGAGCAACACACATATATAATCGCATTTGTAACATACCCTTTGGTGACTCTGCCACCCGCTAAATTCAATTATCACATACATGCCATACATTAAATGATTTGTTGGCCATTGTTCAGCGGAAGCATGGTGGATACTGTGATTTGCATAACATTACTGATACCAACCTGTAACACCCCTATAAACACTCTTCCTATATACAAAATTCAATTATCACATACATGCCATACATTAAATGATTTGGTGGCCATTGTTCAGCGGAAGCGTGGTGGATACGCCATTGGTACTTCCTATATATAAGTGTTCCTTATTACATTGCAAGCGTGGCGTTATTTTTCCCCTACACATCACAAAATAAACTATGCGGACTATGCAACGAATTGAGTAATTATGGATGCATACATAATTATAAAATCCCTTGCCTAGAAAACGATAGCAAGTTTTGTCATATGTGAGAACCTATAGTAATAAGAATAACGAAACGGGAACAATGTAATAAGGGCATGGTGGATATGCCACTGGTACTTCCTATATATAAGTGTTCCTTATTACATTGCAAGTGTGGCATTATTTAAGTTACTAGAAGTTCTAGACCTTGACCAATGTTGTTCTATCATACACCCTCTGACTCCAACTTCGAGCACGCACAAGTTTCCCATGCTAGTCTTCATGGGAAACCTCTATAAACGTCCTTCCGTTCGAAATTCGACACTCTTTTCAAGTTTACACTCTTGTCTAGTTATGCTACGACAAAGGATACCACTTTGACATTTACAAGTTCTTTTCTGAGGCTCAGTACAATCAAAGGTGTCATGCACATTGGAATGAAGTTAAGAATTTCGAATCTCAACTCATTACCATGGACAACAAATGAGTACAATAAACAAAGTTCGCTAGAGTCAAAACGTTTTTTAGAGATTTTCTTCGGAAACAAAGATCACTTGATGGCGATACCCTCTATTGTGTTTTTACAAGTTTCCTCTAAATTTAAATTTCGGGACGAAATTTCCTAAGTAGGGGAGACTGTGACATCTGAGCCTTTTCAAGCATCAAACAATACCGAACAATTCCGACTCTAATGAAATCTTGTGTTTCAATCCTAAGAATTGTATAATTACATGTGACATTCATACGTTTTAGTCCATGTACAATTTTTTTGGGTGAAAGGGTATACCCTGGTGATTGTATTACTATCAAAATAAAACAAGTAGGAAGGCAGAGTGCCAACCTAATTCAATAGTGTGACATGCCACACTAAATAAAACAAGCAACAAAAGCAAACCACCAATCAACACAAAACGACACCTAAACACTAAACATCACGAAATACAAACTAAGTAATCCTCATATTTAGGTGTTGTCAACCTCATCCGAAGATGATATCCTCCATGTCTTCAACAATCTTGCAACTCGATCATTCATCTTGAACTTGAAAGAGTGAAGCTTTAGACGGACTGTCACCTCAATCTGCTCTTCTACCTTCTTCGGCGGTCTTAACTGATTGTTAAAACACCTCGAGTTCCTTTCCTGCCACACGAAGTAAGCCGTAGCAACGATCACTAGTTTGCGGATGACCCAAATAAGGAGCTTTGATTTCGCCTTAGGATTAATCCAGGCGATAACATCTTCCCATTTACCATCGATTTGCACCATATCAATCTTATTTCGGATAGAACACCAAATCTGATTAGAATAGGGGCATTCGAAGAATAAATGATCATGAGTTTCCAAGTCTCTATTACAAAGAAGACAGCACATCATATTCATGTTACCCGAAGCATGATTCCATAACTGGATCCGATCTTGTGTTGCAAGCTTTCTCCTACAGATCAACCAACAAAGGAATGCATGTCTCGGGATATTGAAAGAAGACCATACCATATTATACCAACTAACCATATGGCCTAAACGTCTTAGGGAATCCCACGACAGATTTGTCGAAAAAGGTTCCGTAACATTACCTTCTTTTTTCCAGAAAATGGTATCCATCTTATGAGGTGAAACAGAAATCGGAGGAAGCTGAAAGAGAATGGAAACATATCATGCCAAGCTTCGGGCCAAACCCATGTATTCTCCTGAACCATATCGGCCACTTTAGAGTAAATCGACAACCCTTCACGCGAAATTTGTCTAGGAGTAATGAACGAGCTTAAAGGACAGCGATCGCTCCAATTATCAAACCATAAGAACGTGTACTCCCGTTACCTATACTTGACATAAAGAAATTTCAAACCATCGGCCTCAATTGGAGCAATTTCCTCCAACTCCAACAGATGTTTTGCTGATTGGGAATATCCCAGAAACTCCTATCATGCAAGTGGTGAGAATATACCCATTCGACCCAAAGAGAGTTCCTTCGAGCTTTGTTCACATCCGCCACTCGCCTAATCCCTAAACCACCTTCCTTCTTTGGTAAGCAAACAATTTTCCAAGACACTTTAGCTTTACCTTTAACCATACGGCCTTGACACCAAAAGAAGCTCCTAAGTTTTTGCTCAGTCTGTTTGACAATACTACCCGGCAAAATGAAAACCGAAGCCCAATAGATATAGAAAGCAGACAACCAAAAATAACTAATTGAAGTCTACCCGCAAAAGATAGATATTTAGCTTTCCAATCTGTTATTCTACTTTCCATTTTTTCAACCAGCACCTTGCAATCAGAATATAATAATCTAGATGCGATCAGGGGGACACCAAGATACCTTATCGGAAGCAAACCTTCTTCAAAAGGCATGATAGACAGAATATTACCCTTAACAAGATTCGGAACGTTACAGAAAAAGGCAATACTCTTCGTGATACTAGGAATCAGCCCCGACATATCTTTGAACTCATTCAAAGCATCCATAATAATCTTCACAGAGTTAACTTCACCTCTAGAAAAAGAAAAAGATCATCTGCGAAACACAAATTCACAATCCTTTGCTTCTCACATCTTTTATGAAATCTGAAAGAAGATTTAATAGAAGTCGCAAGCCGTAGCATGGAAGTTAAAACTTCCATAACCAATGTAAACAGATACGGAGACATGGGGTCCCCTTGTCTAAGACCCCTCTTACCTTTGAAGTAACCAAAAATATTACCATTCACACTGACTGAAAAAGAAGAGGTAGTGATGCAGTTCATGATCCAATCAATCATAACTTGATGAAACCCATACCCCTTTAAGATATCACCTAGAAAATCCCAGTCCACCGTATCATACGCCTTTTGGATATCTACCTTAAAAGCACATCTAGGCGACCCGATATCTCTATGGTAATTATGCATAAGTTCTTGCACAAGAAGGATATTATCAGAAATTTTCCTCCCTGGCACAAAGGCTGACTGATTCAAACTCACCACCTTATCAAGGCCTTCTAAGATTCTTGTTGAAAGAATTTTGGTAATACATTTATAAATCACATTACAACAAGAGATAGGCCGGTAATCGGTGACCTTGGAAGGAGTATTCACCTTAGGAATAAGAGCAATGATAGTATGGTTTACCTCTTTTAACATTCGGTTTGATGTGAAAAAAACTTGTATAGCAGCACTAATATCATCACCAACTATCGGCCAAGCTTTCTTGAAGAAAGCATAAGAATACCCATCAGGAGCTGGAGCTTTGTTATCATCAATAGAAAACATGGCTGATTTAATTTCAGCGGTCGTAACGTCTCGAATCATATGTTCAGACAAGTGAGCGTCAAGGACATTCAAAAAGAGGTCTGGGGTTGGCAGACAAGTGGTATCTCCTTTGTGACCAAGAAACGCATTAAAATGATTGACAAACGCATTTGGAACATCCAAGCCCTCATAGAGGTTCCCGTCACCATCTTTAATAATGTCAATACGGCTTAGATGATTTCTACATTTAAGCGAACTACGGAAATAAGCTGAATTGGCATCGCCCGCCTTCAACCAGTCCACTTGACTTTTGTTTCAGAAAACGTTCTTCATCGAGTAATGCTTCTTGATAAGACGCCAACAGGACCGCTTCTCTTTGTCTTAGCACTCCATCAACCGGGTTTTGATCAATATTTTTTTGAATTTCATCCAAACCATCACGTAAAGTTTTAACTTTGATATGCAGATTACCTTGTTTGTAAAGAAAGCTACGAAAAGGATGCTTAAGAGCTCTCAACTTTTTGATCACTCTAAACATAGGAACCCCTTCAATCTGTTTCATCTATTCCGCCTTAACAATCTCTTCAAACTCCTTCTTATATATAATAAAGTTAGGAAATTTAAAAGGCTTTGGTTTACTAACTTGAGTGCCTGGCATCTTAAGAAGACATGGAGTATGGTCAGAGATTCTAGAAGGATGGAAAACAGCACAAGCACTTGGAAACTCATCCGTAAAATACACATTAGCCAACACACGATCAATCTTTTTTAGAATACCAACTCCCTTCTTCGGTTTTTGAGTCCATGTATAATGCATACCCGAGCTATTCACATCAAACACTTCAAGGTTCTCAACACATTCCTTGAAGTCTCGCATTCCAGTAGTAAATTTAGAGGAACCCGTAGCCATATCCTCAAGAAATAAAGAGGAGTTAAAATCACCCATAATCACCCACAGTTTATCATTGACAAACTGCTTGTGCAAACATAAACTATCCCATAATTTTCGTCGTTCTATGTGATAGTTGTCCGCATACACAAAAGAACATAGCAAGGCTTTATTAACATGCTTGAAAACAAGTTGAGCATGCATGACTTGAGGAGTAATGGATAAAACCATAACATCCACATAGTCAGCATTCCAACCCAAGAGAATACGAGTCCCTTTTGAACAAATATTACCGTTAGAGGACCATCTCCAAGATCGACATATCCTTTTGCAAACACCCAAAAGCTTCGAAATATTAACATGTGATTCCAAAATAGCACACACCTGAATTTTATTATCAATAATGACATTCCGAACCTCTCTTTGTTTCAGGGGACAATTCAAACCCCTTATAATCCAGCATGCGATGCTATCCATTGATAACATTTGTAGCAGGAGTGCTTGCCTCTGATTTGTCATTGTCAGCTTGCATAAAATCTGAAGTATCATTAATCTCAATCACCTCATCACAATCTGAATCATCATCTTCATTTATCACACTACTTGAACCCAGGCATCCAAAGGAATTTCCAAGCTTAATACTATTCATAGTAGCCGAACCATCACTCGTTTTGTTTTTACTATGAAAAGAAACAGAACCATCAATCGTTTTGTTTGTATTATGAAGGTTATCTCGGGTAGGAGCTGAATTAGAGGCACTCGGTTGAATATTCGGCTCTTTAAAAAGCAGGTTTCCTTGCTTTTTAATTGTCCTATATTCAAACTTCTGCTTATACTTGAGAACCACTCCTTTTTTAGCCATTTTCTTCTTGTTAACTTCCATAAAACCCTCCACATCAGCCTGCTCCTTCCCTTTACGTTTCTCAATGATATCCAGCTTAAACTCTTTAGGGCAGTCATCCTTTGTATGACCAAAAACACAGCATGTTGGGCATCTAGGAGCAGACCATTCATACTCCACTTTAACCGAACTAAGTAAAAAACCACCATCTTCCACCATTGGGGATAGCAACAGAAATTGTTTCCTCTAAGTCTTTTGTAGCGTCCAACTCGATGACCGCTCGAGCATAGCTGCTAAGGCCCCAAGACTCCAAACACATATTCGACGTTTCATTATCTAGGAGTTTAGGAGATCCTATTTTAGAAGCAATTTAAACCATCTTCCGCATACGCTGTCAACAGAACATCATGCATTTTTACCCAGACCGGAACCTTTTTCAATTCTTCTTTCTTTATTTCCATCTTAGAAGACCATGGTTTTAGAAATATGGGTATATTACGTATAAGCCAAGGTCCCTCTTGAAGAACCTGATCCATGCCCTCGTTTGAATCAAACTTGAAAAAGAAAAAGCCCTTAGCGTTCATCATACTCTTTTGCAGCCCATACTTATCCCAACGGTTCTTAACAAAATACTCAACTACTGGGAAAGCTAGTCTCTTGCCTAGGAAATATCCAAATAAAACGTTACTACATTTTTCTTGAACCTTTTTAACTGATTCTATCAGGATTGTAACATCAGCACCACCATGTTTATCATTTTTCAAGAAACCGAAAGTTAACCTTGCTAGTTTTACGTTCACCTTTAAGTTTATCAGCAAAAGACATTGTTCCTGTTTTGAAAAGATCACTACTCACTGGTTTACCTGTATTCTTGTTCGACTTTTCTAGCCTAATACCTTCCTGAAGCGGGGTCTCGTTAATAGGGATAGCTTGAGTTGCGGTACCAGCCCCTCCCTTATATTCCAATATGACAGGTTTTGAAATGGCAGCCAACCCATTAATACCCGATGCACTATTTGTAGATGTAGAGTACACACCTCTCCTCGGCATCAATGAATTACCTTCGATATTCGTAACCTTTAAACCAATGCTAGGTACTGGAGCAGTTCCAGGAATTGTTTCGACATCTTCAGGCATCGTCTCCGTACCCATGTGTTGTAGATTATCAAGTTCAGGGTAGTCATCCCCACCAGTATCAGCAACTATCTCCATCAGCACCTTAAAATACAAACCATGCAACAAAAATCTAGCAAAAACCAAGAGCCGACACCAACGAAAACCCTTATAATAAAAAACCCTAGAATCAAACTTATAATAAATCAGGAAATCAACGCCGACTGTGCAACGAATTGAGTAATTATGGATGCATACATAATTATAAAATCCCTTGCATAGAAAACGATAGCAAGTTTTGTCATGTGTGAGAACCTATATTAATAAGAATAACGAAACGGGAACAATGTAATAAGGGCATGGTGGATATGCCGCTGGTACTTCCTATATATAAGTGTTCCTTATTACATTGCAAGTGTGGCGTTATTTAAGTTACTAGAAGTTCTGGACCTTGACCAATGTTGTTCTATCATACACCCTCTCACTCCAACTTCGAGCACACACAAATTTCCCATACTAGTCTTCATGAGAAACCTCTATAAACGTCCTTCCGTTCAAAATTCTTTCAACCCCTCAAAGCCAGATTATACGTAAACCGATATGCAAACAAAACCAATTTAACACAACCTATGTTCTGGAATAATGACACAAGCCAAACATACCTTAAATAACCTATACATAACTTAGAAATAAGTTTTGAAGGGTTTGGTATGTCAAAAACAAGTTTATTCGATCATAGGGACTAATTACTACAAACTGCGAAAGTCTGCCGATTCTCATAGCGACGTGCACTCTAGAACAAGAAGACAAGCTGAATAACCATAAATACCCTTTACATTACTTAGAAATAAGTTTTGAGGGCTTCGGTATGGCAAAATCACAC
Organism: Scalesia atractyloides; assembly: GCA_947069175.1. Taxonomy (NCBI): domain Eukaryota; kingdom Viridiplantae; phylum Streptophyta; class Magnoliopsida; order Asterales; family Asteraceae; genus Scalesia; species Scalesia atractyloides. Next base: position 43,564,926 of record CAMTDV010000015.1, read on the forward strand.
TTTTGTAACTTCAGGGGCTATTTTGCAAATTTCGCGAAACTATGCCTTTTGCGTATATCGCTATCCGAAACACCTACGAACATCCAAAATATTTTTCTAATCATCAACATATTATATGTTAGTGATTGGAATGCGAAAAATCCGTTCGTTACGCGTTTACGGTCACACACGCGTTTGTTTCCTTTTTCGTCTTAATTAACCGAAAACCGCAACCGTACGACCAAACGAACCAACCTCTAGAACAGTTTTGGACATATTTCAAGTTCCTTATACTTTAACGTCCTTATGGAGCTTAAAAATGGGGTTAACGTTAGAAATGCCAAAAATCGACGAAAACATGTGCAGGGACCTGTTCTGCCATTTTTAAAAATTTCATGTATGGGGAGGCCTGGCGCTACGCGACGCCCTAAGGGGGTACCGTGGTGGGGCGCGAGGCCCCTGCTTTGACAGAAAGGTGCTGGCAGCTTCCCAGCTCATTTCCTTGCCACCAATTCGCATTTTTTGACACTTGGCTCAAATTTTGCCACACTTAACCTGCGTCTAACACCTCTACAACACTTGTTAACATCCTAGAGCATCTCCAAACACTTGTCATTATCAAATTAATCCAATTCAAGTATAAATTCCATGATGTTCCCCATTTTTGAACTTTTGCAACCTTCATTCAAGCTCACATCTGCTATAATCCGAATTTGCAACCACTTGGCAGAATCCTCTGTGATTCCTTGATCATCCCTAGTGTTTGTAAGTAATTCATTCATGTTTTGATTCAAGTTTCTTAGTTTAATTGGGCTAAAACTCAACAGTTTGATTTTTTGTTGACTTCCAGATTTGATCATGAATTGATCAACATCAAGTCCAATTGAATCTTGGAATATGATGGTAATCAAGGTGGTTATGATCCCTAAAAATCATGCCTACTGATTCCCACATTTTCTAGTCATTATGACAAGTCAAAATTTCGGTCAAAATGCGATTTTTGCGCATTTTGCATCGGATCAAAATTCGGGTGTCAAAACAGTTTGTTTTGATGCCAAAACTTTATTATAAACTTATTTAGACATGTCAAAACATGTATAAATCGTCACCTTCATTTTAGTGCTTGTTTAAGAGTCGTAAGTTGAACGGCTTGACCACCGCTTTGACTTTCGAATCTGACCCGTTTGGTTGATCTCCGGACCCGACCAAATGCATATTTGTGACCATAAATATATAAGGAATAACCCTCTGAGGTTATACCTTATGGTCATGTCCTTTGGATAGTGTTATGATAATTGATTGTCATATTCTGTAAAAATGACCAAAATGCCCTTTTCGCAAATAAATCAACTTTAATCATATGTAACATAAAATTTAACATATATTCTGATCAAATAACATTTTCAAACATGTTTAAGCATTAAGACTTATCATAACACATATCTAACCATCCGAATGCGTAGTTACGCAAATGACGCGTTAAAGTGGCTTAAACTACCTCAAGGGTCATAACGGGTCAAAAGCACATAAAAATATTTCCAACTCAGAATGTTAACTTAATAAACCATGTCATATGAATTCCAAAACTCATTTGGTATATAAGGTATCATTCTATCCAAATCCTCCAATTTCAAGTTCGATATTTACATTGTTATCCGTTTTTAGGATACACACTTGATTCCTTGATCTTTGGACCTTGATCATACACTCGTACAAGGCTTATCCGCAAATCCCAGGTGAGTACATAATTCCCCTATTTTATGTTTTACAATTGTTTTGGGGTGATTCATATGTGCTAAATGTTTTCAAGTTTTCAAATGCAAATACTATGGTTTATATTAAACACAGCGATTTCAATAAAGTGAACGAACTTGTTTTGGGTAAAAGGGTATACCCTGGTGATTGTATTACAATCAAAATAAAACAAGTAGGAAGGCGGAGTGCCAACCTAATTCAATAGTGTGACATGCCACACTAAAGTAAAACAAGCAACAAAAGCAAACCACCAATCAACACAAAACAACACCTAAACACTAAACATCACGAAATACAAACTAAGTAATCCTCATATTTAGGTGTTGTCAACCTCATCCGAAGATGATATCCTCCATGTCTTCAACAATCTTGCAACTCGATCATTCATCTTGAACTTGAAAGAGTGAAGCTTTAGACGGACTGTCACCTCAATCTGCTCCTCTACCTTCTCCGGCGGTCTCAACTGATTGTTAAAAAACCTCGAGTTCCTTTCCTGCCACACGAAGTAAGCCGTAGCAGTGATCACTAGTTTGCGGATGACCCAAATAAGGAGCTTTGATTCCTCCTTAGGAATAATCCAGGCGATAACATCTTCCCATTTACCATCGATTTGCACCATATCAATCTTATTTCGGATAGAACACCATATCTAATTAGAATAGGGGCATTCGAAGAATAAATGATCATGAGTTTCCAAGTCTCTATTACAAAGAAAACAGCACATCATATTCATGTTACCCGAAGCATGATTCCATAACTGTATCCGATCTTGTGTTGCAAGCTTTCTGCTACAGATCAACCAACAAAGGAACGCATGTCTCGGAATATTGAAAGAAGACCATACCATATTATGCCAACTAACCGTATGGCCTGATCGTCTTAAGGAATCCCACGCCAGCTGAAAGAGGATAGGAAACATATCACGCCAAGCTTCAGGCCAAACCCATGTATTCTCCTGAACCATATCGGCCACTTTAGAGTAAATCGACAACCCTTCACGCGAAATTTGTCTAGGAGTAATGAACGAGCTTAGAGGACAGTGATCGTTCCAGTTATCAAACCATAAGAACGTGTGCTTCTCGTTACCTATACTTGACACAAAGAAATTTCGAACCATCTGCCTCAATTGGAGCAATTTCCTCCAACTCCAACAGATGTTTTGCTGATTGGGAATATCCCAAAAACTACTATCATGCAAGTGGTGAGAATATAGCCATTCGACCCAAAGAGAGTTCCTTCGAGAAAGAATGTTGTAGATATGAAAAGCCATTAGAGCTTTGTTCACATCCGCCACTCACCTAATCCCTAAACGACCTTCATTCTTTAGTAAGCAAACAAATTTCCAAGACACTTTAGCTCTACCTTTAACCATACGGCCTTGACACCATAAGAAGCTCCTAAGATTTTGCTCAATCTGTTTGACAATACTAGCCGGCAAAATGAAAACCGAAGCCCAATAGATATAGAAAGCAGACAAAACGGAAATAACTAATTGAAGTCTACCCGAAAAGATAGATATTTAGCTTTCCAATCCGTTATTCTACTTTCCATTTTTTCCACCAGCACCTTGCAATCAGAATGTAATAATCTAGATGCGATCGGGGGGACACCAAGATACCTTATCAGAAGCGAACCTTCTTCAAAAGGCATGATAGACAGAATATTACCCTTAACAAGATTCGAAACGTTGCAGAAGAAGGCAGTACTATTCGTGATACTCGGAATCAGCCCCGACATATCTTTGAACTCATTCAAAGCATCCATAATAATCTTCACAGAGTTAACTTCACCTCTAGAAAAAAGAAAAAGATCATCTGTGAAACACAAATGCACAATCCTTCGCTTCTCACATCTTTTATGAAATCTGAAAGAAGATTCAATAGAAGTCGCAAGCCGTAGCATGGAAGTTAAAACTTCAATAACCAATGTAAACAGATACGGAGACATGGGGTCCCCTTGTCTAAGACCCCTCTTACCTTTGAAGTAACCCAAAATATTACCATTCACACTGACTGAAAAAGAAGAGGTAGTGATGTAGTTCAAGATCCAATCAATCATAACTTGATGAAACCCATACCCCTTTAAGATATCACCTAGAAAATCCCAGTCCACCGTATCATACGCCTTTTGGATATCTACCTTAAAAGCACATCTAGGCGACCCGATATCTCTATGGTTAATTATGCATAAGTTCTTGCACAAGAAGGATATTATCAAAAAATTTTCTCCCTGGCACAAAGGCTGACTGATTCAAACTCACCACCTTATCAAGGCTTCTAAGATTCTTGTTGAAAGAATTTTGGTAATACATTTATAAATCACATTACAACAAGAGATCGGCCAGTAATCGGTGACCTTAGAAGGAGTATTCACCTTAGGAATAAGAGCAATGATAGTATGGTTTACCTCTTTTAACATTCGCTTTGATGTGAAAAAATCTTGTATAGCAGCACTAATATCATCACCAACTATCAGCCAAGCCTTCTTGAAGAAAGCAGGAGAATACCCATCAGGCCCTGGAGCTTTGTTATCATCAATAGAAAACATGGCTGATTTAATTTCAGCAGTCGTAACATCTTGAATCATATGTTCAGACACATGAGCGTCAAGGACATTCAGAAAGAGGTATGGGGTTGGCAGACGAGTGGTATCTCCTTTGTGACCAAGAAACGCATTAAAATGATTGACAAACGCATTTGGAACATCCAAGCCCTCATAGAGGTTCCCGTCACCATCTTTAATAATGTCAATACGGCTTAGATGATTTCTAAATTTAAGCGAACTATGGAAATAAGCTAAATTGGCATCGCCCGCCTTCAACCAGTCCACTTGACTTTTGTTTCAGAAAACGTTCTTCATCGAGTAATGCTTCTTGATAAGACGCCAACAGGACCGCTTCTCTTTGTCTTAGCACTCCATCAACCGGGTTTTGATCAATATTTTTTTGAATTTCATCCAAACCATCACGTAAAGTTTTAACTTTGTTATGCAGATTACCTTGTTTGTAAAGAAACCTACGAAAAGGATGCTTAAGAGCTCTCAACCTATCTTCCTAACTGAATGGACACCGACTTCAAAGTTGGAAAAGAAAGAGGCAACCAAGGTCCAAGTCTGGGTGAAAATTCATAATGTTCCGCTGGCTGCATACACCGAGGATGGCCTTAGTATGATCGCTACTGCCATTGGTGTTCCAAAACTACTGGACTCCTATACTAGTTCGATGTGTATGGACACTTGGGGCCGTAGCAGTTATGCCAGAGCCTTAATAGAAATCTCAGCGAACAAGGCATTGAAAGGGGAGCTGACGATTGCAATACCGGAGGTAAACGGGGAGGGCTTTAGCAAGGAAACTATGTATGTGGAGTATGAATGGAAGCCGATTAGATGTTCTAGTTGTTGCGTGTTTGGCCATTCTGTGGATTCCTGCCCCAAGCAAAAAAGGGAACCAACTAACACTGCTAAGCAGATTCAACCTAGATTTCCCGTAAAACAAGGTAATGGGAAAGGTAAGATAGGCTCTAAAATTGATGCGGAAGGTTTCACCGTAGTGTCTAGCAAAAAAGTAGCTAGGAAAGGAGGGTTCCAGATAAATAAGGCCAAACCAAAGTTTGAGTATCGACCGTTAATAGGTAAAGGGAAGAATGAACTACCCACTCGGCCGTCGATGGGGAGTGTTGTCTCAAATAATTCGTTTGAGGTGGATGGGAACCATGGTATTAATGCTGCGACAAGTAACCAGGAACATCCTGAGGATGAGGAGGTGATTGAAGTGCATAATGAAATGGATGAATTCATCTCAAAGGAATCTTCTAATCCTGATCGTAAAAAAGGGGCAAGCACTCCTACAACGGTAGTGTCTAATGATTAGTCTAGCAGCCTGGAATATTAGGGGCTTGAACCGGCCTCTCAAACAAAACGAGGTTCGTCATGTGGTTAGGAGTAATCATCTTTCGTTTTGTGCAATCTTAGAATCTCATGTGGATATTGGTAACCTTCATAAAGTATGTAGAACCGTGTTTAGGGGTTGGGATTGGACCTCCAATGGCAGTAGATGTAATAAAGGTACTAGGATCATCTTAGGTTGGAACCCGATGGAGATTGATGTTATGTTCATTGCCCAAACGGATCAGGTTATGCATATTCAGTTGAATTTTAAACTTGAGAAGAGGAGCCTACTATGCTCGGTGGTTTATGCAGCAAATTACTATGTCACTCGGAGGGATTTATGGCAACAGCTAGTTCGGCATAAAGGTTTCGTGGGTGATAATCCGTGGGTTATTCTGGGAGATTTCAACTCAGCTCTTTTTCTGGAGGATAATTCCATGGGATCTTCATATGGCTCAGCGGGTATGAGGGACTTTCAAGAGTGTGTTACTAAGTTGGAGGTGGTTTATATTAATAGTTCGGGATTCCATTTTACATGGAATCAAAAGCCTAAAAAAGGCGTGGGGCTGCTAAAGAAGCTTGACCGTGTTATGGGTAACACTGCGTTTTTGGCTGAGTTTCCTAACTCCTACACGGTTTTTCAGCCGTATAGGATATCAGATCATTGCCCATGTTTGTTAAAGATCCCATCTCCTGTTAAGATGAAACCTAAACCATTCAAGTTTGCTAATTTCTTGGTTCACAAACCGGAATTCTCTGATATTGTTAAGAAGCATTGGGATAGGCCATTGATGGGGTTCCTCAATTTTGTGTGGTAAAGAAACTGCGCCTTTTAAAGAAGCCATTTCGGGCTCTCTTATTGAAACAAGGAAATTTACACAAGAAAGTTGAGAGTCTAAGAGGTAAGCTGGATGCTATTCAACAGAATATTGATGTTGAGCCGTTTAATATGGATCTTCGAATGCAGGAAGTAAAAATTAATAAGGAATTTCAGGAAGCTTGTTTAGATGAGGAACGGTTTATGCTCCAAAAATCTAAAGTGGAATGGTTGAAAGCTGGTGATGCAAATACGAAATTCTTCCATGCTACCCTGATAAGCAGGAATCACTCCTCCAGGATTGATAGCATTAAGGATTCTAATGGGGTTCTGTTTGAGGGGGATAATGTCCGGGATATGCTTGTCAAACACTATGAGCAATTTCTTGGGTACCAAGGATATGGTCACTCTAGGCCCCCTGCCGAACTGTTCATGAATAAGTTGAACTCAGAGGATGCTGTGCATATGGTTCGTCCAGTTACTGCTGCTGAGGTGAAAACGGCCATGTTCTCGATTGGTAATGAGAAAGCCCCTGGGCCTGATGGCTTTTCGGCAGCCTTCTTTAAAAATGCGTGGCATATCATAGGTCAAGAGGTGTCGAATGCCATTATGGACTTCTTCAGGACTGGTAAACTCCTACGGGAAATTAATAATACCCTGATAGTGCTTGTGCCGAAGAAAGTGACGCCATCCCTTATTACGGACTTCCGGCCCATTGCATGTTGTAATGTGATTTATAAATGTATTAGTAAGATTGTGGCGGATTGGATGAAGGGGATGCTTAATCAGATTGTCAGTATAAACCAGTCAGCTTTCATTCCAGGTAGGAAAATTTCTGATAATATTCTGCTTACTCCAGAGTTGTTACATAATTATCACAGGGATTATGGGCCTCCGAGATGTGCGTTCAAGGTGGATATCCAAAAAGCTTATGATACTGTTGATTGGAACTTTCTTAAGGATATTCTTATAGGGTTCGGATTTAATAGTAAAATGGTGGATTGGATTATGACTTGTGTGTCAACTACGACATATACTATCAGTGTGAATGGTAATCTGCATGGGTATTTCAAGGGTGGCCGTGGGTTAAGACAAGGAGATCCATTATCTCCGTATTTATTCACTCTTGTCATGGAAGTCCTTACATGTCTTTTGCAGAGGGATGCTCGGCTTGATACCTCTTACAGATTTCACAATAGATGTGAAAGACAACAAATTATCAATCTTTGTTTTGCTGATGACTTGTTTCTATTTGCCCGTGGAGATATCTCCTCTGCCCGCTGTATCAAGTTGGCACTGGCTACATTCACGAACATGTCTGGATTGGTCCCTAGTATCCAAAAAAGTACTACCTTCTTCTGCAATGTTCCACCCAATGTTAAAAATGAAATTCTACAGATCCTGAGATTTGAGGAAGGCGTGCTGCCGGTTAAATATTTGGGTGTTCCGCTTATTTCTTCTCGGCTGCTCTCTAGAGATTGCAATGTTTTAATTGAAAAGATAGAGCAGCGTATTCAAAACTGGAGAAATAGGTTTTTATCATTTGCAGGAAGGTTGCAGCTTATCAACTCGGTACTTTCAGCTTTGCATTCGTATTGGTCCGCTGTTTTTATTTTGCCAGCACAAATTATTAAGGAGCTTGAAGCTAAATTATGGAATTTCCTGTGGGCGCAAAAAGGAAATTTTCATAGAGGAAAAGCTAAAGCCTCATGGAATTCTATTTGTGTCCCTAAGTATGAGGGCGGCCTGGGTATTAGGCGACTTGGAGATTCGAATAAAGCTCTTATGGCAAAGCATATTTGGAGCATTCTGAACAAGAGGGAGTCCTTGTGGGTTAACTGGATCTACTCCTACAGATTAAAAGGCTGCAGTTTCTGGGTATGTAAGGAAGCTACGAATTGTAGCTGGAGCTGGAGAAAGCTTCTTCAGATGAGGCCTAGTATCAGGGATCACGTGTGGTCGAGAGTGGGCAATGGGAATAATACGTCAGCATGGTATGATAACTGGAGTCAACTTGGTCCGTTATCTAACTTCCTGTCTCCTAGGACCATTTCCAATGCGGGATTTACACTTCATGATACGGTTGCGGATATATATAATCAAAGTACTTGGGCTTGGCCATCGGCTTGGAGAGACTTGTTCCCAGAATTGACTCAATTGGATCAGATTTATCTGGAACCAAATAAAGTGGACCAAATTTGCTGGAAGGATGGGGATGATATACTTGAGTTTTCTTCCTCAAGTGTCTGGCATTCGATTCGGATAAGGGAGCTGGAAGTGGATTGGGCTGAAGTAGTCTGGTTTAATCAGTGCATCCCTAAGCATGCTTTCTTTATGTGGTTGATTATCCGACGGAAATTGCTAACTCAGGATATGATTCTCCAGTGGGATATCTCGAGAAGGAAAAACATGAATATGATGTGCTGTCTTTTGTGCTATGAGAATGTTGACTCCCATGATCATCTTTTCTTTGAATGTAAGTTTTCTAAACAGGTATGGAACAAGACTAGAGATAAGGTAGGTATGTCAACGGTTGGATCCAGATGGAGTGACATTATGGCCTGCCTTCTGGCTCGTGCTCGCTCGAAAACAGTAGCGCACTATACAAGTCGAGTGTTTGTTGCCTGTGCAGCATACATAATATGGCAAGAACGTAACGCGAGATTGTTCAAGAATCAATCTAGGCCACCAGATACCATATGCGAACAAATATTAAAGACAGTTCGGTACAAGCTGATGGGGGTTAAATTCAAAGATTGTGCGAATGTTCGGAGGCTGCTAGGTAAATGGAAGATAAATGGCAACTTCATTTCCGATAATGGAGGCTGATTACTATTTTTCTTTGTGTGATTAGTGGTTCTAGATTCTAGTCTAGTAGTTGTAATTGTCTTTGATTACTGCTTTATATTGTTTGCTGGATTTACTGTCATGAGGTGTGTCTCATGATAGAACTAGTGGGAGATTATCCTCACTACTTGTATTATTTGGTTGGTTAATATATAGAATCACATGGGTAACCCATTACCCAAAAAAACTTTTTGACCACTCTAAACATAGGAACCCCTTCAATCTGTTTCATCCATTCCGCCTTAACAATCTCTTCAAACTCCTTCTTATATATAATAAAGTTAGGAAATTTAAAAGGCTTTGGTTTACTAACTTGAGTGCCTGGCATCTTAAGAAGACATGGAGTATGGTCAGAGATTCTAGAAGGATGGAAAACAGCACAAGCACTTGGAAACTCATCCGTAAAATACACATTAGCCAACACACGATCAACCTTTTTGGAATACCAACTCCCTTCTTCGGTTTTTGAGTCCATGTATAATGCATGCCCGAGCTATTCACATCAAACACTTCAAGGTTCTCGACACATTCCTTGAAGTCTCGCATTCCAGTAGTAAATTTAGAGGAACCCGTAGCCATATCCTCAAGAAATAAAGAGGAGTTAAAATCACCCATAATCACCCACAGTTTATCATTGACAAACTCCTTGTGCAAACATAAACTATCCCATAATTTTCGTCGTTCTATGTGATAGTTGTCTGCATACACAAACGAACATAGCAAGGCTTTATTAACATGCTTGAAAAACAAGTTGAGCGTGCATGACTTGAGGAGTAATGGATAAAACCATAACATCCACATAGTCAGCATTCCAACCCAAGAGAATACGAGTCCCTTTTGAACAAATATTACCGTTAGAGGACCATCTCCAAGATAGACATATCCTTTTGCAAACACCCAAAAGCTTCGAAACATTAACATGTGATTCCAAAATAGCACACACCTGAATTTTATTATCAATAATGACATTTCGAACCTCTCTTTGTTTCAGGGGACGGTTCAAACCCCTTATATTCCAGCATGCGATGCTATCCATTGATAACAATTGTAGCAGGAGTGCTTGCCCCTGATTTGTCATTGCCTGCTTGCATAAAATCTGAAGTCTCGTTAATCTCAATCACCTCATCACAATCTAAATCATCATCTTCATTTATCACACTACTTGAACCCAGGCATCCAATGGAATTTCCAAGCTTAATACTATTCATAGAAGCCGAACCATCACTCGTTTTGTTTGTACTATGAAAAGAAACAAAACCATCACTCGTTTTGTTTGTACTATGAAGGTTATCTCGGGTAGGATCTGAATTAGAGGCACCCGGGTGAATATTTGGCTCTTTAAAAAGCAGGTTTCCTTGCTTTTTAGTGGCCTATATTCAAACTTCTGCTTATCCTTGAGAACCACTCCTTTTTAGCCATTTTCTTCTTGTTAACCCTCCATATCAGCCTGCTCCTTCCCTTTACGTTTCTCAGTGATATCCAGCTTAAGCTCTATAGGGAAGTCATCCTTTGTATGACCAAAAACACAGCATGTTGGGCATCTAGGAGGAGACCATTCATACTCCACTTTAACCGGACTAAGTAAAAAACCACCATCTTCCACATTGGGGATAGCAACAAAAATTGTTTCCTCTAAGTCTTTTGTAGCGTCCAACTCGATCATCGCTCGAGCATAGCTGCTACGGCCCCAAGACTCCAAACACATATTCGACGTTTCATTATCCAGGAGTTTAGGAGATCCTATTTAGAAGCGATCAGACTTAAACCATCTTCCGTATACGCAGCCAACGGAACATCATGCATTATACCTAGACCAGAACCTTTTTCAATTCTTCTTTCTTTATTTCCATCTTAAAAGACCATGGTTTTAGAAAAATGGGTATATTGCGTATAAGCCAAGGTCCCTCTTGAAGAACCTGGTCCATGCCCTGTTCGAATCAAACTTGAAAAAGAAAAAACCCTTAGCGTTCATCAAACTCTTTTGCAGCCCATACTTATCCCAACGGTTCTTAACAAAATACTCAACTACTGGGAAAGCTAGTCTCTTGCCCAGGAAATATCCAAATAAAACGTTACTGCATTTTTCTTGAACCTTTTTAACTGATTCTATCGGGATTGTAACATCAGCACCACCATGTTTATCATTGTTTTCAAGAAACCGAAAGTTAACCTTGCTAGTTTTACGTTCACCTTTAAGTTTATCAGCAAAAGACATTGTTCCTGTTCTGAAAAGATCACTACTCACTGGTTTACCTGTATTCTTGTTCGACTTTTCCAGCCTAATCCCTTCCCGAAGCGGGGTCTCGTTAATAGGGATAGCTTGAGTTGCAGTACCAGCCCCTCCCTAATATTCCAATCCGACAGGTTTTGAAATGGCAGCCAACCCATTAATACCCGATGCACTATTTGTAGATGTAGAGTACACACCTCTCCTCGGCATCAGTGAATTACCTTCGATATTCGTAACCTTTAAACCAATACCACGTACTGGAGCAGTTCCAGGATTTGTTTCGACATCTTCATGCATCGTCTCCGTACCCATGTGTTGTAGATTATCAAGTTCAGGGTAGTCATCCCCACCAGCATCAGCAACTATCTCCATCAGCACCATAAAATACAAACCATGCAACAAAAATCTAGCAGAAACCAAGAGCCGACACCAACGAAAACCCTAATAATAAAAAACCCTAGAATCAAACTTATAATAAATCAGGAAATCAATAGATTCTAGCCTTCGAATTTGCAAACGAGAAAAAACCCAAAACACTGATCGATCTTGATTATTTATGGCTGCAATTTTCAGATTAAAAACAAAACTAAACCCTATTCTAATCTTTCTTTGGATGCTAACAAGTTCGTATTGCTATTTGGAAGATCAAACAACAATCACGGACTGTTATACAGCTAAGATTGATCAAGAAATTCGGGTTTCATGAAGAACAAGAAAAATCGCCAACTAGGGTTATCAATTGCTCATTCCTTGAACGAACTTGTTGGTACGATGTATTTATAACAAGAATGACATTCATTAACAATGGCCAAGCCGACCAGTAGTAAGTTAAGGCGCCTAGGACTGACAATCCCGTTACCAAAATTCCAGGGGTTTGTGGGGAAATTTGGGAAGCGACTGAAACTGTATTTGTAACATACCCTTTGGTGGTATGTTATACGATTAAGGGACACCGTGGGTGATCTCGAACAAGTCAACAAAGGTTTGAATGTATTCACGAAACGACCAAAAGTTTTCACAATTAAAACAAGGAACGATAAACAAATAGTTTATAACAAGGAACGATGAACGACGATGAACAATGAACGATGAACGAATGAACAATGGTTTATAACAAGGAACAATGAACAATTGATTTGTGATAAATGGTTTACGATAAGTGATTTAGATAACGGAACGGGTGTAATGTAATAAAAGCATGGTGGATACGCCGCCGGTACTTCCTATATATAAGTGCTCTTATCACATTACATACGTATCGTTATTTGCATCACTTGAGCAATTGTTTTTCAAACAAAGACACACAATGATTTTCGATTAAAGATATAAACTATACGAGTTATTTCACAATGATTTACAACTTGGATTTACAAAACAAATGTTTTCGAGTCAAGGTTCATGGCTACGCAATTGTTTTTAGACGATTAATTAATGCAATAACAAATGCTTTTAAAACAAGGTTTTCATTTACGACTCTAGTAGTCGGATTATATGTTGCAATATATACAAAGCCATGAACTTGACACACTCACAAAACCTATGTACTCGCCGGCATATTTTTGCTGACTCGTTTTCACATATGTTTGAGGGAACGATGCTAGGTGATACTGATGCGTGCTCATGTAGGATCGGACTTGGACCTAGTGCCTTAATAACAAGAAAGACAATAATTATGCATGCTTGTTGTTTCATTGTTTAAAAAAATTTCTAAGACAATTATGACAATGTAATCTATGTTCAATATTCAAAAAAAATGAAAGTTCAAATACCATGTGTTGTTGAGACAATCTGTTAACGTGACTCCCTAAGTGTTTCCGCCGCGTGTTGCTTTACGCAATTTGGGGTGTTACAGGTTGGTATCATACACTATGCCACTTTAAATTGTGTTTGATCTAGTTATGTTTTGATCGTAATGTTACGTGTTGTTTTACGCGTAAAGAACGGATTTGGGGTGATGCATGGAAAATAGTTTACACTATTGTCTAGTTGACAGTCAACAAGGCTTGATTTATCTTTCGTTCATTATTTGAAATCCGACTCTTCTCCTTCAAGTTCACGCTCTTGTCTAGTTATGCTACGACAAAGGATACCACTTTGACATTTACAAGTTCTTTTCTGAGGCTCAGCACAATCAAAGGTGTCATGCACCTAACTATTGGAATGAAGTTAAGAATTTCGAATCTCAACTCATTACCATGGACAACAAACGAGTACAATAAACAAAGTTCGCTAGAGTCCAAACGTTTTTTATATATTTTCTCCGGAAACAAAGGATCACTTGATGGTGATACCTCTATTGTGTTTTTACAAGTTTCCTCTAAATTTAAATTTCGGGACGAAATTTCCAAAAGTAGGGGAGACTGTGACATCTGAGCCTTTTCAAGCATCAAACAATATCGAACAATTCCGACTCCAATGAAATCTTGTGTTTCATTCCCGAGAATTTTATAATTACATGTGACATTCATACGTTTTAGACCATGTACAATTTCATCCCCTCAAAGCCTTTTTGGAGATTATACGTAAACTGATATGCAAACAAAACCAATTTGTGACACAAGCCAAACATACCTTAAATAACCTTTACATAATTTAGAAATAAGTTTTGAAGGGTTTGGTATGTCAAAAACAAGTTTATTCGATCACAGGGACTAATTACGGCAAACTGCGAAAGTCTGCCGATTCTCATAGTGACGTGCACTCCGGAACAAGAACACAAGCTTAATAACCATAAATAGCCTTCATATAACATAGAAATAAGTTTTGAGGGCTTCGGTATGGCAAAATCACACTTTTTTAACTTCAGGGGCTATTTTGCAAATTTCGTGAAACTATGCCTTTTTGCGTATATCGCTATCCGAAACACATTCGGACATCCAAAATATTTTTCTGATCATCTATATATTATACGTTAGTGATTGGAATGCGAAAAATCCGTTCGTTACGCGTTTACGGTCACACACGCGTTTGTTTCGTTTTTCGTCGTAATTAACCGAAAACCGCGACCGTAAGACCAAACGAACCGACCTATGGAACATTTTTGGACATATTTCAAGTTCCCTATACTTTAACGTCCTTATGGAGCTTAAAAATGGGGTTAACGGGTGTTAGAAATGCCGAAAATCGACGAAAACATGTGCAGGGACCTGTTCTGCCATTTTTGAAAATTTCAGGTCTGGGGAGGCCTGGCGCTACGCAACGCCCTAAGGTGGGTACCATGGCGGGGCGCGAGGCCCCTGCTTTGACAGAAAGTTGCTAGCAGCTTCCCAGCTCATTTCCTTACCACCAATTCGCATTTTTTTGACACCTGGCTCAAATTTTGCCACACTTAACCTGCTTCTAACACCTCTAAAACACTTGTTAACATCCTAGAGCATCTCCAAAAACTTTTCATGATCAAATTAATCCAATTCAAGTATAAATTCCATGATTTTCCCCATTTTTGAACTTTTACAACCTTCATTCAAGCTCACATCTGCTATAATCTGAATTTGCAACCACTTGGGAGACTCCTCTGTGATTCCTTGATCATCCCTAGTGTTTGTAAGTAATTCCTTCATGTTTGATTCAAGTTTCTTAGTTTAATTGGGCTAAAACTCAACAGTTTGACTTTCTGTTGACTGCCAGATTTGATCATGAATTGATCAACATAAAGTCCAATTGAATCTTGGAATATGATGGTAATCAAGGTGGTCATGATCCCTAAAAATCATGCCTACTGATTCCCACATTTTCTAGTCATTATGACAAGTCAAAATTTCGGTCAAAATGCGATTTTTGCGCATTTTGCATCGGATCAAAATTCGGGTGTTAAAACAGTTTGTTTTGATGCCAAAACTATATTATAAACTTATTTAGACATGTCAAAACATGTCTAAATCGTTACCTTCATTTTAGTGCTTGTTTAAGAGTCGTAAGTTGAACGGTTTGACCACCGTTTTGACTTTCAAATCTGACCCGTTTTGGTGGATCTCCGGACCCGACCAAATGCATATTTGTGACCATAAATATATAGTGAATAACCCACTGAGGTTATACCTTATGGTCATGTCCTTTGGATAGTGTTATGATAATTGATTGTCATATTCCCTAAAAATGACCAAAATGCCCTTTTCGCAAATATATCAACTTTAATCATATGTAACATAAAATTTGACATATATTCTGATCAAATAACATTTTCAAACATGTTTAAGCATTAAGACTTATCATAACACATATCTAACCATCCGAATGCGTAGTTACGCAAATGACGCGTTAAAGTGGCTTAAACTACCTTAACGGGTCATAACGGGTCAAAAGCACATAAAAATATTTCCAACTCAGAATGTTAACTTAATAAACCATGTCATATGAATTCCAAAACTCATTTGGTATATAAGGTATCATTCTATCCAAATCCTCCAATTTCAAGTTCGATATTTACATTATTATCCATTTTTAGGACACACACTTGATTCCTTGATCTTTGGACCTTGATCATACACTCGTCTTGGTTCATGGTTATGGTTTTAAACCATACTTATGGGCGTAAAAGTCGCTAAAATGCCGTTAAATCGATATTTAATATAAACTGAAGTTAGGACCTGTTTAAATAGCCAAAAACATGTGATTTAACTTTTATATCAGTACTTTTGGTTTATAAAAAGATTGATTTAAGTCATTTTTACGTAAAAAGGGGTAGTTTGGTCATTTAGCGGCGATTAGCAATTCTTAAGCACGCATATAAGTCATAAACTGAACAAACATCCCAAATGGTCCTACTTATCATAACATATCAGTAAGTAATTAGATTTTATAATCATATGTGCTAAAAATCTCATTTTTGCTTATACGGACCCTTTTTGTAAAGTTTTAAAGATTTTCATGTAACTTATGAAAAACTCGGATTTCTTAAGAATTGAGTCACGGAACTTTAAGACAAAATTCTAAACATAGACATGATCATAAAATGACCAAAACTCAGTAGCAAGAATTCGAAACGGGTCAGAACTGAAAGTCAACAGAAAGTCAACTGTTTGAGACTTTCGGTTAAACCGAGCCTAGACCAAAAATTGACGAACCGAACCTGTTGTCATATGTTCATATACTTATTTTAAGGTTATCAATGCTTTGAAACATATTTTATAACATCCGAATCATTAGATATGAATTTTACTAAAATTGCTCAGTTTGACTTTTATAGACATTTCGTTTGACTCGTCAATTGGCCATGAATCCGCGGAAATCTAAAGATACCCTCTTGAGGGTTTATTACCTCCATCATTATGAGCGTATAGGAACTTTCGTTACTCACAATAACGGAGTATACACGGATTAAGAACAAAGTCAAGTTGTTTTTACGACAAGACTTCGTTTGAAGCAAATAGCTATAAGAATTCACTAAGCATGAGTTTGAACACTTACATTAGGTCCAAATGAGCAGTAGGAATGAAATGGAACACTTGGATTTGATCAGAACTTCTCTGGCGTGAACTTGGTGATCTTGGAGTGCATGAAGATTGTTGCAACTCACAAGAATGTTCATTTTAAAAGCTATGGAGGAGAGAGGGGAGGTTGCCAGGTGTTGTGGTATGAATTCAGGTGCCCACAAGTGTCCTAGAGGTGTCAAATGGTGGCAAAATTACGAGCAAGGTGGCACAAGTTCATGTAAGAAGTGTCCAAGAGCAAGCTGGAAGCAACTTACAAATATTCTGCCCAGATAGGCCCGTCACGCTACGCGACGGGTACCCCTAGGGGCGTCGCGCTACGCGGCTCAAGGCAACGGCAACCACATTTGCCTTACCTGGATGATAACGGATCTCACAATCATAATCATTCAGTGTCTCCATCCACCACCAACGCTGTCGCATATTTAAATCCTTTTGATTGAATAAATGTTGGAGACTTTTGTGGTCGGTGTATATAGCACACTTTGTTCCATATAAATATTGTCTCCATAGTTTGAGCGCAAACACCACGGCACCTAGTTCTAAATCATGCGTGGTGTAGTTTCTTTCGTGTATCGTCAATTGCCTTGAAGCGTAGGCAATTACCTTTCCTCTTTGCATGAGTACACACCCCATGCCGGTGTGTGAAGCATCACAATATACCACAAAATCTTCAATTCCTTCTGGTAGAGTCAACACAGGAGCATTACTTAATTTCTGCTTCAATACATCAAAGGCTTCCTGCTGTCTCGGACCCCAAATAAATTTAACATCTTTACGGGTCAATGTAGTTAATGGGGTAGCTATTCTGGAGAAATTTTTAATAAATCTTCTATAATAACCAGCTAAACCTAGAAAGCTACGAATCTCTGATGGTGTCTTGGGGGCTTGCCAGTTCATTACTGCTTCAACTTTAGCGGGTCGACTTGAATTCCACGTTCACTGACTACGTGGCCTAAGAATTGCACTTCCCGCAACCAAAATTCACATTTAGAAAACTTTGCATAAAGTTTCTCGTGTCTCAACAACTCCAAAATACACCTCAAATGTTTCTCGTGATCCGTCCGATTACGAGAGTATATAAGTATATCATCAATAAAGACAATGACAAACTTATCTAAATATGGCTTGCAGACTCTGTTCATCAAATCTATAAACGCTGCAGGTGCATTAGTGCGCCAAAAAGGCATCACTAAGAACTCATAATGACTATATCTTGTTCTGAACGCGTCTTTGGAACGTCTTTAGTACGAACTTTGAGTTGATGATAACCTGCCTCAAATCAATCTTCGAGAAGTAGCTTGCTCCCTAAAGCTGGTCAAATAAATCATCAATTCTGGGCAATGGATAATGCTTCTTAATTGTTAACTTATTCAGCTCGCGATAGTCAATGCACATTCACATTGAACCGTCTTTCTTTTTCACAAACAGTATTGGAGCTCCCCAAGGCGAAGAGCTTGGCTGAATAAATCCTTTTTCCATTAATTCTTCAAGTTGTGTCTTCACTCCTTCATTTCTGTAGGTGTAAGTCTGTACGGGGCTCTAGCAACTGGAGCTGCACCAGGTATGATATCAATTCTAAATTCTACTTGCCTGTCTGGGGGTAGTCCATGCAAGTCTTCAGGAAACACGTCAGCAAATTCTGAGATAACGGGTAGATCTTCGATCTTTGGCTTAGCTTCATCAATGGTTACTTGTGCCATGTATATGACACAATTCTTCTTCAGGCATTTTGAAGTTTTAAGTAACACATCCTTTTCGGACAAACCATAACGTACATCACCTTGGATAAGCTACAATTCACCGGTCGAGGTTTTGATTTCGATGAGCTTCTTGTTACAGGCTATATGGGCATGGTTACTAGACAACCAGTCCATACCAAGAACTACATCAAAACCTGCCAACTTCATTGGCAATAGCGAAACAGGAATAGAGTGATCCTTAATGGTAACAAAACATCCATCAACAATTGTAGAAGCGGTTTCTATCGTTCCATCAGCAAGTTCTACATCGTATGTTATGCCTAGAATTCTCATGGGCAAGTTTAATAAGGCACTAAACTTATGATCTACAAATGGTTTATCCGCCCCTGAATCAGAAAGAACTCTAGCATAGACATCATTAATAAGGAACGTACCTGTTATCACATTGTCATCATTTACAGCCTCCTTGGCTTTCATCTGGAAAGCACGAGCCTTTCCTTTCTTCGCCCCATCGTCCTTAGCAATGTCATCTTTCTTATACTTAGGACATTTGGGTTTGATATGTCCTTTCTCGCCACAGTTGTAACAGCTCCTTCCTTCAAATCTTTACATTCCAATGCCTTGTGTCCAAATCCCTTACAAATACCACATGATTTCGCCCGTGACTCTTCACGACATGCACCAGACTGTTGTCTATTACATTTCTTGCATCTTGGTCTATTATCAAACCTTTGGTGACCTTTGCTTGACACGAATCTTTTGTTCTTGCTGAAATGGTGTAACGTGCCATCTTCTCTCTTCCTTTTCTCTCCAACTTCTGCCCTAAGAGACCTCTGTCTCTTTAAATCTTGCGTTAATACCATAGATAGGTCCACAGCAGACCTAAATGTTACGGGCCTAGATGCCCTAACACTCCCTTAATCTTCGACTCTAACCCGCCAATGAAACGTCAAATGCGTTTGGACTCAGGAGTGATTAAATATGGCACCAATCTCGACATAAAGTTAAACTTTGATACATACTTCCCAAAGTCGAGACTTTTCATGGTTAACCTAATAAATTCTGTCTCAATCCTCTCTATCTCATGTGGAGGACAGTAGGCATTCTTAACCAAATTAACAAACTCATCCCAACTCAGATTGTACAAATAAACCTTCCCAGAAGATTGAATCATCGACTTCCACCATGAGAGGGCATCGCCCTTGAAAGATTGTGCAACAAACTGAACTATATCTTTCTCAGCACATCCACTGATTTCCACGATAGTCTCAATCTCATCCAACCAACGGAGCATTTCCACAGCTCCCTTCTCCCCAGTAAAGTCTCGCGGTTTGCAAGACACAAAATATTTATACGAGCATCCTTCTTTCGTGAACTGGGTTTTCTTTCGGTACTCCTTTCTTTTTCTCCTTATGTTAGATGAGTGTTCGGACTTTTCATTTTCATTTGATGGATGATCTGATTTCTTCTGTGATGAGTGCTTTGAGCGATGTGTCGATGAATACTTTGGCGTGCGCTTTGATTGCGATGCACTGGATTCTCTATTCTTCACATCGCGTTCCTTCATTGCTTTATCAACCTCTCTAGCAACGAAGGCTTATAACTCATCTCTTGTCACTATAACTTTTTCATTATCATTGCTATCCTTAAGTCGGCTGCTAACTTCGTTTGAGTTTACCATTTCTCTGCTTGATGCTGAAGCAACAACGTGGAGTTTTAATTAGTCACTTGTTTGATTGATTGAAAACGGCTTAAAAGCCTTAATTTAGGGGATGATTAGTTGTGGCACAAAGGCCTGTCACACAGGATATTCATGAAGATAGCACAAATGGCTTGCCATAACGACTAAATTTTACATGAGTTAAGATCACTTATAGGATCGTAGAACTTCAAAGCTCGGACGTAGTCATACTGCTTCTGAACAGGAAGTCGTGGAATAAAACTGTCATAGTCGCTAATGGAAATAACATAGTCGTAGGCAATATCTCTAATGGACATTTGAATAATGAGTTCATCGCACTGATGATTTTTGAATTGATCATAATGATTACATAGGTTTGGACGTAGTCCATTTACCTAGATAACTCGTATGGTTCCTCAAGTCACACTAGCAGATGGTTAATACCTTGAATATATTAACCTTTAGAATAGTAACTCTTAAAATGATTAAAAAAATAACCAGTCCAGATCGGGAAGACTAGTGAGGTTTAGAACGTAGTTCACCACCTCTGGATATAAGGGAAATCTCAACCTTAACTATCAAGGTAGAAAACCATATAACTACCGTTTTGCCAATTAGTGTGACCTAATCACTTGGCGGGGATAAATCATTAAGAGGATCTTTTGAAAATATTACGCAGATCATAAATTTCGAATTAAATCGAGACGATCGCTTGAACAACTAGATGAAAGGAATTTTAAATTTCCAAAATTTCATTAATAATAGTAGTACGATACAATAGAGTCCATAATAGGACTTAAATAAAGGAAAATTGTCCTCGCAGGGACTGTACTTGAAATAATTAAAATGTCCACACAGGGACTAAACTAGACATGTCCATGTAGGGACTTATTTGTAAATAATAAAATACGACAGATAATTTGAATTTAATCCTTCTTCCCTCTTAGCTTCTTTACTAGTCTTCTCAACAGCTTGTTATTTTTCTTGTTGTCTTTTGCGGTTTGTTCCTGAAGTTCTTTGACCTTTTCTAATGCTTCAGTAAGAACTTCCATTGTTGGCGGTGGCTGCTGTGGTTGCGTTTGAGGTTGAGGTTGAGATGGCGCAACCGGATGCTGATAACTATAATAGGTATATCCGCCTGGTTGATAGGGATAAGGGTTAGGATAGTGAGCATTCATGGACGTTTCAAGGTAAGGGTCAGGATGAGATATTTGATGGCTATGGCTATGCTCTGGCCAGGTAGAAGGATCGAAGGAGTTGTATTCTGGCAATTGTTGGTAGGTAGGTATGGGGTTATCAAAACCCGGTGGTGGAGGTGGTTGAAAAGGTTCGCCAAATGGTAAGGGTGGTTGAGGCTCAGGTTCAACAGTAGAAGGTGGTTGCTCGTTGTAAGGCGAGGCATAAGAAGGTCCACCCATTTGTGGATCTTCTGGGATAGTGGGGTAAGATGAAGGCTTGGGAGATAGTGAGCCAACCCTGGGTCCCATTCGCACGGACATGCGTGCGTTCCTCTTCCTAGCTGGACGAGGTGGTAGTTGTGGCTGTTCCACCTGTTGGTCTTCAGGTGGAGGAGTATGGTAGGATGGAGTGTGGTGGGATGGTGTGTTGTGGTAAGATGGGGTGTCGTAGAAAATATATTGTGAAAACTTTTCCTGAAATTCATCAGGATAGTGTTGTGGTGTTCCAGCGTACGAGTTGGATCCGCTGGATAAGTAAATTGGATGACCCATCGATCCCGTTGCCGGCATTTCCGGGTCAGAGTCTTCTTCCATGGGTTTCGGGGAATCTTCCGGTGGGGTTACAGAAGGTGAGTGGAATTGGATATCAAGGTTATAATTTCCATGAGAAGAATGGGAGCGTGAGTGGTGAGATTGGGTAGGTTGTGGTGGCAGTGAATCTGGCGGTGGAGAATACTCATGGGATATAGAGTGACGATGAGGATACGGTTCCCATGGTGATGAGGAGTCTCCTGAATCCTCGTAAGGGTTGTAGTTATGCAGGTTCGAAGATCCTTGACCCGCTGCTCCACCTCTCATGAGGCCTTTTCCCTTCGCTCCTCTAGAAAATTTTTGAGGCATCTTCGAAAATTCCTGTCATAAAACAAATTAAAACCCAAGGCAAGCAAAATAACAAAATAAGGAAACGAATAATCCTAGGTCAAAGCCTAGACTCGAGAGTCTAAGGAATGTGTTTTCTTATATAGTTTGAGATCAAACACTAATAGCAAGTGTTGAATTCCCTCAAACGTTGGCTCTGATACCAACCTGTCACACCCCGACATCAACGTGTCTACCGGTGGGCCCGGTGGGGAGTAACGTGACGTAAAGTTGATATCATCATTACCAAATAAGCATAACACAGCGGAAGGCTTAGAATAATTAAACTATTACAACCGATAATGCTAGTGTCCAAAATAAATATATACAGACATGGTTGTAACAAGATCCACAGGCGGATCGAAATACATATAAAATGATAACAGACTATAAACAGGCAATTCCCTAAGGTCGCAACTCCTTGGTTATTCGCCCTGCCGCTCCCGGCCTATTCCGTACTTGCAACCTGTAACTTAAGCTTTTGAAAATACGCCAGTTTACACTGGTAAATACGCTCAACCAACTCATTTTGAAAACCTTTTCGAAAATGGTTTTAGGTGCACATAATGCATTTCTTAAATAACTTGGGACAGTACAAAAGACCTTTATAAAGATTCACATGCTGGCTTTTACATATGAGGCCCGGTACAAAAACCAGGACATGATCGACTGACACACCACTCTGAACTTTCACACAGAAAGCAGGATAGCAATTACCCAGTGTATGCCTACACTCCATGCTATATTGTCGTGGCCACTACCAATTTAGTGAGCCAAGGATATCCCAGACACGGTCAAGCCCACCCCCAATGTTTTTGTTTCAGTCAAAACAGATCAAAACCGGGTTATGTAAGATTTCAGTTAATTATCACAACTGGATAAAACATTATCCCATACCCGTCCAAGCGGTAGTAATCTACCGTATCCCAAGCCCATATAGGGAAAATAAGTTAAGAGTATTTACCTAAATTGAAGTTTGCAAGTAATCCCAATTCAGTCGTATTCTAGAGGCAAGTACAGGAGCAATTTACCGGGAGGCGTTCAGTCTGGAGTGAAGGTAATTAGTAACCAATATTAGAATGCTAACAGGTCCTAAAAGAAGTCCAAGACTTTGACCGGTTAGTCTTACGCTAAATTGTGATACGGTACGATACGCTAGATTAAGCGGTGACCAGAATAGAATATTGATTGGACCCGACAAGTACATAGACTTGTATAATATGGGCTACCCAATAACATTCTGGATTTTGGTAAGGAATGGACAAAGTTAAACCCGTCTTGGTTAAAATACGTAAACTAGCCACGTATGTTTAACTGAACGCATATAAGCGAAACCGGGTAACCGTAAGAGTCGCATATAAGTTCCATAATGAGATATGTTTAAAATATGTTATAAAATCAGTGACATTTGCAAGGATAGGCCCGAGTTATATCTAAAACCGATTTATGCCCTACAAGGGCATTTTGGTCATTTTTGGGCTTATAAAAGATGTTTAAAGTGAATCTGATGTTATGACCTTAAATATTCTGTAAAAACATATATTTTATCATGTTATAACAGTAGGATATCAAATATATGTGTGTTTGATGATTTTGAAACATACTATGTCCCGTAAGGGCATTTTAGTAATTTCACACATAGCTTTGAAGCCGAATTTGGGATTCCGAGTTCGGGACTTGTACTTACTGTTGTTATATTAAAATTAGTTTATACATCAGTAGGTAATAAGTCTCAGTTCATGGTTATGGTTTTAAACCATACTTATGTGCCGAAAGGCGTAAAATTCGCTAAAATGCCGTTAAAATCGATATTTAATATAAACTGAAGTTAGGACCTGTTTTAAATAGCCAAAAAACATGTCATTTAACTTTTATATTAGTAGTTTCAAGTTTGGTTTATAAAAAGATTGATTTAAGTCATTTTTACGTAAAAAGGGGTAGTTTGGTCATTTAGCGGCGATTAGCGATTCTTAAGCACGCATTCAAGTCATAAACTGAACAAACATCCCAAATGGTCCTATTTACCATAACATATCAGTAAGTAATTAGATTTTATAATCATATGTGCTAAAAATCTCATTTTTGCTTATACGGACCCTTTTTGTAAAGTTTTAAAGATTTTCATGTAACTTATGAAAAACTCGGATTTCTTAAGAATTGAGTCACGGAACTTTAAGAAAAAATTCTAAACATAGACATGATCATAAAATGACCAAAACTCAGTAGCAAGAATGGCTCGAAACGGGTCAGAACTGAAAGTCAACAGAAAGTCAACTGTTTGAGACTTTCAGTTAAACCGAGCCTAGACCAAAAATTGACGAACCGAACCTGTTTTCATATGTTCATATACTTATTTTAAGGTTATCAATGCTTTGAAACATATTTTATAACATCCGAATCATTAGATATGAATTTTACTAAAATTGCTCAGTTTGACTTTTATAGACATTTCGTTTGACTCGTCAATTGGCCATGAATCCGCGGAAATCTGAAGATACCCTCTTGAGGGTTTATTACCTCCATCATTATGAGCGTATAGGAACTTTCGTTACTCACAATAACGGAGTATACACGGATTAAGAACAAAGTCAAGTTGTTTTTACGACAAGACTTCGTTTGAAGCAAATAGCTATAAGAATTCACTAAGCATGACTTTGAACACTTACATTAGGTCCAAATGAGTAGTAGGAATGAAATGGAACACTTGGATTTGATCAGAACTCCTCTGGCATGAACTTGGTGATTTTGGAGTGCATGAAGATTGTTGCAACTCACAAAAATGTTCATTTTAAAAGCTATGGGGGGAGGTTGCCAGGTATGAATTCAGGGGCCCACAAGTGTCCTAGAGGTGTCAAATGGTGGCAAAATTACGAGCAAGGTGGCACAAGTTCGTGTAAGAAGTGTCTAAGAGCAAGCCGGAAGCAACTTACAAACATTTTGCCCAGATAGGCCCGTCGCGCTACGCGACGGGTACCCCCTAGGGGCGTCGCGCTATGCGGTGGCCCCCAAACCTGCCAAAAGTTTGGCAGTTTTGATCCCTGCACTTCCCACTTGATTATAATTTCCTTTATTGCATAATTGACCCCTCAACTTCATTTCAAGGCATAACAAGGATAAAATAGATAATTCGACAACCTTGGTCCCTCCCGTTTTAGCACACGGCTTCACCAAGCTTACCGGGACACATGTCGGAAAAATATTGGTCGTAAAAACACGTAGTGTTATGCCTTTTTGCGTATATCGCTATCCGAAACAAATTCGGACATCCAAAATATTTTCTAATCATAAATATATTATATGTTAGTGATTGGAACGCAAAAAATCCGTTCGTTACGCGTTTACGGTCACACACGCGTTCGTTTCGATTTTCGTCGTAATAAACCGAAAACCGCGACCGTACGACCAAACGAACCGACCTCTGGAACATTTCTGGACATATTTCAAGTTCCCTATATTTAACGACCTTATGGAGCTTAAAAATGGGTTAACGGATGTTAGAAATGCCGAAAATCGACGAAAACATGTGCAGGGACCTGTTCTGCCATTTTTGAAAATTTCAGGTCTGGGGAGGCCTGGCGCTACGCGACGCCCTAAGGGGGTACCGTGGCGGGGCGTGAGGCCCCTGTTTTGACAGAAAGTTGCATGGTGTATGGTTAAACATGTAACACCCCAAATCGCGTAAAACAACACCCCAAATATATAAGTAAACTTGCGTTGGGGACCTAGACATATGTGATTTGGGGTGTTACAGGTTGTTTTATATAAGTTTATGTAAGATATAATATCGCATATATATCGTGGGCTAGGTTGGTATCAGAGCACTGGTTATACGGAATTAGGTTATTAGTAATGCTTTGACCTAGACTATAACCTTCCTAGGACCCCAACGCAAGTTTACTTGTGTTTAGATTCTTAAATCATTACCATCGCCTATCCTTAGGTGATTACCAAAAACAAAGCATATCACATCTTTTCAAAGTCAAAATTTTTCCAAAACTTCACAAGAAATCATCTATCCTTAGATGATTTATTTTTGGGCTTTGTGCCAAAGTTTTCAAAATCTCGTCAAAGTTTGGGTTTATTAATGTGAACACGTGCAATCTGGAGTAACATCCTCCAAATTACCATGCAAGTTATCACCTTCTTCCAGGATGTTTTTCGAGTTCTCCCTATCCGAGGACTTCTCCTTAATATCATTCACCACAGGTAAACCATAAGCGCTTTATTCATATCCCCGATCCTTCGAATACCCAAGCCACCCTCTTGTTTAGGAACACAAACTTTTTTAATGAATCACAACATGAACAATAGGTATGACGGCAACAACCAAGGTGAAAACTTTTGAAGTTTCCCTCTCATCCGTGTACATCAGAGACGTATACCCGGATTGAAGATTCTGGTGGGTAGTATAAGTGTACAGTAATTCTTCTCTCTAGCAGGCGATTCTTGTTCCTTCATGAATGCTTCGAATCTTTCATAATAAGCTGTGTAATAGATCTGTGATATGAGCCTTGATTCTTCATTACTCATGTACGAACTCTATTAGCGGCTAAACGTGTTTTGATTTGAAGTGCTCTTCCTTGTTTTCTTCAATCGCCGCCTTAGCCTATGTGGCTGATCAGTTTGTATAGCATTGGTGGTCTATCTGTCCTTCTGGTTAGGCAGAATCCTTGATTTACCACTATATCTATATAATTCTGTAAGGTTTCATGGGTTAGGGTTTTGCTAGTTTAGGGTTTTGCGTTTTATTTTATTTCCGTCGTTTTCGTCTGGATTGTTTGGTTTTCTTGTTGCATGCTTGCTTGTCAATCGTGATTTAGGAGAGAGTTGTTAATTCTGGAATGGATGAACGTAAGAAACCTGATGTGCATGTTGATCGAGATAAACTCCCATTACCTAATAAGGGTTTTTAAACCGTGTGCTGAATATCGATGGTAACCCTAAGCTGGCCCGTAGGGGGAATGTCAGTAACTCACCAGTGGAATAGGTGAACTCGGAGCCTAGATTGATTAATGTCATTGATGAACTACACAAGATTACTGTCGCGGTACCTGTGGTGAATGATATTAAGGAGAAGTCCTCGGATAGGGAGAACTCGAAAAACATCCTGGAAGAAGGTGATAACTTGCATGGTAATTTGGAGGATGTTACAGCTGAATCGGAGGGTGGCGTTTCATCGTCTGAGTCCAAGGAGGCAACGACCACTCAGGTTGTAGAACCTCTTTCGTTTGCTAGAGTTGTTCAGCAGAATAAGGATGGTATTAAAGTTAATTTTAGGTCTATGGAAACTGATGAAATAATTGATGGGGCGGATGTTGTCATCCCATTATCATCGGTAAAGCAGGTTAATGATAGATATTCGAATACCTTTATGGATATTTTTTGGGAAAGCGCTTAGCGTTTCCGGTGGTAGACTATTTTGTTAAAAGTAATTGGTCGAAGTATGGTTTATCCAGGATGATGATGAATGCAAAGGGGTTCTTCTTCTTTAAGTTTCAAACAAAAAAAGGGATGGAACAACTACTGGAAGATGGGCCATGGTTGATACGAAATATTCCAATTATTCTTACTGAATGGACTCCTGCTGTTACGGTTGAGAAAAAGGATATAACATCTATACCGGTTTGGGTAAAGATGCATGATGTACCGTTGGCTGCGTTTACGGAGGACGGGTTGAGTTTAGTGGCCTCGAAAATAGGCGTTCCAAAGTTGCTGGATTCTTATACAACAACAATGTGTGCAGAATCATGGGGAAGAAGTAGTTATGCTAGGGCGTTAATTGATGTTCAAGCAGGGTTTGAATTAAAGAGAATCGCTACGGTTGCAATCCCGGCACTCGATGGAAAGGGATACTCTAAAGCGGAGGTAAAAATCGAGTACGATTGGGAACCGTTGAGATGTTCAACATGTTGCGTGTTTGGCCATGATGATAACTTGTGCCCAAAGAAACAAAACCCAGTGCTGATTGATGACAAGATGAAAAATAATGATGATTTTCAGGAGGTATCGTCGAAGAATAGGAAAGAGATCACTCAAGGGCTGCATTTTAAGAATCAGAAGCTGAAGTTTGTGTATCGTCCGGTAGTAAAGCCTAAGCCCAAGGCTGATGGGAAAGTGCAACCGAAAAACCAAGTGCCTATCTCTAACCCGTTTGATGTGCTTCAAAAGGAGGGCAACCACTCTAATGAATTTGGTGGAATAGAAGGTGTAACTTCAAAGGGTAATCAACAAAATAAAAATAGCAATTCGAAGGAAGTAATTGCGGATGCAGTTGAGGTGGATGAGCTTTTAGTTGATATCTCAAAGTTTATGGATCAGAAAGTGGAAAATAAAAAGTCTGAGGGTGCAAGCACACCTGGTGATACTAGTGTCCATGGGTAGTTTGGCTTCTTGGAACATAAGGGGTTTGAACCGCTCCTTCAAACAAAAGGAGGTCCGCCAGGTGGTGCTGGATAATCATCTTCAAGTTTGTGCAATTATGGAAACTCATGTTGACTCGTCTAATGTCTATAATGTTAGTAAGAAAGTTTGCCGGTCATGGAGCTGGGCGACTAATGCTGATTGTTGTGAGAAAGGTACTCGTATTATGGTAGGGTGGGACGCTAACATGGTGGATGTTATGATTCTATCCCAAACAGATCAGGTTGTGCATTCTCAGATCATTTTTAAACTGGATCAAAAGTCTATTTTTTGTTCGTTTGTTTATGCTGACAACTACTACAAAAAAAGAAGGGTGCTATTGCAGAATTTACGTGTTCATCATTCTTATATGCATGATAAACCATGGGTTATCGTGGGAGATTTTAATTCTTCTTTGTTTCATGAAGATATAGCTGAGGGGCCGTCCACTTTTAGTATTGGGAATAGGGAGTTTAAGGAGTGTATTGATGAAATAGAGGTGTTTGATGTTAACCGAACGGGTTTACATTTTACGTGGACGAATGAGCAGCAAAAGGGGATCATTGTCAAGAAAATTGATCGGATATTGGGGAATATTCAATTAATTGATACTTTCCCTAATGCGGTAGCATGTTTCCTTCCGTACCGAATATCAGATCATACTCCGTGTATCTTAAAATTGCCTAATATGACCAGGGAAAAACCTAAGCCGTTTAAGTTTGTGAACTTGGTAGCCGATAAGCAGGGTTTTATGGATGAAGTTAAAACGATTTGGAATATGGACATTCAGGGTTATCGTATGTTTCAGATTGTTAAAAAGCTTAAGTTGTTAAAAAATCCAATGAGGAAACTCTTGTATATGCAGGGTAATTTGCATGAGAAGGTTAAGACGATGAGAAAGGATCTAGATGACAACCAGCTAGCTATTGATAATGATCCTTTCAACAATGAGCTTCTTGCTAAACACAGCCGATTACTTCAAGCGTATAAGAAAGCGGTTCTTGATGAGTGTTCTTTTTTGCAGCAAAAATCTAAGTTAGAATGGTTTTCGCTTGGTGATAAGAACTCAAAGTTCTTTCACAACACTGTCAAAGCAAAAAATCATCGGAGTAGAATTTTCTCGGTTAGAGATGGTAGCGGTACATTACACGAAGGACTGTCGGTTCGGCAGATCATGGTGAAGCATTATACCCAGTTTTTTGGTAGTGTTGGAAGTATAAATTTGCATGCTACGCCTGATCTATTCCATAGTGTCTTATCAGTTGACAAAGCTTCTGCTATGGTTCGGATGGTTACTGATGATGAAATTAAACAGGCAATGTTTTCGATTGATGGGAATAAAGCTCCAAGTCCTGATGGTTACACCTCGGTCTTCTTTAAAAAGTCTTGGGATGTTGTCGGGAAAGATGTTTGCAGTGCGGTACAGGAGTTTTTTCAAAATGGTAAACTCCTCCGTCAACTTAATCATATGATAATCTCTTTAATCCCTAAGGTTAGTACACCATCTTCCATTACGGATTATCGTCCTATATCTTGTTGTAACACACTATATAAGTGTATCAGCAAGATTATTACAAATCGTATAAAAGAAGGGTTATGTGACATTGTGAGCATCAACCAGTCAGCCTTTGTTCCGGGTAGAAGGATTTCAGATAATATCCTTTTAACACAGGAGTTAATGCATAACTATCATCATAATCAGGGGCCACCAAGGTGTGCCTTTAAGGTGGATATACAAAAGGCTTATGACACGGTAGATTGGAACTTTCTTGAACAGATTCTGCTAGGTTTTGGGTTTGATCGGAAAATGGTGAAGTGGATAATGGTTTGTGTTACATCCACGTCTTTCTCATTGGCTATAAATGGTAATTTGTATGGGTATTTTAAAGGGCACCGGGGTTTACGACAAGGAGACCCTATGTCTCCGTACCTTTTTACGTTGGTTATGGAGGTTCTTACATTGATTTTGCAACAACAGAGTTCTTTGGCAGCTGAGTTTCGGTTCCATAATAAATGTGAAAATCATCGAATATTTAATCTCTGTTTTGATGATGATCTGTTTTTGTTTTCCCAGGGCGATCATAGTTCAGCAAAAGTGATTTTGGAGGCGTTAGATTTATTTAAGACCATGTCAGGTCTTGTTCCTAGTATGACTAAAAGTACGGTTTTCTTTGGTAATGTTCCGGACATAGTGAAAGACCGAATTAGAAGCATCATCCCATTTGATGAGGGTGTGTTGCCAGTTCGCTACCTTGGGGTTCCCCTTATATCTACCAGGCTTATTTACAATGATTGTAAGAGACTTGTGGAAAATATGGATTCAAGAATTACCGATTGGAAAAATAAGAGTCTGTCGTTTGCTGGTAGACTTCAATTATTTGGTCGGTCCTGTCTTCTATGCATATATATTGGGCGTCGGTTTTTATTTTACCAAAGCGCATCATTTATGACCTGGAAGAAAGAATGCGAAGGTTTTTGTGGGCTCAAGGAAATAACATAATGGGTAAAGCTAAGGTGAGTTGGAAAAAAGTTTGTGTTCCTAAACAAGAGGGTGGCTTGGGTATTCGAAGGATCGGGGATATGAATAAAGCGCTTATGGTTGCGCATATATGGAGCCTTCTTACGCATAGAGAGTCTCTTTGGGTTAAGTGGATCTATTCATATCGTATCCGAGATCGAAGTTTTTGGGACTTACCAATTCGAAATAACATAA
This sequence comes from Scalesia atractyloides, assembly GCA_947069175.1. Lineage (NCBI taxonomy): Eukaryota > Viridiplantae > Streptophyta > Magnoliopsida > Asterales > Asteraceae > Scalesia > Scalesia atractyloides. Next base: position 43,596,460 of record CAMTDV010000015.1, read on the forward strand.
CGTGGAGATGGAGGAAAATGTTACAGCTAAGGCCGATTATTCAACATCATGTATGGACTAAACTGGGAGATGGTAAAAAAACGCTAGTCTGGTTTGATAAATGGGATGAGATATGTCCTTTGAATTCTTTTATTACGCCACGTATGATATCGAATGCTGGTTTCTACATGAACTCGACGGTTGCGGATGTTTGTGACCATGGGGAATGGGGATGGCCGAACGAGTGGGTGAACCGGTTTCCAGCTCTTCGACACATGCCGAGCATCATACTGAACCCGGGTTTTCATGATAGAGTTGTGTGGAGAACTAGATCGGGAAAGGAGATGAACTACAGTGCCGCTATAGGGTGGGATGATTTTTGACTACATCAGAATGAAGTCCCATGGGCGAGTATTATTTGGTCTCCCCAATCTATTCTTCGTCATTCTTTTTTAATGTGGCTGCTTGTGAACAAAAAACTAAAAACGCAGGATGTAATGAGTCGATGGTCTTCGGCGGGTAGTACTAATTTTAACCTCATGTGTTGTTCGTTGTGCATGGTTGGTCGGGATTCCCATGAGCATCTTTTTTTCGAGTGTGTATATGCTGCTCAGATTTGGAATGGCATTCGAGATAAAGCAGGGATGGGATCGATTCCTAACAAGTGGGAAAGGATCTTTGATCATTTGGGCAATATGCGAAGTCAAAGCATGCTACTCATGTTATTGGGAAGCTTGTTGTTGGTGCGGCAACTTATTTCGTGTGGCAGGAACGAAACCAGAGATTGTTTTCTAGCAAAAAAAGGAGTGCAGATCAACTCATTGAGGTTATTCTAACAACAGTTCGGATGAAGCTACATTTGATGAAATTCAAGAACACGAGTCACACTAGAGCTCTTCTACAGGAATGGAGACTTCCTAGAGGGTTGCTGATATATGATGATGAATATGGCTAATGGTGTTGCATGTGTTTTTGTAACTGAGTGTTACGTGTCTTGTCGAGTGACGTGTTTTTTAAATTGGTGTTTAGCGTCCGTAGGAGGATTGCTCGTTGTACTCTAGTATGGCATGTCATACTTGAGAACTGAGGTTGTTGTCTGCCTCACTTGTTTATTTTTTTGGTTGATTGATATAATATTTACCGGGGCAAACCCTTTACCCAAAAAAAACACGTGCAATCTGGAAGGGTGGGTGCCTGTACCCCGAGTTTTCTGTCTAAGGCTAGAGTGTTCATACAAATCCACTTAATCGGACCAGTCACTCTTACCTGGGAACTCTTGGGGTGAGTGTCCTCTTATAGGCTAAAGCATGTCTTCGCGATACATTATAAAGACCCATTAACTTTTATTAGTCACTATGTCATTTGTTTGTTCTTAGTACTAAACAATTGATCACAATCCTTATGCTTCACCGATATTTCTTTTAACAATTCATTTTGGCTATCCAATATCAATCTCATTCGGCTTCACTTATATTTTCCTTTTCCTCTTCTAGAATGCCTTCTCATCACAACGACACTCAAAAGTCTGAACTGGCTAATACCATCGCCCAACAGATAGGCACAATACTCAGTGGAACTCTTTAGTTAGCTGTAGCCTTATCCAGTTTTGGTGATAAGACTACTCATGAGGAACCAACAAAGACGAAAGCCAAGCCTTCAAAGAAATCAAGGAAGCGTAAAGCTTCAAAGAATCCTACATTGATTAATCCTATCCCGCTTAACCAAGTGGGACCTAGCCAGGTGACTCGGCCACCTGCTAAGAAACCATACAAAGGAAAAGCACCCCTGTGCAATCAATGTAACCTTCATCACTATGCCAGTGTTCACTGTCGAAAATGTTTTAACTGTGAACAAATTGGTCATACAGCCAAGGTCTGTCGTTTGGCTACCCCACCAAACCAAGCAATGGCAGTTCCTACTCAACTTATCGCAACTCCTCATACGATACTGGGTTGTCCTAACTACCCACATGGAATCTGCTTCAATGGTGGTTACCCTAATCATTTCAACTAATCGGGCTGGCAAATGACGACTCAACGTATGGACACAAGATCTACGCTGGCAATGTTAAGGCTTGTGCTAATCTAAATAAACACTTAAACTTCTATGTTTGTTGTTTATTTCCCAAGAACCTTGAAAGCACTTTGATTGTCTATAAATATATTTGGTTGTTTCCATATTATTTACAAATGCGATTATATATGTGTGTTCCTCCCCTACAATATCAATACCAATAACATGGTTCCTTGCGAATCAAACAACTCTTGTAGTTTCTTTCATTTTGCGATCGCCCGCGATCTCTACAAAAATCCTAAGTACTCGTTTCTTTGAGTTAATTACATAGTTAGTCCTTGTGGTTTGCACAAAATAACAAACTTAGGTACTAATAGTTTAAAATCACCTTCTAGGGTGTTAACGTTTTGTTTTGTAACGTTTGGAGGTATTAACTTCTAGAGTATTAACATAGTTAGTCCCTGTGGTTTGCACAAAATAACATACTTAGGTAGTAATAGTTTAACAAACAATTAACGTTAATACCTCCAGACATTACAAAATGAAAAGTTAATACCCTAGAATGTGATTTTAAACTTTTAGTACCTAAGTATGTTACTTTGTGCAAACCACAGGGACTAACTATGTAATTAACTCCGTTTCTTTTAAGAAACAATCTACAAGGTACAAGTTACAACTCTTAACAAATACACAAAGTATCACTTTAAACCCTTGATTCCTAAGGATACTTCCATAAGTCCTTAAATGGTCTTATGCTATATGTTTATAAGCATTTCAATGTTCTCTCGTTTTCATTAGACCATACATAATGATTTCAAAGATATCTTACACGATTTCAAAAGACATTTCACATGGTTTTCAAATATTATAGCATATTTACCAAATATACATAGTGCATGATTTCATGCATATTTTCAAAAACCATACGTCTTAATATGGTATATTTACCTAATATAGCTGGTGCATAATTTCAAAAACATTATATGTATGATTTCCAAAATCATTGAACATATTTTCAAAGACTCCATGCATGATTTTCAATGACATTTTGCTCCGTATATTGACCAAACATACTTAGTGTGTTTCAAAACATTTTCGCGTACAAATTCTTATAAGATCTTCCTATCCTTATAGCTTTATTCTTCTGGATGTTTAAAGTGCAAATCGAAGTCCTTAATTGGATTCTTTGTATACTTTAATGCAAGACAATGTGACTAAACCAAATCCTTACAAATCTTTCTATCTTCATAGTTGGATTCTTACGGATGCTTGAAGTACTAAATGAACTCCTTGATTGGGTTCCTAGTGTACTTTAACTACTTATGTACAAATTGATGACAAGTTAATAACAAGTTGATGACCAAATTGACAATTATGTGATTATGTGTTTATGTGTTAAGTTGATTCAAATGTTCGTTATCCAAATCCTCGTAGAATCTTCCATATCTTCATATGATAGATTCTTAGAAGGATATCCGAAAGTACTATCTTAAATCCTTGAATGGGTTATTCTATGCAAATAGTTAAGCCCTTGGATTCCAAAGTACTATTCCTAATTCGATTCATAGTTAAAGAGACCTTTCAGAGTCTAGTTAAAGAGATCATTCGTTGATCTAGTTAAAGAAACCTTTCAGGGTTTAGTTAAAGAGGCCTTTCAGGGTCTAGTTAAAGAGATCATTCGTTGATCTAGTTAAAGAAACCTTTCAGGGTTTAGTTAAAGAGGCCTTTCAGGGTCTAGTTAACAAGATCATTCATTGATCTAGTTAAAGAAACCTTTCAGGGTTTAGTTAAAGAGGCCTTTCAGGGTCTATTTAAACAGATCATTCGTTGATCTAGTTAAAGAGGTCTTCCAGGGCCTAGTTAAAGAAGTCTTTCAGGGCTTAGTTAAAGAGGTCTTTCAGGGCCTAGTTAAAGAAGTCTTTCAGTGCTTAGTTAAAGAGGTCTTTCAGGGCCTAGTTAAAGAGATTGCTCGTCAATCTAGTTAAAGAGATCATGTGTTGATCTAGTTAAAGAGATTGTCCATCAATTTAGTTAAAGAGATCATGTGAAGATCTAGTTAAAGAGACTATTTGGTGGTCTATTTAAAGAGATCATGCGTTGATCTAATTTAAGAGATCCTGATAAGGTCTAGACAAGTTATTCCATGTTTACTCATATGATTTTTCCCCTACACATCACAAAATAAACTATACGGACTGTGCAACGAATTGAGTAATTATGGATGCATACATAATTATAAAATCCCTTGCATAGAAAACCATAGCAAGTTTTATCATGTGTGAGAACCTATAGTAATAAGAATAATGAAACGGGAACAATGTAATAAGGGCATGGTGGATATGCTACTGGTACTTCATATATATAAGTGTTCCTTATTACATTGCAAGTGTGGCGTTATTTAAGTTACTAGAAGTTCTGGACCTGGACCAATGTTGTTCTATCATACACTCTCTGACTCCAATTTCAAGCACACACAAGTTTCCCATACTAGTCTTCATGGGAAACCCTAATAAACAATCTTTCGTTCATTATTCGAAATCCGACTATTCTCCTTCAAGTTCACACTCTTTTAATGGTGTGCTGCGACAAAAAGATACCACTATAACATTTACAAGAATCTTTTCTGAGGCTCAGTACAATCAAAGGTGTCACGCACCTCCAAATGTTTTCTAGAGATTTTTCTCCGGAAACGAAGGATCACTTGATGGTGATACCCTCTATTGTGTTTTTACAAGTATCCTCTAAATTTAAATTTTGGGACGAAATTTCCTAAAATAGGGTAGACTGTGACATCTGAGCCCTTTCAAGCATCAAACAATACCGAACAATTCCGACTCTAATGAAATCTTGTGTTTCATTCCTGAGAATTGTGTAATTACATGTGACATTTATACATTTTAGTCCATGTACAATTTCAACTCCTCTAGGCTTTTCTGGAGGTTATACATAAGCTATTACGCAAAAAAAAAAACAATTTAACGCAACGTATGTTCCGAAATAATGGCACAAGCCAAACATACCTTAAATAACCTTTACATAACTTAGAAATAAGTTTTGAAGGGTTTGGTATGTCAAAAACAAGTTTATTCGATCAAACGGACTAATTACGACAAACTGTGATAGTCTGCCGATTCTCATAGCGACTTGCACTCCGGAACAAGAACACAAGCTTAATAACCATAAATACCCTTTACATAACTTAGAAATAAGTTTTGAGGGCTTTGGTATGGCATAATCACACTTTTGTAACTTAATGGGCTATTTTGCAAATTCCGTGAAACAATTGCCTTTTCGCGTATATCGCTATCCGAAACACGTTCGGACATCCAAAATACTTTTCTAATCATCAATATATTATATGTTAGGGATTGGAATGCGAAAAATCCGTTCGTTACGCGTTTACGGTCACACACGCGTTCGTTTCTATTTTCATCGTAATTAACCGAAAACCGCGACCGTACGACCAAACGAACCGACCTCTCGAACATTTTTGAGCATATTTCAAGTTCCCTATACTTTAACGTCCTCATGGAGCTTAAAAATGGGGTTAACGGTTGTTAGAAATGCCGAAAATCAACGAAAACATGTGCAGGGACCTGTTATGCCATTTTTGAAAATTTCAGGTCTAGGGAGGCCTGGCACTACGCAACGCCCTAAGGGGGGTACCGTGGCATGGCGCGAGGCCCCTGTTTTGACAGAAAGTTGCTGGCAGCTTCCCAGTTCATTTCCTTGCCACCAATTCACATTTTTTGACACCTGGCTCAAATTTTGCCACACTTAACCTGCTTCTAACACCTCTACAACACTTGTTAACATCCTAGAGAATCTCCAAACACTTGTCATGATCAAATTAATCCAATTCAAGTATAAATCAATGATTTTCCCCATTTTTGAACTTTTGCAACCTTCATTCAAGCTCACATCTGCTATAATCCGAATTTGCAACCACTTGGGAGACTCCTCTGTGATTCCTTGATCATCACCCTAGTGTTTGTAAGTAATTCGTTCATGTTTTGATTAAAGTTTCTTAGTTTAATTTGATGAAGCTACATTTGATGAAATTTAAGGACACGAGTCACACGAGAACTCTTCTACAGGAATGGAGACTTCCTAGAGGGTTGTTGATAAATGATGATGAATATGGCTAATGGTGTTGCATATGTTTTTTGTAACTGAGTGTTACGTGTATTGTCGAGTGACGTGTTTGTTAAATTGATGTCTAGCGTCTGTAGGATGATTGCTTATTGAACTCTAGTATGGCTTGTCATACTTGAGAACTGAGGTTTCTGTCTACCTCACTTGTTATTTTTGGTTGATTGAAATAATATTTACCGGGGTAAACCCTTTACCCAAAAAAAAGTTTCTTAGTTTAATTGGGCTAAAACTCAACAGTAGACTTTCTTTTGACTTCCAGATTTGATCATGAATTAATCAACATAAAGTCCAATTGAATCTTGCAATATGATGGTAATCAAGGTGGTTATGATCCCTAAAAATCATGCCTACTGATTCCCACGTTTTCTAGTCATTATGACAAGTCAAAATTTCGGTCAAAATACGATTTTTGCGCATTTTGCATTCCATCAAAATTCGGGTGTCAAAACAGTTTGTTTTGATGCCAAAACTCTATTATAAACTTATTTAGACATGTCAAAACATGTCTAAATTGTCACCTTCATTTTAGTGCTCGTTTAAGAGTCGTAAGTTGAACGGTTTGACCACCGCTTTGACTTTCGAATATGACCCGTTGGTGGATCTCCGGATCCGAACAAATGCATATTTGTGACCATAAATATATAGGGAATAACCCTCTGAGGTTATACCTTATGGTCATGTCCTTTGGATAGTGTTATGATAATTGATTGTCATATTCTGTAAAAATTACCAAAATGCCTTTTTCGCAAATAAATCAACTTTAATCATATGTAACATAAAATTTGACATATATTCTGATCAAGTAACATTTTCAAACATGTTTAAGCACTAAGACTTATCATAACACATATCTAACCATCCGAATGCGTAGTCACGCAAATGACGCGTTAAAGTGGCTTAAACTACCTTAACAGGTCATAACGGGTCCAAAGCACATAAAAATCTTTCCAACTCAGAATGTTAACTTAATAAACCATGTCATATGAATTCCAAAACTCATTTTGGTTATAAGGTATCATTCTATCCAAATCCTCCGATTTCAAGTTCGATATTTACATTGTTATCCATTTTTAGGACACACAATTGATTCCTTGATCTTTGGACCTTTATCATACACTCGTACAAGGCTTATCCACAAATCCCAGGCGAGTACATCGCTCCCCTCTTTTATGTTTACAAATGTTTTGGGGTGATTCATATGTGCTAATTGTTTTCAAGTTTTCAAAGTACAAATAATATGGTTTATATAACAATATGGTTTCAATAATGTGATACAACTTGTTGGTGCGTTATCCATGATACGAATGACATTCATTAACATTGTTATGCCACCCAGTAGTAAGTTATGGTACCATAGGATTGAAAATCCCATTACTAGGCTATTCACTGGATTTGGTGGGTAGTTTGGGGAACGACAGAAACTATTTATGACTAACAAATCATTCGTTGATTTGCTAGTCTTGTTAAAGAGATTTTTTAGGATCTATTAAAGATACCCTTGGGATATAGTCGAGTCAACAAAGGTTTGAATGTACTCATTAAAGAACGACCAAGAGTTTTCATAATTATAACACGGAACGATTGGTTTATAACAAGAAACAAAGAACGATAAACGATGAACAAATGGTTTATTACGAGGAACGATGAACGACGAACAAATGATTTCAAACAACGTCACACAATAATTTTCGATTAAAGATATAAACCATACAAGTTATTTCAAGACGATTTACAAGTTGGATTTACAAAACAAATGTTTTCGAGTCAAGGATTATGGCTACTAGATTTTATAACTTTTAACAATTTGTTTTAGTTGAATAACTATTGCAATATCAAATGCTTTCAAAACAAGGTTTCACTTACGACTCTAGTAGTCGGGTTATTTATATTGCAATTATACAAAGCCATGGACTTGACATGTTCACAAAACCTATGTACTCGCCGGCATATTTTGCTGACTCGTTTCACATATATTTCCGGGAAAGATGCTAGATGATACTGATGCGTGCTCATGTAGGATCGGACTTGGACCTAGTGCCTTAATAGAAAGACAATAATTATGCATGCTTGTTGTTTCGTTGTTTAAAAATTTATAAGACATTATGACAATGTAATCTATGTTTTTTTTTGGGTAAAGGGTTTACCCCGGTAAATATTATATCAATCAATCCAAAAATAACAAGTGAGGTAGACAGAAACCTCAATTCTCAAGTATGACAAGCCATACTAGAGTTCATCAAGCAATCATCCTACAGACGCTAGATACCAATTTAATAAGCACGTCACTCGACAATACACGTAACACTAAGTTACAAAAAGAAAACACATGTAACACCATTAGCCATGTTCATCATCATTTATCAGCAACCCTTTAGGAAGTCTCCATTCCTGTAGAAGATCTCTAGTGTGACTCGTGTCTTTAAATTTCATCAAGTGTAGCTTCATCCGAACTGTTAGTAGAATAACCTCAATGAGTTGATCTGCACTCCTTTTTTTCATAGAAAACAATCTCTGATTTCGTTCCTGCCACACGAAGTAAGTTGCCGCACTAACAACAAGCTTTCCAATAACATGAGTAGCATGCTTTGACTTCGCATGTTGCACCAAATGATCAAAAATCCTTTCCCATTTGTTAGGCAGCGATCCCATTCCTGCTTTATCTCGAATACCATTCCAAACCTGAGCAGCATATAAACACTCGAAAAAAAGGTGGTCATGAGAATCCAGACCAACCATGCACAACGAACAGCACATGAGGTTATAATTAGGACTACCCGCCGAAGCCCATCGACTCATGACATCCTGCGTTTTTAGTTTTTTGTTCACAAGCAGCCACATTAAAAAAGAATGACGAGGAATAGATTGGGGATACCAAATAATACTCGCCCATGGGACTTCATTCTGGTGTAGTCGAAATTCATCCCACCCTATAGCGGCACTATAGTTCATCTCCTTTCCTGATCTAGTTCTCCATACAACTCTATCATGTAAACCCGGGCTCAGTATGATACTTGGCATGTTTCGGAGAGCCGGAAATCGGTTTACCCACTCGGTCGGCCATCCCCACCCCCCATGGTCACATACATCCGCAACATTCGAGTTCATATAGAATCCAGCATTCGATATCATACGTGGCGTAATAAAAGAATTCAAAGGGCATATCTCATCCCACTTATCAAACCAGACTAGTGTTTTGTTACCATCTCCCAGTTTCGTCCATACATGGTGTTGAATAATCGGCCTTAACTGTAGCATTTTCCTCCAGCTCCATGTTATGTTATTTCGGATTGGTAAGTCCCAAAAACTTCGATCGCGTATACGATATGAATGGATCCACTTTACCCAAAGAGACTCTCTATGTGTAAGAAGACTCCATACATGCGCAACCATAAGCGCTTTATTCATATCCCCAATCCTTCGAATACCCAAGCCACCCTCTTGTTTAGGAATACACACTTTTTTCCAACTCACCTTAGCTTTCCCTTTTATGTTATTTCCTTGCGCCCATAAAAATCTTCGCATTCTTTCTTCCAGGTCATAAATGATGCGCTTTGGTAAAATAAAGACCGACGCCCAATATATATGCATAGAAGACAGGACCGACCGAATCAGTTGAAGTCTACCCGAAAATGACAGACTCTTATTTTTCCAATCGGTAATTCTTAAATCCCTACTTTCCAAAAGTCTCTTACAATCATTGTAAACAAGCCTGGTAGATATAAGGGGGACTCCAAGGTAGCGAACTGGCAGCACACCTTCATCAAATGGGATGATGCTTCTAATTCGGTCTTTCACTATGTCCGGAACATTACCAAAGAAGACCGTACTTTTAGTCATACTAGGAACAAGACCTGACATGTTCTTAAATAAGTCTAGCGCCTCCAAAAGCACTTTTGCTGATCTATGATCGCCATGAGAAAACAAAAACAGATCATCAGCAAAACAGAGATTAATTATTCGCTGATTTTCACACTTATTATGGTACCTAAACTCAGCTGACAAAGAACTCTGTTTTTGCAAAAGCAATGTAAGAACCTCCATAACCAACGTAAAAAGGTACGGAGACATTGGGTCTCCTTGTCGTAAACCCCGTTGCCCTCTAAAATACCCATACAGATTACCATTTATAGCCAAAGAGAAGGAGGTGGATGTAACACAAACCATTATCCACTTCACCATTTTCCGATCAAATCCAAAACCTAGCAGTATCTGTTCAAGAAAATTCCAGTCTACCGTGTCATAAGCTTTTTGAATATCCACCTTAAAGGCACACCTTGGTGGCCCCTTATTTTGATGATAGTTATGTATTAACTCCTGTGTTAAGAGGATATTATCAGAAATCCTTCTACCCGGAACAAAGGCTGACTGGTTGATGCTCACAATATCACATAACCCTTCTTTTATACGATTTGTAATAATCTTGCTGATACACTTATATAGTGTGTTACAACAAGATATAGGGCGATAATCCGTAATGGAAGATGGTGTACTAACCTTAGGGATTAAAGAGATTATCGTATGGTTAAGTTGACGGAGTAGTTTACCATTTTGAAAGAACTCCTGTACCGCACTGCATACATCCTTCCCAACTACATCCCAAGACTTTTTAAAGAAGACCGAGGTGTAACCATCAGGACCTGGAGCTTTATTCCCATCAATTGAAAACATTGCCTGTTTAATTTCATCATCCGTAACAATCCTAACCATAGCAGAAGCTTTATCAACCGATAATACATTATGGAATAGATCTGGCGTAGGATGTAAATTTATACTTCCAACACTACCAAAAAATGGGTATAGTGCTCCACCATGACCTGTGGAACCGACATTCCTTCATGTAGTATACCGCTACTGTCTCTTACCGAGAAAATTCTACTCCGATGATTTTTTGCTTTGACCGTGTTATGAAAGAACTTTGAGTTCTTATCACCAAGCGAAAGCCATTGTAACTTAGATTTTTGCTGCAAAAAAGAACACTCATCAAGAACCACTTTCTTATACGCTTGAAGTAATCGACTGTGTTTATCAAGAAGCTCATTGTTGAAAGGATCATTATCAATAGCTAGCTGGTTGTCATCTAGTTCCTTTCTCATCGTCTTAACCTTCTCATGCAGATTACCCTGTGTATATAAGAGTTTCCTCATCGGGTTTTTTAACAGCTTAAGCTTTTTAACAATCTGAAACATGCGATAACCCTGAATGTCCATATTCCAAACCGTTTTAACTTCCTCCATAAAACCCTTCTTATCGGCTACCAAATTCACAAACTTAAACGGCTTCGGTTTTCCTCTAGTCACATTAGGCAATTTTAAGATACACGGAGTATGGTCTGATATTCGGTACGGAAGAAAACATGCTGCCGCATTAGGGAACGTATCGATTAATTGCATATTCCCTAATATTCGATCAATTTTCTTGACAATGATACCCTTTTGCTGCTTATTCGTCCACGTAAAATGTAAACCCGTTCGATTAACATCAAACACCTCTATCTCATCAATACACTCCTTGAATTCCCTATTCCCAATGCTAAAAGTGGATGGTCCTTGAGCTATATCTTCATGAAACAAGGAAGAATTAAAATCCCCCATGATAGTCCATGGTTTATCATGCATATAAGAATGATGAGCACGTAAGTTCTGCCATAGGTCCCTTCTTTTTTTGTAGTAGTTGTCAGCATAAATAAACGAACAAAAAATAGACTTTTGATCGAGTTTAAACATGATCTGAGTATGCACAACCTGATCTGTTTTAGAAAGGATCATAACATCCACAATGTCAGCGTCCCACCCTACCATAATACAAGTACCTTTCTCACAACAATCAGCATTAGTTGCCCAGCTCCATGACGAGCAAACTTTCTTACAAACATTATAGACATTAGACGAGTCAACATGAGTTTCCATAATTGCACACACCTGAAGATGATTGTCCAGCACCACCTGACGAACCTCCTTTTGTTTGAGGGGTCGGTTCAAACCCCTTATATTCCAAGAAGCCAAACTACCCATGGACACTAGTATTACCAGGTGTGCTTGCACCCTCAGAATTTTTATTTTCTACTTTCTGCTCCATTAATTTTGAGATATCACCTAAAAGCTCCTCGATTCCAACTGCATCTGCAATTACTTCCTCCAAATTGGTATTTTTATTTTGTTGATTACCCTTTGAAGTCATACCTTCTATTCCACCGAATTCATTAGAGTGATTTTCCTCGTTTTGAAGTACAGAAAATGGGTTAGAGATAGGCACTTGGTTTTTCTGGGAAGATGGTTGCACTTTCACACCAGCCTTGGACTTAGGCTTTGCTACCGGACGGTACACAAACTTCGGCTTCTGATTCTTAACATGCAGCCCTTGATTGATCCCTTTCCTACTCTTCGATAATACCTCCTGAAAATCATTATTATTTTTCATTTTATCATCCATCTGCACTGGTGTTTGTTTCTTTGGGCACGAGTTATCATCATGACCAAACACGCAACATGTTGAACATCTCAACGGTTCCCAATCATATTCTATTTTTACCTCCGCTTTAGAGTATCCCTTTCCATCGAGTGCCGGGATTGCAACCGTAACAACTCTCTTTAATTCAGACCCTGCTTGAACTTCAATTAACGCCCTAGCATAACTACTTCTTCCCCATGAATCTACACACATTGTTGTTGTATAAGAATCCAGCAGTTTTGGAACACCTATTTTCGAGGCCAGTAAACTCAACCCGTCCTCAGTAAACGCAGCCAACGGTACATCATGCATTTTTACCCAAACCGGTATAGATGTTATATCCTTTTTCTCAACCATAACATCAGGAGTCCATTCAGTAAGAATAATTGGAACATTTCGTATCATCCATGGCCCATCTTCCAGTAGCTGTGCCATCCCTTTTTTTGTTTGAAACTTAAAGAAGAAGAACCCCTTGGCATTCATCATCATCTTGGATAACCCATACTTCGACCACTTATGTTTAACAAAATAGTCTACCACCGGAAACGCTAAGCGCTTTCCCAAAAAATATCCATAAAGAGTGTTCGAATATCTATCATTAACCTGCTTTACCGATGATAAAGGGATAACAACATCTGCCCCATCTATTATTTCCTCAGTTTCCAAAGACCGAAAATTAACCTTAATACCATCACTATTATGCTGAACAACTCTAGCAAACGAAAGAGGTTCTACAATCTTAGTGGTCGTTACCTTCGTGGAATCAGCTGATGAAACACCACCATCCGAATCAGGTGCAATATCCTCCAAATTACCATGCAAGTTAGCCCCTTTATCCATGATGTTTTCCGAGTCCTCCTTAATATCATTCACCACGGTTACCGCACCCTTATTCTTGTTCCGTTCTTCAATGGCATTATTCAAATAAAATGAAACTTCAAATACTATGTGTTGTTGAGACAATCTGTTAACATGACTCCCCAAGTGGTTCCGCCGCGTGTTGTTTTACGCGATTTGGGGTGTTACAGGTTGGTATCAGAGCACTGGTTATAGGGAATAGGTTATTAGTAATGCTTTGACCTAGACTATAACCTTCCTAGGACCCCAACGCGAGTTTACTTGTGTTTAGATTCTTAAAACATTACCATCACCTATCCTTAGGTGATTACCCAAAAACAAAGCATATCACATCTTTTGAAAGTCAAAATTTTTCCAAAACTTCACAAGAAATCATCTATCCTTAGATGATTTATTTTTGGACTTTATGCCTTCAAAGTTTTCAAAATGTCGTCAAAGTTTGGATTTTATTAATGTGAACACGTGCAATCTGGAAGGGTGGGTGCCTGTACCCCGAGTTTTCTGTCTAAGGCTAGAGTGTTCGTACAAATCCACTTAATCGGACCAGTCACTCTTACCTGGGGACACTCAAAAGTCTGAACTGGCTAATACCATCGCCCAACAGATAGGCACAATACTCAGTGGAACTCTTGAGTTAGCTGTAGCCTTATCTAGTTTTGGTGATAAGACTACTCATGAGGAACCGACAAAGACGAAAGCCAAGCCTTCAAAGAAATCAAGGAAGCGTAAAGCTTCAAAGAATCCTACATTGATTAATCCAATTCCGCTTAACCAAGTGGGACCTAGCCAGTGACTCTGCCACCCGCTAAGAAACCATACAAAGGAAAAGCACCCCTGTGTAATCAATGTAACCTTCATCACTATGCCAGTGCTCACTGTCGAAAATGTTTTAACTGTAGACAAATTGGTCATACAGCCAAGGTCTGTCGTTTGGCTACCCCACCAAACCAAGCAATGACAGTTTCTACTCAACTTATCGCAACTCCTCATGCGATATTGGGTTGTCCTAACTACCCAGATGGAATCTGCTTCAATGGTGGTTATCCTAATCATTTCAACTAATCGGGCTGGCAAATGACGACTCAACGTATGGACACAAGATCTACACTGGCAATGTTAAGACTTGTGCCGATGTCTAAATAAACACTTAAACTTCTATGTTTGCTGTTTATTTCCCAAGAACCTTGAAAGCACTTTGATTGTCTATAAATAAATTTGGTTGTTTCCATATTATTTACAAATGCGATTATATATGTGTGTTCCTCCCCTACAATATCAATACCAATAACATGGTTCCTTGCGAATCAAACAACTCTTGTAGTTTCTTTCATTTTGGGATCGTCCGCGATCTCTACAAAAATCCTAAGTATTCGTTTCTTTTAAGAAACAATGTACAAGGTACAAGTTACAACTCTTAACAAATACTCAAAGTATCACTTTAATCCTTGATTGGATACCTAAGGATACTTCCATGAGTCCTTAAATGGTCTTATGCAATATGTTTATGAGCATTTCAATTTTCTCTCGTTTTCATTATACCATACATAATGATTTCAAAGATATCTTACACGATTTCAAAAGACATTTCACATGGTTATCAAATATTCTAACATAGCATATTTACCAAATATACATAGTGCATGATTTCATGCATATTTTCAAGAACGATACGTCTTAAATCACAGATTTTTCATATGTTTTCAAAACATTTTAATATGGTATATTTACATAATATAGCAGGTGCATAATTTCAAAAACATTATATGTATGATTTCCAAAATCATTGAACATATTTTCAAAGACTCCATGCATGATTTTCAACGACATTTTGCTCCGTATATTGACCAAACATACTTAGTGTGTTTCAAAACATTTTCACGTACAATTTCTTATAAGATCTTCCTATCCTTATAGCTAGATTCTTCTGGATGTTTAAAGTGCAAATCGAAGTCCATAATTGGATTCTTTGTGTACTTTAATGCAAGACAATGTGACAAGACGATGTGACTAAACCAAATCCTTACAAAATCTTTCTATCTTCATAGTTAGATTCTTACATATGCTTGAAGTACTAAATGAACTCCTTGATTGGGTTCCTAGTGTACTTTAACTACTTATGTACAAATTGATGACAAGTTAATAACAAGTTGATGACCAAATTGACAATTATGTGATTATGTGTTTATGTGTTAAGTTGATTCAGATGTTTGTTATCCAAATCCTTGTAGAATCTTCCATATCTTCATATGATAGATTCTTAGAAGGATATCCGAAAGTACTATCTTAAATCCTTGAATGGGTTATTCTATGCAAATAGTTAAGCCCTTGGATTCCAAAGTACTATTCCTAATTCGATTCATAGTTAAAGAGACCTTTCAGGGTCTAGTTAAAGAAACCTTTCAGGGTTTAGTTAAAGAGGCCTTTCAGGGTCTAGTTAAAGAGATCATTCGTTGATCTAGTTAAAGAAACCTTTCAGGGTTTAGTTAAAGAGGCCTTTCAGGGTCTAGTTAAAGGGATCATTCGTTGATCTAGTTAAAGTAACCTTTCAGGGTTTAGTTAAAGAGGCCTTTCAGGGTCTAGTTAAAAAGATCATTCGTTGGTCTAGTTAAAGAAACCTTTCCGGGTTTAGTTAAAGAGGCCTTTCAGGGACTAGTTAAAAAGATCTTTCGTTGATCTAATTAAGAGGTCTTTCAGTGCCTTGTTAAAGAAGTCTTTCAGGGCTTAGTTAAAGAGGTCTTTCAGGGCCTAGTTAAAGAAGTCTTTCAGGGCCTAGTTAAAGAAGTCTTTCAGGGCTTAGTTAAAGAGGTCTTTCAGGGCCTAGTTAAAGAAGTCTTTCAGTGCTTAGTTAAAGAGGTCTTTCAGGGCCTAGTTAAAGAGATTCCTCGTCAATCTAGTTAAAAGAGATTCCTCGTCAATCTAGTTAAAGAGATCATGTGTTGATCTAGTTAAAGAGATTGTCCGTCAATTTAGTTAAAGAGATCATGTGAAGATCTAGTTAAAGAGACTATTTGGTGGTCTATCTAAAGATATCATGCGTTGATCTAATTTAAGAGATCCCGATAAGGTCTAGACAAGTTATTCCATGTTTACTCATATGATTTTTCCCCTACACATCACAAAATAAACTATGCGGACTGTGCAACGAATTGAGTAATTATGGATGCATACATAATTATAAAATCCCTTGCATAGAAAACCATAGCAAGTTTTGTCATGTGTGAGAACCTATAGTAATAAGAATAACTAAACGGGAACAATGTAATAAGGGCATGGTGGATACGCCGCTAGTACTTCCTATATATAAGTGTTCCTTATTACATTGCAAGCGTGGCGTTATTTAAGTTACTAGAAGTTCTGGACCTTGACCAATGTTGTTCTATCATACACCCTCTGACTCCAACTTCGCGCACACACAGGTTTCCGATACTAGTCTTCATGGGAAACGTCTATAAATGTCCTTCCGTTCGAAATTCGACACTCTTTTCAAGTTTACACTCTTGTCTAGTTATGCTACGAAAAGGATACCCCTTTGACATTTACAAGTTCTTTTCTGAGGCTCAGTACAATCAAAGGTGTCATGCACCTACCTATTGGAATGAAGTTAAGAATTTCGAATCTCAACTCATTACCATGGACAACAAACGAGTACAATAAACAAAGTTCGCTAGAGTCCAAACGTTTTAGAGATTTTCTCCGGAAACAAAGGATCACTTGATGGCGATACCCTCTATTGTGTTTTTACAAGTTTCCTCTAAATTTAAATTTCGAGACGAAATTTCCTAAAGTAGGGGGGAGACTATGACATCTGAGCCTTTTCAAGCATCAAACAATTCCAACTCCAATGAAATCTTGTGATTCAGAATTTTATAGTTACATGTTCCCTATACTTTAACGTCCTTATGGAGCTTAAAAATGAGGTTAACGGGTTTTAGAAATGCCGAAAATCGACGAAAACATGTGCAGGGACCTGTTCTTCCATTTTTAAAAATTTCAGGTATGGGGAGGCCTGACACTACGCGACGCCCTAAGGGGGTACCGTGGTGGGGCGCGAGGCCCCGGCTTTGACAGAAAGTTGCTAGCAGCTTCCCAGCTCATTTCCTTGCCACCAATTCGCATTTTTTTCACACTTGGCTCAAATTTTGCCACACTTAACCTACTTCTAACACCTCTACAACACTTGTTAACATCCTAGAGCATCTCCAAACACTTATCATGATCAAATTAATCCAATTCAAGTATAAATTCCATGATTTTCCCTATTTTTGAACTTTTGCAACCTTCATTCAAGCTCACATCTGCTATAATCCGAATTTGCAACCACTTGGGAGACTCCTCTGTGATTCCTTGATCATCCCTAGAGTTTGTAAGTAATTCATTCATGTTTTCATTCAAGTTTCTTAGTTTAATTGGGCTAAAACTCAACAGTTTGACTTTTTGTTGACTTCCAGATTTGATCATGAATTGATCAACATAAAGTCCAATTGAATCTTGGAATATGATGGTAATCAAGATGGTTATGATCCCTAAAAATCATGCCTACTGATCCCCACATTTTCTAGTCATTATGACAAGTCAAAATTTCGGTCAAAATGCGATTTTAACGCATTTTGCATCGGATCAAAATTCGGGTGTCAAAACAGTTTATTTTGATGCCAAAACTCTATTATAAACTTATTTAGACATGTCAAAACATGTCTAAATCGTCACCTTCATTTTAGTGCTTGTTTAAGAGTCGTAAGTTGAACGGTTTGACCACCGTTTTGACTTTCGAATCTGACCCGTTTGGTTGATCTCCGGACCCGACCAAATGCATATTTGTGACCATAAATATATAGGGAATAACCCTCTGAGGTTATACCTTATGGTCATGTCCTTTGGATAGTGTTATGATAATTGATTGTCATATTCCGTAAAAGTTACCAAAATGCCCTTTTCGCAAATAAATCAACTTTAATCATATGTAACATAAAATTTGACATATATTCTGATCAAATAACATTTTCAAACATGTTTAAGCATTAAGACTTATCATAACACATATCTAACCATCCGAATGCGTAGTTACGCAAATGACGCGTTAAAGTGGCACACCTCAACGGGTCATAACGGGTCAAAAGCACATAAAAATATTTCCAACTCAGAATGTTAACTTAATAAACCATGTCATATGAATTCCAAAACTCATTTGGTATATAAGGTATCATTCTATCCAAATCCTCCAATTTCAAGTTCGATATTTACATTGTTATCCGTTTTTAGGATACACACTTGATTCCTTGATCTTTAGACCTTGATCATACACTCGTACAAGGGTTATCCTCAAATCCCAGGTGAGTACATAATTCCCCTATTTTATGTTTTACAATTGTTTTGGGGTGATTCATATGTGCTAAATGTTTTCAAGTTTTCAAATGCAAATACTATGGTTTATATATAACATAGCGATTTCAATAAAGTGAACGAACTTGTTTTGGGTAAAAGGGTATACCCTGGTGATTGTATTACAATCAAAATAAAACAAGTAGGAAGGCAGAGTGCCAACCTAATTCAATAGTGTGACATGCCCCACTAAAGTAAAACAAGCAACAAAAGCAAACCACCAATCAACACAAAACAACACCTAAACACTAAACATCACGAAATACAAACTAAGTAATCCTCATATTTAGGTGTTGTCAACCTCATCCGAAGATGATATCCTCCATGTCTTCAACAATCTTGCAACTCGATCATTCATCTTGAACTTGAAAGAGTGAAGCTTTAGACGGACTGTCACCTCAATCTGCTCCTCTACCTTCTCCGGCGGTCTCAACTGATTGTTAAAAACCTTGAGTTCCTTTCCTGCCACACAAAGTAAGCCGTAGCAGCGATCACTAGTTTGCGGATGACCCAAATAAGGAGCTTTGATTTCTCCTTAGGAATAATCCAGGCGATAACATCTTCCCATTTACCATCGATTTGCACCATATCAATCTTATTTCGGATAGAACACCAAATCTGATTAGAATAGGGGCATTCGAAGAATAAATGATCATGAGTTTCCAAGTCTCTATTACAAAGAAAACAACACATCATATTCATGTTACCCGAAGCATGATTCCATAACTGGATCCGATCTTGTGTTGCAAGCTTTCTCCTACAGATCAACCAACAAAGGAACGCATGTCTCGGAATATTGAAAGAAGACCATACCATATTATACCAACTAACCATATGGCCTGATCGTCTTAAGGAATCCCACGCCAGATTTGTCGAAAAAGGTTCCGTAACATTACCTTCTTTTTTCCAGAAAATAGTATTCATCTTATGAGGTGAAATAGAAATCGGAGGAAGCTGAAAGAGGAAAGGAAACATATCACGCCAAGCTTCAGGCCAAACCCATGTATTCTCCTGAACCATATCGGCCACTTTAGAGTAAATCGACAACCCTTCACGCGAAATTTGTCAGGATTAATGAACGAGCTTAGAGGACAGTGATCGCTCCAATTATCAAACCATAAGAACGTGTGCTTCTCGTTACCTATACTTGACACAAAGAAATTTCGAACCATCGGCCTCAATTGGAGCAATTTCCTCCAACTCCAACAGATGTTTTGCTGATTGGGAATATCCCAAAAACTCCTATCATGCAAGTGGTGAGAATATACCCATTCGACCCAAAGAGAGTTCCTTCGAGAAAGAATGCTGTAGATATGAAAAGCCATTAGAGCTTTGTTCACATCCGCCACTCACCTAATCCCTAAACCACCTTCCTTCTTTAGTAAGCAAACAATTTTCCAAGACACTTTAGCTTTACCTTTAACCCTACGGCCTTGACACCATAAGAAGCTCCTAAGATTTTGCTCAATCTGTTTGACAATACTAGCCGGCAAAATGAAAACCGAAGCCCAATAGATATAGAAAGCAGACAAAACGGAAATAACTAATTGAAGTCTACCCGCAAAAGATAGATATTTAGCTTTCCAATCCGTTATTCTACTTTCCATTTTTTCCACCAGCACCTTGCAATCAGAATGTAATAATCTAGATGCGATCGGGGACACCAAGATACCTTATCGGAAGCGAACCTTCTTCAAAAGGCATGATAGACAGAATATTACCCTTAACAAGATTCGAAACGTTGTAGAAGAAGGCAGTACTCTTCGTGATACTCGGAATCAGCCCCGACATATCTTTGAACTCATTCAAAGCATCCATAATAATCTTTACAGAGTTAACTTCACCTCTAGAAAAAAAAAGATCATCTGCGAAACACAAATTCACAATCCTTTGCTTCTCACATCTTTTATGAAATCTGAAAGAAGATTCAATAGAAGTCGCAAGCCGTAGCATGGAAATTAAAACTTCAATAACCAATGTAAACAGATACGGAGACATGGGGTCCCCTTGTCTAAGACCCCTCTTACCTTTGAAGTATCCCAAAATTTTACCATTCACACTGACTAAAAAAGAAGATGTAGTGATGTAGTTCAAGATCCAATCAATCATAACTTGATGAAACCCATACCCCTTTAAGATATCACCTAGAAAATCCCAGTCCACCGTATCATACGCCTTTTGGATATCTACCTTAAAAGCACATCTAGGCGACCCGATATCTCTATTGTAATTATGCATAAGTTCTTGCACAAGAAGGATATTATCAAAAAATTTTCTCCCTGGCACAAAGGCTGACTGATTCAAACTCACCACCTTATCAAGGCTTCTAAGATTCTTGTTGAAAGAATTTTGGTAATACATTTATAAATCACATTACAACAAGAGATCGGCCGGTAATCGGTGACCTTAGCAGGAGTATTCACCTTAGGAATAAGAGCAATGATAGTATGGTTTACCTCTTTTAACATTCGCTTTGATGTGAAAAAATCTTGTATAGCAGCACTAATATCATCACCAACTATCAGCCAAGCCTTCTTGAAGAAAGCAGAAGAATACCCATCAGGCCCTGGAGCTTTGTTATCATCAATAGAAAACATGGCTGATTTAATTTCAGCAGTCGTAACATCTCGAATTATATGTTCAGACACGTGAGCGTCAAGGACATTCAGAAAGAGGTATGGGGTTGGCAGACGAGTGGTATCTCCTTTGTGACCAAGAAACGCATTAAAATGATTGACAAACGCATTTGGAACATCCAAGCCCTCATAGAGGTTCCCGTCACCATCTTTAATAATGTCAATACGGCTTAGATGATTTCCACATTTAAGCGAACTATGGAAATAAGCTGAATTGGCATCGCCCGCCTTCAACCAGTCCACTTTAGACTTTTGTTTCAGAAAACGTTCTTTATCGAGTAATGCTTCTTGATAAGACGCCAACAGGACCGCTTCTCTTTGTCTTAGCACTCCATCAGCCGGGTTTTGATCAATATTTCTTTAAATTTCATCCAACCCATCACGTAAAGTTTTAACTTTGTTATGCAGATTACCTTGTTTGTAAAGGAAGCTACGAAAAGGATGCTTAAGAGCTCTCAACTTTTTGACCACTCTAAACATAAGAACCCCTTCAATCTATTTCATCCATTCCGCCTTAACAATCTCTTCAAACTCCTATATATAATAAAGTTAGGAAATTTAAAAGGCTTTGGTTTACTAACTTGAGTGCATGGCATCTTAAGAAGACATGGAGTATGGTCAGAGATTCTATAAGGACGGAAAACAGCACAAGCACTTGGAAACTCATCCGTAAAATACACATTAGCCAACACACGATCAACCTTTTTAGAATACCAACTCCCTTCTTCGGTTTTTGAGTCCATGTATAATGCATACCCGAGCTATTCACATCAAACACTTCAAGGTTCTCGACACATTCCTTGAAGTCTCGCATTCCCGTAGTAAATTTAGAGGAACCCTTAGCCATATCCTCAAGAAATAAAGAGGAGTTAAAATCACCCATAATCACCCACAGTTTATCATTGACAAACTGCTTGTGCAAACATAAACTATCCCATAATTTTCGTCGTTCTATGTGATAATTGTCCGCATACACAAAAGAACATAGCAAGGCTTTATTAACATGCTTGAAAAACAAGTTGAGCGTGCATGACTTGAGGAGTAATGGATAAAACCATAACATCCACATAGTCAGCATTCCAACCCAAGAGAATACGAGTCCCTTTTGAACAAATATTACCGTTAGAGGACCATCTCCAAGATCGACATATCCTTTTGCAAACACCCAAAAGCTTCGAAACATTAACATGTGATTCCAAAATAGCACACACCTGAATTTTATTATCAATAATGACATTTCGAACCTCTCTTTGTTTCAGGGGACGGTTCAAACCCCTTATATTCCAGCATGCGATGCTATCCATTGATAACATTTGTAGCAGGAGTGCTTGCCCCTGATTTGTCATTGCCTGCTTGCATAAAATCTGAAGTCTCGTTAATCTCAATCACCTCATCACAATCTGAATCATCATCTTCATTTATCACACTACTTGAACCCAGGCATCCAATGGAATTTCCAAGCTTAATACTATTCATAGAAGCCGAACCATCACTCGTTTTGTTTGTACTATGAAAAGAAACAGAACCATCACTCATTTTGTTTGTACTATGAAGGTTATCTCGGGTAGGAGCTGAATTAGAGGCACTCGGGTGAATATTCGGCTCTTTAAAAAGCAGGTTTCCTTGCTTTTTAGTGGCCTATATTCAAACTTCTACTTATCCTTGAGAACCACTCCTTTTTAGCCATTTTCTTCTTGTTAACCCTCCATATCAGCCTGCTCCTTCCCTTTACGTTTCTCAGTGATATCCAGCTTAAGCTCTTTAGGGCAGTCATCCTTTGTATGACCAAAAACACAGCATGTTGGGCATCTAGGAGGAGACCATTCATACTCCACTTTAACCGGACTAAGTAAAAAACCACCATCTTCCACATTGGGGATAGCAACAGAAATTGTTTCCTCTAAGTCTTTTGTAGCGTCCAACTCGATCATCGCTCGAGCATAGCTGCTACGGCCCCAAGACTCCAAACACATATTCGACGTTTCATTATCCAGGAGTTTAGGAGATTCTATTTTAGAAGCGATCAGACTTAAACCATCTTCCGTATACGCAGCCAACGGAACATCATGCATTTTTACCCAGACCGGAACCTTTTTCAATTCTTCTTTCTTTATTTCCATCTTAGAAGACCATGGTTTTAGAAATATGGGTATATTACGTATAAGCCAAGGTCCCTCTTGAAGAACCTGGTACATGCCCTCGTTCGAATCAAACTTGAAAAAGAAAAAAACCCTTAGCGTTCATCATACTCTTTTGCAGCCCATACTTATCCCAACGGTTCTTAACAAAATACTCAACTACAGCTAGTCTCTTGACCAGGAAATATCCAAATAAAACGTTACTGCATTTTTCTTGAACCTTTTTAACTGATTCTATCGGGATTGTAACATCAGCACCACCATGTTTATCATTGTTTTCAAGAAACCGAAAGTTAACCTTGCTAGTTTTACGTTCACCTTTAAGTTTATCAGCAAAAGACATTGTTCCTGTTTTTAAAAGATCACTACTCACTGGTTTACATGTATTCTTGTTCGACTTTTCCAGCCTAATCCCTTCCCGAACCGGGGTCTCGTTAATAGGGATAGCTTGAGTTGCGGTACCAGCCCCTCCCTTATATTCCAATCCGACAGGTTTTGAAATGGCAGCCAACCCATTAATACTCGATGCACTATTTGTAGATGAAGAGTACATACCTATCCTCGGCATCAGTGAATTACCTTCGATATTCGTAACCTTTAAACCAATACCACGTACTGGAGCAGTTCCAGGATTTGTTTCGACATCTTCATGCATCGTCTCCGTACCCATGTTTTGTAGATTATCAAGTTCAGGGTAGTCATCCCCACTAGCATCAGCAACTATCTCCATCAGCACCATAAAATACAAACCATGCAACAAAAATCTAGCAGAAACCAAGAGCCGACACCAACGAAAACCCTAATAATAAAAAACCCTAGAATCAAACTTATAATAAATCAGGAAATCAAAAGATTCTAAAGCCTTCGAATTTGCGAACGAGAAAAAACCCAAAACACTGATCGATCTTGATGATTTATGGCTGCAATTTTCAGATTAAAAACAAAACTAAACCCTATTCTAATCTTTCTTTGGATGCTAACAAGTTCGTATTGCTATTTGGAAGATCAAACAACAATCACGGACTGTTATACAGCTAAGATTGATCAAGAAATTCGGGTTTCATGAAGAACAAGAAAAATCGCCAACTAGGGTTATCAATTGCTCATTCCTTGAACGAACTTGTTGGTATGATGTATTTATAACAAGAATGAAATTCATTAACAATGGCCAAGCCGACCAGTAGTAAGTTAAGGCGCCTAGGACTGACAATCCCGTTACCAAAATTCCAGGGGTTTGTGGGGAAATTTGGGAAGCGACTGAAACTGTATTCGTAACATACCCTTTGGTGGTATGTTATACGATTAAGGGACACCGTGGGTGGTCTCGAACAAGTCAACAAAGGTTTGAATGTATTCACGAAACGACCAAAAGTTTTCACAATTAAAACAAGGAACGATGAACAAATACTTTATAACAAGGAACGATGAACGATGAACAATGAACGATGAACGAATGAACAATGGTTTATAACAAGGAACAATGAACAATTGATTTATGATAAATGGTTTACGATAAGTGATTTAGATAACGGAACGAGTGTAATGTAATAAAAGCATGATGGATACGCCGCCGGTACTTCCTATATATAAGTGCTCTTATCACATTACATACGTATCGTTATTTGCATCACTTGAGCAATTGTTTTTCAAACAAAGACACACAACGATTTTCGATTAAAGATATAAACTATACGAGTTATTTCACAATGATTTACAACTTGGATTTACAAAACAAATGTTTTCGAGTCAAGTTTCATGGCTACGCAATTGTTTTTAGACGATTAATTAATGCAATAACAAATGCTTTTAAAACAAGGTTTTCATTTACGACTCTAGTAGTCGGATTATATGTTGCAATATATACAAAGCCATGAACTTGACACACTCACAAAACCTATGTACTCGCCGGCATATTTTTGCTGACTCGTTTTCACATATGTTTGAGGGAACGATGCTAGGTGATACTGGTGCGTGCTCATGTAGGATCGGACTTGGACCTAGTGCCTTGATAACAAGAAAGACAATAATTATGCATGCTTGTTGTTTCGTTGTTTAAAAAAATTTCTAAGACAATTATGACAATGTAATCTATGTTCAATATTCAAATAAAATGAAACTTCAAATACCATATGTTGTTGAGACAATCTGTTAACGTGACTCCCTAAGTGTTTCCGCCGCGTGTTGTTTTACGCAATTTGGGGTGTTACAGGTTGGTATCATACACTATGCCACTTTAAATTGTGTTTGATCTAGTTATGTTTTGACCGTAATGTTACGTGTTGTTTTACGCGTAACGAACGGATTTGGGGTGATGCATGGAAAATAGTTTACACTATTGTCTAGTTGACAGTCAACAAGGCTTGATTTATCTTTCGTTCATTATTCAAAATCCGACTCTTCTCCTTCAAGTTCACGCTTTTGTCTAGTTATGCTACGACAAAGGATACCACTTTGACATTTACAAGTTCTTTTCTGAGGCTCAGTACAATCAAAGGTGTCATGCACCTAACTATTGGAATGAAGTTAAGAATTTCGAATCTCAACTCATTACCATGGACAACAAACGAGTACAATAAACAAAGTTCGCTAGAGTCCAAACGTTTTTTAGAGATTTTCTCCGGAAACAAAGGATCACTTGATGGTGATACCTCAATTGTGTTTATACAAGTTTCCTCTAAATTTAAATTTCGGGACAAAAATTCCTAAAGTAGGGGAGACTGTGACATCTGAGCCTTTTCAAGCATCAAACAATATCGAACAATTCCGACCCCAATGAAATCTTGTGTTTCATTCCCGAGAATTTTATAATTACATGTGACATTAATACGTTTTTGTCCATGTACAATTTCATCCCCTCAAAGCCTTTCTGGAGATTATACGTAAACTGATATGCAAACAAAACCAATTTAACGCAACGTATGTTCTGGAATACTGACGCAAGCCAAACATACCTTAAATAACCTTTACATAATTTAGAAATAAGTTTTGAAGGGTTTGGTATGTCAAAAACAAGTTTATTCGATCACAGGGACTAATTACGGCAAACTGCGAAAGTCTGCCGATTCTCATAGTGACGTGCACTCCGGAACAAGAACACAAGCTTAATAACCATAAATAGCCTTCACATAACTTAGAAATAAGTTTTGAGGGCTTCGGTATGGCAAAATCACACTTTTTTAACTTCAGGGGCTATTTTACAAAATTCGTGAAACTATGCCCTTTTGCGTATATCGCTATCCGAAACACATTCGGACATCCAAAATATTTTTCTGATCATCAATATATTATACGTTAGTGATTGGAATGCGAAAAATCCGTTCGTTACGCGTTTACGGTCACACACGCGTTCGTTTCGATTTTCGTCGTAATAAACCGAAAACCGCGACCGTACGACCAAACGAACCAACCTATGGAACATTTTTGGACATATTTCAAGTTCCCTATACTTTAACGTCCTTATGGAGCTTAAAAATGGGGTTAACGGGTGTTAGAAATGCCGAAAATCGACGAAAACATGTGCAGGGACCTGTTCTGCCATTTTTGAAAATTTCAGGTCTGGGGTGGCCTGGCGCTACGCGACGCCCTTAGGGGGGGTACCATGGCGGGGCGCGAGGCCCCTGCTTTGACAGAAAGTTGCTGCAGCTTCCCAGCTCATTTCCTTACCACCAATTCGCATTTTTTGACACCTGGCTCAAATTTTGCCACACTTAACCTGCTTCTAATACCTCTAAAACACTTTTTAACATCCTAGAGCATCTCCAAAACCTTTTCATGATCAAATTAATCCAATTCAAGTATAAATTCCATGATTTTCCCCATTTTTGAACTTTTACAACCTTCATTCAAGCTCACATCTGCTATAATCCGAATTTGCAACCACTTGGGAGATTCCTCTGTGATTCCTTGATCATCCCTAGTGTTTGTAAGTAATTCATTCATGTTTTGATTCAAGTTTCTTAGTTTAATTGGGCTAAAACTCAACAGTTTGACTTTCTGTTGACTGCCAGATTTGATCATGAATTGATCAACATAAAGTCCAATTGAATCTTGGAATATGATGGTAATCAAGGTGGTCATGATCCCTAAAAATCATGCCTACTGATTCCCACATTTTCTAGTCATTATGACAAGTCAAAATTTCGGTCAAAATGCGATTTTTGCGCATTTTGCATCGGATCAAAATTCGGGTGTTAAAACAGTTTGTTTTGATGCCAAAACTATATTATAAACTTATTTAGACATGTCAAAACATGTCTAAATCGTTACCTTCATTTTAGTGCTTGTTTAAGAGTCGTAAGTTGAACGGTTTGACCACCGTTTTGACTTTCAAATCTGACCCATTTGGTGGATCTCCGGACCCGACCAAATGCATATTTGTGACCATAAATATATAGGGAATAACCCACTGAGGTTATACCTTATGGTCATGTCATTTGGATAGTGTTATGATAATTGATTGTCATATTCCCTAAAAATGACCAAAATGCCCTTTTCGCAAATATATCAACTTTAATCATATGTAACATAAAATTTGACATATATTCTGATCAAATAACATTTTCAAACATGTTTAAGCATTAAGACTTATCATAACACATATCTAACCATCCGAATGCGTAGTTACGCAAATGACGCGTTAAAGTGGCTTAAACTACCTTAACGGGTCATAACGGGTCAAAAGCACATAAAAGTATTTCCAACTCAGAATGTTAACTTAATAAACCATGTCATATGAATTCCAAAACTCATTTGGTATATAAGGTATCATTCAATCCAAATCCTCCAATTTCAAGTTCGATATTTACATTGTTATCCATTTTTAGGACACACACTTGATTCCTTGATCTTTGGACCTTGATCATACACTCGTCTCGGTTCATGGTTATGGTTTTAAACCATACTTATGGGCGTAAAAGTCGCTAAAATGCCGTTAAATCGATATTTAATATAAACTGAAGTTAGGACCTGTTTAAATAGCCAAAAACATGTGATTTAACTTTTATATCAGTACTTTTGGTTTATAAAAAGATTGATTTAAGTCATTTTTACGTAAAAAGGGGTAGTTTGGTCATTTAGCGGCGATTAGCAATTCTTAAGCACGCATATATGTCACAAACTGAACAAACATCCCAAATGGTCCTACTTATCATAACATATCGGTAAGTAATTAGAATGTATAATCATATGTGCTAAAAATCTCATTTTTGCTTATAAGGACCCTTTTTGCAAAGTTTTAAAGATTCTCATGGAACTTATGAAAAACTCGGATTTCTTAGGAATTGAGTCACGAAACTTTAAGACAAAATTCTAAACATAGACATGATCATAAAATGACCAAAACTCAGTAGCAAGAATGTCTCGAAACGGGTCAGAACTGAAAGTCAACAGAAAGTCAACTGTTTGAGACTTTCGGTTATGAACCGAGCCTAGACCAAAAATTGACGAACCGAACCTGTTGTCATATGTTCATATACTTATTTTAAGGTTATCAATGCTTTGAAACATATTTTATAACATCCGAATCATTAGATATGAATTTTACTAAAATTGCTCAGATTGACTTTTATAGACATTTCATTTGACTCGTCAATTGGCCATGAATCCGTGGAAATCTGAAGATGCCCTCTTGAGGGTTTATTACCTCCATCATTATGAGCGTATAGGAACTTTCGTTACTCACAATAACGGAGTATACACGGATAAAGAACAAAGTCAAGTTGTTTTTACGACAAGACTTCGTTTGAAGCAAATAGCAAGAATTCACTAAGCATGAGTTTGAACACTTACATTAGGTCCAAATGAGCAGTAGGAATGAAATGGAACACTTGGATTTGATCAGAACTTCTCTGGCGTGAACTTGGTGATTTTGGAGTGCATGAAGATTGTTGCAACTCACAAGAATGTTCATTTTAAAAGCTATGGAGGAGAGAGGGGAGGTTGCCAGGTGTTGTGGTATGAATTCAGGTGCCCACAAGTGTCCTAGAGGTGTCAAATGGTGGCAAAATTACGAGCAAGGTGGCACAAGTTCATGTAAGAAGTGTCCAAGAGCAAGCTGGAAGCAACTTACAAACATTCTGCCCAGATAGGCCCGTCACGCTACGCGACGGGTACCCCCTAGGGGCGTCGCGCTACGCGGCGGCCCCCAAACCTGCCAAAAGTTTTGCAGTTTTGGTCCCTGCACTTTCCACTTGATTATAATTTCCTTTATTGCATAATTGACCCCTCAACTTCATTTCAAGGCATAACGAGGATAAAATAGATGATTCGACAACCTTGGTCCCTCTCGTTTTAGCACACGGCTTCACCAGGCTTACCGGGACACATGTCGGAAAAATATTGGACGTAAAAACACGTAGTGTTACATCCTCACCCCTTAAGATAAATCTCGACCTGAGATTTCAATCAAAAAGATGTGGATACTTCTGTCGCATGATAGACTCCACTTCCCACGTGTATTTGGGACCTCTACGAGCATCCCATTTAACCTTTATAATAGGTACGTGCTTTCTACGAAGCTTCTTGACCTGACCATCCTCGATCGCCACTGGCTGTTCAATAAAACGTAGGTTTTTATCAATCTGAACCTCGTCGTGTGGCATAGCCAACGACTCATCTGCTAAACACTTTTTCAAGTTGGAGATGTGGAATACATCATGGATTCCAATAAACTTCTCGGGCAATTTAAGCTTGTACGCAACAGCTCCAATTCGTTCGATAATCTCGAATGGTCCAACATACCTTGGACTTAGCTTGCCTTTCTTTCCAAAGCGCATAACGCCCTTCCAAGGCGACACTTTAAGCAAGACCTTGTCCCCTACCTGGAACTCAAGAGGTTTACGCCTCTGATCTGCATAACTTTTCTGCCTATCCTTGGCAGCTTTAAGATGGTCACGAATCTGCAAAATCTTGTCCGTCATTTCCAGAACTATCTCCGGTCTTGTCAGTTGGGCTTCCCCAACTTCTGCCCAATAAACGGGCGTCCTACACTTTCTCCCGTAAAGTGCTTCAAACGGGGTAGCTTGAATACTTGCGTGATAACTTTTATTGTAGGAGAACTCAACAAGTGGTAAGTGGCTATCCTAGCTTCCACCTAGATCAATCACACAATATCTTCCAAAGTTTGTATAGTGCGCTCACTTTGCCCATCCGTTTGAGGATGATAAGCTGTGCTAAAATTTAATCGAGTGCCCAAAGCTTGCTGGAAACTTTTCCAGAAGTGCGAAGTATATCTTGTGTCCCTATCTGACACTATGGATACTGGCACACCATGCAAAGATACAATCTCGTCCACGTATAGCTTTGCTAGTTTATCTGAACTGTAAGTTCGTTAACAGGCAGAAAATGAGCTGACTTAGTCAGTCTGTCTACAATTACCCATATTGCATCATTTCCGCGTTTAGTCCTTGGTAACTTAGTGATAAAATCCATAGTCACGCATTCCCATTTCCACATGGGGCTGCAATAATCCTGACAGCTTCTAGTGCTCTACTTTAACTTGTGAGCAAGTCAAACATTTTGATACATACTCAGCTATAGATTTCTTTAATCCGGACCACCAATAATCGGGTCTCAAATCTTTATACATTATATCACCATGCCGGTGTGTGAAGCATCACAATATACCACAAAATCTTCAATTCCTTCTGGTAGAGTCAACACAGGAGCATTACTTAATTTCTGCTTCAATACATCAAAGGCTTCCTGCTGTCTCGGACCCCAAATAAATTTAACATCTTTACGGGTCAATGTAGTTAATGGGGTAGCTATTCTGGAGAAATTTTTAATAAATCTTCTATAATAACCAGCTAAACCCAGAAAGCTACGAATCTCTGATGGTGTCTTGGGGGCTTGCCAGTTCATTACTGCTTCAACTTTAGCAGGGTCGACTTGAATTCCACGTTCACTGACTACGTGGCCTAAGAATTGCACTTCCCGCAACCAAAATTCACATTTAGAAAACTTTGCATAAAGTTTCTTGTGTCTCAACAACTCCAAAATACACCTCAAATGTTCCTCGTGATCCGTCCGATTACGAGAGTATATAAGTATATCATCAATAAAGACAATGACATACTTATCTAAATATGGCTTGCAGACTCTGTTCATCAAATCCATAAACGCTGCAGGTGCATTAGTGAGCCAAAAGACATCACTAGGAACTCATAATGACCATATCTTGTTCTGAACGCGTCTTTGGAACGTCTTTAGTACGAACTTTGAGTTGATGATAACCTGATCTCAAATCAATCTTTGAGAAGTAGCTTGCTCCCTAAACCTGGTCAAATAAATCATCAATTCTGGGCAATGGATAATGCTTCTTAATTGTTAACTTATTCAGCTCGCGATATTCAATGCACATTCGCATTGAACCGTCTTTCTTATTCACAAACACTATTGGAGCTCCCCAAGGCGAAGAGCTTGGCTGAATAAATCCTTTTTCCATTAATTCTTCAAGTTGTGTCTTCAACTCCTTCATTTCTGTAGGTGCAAGTCTGTACGGGGCTCTAGCAACTGGAGCTGCACCAGGTATGATATCAATTCTAAATTCTACTTGCCTGTCTGGGGGTAGTCCATGCAAGTCTTCAGGAAACACGTCAGCAAATTCTGAGATAACGGGTAGATCTTCGATCTTTGGCTTAGCTTCATCAATGGTTACTTGTGCCATGTAAATGACACAATTCTTCTTCAGGCATTTTGAAGTTTTAAGTAACACATCCTTTTCGGACAAACCATAACGTACATCACCTTGGATAAGCAACAATTCACCGGTCGAGGTTTTGATTTCGATGAGCTTCTTGTTACAGGCTATATGGGCATGGTTACTAGACAACCAGTCCATACCAAGAACTACATCAAAACCTGCCAACTTCATTGGCAATAGCGAAACAGGAATAGAGTGATCCTTAATGGAAACAAAACATCCATCAAGAATTGTAGAAGCGGTTTCTATCGTTCCATCAGCAAGTTCTACATCTATGTTATGCCTAGAGTTCTCATGGGTAAGTTTAATAAGGCACTAAACTTATGATCTACAAATGGTTTATCCGCCCCTGAATCAGAAAGAACTCTAGCATAGACATCATTAATAAGGAACGTACCTGTTATCACATTGTCATCGTTCACAGCCTCCTTGGCTTTCATCTGGAAAGCACGAGCCTTTCCTTTGTTCGCCCCATCGTCCTTAGCAGTGTCATCTTTCTTATACTTAGGACATTTGGGTTTGATATGTCCTTTCTCGCCACATTTGTAACAACTCCTTCCTTCAAATCTTTACATTCCAATGCCTTGTGTCCAAATCCCTTACAAATACCACATGATTTCGCCCGTGACTCTTCACGACATGCACCAGACTGTCGTCTATTACATTTCTTGCATCTTGGTCTATTATCAAACCTTTGGTGACCTTTGCTTGACACGAATCTTTTGTTCTTGCTGAAATGGTGTAACGTGCCATCTTCTCTCTTCCTTTTCTCTCCAACTTCTGCCCTAAGAGACCTCTGTCTCTTTAAATCTTGCGTTAATACCATAGATAGGTCCACAGCAGACCTAAATGTTACGGGCCTAGATGCCCTAACACTCCCTTAATCTTCGACTCTAACCCGCCATTGAAACGTCAAATGCGTTTGGACTCGGGAGTGATCAAATATGGCACCAATCTCGACATAAAGTTAAACTCTGATACATACTTCCCAAAGTCGAGATTTTTCATGGTTAACCTAATAAATTCTGTCTCAATCCTCTCTATCTCATGTGGAGGACATTAGGCATTCTTAACCAATTCAACAAACTCATCCCAACTCAGATTGTACAAATGAACCTTCCCAGAAGATTGAATCATCGACTTCCACCATGAGAGGGCATCGCCCTTGAAAGATTGTGCAACAAACTGAACTATATCTTTCTCAACACATCCACTGATTTCCACAATAGTCTCAATCTCATCCAACCAACGGAGCATTTCCACAGCTCCCTTCTCCCCAGTAAAGTCTCGCGGTTTGCAAGACACAAAATATTTATACGAGCATCCTTCTTTCGTGAACTGGGTTTTCTTTCGGTACTCCTTTCTTTTTCTCCTTATGTTAGATGAGTGTTCGGACTTTTCATTTTCATTTGACGGATGATCTGATTTCTTCTGTGATGAGTGCTTTGAGCGATGTGTCGATGAATACTTTGGCGTGCACTTTGATTGCGATGCACTGGATTCTCTATTCTTCTCATCGCGTTCCTTTATTGCTTTATCAACCTCTCTAGCAACGAAGGCTTGTAACTCATCTCTTGTCATGATAACTTTTTCATTATCATTGCTATCCTTAAGTCGGCTGCTAACTTCGTTTGAGTTTACCATTTCTCTGCTTGATGCTGAAGCAACAACGTGGAGTTTTAATTAGTCACTTGTTTGATTGATTGAAAACGGCTTAAAAGCCTTAATTTAGGGGATGATTAGTTGTGGCACAAAAGGCCTGTCACACAGGATATTCAGGAAGATAGCATAAATGGCTTGCCATAACGAGTAAATTTTACATGAGTTAAGATCACTTATAGGATCGTAGAACTTCGAAGCTCGGACGTAGTCATACTGCTTCTGAACAGGAAGTCGTGGAATATAACTGTCATAGTCACTAATGGACATAACATAGTCGTAGGCAATATCTCTAATGGATATTTGAATAATGAGTTCATCGCACTGATGATTTTTGAATTGATCATAATGATTACATAGGTTTGGACGTAGTCCATTTACCTAGATAACTCATATGGTTCCTCAAGTCACACTAGCAGATGGTTAATACCTTGAATATATTAACCTTTAGAATAGTAACTCTTATAATGATTGAAAAAATAACCAGTCCAGATCGGGAAGACTAGTGAGGTTTAGAACGTAGTTCACCACCTCTGGATAGAAGGGAAATCTCAACCTTAACTATCAAGATAGAAAACCATATAACTACCGTTTTGCCAATTAGTGTGACCTAATCACTTGGCGGGCATAAATCATTAAGAGGATCTTTTGAAAATATTACGCATATCATAAATTTCGAACTAAATCTTTTTTTTTTTTGGGTAAAGGGTTACCCCGGTAAATATTATATCAATCAATCCAAAATTAACAAGTGAGGTAGACAGAAACCTCAATTCTCAAGTATGACAAGCCATACTAGAGTTCATCTAGCGATCATCCTACAGCCGCTAGATACCTATTTAATAAGCACGTCACTCGACAATACACGTAACACTAATTACAAAGGAAAAAACACATGTAACAACATTAGCCATATTCATCATCATTTATCAGCAAACCTCTAGGAAGGCTCCATTCCTGTAGAAGATCTCTAGTGTGACTCGTGTCTTTAAATTTCATCAAATGTAGCTTCATCCGAACTGTTAGTAGAATAACCTCAATGAGTTGATCTGCACTCCTTTTTTTCGTAGAAAACAATCTCTGATTTCGTTCCTGCCACACGAAGTAAGTTGCCGCACTAACAACAAGCTTTCCAATAACATGAGTAGCATGCTTTGATTCCGCATATTGCACCAAATGATCAAAAATCCTTTCCCATTTGTTAGGTAGCGATCCCATTCCTGCTTTATCTCGAATACCATTCCAGACCTGAGCAGCATATAAACATTCAAAAAAAAAGGTGGTCATGAGAATCCAAACCACCCATACACAACGAACAGCACATGAGGTTATAATTAGGACTACCCGCCGAAGACCATCGACTCATGACATCCTGCGTTTTTAGTTTTTTGTTCACAAGAAGCCACATTAAAAAAGAATGACGAGGAATTGATTGGGGATACCAAATAATACTCGCCCATGGGACTTCATTCTGGTGTAGTCGAAATTCATCCCACCCTATAGCGGCACTATAGTTCGTCTCCTTTCCTGATCTAGTTCTCCATACAACTCTATCATGTAAACCCGGGCTCAGTAAAATACTTGGCATGTTTCGGAGAGCCGGAAATCGGTTTACCCACTCGGTCGGCCATCCCCATCCCCCATGGTCACATACATCCGCAACCTTCGAGTTCATATAGAGTCCAGCATTTGATATCATACGTGGCGTAATAAAAGAATTCAAAGGGCATATCTCATCCCACTTATCAAACCAAACAAGTGTTTTGTTACCGTCTCCCAGTTTCGTCCATACATGTTGTTGAATAATCGGCCTTAGCTGTAGCATTTTCCTCCAGCTCCATGTTATGTTATTTCGGATTGGTAAGTCCCAAAAACTTCGGTCTCGTATACGATATGAATGGATCCACTTTACCCAAAGAGACTCTCTATGTGTAAGAAGACTCCATACATGCGTAACCATAAGCGCTTTATTCATATCCCCAATCCTTCGAATACCCAAGCCACCCTCCCGTTTAGGAATACACACTTTTTTCCCACTCACCTTAGCTTTCCCTTTTATGTTATTACCTTGCGCCCATAAAAATCTTCGCATTCTTTCTTCCAGGTCATAAATGATGCGCTTTGGTAAAATAAACACCGACGCCCAATATATATGCATAGAAGACAGGACCGACCGAATCAATTGAAGTCTACCCGAAAATGACAGACTCTTATTTTTCCAATCGGTCATTCTTAAATCCATACTTTCCAGAAGGCGCTTACAATCATTATAAACAAGCCTGGTAGATATAAGGGGAACTCCAAGGTAGCGAACTGGCAACACGCCTTCATCAAATGGGATGATACTTCTAATTCGGTCTTTCACTATGTCCGGAACATTACCAAAAAAGACCGTACTTTTAGTCATACTAGGAATAAGACCTGACATGTTCTTAAATAAGTCTAACGCCTCCAATAGCACTTTTGCTGAACTATGATCGCCCCGAGAAAACAAAAACAGATCATCAGCAAAACAGAGATTAATTATTCGCTGATTTTCACACTTATCATGGTACCTGAACTCAGCTGACAAAGAACTCTGTTTTTGCAAAAGCAATGTAAGAACCTCCATAACCAGCGTAAAAAGGTACGGAGACATTGGGTCCCCTTGTCGTAAACCCCGTTGCCCTCAAAAATACCCATACAGATTACAATTTATAGCCAAAGAGAAGGGCGTGGTTGTAACACAAACCATTATCCACTTCACCATTCTCCGATCAAATCCAAAGCCAAGCACTATCTGTTCAAGAAAGTTCCAGTCTACCGTGTCGTAAGCCTTTTGAATATCCACCTTAAAGGCACACCTTGGTGGCCCCTTATCATGATGATAGTTATGCATTAACTCCTGTGTTAGGAGGATATTATCAGAAATCCTTCTACCCGGAACAAAGGCTGACTGGTTGATGCTCACAATATCACCCAACCCTTCTTTTATTCGATTTGTAATAATCTTGCTGATACACTTATATAATGTGTTACAACAAGATATAGGGCGATAGTCTGTAATGGAAGATGGTGAAGTAACCTTAGGGATTAAAGAGATTATCGTATGGTTAAGTTGACGGAGTAGTTTACCATTTCGAAAAAACTCCTGTACCGCACTGCCTACATCCTTCCCAACTACATCCCAAGACTTTTTAAAGAAGACCGAGGTGTAACCATCAGGACCTGGAGCTTTATTCCCATCAATTGAAAACATTGCCTGTTTAATTTCATCATCCGTAACAATCCTAACCATAGCAGAAGCTTTATCAACCGATAATACATTATGGAATAGATCTGGCGTAGGATGCAAATTTATGCTTCCAACACTACCAAAAAACTGGGTATAGTGCTCCACCATGACTTGTGGAACCGACATTCCTTCATGTAGTATACCGCTACTGTCTCTTACCGAGAAAATTCTACTCCGATGATTTTTCCGTGTTATGAAAGAACTTTGAGTTCTTATCACCAAGCGAAAGCCATTGTAACTTAGATTTTTGTTGCAAAAAAGAACACTCATCAATTACCACTTTCTTATACGCTTGAAGTAATCGACTGTGTTTATCAAGAAGCTCATTGTTGAAAGGATTATTATCAATAGCAATCTGGTTGTCTTCTAAATCCTTTCTCATCGTCTTAACCTTCTCATGCAGATTACCCTGTATATATAAGAGTTTCCTCATCGGGTTTTTTAACAGCTTGAGCTTTTTAACAATCTGAAACATGCGATAACCTTGAATGTCCATATTCCAAACCTTTTTAATTTCCTCCATAAAACCCTTCTTATCGGCTACCAAATTCACAAACTTGAACGGCTTCGGTTTTCCTCTAGTCACATTAGGCAATTTTAAGATACACGGAGTATGGTCTGATATGCGGTACGGAAGAAAACATGCTACCGCATTAGGGAATGTATCGATTAATTGCATATTCCCCAATATTCGATCAATTTTCTTAACAATGATACCTTTTTGCTGCTTATTCGTCCATGTAAAATGTAAACCCGTTCGATTAACATCAAACACCTCTATCTCATCAATACATTCCTTAAATTCCCTATTCCCAATGCTAGCGTGGATGGCCCTTGAGCTATATCTTCATGAAACAGGGAAGAATTAAAGTCCCCCATAATAGTCCATGGTTTATCATGCATATAAGAATGATGAGCACATAAGTTCTGCCATAGGTCCCGTCTATTTTTGTAGTAGTTGTCAGCATAAATAAACGAACAAAAAATAGACTTTTGATCGAGTTTAAACCTGATCTGAGTATGCACAACCTGATCAGTTTTAGAAAGAATCATAACATCCACAATGTCAGCGTCCCACCCTACCATAATACGAGTACCTTTATCACAACAATCAGCATTAGTCGCCCAGCTCCATGACGAGCAAACTTTCTTACAAACATTATAGACATTAGACGAGTCAACATGAGTTTCCATAATTGCACATACCTGAAGATGATTGTCCATTACCACCTGACGAACCTCCTTTTGTTTGGGGGCCGGTTCAAACCCCTTATGTTCCAAGAAGCCAAACTACCCATGGACACTAGTATCACTAGGTGTGCTTGCACCCTCAGAATTTATATTTTCTTCTTTCTGATCCATTAATTTTGAGATATCACCTAAAAGCTCCTCGATTCCAACTGCATCAGCAATTATTTCCTCCAAATTGGTACTTTTATTTTGTTGGTTACCTTTTGAAGTCATACCATCTATTCCACCGAACTCATTAGAGTTATTTTCCTCTTTTTGAAGTACAGAAAATGGGTTAGAGATAGGCACTTGGTTCTTCGGTTGCCCCTTCTCATCAGCCTTGGACTTAGGCTTTGCTACCGGACGGTACACAAATTTCGGCTTCTTATTCTTAACATGCAGCCCTTGATTGATCCCTTTCCTACTTTTCGATAATACCTCCTGAAAATCATTAGTATTTCCCTTCTTATCATCCATCTGCACTGTTGTTTGTTTCTTTGGGCACGAGTTATCATCATGACCAAACACGCAACATGTTGAACATCTCAGCGGTTCCCAATCATATTCTATTTTTACCTCCGCTTTAGAGTATCCTTTTCCATCGAGTGCCGGGATTGCAACCGTGACAACTCTCTTTAATTCAGACCCTGCTTGAACTTCAATTAACGCCCTAGCATAACTACTTCTTCCCCATGAGTCTACACACATCGTTGTTGTGTAAGAATCCAGCAATTTTGGAACACCTATTTTCGAGGCCAGTAAACTCAACCCGTCCTCAGTAAACGCAGCCAAGGGTACATCATGCATTTTTACCCAAACCGGTATAGATGTTATATCCTTTTTCTCAACCATAACATCAGGAGTCCATTCAGTAAGAATAATTGGAACATTTCGTATCATCCATGGCCCATCTTCTAGTAGCTGGGCCATCCCTTTTTTTGTTTGAAACTTAAAGAAGAAGAACCCCTTAGCATTCATCATCATCTTAGATAACCCATACTTCGACCACTTATGTTTAACAAAATAGTCTACCACCGGAAACGCTAAGCGCTTTCCCAAAAAATATCCATAAAGAGTGTTCGAGTATCTATCATTCACCTGCTTTACCGATGATAAAGGAATAACAACATCTGCCCCATCAATTATTTCATCAGTTTCCAAAGACCGAAAATTAACCTTAATATCATCACTGTTATGCTGAACTACTTTAGCAAATGAAAGAGGTTCTACAATTTTAGTAGTCGTTACCTTCGTGGACTCAGCTGATGAACCACCACCATCCGAATCAGGTGCAATATCCTCCAAATTACCATGCAAGTTAGCCCCTTTTCCAGTGTTGTTTTCCGAGTCCTCCTTTATATTATTCACCACGGTTCCCGCACCCTTATTCTTGTTTCGTTCTTCAGTGACTTTAAGTAGCTTCGGATCCGAGTTCACTTCTTCTACTAGTGCGTTAGGAACATTCCCTCGTCGGGCCAGCTTAGGATTACCGTCAATATTCAGCACACGGTGTCCAAGCCCCTTATTAGGTAACGGACCTTTGCCTCGATCAACATGCACACCAGGTTTCTTACGTTCATCCATGGCAGTCTTAGCAACTCTCTCCTTACTCAGTTTTGGATACCCATCACCATTCAGAACTTCATCACTCTCCATACCGCAAACACAACAAAACACTAGAAATAAACCAAAAAGAAAAACCTAGAATCCGTAATCAATCCTTAATCGATTAGAAAGGTTGTATCAATCTAGCTAAATTAACCTCCGTTAACCGCGATCAACACAATCTTAATAATAAATCAGAATTTCCTACTAAGTTCCAGATCGATGATTATCAAATAAACACGCGCACAAACCCTAACCTGATCGGATTTATCCGAAACACAAGAAACAATCGGCCGGCGATAAGAACAAACCGAAAGAAAAGCTACAATCCGATCGATCCTATATGCCACCAGAGTTCGTATTAAGATTTGATTACTCAAACCCTAATAACAGATCTGTTGCACACACTTGCCAATCGAAATCGTAGGAATAAAAAGAAGATCAAAAGTCGCCAGTCCGATAGAGAGCAATCAGGTGAAAAAAACGAAATTAAACCCTAGATTAATCTTTCTTTGGATGCTAACAAGTTCGTATTGCTATTTGGAAGATCAAACAACAATCACAGACTGTTATACATCTAAGATTGATAAAACAAATCGGGTTTCATGAAGAACAAGAGAAATCGCCCCACTTCGGTCTTTCCATAGAAGTTAAAACTAAATTTCGAACTAAATCGAGACGGTCGCTTGAACAACTAGATGAAAGGAATTTTAAATTTCCAAAATTTTATTAATAATAGTAGTACGATACAATAGAGTCCATAATAGGACTTAAATAAAGGAAAATTGTCCTCGCAGGGACTGTACTTGAAATAATTAAAATGTCCACACAGGGACTAAACTAGACTTGTCCACGCAGGGACTTATTTGTAAATAATAAAATACGACAGATAATTTGAATTTAATCCTTCTTCCCTCTTAGCTTCTTTACTAGTCTTCTCAACAGCTTGTTATTTTTCTTGTTGTCTTCTGCGGTTTGTTCCTGAAGTTCTTTGACCTTTTCTAATGCTTCAGTAAGAACTTCCATTGTTTGCGGTGGCTGCTGTGGTTGCGTTTGAGGTTGAGGTTGAGATGGCGCAACCGGATGCTGATAACTATAATAGGTATATCCGCCTGGTTGATAGGGATAAGGGTTAGGATAGTGAGCATTCATGGACTTTTCAATGTAAGGGTCAGGATGAAGTTAGGACCTGTTTTAAATAGCCAAAAACATGTCATTTAACTTTTATATCTGTAGTTTCAAGTTTGGTTTATAAAAAGATTGATTTAAGTCATTTTTACGTAAAAAGGGGTAGTTTGGTCATTTAGCGGCGATTAGCGATTCTTAAGCACGCATTCAAGTCATAAACTGAACAAACATCCCAAATGGTCCTACTTATCATAACATATCAGTAAGTAATTATATTTTATAATCATTTTTGCTAAAAATCTCATTTTTGCTTATACGGACCCTTTTTGTAAAGTTTTAAATATTTTCATGTAACTTATGAAAAACTCGGATTTCTTAGGAATTGAGTCACGAAACTTTAAGACAAAATTCTAAACATAGACATGATCATAAAATGACCAAAACTCAGTAGCAAGAATGTCTCGAAACGGGTCAGAACTGAAAGTCAACAGAAAGTCAACTGTTTGAGACTTTCGGTTATGAACCGAGCCTAGACCAAAAATTGACGAACCGAACCTGTTGTCATATGTTCATATACTTATTTTAAGGTTATCAATGCTTTGAAACATATTTTATAACATCCGAATCATTAGATATGAATTTTACTAAAATTGCTCAGATTGACTTTTATAGACATTTCGTTTGACTCGTCAATTGGCCATGAATCCATGGAAATCTGAAGATGCCCTCTTGAGGGTTTATTACCTCCATCATTATGAGTGTATAGGAACTTTCGTTACTCACAATAACGGAGTATACACGGATAAAGAACAAAGTCAAGTTGTTTTTACGACAAGACTTCGTTTGAAGCAAATAGCAAGAATTCACTAAGCATGAGTTTGAACACTTACATTAGGTCCAAATGAGCAGTAGGAATGAAATGGAACACTTGGATTTGATCAGAACTTCTCTGGCGTGAACTTGGTGATTTTGGAGTGCATGAAGATTGTTGCAACTCACAAAAATGTTCATTTTAAAAGCTATGGGGGGGAGGTTGCCAGGTATGAATTCAGGGGCCCACAAGTGTCTTAGAGGTGTCAAATGGTGGCAAAATTACGAGCAAGGTGGCACAAGTTCGTGTAAGAAGTGTCTAAGAGCAAGCTGGAAGCAACTTACAAACATTCTGCCCAGATAGGCCCGTCGCGCTACGCGACGGGTACCCCCTAGGGGCGTCGCGCTATGCGGCGGCCCCCAAACCTGCCAAAAGTTTGGCAGTTTTGGTCCCTGCACTTCCCACTTGATTATAATTTCCTTTATTGCATAATTGACCCCTCAACTTCATTTCAAGGCATAACGAGGATAAAATAGATGATTCGACAACCTTGGTCCCTCCCGTTTTAGCACACGGCTTCATCAGGCTTACCGGGACACATGTCGGAAAAATATTGGACGTAAAAACACGTAGTGTTATGCCTTTTTGGGTATATCGCTATCCGAAACAAATTCGGACATCCAAAATATTTTCTAATCATCAATATATTATATGTTAGTGATTGGAATGCAAAAAATCCGTTCGTTACGCGTTTACGGTCACACACGCGTTCGTTTCAATTTTCGTCGTAATAAACCGAAAACCGCGACCGTACGACCAAACGAACCGACCTCTGGAACATTTTTGGACATATTTCAAGTTCCCTATACTTTAACGACCTTATGGAGCTTAAAAATGGGTTAACGGGTGTTAGAAATGCCGAAAATCGACGAAAACATGTGCAGGGACCTGTTCTGCCATTTTTGAAAATTTCAGGTCTGGGGAGGCCTGGCGCTACGCGACGCCCTAAGGGGGTACCGTGGCGGGGCGCGAGGCCGTTTTGACAGAAAGTTGCATGGTGTATGGTTAAACCTGTAACACCCCAAATCGCGTAAAACAACACCCCAAATATTAATGATAGATATTCGAATACCCTTTATGGATATTTTTTGGGAAAGCGCTTAGCGTT
The DNA here is from genome assembly GCA_947069175.1 of Scalesia atractyloides. NCBI lineage: Eukaryota > Viridiplantae > Streptophyta > Magnoliopsida > Asterales > Asteraceae > Scalesia > Scalesia atractyloides. The sequence continues at coordinate 43,639,641 of CAMTDV010000015.1, forward strand.
TCCGGTGGTAGACTATTTTGTTAAAAGTAATTGGTCGAAGTATGGTTTATCCAGGATGATGACGAATGCAAAGGGGTTCTTCTTCTTTAAGTTTCAAACAAAAAAAGGGATGGAACAACTACTGGAAGATGGGCCATGGTTGATACGAAATATTCCAATTATTCTTACTGAATGGACTCCTGCTGTTACGGGTGAGAAAAAGGATATAACATCTATACCGGTTTGGGTAAAGATGCATGAGGTACCGTTGGCTGCGTTTACGGAGGACGGGTTGAGTTTAGTGGCCTCGAAAATAGGCGTTCCAAAGTTGCTGGATTCTTATACAACAACAATGTGTGCAGAATCATGGGGAAGAAGTAGTTATGCTAGGGCGTTAATTGATGTTCAAGCAGGGTCTGAATTAAAGAGAATCGTTACGGTTGCAATCACGGCACTCGATGGAAAGGGATACTCTAAAGCGGAGGTAAAAATCGAGTACGATTGGGAACCGTTGAGATGTTCAACATGTTGCGTGTTTGGCCATGATGAAAACTCGTGCCCAAAGAAACAAAACCCAGTGCTGATTGATGACAAGATGAAAAATAATGATGATTTTCAGGAGGTATCGTCGAAGAATAGGAAAGAGATCACTCAAGGGCTGCATGTTAAGAATCAGAAGCCGAAGTTTGTCTATCGTCCGGTAGTAAAGCCTTAGCCCAAGGCTGATGGGAAAGTGCAACCGAAAAACCAAGTGCCTATCTCTAACCCGTTTGATGTGCTTCAAAAGGAGGGCAACTACTCTAATGAATTTGGTGGAATAGAAGGTGTAACTTCAAAGGGTAATCAACAAAATAAAAATAGCAATTCGGAGGAAGTAATTGCGGATGCAGTTGAGGTGGATGAGCTTTTAGTTGATATCCCAAAGTTTATGGATCAGAAAGTGGAAAATAAGAAGTCTGAGGGTGCAAGCACACCTGGTGATACTAGTGTTCATGGGTAGTTTGGCTTCTTGGAACATAAGGGGTTTGAACCGCCCCTTCAAATAAAAGGAGGTTCGCCAGGTGGTGCTGGATAATCATCTTCAAGTTTGTGCAATTATGGAAACTCATGTTGACTCGTCTAATGTCTATAATGTTTGTAAGAAAGTTTGCCGGTCCTGAAGCTGGGCGACTAATGCTGATTGTTGTGAGAAAGGTACTCGTATTATGGTAGGGTGGGACGCTAACATGGTGGATGTAATGATTCTATCCCAAACAGATCAGGTTGTGCATTCTCAGATCATTTTTAAACTGAATCAAAAGTCTATTTTTTGTTCGTTTGTTTATGCTGACAACTACTACAAAAAAAGAAGGGTGCTATGGCAGAATGTACGTGTCATCATTCTTATATGCATGATAAACCATGGGTTATCATGGGAGATTTTAATTCTTCTTTGTTTCATGAAGATATAGCTGAGGGGCCGTCCACTTTTAGTATTGGGAATAGGGAGTTTAAGGAGTGTATTGATGAAATAGAGGTGTTTGATGTTAACCGAACGGGTTTACATTTTACGTGGACGAATAAGCAGCAAAAGGGGATCATTGTCAAGAAAATTGATCGGATATTGGGGAATATTCAATTAATTGATACTTTCCCTAATGCGGTAGCATGTTTCCTTCCGTAGCGAATATCAGATCATACTCCGTGTATCTTAAAATTGCCTAATGTGACCAGGGAAAAACCTAAGCCGTTTAAGTTTGCGAACTTGGTAGCCGATAAGCAGGGTTTTATGGATGAAGTTAAAACGATTTGGAATATGGACATTCAGGGTTATCGTATGTTTCAGATTGTTAAAAAGCTTAAGTTGTTAAAAAACCCGATGAGGAAACTCTTGTATATGCAGGGTAATTTGCATGAGAAGGTTAAGACGATGAAAAAGGATCTAGATGACAACTAGCTAGCTATTGATAATGATCCTTTCAACAATGAGCTTCTTGCTAAACACAGCCGATTACTTCAAGCGTATAAGAGAGCGGTTCTTGATGAGTGTTCTTTTTTGCAGCAAAAATCTAAGTTAGAATGGCTTTCGCTTGGTGATAAGAACTCAAAGTTCTTTCACAACACTGTCAAAGCAAAAAATCATCGGAGTCGAATTTTCTCGGTTAGAGATGGTAGCGGTACATTACACGAAGGACTGTCGGTTCCGCAGATCATGGTGAAGCATTATACCCAGTTTTTTGGTAGTGTTGGAAGTATAAATTTGCATCCTACGCCTGATCTATTCCATAGTGTCTTATCGGTTGACAAAGCTTCTGCTATGGTTTGGATGGTTACTGATGATGAAATTAAACAGGAAATGTTTTCGATTGATGGGAATAAAGCTCCAAGTCCTGATGGTTACACCTCGGTCTTCTTTAAAAAGTCTTGGGATGTTGTTAGGAAAGATGTTTGCAGTGCGGTACAGGAGTTCTTTCAAAATGGTAAACTCCTCCGTCAACTTAATCATACGATAATCTCTTTAATCCCTAAGGTTAGTACACCATCTTCCATTACGGATTATCGTCCTTTATCTTGTTGTAACACACTATATAAGTGTATCAGCAAGATTATTACAAATCGTATAAAAGAAGGGTTATGTGACATTGTGAGCATCAACCAGTCAGCTTTTGTTCTGGGTAGAAGGATTTCAGATAATATCCTTTTAACACAGGAGTTAATGCATAACTATCATCATAATCAGGGGCCACCAAGGTGTGCCTTTAAGGTGGATATACAAAAGGCTTATGACACGGTAGATTGGAACTTTCTTGAACAGATTCTGCTAGGTTTTGGGTTTGATCGGAAAATGGTGAAGTGGATAATGGTTTGTGTTACATCCACGTCTTTCTCATTGGCTATAAATGGTAATTTGTATGGGTATTTTAAAGGGCACCGGGGTTTACGACAACCCCTATGTCTCCGTACCTTTTTACGTTGGTTATGGAGGTTCTTACATTGATTTTGCAACAACAGAGTTCTTTGGCAGCTGAGTTTAGGTTCCGTAATAAATGTGAAAATCATCGAATATTTAATCTCTGTTTTGCTGATGATCTGTTTTTGTTTTCCCGGGGCGATCATAGATCAGCAAAAGTGATTTTGGAGGCGTTAGATTTATTTAAGACCATGTCAGGTCTTGTTCCTAGTATGACTAAAAGTACGGTTTTCTTTGGTAATGTTCCGGACATAGTGAAAGAACGAACTAGAAGCATCATCCCATTTGATGAGGGTGTGTTGCCAGTTCGCTACCTTGGGGTTCCCCTTATATCTACCAGGCTTATTTACAATGATTGTAAGAGACTTGTGGAAAATATGGATTCAAGAATTACCGATTGGAAAAATAAGAGTCTGTCGTTTGCTGGTAGACTTCAATTGATTCGGTCGGTCCTGTCTTCTATGCATATATATTGGGCGTCGGTTTTTATTTTACCAAAGCGTATCATTTATGACCTGGAAGAAAGAATGCAAAGGTTTTTGTGGGCTCAAGGAAATAACATAATGGGTAAAGCTAAGGTGAGTTGGAAAAAAGTTTGTGTTCCTAAACAAGAGGGTGGCTTGGGTATTCGAAGGATCGGGGATATGAATAAAGCGCTTATGGTTGCGCATATATGGAGCCTTCTTACGCATAGAGAGTCTCTTTGGGTTAAGTGGATCTATTCATATCGTGTCCGAGATCGAAGTTTTTCGGACTTACCAATTCGAAATAACATAACGTGGAGCTGGAGGAAAATGTTACAGCTAAGGCCGATTATTCAACATCATGTATGGACTAAACTGGGAGATGGTAAAAAAACGGTAGTCTGGTTTGATAAATGGGATGAGATATGTCCTTTGAATTCTTTTATTACGCCACGTATGATATCGAATGCTGGTTTCTATATGAACTCGACGGTTGCGGATGTGTGTGACCATGGGGAATGGGGATGGCCGAACGAGTGGGTGAACCGGTTTCCGGCTCTTCGACACATGCTGAGCATCATACTGAACCCGGGTTTTCATGATAGAGTTGTGTGGAGAACTAGATCGGGAAAGGAGATGAACTACAGTGCCGCTATAGGGTGGGATGATTTTTTACTACATCAGAATGAAGTCCCATGGGCGAGTATTATTTGGTTTCCCCAATCTATTCCTCGTCATTCTTTTTTCATGTGGCTGCTTGTGAACAAAAAACTAAAAACGCAGGATGTAATGAGTCGATGGTCTTCGGCGGGTAGTACTAATTTTAACCTCATGTGTTGTTCGTTGTGCATGGTTGGTCTGGATTCCCATGAGCATCTTTTTTTCGAGTGTGTATATGCTGCTCAGATTTGGAATGGTATTCGAGATAAAGCAGGGATGGGATCGATTCCCAACAAGTGGGAAAGGATCTTTGATCATTTGGTGCAATATGCGAAGTCAAAGCATGCTACTCATGTTATTGGGAAGCTTGTTGTTGGTGTGGCAACTTATTTCGTGTGGCTGGAACGAAACCAGAGATTGTTTTCTAGCAAAAGAAGGAGTGCAGATCAACTCATTGAGGTTATTCTAACAACAGTTCGGATGAAGCTACATTTGATGAAATTCAAGAACACGAGTCACACTAGAGCTCTTCTACAGGAATGGAGACTTCCTAAAGGGTGCTGATATATGATGATGAATATGGCTAATGGTGTTGCATGTGTTTTTGTAACTGAGTGTTACGTGTCTTGTCGAGTGACGTGTTTTTTAAATTGGTGTTTAGCGTCCGTAGGATGATTACTCGTTGTACTCTAGTATGGCATGTCATACTTGAGAACTGAGGTTGTTGTCTGCCTCACTTGTTTATTTTTTTGGATGATTGATATAATATTTACCGGGGTAAACCCTTTACCCAAAAAAAACACGTGCAATCTGAAGGGTGGGTGCCTGTACCCCGAGTTTCCTGTCTAAGGCTAGAGTGTTCATACAAATCCACTTAATCAGACTAGTCACTCTTACCTGGGAACTCTTGGGGTGAGTGTCCTCTTATAGGCTAAAGCATGTCTTCACATTACATTATAAAGACCCATTAACTTTTATTAGTCACTATGTCATTTGTTTATTCTTAGTACTAAACAATTGATCACAATCCTTATGCTTCACCGATATATCTTTTAACAATTCATTTTGGCTATCCAATATCAATCTCATTCGGCTGCACTTATATTTTCCTTTTCCTCTTCTAGAATGCCTTCTCATCACAACGACACTCAAAAGTCTGAACTGGCTAATACCATCGCCCAACAGATAGGCACAATACTCAGTGGAACTCTTTAGTTAGCTGTAGCCTTATCCAGTTTTGGTGATAAGACTACTCATGAGGAACCAACAAATACGAAAGCCAAGCCTTCAAAGAAATCAAGGAAGCGTAAAGCTTCAAAGAATCCTACATTGATTAATCCTATCCCGCTTAACCAAGTGGGACCTAGCCAGGTGACTCTGCCACCCGCTAAGAAACCATACGAAGGAAAGCACCCCTGTGCAATCAATGTAATCTTCATCACTATGCCAGTGTTCACTGTCGAAAATGTTTTAACTGTGAACAAATGGTCATACAGCCAAGGTCTGTCGTTCGGCTACCCCACCAAACCAAGCAATGGCAGTTCCTACTCAACTTATCGCAACTCCTCATGCGATACTGGGTTGTCCTAACTACCCACATGGAATCTGCTTCAATGGTGGTTACCCTAATCATTTCAACTAATCAGGCTGGCAAATGACGACTCAACGTATGGACACAAGATCTACACTGGCAATGTTAAGGCTTGTGCTAATCTAAATAAACACTTAAACTTCTATGTTTGTTGTTTATTTCCCAAGAACCTTGAAAGCACTTTGATTGTCTATAAATAAATTTGGTTGCTTCCATATTATTTACAAATGCGATTATATATGTGTGTTCCTCCCCTACAATATCAATACCAATAACATGGTTCCTTGCGAATAAAACAACTCTTGTAGTTTCTTTCATTTTGCGATCGCCCGCGATCTCTACAAAAATCCTAAGTACTCGTTTCTTTGAGTTAATTACATAGTTAGTCCTTGTGGTTTGCACAAAATAACAAACTTAGGTACTAATAGTTTAAAATCACCTTCTAGGGTGTTAACGTTTTGTTTTGTAACGTTTGGAGGTATTAACTTCTAGAGTATTAACATAGTTAGTCCCTGTGGTTTGCGCAAAATAACATACTTAGGTAGTAATAGTTTAACAAACAATTAACGTTAATACCTCCAGACGTTACAAAATGAAAAGTTAATACCCTAGAATGTGATTTTAAACTTTTAGTACCTAAGTATGTTACTTTGTGCAAACCACAGGGACTAACTATGTAATTAACTCCGTTTCTTTTAAGAAACAATCTACAAGGTACAAGTTACAACTCTTAACAAATACACAAAGTATCACTTTAAACCCTTGATTGGACACCTAAGGATACTTCCATAAGTCCTTAAATGGTCTTATGCTATATGTTTATAAGCATTTCAATGTCTCTCGTTTTCATTAGACCATACATAATGATTTCAAAGATATCTTACACGATTTCAAAAGACAGTTCACATGGTTTTCAAATATTCTAACATAGCATATTTACCAAATATACATAGTGCATGATTTCATGCATATTTTCAAAAACCATACGTCTTAATATGGTATATTTACCTAATATAACTGGTGCATAATTTCAAAAACATTATATGTATGATTTCCAAAATCATTGAACATATTTTCAAAGACTCCATGCATGATTTTCAATGACATTTTGCTCCGTATATTGACCAAACATACTTAGTGTGTTTCAAAACATTTTCGCGTACGAATTCTTATAAGATCTTCCTATCCTTATAGCTTTATTGTTCTGGATGTTTAAAGTGCAAATCGAAGTCCTTAATTGGATTCTTTGTATATTTTAATGCAAGACAATGTGACTAAACCAAATCCTTACAAATCTTTCTATCTTCATAGTTAGATTCTTACGGATGCTTGAAGTACTAAATGAACTCCTTGATTGAGTTCCTAGTGTACTTTAACTACTTATGTACAAATTGATGACAAGTTAATAACAAGTTGATGACCAAATTGACAATTATGTGATTATGTGTTTATGTGTTAAGTTGATTCAAATGTTCGTTATCCAAATCCTTGTAGAATCTTCCATATCTTCATATGATAGATTCTTAGAAGGATATCCGAAAGTACTATCTTAAATCCTTGAATGGGTTATTCTATGCAAATAGTTAAGCCCTTGGATTCCAAAGTACTATTCCTAATTCGATTCATAGTTAAAGAGACCTTTCAGAGTCTAGTTAAAGAGATCATTCGTTGATCTAGTTAAAGAAACCTTTCAGGGTTTAGTTAAAGAGGCCTTTCAGGGTCTAGTTAACAAGATCATTCGTTGATCTAGTTAAAGAAACCTTACAGGGTTTAGTTAAAGAGGCCTTTCAGGGTCTAGTTAAAAAGATCATTCGTTGATCTAGTTAAAGAGGTCTTTCAGGGCCTAGTTAAAGAAGTCTTTCAGGGCTTAGTTAAAGAGGTCTTTCAGGGCCTAGTTAAAGAAGTCTTTCAGTGCTTAGTTAAAGAGGTCTTTCAGGGCCTAGTTAAAGAGATTGCTCGTCAATCTAGTTTATCATGTGTTGATCTAGTTAAAGAGATTGTCCGTCAATTTAGTTAAAGAGATCATGTGAAGATCTAATTAAAGAGACTACTTGGTGGTCTATTTAAAGAGATCATGCGTTGATCTAATTTAAGAGATCCCTGATAAGGTCTAGACAAGTTATTCCATGTTTACTCATATGATTTTTCCCCTACACATCACAAAATAAACTATGCGGACTGTGCAACGAATTGAGTAATTATGGATGCATACATAATTATAAAATCCCTTGCATAGAAAACCATAGCAAGTTTTGTCATGTGTGAGAACCTATAGTAATAAGAATAACTAAACGGGAACAATGTAATAAGGGCATGGTGGATACGCCGCTAGTACTTCCTATATATAAGTGTTCCTTATTACATTGCAAGTGTGGCGTTATTTAAGTTACTAGAAGTTCTGGACCTTGACCAATGTTGTTCTATCATACACTCTCTGACTCCAATTTCAAGCACACACAAGTTTCCCATACTAGTCTTCATGGGAAACCCTAATAAACAATCTTTCGTTCATTATTCGAAATCCGACTATTCTCCTTCAAGTTCACGCTCTTTTAATGGTGTGCTGCGACAAAAAGATACCACTATGACAAGAATCTTTTCTGAGGCTCAGTACAATCAAAGGTGTCACGCACCTCCAAATGTTTTCTAGAGATTTTTCTCCGGAAACGAAGGATCACTTGATGGTGATACCCTCTATTGTGTTTTTACAAGTTTCCTCTAAATTTAAATTTTGGGACGAAATTTCCTAAAATAGGGGAGACTGTGACATCTGAGCATTTTCAAGCATCAAACAATACCGAACAATTCCGACTCTAATGAAATCTTGTGTTTCATTCCTGAGAATTGTGTAATTACATGTGACATTTATACATTTTAGTCCATGTACAATTTCAACTCCTCTAGGCTTTTCTGGAGGTTATACATAAGCTATTACGCAAAACAAAACCAATTTAACGCAACGTATGTTCCGAAATAATGGCACAAGCCAAACATACCTTAAATAACCTTTACATAACTTAGAGATAAGTTTTGAAGGGTTTGGTATGTCAAAAACAAGTTTATTCGATCAAAGGGACTAATTACGACAAACTGTGAAAATCTGCCGATTCTCATAGCGACGTGCACTCCGGAACAAGAACACAAGCTTAATAACCATAACTACCCTTTACATAACTTAGAAATAATTTTTGAGGGCTTTGGTATGGCATAATCACACTTTTGTAACTTAATGGGCTATTTTGCAAATTCCGTGAAACTATGCCTTTTCACGTATACGCTATCCGAAACACGTTCGGACATCCAAAATATTTTTCTAATCATCAATATATTATATGTTAGGGATTGGAATGCGAAAAATCCGTTCGTTACGCGTTTACGGTCACACACGCGTTCGTTTCTATTTTCATCGTAATTAACCGAAAACCGCGACTGTACGACCAAACGAACCGACCTCTGGAACATTTTTGAGCATATTTCAAGTTCCCTATACTTTAGCGTCCTCATGGAGCTTAAAAATGGGGTTAACGGTTGTTAGAAATGCCGAAAATCGACGAAAACATGTGCAGGGACCTGTTATGCCATTTTTGAAAATTTCAGGTGCGGGAGGCCTGGCACTACGCGACACCCTAAGGGGGGTACCGTGGCGGGGCGCGAGGCCCCTGTTTTGACAAAAAGTTGCTGGCAGCTTCCCAGTTCATTTCCTTGCCACCAATTCGCATTTTTTGACACCTGGCTCAAATTTTGCCACACTTAACCTGCTTCTAACACCTCTACAACACTTGTTAACATCCTAGAGAATCTCCAAACACTTGTCATGATCAAATTAATCCAATTCAAGTATAAATCAATGATTTTCCCCATTTTTGAACTTTTGCAACCTTCATTCAAGCTCACATCTGCTATAATCCGAATTTGCAACCACTTGGGAGACTCCTCTGTGATTCCTTGATCATCACCCTAGTGTTTGTAAGTAATTCGTTCATGTTTTGATTAAAGTTTCTTAGTTTAATTGGGCTAAAACTCAACAGTTTGACTTTCTTTTGACTTCCAGATTTGATCATGAATTAATCAACATAAAGTCCAATTGAATCTTGCAATATGATGGTAATCAAGGTGGTTATGATCCATAAAAATCATGCCTACTGATTCCCACGTTTTCTAGTCATTATGACAAGTCAAAATTTCGGTCAAAATGCGATTTTTGCGCATTTGCATCGGATCAAAATTCGGATGCCAAAACTCTATTATAAACTTATTTAGACATGTCAAAACATGTCTAAATTGTCACATTCATTTTAGTGCTCGTTTAAGAGTCGTAAGTTGAACGGTTTGACCACCGCTTTGACTTTCGAATCTGACCCGTTGGTGGATCTCCGGATCCGACCAAATGCATATTTGTGACCATAAATATATAGGGAATAACCCTCTGAGGTTATACCTTATGGTCATGTCCTTTGGATAGTGTTATGATAATTGATTATCATATTCCGTAAAAATTACCAAAATGCCCTTTTCGCAAATAAATCAACTTTAATCATACGTAACATAAAATTTGACATATATTCTGATCAAATAGCATTTTCAAACATGTTTAAGCACTAAGACTTATCATAACACATATCTAACCATCCGAATGCGTAGTCACGCAAATGACGCGTTAAAGTGGCTTAAACTACCTTAACAGGTCATAACGGGTCCAAAGCACATAAAAATCTTTCCAACTCAGAATGTTAACTTAATAAACCATGTCATATGAATTCCAAAACTCATTTGGTTTATAAGGTATCATTCTATCCAAATCCTCCGATTTCAAGTTCGATATTTACATTGTTATCCATTTTTAGGACACACAATTGGTTCCTTGATCTTTGGACCTTGATCATACACTCGTACAAGGCTTATCCACAAATCCCAGGCGAGTACATCGCTCCCCTCTTTTATGTTTACAAATGTTTTGGGGTGATTCATATGTGCTAATTGTTTTCAAGTTTTCAAAATACAAATACTACGGTTTATATAACAATATGGTTTCAATAATGTGATACAACTTGTTGGTGCGTTATCCACGATACGAATGACATTCATTAACATTGTTATGCCGCCCAGTAGTAAGTTATGGTACCATAGGATTGAAAATCCCGTTACTAGGCTATTCACTGGATTTGGTGGGTAGTTTGGGGAACGACAGAAACTATTTATGACTAACAAATCATTCGTTGATTTGCTAGTCTTGTTAAAGAGATTTTTTAGGATCTATTAAAGATACCCTTGGGGTATAGTCGAGTCAACAAAGGTTTGAATGTACTCATTAAAGAACGACCAAGAGTTTTCACAATTATAACACGGAACGATTGGTTTATAACAAGAAACAAAGAACGATAAACGATGAACAAATGGTTTATTACGAGGAACAATGAACGACGAACAAATGATTTCAAACAACGTCACACAACGATTTTCGATTAAAGATATAAACCATTATTTCAAGACGATTTACAAGTTGGATTTACAAAAACATGTTTTTGAGTCAAGGATTATGGCTACTAGATTTTATAACTTTTAACAATTTGTTTTAGTTGAATAACTATTGCAATATCAAATGCTTTCAAAACAAGGTTTCACTTACGACTCTAGTAGTCGGGTTATTTATATTGCAATATATACAAAGCCATGGACTTGACATGTTCACAAAACCTATGTACTCGCCGGCATATTTTTGCTGACTCGTTTTCACATATGTTTCAGGGAAAGATGCTAGATGATACTGATGCGTGCTCATGTAGGATCGGACTTGGACCTAGTGCCTTAATAACAAGAAAGACAATAATTATGCATGCTTGTTGTTTCGTTGTTTAAAAAAAATTTCTAAGACAATTATGACAATGTAATCTATGTTCAATATTCAAATAAAATGAAACTTCAAATACTATGTGTTGTTGAGACAATCTGTTAACGTGACTCCCCAAGTGTTTCCGCCACGTGTTGTTTTACGCGATTTGGGGTGTTACAGGTTGGTATCAGAGCATTGGTTATAGGGAATTAGGTTATTAGTAATGCTTTGACCTAGACTATAACCTTCATAGGACCCCAACGCAAGTTTACTTGTGTTTAGATTCTTAAAACATTACCATCACCTATCCTTAGGTGATTACCCAAAAACAAAGCATATCACATCTTTTGAAAGTCCAATTTTTTCCAAAACTTCATAAGAAATCATCTATCCTTAGATGATTTATTTTTGGACTTTATGCCTTCAAAGTTTTCAAAATGTCGTCAAAGTTTGGATTTAATTAATGTGAACACGTGCAATCTGGAAGGGTGGGTGCCTGTACCCCGAGTTTTCTGTCTAAGGCTAGAGTGTTCGTACAAATCCACTTAATCGGACCAGTCACTCTTACCTGGGGCTTAAGCATGTCTTCGCGATACATTATAAAGACCCATTTACTTTGGTTAGTCACTGTGTCATTTGCTTGTTCTTAGTACTAAACAATTGATCACAATCCTTATGCTTCACCAATATTTCTTTTAACAATTCATTTTGGCTATCCAATATCGATCTCATTCGGCTTCACTCATATTTTCTTTTTCCTCTTCTAGAATGCCTTCTCATCACAACGACACTCAAAAGTCTGAACTGGCTAATACCATCGCCCAACAGATAGGCACAATACTCAGTGGAACTCTTGAGTTAGCTGTAGCCTTATCCAGTTTTGGTGATAAGACTACTCATGAGGAACCAACAAAAGCCTTCAAAGAAATCAAGGAAGCGTAAAGCTTCAAAGAATCCTACATTGGTTAATCCAATTCCGCTTAACCAAGTAGGACCTAGCCAGTGACTCTGCCACCCTCTAAGAAACCATACAAAGGAAAAGTACCCCTGTGCAATCAATGTAACCTTCATCACTATGCCAGTGCTCACTGTCGAAAATGTTTTAACTGTAGACATATTGGTCATACAGCCAAGGTCTGTCGTTTGGCTACCCCACCAAACCAAGCAATGACAGTTTCTACTCAACTTATTGCAACTCCTCATGCGATACTGGGTTGTCCTAACTACCCACATGGAATCTGCTTCAATGGTGGTTATCCTAATCATTTCAACTAATCGGGCTGGCAAATGACGACTCAACGTTTGGACACAAGATCTACACTTGCAATGTTAAGGCTTGTGCTGATGTCTAAATAAACACTTAAACTTCTATGTTTGTTGTTTATTTCCCAAGAACCTTGAAAGCACTTTGATTGTCTATAAATAAATTTGGTTGCTTCCATATTATTTACAACTGCGATTATATATGTGTGTTCCTCCCCTACAATATCAATACCAATAACATGGTTCCTTGCGAATCAAACAACTCTTGTAGTTTCTTTCATTTTGCGATCGCCCGCGATCTCTACAAAAATCCTAAGTATTCGTTTCTTTGAGTTAATTACATAGTTAGTCCTTGTGGTTTGCACAAAATAACAAACTTAGGTACTAATAGTTTAAAATCACCTTCTAGGGTGTTAACATTTTGTTTTGTAACGTTTGGAGGTATTAACTTCTAGAGTATTAACATAGTTAGTCCCTGTGGTTTGCACAAAATAACATACTTAGGTAGTAATAGTTTAACAAACAATTAACGTTAATACCTCCAGACGTTACAAAATGAAAAGTTAATACTTATGTACAAATTGAACTCCTTGATTGGGTTCCTAGTGTACTTTAACTACTTATGTACAAATTGATGACAAGTTAATAACAAGTTGATGACCAAATTGACAATTATGTAATTATGTGTTTATGTGTTAAGTTGATTCAAATGTTTGTTATCCAAATCCTTGTAGAATCTTCCATATCTTCATATGATAGATTCTTAGAAGGATATCCGAAAGTACTATCTTAAATCCTTGAATGGGTTAAATAGTTAAGCCCTTGGATTCCAAAGTACTATTCCTGATTCGATTCATAGTTAAAGAGACCTTTCAGGGTCTAGTTAAAGAAACCTTTCAGGGTTTAGTTAAAGAGGCCTTTCAGGGTCTAGTTAAAGAGATCATTCGTTGATCTAGTTAAAGAAACCTTTCAGGGTTTAGTTAAAGAGGCCTTTCAGGGTCTAGTTAAAGGGATCATTCATTGATCTAGTTAAAGTAACCTTTCAGGGTTTAGTTAAAGAGGCCTTTCAGGGTCTAGTTAAAAAGATCATTCGTTGGTCTAGTTAAAGAAACCTTTCAGGGTCTAGTTAAAAAGATCATTCGTTGATCTAGTTAAGAGGTCTTTCAGTGCCTAGTTAAAGAAGTCTTTCAGGGCTTAGTTAAAGAGGTCTTTCAGGGCTTAGTTAAAGAGGTTTTTCAGGGCCTAGTTAAAGAAGTCTTTCAGGACTTAGTTCAAGAGGTCTTTCAGGGCCTAGTTAAAGAAGTCTTTCAGTGCTTTGTTAAAGAGGTCTTTCAGGGCCTAGTTAAAGAGATTCCTCGTCAATCTAGTTAAAGAGATCATGTGTTGATCTAGTTAAAGAGATTGTCCGTCAATTTAGTTAAAGAGATCATGTGAAGATCTAGTTAAAGAGACTATTGGTGGTCTATCTAAAAAGATCATGCGTTGATCTAATTTAAGAGATCCTGATAAGGTCTAGACAAGTTATTCCATGTTTACTCATATGATTTTTCCCCTACACATCACAAAATAAACTATGCGGACTATGCAACGAATTGAGTAATTATGGATGCATACATAATTATAAAATCCCTTGCATAGAAAACCATAGCAAGTTTTGTCATGTGTGAGAACCTATAGTAATAAGAATAACTAAACGGGAACAATGTAATAAAGGCATGGTGGATACGCCGCTAGTACTTCATATATATAAGTGTTCCTTATTACATTGCAAGCGTGGCGTTATTTAAGTTACTAGAAGTTCTGGACCTTTACCAATGTTGTTCTATCATACACCCTCTGACTCCAACTTCGCGCACACACAGATTTCCCATACTAGTCTTCATGGGAAACGTCTATAAACGTCCTTCCGTTCGAAATTCGACACTCTTTTCAAGTTTACACTCTTGTCTAGTTATGCTACGAAAAGGATACCACTTTGACATTTACAAGTTCTTTTCTGAGGCTCAGTACAATCAAAGGTGTCATGCACCTACCTATTGGAATGAAGTTAAGAATTTCGAATCTCAACTCATTACCATGGACAACAAACGAGTACAATAAACAAAGTTCGCTAGAGTCCAAAAGTTTTAGAGATTTTCTCTGGAAACAAAGGATCACTTGATGGCGATACCCTCTATTGTGTTTTTACAAGTTTCCTCTAAATTTAAATTTCGGGACGAAATTTCCTAAAGTATGGGAGACTATGACAGCTGAGCCTTTTCAAGCATCAAACAATATCAAACAATTCCAACTCCAATGAAATCTTGTGTTTCAGAATTTTATAGTTACATGTTCCCTATACTTTAACGTCCTTATGGAGCTTAAAAATGGGGTTAACGGGTGTTAGACATGCCGAAAATCGACGAAAACATGTGTAGGGACCTGTTCTGCCATTTTTGAAAATTTCAGGTCTGGGGAAGCCTGCCGCTACGCGACGCCCTAAGGGGGTACCGTGGCGGGGCGCGGGGCCCCTGTTTTGACATAAAGTTGTTGGCAGCTTCCCAGCTCATTTCCTTGCCACCAATTCGCATTTTTTTACACCTGGCTCAAATTTTGCCACACTTAACCTGCTTCTAACACCTCTAATCAAATTAATCCAATTCACATAACGAATTCGCGTATACTAACGGAAACCCTAGATGACGATTTTCCGTGTTCTTCATGAAACCCAAATCTCTCGATCAATCTTAGCTGTATAACAGTCTGTGATTGTTGTTTGATCTTCCAAATAGCAATACGAACTCGTTAGCATCCAAAGAAAGATTAGAATAGGGTTTAGTTTCGTTGTTTAATCAGATCGCTCTTGTTCTTGCCGGTGATTCTTTTGTTCTTCTTTCAATCCTACGATTACGATCGGGAAGTGTGTGCAACAGATCTGTTATTAGGGGTTTGAGTACTCAAATCTTAATACGAACTCCGGTGGCATATAGGATCGATCGGAGAGTAGTTTTCTTTCGATTTTTATCTTATCGCCGGCGTATCTTGTGTTTCGGATAATAATCAACAATTCGACCAGCTTAGGGTTTGTGCTTGGTTTGTTTTATAATTGAAGACCAATTAGTAGGAAATTCAGATTTATTATAAAGATTGTGTTGATCGCGGTTAATGGATGTTAATTTAGCTAGATTGATACAACCTTTCTAATCGATTAAGGATTGATTACGGATTCTAGGGTTCCTTTCTGGTTTATTTCTAGTTTTTTTGTTGTGGTTACGGTATGGAGAGTGATGAAGTTCTGAATGGTGATGGGTATCCAAAACTGAGTAAGGAGAGAGGTGTTAAAACTGGCATGGATGAACGGAAGAAACCTGGTGTGCATGTTGATCGAGGCAAAGTTCCGTTACCTAATAAGGGATTTGGACACCGTGTGCTGAATATTCACGGTAATCCTAAGCTGGCCCGACGAGGGAATGTTCCTAACTCACTAGTGGAAGAAGTGAACTCGGATCCGAAGCTACTTAATGCCACTGAAGAACGAAACAAGAATAAGGGTGCGGGAACCGTGGTGAATAATATTAAGGAGGACTCGGAAAACATCATGGAAAAAGGAGCTAACTTGCATGGTAATTTGGAGGATATTGCACCTGATTCGGATGGTGGTGTTTCATCAGCTGAGTCCACGAAGGTAACGACTACTAAGATTGTAGAACCTCTTTCATTTGCTAAAGTTGTTCAGCATAATAGTGATGATATTAAGGTTAATTTTCGGTCGTTGGAAACTGATGAAATAATAGATGGGGCAGATGTTGTTATTCCTTTATCATCGGTAAAGCAGGTGAATGACAGATACTCGAACACTCTTTATGGATATTTTTTGGGAAAGCGCTTAGCGTTTCCGGTGGTAGACTATTTTGTTAAACATAAGTGGTCGAAGTATGGGTTATCCAAGATGATGATGAATGCTAAGGGGTTCTTCTTCTTCAAGTTTCAAACAAAAAAAGGGATGGCTCAGCTACTTGAAGATGGGCCATGGATGATACGAAATGTTCCAATTATTCTTACTGAATGGACTCCTGATGTTATGGTTGAGAAAAAGGATATAACATCTATACCGGTTTGGGTAAAAATGCATGATGTACCGTTGGCTGCGTTTACTGAGGACGGGTTGAGTTTACTGGCCTCGAAAATAGGTGTTCCAAAATTGCTGGATTCTTACACAACAACAATGTGTGTAGATTCATGGGGAAGGAGTAGTTATGCTAGGGCGTTAATTGAAGTTCAAGCAGGGTCTGAATTAAAGAGAGTTGTCACGGTTGCAATCCCGGCACTCGATGGAAAAGGATACTCTAAAGCGGAGGTAAAAATAGAATATGATTGGGAACCGTTGAGATGTTCAACATGTTGCGTGTTTGGTCATGATGATAACTCGTGCCCAAAGAAACAAACACCAGTGCAGATGGATGATAAGATGAAAAATAATAATGATTTTCAGGAGGTATTATCGAAGAGTAGGAAAGGGATCAATCAAGGGCTGCATGTTAAGAATCAGAAGCCGAAGTTTGTGTACCGTCCGGTAGCAAAGCCTAAGTCCAAGGCTGATGAGAAAGGGCAACCGAAAAACCAAGTACCTATCTCTAACCCATTTTCTGTACTTCAAAAAGAGGAAAATCACTCTAATGAATTCGGTGGAATAGACGGTATAACTTCAGAAGGTAACCAACAAAATAAAAGTACCAATTTGGAGGAAATAATTGCTGATGCAGTTGGAATCGAGGAGCTTTTAGGTGATATCTCAAAATTAATGGAGCAGAAAGAAGAAAATATAAATTCTGAGGGTGCAAGCACACCTGGTGATACTAGTGTCCATGGGTAGTTTGGCTTCTTGGAACATAAGGGGTTTGAACCGACCCCTCAAACAAAAGGAGGTTCGTCAGGTAGTACTGGACAATCATCTTCAGGTGTGTGCAATTATGGAAACTCATGTTGACTCGTCTAATGTCTATAATGTTTGTAAGAAAGTTTGCTCGTCATGGAGCTGGGCAACTAATGCTGATTGTTGTGAGAAAGGTACGCGTATTATGGTAGGGTGGGACGCTGACATTGTGGATGTTATGATACTTTCTAAAACTGATCAGGTTGTGCATACTCAGATCAGGTTTAAACTCGAGCAAAAGTCTATTTTTTGTTCGTTTATTTATGCTGACAACTACTACAAAAATAGACGGGACCTATGGCAGAACTTATGTGCTCATCATTCTTATATGCATGATAAACCATGGACTATTATGGGGGATTTTAATTCTTCCTTGTTTCATGAAGATATAGCTCAAGGGCCATCCACGTTTAGCATTGGGAATAGGGAATTTAAGGAGTGCATTGATGAGATAGAGGTGTTTGATGTTAATCGAACGGGTTTACATTTTACATGGACGAATAAGCAGCAAAAGGGTATCATTGTTAAGAAAATTGATCGAATATTGGAGAATATGCAATTAATCGATACGTTCCCTAATGCGGCAGCTTGTTTTCTTCCGTACCGCATATCAGACCATACTCCGTGTATCTTAAAATTGCCTAATGTGACTAGAGGAAAACCGAAGCCGTTTAAGTTTGTGAATTTGGTAGCCGATAAGAAGGGTTTTATGGAGGAAGTTAAAAAGGTTTGGAATATGGACATTCAGGGTTATCGCATGTTTCAGATTGTTAAAAAGCTTAAGCTGTTAAAAAACCCGATGAGGAAACTCTTATATACACAGGGTAATCTGCATGAGAAGGTTAAGATGATGAGAAAGGATCTAGAAGACAATCAGATAGCTATTGATAATGATCCTTTCAACAATGAGCTTCTTGATAAACACAGTCGATTACTTCAAGCGTATAAGAAAGTGGTAATCGATGAGTGTTCTTTTTTGCAGCAAAAATCTAAGTTACAATGGCTTTCGCTTGGTGATAAGAACTCAAAGTTTTTTCATAACACGGTCAAAGGAAAAAATCATCGGAGTAGAATTTTCTCGGTAAGAGACAGTAGCGGTATACTACATGAAGGAATGTCGGTTCCACAGGTCATGGTGGAGCACTATACCCAGTTTTTTGGTAGTGTTGGAAGTATAAATTTGCATCCTACGCCAGATCTATTCCATAATGTATTATCGGTTGATAAAGCTTCTGCTATGGTTAGGATTGTAACGGATGATGAAATTAAACAGGCAATGTAGTTGGGAAGGATGTATGCAGTGCGGTACAGGAGTTTTTTCGAAATGGTAAACTACTTCGTCAACTTAACCATACGATAATCTCTTTAATCCCTAAGGTTAGTTCACCATCTTCCATTACAGATTATCGCCCTATATCTTGTTGTAACACACTATAAAAGTGTATCAGCAAGATTATTACAAATCGAATAAAAGAAGGATTAGGTGATATTGTGAGCATCAACCAGTCAGCCTTTGTTCCGGGTAGAAGGATTTCTGATAATATCCTCTTAACACAGGAGTTAATGCATAACTATCATCATGATAAGGGGCCACCAAGGTGTGCCTTTAAGGTGGATATTCAAAAGGCTTACGACACGGTAGACTGGAACTTTCTTGAACAGATACTGCTAGGTTTTGGATTTGATCGGAAAATGGTGAAGTGGATAATGGTTTGTGTTACATCCACGTCCTTCTCTTTGGCTATAAATGGTAATCTGTATGGGTATTTTAGAGGGCAACGGGGTTTACGACAAGGAGACCCAATGTCTCCGTACCTTTTTACGCTGGTTATGGAGGTTCTTACATTGCTTTTGCAAAAACAGAGTTCTTTGTCAGCTGAGTTTAGGTACCATAATAAGTGTGAAAACCAGCGAATAATTAATCTCTGTTTTGCTGATGATCTGTTTTTGTTTTCTCGGGGCGATCATAGATCAGCAAAAGTGCTTTTGGAGGCGTTAGACTTATTTAAGAACATGTCAGGTCTTGTTCCTAGTATGACTAAAAGTACGGTCTTCTTTGGTAATGTTCCGGACATAGTGAAAGACCGAATTAGAAGTATCATCCCATTTGATGAAGGCGTGTTGCCAGTTCGCTACCTTGGAGTTCCCCTTATATCTACCAGGCTTGTTTATAATGATTGTAAGAGACTTCTGGAAAGTATGGATTTAAGAATGACCGATTGGAAAAATAAGAGTCTGTCATTTTCGGGTAGACTTCAATTGATTCGGTCGGTCCTGTCTTCTATGCATATATATTGGGCGTCGGTCTTTATTTTACCAAAGCGCATCATTTATGACCTGGAAGAAAGAATGCGAAGATTTTTGTGGGCGCAAGGAAATAACATAAAAGGGAAAGCTAAGGTGAATTGGAAAAAAGTGTGTATTCCTAAACAAGAGGGTGGCTTGGGTATTCGAAGGATTGGGGATATGAATAAAGCGCTTATGGCTACGCATGTATGGAGTCTTCTTACACATAGAGAGTCTCTTTGGGTAAAGTGGATCCATTCATATCGTATACGAGACCGAAGTTTTTGGGACTTACCAATCCGAAATAACATAGGAGCTGGAGGAAAATGCTACAGCTAAGGCCAATTATTCAACACCATGTATGGACGAAACTGGGAGATGGTAACAACACACTTGTTTGGTTTGATAAGTGGGATGACATATGCCCTCTGAATTCTTTTATTACGCCACGTATGATATCAAATGCTGGATTCTATATGAACTCGAAGGTTGCGGATGTATGTGACCATGGGGGTGGGGATGGCCGACCGAGTGAGTAAACCGATTTCCGGCTCTCCGAAACATGCCAAGTATCATACTGAGCCCGGGTTTACATGATAGAATTGTATGGAGAACTAGATCAGGAAAGGAGACGAACTATAGTGCCGCTATAGGTTGGGATGAATTTCGACTACACCAGATTGAAGTCCCATGGGCGAGTATTATTTGGTACCCCCAATCTATTCCTCGTCATTCTTTTTTAATGTGGCTTCTTGTGAACAAAAAACTAAAAACGCAGGATGTCATGAGTCGATGGTCTTCGGCGGGTAGTCCTAATTATAACCTCATGTGCTGTTCGTTGTGTATGGGTGGTTTGGATTCTCATGACCACCTTTTTTTCGAGTGTTTATATGCTGCTCAGGTCTGGAATGGTATTCGAGATAAAGCAGGAATGGGATCGCTGCCTAACAAATGGGAAAGGATTTTTGATCATTTGGTGCAATATGCGAAGTCAAAGCATGCTACTCATGTTATTGGAAAGCTTGTTGTTAGTGCGGCAACTTACTTCGTGTGGCAGGAACGAAATCAGAGATTGTTTTCTATGAAGAAAAGGAGTGCAGATCAACTCATTGAGGTTATTCTACTAACAGTTCGGATGAAGCTACATTTGATGAAATTTAAAGACACGAGTCACACCAGAGATCTTCTACAGGAATGGAGCCTTCCTAGAGGGTTGCTGATAAATGATGATGAATATGGCTAATGGTGTTACATGTGTTTTCCTTTTGTAATTTAGTGTTACGTGTATTGTCGAGTGACGTGCTTATTAAATAGGTATCTAGCGGTTGTAGGATGATTGCTTGATGAACTCTAGTATGGCTTGTCATACTTGAGAATTGAGGTTTCTGGCTACCTCACTTGTTATTTTTGGATTGATTGATATAATATTTACCGGGGTAACCCTTTACCCAAAAAAAAAATCCATGATTTTCCCCATTTTTGAACTTTTGCAACTTTCATTCAAGCTCACATCTGCTATGATCCGAATTTGCAACCACTTGGGAGAATCCTCTGTGATTCCTTGATCATCCCTAGTGTTTGTAAGTAATTCATTCATGTTTTGATTCAAGTTTCTTAGTTTAATTAGGCTAAATTCAACAGTTTGACTTTCTATTGACTTCCAGATTTGATCATGAATTGATCAACATAAAGTCCAATTGAGTCTTGTAATATGATGGTAATCAAGGTGGTTATGATCCCTAAAAATCATACCTAGTGATTCCCACATTTTCTAGTCATTATGACAAGTCAAAATTTCGGTCAAAATGCGATTTATGCGCATTTTGCATCAGATCAAAATTCGGGTGTCAAAATAGTTTGTTTTGATGCCAAAACTCTATTATAAACTTATTTAGACATGTCAAAACATGTCTAAATCGTCAGCTTTATTTTAGTGCTTGTTTAAGAGTCGTAGTCACGCAAATGACGCGTTAAAGTGGCTTAAACTACCTTAACAGGTCATAACGGGTCCAAAGCACATAAAAATCTTTCCAACTCAGAATGTTAACTTAATAAACCATGTCATATGAATTCCAAAACTCATTTGGTTTATAAGGTATCATTCTATCCAAATCCTCCGATTTCAAGTTCGATATTTACATTGTTATCCCTTTTTAGGACACACAATTGGTTCCTTGATCTTTGGACCTTGATCATACACTCGTACAAGGCTTATCCGCAAATCCCAGGAGAGTACATCGCTCCCCTCTTTTATGTTTACAAATGTTTTGGGGTGATTCATATGTACTAATTGTTTTCAAGTTTTCAAGACGATTTATAAGTTGGATTTACAAAACAAATGTTTTCGAGTCAAGGATTATGGCTACTAGATTTTATAACTTTTCACAATTTGTTTTAGTTGAATAATTTTTGCAATATCAAATGCTTTCAAAACAAGGTTTCACTTACGACTCTAGTAGTCGGGTTATTTATATTGCAATATATACAAAGCCATGGACTTGACATGTTTACAAAACCTATGTACTCGCCGCATAATTTTGCTGACTCGTTTTCACATATGTTTCATGGAACGATGCTAGATGATACTGATGCGTGCTCATGTAGGATCGGACTTGGACCTAGTGCCTTAATAACAAGAAAGACAATAATTATGCATGCTTGTTGTTTCGTTGTTTAAAAAAAATTTCTAAGACAATTATGACAATGTAATCTATGTTCAATATTCAAATAAAATGAAACTTCAAATACCATGTGTAGTTGAGACAATCTGTTAACGTGACTCCCTAAGTGTTTCCGCCGCGTGTTGTTTTACGCGATTTAGGGTGTTACACTCATGATCTTCTTTGGTTCACGAATAGATTAGTATATCGTCAATGAATACTATCACGAATTTGTCCAAATAGGGTTTGCATACCCTATTCATGAGATCCATGAACACTGCAGGCGCGTTAGTTAAGCCAAAAGGCATGACTAAGAATTCATAATGGCCATAACGTGTTCTAAAAGTAGTCTTCCGGAACATCTTCCTCAACAATCTTCAACTGGTGATATCCTGAACGCAGGTCTATCTTCCAGTAGTAGCTTGATCCTTGAAGCTGGTCGAACAAATCATCGATTCTTGGTAACGGGTACCGATTCTTGATAGTCAGCTTGTTCAACTCTCTGTAATCAATACACATTCTGAAGGAACCATCTTTCTTCTTCACGAACAAAACAGGTGCTCCCCAAGGCGAAAAGCTTGGTCGTATGAAACCTTTGTCTAATAGCTCTTGAAGGTGATTTGACAATTCTTTCATTTCTGACGGTGCTAATCTATAAGGAGATTTTGCAATCGGTGCAGCACCAGGTACAAGATCAATCTTAAACTTGATCTATCTCGCAGGGGGTAATCAAGGCAAGTCTTCAGGGAAAACTTCTGGATAATCGCGAACTACTGGAATTTCTTCAATCTTCCCACTTTCAGCCTTCGTATCCACTACGTTAACCAAGAACGCAGGATAGCCTTTACGCAACATCTTGTGCATCTTCATAACATTAACAACTCCTGATTCCCGACTTGATTGGTCACCGTGAAAAACTAAAGCTTCACCACCACCAGGACGAGGTATCCGCACTTGTTTCTTTGAACAAATGATCTCAGTTCCGTTCTTGGATAGCCAATCCATCCCAACGACTACATCAAAACTACCCAGCTCCACTTGTAGTAAATCGATCCTAAAACTATGATCAGATAACCAAATT
Source organism: Scalesia atractyloides (assembly GCA_947069175.1). NCBI lineage: Eukaryota > Viridiplantae > Streptophyta > Magnoliopsida > Asterales > Asteraceae > Scalesia > Scalesia atractyloides. The sequence goes on from CAMTDV010000015.1 coordinate 43,663,317, forward strand.
CTACAACCATGAATAACTTCGCTAGTCTCTATCAGTTTTCCATTTGCTAATTCTATCGAATACTTTTTACTTAGCTTACTTGTTTGAGAACACAGAAACGGTTCAAAGTTTTTCGAAACAAAACTCAAGTCAGCACTAGTATCAAATAGTACGAACGCAGAATGGTCATTGATTAAGAACGTACCGGTAACAACTGCAGGATCATCACGTGCCTTCCCAGCATTTAACTCAAAAGCTCTGCCCCTGGCATTCTGTCCCTTCAACGATGGACAATTTCGCTTGATATATCCTCGCTTTCCACATTCGAAGCAACCCTCAAGCTTGACTCCATCTGCGGTGCTTTTGGCATAGCACTCACGCGTCGCGTGTCCAGATCGACCACACCTGGTACATTTTCGCTGCTCATCACCATGAGTCTTCCTTACTGAATCACTTCCGCCATCCCTGGCATTATCCTTCCTCGAATCACTAGCAGTAGCCACATATGCTTTCCCCGAATCGCGTTTCTTCTCACGCTTCACATCGGAATCTTTCCTCAAGCTTTCAGATCTTCGCTTCCGTGAATCCCCAGATCTAGACTCAGCATGCTTCGATCGTTCAGATTTCTCATCTGCCTTGACCTTTCCCGATGATTTCCCAGTCTCCTCTTTCCTGTTAAGGCTACTTTTGCGAGCAACATCATCCGCTAATGATTTCTCTAGAGTAGTAGCTTCCAGATAGGTAGTGGGCTTCGCTGACGTAACCATACTACGAATTTGTGGCGACAATCCCCAGATATACCTTTCTACCTTAACGTACTCAGGAGTGACCATTCATGGAACCAATCTAGCCAGATCATTGAACCGAGACGTATAAGCTCTGACGTTCAGGCCTTCCATGGTCAAATTCCAGAAGTCAGTCTCAATCTTCTGCATCTCACTACGCGGGCAGTATTCCTTTAGAAGCATCTCTTTTAGTTCATTCCAGGTAAGACCGTAAGCCGCATCTTCGCCCAAAACTTGAACTTGAGTGTTCCACCAGGATAAAGCTTCGTCTAGAAATGAACATGAAGCATACATCACCCTTTGATCAGCAGCACAACCGCTGATGGCCATCACCAATTCCATCTTCTCGATCCATCTGGTGATTTCAAGAGGCCCTTCAGCACCGGTAAATGATCGTGGGTTACAGTCCTGAAATGTTTTACACGTACATCCATGCACTGTTCACAAGGTTAATGAAAAATCAAGATTACTCTCTGATTATATCATAACACATGAACTACTAAAACTTTTCCGATCATTATATTACCTTGCAGGTTTCCAATCAGCATACCACCATCACCATTCCCAGGAGCACCACGTCCATGTCCTTGCCCAATATTTTGGTTGGCTTCACGCTCTTCCAAGGCAGTATTAACGTGTTGGGCTATGAGTTGTGCCAACTCTTCTGGGATGGTAGGTAGTCCAGTACCTTGTCTCGCTTTTGGCGGCATCTTGTCGTTTCTATTATTGCAATAATAATATCAACATAAGACATTGCTTAAATATCTCAATCATTAAATAATAGTGGACTAAACAATACACATGCATCCACATATTAATGAGAATAATTTTACCAAAAGAAACCCATGTCATTGATATTTATCACGGAAATTTACAAAGCTTGTTCATAGTACAACAACTAACCAAAATTTGGTGTGACATAATCAACCACCAATAACAAGTCTAGATGAAATTTCCTCCTAAATATCCAAAAATTTGGCATGCAAGCCAACATAAGGGTTTATCAAAAGAGACATACAAAACAAACAAACAACAAAAATGACAAACAACCATCATTTCTTCATGCCAACAAACTCTAGAAGCTTCCTCACAAGCTACTCCAGTGCATCTGATCCATTGCACTGTCATCCAAGTCCTTAAGATCATCAAGCCAGTCCATTTGCCCCTCTAGATCCTTCACTTTTCCCCTAATCGCCTCCAGATCTCCGCGTATGGCCCGCAACTGACGGTCGCAGTGAGAGCATCGGTCAACCCACACTCCTTTCTTCTTCTTCGAAACAGATGAAGTCTCAGCTCTGGAAGTTGAAGCGATGTCTCCAGCTGGTCGTATCCTCTTCCTACGTCGAAAGTATACCATCAGGGGTGCAGTAGGAGCGCGCGACTCGATCGACGGAAATGACGACTCGGTAACAACAGGTGGAGGGATCTCGGTAGTGGGCTCAGCAACGACAGCAGACGAGACGACCAATGGCTCTAATGGCTGAGCCGTAACAATGGTAGCGTCTACTGCTGGTGCGACACTATAAGATCCTCCGATCAACGGAACACCTCTATACACATCATCGATAACTGGAACGGTACCTGACGATTGCCCAGTCTCATAAATCGAGGGTGGAGCATCATCATCATCGTCTTCGATCTAACTGTTGCTTGTAAAAGCATATCGAGGGTCAACCTGGCTTGCAAACGCAGCAGGTTTAACCTGGAAGGATGAAGCAAATTTGGCCGCATCAACAAACTGTGGAATCGTAGGGGGTACCTCTGGTAATACGGATCTAGGTGAAGTCTCGAATTCTGGCTCGCTCTCAGAGTCAGTAATCTCGATGACCTCGTGCTCGTGCGACATCTGTGACATATATAACCGTACAAAGTAAGTGTCTGCTCAAATGAAAAATAACACAAGGCCCAATAAACAGATTAACACGTATGCACAATAACACGCAATGGTTCTCATACATGATAAAAATCCATGTTTATTTAAAAAAATTTTGGCTTCGCGAATTTTGGACTTATTTCTCAAAATTCTTTGGTTGAAGTCTAGAGTTTTCCCCTGAAAACATCTAGTTCGCTAACAACCATTGGCTCTGATACCAACTTCTGTAACACCCCAAAAACGTCGCAGCAGAAATACAAACCAAATCCATGTTTATTTAAAAAAATTTTGGCTTCGCGAATTTTGGACTTATTTCTCAAAATTCTTTGGTTGAAGTCTAGAGTTTTCCCCTGAAAACATCTAGTTCGCTAACAACCATTGGCTCTGATACCAACTTCTGTAACACCCCAAAAACGTCGCAGCAGAAATACAAACATAATGGTGACGAAAGTTGGTGCCCATAAATATCTTAGTGGACGATGCATCGTTAATTTTGGACATATTACTTAATTAAAACATTGTTTACAAATTTAAACATAAACCACAACCATAACATAGTTAAGTTGTCTTGATCCTTATGGATCTTAATACAGTCGGTCCCAAATAAGTTTTAAAAGTGTCCAAAGTTTATTAATAAACAAACATGCATCACAACCACAAGATACGCTAAAGATTCCCGAAGCCATGCTCAAGTACCTGAAGAACACGTTAAAATCAAGTGTTAACACAAAGGAGGGTGAGCTCACATATTCAAATTTAAACAAGGAAAACTTTCTAATTATGTGTTTATTATCAAAACATCCAAATAATATTTTCGAAAATCAATTTTATTTCCTTTATAAAATCCATGAGTCAGCCGTCGCAAGCGTTTCCCCGAAACGTTCGAACTAAGCATCTTCCCAAGTTTCACATATTAAATTTATGTTTAATATCCATTTGTTCAGATTCGTAAGTTTGCAAGACATTACGAGCTATATATTAACATTAAGGGTATAATCAACGCTAGACAATAATATAATATAAATTCGTCGCTTGACATGACACGGAGCTACCGGTCGCGACGGGGTTGTCAACCCGATAGATCTTTCAACAATTCCACGCAATCCATATTAATGATTAAATGGCTAAGTTCGCGCAAAGTGCCCGCAATGGGTCACCCAAGGTGCCAACCTTATGAACAATATATATATCCTACTAAAATGATAAAATTTAATATAACACGTTGTAAGAATCCCCGACGTCCCCACCGAAACGTAAGCCTAATCCCGATACTCACTCTCTTGAGACCAGGCCAATTGGTTACCACTTTAGATTTAAACATTTTAAATCCACACGATCGTTCTATCCCATAACGCCGTAAAATCCCCGTTTCATCCCCGAAACGCATATATCATTATTCCAAAATCTGTTTCATCCCGAAACATATTTATATCCAAAATCATCTTTTTCTTCAAAAACATATCACATAATTTTCAAATCATATTTTCCACGAAAATATATTTACAGTTTAATCAAAGGCATATTTTATACGAAAACGCATACTTATCCTTTTAAGGCGTGTTCTTCCCCCAAAACATATACTAAAACAGTAAAAAGAGGGGTTTAGTGACACTTACCTTTTGGTGCGTATATTAAATAGCGCACAATCCCCGAAATTGAATTCTACTCGTCCTAACATACGTAGGCACGATTTAATAATCACACATCACAAAATCCTAAGTTTCTCAAATCTTGGAATTTTTACATAACTTTGAGATTTTCTCGAAAAGTTATTATTTTTATTATGTTGGCATACTAATATATATATGACTTCATAGATATATATAGTTTAAGATTTTGCGACTTGAACGATTTTATTGGTGACCTTAATGTTTTATCCGTTACACTCCCGTTTACAAATACTATATATCTACGAATTGCCGTCGTAATATATACACATAATCGTGCACATATTCACAATATCATAACACGCGAAAACTCATTAACTTATTCATTTATTATTTTTAAAGCATGTATACATGAAATAACTCACTAAGTTAACCTATGTATCAATTTTCATGCTCGACAAATAAGTTACACATTTTAATGCGATTTCACCGATTCTACCGTTTTAAACATACAAGCGTACATGCATAGACTTAATTCCCGCTATCATGTCAACAGTTAAAATATTATCATATACACATATTTAAATCACATAACACATTTAAACACATAAGGTTCACTCATGAACAACCCATTCTAGTGTACATTGAAAAATGCGTATTTTAGTGATTCGGTAACGTTTTCGGTCGTCGGAAGTCACGTATGACTAGCCAAACACCAGATAAACTAAATATAAGTTAATATACTTATATTTATACTAAAAATATCAGTTTATACTGATTTAAAACTGTTTCATGAAAACCCTCTTAAAAGGCGATTTTATTTTTTTACCGCATAGTTTTGCGTCAAACGTTACCATAACCATCCGAACTCGAAACGAATTAATATTTTAACACAATACATGTTATATACTGAATAAAATGATGGTTATAATCAGATTAGTTCAGTTTTTGTGTAAGGCACATAAATCATGCGATTTCATGTATTTTACAACACTTTTAAGCACATAGTACAACATGCAAAGCTAGTAAACTTTATGTCAAAGTTCATACCATTTTACACTTCAAATAACACTATTTTTATGCTTTATAATCTGATCTAAAGTTATTTTTATCAAACACACTTTGATCATCATTTCATGGCCATATGTTCACATGCATGCTTATGTACAAGCACCTAATGCATCCATAACATATTATTTTCAACTTGCATGTTCTCATATGCATCTAGACATGCATTTATTTCATGTTCATATTATCCATGACATTCAAATCTTCATGTCATTATCATCATCTAATCATTCTTAACATTATTGCATGTAACATTCTCATGCTTTTATGAATTAACAAACAAATTTCATGTGCATGCATACATATATACATATATACACGGCTACACATATATATATGTATACATTATTCCAAAACTCAACTTCTCATATACATCTTTTCAAATCACCAAAACCTTTTTGGAACATTCTAAAGATTACATGCATTCACCTTTTAACATCTTATCAAGCAAGATCATTTCAAACATCAAAACTCAAAATCTCTTGTGTTCATATATATACATACATACACGGCCCTACATATATACATACACTTATCCATTTTCATTTTCTTTTAAAACCCATTTGTTATTAATTTCAAGTTTGTGATTAATTCCAAGAACAAGAGAAACCTTCCACTATCATCATTATCACCAATAATCAAGAACATGGTTTTAAAATAAATTTATACCATCAAGATTTTTGGTGGGTTTTTGATAAAGTTTGATGATATGGAGCTTGTTCTTCCTTGAAATCACCTTAAAGCTTCATTGGTTCATCAAAACAACTTGGAACTAGCTTGAAATCAACTTGAATCTTCAAGAATAATGTTCAAAATTTGAAAATGGATATGGATAGAGGTGTATACGGTTTTAGAGAGAGTGTGAAATAGTTTTGTGATTTTTAATCTTGGAAAATGATATAATGTGGTGTGTACTTGCAATTATAATGATTGCAACTCATGTAGACTTAACACTTGTCCAAACACAAGAAAAGACACAAAAAAGGTGGGCTCATATGCCTCCACCTACACCCCCCCTCACACACATTCTCATGCATTCTTACACATATATATATATAGTTAAATACATGTGTTTATCTAGCGCTTTAATTGCGTTTTAACGCATTTTAAATTATTTTCAAAGCTCTATAAAAATAAACTCACTAAAATATTACTAATCAATATTTTATTTGCCAGGACCAGTCACGTTGTCGGTAATTGGCAGTATGCGCGCTGTGTTGCGTAGTACGCGCTTAAATTCGCAAAATAGGGATTTTAAGCGTTTTAATTTATTTTGATCATTCTATAAAAATTAACTTGTCAAATTATTACTATAATAATTATTAGTTTCCCTGAACTGGCTGTGTTGACAATATTTTGTCAGATACGTGAAGTACCGCGCAGTACGCGCTTAAACTCGAAAAATAGAGTTTCTTGGCGTTTTAAATAATTTTTCCTCACAATTATGATTAAATATATTATTTAACTCATAACGGACTATTTTTGGGATTTAACATTATTCGGCGGTCACCGACGTTCGTTTCGCATTTTAACCGTTACGCGATAAGCATTTATCTTAATATTGCCAACGTAATTTTATCAAACTTTGGATTTACCAACACATCAAATACAATATATAAACATCATAAATAATCAAATACGGCCTTTTATTCATTCATGACACGTGTTACGTTTGTACGGGACAACCTAAATAGCCGTGTGTCACACGTCATACCCTTCCCGTTACCGAATCACTCAGATTTTATGCCACCATCTTAACAAGGCTTACTATGATTCTCATGTATCGATCCCCGTAATTAAGTGTGCACCCATAATCACGCGTTTCGTCATGGTCCACATAGCTCCTCTTGTGAAGTAAAAGAAACCACATAATAAGGTCGAAGTAACATCTAAAATCAAATAAGCATCGTCATAACACAACATCTATTGAATCGACCGTGTTTCATACTAGAAATGTTAACACTACTTGTTTTGCATCCAACAAAATCAGTAGCAGGCATTTCATTCTAGTACATATATTAATATATTTTTCACACTAGCCATATAGATAGCATGCATCATATACTAAGCATGGATTGTCACAAACAATGTAAGTATGTCGTGAAAAATTATTTTGAAATAATGTGCTAGGTATGCTAAGTCAACATACTAAGCAATAGTGTTCTTGTAATCATGTACTACATAATAGATTAACAACCCATGTATGTAAATGACATGAAGAACAAAAGAAGTAGTAATAGGCACATAGTATTTGTAGTGTTTGTTTTGCAGCGATTGTATGAATGCACTAGTGTGCAAATCATAGTATGCTATTATTGCGATATTTAGTTCCTAGCAATAAAGAACATAATCCTCGAAGTTGGTATGTAGTTGTGGATTACACACAATGTAATCACAATGGAATTTTGTAACTGAAATACGAATAACAAGAATGAAGAAAAACTTCTTGAAATTTATGTTGTCATTACAATCATAGTTAAAATATGTACATTGTCTTTGGAAAACAAAATAGGAATGTAAAGGCTCAATTGATCATAAGTGCTTGACCATCAGCTTGAGCCTCATTGACATTGTATACTTGTCCATTTGCGTTAGCAACTTGGGGCAGTTTCGTTTGAAATGATTTAAATCACCGCAATTGAAGCATGCTCCAGCTGGATAGCGAGGGCATGTTTGAGTAAGGGCTGTTTGGTTTTGGATGCTGCAGGTCGCAGCTAGATGTCAAAAAAGACCATAGATTGTACACTGGCGGCATGGAGAATTTGCTAGGTGGTGATAGTTGCAACTATTGCACCGAAGATGTTTCCCACGATAAGACCCCTTACGGGTACTGAGTTAAGTGGGATTGGTGCAACAATCGTAAAATTCTTTGAAGTCTTACGCTTCTTAGAATTTTTGGAAGGTTCACCCTTTGTTTCATTTAGTTTCTCTTGTGTAGTTCCAACAGTTCGTTTCTTGTCTCCCTTTGAAAAAGTTTCCCCATTCTAACCTAGGAGTCGGTTAGGGTAGCGGCTAATTCCTTAGCCTCCCTAAGCGTTGTAGGTTTGCTGCAAGTGACAATATCTTGGATCGGATCAGGTAGGCCATCAATGTATTTCTCAATGGCCTGATCCAAAGGTGTGACCATAGTGGGGCAGAGTAGGCTTAACTTTCAAAATCGGTCAGTGTAGGCACGGTTTTCCCCACCATCTTGTTTGAGGTAATAAAATTCAGTTTCGAGTGCCATTATTTAGCTTCGTGGGCAGAATTCTTTCATCATAAGATTCCTGAATTCTTCCCACGTTTGTGGCATAGCTACTTCTACGACGCTATCTCTCATGACTCCGTTCCACCAAGTGAGTGCTCTCTTTTGGAAAACACTCGAGGCGAACTCTACCTTGCGTTCATTAGAACACTGAACATGGCGGAATGTGCTTTCTATACTCTCAAACCATTGTAGGAGCCCAGTAGCTCCTTCAGACCCATTGAACTTGAGTGGTTTAGCCGAGTTGAATTGTTTGTAGTTACATGGCGTAGGAACATTGTTTGTTGTTGCTGTTATTGTTATTGTAGTAGATTTGATTGAGTTGGGCCACAAGGTTTGTGAGTACTACAGCTATCTGCTGAGCTATCATTGCCGCCATTTCAGCGTTCCTCGTGATGTCACGATGAGGAGGCATTTTGAAGAAGTAGCTACATTGAAAACAAATAAGTGAGATTTCATAGAATTGTTTTAAATTTAAAACACCATATTGAATTGAAAATCTTATCTTGTTATCCGTTCAAAATCTTTGTTCTTGTATCTAGAAAAATTGTGTTGTAGATTTTATTTTGAAGATTTCTTGAAAATAAACTTTGTTATATTTTTGGATGAGAAAATACAAACCAAGTTAATGGTTTGTGTTATAAACTCTTTACCAAAAAAAAATTCATATTTTTTAAAATAAAAATATTTTCCATTGAATCTTTAAAATAAAGAAACTTTTGTGAATAAAATTGGAAAATTCTCATCCAAATGATAAAAATTTGAAAATTAGAAAGACAAAAGATAGGATTTGAAAATGAAGTAGAATTTTAAAGTGTCGTGAAATGAAATGGAATTTGTTTCAAATCCATTGGATATAGTCGTAACATATTACCAAAAGTAACATGTCGGAGTAATGTCACAAAGGTATTGGTGTTTAGGAATTCCTTCGACTGATCAAGGTAGATGGGTTTTCATAATGTTTTCGAGAAGACATGCTTTAGCCTATAAGTGAACACTCACCCTAAGAGTTCCCAGGTAAGAGTGACTGGTCCGACAATGCGGATTTGTACAAACACTCTAGCCTTAAACAGAAAACTCGGGGTACAGGCATTCACCCTTCCAAATTGCATGAGTTCACATTATTAAAACCCAAGATTTCGATGAAAATGTTTGAGAGTAAAACATTTTGAGAAATCTTTTTGATAATTGTTTGAGATAAATAAATCTAGAAACATTTTGTTGAAAACCTTTGAGAAAGCATTTCGAGAAACCTTTTGATAAAATGTTTGAGATAAATAGGTTGAGAAACAATTTGTTGAAAGCGTTTGAGAAAACATTTTGAGAAGTATTCCAATGAAAATGTTTTTGAGAAAAAAATATTTTGAGGAATACTTTGAGGCAATAAGCCTAAGGATTTAAGATAAATCATCTAAGGTTAGATGATTTGTAAATCATAGAGTAGTTGTAGCACGAGTAAGGATGAGGATTAGGTTAGAGATCCTAAGTCTACTCATGTTCGGGTCCCTAGGAAGGTTATAGACTAGGTTAAAGGCATTCTAATAACCTAATTCCCTAAAAGCAATGCTCTGATACCAATCTGTAACACCCCAATCGCGTAATACAACAAGACGCGGCGGAAATATCAGGGAGTCACGTTACAAATTGTTCACAACTATTGGTACTAAATTGTTTCATTATTGTTAACATTGTTTTACAATACAAAGAATACATGAAGGTGTCTTTTGATTAAAGAAGTCTAAAGCCCGGATGCATTCCTATGTGCAGCATGCTTGAATAATCGAAACTTGAAACATGTGTGAAAAAGAGACATCATCAAACAATGTTGGCGAGTACATAGTTTTGTTGGCCAAGTTAATGGCAAATGTTTAGTGTTGTAATACTTTGACAACTACTAGAATTTTCTATTGAAAATGGACTCTTTAAAGTCAAGGAATGACAAAAAGATATTGCAATACATTATATTGATTATGAAACTTATGACAAAAAGAGTTTTGTATATGGCAACATGATTAATACTAAGTAATTTTTATGCCATTGATAATTCTACTTTGTTCATTGTAATCGCCTTGAATTCGGTCATAAAACTTGTGAGTATGTTATTAGAAATCCAATCAAGGATTAATAACAACAATAGTGAAAATCTGTCATAACTTGCGTGAGTATTATTGGAAATCAAATCAATGATTTAAAATAATACTATGGTTATCCTTCTAAGAATCTAACATATAAAAATATGAAAGAGTTCTACAAGGATATGGATATTGTACTTTGAATCAATCGAAAACAAGATCCTAATGTGATTCGGATAACGCTACAAGAGTAATACAATAAGAACACTTATATGTAGGAAGTACCAGAGGCGTATCCACCATGTTCTTATGGTATTACACTCGTTTCGTTGTCTAAATCACAACTGATCACAATAACCACATAATCATCATCTCGTCACATCGTCTTGTCACATACGCATTAAAGTACACAAAGAATCCGAATAAAGGACTACTATCTAGTACTTTAAACATACTACAAGAATCTACTATAAAGATAGGGAGATGCTTTAATGATTTGGTTTAGTCATGCCGTCTCGTTACAATCGTCTTGTCGCATACGCATTAAAGTACACAAGAATCCGAATAAAGGACTACCATTAGTACTTTAAACAACCTACAAGAATCTACTATAAAGATAGGTAGATGCTTTAAGGATTTGGTTTAGTCATATCGTCTCGTCACAATCGTCTTGTCTCATTCGCGTTAAAGTACACAAGAATCCAAATAAAGGACTACCATTTAGTACTTTAAACATCCTACAAGAATCTGCGATAAAGATAGGTAGATGCTTTAAGGATTTGGTTTAGTCACATCGTCTCGTCACAATCGTCTTGTCTCATTGAATCACTAAATCCTAATCCTAATGGTGATTCGGATAAGGCTATGAAGGGTAATACAATAAGCACAATTATATATAGGAAGTACCAGCGTCGTATCCACATGCCCTTATGGTATTACTCTAGTTTTGTTATCTAAATCACCAACAATCTCTACACATAAACAATAACCATCGTCTTGTAAATCACTTTTTACAAATCTCACTATGAAGATAGGAAGATTTAAGACTGTACTTCAAATATCCTACAAGAATCTACTATAAAGATAGAAAGATTCTTTAAGGATTCGTCTCGTCAATCGTCGTGTTTGCATAATAGGAATAATACACAAAAAGGACTTAGTAAACAATACATGCCATACATTTGAGAAAATTCGGTTACACATATGAATCACCCTAAAACATTTGAAAAACGTAAAAGAGGGGAGCTATGTACTCACTTGGGATTTCGTATAGGTCTTGTATAAATGATATTACAAGGCTCAATGGATCAAGAGTTCAAAAGTTGAAATGGTTCCTAGCGTGTCGGATACTATGTGTTAGTGTCGAAACTTGAAAACAACAGATCAGACAGAATGAAGTCTTATAAACCAAACGAGTGTTGAAACTCATATAAAATGGTTTAATAGACTTAAGATTCTGATTTGGAATGAATCCTAAGTGCTTTTGACCCGTTATGACCCGTTAAGGTAGTTTCCGCTACTTTAACGTGTCATTTGCGTAAAAACGCATTCGGATGGTCAAACTAGCATTATGATAAGTCTTATATGCCAAAATAAGTTTAATAAAGTTTCAAAATCAGTATATAAGTCAAAAAGTTGGTTACATATGCTTAAAGTGAGTTTATGCGCAAAAAAGGGCATTTTGGTCATTCATAAAGGCATATTAGACGACTTCACATAACACTATCCAAATGACGTGACCATAAGGTATAACCTCAGAGGGTTATTCCCTATATAACTATGGTCACTAATATGTGTTTGGTCGGATCCTAAGATCGACCAAACGGGTCAGATTCGAAAGTCAAAGCGGTGGTCAAGACCGCTCGACTTACGACCCTAAACAAGCACTAAACTAAAAGTGACGAGTTAGACATGTCAAACATGTCTAACTAAGTTTATAAAACTGATTTTGTATCAAAACAAAGTGTCTTGATACCCGAAAATAGTTCCGTCGTATAATGCGCACTTTGCGCATTATTGACCGAAACTTTGACTCGTCACTACGACTAGTAAACGTGGTAATCAGTAGGTATGATCGCTATGAATCATAACCATCGTGATTACAATCACGTTGCAAAGTTCAATTGAACTTTGACTTGACCAAAAATGGTCAGAACCGAAAGTCAAACAGAAAGTCAACTGTTTGACTTTTAGCTCATAACAACCTATATTTAATAAACAAGACTAAGGAGTGAGCACTTACTTGTGTTGAAGAACACTTAAGAGCTCAAGAAAACTCAGTAGGAGGTCTCCAAAATGCTGGAAACAAGCACTAAGAGAGTAGGAGAAAGAAAGAAGAAAGGTGCAAGTTGAAACTGGTGATGATCAAGGGTATTTCTACTAAGCTTGGAGCTCCCAAATGATGTCAAGTGTTGATCTAGGTGTTAAGACATCAATTAGTGTCCCTCTAGGTGTCCAAAGCAGGTTGAAGGTGGCAAAAATCGCGAGTTGGTGTCCAAGAGAATGAACAAGAGCAAGACAGCAAAGTTGCTGTGCTGGGCACCCCATGCAGACCGCATGGCTTTGTGGATCCGGTTTGCATCCACCCTTACTGGCAGCAACTTTGGGAAATTGGCAGAACAGGCCCCTGCACTCGTTTCATCGCGTTTTGGCACTTCTAACACCCGTTAACCTGATTTTTAAGCTCTATAAGGACGAAAGCATAGGGAACTTGAAATAAGCCCAAAAATGTCCCGTGTGCTGGTTTGTTCGGTTGTACAGTTGCGGTTTTCGGTTAATTACGATGAAAATCGTAACGAACGCGCAAATGACCGTAAATGCGCAACGAATGGTATTTTTGCGTTCCAATCGTTAAAATGCAAGATTTTAATGATGGAAAATTTTTTTGGATGTACATGCGTGTTCCGTATCAAGAAATACGCGAATCGGCGTACTTTCGCAGATTTTGCAAAATAGTCCCTGGAGTTAGCTTTTTTTGCCATACCGAAGCCCTCAAAACTTATATCTAAGCTATGTAAAGGGTATTTAGGGTATGTTAAGCTTATTTCCTCGTCCCGGTGTGTACGTTACATTAAACGGGTTGCGTTTAAGTATTGTTATCAGAATGCCTTCAAAGAAAAAGTTTTTAAAAGCCTGAAATTTGGCACTAGTGCGCGTTAAAAGTTTTTCATAGCTTAGAAATAAGTTTCGAGGGCTTATGACACAAGCTTAACATACCCTAAATACCCTTAACATAGCTTAGAAATAGGTTTTGAAAACCGCAACCGTACGACCAAACGTGTTAGTACATAATGTCTATGTCTTAGTTTGGATCGAGTCTGTTTAGAATAGATGAAATTACGGTAGAAAAGGTCATATTTATGTAAATAGAAGAACAAGTTCGCTCGGAATCATCAGGTTAGAACAAGTTCGGCCGAACTTGTTCAAGACAAGTTCGCCCGAACTTGTCTATCCCTAGCGAACTTGTTCAACTATAAATAGAGTTCCTTAGATTGTCATTTATAACTTTTGCAACTTTGTCACGACAAAGGCGAAGCTCTGCCCTATTCGGATCTTACATGTAATTGGACTTTATGATCAATAAACAACATTTAAACGAGTAATCTTTGCATATTTGATTAACACGTCACATAGTTTCCGCCTATATGAACGTTGGATACCAAATTAGGTTCCTGTGCTAATCAAGGAGTGATATAACAAGTGGTATCAGAGCCATGGATACCTCATTTGGTGAAATCATTGCAAGATCTACTCTTATTCTTCTCATTTCTAACATTTTTTTCTTATATTTCAAGAAAACAATGAATCTACGGATAAAAGTTGCTAAATTTTGAATATGTCATGTAAAATACACTGATAATAAACCCCTGAGAGTTTCAACATCAAATTCAAACGAATTAATGTCAAAAAGTTGAAAAAACCATGTTTTGCAAACATAATTTGGTCGAACTTGACATCAAGTTCGCTCGAACTTGATTAAAAATTCATTTTTAATCAACTCCACCCGAACTTGATTGATATTTCAAGGATATTTGATAAGTCCACTCGAACTTGATTGTTTTTCAATTAAATTGCTATCAAGTTCACCCGAACTTGATTAAAGTTTGTTGAAATTCACTTACAAGTTCGCCCGAACTTGATAATTCAATTGAAAATCTACACAAGTTCGCCCGAACTTCATCAGGGTGAAAATTTTCAAATATTCAACACAAGTTTGCCAGAACTTGTGTGAATAAAAATATGATATTTTCAACTGCACAAGTTCGCCCGAACTTGTCAGTGTGCTGATCAATTTTCGTAGTTTGTGAACGTATTTTTCAGCTATTCTCGTCAGTTTTCCCACGATGGAAGATCTTCATAGTGCATTATGACGGCTTCAGCATCGAATGCTCAAATAGTGAATCAAGTAAACATTGATAATGATATGGGCACATCTGTGAAACCGCCAAAACTCATGTGTATGGACGAATAAGAGGGGTAGAAAGAAAAGTTCACTATCTGGGTTCAATCTACGTACTTTCACAGCTGGATTGCAGTGGAGACTGGCCACACATGGCCAAGAGATGAACACGACAATGTTATTGAGATGAGCAAGTTTTCTACTTTACAAAAAGATGCATACGTTGCGGAGAAGAAAATGATAAGTCTTATCCAACAGTCTGTGAAAGAAGATATTCTAGTGCTGCTACCAGAATATAAAACTGCACAAGAACTTTGGAAGTCCTTAAAGAACGAATATCAAGGAAGTGCAAAAATGGTCAAAAGTATAAAGGCGCTGATCATGAAGGAATTCGATATATTCACAATGATTAAAGGTGAAACGATGAAACATATGATCGAACGGTTTTGTCATCTGAAAGTGATTATGAGGAGACATGGGCTTGAGAAAACGGAAGAAGAATACATTGATAAACTGGATGACGCTATACCAGAGGGTGAGTGGACGACTTATCTCATGGTGCTTAAGGAAAGTCCTAGCTAGGAATTCTTCAAACTATCCACTTTCATTGATAAGTTGGAGGGGCACGAGATGGAGTTGTTAAAGATAGCCAAGTCAAAGAATTCAAATGTTGCTCAAGATGTAGGGCTTTACTACAAAACAGGAACTCAAGGGAGTATCACTAGCCCGAAGATCCAAACCGCTTTTAGTGCGAATCTGAATTCCTCGAATCATTCGCCAGAGAGCCAAACTCAATCATATCCAAACTATGATCAGAGTCCCCAAAACTCATCATATTCAAGAACGGGTTCAAACTCTTCATATCAGAATCAGACAAATCAGAGTAATCAATCAAACTCTGATCCAAATGTGTTTAAATGCAACATTGCAGTCAATTTAAGCAACGTTGTTTCTGAACAAGTTGCCAAACAACACATGGCACTTCTTGCCGCGGTATTGGAATCGTATGAAAGTTTGGTGGCTGGGAAGATTGGTAATCCGGAAATGACTGCCGAAGACTATGATCAAGTGGATGAAGAAGAGCTTGAGCTGATGGACATCAAATGTTCGTACTAACCGGCAGAGACATCGGGAATTCAAGCAACAAATTGGGATTGGACAAACAAAAATTACTTGCTTTAGATGCCGACAAAAGGGGCACTTCAAAAGAGAATGCAAGAATCCTGAGGCAACAGGTAACCAAAGTCCATTTGGAGGTGGCAGTGATTACTACAAGAAGTCACTACAATACAAGCCATACCCAAAGAAGACTCATGTCGAAATCCAAGATAAACCTTCTAACACCTCAGAAAAAGGCAATGGTTGCTTCGAATGAAGATGACGGTTTTGATTGGAACTCATATATTGCCAAAAAGATCGGAGTTGCTCTAATGGCTGAGACCGTAGAAGACACATCTGCTGAAGATGCAGCTATGGAGAATGCATTGCTAGAAGAATACTTACAACAAGCAGAGGAAGAGGAAATTTATCACCACACAAAGGTGCAGAGTATCCTTTCTCCTAACATGACTACTAGTTTTGTAGGTTGTTTTGGTGATACAACATCTTCGGAACATGTTGCTGAGGAGAAACCTGTGGTTGAGGAAGTTATCAACGTAACTAAAGAAATGAATGTACAAAACCTCACGAAGATCGCCAACAAAGCTATGATGGCAAATCTGACAAAGGTAGGTCCGGTGGTAAATGTACAAATCGTTGAGGTTGAAAAACCATGTACGAAATGTGCCAAACCGTGTGTTCAATGTGCTGAAAAGTCTCAGATCATAAGTGAACTCAATGTGCATAACAACAATTTCAAATATGATTATCGCACAACGAAAGAGGCTTATGACAAAATGAAAGATGACTACAGCAGGCTTGATAATAATAACATTGAACAGTACGATACAGTGAGAATGTTAAAAGCTACATTAATGGAAAAACAAAAAGCTATTAACATTTACATAAACAACATTGCTGAAGTAAAACAAGAACTTTAAGACATGAAAATCGAAACTAAAAGAGTGGGACAACTTTTGAAAAGCTACACCACGAATGCTTATGTCATCGATCACATTCTTCCAACAATCCAATGGGAAGAAAATGTTCAGAAAGCCAAAGGTAAGAAACATGGAGATTATAGCAATGTTCCACCACCCTTGTGCGAAAAAGTAGTGTTGCAAAAGGCTGAAGGGATGGAAAAGGCGCTTAACATTGAACTTTTGACTGAAAAGAAAAATGAGCTGTCTGAGAACATTGATATAACCTACACAAGTGATGATGGCGAAGCTGTGGTTAAAAATGTTGTTGAAAATGTTTTGAATGAATCTGATGATGGCAGCTATGAAAGCGCCAACTCGAGTTTGAATAATTCTGATTCACAATCTGAAGATGACGATACATCATTGGAAGATAGCCTAAGTGATGATCCTAACGTTGTCATATACAAAGTTAAGGATTCTGATAGACTATATTTTGACGATAGCTTTCCGATTCGGAATGTGAAAGAAGATCAGCTTGATAAATTCTTAAACTCGTTGAAGTTTCATCAGAGGATTTGGAAATAAATGAAATGAAATTTTACTCTAAACCTAAAAGAAATAACTACCGAAAGAATGGTGGTGACTTTCCTGAACATAGGAGAGCAGGGTTGGGTTTGGATGTAGAAGATGAACCGAATAAGAAAAAGTCACCATTTCGTGAATATAACGATAAAAACATGACATTTGTGTATGGGACGAGCACGGTTCATGAAGAGAGTTTGATTGGAAAGCAATCAAATGACGAATTTAAGAAAGAAAAAGAACTTCGTGAAGGTTCGTGATCAGGCGGTTCTAGACGGAAGTTAGTGTGTAAACGTAAACTGATTCGACAGAATGTTATTACAGAATGGAGTAGAAGTAGAATGCAGCGGAAGTCTTCATTCATACCGTAAGAGTATACATTTTTAATTCCAGTTGCAGGAGTTCCTGGAGAGATCCGGCAGCACCTCCCCGTAGGGATGGCAAAAACTTGAATGACAAATGAACAACACACCTATATATAGGGTAACAAGTTCGCCCGGAGTGTGCATGGACAAGTTCGGGCGAACTTGTCCTTCACAGGACAAGTTCGGGCGAACTTTACCATCACATGTCAAGTTCGGGCGAACTTGACCTTCACAGGTCAAGTTCAGGCGAACTTGTTCCCAATTTCACTATTCGCTCCGTATTTTTGTCGTGTGTCAATTCTAACCTATACAATATTCAACACACGTCCAATCTAGCCTATTCGACACTTCAGGATAAGGCTAAGTCCGCAAGTGGTGTAAAACCCACTAGTGGACATTCTCATGATAACCAGACTTGCTTTAAAAGCAATTGAAATTGGTCATATTGCTCGCAAGTGTCCGAAATCAAAGCTTGTTTATCCACAAAGAAAAACAAGCTCTAATGTTGAGAAACTTAAGCAACCAGAGATTGTAAAACCCGCCACAATTCTGAAAAAAAAATGAATCTAAAATTGAAGTTAAACCTAAAACTGAATCGAAGTTTGAAAATTCAACTTTTGAGACAGGTGAAACTTCCAAAACGAACGAAAACAAAAATTCAAGGTTTTGCATAAAGAAAGCAAGAGCTAAATCACAATCCTGAGTTGCCAAAAAGAAAACAACATCTGAAGTTGCAAAATCTGAGACGGTCAAGGTCGACAAAGTGTCTGTTTCAAAAGATAAAACTGAATCTATTAAAATTAGTCCAAAACTTTCAAAAGATAAGAAAAAGGTCAAGTTTGAAAAGGATAATGTCGATGAAGTCTTAGTTGGTGATTTTGAGGATGAATATGAAGTTATTATCCCAAACCCAAGACCAAGAAGGCTTGGGTCGCACTTTTTAACTGAATTGCTAATGTGTGCAGGGGCTCCAGAGATCCATATTATCAAAGTGGATTCTGGATAATGGAGCTTCGAAGCATTACTCTTTGATATCAAAGCGATTAATGGAGGGTATGTAGGCTTCGCTGGAAATCAAGGAGGCCGGATAGTAGCTGAAGGAAAGCATTCGAATGGAGTGGTATCATTTGATCGTGTGAATTATATCGCCTAGCTAGAGAACAATCTTCTAAGTATCTCACAGATTTGCAATAAACAGTTCATAGTTCATTTCCATGATAAGGAGTGCATGATTCTTAAGTCGGGTTTCAAAATTCTGGATGATTGGATTCTCATGTGTGCTCCATGCGAAAACGATCTCTACGTGTTAGACATGGGTATTGCTACAGCATCGTCGAAATCGGCTCAATGTTTTGTCACAAAAGCCACGGAGAAGGATTCGATTCTATGGCACAGAAAAATGGGGCACATACATCTGAGGAAAATGAATTTTCTAGTTCATAATGATTTAGTCGAGGGAGTAAATCTTCGAAGCTTCCACATGACGGATCATCGTCTTGAATGTAAGAAAGGGAAGCAGATCACAAAGTTACATCCTAAGAAGATTCTAAACTCCATAAAGTTTCCGCTTGAATGTCTACATATGGATCTTTCGGTCCGGTGAACGTCCGAAGTATTTCAGGAGAACTGTACTGTTTAGTCGTCACAGATGATTATTCTCGATATTCATGGGTTTTCTTTCAAGAGTCTAAAGATGAAACGTTTGATAATCTGGTGATTCTCTTCAAGAAACTCGAAAATCTATGTCATCTGCCTGTCAGACGTATTCGAAGTGATAACGGCACGGAGTTCAAGAACAACAAGATGAAAGAGTTTTGCAACACCAAAGGAATTCTGCACGAATTCAGTGCACCGTACGCTCCACAATAAAATGGCGTGGCTGAGAGGAAGAATAGAACTCTAATCGAAACAGCAAGAACAATGCTTCCTGACTCGAAACTTCCTGTTAGCTTCTGGAGTGAGGTGGTTGCAGCGGCATGTTACAGATTGAATAGGGTCTTAAGTGTCAAACAGACTAAAAAGACTTGTTTCGTGATGATCAACTGAAGGAAACCAAATTTGAAATATCTAGAACCGTTTGCTGCACCGTGTACAGTGATCGATCAAGATGGAAAGTTCGGTGCCAAATCGCTTGAAGGTTTCTTCGTTGGTTATGCTAGTCCGCTAAGGAGAGTTTATGTTCCTGCTTTGAGAAAAGTGATTGAAGCACAACACGTTGATTGCTTTCGGTACACAACTCCTATTCAGAGGAAAGGCGATGCGTGGTTGTTCAATTACCAAGATTTGTGGAAGTCAATCGATTTGCCAGAAGAACCGTCTGATGAAGAACTTGCAGCTCTTTGTTATCTCTACAACAGTCGGCAAACCAAGAACAGATTATAAGGCCAATTGTGGTTAATCAACCCACTGTTGGTTCTACTTCGTCTTCTGGTGCAGGTCCGAGTAATTTTTGAAGCAGAAGTAACATCTACTACAACTCCAGCAAATGTTTCCCCTGAACCAGGAAATACAACCTCAGAGCCCAATACTTCTCAAAATCAGAATTCCGACTTTGACGAAGCTCCGACTTTCGATGATGATAGAGAATCATCTTCCGATGAAGAATCCTAGCAGATAACAAGCATGTTGAATCAACCTGCTGGCCCGAGCAATCAAAATGAAGTTACATCGAGTGCTCCTGAAGTTTAATTGATCGTTGATCTGAATATCACAAATCAGAACAGTACGGTTGATGTTCCTAGCGAGAAGATGCCATGATATTATTCATATCATCCTTCAACCAACATAATTGGAGAATTACAGACAGGTGTGCGAACAAGAAGTCAAATCAACAAAGCATTAAGTTGTTTCTATACCCGAGTGGCTCCGACTCAAGATTATTGTTATTATTCATGTTTCATATCTCAAAGAGAGCCAAAGACTGTGAATGAAGCTCTGGTTAATGAAAACTAGGTGATAGCGATGCAAGAAGAATTGTTACAGTTTGAGAAACTGGGAGTTTGGAGGCTTGTAGACTTACCACCTAAGCAGAAAGCGATAGACACCAAGTGGGTCTTCAAGTGTAAGAGGGATGATTGAGGTGTGATCGTTAGAAACAAAGCTCGATTGGTTGCCAAAGGTTTCCACCAGCAAGAAGGAATTGACTATACGGAAGTTTATGCACCGGTTACACGTTTAGAGTCAATCCGCTTTTTCCTTGCATTCGCAGCTTGGAAAGGTTTTAAGGTGTACCAGTTAGATGTAAAATCCGCATTTCTCTATGGTAAGCTATGCGAACAAGTGTACGTTGGCCAACCACCGGGTTTCATCGATCCGCTGACCAAGAACAAAGCTTATCTCCTAGACAAAGCCTTATACGGATTACTTAAGCCCCGAGAGCTTGTACAAGACGTTATCTCAACATCTCATTGGAAACGGCTTTACTAGAGGCACAGTGGACCATTGTTTACCAAAGAAGTCGGAAATCATCTAATCATTATACAAATCTATGTGGATGATATCCTCTTTGGTTCAACGGATGATAGTCTTTGCAAAGAATTCGAAAAGATCATGGAGAAGAAATTCGAGATGTCTTCTATGGGCGAAATGAAATTCTTCCTCGGATTACAGGTGGATCAGTTACCAGACGGCATATATATTCATCAAACAGAATATGTTCATGATATTCTGAAGAAGTTTGAAATGGATAGCTCGAAGCCACTTTGGACTCCTCTAGCGCTGAATCGTGGGATTTGCATTGACGAAACAGGAACGAAAGTGGATGATACACTCTATCGGTCGATGATAGGATCTCTTATTTATCTGACGGCATCTCGCCCAGATATTATGTATCCTACCTGCCTTTGCGCAAGATATCAGCCCAATCCCTGAGTGTCTCACATGCAGAAAGTCAAAAGAATATTCAGTTACTTGAAGGGATGTCCAAGCACCGGCTTGTGGTATCCAAAGAACGATAATTTTGATCAACGGGAAACGCTAATTCGGACTTTGGGGTGGACAAGCTGAATTCAAAGTCTATGATGGCTGGTTGCCAGTTCTTCGGAACTCGATTAGTAACGTGGCAATGCAAGAAACAAACCACGCTCTCTCTCTCTCTACCTGTGAGGTAGAATACATTTATGCTTCCAACTGTTGTTCTCATATCCTATGGATTCAAAAACAGATGAGGGACTATGGATTACAATTTCTTATATGCCTTTATGTGTAGATAATAAGGCAGCAATCGACATAACCAAAAATCCTGTTCATCACTCTCGAACTAAACACAGAAATTCGTTATCACTTCATTCGTGACTACTACGAAAACAAGTTGGTGCGAATAAAAAAAAACCACACCGATGAACAAAAGGCTGATTTTTATACCAAAGCTTTTCCTTTAACAAGATTTAAATATGTAATGAGGCTTAACGGTATTAAAGATTTGTTGACAGGTGCGGAGGCAGAGGTTGAATATGGATCGGACGACGAGTTCACGTGATCCACATTGGTTTGTATATCTTTTAGATTAGTATTTCTTAAAAACTAAAATAAAAAAAATATGTTTTTGATTTTAGGGGGAGAAATATTTGAGAAAATACAAAAACAAATGAAAAATTCAAAAAGTACAAAAACATTGAAAAAGACCAAAAGAATTTAGTGTCACAAAGGAAATGATAGTACATCAGTGGACTATCACAGTATGCTAAAAAATTGAAAAGTTTAAAAGTGATAAACAAGTCTTATTGAGCATGTGTCGATAGGCTTTACACGTTCAGTAAATTGTTTCTGAGATATAAACTAAATTTTACAACTGCTTAAACTTGTGGATTAACATCTCTCGGATATATGGACTTAGTACTCCGAAATTTCGTTTGAGAGATTGCCCGATTTGAGATACGAGGTCTTTATAGATAGTTGATATCTGGGGTATTATACAAGTTCTTCTGATTTTGGGGAAGCAATAGCCTAGAACTTCTATAATGCTTTTGCTAAAAACCCCTAAACTGCATGCAAACTTGAAAAGAATCAAAAGATCTAATCATTTGCAATGCTTAAAAGATTCCTTAAGTGGAACACACCTTTAAGTCAAGCCTTCATCTCTTTGTCGATACGGTGGTATTAACCTGAGCTCTCAAGGCTTCGCATTAACCCATATACATATATCAATTACGCTATACTCA
The DNA here is from genome assembly GCA_947069175.1 of Scalesia atractyloides. Lineage (NCBI taxonomy): Eukaryota > Viridiplantae > Streptophyta > Magnoliopsida > Asterales > Asteraceae > Scalesia > Scalesia atractyloides. The sequence continues at coordinate 43,686,471 of CAMTDV010000015.1, forward strand.
AATCGGTTTAATTTCTTTGCTACGCGTAATGTTCAACTCTAGAAAAACCCTAATGCTCTCTCCTAGCTTGGCGATTCTTGATCTTCATGCAATCTTAGTTTCTTCTTCATGATCTGGTGTATAACAGTCTGTTATTAGGGTGTTGATTTATCAGATCTCTAATACGAACTAGTTAGCACTCGATCGAATTAAAACTAGGGATCCTGTTCCGGGTTTATTCAGATCGCTGCCTGAATCTGTGTTTCCGAACTGGTTGTATAGATATATTGTTTTATCGGTCCTTCTGGATAGGCAGAAACCTAGACTAAACAAGACCTCTATACGATTTTGTTAGAAGCATGGCCTAGGGTTGTCGCTAGATTAGGGTTTTTTCTTTCCGTTCTTTCGGTTTCTGATTTTCGTCTCCGTGGTGCGTGGTGCATGGTGTGGTCTAGTCTTGTTTGAAGTGAGAGTTAGTGATTTTTGGTATGGATGAATGTAAGAAAGCTGTGGATAATAATCATGATAATCGTGGGAAGCCGCCATTGCCGATCAGGGGTATTGCTAGTCGAGTTGTCAATATAGATGGACACACAGTGCTTCCTCGGCGTGGTACAGTGCCTACTCAGATTCATGTTAGTGATGAAATAACTAATGTCACGATACCTGTCCCCTTGGAAAAGCGGGACTCCCACAATGTTGGGGTGGCCGACGGTCAAAAAATTCGTCATGCAGGAGCCGGAGATGAGGGGAAAGTGGTTACCTCATACTTGCAGGAGGATCGTACTCCTCAAGGTGAACTCTCGAAATCCATCACGTATGCAGATTTGGTTAGGCTACCAATTCCAAAAGAGTTAACTTTAGATCTCTTGCAAGTACTGGTATGCATGAGGGATGCGATGTTGTTCTCCCGCGTGATTCTGTTCGAGCGGTACAAGATAAGTTAGCCAATACTTTATATGGGTATTTCCTAGGAGAACGTATTGCTTTCCCGGTTGTGGAGTACTTTGTTCGCAATAACTGGAGAAATTTGGATTACAGAAGTCAATGATGAATGCGAATGGTTTTTTCTTCTTTAAGTTTGCGGATCATAAAGGTATGCTGGATGCTCTAAAGGAGGGTCCATGGATCATACGATCACAACCTATTTTCCTAACTGAATGGACACCGACTTCAAAGTTGGAAAAGAAGGAGGTAACCAAAGTTCAAGTCTGGGTGAAAATTCATGAGGTTCCGCTCGCTGCATACACCGAGGATGGCCTTAGTATGATCGCTACTGCCATTGGTGTTCCAAAACTATTGGACTCCTATACTAGTTCGATGTGTATGGACACTTGGGGCCGTAGCAGTTATGCTAGAGCTTTAATAGAAATCTCAGCGGACAAGGCGTTGAAAGAGGAGCTGACGATCGCAATACCGGAGGTAAATGGGGAGGGATTTAGTAAGGAAACTATTTATGTGGAGTATGAGTGGAAGCCGTTTAGATGTTCTAGTTGTTGTGTGTTTGGCCATTTTGTGGACTCCTGTCCCAAGCAAACAAGGGAACCAGCTATCATTGCTAAGCAGACTCATCCTGGATTTCCAGTGAAACAAGGCAATGGGAAAGGTAAGTTGGTCTCTAAAATAGATGAGGAAGGTTTCACCGTTGTGTCTAGCCAAAAAGTAGCTAGGAAAGGAGGGTTCCAGATAAATAAGCCTAAACCAAAGTTTGAGTATCGGCCGCTTATAGTTGAAGGGAAGAATGAGCGGGCCACTCGGCCGTCGTTGGGGAGTGTTGTCTCAAATAATTCGTTTGAGGTGTTAAATGAGGTAGAGGTGGATGGGAATCACAGTGTTAATGCTGCGACAGGTAACCAGGAAGATACCGAGGATGAGGAGGTGATTGAAGTGTATAATGAAATGGATGAATTCCTCTCAAAGGAATCTTGTAATCCTGAACGCAGAAAAGGGGCAAGCACTCCTACAACGGTAGTGTCTAATGATTAGTCTAGCAGCATGGAATATTAGGGGCTTGAACCGGCCTCTCAAACAAAACGAGGTTCGTCATGTGGTTAGGAGTAATCATCTGTCGTTCTGTGCAATCTTAGAATCTCATGTGGATATTGGTAACCTTCATAAAGTATGTAGAACCGTGTTTAGGGGTTAGGATTGGACTTCTAATGGTAGTAGATGTAATAAAGGTACTAGGATCATCTTAGGTTGGAACCCGATGGAGATTGATGTTATGGTCATTGCCCAAAGGGATCAGGTTATGCATATTCAGTTGAATTTTAAACTTGAGAAGAGGAGCCTGCTCTGCTCGGTTGTTTATGCAGCAAATTACTATGTTACTCGGCGGGATCTATGGCAACAGCTAGTTCGACATAAAGGTTTCGTGGGTATAAATCCGTGGGTTATTCTGGGAGATTTCAACTCAGCTCTTCTTCTGGAGGATAATTCCATGGGATCTTCATATGGTTCAGCGGGTATGAGGGACTTTCAAGAGTGTGTCACTGAGTTGGAGGTGGTTGATATTAATAGTTCGGGAATCCATTTTACATGGAATCAAAAGCCTTAAAAAGGTGTGGGGTTGCTAAAGAAGCTCGATCGTGTTATGGGTAACACTGCGTTTTTGGCTGAGTTTCCTAACTCCTACACGGTTTTTCAGCCGTATAGGATATCAAATCATTGCCCATGTTTATTAAAGATCCCGTCTCCTGGTAAGATGAAACCTAAACCATTCAAGTTTGCTAATTTTTTTGTTCACAAACCGGAATTTACTGATATTGTTAAGAACTATTGGGATATTGCCATTAATGGGGTCCCTCAATTTTGTGCGGTAAAGAAACTGCGCCTTTTAAAGAAGCCATTTCGGGTTCTCTTATTGAAACAAGGAAATTTGCACAAGAAAGTTGAGAGCCTCAGAGATAAGCTGGATGCTATTCAACAGGATATTGATGTTGATCCATTTAATATGGATCTTCGATTGCAGGAAGTAAAAATTAATAAGGAATTTCAGGAAGCTTGTTTAGATGAGGAACGGTTTTTGCTCCAAAAATCTAAAGTGGAATGGTTGAAAGCTGGTGATGCAAATATGAAATTCTTCCATGCTACCCGGATAAGTAGGAATCACTCGTCCAGGATTGATAGCATTAAGGATTCTAATGGGGTTCTGTTTGAGGGAGATAATGTCCGGGATGTGCTTGTGAAACACTATGAGCAATTTCTTGGGTACCATGGATGTGGTCACTCTAGGCCCCCTGCCGAACTATTCATGAATAAGTTGAACTCAGAGGATGCTGTGCATATGGTTCATCCAGTTACTGCTGCTGAGGTGAAAACGGCCATGTTCTCGATTGGTAATGAGAAAGCCCCTGGCCCTGATGGTTTTTCAGCAGCTTTCTTTAAAAGTGCGTGGCATATCATAGGTCATGAGGTGTCGAATGCCATTATGGATTTCTTCAGGACTGGTAAACTCCTCCGGGAAATTAATAATACGCTGATAGTGCTTGTGCCGAAGAAAGTGACGCCATCTTCTGATTACGGATTATCGCCCCATTGCGTGCTGTAATGTGATTTATAAATGTATTAGTAAGATTGTGGCGGATCGCATGAAGGGGATGCTTAATCAGATTGTCAGTATTAACCAGTCAGCTTTCATTCCAGGTAGGAAAATTTCTGATAATATCCTGCTTACTCAAGAGTTGTTACATAATTATCACAGGGATTATGGGCCTCCGAGATGTGCGTTCAAGGTGGATATCCAAAAAGCTTATGATACTGTTGATTGGAAGTTTCTTAAGGATGTTCTTATAGGTTTCGGATTTAATAGTAAAATGGTGGATTGGATTATGACTTGTGTGTCAACTACGTCATATTCTATCAGTGTGAATGGTAATGTGCATGGGTATTTCAAGGGTGGCCGTGGGTTAAGACAAGGCGATCCATTATCTCCGTATTTGTTCACTCTTGTCATGGAAATCCTTACATGTATTTTGCAGAGAGATGCTCGGCTTGATACCTCTTATAGATTTCACAATAGATGTGAAAGACAACAAATTATTAATCTTTGTTTTGCTGATGACTTGTTTCTATTCGCCCGTGGTGATATCTCCTCTGCCCGTTGTATCATGATGGCACTGGCTACATTCACGGACATGTCTGGATTGGTCCCTAGTATCCAAAAAAGTACTGCCTTCTTCTGCAATGTTCCACCCAATGTTAAAAATGAAATTCTACAGACCCTGCGATTTGAGGAGGGCTTGCTGCCGGTTAAATTTTTGGGTGTTCCGCTTATTTCTTCTCGGCTACTCTCTAGAGATTGCAATGTTTTAGTTGAAAAGATAGAGTAGCGCATTCTAAACTGGAGGAATAGGTTTTTATCCTTTGCAGGAAGGTTGCAGCTTATCAACTCGGTACTTTCAGCTTTGCATGCTTATTGGTCCGCTGTTTTTATTTTGCCAGCACAAATTATTAAGGATCTTGAAGCTAAATTGCGGAATTTCCTGTGGGCACAAAAGGGAAATTTTCATAGTAGAAAAGCTAAAGCCTCATGGAATTCTATATGTGTCCCTAAGTATGAGGGTGGCCTGGGTATTAGGCGGCTTGGAGATTCGAATAAAGCTCTTATGGCGAAACATATCTAGAGCATTCTTAATAAGAGGGAATCCTTGTGGGTTAACTGGATCTACTCCTACAGATTAAAAGGCTGCAGTTTCTGGGTATGTAAGGAAGGTACGAATTGTAGCTGGAGTTGGAGAAAGCTTCTTCAGATGAGGCCTAGTATCAGGGATCATGTGTGGTCTAGATTAGGCAATGGGAACAATACGTCAGCATGGTATGATAACTGGAGTCAAATTGGTCCGTTATCTAACTTTCTATCTCCTAGGACCATTTCCAATGCGGGATTTAGACTTCATGCTACGGTTGCGGATATATATAATCAAGGTACTTGGGCTTGGCCCTCGGTTTGGAGAGATTTGTTTCCAATGTTGATTCAATTGGATCAGGTTTACTTGGACCCAAATAAGGAGGACCAAATTTGCTGGAAAGATGGGGATGATATACTTGATTTCTCTTCTTCAAATGTCTGGCATTCGATTCGGATAAGGGAGCCGGAAGTGGATTGGGTTAAACTAGTCTGGTTTAATCAGTGCATCCCTAAGCATGCTTTCCTTATGTGGTTGATTATTCGTCAAAAATTGCTAACCCAGGATAAGATTCTCCAGTGGGACATATTGAGAAGGAAAAACATGAATATGATGTGCTGTCTGTTGTGCTATGAGAATGTTGATTCCCATGGCCATCTTTTCTTTGAATGTACGTTTTCTAAACAGGTATGGAACAAGACTAGAGATAAGGTGGGTATGTCAACGGTTGCTTCCAGATGGAGTGACATAATGGCGTGGCTTCTGGCTCGTGCTCGATCGAAAACAGCGGGGCATTATATAAGTAGAGTGTTTGTTGCCTGTGCAGCATACATAATATGGCAAGAACGTAATGCGAGATTGTTCAAGAATCAATCTAGGCCACCAGATACCATATGCGAACAAATATTGAACACAGTTCGGTACAAGATGATGGGGGTTAAGTTCAAAGATTGTGCGAATGTTAGGAGGCTGCTAGGTGAATGGAAGATAAATGGCAACTTCATATCCGATAATGGAGGCTGATTACTTTTTCTCTTTGTGTGATTAGTAGCTCTAGATTTCTAGTCTAGTAGATGTACTTGTGTTTTGGTACCTGCTGTATGTGTTTGCTTGACTTACTTTCATGAGGTGTGTCTCATGATTGAACTAATGGGATATTATTCTCACTACTTGTTTTATTTGGTTGGTTAATATACAGAATCACAGGGGTAACCCATTACCCAAAAAAATTACGCTATACTCACCTGTAAGATGAAATATAGGGAATCTTGATATGGGAGTATATTCTGATATGGGAACCATAGTTAAGTCAAGTTTCATAATTCATACCTAACATATCTTGGAACAATTGAGAAATGTGTTGAAGTTTAAGTGGACAAACATATCGAAAATCTAGGTAAACAATTTTAAAACTTAAGCTGATATCCTAAAAGTTCTGAATCTCAACGACAATTCTGATGATCCAATGATGCTCGGCGAGAGAATGGTACGAGGTTGTTTCTGCAGAATGGGATACAAAGGGCATATAAACGAATCTACTTTGAAGAAAGAGGGAGTTCCAAATCCCTATAAGTTTTTGATGCACACATTCAGTCATCGAAAGGCTGGATTAGACGATGTACAAGATTACATGGCTTGCATGGCCACATCACTTATTCTAAACAAGAAGTTCAACTTTTCTAAGCTCGTGTTCACGCATATGAAGAATAATATGGGATCGAACAAGCTTGTGATGTATCCAAGGTTTATTCAAATGCTGATTGACGACAAGTTCAAGAAAATAGCCAAAGATCCGAATGATATCTTATATCTTAGTCACCTGGATGATAAAACTGTCAAGAAGCTTATTACTTTCCAGAAGCAAGCTTCTGCACCGATTGCAAAGCCATTATTTGGTGCTATAGCTTCTACTAATTACATTGCACCGCCAGAATATAAGTGGAGGAAATATGACAATGGTGATCAGAATGAAAGGAATGCTGAATTAGAATGGCTATCTACGTTCAAAGAAAAGCGCAGCGACTGGTTCCTAAAGAAAGTAGTTGTTGAAGAGAAAAAGAAAACGTCACGAAAGTCAAAGAAGGTTGATACTATGTTGATAGATGAAGAGGAGCCTGTAAATCTTCAACCAGAGGCTGGTTCAAGTGCAGCAGTAACTATTGAAAGTCAAGAGAAGTCTACTAAGGAAGATGACGTGATCTCTGCTACATCAGACAAAGATGAAGATAGTGATGATTCTTTTGAAAGGGCAACAAAGAAAGCAATTGCCGAAACAAAAGCTGAAAAGATTAAAGAGACTGATGTTGATTACGAACCGGAGATAGAAAAGGGTTCTGATGAGGAGAGACCTAAAAAGAAAGCTAAACGTGTTAAGTCTTCTGTGAAAGATACAACATCGAAGACTACAGGATCTCCTAGCACTAAAGGAAAGTTAAAGCCGAAAAGTCACCGGTATATTGGAAAGAAACAAGGCACAGAAGTCACACAAGAACCTTCTGCTGCAAAACAAACAAGAGTTACACAAGAACCTCCTGCCGCTGAAACAGTGCAAACTTCTACTGTTCAAGAAACGATCGTACAAACAGGAGTCACACAAGAACCTCATGAGTCTGAATTACTTGAAATTCCTATCATCACTTCTTAAGATCCACCAATGTCTTCTCAACCTGAAAGCTCTACACCGAAGAGTACGCCAAAGTCTACATCAAAAACTACTCCAAGGTTAAAGTTGTTTGGAAGTATTCCTGATGAACCTGTCAATATTCAAGATCTGAATGACTTCTTCCCAGAGTCTGACATTGATGAATTGGAGGAGAGGGTTAAAATTCTGGAAGACAAAGTTGCAAAGAACGAAGATGAAAAAGCGGGAGTTAGAAAAGTTGGTGAAACAAAGCGAGGTAGAGAAAGAGATATTGAACGACGAAGTCAAATTTATGGAAGGTGATCGTGGTTATCTGAAGGTCCTAATTGAAGTTTACAACATGCAAATGAACGATTGCTTAAAGAAATTACAGAATTACGATCTGAAAGAGAGTTGAATGATTGAAAGTTTAACAGACTACAGAAAGTATTGTCAAACAGTCTGGGTATTGATTTTGCTGTAGAGTATGCAAGAATAGATCTTCAAGAAGCTAAAGAGAAAGCAGAAAAAGAATTAGCTGAACAGGGAAAGGGTAAACATGTTATTGAAAGTATGCCCGAGATTACAGAGCCTATAGTCGAATCTGCGAAAGTCTGTTAGTATTCCTGAGAAAGAGACTGAACAGAAAGACGATGAAGAAGCTGAAGATAAAGATGATATTGATGATTCTAAAGACGACTCCGATAACGATAATGGAAACAATGACGATCAGGGAGGAGTTGGTCTGAAGATTGTGGATGCCAAAGTTTCTGATGATTTTGATTTTTCTTCGTTGCTGAATGATGATGCGAATAGAATGGAAGATCAAAGTCAGGGGGAGCAGAAAGAGCAGACAGGGCAAACTGATGTTGATATGACAGATGCACTACTGCAATGCATGTTGCTGCTATACCGACGAAGCCAATGATTCTAATGCTAGAACATAATGTTGAGGAAGGTGAATTCTTTCACAACTATTCAAAAGAAGATTTGGCAAAGCTGCTGAACGTTGATGCTGAAACATTTGGTTTCGATTTTGAAGAAGATGTGGTGAACATTGATACATTCGAACCAAACGAGTACTGTTACAAAAGAAGGTCTGATGTTGACGATTACAACAAAGTGATTATTGAAGATTGGTCTTCAGATGATGAAAAAGATGAAGCTGAAAAGTATGTTGGTCCGAATACTGATAGTTTTCCAACTTTTGAAGAGATGTATGAGCAGCTCAATGAAGATTTGCTAAAAGAATAGCAGAGTCTGCACGAGAAGGAAAGATCCCAAAGCCAATGACAAAGGAAGAGCTTGCTAAAGCTAAAAAGTCCTGGTTCAAAGAAATGCCGAGAGAAAGAAAGTTCAGACGTCCGTTAGCATTCTTTACCAGAGATGCAGGTATTTCATTGGGTAATATACTGAGTTGGGGTTGGTTGAAAGAACTTAACGTTTACGCCATCAAAAGAGAGATTGGAGTTCAATACTTCCGACACATGGCAGATTTCAAAACACTTCCATACTGGAATGTAGAGGAGTTGGTACAAACAAGGAACGTTACTTATCATATGAAGTTTATTGATCAGTTACTATGGAAGATGATCAAATTTGAAGCGACGTAAGGGTTCAAATACTGGAAACCGTTCATTCCAAAGCGCCGAATCAAAACGAATAAGAAGACTGGTGAAAAGGATATAACATGCCCCTAATGCCTATTCAACAGGATTTCTATCATTTGTTTAAGTGGTGGCAAGTTGATCCAACGACATGTGAAGCAGTGATAGTGCTGAGATTTGAAGATCATCTGGATATCACTAAAGTAAGAGTTGAAATGTTTCATACAGAAGGGTTAAGAGGGTTATGGAGGACGATACGCATACTAGACCCGATGTGGCTAGTGAACTGTTCGAAGGAAGATATTAAATGTTTATTCTTCAGTAAGATATGTTACGAGAAGCGCGAAGAGACTCAAGCCCGATGCAATATCAGAGAATTGTGAATGTTTGTTTCGCACATGGAGTTAATTCTCGAAGAATGTGGGAATCCAGATGGAGAAAACTTGAGCGCAAAGAGTTTTTGAAAGAGGAAAAGCGTATAGAACGTATACATGATATGGGTAGGGAGGTGAGACTCAGACGTTTTCAGTTCATGACTAAAGTGCCACCTACTGATCAAACGCCGATTCCGTTGCACGAACGTAGAAAGAAACTAATCAAAAACTTCTTTGGACGCGTTAGATAAAGACAGAGCTTTTAAGACTGATCAAGACGAAGACGATATCCAAGGGGAGTCTTTTAGTACATAATGTCTATGTCTTAGTCTTGGATCGAGTCTGTTTAGAATAGATGAAATTACGGTAGAAAAGGTCATATTTATGTAAATAGAAGAACAAGTTCGCCTGGAATCATTAGGTTAGAACAAGTTCGGCCGAACTTGTTTAAGACAAGTTCGCCCGAACTTGTCTATCCCTAGCGAACTTGTTCAACTATAAATAGTGGTCCTTAGATTGTCATTTGTAACTTTTGCAACTTTGTCACGACAGAGGCAAAACTCTGCCCGATCCGGATCTTGCATGTAATTGGACTTTATGATCAATAAACAACATTTAAACGAGTAATCTTTGCATATTTGATTAACACGTCACATAGTTTCCGCCTATATGAACGTTAGATAGCAAATTAGGTTGCCGTACTAATCAAGGAGCGATCTAACAAAACGAACCGACACCCGGGACATTTTTAGAAATTAGGTTGACGTGTGTTAGAAACGACGAAACGCAACGAAACAAGTCCAGTTGCCAAAACTGCCATTTTTGGAAACTTCAGCCCCTGCAAGGCCTTACGGACCGTAAGGCAAACCTCATACGGTCCGTAAGAGTTCCCCAGCTCAGCAGAATGTTGCTGCTACTTGGCAGCTTCTTGATACAATTCTTGGACATCTAGAACTCGAACTTGCCACCCATTCTCCTGCATCTAACAAGTGTTATGACACTAATCCAAACCCTTGATGACTCATGGACACTTGTAATGACCTTGTTGATCCAAGAACTCTGTAACTACCATGTTCATCATCACATTTGAACTTTTACAACATCCATTCTTGCTCTCATCTGCCTTTCTCTGAAGTTGCAACCATTTGTGAAGCTTTCTCCTGAGATTTCTTAGCTGCTTTGAGTGTAAGTAAGTGTTCCATTCATGCCTTGTTCAATTCTTTTAGCTTAAATAAGCTAAAAGTCAAACATGTTTTTAATTCTGTTTGACTTTCAGTTCTGACCATGATTTGGTCAAAACAAAGTTCAATTGAACTTCGCATCATGATCGTGATCATGATGGTTATGGTCCTTAGTGATCATGCCTACTGATTTCCACGTTTACCAGTCATTGTGACGAGTCAAAGTTTCGGTCAATAATGCGAAAATTCCGCATTATACGACGGAACTACTTTCGGGTATCAAAACACTTTGTTTTGATACCAAATCAATTTTATAAACTTATGTCTAACTCGTCATTTTAGTTTTGTACTTGTTTAGGGTCGTAAGTCGAGCGGTCTTGACCACCCCTTTGACTTTCAAATCCGATCCGTTTGGTCACCTTTAGGATCCGACCAAGCCCATTATTATGACTATAGTATTATAGAGAACAACCCTCTGAGGTTATACCATATGGTCATACCGTTTGGTTGGTCAAATGACAAGTCGACTGTGTATTCTTTAAAAATGCCGAAAATGCCGTTTATGCACATAAATTAGTTTTAAAAATATAATAACATTGTTTTGACACCTAAACTGATTATACAACTTATATAAACTAATTTTGGCATATTTGTCATAGGACATATTTAACCATCCAAACCCATAGTTACGTTTATGACCCGTTAAAGTGGCGTAAACCACTTTAGCAAGCCGTAACGAGTCAAAACACTTTGAAATACTTCCAATTCAGAATTTTTGTTATTATAAATCATATTATACAAGATCCAACTCTTGTTTGGTTTATATACCTCATTCTATCCGGTTTCTAGTTTACAAGTTTTGACACACTAACATGTAGTTACCCGATACACTAGGAACCACTTCAATACTTGAACTGTTGATCTTTTGAGCTTTGCTATATCATTTGAACAAGATCTATACGCAATCCCAGGCGAGTACTTAGCTCCCATCTTTTACGTTTTTCAAATGTTTTTGGGGTGATTCATATGTGTGATCAATTTTTCACAATGCAATTATGTGTTTACTAAGTGCATTTTTGTGTAATATTCCTTTTATGCAAGACATGACAATTGGGGACACAAAGCAAATCCTTATAGTATCTTTCTATCTTCATAGATTGATTCTTGTAAGATACTTGAAGTACAGTCTTAAATCTTCTTATCTTCATAGTGGGATTTCTAAGAAGTACTTTACACGACGATGGTTATAGTTTATGTGTAGAATTGTTAGTGATTTAGATAACGAAACTAGAGTAATATAATAAGGGCATGGTGGATACGTCGCTGGTACTTCCTATATATAAGTGTGCTTGTTGTATTACCCTTCGTAGCCTTATCCGGATCATCATTAGGATTTAGGATTTTGTGATACAATGTGACATGACAAGTGACTAAACAAAATCCCGAATGCATCTATCTATCTTTTTAGTTAGATACTCGTGGGATGTTTTAAGTACTAATTGGTAGTCCTTAATTGGATTCTGTGTACTTTAATGCGTATTTGAAAAGACGATTGTGACAAGACAAGTGACCAAACAAAATCCCTAATGCATCTATCTATCTTTATAGTTAGATACTCATGGGATGTTTAAAGTACTAATTGGTAGTCCTTAATCGGATTATGTGTACTTTAATGCGTATTTGACAAGGCGATTGTGACTAGACAAGTGACTAAATAAAATCCCTAATGCATCTATCTATCTTTATAGTTAGATACTCGTGGGATGTTTAAAGTACTAATTGGTAGTCCTTTATTGGATTCTTAGTGTACTTTAATGCGTATGTGACAAGACGATGTGACGAGACGATGATTATGTGGTTATTGTGATTAGTTGTGATATAGATAACGAAACGAGTGTAATACCGTAAGAACATGGTGGATACGCCAATGGTACTTCCTATATATAAGTGTTCTTATTGTATTACTCTTGTAGCGTTATCCGGATCACATTAGGGTTTTGTGTTCGATTGATTCAAAGTACAATATACAAATCCTTGTAGAACTCTTACATATTTTTATATGTTAGATTCTTAGAAGGATAATCAAAGTATTATTTTAAATCATTTATTTGATTTCTAATAATACTCACGCAAGTTATAACAAGTTTTCAGTATTGTTGTTATTAATCCTTGATTAGATTTCTAATAACACACTCACAAGTTTTATGATCAAACTCAAGGCGATTACAATGAACAAAATACAAATTTTCATTGGCATAAAAATTACTTAGTATTAATCATGTTGCCATATACAAAATTAGTGTGTCACAAGTTTCATAATCAAGTTAATGTATTGCAATACTAAATCTTTTTACCATTCCTTGGCTTCAAAGAGTCCATTTTCAATAGACGACTCTTGTAGTTGTCGAAGTATTGCAACACTAAACTTTTTACCATTAACTTGGCTAACAAAACTATGTACTCGCCAACATTGTTTGTTGATGTCTATTTTTCACATATGTTTCAGTTTGTTGATCATTCAAGTATGCTAGAAATAGGAATGCATCCGGGCTTTAGACTTTTTTAATCAAAAGACAACTTCATGTATTCTTTGTATTGTAAAAAATGTTAATAATAGTGAATAGTATCAGTTGTGGCTGAGCAATTTGTAATATGACTCCTCGATATTTCCGCTCGTGTTGTTGTATTACGCGATCGGGGTGTTACAGATTTGGATGACAGTGCTATGGATCAGATGCACTGGAGGATAGTAGAGCTTGAGGAGCTTGTGAGGAAGCTTTTGGAGTTCGCAGGTTTGAAGTGATTGTTTTTATCTGGTCGTTTTGTTTGTTGTTATTCTCTTTTGGTAACCCTATTTTAGGCTTGTATACCAATTTAGATATTTTAGGAGGAAATTCAGTAAGACTTGTCGATGGTGTTTGATTCATTCACACCAAATTTGTTGGTTTTTGTACTACAAATAAGTGATGTAATTTCTAATCTAAAATATCAATGATATGGGTTTTGGGCTAAAATTCAAAAGTACAAAAACATTGAAAAAGACCAAAAGAATTTAGTGTCACAAAGGAAATGATAGTACATCAGTGGACTATCACAGTATGCTAAAAAATTGAAAAGTTTAAAAGTGATAAACAAGTCTTATTGAGCATGTGTCGATAGGCTTTACACGTTCAGTAAATTGTTTCTGAGATATAAACTAAATTTTACAACTGCTTAAACTTGTGGATTAACATCTCTCGGATATATGGACTTAGTACTCCGAAATTTCGTTTGAGAGATTGCCCGATTTTGAGATACGAGGTCTTTATAGATAGTTGATATCTGGGGTATTATACAAGTTCTTCTGATTTTGGGGAAGCAATAGCCTAGAACTTCTATAATGCTTTTGCTAAAAACCCCTAAACTGCATGCAAACTTGAAAAGAATCAAAAGATCTAATCATTTGCAATGCTTAAAAGATTCCTTAAGTGGAACACACCTTTAAGTCAAGCCTTCATCTCTTTGTCGATACGGTGGTATTAACCTGAGCTCTCAAGGCTTCGCATTAACCCATATACATATATCAATTACGCTATACTCAAATCGGTTTAATTTCTTTGCTACGCGTAATGTTCAACTCTAGAAAAACCCTAATGCTCTCTCCTAGCTTGGCGATTCTTGATCTTCATGCAATCTTAGTTTCTTCTTCATGATCTGGTGTATAACAGTCTGTTATTAGGGTGTTGATTTATCAGATCTCTAATACGAACTAGTTAGCACTCGATCGAATTAAAACTAGGGATCCTGTTCCGGGTTTATTCAGATCGCTGCCTGAATCTGTGTTTCCGAACTGGTTGTATAGATATATTGTTTTATCGGTCCTTCTGGATAGGCAGAAACCTAGACTAAACAAGACCTCTATACGATTTTGTTAGAAGCATGGCCTAGGGTTGTCGCTAGATTAGGGTTTTTTCTTTCCGTTCTTTCGGTTTCTGATTTTCGTCTCCGTGGTGCGTGGTGCATGGTGTGGTCTAGTCTTGTTTGAAGTGAGAGTTAGTGATTTTTGGTATGGATGAATGTAAGAAAGCTGTGGATAATAATCATGATAATCGTGGAAGCCGCCATTGCCGATCAGGGGTATTGCTAGTCGAGTTGTCAATATAGATGGACACACAGTGCTTCCTCGGCGTGGTACAGTGCCTACTCAGATTCATGTTAGTGATGAAATAACTAATGTCACGATACCTGTCCCCTTGGAAAAGCGGGACTCCCACAATGTTGGGGTGGCCGACGGTCAAAAAATTCGTCATGCAGGAGCCGGAGATGAGGGGAAAGTGGTTACCTCATACTTGCAGGAGGATCGTACTCCTCAAGGTGAACTCTCGAAATCCATCACGTATGCAGATTTGGTTAGGCTACCAATTCCAAAAGAGTTAACTTTAGATCTCTTGCAAGTACTGGTATGCATGAGGGATGCGATGTTGTTCTCCCCGCGTGATTCTGTTCGAGCGGTACAAGATAAGTTAGCCAATACTTTATATGGGTATTTCCTAGGAGAACGTATTGCTTTCCCGGTTGTGGAGTACTTTGTTCGCAATAACTGGAGAAATTTGGATTACAGAAGTCAATGATGAATGCGAATGGTTTTTTTCTTCTTTAAGTTTGCGGATCATAAAGGTATGCTGGATGCTCTAAAGGAGGGTCCATGGATCATACGATCACAACCTATTTTCCTAACTGAATGGACACCGACTTCAAAGTTGGAAAAGAAGGAGGTAACCAAAGTTCAAGTCTGGGTGAAAATTCATGAGGTTCCGCTCGCTGCATACACCGAGGATGGCCTTAGTATGATCGCTACTGCCATTGGTGTTCCAAAACTATTGGACTCCTATACTAGTTCGATGTGTATGGACACTTGGGGCCGTAGCAGTTATGCTAGAGCTTTAATAGAAATCTCAGCGGACAAGGCGTTGAAAGAGGAGCTGACGATCGCAATACCGGAGGTAAATGGGGAGGGATTTAGTAAGGAAACTATTTATGTGGAGTATGAGTGGAAGCCGTTTAGATGTTCTAGTTGTTGTGTGTTTGGCCATTTTGTGGACTCCTGTCCCAAGCAAACAAGGGAACCAGCTATCATTGCTAAGCAGACTCATCCTGGATTTCCAGTGAAACAAGGCAATGGGAAAGGTAAGTTG
Organism: Scalesia atractyloides; assembly: GCA_947069175.1. Lineage (NCBI taxonomy): Eukaryota > Viridiplantae > Streptophyta > Magnoliopsida > Asterales > Asteraceae > Scalesia > Scalesia atractyloides. The sequence goes on from CAMTDV010000015.1 coordinate 43,702,034, forward strand.
GTCTCTAAAATAGATGAGGAAGGTTTCACCGTTGTGTCTAGCCAAAAAGTAGCTAGGAAAGGAGGGTTCCAGATAAATAAGCCTAAACCAAAGTTTGAGTATCGGCCGCTTATAGTTGAAGGGAAGAATGAGCGGGCCACTCGGCCGTCGTTGGGGAGTGTTGTCTCAAATAATTCGTTTGAGGTGTTAAATGAGGTAGAGGTGGATGGGAATCACAGTGTTAATGCTGCGACAGGTAACCAGGAAGATACCGAGGATGAGGAGGTGATTGAAGTGTATAATGAAATGGATGAATTCCTCTCAAAGGAATCTTGTAATCCTGAACGCAGAAAAGGGCAAGCACTCCTACAACGGTAGTGTCTAATGATTAGTCTAGCAGCATGGAATATTAGGGGCTTGAACCGGCCTCTCAAACAAAACGAGGTTCGTCATGTGGTTAGGAGTAATCATCTGTCGTTCTGTGCAATCTTAGAATCTCATGTGGATATTGGTAACCTTCATAAAGTATGTAGAACCGTGTTTAGGGGTTAGGATTGGACTTCTAATGGTAGTAGATGTAATAAAGGTACTAGGATCATCTTAGGTTGGAACCCGATGGAGATTGATGTTATGGTCATTGCCCAAAGGGATCAGGTTATGCATATTCAGTTGAATTTTAAACTTGAGAAGAGGAGCCTGCTCTGCTCGGTTGTTTATGCAGCAAATTACTATGTTACTCGGCGGGATCTATGGCAACAGCTAGTTCGACATAAAGGTTTCGTGGGTATAAATCCGTGGGTTATTCTGGGAGATTTCAACTCAGCTCTTCTTCTGGAGGATAATTCCATGGGATCTTCATATGGTTCAGCGGGTATGAGGGACTTTCAAGAGTGTGTCACTGAGTTGGAGGTGGTTGATATTAATAGTTCGGGAATCCATTTTACATGGAATCAAAAGCCTTAAAAAGGTGTGGGGTTGCTAAAGAAGCTCGATCGTGTTATGGGTAACACTGCGTTTTTGGCTGAGTTTCCTAACTCCTACACGGTTTTTCAGCCGTATAGGATATCAAATCATTGCCCATGTTTATTAAAGATCCCGTCTCCTGGTAAGATGAAACCTAAACCATTCAAGTTTGCTAATTTTTTTGTTCACAAACCGGAATTTACTGATATTGTTAAGAACTATTGGGATATTGCCATTAATGGGGTCCCTCAATTTTGTGCGGTAAAGAAACTGCGCCTTTTAAAGAAGCCATTTCGGGTTCTCTTATTGAAACAAGGAAATTTGCACAAGAAAGTTGAGAGCCTCAGAGATAAGCTGGATGCTATTCAACAGGATATTGATGTTGATCCATTTAATATGGATCTTCGATTGCAGGAAGTAAAAATTAATAAGGAATTTCAGGAAGCTTGTTTAGATGAGGAACGGTTTTTGCTCCAAAAATCTAAAGTGGAATGGTTGAAAGCTGGTGATGCAAATATGAAATTCTTCCATGCTACCCGGATAAGTAGGAATCACTCGTCCAGGATTGATAGCATTAAGGATTCTAATGGGGTTCTGTTTGAGGGAGATAATGTCCGGGATGTGCTTGTGAAACACTATGAGCAATTTCTTGGGTACCATGGATGTGGTCACTCTAGGCCCCCTGCCGAACTATTCATGAATAAGTTGAACTCAGAGGATGCTGTGCATATGGTTCATCCAGTTACTGCTGCTGAGGTGAAAACGGCCATGTTCTCGATTGGTAATGAGAAAGCCCCTGGCCCTGATGGTTTTTCAGCAGCTTTCTTTAAAAGTGCGTGGCATATCATAGGTCATGAGGTGTCGAATGCCATTATGGATTTCTTCAGGACTGGTAAACTCCTCCGGGAAATTAATAATACGCTGATAGTGCTTGTGCCGAAGAAAGTGACGCCATCTCTGATTACGGATTATCGCCCCATTGCGTGCTGTAATGTGATTTATAAATGTATTAGTAAGATTGTGGCGGATCGCATGAAGGGGATGCTTAATCAGATTGTCAGTATTAACCAGTCAGCTTTCATTCCAGGTAGGAAAATTTCTGATAATATCCTGCTTACTCAAGAGTTGTTACATAATTATCACAGGGATTATGGGCCTCCGAGATGTGCGTTCAAGGTGGATATCCAAAAAGCTTATGATACTGTTGATTGGAAGTTTCTTAAGGATGTTCTTATAGGTTTCGGATTTAATAGTAAAATGGTGGATTGGATTATGACTTGTGTGTCAACTACGTCATATTCTATCAGTGTGAATGGTAATGTGCATGGGTATTTCAAGGGTGGCCGTGGGTTAAGACAAGGCGATCCATTATCTCCGTATTTGTTCACTCTTGTCATGGAAATCCTTACATGTATTTTGCAGAGAGATGCTCGGCTTGATACCTCTTATAGATTTCACAATAGATGTGAAAGACAACAAATTATTAATCTTTGTTTTGCTGATGACTTGTTTCTATTCGCCCGTGGTGATATCTCCTCTGCCCGTTGTATCATGATGGCACTGGCTACATTCACGGACATGTCTGGATTGGTCCCTAGTATCCAAAAAAGTACTGCCTTCTTCTGCAATGTTCCACCCAATGTTAAAAATGAAATTCTACAGACCCTGCGATTTGAGGAGGGCTTGCTGCCGGTTAAATTTTTGGGTGTTCCGCTTATTTCTTCTCGGCTACTCTCTAGAGATTGCAATGTTTTAGTTGAAAAGATAGAGTAGCGCATTCTAAACTGGAGGAATAGGTTTTTATCCTTTGCAGGAAGGTTGCAGCTTATCAACTCGGTACTTTCAGCTTTGCATGCTTATTGGTCCGCTGTTTTTATTTTGCCAGCACAAATTATTAAGGATCTTGAAGCTAAATTGCGGAATTTCCTGTGGGCACAAAAGGGAAATTTTCATAGTAGAAAAGCTAAAGCCTCATGGAATTCTATATGTGTCCCTAAGTATGAGGGTGGCCTGGGTATTAGGCGGCTTGGAGATTCGAATAAAGCTCTTATGGCGAAACATATCTAGAGCATTCTTAATAAGAGGGAATCCTTGTGGGTTAACTGGATCTACTCCTACAGATTAAAAGGCTGCAGTTTCTGGGTATGTAAGGAAGGTACGAATTGTAGCTGGAGTTGGAGAAAGCTTCTTCAGATGAGGCCTAGTATCAGGGATCATGTGTGGTCTAGATTAGGCAATGGGAACAATACGTCAGCATGGTATGATAACTGGAGTCAAATTGGTCCGTTATCTAACTTTCTATCTCCTAGGACCATTTCCAATGCGGGATTTAGACTTCATGCTACGGTTGCGGATATATATAATCAAGGTACTTGGGCTTGGCCCTCGGTTTGGAGAGATTTGTTTCCAATGTTGATTCAATTGGATCAGGTTTACTTGGACCCAAATAAGGAGGACCAAATTTGCTGGAAAGATGGGGATGATATACTTGATTTCTCTTCTTCAAATGTCTGGCATTCGATTCGGATAAGGGAGCCGGAAGTGGATTGGGTTAAACTAGTCTGGTTTAATCAGTGCATCCCTAAGCATGCTTTCCTTATGTGGTTGATTATTCGTCAAAAATTGCTAACCCAGGATAAGATTCTCCAGTGGGACATATTGAGAAGGAAAAACATGAATATGATGTGCTGTCTGTTGTGCTATGAGAATGTTGATTCCCATGGCCATCTTTTCTTTGAATGTACGTTTTCTAAACAGGTATGGAACAAGACTAGAGATAAGGTGGGTATGTCAACGGTTGCTTCCAGATGGAGTGACATAATGGCGTGGCTTCTGGCTCGTGCTCGATCGAAAACAGCGGGGCATTATATAAGTAGAGTGTTTGTTGCCTGTGCAGCATACATAATATGGCAAGAACGTAATGCGAGATTGTTCAAGAATCAATCTAGGCCACCAGATACCATATGCGAACAAATATTGAACACAGTTCGGTACAAGATGATGGGGGTTAAGTTCAAAGATTGTGCGAATGTTAGGAGGCTGCTAGGTGAATGGAAGATAAATGGCAACTTCATATCCGATAATGGAGGCTGATTACTTTTTCTCTTTGTGTGATTAGTAGCTCTAGATTTCTAGTCTAGTAGATGTACTTGTGTTTTGGTACCTGCTGTATGTGTTTGCTTGACTTACTTTCATGAGGTGTGTCTCATGATTGAACTAATGGGATATTATTCTCACTACTTGTTTTATTTGGTTGGTTAATATACAGAATCACAGGGGTAACCCATTACCCAAAAAAATTACGCTATACTCACCTGTAAGATGAAATATAGGGAATCTTGATATGGGAGTATATTCTGATATGGGAACCATAGTTAAGTCAAGTTTCATAATTCATACCTAACATATCTTGGAACAATTGAGAAATGTGTTGAAGTTTAAGTGGACAAACATATCGAAAATCTAGGTAAACAATTTTAAAACTTAAGCTGATATCCTAAAAGTTCTGAATCTCAACGACAATTCTGATGATCCAATGATGCTCGGCGAGAGAATGGTACGAGGTTGTTTCTGCAGAATGGGATACAAAGGGCATATAAACGAATCTACTTTGAAGAAAGAGGGAGTTCCAAATCCCTATAAGTTTTTGATGCACACATTCAGTCATCGAAAGGCTGGATTAGACGATGTACAAGATTACATGGCTTGCATGGCCACATCACTTATTCTAAACAAGAAGTTCAACTTTTCTAAGCTCGTGTTCACGCATATGAAGAATAATATGGGATCGAACAAGCTTGTGATGTATCCAAGGTTTATTCAAATGCTGATTGACGACAAGTTCAAGAAAATAGCCAAAGATCCGAATGATATCTTATATCTTAGTCACCTGGATGATAAAACTGTCAAGAAGCTTATTACTTTCCAGAAGCAAGCTTCTGCACCGATTGCAAAGCCATTATTTGGTGCTATAGCTTCTACTAATTACATTGCACCGCCAGAATATAAGTGGAGGAAATATGACAATGGTGATCAGAATGAAAGGAATGCTGAATTAGAATGGCTATCTACGTTCAAAGAAAAGCGCAGCGACTGGTTCCTAAAGAAAGTAGTTGTTGAAGAGAAAAAGAAAACGTCACGAAAGTCAAAGAAGGTTGATACTATGTTGATAGATGAAGAGGAGCCTGTAAATCTTCAACCAGAGGCTGGTTCAAGTGCAGCAGTAACTATTGAAAGTCAAGAGAAGTCTACTAAGGAAGATGACGTGATCTCTGCTACATCAGACAAAGATGAAGATAGTGATGATTCTTTTGAAAGGGCAACAAAGAAAGCAATTGCCGAAACAAAAGCTGAAAAGATTAAAGAGACTGATGTTGATTACGAACCGGAGATAGAAAAGGGTTCTGATGAGGAGAGACCTAAAAAGAAAGCTAAACGTGTTAAGTCTTCTGTGAAAGATACAACATCGAAGACTACAGGATCTCCTAGCACTAAAGGAAAGTTAAAGCCGAAAAGTCACCGGTATATTGGAAAGAAACAAGGCACAGAAGTCACACAAGAACCTTCTGCTGCAAAACAAACAAGAGTTACACAAGAACCTCCTGCCGCTGAAACAGTGCAAACTTCTACTGTTCAAGAAACGATCGTACAAACAGGAGTCACACAAGAACCTCATGAGTCTGAATTACTTGAAATTCCTATCATCACTTCTTAAGATCCACCAATGTCTTCTCAACCTGAAAGCTCTACACCGAAGAGTACGCCAAAGTCTACATCAAAAACTACTCCAAGGTTAAAGTTGTTTGGAAGTATTCCTGATGAACCTGTCAATATTCAAGATCTGAATGACTTCTTCCCAGAGTCTGACATTGATGAATTGGAGGAGAGGGTTAAAATTCTGGAAGACAAAGTTGCAAAGAACGAAGATGAAAAAGCGGGAGTTAGAAAAGTTGGTGAAACAAAGCGAGGTAGAGAAAGAGATATTGAACGACGAAGTCAAATTTATGGAAGGTGATCGTGGTTATCTGAAGGTCCTAATTGAAGTTTACAACATGCAAATGAACGATTGCTTAAAGAAATTACAGAATTACGATCTGAAAGAGAGTTGAATGATTGAAAGTTTAACAGACTACAGAAAGTATTGTCAAACAGTCTGGGTATTGATTTTGCTGTAGAGTATGCAAGAATAGATCTTCAAGAAGCTAAAGAGAAAGCAGAAAAAGAATTAGCTGAACAGGGAAAGGGTAAACATGTTATTGAAAGTATGCCCGAGATTACAGAGCCTATAGTCGAATCTGCGAAAGTCTGTTAGTATTCCTGAGAAAGAGACTGAACAGAAAGACGATGAAGAAGCTGAAGATAAAGATGATATTGATGATTCTAAAGACGACTCCGATAACGATAATGGAAACAATGACGATCAGGGAGGAGTTGGTCTGAAGATTGTGGATGCCAAAGTTTCTGATGATTTTGATTTTTCTTCGTTGCTGAATGATGATGCGAATAGAATGGAAGATCAAAGTCAGGGGGAGCAGAAAGAGCAGACAGGGCAAACTGATGTTGATATGACAGATGCACTACTGCAATGCATGTTGCTGCTATACCGACGAAGCCAATGATTCTAATGCTAGAACATAATGTTGAGGAAGGTGAATTCTTTCACAACTATTCAAAAGAAGATTTGGCAAAGCTGCTGAACGTTGATGCTGAAACATTTGGTTTCGATTTTGAAGAAGATGTGGTGAACATTGATACATTCGAACCAAACGAGTACTGTTACAAAAGAAGGTCTGATGTTGACGATTACAACAAAGTGATTATTGAAGATTGGTCTTCAGATGATGAAAAAGATGAAGCTGAAAAGTATGTTGGTCCGAATACTGATAGTTTTCCAACTTTTGAAGAGATGTATGAGCAGCTCAATGAAGATTTGCTAAAAGAATAGCAGAGTCTGCACGAGAAGGAAAGATCCCAAAGCCAATGACAAAGGAAGAGCTTGCTAAAGCTAAAAAGTCCTGGTTCAAAGAAATGCCGAGAGAAAGAAAGTTCAGACGTCCGTTAGCATTCTTTACCAGAGATGCAGGTATTTCATTGGGTAATATACTGAGTTGGGGTTGGTTGAAAGAACTTAACGTTTACGCCATCAAAAGAGAGATTGGAGTTCAATACTTCCGACACATGGCAGATTTCAAAACACTTCCATACTGGAATGTAGAGGAGTTGGTACAAACAAGGAACGTTACTTATCATATGAAGTTTATTGATCAGTTACTATGGAAGATGATCAAATTTGAAGCGACGTAAGGGTTCAAATACTGGAAACCGTTCATTCCAAAGCGCCGAATCAAAACGAATAAGAAGACTGGTGAAAAGGATATAACATGCCCCTAATGCCTATTCAACAGGATTTCTATCATTTGTTTAAGTGGTGGCAAGTTGATCCAACGACATGTGAAGCAGTGATAGTGCTGAGATTTGAAGATCATCTGGATATCACTAAAGTAAGAGTTGAAATGTTTCATACAGAAGGGTTAAGAGGGTTATGGAGGACGATACGCATACTAGACCCGATGTGGCTAGTGAACTGTTCGAAGGAAGATATTAAATGTTTATTCTTCAGTAAGATATGTTACGAGAAGCGCGAAGAGACTCAAGCCCGATGCAATATCAGAGAATTGTGAATGTTTGTTTCGCACATGGAGTTAATTCTCGAAGAATGTGGGAATCCAGATGGAGAAAACTTGAGCGCAAAGAGTTTTTGAAAGAGGAAAAGCGTATAGAACGTATACATGATATGGGTAGGGAGGTGAGACTCAGACGTTTTCAGTTCATGACTAAAGTGCCACCTACTGATCAAACGCCGATTCCGTTGCACGAACGTAGAAAGAAACTAATCAAAAACTTCTTTGGACGCGTTAGATAAAGACAGAGCTTTTAAGACTGATCAAGACGAAGACGATATCCAAGGGGAGTCTTTTAGTACATAATGTCTATGTCTTAGTCTTGGATCGAGTCTGTTTAGAATAGATGAAATTACGGTAGAAAAGGTCATATTTATGTAAATAGAAGAACAAGTTCGCCTGGAATCATTAGGTTAGAACAAGTTCGGCCGAACTTGTTTAAGACAAGTTCGCCCGAACTTGTCTATCCCTAGCGAACTTGTTCAACTATAAATAGTGGTCCTTAGATTGTCATTTGTAACTTTTGCAACTTTGTCACGACAGAGGCAAAACTCTGCCCGATCCGGATCTTGCATGTAATTGGACTTTATGATCAATAAACAACATTTAAACGAGTAATCTTTGCATATTTGATTAACACGTCACATAGTTTCCGCCTATATGAACGTTAGATAGCAAATTAGGTTGCCGTACTAATCAAGGAGCGATCTAACAAAACGAACCGACACCCGGGACATTTTTAGAAATTAGGTTGACGTGTGTTAGAAACGACGAAACGCAACGAAACAAGTCCAGTTGCCAAAACTGCCATTTTTGGAAACTTCAGCCCCTGCAAGGCCTTACGGACCGTAAGGCAAACCTCATACGGTCCGTAAGAGTTCCCCAGCTCAGCAGAATGTTGCTGCTACTTGGCAGCTTCTTGATACAATTCTTGGACATCTAGAACTCGAACTTGCCACCCATTCTCCTGCATCTAACAAGTGTTATGACACTAATCCAAACCCTTGATGACTCATGGACACTTGTAATGACCTTGTTGATCCAAGAACTCTGTAACTACCATGTTCATCATCACATTTGAACTTTTACAACATCCATTCTTGCTCTCATCTGCCTTTCTCTGAAGTTGCAACCATTTGTGAAGCTTTCTCCTGAGATTTCTTAGCTGCTTTGAGTGTAAGTAAGTGTTCCATTCATGCCTTGTTCAATTCTTTTAGCTTAAATAAGCTAAAAGTCAAACATGTTTTTAATTCTGTTTGACTTTCAGTTCTGACCATGATTTGGTCAAAACAAAGTTCAATTGAACTTCGCATCATGATCGTGATCATGATGGTTATGGTCCTTAGTGATCATGCCTACTGATTTCCACGTTTACCAGTCATTGTGACGAGTCAAAGTTTCGGTCAATAATGCGAAAATTCCGCATTATACGACGGAACTACTTTCGGGTATCAAAACACTTTGTTTTGATACCAAATCAATTTTATAAACTTATGTCTAACTCGTCATTTTAGTTTTGTACTTGTTTAGGGTCGTAAGTCGAGCGGTCTTGACCACCCCTTTGACTTTCAAATCCGATCCGTTTGGTCACCTTTAGGATCCGACCAAGCCCATTATTATGACTATAGTATTATAGAGAACAACCCTCTGAGGTTATACCATATGGTCATACCGTTTGGTTGGTCAAATGACAAGTCGACTGTGTATTCTTTAAAAATGCCGAAAATGCCGTTTATGCACATAAATTAGTTTTAAAAATATAATAACATTGTTTTGACACCTAAACTGATTATACAACTTATATAAACTAATTTTGGCATATTTGTCATAGGACATATTTAACCATCCAAACCCATAGTTACGTTTATGACCCGTTAAAGTGGCGTAAACCACTTTAGCAAGCCGTAACGAGTCAAAACACTTTGAAATACTTCCAATTCAGAATTTTTGTTATTATAAATCATATTATACAAGATCCAACTCTTGTTTGGTTTATATACCTCATTCTATCCGGTTTCTAGTTTACAAGTTTTGACACACTAACATGTAGTTACCCGATACACTAGGAACCACTTCAATACTTGAACTGTTGATCTTTTGAGCTTTGCTATATCATTTGAACAAGATCTATACGCAATCCCAGGCGAGTACTTAGCTCCCATCTTTTACGTTTTTCAAATGTTTTTGGGGTGATTCATATGTGTGATCAATTTTTCACAATGCAATTATGTGTTTACTAAGTGCATTTTTGTGTAATATTCCTTTTATGCAAGACATGACAATTGGGGACACAAAGCAAATCCTTATAGTATCTTTCTATCTTCATAGATTGATTCTTGTAAGATACTTGAAGTACAGTCTTAAATCTTCTTATCTTCATAGTGGGATTTCTAAGAAGTACTTTACACGACGATGGTTATAGTTTATGTGTAGAATTGTTAGTGATTTAGATAACGAAACTAGAGTAATATAATAAGGGCATGGTGGATACGTCGCTGGTACTTCCTATATATAAGTGTGCTTGTTGTATTACCCTTCGTAGCCTTATCCGGATCATCATTAGGATTTAGGATTTTGTGATACAATGTGACATGACAAGTGACTAAACAAAATCCCGAATGCATCTATCTATCTTTTTAGTTAGATACTCGTGGGATGTTTTAAGTACTAATTGGTAGTCCTTAATTGGATTCTGTGTACTTTAATGCGTATTTGAAAAGACGATTGTGACAAGACAAGTGACCAAACAAAATCCCTAATGCATCTATCTATCTTTATAGTTAGATACTCATGGGATGTTTAAAGTACTAATTGGTAGTCCTTAATCGGATTATGTGTACTTTAATGCGTATTTGACAAGGCGATTGTGACTAGACAAGTGACTAAATAAAATCCCTAATGCATCTATCTATCTTTATAGTTAGATACTCGTGGGATGTTTAAAGTACTAATTGGTAGTCCTTTATTGGATTCTTAGTGTACTTTAATGCGTATGTGACAAGACGATGTGACGAGACGATGATTATGTGGTTATTGTGATTAGTTGTGATATAGATAACGAAACGAGTGTAATACCGTAAGAACATGGTGGATACGCCAATGGTACTTCCTATATATAAGTGTTCTTATTGTATTACTCTTGTAGCGTTATCCGGATCACATTAGGGTTTTGTGTTCGATTGATTCAAAGTACAATATACAAATCCTTGTAGAACTCTTACATATTTTTATATGTTAGATTCTTAGAAGGATAATCAAAGTATTATTTTAAATCATTTATTTGATTTCTAATAATACTCACGCAAGTTATAACAAGTTTTCAGTATTGTTGTTATTAATCCTTGATTAGATTTCTAATAACACACTCACAAGTTTTATGATCAAACTCAAGGCGATTACAATGAACAAAATACAAATTTTCATTGGCATAAAAATTACTTAGTATTAATCATGTTGCCATATACAAAATTAGTGTGTCACAAGTTTCATAATCAAGTTAATGTATTGCAATACTAAATCTTTTTACCATTCCTTGGCTTCAAAGAGTCCATTTTCAATAGACGACTCTTGTAGTTGTCGAAGTATTGCAACACTAAACTTTTTACCATTAACTTGGCTAACAAAACTATGTACTCGCCAACATTGTTTGTTGATGTCTATTTTTCACATATGTTTCAGTTTGTTGATCATTCAAGTATGCTAGAAATAGGAATGCATCCGGGCTTTAGACTTTTTTAATCAAAAGACAACTTCATGTATTCTTTGTATTGTAAAAAATGTTAATAATAGTGAATAGTATCAGTTGTGGCTGAGCAATTTGTAATATGACTCCTCGATATTTCCGCTCGTGTTGTTGTATTACGCGATCGGGGTGTTACAGATTTGGATGACAGTGCTATGGATCAGATGCACTGGAGGATAGTAGAGCTTGAGGAGCTTGTGAGGAAGCTTTTGGAGTTCGCAGGTTTGAAGTGATTGTTTTTATCTGGTCGTTTTGTTTGTTGTTATTCTCTTTTGGTAACCCTATTTTAGGCTTGTATACCAATTTAGATATTTTAGGAGGAAATTCAGTAAGACTTGTCGATGGTGTTTGATTCATTCACACCAAATTTGTTGGTTTTTGTACTACAAATAAGTGATGTAATTTCTAATCTAAAATATCAATGATATGGGTTTTGGGCTAAATTATTCTCATTATTATGTGGATGCATGTGTATTGTTAGTCCACTGCTATTTAATGTAGATTATTTAATTATTTGTCTTACGTTGTTATTATTATTGCAATAATTATTGTCCTACCATACCTGAGGAGTTGGCGCACTTATCGCTCAACACGTCAACACCGCCATGGAAAAGCGCGAGGCTAACCAGACGATGGGGCAAGGACGTGGACGTGGTGATGCACCTGGTGTTGGAGAAGCGCCAATTGGAAGCCCTCCAGGTAGAATGACGATCGGAAACGTTTTAGTAGTTCCTTTGTTATGATATAATCCAAAGAGTAATCTTGATTTTTCATTAACTTGTGAACAGTGCACGGACGTAAGCACAAAACATTACAGGGTTGTAACCCAAGGTCATTTGTAACACCCCAAAAACGTCGCAGCGGAAATACAAACGTAATGGTGACGGAAGTTGGTGCCCATAAGTATCTTGTCGATCGATGCATTGTTAATGTTGGACATTCAACTTAATTAAAACATAGTTTTTAAAACATAAAGTTTAAAAGTACGTCACAACCACAACATAGTTAAGTTGTTTTGATCATCATGGATCTTATTACATAGATCCCAAAGTTTTAAAAGTTTGTCCAAAAACATTCATAAAACAACCATGCATCAACAACCACAAGATACGCCATAATTCCCGAAGCCATGCTCAAGTACCTGAAGAATACGTTAAAATCCAGTGTCAACACAAAGGAGGGTGAGCTCACATATTCAAATTTAAAATAATTTGATCCAAGGAAAAACTTTCTAATTATGTGTTTATTATCAAAACATCCAAATAATATTTTCGAAAGTCAATTTTTATTTCCTTAATAAAAATCCATGAGTCAGCCGTCGCAAGCGTTTCCCAGAAACCTCCGAACTAAGCATCTTCCCAAGTTTCACAAATAAAATCTATTGCATCAAATGTTCAGACTCGTATGTTTGCAAGACAATACGAACTATATATTAACATTAAGAGTATAATCAACGCTAGACAATAACAGAATATAAATTCATCGCTTGACATGACATGGAGCTACCGGTCGCGACGGGTTGTCAACCCGATAGATCTATCAACAATTCCACGCAATCTATATTAATGATTAAATGGCTAAGTTCGCGCAAAGTGCCCGCAATGGGTCACCCAAGGTGCCAACCTTATGAACAATATATATATCCTACTAAAATGATAAAATTTAATATAACACGTTGTACGAATCCCCGACGTCCCCACCGAAATGTAAGCGTAATCCCGATACTTACTCTCTTGAGACCAGGCCAATTTGTTACAACTTTAGATTTAAATATTTTAAATCCACACGGTCGTTCTATCCCATAAGCCGTAAAATCCCCGTTTCATTCCCGAAACGCATATATCATTATTCCAAAATCCGTTTCATCCCGAAACATATTTATATCCAAAATCATGTTTTTCTTCAAAAACATATTACATAATTTCCAAATCATATTTTCCACGAAAATATATTTATAGTTTAATCAAAGGCATATTTTATACGAAAACGTATACTTATCCTTTTAAGGCGTGTTCTTCCCCCCAAAACATATAACAAAACAGTAAAAGAGCGGTTTAGTGACACTCACCTTTGGGTGCGTATTTAAAATAGCGCGATCCCACACCTTGATTCTACACGTCCTAATATACGTAGGCACGATTTAATAATCAATATATTACAAAATTCCTAAGTTTCTCCAATACTTAGAATTTTTCACATAACTTTGAGATTTTCTCGAAAAGTTATTATTTTTGATTATGTTGGCATATTAATATATATATATGAGTTCATATATATATTTTTAAGATTTTTGCGATTTGAATGATTTTATTGGTGACCTTCATGTTTTATCCGTTACACTCCCGTTTCTAAACACTATATATCTACGATTTGCGCGTCGTAATATATATACATAAACGTGCATATATTCACAATATCATAACACGCGAAAACTCATTAACTTATTCACTTTATCATTTTAAAGCATGCATACATGAAATAAGGGTTACTATGTATCAATTTTCATGCTCGATAAATAAGTTACACATTTAACGCGATTTTTACCGATTCTACCGTTTTCAACATACAAGCGTACATGCATAGTCTTAATTCCCGCTATCATGTCAACACTTAACATATTATCATATTCACATATTTAAATCACATAACACATTTTAACACATAAGGTTCACCCCCGAACAACCCATTCTAGTGTATGTTGAAAAATGCGTATTTTAGTGATTCGGTAACGTTTTCGGGTGCCGAAAGTCACGTATGACTAACCAAACACCAAATAAACTAAATATAAGTTAATATACTTATATTTATACAAAAAATATCAGTTTATTTACTGATTTAAAACAGTTTCATAAAAACCCTCTTAAAAAGGCGAATTTTACCATTTTTACCGCATAGTTTTGCGTCAAACGTTACCCTAACCATCCGAACTCAACGACTTCAAATTTTAGCACAATACATGTTATATACTGAATAAAATTATGGTTATAATCAGATTAGTGCAGTTTTTGTGTAAGCACATAAGTCATGCGATTCAACCCATTTTACAACTTTTTAAGCACATAGTACTACATGCAAAGCTAGTACACTTTATATCAAAGTTCCATACCACTTTTATACATGAGATAACCATATTTTTAAGGTTTATTTACTGATCTAAAACCATTTTATTTTAACATGATTAAATTCTCATTTTATGTACATACATGCACATGCATGACTAGGTACAAGCACTTAATGCACTAACATCATGTCTTCATCATATTGTATGAACTAACATGCATCTAGACATGTATTTATTTCATGCTCTTATAATCCATAACATTCAATCTTCATATCATTATCATCTCTTCATTCAACATAAATGCAAGACACATTCCTTCACATTTATGAACTAACTACAAATTTTGTGTGCATGCATATACATATATATATATATACACGGCTCACACATATATACATACATGCTTCCAAAAATCCACTTTTCATGTTTATCCATTCAAATCACTAAAAACCTTTTAGAACATTCTCTTATGACAACTTTTGATGCATGCATGAACTTTAAACTTTACAAGCATCATGATAATCAAGAATCATTCAAGAATCAAAACTCAATCTCATATATACATATATACATACTCACGGCCACTCACATCCATATATACATGTCCATTTTTATTTCTTTTCAAAACCCATTTGATATAGTTTTCAAGTTAGTGTTTAAATTCAAGAACAAGAGAAACTTCTATCATCATCAATCTCATTAAGATTCATGAAGTTGTTTGTAAGAAATTGTTTTATACCTTCAAGTTTTAGATGGGTTTTGACAAGAATATGATGGTGTAAGACTTGGCTCTAGCTTGGAAACTCCCTAGAATCACCTTTGGACCTTCAAACCTTCTTGGAAACACCTTGGAATGGCCTTGAATCCTCAAGAACAAGTTTGAAAATGAAAATGGTGATGTGAAAGAGGGTGTTTGGCCGTGCTTTTGATGAGAGAGAGCGATGAGTGATTTTTGTTTTGATTTTCCTTGGATTTGTAGAGATTTTGGAAGATTGTGTAAGATATAATCATTGTGTATGTTCCCCATGTCAACACATGGAGGAGAGAGTGCAAGTAGGCTCTATATGGCTGCAACACTTCACCACACACACATACATATATGGATATATACATATATATTACATATATATGCTTAAAACTGGTAATTTACTGGATACCAGATATTTTATCTAGCGTTTTAACGCATTTTTAATTATTTTTAGTGCTCTATAAAAATAAACAAACCAAAATATTACTAATCAATATTTTATTTGCCAGGACCAGTTACGTTGTCGGTAATTGGCAGTATGCGCGTTGTGTTGCGCATTACGTGCTTAAATTCGCAAAATAGGGATTTTAAGCATTTTATTTATTTTTATCATTCTATAAAAATAAACTTGTCAAATTATTACTATAATAATTATTGGTTGCCCTGAACTGGCTGTGTTGACAGCATTTTGTCAGATACGCGCAGTATCGCGCAGTACGCGTTTAAACTCGAAAAATAGAGTTTTTTAGCGTTTTAAATTATTTTTCCTCACGATTATGATTAAATATATTATTTAACTCATAACGGACTATTTATGGGATTTTAACATTATCCGACGGTCACCGACGTTCGTTTCGTATTTTAACCGTTACGCGATAAGCGTTTATCTTAATATTGCCAACGTAATTTTTATCAAACTTTGTATTTTACCAACACATCAAATACCATATATAAACATCTTAAATAATCAAATACGGCCTTTTATTCATTCATGACACGTGTTACATTTGTACGGGACAGCCTAAATAGCCGGATGTCACAGTCTCCCCCTGTTTAAGGAATTTCGTCCCCGAAATTATTACACTACAGGTTCGTTTTCACACTAGACTTAAAGATATGCGGATATTTTCGTTGCATCTGGTCCTTTCTTTCCCATGTGAACTCGGGTCCACGCTTGGAATTCCAGCGAACCTTGACTAACTTGATCCGACTCCTTCTAAGCTTCTGAATCTTCTCATCCAGAACTTCAACCGGTTCCTTGATAAATCTCAATTTATCGTCTACTTGAACCTTATCAGGGGGTATAGTTAGTGTCTCATCCGACAAAAACTTTCTCAGGTTGGAAACATGAAACACGTCATGAACTCCATTCAAATCCTGTGGCAGCTTAAGCCTATACGCGACTGATTCAACTCGAGATGTAATTTCGAAAGGACCTATATACTGTGGGCTTAGCTTTCCCCCTTTCCCAAATCTAACAACACCTTTCCAAGGTGAACTTTCAGCAGAACACGATCCCCGACTTGAAACTACAACGGTTTCCTTTGGTTGTCTGCATAACTTTTCTGTCGATCGGCAGCAGCTTTCAACCTTTCCTTGATCTGGACAACCTTGTTGGTGGTTTCCTCGATAAGCTCAGGTCCGGTTAGTTGCCTTTCGCCAACTTCGGCCTAGAACAAGGGCGATCGACATTTCCTTCCATACAAAGCTTCAAACGGAGCGGCTTTGATACTAGCGTGGTAACTATTGTTGTAAGAAAACTCTGCCAACAGCAAATGAGTATCCCAACTACCACCAAAATCAATCACACACGCTCTCAACATATCCTCTAATGTCTGAATGGTTCTCTCACTTTGACCATCCGTTTGAGGATGATACGCAGTACTCATGTCCAAACGAGAACCCAGCGACTCCTGAAGAGATCGCCAAAATCTGGAGTCAAATCGTCCATCTCTATCGGAGATAATTGACACAGGCACTCCATGTCGGGCTACAATCTCGTTGAGGTACAACTACGGTATCTTTTCCGTCTTGTCTGTTTCCTCAATGGGCAAGAAATGAGCAGACTTTGTCAATCGATCCACAATTACCCAAATGGTGTCATGTCCACGTGACGTATGGGGTAATTTGGTGATAAAGTCCATAGCAAGATGCTCCCACTTCCATTTAGGAATCTCTGGTTGCTGCAGAAGCCCAAACAACCTATGATGTTCAACCTTAACCTTTGAGCATGTCAGACATTTACTTACATACACCGCAATATCTCTCTTCATATTCGGCCACCAATATAACTCCTTAATATCCTGATACATCTTGGTAGAACCTGGGTGAATCGAATATCTGGACTTATGAGCCTCGTTCATAACCAGTTCACGTAGGTTACCTCTAAGAGGAACCCAAACTCGGTTCATGACGTACATCACTTCATCCGCTTTTGCTATCAGTTCACATTCCAAACCTCTCAAACCTTCTCTTCTTAGGTTCTCATCTTTTAAAGCTTCTCGTTGTGCATTGCGAATTCGATCGGTCAAACTCGTTTGTATGGTCAAACCCAAAGCACGAACGCACAGAGGCTTTTTCCGCTCCTTCCTACTGAGCGCGTCAGCAACAACATTCGCTTTTCCCGGGTGATAACGAATATCACACTCGTAATCATTGAGTAACTCTACCCAATGCCGCTGTCGCATGTTGAGTTCCTTCTGATCAAAGATATGCTGAAGGCTCTTATAGTCTGTGTAAATCGTACACTTCGTGCCATACAAATAATGTCTCCAAATCTTTAAAGCGAACACAACAACTCCCAACTCTAAATCATGAGTTGTGTAGTTCTCATGCACTTTCAGTCATCTGGATGCATTGGCTATCACTTTGTCCTTCTGCATAAGCACGCAACCAAGGCCCAAACGTGATGCATCACAATATACAACAAAACCGTCATTTCCCACTGGCAGGGATAGGATAGGTGCACTACACAACTTCTCCTTCAATATCCGAAAAGCTTCCTCCCGCTTTTCTGTCCAACCAAACTTCTTATCCTTCTGGGTCAATAGCGTTAATGACTACGCTATTCTGGAAAAATTCTCAATGAATCTTCTATAATACCCAGCAAGTCCTAAGAATTGTCGCACCTCTGGCGGAGTCTTTGGCGCTTCCCAATTCGTAATAGCCTCTATCTTCGACAGGTCCACATGTATACCTTTCTCATTTATGACATGAACGAGGAAATACACCTCTCGAATCCAAAATTCACATTTAGAGAACTTGGCATACAACTTCTCTTTCTTCAACAGCTCCAGAATCATCTTCAAATGTTGCTCATGATCTTTCTTGGTTCGCGAATAGATTAGTATATCGTCAATGAATACTATCAGGAATTTATCCAAATAAGGTTTGCATACCCTGTTCATGAGATCCATGAACACTGCAGGCGCATTTGTTAAGCCAAAAGGCATGACTAAGAACTCATAATGGCCATAACGTGTTCTGAAAGCAGTCTTCGGAACATCTTCCTCAGCAATCTTCAATTGGTGATAACCTGAACGCAGGTCTATCTTTGAGTAGTAGCTTGATCCTTGAAGCTGGTCGAACAAATCGTCGATTCTTGGCAACGGGTACCGATTCTTGATAGTCAGCTTGTTCAACTCTCTGTAATCAATACACATTCTAAAGGAACCATCTTTCTTCTTCATGAACAACACAGGCGCTCCCCAAGGTGAAAAGCTTGGTCGTATGAAACCTTTGTCTAATAGCTCTTGAAGCTGATTTGACAACTCTTTCATTTCTGACGGTGCTAATCTATAAGGAGATTTTGCAATCGGTGCAGCACCTGGTACAAGATCAATCTTAAACTCGATCTGTCTCGCAGGGGGTAATCCAGGCAAGTCTTCAGGGAAAACTTCCGGATAATCGCGAACTATAGGAATTTCTTCAATCTTCCCACTTTCGGCATTTGTATCCACTACGTTAACCAAGAATGCAGGATAGCCCTTACGCAACATTTTGTGCATCTTCATAACACTAACCACTTTTGATACTCGACTCGATCGGTCACCGTGAACAACTATAGCTTCACCACCACCAGGACGAGGTATCCGCACTTGTTTCTCCGAACAAATGATCTCAGCTCCGTTCTTGGATAGCCAATCCATCCCAACGACTACATTAAAACTACCCAGCTCCACTATAAATCGATACTAAAGCTATGATCGCATAACCGAAATCTACAACCACGAATAACTTCGCTAGTCTCTATCAATTTACCATTTTCTAATTCTTTCGAGTACTTTTTACTTAGCTTACTTGCTTGAGAACACGGAAACAGTTCAAAGTTTTTCGAAACAAAACTCAAGTCAGCACCAGTATCAAATAGTACGAACGCAGAATGGTCATTGATTAGGAACGTACCAGTAACAACTGCAGGATCATCACGTGCTTTCCCAGCATTTAGCTCAAAAGCTCTGCCCCTGACATTCTGACCCTTCACATTCAGACAGTTCCTCTTGTAGTGTCCCTGCTCTCCGCATTCAAAGCATCCCTCGAGCTTAACTCCCTCCGACGTACTCTTAGCAAAGCACTCGCGAGTAATATGACTAGTTCGACCACATCTGACCTACCTTCCCTGCTCATCACCGTGAGTCTTTTTCGCTGAACCACTTCTGCCATCCCTGGGATTATCCTTCCTCGAACCACTCGAATTAGCCACATATACTTCCCCGATTCGCGTTTTCTCTCACGCTTCACTACGGAATCCTTTCTCGAGCTCTCAGACTTTCGCTTTCGTGAATCCCCAGATCTACGCTCAGAACGCTCTGATCGGTCATATTTCCCATCTGTCTTGAGTTTTCCTGACGACTTCCCAGTCTCCTCTTTCCTGTTAAGGTTACTTTTGCGAGCAGCATCATCCGCTAACGACTTCGCTAGAGTAGTAGCTTCCAGATAGGTAGTGGGCTTCGCTGACGTAACCATACTACGAATTTGCGGCGACAATCCCCAGATATACCTTTCTACCTTAACGTACTCAGGAGTGACCATTAGTGGAACCGATCTAGCCAAATCATTGAACCGAGACGTATAAGCTCTGACGTTCAGGCCTTCCATGGTCAAATTCCAAAAGTCAGTCTCAATCTTCTGCATCTCACTACGCGGGCAGTATTCCTTAAGAAGCATCTCTTTTATTTCATTCCAGGTAAGACCGTAAGCCGCTCTTCGCCCAAAATCTGAACTTGAGTGTTCCACCAGGATAAAGCTTCATCAAGAAACGAACATGAAGCATACCTAACCCTCTGATCAGCAGCACAACCGCTGATGGCTATCACAGATTCCATCTTCTCAATCCATCTAGTGATTTCAAGAGGCCCTTCAGCACCGGTAGATGATCGTGGGTTATAGCCCTGAAATGTTTTATACGTACATCCATGCACTGTTCACAAGGTTAATGAAAAATCAAGATCACGCTCTGATTATATCATAACACAAGAACTACTAAAACTTTTCCGATCATTATCTTACCTTGCGGGTTTCCAATCTGAACACCACCTTCACCATGCCCATGAGCACCACGACCACGTCCTTGCCCGATATTCTGGTTAGCTTCACGCTGATCCAAGGCAGTATTAATGTGTTGGGCTGTGAGTTGTGCTAACTCTTCTGGGGTGGTAGGTAGTCCAGTACCCTGTCTCGCTTTTTGCGGCATCTTGTCGTTTCTATTATTGCAATAATAATATCAACATAAGACATTGTTTAAATATTTCAATCATTAAATAATAGTGGACTAAACAATACACATGCATCCACATAATAATGAGAATAATTTAACCAAAAGAGAACCCATAATATTGATATTTATCACCGAAATTACAAAGCTTGTCCATAGTACAACGACTAATCAAAATTTGGTGAGACACAATCAACCACCAATAACAAGTCTAGATGAAATTTCCTCTTAAATATCAAAAATTTTGGCATGCAAGCCAATATAAGGGTTTATCAGGAGACATACAAAACAAACAACCAACAATCACTTCTTCAATCCCGCAAACTCGAGAAGCCTTCTCACAAGCTCCTCCAAGTCAGCTATCCTCCAGTGCATTTGATCCATTGCACTGTCATCCAAGTCCTTTAGCTCATCAAACCAGTCCATTTGCCCCTGAAGATCCTTCACTTTTTCCTTGGTCGCCTTCAGATCTTCGCGAATGGCCCCTAACTGACGGTCGCAGTGAGAGCATTGGTCAACCCACACTCCTTTTTGCTTCTTCAAACAGATGTAGTCTCATCTCTGGAAGTTGAAGCGATGTCTCCGGTAGGTCGCATCCTCTTCCTACGTCGGACATAAACTAGTGTAGGTGCAGTGGGAACTCGCGACTCGGGCAGCTGAACAGACGACTCAGACGAAATAGGTGGAGGGATCTCAGGTACGGGCTCAACAGTGACAGTGGGTAGAGCTACTATGGGCTCTAAAGGTAGAACCGTAATAGTTGTGGCATCCACCACTGGTGCAACCCCGAATGATCCTCCAATGAAAGGTGCATCTCTACTCAGCTCATCAGTAGTAGGCACGGTGCCGGATGACTGTCCGATCTCATAAATCGAGGGCGGAACAGTATCGTCATCGTCAATCCAACCGTTACTCGTATGCGCGTAACGTGGGTTGACCTGGCTGGCGAATGTAGCCGGGCCATCATAGAATGACGAGGCAAACTCGGCCATACTAACAATCTGAGGTGTAGTGACAGGTATCTCTGGCAAAACGGATCTAGGTGAAGTCTCGAATTCTGGCTCGCTCTTAGAGTCAGTAATCTCGATGACATCATGCTCGTACGACATCTGTGACATATATATATAACCGTACAAAGTAAGTGTGTGTTCAAATGAAAAATAACACATAAGGCCCAAATAAACAGATTAACACGTATGCACAATAACACACATGATAAAAATCCATGTTTATTTAAAAAATTTTGGCTTCGCGAATTTTTGGACTTATATCTCAAAATTCTTTGGTTGGAGTCTAGATTTTTCCCATGAAAACATCTAGTTTGCTAACAACCGTTGGCTCTGATACCAACTTCTATAACACCTCAAAAACGTCGCAGCGGAAATACAAACGTAATGGTGACGGAAGTTGGTGACCTTGTCGATCGATGCACTGTTAATGTTGGACATTCAACTTAATTAAAACATAGTTTTTAAAACATAAGTTTAAAAGTACGTCACAACCACAACATAGTTAAGTTGTTTTGATCCTCGTGGATCTTATTACATAGGTCCCAAAGTTTTAAAAGTTTGTCCAAAAACATTCATAAAACAACCATGCATCAACAACCACAAGATACGCCATAATTCCCGAAGCCATGCTCAAGTACCTGAAGAACACGTTAAAATCAAGTGTCAACACAAAGGAGGGTGAGCTCACATATTCAAATTTAAAATACTTTGATCCAAGGAAAAACTTTCTAATTATGTGTTTATTATCAAAACATCCAAATAATATTTTCGAAAGTCAATTTTTATTTCCTTAATAAACATCCATGAGTCAGCCGTCGCAAGCGTTTCCCCGAAACCTCCGAACTAAGCATCTTCCCAAGTTTCACATATTAAATCTATTGCATCAAATGTTCAGACCTCGTATGTTTGCAAGACAATACGAACTATATATTAACATTAAGGGTATAATCAACGCTAGACAATAACAGAATATAAATTCGTCGCTTGACATGACACGGAGCTACCGGTCGCGACGGGGTTGTCAACCCGATAGATCTATCAACAATTCCACGCAATCCATGTTAAAGATTAAATGGCTAAGTTTGCGCAAAGTGCCCGCAATGGGTCACCAAGGTGCCAACTTTATGAACAATATATATATCCTACTAAAATGATAAAATTTAATATACACGTTGTACGAATCCCCGACGTCTCCACCGAAACGTAAGCCTAATCCCGATACTTACTCTCTTGAGACCGGGCCAATTTGTTACAACTTTAGATTTAAACATTTTAAATCCACACGGTCGTTCTATCCCATAACGCCGTAAAATCCCCGTTTCATCCCCGAAACGCATATATCATTATTCCAAAATCTGTTTCATCCCGAAACATATTTATATCCAAATCCATGTTTTCTCCAAAAACATATTACATAATTTTCAAATCATATTTTCCACGAAAATATATTTATAGTTTAATCAAAGGCATATTTTATACGAAAACGTATACTTATCCTTTTTAAGGCGTGTTCTTCCCCCAAAACATATACAAAATTTAAAATAGCGCGATCCCACAATTTGATTCTACACGTCCTAATATACGTAGGCACGATTTAATAATCAATATATTACAAAATTCCTAAGTTTCTCCAATACTTAGAATTTTTCACATAACTTTGAGATTTTCTCGAAAAGTTATTATTTTTTATTATGTTGGCATATTAATATATATATGAGTTCATATATATATATATTTTTAAGATTTTTGCGACTTGAACGATTTTATTGGTGACCTTAATGTTTTATCCGTTACACTCCCGTTTATAAACACTGTATATCTACGATTTGCGTGTCGTTATATATATACATAAACGTGCATATATTCACAATATCATAACACGCGAAAACTCATTAACATATTCACTTTATCATTTTTAAAGCATGCATACATGAAATAACTAATTAAGGGTTACTATGTATCAATTTTCATGCTCGATAAATAAGTTACACATTTAACACGATTTTTGCCGATTCTACCGTTTTAAACATACAAGCGTACATGCATAGTCTTAATTCCCGCTATCATGTCAACACTTAACATATTATCATATTCACATATTTAAATCACATAACACATTTTAACACATAAAGTTCACCCATGAACAACACATTCTAGTGTATGTTGAAAAATGTGTATTTTAGTGATTCGGTAACGTTTTCGGGTGCCGAAAGTCACGTATGACTAACCAAACACCAAATAAACTAAATATAAGTTAATATAATTATATTTTTACTAAAATATCAGTTTATTTACTGATTTAAAATAGTTTCATAAAAACCCTCTTAAAAAGGGGATTTTTACCGTTTTTACCGCATAGTTTTGCGTCAAACGTTACCCTAACCATCCGAACTCGAAACCACTTCAAATTTTAGCACAATACATTTTATATACTGAATAAAATTATGGTTTTAATCAGATTAGTGCAGTTTTTGTGTAAGGTACATAACTCGTGCGATTTCACACATTTTACAACTTTTTAAGCACATAGTACTACATGCAAAGCTAGTACACTTTATATCAAAGTTCCATACCACTTTTATACATGAGATAACCATATTTTTAAGGTTTATTTACTGATCTAAAACCATTTTATTTTAACATGATTAAATTCTCATTTTACATGCACATGCATGACTAGGTACAAGCACTTAATGCACTAACATCATGTCTTCATCATATTGTATGAACTAACATGCATCTAGACATGTATTTATTTCATGCTCTTATAATCCATAACATTCAATCTTCATATCATTATCATCTCATCATTCAACATAAATGCAAGACACATTCCTTCACATTTATGAACTAACTACAAATTTTGTTTGCATGCATATATATATATATATATATATATATATATACACGGCTCACACATATATACATACATGCTTCCAAAAATCCACTTTTCATGTTTATCCATTCAAATCACTAAAAACCTTTTAGAACATTCTCTTATGACAACTTTTGATGCATGCATGAACTTTAAACTTTACAAGCATCATGATAATCAAGAATCATTCAAGAATCAAAACTCAATCTCATATATACATATATACATACTCACGGCCACTCACATCCATATATACATGTTCATTTTTATTTCTTTTAAAAACCCATTTGATATAGTTTTCAAGTTAGTGTTTAAATTCAAGAACAAGAGAAACTTCTATCATCATCAACCTCATTAAGATTCATGAAGTTGTTTGTAAGAAATGGTTTTATACCTTCAAGTTTTAGATGGGTTTTGACAAGAATATGATGGTGTAAGACTTGGCTCTAGCTTGGAAACTCCCTAGAATCACCTTTGGAGCTTCAAACCTTCTTAGAAACACCTTGGAATGGTCTTGAATCCTCAAGAACAAGTTTGAAAATGAAAATGGTGATGTGAAAGAGGGTGTTCGGCCGAGCTTTTGATGAGAGAGAGATGAGTGATTTTTGTTTTGATTTTCCTTGGATTTGTAGAGATTTTGGAAGATTGTGTAAAAAATATAATCATTGTGTATGTTCCCTATGTCAACACATGGAGGAGAGAGGTGCAAGGAGGCTCTATATGGCTGCCACACTTCGCCACACACACATACATATACGGATATATACATATATATTACATATATATGCTTAAAACTAGTAATTTACTGGACACCGGGCATTTTATCTAGCGTTTTAACTGCGTTTTAAAGCATTTTAAATTATTTTCAGTGCTCTATAAAAATAAACACACCAAAATATTACTAATCAATATTTTATTTGCCAGGACCAGTTACGTTGTCGGTAATTGGCAGTATGCACGCTGTGTTTCGCATTACGCGCTTAAATTCGCAAAATAGGGATTTTAAGCGTTTTAATTTATTTTTATCATTCTATAGAAATAAACTTGTCAAATTATTACTATAATAATTATTGGTTGCCCTGAACTGGCTGTGTTGACAGCATTTTGTCAGATACCGTAGTACGCGTTTAAACTCGAAAATAGAGTTTCTTAGCGCTTTAAATTATTTTTCCTCACGATTATGATTAAATATATTATTTAACTCATAACGGACTATTTTTGGGATTTTAACATTATCCGGCGGTCACCGACGCTCGTTTCGCATTTTAACCGTTACGCGATAAGCGTTTATCTTAATATTGCCAACGTAATTTTTATCAAACTTTGTATTTTACCAACACATCAAATACCATATATAAACATCATAAATAATCAAATACAGCCTTTTTTTCATTCATGACACGTGT
This sequence comes from Scalesia atractyloides, assembly GCA_947069175.1. Classification (NCBI taxonomy): domain Eukaryota; kingdom Viridiplantae; phylum Streptophyta; class Magnoliopsida; order Asterales; family Asteraceae; genus Scalesia; species Scalesia atractyloides. Next base: position 43,728,211 of record CAMTDV010000015.1, read on the forward strand.
TACATTTGTACGAGACAGCCTAAATAGCCGGGTGTCACATCATTTACTGGTACCCTTCACGATGAAGGGATAGCGCTGTACGTGGTGATGGGCCATCATAGTGTTCAACCATTCGGGTAGAGTAGTGCTCTGAGAATAGGTCTAGGAACTCAAGGAAGCGAAAGTCTGAGAGTTCGGGGAAGGATTCTGATGATAAGCGTAGGAAGAAACAAGGTTCTAGTAAGGCATTGGCGTCTAACACCAGCGGTTCAGGAAAGGATGTGATCAAGGATAGCAAGAGCGGTTCAGCGAAAAGGACTCATGGGTGATGAGCAGGGAAAATGTAGCAAATGCGATCGATCTGGGCACGCGGTGCGAGAATGCTATGCCAAAAGCACATCGGGTGGAATCAAGTTTGAAGGTTGCTTCGAATGTTGAGAGCATGGACACTTTAAGCGAAATTGTCCTCTATTGAAAGGTCAGGGTGCCAGAGGTAGAGCTTTTGAGCTGAATGCTGGGAAAGCACGTGATGATCCTGTAGTGGTTACCGGTACGTTCTTAATCAATAACCACTCTGTGTTCGTACTATTTGATACTGGTGCTGATTTGAGTTTTGTTTTGAAAAACTTTGAACCATTTATGTGTTCACAAGCAAGTAAGCTAGACAAAAAGTATTCAATTGAATTAGCAAATGGTAAACTGATAGAAACTAGCAAAGTTATTTGTGGTTGTAGTATTTGGTTATGCGATCATAGGTTTAGTATCGATCTGTTACCAGTAGAGCTCGGTAGTTTTGATGTAGTTGTTGGGATGGATTGGCTATCAAAGAACGGAGCTGAGATTGTTTGTTCAGAGAAATTAGTACGTATACCCCGTCCTGGTGGTGAAACGTTAGTGATTCATGGAGATCGATCAGATCGGAAATCGAGAATCGTTAGTGTTATGAAGATGCACAAGATGTTGCATAAGGGTTATCCTGCGTTATTAGTTAACGTAGTTGATACAAAGATTGAAGGTAGGAAGATCGAAGATAATTCCTATAGTGCGTGATTATCCGGAAGTTTTTCCCGAAGACTTACCTGGATTGCCCCCTGCGAGACAGATCGAGTTTAGAATTGATCTTGTTCCTGGTGCTGCACCGATTGCATAATCTCCTTATAGATTAGCGCCCTCAGAAATGAAAGAATTGTCGAATCAGCTTCAAGAGCTTCTAGACAAAGGTTTCATTCGCCCAAGCTTTTCGCCTTGGGGAGCACCTGTTTTATTTGTGAAGAAGAAGGATGGTTCCTTTAGGATGTGCATAGATTATCGGGAGCTGATCAAGCTGACTATCAAGAATCGGTACCCACTACCAAGAATAGATGACCTGTTTGACCAGTTGCAAGGATCCAACTATTACTTGAAGATTGATTTGTGTTTGGGATATCATCAATTAAAGATTGCTATGAAGATGTTCCAAAGACTGCTTTTAGAACACGTTATGGCCATTATGACTTCTTAGTCATGCCATTTGGCTTAACTAATGCCCCTGCAGTGTTCATGGATCTCATGAACAGGGTATGCAAACCCTATTTGGATAAATTCGTGATAGTATTCATTGATGATATAGTTATCTATTCACAAACCAAAGAAGATCATGAGCAACATCTAAAGATTGTTTTGGAGTTGTTGAAGAACGAGAAGTTGTATGCCAAGTTCTCTAAATGTGAGTTTTGGATTCGAGAGGTTCATTTCCTCGGTCACGTCATAAATGAGAAAGGTATACATGTGGATCCGTTGAAGATTGAGGCGATTAAGAATTGGGAAGCGCCAAGGACTTCGTCAGATGTACGACAATTCTTAGGACTTGCTGGGTATTGCAGAAGATTCATCGAGAATTTTTCCAGAATAGCGCAGCCATTGATGCTATTAACCCAGAAGGACAAGAAGTTTGATTGGACAGAGAAGCAGGAGAAAGCTTTTCGAATGTTGAAGGAAAAGTTATGTAGTGCACCTATTCTTTCCTTGCCTGAGGGAAATGACGGTTTTGTTGTATACTGTGATACATCACGTTTGGGCCTTGGTTGTGTGCTTATTCAAAAGGACAAAGTGATAGCCTATGCATCCAAACAACTGAAAGTGCACAAGAAGAACTACACAACTCATGATTTGGAATTAGGAGCTGTTGTGTTTGCCGTGAAGATTTGGAGACATTATTTGTATGGCACGAAGCGTACGATTTACACAGACCATAAGAGTCTCCAACATATCTTTGATCAAAAGGAACTCAACATGAGGTAACGGCGATGGGTGGAATTACTCAATGATTATGAGTGTGATATTCGCTATCATCCAAGCAAAGCCAATGTTGTTGCTGATGCACATAGTAGGAAAGAGCGAGAAAAGCCTCTGCATGTTTGTGCTTTGGGTTTAACCATACAGACAATTTGACCGATCAAATTCGCAATGCACAGTGAGAAGGTGGGAAGGATGAGAATCTGAGTAGAGAAGGTTTGAGAGGTTTGGAAAGTGAACTGATACCAAAAGCGGATGAAGTGATGCACTTCATGAACCGGATTTGGGTTCCGCTCAGAGGTAACCTATGTGAATTGGTTATGAAAGAAGCTCATAAGTCCAGATATTCTATTCACCCCTGGGTTCTACCAAGATGTATCAGGATATTAAGGAATTGTATTGGTGGCCGGATATGAAGAGAGATATTGCGGTGTATGTGAGTAAATGTCTGAAGTGCTCGAAGGTTAAGGCTGAGCATCAGAAGCCGTCTGGGCTTCTGCAGCAACCAGAGATTCCTAAATGGAAGTGGGAGCATCTTGCTATGGACTTTATCACTAAATTACCCCGTACGTCACGTGGACATGACACCATATGGGTAATTGTGGATCGGTTGACGAAGTCTGCTCATTTCTTGCCCGTTAAGGAAATAGACAAGACAGAAAAGATATCGCAGTTGTATCTCAACGAGATTGTAGCCCGACATGGAGTGCCTGTGTTAGTTATCTCTGATAGGGATGGACGATTTGACTCCATATTTTGGCGATCTCTTCAAGAGTCGCTGGGTTCTCGTTTAGACATGACTACTGCGTATCATCCTCAAACGAATGGTCAGAGTGAGAGAACCATTCAAACGTTAGAGGACATGTTAAGAGCGTGTGTGATTGATTTCGGTGGAAGTTGGGATACTCATCTACCATTAGCCGAGTTTTCTTACAACAATAGTTTCCACGCAAGTATCAAAGCCGCTCTATTTGAAGCTTTGTACAGAAGGAAGTGTCGATCACCCCTGTGTTGGGCTGAAGTTGGCCAAAGGCAACATACCGGACCTGAGCTTATCCAGGAAACCACCGACAAGGTTGTCCAGATCAAGGAAAGGTTCAAAGTTGTCACCGATCGACATAAGAGTTATGCAGACAACCGAAGGAAACCGTTGCAGATTCAAGTCGGAGATCGTGTTCTGCTGAAGGTGTCACCTTGGAAAGGTGTTGTTAGGTTTGGAAAAGGGGGAAAGCTAAGCCCACGGTATATAGGTCCTTTCGAAGTCCTCTCTCGAGTTGGATCAGTCGCGTATAGGTTAAGCTACCACAGGAATTGAATGGAGTTCATGACGTATTTCATGTTTCCAACCTGAGAAAATGTCTATCCGATAAAAAAATTAATCATACCCCCTGATGAGGTTCAAGTAGACGATAAACTGAGATTTATCGAAGAACCGGTAGAAATTCTGGATGAGAAGATTCAGATGCTTAGGAGGAGTCGGATTAAGTTGGTCAATGTTCGTTGGAATTCCAAACGTGGACTCGAGTTCACATGGGAACGACAGGATCAGATGCAACAGAAATATCCGCATCTCTTTAAATCTAGTGCGAAAATGAAACCTCTAGTGTAAGAATTTCGGGGACGAAATTCCTTAAACAGGGAGAGACTGTGACACCCGGTTATTTTGAGCCTGTACTAACGTGACACGTGTTATGAATAAATAAAAGCCAAAATTTTATTGAATTTGAATTTATTTTGTGTGTTAATAAATTTAGAATTTATTAACAATTATGTTGGCAACTTTAAGATAAACGGTCATCGCGTAACGGTTAAATGCGGAACGAACATCGATGACCGTCCGATCAATGTTAAAATCCTAAAAATAGTCCTTTATGATAAAAATAATATATTTAATCATATTCGTGAGGAAAATAATTTAAACTCTAAGAAACTCTATTTTTCGAGTTTAAACGCGTACTGCGCGATACTACACGTATCTAAAAAATACTGTCAATATGGCAAGTCAAGGCAACTGATAACTATTTCAGTAATAATTTGACAAGTTTATTTCTATAGAATGATAAATATAAATTAAAACGCTTAAATCCCTATTTTTGCGATTTTAAGCGCGTACTGCGCAGCACAGCGCACATAATGCCAAATACGGGCAACATAGCCAGTCCAGGCAAATAAAATATTGCTCAGTAATAATTGGTGAGTTTATTATAGTGTTAAAAATAATTTAAAACGCGAATAAACGCTAGATAAAATACCTGGTATCCAGTAAAATACCAAATTTATAGCCTATATATAATATATACGTGTGTGTAACCGTGAATGTATGGGAGAAAGAGGGTAAGGTGGCCGGCTTGGGAGGCTACCTCTCTCTTGAAATTGCCAAGTGTAAGAGGTTGGACTTGTAGTAATGATTAGTCTTACTTAGATACACAATTAACCATCCAATACAAAATCAAAACAATACCAACTCCCCTCATACCAATATTCAGCCGAGAACACCCTCACACATACCCATTTCTAAATTCAAACCATTTCTTGAAGATCCAAACTCATTCCAAGGTGTTTTCAAGCATTTTTGAAGATCCAAAGGTGATTTCAAGGAGTTTCAAGCAAGAACCAAGCTTCATATCATCATTTTTATCAAAACCCACTAAGAATCTTGAAGGTATGACATTTTAACTTTCAAATCTTGTTCATGATTCATGGTGATGAAGATGATAGTGAAAGTTTCTCTTATTCTTGGGTTTAAACACTAACTTGAAACAAATAATAAATGGGTTTTGAAAGAAAATAAAATGGACATGTATGTATATGTGGGTGTAGCCATGAGTGTGTATGTATATACATATGAGATTGAGTTTTGACTTTGAATGTTTTTTATTGATGATGTTCGTGGGGATTTGATGCATGCATGTTTAAAAAGTTGTCATATCAAAGTTATGTGATTTGAAAAGATGAATGCATGAAAAAGTGAATTTTTGGAATGTGTCGTGTATATATATGTATGTATGTATGTGTGTATGTATGTATGTATACATGTGAACTTTAGTTTACTAGTAAATAAATGTCACATGCATTAACACTTTGATGATCATACGTATGAGTAGATAATGATTTCCTGATGAACATGTTTTGGATCATGTGAATATGGATTAAATATGTGTATAGATGCATTTAAGATCATGTAAAATGATGAAGATATGATTTGTGTGCATTAAGTGTTTGTACATAGGCATGCATGTGGATGTATGATCATGAAATGATGAATAATGTATGGTATATTAAAGATGATTTTTAATCTGGTTATAAACACTAAAATTATTATTATTTGAAGTGTTAAAATAGCATGAAACATGGTCATAAAGTTTACTAGCTTTGCATGTTGTACCTAGTGCAAGAAGGGTTGTAAAATGTATGAAATCGCATGATTTATGTGACTTATACAAAAAATGCACTAATCTGATTATAACCATGATTTTAATTAGTAAATAACTATTGTGTTAAAATATCAAGTCGTTTCGAGTTTGGATGGTTATAGTAACGTTTGATGCAAAACTATACGGTAAAACGGCTAAAAAGCGGCTTTTCGAAGGATTTTTATAAAACTGCTTTAGATCAGTAAGTAAACTGTTATTTTTAGTATAAATATAAGTATTTTAACTTATATTAAGTTTATTTGATGTTTGGTTAGTCATACGTGACTTTCGGCACCCGAAAACGTTACCGAATCACTAAAATACGCGTCTTACAATGTACACTAGAATGGGTTGTTTATGGGTGAACCTTATGTGTTTAAATGAGTTATGTGATTTAGATAGGTGTATATGATAATATGTTAAGTGTTGACATGATAGCGTGAATTTAGACTATGCTTGTACACTTGTGTGATTAAAGCGGTAGAATCAGTGAAATCGCGTGAAATGTGTAACTTATTTGTCGACCGAGAAAATTGATACAAAGGTTAACTTAATAAGTTATTTCCTGCATGCATGCTTTAAAAATGATAAAATTTATAAGTTAACGAGTATACGCGTGTTACGATATCAAATAATTGTGTATGTTTATGTGTATATATTACGACGCGTAAATCGTAGATGTATACTACTTATAAACAGGAGTGATAACGGATATAGCATATTAAGGGTCACCAATAAAATCGTTCAAGTCGCAAGATCTTAATATATATATATATATATATATATATATATATATATATATATATATATATATATATATTAAAGTGCCAACAAATGACTTTTCGAGAAAATCTCAAAGTTATGTGAAATTCCAAGATTTGGAGAAACTTAGGAATTTTGTGATATATTGTTTGATAAATCGTTCCTACGTATATTAGGACGTTTAGAATCAAATTGTGGGATCGCGCTAATTTAATTACGCACCCAAAGGTAAGTCTCTTTTTAATGTTTCGTATATGTTTCGGGGGAAGAACACGCCTTAAAAGGATAATTATACGTTTTTGTATAAAATATACCTTTAAGTATTTTACAAATATATTTTCATGGAAAATATAGTTTTGGAAATTATGTGATATGTTTTTGGAGAAAAACATGGATTTGATACGAATGTGTTTCAGAATGAGACGGATTTTGGAATAATGAAATATGCGTTTCGAGGATGAAACGGGGATTTTACTGTGACGCCTGGATATTTTGGGCCTGTACTAGTGTGACACGCGTTATGATTAGATAAAAAGGCAAATTATGTTAAATTTGATGTATTTTGATGTTATTTGATGTGTTAATAAATTTAAATTTATTAAAAATTATGTTGGCAATTTTAAGATAAACGCTTATCGCGTAACGGTTAAAATACGAAACGAACGTCGGTGACCGCCCGAATAATGTTAATATCCTAAAATTAGTCCGTTATGATTAAAACAATATATTTAATCATGTTCTTAGGAAAAATATATTAAAACGCTTAAAAACACTATTTTTGCGAATTTAAGCACGTACCGCACAGCACAGCACGCATGCCAAATACGGGCAACACAGCCAGTCTAGACAAATAAAATATTGTTCAACAATATTTTGGTGAGTTTAATTTTATAGAGTGTTAAAAATAATTTAAAACGGGATTAAAACGCTAGATAAAATACCCGGTAACCAGTAAAATACCATTTGGCCAATATATGTTACATATACATATGTATGCGTGTGTGGTGTGTATATATATGAGAGATGGCAGCCATGAAACACTCTCTCTCATACCTCTCACACCTTTATGCCACTTGTTGGATTGCATGCAACCTTCCAATCTCCATATCTTCCAACATAATCTTACAAATCCAAGAAAAATCATTCAAAATCAAACAAATGCTCTCTCCCTCTCTTGCAATTCAGCCGAACACCCCCTCTAATAGACCAATTCAGATTTTGAAACCAATTCTTGAAGATCCAAACTCATTCCAAGGTGTTTTCAAGTTTATATGAAGGTTTAAAGGTGATTCCAAGGAGATTCAAGCAAGAACCAAGCTTCACATCCTCATTTTCATTCAAAAACTTACTTGAATCATGAAGGTATAATATTTTATTCTTCAAACAAATTCATAATTCATGGTGATGAAGATGATAGCGAAAGTTTCTCTTGTTCTTGGATTTAAACATTAACTTGAAAAACTAAAATAAATAGGTTTTTAAACAAAATAAAAATGGATGTATGTATGTGTATGTATATGGCCGTGAGTGTATATATATGTGTGTTAGATATTATATTTTAATTTAGATTAAATCTTGTTTGATCGGATTCTTGAAAGGTACATGCATGTGGGAAATTTTGTCATATGTCCATAAATAGAGTGAATCTTGCATTTTTTGATAGCATGATGATGATGTAATGAAGATGTCTTTGAATATTTGAACATGATTTTATGAGGGGTATAGATGCATTTAGTTCGTATAAAAAGATGAAGACATGTTATGTGTGCATTAGATGCTTTTAAATAAGCATGCATGATGGTTAAATGATCAAAAGATGATGAACATGAAATGATATGACAAATGTGGTTTGAATCTGATTATAAACACTAAAAATTATAATATTTGAAGTGTTAAAATATCATGAAGCTTATGTCATAAAGTTTACTAGCTTTGCATGTGGTACATTGTGCTTAAAGAGTTGTAAAATATGTGAAATCGCATGATTTATATGACTTACACAAAAACTTCACTAATCTGATTATAACCATCATTTTATTCAGTAAATAACATGCATTATGTTAAAATATCAAGTTGTTTCGATTTGGGATGTTTACGGTAAAGTTCGGTACAAGACTATGCGTTAAAAACCGTAAAAATCGCCTTTTTAAGATATTTTTATAAAACTGTTTCAGATCAGTAAGAAAACTGACATTTTTGATATAAAAATAAGTATTTTAACTTATATTAGTTATCTATGGTGTTTGGTTGGTCGTACATGACTTCCGATGCCCGAAAACGTTAACGAAACACTAAAATACGCATATTTCAATGTACACAAACATGGGTTGTTCAAGAGTGAACTTGGTATATTATGATTTGATATGTGATTATGAGAATATGTTATATGATATGCTAGGTGATAACATGATAGTAGAAGTTTAAACTATGCATGTGCACTTCTGCAGTTAAAACGGTGAATATCACGTTATATGTGTAACTTGTTTGTCGAGCATGAAAATGATACATAGGTTAACTTGACAAGTTTTTTCATGTATGAATCCTTTAAAAATGATAATATATATAAGTTAACAAAATACGTGTATTACGATATTTGTTTATATGTTCACGTTTATGTATATATTACGACGCGCAAATCGTAGATATATTGCTTATAAACGGGTGTGATAATGGATATAACATATTGAGGGTCACCACTAAAATCGTTCAAGTCGTGAAAATCTTATATATGAACACATATATATATATACGCCAACATAATCAAAACAAAGACTTTTCGAGAAAATCTCAAGTTTTGTGAAAATTCTAAGTATTGGAGAAACTTAGATATTTTGTGAGTTAACACATAAAAACGCACCCAAAGGTGAGTACATAGTCCCCTCTTTTACCTTTTGAAATGTTTTGAGGCGAAACATATGTGCATAATTTACTTTCCGTTTTCATGACATTATACATGTTTTGTTACATAGTACATATAATACGCTATTTCAAAATAAAAACATTTTTACTTGACATATTGACTTAGTATGTCTAGTACATGGTTTTCAAACATATTTATGACATGCTTACATTGAAAATGACATTTCATATGTTTAACGGGACAAAAAAACATCCATTAACAGTGATCGCGCCGACAGGTAGTATGTAATGGTACCATAGGACTTGACAAATCATGTTCCCACTCCCCAGGCTTGTTGGGCAGTGTTAGGAAATGACAGAATCTGATAACATTTTTTTCTATAAACCTTGATCCTGATAAAGGTTTATCTAGACAGTCTCAAGGCTTGAATGTAACAAATCTGATAAATGTTCTTATCGATAAAAGCAATGGCATTCAAAACATAACTTTTGATTTAAACATTTGTTTATTCAAAGACCTTGTTTTGTACAAGACAATTAAATATATAGAGCATTATGTATTTGGTTTGAGTAAATACTATTTACTTGCGATACAAGACATGGTTTATACTTAACATTAGACAATGTTTACACATGACATTTGACATTGATTTAAACAAGACATTATTTGTGTTGGTGCATATGTCTGTTGCCTACGTCATTATGTATTGAGTCTAAGAGAATAGGGCTTAATCTGTTAGAAACGAGGCATATTTATGTGAGTCTTAGGTCATGTTCGCTGGTAACGGCTTGTGAGAAGTTAAGTTCGGCCGAACTTGACTAAGTCAAGTTCGCCCGAACTTCAACACTCACCAGCGAACTTGAAAAACTATAAATAGGTGCCTTGGTTATTTCATTTGTAACTTGGAGAGATTTTGGCACAGAGACGGCGAAGCTCTGTCGGATCCGGTTCTCGAATGTATTGAACTTTAGATCAATGAAAACAACATTTAAATGAGTAATTCTTGTTATTTGGTTAACTTGTCATTAGTTTCCGCCTAATTGAACAATAGATAACAAATTTAGGTTCCCGTGCTAATCGTGGACGTTCCTACAATTTGGTGGTTTTTGATAAGTGATTTGAATAACGTGGCGTGTGTAATATGTTAAAGGCATGGTGGATACACCGCTGGTACTTCCTATATATAAGTGCTTTTATTATGTTACATATCGTGGAATTATCTAAACTTCTTTAACAAGGACAAAACATGACATATTTTATACATACTATTTTCATTTGGTTATTTACTTAACCATACATCAATCTTTTATATCATCTGATTTTCATATTGATTTCACTACGTTTTATAAGGTTCATGAGTACTTTTCGAAAACATTTCTTCTAACTTCAAAGTCATGAATCTTCAACACTAAACCTATATTACTCACATGCATTTTTATGCTGATGTATTTACTCTCACATATGTTTCAGGAGCGAATGTCTGATCTGAGCGTGCTTCACTAAGGGCGACTTGGGCCTTATAAATCTAAAATCATGAAACTTATTATCTTTATGTTATGTCTATGTTTGAATCAAGACAATATAATAATTTCTTTTATTTTGTAAAACTAAACTCTAAGTATCTTGTGTTGTGAAACAATAATTCTGCACACAACTCCCCGACGTTTCCACCGCGGTTGGTGTAACACTACGTGTTTTTACGTCTAATAAAGTGCCGACACGTGTCCCAGTAAACCTCGTATGTCGTATGTATAAACGAGAGGGACCAAAGTTGCCATTTCATTAAAATATAATCACTATAAGTATTGATTTATAGTGGTGGGGCTAATTCAAGAAAATGCCAAATTTTCAATATCTGGGAGTGGTTGCGGACCGCAACCATAAGTGGTTACGGTCCGTAACCAATTTTCAATCTGCGGGCGCCTAAGGTCCTTACAGACCGCATGGCAAAACCCATACGGTCCGCAAGGACCTGCCAACGAACAAAAACATGGCAGAGCCATGTTCTGCCACTTCTTGTCGCCATTTCCACCTTTTCCCTCATCTTGCCATGTCTAAGGACACTTGTTTGCATCCAACAACACCTGGCAACCCCTCCTAGCTTCTCCATAGCTTTTAAGATGGTCATGTTTGTGAGTTGCAACTTCTTACATGCACTTTAACTCACCAAGCTCATCTAGAGGAGCTCCTAGCCATCTTGAAGCATTCCCTTCTGATCTTAGCAACCCTTGGACCTTGTGTAAGTGTTCTAATTTCGTGCTAAGTCATTTCATTAAGATTTAAGCTTAGGTCAAAGTCTTGACGTAAAAACGCCTTGACTTTGAGCTAAAACCATGATGGTTCAGCCATTGATCGTAACGAAAGTGGCTACATGATCGTAATAAGGTAGGTGTTAATCCCTCAAAAGGGCACCTCCAGATTACCACGAATTCTTGACCAATTGACGAGTTAAAGTAAAAGTCAACAAAAGTCAAACTGGCCAGATTTCACAAAAAATTCATAACTGGTTATATAGATGTTATAAAATATGTTTCGATGCATACAACTTAAAAATAAGTATTAGAACTTGTATACACTGATTCGACTCGTCAACCCTCGGTCTAGAGTCGGTTCGCAACCGAAAGTCACGAAGTTAAACTTCTGCTTTGACTTTCTTTCCTGTCCCGATTTAGCAACTTAAGCTTCTAACTTTAAGTTGTTTTTAGGACCATATTATAGTGCAGAATAACCTCTTAAAGTTATACTACTTGGTCTGTTAGTAATCTGCGTTTTATACAAAGTTTCCATTATTATGCCTAAACTTTGCAAAAAGGTCCTTTTTGGTATAAACCAAGGTTTTCAACATTAACCACCATAAAAATGAGTTATAAACTGATTTGTAAACTTAATTAAAATGTTTTGATGTCAAGATTCTGGTCATAACCTGCATTTTGCTTCAATAGCGTTAATGAAGCTTTAAAAAGGACTAAAAGGCCCTTTTCGGCATTTTAGGAGGATTAAACATAATTTTCTTGTTCAAACTTCATTTATACTGATGTAATATGATAAGTAGGACATGTTGGGATATTCATTCAGATTACAACCTTCAGGTCATAACTTTTTGTAACTAAACTGCCTTTTTCGCACAAAGAGACTTTAACTAAACTTTTTGTAACCAAATCTTTTACCTACTGATATAATATATTAAATGACATACTTTGGTTATATAAAACAGGTCATAACTTCAGTTTATCCTAAAGATTGAATTTAACTGCATTTATCGAGTTTTACGCCTTTTCGGCGCATAGTATGGTTTAAAATCATAATTATGAGCCAAGACTTGTTACCTACTATTTTATAAACTTATTTTTCACTAATATTACAGTAAGTACAAGTCCCGAACACAGAATCCCAATTATGGCTTCAAAGCTATGTGTGAAATTACTAAAATGCCCCTACGGGACATAGTTTAGTTTAAAACTATCAAACACACATATATTTGATATCCTACTCATCATAAAATAAGTATTTTTACAGAATATTATGAGCCTTGACATCAGATTCTTTATAAATATCTTTTATAAATTAGAAAATGACCACAGTACCCTTATGGGCGTAATTCGAGTTTAAAACCATTTCGGGCTTACATATTGATATCCTACTGATGTCATAACATATTTTAAACATAAGGGCATATGGAACTTGTATAAGACTCTGTCTGTTACCCGGTTTCGCCTATACACATACGAATAAGCATACGTGACTAGTTTACGTAACATAGCCGAAACGGGTTTAACCTTGTCATTTTATTATCAAAATCCAGAATGTTACTGGTATACCCATATTATACAAGTCATGATACTTGTCGGGTCCAGTTAACCTTCTATTCCGGTCACCGCTTAATCTAGCATATCGTACCATATTTATTTTAACGTAAGACTAGCCGGTTCAAGTCTAAGACTTAAACTAAGAACCCGTTAGCATTCTAATTTGGTTAATAATACCATCACTCCAGACTAAACGCCTTCACGGTAAATTGTGCCTGTGCTTATCTTGATTTGCTGCTGAGTTTTTGACTTCTTGAAGACTTAACCTTAGGTAAATAAATTTAACTTATTTTCCCTATACGGGCTTGGGATACGGTAAACTATTACCGCTTGGTCGGGTATGGAAATCATGTTTTATCCAGTTGTGATAATTAACTAAAATACATTACCCGGTTTTAATCTGTTTTTTCTGAAACTCAAACATTAGAGGTGGGCTTGGCCGTGTCTGGGATATCCTTGGCTCACTAAAGTATTAGTGACCATGACTTAAGCATTGGTATAGGCATACATCGGTAACTGCTATTATTATTATTATCTGCTTTCTGTGTGAAAGTTCAGAAGTGGTGTGTCAGTCGATCATGTCTCGGTTTCTGTACTGGGCCCCATATGTAAAAGACAGACATGTAAATCTGTACACAACTGTAAAGTCCTAAGTTATTTATAAAAATGTGCGTAGTGCACCTAAAACCATTTTGAAAAAGATTTTCAAAATGAGTCAGTTGATTGTATTTACCAGTGTTTTCAAAGATCAAGTTACAAGTACAAATATGAAATAGGCCGGAAGCTGCGGGGCATATATATACTAAGGAGTTGCGACCTTTTAATTGTGCTAGTAGAGTCTATTATCCATTTGTGATTGTTTATTTCCGATCCGCCTGTGGATCTTATTACAAGCCTTGTGTATATTTGTATTTTGAACACTTGGACACTTATGGTTTGTAATAGTTATATTTTACTCCAAGACTTCCGCTGTGTTGCTCTATGTTTTATTTGGTTATGTTGATATCAACTTTACATCACAATACTCCCCACCGGGCCCACCGGGATACACGTGGAAATTGGGGTGTGACATGTTGGTATCAGAGCCAACGTTTGAGGGAATTCAACACTAGTCTTTAGTGTTTGATCTCAAACGACACAGTAACACATTCCTTAGACTCTCGAGTCTAGGCTATGACCTAGGATTTTTCATTACCCTATTTTTTTCTTATATTATTTTCTGTCTTGTTCTGTTTTTTTAAGCAGGAAATATGCCACCCAAGTTTTCTCGCAGAGCTAAGGGAAAGGGCTTAATGCGGGGCGGGTCATCGGGACAAGGGCCGTCAAATATACATAACTATAACCCGTATGAAGGATCGGGCGATTCTTCATCGCCATGGGAACCATACCGCCATTCTATTTCCGATGAATATTCACCACCACCAAACTCCCACCATTCACACCACTCCCATCACTCTCATTCCCATTCCTCTCAAGGAAATTATAACACAAACATTCACCTTCGTTCATGTCACACCCCAACTAACAGTGGAAGAAAACTACACGGAACGCAACCAACACCTCTGGTACAAGCACATTGTTTATAAAGACACTACATTTTATTACTTTCAAAACGTTGATTACATACTACATGTATGTTACAACTGCACGTTCCCATGAACCACAGAAGTCTTCTAAGCTACATGCGTCTATATCAGAGTTCGCCTACAAACATGTCTTGAACAACATACACGGATCACACCAGTCTCAAGTTACCTGAAATGCATGTTAGTTTTAAAAAGGTCAACTAAACGCTGCGTGAGTTCCACTGGTTTTATTGTTGTGTAACCATATGTGTTAACGAGTTTAATTGCACTGGTCACAGTCTTAGTCACAATGACGGTCACAGTCATAGTTATAGTCGCAGACGGAATTACACGAGTTTACAAGTGAAACCTTGACTACTTTTTCCCCGGGCTGTATCACCCAGACACTCCCCGTCCAGCAACTGCGTCACGTGCAGTTCACGCCCCTTAGTAGTTATGCCTAACAACACAACCAAATTAGGACAAGTGCAGTAGCCGAGTGCCAACACACTGTCAGTCGTGGCACTGGGTTGGTCAAACCGATAGTACTATCCACTGTCCGCAGGCTTACGTTAATCACTTGTCTTGCAGAGGGGAGGTAGTTCGTGCGATTCTTCATCGCCATGGGAACCATACCGCCATTCTATTCCCATGAATATTCACCACCACCAAACTCCCATCACTCTCATTCCCATTCCTCTCAAGTAAATTATAACTTAAACATTCACCTTCGTTCATGTCACACCCCAACTAACAGCGGAAGAAAACTACACGGAACGCAACCGACACCTCTGGTACAAGCACATTGTTTATAAAGACACTACATTTTATTACTTACAAAACGTTGATTACATACTACATGTATGTTACAACTGCACGTTCCCATGAACCACAGAAGTCTTCTAAGCCACATGCGTCTATATCAGAGTTCGCCTACAAACATGTCTTGAACAACATACACGGATCACATCAGTCTCAATTTACCTGAAATGCATGTTAGTTTTAAAAAGGTCAACTAAACGCTGCGTGAGTTCCACTGGTTTTATTGTTGTGTAACCATATGTGTTAACGAGTTTAATTGCACTGGTCACAGTCTTAGTCACAATGACGGTCACAGTCATAGTTATAGTCGCAGATGGAATTACACGAGTTTACAAGTGAAACCTTGACTATTTTTCCCCTGGGCTGTGTCACCCAGACACTCCCGGTCCAACAACTGCGTCACGTGCAGTTCACGCCCCTTAGTAGTTATGCCTAACAACACAACCAAATTAGGACAAGTGCAGTAGCCGAGTGCCGACACACTGTCAGTCGTGGCACTGGGTTGGTCAAACCGATAGTACTATCCACTGTCCGCAGGCTTACGTTAATCACTTGTCTTGTAGAGGGGAGGTAGTTCGTGTGTTAGATAATTCACATCATATGTTGTGCAATTAACACAGTTTCGTAATATGACATTCATCTCAGAAACAGTATCACAGTTTAACAGTGGGAGAGTAAAATTCAATCCCAGCTTGGTGTAATCAACACGGTTTTGCAACATGCAAATCACTTCCAGAAAACAGTAACACAGTTTAAAAGTAGTGGAGTGAAGCTCACTCCCAAGTTAGTGTAACCAACACCGTTTTTAACATGCATTCCACCCCAAGTAAAACAATAAAACAGTTAAAAGTGGGGTAGTGAAACTCACAGTATGAGTAGTGATCTCAACACAAGAGTGATCAAGCAACTGGATCAACTTTAATAACACCCATGTAAGTATGGACTCAAATCAGTATCTAAGTTGATAATGGTTATAACTTGGATCTGGTCAGGAGTTTTTTTACTCCGGATTGAGTCTATAGGACACTAGTATGGTGATGGACGTCAGGGTAGTATTAGTTTTCAGTTTGGCTTCTGGACACTGTTTCGCGTGCCAGTCAAAGTCAGTAGTTTAACGTGTTCGGATAATGGTACGGGAATACCAATAATGCCAACACGTGGTTATTTAAGAATGACTAACTTTCCATTAAGGGAGTTTGAGGGTTTGGGGAGTCTAGGTCGCCCAAATTTGAGTTTCCATTTTCACCGTCGAGAATTCTCCCGAATTGTCCTCGGACACACCCATAGTGTCCAATTTGCCCGGGAATCTCCCGGAATACTCCCGCTGTTCCAATTATAGTATTTGTTGGGTTGGGTCAGTTCCCGGTTCCGGCAGGTTCGTTATACGGTAAGCTGTCGAAATTGCTTTAAAATAATCTATTTTTTCAATTCCGAAAATTCCCATTTAATATATATTTTATATAAAAATCTGTAATTTTTAATTTAAATTAGTAAACATTTGTAGATTATGGGAAAAATTTTTGGGAATTTATTTTGTTAATTTACTTATTTAAATAAATTATTTATAAAACTATATTTAACAACGTAATTAACATTAAATACCATCAATAGTTCAAAAATTCAAAAAAAAATTCCAGATCACTCTTTACATGTTCATCACAAAATTTTGAGATTTTTCTGATTTCGTTTCGGTGCGTTCCCGGCTACCAAAACTCACAAAAACACTGATTTTTATCCCACATCAAAACTCAACCAATGGACTCCGAAATTTTCCAGAAAATCCCCATATGGTTCTTACTGTCTCTGTAAAATTTGGTGATTTATTGAAGTCATTTGATAATTTTTCCGAAATTCTTTCATTAAAACAGTTAAAAATTCACCAAAAATCATAGATAATCAAAAAATTCTACAATTTTACGTGGACCTTCCAGACAATACCCTACATCACCACAGCAAAGTTTAGCTCAATCCAAGTTTCACGGACAAAGTTATAGCTAAAACAAAATTCTGCCTATGCTAGTTTCGGTTCTCGGATGTTATACCTAGCGATTCTTCCGATTTCAAGCGTTAATCTTGATCCCAGAAGTGTGTAAAGGCTATATTCAGGACCTACACACCAAGTACAATCCAAATATGCTAGAACTTAGATCAATCAAGCTTTAATTCATTGTTTTGCGGTTAATCGAATAGTTAAGCGATTTTGTCGAATAAGAGTTGATTAGGGTATCAAACCCCAAAGGTTAGTGATCATGGCTGCCATATAATACCAGGTAACTACCAAGGTGTTCTTATTCAGCCCATAAACATGTTGAAACCTTCAAAAATATTGGTTAAAAAGCGTTTTTTCGGCTAGAAATCGCGTTTAATCGAAGAAACGGACTTAGAATCATAAGTATCAAGGTTAATACCTTTGAATTAGGACTTGTTCTTGTGAAATCAGCTGAGATAAAAGGGCCTTTTGAGCAGATTTTGAGAGAATTTGAAGAGTTTTTGTAATAAAAATGAATTATAAAATGAAAATTAAAAATATATTATATATATATATATATATACACATGGGAGGTTTGGAGGTGGGTCCCAAGGGACACCTCGTGCTTTGATTTGTGTGCTTAAAGATGATGTTTATCTTCTGGATAAGTATAGGTTCGTTTTCGGGTCCTGCGCGTGTTCTCGATTTGCGTGACGGACTTCGTTTTGCGCGTACTTATTGAATCCCTTGGGTTATCAATACCGATGTTAATTACGCGTCCTCATTAAGAATTAGTGATTGCATCATTAGCGAACGACAGCTAATAACGGAAATATATGCTTCATTGAGGAATTTCATAGACAACGGTCGGTGCCATGAGTATAGGTTTTAATTATAAAAGTCTCGTTCGACGTTCGTTTAAGTGTTTTTAAGCTTGATCGATCGTTCCTTGCACATTCGGTTTCCTTATGTTATGCCCGGAACGAATGCGTTTCCCCAACCAGGAGCTGCTTCGTTTAGCGTGCCCGGGCTTTGATTATTTTAAAACCTTATGTCACAGACTAAGTTATTCCTGGAACTCAGAATCTTAAATAAGGCTACCGATAATCTAATAGTCAACGTCAAAGGTTTAATACACTGTTAAACGTCAAGTCCCCGTTTAACACGTTGTTCAAGGCTAAGGACGCCAACCTCGCATCGTTGGTCCTTAGTAGTGTCATGTCACCCATGACGTGAGATTCCTCCGAGATATAACATATATCGTTTCGCACAACACACAAGTCAAGAAATTTCACAAAGTTTACGCACAATTCTAGTTTTAGTCATGCTTTAAGTTTAGGACCAATTAAGGTGTACCTGCTTCCTCCTGGGTATCACACATAATCATAATAATATCATGATACACATATCCCGTCCGATTACCACAGAGTTGTACCAATCAAAGTTTACCGGAATTTTTTCACAGTTGTCACAGTCTCTCCCGGTTAAAAGAATTTCGTCCACGAAATTTCATTTAATAATTCGTTGGAAAGCTCCGTATTTATATTCGTGTCAGTCATCTGACAAACAAGTATGTTTTCGCTTTTCGATTCGGAGATGATAATTGTGCTACATAGTAGCAGTGTAATTTGTCCATCCACAATTTCTACGTATTGTTAAGAGTAATGTCTGTCATCACTTCCAATCTGAAAGTGAGAGGACTGCAATTATTACGTTTTCTTTGCATTCATTATCTTCACCATTCATACACCACATGTTTCAATTACGATTTCGTTTAATAGTTATTGAACACCCCCTATAAAGGAGGAGTATGGGTACTCTCCCAAGGTTTGTTGCGAATATTGCAATAATGAGCACCATGCTCCGCATGTTTGTGTTAAGGGAATAAATTTGGTCTTACCCAGTGGTGCACGCCAATCTTCCCTTGTTGTCGTGTACGTGAGTATCTTCGGCTAATACTAACCGACCATGAGAGTCCTACTCTATGGTAGAGGAAGAGAAAGGCTTTTACGAGCCTACGGTTGCCATAAGGCAAGCATGTACATGAGTAACAACGAATTTGCACCCTCACATCAACAGGGTGCCCGAACTACTCACCAGTAGTCTATTCATGTCATAAGGATATGGAATTTCTATAGTAATCATTCCAGTTTGTATTAAGTTTTGGGAGCTTGGCTCCAGTTGTTGTACATCTATCTGTATCTTTTCCAGAAGGAACAACTTAGTAACTTCGATGTCATCGATGTAATTCTCTGAGAGATATCGTATAAAAATTCCCATATACCTGGAATGATAGGGTGTGCGCCCCATGCGGTTTTAATTCCAGTAGCACTACATCTAGAATGCTACTATATCACGTGGAAATGCTTAAGGCGTGATCAGTGTCTAACAATCACAAGTATCACTATGATTCCCCTAACATGGGATTGGCATTGATCGTAGATGTACGGGTAATTTGGTAAAAGATGACTAAGTGACGAGTCATCGAATTAAGGTTCCCCATTGACGGAGTACCCTTTGCAGGGTGGGAACGTAGCCATGCTCGACTATCATTTCATAACGATGTCGTTAATGGAGACAATGAGAAATAATCATTTCCCATGATGTTCTTGAAAGATTACCTAATGCATAGGGAATATAACCCATACTAGTCACAAGGGGGTTAATCACCACTTGACCGTCTCGGTCTCGTGGTTTTTCGAGTCCAATTCGGACTTGGTAAGATCTGAACTGTACATGAGTATAAAAAGATATAATGCCTTCCTATCTTGGCACCTCCGCCAACTGAATCACCGCTTAAAGGTAAGGGTTTCATCGCATTCGTTCATGTCACACCATCTTGGTCCAGATTGGGAAATTCGCGTGGTTTTACGAAACCATGGGCTGCAGCCCAAATTCATAGTCACCCTAGTCCTATGGACAATTGACCATTAAATCTGATTTTTTCCGTTAGTCTCATATTCGTAATAATGTAAACAAGAAATGAAGACCCAGCCCCCGGGTTGGTCGAGACTAGGCTTATTGAGTTTCTCGACCCCTTGGTCGTAGGATTAGTCAGTTCTGTTTCCCAATAAGGCACGGAAGGAATACGTGCTGCTGGGAAATGTAATCAACATAGATTCACAATCGCTCGGCAATCTCTTGAAATAACAAAAGCAGTTTCAAGGAGGCTGTAATCAATCGAGGTAAGCCTAGTACTCTGACGGCTAGGATACGAATAAAGGTAATGAATGCCATTTCACATCCGGTCGGTGCATCCAACCAAGCACCGATCTACACTTTGGTCATTTAGTTTGACTTAGTATCTCACATCGAGTTATTTAGAATTCGTAACTTATATTAGGTAACTCTCCAAGTTTGAAGAGTATTAGTGGTCGCGTCAAGGTCTTATTCCTCCTCTAAGTATATTATGACGTGCTTACTAAAAAAATTTCCCTCTGGATGGACATGATACCCGAGGGACGTATTCATAAGATTAACTAGTCCCTTCATCTGGAATGATCGGGATTACGAGATTTCTGGTTTAGCTTTCCCCCAAGTGAGTTTAGCGCACAAAAGACACCAATTACAATATTCGGACAACTTGGACTATTTTTCAAAGAAAGTTTGGTTTTGACCGTGTTTCTTCATTAATAGTAGTTCATGCTTTTCATAGTATGGCGTATATATGTCACTCCGTGCGACGAATTTGTGTGATATGCGACGATTGAAAATGTGACATTAATGCATGTGTATATATATATATTGTTTATAATAGAATGATCCGGAAACGCTCACCACCAATGACCGAGGCAGAAATCGCGTAAATGGTAGCGCACAGCTTCTGATAATCATCCCCACGGTTGTGAATTTCACTCGTGGTACGAATACACAGGTACATATATCTATATACAGTATTATACTTAAGATTTCTCATGTTCTTATTTCCTTAAGTAACACAAGAATTTTCATAACTCGAAAATAACGAAGAATCGGGTTGCTTGGAAACATTTTATTTTACACAAATACTTATTTAAATTGATCAAACTGAAAATCAATTGAAGGTACCTAACTAGTTGAACGAAGACGAGGGGTGTTTCAATAATATTTCCCTGATCTAGAGAATTTAGTCCTCGTATACTCATGAGGACTAGCAACGCCGTCTACCGAATAACTTTAGGTTACTCACAAGAGTAGGGTATCGTTCACTTTGTATACCATCAGCGGATGAAGGTCAGTGTATCCCATGTATCATCCTCCTACACATGTAGGAGACCTTACCAAATTCCGAAGGGAATTTCGATCATCCCCTGTGAATCGTGAATAACGTTGTGTATAATTTCAGAGAAGAGGAGGAGACATATGATGTTTTCCCAGGTACTATTATCGTTATAAAGTTGGGGAGTCAATTTATTTTTTTAGACATAAAAGTATCCGAGGTAGTCCCTACCCAGGACCACTCGCACGACCGTAGTAGTTATCGTGTCGTGAAAAGCCTTAATCGACAGGAATCAAAGAACCATGTATCCCCTTATGCAATTTCTAGCATGAATGCACTGCCCTCATACTGGTGATATAGATTCAAGACCTAGTATCTCAGGGTTACCAAATCCAGGTCAGGACCCAGTGTAGTCTCGAGT
Organism: Scalesia atractyloides; assembly: GCA_947069175.1. Classification (NCBI taxonomy): domain Eukaryota; kingdom Viridiplantae; phylum Streptophyta; class Magnoliopsida; order Asterales; family Asteraceae; genus Scalesia; species Scalesia atractyloides. The sequence continues at coordinate 43,750,280 of CAMTDV010000015.1, forward strand.
TTGGAGATGTAAATATGAGTTGTCATAGGTTAATCATCGTATTACAGTACTTGAATACTACTCGAAGGCGATCTCGTCTTGTGTTAGAACAAATTTTCACTAAATTATACGAGGCTGAAACAAGGGATTCCCTTGATATATAAAAATTTCATACAATTCTTTTAAATACCGTCCTTCGGATTTGATACATATATATATATATATAAAATAGTCGTTCGACGGAAAATTCACTTTGTGTCATTTGTTTATTAAATATTCATTAAGAGGTAGCTTCGTTATGGTCCTTCGTACCGCTCATTCCCTACCCGTCGAGTTACTGGGAATTTATATTGTATTGGTTCGAACTAAATCGATAGGGCGTATCAAATTAGTAATTTATATGTACTGGACCTTAACACTTTCCAATGGTGTTAGTAAGGAGAATTAAATTGATTTGAAATAGTGAGTCGGATTGTTTCATGATTATGTTTTCCGACTTTGCACCGGGTTATGTCATCCTCAACCGAAATTTACCAAATTGACACTTGGATTAGACCGCGGTTAATGTTGTATATTTATGATTAAATGTATACATAGGAATGTCATGTTAATATGAAGTATGAACGGTTACGAGGAATATCGGCAAAATTGTTCCTGCCTCAACAAGAATCACCACCATCAGATCCGCATCCACACAATTCCTTACCAAACTTTGATTACCTCGAATAAGTTTCTCCATTTATGTGTTACCCCTGAATCCCTTGGGTTATCAATACCGATGTTAATTACGCGTCCTCATTAAGAATTAGTGATTGCATCATTAGCGAACGACAGCTAATAACGGAAATATATGCTTCACTGAGGAATTTCATAGACAACGGTCGGTGCCATGAGTATAGGTTGTTCGCCATAACGCAATGATTTCTAATATATGACTATACGTTCTAGCAGATCCCGCCAAAAGAATCAACATACGCGGAATTGTCTTATCGAAGACAAAAACATTGTTACTGATCGCGAATCGATCATAGGGTCATCGATGTGGGTAAGTTGTCACCGTCTATACCCAAATAGTTCAGTACGAAGTACTACCGAGGTGTAGTACCGCTAGAAATCGTGTCATGTATTTGAGAAAAAAAGGACCTTCCCAGGATTAATCCAATGGTCGTTTATATGTCGCCCCAAACTACTTTTCATGTAAAATTACTACAAATGTATATTGATATCGTGGTTACGACAACTATGGTGTCATCTATCGCATCAAACAGGGTCAAAGTCTCAATACCGCATTGCCCAAAACATAACCGAACAAATCACAACATGAAGCCCGTCTGCCCTGAGTAACGGTACCTTGATCATGTAGCCGGGTGTTTATATATAGGAAGTACCGTAGGTATCCACCACACCCATATACCTGATCAATATTCCGTTCTCCACGATATTTGGGCCTCATACTACTTTCTGCAATTAACCAACTGAAATTCGAAACAATCAACAATCGTAAAAGACCACAATGTAACCGATGGTCACACGAAACGAGGTTCCACAACGCAAAGCGTTTCAAAGGGACCTGTACCATCACCAACTTAGTATCCCAAGGAATTAAATGACAACAGGAAGGGTAACTTATTCACTCACCCCATGCCATCTCTGTCATATCCAGATATAATATATATCGAAACACGTGCTAATGAATACCGCTAAGTATTATGGTATCACACGGCGTAAAAGCTAAAGCCAAAATTATAAGCAGAAGAGGAATCCCGCGGACTGAATCGCGGATTCAAGGACGAAAAGGTTCCGTAAGATGTTTGAACTCTGCGATTGTATAACAATCGAATGTGAAGCAACGAGAAGTGAAGTGAGGATCCGTACACGTCCTCCCAGTCTATCTGAACGACCTGCGCATTCTTTGTGTATCTATGTTCACTTTAAAATACCATTCTGGTATGCAATCGTTGTTATAATAATTATAAGGATAGGGTTGGTGTGATCGTATTGCACTAAAGCTTGGGGTCTCACATCATAAAGTATAAGTACCCACTGTAGAAGTGGTATGAATCCAACTCTAGTGTATATTAAACAGGTGGTTAGTAGGAATGTGGAATGGACTGTAGTACCAGTTTTCTGCCTACCCCAAAGGCATATGTAGTAACGCATTATCCACCAATCCAAATTCATGTATCAATTCTCGCACAAACATTCACACACTATCACCTTAGCACACGTATGTATAATTCCACGTATTTAAGTGTGTTTATTACCACGACTTTCCCAACGCTGACTCGTATGAGCAAGTCTGTTATTACGTTCCAGACTATAATAACCCACTTACCCCACAAGGCCATCCTGGTACTTGCAAATAAGATACTTTACAGTGTTCACTAAGCATCTTTAGTTGAGCTTAATTTTTCCAATGATGTCCACTAACGTCCGAGCCTGTAGTTATAGTCTAGGTTTCCTTAAAGGCACCTAATTCTCTATAACCAATGGCTCTGATACCATCTTCTGTCAAACCCCAACTAGCAGCGGAAAAAAATATACGGGATGCAACCGACACCTCTGGTACAAGCACATCGTTTATAAAGACACTACATTTTATTACTTACAAAAGGTTGATTACATACTACATGTATGTTACAACTGCACGTTCCCATGAACCACAGAAGTCTTCTAAGCCACATGCGTCTATATCAGGGTTCGCCTACAAACATGTCTTGAACAACATACACGGATCACACCAGTCTCAAGTTACCTTAAATGCATGTTAGTTTTAAAAAGGTCAGCTAAACGCTGCATGAGTTCCACTGGTTTTATGGTTATGTAACCATATGTGTTAAAGAGTTTAATTGCACTGGTCACAGTCTTAGTCACAATGACGGTCACAGTCATAGTTATAGTCGCAGATTGAATTACACGAGTCTACAAGTGAAACCTTGACTGTTTTTCCCCAGGCCGCGTCACCCAGACACTCCCGGTCCACCAACTGCGTCACGTGTAGTTCAACGCCCCTTAGTAGTTATGCCTAACAACACAACCAAATTAGGACGTGTGCAGTAGCCGAGTGCCGACACACTGTCAGTCGTGGCACTGGGTTAGTCACACAGATAGTACAATCCACTGTCCGCAGGCTTACGTTAATCACTTTAGTTTGTGTGTTAGATAATTCACATCATATGTTGTGCAATTAACACAGTTTCGTAATATGACATTCATCTCAGAAACAGTATCACAGTTTAATAGTGGGAGAGTAAAATTCAATCCCAGCTTGGTGTAATCAACACGGTTTTGCAACATGCAAATCGCTTCCAGAAAACAGTAACACAGTTTAAACGTAGTGGAGTGAAGCTCACTCCCAAGTTTGTGTAACCAACATAGTTTTTAACATGCATTCCACCCCAAGTAAAACAATAAAATAGTTAAAAGTGGGATAGTGAAACTCACAGTATGAGTAGTGATCTCAACGCAAGAGTGATCAAGCAACTGGATCAACTTTAATAACACCCATGCAAGTATGGACTCAAATCAGTATCTAAGTTGATAATGGTTATAACTTGTATCTGGTCAGGAGTTTTTTTATTCTAGATTGTGTCTATAGGACACTAGTATGGTGATGGACGTCAGGGTAGTATTAGTTTTCAATTTGGCTTCCAGACACCGTTTCGCGTGCCAGCCAAAGTCAGTAGTTTAACGTGTTTGGATAATGATACGGGGATACCAATAATGCCAACACGTGGTTATTTAAGAATGATTAACTTTCCATTAAGGGTTTGAGGGTTTGGGGAGTCTAGGTCGCCCAAATTTGAGGTTCCATTTTCACCATCGAGAATTCTCCCGAATTGTCCTCGGACACACCCATACTGTCCAATTTGCCCGCAATCTTTCGGAATACTCCTGGTGTTCCAATTAGTTGGGTCAGTTCCCAGTTCCGGCAGGTTCGTTATACGGTAAACTGCCGAAATTGCTTTAAAATAATCTATTTTTTTAATTCCAAAAATTCCCATTTAATATATATTTAATATAAAAATCTGTAAATATTTATATAAATCAGTAAAAATCTAGATTATGGGAAAAATTTATAGGAAATTATTTTGTTATTTTACTTATTTAAATAAATTATTTATAAAACTATTTTTAACCACATAATTAACATTAAATACCCCATCAGTAGTTAAAGTTCCAAAACCATTCTAGAACACTCTTTACATGTCCAGAAACTCCTCACAAAATTTTGAGATTTTTCCGATTTCGTTTCGGTGCGTTCCCGGCTACCGAAAACTCACAAAAACACTGATTTTTATCCCACACCAAAACTCAACCAATGGACTCCGAATTTTTTCCAGAACAATTCCGATATGTTTCTTAGTGTCTCTGTAAAATTTGGTGATTTATTGAATTAATTTGATAATTTTTTCGAAATTCTTTCGTTAAAATAGTTAAAAATTCACCAAAAATAGTAGAAAATTCAAAAATTTCTAAAAGTTTACGTGGACCTTCCAGAATATACCCTACATCACCACACCAAATTTTAGCTCAATCCAAGTTTCACGGACCAAGTTATAGCTAAAACAAAAATCTGCCTATGCTAGTTTCGGTTCTCGGATGTTATACCTAGCGATTCTTCCGATTTCAAGCGTTTATCTTGATCCCAGAAGTGTGTAAAGGCTATATTCAGGACCTACACACCAAGTACAATCCAAATATACTAGAACTTAGATTAATCAAGCTTTAATTCATTGTTTTGTGGTTAATCGAATAGTTAAGCGATTTTTGTCGAATAAGAGTTGATTAAGGTATCAAACCCCAAAGGTTAGTGATCATGGCTGCCATATAACACCAGGTAACTACCATGGTGTTCTTATTCAGCCCATAAACATGTTGAAACCTTCAAAAATCTTGGATTAAAAAGCATTTTCGGTTAGAAATTGCGTTTAATCGAAGAAACGTACTTAGAATCATAAGTGTCAAGGTTAATACCTTTGGATTAAGACTTTTTCTTGTGAAATCAGCTGACATAAAAGGGCCTTTTGAGCAGATTTTGAGAGAATTTGAAGAATTTTTGTAATAAAAATGAATTATAAAATGAAAATTAAATAAAAATAATATACATACATGGGGGGGGGGGGGGTTGGAGGTGGGTCCCAAGGGACACCTCGTGCTTTGATTTGCGTGCTTAAAGATGATATTTATCTTCTGGATAAGTATAGGTTCGTTTTCGGGTCCTGCGCGCGTTCTCGATTTGCGTGACGGACTCTGTTTTGCGCGTACTTAGTGTCAAAAGACTCGGTTTTAAAAATTATGCATAACCATCTTAAAATCTGAACCCAGTTACGTTTTAATTATAAAAGTCTCGTTTGACGTTCGTTTAAGTGTTTTTAAGCTTGATCGATCGTTCCTTGCACATTCGGTTGCCTTATGTTATGCCCGGAACGAATGTGTGGCGAGCTGCTTCATTTAGCATGCCCGGGCTTTGATTATTTTCAAACCTTATGTCACAGTCTATGGAACACTACTAAGTTATTCTTGGAACTCATAATCTTAAATAAGGCTACCGATAATCTAATAATCAACGTCAAAGGTTTAATACGTTGTTAAACGTCAAGTCCCCGTTTAACACGTTGTTCAAGGCTAAGGATGCCAACCTCGCATCGTTGGTCCTTAGTAGTGTCATGTCACCCATGACGTGTTCTTAGATTCCTCCGAGATATAACATATATTGTTTCGCACAACACACAAGTCCAGAAATTTCACAAAGTTTACGCACAATTCTAGTTTTAGTCATGCTTTTAGTTTAGGACCAATTAAGGTGTACCTGCTTCGTCCTGGGTATCACACATAATCATAATAATATCATGATACACATATCCCGTCTGATTACCACGGACTTGTACCAATCAAAGTTTACCGGGATTTTTTCACAGTTGTCACAGTTCACCCTCTGTTTCCCCTCTCGAAGACTTCCCTGAACCTATGGAAGAAGATTCCGACCCGGAGATGCCTCAAACAGGGTCAACGGGGCACCCTATTGAACTGTCCAGCGGTTCAAATTCATATGCTGGAACCCCCCAACACTACCCCGATGACTATGAAGAGAGATGGGGACAATATGTCTTCTAAAATACCCCATCATACCACAACACACCCTCATACCATACTCCTCAACCGAAACTACCTCCGCCTGAGGAGGTACCAATGCAACAGATGGAGCAACCACAACCACCAAGAAGACGTGGGGCGCGCATTTCAGTGCGCCTAGGACCTAGGGTAGGGTCGCTTTCACTTCTATCTAATCCGTGCCCATCTATCCTTGAGGACCCGCAAATGGGTGGACTCTCTCACACTTCACCGTTTGTGGAACACCAACCACAACCAACCATTGAGCCTTTGCCTCAGCCACCACAATCAACTGTTGGACCTTCGACCCAACCATCACCACTACCACCATCGGGTTTTTAAAACCCAATTCCCTATATCCAGATTCATCTAGGTATAACCCATTTGTTTCTTCTTCTGGTTTGCTAAAGTTTTCTCAGGCACCTTTGCAGGATCCCTATGTTCAAGCAGCTGCATTTAATGAAGCTTTTCCTTCTCCTTTTCCACCATACTCCACCATATCATACGCAGCTGGTGGATACCCCTTTTATGGGTATCATCCTTCAGGTGCACCTTCGCCATATGTATACCAGCATTCGGGTGCGCTACAACCGCAACCTCCACCACCACAGCCTCAACCTCAGGCGCCAGTACTTGAGGCCATGCAAGAAACGATGGGCCAGATAAAGGAATTTCAGTGGAAAACTGAGAAATCAGAAAAGAAAAACAAAAAATATTTGAAAAGATTTGTGAGGTTGATAAAAGGGAAAAAGGAAGATTAAACCCTTAAATTGATTATGTAATTTTAATATTCCAAGAAGTCCCTGTGTGGACATTGTTTTATTTTAGTTCCTGCGTGGATATATTTTATTTTAAGTACTAGTCCCTACGAGGACAAAATTTTAAAGTCCTAATTTTAGGCATCATTGTAATCGCATTTTCTTATTAATGAAAATTTTGGAGTTTATATAATTATGCATTTCGTTTCATCCGTTGTTCAAGCGATCGTCTCGATTTTAATTCAAAAATATGATCTGAGAAATATTTCAAAAAGATCATCTTGATGGTTTACGCCCGCCAAGTGATGATGTCACATTTATTGGCAAAACGATAGATTGAATTTTATGGTTCACTACCATGATAGTTAAGGTTGAGATTTTTCCCTTCTATCCAGAGGTGGTGAACTACGTTCTTAGCCTCCTAGTCTGCCTGATCTAGACTAGGTTCTTAAACCATTTTAAGATTTTATTCTAAAAGTTAACATCTTTAAGTGTTAACACTCCTAGGTAGTGTGACTTGAGGAACCACACGAGCCGCCAAGATTATGGACTACGTCCAAATTATAATAAGCCTATGTGATCAATTGATCATGGCTGAGTATCATCCATGCGATGGTTATATTATTTAAACACCCATTAGTGGTGTAATACCTAACGGCCATATTATAAACATCCGTTAGTGATGTGTTACTTATAACATCCATTAGTGATGTACTGCCTGTAGGTTATATTCTTGTCCATTAGTGACAATGACAGATGTAGTCTATGACTCCCTGTCTCGAGGTAATAGATTTCGTTCAAATCTCGAAGTCATTTGTGTTACCCTCATTATGTCCCTTGTGACAGGCCTTTTGTGCCATAAATATTCACCCCCATAAACTTTAACAAGTTTACATGGTTTAATGATACCATGCCATATAATATAATGCAAGTCATCAAGTATGTATGACTAATTAAAACTTATATTATTATTATTATAGCTTCAAGCGGACAAAATGGCAGACTCTAATGAAGTGAATAGTCAATGAAAGGACGATAATGCAGATGAGAATGTAGTTATTACTAAAGGTGACTTGCAAGCGCTTATTGCTACGGAAGTCGATAAAGCCCTAAAGAACCATGCTGAAAAGAAATTAGAATCAAGTGCTTCGCACTCTAAACACTCGTCCAAGCACACCTTAAAGCATACCACCAAGCAATTCACTAAGCCTCCTTCAAAAAAGAGGGAATATTCAGAGCACTCCTCGAATGTGAGGAGAGAGAGGGAAGAATGCCAGAAAAAGACTCATTTCTCAAAAGACGGCTGCTCATATAAATATTTTGTGTCTTGTAAACCCCGTGATTTCACCGGTGAAAAGGGGGTAGTTGAGACCCTTAGATGGATAGATGAGATTGAAACGGTAGTTGAGATAAGTGGGTGCGCTGAGAAGGACGTGGTGAAGTTTGTTGCTCGCTATGCACGTCAATGCCTGATTCTCATGAACATTTATTTTTTGAGTGTGGATTTGCTACGCCAGTTTGGAATGGGGTTAAAGGGAAAGCAGGAATGAATTATGTTCCAAATACTTGGGTTTTAATTTTGACTTTCTTGGAGGGGATTTCGAATTCTCCTAAGGCGAACCATATTATAGCTAAGATGGTAGTTAATGCGTCGGCTTACTTTGTTTGGGAGGAGAGGAATAGAAGACTATTCTCCAGCAAAAAAAGGAATGCGGATCAGCTTGTGGAGGTGATCTTATCTACTGTGAGGCTAAAGCTGCACACGATGAAGTTCAAGAATTCGGTAAGCATGATTAGAGTCTTGCAGGATTGGGCTTTGCCACGTGGGCTTCTAATGAGGGATGATGATTGTGGCTAATGTAGTTTTGTGTTTTTGTTTGGTTAGCGATGTATAGTCGTTTGTTTCTGATTCTTGTTAGCATTTGTTTGTTGCAATAAGTAACCCCTGTATGGCATGTCATACTTGAGAACTGGGGGGTACTCTGCCCTTCACTTGTGTTTGTTGATTTGTTTGGAAATAATATTCACCGGGGTAACCCTTTACCCAAAAAAAGAAGTTTGTTGCACAATCTTTTAACGGCAATGCCCTGATCTGGTGGAAGTCAATGATACAGTCTGCTGGGAAAGTGTATCTGTATAACTTAAGTTGGAACAAATTTGTGGATCTGATAAAGGAAACCTACCGCCCACCTCACGTGGTGGAAAACATTGAAACAAATTTTCTGGGGTTACAAATGAAAAATTTAGATTGTAGAAAGTATCTATTCGATTACAATTCTATGTCAAGATCGGTACCCTACCTAATCACCCCTGAGTCTAAACGCGTTTTATTGGTAGTCTGGAACCGGAAATCAAGGGAAATGTTAGGGCCTCAAGACCAGAAACTTTTAGATCTACTGCAGAACTGGCCCTGACGCTTACCCAGGACCTAAAAAGGCAACGGTCCGTTAAGTCTGAAGCAGGAGGGAAGAGGAAAAGAGAAGACGACTGAAACCATCGATCGAACAAGAATAGGAGGTTTGGATCCAACCGGAATCACTAGAGGTCAGATGATAGACCTAAGTGTAAGAAATGTAACTAACGGCATTATGGCTCATGTTGAGATGAATCTCAGTCTAAACCCTGCGGCATCTGCAAGAAGATGGGCACAAGGCCCTAGATTGCAAGGATTTGAAGGAGGCAACATGTTATAATTGTGGTGAAAAGGGGCACATCAAACCTAATTGCCCTAAGTATAAGAAAGATGATGATGCCAAGGCTGAGGGATCAAAGAAAGGAAAAGCTCGTGCTTTTCAAATGGGTGCAAAGGAAGCTGTCAAAGATGATAACGTGATAACGGGTACGTTTCTTATTAATGATGTTTATTCTATAGTTCTTTTTGATTCAGAGGCGGATAAGCCATTTGTAGATCATAAGTTTAGTGCCTTACTAAATTTTCCCATAAGAACTCTAGACATAACATACGATGTAGAACTCGCCGATGGTACAATAGAAACTGCTTCAACAATTCTGGATGGATGTTCCATATCCATCAAGAATCATTATATTCCTGTCTCGCTTTTGCCGATGAAATTGGCAGCATGTGATGTTGTTCTTGGTATGGATTGGTTGTCTCATAACCAAGCCCATATAACCTGTAACAAGAAACTCATTGAAATCAAAACCCCATATAGAGATGTGCTTACTATTCAAGGAGATTTACCCTATGGATTACCAGAGAAGGCTTCATTGCTCAAAGCATCAAAATGTATGAAGAAAGGATGTGTCATTTATATGGCACAAGTGACCATGGACGCGCCGAAGCCAAAGATTGCAGACTTTCTTGTCATTTTTGAGTTCTTTGACGTATTCCCTGAAGACTTGCCAGGTCTGCCTCCGGACATACAAGTGGTGTTTAGGATTGACATCCTACCTGGTGCTGCTCCTGTTGCGAGAGCACCATATCGTTTGGCACCTACTGAGAGAAGGAATTAAGAACGCAGCTCGACGAACTTTTAGAGAAAGGTTTTATACAACCTATAGCTCTTCGACTTGGAGAGCTCCGATTTTGTTCGTAAAGAAAAAGGACGGTTCGATGCGGATGTGTATTGATTACCGTGAGTTAAATAAGCTGACGATCAAGAACCGTTACCCATTACCCATAATCGATGATCTATTTGACCAGCTTCAAGGAGCAAGCTACTTTTCCAAGATTGATTTGAGGTCCGGATATCGTCAACTTAAGGTTAGAGGGGAGGATGTTCCGAAAACAGTATTCAGAACAAGATATGGTCATTTTGAGTTTTTAGTGATGCCTTTTGGACTCACAAATGCACCTGCTGCTTTTATGGATTTAATGAACATGGTCTGCAAGCCCTATTTGGATAAGTTTGTCATTGTCTTTGTTGACGACATACTTATCTATTCGCGTAATCAAGCCGATCACGAGAAACATTTGAGGCGTATACTGGAGTTGCTAAGACAAGAGAAGCTCTATGCAAAGTTTTCAAAGTGTGAGTTCTGGCTACGGGAAGTTCAGTTTTTGGGGCATGTTGTTAGTGAACGCGGAATTCAAGTGGATCCTGCTAAAGTTGAAGCTGTTATGAACTGGAAAGCGCCTAAGACACCGTCTGAAATACGAAGCTTTTTGGGACAAGCTGGATACTACCAAAGATTTATTGAGATTTTTTCAAGAAAAGCTACTCCATTAACTACTTTGACCCGGAAGGATGTTAAGTTTAATTGGGGTCCTAAACAACAAGAAGCTTTCGAAACACTAAAGCAGAAGTTGAGCAACGTTCCGGTGTTAACGATACCTGAAGGTACTGAAGAATTTGTAGTTTTTTGTGATGCGTCGCACACCGGTATGGGATGTGTGCTCATGCAGCGAGGTAAGGTCATCACTTATGCTTCAAGACAGCTAAAAGTGCATGAAAGGAATTACACCATGCACGATTTGGAGCTGGATGTCGTGGTGTTTGCACTTAAACTTTGGAGACATTACCTTTACGGGATAAAGTGTATTATATACACAGATCATAAAAGCCTCCAACACCTATTTAACCAGAAGGATTTGAACATTCGGTGGATGGAAACGCTTAACGATTATGATTGCGAGATCCGCTATCATCCAGGCAACGCAAATGAGGTTGTCGATGCCTTAAGTCGCAAGGAAAGGGTTAAACCTATACGGGTTAACGCCAAGAGTATGAAGTAAGGAATAGTTTGAATGGAAGGATCTTAGAAGCGCAAAAGCAAGCTTTATTAGAGGCGAACCTTGCAAGTGAAGAATTAGGTAAAATTGTCGAGCAATTAACACCTGGAAGTGATGGAACCCTTAAACTAAATGGTCGAGTTTGGATTCCAGTCTTTGGAGGACTTAGAGATTTGATCCTCCAAGAGGCGCATAATTCAAGATATTTTGTTTACCTGGGTGGTGACAAGATGTATAAGGATCTGAAACCCAATTACTGGTGGATGGGTTTGAAGAAAGATATAGCTACTTATGTGGCTAAGGGTCTGACGTGTTCACATGTTAAGGCTGAACATCAAAAGCCGTCAGGACTACTGCAACAATTGGAAATTCCTACTTGGAAGTGGGATGTGTAACCATGGATTTCATTACACCAGGACTAATCGCGTCAATGACACAATTTGGGTCTTTGTGGATAGGTTGACTAAATCCGCACACTTTTTGCCTATCAAGGTGTAACACCCCAAATCACGTAAAGCAACACGCGACGAAAACACTTGGGGAGTCACGTTACAAATTGTCTCAACACATGGTATTTAAAGTTTTGTTTATCGAATTTCATTGTCTTGGAGCATCGGAAATGAAATAAATTTAAATTGTCTTTCAAGTTTTAAAGTAGCTAAGGCCCACGTCCATCCTATGTGTAGTAAGCAGCGACAATCATCATATAAATAAACCTGAAACATATGTGAAAATAGCTACGTCAGCATAAAAATGCCTGTGAGTAACATAGGTTTTGTGAATTAGATTCATGGCTTTGAATGTTTTAAGAAAAGAGCATATGTTTTCAAAAATAGCCATGAATCCTTGCAAAAAGGTTTGGTATCTAAAATACTTTGCTTTTTGATAAAAAGTGTTTGTAATATACGTTTAGTTTTTGAAATAACAATTTAGGTAGTATATCAAAATGTATACCTTTGTTTTAAAAGATTGGGTAGTATATCATATTATACTTTAGTAAACAATATTGCATTGGTAGCATATAAAACTATGCTTTCGTTTATAAATAAAGAATCAGCAGTATACCAAAATATACTTTAGTTTAGAAGGTTGGATAGTATATCAAACTATACTTTAGTAGCACATCAAACTATGCTTTTGTTTAGTATATCAAACTATACTTTGGAAAACATTGTCACATTGGTGGCATATCAACTATGCTTTGGTTTAGGGAATAAAAGATAAGTTTTTATGGCTTAATTAGAAAACCTTTGTAAAACATACATTGTGGTCGTTTGGCAATACATTCGAACCTGAGTATATCAAACTATACTTTGGTGACTATAGATTTACCACGAAGGCAAAATATATTTGGTTTAAACTTTGTTTCTGACATTCCATACAACAGGAATGGGGTGTCAAATCCTATAGCGCTATATCGTACTACCAATCGGCTTGATCATTGTTAATGAATGTATAAAAGAAATACGCACCAACAATAGTCTCACAAACTTTGAAAATCATTGTTTTAGCCATAGGTAATGGTTTCAAATCATTGATGGATATAGTACTATGTATACGAAATCATATAACTTTGAAAAACGTGAAAATAGTGAATAGGCACATATGAATCACCCCAAAATATTTGGAAAACGTAAAAGAGGGGACTATTTACTCACTTGGGGTTGAAAAATATCCTTGAATAGAGGATTAAAAAGCTCAAATGTCCGAGAAGTCAAACGTGTCCTAGAATTGGATAACTATGTAAATATCGGGACTTTAATCGGAAGATTCGGATAGAATGGAATCTTATAAACCAAATGAGTGTTGGAACTCATATGAAATGATTTAATAAAGTTAACATTCTGATTTGGAAAGATTCCTAAGTGCTTTTGACATGTTATGACTCGTTAAGGTAGTTTATGCTACTTTAACGGATCATTTACGTAAATACGTGTTCGGATCGTTAGATATGTGTTATGATAAGTCTAATATACCAAAATAAGTCTAATATAGTTACAACATTAGTTTATATGTCAAAATATTGGTCACATATGCTTAAAGTTGATTTATGCGCAAAAAGGACATTTTGGTCATTTATAAAGGCATAACTAGCGACTTAACATAATATTAACCAAACGACGTGACCATAAGGTATAACCTTAGAGGGTTATTCCCTATACAACTATGGTCCCTAATATGAGTTTGGTCGTGTTGGATCGCTCCATTACTAGCATAGGAACCTAAAATTGGTATCTAACGTTCGTATATGCGGAATTTATATGACTTATTAATCGAATATGCAAGATTTACTGTTTAATCATTGTTTATTGATCATAAATGCTCAGTACATGTCAAATCCTGATCGGGCAGAGCTTCGCCGTACATGTGACAAAGTTGCAGAAGTTACAAATGAAAACATCAAGGCACCTATTTATAGTGTAACAAGTTCGCTGGGGAAGACACAAGTTCGGGGAACTTGTATGGCCGAACTTGTTCAACATTACAATTTCAAGCGAACTTGTTAACTATTTACATAAATAACTTTCTATTTTGACATAATCTAGTCCAATCTAAACAGGCTCGATCCAAGACTAAGACATAGACATTATGTACTAACAGACTCCCCCTTGGATATCGTCTTCGTCTTGATCAGTCTTCACAGCTCTATCTCTGCCTGACACATCCAAAGAAGTTCTTTATGGGCTTCTTTCTTGTGATGGAATTGGCGTTTGATCTGTAGGTGGTACTTTGGTCATGAACTGAAAACGTCTAAGTCTTGCCTCCTTTGTTCTTTCTAGAAATTGTTCCTGACGCCTTTCTTCTTTCAGAAATTCTTCGCGTTCAATCTCTCTCCAACTCAATTCCTAGATTCTTCCAGAATTAACTTCATGAGCATAACAGACATTCACAACCCTCTGATATTGCATCGCTTGTTCCTTCTCACGTTCTTTCATAACAAATCTTGCTAAAGAATAAACATTTGATATCCTCCTTTGGGCAGTTTACTAGCCACATCGGGTCTAGTATTCGAATCATTCTCCACGGCCCTCTCAAACCTTCTACCCCAAACATTTCAACCCTTTCTTTAGTGATATTCAGATGATCTTCAAATCTCAGCACAATCACTGCTTCACACGTTGTCGGATCCACTTGCCACCACTTAAACAATGGATAGAAATTCTGTTTAATCGGCATTAAGGGCATATTCCTCATTGTTCTCGGACGCTTCATAATCAACGTTATATCTTTTATACCAATCTTCTTATCTGTTTTGATTCGGCGTTTAGGATTGAATGGCTTCCAGTACCTGAAACCCTGCGTCGCTTCATCTTCCATAGCAACTGATCAATAAACTTCATATGGTATGTGACGTTACATGTCTGCACCAATTCCTCAACATACCAGTATGAAAGTGTCTTGAAATCTGCCATGTATTTGAAGTATTGAACTCCAAACTCACGTTTAATGGCATAAACGTTCAACTCTTTAAACCATCCCCAGCTCAAAATATCTCCCAATGACACATCTTTATCTCTAGTAAAGAATGCTAGTGGACGTCGAAACTTTCATTCTCTTGGCATTTCTTTAAACCAGGATTTCTTTGCTTGCGCAATCTCCTCTTTCGTCATCGGTTTAGGGATTTTTTCTTCACGTACAGACTCTTCAATCTTTTCTTTCAACATATCTTCGTTAAGCTGCTCGTACATTTCTTCAAAAGTTGGAAAACTATCAGTATTCAAACCTGTGTACTTCTCAGCTTCGTCTTTCTCATTGTCCGATGACCAATCTTCAACAATAACCTTGTTGTAATCATCAGCTTCATATCTACATTTGTAACAATACTCATTTGGCTCAAACGTATTCACATTCAATACTTGCTCTTCAATGTCAAAATCGAATGTTTCAGTATCAACATCGATCAGCTTTGCTAAATCTTCTTTCGAGTAATTATGAACGTACTCGCCTTCTTCAACATTGTGTTCAAGCATAAGAATCATAGGCTTCGTAGGCATAGCAGCAACAGGCATAGCAGTAGTAATAGCATTTGTCCTATCAACATCATCTTTTTACTCTGTTTCTCCTGTCTGCTCCCCCTGAGTTTGATCTTCCATTCTATTAGTTTCATCATCCAGCAACGACGAAAAATCAAATTCTTCTGTTATTTTAGCATCAACGACTTTCAGACCAACTCCACCCTTATCATCATTATTATTACCATCATCGTTGTCGGAGTCGTCTTTAGTATCATCTGCATTATCCTCATCATCTTTATCTTCAGCTTCTTCATCGTCTTTCTTTTCAGTTTCTGTTTCTGGAACAATAGTAGACTCAGAAGCTTTTGCAGATTCTATCACAGGTTTAGTAATCTCAGGCATACTTTCAATCACGTTCTTGCCTTTCCCCTGTTCAGCCAATTCCTTTTCTGCTTTCTCTTTCACTTCCTGCAGATCTATTCGAGCATATTCAGCATTAAAGTCAATACCAAGACTGTTCGTAAAAACTTTCTGCAGTCTGGAGAATCTTCAATCATTCAATTCTTTTTTCGATCGTAATTCTGATATCTCTTTCATCAATCTTTCGTTTGCATCTTGTAAGCTTTCAATTAGGGCTATCAAATACCCTTGGTCACCTTCCAAGAATTTGACTTTGTCGCTAAAAATCTCTTTTTCAACTTCGCTTTGCTTTACCATGCTTTCGGAAGCAGCTTTTTCTGTCTCGTTCTTTGCAACTTTAAATTCAAGAACTTTCACACGCTTTTCAAGCTCATCAAGATCTGATTCTGGAAAGAAATCATTTAAATCCTGAATATGCACGGGTCATTAGGAATATCTCCAAATAACTTCGACTTCAGAGTCGTCTTTGGTATGGATTTAGGAGTACTTTTTGGTGTAGACGCTTTAGGAGTTGAGCTTTCATGTTGAGCAGTAGTTGGAGGATCTTGCGATGTGATAATAGGAATATCAAGTAATTCAGACTCAGGAGGTTCTTGTGTGACTCATGTCTGTACTAATGTTTCTTGAACAGCAGATGTTTGAATGTTTTCAGCCGCATGAGGTTCTTGTGTAACTCCTTTAGATTTTGCACCAGAAGGTTCTTGTGGGACTTATGTGCTATTCGGCTTTCCAACATATCGACGGCTCTTTGCTTTCTTTTCTTGCCTTTTGTCTCTGGAGACCCTGTAGTCTTCGTTGATACATCAGTTGCAGAAGACTTTACTCGTTTTGCTTTCTTTTTCGGTCTCTCCTCATCGGAATCTTTTACATGTTCTGGCTCATAATCTGCGTCTGTTTCTTTAACTTTTTCAGCAGCTGTTTCAGCAATAGCTACTTTGTTGCTATTTCCAACGAATCATCACTATCATTGTCTTTGTCAGGCGTCGCAGATATCACATCATCTTCTTGCGTTGTTTTCTCTGCCTCTTGGCTTTCAATAACCACAGCTGCACTTGAACCAACCTCAGTTTGAACATTAACAGGCTAATCTTTGTCAACTAACATCGTATCCACTTTCTTAGGCTTACGCGATGCTTTCTTTTTCTCTTGAACAACCACCTTCTTTAGAAACCAATCACTACGCTTCTCTTTGAGTGTAGATAACCATTCTAGCTCAACGTTTTTTCGTTTTCATCATCTTTCCTCCACTTATACTCTGGCGGTGCAATGTAATTTTCGGAATCAATGGCACCAAATAGAGGCTTTGCAATAGGTGCAGAAGATTGCTTTTGAAATGTGATCAGCTTCTTAACTGTTGTATCATCCAGATGACTAAGATACAGAATATCGTTTGGATCATTGGCAATCTTCATGAATTTGTCATCTATCAACATTTGTACAAACCTCTGATACATGACGAGCTTGTTGGATCCCATGTTGTTCTTTTTTTTGGTAAAGGGTTACCCGGTGATTTTATATATAAACAAACCAAAAACAAGTAGCATGGAAACACCCACACTAGTTCAAACATGGGAATTCCCCATGAATGTAAGCCAAAGAAAAAAACACACTAAACTACCAAGAACATCGAAGACAAACTACTAGACAATAATCTAGAGAAACAAGAAAACTAATAAATAATCAGCCTTCTTCATCTTCCACTCGGTTGCTATAAATCTCCCATGTTTCAAGCAATCTTCGCACATTGTGGCAATCCTTTAACTTGACTCCCAATTAGCTTATATCGAACCGTTTTCAATATTGTATCACTTAGAACATCTGGCGGTCTCGTCTGGTCCTTGAAAGTCTCGCATTACGTTCCTGCCAAATGAAATACGTCGCAGCAGCCACAATAAGCCTACTAATATAGTTGATCGCTGACTTAGACCCAGCCCGAACCCCCAGCCAGTCAACGATAGCATTCCACTCTGGGCCAACAGTACTCATACCCCCTTTTCCGCGAACCGTGATCCAAACTTGAGTTGAGTAGTTACAATTGAAGAACAGATGGCTATGGGAATCAATTTCCGCATAGCAAAGAAGACAACACATCATATTCATATTTTTCCTTCTGAAAATATCCCATTGCACAATTTTATCTTGAGTGAGTAGCTTATGACGAATCACCAGCCACATAAAGAAAGCATGTTTTGGAATACACTGCGAGAACCAAACATACTTAACCCAATCCACCTCTGCTGCTCTCTGTCTAACCGAATGCCACACTTGAGACAAAGGGTACGCAACTAACTCATTATCATCCTTCCATAGGAGCTGGTCAGACCTATTCGGATCTGTATGGATATCATCTAGCTGATTTAAAACCGGAAACATATCCCTCCACGCCACTGGCCACCTCCAAACACCACTAACATGAATCTCTTGAACTGTATTATTAAGAGTAAAACCTGCACTTGAGATGGTTCTAGGAGTCAAAAAGTTACCAAGCGGACCTAAGTGACACCACGAATCGTACAAAGCTGAAGTATTACTACCATCACCCAACTTGGACCAAACAAATTCTCTAATATACGGCCAAAGCTGTAATATTTTCCGCCAGCTCCAACAACAATTCGCCACCGACTTACAAATCCAGAAGCTTTTACCTCTAAGTTTGTACAAATGGATCCAAGCAACCCAAAGAGAATCACGCTCAACAAGAATGCTCCAAATATGAGAAGACATAAGCGCTTTATTAACATCCCCAATACGACGAATACCTAAGCCACCCTCGTACTTTGGAACACAAACAGACTTCCAGGAAGCTTTAGCCTTCCCCTTATGATAGGAACCATCCGAAGACCATAAGAAGTTTCGCATTTTGGCTTCCAGATCTTGAATGATACGGTTAGGCAGGATAAAAACTGAAGACCAGTAAATATGCATTGAAGAAAGAACAGAGTTTATAAGCTGCAGCCGACCCGCAAATGAAAGAAGTTTATTCCTCCAATTTGAAATCCATTAATCCAACCTCTCCACTAAGGCACTACAATCTTTGTACACAAGGCTAGAAGAAATAAGAGGAACCCCCAAGTATTTTACTGGAAGAGACCCCTCCATAAACGGCATGAAAGACAAGATATGGTTTTTAACATGAGCTGGCACATTACAGAAAAAACCTGTGCTCTTTTGAATACTAGGAACTAGACCGGACATGTTTGAAAAATTCGAAAGACACTTGAAGACACACTGCACCGACTCAACCTATCCTCTCGCAAACAAGAATAAATCATCTGCAAAACACAGGTTAATGATACGCTGCCTTTCGCATTTATTGTGAAATTTGAAGGATGTATCAATCCTAGAAGCATGCTGTAATATACACGTTAAAACCTCCATAACCAGCGTGAATAAATAAGGAGATAACGGGTCTCCATATCGAAGGCCACGCTTACCTTTAAAATAACCATTCACATTCCCATTAACACAAACAGAATATGATGTTGTGGAAACACAAACCATAATCCAATCCACCATCTTTGTGTTAAAGCCGAACCCAATCAGAACATTTTTCAGGAACCTCCAATCAACCGTATCATAAGCTTTCTGAATATCCACCTTGAAAGCACACCGGGGTGGACCTGAATTTCTATGATAATTATACATAAGCTCTTGAGTCAGCAAGATGTTATCCGAGATTTTCCTACCAGGAATAAAAGCAGATTGGTTGATACTAACAACCTGATGGAGCACACCCATTATACAATCAGCAATAATCTTACTAACACATTTGAATAATATGTTACAGCAGGCTATAGGACGATAATCAGAAACCATAACTGGCGAGGGTTCCTTCGGCACTAGTGCAACAAGAGTATGGTTGATTTGGCCCAGTAATCTGCCTGTATGAAAGAAATCAATGATTGCCATAGAAACATCATTACCTATAATTGGCCAAGCCACTTTAAAGAAAGCAGCAGTGTAACCATCCGGGCCTGGAGCTTTGTCAAAACATGGTTTTCTTAACCTCATCCATCGTAACCGGACGGATCATGAGGGAAGCATCAATCTGGTTCACCACCTTAGTAAACAGATCAGGAGTAGGATGCATGGATATAATCATCTTGGCTACCCAAGAAATTTTCATAATGTTTCACAAAAGCATCTTGAACCGCATCACCCTCATGCACTACACCATTCGTATCCAAAACAACTTGGATTCGGCTTCGATGGTTCCTACTCTTCACTGCTGCATGAAAGAAAGCAGTATTAGCGTCGCCAGCTCTTAACCGTTCCCTCTTAGACTTCTGCTTTAAAAACCTTTCCTCATCAAGAGACGCTTCTTGAAAGTCAGAATTCAGCTTCCTTTCTCGAGCTCTAAGGTCAGCATTCATGGGATCCTTATCAATATCCTTTTGAAGGTCATCCAGTTTACCACGAAGATCAGCCATCTTCTTATGGAGATTGCCTTGCTTAAAGAGTAAAGCACGTAACGGAGTCTTTAGCATCCGAAGCTTCTTCACAACCCTAAACTGATAAACCCCATTAACACTCATCTTCCACGACTCCTTCACAATTCTTAGAAAATCAGACTTATGAACCAAAAAGTTTGCAAACTTGAAGGGCTTAGGCTTACTAGTAACAGCTCGTTTAATTGTTAGAACACAAGGAGAGTGATCTTACAATCTATAAGGATGAAAAACAGCCACTGAATTAGGGAACTCAGTAATAAACGGAGTATTGCCCATGATACGATCAATTTTCTTAAGCAAGCCAACACCCTTCTTTGGCTTTTGGTTCCATGTAAAATGGAGACCCGACTGGTTAATATCCATCACCTCAATATCTGAAACACAAGCTTGAAAGTCTCGCATACCCGTTGAAATAGAGGAGGCACCCATAGACTTATCCTCCATGTATAGAGCCGAGTTAAAATCTCCCATAATCAGCCACGGCTTATCACCTACCATAAGTTTATGCATAGATAACTGGGACCATAATTCTCGCCGAGTGATATAGTAATTAGCTGCGTACACAACCGAACAGAATAACCATTTCTTATCTTCTTTAACGAATAACTGAATATGCATGACTTGCGACGTTTGAGACAACACCATCAAATCAAAAACCATCAGGTTCCAACCTATGATAATACGAGTTCCTTTATCAGAAGAACCCCCATTAGAAGTCCAATTCCAACGAGGGAACACTGAGTTACAGACCTTACTAAGATTTCCGACATCAACATGAGATTCTAAAATAGCACAAAAACTGAGATTACTATCTTTAACTATATTTCGAACCTCCTTTTGATTTAGAGGGCGGTTCAACCCCCTAATATTCCATGAAGCAAGACTAACCATTGGAAACCTTCGGGATAGGAGTGCTTGCCCCTTTTTAGCATTAGGATTACACGTGCCTTCCGTGATAAACTCGCCAGTTTCATTATACACTTCCATGACCTCTTCATCATCCGCCTCCTGTTGTCCACCTTCTCCCTCCTTACTCCTTTGACCTTTCTCCTTATTATCATCATTTAAGACCTCAAACAGATTTCTAGACACAACAGTATTTAAAGATTCTGACCTATACAAGTTATCTTTCAACTTAGCTCCAACCGGCCTATACTCAAATTTCAGCTTTTGTTTGTTAACTTGAAAACCCGTCTTCCGAGCCACTCTCTTGGTATACACTCCCGTAAACCCTTCCTCATCAACAACAGGCTTTTTATCAGGTCTTTGTCCTAGAACATAAGGCTTACGAGCTTTGTCATCACTCACTTGTTTTCCCGGCTTCTTTTGATGTTTAGGACAATGCTCATCTGAGTGGCCAAAAACACAACAATGCGAGCACCTATGCGGATTCCATTCATACTCAACAGACATAGTCTCCTTGACGTACCCATCACCCTCAAGTTCTGGAATTGCCATAGTAATTTTCTCTTTAAGCTCCTTATTAGCTGACACTTCAATTAAAGCTCTAGCATAACTACTACGGCCCCAGGAATCCAAGCACATCGAAGTCGTGTAAGAATCTAGATGCTTGGGATCACCAATGGCTGTAGCAATCAACTAAGACCATCCTCTGTATACGCGGCTAAAGGAACATCATGTATCTTGACCCATAATTAACCTCCTTTTTTATCAGCTTAGTAGTGGGAGTCCACTCGCATAAAATCAAAGGTTGTGATCAAATAATCCATGGGCCCTCATTGAGGACAGCCATCATACCAGTTTGGTCTGCAAACTTGAAGAAAAAGAAACCATTAGCATTCATCATAGATTTTTGTAATCCAAACCTTTTCCAGTTATTTTTCACATAATACTCCACAACCGGGTAGGCAATTCGATCCCCCAGGAAGTACCCATATAATGTGTTTGCTAGCTTGTGTTGAACTACCCGAATCGAATCCTTTGGCAAAACCACATCACAATTCTCATGCTGCATTGGACTAGCAAGTGATCTGAAATTAAGTTTTTTGTTACTCGGCTTGGCCACCAAATCAGCATATGATAGTGACTTAGACCCCTTCTCCTCGTCATTTTTGCTAATGCCTGCGGCACGACCATCATCAATCTTTTGATCCGGTTGACCTTGTTCCATGACAGGCAGTAATCTTGGTCAATTCATCAATACTTTTAATCATATCAGGTACTTGTCGAGCAGGAGTCACAATACCCCTCCGAGGCATTAACGTGCTATCCTCAACATCTACCACTCTTGAAGCCAAATCCAGGAACGATAATGAATGTTTCCCACAATCGTTGAGCGAATTTCCACCAGGTTTTTTACGTACATTCTTAGTGTCATCATCAACTCCCTCCATCAGCAAACACACTACCAACCATGCAAAAGAAATCGAGAGAAAAGCCAGAAACCTTCAACCGAAGAAACTAAGAAAACCCTAATCTAGCAAAACCCTAATCCATAGATCTTCTCCCATGTTTTTTTTTTTTTTTGGGTAAAGGGTTACCCCGGTAAATATTATATCAATCAATCCAAAAATAACAAGTGAGGTAGACAGAAACCTCAATTCTCAAGTATGACGAGCCATACTAGAGTTCATCAAGCAATCATCCTACAGTCGCTAGGTACCTATTTAATAAGCACGTCACTCGACAATACACGTAACACTAAATTACAGAAGGAAAACACATGTACACCATTAGCCATATTCATCATCATTTATCAGCAACCCTCTAGGAAGGCTCCATTCCTGTAGAAGATCTCTAGTGTGACTCATGTCTTTAAATTTCATCAAATGTAGCTTCATCCGAACTGTTAGTAGAATAACCTCAATGAGTTGATCTGCACTCCTTTTTTTCGTAGAAAACAATCTCTGATTTCGTTCCTGCCACACGAAGTAAGTTGCCGCACTAACAACAAGCTTTCCAATAACATGAGTAGCATGCTTTGATTCCGCATATTGCACCAAATGATCAAAAATCCTTTCCCATTTGTTAGGCAGCAATCCCATTCCTGCTTTATCTCGAATACCATTCCAGACCTGAGCAACATATAAACACTCGAAAAAAAGGTGGTCATGAGAATCCAAACCACCCATACACAACGAACAGCACATGAGGTTATAATTAGGACTACCCGCCGAAGACCATCGACTCATGACATCCTGCGTTTTTAGTTTTTTGTTCACAAGAAGCCACATTAAAAAAGAATGACGAGGAATAGATTGGGGATACCAAATAATACTCGCCCATGGGACTTCATTCTGGTGTAGTCGAAATTCATCCCACCCTATAGCGGCACTATAGTTCGTCTCCTTTCCTGATCTAGTTCCCCATACAACTCTATCATGTAAACCCGGGCTCAGTATGATACTTGGCATGTTTCGGAGAGCCGGAAATCGGTTTACCCACTCGGTCGGCCATCCCCACCCCCCATGGTCACATACATCCGCAACCTTGGAGTTCATATAGAATCCAGCATTTGATATCATACGTGGCGTAATAAAAGAATTCAAAGGGCATATCTCATCCCACTTATCAAACCAAACAAGTGTTTTGTTACCGTCTCCCAGTTTCGTCCATACATGTTGTTGAATAATCGGCCTTAGCTGTAGCATTTTCCTCCAGCTCCATGTTATGTTATTCCGGATTGGTAAGTCCCAAAAACTTCGGTCTCGTATACGATATGAATGGATCCACTTTACCCAAAGAGACTCTCTATGTGTAAGAAGACTCCATACATGCGTAACCATAAGTGCTTTATTCATATCCCCAATCCTTCGAATACCCAAGCCACCCTCTCGTTTAGGAATACACACTTTTTTCCAACTCATCTTAGCTTTCCCTTTTATGTTATTTCCTTGCGCCCACAAAAATCTTCGCATTCTTTCTTCCAGGTCATAAATGATGCGCTTTGGTAAAATAAACACCGACGCCCAATATATATGCATAGAAGACAGGACCGACCGAATCAATTGAAGTCTACCCGAAAATGACAGACTCTTATTTTTCCAATCGGTCATTCTTAAATCCATACTTTCCAGAAGTCGCTTACAATCATTATAAACAAGCCTGATAGATATAACGGGAACTCCAAGGTAGCGAACTGGCAACACGCCTTCATCAAATGGGATGATACTTCTAATTCGGTCTTTCACTATGTCCGGAACATTACCAAAGAAGACCGTACTTTTAGTCATACTAGGAACAAGACTTGACATGTTCTTAAATAAGTCTAACGCCTCCAATAGCACTTTTGCTGATCTATGATCGCCCCGAGAAAACAAAAACAGATCATCAGCAAAACAGAGATTAATTATTCGCTGATTTTCACACTTATCATGGTACCTAAACTCAGCTGACAAAGAACTCTGTTTTTGCAAAAGCAATGTAAGAACCTCCATAACCAGCGTAAAAAAGTACGGAGACATTGGGTCTCCTTGTCGTAAACCCCGTTGCCCTCTAAAATACCCATACAGATTACCATTTATAGCCAAAGAGAAGGACGTGGATGTAACACAAACCATTATCCACTTCACCATTTTCCGATCAAATCCAAAACCAAGCAGTATCTGTTCAAGAAAGTTCCAGTCTACCGTGTCGTAAGCCTTTTGAATATCCACCTTAAAGGCACACCTTGGTGGCCCCTTATCATGATGATAGTTATGCATTAACTCCTGTGTTAAGAGGATATTATCAGAAATCCTTCTACCCGGAACAAAGGCTGACTGGTTGATGCTCACAATATCACCTAACCCTTCTTTTATTCGATTTGTGATAATCTTGCTGATACACTTATATAGTGTGTTACAACAAGATATAGGGCGATAATCTGTAATGGAAGATGGTGAAGTAACCTTTGGGATTAAAGAGATTATCGTATGGTTAAGTTGACGGAGTAGTTTACCATTTCGAAAAAACTCCTGTACCGCACTGCATACATCCTTCCCAACTACATCCCAAGACTTTTTAAAGAAGACCGAGGTGTAACCATCAGGACCTGGAGCTTTATTCCCATCAATTGAAAACATTGCCTGTTTAATTTCATCATCCGTAACAATCCTAACCATATCAGAAGCTTTATCAACCGATAATACATTATGGAATAGATCTGTCGTAGGATGCAAATTTATACTTCCAACACTACCAAAAAACTGGGTATAGTGCTCCACCATGACCTGTGGAACCGACATTCCTTCATGTAGTATACCGCTACTGTCTCTTACCGAGAAAATTCTACTCCGATGATTTTTTGCTTTAACCGTGTTATGAAAGAACTTTGAGTTCTTATCACCAAGCGAAAGCCATTGTAACTTAGATTTTTGCTGCAAAAAAGAACACTCATCAATTACCACTTTCTTATACGCTTGAAGTAATCGACTGTGTTTATCAAGAAGCTCATTGTTGAAAGGATCATTATCAATAGCTATCTGGTTGTCTTCTAGATCCTTTCTCATCGTCTTAACCTTCTCATGCAGATTACCCTGTATATATAAGAGTTTCCTCATCGGGTTTTTTAACAGCTTAAGCTTTTTAACAATCTGAAACATGCGATAACCTTGAATGTCCATATTCCAAACCTTTTTAATTTCCTCCATGAAACCCTTCTTATCGGCTACCAAATTCACAAACTTAAACGGCTTCGGTTTTCCTCTAGTCACATTAGGCAATTTTAAGATACACGGAGTATGGTCTGATATGCGGTACGGAAAAAACATGCTGCCGCATTAGGGAACGTATCGATTAATTACATATTCCCCAATATTCTATCAATTTTCTTAACAATGATACCCTTTTGCTGTTTATTCGTCCATGTAAAATGTAAACCCGTTCGATTAACATCAAACACCTCTATCTCATCAATGCACTCCTTAAATTCCCTATTCCCAATGCTAAGTGTGGATGGCCCTTGAGCTATATCTTCATGAAACAGGGAAGAATTAAAATCCCCTATAATAGTCCATGGTTTATCATGCATATAAGAATGATGAACACATAAGTTCTGCCATAGGTCCCGTCTATTTTTGTAGTAGTTGTCAGCATAAATAAACGAACAAAAAATAGACTTTTGATCGAGTTTAAACCTGATCTGAGTATGCACAACCTGATCAGTTTTAGAAAGGATCATAACATCCACAATGTCAGCGTCCCACCCTACCATAATACCAGTACCTTTCTCACAACAATCAGCATTAGTCGCCCAGCTCCATGACGAGCAAACTTTCTTACAAACATTATAGACATTAGACGAGTCAACATGAGTTTCCATAATTGCACATACCTGAAGATGATTGTCCAGTACCACCTGACGAACCTCCTTTTGTTTGAGGGGCCGGTTCAAACCCCTTATGTTCCAAGAAGCCAAACTACCCATGGACACTAGTATCACCAGGTGTGCTTGCACCCTCAGAATTTATATTTTCTTCATTCTGCTCCATTAATTTTGAGATATCACCTAAAAGCTCCCCGATTCCAACTGCATCAGCAATTATTTCCTCCAAATTGGTACTTTTATTTTGTTGGTTACCTTTTGAAGTCATACCATCTATTCCACCGAACTCATTAGAGTGATTTTCCTCTTTTTGAAGTACAGAAAATGGGTTAGAGATAGGCACTTGGTTTTTCGGTTGGCCCTTCTCGTCAGCCTTGGACTTAGGCTTTGCTACCGGACGGTACACAAACTTCGGCTTCTGATTCTTAACATGCAGCCCTTGATTGATCCCTTTCCTACTCTTCGATAAAACCTCCTGAAAATCATTAGTATTTTCCATCTTATCATCCATCTGCACTGTTGTTTGTTTCTTTGGGCACGAGTTATCATCATGACCAAACACGCAACATGTTGAACATCTCAACGGTTCCCAATCATATTCTATTTTTACCTCCGCTTTAGAGTATCCTTTTCCATCGAGTGCCGGGATTGCAACCGTGACAACTCTCTTTAATTCAGACCCTGCTTGAACTTCAATTAACGCCCTAGCATAACTACTTCTTCCCCATGAATCTACACACATTGTTGTTGTGTAAGAATCCAGCAATTTTGGAACACCTATTTTCGAGGCCAGTAAACTCAACCCGTCCTCAGTAAACGCAGCCAACGGTACATCATGCATTTTTACCCAAACCGTATAGATGTTATATCCTTTTTCTCAACCATAACATCAGGAGTCCATTCAGTAAGAATAATTGGAACATTTCGTATCATCCATGGCCCATCTTCTAGTAGCTGGGCCATCCCTTTTTTTGTTTGAAACTTAAAGAAGAAGAACCCCTTAGCATTCATCATCATCTTGGATAACCCATACTTCGACCACTTATGTTTAACAAAATAGTCTACCACCGGAAACGCTAAGCGCTTTCCCAAAAAATATCCATAAAGAGTGTTCGAGTATCTATCATTCACCTGCTTTACCGATGATAAAGGAATAACAACATCTGCCCCATCAATTATTTCATCAGTTTCCAAAGACCGAAAATTAACCTTAATATCATCACTATTATGCTGAACAACTTTAGCAAATGAAAGAGGTTCTACAATTTTAGTAGTCGTTACCTTCGTGGACTCAGCTGATGAAACACCACCATCCGAATCAGGTGCAATATCCTCCAAACTACCATGCAAGTTAGCCCCTTTTCCAGTGCTGTTTTCCGAGTCCTCCTTAATATTATTCACCATGGTTCCCGCACCCTTATTCTTGTTTCGTTCTTCAGTGGATTTAAGTAGCTTCGGATCCGAGTTCACTTCTTCCACTAGTGCGTTAGGAACATTCCCTCGTCGGGCCAGCTTAGGATTACCGTCAATATTCAGCACACGGTGTCCAAACCCCTTATTAGGTAACGGAACTTTGCCTCGATCAACATGCACACCAGGTTTCTTACGTTCATCCATGCCAGTTTTAGCAACTCTCTCCTTACTCAGTTTTGGATACCCATCACCATTCAGAACTTCATCACTCTCCATACCGCAACCACAACCAAAGAAACAGAAAGAACCAGAAAGAAACCCTAGAATCCGTAATCAATCCTTAATCGATTAGAAGGTTGTATCAATCTAGCTAAATTAACATCCGTTAACCGCGATCAACACAATCTTTATAATAAATCAGAATTTCCTACTAATTCCCAGGTCGACGATTATCAATCAAAACACGCACAAACCTTAAACTGATCGGATACTTGATGATTATCCGAAACACAAGAAAATCGGCCGGCGATAAACACAAAAACGAAAGAAAACTACTATCCGATCGTTCCTATATGCACCAGAGTTCATATTAAGATTTGATTACTCAAACACCTAATAACAGATTTGTTGCACACAATTGCCGATCGAAATCGTAGGATTGAAAGAAGAACAAAATCGCCGGTTCGAGAGAGAGCGATCCGGTGAAACAAAAAACGAAATTAAACCCTATTTTAATCTTTCTTTAGATGCTAACAAGTTCGTATTGCTATTTGGAAGATCAAACAACAATCACAGACTGTTATACATCTAAGATTGATAAAGAAGATCGGGTTTCATGAAGAACAAGAGAAATCGCCAACTAGGGTTTGCGGCCGCCCTTCAAAAGGTTGGCCTGTAGGCCGACCGAGCACAGCCAAACAACAACAAACAGCGATAATCAAACAGGCGGTAACAGGGACTCGAACTCGAGTTTATGAGTTAAAAAGCGTCGCCCAACACCAGCTGGGCTACAGCCCAGGTGGTTTTTTGTAAAAGCAATGTAAGAACCTCCATAACAAGCTTTGAATAATTGAATCTCTTGTTCAGAATAAGTGCCATGGCCATACATGCCATATAATCTTGCACATCATCTAAACCAGCTTCGCGATGACTGAAAGCGTGAATAATAGCGTGCATTAAGAACTTGTAAGGGTTAGGAACTGATCCTTCCTTCAGAGTAGACTCATTCACATGCCCCTTGTACCCCATTCGACAAAAACAACCCCTAACCATCCTCTCATCAAGCATTATAGGATCATTCGCTGCGTTGTTAAAATTTAGGACGTTTCGGATATCAGCTTCAGTAACAGAAATCTCTTTATCTTCATCACATTCACGAACCACAGAAATAATCGCTGAATCATCATCATTCATCGCATCGGAATTCCAAACTCTATATACGTGAGACCTGGAGACCACTGTCTTTTCTGTAATAGCTTTATGTATCGGAATCCGCTCCATAAACGCAAGAATATCATCAAATGCTCCGAGTGATGGACATATAGCTTTGTCTATCGTGTTGCACGTGTTATGAAATTTATTAAATGACAGCTGAATATTCTGCAAACACAAATATCGAGACGAATCTTCTTATCTATTTTGATTCAACGTTTAGGATTGAATGGCTTCCAGTATGTAGGTCCGTTATACGGATCGTTCAGGCACTAATCTGACAAACCTAAGGTAAATGTGCAGAATCCGTTTGCTTAGGCGACATTGGATACACTCATTTGTTTCTATTTAATCACCGTTTCATTAATATTCAACGTTACAGATCCTGGAAACACTTGGACGGAGCTTCGCCTCTGTCGTGATAAAATCTCTGAAAGTTACAAATGAAATGACAAGACCCCAATTTATACATTGTCAAGTTCGCTGGTGGAGCGCAAGTTCGGCCGAACTTGACTTCAACCTTACAATTACAATCGAACTTGACTCTTAATCATACATAAACTTGACATTTCGCTCCTAAATACTGACTCGATATTATACGATGACGTAGGCAACAGACATATGCATCAACAGACTCCCCCTTGGATGTTGCCGTAGTCATCATTCTTCAATTAAGTTCCTTAGTCTTTAATGTTCTCTTGATCATTATATCTTGAATAACTTTAACATCCATGCTCTTCCTTACTTTGAACTTTCTGGTATCTTTGATCAACGTGTTTATCTAGCTCCCCCTCAAATGATGCTTCGAATCTCTAAGATTTGACGATTAAGAACAATCACATGTATCCACCCACAAACAGTTTCTTAACAGTCTCGTTGGTCTGGCTCACACTCAACATTATTAGGTTTCCATGGAAGATATGAGAGAAAATCTTTTTGGATTTTTAATATTGAATGCAGAAATGTAAACATACTAAAATGCAATATTACAGTTTGTATTTTTCTGAGAAAACGTGCTAGAGGATCATATCAGTTTTTGAGACATATCACCAGTACCGTTGACCTTTTAATGACTTTAAGCTTTAAACTTGTTTAATTAGATTGTCGATATGTTCGTACACTTAAACTTTAACACATTTCTCAATTATTCCAAGATATGTTAGTTAGAATTATGAAACTTGACTTAACTGCGGTTCCCACTTCTTGAATATACTCCCGTATCAAGATTCCCTAGATTTCATCTTACATGTGAATTAGCATAATTGATATCGGTATCTGGGTTAGTGTGAAACCTTGAGAGCTCAGGTTAGTACTACCGTACAGACAAAGAGATGAAGGCTCGACTTTAAGGTGTGTTACACTTAAGGAATCTTTTCAGCACTGTAAATGATTTGATCTTTCAATACTTTTCAAGTTTGCATGCAGTTTAGGGGTTTATTGTGAAAGTATTATAGAAGTTCTAGGCTATTGCTTCCGCAAAATCAAAAGAACTTGTATAATACCCCAGATATCAACTATCTATAAAGACCTCGTATCTCAGAATCAGGCAATCTCTCAAATGAAATTTCGGAGTACTAAGTCCATATATCCAAGATGTGTTAATCCACAAGATTAAGCAGTTGTAAATTTTAGTTTATATCCCGGAAACAATTTACTGAACGTATAAAGCCTATCGACACATCCACAGCAAGACTCGTTTATCACTTTTAAACTTTACAAATCCTTAGCATACTGCGGAAGTCCAATGATGTATTATCATTTCCTTTATTCGCACAAGTAATCTCATTTTTCATTTTTCAATGTTTTTAATAGTTTAAGATTTTCTATTTTTTTTGGCTTTTCCAATCATTTTACCTATCTAAAATAATATTTAAACGATGTTTTTCAATTTTTACAAGAACTATTTACAATTTTTAAATTTTTTTCTCCCCTAAAATTGAAAACATCTTATTAAAATTGAAAATAAGAATCTTCCATTTTAACCATTTAATGACTTTTTACGAATGTGAACGCGAGATTACCATTTTGTTTGTGTTGAATATCACTCCTGTCTCTTGTCTCTCTGTATGAACAACCACTGCTTCTGAAATGACCTTTGGCTTGAAGCTTGGTTATCCTACAGATTCAAACAAACTTTAATCAGTTTTGAATTGAACCCAATCCATTCTGATTTTGGTTTACCAAAATCATTAACATCTGAAGTAAACAAACATTCACACTCTTTTTGATATTCAAACAGTTTGATAGAAACTTTATTTGAAAACTTTACTTTCTTTGATTTTTTAACTGTTTGAATTATCAAATTTTTCTCCACTGCTCTCTCTTTTGTCCTCGGATTTGTATCTGATGAATTTGTTTTACTTGACTGTGAGTAAAATGACTCATTAGAACTTTTATCTGATTTTTCATACCTATCCGAGGACAAAATCTTTTCCAAATACTCTCTAACTTTTTTCCTCTTTTTGGTCTTTTTGTCCTTGTGATAACTTGACTTTTTGTTCTTTGGGCTTCTCTACAGTTTTCTTCTCTGTTTTCTTCTCCTCTGGTCTTTTCTCCCCCTAAGATTTAACCGATCTTCTTTTCAGACTAGTCGGACAATCCCTGGAAATATGACCTTTGATTTGACATTTATAGCATTTTCTCGTATCAAATCTCTTTTTCAGGCAGTTAACAGCAATGTGTCCACCAAATCCACAGTTGTAACACATTCTGTTATCGTACCAATCTCTCCATTCAGACCAAACACCCAAATCAGCACATTGATTTGACATGTAGTAGTCATCTTTCCTGCTTCTTCTGTAAAATTGATTTGACTTTGAAGCACTGTGGTCCGACCTACACCACTTATTCTCAAGTTTTTGTGAGTTTTTATAATGATTGGATAACTGTACCGATGAGCTTTTTATTTTGTTTTGACAATTTATAGAATTTTGTTTTTCATGTTGTTTTTGTTCTCCATTCTGCTTAAAAGGTTTTTGCGATGAGCATTCACCTTTTTCAGCAGATTGTAGAACAGTTTCTTGAAAATTTTCTTTTAATTTCAAAAATATTTCTTTTTTATCATTTTTATCTTTTTCATCATTGGTATTATCATCACAATCCCCAATTATGACATCGTCATAATTTGTGACATTGTTACTTATTGAATTTTTATTTTTATTATTATTGATTGGTTTTTGACATATAGGGTCTAACTTTAAAGAGGAAGTCACAAAACCTTTCAATAATTTTTCTGAATTAACAGCTTTATTTTTAACAGTCTCAACTTCTTTTTCAAGTTGAACAATTTTCTCAATATGAGAATTTATTGCTTTTTGATTTTCTATATTTTAGGAACGTCCACGATTAGCACGGGAACCTAAATTTGTTATCTATTGTCCGATTAGGCGGAAACTAATGACAAGTTAACCAAATAACAAGAATTACTCATTTAAAGGTTGTTTTCATTGATCTAAAGTTCAATACATTCGAGAACCAGATCCGACAGAGCTTCGCCGTCTCTATGCCAAAATCTCTCCAACTCTTATAAATGAAATCCCAAGGCAGCAAGTTCGATGGAAATGGACAAGGCATGGGGTAAGTTCGCCCGAACTTGAGGTAAGTTCGCTGAACTTGACTTCCCACATGCATTCCATGGGCGAACTTGGCCTATACATTTCATAAATACGCCTTGTTTCTAACATATTAAGCCTTGTTCACTAGACTCGATACATAATGACGCAGGCAAAAGACATATGCACCAACAGACTCTCCCTTGGATGTGGCCGCAATCATTTTGACTTTTAAAAAATCTTCTGGGTCTTTCGATCTTTAGTTCTTGTATAAACTTTAACAGCTTGATCTTTATATCCTCTTTCTCTTTCTTTGAGCTTTGACTTGATAAAACTTTTAATCAACATGCTCCCCCTAGCTTTAAGCTTTAGCCTTTAGACTCCCTTTTGCTTTGGTCTTTAGACTTCAAACTCCCCCTAGCTTTGAGCTTTCTGAAATCTTTTAACAATGTTTTATCCAGCTCCCCTCAAATTTTACTACATGTCTAAATAAATTCTGACATTCAAATAAACATTTCAGATTTATTGTTTTAAAAAAATTAAGAAAAACAAAAAGTAATAAAAAAAGTGAATATAGTTTTAAAAAAGAAAGAAAAACGAAAATATGTTAAAGTAAATAGAATTTTTGACATTTTGTACCATCAACATTTCAAACTTTAATCTTCCCTTCAATCTTTTCAAAAACGTTAATTATTTCAAGTTCAACTTAATGACCTTGAATACATTTTACAATTAAAACCTTCAACTTTCATATTTTTATCATTTGATTTGTAAAAATCCACTTAGTTGATCAAGTCCAAGTTAATGACCTTGATTAGCCAAATATATCAACCAAGTCCAAATTAATGACCTTGATTTGAAAAACTGTTATGAACAATCTGATTTTAAAGTTTCAATTTAATGAACTTTTAAACATTCATCAGATTTTCTTAACAGACTTCGAAGATCCGTTCTCCAACATTGGTTCGTTGAAACTAATGTAAAAACAAAATCTTTTTGATTTTTAGAAAGTTTATGTTAAAACACCCTGAAAATCTTTTTAATTTTTATCTTGAAAAGCAAGTAAAATATTTACAGAACTTTTAAGAAGTAAAATAAACTATGTACAAACATATTTACAGACCTATTTTTGTGAATTCGTGTCTAAGGATCATATCAGTTGTTTTGAGACATATCACTAGTACCGTTGACCTTTTTGATGACTTTAAGTTTTAAACTCGTTTACCTAGATTGTCGATATGTTTGTCTTCTTAAACTTCATCACGTTTCTCAATTGTTCCAAGATATGTTAGGTAAGAATTATGAAACTTGACTTAACTATGGTTTCCACCTCTTGAATATACTCCCGAATCCATATTCCCTAGATTTCATCTTACAGGTGAGTATAGCGTAATTGATATATGTATTTGGGTCATGGAGGCCTTGAGAGCTCAGGTTAGTACTACCGTACCGACAAAGAGATGAAGGCTCGACTTAAAGGTGTGTTCCATTTAAGAAATCTTTTAAGCACTGCAAATGATTAGATCTTTTGATACTTTTAAATATTGCATGCTGTTTAGGAGTTTATAGCAAAAGCATTATAGAAGTTCTAGGCTATTGCTTCCGCAAAATCATAAGAACTTGTATAATACCCCAGATATCAATCATCTATAAAGACCTCGTATCTCAGAATCAGGCAACCCTTCAATCGAAATTCGGAGTACTAAGTCCATATATTCAAGATATGTTAATCCACAAGATTAAGAAGTTGTAAAATTTAGTTTATATCTCGGGAACAATCTACTGAACGTGTAAAGTCTATCGACACATCCACAGTAATACTTGTTTATCACCTTTAAACTTTATAATTCTTTAGCATACTGTGATAGTCCACTAATATACTATCATTTCCTTTTTGACAACCAAATTCTTTTTGTCTTTTTCAATGTTTTTGTACATTTTGAATTTTTAATGTTTTTGAATTTTCAACTTTTTCATATGTTCTTTATTTTTCTAAAAATTTTAAAATTTTCTTACTCCCTCTAAAATCAAAAACATATTTTTGGATTTTAGATTTAAAGAAATTCTTCTAAAAATGTAACAAACCAATGAGGATCCCGAGAACTCGTCGTCCGATCCTTTTTTTTTCATTTTCTGCATCATCACCTGACAACAGAAACAAATCATTAAACTTTGTTAACCTCAACTAGTAGAAACCACTTGTAAGAATCACTTGTAGGAAATCAATTTTAAATGATTTTTCAATATAACAAACAGTGTTCTATTCAACGGTGAGAATTTTCTCAAGTTTTCAAAAAAAAATTTTAACTTTTCTTTTTCAACCACTTTGTAATTTCAAAAACCAACAAAGAATACGACTTTCTAGATAAGTTAAAACTCATGGAGCTCAGGTATCCTGTATCAACTTTGATAGAGTGGATCTTGGGACTCCTGCACACACAAGCAACTACGTGAAAAATGAAACCCAAACCTTTTTGGTTTTAGGTTTGTACTGATAAGCATCATAACCATATTCTAACTCTTCATCATATTCAAAATAATCATCAAACATTTCGTCCAATGTCGATTCTGAAAACATTTTGTCCTTTTCTTTCTTTGTCTGTTTAATCACTGACTCGTTTGTATTGACATTTTTAGTTTTATCAGCAACAGACTTTGGTTTTTCTGATAATGAAAGCTTTTTCTTAGCAACCCAAGATTGTAGTTTGTTTCTAGCTTTCTTGATATAGAACTTAGAATCTTTGTTCTCGCTTAACTGTGAAGTTTCACCTTTCTCAAATGTTGAGTTTTCAAACTTTGAACTCGTTTTAGGTTTCACTTCGTCTTTAGATTCATAGTTTCTAATTGATTCTGTGTCAGATTTTACAATCTCTGATTGTTTTTGTTTTTCATCTTTTGACCCAGTTTTCTTCGTGGAAACACAGGCTTTAGATTAAGACACTTGCAGCAATGTGACCAACATTATTGCATTTAAAGCAAGTTCGATTATCAGAACCATTTCCACTAGTGGGTTTACTCCACTTGTGGACTTGGTTTTAGCCTTGTCCCGGAGTTCTTTTCTTTCTTGAATTCATCATTCGATTGCTTACCGATCATGCTTTCTTCTTGAACCGTGCTCGTTCCGTACACAAACTTTATATTCTTACCTTTGTATTCCTGGAACACTGATTTCTCCTTCTTCTTCGGTTCTTCTTCTTCAACCTCCAAACCTAATCCTGCTCTCCTGTGCTCAGGAAAATCACCACCAACCTTTCGGTAATTGTTAGCATTCCTTTTAGGTTTCGAGTAAAATCTTTTCTCATTTTTGTCAAGATCATCTGATGAAACTTCTACAAGTTTAAACAGTTTATCAATTTGATCTTCTTTTACATTCCGAACCGGAAAGCTATCATCGAAGTATAATCTATCAGAATCCTTAACCTTGTACATGACAACGTTAGGATCATCACTTAGATCATGTTCTGAAGCTGTATCGTCATTTTCGGACTGTGTAACAGAACTGTTTGAACCTGAGTTGGCGCTTTGAAAGCTGCCTTCATCAGAATCATTTCCCAACACATTTTTAACCACATCTTTTACCACCTCTTCATTGTCATCATTTGATTTTGTAAAGTCTACGTCAATGTTCTCAGGCAATTTATTTTTCTTATCAGACAAAATAAGTAGATTAAATGCCTTTTCAACTTCATCATCTTTCTTGCATGAATAACTTGCAAGAAATGGTGTAGGAACACATCCGTACTCTTTACGCTTTGATCTCTCACCATTTTCCTCCGATTTAATCGTAGGTAAAATGTGATCAATGACATACGCGTTTGTGGTGTAGCTCTTAAGAAGCTGTCTTACCCGTTCCGTTTCAATTTTCATGCTGTGAAACTCACGCTTTGTTTCAGCAATTGTATTAATGTACATGTTAATTGCCTTTTGTTTCTCAATTACTGTAGCATTTAACATTTTTACATTAGCGTTAAGCTCACTATTAGCATGTTCAACATATTTATATTTGCTTGATATTTTGTCATAAGTTTCTTTTATGGTTCTGTAATCATAACGAAAGTTTTCGTTGTGTACAGTCAATTCTCTTATGACTTTGACTTTATCAAGACATGGTTCACAAGGACTTGCGCACTTTGTGCAAGGTTTTTCAACCTCCACAACTTTCACAACTTCCTTTTCAGACACACTTACCTTAGCCTTTACCTTTTCTGTGTCTGCTTTCAAAGCTTCTTGTTTCTGCATCTCAAGATAAGTTACCTCTTCTTCCTCAGCTCTCTGTCTATATCCTTCCAGAATGGTATTTTCCAAAGCAGCATCAACATACGATGTATCAGATTCATTCACTACCTCTGCCATCATAGCAACACCAGTTTTCTTTCCGATGTATCTGTTCCAATCAAAACCATCTTCTTCATGAGTAACAACAAAAGCTTGTTCGGTTGTCTTTGTAGATTTATCTTCTACTTCGACTTGTGTTCTTTTCGGATATGGCTTGTTTTGAAGAGCTTTCTTGTAGTACTTATTGTTGCTGCCGAAAGGATTTTGGTTTCCACTTGCTTCTTGATTGTTGCATTCATGTTTGAAGTGTCCCTTTTGTCGACACCTGAAGCATGTGACTTTAGTCTTGTCAAATCCAAGCTTGTTGCTTGAGTTACCAATATCCTTCCAGTGAGCGCCACAAATTTGGAAACTCTTCTGATGATAGATGCCAGACTCCATTTAATATCCATCAGTTCCAATTCTTCTTCGTCCACCTGATCGTAATCTTCTGCGGTCATCTCTGGATTACGGATCTTTCCAGCAACGAGACTTTCATATGATTCGAGGACAGTAGCAAGAAGTGCTATGTGCTGTTTGGCCACTTTCTCAAGAAATACATTCTTCAAATCAACTGCTATGTTGCCTTGGAAAACATTTGAATCAGAATTGGTTTGACTTGTCTGATTTTGGAATGATAAGCTTGAACTAGCACTTGTGTAACCAGCATATGAAAAACTTTGATTTGGAGAAAAATTTGTATTTGCACTAAATGCTGTTTGAATTTTTGGGCTTTGAATCGGAGTATCTGGAATACCTCCTTTGTAATAGACATCGACATCTTGAACAACATTAGCATTCTTTGATTTTGCAATCTTCATTAACTCCATTTCATGACCTTCCAATTTGTCGATGAAAGATGACAACTTGAAGTGTCTCCAAGATGGACTATTCTTCAGAATCGTTAGATATGTTGTCCATTCTCCTTCTGGAAGTGCATCAGCCAACTTCTCAATTTGCTCTTCATTAGATCTTTTGATATCATGTCTCCGCATTTGGACCATGAGATGACAATATCTATCGATCATCTGCTTCATTGTTTCACCTTTAATCATCGTGAAGATCTCGAATTCTTTCTTGATTAAAGCCTTTTTGCTTTTGATCATTTCATCACTTCCTTTGAATTTCTCACAAAGAGAATTCCATAATTCTTGCGAAGTGTCATATTGTGGCAATAGTATCAAGATATCTTCCTTCACTGATTGTTGTATCAAGCTGATCATTTTCTTCTCCGCAACATAGCTATCTTTGTTGGCATTTGAAAACTTGTTCAATGGAAGATCTTGATCACGCTCATCCTTTGGCCATTTGTAGCCATCCTCAACTACAACCCAGCTGTTGAATTGATTCGCTTGTATCCAATTCACAAACTTTTCTTTCCATCCTTCAAATTCATCCATGCTCATTAGCTTTGGCGGTTTCGACGTAGTACCCATTTCGTTGTCGATATTCATCTGGTTCGCCGCAAGAACATTAGCGTTTGATGAAAAAGCCATTTGAGAGACGAATACGTTGTGGAAATCTTCAATTTTGACAATCCGTAGACTTATCTGAGAATACGGTAAAAAACACTCAAAAATCGATTAGAAACAGACAAGTTCGGTCGAACTTGTGTGAAAACAATTTTTGATTTCAAGTATTCACAAGTTCGGTCGAATTTAGGAGAATTAATTTTCAAAATTTTATCAAACACACTCAAGTTCGGTCGAACTTGATATTTTTGGCTTCGAGGCTCTAATACCACTTGTAGGAATGTCCACGATTAGCACGGGAACCTAAATTTGTTATCTATCGTCCTATTATGCGGAAACTAATGACAAGTTAACCAAATAACAAGAATTACTCATTTAAAGGTTGTTTTCATTGATCTAAAGTTTAATACATTCGAGAACCGGATCCGACAGAGCTTCGCCGTCTCTGTGCCAAAATCTCCCCAACTCTTATAAATGAAATCCCAAGGCACCTATATATAGTAGAGCAAGTTCGCTAGAAATGGACAACAAGTTCGCTAGAAATGGACAAGGCATGGGGTAAGTTCACCCGAACTTGACCTAGTTAAGTTTGGCCGAACTTGACTTCCAACATGCATTCCATGGGCGAACTTGGCCTATACATTTCATAAATACGCCTCGTTTCTAACAGATTAAGCCCTATTCACTCAGACTCTATACATAATGACGTAGGCAACAGAAATATGCACCAACATATATTTAATTTTTCAAAAACAATATTTTCATTTTTAAACATCTTTATTTCATTTGAAAATCTATTACCATTTGTAATTTTTCATTTTCTAAAATTTTTATTTTGTTTTCAAAATTCTTTTCAATTTCTTTTAATTTTTTATCTTCTAATGTCAAACTCTCAATCTCATTCAAGAGTTTGGCATTATCTGCCTGATAATTGTCTACATCATAGACCGGGCAGACTGGTTGAGAACTTGAAGACTCATTTGTGGATATACTTGAAACTAGAGCTTCACAGTTCTTAACCACTACACTCTCTTGAAACTTATTCTCCAGGGATGTCCATAATTCTTTCGCAGTCTTGTATTCTGATAAAAGTATCAGGATGTTTTCCTTAACCGATTGCTGGATAAGATTAATCATTTTCTTTTCAGCTTGAATAGAATATTTGCAATTATCCAGAATTTTCTGATTCTCATCTCTAGGAACGACATAACCTGTCTCAATCGCGATCCAACTGCGGAAATGCATAGCTAAGACCTAGCTCTCAAATTTTCCTTTCCAAACTTCATACTCATCAAAACTTATCAACATTGGCGGCTTCACGGACCCCATTTCGTTTTCCAAACTAATCTGTCGTTCAAAACACTTGAAAAAAAGATTAGCAAACAGTCAATTTTAGTAAAATTTGACCTTTTAATCGACAATTTTAACGTCTCGGTTTGCTAAAAACGTTCAAATTTTTTTGGAAAACTGTTTTACCAGATTAGAGCTTTAAACTCGTCTCGTTGATACTATTCTAATGATATATAATGTCCGAGACGTTTTTCGGGATTTTCGTGCCTTGGACAAGTTCGGGCGAACTTGTCACAGACTTAACAACTTCGAGCGAACTTGTGTTGAGATGTTATAAAAAATAGCAAGTTCGAGCGAACTTATGTGAATTTTCAAGAGATAGCATGTTCGAGCGAACTTGTATAGACTTTCAACAAATTTTTATCAAGTTCGGGCGAACTTGACTAAAAATGATGAAAAAACAGTCAAGTTCGAGCGAACTTGAGTAAAAACCTTGAAAAATCAGTCAAGTTCGGGCGAACTTGATGAAAAATTTGAGTTTTTCAGTCAAGTTCGAGCGAACTTGATGTTAAGTTCGAGCGAAGTTGTGATTTCAAACATGGTTTTTTCACTTTTTCGGCATGAATTCGTTTGATTTTAGACTCCAAACTCTCAGGGGTTTATCTATTATGAATTTTACGTATTATACTTGAATATCAGTCCATTTTGTCCGTGAATTGTCCAAGAAAAATTAAAAATAGAAGAAATGAGTAGAAGATGAGATGTTCTATGTCCAATGTCTTCAAATTAGGCCAATCCTCCTCTGATACCACTTGTAGGTCCGTTATACGGATCGTTCAGGCACTAATCTGACAAACTTAAGGTAAACGTGCATAATCTGTTTGCTTAGGCGACATTGGATACACTCATTTGTTTCTATTTAATCACCGTTTCTTTAATATTCAATGTTACAGATCCTGGAAACACTTGGACAGAGCTTCGCCTCTATCGTGACAAAATCTCTGAAAGTTACAAATGAAATGACAAGACCCCTATTTATACATTGTCAAATTCGCTGGTAGGAGTGCAAGTTCGGGCGAACTTGCTTAGTCAAGTTCGGCCGAACTTGACTTCAACCTTACACTTACAATCGAACTTGACTCTTAATCATACATAAACTTGACATTTCGCTCCTAAATACTGACTCGATATTATACGATGACGTAGGCAACATACATATGCATCAAGAGACTCCCCCTTGGATGTTGCCGTAGTCATCATTCTTCAATTAAGTTCCTCAGTCTTTAATGTTCTCTGATCATTATATCTTGAATAACTTTAACATCCATGCTCTTCCTTTCTTTTAGCTTTCTGGTATCTTTAGTCAACGTGTTTATCTAGCAATGACGAAAAATCAAACTCTTCTGTTATTTTAGCATCAACGAATTTCAGACTAACTCCACCCTGATCATCATTATTATTACCGTCATCGTTGTCGGAGTCGTCTTTAGTATCATCTGCATTATCCTCATCATCTTTATCTTCAGCTTCTTTATCGTCTTTCTTTTCAGTTTCTGTTTCTGGAACAATAGTAGACTCAGAAGTTTTCGCAGATTCTATCACAGGTTCACTAATCTCAGGCATACTTTCAATCACGTTCTTGCATTTCCCCTGTTCAGCCAATTCCTTTTCTGCTTTCTCTTTCGCTTCCTGCAGTTCTATTGGAGCATATTCAACATCAAAGTCAATACCAAGACTTCTGCAGTCTGGAGAATCTTCGATCATTCAATTCTTTTTCCGATCGTAATTCTGCTATCTCTTTCATCAATCTTTCGTTTGCATCTTGTAAGCTTTCAATTAGGGCTTTCAAATACCCTCGGTCACCTTCCAAGAATTTGACTTAGTCGCTCAAAATCTCTTTTTCACTTCGCTTTGCTTTACCATGCTTTCCAAAGCAGCTTTTTCTGTCTCGTTCTTTGCAACTTTATCTTCAAGAACTTTCACACGCTTTTCAAGCTCATCAACATCTGATCTGGAAAGAAATCATTTAAATCCTGAATATGCACTGGCTCGTTAGGAATATCTCCAAATAACTTCAACTTCGGAGTCGTCTTTGGTGTAGATTTAGGAGTACTTTTTGGTGTAGACGTTAGGAGTTGAGCTTTCATGTTGAGCAGCAGTTGGAGGATCTTGCGACGTGATAATGGGAATATCAAGTAATTCAGACTCAGGAGGTTCTTGTGTGACTCCTGTCTGTACTAATGTTTCTTGAACAACAAATGTTTGAATCTTTTCAGCCGCAGCAGGTTCTTGTGTAACTCCTGTAGATTTTGCACCAGAAGGTTCTTGTGGGACTTTTGTGCTTTTTGGCTTTCCAACATATCGACGGCTCTTTGCTTTCTTTTTCTTGCCTTTTGTCTTTGGAGTCCCTGTAGTCTTCGTTGATACATCAGTTGCAGAAGACTTTACTCGTTTTGCTATCTTTTTCGGTCTCTCATCATCTGAATCTTTTTCATGTTCTGGCTCATAATCTGCGTCTGTTTCTTTAACTTTTTCAGCAGCTGTTTCAGCAGCTGTTTCAGCAATAGCTATCTTTGTTGCTATTTCCAACAAATCATCACTATCATTGTCTTTGTCAGACGTCACAGATATCACATCATCTTCTTGCGTTGTTTTCTCTGCCTCTTGGCTTTCAATAACCACAGCTGCACTTGAACCAACCTCAGTTTGAACATTAACAGGCTCATCTTTGTCAACTAACATCGTATCCACTTTCTTAGGCTTACGCGATGCTTTCTTTTTCTCTTGAACCACCACCTTCTTTAGAAACCAATCACTACGCTTCT
Source organism: Scalesia atractyloides (assembly GCA_947069175.1). Classification (NCBI taxonomy): domain Eukaryota; kingdom Viridiplantae; phylum Streptophyta; class Magnoliopsida; order Asterales; family Asteraceae; genus Scalesia; species Scalesia atractyloides. Next base: position 43,793,212 of record CAMTDV010000015.1, read on the forward strand.
CTTTGAATGTAGATAACCATTCTAGCACAGCGTTTCTTTCGTTTTCATCACCACTATCATCTTTCCTCCACTTATACTCTGGCGGCGCAATGTAATTTTCGGAATCAATGGCACCAAATAGAGGCTTTGCAATAGGTGCAGAAGATTGCTTTGAAATGTGATCAGCTTCTTAATTGTTGTATCATCCAGATGACTAAGATACAGAATATCGTTTGGATCTTTGGCAATCTTCTTGAATTTGTCATCTATCAACATTTGTACAAACCTCGGATACATGACGAGCCTGTTGGATCCCATGTTGTTCTTCATATGCGTAAAAACAAGCTTTAAATAATTGAATCTCTTGTTTAGAACAAGCGCCATGGCCATACATGCCATATAACCGTGCTAATCGTGGACGTTCCTACAAGTTGTATCTGAGCCTGGATTCCTCCCGTGCAAATTTAGGTATCCAGGCTCTGATACCACTTGTAGGAACGTCCACGATTAGCAAGGGAATCTAAATTTGTTATCTATTGTCCTATTAGGCGGAAACTAATGACAAGTTAACCAAATAACAAGAATTACTCATTTAAAGGTTGTTTTCATTGATCTAAAGTTCCATACATTTGAGAACCAGATCCGACAGAGCTTCGCCGTCTCTGTGCCAAAATCTCTCCAACTCTTATAAATGAAATCCCAAGGCACCTATATATAGTAGAGCAAGTTCGCTAGAAATGGACAAGGCATGGGGTAAGTTCGCCCGAACTTGACCTAGTCAAGTTTGACCGAACTTGATTTCCACATGCATTCCATGGGCGAACTTGGCCTATACATTTCATAAATACGCATCGTTTCTAACAGATTAAGCCCTATTCACTCAGACTCTATACATAATGACGTAGGCAACACACATATGCACCAACATATATTTAATTTTTCAATAACAATATTTTCATTTTTAAACATCTTTATTTCATTTCAAAATCTATTACCATTTGTAATTTTTCATTTTCTAAACTTTTTATTTTGTTTTCAAAATTCTTTTCAACTTCTTTTAATTTTTATTTTTTAATGTCAAACTCTCAATCTCATTCAAGAGTTTGGCATATCTGCCTGATAATTGTCTACATCATAGACCGGGCAGACTGGTTGAGAACTTGAAGACTCATTTGTGGATATACTTGAAACTAGAGCTTCACAGTTCTTAACCACTACACTCTCTTGAAACTTATTCTCCAGAGATGTCCATAATTCTTTTGCAGTTTTGTATTCTAATAAAAGTATCAGGATGTTTTCCTTAACCGATTGCTGGATAAGATTAATCATTTTCTTTTCAGCTTGAGTAGAATATTTGCACTTCTCCAGAATTTTCTGATTCTCATCTCTAGGAACGACATAACCTGTCTCAATCGCGACCTAACTGCGGAAATGCATAGCTTGGACCTAGCTCTCAAATTTTCCTTTCCAAACTTCATACTCATCAAAACTTATCAACATTGGCGGCTTCACGGACCCCATTTCGTTTTCCAAACGTTCAGAACACTTGAAAAAAAGATTAGCAAACAGACAATTTTAGTAAAATTTGACCTTTTAATCGACAATTTTAACGTCTCGGTTTGCTAAAAACATTTAATTTTTTTTGGAAAACTGTTTTTACCAGATTAGAGCTTTAAACTCGTCTCGTTGATACGATTCTAATGATATATAATGTCTGAGACGTTTTCGGGATTTTCATGCCTTGGACAAGTTCGGGCGAACTTGTCACAGACTTAACAAGTTCGAGGGAACTTGTGTTGAGATGTTATAAAAAATAGAAAGTTCGAGCGAACTTATGTGAATTTTCAAGAGATAGCAAGTTCGAGTGAACTTGTATAGACTTTCAACAAAATTTTATCAAGTTCGGGCGCACTTGACTAAAAATGATGAAAAAAAGTCAAGTTCGAGCGAACTTGAGTAAAAACCTTGAAAAATCAGTCAAGTTCGGGCGAACTTGATGAAAATTTGAGTTTTTCAGTCAAGTTCGAGCGAAGTTGTGATTTCAAACATGGCAATTTTTCGGCACGAATTCGTTTGATTTCAGACTCCAAACTCTCAGGGGTTTATCTATTATGGATTTTACGTATTATACTTGAAAATCAGTCCATTTTGTCCGTGAATTGTCCAAGAAAAGTTAAAAATAGAAGAAATGAGTAGAAGATGAGATGTTCTATGTCCATTGTCTTCAAATTAGGCCAATCCTGCTCTGACACCACTTGTAGGTCCGTTATACGGATTGTTCAGGCACTAATCTGACAAACTTAAGGTAAACGTGCGGAATCCGTTTGCTTAGGCGACACTGGATACACTCATTTGTTTCTATTTAATCACCGTTCCATTAATATTCAACGTTACAGATCCTGAAAACACTTGGACAGAGCTTCGCCTCTATCATGACAAAATCTCTGAAAGTTACAAATGAAATGACAAGACCCATATTTATACATTGTCAAGTTCGCTGGTGGGAGTGCAAGTTCGGGCGAACTTGCTTAGTCAAGTTCGGTCGAACTTGACTTCAACCTTACAGTTACAATCGAACTTGACTCTTAATCATACATAAACTTGACATTTCGCTCCTAAATACTGACTCGATATTATACGATGACGTAGGCAACAGACATATGCATCAACAGACTCCCCCTTGGATGTTGCCGTAGTCATCATTCTTCAATTAAGTTCCTCAGTCTTTAATGTTCTCTTGATCATTATATCTTGAATAACTTAACATCCATGCTCTTCCTTTCTTTGAGCTTTCTGGTATCTTTAATCAACGTGTTTAGCTAGCAATGACGAAAAATCAAACTCTTCTATTATTTTAGCATCAACGAATTTCAGACCAACTCCACCCTGATCATCATTATTACTACCGTCATCGTTGTCGGAGTCGTCTTTAGTATCATCTGCATTATCCTCATCATCTTTATCTTCAGCTTCTTTATCGTCTTTCTTTTCAGTTTCTGTTTCTGGAACAATAGTAGACTCAGAAGATTTCGCAGATTCTATCACAGGTTCACTAATCTCAGGCATACTTTCAATCATGTTCTTGCCTTTCCCCTGTTCAGCCAATTCCTTTTCTGCTTTCTCTTTCGCTTCCTGCAGATCTATTGGAGCATATTCAACATCAAAGTCAATACCAAGACTGTTCGTCAAATCTTTCTGCTGTCTGGAGAATCTTCGATCATTCAATTCTTTTTCCGATCGTAATTCTGCTATCTCTTTCATCAATCTTTCGTTTGCATCTTGTAAGCTTTCAATTAGGGCTTTCAAATACCCTCGGTCACCTTCCAATAATTTGACTTAGTCGCTCAAAATCTCTTTTTCACTTCGCTTTGCTTTACCATGCTTCCCAAGCAGCTTTTTCTGTCTCGTTCTTTGTAACTTTATCTTCAGAACTTTCACACGCTTTTCAAGCTCATCAACATCTGATTCTGGAAAGAAATCATTTAAATCCTGAATATGCACCGGCTCATTAGGAATATCTCCAAATAACTTCAACTTCGGAGTCGTCTTTGGTGTAGATTTAGGAGTACTTTTTGGTCTAGACTATAGGAGTTGAGCTTTCATGTTGAGCAGCAGTTGGAGGATCTTGCGACGTGATAATAGGAATATCAGGTAATTCAGACTCAGGAGGTTCTTGTGTGACTCCTGTCTGTACTAATGTTTCTTGAACAACAGATGTTTGAATCTTTTCAGCCGCAGGAGGTTCTTGTGTAACTCCTGTAGATTTTGCACCAGAAGGTTCTTGTGGGACTTTTGTGCTTTTTGGCTTTCCAACATATCGACGGCTCTTTGCTTTCTAATTCTTGCCTTTTGTCTTTGGAGACCCTGTAGTCTTCGTTGATACATCAGTTGCAGAAGACTTTACTCGTTTTGCTTTCTTTTTCGGTCTCTCATCATCTGAATCTTTTTCATGTTCTGGCTCATAATCTGCGTCTATTTCTTTAACTTTTTCAGCAGCTGTTTCTGCAATAGCTATCTTTGTTGCTATTTCCAACAAATCATCACTATCATTGTCTTTGTCAAACGTCACAGATATCACATCATCTTCTTACGTTGTTTTCTCTGCCTCTTGGCTTTTAATAACCATAGCTGCACTTGAACCAGCCTTAGTTTGAACATTAACAGGCTCATCTTTGTCAACTAACATCGTATCCACTTTCTTAGGCTTACGCGATGATTTCTTTTTCTCTTGAACAACCACCTTCTTTAGAAACCAATCACTACGCTTCTCTTTGAATGTAGATAACCATTCTAGCTTAGTGTTTCTTTCGTTTTCATCACCACTATCATCTTTCCTCCACTTATACTCTGGCGGCGCAATGTAATTTTCGGAATCAATGGCACCAAATAGAGGCTTTGCAATAGGTGCAGAAGATTGCTTTTGAAATGTGATCAGCTTCTTAACTGTTGTATTATCCAGATGACTAAGATACAGAATATCGTTTGGATCTTTGGCAATCTTCTTGAATTTGTCATCTATCAACATTTGTACAAACCTCGGATACATGACGAGCCTGTTGGATCCCATGTTGTTCTTCATATGCGTAAAAACAAGCTTTGAATAATTGAATCTCTTGTTTAGAATAAGCGGCATGGCATACATGCCATATAATCTTGCACATCATCTAAACTAGCTTCGTGAAGACTGAACGCGTGAATAATAGCGTGCATTAAGAACTTGTAAGGGTTAGTAACTGATCCTTTCTTCATAGTAGACTCATTCACATGCCCCTTGTACCCCATTCGACAAAAACAACCCCTAACCATCCTCTCATCAAGCATTATAGGATCATTCGCTACGTCGTTAAAATTTAGGACCTTTCGGATATCAGCTTCAGTAACAGAAATCTCTTTATCTTCATCACATTCACGAACCACAGAAATAATTGCTGAATCATCATCATTCATCGCATCGGAATTCCAAAATCTATATACGTGAGACCTGTAGACCACTGTCTTTTCTGTAATTGCTTTATGTATCGGAATCCCTAAACGCAAGAATATCATCAAATGCTCCGAGTTATGGACATATAGCTTTGTCTAGCGTGATGCACGTGGTATAAATTTATTAAACGACAGCTGAATATTCTGCAAACACGAATATCGACACGAAATTAGCAAAGATTGACAATTTTTCACAAATTCTTATCAAGTTCGGGGGAACTTGATTGTCAATTTGATATTTCATAACTTCAAGTTCGGGCGGACTTGCACAACGTATAACACATTGCCAATCATCAAGTCCGGGCGAACTTGTTTAACAATTTTAAACATTTTCTTAACAAGTTCGGGCGAACTTGTTAATTGTTATTAAATCTCATTCATACAAGTCCGGGCGAACTTGTTATGGAAGACGGAAGTTAGTGCATAAACGTAAATCGATTTAGTAGAATGTTATTACATAATGGAGTAGAAGTAGAATGCAGCGGAAGTCTTCATTCATACCGAAAGAGCATACATCTTTAAGTCCAGCTGCCAGAGTTCCTAGAGAGAATCCGGCAGCACCTCCCCGTAGGGATGGCAAAAACTTAAATGACAAATGAACAACACACCTATATATAGGGTAACAAGTTCGGCCGGAGTGTGCATGGACAAGTTCGGGCGAACTTGTCCTTCACAGGACAAAGGACAAGTTCGGGCGAACTTGACCATCACAGGACAAGTTCGGGCGAACTTGACCTTCACATGTCAAGTTCGGGCGAACTTGTTCCCAATTTCACCATTCGCTCCGTATTTTGGTCGTGTGTTCAATTCTAACCTATACAATATTCAACACACGCTCAATCTAGCCTATTTAACAAGTGACGAACACAAAATGCATCAACAAATTTCCCTTTGTTCGTTACTGTCGAAGCTTGATCTTGATCTTCAAATCTCTGAGCCATGTTTGAATATTCTGCAACTTCAATCAAGGTTTCTGCCGATGTCGTCGAAACGCATCAACAGATACCCCCTTAATTGATGATCCGGGTTTGCATTATCAACTTTAAAAACCGCTGAAAACTCCAGTTCAGATCTTTGGTTGCAAGGTTTCCGACTTCCTCTTATTTGCTTGACTGACAAATTTTCTCGAATAATCATCAACTCGAAGCTAATCAATGCAGCAGCTTCTCCATTTTGACGATAACTACATCCGAGTTCAGTTTTTGAATAAGCGTTAAGCATCGACAGTTTATTCCGCACACTCCTAAGTATCAAAAACTCAACCGGCAATTTTTAGAAAGTTCGAATTACCGCATCGAAAAACTTCAAACAATGAATACCCTCGAAAATCTGAAATCCCGATTTCCGTAATCGAAGTTAAGCACCCTTCAGAAAGATTTGATCAGCAAATCGGTAGTCTGCTCAATCAGCAAATCTCCATCGGAAACAGATAATCTGGTAACGCATAGAATCTGAGAAGTCTGTGACCAAAATCACATTCTTCCTCTTCAGTCACAATGCCAGATATATAGCTATCTCCGGTAGACCAGCGCCACTTAATCACCAAACATCATCATCCAACGGCGGTTAGTCCAAAGAGAAGAATGATTCTTTGCTTGAAGACTAAAAATAATGACCACCAAAGGCTATCATCAGTTATATCTTGAATAACTTTAGATCTCCTTCGTAATTTTGTAACCATCCGTCTACGGAGCTCGTCATTAATTCCTAAGATCATCACCAAACGTTTTGAACGTCCTCATTTCCTCACTGGTACTAACGACTGCTAATCCAGCTAACTGTTCCTTCACCGGAGATAAGGACTCTAACCCTTAAGCATCAATCTGTGTCATGATCTGAAAAATCTGAACTTCCTGTGATCACCTGATGAATCTCGATCCTCTGCGTTTCCCGATAATCTGCAATCGGTAACCACCCGGATACTGTTGCAGCAGTCACGAATTTCAAAAATGCCGGAATCTTCATATATCGTAAAATTTTTATTCCCTCTCATTTTTGCAAATTCTGCCCATACTGAAAGTTTCAATGAAATTCCCCCTCAAAATCCGGAATTTTCAGTATTCATCAAAAACGGATTTAACGTTTAGGCCCATTCCTAGTCACGACACCCAAATGATCAACATTCTGCATCGGTATCAATGAGTCTCCTGTTATCTTCAAAATTTTGTGACCGTATCACCAAATCTATACTCTGAAGCTCTAGACGGTGTCCCTGAACATGTCGAATTAGACGTTAAAAACTCGAAAAAATTTCTATCACCAAATTTTTTTGGACACCCGTCTCGTCAAATCGATCAACAAATTGATCAAAATATTACAAGTTCGGGCGAACCTGATCAAAATGATACAAGTTCGGACGAACCTGATCAAAATGATACAAGTTCGGACGAACTTGATCAAAATGATACAAGTTCGGGCGAACTTGATCCTCCAAATCCAGCCATTTTTTCACATTTTTCGATCCAGAATCCTTATTTCTTCGAATTTCAAGATGATTCCACGATAGAGCTTGTCGAAAATGGTTTTCTAACAATCCTATCCGTTCAATTTTACTTTTTATCTGTGGATTGTATGTTTATTTGATGATTTACGTCTAAAACCCCTCCTAATGTCCATAAATGTCCAAATTTATGAGCGTAGGTGATAACCGTAGCTTTGATACCAATTGAAGGTCCGTGATCAGGCGGTTCTAGACGGAAGTTAGTGCGTAAACGTAAACCGATTCGGTAAAATGTTATTACAGAATGGAGTAGAAGTAGAATTTACCGGAAGTCTTCATTCATGCCGAAAGAGCATACATCTTTAAGTCCAGCTGCCGGAGTTCCTGGAGAGAATCCAGTAGCACCTTCCCGTAGGGATGACAAAAACTTAAATGACAAATGAACAACACACCTATATATACGTTAACAAGTTCCGCCGGAGTGTGTATGGACAAGTTCGGGCGAACTTGTCCTTCACAGGACAAAGGGCAAGTTCGGGCGAACTTGACCATCACAGGACAAATGACAAGTTCGTGCGAACTTGACCATCACAGGACAAGTTCAATCGAACTTGACCTTCACAGGTCAAGTTCGAGCGAACTTGTTCCCAATTTAACTATTCGCTCCTTATTTTGGTCGTGTGTTCAATTCTAACCTATACAATATTCAACACATGCTCAATCTAGCCTATTCGACAAGTGACGAACACAAAGTGCATCAACAGATTCCCCCTTGTTCGTTACTGTCGAAGCATGATCTTGATCTTCAAATCTCTGAGCCGATGTCGTCGAAACGCGTCAATAGATTCCCTCTTAATTGATGATCCGGGTTTGCATTATCAACTGTAAAAACCGCTGAAAACTCCAGTTCAGATCTTTGGTTGCAGGTTTCCTACTTCCTCTGATTTGCTTGACAGACAAATTTTCTCGAATAACCATCAACTCGAAGCTAATCAATGCAGCAGCTCTATTTCGACGATAACCGCATCCGAGTTAAGTTTTTGAATAAGCTTTGAGCATCGAGAGTTTATTCCGCACACTCCTAAAGTATAAAAAATTCAACCGGCAATTGATAGAAACTGCGAATCACCACATCGGAAAACTTCAAATCAATGAATACCCTTGTAAATTTGAAATCCCGATTTCCGTAATCGAAGTTAAGCACCATTCAGAAAGATTTGATCAGCAAATCGATAATCTGCTCAATCAGCAAATCTTCATCGGAAACAGATAATCTGGTAACGCATCGAATCTGAGAAACATACGTCCGTGACCAAAAACACATTCTTCCTCTTCAGTCACAATACCAGATATATAGCTATCTCCGGTAGACCAGCGCCACTTAATCACCAAACATCATCATCCAACAGCGGTTAGTCCAGATAGAAGAATGATTCATCTGCTTGAAGATTAAAAATAATGACCACCAAAGGCTATCATTAATTATATATTGAATAACTTTAGATCTCCTTGGTAATTTTGAAACCATCCGTCTGTGGAGCTAGTCATTAATTCCTAAGATCATCACCGAACATTTTGAACGTCCTCAGTTCCTCACTGGTACTAACAACTGCTAATCTAGCTAACTGTTCCTTCACCGAAGATCAGGACTCTAACCCTTAAGCATCAATCTGTGTCATGATCTGAAAAATCTGAACTTCCTGTGATGACCCGATGAATCTTGATACTCTGCATTTCCCGATAATCTGCAATCCGTAACCACCTGGATACTATTGTAGCAGTCACGAATTTCAAAAATGCCGGATACTTCATATATCGTAAAATTTTTATTCCCCCTCATTTTTGCAAATTCTGCCTATACTGAAATTTTCAATGAAATTCCCCCTCATATCCAGAATTTTCAGTATTCATCAAATACGAATTTAAGGTTTAGGCCCATTCCTAGTCACGACACCCAAATAATCAACATTCTGCATCGGTATCAATGGCTCTCCCGTTATCTTCAAAATTTTGTGACCGTATCCCCAAATCTATACTCTAAAGCTCTAGACGGTGTCCCCGAACATGCCGAATTAGACGTTAAAAACTTGAAAAAATTTCTGTCACCAAATTTTTCTGTACACCCGTCTCGTCAAAACAATCAACAAATGATCAAAATATTAAAAGTTCGGGCGAACCTAATCAAAATGATACAAGTTCGGACGAACTTGATCCTCCAATCCAGCCATTTTTCACATTTTTCCATCCAGATTCCTTATTTCTTCGAATTTCGAGATGATTCCACCATAGATCTTATCGAAAAGTATTTTCTAAAAATCCTATCCATTCAATTTTACTCTTTATCCGTGGATTGTATGTTTATTTGATGATTTACGTCTAAAATCCCTCCTAATGTCCATAAATGTCCAAATTTATGAGCGTAGGTGATAACCGTAGCTCTGATACCAATTGAAGGTCCGTGATCAGGTGGTTCTAGACGGAAGTTAGTGCGTAAATGTAAACCGATTCGGTAGAATGTTATCACAGAATGGAGTAGAAGTAGAATGCAACGGAAGTCTTCATTTCATACCGAAAGAGCATACATCTTTATGTCCAGCTGCCGGTGTTTCTGGAGAGAATCCGGCAGCACCTCCCCGTAGGGATGGCAAAAATTAAATGACAATTGAACAACACACCTATATAGGGTAACAAGTTCGGCCGGAGTGTGCATGGACAAGTTCGGGCGAACTTGTCCTTCACATGACAAAGGACAACTTCGGGCGAACTTGACCATCACAGGACAAGTTCGGGCGAACTTGTTCCCAATTTCACTATTTGCTTCGTATTTTGGTCGTGTGTTCAATTCTAATCTATACAATATTTGACACACGCTCAATCTTGCCTATTCGACAAGTGACGAACACAGAATGCATCAACAGATTCCCCCTTGTTCGTTACTGTAGAAGCATGATCTTGATCTTCAAATCTCTGAGCCGTGTTTGAATATTCTGCAACTTCAATCAAGTTGTCTGCCGATGTCGTCGAAACGCGTCAACAGATTCCCCCTTAATTGATGATCCGGGTTTGCATTATCAACTTTAAAAACCGTTGAAAACTCCAGTTCAGATCTTTGGTTGCAGGTTTCCTACTTCCTCTGATTTGCTTTGAGCATCGAGAGTTTATTCCGCACACTCCTAATGTATAAAAAATTCAACCGGCAATTGATAGAAACTTCGAATCACCGCATCGGAAAACTTCAAATCAATGAATACCCTCGAAAAACTGAAATCCCGATTTCCGTAATCGAAGTTAAGCACCCTTCAAAAAGATTTGATCAGCAAATCGGTAATCTGCTCAATCAGCAAATCTTCATCGGAAACAGATAATCTGGTAAAGCATCGAATCTGAGAAACATACGTCCGTGACCAAAATCACATTCTTCCTCTTCAGTCATAATGCAAGATATATAGCTATCTCCGGTAGACCAGCGCCACTTAATCACAAACATCATCATCCAACGGCGGTTAGTCCTAAGAGAAGAATGATTCATCTGCTTGAAGAATAAAAATAATGACCACCAAAGGCTATCATTAGTTATATCTTGAATAACTTTAGATCTCCTTGGTAATTTTGAAACCATCCGTCTGTCGAGCTAGTCATTAATTCCTAAGATCATCACCGAACGTTTTGAACGTCCTCAGTTCCTCACTGGTACTAACGATGGCTAATCCAGTTAACTGTTCCTTCACCGGAGATCAGGACTCTAACCCTTAAGCATCAATCTGTGTCATGATATGAAAAATCTAAACTTCTTGTCATCACCCAATGAATCTCGATCCTCTCCATTTCCCGATAATCTGCAATCGATAACCACCCGGATACTGTTGTAGCAGTCACGAATTTCAAAAATGCTGGAATTTTTATATATCGTAAAATCCCCTCATTTTTGCAAATTCTGCCCAAACTAAAATTTTCAATGAAATTCCCCTCAATTCCGGAATTTTCAGTATTCATCAAATACGGATTTAACGTTTAGGCCCATTCCTAGTCACGACAACCAAATGATCAACATTCTGCATCGGTATCAATGACTCTCCCGTTAGCTTCAAAATTTTGTGACCGTATCACCAAATCTAAACTCTAAAGCTCTAGATGGTGTCCCCGAACATGCCGAATTAGAAGTTAAAAACTCGAAAAAATTTCGGTCACCAAATTTTTTCTGGACACACATCTCGTCAAAACGATCAACAAAATGATCAAAATATTAAAATTTCGGGCGAACCTGATCAAAATGATACAAGTTCGGGCGAACTTGATCAAAATGATACAAGTTTGGGCGAACTTGATCCTCCAAACCCAGCCATTTTTCATATTTTTTTATCCAGAATTGTTATTTCTTCGCATTTCGAGATGATTCCACCGTTGATCTTGTCGAAAATGGTTTTCTAATAATCTTATCCGTTCAATTTTACTCTTTATCCGTGTATTGTATGTTTATTTAATGATTACGTCTAAAACCCCTCCTAAAGTCCATAAATGTCCAAATTTATGAGCGTAGGTGATAACCGTAGCTCTGATACCAATTGAAGGTCCGTGATCTGGCGGTTGTAGACGGAAGTTAGTGCGTAAACGTAAACCGATTCGATGGAATGTTATTACAGAATGGAGTAGAAGTAGAATGCAATGGAAGTCTTCATTCATACCGAAAGAGCATACATCTTTAAGTCCTGCTACCGGAGTTCCTGGAGAGAATCTGGCAGCACCTCCCTGTAGGGATGGCAAAAACTTAAATAACAAATGAACAACACACCTATATATAGGGTAAGAAGTTCGGCCGAAGTGTGCATGGACAAGTTCGGGCGAACTTGTCCTTCCCAGGACAAAGGACAAGTTCGGGCGAACTTGACCATCACAGGACAAGTTCGGGGGAACTTGACCATCACAGGACAAGTTGGGGCGAACTTGACCATCACAGGTCAAGTTCGGGTGAACTTGTTCTCAATTTCACTATTCATTCCGTATTTTGGTCGTGTGTTCAATTCTAACCTATACAATATTCAACACACGCTCAATCTAGCCTATTTGCTAAGTGACGAACACAAAATGCATCAACAGATTCCCCTTGTTCGTTACCGTCGAAGCTTGATCTTGATCTTCAAATCTCTGAGCCGTGTTTGAATATTCTGCAACCTCAATCAAGGTGTCTGCCGATGTCATCGAAACGTATCAACAGATTCCCCCTTAATTGAGGATCCGGGTTTGCATTATCAACTTTAAAAACAGCTGAAAACTCCAGTTCAGATCTTTGGTTGCATGTTTCCTACTTCCTCTGATTTGCTTGACCGGCAAATTTTCTCGAATAACCATCAACTCGAAGCTAATCAATGTAGCAGCTTTTCCATTTCGACGATAACCGCATCCGAATTAAGCTTTTGAATAAGCTTTGAGCTTCGAGAGTTTATTCCGCACACTCCTAAAGTATAAAAAATTCAACCGGCAATTGATAGAAACTTCGAATCACCGCATCGGAAAAATTAAAATCAATGAATACCCTCGAAAATCTGAAATCCCGATTTCCATAGTCGAAGTTAAGCACCCTTCAAAAAGATTTGATCAACAAATCGGTAATCTGCTCAATCAGCAAATCTTCATCGGAAACAGATAATCTGGTAACGCATCGAATCTGAGAAACATACGTCCGTGACCAAAATCACATTCTTCCTCTTCAGTCATAATGCAAGATATATAGCTATCTCCGGTAGACCAGCGCCACTTAATCACCAAACATCATCATCCAACGGCGGTTAGTCCTAAGAGGAGAATAATTCATCTGCTTGAAGACTAAAAATAATGACCACCAAAGGCTATCATTAATTATATCTTAAATAACTTTAGATCTCCTTGGTAATTTTGAAACCATCCGTCTGTCGAGCTAGTTATTAATTCCTAAGATCATCACCGAACGTTTTGAACGTCCTCAGTTCCTCACTGGTACTAACGACTGCTAATCCAGTTAACTGTTCCTTCACCGGAGATAAGGACTCCAACCCTTAAGCATCAATCTGTGTCATGATCTGAAAAATCTAAACTTCCTGTCATCACCCAATGAATCTCGATCCTCTCCATTTCCCAATAATCTGCAATCGATAACCACCCGGATACTATTGTAGCAGTCACGAAATTCAAAAATACTGGAATTTTCATATATCGTAAAATTTTTATTCCCCCTCATTTTTGCAAATTCTGCCCAAACTGAAATTTTCAATGAAATTCCCCCTCAATTCCGGAATTTTCAGTGTTCATCAAATTCGGATTTAACGTTTAGGCCCATTCCTAGTCACGACAACCAAATGATCAACATTCTGCATCGGTATCAATGACTCTCCCGTTATCTTCAAAATTTTGTGACCGTATCACCAAATCTAAACTCTAAAGCTCTAGACGGTGTCCCCGAACATGCCGAATTAGAAGTTAAAAACTCGAAAAAATTTCGGTCACCAATTTTTTTCTGGACACACATCTCGTCAAAACGATAAACAAAATGATCAAAATATTAAAAGTTCGGGCGAACCTGATCAAAATGATACAAGTTCGGGCGAACTTGATCAAAATGATACAAGTTTGGGCGAACTTGATCCTCCAAATCCAGCCATTTTTAACATTTTTTGATCCAGAATTGTTATTTCTTCGAATTTCGAGATGATTCCACCGTAGATATTGTCGAAAATGGTTTTCTAATAATCCTATCCGTTCAATTTTACTCTTTATCCGTGGATTGTATGTTTATTTGATGATTACGTCTAAAACCCCTCCTAATGTCCATAAATGTCCAAATTTATGAGCGTAGGTGACAACCGTAGCTCTGATACCAATTGAAGGTCCGTGATCAGGCGGTTCTAGACGGAAGTTAGTGCGTAAACGTAAACCGATTCGATGGAATGTTATTACAGAATGGAGTAGAAGTAGAATGCAATGGAAGTCTTCATTCATATCGAAAGAGCATACATCTTTAAGTCCAGCTGCCGGAGTTCCTGGAGAGAATCTGGCAGCACCTCCCCGAAGGGATGGCAAAAATTTAAATGACAAATGAACAACACACCTATATATAGGGTAACAAGTTCGGCCGGAGTGTGCATGGACAAGTTCGGGCGAACTTGTCCTTCACAGGACAAAGGACAAGTTCGGGCGAACTTGACCATCACAGGACAAGTTCGGGTGAACTTGTTCCCAATTTCACTATTCGCTCCGTATTTTGGTCGTGTGTTCAATTCTAACCTATACAATATTCAACACACGCTCAATCTAGCCTATTCGCCAAGTGACGAACACAAAATGCATCAACAGATTCCCCCTTGTTCGTTACCGTCGAAGCTTGATCTTGATCTTCAAATCTCTGAGCCGTGTTTGAATATTCTGCAACTTCAATAAAGGTGTCTGCCGATGTCGTCGAAACGCGTCAACATATTCCCTCTTAATTGAGGATCCGGGTTTGCATTATCAACTTTAAAAACCGCTGAAAACTCTAGTTCAGATCTTTGGTTGTAAGGTTTCCGACTTCCTCTGATTTGCTTGACCGAAAAATTTTCTCGAAAACCCATCAACTCAAAGCTAATCAATGCAGCAGCTTCTCCATTTCAATGATAACCGCATCCGAGTTTAGTTTTTTAATAAGCGTTGAGCACGAGAGTTTATTCCGCACACTCATAAAGTATAAAAAACTCAACCGGCAATTGATAGAAACTTCGAATCACCGCATCGGAAAACTTCAAATCAATGAATACCCTCAAAAATCTGAAATCCCGATTTCCGTAATCGAAGTTAAGCAACATTCAGAAAGATTTGATCAGCAAATCGGTAATCAGCTCAATCAGCAAATCTTCATCGGAAACAAATAATCTGGTAACGCATCGAATCTGAGAAACATACGTCCGTGACAAAAATCACATTCTGCCTCTTCAGTCACAATGCCAGATATATAGCTATCTCCGGTAGACCAGCGCCACTTAATCACCAAACATCATCATCCAACGGCGGTTAGTTCAAAGAGAAGAATGATTCATCTGCTTGAATATTAAAAATAATGACCACCAAAGGCTATCATTAGTTATATATTGAATAACTTTAGATCTCCTTGGTAATTTTGAAACCATCCGTCTGTGGAGCTAGTCAATAATTCCTAAGATCATCACCGAACGTTTTGAACGTCCTCAGTTCCTCACTGGTACTAACAACTGCTAATCCAGCTAACTGTTCCTTCACGGGAGATCAGGACTCTAACCCTTAAGCATCAATCTGTGTCATGATCTGAAAAATCTAAACTTCCTGTCATCACCCAATGAATCTCGATCCTCTCCATATCCCGATAATCTACAATCGATAACCACCCGGATACTGTTGCAACAGTCACGAATTTCAAAAATGCCGAAATCTTCATATATCGTAAAATTTTTATTCCCCCTCATTTTTGCAAATTCGGCCCAAACTGAAATTTTCAATAAAATTCCCCTCAATTCCGGAATTTTCAGTATTCATCAAATACGGATTTAACGTTTAGGCCCATTCCTAGTCACGACACCCAAATGATCAACATTCTGCATCGGTATCAATGAATCTCTCGTTATCTTCAAAATTTTGTGACCGTATCACCAAATCTAAACTCTAAAGCTCTAGACGGTGTCCCCGAACATGCCGAATTAGAAGTTAAAAACTCGAAAAAATTTCGGTCAACAAATTTTTTCTGGACACACATCTCGTCAAAACGATCAACAAAATGATCAAAATATTAAAAGTTCGGGCAAACCTGATCAAAATGATACAAGTTCGGGCGAACTTGATCAAAATGATACAAGTTTGGGCGAACTTGATCCTCCAAATCCAGCCATTTTTAACATTTTTTGATCCAGAATTGTTATTTCTTCGAATTTCGAGATGATTCCACCGTAGATATTGTCGAAAATGGTTTTCTAATAATCCTATCCGTTCAATTTTACTCTTTATCCGTGGATTGTATGTTTATTTGATGATTACGTCTAAAACCCCTCCTAATGTCCATAAATGTCCAAATTTATGAGCGTAGGTGACAACCGTAGCTCTGATACCAATTGAAGGTCCGTGATCAGGCGGTTCTAGACGGAAGTTAGTGCGTAAACGTAAACCGATTCGATGGAATGTTATTACAGAATGGAGTAGAAGTAGAATGCAATGGAAGTCTTCATTCATATCGAAAGAGCATACATCTTTAAGTCCAGCTGCCGGAGTTCCTGGAGAGAATCTGGCAGCACCTCCCCGAAGGGATGGCAAAAATTTAAATGACAAATGAACAACACACCTATATATAGGGTAACAAGTTCGGCCGGAGTGTGCATGGACAAGTTCGGGCGAACTTGTCCTTCACAGGACAAAGGACAAGTTCGGGCGAACTTGACCATCACAGGACAAGTTCGGGTGAACTTGTTCCCAATTTCACTATTCGCTCCGTATTTTGGTCGTGTGTTCAATTCTAACCTATACAATATTCAACACACGCTCAATCTAGCCTATTCGCCAAGTGACGAACACAAAATGCATCAACAGATTCCCCCTTGTTCGTTACCGTCGAAGCTTGATCTTGATCTTCAAATCTCTGAGCCGTGTTTGAATATTCTGCAACTTCAATAAAGGTGTCTGCCGATGTCGTCGAAACGCGTCAACATATTCCCTCTTAATTGAGGATCCGGGTTTGCATTATCAACTTTAAAAACCGCTGAAAACTCTAGTTCAGATCTTTGGTTGTAAGGTTTCCGACTTCCTCTGATTTGCTTGACCGAAAAATTTTCTCGAAAACCCATCAACTCAAAGCTAATCAATGCAGCAGCTTCTCCATTTCAATGATAACCGCATCCGAGTTTAGTTTTTTAATAAGCGTTGAGCACGAGAGTTTATTCCGCACACTCATAAAGTATAAAAAACTCAACCGGCAATTGATAGAAACTTCGAATCACCGCATCGGAAAACTTCAAATCAATGAATACCCTCAAAAATCTGAAATCCCGATTTCCGTAATCGAAGTTAAGCAACATTCAGAAAGATTTGATCAGCAAATCGGTAATCAGCTCAATCAGCAAATCTTCATCGGAAACAAATAATCTGGTAACGCATCGAATCTGAGAAACATACGTCCGTGACAAAAATCACATTCTGCCTCTTCAGTCACAATGCCAGATATATAGCTATCTCCGGTAGACCAGCGCCACTTAATCACCAAACATCATCATCCAACGGCGGTTAGTTCAAAGAGAAGAATGATTCATCTGCTTGAATATTAAAAATAATGACCACCAAAGGCTATCATTAGTTATATATTGAATAACTTTAGATCTCCTTGGTAATTTTGAAACCATCCGTCTGTGGAGCTAGTCAATAATTCCTAAGATCATCACCGAACGTTTTGAACGTCCTCAGTTCCTCACTGGTACTAACAACTGCTAATCCAGCTAACTGTTCCTTCACGGGAGATCAGGACTCTAACCCTTAAGCATCAATCTGTGTCATGATCTGAAAAATCTAAACTTCCTGTCATCACCCAATGAATCTCGATCCTCTCCATATCCCGATAATCTACAATCGATAACCACCCGGATACTGTTGCAACAGTCACGAATTTCAAAAATGCCGAAATCTTCATATATCGTAAAATTTTTATTCCCCCTCATTTTTGCAAATTCGGCCCAAACTGAAATTTTCAATAAAATTCCCCCTCAATTCCGGAATTTTCAGTATTCATCAAATACGGATTTAACGTTTAGGCCCATTCCTAGTCACGACACCCAAATGATCAACATTCTGCATCGGTATCAATGACTCTCTCGTTATCTTCAAAATTTTGTGACCGTATCACCAAATCTAAACTCTAAAGCTCTAGACGGTGTCCCCGAACATGCCGAATTAGAAGTTAAAAACTCGAAAAAATTTCGGTCAACAAATTTTTTCTGGACACACATCTCGTCAAAACGATCAACAAAATGATCAAAATATTAAAAGTTCGGGCAAACCTGATCAAAATGATACAAGTTCGGGCGAACTTGATCAAAATGATACAAGTTTGGGCGAACTTGATCCTCCAAATCCAGCCATTTTTACATTTTTTGATCCAGAATTGTTATTTCTTCGAATTTCGAGATGATTCCACCGTAGATATTGTCGAAAATGGTTTTCTAATAATCCTATCCGTTCAATTTTACTCTTTATCCGTGGATTGTATGTTTATTTGATGATTACGTCTAAAACCCCTCCTAATGTCCATAAATGTCCAAATTTATGAGCGTAGGTGACAACCGTAGCTCTGATACCAATTGAAGGTCCGTGATCAGGCGGTTCTAGACGGAAGTTAGTGCGTAAACGTAAACCGATTCGATGGAATGTTATTACAGAATGGAGTAGAAGTAGAATGCAATGGAAGTCTTCATTCATATCGAAAGAGCATACATCTTTAAGTCCAGCTGCCGGAGTTCCTGGAGAGAATCTGGCAGCACCTCCCCGAAGGGACGGCAAAAATTTAAATGACAAATGAACAACACACCTATATATAGGGTAACAAGTTCGGCCGGAGTGTGCATGGACAAGTTCGGGCGAACTTGTCCTTCACAGGACAAAGGACAAGTTCGGGCGAACTTGACCATCACAGGACAAGTTCGGGTGAACTTGTTCCCAATTTCACTATTCGCTCCGTATTTTGGTCGTGTGTTCAATTCTAACCTATACAATATTCAACACACGCTCAATCTAGCCTATTCGCCAAGTGACGAACACAAAATGCATCAACAGATTCCCCCTTGTTCGTTACCGTCGAAGCTTGATCTTGATCTTCAAATCTCTGAGCCGTGTTTGAATATTCTGCAACTTCAATAAAGGTGTCTGCCGATGTCGTCGAAACGTCAACATATTCCCTCTTAATTGAGGATCCGGGTTTGCATTATCAACTTTAAAAACCGCTGAAAACTCTAGTTCAGATCTTTGGTTGTAAGGTTTCCGACTTCCTCTGATTTGCTTGACCGAAAAATTTTCTCGAAAACCCATCAACTCAAAGCTAATCAATGCAGCAGCTTCTCCATTTCAATGATAACCGCATCCGAGTTTAGTTTTTTAATAAGCGTTGAGCACGAGAGTTTATTCCGCACACTCATAAAGTAATCAACCGGCAATTGATAGAAACTTCGAATCACCGCATCGGAAAACTTCAAATCAATGAATACCCTCAAAAATCTGAAATCCCGATTTCCGTAATCGAAGTTAAGCAACATTCAGAAAGATTTGATCAGCAAATCGGTAATCAGCTCAATCAGCAAATCTTCATCGGAAACAAATAATCTGGTAACGCATCGAATCTGAGAAACATACGTCCGTGACAAAAATCACATTCTGCCTCTTCAGTCACAATGCCAGATATATAGCTATCTCCGGTAGACCAGCGCCACTTAATCACCAAACATCATCATCCAACGGCGGTTAGTTCAAAGAGAAGAATGATTCATCTGCTTGAATATTAAAAATAATGACCACCAAAGGCTATCATTAGTTATATATTGAATAACTTTAGATCTCCTTGGTAATTTTGAAACCATCCGTCTGTGGAGCTAGTCAATAATTCCTAAGATCATCACCGAACGTTTTGAACGTCCTCAGTTCCTCACTGGTACTAACAACTGCTAATCCAGCTAACTGTTCCTTCACGGGAGATCAGGACTCTAACCCTTAAGCATCAATCTGTGTCATGATCTGAAAAATCTAAACTTCCTGTCATCACCCAATGAATCTCGATCCTCTCCATTTCCCGATAATCTACAATCGATAACCACCCGGATACTGTTGCAACAGTCACGAATTTCAAAAATGCCGAAATCTTCATATATCGTAAAATTTTTATTCCCCCTCATTTTTGCAAATTCGGCCCAAACTGAAATTTTCAATAAAATTCCCCCTCAATTCCGGAATTTTCAGTATTCATCAAATACGGATTTAACGTTTAGGCCCATTCCTAGTCACGACACCCAAATGATCAACATTCTGCATCGGTATCAATGACTCTCTCGTTATCTTCAAAATTTTGTGACCGTATCACCAAATCTAAACTCTAAAGCTCTAGACGGTGTCCCCGAACATGCCGAATTAGAAGTTAAAAACTCGAAAAAATTTCGGTCAACAAATTTTTTCTGGACACACATCTCGTCAAAACGATCAACAAAATGATCAAAATATTAAAAGTTCGGGCAAACCTGATCAAAATGATACAAGTTCGGGCGAACTTGATCAAAATGATACAATTTGGGCGAACTTGATCCTCCAAATCCAGCCATTTTTCACATTTTTTGATCCAGAATTGTTATTTCTTCGAATTTCGAAATGATTCCACCGTAGATATTGTCGAAAATGGTTTTCTAATAATCCTATCCGTTCAATTTTACTCTTTATCCGTGGATTGTATGTTTATTTGATGATTACGTCTAAAACCCCTCCTAATGTCCATAAATGTCCAAATTTATGAGCGTAGGTGACAACCGTAGCTCTGATACCAATTGAAGGTCCGTGATCAGGCGGTTCTAGACGGAAGTTAGTGCGTAAACGTAAACCGATTCGATGGAATGTTATTACAGAATGGAGTAGAAGTAGAATGCAATGGAAGTCTTCATTCATATCGAAACAGCATACATCTTTAAGTCCAGCTGCCGGAGTTCCTGGAGAGAATCTGGCAGCACCTCCCCGAAGGGACGGCAAAAATTTAAATGACAAATGAACAACACACCTATATATAGGGTAACAAGTTCGGCCGGAGTGTGCATGGACAAGTTCGGCGAACTTGTCCTTCACAGGACAAAGGACAAGTTCGGGCGAACTTGACCATCACAGGACAAGTTCGGGTGAACTTGTTCCCAATTTCACTATTCGCTCCGTATTTTGGTCGTGTGTTCAATTCTAACCTATACAATATTCAACACACGCTCAATCTAGCCTATTCGCCAAGTGACGAACACAAAATGCATCAACAGATTCCCCCTTGTTCGTTACCGTCGAAGCTTGATCTTGATCTTCAAATCTCTGAGCCGTGTTTGAATATTCTGCAACTTCAATAAAGGTGTCTGCCGATGTCGTCGAAACGCGTCAACATATTCCCTCTTAATTGAGGATCCGGGTTTGCATTATCAACTTTAAAAACCTCTGAAAACTCTAGTTCAGATCTTTGGTTGTAAGGTTTCCGACTTCCTCTGATTTGCTTGACCGAAAAATTTTCTCGAAAACCCATCAACTCAAAGCTAATCAATGCAGCAGCTTCTCCATTTCAATGATAACCGCATCCGAGTTTAGTTTTTTAATAAGCGTTGAGCACGAGAGTTTATTCCGCACACTCATAAAGTATAAAAAACTCAACCGGCAATTGATAGAAACTTCGAATCACCGCATCGGAAAACTTCAAATCAATGAATACCCTCAAAAATCTGAAATCCCGATTTCCGTAATCGAAGTTAAGCAACATTCAGAAAGATTTGATCAGCAAATCGGTAATCAGCTCAATCAGCAAATCTTCATCGGAAACAAATAATCTGGTAACGCATCGAATCTGAGAAACATACGTCCGTGACAAAAATCACATTCTGCCTCTTCAGTCACAATGCCAGATATATAGCTATCTCCGGTAGACCTGCGCCACTTAATCACCAAACATCATCATCCAACGGCGGTTAGTTCAAAGAGAAGAATGATTCATCTGCTTGAATATTAAAAATAATGACCACCAAAGGCTATCATTAGTTATATATTGAATAACTTTAGATCTCCTTGGTAATTTTGAAACCATCCGTCTGTGGAGCTAGTCAATAATTCCTAAGATCATCACCGAACGTTTTGAACGTCCTCAGTTCCTCACTGGTACTAACAACTGCTAATCCAGCTAACTGTTCCTTCACGGGAGATCAGGACTCTAACCCTTAAGCATCAATCTGTGTCATGATCTGAAAAATCTAAACTTCCTGTCATCACCCAATGAATCTCGATCCTCTCCATTTCCCGATAATCTACAATCGATAACCACCCGGATACTGTTGCAACAGTCACGAATTTCAAAAATGCCGAAATCTTCATATATCGTAAAATTTTTATTCCCCCTCATTTTTGCAAATTCGGCCCAAACTGAAATTTTCAATAAAATTCCCCCTCAATTCCGGAATTTTCAGTATTCATCAAATACGGATTTAACGTTTAGGCCCATTCCTAGTCACGACACCCAAATGATCAACATTCTGCATCGGTATCAATGACTCTCTCGTTATCTTCAAAATTTTGTGACCGTATCACCAAATCTAAACTCTAAAGCTCTAGACGGTGTCCCCGAACATGCCGAATTAGAAGTTAAAAACTCGAAAAAATTTCGGTCAACAAATTTTTTCTGGACACACATCTCGTCAAAACGATCAACAAAATGATCAAAATATTAAAAGTTCGGGCAAACCTGATCAAAATGATACAAGTTCGGGCGAACTTGATCAAAATGATACAAGTTTGGGCGAACTTGATCCTCCAAATCCAGCCATTTTTCACATTTTTTGATCCAGAATTGTTATTTCTTCGAATTTCGAGATGATTCCACCGTAGATATTGTCGAAAATGGTTTTCTAATAATCCTATCCGTTCAATTTTACTCTTTATCCGTGGATTGTATGTTTATTTGATGATTACGTCTAAAACCCCTCCTAATGTCCATAAATGTCCAAATTTATGAGCGTAGGTGACAACCGTAGCTCTGATACCAATTGAAGGTCCGTGATCAGGCGGTTCTAGACGGAAGTTAGTGCGTAAACGTAAACCGATTCGATGGAATGTTATTACAGAATGGAGTAGAAGTAGAATGCAATGGAAGTCTTCATTCATATCGAAAGAGCATACATCTTTAAGTCCAGCTGCCGGAGTTCCTGGAGAGAATCTGGCAGCACCTCCCCGAAGGGATGGCAAAAATTTAAATGACAAATGAACAACACACCTATATATAGGGTAACAAGTTCGGCCGGAGTGTGCATGGACAAGTTCGGGCGAACTTGTCCTTCACAGGACAAAGGACAAGTTCGGGCGAACTTGACCATCACAGGACAAGTTCGGGTGAACTTGTTCCCAATTTCACTATTCGCTCCGTATTTTGGTCGTGTGTTCAATTCTAACCTATACAATATTCAACACACGCTCAATCTAGCCTATTCACCAAGTGACGAACACAAAATGCATCAACAGATTCCCCCTTGTTCGTTACCGTCGAAGCTTGATCTTGATCTTCAAATCTCTTAGCCGTGTTTGAATATTCTGCAACTTCAATCAAGGTGTCTGCCGATGTCGTCGAAACGCGTCAACAGATTCCCCCTTAATTGAGGATCCGGGTTTGCATTATCAACTTTAAAAACCGCTGAAAACTCTAGTTCAGATCTTTGGTTGTAAGGTTTCCGACTTCCTCTGATTTGCTTGACCGAAAAATTTTCTCGAAAACCCATCAACTCGAAGCTAATCAATGCAGCAGCTTCTCCATTTCAATGATAACCGCATCCGAGTTTAGTTTTTTAATAAGCGTTGAGCACGAGAGTTTATTCCGCACACTCATAAAGTATAAAAAACTCAACCGGCAATTGATAGAAACTTCGAATCACCGCATCGGAAAACTTCAAATCAATGAATACCCTCAACAATCTGAAATCCCGATTTCCGTAATCGAAGTTAAGCACCCTTCAGAAAGATTTGATCAGCAAATCGGTAATCTGCTCAATCAGCAAATCTTCATCGGAAACAGATAATTGGTAACGCATCGAATCTGAGAAACATACGTCCGTGACAAAAATCACATTCTTCCTCTTCAGTCACAATGCTAGATATATATAGGTATCTCCGGTAGACCCGCGCCACTTAATCACCATACAACATCATCCAACGGCGGTTAGTCCAAAGAAAAGAATGATTCATCTGCTTGAAGACTAAAAATAATGACCACCAAAGGCTATCACTAGTTATACCTTGAATAACTTTAGATCTCCTTGGTAATTTTGAAACCATCCGTTTGTGGAGTTAGTCAATAATTCCTAAGATCATCACCGAACGTTTTGAACGTCCTCAGTTCCTCACTGGTACTAACAACTGCTAATCCAGCTAACTGTTCCTTCACGGGAGATCAGGACTCTAACCCTTAAGCATCAATCTGTGTCATGATCTGAAAAATCTAAACTTCCTGTCATCACCCAATGAATCTCGATCCTCTCCATTTCCCGATAATCTACAATCGATAACCACCCGGATACTGTTGCAACAGTCACGAATTTCAAAAATGCCGAAATCTTCATTTATCGTAAAATTTTTATTCCCCCTCATTTTTGCAAATTCTAACCATACTGAAATTTTCACTGAAATTCCCTCTCAAATCCGGAATTTTCAGTATTCATCAAATATGGATTTAACGTTTAGGCCCATTACTTGTCACGACACCCAAATGATCAACATTCTGCATCGGTATCAATGTCTCTCCCGTTATCTTCAAAATTTTGTGACCGTATCACAAAATCTATACTCTGAAGCTCTAGACGGTGTCCCCGAACATGCCGAATTAGACGTTAAAAACTCGAAAAAAAATCACCAAATTTTTTCTGGACACCCATTAATAACTATTAAGAAAACTACGCGCAGACTTCTTTGCCAAAATAAGATTTATTAGAACTCTGCGCCAAATATCCAAGAGAGGAAATGGTCATATAACTACTTTGCGCGGGCTTGCGCAAGGTTCAAAGTTAAAAGACTAAACATTCTCTTTAGATAAATGCTTCATTTAACTACCTTGCGCGGGCTCGCGCAAGGTTCAAAGTTAATCTTGAACATTCTCGTTTGATAATGCTTCATTTAACTACCTTGCGCGGGCTCGCGCAAGGTTCAAAGTTAACCTTGAACATTCTCTTTTGATAATGCTTCATTTAACTAACTTGCGCGGGCTCGTGCAAGATTCAAATTTAACCTTGAACATTCTCGCTGGACAATGCTTCATGCACAAACCTTGCGCAGATATTTATATCAAAGCAAGTATCCACCAAACGTTGCGCTAAGCAGCAAGGAGAAGAAGCAAGATCAGTTAATTAACTTGCGCTTCTCGCGCAAGGAAACAGTATATCTTGAGAAATTCTGTTGTAACAGAATGTACACGTGGCGAATAATAGAGGGGTAACAGCTGTGAAACCTTCTAGAAGCCATTAACACCCGATCGTGCAAGCATCTTTTCGGTTATAACCAATTGCCACATGGCAGCATCTGGACGGCCGAGGAAGATCACGGTGATGGCATGCTCACATTTATAAGATGTAGTGATCTCATGTTGACGCGTGGCACCTCCCTAACCGCTGATGAACTCACGATCCGTGTGCACTAACGGATTACCAACAAACGTTAACGGAATAACAAAAGATTCCGTTAAAGTTAACAATCTCTCCTTTTGGCGCCAATCACCGGCTATAAATAAGTAACTTGGAGTTCAAGGAAAGGGATTCACTCTCAACTACTCTCTCTCTTACAATACTTAATTCCGACTTCCTGTACTTATTCTTACGCTGGAGGGTGGTCACGGAGAGAACCCCCCTTCTCCCCGTGGCGAGCTAACGGTGTTCTGTTTTGCAGGTTCAGCCGGAATATTGCTCTATTCATATCGTTAAACCAAACGGAGGGTTAACCCTTTTATGCAGAGCCCATTCCATAGATCTACTTAGATTCCGGTCTAGTTGATCTAGGGTTTCTTCAGTGACCAAAATCACATTCTTCCTCCAATGCAAGATATATAGCTATCTCTGGTAGACCAGCGCCACTTAATCACCAAACATCATCATCCAACGACGGTTAGTCCAAAGAGAAGAATGATTCATCTGCTTGAAGACTAAAAATAATGGCCACCAAAGGCTATCATCAGTTATATCTTGAATAACTTTAGATCTCCTTGGTAATTTTGAAACATCCGTCTGCGGAGCTAGTCATTAATTCCTAAGATCATAACCGAACGTTTTGAACGTCTTCAGTTCCTCACTGGTACTAACGACTGCTAATCCAGCTAACTGTTCCTTCACCAGAGATCAGGACTCTAACCCTTAAGCATCAATCTGTGTCATGATCTGAAAAATCTGAACTTCCTGTGATCACCCGATGAATCTCGATCCTCTGCATTTCCTGATAATCTTCAATTGGTAACCACCCGGATACTGTTGAAGCAGTCACGAATTTCAAAAATGCCGGAATCTTCATATATCGTAAAATTTTTATTCCCCTCATTTTTGCAAATTCTGACCATACTGAAATTTTCACTGAAATCCCCCATCAAATTCGGAATTTTCAATATTCATCAAATACGGATTTAATGTTTAGGCCCATTACTAGTCACGACACCCAAATGATCAACATTCTGCAGTGGTATCAATGACTCTCCTGCTATCTTCAAAATTTTGTGACCGTATCACCAAATCTATACTCTGAAGCTCTAGACGGTGTCCCCGAACATGCCGAATTAGACGTTAAAAACTCGAAAAAATTTCTATCACCAATTTTTTTTGGACACCTGTCTCGTCAAAACGATCCACAAAATGATCAAAATATTACAAGTTCGGGCGAACCTGATCAAAATGATACAAGTTCAGGCGAACTTGATCCAAATGATACAAGTTCGGGCGAACTTGATCCTCCAAATCCAGCCATTTTTCATATTTTTTATCCAAAATCCTTATTTCTTTGAATTTCGAGATGATCCTATCCGTTCAATTTTACTTTTTATCCGTGGATTGTATGTTTATTTGATGATTTACGTCTAAAACCCCTCCTAATGTCCAGAAATGTCCAAATTCATGAGCGTATGTGATAACCGTAGCTCTGATACCAATTGAAGGTTTGTGAGCGGTTCTAGACGAAAGTTAGTGCGTAAACGTAAACCGATTCGGTAGAATGTATTACAGAATGGAGTAGAAGTAGAATGTAGCGGAAGTCTTCATTCATACCGAAAGAGCATACATCTTTAAGTCCAGCTGCCGGAGTTCGTGGGGAGAATCCGGCAGCACCTCCCTGTAGGGATGGCAAAAACTTAAATGACAAATGAACAACACACCTATATATAGGGTAACAAGTTCGGCCAGAGTGTGCAAGGACAAGTTCGGGCGAACTTGACCTTCATAGGTCAAGTTCTGGCAAACTTGTTCCCAATTTCACTAGTCGCTCCGTATTTTGGTCGTGTGTTCAATTCTAACATGTACAATATTCAACACACGCTCAATCTAGCCTATTCGACAAGTGAGGAACACAAAATGCATCAACGGAGGGGACAATGTATATGAAATCATATAACTTTGAAAAACGTGAAAATAGTGAATAGGAGGCACATATGAATCACCCCAAAACATTTGGAAAACGTAAAAGAGAGGACTATGTACTCACTTGGGGTTGCAAAATATCCTTGAATCAAGGATTAAACAAGCTCTAATGTCCGAGAAGTCAAACGTGTCCTGGAATCGGATAATTATGTAAATATCGGGACTTTAATCGGAAGATTCGGATAGAATGAAACCCTATATACCAAATGAGTGTTGGAACTCGTTTGAAATGATTTAATAAAGTTAACATTCTGATTTGGAAAGATTCCTAAGTGCTTTTGACCCGTTATGACTCGTTAAGGTAGTTTATGCTACTTTAATGGATCATTTACCTAAATACGTGTTCGGATGGTTAGATATGTGTTATGATAAATCTAATATGCCAAAATAAGGCTAATATAGTTACAACATTAGTTTATATGTCAAAACATTGGTCACATATGCTTAAAGTTGATTTATGCGCAAGAAGGACATTTTGGTCATTCATAAAGGCATAACTAGCGACTTAACACAATATTAACCAAACGACGTGACCATAAGGTATAACCTCAGAGTGTTATTCCCTATACAAGTATGTAAAAGACAGACATGTAAATCTGTATACAAGGTCAACTATCCTGTCCCAAGTTATTTATAAAAATGTGCCTAATGCACCTAAAATCATTTCGAAAAAATTTTCAAAATGAGCCTGTTGATTGCATACCAGTGTAAACTGACTTATTTTCAAAGATCAAGTTACAGGTACAAGTACGAAATAGGCCGGAAGCTGCGGGGCCTATATATAATAAGGAGTTGCGACCTTTTGATTGTGCCCGTAGAGTATGTTATCCATTTGTGTATGTTTATGTCTGATCCGCCTGTGGATCTTATTACAAGCCTTGTGTATATTTGTATTTTGAACACTTGGACACTTATGGTTTGTAATAGTTATATTTCACTCCAAGACTTCCGTTGTGTTGCTCTGTGTTTTATTTGGTTATGATGATATCATCTTTACATCACAATACTCCCCACGGGGCCCACCGAGATACATGTGGAAATCGGGGTGTGACAGTTGGTTGCTTTACGTGGTCGGGGTGTCACATTTACGGTGTTATGGGATAGAACGATCGTGTAGATTTAAAATTGGCTCGGTCTCAAGGGAGTAAGTATCGTTTTAGGCTTACGTTTCAGTGGGGACGTCGGCGATTCGTACAACATGTTATATTAATTTATCATTTCAATAAGATATATATATTGTTCATAAGGTTGGCACCTTGTGTGACCCATTGCGGGCACTTAGCGCGAAATTAGCCATTTAATCATTAATTTTGATATGCATGGAATTGTTGATAGATCTATCGGGTTGACAACCCTGTCGTGACCGGTAGCTCCGCGTCAAGTCAAGCGACGAATTTATATTCTGTTATTGTCTAGTGTTGATTATGTCCTTATTGTTAATATATAACTCGTAATGTCTTACAAACTTACGAATCCGAACATTTGATGCTAGAAATTTAATATGTGTAAACCATGGGAAAATGTCAAAATATCTTAAGACCCTCATAAAGGAGGAATGCTTACGATGATTGACCCTTGGTATTTTTAATAAGGAAACTAAATGGTCTTTCTTAAAAATTATATGGATGTTTTATTTGAAAACACATAATGCGAAAGTTTTCCATGGATCAAATTAATTAAAATTTGGATTATACGTGAACTCACCCTCCTTTGTGTTGACACTTGATTTTAACGTGTTCTTCAGGTACTTGAGCATGGCTTCGGGAATTACGGCGTATCTTGTGGTTGTTGATGCATGGTTGTTTTGAAAATGTTTTGGACAAACTTTTAAAATGTTGGGACCTATGTAATAAGATCCATAAGGATCAAAACGACTTAACTATGACGTGGGTGCGACGTACTTTTAAACTTTATGTTTTAAAACTATGTTTTAATTAAGTTAATTGTCCAACATTAACAATGGATCGTCCGACAAGATATTTATGGGATAAATACCCTTTACATAACTTAGAAATAAGTTTTGAGCGCTTCGGTGTATGACAAAAACACGCTATTATAACTCCAGGGACTATTTTGCAAAATCTGTGAAAGTACGCCGATTCGCGTATTTCTTAATACAGAACACGTAGGTACATCCAAAAATTTTTGCCATCATTAAAATCTTGCATTTTAATGATTGGAATGAAAAAATATCATTCGTTATGCAATTACGGTCGTTTACGCGTTAATTAAAACGTTCGTCGTAATTAACCAAAAAACGCAGCCGTACAACCGAACGAGCCGACATCCACGACATTTCTAGACATATTTCATACTTGAACATTCTT
The DNA here is from genome assembly GCA_947069175.1 of Scalesia atractyloides. Lineage (NCBI taxonomy): Eukaryota > Viridiplantae > Streptophyta > Magnoliopsida > Asterales > Asteraceae > Scalesia > Scalesia atractyloides. Next base: position 43,823,304 of record CAMTDV010000015.1, read on the forward strand.
ATAAAGCTTATAAATTAGTTTTTTTTTTTGGGTAATGGGTTACCCCTGTGATTCTATATATTAACCAACAAAATAATACAAGTAGTGAGGATAATCTCCCACTAGTTCTATCATGAGACACACCTCATGACAGTAAATCAAGCAAAACAATATAAAGTAGTAATCAAAGACAAGGACAAACTACTAGACTAGAATCTAGAACCACTAATCACACAAAGAAAAATAGTAATCAGCCTCCATTATCGGAAATGAAATTGCCATTTATCTTCCATTTACCTAGCAGCCTCCGAACATTCGCACAATCTTTGAACTTAACCCCCATCGGCTTGTACCGAACTGTCTTTAATATTTGGTCGCATATGGTATCTGGTGGCCTAGATTGATTCTTGAACAATCTCGCGTTACGTTCTTGCCATATTATGTATGCTGCACAGGCAACAAACACTCGACTTGTATAGTGCGCTGCTGTTTTCGAGCGAGCACGAGCCAGAAGCCAGGCCATAATGTCACTCCATCTGGATCCAACCGTTGACATACCTCCCTTATCTCTAGTCTTGTTCCATACCTGTTTAGAAAACTTACATTCAAAGAAAAGATGATCATGGGAGCAACATTCTCATAGCACAAAAGACAGCACATCATATTCATGTTTTTCCTTCTCGAGATATCCCACTGGAGAATCTTATCCCGAGTTAGCAATTTCCGTCGGATAATCAACCACATAAAGAAAGCATGCTTAGGGATGCACTGATTAAACCAGACTACTTCAGGCCAATCCACTTCCGGCTCCCTTATCCGAATCGAATGCCAGACACTTGAGGAAGAAAACTCAAGTATATCATCCCCATCCTTCCAGCAAATTTGGTCCACTTTATTTGGTTCCAGATAAATCTGATCCAATTGGGTCAATTCTGGGAACAAGTCTCTCCAAGCCGATGGCCAAGCCCAAGTACTTTGATTATATATATCCGCAACCGTATCATGAAGTGTAAATCCCGCATTGGAAATGCTCCTAGGAGACAAGAAGTTAGATAACGGACCAAGTTGACTCCAGTTATCATACCATGCTGACGTATTATTCCCATTGCCCACTCTCGACCACACGTGATCCCTGATACTAGGCCTCATCTGAAGAAGCTTTCTCCAGCTCCAGCTACAATTCGTAGCTTCCTTACATACCCAGAAACTGCAGCCTTTTAATCTGTAGGAGTAGATCCAGTTAACCCACAAGGACTCCCTCTTGTTCAGAATGCTCCAAATATGCTTTGCCATAAGAGCTTTATTCGAATCTCCAAGTCGCCTAATACCCAGGCCGCCCTCATACTTAGGGACACAAATAGAATTCCATGAGGCTTTAGCCTTTCCTCTATGAGGATTTCCTTTTTGCGCCCACAGGAAATTCCGTAATTTAGCTTTAAGCTCCTTAATAATTTGTGCTGGCAAAATAAAAACAGCGGACCAATACGAATGCAAAGCTGAAAGTACCGAGTTGATAAGCTGCAACCTTCCTGCAAATGATAAAAACCTATTTCTCCAGTTTTGAATACGCTGCTCTATCTTTTCAATTAAAACATTGTAATCTCTAGAGAGCAGCCGAGAAGAAATAAGCGGAACACCCAAATATTTAACCGGCAGCACGCCCTCCTCAAATCTCAGGGTCTGTAGAATTTCATTTTTAACATTGGGTGGAACATTGCAGAAGAAGGCAGTACTTTTTTGGATACTAGGGACCAATCCAGACATGTTCGTGAATGTAGCCAGTGCCAACTTGATACAGCGGGCAGAGGAGATGTCTCCACGGGCAAATAGAAACAAGTCATCAGCAAAACAAAGATTGATAATTCGTTGTCTTTCACATCTATTGTGAAATCTGTAAGAGGTATCAAGCCGAGCATCCCTCTGCAAAAGACATGTAAGGACTTCCATGACAAGAGTGAATAAATACGGAGATAATGGATCTCCTTGTCTTAATCCACGGCCACCCTTGAAATACCCATGCAGATTACCATTCACATTGATAGAATATGTCGTAGTTGACACACAAGTCATAATCCAATCCACCATTTTACTATTAAATCTGAACCCTATAAGAATATCCTTAAGAAAGTTCCAATCAACAGTATCATAAGCTTTTTGGATATCCACCTTGAACGCACATCTCGGAGGCCCATAATCCCTGTGATAATTATGTAACAACTCTTGAGTAAGCAGAATATTATCAGAAATTTTCTTACCTGGAATGAAAGCTGACTGGTTTATACTGACAATCTGATTAAGCATCCCCTTCATCCGATCCGCCACAATCTTACTAATACGTTTATAAATCACATTACAACATGCAATGGGCCGGAAGTCCGTAATCAGGGATGGCGTCACTTTCTTCGGCACAAGCACTATCAGGGTATTGTTAATTTCCCGTAGGAGTTTACCAGTCCTGAAGAAGTCCATAATGGCATTCGACACCTCTTGACCTATGATATGCCACGCATTTTTAAAGAAGGCTGCCGAAAAGCCATCAGGCCCAGGGGCTTTCTCATTACCAATCGAGAACATGGCCGTTTTCACCTCAGCAGCAGTAACTGGACGAACCATATGCACAGCATCCTCTGAGTTCAACTTATTCATGAATAGTTCGGCAGGGGGCCTAGAGTGACCATAACCTTGGTACCCAAGAAATTGCTCATAGTGTTTGACAAGCATATCTCGGACATTATCCCCCTCAAACAGAACCCCATTAGAATCCTTAATGCTATCAATCCATGAGGAGTGATTCCTACTTATCAGGGTAGCATGGAAGAATTTCGTATTTGCATCACCAGCTTTCAACCATTCCACTTTAGATTTTTGGAGCATAAACCGTTCCTCATCTAAACAAGCTTCCTGAAATTCCTTATTAATTTTTACTTCCTGCAATCGAAAATCCATATTAAACGGCTCAACATCAATATTCTGTTGAATAGCATCCAACTTACCTCTTAGACTCTCAACCTTCTTGTGTAAATTTCCTTGTTTCAATAAGAGAGCCCGAAATGGCTTTTTTAAAAGGCGCAGTTTCTTTACCACACAAAATTGAGGAACCCCATCAATGGCCATATCCCAATGCTTCTTAACAATATCAGTGCATTCCGGTTTGTGAATCAAGAAATTAGCAAATTTGAATGGTTTAGGTTTCATCTTACCAGGGGATGGGATCTTTAACAAACATGGGCAATGATCTGATATCCTATACGGCTGAAAAACCGTGTAGGAGTTAGGAAACTCAGCCAAAAACGCAGTGTTACCCATAACACGGTCCAGCTTCTTTAGTAGCCCCACGCCTTTTTTAGGCTTTTAGTTCCATGTAAAATGGAATCCCGAACTATTAATATCAACCACCTCCAACTCAGTAACACACTCTTGAAAGTCCCTCATACCCGCTGAGCCATATGAAGATCCCATGGAATTATCCTCCAGAAAAAGAGCTGAGTTGAAATCTCCCAGAATAACCCACGGATTATCACCCACGAAACCTTTATGCCGAACTAGCTGTTTCCATAAATCCCTCCGAGTGACATAGTAATTTGCTGCATAAACCACCGAGCATAGCAGGCTCCTCTTCTCAAGTTTAAGATTCAACTGAATATGCATAACCTCATCCGTTTGGGCAATGACCATAACATCGATCTCCATCGGGTTCCAACCTAAGATGATCCTAGTACCTTTACTACATCTACTGCCATTGGAGGTCCAATCCCAACCCCTAAACACGGTTCTACATACTTTATGAGGGTTACCAATATCCACATGAGATTCTAAAATTGCACAAAAAGAAAGATGATTACTCCTAACCACATGACGAACCTCGTTTTGTTTGAGAGGCCGGTTCAAGCCCCTAATATTCCAGGCTGCTAGACTAATCATTAGACACTACCGTTGTAGGAGTGCTTGCCCCTTTTTTACGATCAGGATTGGAAGATTCCTTTGAGATGAATTCATCCATTTCATTATGCACTTCAATCACCTCCTCATCCTCAGAATGTTCCTGGTTACTTGTCGCAGCATTAATACTATGGTTCCCATCCACCTCAAACGAGTTATTTGAGACAACACTCCCCATCGACGGCCGAATGGGCATCTCATTCTTCCCTTTACCTATTAACGGTCGATACTCAAACTTTGGTTTGGGCTTATTTATCTGGACCCCTCCTTTCCTAGCTACTTTTTTGCTAGACACTACGGTGAAACCTTCCGCATCAATTTTAGAGCCTACCTTACCTTTCCCATTGCCTTGTTTTACTGGAAATCTAGGTTGAATCTGCTTAGCAGTGTTAGTTGGTTCCCTTTTTTGCTTGGGGCAGGAATCCACAGAATGGCCAAACACGCAACAACTAGAACATCTAATCGGCTTCCATTCATACTCCACATACATAGTTTCCTTGCTAAAGCCCTCCCCGTTTACCTCCGGTATTGCAATCGTCAGCTCCCCTTTCAACGTCTTGTCCGCTGAGATTTCTATTAAGGCTCTGGCATAACTGCTACGGCCCCAAGTGTCCATACACATCGAACTAGTATAGGAGTCCAATAGTTTTGGAACACCAATGGCAGTAGCGATCATACTAAGGCCATCCTCGGTGTATGCAGCCAGCGGAACATCATGAATTTTCACCCAGACTTGGACCTTGGTTACCTCCTTCTTTTCCAACTTTGAAGTCGGTGTCCATTCAGTTAGGAAGATAGGTTGTGATCGTATAATCCATGGACCCTCCTTTAGAGCATCTAGCATACCTTTATGATCCGCAAACTTAAAAAAGAAGAAACCATTCGCATTCATCATTGACTTTTGCAATCCAAATTTCTTCTAGTTATTGCGAACAAAGTACTCCACAACCGGGAACGCAATACGTTCTCCTAGGAAATACACATATAAAGTATTGGCTAACTTATCTTGTACCGCTCGAACAGAATCACGCGGGAGAACAACATCGCATCCCTCATGTATACCAGTACTAGCAAGAGATCTAAAGTTAACTCTTTTGGAATTTGTATCCGTAACCAAATCTGCATATGTCATGGCTTCCGAGAGTTTACCTTTAGAATTACAATCCTTCTGCAAACCTGAAGTAGCCACTTTCCCCTCATCTCCGACTCCAGCATGAAGGCCATGACCGTCGTCCATCCCAACATTGTGGGATTCCCGCTTTTCCAAGGAGACAGGTATCGGGGCATTAGTTATTTCATCACTAACCTGAATCTGAGTAGACATTGTACCACGCCGAGGAAGCGCCGTGTGCCCATCTATATTGACCACACGACTAGCAATACCCCTAATCGGCAATGACGGCTTCCCGCGATGATCCTGATTATTATCCGAAGCGTTTTTACATTCATCCATACCAGAAATCACTAACTCTCACTTCAAAGAAGACTGAATCACACCATGCAACTCGTTGACGAAAATCAGAATCCAAAGGAACCGGAAAGAAAAACCCTTAGCAATAACCCTAGGCCATGCTTCTAACAAAATCGTATAGAGGTCTTGTTTAGTCAAGGTTTCTGCCTAACCAGAAGGACCGATAAAACAATATATCTATACAACCAGTTCGGAAACACAGATTCAGGCGGCGATTGAAAACAAAGTCGAAAAACCTACTATCCGAACGATCCTATATGCCACCAGAGTTCGTATTGAAGATTTGATTACTCAAACCCCTAATAACAGATCTGTTGCACACATGTTCACGATCAAAATCGTAGGATTGGAAGAAGAACAAAAGTCGCCGGCTAGAGAGAGAGCATTAGGGTTTCGATGCTATAATAACAGATCTGTTGCACACATGTTCACGATCAAAATCGTAGGATTGGAAGAAGAACAAAAGTCGCCGGCTAGAGAGAGAGCATTAGGGTTCGCATTTTCATTTCACACAACACGGATGCTTATAAATTAGTTTGACAGGTGTTAGAAACGATAAAACGCGACAATACAAGTTCAGGGGCCAAAGCTGCCAAAAAGCAAATTTCAGCCCAGACCTAAGCTTACTGACCGTATGACAGAACCCCTTACGGTCCGTAAGGGGTCCCCAGCTCAGCAGATTGTTGCAGCTACTTGGCAGCTTCTTGATTCACTTCTTGGACACTTAGAACTCGAATTTGCCACACTCCCTCTTGTTGCAACACCTCACTAGACACATGTTTTGATCCTATAACACCTCCTAATACTTGTCTTGATCTTGTTCATCCTCTACAACTATAAATAGCCATCAAAGTTTCACTTGTTCTTTGCTCAATTCTTCATCTCCTTGCTCTAAGTTGGAGTGCTACCACCTTGTGGAGGCCTCCCATCTAAGCATCCTTGGCTGCCTTGAACACAAGTAAGTGTTCTAACTAGCCTTGTTCATTCTTTAGCATATTTTGAGCTAAAAGTCAAACAGTTTGACTTTCTGTTTGACTTTCAGTTCTGACCATAATTGGTCAAAGCAGAGTTCAATTGAACTTTGCAACGTGATCGTAATCATGATGGTTATGATCCACAAGCGATCATGCCTACTGATTACCACTTTTACTAGTCGAAGTGACGAGTCAAAGTTTCGGCCAAAAGTGCGCATTATGTGCATTTTACGACGAAACTCGGGTATCAAAACACTAAGTTTTGATATCAAAACATTTTTATAACTAAGTTAGATATGTTTTGACATGTATAACTCGTCACTTTTAGTTTAGTGCTTATTTAGGGTCGTAAGTCGAGCGGTCTTGACCACCGCTTTGACTTTCGAATCAGACCCGTTTGGTCGATCTTAGGATCCGACCAAACACATATTAGTGACCATAGTTTTTTTTTTGGGTAAAGGGTTACCCCTGTGATTCTATATATTAACCAACCAAATAACACAAGTAGTGAGGATGATCTCCCACTAGTTCTATCATGAGACACACCTCATGACAGTAAATCAAGTAAACAATATAAAGCAGAAACCAAAAGACAAGTACATCTACTAGACTAGAATCTAGAACCACTAATAACACAGAGAAAAATAGTAATCAGCCTCCATTATCGGATATGAAGTTGCCATTTATCTTCCATCTACCTAGCAGCCTCCGAACATTCGCACAATCTTTGAACTTAACCCCCATCAGCTTGTACGGAACTGTCTTTAATATTTGCTCGCATATGGTATCTGGTGGCCTAGATTGATTCTTGAACAATCTCGCGTTACGTTCTTGCCATATTATGTATGCTGTACAGGCAACAAACACTCGACTTGTATAATGCACTGCTGTTTTCAATCGAGCACGAGCCAGAAGCCAGGCCATAATGTCACTCCATTTGGGACCAACCGTAGACATACCTACCTTATCTCTAGTCTTGTTCCATACCTGTTTAGAAAACTTACATTCAAAGAAAAGATGATCATGGGAGTCAACATTCTCATAGCACAAAAGACAGCACATCATATTCATGTTTTTCCTTCTCGAGATGTCCCACTGGAGAATCTTATCCTGAGTTAGCAGTTTCCGACGAATAATCAACCACATAAAGAAGCATGCTTAGGGATGCACTGATGAAATTAGACTACTTCAGCCCAATCCACTTCCGGCTCCCTTATCCGAATCGAATGCCAGACACTTGAAGAAGAAAATTCAAGTATATCATCCCCATCCTTCTAGCAAATTTGGTCCACTTTATTTGGTTCCAAATAAACCTGATCCAATTGAGTCAATTCTGGAAACAAGTCTCTCCAAGCCGATGGCCAAGCCCAAGTACTTTGATTATATATATCCGCAACCGTATCATGAAGTCTAAATCCCGCATTGGAAATGGTCCTAGGAGACAGGAAGTTAGATAACGGACCAGGATGACTCCAGTTATCATACCATGCTGACGTATTATTCCCATTGCCCAATCTCGACCACACGTGATCCCTGATACTAGGCCTCATCTGAAGAAGCTTTCTCCAGCTCCAGCTACAGTTCGTAGCTTCCTTACATACCTAGAAACTGCAGCCTTTTAATCTGTAGGAGTAGATCCAGTTAACCCACAAGGACTCCCTCTTGTTCAGAATACTCCAAATATGCTTCGCCATAAGAGCTTTATTCGAATCTCCAAGTCGCCTAATACCCAGGCCACCCTCATACTTAGGGACACAAATAGAATTCCATGAGGCTTTAGCTTTTCCTCTATGAAAATTTCCTTTTTGCGTCCACAGGAAATTTCGTAATTTAGCTTCAAGCTCCTTAATAATTTTTGCTGGCAAAATAAAAACAGCGGACCAATACGCATGCAAAGCTGAAAGTACCGAGTTGATAAGCTGCAACCTTCCTGCAAATGATAAAAACCTATTTCTCCAGTTTTGAATGCGCTGCTCTATCTTTTCAATTAAAACATTGCAATCTCTAGAGAGCAGCCGGGACGAGATAAGCGGAACACCCAAATATTTAACCGGCAGCACGCCCTCCTAAAATCTCATGGTCTGTAGAATTTCATTTTTAACATTGGGTGGAACATTGCAGAAGAAGGCAGTACTTTTTTGGATACTAGGGACCAATCCAGACATGTTCGTGAATGTAGCCAGTGCTATCTTGATACAGCGGGCAGAGGAGATATCACCACGGGCAAATAGAAACAAGTCATCAGCAAAACACAGATTGATAATTTGTTGTCTTTCACATCTATTGTGAAATCTGTACGAGGTATCAAGCTGAGCATCCCTCTGCAAAAGACATGTAAGGACTTCCATGACAAGAGTGAATATATACGGAGATAATGGGTCTCCTTGTCTTAACCCACGGCCACCCTTGAAATACCCATGCAGATTTCCATTCACACTGACAGAATATGTCGTAGTTGACACACAAGTCATAATCCAATCCACCATTTTACTATTAAATCCGAACCCTATAAGAACATCCTTAAGAAAGTTCCAATCAACAGTATCATAAGCTTTTTGGATATCCACCTTGAAAGCACATCTCGGAGGCCCATAATCCCTGTGATAGTTATGTAACAACTCTTGAGTAAGCAGAATATTATCAGAAATTTTCCTACCTGGAATGAAAGCTGACTGGTTAATACTGACAATCTGATTAAGCATCCCCTTCATACGATCCGCCACAATCTTACTAATACATTTATAAATCACATTACAGCATGCAATGGGCCGATAATCCGTAATCAGGGACGGCGTCACTTTCTTCGGCACAAGCACTATCAGGGTATTATTAATTTCCCAGAGGAGTTTACCAGTCCTGAAGAAATCCATAATGGCATTCGACACCTCTTGACCTATGATATGCCACGCATTTTTAAAGAAAGCTGCTGAAAAGCCATCAGGGCCAGGGGCTTTCTCATTACCAATCGAGAACATGGCCGTTTTCACCTCAGCAGCAGTAACTGGACGAACCATGTGTACAGCATCCTCTGAGTTCAACTTATTCCTTAACAGTTCAGCAGGGGGCCTAGAGTGACCATATCCATGGTACCCAAGAAATTGCTCATAGTGTTTGACAAGCACATCCCAGACATTATCCCCCTCAAACAGAACCCCATTAGAATCCTTAATGCTATCGATCATGGACGAGTGATTCCTACTTATCAGGGTAGCATGGAAGAATTTCGTATTTGCATCACCAGCTTTCAACCATTCCACTTTAGATTTTTGGAGCATAAACTGTTCCTCATCTAAACAAGTTTCCTGAAATTCCTTATTAATTTTTACTTCCTGCATTCGAAGATCTATATTAAACGGCTCAACATCAATATCCTGTTGAATAGCATCCAGCTTACCTCTGAGACTCTCAACTTTCTTGTGCAAATTTCCTTGTTTCAATAAGAGAGCCCGAAATGGCTTCTTTAAGAGGCGCAGTTTCTTTACCACACAAAATTGAGGGACCCCATCAATGGCCATATCCCAATGCTTCTTAACAATATCAGTGATCCGGTTTGTGAACCAAGAAATTAGCAAACTTGAATGGTTTAGGTTTCATCTTACCAGGAGATGGGATCTTTAACAAACACGGGCAATGATCTGATATCCTATATGGCTGAAAAAATCGTGTAGGAGTTAGGGAACTCAGCCAGAAACGCAGTGTTACCCATAACACGACCAAGCTTCTTTAGCAGCCCCACGCCTTTTTTAGGCTTTTGATTCCATGTAAAATGGAATCCCGAACTATTAATATCAACCACCTCCAACTCAGTAACACACTCTTGAAAGTCCCTCATACCCACTGAGCCATATGAAGATCCCATGGAATTATCCTTCAGAAAAAGAGCTGAGTTGAAATCTCCCAGAATAACCCACGGATTATCACCCACGAAGCCTTTATGTCGAACAAGCTGTTGCCATAAATCCCGTCGAGTGACATAGTAATTTGCTGCATATACCACCAAGCAGAGCAGGCTCCTCTTCTCCAGTTTAAAGTTCAACTGAATATGCATAACCTGATCCATTTGGGCAATGACCATAACATCAATCTCCATCGGGTTCCAACCTAAGATGATCCTAGTACCTTTATTACATCTACTGCCATTGGAGGTCCAATCCCAACCCCTAAACACAGTTCTACAAACTTTATGAAGATTACCAATATCCACATGAGATTCTAAGATTGCACAAAACGAAAGATGATTACTCCTAACCACATGATGAACCTCGTTTTGTTTGAGAGGCCGGTTCAAGCCCCTAATATTCCAGGCTGCTAGACTAATCATTAGACACTACCGTTGTAGGAGTGCTTGCCCCTTTTTTACGTTCAGGATTACATGATTCCTTTGAGATGAATTCATCCATTTCATTATACACTTCAATCACCTCCTCATCCTCGGAATGTTCCTGGTTACTTGTCGCAGCATTAATACTATGGTTCCCATCCCCCTCTACCTCATTTAACACCTTAAACGAATTATTTGAGATAACACTCCCCATCAACGGCCGAGTGGGCAACTCATTCTTCCCTTTACCTATTAGCGGTCGATATTCAAACTTTGGTTTGGGCTTATTTATCTGGAACCCTCCTTTCCTAGCTACTTTTTTGCTAGACACAACGGTGAAACCTTCCTCATCAATTTTAGAGCCCACCTTACCTTTCCCATTGCCTTGTTTCATTGGAAATCTATGATGAATCTGCTTAGTAGTGTTTGCTGGTTCCCTTGTTTGCTTGGGACAGGAATCCACAGAATGGCCAAACACACAACAACTAGAACATCTAATCGGCTTCCATTCATACTCCACAAACATAGTTTCCTTGCTAAAGCCCTCCCCGTTTACCTCAGGTATTGCGATCGTCAGCTCCTCTTTCAACTCCTTGTCCGCTGAGATTTCTATTAAAGCCCTGGCATAGCTACTACGGCCCCAAGTGTCCTACACATCGAATTGGTATAGGAGTCCAATAGTTTTGGAACACCAATAGCAGTAGCGATCAAACTAAGGCCATCTTCAGTGTATGCAGCCAGTGGAACCTCATGAATTTTCACCCAGGCTTGAACTTTGGTTACCTCCTTCTTTTCCAGCTTTGAAGTCGGTGTCCATTCAGTTAGGAATATAGGTTGTGATCGTATAATCCATGGACCCCCATTTAGAGCATCCAACATACCTTTATGATCCGCAAACTTAAAGAAGAAGAAACCATTCGCATTCATCATTGATTTCTGTAGTCCAAATTTCTTCCAGTTATTGCGAACAAAATACTCCACAACCGGGAATGCAATACGCTCTCCTAAGAAGTATCCATATAAAGTATTAGCTAGCTTATCTTGTACAGCTCGAACAGAATCACGCGGGAGAACAACATCGCATCCCTCATGCATAACAGAATTTGCAAGAGTTCTGAAGTTAACTGTTTTGGGATTGGCAGCCATAACCGAATCTGAATATGTCATTGATTTCGAGGGTTCACCTTGAGGATGACAATCCTGCTGCACATCTGAAGCAACCTTATTACCTTCATCACCGGATCCTGCATGAAAACCTTGACAGTCGGCCACCCCAATACTTTGAGAATCCCGCTTTTCATCACTAACATCAATCTGAGTAGACACTATACCACGCCGAGGGAGCATTGGGTTTCCATCTATGTTGACAACTCGGCTGGCAATACCCCTACCCGGCAATGGCGGCTTTCCACGATCACCCTTGTTATTATCCACAGTATCCCCAGGTTTTTTACATTCATCCATACCAGAAAATACGAACTCTCACTTCAAAGTACACACCATGCAACACGTAAATCAAGACCAGAACTCAACCGACCGGAAAGAAAACGCTAATCTAGCGAAAACCTTAGGCCATGCTTCTAACAAAATCGTATAGAGATCTTGTTTAAACTAGGTTTCTGCCTATCCAGAAGGATCAACAAAAACAATATCTCTATACAACCAGATCAAAACACAGATATTGGCAGAAACAAACTGGAACAAAAACCCTAGTTTTAATTCGATCAAGTGCTAACTAGTTCGTATTAGAGAACCGATCAGACGAGACCCTAATAACAGACTGTTATACACCAGATCACGAAGAATAACTAGGATTGTATGAAGGTCAAGAAACACCAGGATAGGAAATAAACCATGCACCGAAATCCAGAACCTAGACAAGACGAACAGAAAACTAACCCTAATTCGGAAACCCTAGACTTAATGTCAACCAATTAGAAACCAAGGTAAATTCAAGAACCCTTACCAATAAAGGGATCGAATAACCCTAACTGCTAATCGATCTAGATCAAGAACATGATGAAAATCACGACATTAGGGTTCTTCAATGAAATCGTCAAAATCGACCGTCGCCTTTGTGCCATAGGGTTAGTTATTTTGTTAGCTTAGCATATTAGTGACCATAGTTATCTAGGGAATAACCCTCTGAGGTTATACCTTATGGTCATGATGTTTGGTTAGTGTTATGATAAATTGCGTAATATGCCCCTAATAATGACCAAAATACCCTTTTTGCACATAATTCCATCTTAAGCATATGTAACCAACTTTTGACATATGAACTGATGTTGTAACCTTATTAAACTTATTTTGGCACATAAGACTTATTATAAGACTAGTTTGACCATCCGAATACGTTTTTACGCAAATGGCACGTTAAAGTAGCTTAACGGGTCATAATGGGTCAAAAGCACTTAGGAATCGTTCAAAATCAGAATGATAAGTTTAGTAAACCATTTCATATGAGTTTCAACAATCGTTTGGTTTATAAAACTTCATTCTATCTGATCTCTTGTTTTCAAGTTTCAACACTAATACATAGTATCCGATACACTAGGAACCACTTCAACATTTAAACTCTTGATTCATTGAGCTTTGTTATACCATTTGAAGAAGACTGATACGCAATACCAAGTGAGTACATAGCTCCCCTCTTTTACGTTTTTCAAATGTTTTGGGGTGATTCATATGTGTAACCAAATTTTCTCAAATGTATGGCATGTATGTGTTTACTAAGTACTTTTTGTGTATTATTCCTATTATGCAAATACGACGATTGATGACACGAACCAAATCCTTGTAGATCTTTCTATCTTCATAGTCAGATTCTTGTAGGATATTTTAAGTAAAGTCTTAAATCTTCTATCTTCATAGTAAGATTTAAGAAGTGCTTTACACGCCGATGACGATGGTTATTGTTTATGTGTAGAGATTGTTGGTGATTTAGATAACGAAACTAGAGTAATACAATAAGGACATGGTGGATACGCCACTGGTACTTCCTATATATAAGTGTGCTTATTGTATTACCCTTCGTAGACTTATCCGAATCACCTTTAGGATTTAGGATTTTGTTTTTGAATGAGATAAGACAATGTGACAAGACAAATGACTAAACTAAATCCGTAAAGTATCTACCTATCTTCATAGTTAGATTCTTGCAGGATGTTTGAAGTACTAAATGGATGTCCTTGATCGGATTCTTTGTGTACTATAATGCGTATGTGACACGACGATGTGACGAGAGATGATTATGTGGTATTGTGATTTGTTGTGATTTAGATAACGAAACGAGTGTAATACCATAAGAACATGGTGGATACGCCGCTGGTACTTCCTATACATAAGTGTTCTTATTTTATTACTCTTGTAGCGTTATCCGTATCACATTAGGGTTTATGTTCAATGGTTTCAAGGTACAATATCAAAATCCTTGTAGAACTCTTTCATATTTTTATATGTTAGATTCATAGAAGGATAACCAAAGTATTATAAATCATTGATTTGATTTCTAATAATACTCACGCGAGTTATGAAGAATTTCAAAATTGAACAATTTCATAATGATAAAACCTTGTGTTTTATTCATTTAATTGTGAAATTCATGCATAACAATTTCACAATATCAATCCTTGTTCAAAATCGAGCTCTTAAACAATTTCTGGAAAGTTATACGTAAACGTAATCAGTTTAACGCAACGTATATTCCGGAATAGTTTCATAAGCTAAACATACCCTAAGTACCCTTAACTATCTTAGAATTAAGTTTTGGAGGATTCGGTGTGTGAAAATATGCTTATTTGGTCATAGGGATTAAAAGCGTCAAAAACTTCGAAAGTATGCCAACTCGCGTATATTATGTGTTCAGACCATATCCGCACATCCAAAATTTTTGTAATCATTAAAATCTTGTATTTTAGTGATTGGATTGCAAAACTATCATTCGTCGCGCATTTACGGTCATTTGCGCGTTCGTTACGATTTCCGTCATAATTATTTCACTTTTGGACTTATTTCAAATTCCATATACTTTAACGTCCTTATAGAGCTTAAAAATGTGGTTAACGGGTGTTAGAAGTGCCAAAACGCGACGAAATGAGTGCAGGGGCATGTTCTGCCAGTTTTTGAAACTTTGTGCCAGCAAGGGTGGATACGGACCGCATCCAAAAGTCCATACGGTCCGCATCCAGGTGCCAGAACACCTGTTTTGTTGGCAGCTCCTTGTTAACTCCCTTGGACATAAAGGAAAACGATTTTTGGCACTTCTCACCTGCAAATGACACTTGTTAAACACCTCCTAAGATCTAACAACTCAATGGACACTTGTGATGATCTTGTGGCTTCAAGAACACTATAAAAAGCCAAAGTTGGCCATTTTTCTTGGCTCATCTTCTTCTTCTTCTTTCTCTCTTGCTCTACTTGGAGGCTACCACATTGTTGGAGGCTTCCTAACTGAGCATTCTTCCTCCTTGAGCTCTTCAAGTGTTCTTCAAACACAAGACACATTTGAATTCTCGGACTCCTTGAGCTTTGTATATCCTATTGATCAAGACACATTAGCAATCCCAAGTGAGTACATAGTCCCCTCTTTTACGTTTTTTCCAAATGTTTTGGGGTGATACATATGTGTCTATGACAACTTTCGTGTTTTTATGACATTATACATGCTTTGATTGCATAGTACATATATCACATTGATTTCAAGGATCCTTTTTGCTTCATATGTTGACTTAGCATATCTAGCACCTTGATTTCGTGAACACTTTACATAGCATACTTAGTACATGGTTTACAAAGACAAGCTTACATTTATTATAACATTTTGGTATGTTGAACGAAACAAGATACATTCATTAACATTATCTCACCGACCAGTAATATGTCATGGTACCATAGGTTTCATAATCTCATTCCTGCTTCCTAGTTTGTTTGGAAGTATCCATTAGGGAATGACTGAATCCGATGAACATTTGATAAACCTTTGTCCTTATAAGGGTTTATCCGACAAATGACAAAGCTTGAATGTATTCGAATAACAAACCACATAAATGTTTATATCAATAAAAGCAATGGTTTTCAAAATATAACTTTTGATTTAAACGTTTGTTTATTCAAAGACATTGTTTTGTACACGACATTCGGTTACACAAGACATTTGGTTATACATGACGCTATTACATGTGGTTTGAGTAAAAACTTTTTACTTGCAATACAAGACTTTGGATATTACTTGACATTGTTACACATGACATTAGTTTATACATAACACTTGGTTTACACTCATATAACATATTTTATACAAAGACATGATACTTTTTATACAAAGACACGACACATTTCATACAAAGACATGACTACTTTTTTTTTTTTTTTTGGGTAAAGGGTTACCCCGGTAAATATTATATCAATCAATCCAAAAATAACAAGTGAGGTAGACAGAAACCTCAATTCTCAAGTATGACAAGCCATACTAGAGTTCATCAAGCGATCATCCTACAGCCGCTAGATACCTATTTAATAAGCACGTCACTCGACAATACACGTAACACTAAATTACAAAAGGAAAAACACATGTAACACCATTAGCCATATTCATCATCATTTATCAGCAAACCTCTAGGAAGGCTCCATTCCTGTAAAAGATCTCTAGTGTGACTCGTGTCTTTAAATTTCATCAAATGTAGCTTCATCCGAACTGTTAGTAGAATAACCTCAATGAGTTGATCTGCACTCCTTTTTTTCGTAGAAAACAATCTCTGATTTCGTTCCTGCCACACGAAGTAAGTTGCCGCACTAACAACAAGCTTTCCAATAACATGAGTAGCATGCTTTGATTCCGCATATTGCACCAAATGATCAAAAATCCTTTCCCATTTGTTATGTAGCGATCCCATTCCTGCTTTATCTTGAATTCCATTCCAGACCTGAGCAGCATATAAACACTCGAAAAAAGGTGGTCATGAGAATCCAAACCACCCATACACAACGAACAGCACATGAGGTTATAATTAGGACTACCCGCCGAAGACCATCGACTCATGACATCCTGCGTTTTTAGTTAGTTATTAAGTTAACAATGCATCATTCATTTTAATCATTTGATTCTCATATGATTTTACAAAAGAAAACATTTTTTTACAAAGGTTCATTGGCTACTTTTAGTTAAACTTTTCTTTTTAGAAATCAAAGCCATGAATCCTCATCAACAAAAACCTACGTTACCCACGGGCATTTTTATGCTGACGTACCTATTTTCACATATGTTTCAGGTTTACTTTTGTGATGATTATCGCCGCATGCTACACATAGGATGGACTCGGACTTTAGTGACTTTAAAACTTGAAAGACACTATTATTGTATTTCATACCCATTATTTCAAGACAATGTAATTCGGTAAACCAATAAAACAAAACTTTAAATACCATGTGTTGTGAAACAATTTGTAACGTGACTCCCCCAAGTGTTTCCGACGCGTGTGTTGTATTACGCGATTTGGGGTGTTACATTTCTAACAACATATTTCCAAGTTTTATGACTGAATTCAATGCGATTACAATGAACAAAGTACAATTTTCTATGGCATAAAAATTACTTAGTATTAATCATGTTGCTATATACAAAACTCTTTTTGTCACAAGTTTCCTAATTAAGTTAATGTATTGCAATACTAAATCTTTTTGCCATTCCTTGGCTTCAAAGAGTCCACTTCAGTATACAATTCTCGTAGTTGTTGAAGTATTGCAACACTAAACTTTTTGCCATTAATTTGGCCAACAAAACTATGTACTCGCCAACATTTATTTGTTTATGTCCTTTTTACATATGTTTTAGGTTTCGGTCATTCAAGCATGCTACACATAGAAACGCATCCGGGCTTTAGACTGCTTTAAACAAAAGACAATTACATGTATTCATTGCTTTGTAAAACAATGTTTACACAATAATGAAACACTTTAGTACTAGTAGTTGTGAGCAATTTGTAACGTGACTCCCCGATATTTCCATCGCATGTTGTTGTATTACATGATTGGGGTGTTGTAGATTGGTATCAGAGCCAGGTTATAGGGAATTAGGTTATTAGATTGCCTTATATAACCTTCCTAGGGGCCCGAACATGAGTAGACTTAGGATCTCTATCCTAATCCTAATCCTCATCCTTACTCGTGCTACAACTACTCTATGATTTACAAATCATCTAACCTTAGATGATTTATCCTAAATCCTTAGGCTTTATGCCTTAGAGTATTCCTCAATTTTTTTCTCAAAACATTTTCACTGGAATACTTCTGAAAATGTTTTCTCAGGTCGTTTGCATCAAAATGTTTCCCGACTTATTTATCTCAAACATTTATCAAAAAGATTTCTCAAAATGTTTTACTCTCAAACATTTTCATCGAAATCTTGGGTTTTAATAATGTGAACTCATGCAATCTGGAAGGGTGAATACTTGTACCCGGACTTTTCTGTCTAAGGCTAGAGTGTTCGTACAAATCCGCATTATCGGACCAGTCACTCTTACCTGGGAACTCTTAGGTTAAGTGTTCACTTATAGGCTAAAGCATCTCTTCTCGAAAACATTATGAAAACCCGTCTACCTTGATCAGTCGAACAAATTCCTAAACACTACTACCTTTGTAACACTACTTTGACATGTTACCTTTTTTTTTTGGGTAATGGGTTACCCCTGTGATTCTATATATTACCAACCAAATAAAACAAGTAGTGAGAATAATATCCCACTAGTTCAATCATGAGACACACCTCATGAAAGTAAGTCAAGCAAACACATACAGCAGGTACCAAAACACAAGTACATCTACTAGACCAGAAATCTAGAGCTACTAATCACACAAAGAGAAAAAGTAATCAGCCTCCATTATCGGATATGAAGTTGCCATTTATCTTCCATTCACCTAGCAGCCTCCTAACATTCGCACAATCTTTGAACTTAACCCCCATCATCTTGTACCGAACTGTGTTCAATATTTGTTCGCATATGGTATCTGGTGGCCTAGATTGATTCTTGAACAATCTCGCATTACGTTCTTGCCATATTATGTATGCTGCACAGGCAACAAACACTCTACTTATATAATGCCCCGCTGTTTTCGATCGAGCACGAGCCAGAAGCCAGGCCATTATGTCACTCCATCTGGAAGCAACCGTAGACATACCCACCTTATCTCTAGTCTTGTTCCATACCTGTTTAGAAAACGTACATTCAAAGAAAAGATGGCCATGGGAATCAACATTCTCATAGCACAACAGACAGCACATCATATTCATGTTTTTCCTTCTCAATATGTCCCACTGGAGAATCTTATCCTGGGTTAGCAATTTTTGACGAATAATCAACCACATAAGGAAAGCATGCTTAGGGATGCACTGATTAAACCAGACTACTTTAACCCAATCCACTTCCGGCTCCCTTATCCGAATCGAATGCCAGACATTTGAAGAAGAGAAATCAAGTATATCATCCCCATCTTTCCAGCAAATTTGGTCCTCCTTATTTGGGTCCAAGTAAACCTGATCCAATTGAATCAACATTGGAAACAAATCTCTCCAAACCGAGGGCCAAGCCCAAGTACCTTGATTATATATATCCGCAACCGTAGCATGAAGTCTAAATCCCGCATTGGAAATGGTCCTAGGAGACAGAAAGTTAGATAACGGACCAATTTGACTCCAGTTATCATACCATGCTGACGTATTGTTCCCATTGCCCAATCTAGACCACACATGATCCCTGATACTAGGCCTCATCTGAAGAAGCTTTCTCCAACTCCAGCTACAATTCGTACCTTCCTTACATGCCCAGAAACTGCAGCCTTTTAATCTGTAGGAGTAGATCCAGTTAACCCACAAGGACTCCCTCTTATTAAGAATGCTCCAGATATGTTTCGCCATAAGAGCTTTATTCGAATCTCCAAGCCGCCTAATACCCAGGCCACCCTCATACTTAGGGACACAGATAGAATTCCATGAGGCTTTAGCTTTTCCACTATGAAAATTTCCCTTTTGCGCCCACAGGAAATTCCGCAATTTAGCTTCAAGATCCTTAATAATTTGTGCTGGCAAAATAAAAACAGCGGACCAATAAGCATGCAAAGCTGAAAGTACCGAGTTGATAAGCCCTAATGCTCTCTCCTAGCTTGGCGATTCTTGATCTTCATGCAATCGTAGTTTCTTCTTCGTGATCTGGTGTATAACAGTCTGTTATTAGGGTGTTGATTTATCAGATCTCTAATACGAACTAGTTAGCACTAGATCGAATTAAAACTAGGGTTCCTGTTCCGGGTTTATTCAGATCGCTGCCTGAATCTGTGTTTCCGAACTGGTTGTATAGATATATTGTTTTATCGGTCCTTCTGGATAGGCAGAAACCTAGACTAAACAAGACCTCTATACGATTTTGTTAGAAGCATGGCCTAGGGTTGTCGCTAGATTAGGGTTTTTTCTTTCCGTTCTTTCGGTTTCTGATTTTCGTCTCCGTGGTTTGTGGTGCATGGTGTGGTCTAGTCTTGTTTGAAGTGAGAGTTAGTGATTTCTGGTATGGATGAATGTAAGAAAGCTGTGGATAATAATCAGGATGATCGTGGGAAGCCGCCATTGCCGATCAGGGGTATTGCTAGTCAAGTTGTCAATATAGATGGGCACACAGTGCTTCCTCGGCGTGGTACAGCGCCTACTCAGATTCATGTTAGTGATGAAATAACTAATGTCACGATACCTGTCCCCTTGGAAAAGCGGGACTTCCACAATGTTGGGGTGGCCGACGGTCAAAAAATTCGTCATGCAGGAGCCGGAGATGAGGGGAAAGTGGTTACCTCAGACTTGCAGGAGGATCGTACTCCTCAAGGTGAACTCTCGAAATCCATGACATATGCAGATTCGGTTATGGCTACCAATTCCAAAAGAGTTAACTTTAGATCTCTTGCAAGTACTGGTATGCATGAGGGATGCGATGTTGTTCTCCCGCGTGATTCTGTTCGAGCGGTACAAGATAAGTTAGCCAATACTTTATATGGGTATTTCCTAGGAGAACGTATTGCTTTCCCGGTTGTGGAGTACTTTGTTCGCAATAACTGGAAGAAATTTGGATTACAGAAGTCAATGATGAATGCGAATGGTTTTTTCTTCTTTAAGTTTGCGGATCATAAAGGTATGCTGGATGCTCTAAAGGAGGGTCCATGGATCATACGATCACAACCTATTTTCCTAACTGAATGGACACCGACTTCAAAGTTGGAAAAGAAGGAGGTAACCAAAGTTCAAGTCTGGGTGAAAATTCATGAGGTTCCGCTGGCTGCACACACCGAGGATGGCCTTAGTATGATCGCTACTGCCATTGGTGTTCCAAAACTATTGGACTCCTATACTAGTTCGATGTGTATGGACACTTGGGGCCGTAGCAGTTATGCTAGAGCTTTAATAGAAATCTCAGCGGACAAGGCGTTGAAAGAGGAGCTGACGATCGCAATACCGGAGGTAAATGGGGAGGGATTTAGTAAGGAAACTATGTATGTGGAGTATGAGTGGAAGCCGTTTAGATGTTCTAGTTGTTGTGTGTTTGGCCATTCTGTGGACTCCTGTCCCAAGCAAACAAGGGAACCAGCTATCATTGCTAAGCAGACTCATCCTAGATTTCCAGTGAAACAAGGCAATGGGAAAGGTAAGTTGGTCTCTAAAATAGACGAGGAAGATTTCACCGTTGTGTCTAGCAAAAAAGTAGCTAGGAAAGGAGGGTTCCAGATAAATAAGCCTAAACCAAAGTTTGAGTATCGGCCGCTTATAGTTAAAGGGAAGAATGAGCTGGCCACTCGGCCGTCGTTGGGGAGTGTTGTCTCAAATAATTCGTTTGAGGTGTTAAATGAGGTAGAGGTGGATGGGAATCACAGTGTTAATGCTGCGACAGGTAACCAGGAAGATACCGAGGATGAGGAGGTGATTGAAGTGTATAATGAAATGGATGAATTCCTCTCAAAGGAATCTTGTAATCCTGAACGCAGAAAAGGGGCAAGCACTCCTACAACGGTAGTGTCTAATGATTAGTCTAGCAGCATGGAATATTAGGGGCTTGAACCGGCCTCTCAAACAAAACGAGGTTCGTCATGTGGTTAGGAGTAATCATCTGTCGTTCTGTGCAATCTTAGAATCTCATGTGGAAATTGGTAACCTTCATAAAGTATGTAGAACCGTGTTTAAGGGTTGGGATTGGACTTCTAATGGTAGTAGATGTAATAAAGGTACTAGGATCATCTTAGGTTGGAACCCGATGGAGATTGATGTTATGGTCATTGCCCAAACGGATCAGGTTATGCATATTCAGTTGAATTTTAAACTTGAGAAGAGGAGCCTGCTCTGCTCGGTTGTTTATGCAGCAAATTACTATGTTACTCGGCGGGATCTATGGCAACAGCTAGTTCGACATAAAGGTTTCGTGGGTGATAATCCGTGGGTTATTCTGGGAGATTTCAACTCAGCTCTTCTTCTGGAGGATAATTCCATGGGATCTTCATATGGTTCAGCGGGTATGAGGGACTTTCAAGAGTGTGTCACTGAGTTGGAGGTGGTTGATATTAATAGTTCGGGATTCCATTTTACATGGAATCAAAAGCCTAAAAAAGGTGTGGGGTTGCTAAAGAAGCTCGATCATGTTATGGGTAACACTGCGTTTTTGGCTGAGTTTCCTAACTCCTACACGGTTTTTCAGCCGTATAGGATATCAGATCATTGCCCATGTTTATTAAAGATCCCGTCTCCTGGTAAGATGAAACCTAAACCATACAAGTTTGCTAATTTTTTGGTTCACAAACCGGAATTTACTGATATTGTTAAGAACTATTGGGATATTGCCATTGATGGGGTCCCTCAATTTTGTGTGGTAAAGAAACTGCGCCTTTTAAAGAAGCCATTTCGGGTTCTCTTATTGAAACAAGGAAATTTGCACAAGAAAGTTGAGAGCCTCAGAGGTAAGCTGGATGCTATTCAACAGGATATTGATGTTGATCCATTTAATATGGATCTTCGATTGCAGGAAGTAAAAATTAATAAGGAATTTCAGGAAGCTTGTTTAGATGAGGAACGGTTTTTGCTCCAAAAATCTAAAGTGGAATGGTTGAAAGCTGGTGATGCAAATACGAAATTCTTCCATGCTACCCTGATAAGTAGGAATCACTCGTCCAGGATTGATAGCATTAAGGATTCTAATGGGGTTCTGTTTGAGGGAGATAATGTCCGGGATGTGCTTGTGAAACACTATGAGCAATTTCTTGGGTACCATGGATATGGTCACTCTAGGCCCCTGCCGAACTATTCATGAATAAGTTGAACTCAGAGGATGCTGTGCATATGGTTCGTCCAGTTACTGCTGCTGAGGTGAAAACGGCCATGTTCTCGATTGGTAATGAGAAAGCCCCTGGCCCTGATGGTTTTTCAGCAGCTTTCTTTAAAAGTGCGTGGCATATCATAGGTCATGAGGTGTCGAATGCCATTATGGATTTCTTCAGGACTGGTAAACTCCTCCGGGAAATTAATAATACCCTGATAGTGCTTGTGCCGAAGAAAGTGACGCCATCTCTGATTACGGATGATCGCCCCATTGCGTGTTGTAATGTGATTTATAAATGTATTAGTAAGATTGTGGCGGATCGCATGAAGGGGATGCTTAATCAGATTGTCAGTATTAACCAGTCAGCTTTCATTCCAGGTAGGAAAATTTCTGATAATATCCTGCTTACTCAAGAGTTGTTACATAATTATCACAGGGATTATGGGCCTCCGAGATGTGCGTTCAAGGTGGATATCCAAAAAGCTTATGATACTGTTGATTGGAAGTTTCTTAAGGATGTTCTTATAGGTTTCGGATTTAATAGTAAAATGGTGGATTGGATTATGACTTGTGTGTCAACTACGTCATATTCTATCAGTGTGAATGGTAATGTGCATGGGTATTTCAAGGGTGGCCGTGGGTTAAGACAAGGCGATCCATTATCTCCGTATTTGTTCACTCTTGTCATGGAAATCCTTACATGTATTTTGTAGAGGGATGCTCGGCTTGATACCTCTTATAGATTTCACAATAGATGTGAAAGACAACAAATTATTAATCTTTGTTTTGCTGATGACTTGTTTCTATTTGCCCATGGTGATATCTCCTTTGCCGTTGTATCATGATGGCACTGGCTACATTCACGGACATGTCTGGATTGGTCCCTAGTATCCAAAAAGTACTGCCTTCTTCTGCAATGTTCCACCCAATGTTAAAAATGAAATTCTACAGACCCTGCGATTTGAGGAGGGCTTGCTGCCGGTTAAATATTTGGGTGTTCCGCTTATTTCTTCTCGGCTACTCTCTAGAGATTGCAATGTTTTAGTTGAAAAGATAGAGCAGCGCATTCTAAACTGGAGGAATAGGTTTTTATCCTTTGACATGTTACCTTTAGTAATATGTTACAACTATATCCAATACATTTGAAACGAATTCCATTTCAACTTTATATTCCCACTTCATTTTCAAATACTATTTTTCGCCTATCAAATTTTCAAATTTGTATTCATTTGAATGAGAGTTTTCAAATTTTTATGCATAAAGTTTATTATTTTAGAAATTCGATTTTTATCTTAAAAAATAAATTTGTTTTTAATTTGGTTTGTATCTTCTAATAAAAAAAATAACAAAAGTTTGTTTTTAAGTAATTTTATTTCAAAACAAAATCCATAACACTATTTTTCCAAAATACCAGAACACAAATTTTGAACGAATGCCAATTTAAGATTCTCAATTCAATATGACATATTAAACTTATAACAAATCTATGAAATCTCATTTTTTTCATTGTAGCTATTTCTTCGAGATGCCACGTCATCGTGACGTCACTTGGAACACTGAATAGGCAGCAATAATCGCTCAACATCTAGACATTGTGACCCAAGTTAATCAAAACTATAACAACAACAACAATGTTCCTATGTCATGTAACTACAAACAATTCAACTTGCCTAAACCACTTAAGTTTAATGTGTCTGAAGGAGCAACTGGGCTCCTACAATGGTTTGAGAGTATAGAAAGCACATTCCGCCATGTTCAGTGTTCTAATGAACGCAAGGTAGAGTTCTCCTCGAGTGTTTTCCAAAAGAGTGCACTCACTTGGTGGAACTGAGTCATGAGAGACAGAGGTGCATAACTAGATATGACACAAATGTGGGAAGAATTCCAAAATCTTATGATGAAAGAATTCTGTCCAAGAAGCGAAATAAGGGCACGTTATGCAATTGTTGAGTCAGAAAGCCTTATTTCATGGACTTGGTTTTTGAAAACTCTTGGTTGATGACCTTGATCTTCATAGTAATTCAAACTTTACCTTCATCAATGATAGGAAAAAAAAATATGATAATATTTTGTCATATGTACCTTTACTTACATTGTTACACATTGAATATGTTAATATGCTTTTGACATGTCTCTTTGTAAGGACAGTTTTCCAATAGAAAGCTCAGGTAATATCTGTTAACCTAGTCCATAATTGTGCCGAATCCAATTTTAATTGGGCGACAACACAAGATTACTTAATTTTCAATTGTTTTCAATAATCATAAACGTTTACAGTCGTGAAAATACAATCACAAGAGCACAAAGATTTCAAATCTGTTTTCGAAAATCAATCATCTATCCTTAGATGATTTGTTTTGGCATAAGCCTTTAAGTTTTCAAAATCTCGTCAAAGTTTGAGTTTTAATAATGTGAACACGTGCAATCTGGAAGGGTGGGTGCCTTTACCCTGAGTTTTCTATCTAAGGCTAGAGTGTTCGTACAAATCCACTTAATCGGACCAGTCACTCTTACTTGGGAACTCTTGGGGTGAGTGTCCACTTATAGGCTAAGCATGTCTTTGCGATACATTATTAGACCCATTTACTTTGATTAGTCAGCGTGTGTCATTTGTTTGCTTTGTGAAACAAACGAATGACCACCATCCTTATTTCGTCGATATTTTCAATACCTCTCATGATTTATTTCAATGTCAATCTCATACATCTTTCATCATGTTTTCTCTTCTAGAATGCCTCCTAGACGCGATCAAACTCAAGATGCTGCAATGGCAGCACTCATCACTCAACAAATTGCTGCCGTACTCCGAACCTAGTAACTCAAATGAATCAAGCGAACAACAATAACAACAATGCTCCGTGTAGCTACAAACAATTCTATTCGGCTAAACCCACTTCAGTTCACTGGGTCTGAGGGAGCTACGGGACTTCTTCAATGGTTTGAGAGTCTCGAAAGCATATTCCGTTTTGTTCAATGTCCAAATGAGTGAAAGGTCGAGTTTGCATCTAGTGTTTCAAGAAAAGAGCCTTGACATGGTGGAATGATATTATGCGGGATAGGGGTGCCGATGTGGCTATGGCACAAACCTGGGAGGAACTTCGAGCTTTGATGATGAAGGAATTATGTCCTGGCCATGAGCAGAGGGCGCTTGAAAACGACTTCCATGATCTCAAGCAAGACAGTGGTGAGAGTCATGCTTATACCGACCGATACGAGGAGTTGAGCTTACTTTGTCCTACGATGGTAACGCCTATGGATAAGGCAATCGTGAAGTATATCAATGGTTTACCCGATCCCGTGCAAGATATCGTCACTGGTAGCAACCCTACCACTGTTCAACAAACCATTGAGTTAGCTGCAACTCTAACTGACTCCTAAGTCAGGAAAGGTAAGCTTCATCGCAAGGGGGATAAGAAATTCTCTGCTAAGTCAACCCAAGAGAAACCAAAGGGAAACAAAGCCGAGCCTTCCAAATGATCAAAGAAGCATAAGGCTTCTCAAAACTTTGTTATTACTACTCAACCTGTTCCAACTGCTCCGCAAAACCAACCAGCTCAGCCTCTGGCATAGAAACCATATGCAGGAACTGCACCGCTTTACAACCGATGTAATGGTCACCATCAAGTTCATATACCATGTCGTCAGTGTATACCTGTGGAAAACTTGGTCACCTAGCGAATATTTGTCGCTTTAACCCAAACCCAGCTGCACAGAACCCAGTTCAACCACAAGCAAATCCTGCTCGACCTCACTTTCCACCTGGTTCATGAATTTCGATTACACCAGAGTGAAGTCCCATGGGCGAGTATTATTTGGTATCCCCAATCTATTCCTCGTCATTCTTTTTTAATGTGGCTGCTTGTGAACAAAAAACTAAAAACGCAGGATGTCATGAGTCGATGGTCTTCGGCGGGTAGTCCTAATTATAACCTCATGTGCTGTTCGTTGTGCATGGTTGGTCTGGATTCCCATGACCACCTTTTTTTCGAGTGTTTATATGCTGCTCAGGTTTGGAATGGTATTCGAGATAAAGCAGGAATGGGATCGCTGCCTAACAAGTGGGAAAGGATATTTGATCATTTAGTGCAATATGCGAAGTCAAAGCATGCTACTCATGTTATTGGAAAGCTTGTTGTTAGTGCGGCAACTTACTTCGTGTGGCAGGAACGAAACCAGAGATTGTTTTCTAGGAAAAAAAGGAGTGCAGATCAACTCATTGAGGTTATTCTAATAACAGTTCAGATGAAGCTACATTTGATGAAATTTAAAGACACGAGTCACACTAGAGATCTTCTACAGGAATGGAGACTTCCTAGAGGGTTGCTGATAAATGATGATGAATATGGCTAATGGTGTTACATGTGTTTTTTTGTAACTTAGTGTTACGTGTATTGTCGAGTGACGTGCTTGTTAAATTGGTATCTAGCGTCTGTAGGATGATTGCTCGTTGAACTCTAGTATGGCTTGTCATACTTGAGAATTGAGGTTTCTGTCTACCTCACTTGTTATTTTTGGATTGATTGATATAATATTTACCGGGGTAAACCCTTTACCAAAAAAAAAAAATTGTGGTGAAATGGGTCACTATAGGAAAAACTATCCGAGGATAGCAAATGCCAATCTGGCTCGTGGATGAGCTTTTAACATGAACGCCAATGAGACTCGTGTTGATAATGAAGTTGTTAACGGTACGTTCCTTGTCAACAATCATCCTTCTTCTGTTCTTTTCGATTCGGGTGCCGATAGAAGCTTTGTGTCGTTAACTTTTGAGCCCTTGCTTTTGATGCCTAGAACTAAACTAGGAAGACCCTTGTCTGTCGAAATAGCCAATGGTGAACCCCTCGTACTTGATTCCGTCATTCGTAACTGCGAATTGAACCTCAATAACCATCTTTTCCCTATGGACCTTACACCTATGAAACTTGGAAGTTTCGACATCATTATTGGGATGGATTGGTTAACCAAACATCATGCCGAAGTTATTTGTTTTGACAAGATTGTTCGAGTACATCTTCCGTCTGGTGAAATTCTAGAAGTTCGTGGAGAGAAACCCATTAGTAGCCTTAAACTCATGACGTGTACCCAAGCTCAGAAATACTTGCGAAAGAATTATGTCGCCTTCTTGGCACATATTGTGGAGCAGACAGGCAAGAGCAAGAATATTCGAGACATTCCTGTTATTCGAGATTACCCTGAGGTGTTTCCCGAAGATCTACCTAGTTTACCTCCAGTACGACAAGTCGAGTTTCGTATCGACCTTGTACCAAGTGCCAACCCAATAGCCAAATCTCTTTTCATCTTGCACCTTCTGAGATGCAGGAGTTATCGAAGCAACTACAAGAGTTATCCTCCTTGAGGTGCTCCTGTCTTATTTGTGAAAAAGAAAGATGGATCTTTCCGGATGTGTATCGATTATCGTGAGCTCAACAAACTCACGATCAAGAATCGATATCCCCTACCTCGCATTGATGATCTGTTTGATCAATTACAAGGTGCCACATGTTTTTTGAAGATCGATATGCATTCTGGGTATCATCAACTTCGTGTACTCGAGGAAGATATTCCCAAGACTGATTTCCGCATAAGATACGACCACTATGATTTCACTGTTATGCCTTTTGGCTTGACAAATGCTCCAGCTGTATTCATGGACTTAATGAATCGGGTTTGTAAACCTTCTTTAGACAAGTTCATCAATGTATTTATCGACGACATTTTGATTTATTCCAAGTCTCGAACCGAGCACAAACAACATCTCCGATTAACAATGGAACTTCTGAAGAAAGAACAACTTTACGCCAAATTCTCCAAATGCGAGTTCTGGTTGAAAGAAGTTCAATTTTTGGGACACATTGTAAATGAACAAGGTATTCATGTGCTGCGATTAAGGATTGGAAAACACCCACTACTCCCACAGAAGTTCATTCATTTCTTGGTCTTGCTGGTTACTATCGACGATTTATTTTGAATTTCTCAAAGATCGCGGTTCCCCTCACTGCGTTAACTCAAAAGAATAAACCTTTTGAGTGGGGACCTAAACAAGAGGAAGCTTTCCAAACCTTAAAACAGAAACTCTGTGATGCTCCTATTCTGTTCTTACCCGATGGCATTGATGATTTTGTGGTTTATTGTGACGCGTCGAATCTAGGTCTTGGTTGTGTCCTGATGCAACGGGATAAGGTCATCGCCTACGCGTCAAGACAATTGAAAACCCACGAGAAGAATTGCACAACCCATGATCTTGAGTTAGGAGCTGTTGTCTTTGCTCTCAAAATCTGGAGACACTATCTTTATGGCACGAAGTGTGTGGTTTTCACAGACCATAAAAGTCTCCAACATATTTTCAATCAAAAAGAGCTGAACATGAGACAACGACGATGGGTCGGACTTCTAAACGATTAAGACTGTGAAATTCGCTACCATCCTGGTAAGGCGAATGTTGTGGCTGATGCGCTTAGTCGCAAAGAACGTGTCAAGCTTCATTGTGTTCGAGTTTGATCCAATATTCAAACACGTATTCTTGAAGCCCAACGCATTTGTGTAACACAAGGTTTGTTGAAAGACAAATTACCTCACCAACTCGAACTTCAACTCGAAACGAAAGACGATGGATTACTATACTACATGAGCCGTTTATGGGTCCCGAATCAACACAATCTCCGTACTCTATTGATGGACGAAGCACACAAGTCTCGTTACTCGATTCATCCTGGTGCTAAAAAATGTACAAGGGTCTTCGGACCCAGTATTGGTGGCCGGGTATGAAGGATGACATTGCCTTGTATGTATCGAAATGCCTTACTTGTCTCAAAGTCAAGGCCGAACATCAATGTCCGTCTGGTTTGCTTGAACAACCGGAAAAACTGGTATGGAAGTGGGAGAACATTGCGATGGATCTCATCACTAAGTTACTGCGTACATCTAGAGGTCATGATGCAATTTGGGTGATCATTGACCGTCTAAAAAAGTCAGCACACTTCATAGCGATTCGTGAAGATTATTGTGACAACTGTGCTTTCCGACATTTGTATTTTATCCAACAACGTATATTCAATAAAAATTTTGTGTTACATTTATGAGTTTTGTATATTTACTTATGACTTTTGTGTATTTTTAATCCTTGTTCAAATCCGATCTTTTAAATCTTTTCTGGAAGTGTAATCGCAAAACAAAATCAGTTAAACGCAACGTATAGTCCGGGATAGTGACATAAGCTAAACATACCCTAAATTTCCTTTATATAACTTAGAAATAAGTTTTGAAGGGTTTGGTATGTCAAAAATAAGCTTATTCGATCACAGGGACTATTTATGACAAACTATGAAAGTCTACAGATTCTCGTAGCGACGCACACTCCGGAACAAGTTCACAAGCTTAACATACCTTAAATAACCTTTATATAACTTAGAAATAAGTTTTGAGGGCTTCGGTATGGCAAAAACACACTTTTGTAACTTCAGCGGCTATTTTGCAAAATTTGCGAAACTATGTCTTTTTGCGTATATCACTATCCGGAACATGTACGAACATCAAAAAAATTTTCTAAACATTAAAATATCATATTTTAGTGATTGGAATGCAAAAATGTCGTTCATTACGCATTTACGGTCATACACGCGTTCGTTGCGATTTTCGTCGTAATTAACCGAAAACCGTGACCGTACGACCAAACGAACCGACATCTGCAATATTTTTTAGCACATTTCAAGTTCCCTATACTTTATTGTCCTTATAAAGCTTTGAAATGAGGTTAACGAGTGTTAAAAGTACCAAAACGCGTCAAAAACAAGTTCAGGGGCCTGTTTTGCCAATTTTTGAAAGTTTCTGCCAGCTAAAGGGCTTACGGACCGTAAGCCCAAAGACCTTACAGTCCGTAAGAGACCCCCAACTCACTAGAAACGTGGCAGCAGCTGAATAACTCCATTTTTGACTCACCAAACGATTATGCCACCCTTGTTTCTGCTTAAGACACATATTTGGACACTAATCCAGCCCTAAACACCTGGCATAAAACTTGTCAAGTTGTGATGAGTTCATGAACGTTACAAATACCAAGTTCATGGCAAAACATGAACTCTTTGATCACTTTCTTGCAACACCCTGCCATTAATCCGAATTACAAGCATCTTGGAGCTATATCTCTGGTCCTTGATCAATCCTTTGGTGTTTGTAAGTATTCCATTCATGCCATGTTCAATTTCCATAGCTTAATTTGACTAAAAATCAAACAGTTTGACTTCTGTTTGACTTTTAGTTTTGATCATGAATTGATCAAGATAAAACTTAATTGAAGCTTGTAATATGATGGTAATGAAGGTGGTTATGATCCCTAAAAATCATGCCTGCTGATTTCCACATTTTCTAGTCATATTGACAAGTCAAAGTTTCGGTCAAAATGCGACTTTTGCTTATCTTGCAACGAATCTGTTTTCGAGTGTCAAAACAGGTTGTTTTGATGCCAAAATGCTTTTATAAACTTCTTAAGACATGGCAAGACATGTCAAATTCATCACCTTTGTTAAAGTGCTCATTTGGGATCAAAAGTCTAGCGGTTTGACCACCGCTTTGACTTTCAAATCTGACCCGTTTGGCCGAACCTTAGATCCGGTCAAATACATATTTTTGACCATAAATATATAGGGAATAACCCTCTGAGGTTATACCTTATGGTCATATCTTTCAGATAGTGTTATGTTAATCAATGGTAATTATCCCTTAAAAATGACCAAGATGCCTTTTTCGCAAGAAAACCAATTATACGCATATAAAACATAAATTTAGACATATAATCTGATCAAATAACATTTTAAACTTGTTTAAGCATTTAAAACTTAGCATGACACGTATCTAACCATCCGAATGCGTAGTTACGCAAATGACGTGTTAAAGTAGTTTAAACTACCTTAACGGGTCAAAAGCACTTATAAATCCTTCCAACTCAGAATGTTAACTTTATTTCATATGAGTTCCAACACTCATTTGGTGTATAAAGTCTCATTCTATAAAAATCTTCCGATTTCAAGTTCCGATATTGACATAGTTAACCGTTTATAGGACATGCTTGATTTCACGGACTCTTGATCTTGGTTTATCTTCTTTAACAAGGATACTTTTGCAATCACAAGTGAGTACATAGTCTCTCTTTTACGTTTTCAAACGTTTTGGGGTGAAACATATTGTGCGGATCTACTTTCATGTTTTCATGACATTATACATGCTTGATTATATATTTAGCACATTGGTTTTCAAAGACATTTTTGCTATGTATGTTGACCTAGCATACTAGTACATGGTTTTCAAAGACATTTTTTTGACATTTTCAAAGACATTTTCAAGACATGCTTACATTGTTATTGACATTTTGGTACGTTGAACTCGAGAATGATACATTCATTAACATTGATCCCTCCGACCAGTGGTATGTAATGGTACCATAGGATTGACAATCCGTTCCACTTCCTAGGTATGTTTGGAAGCGACCTTAGGGAATGACAGAATCCGATGAACATTGATAAACCCTTGACCTGATAGGGGTTTATCCGACAGTCAACAAGGCTTGAATATATTCGCCAACGATCCATAATATATGTTTTAACAATAAAGGCAAATGGTTTATAAAACTCGACATTGTTCACTCGACATTGGTTTACTCGACATTGGTTTACATGACATTGTTTACTCGACATTGGTTTACATGACACTGTTTACTCGACATTGGTCTACTCGACATTGGTTTACATGACACTGTTTACTCGACATTGGTTTACTCGACAATGGTTTACATGACATTTGTTACTCGACATTGGTTTATCGTGAATGACTTAAATAACGTGACGTGTGTAATATGATAAAAGCATGGTGGATACGCCGATGGTACTTCATATATATAAGTGCTTTTATTATCTTATATATTGTGGCGTTATCTAAATCATTTTAAACAAAATACAAGACATGACATATCTTATATACATAACATGACATTTTTATACGAGACAAAACTTACTTTTGATTATCTATTTAACCATGCATCATTTCTTTTATATCATATTGATTTTCATATGGTTCTTATAAAAGAAACTTTTTATGGTTCATGGCGACTTTTGTGCTACTTTAAACTTTTCTTAAAATAATCAAAGCCATGAAGCATCAACACAAAACCTATGTACTCACCGACATTATTTTGCTGACTTTATTTTCACATATGTTTGATGTCAAGCTAGCTACACTTAGGGCGGACTGGGCCTTACTGACTATAAAATCAGAATAATAGCTTAACTTTTGTTGTATTTCTGTTTTTATCCAAGACGATGTAAACAATATTAACTAATGAAACTTAACTTATGTGCCATGGTTATTGAAACAATAATTCTGTTACAACACTACCCGACGTTTCAGCCACAGTTTGTTGTTTTTTGTGGTCGGGGTGTGACAATTATCCAGCTGACAAGCTTGCCAAGATCTATGTTGATGAGATTGTGTCTCGTCATGGTGTTCCTTTGAATATCATATTTGAACGAGACGCTCGATTCTCATCTCATTTCTGGAAGACTATGCAATCAGCAGTGGAAACCAAACTCAATCTGAGTACTGCTTATCATCCTCAAACGGATGGACAATCTGAAAGGACGATTCAAACTCTAGAGGATATGCTTAGAGCTTGCGTGATCGATTTTGGTGGTAGTTGGGATTGACATCTACCATTGGTCGAATTCTCTTATAACAATAGTTATCACGCCAGCATCAACACGACGCCTTTTGAAGCTTTATACGGTCGAAAATGTCGTTCACATGTCTGTTGGAATGAGATCGGTGAGACACAGCTCACTGGACATGAACTCATCCATGACACAACCTAGAAAGTCAAGAAAATACGCGATAACCTTTTAACAGCTAGAAGCCGTCCAAAGAGTTATGCGGACAAACGACGCAAGCCCTTGGAATTCTAAGTTGGTGATCACGTCCTACTCAAGGTATCCCCATGGAAAGAAGTGGTTAGATTTGGAAAGAAAGGAAAACTTGCTCCACGATACGTTGGACCATTCAAGATCGTCGAAAGAATCGGAAAGGTGGCCTATCGACTTGAGCTACCTCCTAAACTTGGGAATATTCACCCAACATTCCACGTGTCCAATTTAAAGAAGTGTTTAACTGATACAAATCTCCATATTCCACTCGATGAGATTCACGTTGATGACACTATGCATTTTGTTGAGAAACCAGTGGAGATAATGGACCATGAAGTCAAGAAACTGAAACAAAGACGAATCCCGATAGTCAAAGTTTACTGGGAATCCAAACGCGGCCCAGAATTTACTTGGGAACGAGGATCAAATGAAAACGAAGTATCCACACTTATTCTCGTTCCTCTAATTAAATTTCGGGATGAAATTTCCTGAAGTAGGGGAGACTGTGATATCTGTGGCAGTCCGAGCATGTAACAATGACAAACAAGTTATCAATGAATGGAAATTTCATGTTTTACATATGAATTTTGTTTATTTACTATGACAATTGCACACATTCGAATATTGCACAATTTCGAACTCTTGAATCGCTTCTATGAGCAAAACCGGTGAACTGATACGCAAACGAAACCAATTTAACGCAACATATGTTCCGAAATAATGTCACAAGCTAAACATACCTTAAAAAACCTTTGCATAACTTAGAAATAAGTTTTGGAGGGTATGGTATGTCAAAAACAAGTTTATTCGATCACAAGGACTAATTACGACAAACTGCGAAAGTCTGCCGATTCTCGCAGCGACGTACACTCCGGAACAAGAACACAAGCCTATAATACCTTAAATATCCTTTACATAGCTTAGAATAAGCTTTGAAGGCTTCGGTATGGCAAAATCACACTTTTGTAACTTCAGGGGCTATTTTGCAAATTTCACGAAACTATGCCTTTTTCGCGTATATCGCTACACGGAACGTGTACAGACATTCAAAAAAATTTTAGTCATTAAAATATTGTATTTTAGTGATCGGAGTGCGAAAAATCCGTTCGCTACGCATTTACGGTCACGCACGCGTTTGTTACGATTTTCGTCGTAATTAACCGAAAACCATGACCGTACGACCAAACAAACCGACCTCTGGAACATTTTTGAACATATTTTCAAGTTCCCTATACTTTAACGTTCTTTTGGAGCTTAGAAATGAGGTTAACGGGTGTTAAAAGTGCCAAAACACGACAAATACAAGTTCATGGACCTGTTCTGCCATTTTTGAAAGTTTCTAATTTTTGGGAGGCCTCACGTGGCGCGCCAGCACCAACTAGACCTGTCGCGTGGCGCGAGGGTTACCAGTTTTCAGCTGAAACCTGGCAGCTTCTTGTTAACTCCCTTTTTGACTCACCTTTCGAACTTGCCACCCCAATCTCTTCTTTTGACACATAAGTGGACACTAACCTACTTCAAAGATGAGTTATAAACACTTGGCATGACCCTATAAATCCAAACTTTCTGTAAATACCCATGTTCATCACACTTATGAACTTTTTGATCACTTTCTTGCAACACCCTGCTCTGAATCCGAATTTAGCAACCATCTTGGAGTTTCCTCTGGTGTTCTTGATCAATCTTCAGTGTTTGTAAGTGATCTCCTTCATGCTTGTTTCAATTTTTATGGTTAATTTGATTAAAAGTCACAAAATTTGACTTTTATCTAACTTCCAGAATTGATCAGTTTAAAATCCAATTGAAACTTGCTTTATGAGGGTAATCAATGTGGTTATGATCCACAAAAATCATGCCTACTGATTCTCATCGTTTCTAGCTAATTTGACAATTGTGATTTTTGCGCATTTTGCAAAGGATCTAAATTCGGGTGTCAAAACAGGTTGTTTTGATGCCAAAACTCTTTTATAAACTTATTTAGACATGTCAAAACATGTCTAAATCGTCCTCTCATTGTAGTGCTTATTTTGAATCGAAAAGGCTTTGACTTCCGAATCTGACCCGTTTGGTGGACCTTCGGACCCAATCAAATACATAATTGTGACCATAAATATATAGGGAATAACCCTCTGAGGTACCTTATGGTCAGATGTTCGGATTGTGTTATGATGATTGATTGTAATATTACTTAAAAACGACCAAAATGCCCTTTTCGCAAACAAATCAACGTTAAGCATATGTAACACAAGATTTGACATATAATGTGATCAAAAACATTTTTAAACATGTTTAAGCATTTAAAACTTATTATGAGACATATCTAACCATCCGAATGCGTTGTTACACAAATGACGCGTGAAAGTGGCTTAAACTACCTTAACGGGTCATAACGGGTCAAAAGCTCTTAAAAATCTTTCCAACTTAGAATGTAAGCTTATTAAACCATATTATATGAGTTCTGACACTCACTTGATTTATAAGATCTCATTCTATCCGAATCTTCCGATTTCAAGCCCCGATGTTTACACTATTATTCATTTTTAGGACACGCGTGATTCCTCGGATCTTTGAGCTTCGATTTTCTTATTGATCCAAGAGTTAATTTGCTATCACATGTGAGTACATAGTTCCCCTATTTTATGTTTTACAATTGTTTTGGGGTGATTCATATGTGCTAAATGTTTTCAAGTTTTCAAATGCAAATACTATGGTTTATATAAACAAAACGATTTCAATAATGTGAACGAACTTGTTGGTGAGATGTATTTATAACAAGAATGACATTCATTAACAATGGTTAAGCTGACCAGTAGTAAGTTAAGGCGCCTAGGACTGACAATCCCGTTACCAAATTTCCCGGGGTTTGTGGGGAAATTTGGGAAGCGACTGAAACTGTATGTAACAAACCTTTTGGTGGTTTGTTATACGATTAAGGGACACCGTGGGTGGTCTCGAACAAGTCAACAAAGGTTTGAATGTATTCACGAAACGACCAAAAGTTTTCACAATTAAAACAATGAACGATGAACGAATGAACGATGGTTTATCACAAGGAACAATGAACAATTGATTTATGACAATTGGTTTATGATAAGTGATTTAGATAACAGAACGGGTGTAATGTACTGAAAACATGGTGGATACGCCGCTGGTACTTCCTATATATAAGTGCTTTTATCACATTACATACGTGTCGTTATTTACATTACTTGGACAAATGATTTCAAACAATGACACACAACGATTTTCGATTAAAGATATAAACCATACGAGTTATTTCAAGATGATTTATAACTTAGATTTACGAACAAATGTTTTCGAGTCAAGGTTCATGGCTACGAGATTTTATAAACTTTTACCCTTTTGTTTTAGACGAATAGTTGTTGCAATATCAAATGCTTTCAAAACAAGG
Source organism: Scalesia atractyloides (assembly GCA_947069175.1). Taxonomy (NCBI): domain Eukaryota; kingdom Viridiplantae; phylum Streptophyta; class Magnoliopsida; order Asterales; family Asteraceae; genus Scalesia; species Scalesia atractyloides. The sequence continues at coordinate 43,860,639 of CAMTDV010000015.1, forward strand.
TTTTCACTTAGGACTCTAGTAGTCAGATTATATTGCAATATGTACAAAGCCATGAACTTGACACACTCACAAAACCTATGTACTCGCCGGCATATTTTTGCTACCTCGTTTTCACATATGTTTCTGGGAACAATGCTTGATGATACTGATACATGCTCATAGGATTTGGACGGGCCTTAGCGACTATAAAACAAGAAAGACAATAATTATGCATGTTTTGTTTGTTTGGTTGTTTTAAAACGTTTCTAGACAGTTATGACAATATAACCTATGTTTAATATCTAATTAAAACAAAGCTTCAAATACCATGTGTTGTTGAAACAATCTGTGAACGTGACTCCCCAAGTGTTTCCGCCGCGTGTTGTTTTACGCTATTTGGGGTGTTACAAATACAAAAAAAATTGTCATTGTCAGTATTTATAGAGGAGGGAAGTAGCTGAAGGCTAAGATCCTTTCAAAACAAAAGCTGTCTTCTTCTGAGCTGTTTCATTATTCTTCTGGAACTATGGGGGAATATGAGGTAACGACATGGAGCTTTGTGACAAGGTAGACGTTGGCATAGCAGTAGAAACAAACTTTCCGGCCATAGTGTTATGGTATTGATGAAAATAGGCTGAAATTGATAGAAAACTTTAGAATTGAAGCACCACTTGCCCCACGGTGGGCGCCAAATTGTTTTGGTAAAAATCAGTTTAAGGATAATGTAACCAAATTTGTTTGTGAGGTAGAGTGCTTGATTGAACGAAATGATAAAAAAACGAGGAACGTAAATGGTGCACGGTGATTTATATAAGGAAAAACTCTTGATCACAAGTAGATTGCATGCATTAAACTCTCGTGTGGTGAAAACTATCAACTACCAACTTTGTTCACCAATGAATGCAAATCCAACTTCGTATGTTGATCAAGCATTGTACAATGAACGTATAATCGCTATGAGTGTCACAACCCGACCGCGTAAAGCAAACAACCACGGAAAAAAGGTCGGGGAGTCATGTGGCAGAATTATTGTTTCACAATACATGATAATTAGAGTTTAGTTTTACAATAATAAAAATTTATTACATTGTCTTGATTCAAACAGAAACATAACATAAATGATAATAACTTTCTCGAATTTATATTTCTAAGGCCCAAGTCGCCCTAAGTGAAGCACGCTCAGATCAGACATTCGCTCCTGAAACATATGTGAAAGTAAATACGTCAGCATAAAATGCATGTGAGTAACATAGGTTTAGTGTTGAAGATTCATGACTTTGAAAGTTATAAGAAATGTTTTCAAAAAGTAGTCATGAACCCTATAAACTGTTTCCTTTATGAATCAATACGAAAATCAGATGATATAAAAGAATGATGTATGGTTAAGTAAATAACCAAATGAAAATAATATGTATAAAATATGTCATGTCTTGTCCTTGCTAAAGTGGTTTAGATAACGCACGATATGTAATATAATAAAAGCATTTATATATAGGAAGTACCAGTGCGTATCCACCATGCCGTTATCATATTACACCCATCTCGTTATTCAAATCACTTATCAATGACCATCAAATAATGTCTTGTTTAAACCAATGTCAAATATTATGTGTAAACAATGTATAATGTCAAGTATAAACCATGTCTTGTATGGCAAGTAAATAGTATTTAATCAAACCAAATGCATAATGCTCTGTGTCACACCCCGACCGTGTAAAACAACAAACCGCGACGGAAACGTCGGGGAGTGTCGTAACAGAAGTATTGTTTCAACAACCATGGAAATTAAAGTTTTGTATTATTGATTCAAATTGTTTACATTGACTGGATTTTAACGGAAACATAACATAAATTTATCTGTCTTGCTAATTTTTAAGTCACTAAAGCCCAAGTCCGCGTAAGTGTAGCATGATCAACCTCAGATATTAGCTCCTGAAACACATGTGAAAATAGGTACCTCAGCATAAAAATGCCTGTGAGATACATAGGTTTTGTTGATGAGAATTCATGACTTGAAGTTAAATAATAGTTTAACGAAAAGTAATCATGAACCCTATAAAATGTTTTCTTTTATAAAATCATATGAAAATCAATATGAAAATCAAATGATATAAAAGAAGGATGTATGGTTAATAATTAACCGGATGAAAATGAATTGTATAAAATATGTCGTTTGTAAAAAAACAATGACTTGTGAAAAATATATGTTATTTGTACCAAATGTGTCATGTCTTTGTCTTTGTCAAAGTGGTTTAAATAACGCTACGATATGTAATATCATGAAAGCACTTATATATAGGAAGTACCAGCGGCGTATCCACCATGCTTTTATCATATTACACACATCTCGTTATTTAAATCACTTACCAATTAACCACCAAAAATGTCTTGTCAAATGTCAAATGTCATATGTAAACAATGTAATGTGTCACAATGTTAGGTATAAACCATGTCTTGTATAACAAATTTCTTGTACAAAACAATGTCTTTGAATAAACAAAGGTTTAAATCAAAAGTTATGTTTTGAAAACCATTTCTTTATTCGATACGAATATTTATCAGAGTTTTGTTTATCGCATACATTCAAGCCTTGAGACTGTCGGATAAACCCTTATCAAGCCAAAGGTTTATCAAAAGTGTATTCGGATTCTGTCATTCCCTACTTCCATACAAACCTAGGAAGCGTGGAACGGAATTTGTCAAGTCCTATGGTACCATTACATACTACCGGGCGGCGTGATCAATGTTAATGAATGTATTATGTCCCGTTAAACATACCAAATGTCATAGTCAATGTAAGCAATGTCATGAAAAATGTCTTTAAACCATGTACTAAGTATGCTAAGTCAACATACGAAGTAGAAATGTCCATGAAATCAATGTGCTAGCATGCTCAGTCAACATACATAGCAAAAATGTAAGGTAAATCAATGTGCTCATATGCTAAGTCAACATATGTCGCAAAAGGTGTATTTGAAATGAATGTGCTAGCATGCTTAGTCAACATACATAGCAAAACATAATTGAAATCATGTACTATATATTGTACTAGATGAACATAGCAAGTATATGTCATGAAAGCGTGAAAACGTGAAAGTATCGAGTAGGTACATGTGTTTCACCCCAAAATATTTGAAAACGTAAAAGAGGGGAGACTATGTAATCACTTGGGGTTGCAAAAGTATCCTTGTTCAAGAAGAATCATATAGCTCAAGAGTATGAGGAATCAAATGGTTCCTAAGATCGGATAACTATGTTAATAAGTCGGGACCTTAATCGGCAGATTGGATAGAATGATGTCTTATAAATCAAATGTGTGTTGGAACTCATATGGTATGATTTAATAAACTCAACATTCTGATTTGGAAGTGATCCTAAGTGCTTTTGACCCGTAATGACCCGTTAAGGTAGTTTACGCTACTTTAACGTGTCATTTGCGTAAACGCATGCTCGGATGGTTAAACATTATAGGAACGTCCACGATTAGCACGGGAACCTAAATTTGTTATCTATTGTCCAATTAGGCAGAAACTAATGACAAGTTAACCAAATAACAAGAATTACTCATTTAAATGTTGTTTTCATTGATCTAAGTTCAATACATTAGAGAACCGGACCTGACAGAGCTTCGCCGTCTCTGTGCCAAAATCTCTCCACGTTACAAATGAAATAACCAAGGCACCTATTTATAGTAGTGGAAGTTCGCTGGTAAGGGATGAAGTTCGGGCGAACTTGACTTCTCTAAAACCATGACGAGCGAACTTGACTCCTAACTCACATAAATACGCCTCGTTTCTAACATATTAAGCCCTATTCACTTAGACTCAATACATAATGACGTAGGCAACAGACATATGCACCAATAAACTCACACTTGGATGTTGCCGTAGTCATTGACTTTTAAAATCTTCTGAGTCTTCTGACCTTTAGTTCTTGAATAAACTTTAACATCTTGATCTTTATATCCTCTTCCTCTCTCTTGAGCTTTGTCTTGACAAAACTTTTAATCAACATGCTCCCCTTGCTTTAAGCTCTCCCCTTTGCTTTAAGCTTTCCGGAATCTTCAATCTTTGCTTTATCAATTCCCCCTCAATCTTTAATTCCTGTCTAAATACTTTCTGACATTCAAATAAACATTTCAGATTCACTACTTTGAAATTTTGTATCATCATCATTTCAAACTTTAAATCTTCTCACAAACTTTTAAAAACTTTTAATTGTTTAAGTTCAACTTAATAACCTTGAATACATTTTACATTTAAGTCCTTCAATTTTCACATTTTTATCATTTGCGAAAAACCACTTAGTAGATCAAGTCCAAGTTAAAGACCTTGATTAACCAAATATGTCAAACCAAGTCCAAATAAATGACCTCGGTTTGAATAACCATTATGAACAATCCGATTTTAAAGTTTCAAATTAATGAACTTTTAAACATTCATCAGATTTTCTTACCAGACTTCGAAGATCCGTTCTCCATCATTGGTTCATTGAAACTAATGTAGAAACAAAATCTTTTTGTATTTTAGAAAGTTTATGCTAAAACACATTGAAAATCTTTTTGATTTTTATTTGTAAAGCAATTTAAAGAAAGTAAACTATGTACAAACATATTTACAGACATATTTTTGTGAACTCGTGTCTAAGGATCATATCAGTTGATTGCGACATATCACCAGTACCGTTGACCTTTTGAGACTTTAAGTTTTAAACCCGTTTACTTAGATTGTAGATATGTTTGTCCACTTAAACTTTACCACATTTCTCAACTGTTCCAAGATATGTTAGGTATGATTTATTAAACTTGACTTAATTGTGTATCCAACTTCTTGAATATACTCCCGAATCCAGATTCCCTAGATTTCATCTTACAGGTGAATATAGCGTAATTAATATCTGTCTTTGGGTTAATGCGAGACCTTGAGAGCTTAGGTTAGTACTACCGTACAGACAAAGAGATGAAGACTCGTCTTTAAGGTGTTTTCCACTTAAGGAATCTTTTAAGCATTGCAAATGATTAGATCTTTCGATTCTTTTCAAATTTTGCATGCTAATTTGGGGTTTTTAGCAAAAGCATTATAGAGGTTCTAGGCTATTGCTTCCGCAAATCATAAGAACTTGTATAATACCCCAGATATCAACTATCTATAAAGACCTCGTATCTCAGAATCAGGCAACCCTTCAATCGAAATTTTGGAGTACTAAGTCCATATATCCAAGAGATGTTAATCCACGAGATTAAGCAGTTGCGAAATTTAGTTTATATCCCGGAAACAATTTACTCGACGTGTAAAGCCTATCGACACATCCACAGCAAGACTTGTTTATCACTTTTTAAACTTTACATTTCTTTAGCATACTGTGATAGTCCATTGATGTACTATCATTTCCTTTTTGTGACACTAAATTCCTTATGTCTTTTTCAATGTTTTTGTACCTTTTTGAATATTTCAATGTTTTTGAAAATTCTCAACTTTTTCATATGTTTTTTTATTTTTTACTAAAAATTTTTAAATTTTCTTACTCCCCCCAAAAATCAAAAACATATTTTTGGATTTTAGATTTTATGAAAATACTATTCTAACAAGATAACAAACCAATGTGCATCTCGAGAACTCGTCGTCCGATCCCATTTCCCAACATCTGCATCTGCACCTGTTTAACAAGTAAACCATTATTATTTACATGAAAGAATCAAATGGTTATAAAATCAGTGTTTCGTTCAATGGTGTGGATTTGCACAATTTGATTTTGACAATTTTTCCTTTTCAACTTCTTCTTTTCTCAAAATGATTAAGAATTTGACTTTCTAAATAAGTTAAGTAACATGAAGTTCCGCTATCCAGATATAACTTTGACAAAGCGGATCTTTTGGAACTCCTGCACACAAAACAACTATTTGAATAAGGAAACCCAAACCTTTTTGGTTTTGGGTTTGAAATGGTAAGCATCATAAACATCTTCAAACTCATCATCAAAATCAAAATCAAAATCATCATCAAATATTTCGTCTGATGTCGTTTCTGAAAACGTTTCGACCTTTTCTTTCTTTGTCTGTTTAACTACTGACTCGGTTGATTTGACATTTTTAGTTTTGTCAGGAACAGACTTTGGTTTTTCAGATGATGAAAGCCTTTTCTTAGCAACACAGGATTGTAACTTGCTTTTTGCTTTCTTGATATAGAACCTAGAATCTTTGTTTTCATTTAATTTTGAAGTTTCACCTTTTTCAAAAATTGAGTTTTCAAACCTTGAACTCATTTTAGATTTCACTTCGTCTTTAGATTCATAGTTTCTATCTGACTTTGTGACAAGTTTCACAATCTTTGGTTGTTTTTGCTTTTCATCTTTTAACACATTTTTCCTTCGTGGAAACACATGCTTTAGATTCAGACACTTGCGAGCAATATGACCAACAATATTGCATTTAAAGCAAGTCCGACTGTCAGGAGCATGTCCACTAGTGGGTTTCAATCCACTTGTGGACTTGATCTTAGCCTTGTCCGAAGTTCTTTCTCTTTCTTGAATCCATCATTCGATTTCTTATATTCGTCCCATACACAAACTTCATGTGTTTACTTGTACTCATGGAATGACGACTTTTGGTTCCTTCTCGGCTCATCTTCATTTTCCTCCAAACCCAATCCTGATCTCCTGTTCTCAGGAAAATCATCACCAAACTTTCGATAATTGTTAGCATTCCTTTTGGGTTTTTAATAAAATCTTTTCTCGTTTTCTCAAGATCATCTGATGAAACTTCTACAAGTTTGAAAATTTTATCAAGTTGATCCTCTTTCACGTTCCGAATCGGAAAACTATCATCGAAGTATAATCTATCAGATTCCTTAATCTTGTACATGAAAACATTAGGATCATCACTTAGATCATGTTTTAATGATGTATCGTCATCTTCAGATTGTGATTCTGAGTTTTTCGAACTTGATTTGGCGCTTTCAGAGCTGCCTTCATCAGAATCATTTCCTAACACATTTTTACCACATCTTTTACAACCGCTTCATTGTCATCATTTGATTTCGTAAAGTCTACGTCAATGTTCTCAGGCAATTTATCTTTCATTTCTGATAAGAGTAAAAGATTAAATGCCTTTTCAATCTCATCATCTTTCTTGCATGAGTAACTTGCAAGAAGTGGTGGAGGAACACTTCCGTATTCTTTACGCTTTGATTTATCATCATTTTCCTCCGACTTAATCGTAGGTAAAATGTGATCAATGACATACGCGTTTGTGGTGTAATTTTTCAGCAGTTGTCTTACTCTTTCTGTTTCTATTTTTATGTCATGAAGCTCACGCTTTGTTTCAGCAATAGTGTTAATGTACATGTTAATTGCTTTTTGTTTTTCAATTACTGTGGCATTTAACATCTTTACATTAGCAATGAGTTCACGATTAGCTCTTTCGACATTTTTATATTTGCTTGATATTTTGTCATAAGCTTCTTTCACGTTTCTCTAATCATAATGAAAGTTTTCGTTGTGTACAGACAATTCTCTTATGACTTTGACTTTATCAAGACATGGTTCACAAGGATTTGCGCACTTTTAGCAAGGTTTTTCAACCTCCACAACTTTCACAACTTCCTTTTCAGACATACTTACCTTAGCTTTTACCTTTTCTGTCTCTAATTTCAACGCTTCTTGTTTTTGCATCTCAAGGTAAGCTAACTCTTCTTCCTCAACTCTCTGCCTATATCCTTCCAGAATAGCATTTTCCAAAACAGCATCAATATATGATGTATCAGATTCATCCACTAACTCTGCTATCATAGCAACACCTGTTTTCTTTCCGATGTATCTGTTCCAATCGAAACCATCTTCTTCATGAGGTACAACAAGAGCTTGTTCGGTTTTCTTTGCAGATTTATCTTCAACTTCGACTTGTGTTCTTTTTGGATATGAATTGCACTGAAAAGCTTTCTTGTAGTACTCATTGTTGCTGCCAGAAGGATTTTGATTTCCACTTGCTTCTTGATTGTTGCATTCTCGTTTGAAGTGCCCTTTCTGTCGACATCTGAAGCATGTGACTTTAGACTTGTCAAATCCAAGGTTATTGCTTGAATTACCAATATCCCTTTCAGTGAGTGCTACAAACTCTGAAACTCTTCTGAGGATAGATGCAAGACTCCATTTGATATCCATCAGTTCCAGTTCTTCTTTGTCTACCTGATCATAATCTTCGGCAGCCATTTCTGGATTACCGATCTTTCCAGCAACAAGACTTTCATACGATTCAAGAACAGTAGCGAGAAGTGCTATGTGCTGCTTGGCCACTTTTTCAGGAAATACATTCTTCAATCGACTACTATGTTGCACTGGAAAACATTTGAATCAAAACTGGATTGATTTGTCTGATGCGACTGATTATTTTGATTTTTGAATGAAGAGCTTGAACTAGCACTTGTATAACCAGCATATGGAGAACTCTGATTTGGAGAAGAATTCATATTTGCATTAAATGATGTTTGAATTTTTGGACTTTGAATCGGAGTATCTTGAACACCTCCTTTGTAATAAACACCAACATCAAAAGTCAAAGTCCTTCCTGGAACCCTAATGGGCGAATTTGGCGATTTATTGAAGAACCCTAATTTTGTGATTTTCATCCTGCTCTTGATCTAGATCGATTAGCAGTTAGGGTTATTCGATCCCTTTATTGGTAAGGGTTCTTGAATTTACCTAGGTTTCTAATTGATTGACATTAAGTCTAGGGTTTCCGAATTAGGGTTAGTTTTTGTTCTTCTTGTCTAGTTTCTGGATTTCGGTTCATGGTTTCTTTCCTAACTTGGTGTTTCTTGATCTTCATACAATCCTAGTTTATTCTTCGTGATCTGGTGTATAACAGTCTGTTATTAGGGTCTTGTCTTATCGGTTCTCTAATACGAACTAGTTAGCACTTGATCGAATTAAAACTAGGGTTCTTGTTCCAGATTTTTTCAGATCGCTGCCTGAATCTGTGTTTTGAACTGGTTGTATAGATATATTGTTTTGTCGGTCCTTCTGGATAGGCAGAAACCTAGATTAAACAAGACCTCTATACGATTTTGTTAGAAGCATGGCCTAGGGTTTTTGCTAGATTAGGGTTTTCTTTCCGGTCGTTTGAGTTCTGGTCTTCTTCTACGTGTTGCATGGTGTGTGCTGTTCTTGTTTGAAGTGAGAGTTAGTGTTTGGTATGGATGAATGTAAGAAAGCTGTGGATATTGTGGATAATAACAAGGGTGACGTGGAAAGCCGCCATTGCCGAGTAGGGGTATTGCCAGCCGAGTCGTCAATATAGATGGAAACCCAATGCTTCCTCGGCGTGGTATAGTGTCTACTCAGATTGATGTTAGTGATGAAAAGCGGGGTTCTCAAAGTGTTGGGGTGGCCGACTGTCAGGGTTTTCGTGCAGGAGCCGGTGATGAAGGTAATATGGTTGCTTCAGACGTGCAGCAGGATTGTCATCCTCAAGGTGAACCCTCGAAATCAATGACGTATGCAGATTCGGTTATGGCTGCCAATTCCAAAACAGTTAACTTTAGATCTCTTGCAAGTCCTGTTATGCATGAGGGATGCGATGTTGTTCTCCCGCGTGATTCTGTTTGAGCTGTACAAGATAAGTTAGCCAATACTGTATATGGGTATTTCCTAGGGGATCGTATTGCTTTCCCGGTTGTGGAGTATTTTGTTCGCAATAACTGGAAGAAATTTGGATTACAGAAGTCCATGATGAATGCGAATGGCTTTTTCTTCTTTAAGTTTGCGGATCAAAAAGGTATGCTAGATGTCCTAAAGGAGGGTCCATGGATCATACGATCACAACCTATTTTCCTAACTGAATGGACGCCGACAACAAAGTTGGAAAAGAAGGAGGTAACCAAAGTTCAAGTCTGGGTGAAAATACATGAGGTTCCGATTGCTGCATACACAGAGGATGGCCTTAGTATGATTGCTACTGCCATTGGCACTCCAAAACTCTTGGATTCCTATACTAGTTCGATGTGTATGGACACTTGGGGGTGTAGTAGCTATGCTAGAGCTTTAATAGAAATCTCAGCGGACAAGGCATTGAAAGAGGAGCTGACGATCGCAATACCGGAGGTTAATGGGGAGGGTTTTAGTAAGGAAACTATGTATGTGGAGTATGAGTGGAAGCCGTTTAGATGCTCTAGTTGTTGTGTATTTGGCCATTCTGAGGACTCCTGTCCCAAGCAAACAAGAAACCCAGCTATCATTGCTAAGCAAGCTCAACCTAGGGCCCCAGTGAAACAAGGCAATGGGAAAGGTAAGTTGGTCTCTAGAATAGATGAGGAAGGGTTCACCAATGTGCCTAGCAAAAAAGTAGCTAGGAAAGGAGGGTTTCAGATAAATAAGCCTAAACCAAAGTTTGAGTATCGGCCGCTAGTAGTTAAAGGGAAAAATGAGCTGGCCACTTGGCCGTCGTTGGGGAATGTTGTCTCAACTAATTCGTTTGAGGTGTTAACTGAGGTAGGGCCGGAGGGGCACCATGGTGTTAATGCTGCGGAAGGTAACCGGGAAGACTCAGAGGATGAGGAGGTGGTTGAAGTGTATAATGAAATGGATGAATTCCTCTCAAAGGGATCTCGTAATCCTGAACACAAAAAGGGGCAAGCACTCCTACAACGGTAGTGTCTAATGGTTAGTCTAGCAGCATGGAATATTAGGGGCTTGAATCGGCCTCTTAAACAAAAGGAGGTTCGTCATGTGGTCAAGAGTAATCATCTGTCGTTATGTGCAATCTTAGAATCTCATGTGGATATTGGTAACCTTCATAAAGTATGTAGAACTGTGTTTAGGGGTTGGGATTGGACTTCTAATGGTAGTAGATGTAATAAAGGTACTCGGATTATTATAGGTTGGAACCCGATGGAGTTTGATGCTATGGTCATTGCCCAAACAGATCAGGTTATGCATATTCAGTTGAATTTTAAACTTCAGAAGAGGAGCCTGTTCTACTCGGTTGTTTATGCAGCAAATTACTATGTTACTCGGCGGGATCTATGGCAACAGCTAGCTAGACATAAAGGCTTCGTAGGTGATAATCCGTGGGTTATTATGGGAGATTTCAACTCAGCTCTTCATCTGGAGGATAATTCCATGGGATCTTCATATGGTTCAGCGGGCATGAGGGATTTTCAAGAGTGTGTCACCGAGTTGGAGGTGGTTGATATTAATAGTTCGGGATTCCATTTTACATGGAATCAAAAGCCTAAAAAAGGCGTAGGGTTGCTAAAGAAACTTGATCGTGTTATGGGTAACACCGCATTTCTGGCTGATTTTCCTAACTCTTACGCGGTTTTTCAGCCGTATAGGATATTAGATCATTGACGATGTTTGTTAAAGATCCCGTCTCCTGGTAAGCTGAAACCTAAACCATTCAAGTTTGCTAATTTTTTGGTTCACAAACCGGAATTTACTGATATTGTGAAGAACTATTGGGGTATTGCCATTGATGGGGTCCCTCAATTTAGCGTGGTAAAGAAACTGCGTCGTTTAAAGAAACCGTTTCGGGTTCTCTTAATGAAACAAGGTAATCTGCACAAGAAGGTTGAGAACCTCAGAGGTAAGCTGGACGCTATACAACAGGATATTGATAACGATCCGTTTAATATGGATCTCCGAATGCAGGAAGTTAAAATTAATAAGGAGTTTCAGGAAGCTTGCTTAGATGAGGAACGGTTTTTACTCCAAAAATCTAAGGTGGAATGGTTGAAAGCTGGTGATGCAAATACGAAATTCTTCCACGCTACCCTGATAAGTAGGAATCACTCGTCCAGGATTGATAGCATTAAGGATCCTACTGGTGTTTTGTTTGAGGGAGATAATGTCCAGGATGTGCTTGTGAAACACTATGAGCAATTTCTTGGCTGCCATGGTTATGGTCACTCTAGGCCCCCTGCCGGACTATTCGTGAATAAGTTGAACTCAGATGATGCTGTGCATATGATCCGTCCAGTTACTGCTGATGAGGTGAAATCGGCCATGTTTTCGATTGGTAATGATAAAGCCCCTGGCCCTGATGGTTTCTCAGCAGCTTTCTTTAAGAGTGCGTGGCATATCATAGGTCATGAGGTGTCGAATGCCATTATGGATTTCTTCAGAACTGGTAAACTCCTCCGGGAAATTAATAATACCCTGATAGTGCTTGTGCCGAAGAAAGTGTCCCCAACTCTGATTACGGATTATCGCCCTATTGCGTGCTGTAATGTGATTTATAAATGCATTAGTAAGATTTTGGCGGATCGCATGAAGGGGATGCTTAATCAGATTGTCAGTATTAACCAGTCAGCTTTCATTCCAGGTAGGAAAATATCTGATAATATCCTGCTTACTCAAGAGCTGATGCATAATTATCATAGGGACTCTGGTCCTCCGAGATGTGCGTTCAAGGAGGATATCCAAAAAGCTTATGATACTGTTGATTGGAAGTTTCTTAAGGATGTTCTTATAGGTTTCGGATTTAATAGTAAAATGGTGGATTGGATTATGACTTGTGTGTCAACTACGTCATATTCTATCAGTGTGAATGGGAATGTGCATGGGTATTTCAAGGGTGGCCGTGGTTTAAGACAAGGAGATCCTTTATCTCTGTATTTATTCACCCTTGTCATGGACGCTATACAATAGGATATTGATAACGATCCGTTTAATATGGATCTCCGAATGCAGGAAGTTAAAATTAATAAGGAGTTTCAGGAAGCTTGCTTAGATGAGGAACGGTTTTTACTCCAAAAATCTAAGGTGGAATGGTTGAAAGCTGGTGATGCAAATACGAAATTCTTCCACGCTACCCTGATAAGTAGGAATCACTCGTCCAGGATTGATAGCATTAAGGATCCTACTGATGTTTTGTTTGAGGGAGATAATGTCCAGGATGTGCTTGTGAAACACTATGAGCAATTTCTTGGCTGCCATGGTTATGGTCACTCTAGGCCCCCTGCCGGACTATTCGTGAATAAGTTGAACTCAGATGATGCTGTGCATATGATCCGTCCAGTTACTGCTGATGAGGTGAAATCGGCCATGTTTTCGATTGGTAATGATAAAGCCCCTGGCCCTGATGGTTTCTCAGCAGCTTTCTTTAAGAGTGCGTGGCATATCATAGGTCATGAGGTGTCGAATGCCATTATGGATTTCTTCAGAACTGGTAAACTCCTCCGGGAAATTAATAATACCCTGATAGTGCTTGTGCCGAAGAAAGTGTCCCCAACTCTGATTACGGATTATCGCCCTATTGCGTGCTGTAATGTGATTTATAAATGCATTAGTAAGATTTTGGCGGATCGCATGAAGGGGATGCTTAATCAGATTGTCAGTATTAACCAGTCAGCTTTCATTCCAGGTAGGAAAATATCTGATAATATCCTGCTTACTCAAGAGTTGATGCATAATTATCATAGGGACTCTGTCCTCCGAGATGTGCGTTCAAGGAGGATATCCAAAAAGCTTATGATACTGTTGATTGGAAGTTTCTTAAGGATGTTCTTTTAGGGTTTCGATTTAATGAAAATGGTGGATTGGATTATGACATGTGTGTCAACTATCTATTATCAGTGTGATGGAATGTGCATGGGTATTTCAGGGGGCCGTGGTTTAGCAAGGACCTTTATCTCTATTATCACTTGTCATGAAATCCTACATTATTTTGCAGAGGATGCTGTCTTGATCCTTGATTTCACATAGTGTGAAGACAAATTTATCTTGTTTTGCCGTGATTGTTTCTGTTTGCCGTGTGATATTCTCTGCTCGTTGTATCATGTTGCGCTGGCTACATTCACGGACATGTCTGGATTGGTCCCTAGTATCCAAAAAAGTTCTGCCTTCCTCTGTAATGTTCCACCCAATGTTAAAAATGAAATTCTACAGCTTTTACGATTTGAGGAGGGCTTGCTGCCGGTTAAATATCTGGGTATTCCGCTTATTTCTTCTCGGCTACTCTCTAGAGATTGTAATGTTCTAGTTGAAAAGATAGAGCAGCGTGTTCTAAACTGGAGAAATAGATTTTTATCCTTTGCAGGAAGGTTGCAGCTTATCAACTCGGTACTTTGTCCGCTGTTTTTGTTTTGCCAGCACAAATTATTAAGGATCTTGAAGCTAAATTGCGGAATTTCCTGTGGGCGTAGAAAGGTAATTTTCATAGAGGAAAAGCTAAAGCCTCATGGAATGCTATCTGTGTCCCTAAGTATGAGGGTGGCCTGGGTATTAGGCGGCTTGGAGATTCGAATAAAGCTCTTATGGTGAAACATATTTGGAGCATTCTTAATAAGAGGGAGTCCTTGTGGGTTAGCTGGATTTACTCTTACAGATTAAAAGGCTGCAGTTTCTGGGTATGTAAGGAAGGTACGAATTGTAGCTGGAGCTGGAGAAAGCTTCTTCAGATGAGGCCTAGTATCAGGGATCACGTGTGGTCTAGATTGGGCAATGGGAATAATACGTCAGCATGGTATGATAACTGGAGTCAACTTGGTCCGTTATCTAACTTTCTGTCTCCTAGGACCATTTCCAATGCGGGATTTAGACTTCATGATACGGTTGCGGATATATATAATCAAAGTACTTGGGCTTGGCCCTCGGCTTGGAGAGATTTGTTTCCAGTGTTGATTCAATTGGATCAGGTTTATCTGGAACCAAATAAAGTGGACCAAATTTGCTGGAAGGATGGGGATGATATACTTGAGTTTTCTTCTTCAAATGTCTGGCATTCGATTCGGATAAGGGAGCCGGAAGTGGATTGGGTTGAAGTAGTCTGGTTTAATCAGTGCATCCCTAAGCATGCTTTCTTTATGTGGTTGATTATTCGTCGGAAATTGCTAACTCAGGATAAGATTCTCCAGTGGGACATCTCGAGAAGGAAAAACATGAATATGATGTGCTGTCTGTTGTGCTATGAGAATGTTGACTCCCATGACCATCTTTTCTTTGAATGTAAGTTTTCTAAACAGGTATGGAACAAGACTAGAGATAAGGTAGGTATGTCTACGGTTGGTTCCAGATGGAGTGACAATTTGGCCTGGCTTCTGGCTCGTGCTCGATCGAGAATAGCAGTGCATTATACAAGTAGGGTGTTTGTTGCCTGTGCAGCATACATAATATGGCAAGAACGTAATGCGAGATTGTTCAAGAATCAATCTAGGCCACCAAACACCATATGCGAACAAATATTGAAGACAGTTCGGTACAAGCTGATGGGGGTTAAGTTCAAAGATTGTGCGAATGTTAGGAGGCTGCTAGGTAAATGGAAGATAAATGGTAACTTCATATCCGATAATGGAGGCTGATTACTGTTTTTCTTTGTGTGATTAGTGGTTCTAGATTCTAGTCTAGTAGATGTACTTGTCTTTTGGTCTTTGCTTTATATTGTTTGCTTGATTTACTGTCATGAGGTGTGTCTAATGATTGAACTAATGGGAGATTATCCTCACTACTTGTTTTATTTGGTTGGTTAATATATAGAATCACAGGGGTAACCCATTACCCAAAAAAAATAAACACCGACATCTTGAACAACATTAGCATTCTTTGATTTTGCAATCTTCATCAATTCCATGTCGTGACCTTCTAATTTGTCGATGAAGGATGATAATTTGAAATGTCTCCAAGATGGTCTATTCTTTAGAATCATCAGATACGTTGTCCATTCTCCCTCAGGAAGTGCATCGGCCAATTTCTCGATTTGTTCCTCATTAGATCTTTTGATGTCATGTCTCCGCATCTGGACCATGAGGTGACAATATCTATCGATCATCTGCTTCATTGTCTCACTTTGATCATCGTGAAGATCTCGAACTCTTTTTTAATCAAAGCCTTTTTGCTTTTAATCATTTCATCACTTCCTTTGAATTTGTCGCAAAGAGCGTGCCATAATTCTTGTGATGTTTCATACTCTGGCAAAAGAATCAACATATCTTCTTTACTGATTGTTGTATCAAGCTAATCATTTTCTTCTTAGCGACATAATTTTATTTGCCAGTCGATGAAAACTTGTTCAGTGGAAGATCTTGATCACGCTCATCCTTTTGCCATTTGTAACCAACCTCAACTGCAGCCCAGCTGTTGAATTGATTCGCTTGTATCAAATTCACAAACTTTTCCTTTCATCCTTCAAACTCATCCATACTCATTAGCTTTGGCGGGTTTGACTACCCATTTCGTTGTCAATATTCATCGGGTTCGCCGCAAGAGTATTAGCATTTGATGAAGAAGCCATTTGTGAAACAAACACGTTGTGGAAATCTTCCATTTCGACAGTCAGAAGACGTATCTGAAATACAATAAAAAACACTCGAAAATTGATTAGAAACAGATAAGTTTGGTCGAACTTGACTAAAATCACATTTTGATTTCAGTGTTTCACAAGTTTGGTCGAACTTAGATAACAAGTTTCAAATTTTATCACACGAACCTCAAGTTCGGTCGAACATGAAGATGGTATTGAGAAAAATTTACTTTTCCATCGAACTTGTGAAAAGGTTTCAAGAAACAGGTAAGTTCGGTCGAACTTATGTGAACTTTCAAGAAGTTTATCAAGTTCGGGCGAACTTATGTAAGAATTTCAAAAAAACTTACTCAAGTTCGGTCGAACTTGCGTAAAATTGTTGAATTATGCTTCAAGTTCAGTCGAACTTTTATAAAAATCCTGAAAATTCGATAAACTTCGGTCGAACTTGACTAAAATCAGTGAAATTTTAATCAAGTTCGGTCGACTTGATGTTAAGTTCGGCCCAGACTTGTTTCCAAAACATTGTTTTTCCAATATTTTGATATCAATTCGATTGAATTTGATGTCCAAAGTCTCAGGGGTTTTCGACAAATGTATTTTACATGATATGTTCAAATTTTAGCAAATTTTGTCTATGAAATCATCAAATATGTGAAAATGTTAAGAAAAATGATAGAATGGAGATGAAATAGAGAAATTCTTGTCTTGATTCCAGCAAATTTAGGTATCCAGGCTCTGATACCACTTGTAGGAACGTCCACAATTAGCACGGGAACCTTAATTTGTTATCTATTGTCCAATTAGGCGGAAACTAAAGACAAGTTAACCAAATAACAAGAATTACTCATTTAAATGTTGTTTTCATTAATATAAAGTTCAATACATTCGAGAACCTGGTCCGACAGAGCTCCACTGTCTCTGTGCCAAAATCTCTCCACGTTACAAATGAAATAACAAAGGCACCTATTTATAGTAGTGGAAGTTCGCTGGTGAGGGATAAAGTTCGGGCGAACTTGACACATTCAAGTTCGGGCGAACTTGACACATTCAAGTTCGGCCGAACTTGACTCCTAACTCACATAAATACGCCTCGTTTCTAACAGATTAAGCCCTATTCACTCAGACTCAATACATAATGACGTAGGCAGCAGACATATGCACCAACAAACATGTCCTATGATGAGTCGTAAATGCCCAAACATGTTTAATAATGTTGTAATATCAGTTTATATGTCAAAACTTTAGCCACATATGCTTAAAATGAATTTATGCGCAAAAAGGGCATTTTGGCTTTATAAAGGGCATAATAACGACCTATCATAATATTAACCAAACGACTTGACCAAAAGATATAACCTTAGAGGGTTATTCCCTATATAACTATGGTCACAAATATGTGTTTAGCCGGATCCTAAGATCGACCAAACGGGTTGTATTCGAAAGTCAAAGCGGTGATCGACCAAAGATGTCTAACGAAGTTATAAAAATGTTTTGGTATCAAAACTTGGTGTTTTGATACCCAAAAATAGTTTCGTCGCAAAATGCACATAATGCGCATTTTGACCGAAACTTTGACTCGTCACTTCGACTAGTTAACGTGGTAATCAGTAAGTATAATCGCAAGGGATTATAACCTTCGTGATTATGATCACGTTGCAAAGTTCAATTGAACTTTGACTTTGACCAAAATGGTCAGAACCGAAGGTCAAACAAAAAGTCAATTGTTTGACTTTTAGCTCATAAGAAGCTAAAATAAATAAGAAGGCTTGGATAGAACACTTACTTGTGCTCAAGGAAGCCAAGATTACTAGAAAAACTCAGATGAGAGGCCTCCTAAATAGGTAGCAACTCCACTTAGAGTTTAGAGAGAAGAAAGATGGGAATGAGCAATTGAAATGGGTGAAATAGCTTACTATTTATAGTTGTTGGAGATGAATTTGGTGATCACAAGTGTCATGGATCAGTTTAGGATCATTACACATGTCCATAAACGTGTCAAAATCGTGCTAGAACTTGGGGATCACGAATTCTTGAGCTTCAAGGCTGTAAAACAGCTGTCTGCCATTTTCTGCTGTAACTGAGCATCCCTCGCGCGTCGTGGGAGATCTGGGTGAGTCTCTCGCGTGGCGCCTGGGATTCCAAAGTTTCAGATTTGGCAGAACAGGTCCCTACAACACGTTTAAGGTGTTTTTGACGCGTTTAACCTAACCCCCGTTAACCCAAAGGTTAGGCTTTACAAGGATGTTAAAGTATAGGGAACTTGAAATATGCTTGGAAATGTCACGGCTGTCGGCTCATTTGGTCGTACGGTTGCGGTTTTCGGTTAACTACGACAAAAATCGTAACGATCGCGCAAATGGTCGTAAACGCGTAACAATGAAATTTTTGCATTCCAATCACTAAAATGCTATATTTTAATGATTACAAAAAATTTGGATGTGCGTATATCTTTCGGATTAGGAAATACACGTAACGGTAGAGTTTCGCGGAATTTGCAAAATAGCCCCTGAAGTTGCATAAGCATGTTTTTGCCATACCGAAGCCCTCAAATTTATTTCTAAGTTTTGTAAAGGGTATTAGGGTATGTTTAGCTTATGCCATTGTTCCGGACTGTACGTCGCATTAAAATGATTACGTAAGCGTAACGGTTTGCGATTTCACTTCCAGAAGTGATTTGAAAGATCAGAATTGAACAAGGATTGAAAACATGAAATGCCATAAGTATTAAAATAAATCTTGGAATAAAACACAATGTTATTCAATACAAAATTGTTTCGGAATTGTACGATGATTAAAATACACAGATGTCACAGTCTCCCCTACTTTTGGAAATTTTGTCCCTAAATTTAACTAGAGGAAACTTGTGAGAATAGATGTGGATATTTCGCCTTCATCTGGGCCTCTCGTTCCCAGGTAAACTCTGGGCCACATTTGGACTCCCACCGAACTTTTACAATCGGAATTCGTCTGCGCTTAAGCTTTTTTACTTCACGATCCAAAATTTCCACAAGTTTCTCGACTAAATGTAACGTGTCATTAACACGAATTTCATCAAGAGGGATGTGGAGGTTTTCATCAGCTGAACACTTTTTCAAATTGGACACGTGGAAGGTTGGATGAACATTTCCAAGTTCAGGAGTTAGCTCAAGTTTGTAGGTCACCTTTCCGATTTTCTCAATGATCTTGAATGGTACAACATATCTAGGTGCAAGTTTTCCTTTCTTCCCAAATCTAACCACGCCTTTCCAATGGGATACCTTGAGTAGGACATGATCACCGACTTGGAATTCTAAGGGCTTGCGTCGTTTGTCCTGGCAATTTTTTTGACGGCTTCTAGCTGTCAAAAAAATTTCATGAATTGTTTTGACTTTGTCTGTTGTGTCTTGAATGAGTTCAGCTCAGGTGAATTGAGATTCACCAATTTCATTTCAACAGATATGTGAATGACATTTTCGATCATAAAGAGCTTCGAAAGAAGCCATGTTAATACTGGTGTGATAACTGTTATTGTAGGAGAATTCAATCAAAGGTAGATGTGAATCCCAACTATCACCAAAGTCAATCACACAAGCTCTAAGCATATCCTCCAGTTTCTGGATTGTTCTTTCGGACTGTCCTTCTGTTTGAAGATGATAAGCAGTGCTCAGGTTAAGTTTGGTTACCATGGCAGATTGCATGGTCCTCCAAAAATGAGATGAGAATCGAACATCACGATCAGATATGATGTCCAAAGGGACACCATGACGAGATACATTTTCATCCACATAGATCTTAGCAAGTTTGTCAGCAGGGAAATCCTCACGGATTGCTATAAAGTGTGCTGACTTGGTTAGACGATCAACGATTACCCAAATGGCATCATGACCTCTAGATGTATGTGGTAATTTGGTAATGAGATCCATTGCATGCTTTCCCATTTCCAAACCGCAATTGTTGGTTGTTCAAGCAAACCAGAAGGACATTTAGATACGTACAAGGCAATGTCTTTCTTCATACCCGGCCACCAATATTGAGTACGAAGATCCTTATACATTTTGTCTGCACCTGGATGAATTGAATAACGAGACTTATGACATTCATCCATTATTAAGGTGCGGAGATTATCTTGACTTGGAACCCACAAACGGTTCAGTTAATAAAATAACCCATTGTCTTTTGTCTCATGTTGAAGCTCAAGATGATGTGGTAATTCATCACCCTTTATGCCTTGTGTAACACAAGTTCCTTGAGCTTGGGAGATACGGTTTTGAATATCAAATCCAACTTGAACACAATGTAGCTTGACTCGTTCTTTACGACTAAGAGCATTATCTACGACATTCCCCTTACCAGGATGCTAGCGAATCTCACAGTCGTAGTCGTTCAGAAGTTCGACCCATCGTCGCTGTCTCATGTTTAGTTCTTTCTGATTGAAAATGTGCTGGAGACTTTTGTGGTCCGTGAAAACCACACATTTTGTACCGTCTAGATAGTGTCTCCAAATTTTGAGAGCGAAAACAACAACACCCAACTCAAGATCATGAATGGTGTAGTTCTTTTCGTGAACCTTCAATTGTCTTAATGCATAAGCTATAACTTTGTTCATTTGCATGAGAACACAACCAAGACCTAAGTTCGATGCATCACAATATACGACAAAGTCGTCGTTACCTTTAGGTAAGGATAAAATAGGAGCATTACAAAGTTTCTGTTTCAAGGTCTGAAAAGCTTCTTCTTGTTTGGATCCCCACTCAAAAGGTTTATTCTTTTGAGTCAAAGCAGTAAGGGGAACCGCAATCTTTGAGAAGTTTGTGATAAAGCGACGGTAATAACCCGCGAGACCAAGAAATGAACGAACTTTGATAGGAGTAGTAGGTGTATCACGTTCCTTAATCGAACTAATTTTGGCGGGATCTACGTGAATACCTTGTTTGTTGACAATATGTTCCAAAAATTGAACTTCCTTAAACCAAAACTCACATTTGGAGAATTTGGTGTAAAGTTGTTCTTTCTTTAGGAGTTCCATCGTTAAACAGAGATGTTGCTCGTGATCAGCTCGAGAATTTGGGTAAATCAAAATGTCATCAATGAAAACAATGATGAACTTGTCCAAATAAGGTTTACAAACCCTATTCATCAAGTCCATGAAAACAGCAGGAGCATTTGTCAGACCAAAAGGCATAACAGTGAACCCATATGACTGTATCGAGTGCGGAAAGCAGTTTTGGGAATATCGTCTTCGAGAACACGAAACTGGTGATACCCAGAACGTAGGTCAATCTTTGAGAAACAAGTAGCACCTTGTAGCTGATCAAAAAGATCATCAATGCGAGGTAGGGGATATCGATTTTTGATTGTGAGTTTGTTGAGCTCACGGTAATCGATACACATACGGAATGATCCATCTTTCTTTTTCACAAATATGACTGGAGCGCCCCATGGTGAAAAGCTTGGACGAATGAATCCTTTGTCAGACAGCTCCTGAAGCTGTTTAGATAACTCTTGCATCTCAGACGGTGCAAGACGGTATGGGGATTTGGGTATAGGGTTGGCACCAGGTACAAGATCTATATGAAACTCGACTTGTCGTGCTGGGGGTAAACCGGGTAGTTCTTCAGAAAACACCTCAGGATAATCACGAACAAAAGGGATGTCCTGAATAGATTTGCCCTTGCCTTTCTCCTCTATGATATGTGCCAAGAAAGCAACATAATTCTTTCGTAGGTATTTATGGGCTTGGGTACATGTCATGAGTTTAAGGCTACTGACGATTTTTTCTCCACGAACATCTACGGTTTCACCAGACGGAAGGGGTATATGAACGATCCTATCAAAGCAAATCACCTCAGCATGGTGTTTAGATAACAGTCCATCCCTACTATGATATCAAAGCTCCCGAGTTGCATTGGCGTGAGGTCAATGGCAAAAAGATGGTTATTAAGGTTCAATTGGCAATAACGGATGACAGAATCAAGAACAAGGGATTCACCACTATCTATTTCGACTGTTAAGGGCTTTCCTAGTTTGGTTCTAGGCATGGAAAGTAAAGGTTCAAAAGCTAGGGATACAAAACTCTTATCGGCACCCGAATCGAAAAGAATTGAAGCAGGATGGTTGTTAAAAAAGAACGTACCGTTGACTACTTCATTGTCAACCCGAACGTCGTTAGCATTGATGTTAAATGCTCGTCCACGAGCCGGGTTTGCATTTGCCAACTTTGGGCAGTTATTTCGGTTGTGGGTAAGATCCCCACAATTGTAGCAAGAAGCAGCTGGATAGTGAGGTCGTGCAGGCTGCTGTGCAGGGTTGGCAAGATGACCAGATTTCCCACAGTTAGTGCAAATGCGGCACTGTAAATGTGGTTGATGGTGACTGTTACATTTGTTGCACAAAGGCGCATTGCAAACATACTGTTTCTTGGCCGGTGGTTGAGCAGGCTGATTGGGAGTAGTTTGGTTAGGTTGTGTAGTGAGAGCGAAGTTCTTGGAAGCCTTGCGCTTCGTCGACTTCTTGGAGGTTTCAGCTTTGTTACCGTTTTGCTTCTCAGGTTTAACAGACGGTTTCTTGTCACCCTTTCGGTGAAGCTTATCCTTTTTTACTTGTGATTCAGTAAGGGTTGCAGCTAGCTCAATGGCTTGACGGACAGATGTAGGGTTACTGCCAGTGACGATGTCCTGGACAGGATCTGGCAGACCATCTATGTATTTTCAATCGCCTTATCCAAAGGTGTCACCATCTCAGGACATAATAGGCTCAACTCCTCATACCGATCAGTATACGCACGGTGCTCACCACTGTCCTGCTTTAGGTCGTGGAACTCATTCTCAAGCGCCCTCTTTTCATGACAGGGTAGAACTCTTTCATCATTAGAGCTCTAAGTTCCTCCCAAGTTTGACCCATCGCAACATCAGCACCCCTATCTCTCACCACTCCGTTCCACTAAGTGAGCGCCCTCTTTTGGAACACACTCGAAGCAAACTCGACCTTTCGTTCATTCGAACATTGGACATGACGGAATGTACTCTCAAGACTCTCGAACCACTGTAGGAGCCCAGTTGCTCCCTCAGAACCACTAAACTTGAGTGGTTTAGCCGAATTAAACTGTTTAAAGTTGCACACAGCAGGTGCATTGTTGTTATTGTTGGCTTGGTTTATTTGAGTTATGAGATTGGGTAGTACAGCAGCAAACTGCTGAGCTATCAAAGCTGCCATATCGGCGTCCGAATTCACAGTTCGACGAGGAGGCATTCTAAAAGAGAGGAAAATCATGAGAGAAAGCAAGTGAGATGAATGTTGGATAGTCAAAATGAAATGTTATAAATATCGACGAAATGCAAGGATGGTGGTCATTTGTTCGTTACAACAATCAAACAAATGACACACAGTGACTAATCAAAGTAAATGGGTATTGATAATGTATCGCAAAGACATGCTTTAGCCTATAGGTGGACACTCACCCCAAGAGTTTCCAGGTAAGAGTGACTTGTCCGATAAAGTGGATTTGTACGAACACTCTAGCCTTAGACAGAAAACTCAGGGTACAGTCACCCACCGTTCCAGATTGCATGTGTTCACATTATTAAAGCCCAAATTTTGATGAGATTTTTGAAACCTTGGAAGGCTAAAAGAGATCGATGATTCATTTTTGACTTTACGCCTTCCATTTTGTTTTGTTTTTGGCATCCACCTAAGGATAGGTGATGGTAGTGTTTTAGATTCTAAACACAAGATAACTTGTGTTAAGGTCCTAGAAAAGTTATAGTCTAGGTCAAAGCTTTTCTAATAACCTAATTCCCTATAACCATTGGCTCCGATACCAATCTTTCTGTCACACCCCGACCGCGTAAAACAACAAACCGTGGCGGAAACGTTGCGGAGTGTCGTAACAAAAGTATTGTTTCAACAACCATGAAATTAAAGTTTTGTATTATTGATTCAAATTGTTTACATTGACTGGAATTTAACGGAAACATAACATAAATTTATCTGTCTTGCTAATTTTTAAGTCACTAAAGCCCAAGTCCGCCTAAGTGTAGCATGATCAACCTCAGATATTAGCTCCTGAAACACATGTGAAAATAGGTACGTCAGCATAAAAATGCCTGTGAGATACATAGGTTTTGTTGATGAGAATTCATGACTTGAAGTTAAATAATAGTTGAACGAAAAGTAGTCATGAACCCTATAAAATGTTTTCTTTTATAAAATCATATGAAAATCAATATGAAAATCATATGATATAAAAGAAGGATGTATGGTTAACTAATTAACCAGATGAAAATGAATTGTATAAAATATGTCATTTGTAAAAAAAACAATGACTTGTGAAAAATATATGTTATTTGTACCAAATGTGTCATGTCTTTGTCTTTGTCAAAGTGGTTTAAATAACGCTACGATATGTAATATCATGAAAGCACTTATATATAGGAAGTACCAGCGGCGTATCCACCATGCTTTCATCATATTACACACATCTCGTTATTTAAATCACTTACATAATAACCACAAAAAATGTCTTGTCTAACAAATGTCAATGTCATATGTAAACAATGTAATGTGTCACAATGTTAGGTATAAACCATGTCTTGTATAACAAATGTCTTGTACAAAACAATGTCTTGTACAAAACAATGTCTTGTATAACAAATGTCTTTGAATAAATAAAGGTTTAAATCAAAAGTTATGTTTTGAAAACTATTGCTTTATTCGATACGAACATTTATCAGAGTTTTGTTTATCGCATACATTCAAGCCTTGAGACTGTCGGATAAACCCTTATCAAGTCAAAGGTTTATCAAAAGTGTATTCGGATTCTGTCATTCCCTACTTCCAAACAAAATTAGGAAGCGGGGAACGGGATTTGTCAAGTCCTATGGTACCATTACATACTACCGGACGGCATGATCAATGTTAATGAATGTACTATGTCCCGTTAACATACCAAATGTCATAGTCAATGTAAGCAATGTCATGAAAAATGTCTTTAAACCATGTACTAAGTATGCTAAGTCAACATACGAAGTAGAAATGTCCATGAAATCAATGTGCTAGCATGCTCAGTCAACATACATAGCAAAAATGTAAGGTAAATCAATGTGCTCATATGCTAAGTCAACATATGCCGCAAAAGGTGTATTTGAAATCAATGTGCTAGCATGCTCAGTCAACATACATAGCAAAACATAATTGAAATCATGTACTATATATTGTACTAGATGAACATAGCAAGTATATGTCATGAAAGCGTGAAAACGTGAAAGTATCGAGTAGGCACATGTGTTTCACCCCAAAATATTTGAAAACGTAAAAGAGGGGAGACTATGTACTCACTTGGGGTTGCAAAAGTATCGTTGTTCAAAAAGAATAATAAAGCTCAAGAATATGAGGAATCAAATGGTTCCTAAGATCGGATAACTATGTTAATAGTCGGGACCTTAATCGGCGGATTGGATAGAATGATATCTTATAAATCAAATGAGTGTTGGAACTCATATGGTATGATTTAATAAACTCAACATTCTGATTTGGAAGTGATCCTAAGTGCTTTTGACCCGTAATGACCCGTTAAGGTAGTTTACGCTACTTTAACGTGTCATTTGCGTAAACGCATGATCGGATGGTTAAACATGTCCTGTGATGAGTCTTAAATGCCCAAACATGTTTAATAATGTTGTAATATTAGTTTCTATGTCAAAACTTAGCCTCATATGCTTAAAATGAATTTATGCGCAAAAAGGGCATCTTGGTCATTTATAAAGGGCATAATAACGACCTATCATAATATTAACCAAACGACATAACCATAAGGTACAACCTCAAAGGGTTATTCCCTATATAACTATGGTCAGAAATATGTGTTTGGCCGGATCCTAAGATCGACCAAACGGGTCGGATTTGAAAGTCAAAGCGGTGATCGACCAAACATATCTAGCTAAGTTATAAAATTTTTTGGTATCAAAACTTGGTGTTTTGATACCCGAAAATAATTCCATCGCAAAATGCACATAATGCGCATTTTGACCGAAACTTTGACTCGTCACTTCGAATAGTTAATGTGGTAATCAGTAGGTATAATCGCAAGGGATTATAACCTTCGTGATTACGATCACGTTGCAAAGTTCAATTGAACTTTGACTTTGACCAAAATGGTCAGAACTGAAGGTCAAACAAAAAGTCAATTGTTTGACTTTTACCTCATAAGAAGCTAAAATAAATAAGAAGGCTTGGATAGAACACTTACTTGTGCTCAAAGAAGCCAAGATTACTAGAAAAAACTCAGATGAGAGGCCTCCTAAATAGGTAGCAACTCCACTTAGAGTTTAGAGAGAAGAAAGATGGGAATGAGCAATTGAAATGGGTGAAATGGCTTGCTATTTATAGTTGTTGGAGATGAATTTGGTGATCACAAGTGTCATGGATCAGTTTAGGATCATTACACATGTCCATAAACGTGTCAAAATCGTGCTAGAACTTGGGGAACACGAATTCTTGAGCTTCAAGGCTGTAAAACAGTTGTCTGCCATTTTCTGCTATAACAGGGCATCTCACGCGTGTCACGGGAGATCTGAATGAGTCTCTCGCGTGGCGCCTGGGATTCCAAAGTTTCAGATTTGGTAGAACAGGTCCTTGCAGCACGTTTAAGGTGTTTTTGACGCGTTTAACCCCCGTTAACCCAAAATGTAGGCTTTACAAGGATGTTAAAGTATAGGGAACTTGAAATATGCTCGGAAATGTCACGGATGTCGGCTCGTTTGGTTGTACGGTTGCGGTTTTCGCTTAATTATGACAAAAATCGTAACGATCGCGCAAATGACCGTAAACGCGTAACGAATGAAATTTTTGCATTCCAATCACTAAAATGCTATATTTTAATGATTAAAATTTTTTTTGGATGTGCGTATATGTTTCGGATTAGGTAATATGCGTAATGGCATAGTTTCGCAGAATTTGCAAAATAGCCCCTGAAGTTGCATAAGCATGTTTTTGCCATACCGAAGCCCTCAAAACTTATTTCTAAGTTATGTAAAGGGTATTTAGGGTATGTTTAGATTATGCGATTGTTCCGGAGTGTACATCGTGTTAAATTGATTACGTTTGCATAACGGTTTGCGATTTAACTTCCAGAAGTGATTTGAAAGATCAGAACTGAACAAGGATTGAAAACATGAAATGGCATAAGTATTAAAATATATCTCGGAATAAAACACAATGTTATTTAATACAAAATTGTTTCGGAATTGTACGATGATTAAAATACACAGATGTCACACTCTGTATTTTAAACTGTCTTGTACAAAACATGGTCTTTGAATAAACAAATGTTTAAATCAAAAGTTATGTTTTGAAACCTATTGCTTTTATCGATATGAACATTTATTAGATTTGTTATAGCATACATTCAAGCCTTGAGACTGTCTCATTAACCCTTATCAGGATCAAGGTTTATCGAAATTTTTTTTATCAGATTCTGTCAATCCCTAACACTGCCCAATAAGCTTGGGGAGCGGGAGCGGGATTTGTGAAGTCCTATGGTACCATTACATACTACCGGTCGGCACGGTCACTGTTAATGAATGTATTATTGTCCCGTTAAACGTATCAAATGTCATTTTCAATGTAAGCATGTCATGAATATGTTTAAAACCAAGTACTAGACATACTAAGTCAATATGTCAAGTAAAAATGTTTTTATTTTTGAAAAAGTGAATTATATGTACTATGTAACAAAACATGTATTATGTCATGAAAATGGAAAGTAAAATTATGCACATATGTTTCACCCAAAACATTTACAAAACGTAAAAGAGGGGACTATGTACTCACCTTTGGGTGCGTTTTTATGTGTTAATAAAATCCCTCAAATTATTTATTTTTCCTAAATAGTAAGAACGATTAAAAATCAAAACTCACAAAATACCTAAGTTTCTCCGATACTTAGAGTTTTCACATAACTTTGAGATTTTCTCGAAAAGTCTTTGTTTTGATCGTGTTGGCGTATTTATATATATGTGTTCATATATATATTAAGATTTTTGTGACTTGAACGATTTATTGATGACCTTCATTATGTTATATATGTTAATACTCCCGTTTAAGCAATATATCTACGATTTGCGCATCGTAATATATATACCTAAACGTGACATAAAATTAATATCGTAATTCACGTATTATGTTATTTCACACATATATATTATACTTAAACATTTAATATATATCAAATAGCTCATCAAGTTACTTTAAACACATTTCTCATGTTAACCACAAATTTTCACATATAATGCGATTTCCGATCTAGTTTACTGCTTCTATCGCACAAACGTCTAAACATAGCATCTTTTCATAACATCATGAAATCACTTAGTAAATCACATTTCACATATTCATATTCATATATCATATCATAATACACAAAGTTCACTCTTGAACAATCTATGTTCGTGTACATTGAAATATGCGTATTTAGCGTTTTCGGTATCGTTTTCGGGCATCGGAAGTCACGTACGACTAACCAAACACCA
Organism: Scalesia atractyloides; assembly: GCA_947069175.1. NCBI lineage: Eukaryota > Viridiplantae > Streptophyta > Magnoliopsida > Asterales > Asteraceae > Scalesia > Scalesia atractyloides. The sequence continues at coordinate 43,889,355 of CAMTDV010000015.1, forward strand.
AAGATACTTAATATAAGTTAAAATACTTAATTTTTATATAAAAAATATCAGTTTACTTACTGATATAAAACAGTTTTATAAAAATCTCTTAAAATGGCGATTTTTAACTTTTTAAACGCATAGTCTTGTACCGAACTTTACCGTAAGCATCCCAATCGAAACGACTTGATATTTTAACATAATGCATGTTATTTACTGACCAATAAAATAATTTTAATCATATATATGCAGGTCTCATAAATAGCACAAAAATCATGCAAATATCACCTGATTTACTACTTTTCAAGCCTTAAGTACAACATGCAAAGCTACCAAGTTATGGCATAATTTTATAACTTTAAAATACATCAAATAACTTTATTTTACATGTTTATTTACTGATTTGAATGAACATTTATCCTAAACCCTTGCATTTTAACTATCATTCAAGCACATGCAACAATTTAAAATCTAGTAGACTTCATGACAAAGCTTCATGCTATTTAACACTTCAAATATTATTATTTTTAATGTTTAGGATCTGATTAAAAATCATTCTCATCATGTCATATTTTATTCATCATATCATGTTCATACATCCACAAGCATGTCTAAGTACAAGCATCTAATCCTTTGTTAGATAACTCCCGCAGCTGCTTCGACAATTATTGCATCTCAGACGGTGCAAGACGGTATGGAGATTTGGCAATCGGGTTGGCACCTCAGGATAAACCAGGTCAATACGAAACTCAATTTGCCGTGAGGGTAAACCAGGTAACTCTTCAGGAAACACCTCAGGATAATCCCGAACAACGGGATGTCTTGAATAGTTTTACCCTTGTCTTTCTCCTCTACGTCACGTGCCAAGAAAGCTACGTAATTCTTTCGTAGGTATCTTTGTGCTTGGGTGCTCGTCATTAATTTAAGGCTACTAGTGGGCTTTTCTCCATGAACCTCTAAGGTTTCACCAGTCGAAAGCGGCACACGAACAATCTTGTCAAAACAAACTACCTCTGCACGGTACTTGGTCAACCAATCCATTCCTACTATAACGTCAAAGATCCCAAGTTGCATTGGCGTGAGATCGATGGGAAAAAGGTGATTATTGAGGTTCAACTGGCAATTTCGAATGATAGAATCGAGTACAAGGGGTTCACCAATAGCTATAGTTTTGTTCTAGGCTTTGCAAGTAAAGGTTCAAAGGCTATGGATACAAAACTCTTGTCGGCACCCGAATAAAAAAGAATAGAAGCAAGTTGGTTGTTAACATAGAACGTACCGTTAACCACTTCGTTGTCGGCACGCGCTTCATTGGCATTGATATTGTATGCTCGTCCACGAACCGGGTTCGCATTAGCCAACTTCGGGAAATTGTTCCTATAGTGAGTCAGATCCCCACAATTGTAGCAAGACCCAGGCAAAAAGGGAGGTCGTGTAGGATTTGCTGGCTGCTAAACAGGGTTTTGAATCACTTGATTCGGAGCAGGAGGAGAGCGACATGAGTTAACCGAATGACCAAATCTTCCACAGTTGGTGCAAATACGACACTGAAAATGTTTTTGATGATGACAATTGCACTTGTTACATAGAGGTGCAGTACCAACATATTGTTTCTTGGCAGGTGGTTGTGCTGTGCAACAACAACAAAAGTTCTTGGAAGCATTGTGCTTCCTAGACTTCTTTGTGGTTTCAGCCTTCTTTCCCTTCTGTTTCTTAGTCTTGGCAGACGATTTCTTGTCACCCTTGTGATGGAGTTTACCCTTCTTGATGTGAGACTCAGTCAAGGTCGCAGCTAGCTCGATGGCTTGTCTCACAGTGGTAGGGTTGCTGCCGGTAACAATATCCTGAATAGGATCAGGAAGACCATCTATGTACTTCTCAATTGCCCTATCCAGAGGCGTAACCATGGTGGGACACTGCAGGCTCAGTTCTTCGTATCGGTCCTTGTAAGCACGGTGCTCTCCACTATCTTGCTTAAGATCATGGAATTCGTTTTCCAGTGCCCGTAGTTCATGACGAGGACAAAACTCCTTCATCATAAAAGCATGAAGCTCTTCCCATGTTTGAGCCATTGCCACATCGGCAACCCTATCTCTCATCACACCATTCCACCATGTAAGCGCCCTTTTCTGAAATACACTTGACGCAAACTCAACCTTTTGCTCATTCGGGCATTGAACGTGACGAAACATGCTTTCGAGACTCTCGAACCACTGTAGGAGCCTAGAAGCTCCTTCAGACCCAGAAAATTGGAGCGGTTTAGCCGAATTGAATGTCTTAAAGTTGCATGGAACATGTGCATTGTTATTGTTGTTGTTGTTGGCTTGGTTTTAATTGGGTTAATTGGTTCGGAAGTACAGTAGCGATTTGCTGAGCGATCATGGCTGCCATAGCGGCATCTTGAGTTTGATCACGTCGAGGTTTCACCAGTCGAAAGCGGCACACGAACAATCTTGTCAAAACAAACTACCTCTGCACGGTACTTGGTCAACCAATCCATTCCTACTATAACGTCAAAGATCCCAAGTTGCATTGGCGTGAGATCGATGGGAAAAAAGGTGATTATTGAGGTTCAACTGGCAATTTCGAATGATAGAATCGAGTACAAGGGGTTCACCAATAGCTATAGTTTTGTTCTAGGCTTTGCAAGTAAAGGTTCAAAGGCTATGGATACAAAACTCTTGTCGGCACCCGAATAAAAAAGAATAGAAGCAAGTTGGTTGTTAACATAGAACGTACCGTTAACCACTTCGTTGTCGGCACGCGCTTCATTGGCATTGATATTGTATGCTCGTCCACGAACCGGGTTCGCATTAGCCAACTTCGGGAAATTGTTCCTATAGTGAGTCAGATCCCCACAATTGTAGCAAGACCCAGGCAAAAAGGGAGGTCGTGTAGGATTTGCTGGCTGCTAAACAGGGTTTTGAATCACTTGATTCGGAGCAGGAGGAGAGCGACATGAGTTAACCGAATGACCAAATCTTCCACAGTTGGTGCAAATACGACACTGAAAATGTGTTTGATGATGACAATTGCACTTGTTACATAGAGGTGCAGTACCAACATATTGTTTCTTGGCAGGTGGTTGTGCTGTGCAACAACAACAAAAGTTCTTGGAAGCATTGGCTTCCTAGACTTCTTTGTGGTTTCAGCCTTCTTTCCCTTCTGTTTCTTAGTCTTGGCAGACGATTTCTTGTCACCCTTGTGATGGAGTTTACCCTTCTTGATGTGAGACTCAGTCAAGGTCGCAGCTAGCTCGATGGCTTGTCTCACAGTGGTAGGGTTGCTGCCGGTAACAATATCCTGAATAGGATCAGGAAGACCATCTATGTACTTCTCAATTGCCCTATCCAGAGGCGTAACCATGGTGGGACACTGCAGGCTCAGTTCTTCGTATCGGTCCGTGTAAGCACGGGCTCTCCACTATCTTGCTTAAGATCATGGAATTCGTTTTCCAGTGCCCGTAGTTCATGACGAGGACAAAACTCCTTCATCATAAAAGCATGAAGCTCTTCCCATGTTTGAGCCATTGCCACATCGGCAACCCTATCTCTCATCAACCATTCCACCATGTAAGCGCCCTTTTCTGAAATACACTTGACGCAAACTCAACCTTTTGCTCATTCGGGCATTGAACGTGACGAAACATGCTTTCGAGACTCTCGAACCACTGTAGGAGCCTAGAAGCTCCTTCAGACCCAGAAAATTGGAGCGGTTTAGCCGAATTGAATGTCTTAAAGTTGCATGGAACATGTGCATTGTTATTGTTGTTGTTGTTGGCTTGGTTTAATTGGGTTAATTGGTTCGGAAGTACAGTAGCGATTTGCTGAGCGATCATGGCTGCCATAGCGGCATCTTGAGTTTGATCACGTCGAGGTTTCACCAGTCGAAAGCGGCACACGAACAATCTTGTCAAAACAAACTACCTCTGCACGGTACTTGGTCAACCAATCCATTCCTACTATAACGTCAAAGATCCCAAGTTGCATTGGCGTTAGATCGATGGGAAAAAGGTGATTATTGAGGTTCAACTGGCAATTTCGAATGATAGAATCGAGTACAAGGGGTTCACCAATAGCTATAGTTTTGTTCTAGGCTTTACAAGTAAAGGTTCAAAGGCTATGGATACAAAACTCTTGTCGGCACCCGAATAAAAAAGAATAGAAGCAAGTTGGTTGTTAACATAGAACGTACCGTTAACCACTTCGTTGTCGGCACGCGCTTCATTGGCATTGATATTGTATGCTCGTCCACGAACCGGGTTCGCATTAGCCAACTTCGGGAAATTGTTCCTATAGTGAGTCAGATCCCCACAATTGTAGCAAGACCCAGGCAAAAAGGGAGGTCGTGTAGGATTTGCTGGCTGCTAAACAGGGTTTTGAATCACTTGATTCGGAGCAGGAGGAGAGCGACATGAGTTAACCGAATGACCAAATCTTCCACAGTTGGTGCAAATACGACACTGAAAATGTTTTGATGATGACAATTGCACTTGTTACATAGAGGTGCAGTACCAACATATTGTTTCTTGGCAGGTGGTTGTGCTGTGCAACAACAACAAAAGTTCTTGGAAGCATTGCGCTTCCTAGACTTCTTTGTGGTTTCAGCCTTCTTTCCCTTCTGTTTCTTAGTCTTGGCAGACGATTTCTTGTCACCCTTGTGATGGAGTTTACCCTTCTTGATGTGAGACTCAGTCAAGGTCGCAGCTAGCTCGATGGCTTGTCTCACAGTGGTAGGGTTGCTGCCGGTAACAATATCCTGAATAGGATCAGGAAGACCATCTATGTACTTCTCAATTGCCCTATCCAGAGGCGTAACCATGGTGGGACACTGCAGGCTCAGTTCTTCGTATCGGTCCGTGTAAGCACGGTGCTCTCCACTATCTTGCTTAAGATCATGGAATTCGTTTTCCAGTGCCCGTAGTTCATGACGAGGACAAAACTCCGTCATCATAAAAGCATGAAGCTCTTCCCATGTTTGAGCCATTGCCACATCGGCAACCCTATCTCTCATCACACCATTCCACCATGTAAGCGCCCTTTTCTGAAATACACTTGACGCAAACTCAACCTTTTGCTCATTCGGGCATTGAACGTGACGAAACATGCTTTCGAGACTCTCGAACCACTGTAGGAGCCTAGAAGCTCCTTCAGACCCAGAAAATTGGAGCGGTTTAGCCGAATTGAATGTCTTAAAGTTGCATGGAACATGTGCATTGTTATTGTTGTTGTTGTTGGCTTGGTTTAATTGGGTTAATTGGTTCGGAAGTACAGTAGCGATTTGCTGAGCGATCATGGCTGCCATAGCGGCATCTTGAGTTTGATCACGTCGAGGTTTCACCAGTCGAAAGCGGCACACGAACAATCTTGTCAAAACAAACTACCTCTGCACGGTACTTGGTCAACCAATCCATTCCTACTATAACGTCAAAGATCCCAAGTTGCATTGGCGTGAGATCGATGGGAAAAAGGTGATTATTGAGGTTCAACTGGCAATTTCGAATGATAGAATCGAGTACAAGGGTTCACCAATAGCTATAGTTTTTGTTCTAGGCTTTGCAAGTAAAGGTTCAAAGGCTATGGATACAAACTCTTGTCGGCACCCGAATAAAAAAGAATAGAAGCAAGTTGGTTGTTAACATAGAACGTACCGTTAACCACTTCGTTGTCGGCACGCGCTTCATTGGCATTGATATTGTATGCTCGTCCACGAACCGGGTTCGCATTAGCCAACTTCGGGAAATTGTTCCTATAGTGAGTCAGATCCCCACAATTGTAGCAAGACCCAGGCAAAAAGGGAGGTCGTGTAGGATTTGCTGGCTGCTAAACAGGGTTTTGAATCACTTGATTCGGAGCAGGAGGAGAGCGACATGAGTTAACCGAATGACCAAATCTTCCACAGTTGGTGCAAATACGACACTGAAAATGTTTTTGATGATGACAATTGCACTTGTTACATAGAGGTGCAGTACCAACATATTGTTTCTTGGCAGGTGGTTTGTGCTGTGCAACAACAACAAAAGTTCTTAGAAGCATTGCGCTTCCTAGACTTCTTTGTGGTTTCAGCCTTCTTTCCCTTCTGTTTCTTAGTCTTGGCAGACGATTTCTTGTCACCCTTGTGATGGAGTTTACCCTTCTTGATGTGAGACTCAGTCAAGGTCGCAGCTAGCTCGATGGCTTGTCTCACAGTGGTAGGGTTGCTGCCGGTAACAATATCCTGAATAGGATCAGGAAGACCATCTATGTACTTCTCAATTGCCCTATCCAGAGGCGTAACCATGGTGGGACACTGCAGGCTCAGTTCTTCGTATCGGTCCGTGTAAGCACGGTGCTCTCCACTATCTTGCTTAAGATCATGGAATTCGTTTTCCAGTGCCCGTAGTTCATGACGAGGACAAAACTCCGTCATCATAAAAGCATGAAGCTCTTCCCATGTTTGAGCCATTGCCACATCGGCAACCCTATCTCTCATCACACCATTCCACCATGTAAGCGCCCTTTTCTGAAATACACTTGACGCAAACTCAACCTTTTGCTCATTCGGGCATTGAACGTGACGAAACATGCTTTCGAGACTCTCGAACCACTGTAGGAGCCTAGAAGCTCCTTCAGACCCAGAAAATTGGAGCGGTTTAGCCGAATTGAATGTCTTAAAGTTGCATGGAACATGTGCATTGTTATTGTTGTTGTTGTTGGCTTGGTTTAATTGGGTTAATTGGTTCGGAAGTACAGTAGCGATTTGCTGAGCGATCATGGCTGCCATAGCGGCATCTTGAGTTTGATCACGTCGAGGTTTCACCAGTCGAAAGCGGCACACGAACAATCTTGTCAAAACAAACTACCTCTGCACGGTACTTGGTCAACCAATCCATTCCTACTATAACGTCAAAGATCCCAAGTTGCATTGGCGTGAGATCGATGGGAAAAAGGTGATTATTGAGGTTCAACTGGCAATTTCGAATGATAGAATCGAGTACAAGGGGTTCACCAATAGCTATAGTTTTGTTCTAGGCTTTGCAAGTAAAGGTTCAAAGGCTATGGATACAAAACTCTTGTCGGCACCCGAATAAAAAAGAATAGAAGCAAGTTGGTTGTTAACATAGAACGTACCGTTAACCACTTCGTTGTCGGCACGCGCTTCATTGGCATTGATATTGTATGCTCGTCCACGAACCGGGTTCGCATTAGCCAACTTCGGGAAATTGTTCCTATAGTGAGTCAGATCCCCACAATTGTAGCAAGACCCAGCAAAAAGGGAGGTCGTGTAGGATTTGCTGGCTGCTAAACAGGGTTTTGAATCACTTGATTCGGAGCAGGAGGAGAGCGACATGAGTTAACCGAATGACCAAATCTTCCACAGTTGGTGCAAATACGACACTGAAAATGTGTTTGATGATGACAATTGCACTTGTTACATAGAGGTGCAGTACCAACATATTGTTTCTTGGCAGGTGGTTTGTGCTGTGCAACAACAACAAAAGTTCTTAGAAGCATTGCGCTTCCTAGACTTCTTTGTGGTTTCAGCCTTCTTTCCCTTCTGTTTCTTAGTCTTGGCAGACGATTTCTTGTCACCCTTGTGATGGAGTTTACCCTTCTTGATGTGAGACTCAGTCAAGGTCGCAGCTAGCTCGATGGCTTGTCTCACAGTGGTAGGGTTGCTGCCGGTAACAATATCCTGAATAGGATCAGGAAGACCATCTATGTACTTCTCAATTGCCCTATCCAGAGGCGTAACCATGGTGGGACACTGCAGGCTCAGTTCTTCGTATCGGTCCGTGTAAGCACGGTGCTCTCCACTATCTTGCTTAAGATCATGGAATTCGTTTTCCAGTGCCCGTAGTTCATGACGAGGACAAAACTCCTTCATCATAAAAGCATGAAGCTCTTCCCATGTTTGAGCCATTGCCACATCGGCAACCCTATCTCTCATCACACCATTCCACCATGTAAGCGCCCTTTTCTGAAATACACTTGACGCAAACTCAACCTTTTGCTCATTCGGGCATTGAACGTGACGAAACATGCTTTCGAGACTCTCGAACCACTGTAGGAGCCTAGAAGCTCCTTCAGACCCAGAAAATTGGAGCGGTTTAGCCGAATTGAATGTCTTAAAGTTGCATGGAACATGTGCATTGTTATTGTTGTTGTTGTTGGCTTGGTTTAATTGGGTTAATTGGTTCGGAAGTACAGTAGCGATTTGCTGAGCGATCATGGCTGCCATAGCGGCATCTTGAGTTTGATCACGTCGAGGAGGCATTCTATAAGAAAAGGAACACAAGGAAACGCGTGAGATTGGCGTTGGATAAATCAAAAGGAGTATTGAAAATATCGACAAGACATAAGAAGGTGGTCATTTGTTCGTTACTTAAAGCAAACAAACGACACACAGGGACTAATCAAAGTAAATAGGTTTTATTATGTATCGCGAAGACATGCTTTAGCCTATAAGTTGACACTCACCCCAAGAGTTCCCAGGTAAGAGTGACTGGTCCGATAATGTGGTTTTGTACGAACCCTCTAGCCTTAGACAGAAAACTCAGGGTACAGGCACCCACCCTTCCAGATTGCACGTGTTCACATTATTAAGACCCAAACTTTGACGAGATTTGAGAAGTTTAAAGGCATTAAGCCTAAAAACAAATCATCTAAGGATAGATGATTGATTTTCAAAACGGATCTGAAATTTGTGTACTTGTTTTGGTAATCACCTAAGGATAAGTGATGGTATTGCTTTAAGAATCTAAACACAAGATAACTTGTTTTAGGGTCCTAGAAATGTTATAGTCTAGGTCAAAGAATTACTAATAACCTAATTCCCTATAACCATGACCTCTAATACCAATCTTTCTGTCACACCCCAACCGCGTAAAGCAACCAACCGCGACGGAAACGTCCGGGAGTCGTGTAGCAGAATTATCGTTTCGGTTTATGAGACAGTCTCAAGGCTTGAATGTATGTGATAAATAAATCTGATAAATGTTCATATCGATAAAAGCAATGGGTTTACATAACTTTTGATTTAAACATTTGTTTATTCAAAGACCTTGTTTCGTACAAGACAATTTAATATATAGAGCATTATACATTTGGTTTGAGTAAATGGTTTATACTTGATACTAGACATTGTTTACACATGACATTTGACATTGGTTTAAACAAGATATTATTTGATGGTCATTGATAAGTGATTTGAATAACGAGACGGGCGTAATATGATAACGGCATGGTGGATACGCCGCTGGTACTTCCTATATATAAATGCTTTTATTATATTACATATCGTGGCGTTATCTAAACCACTTTAGCAAGGACAAGACATGAAATATTTTATCCATATTATTTTCATTTGGTTATGTACTTAACCATACATCATTCTTTTATATTATCTGATTTTCATATTGATTTTCATTTGATTCATAAAAGGAAACATTTTATAGGGTTCATGACTACTTTTCGAAAACATTTCTTATAACTTTCAAAGTCATGAATCTTCAACACTAAACATATGCTACTCACAGGCATTTTTATGCTGACATATTTACTTTAACATATGTTTCAGGAGCGAATGTCTGATCTGAGCGTGCTTCACTTAGGGCGACTTGGGCCTTATAAATCTAAAATCAAGAAAGTTATTATCGTTTATGTTATGTTTCAGTTTGAATCAAGACAATGTAATAAATTTTTATTATTGTAAAACTAAACTCTAATTATCATGTGTTGTGCCTTATAAGGGTCTAGGTTTATCGAAAAAAAATGTTTTCGGATTCTGTCATTCCCTAACACTGCCCAACAGGCCTGGGGAGCGGGAACAGGATTTGTCAAGTACTATGATACCATTACATATTACCGGTCGGCGCGATCACTGTTAATGAATGTATTATTGTCCCGTTAACATATCAAATTGTCATTTTCAATGTAAGCATGTCATTAATATGTTTGAAAACCATGTACTAGACATACTAAGTCAATATGTCAAGTAAAAACGTTTTTATTTTTTAAAATAGTGTATTATATGTACTATGTAACAAAACATGTATAATGTCATGAAAATGGAAAGTAAAGTTATGCACATATGTTTCACCCCAAAACATTTATAAAACGTAAAGAGGGGACTATGTACTCACCTTTGGGTGCATTTATGTGTTAACAAAATCACTCAAATTGTTTATTCGTCCTAAATTAAGTAAGAACGATTTAATAATCAAAACTCACAAAATACCTAAGTTTCTCCGATACTTAGAGTTTTCACATAACTTTGAGATTTTCTCGAAAAGTCTTTGTTTTGATTATGTTGGCATATTTATATATATGTGTTCATATATATTAAGATTTTCGCGACTTGAACGATTTATTGATGACCTTCATTATGTTATATACGTTAATACTCCCGTTTAAGCAATATATCTACGATTTGCGCGTCGTAATATATATACCTAAACGTGACATAAAATTAATATCGTAATCCACGTATTATGTTATTTCACACATATATATTATACTTAAACATTTGATATATATCAAATAACTCATCAAGTTACTTTAAACACATTTTTCATGTTAACCACAAATTTTCACATATAGTGCGATTTCTGATCTAGTTTACTGCTTCTATCGCACAAACGTCTAAACATAGCATCTTTTCATAACATCATGAAATCACTTAGTAAATCACATTACACAATCTTCATATTCTATATCACATCATAATACACAAAGTTCACTCTAGGACAATCTATGTTCATGTACATTGAAATATGCGTATTTTAGCGTTTTCGGTATATTTACCGGTCGGCGTCGATCACGTTAATGATAATGTATATTGTCCCTTAACAACCAAATGTCACTTTCAATGTAAGCATGTAAAATTAATATGTTTGTAAAACAGTAAGAATACTAATCAATATTAAGTAAAACGTTTTATTTTTTAAAATAGTGTATTATATGTACTATGTAACAAAACATGTATAATGTCATAAAATGGAAAGTAAAGTTATGCACATATGTTTCACCCCAAAACATTTATAAAACGTAAAGAGGGGACTATGTACTCACCTTTGGGTGCATTTTATGTGTTAACAAAATCACTCAAATTGTTTATTCGTCCTAAATTAAGTAAGAACGATTTAATAATCAAAACTCACAAAATACCTAAGTTTCTCCGATACTTAGAGTTTTCACATAACTTTGAGATTTCTCTCGAAAAGTCTTTGTTTTGATTATGTTGGCGTATTTATATATATGTGTTCATATATATATTAAGATTTTCGCGACTTGAACGATTTATTGATGACCTTCATTATGTTATATACGTTAATACTCCCGTTTAAGCAATATATCTACGATTTGCGCGTCGTAAATATATATACCTAAACGTGACATAAAATTAATATCGTAATCCACGTATTATGTTATTTCACACATATATATTATACTTAAACATTTGATATATATCAAATAACTCATCAAGTTACTTTAAACACATTTTTCATGTTAACCACAAAATTTCACATATAGTGCGATTTCCGATCTAGTTTACTGCTTCTATCGCACAAACGTCTAAACATAGCATCTTTTCATAACATCATGAAATCACTTAGTAAATCACATTACACATATTCATATTCTATTCACATCATAATACACAAAGTTCACTCTAGAACAATCTATGTTCATGTACATTGAAATATGCGTATTTAGCGTTTTCGGTATCTTTTTCGGGCGTCGGAAGTCACGTACGACTAACCAAACACCAAAGATACTTAATATAAGTTAAAAAACATATTTTTATATAAAAAATATCAGTTTACTTACTGATCTAAAATAGTGTATTATATGTACTATGTAACAAAACATGTATAATGTCATAAAAATGGAAAGTAAAGTTATGCACATATGTTTTCATCCCAAAACATTTATAAAACGTAAAGAGGGGGACTATGTACTCACCTTTGGGTGCATTTTTATGTGTTAACAAAATCACTCAAATTGTTTATTCGTCCTAAATTAAGTAAGAACGATTTAGTAATCAAAAACTCACAAAATACCTAAGTTTTCTCCGATACTTAAGTTTTCACATAACTTTGAGATTTTCTCGAAAAGTCTTTGTTTTGATTATGTTGGCATTTTATATTATGTGTTCATATATATTAAGATTTTCGCGACTTGAACGATTTATTGATGCCTTCATTATGTTATATTTAATACTCCCGTTAAGATATATCTACGATTTGCGCTCGTAATATATATACCTAAACGTGAATAAATTAATATCGTAATCCGTATTGTATTTCACACATATATATTAACTTAAACATTTGTATTATAAATAACTCATCAAGTTACTTTAAACACTTTTTCATGTTAACCACAAATTTCACATTATCGATTTCGATCAGTTTACTGCTTCTATCGCACAAACGTCTAAACATGCATCTTTTCAAACTCATGAAATCACTTATAATCACATTACCACTTCATATTCTATATCACATCATAATACAAAGTACTCTAGGACAATCTATTTCATGTACATTGAAATATGGTATTTAGCGTTTTCGGTTCTTTTTGGCGTCGGAAGTCACTAGACTAACCAAAAAAAGTACTTATATAGTTAAAAAAATTTTAATAAAAAATTCAGTTCTTATGACTAAAATATGTATTTATGACTTGTAACAAAACATGTATAATGTCATAAAAAGGAAGTAAAGTTATCACATTTTCATCCAAATTTATAAAACGAAAGAAGACTTGTACCCCTTGGGTGCTTTTTATGTGTAACAAAATCACAAATTTTTTTCTCCAAATTAAGTAAGAACATTAAATCAAAACTCACAAAACTATTTCCCGATACTTAGAGTTTTCACATAACTTTGAGATTTTCTCGAAAAGTCTTTGTTTTGATTATGTTGGCGTATTTATATATATGTGTTCATATATATATTAAGATTTTCGCGACTTGAACGATTTATTGATGACCTTCATTATGTTATATACGTTAATACTCCCGTTTAAGCAATATATCTACGATTTGCGCGTCGTAATATATATACCTAAACGTGACATAAAATTAATATCGTAATCCACGTATTATGTTATTTCACACATATATATTATACTTAAACATTTGATATATATCAAAACTCATCAAGTTACTTTAAACACATTTTTCATGTTAACCACAAAATTTCACATATAGTGCGATTTCCGATCTAGTTTACTGCTTCTATCGCACAAACGTCTAAACATAGCATCTTTTCATAACATCATGAAATCACTTAGTAAATCACATTACACATATTCATATTCTATCTCACATCATAATACACAAAGTTCACTCTAGAACAATCTATGTTCATGTACATTGAAATATGCGTATTTAGCGTTTTCGGTATCTTTTTCGGGCGTCGGAAGTCACGTACGACTAACCAAACACCAAAGATACTTAATATAAGTTAAAATACATATTTTATATAAAAAAATCAGTTTACTTACTGATCTAAAATAGTTGTATTATATGTACTATGTAACAAAACATGTATATGTCATAAAATGGAAAGTAAAGTTATGCACATATGTTTCACCCCAAACATTTATAAAACGTAAAGAGGGGACTATGTACTCACACTTTGGGTGCATTTTTTATGTGTTAACAAAATCACTCAAATTGTTTATTCGTCCTAAATTAAGTAAGAAACGATTTAGTAATCAAAACTCACAAATACTAAGTTCCCGATACTTAGAGTTTTCACATAACTTTGAGATTTTCTCGAAAAGTCTTTGTTTTGATTACGTTGGCGTATTTATATATATGTGTTCATATATATATTAAGATTTTCGCGACTTGAACGATTTATTGATGACCTTCATTATGTTATATACGTTAATATCATCTCCCGTTTAAGCAATATATATCTACGATTTACGCGTCGTAATATATATAATACCAAACGTGACATAAAATTAATATCGTAATTCACGTATTATGTTATTTCACACATATATATATACTTAAACATTTGATATATATCAAATAACTCATCAAGTTACTTTAAACACATTTTTCATGTTAACCACAAATTTTCACATATAGTGCGATTTCCGATCTAGTTTACTGCTTCTATCGCACAAACTCTAAACATAGCATCTTTTCATAACATCATGAAATCACTTAGTAAATCACATTACACATATTCATATTCTATATCACATCATAATACACAAAGTTCACTCTAGAACAATCTATGTTCATGTACATTGAAATATGCGTATTTAGCGTTTTCGTACTTTTTCGGGCGTCGGAAGTCACGTACGACTAACCAAACACCAAAGATACTTAATATAAGTTAAAATACATATTTTTATGTAAAAAATATCAGTTTACTTACTGATCTAAAACAGTTTTATAAAAATCTCTTAAAAAGACGATTTTTTTACCGTTTTTAACGCGTGTCTTGTACCGGACTTTACCGTAAGCATCCCAAATCGAAACGACTTGATATTTTAATATAATGCATGTTATTTACTTACAAAAACAATAATTTTAATCATATATATGCAGGTCTCATAAATAGCACAAAAATCATGCAAATATCACCTGATTTACTACTTTTCAAGCCTTAAGTACAACATGCAAAGCTACCAAGTTATGACATAATTTTATAACTTTAAAATTCATCAAATAACTTTATTTTACATGTTTATTTACTGATTTGAATGAACATTTATCATATCATGTATAAATCATCAAACCCTTGCATTTTAACTATCATTCAAGCACATGCAACAACTTAAAAACTAGTAGACTTCATGACAAAGCTTCATGCTATTTAACACTTCAAATATTATTATTTTTAGTGTTTAGGATCTGATTAAAAATCATTCTCATCATGTCATATTTTATTCATCATATCATGTTCATACATCCACAAGCATGTCTAAGTACAAGCATCTAATGCATCAAATTTTCATCATCATCATCATCATCATCATCATCATCATGTTCATGTTGAACTAAGTCATATCTAACATGCATTTAACTCTTGTTCAAATATTCCAAAACATATTAATCTTCATATCAAACAAGGTTTAACTAATAATCAAAACTCTACCTAATATATGTATACATATATACATACGGCTATCCATTTTATTTTCTTTGAAAACCCATTTGTTATTTGTTTCAAGTTTTGTGAAATATTTCAAGAATCAAGAGAAACCTTCCATCATCATGAATCACTATGAATCAAGAATATGTTTTATAGAAATAGTTTATACCTTCAAGATTCAAGTGTGATTTTGTCAAAGTATGATTATATGGGGCTTGGTTCTTGCTTGAAACACCTCAATTCACCTTAGGATCTTCAAAAGTGCTTGGAACAAGCTTGGAATGCCTTATCTTCATGAAAAGGTTTAAAAATCTGAAATGGATGGGTGTATAGGGGTGTTCGACCAAAGCTTTTGATGAGAGAGAGAGTGAAGATTGTTTGAGATATGTGTCTTGGATTTGTGAAGATATGGGAAGATATGGTAGAGACATAATCATGTGCATGTTTTCCAAGACCAACAAGTGGAAGAGAGAGGAGAGAGGGAGTGCTTCATGGCTGCCACATACCCTCTACACACATACCACATGCATATATACATACATATGAATTGTTGGCCAAAAACTGGTATTTTACTGGTTACCGGGTATTTTATCTAGCGTTTTAGTCCTGTTTTAGGGCGTTTTAAATTATTTTTAACACTCTATAAAAATAAGCTCACTAAAATATTATTGAATAATATTTTATTTGTCTGGACTGGTAGCGTTGCCCGTATTTGGCAGTATGCGCGCTGTGCTGCGCAGTACGCGCTTAAACTCGAAAAATAGAGTTTTTAAGCGTTTGACATAATTTTCTTCACAAACATGAATAAATATAATATTTAATTATAACAAATATTTTTAGGGTTTTAACATTAATCGGGCGGTCACCGACGTTTATTTCGCATTTTAACCGATACGCGATAAGCGTTTATCTTAAAATTGCCAACAAAATTCTCAATAAATTTTAAATATATCAACACATCAGATAACATCAAAATACATCAAATATGATATAATTTGCCTTTTTATTTAATCATAACACGTGTCACATTAGTACAGGTTCAAAATATTCGGGTGTCACAATGAGTGTTTGAATGTGAGCTATCGGCTTGATTGTGTGTATGCGAATGTGTGTTGTTATCTTCACTTGATCGACCCCTTTTAAATAACCATAACAACTAAATCCAAAAAAGTCGCTTGACCCATGTTCCCATTCACAACTGTTTGGAAAATAATCTCGTGTTAGCTCCCAGCAACCTATTACTGATATTCCAGCTTAGACTTGGTCCACCATGTTGACTCCTTCATAATTGTTAGAAACCATAATAAATATTAAGGATCCTTGATCCTTCAAGACCCCGCACTACCCATTAAGGATAAGTTATCCAGGCTACACCTCAGAATATGAGATCCATCATAATAAAAATCTAGTCCCCAAAAAGCAGCTTCAAGGTTGTTCCTTACCCTAACAAACCTTGGATAATGACCGCGCATCATTGACACCTTGTGAGATCATACCGGCATAAGAATCCACATGTTGAACCTTGATCTAGACATCCACAGAATCTGCGACCAGGATTGTTGTCAGTCTAAGCAGTCAGGGTTACTTACTATTTCTTTCCCACATCAGCACATCACCATCTTCAATTTGGGGAAGGATTTTGCGACAACCCGAAATTTCAAGGTAAACCCGTTGGTTTTCGCATTTATAAATTAACTTTTATACGTATGTTATTTAGATAAACGGACGAACTTGAGTGGCGAATTAGTGACACGTACCTAAATTATGGCATAACCTGATACCTTTGAGGCCTAAATTGTAACTTGGTTGTTGATGCACTATTGTGTTCATCACTTGTCGAATAGGCTAGATTGAGCGTGTGTTGAATATTGTATAGGTTACAATGGAACACACGACCAAAATATGGAGTTTACAGTGTAAAAGGGAACAAATTTGCCCGAACTTGACCTGTGGAGGTCAAGTTCGCTCGAACTTGACATGTGGCAGACAAGTTCGCCCGAACTTTTCATATGATAGACAAGTTCGCCCGAACTTGTCCTTCTATGCACATGTCAAGCGAACTTGTGTGTTTCCCTATAAATAGGTGGTGTGTGTTCATTTGTCATCCCTACGGGAGGTGTTGCCGGATTCTCTCCAGACACTTCGGCAGATGGACTTATAAAGATGTATACTCTTTCGGTATGAATGAAGACTTTCGCTGCATTCTACTTCTACTCCATTCTTAACAACATTCTATCGAATTGGTTTACGTTTACGCATTAACTTTCGTCTAGAACCGCCTGATCACGGACCTTCATTGGTTAATATGTAATATATTAGTTGCATGTTAACTTTATTCATATTATTATTAGTTGTTGTAAAAAAAAGAACAAATAATAATAATAATAACCATATGGTATGAAAATTTGCTGCCACAATATTACCGTCAAACTTAAATCAATAACCACACCATCCACACCTACTTCTTTGTTACGGCCCACATGAACCGAGCCCAAAACCCTTTTGGTTTCAGCCAAAAATCCATTCCCTTAAACCACCCTTTTAAAGTTACGTAATGTGCATGTAATGTTATCACCCCACCTCAAAACAGAACCCTAACTACCCACAATTAAACTTGCAAACCTGCTGCCCTTTTCTTTGCTTCTGTCGACAACAACTAGTACCCAAAAGACTTCAAGTTTGCCTTCCAGATTGTATCTAATCTCCATAGGTTGCTAGGTACCGCCTCTTGGTTCGTTTGTTTATAAATTCTAAATGTATATGTATGTTTGCCGATGTTGAACTGAGTTTTTATGGCTGTGTTTGCATACCTCTGTGATAATCTTGATGATTTAGAGCATAGTATGTTAAATCTGATGTAGATACCTTGTATTATGTTTACACAAGTTTGTTATGCGCTTACGACACCTAGAAACTTGTTAGGATACATGAAAAAGTGACTAAAACGAGTGAATATTAGTTCAACGATTTTCTGTAGAAAATACGCTGACTTGCGTAGCCTGTTCTGGGACTTTAAGTTATCGAAACCTTACTTTTCAGAGTCTAAAACCAAGATTCTGGAAATAGCTTTCAAACAGAAGTGGTTTCGTATTTTTCGGACAGGTCTAGGTATTTTTAGCAGAATTATTTGTAAAATTGCTATGAGCTGCCATTTTCTGCAGAAAATGCAGCGAACGCTTTGCATTATAACTCGGTGTGTGTTTACTGTCTGAATGTGAGTATTATACTGTGGATACTAGGGATCGGACATGCAATTTTTTTGGTTTCGCGCCAATCGGATACACAGATATTTTTAAATAAATTTTTCGGCAAACCTGACCAGATTACGTTAAATCTGATCATGGTTTGGCGCAAGATTTTTCACGGAAAATACGTAACGAATTTTGTCACTAAATTTTAATGCAATGGTCTCTGGTTCAGTTGACACGTTTTGTAATCCTTCGGGAACTATCCGGTGCCCGAACGGTCCCGATTAACGCACTGCAAATTGTTTGAAAATGCACTTAAAAACTGAATTTTTGTGACACGATTTATTATGTGATTTGTGACGAAAATGTGGCTAGTATTTCGAATAGCGACACTTTGCATGCATGTGTATATATTATAATATTTTACGTGCTACGTGTTAGATACGTGTAGGATCCGCATCTCCGTGTGAGTTCACACACTAACTTTTAATCGGTAATCATGTTTGGACATGGTTGACCCGTTCCACTCCGCACTTGCTTTCCTTCTTTTAACTGAGCAAACTAAGGTGAGTTCGTCGCCCCTATATTTTAAGGTTTTTAAATACACAGGGGGAGAAAACATGTACGCTTTACGGTAAACCTATTCTGTAACGTTATTGTTGAATAATGTCGCATAATTTGATAAATTAGTTTATGTTATACGGTTATGGTCACTAAGTAGCATCTTATCACAGAAAGTCCTCACAAACTCTCGAACTGTTAGTATTGGTAGAATAGCAGGGGAATTTGGAGTAGTACTACTGGGCCCGACAAGCCCCACCCGAGCTAGTCGCGCTAGCTGACCGGTAATGGTCAACGGGTGTAGAATTGGCCTAACACACGGCATGGTCAGTGATAGACCTGGCACACAGAGGCAACAACAGTCAGCTTCGGTTTCGAACTTTTATGTGACATAGCTTAGGTTAGCTACCTACATTATAACATGAAACTATTTATCAACTGAACAACTTATTATTCCGGGTTAGGAATAATGGATATTTGTAAACGGATAACTTAATTAAACATCAACCAAACCTGTGAACTCACTCTTCTTTATGTTGACACATGTTTCTTGCATGTTTTCTTAGGACGCTAGCCTCAGGAAATAGGTACACGCCATGGAAAACTATTTTATCGAGTCTTGCATTTAAACAACTTCTGGTTATGGGCGTTTGTTTTGGCGCTCCTTTACATTTAGTATCTTTATGTTTCCGCATTTATTTTCCACACTCTGATTTATTTGGTTGGTTTTATTTTTTAAAACATATCTTTTATCATATAGAGGTCATTCTATATGACTAATGTCTATAATCTTGGTTTGTCACGCGCCTTGCGGTAAAACCCCGCAGGTTGAAATTGAGGGTGTGACAGATTGGTATCAGAGCCACTGGTTATAGAGAATTAGGTTTACATGGTAGTAAACCTAAACTATAGCCAGAAACACAACACTAGTCTAATTGGCTAGAACACAACTACGTGACATTATTTGTAGTGTACTGCTTTATTTTATAGGCACCTCATCATACTAACTTAACAGGCATGTCGTCATGCTCCTCCTCATCCAATTATTACGCACTAGCATAAGGGAATGCTCCCGAAGTACCACCAACATCACCGTGTCATGTGGAGCCACGCCGCGAAAAGGAAACGTTTAGCACAAGAGGGGGAAACATCATCTAAACTAACCACCCTCAACTACACTATCGAATTAGAAAAACGTATTATTTGATTTCGGTGCCGATAGAAGTTTTATATGAGTATCATTTAGGAAACAATTAGATGTTTCCCCTGTGTCACTAGAGACCAAGCACATCATAGAGTTAGCCGACGGTAAAACAATAGAAGTTACCCACATTCTCAAAGGGTGCAAATCTCTCTCGCCGGTCACACGTTCGACATAAATCTTATGCCAACTACGCTGGGTAGTTTCGACATGGTAGTTGGTATACACTGGTTGTCCAAAAAAGCCGAAATTATTTGCCGCGAAGAGGTTATTCGCATCCCTCTTTCTACTGGCGAAACTTTATCCAGTCAGAGTGATCGAGCGGTGTCATCACAGAAATCATCTCTTTTATGCAAGCTCAAAAGTACCTTCGTAAGAAGAATTTGGTAGCCATTCTTGCTCTTATCACCGAACAGTCGACGGACGAGAGGAAAGTCGATGACATTCCAATCATGCGCGACTTCCCTAGTGTCTTTCCTGAAGACTTACCCGGTCTTCCACCCCATAGACAAGTCGAATTCGAGATCCAACTGGCGAACCATGCGGCACCAATTGCCAGAGCTCCTTATCGCCTAGCACCATCCGAACTACAAGAACTATCTACTGAGCTACAAGAGTTATTGGATAAAGGTTTTATCCGTCCCAGCTCATCGCCAAGCGGAGCTCCAGTACTATTTGTCAAGAAGAAGGATGGAACCTTTCGCATGTGTATTGACTATCGAGAACTTAACAAGGTTACAATCAAGAATCGATACCCCTTACCACGAATTGATGATTTGTTCGATTAGCTACAAGGGTTAAGTTACTACTCCAAGATCGACTTGAGGTCAGGATATCACCAGCTTCGAGTCAGAGAAGAGGACATTTCAAAGACAGCTTTCCGCACCCGGTATGGCCATTACGAGTTTTAGGTTATGCCATTCGGCTTAACCAATGCACCCGCGGCTTTTATGGATCTCATGAATCGTGCGTGTATACCTTATCTCGATAAGTTTATCATTGTTTTCATTGATGATATACTTGTGTACTCCAAAACCAAGGAAGAGCATGAAGAACATCTAGGGTTAGTTCTGGAACTACTCCAACAGGAGAAACTGTATACCAAGTTTTAGAAGTGCGACTTCTGGATTCGTGAAGTCCAGTTCCTCAGGCATATAGTGAACGAAAAGGGTATCCATGTTGATCCAGCTAAGATTGAGGCAATCAAAAGTTGGGAGGTGCCTAGGACGCCGACTGAGGTTCGACAATTTATGGGTCTGGCTGGTTACTACCATCGTTTCATTGAAGGGTTTTCAAAAATCTCGCAACCAGAAGAATACCAAGTACATTTGGGGTGATAATCAAGAAGAAGCATTTCAACTGTTAAAGCAAAAGCTTTGTAGTGCCCCCATTCTGTCCTAACGGAAGGAACAGATGATTTCGTCGTGTACTGTGACGCTTCGATCCAAGGGCTTGGATGCGTACAAATGCAATGTGATAAGGTCATCGCGTATGCATCTCGACAGTTGAAGGTTCACGAGAAGAATTACACAAAGCATGATCTGGAACTGGGAACGATAGTCTTCGCACTAAAGATTTGGAGACACTAGCTGTATGGAACTAAGTGCACAATTTACACAGATCACAAGAGCCTCCAACATGTTTTTGACCAGAAGGAGTTGAACATGCGACAGCATCGCTGGGTCGAGCTCCTGAACGATTATGATTGTGTTATTCAGTACCACCCGGGTAAGGCTAACCGTGGTAGCCGATGCCCTTAGTGGAAAGGAACACCTGAAACCTCGTCGAGTTCGAGCTCTATAACTCACTATTCATTATGGATTACCCGAGCAGATTCGCGACGCTCAACTGGAAGCTGTTAAGGAGGAAAACATCAAGGCGAGTTCTCTACGCAAAATGGAGCGTGATTGGGAAACGAAACCCGACGGTACCCGGTACTTTATGAATCGCATACGGGTACCCCTCTAGGGAAATCTAAGAGAGATTGTTATGGACGAAGCTCACAAATCCCGGTACTCTGTCCATTCTGGTTCGGACAAGATGTACCAAGATCTCAAAACCGCGTATTGGTGGCCCAACATGAAGGACGACAAAGCCACCTACTGTAGGAATGTCCACGATTAGCACGAGCACCTAAATTTGTTATCTATTGTCCAATTAGGCGGAAACTAATGACAAGTTAACCAAATAACAAGAATTGCTCATTTAAATGTTGTTTTCATTGATCTAAAGTTCAATACATTCGAGAACCGGATCCGACAGAGCTTCGCCGTCTCTATGCCAAAATCTCTCCACGTTACAAATAAATCAACAAGACACCTATTTATAGTTTCCCCAAGTTCGCTGGTGAGGGATGAAGTTCGGGCAAACTTGACTTCAACATTACCATCATGAGCGAACTTGGCTCCTAACTCACATAAATACGCCTTATTTCTAACAGATTAAGCCCTATTCACTCAGACTCAATACATAATGACATAGGCAGCAGACATATGCACCAACAGACTCCCCCTTGGATGTTGTCGTAGTCATTGACTTTTAAAATCTTCTGAGTCTTCCGATCTTTAGTTCTTGAATAAACTTTAACATCTTGATCTTTATATCATCTTCCTCTTTCTTGAGCTCTGTCTTGTTAAAACTTTTAATCAACATGCTCCCCCTAGCTTTTAAGTTTTAGCTTCAGACTCCCCTTTGCTTTGATCTTTAGACTTCAAACTCCCCTAGTTTTGAGCTTTCTGAAATCTTTGGACAGTGTTTTATCCAACTCCCCCTAAAACTTTACTTTCTATTTCAAAATTCTAAGACATTCAGATAAACATTTCAGATTCCAAAATCTGTTATAAAATCTCAAGGTTTGAATCTTCTTTTTAATCTTTTCAACTCTTTTAGATATTCAATTTCAAATTAATGACCTTGAACACTTTTAACATTTAAGCCTTTGTTTACTTAATAAAATTTCCAATTATGAAATCCACTTGGTTGACCAAGTCCAAGTTAATGACCTTGGTTAACCAATTTCATTTACCAAGTCCAAATTAATGACCTCGGTTTGAAACCGTTGTAGTTGAACTAATGTTTTTCTTCAATTTTAAAGTTTCAACTTAATGAACTTTTTAGCACTTTTGATCATTTTTAAATTTTTCAGATGTCATCAAGATTTTCATCATAAAAGCACCTTACCAGACTTCGAAGAACCGTTCTCCATCATTGGCTCGTAAAAACTAATGAAGAAACAAAATCTTTTTGAATTTTTAGAAAGTTTATGCTAAAACACACTGAAAATCTTTTTGATTTTTATCTGTAAAGCAATTTAAAGAAAGTAAACTATGTACAAACATATTTACAGACATATTTTTGTGAACTCGTGTCTAAGGATCATATCAGTTGATTGAGACATATCACTAGTACCGTTGACCTTTTGAGACTTTAAGATTTAAACTTGTTTACTTAGATTGTCGATATGTTTGTCCAATTAAACTTTACCATGTTTCTCAATTGTTCCAAGGAATGTTTGGTAAGAATTATGAAACTTGACTTAACTATGGTTCCCACTTTTTGAATATACTCCCGAATCCAGATTCTATAGATTTCATCTTACAGGTGAATATAGCGTAACTGATATCTGTCTCTGGGTTAATGCAAGACCTTGAGAGCTCAGGTTAGTACTACCATACAGACAAAGAGATGAAGGCTCGTCTTAAAGGTGTATTCCACTTAAGGAATCTTTTAAGCATTGCAAATGATTAGATCTTTCGATTCTTTTCAAATTTTGCATGCTCATTTGGGGTTTTTAGCAAAAGCATTATAGAAGTTCTAGGCTATTGCTTCCGCAAATCAGAAGAACTTGTATAATACTCCAGATATCAATCATCTATGAAGACCTCGTATCTCAGAATCAGGCAACCCTTTAATCGAAATTTCAGAGTACCAAATCCATATATCAAAGATGTGTTAATCCACAAGATTAAGCAGTTGTAAAATTTAGTTTATATCTCGAAAACAGTTTACTGAACGTGTAAAGCCTATCGACACATCCACAGTAAGACTTGTTTATCACTTTTAAACTTTACAACTCTTTAGCATATTGTGATAGTCCACTGATTTACTATCATTTCCTTTTTGACAACAAAATTCTTTTTGACTTTTTAATGTTTTGAATTTACAACTTTTTCATATGTTTTTTATTTTTTCTAAAATTTTTCTTACTACCCCTAAATTCAAAAACATATTTTTGGATTTTAGGTTTTTAAGAAATACAATACTAATTGAATAACAAACCAATGTGAATCATGAGAACTCGTCGTCCGATCCTTTTTCCAAATCATCATAACACATTTCGTCCGATGTCGATTCTGAAAACGTTTTGTCCTTTTCTTTCTTTGTCTGTTTAATTACTGACTCGTTTGTTTTGACATTTTTAGTTGTCAGCAACAGACTTTGATTTTTCTGATGATGAAAGTTTTTTCTTAGCAACCCAGGATTGTAGCTTGCTTCTCGCTTTCTTAATATAGTACCTAGAATCTTTGTTTTCATTTAATTTTGAAGTTTCACCTTTTTCAAAAATTGAGTTTTCAAACCTTGAACTCGTTTAAGGTTTCACGTTGTCTTTAGATTCATAGTTTCTATTTGATTCTGTGACAGGTTTCACAATCTCTGGTTGTTTTTGCTTTTCATCTTTGACCCAGTTTTTCTTCGTGGAAACACAGGCTTTAGATTCAGACACTTGCGAGCAATATGACCAACAGTATTGCATTTAAAGCAAGTTCGATTATCAGAAACATTTCCACTAGGGGTTTCACTCCACTTGTGGACTTGATCTTAGCCTTGTCCCGAAGTTCTTTCTCCTTTTTGAATTCATCATTCGATTTTTTACCAATCATACTTTCTTCCTGAACCGTATTCGTCCCATACATAAACTTCATGTGTTTACCTTTGTATTCATGAAATGGCGACTTCTGGTTCCTTCTCGGCTCATCTTCATTTTACTCCAAACCCAATCCCGCTCTCCTGTTCTCAGGAAAATCACCACCAAACTTTCGATAATTGTTAGCGTTCCTTTTGGGTTTGGAGTAAAATCTTTTCTCGTTTTTCTCAAGATCATCTGATGAAACTTCTACAAGTTTGAAAATTTTATCAAGTTGATCCTCTTTCACGTTCCGAATCGGAAAACTATCATCGAAGTATAATCTATCAGATTCCTTAATCTTGTACATGACAACATTAGGATCATCACTTAGATTATGTTCTGATGATTTATCATCATCTTCAGATTGTGATTCCGAGTTTTTTGAACTTGATTTGGCGCTTTCAGAGCTGCCTTTATCAGAATCATTTCCTAACACCTTTTTAACCACATCTTTTTACAGCCGCTTCGATGTCATCATTTGATTTCGTAAAGTCTACGTCAATGTTCTCAGGTAATTTATCTTTCATTTCTGATAAGAGTAAAAGATATAATGCCTTTTCAATCTCATCATCTTTCTTGCATGAGTAACTTGCAAGAAGTGGTGGAGGAAAACTTCCATATTCTTTACGCTTTGATTTATCATCATTTTCCTCCGACTTAATCGTAGGTAAAATGTGATCAATGACATAGGCGTTTGTGGTGTAACTTTTCAGCAATTGTCTTACCCTTTCTGTTTCTATCTTTATATCATGAAGCTCATGCTTTGTTTCGGCAATAGTGTTAATGTACATGTTAATTGTTTTTTGTTTTTGATTTACCGTAGCATTTAACATCTTTACATTAGCACTGAGTTCACGATTAGCTTTTTCGACATTTTTATATTTGCTTGATATTTTGTCATAAGCTTCTTTTATGGTTCTGTAATCATAACGAAAGTTTTCGTTGTGTACACTCAATTCTCTTATGACTTTGACTTTATCAAGACATGGTTCACAAGGACTTGCGCACTTTTTGCAAGGCTTTTCAACCTCCACAACTTTCACAACTTCCTTTTCAGACACACTTACCATATCTTTTACCTTTTCTGCCTCTAATTTCAACGCTTCTTGTTTTTGTATCTCAAGGTAAGCTAACTCTTCTTCCTCAGCTCTCTGCCTATAACCTTCCAGAATAGCATTTTCCAAAGCAGCATCAATATATGATGTATCAGATTCATCCACTAACTCTTCTATCATAGCAACACCAGTTTTCTTTCCGATGTATCTGTTCCAATCAAAACCATCTTCTTCATGAGTAACAACAAGAGCTTGTTCGGTTTTCTTTGCAGAGTTATCTTCAACTTTGACTTGTGTTCTCTTTGGATATGGTTTATATTGAAGAGCCTTCTTGTAGTACTCATTGTTGTTGCCGAAAGGATTTTGATTTCCACTTGCTTCTTGATTGTTGCATTCTCGTTTGAAGTGTCCCTTCTGTCGACACCTGAAGCATGTGACTTTTGATTTGTCAAACCCAAGCTTGTTGCTTGAGTTTCCAATATCCCTTCCAGTGAGTGCCACAAACTTAGAAACTCTTCTAACGATGGATGCCAGACTCCACTTTATATCCATAAGCTCCAACTCTTCTTCGTCCACCTGATCGTAATCCTCGGCAGTCATTTCCGGATTACCGATCTTTCCAGCAACAAGACTTTCATACGATTCAAGAACAGTAGCAATAAGTGCTATGTGCTGTTTGGCCACTTTTCAGGAAATACATTCTTCAAATCAACTGCTATGTTGCACTGGAAAACATTTGAATCAGAATTGAATTGATTTGTCTGATGCGACTGATATTCTGATTTTGGAATGAAGAATTTGAACTAGCACTTGTATAATCAGCATATGGAGAACTCTGATTTGGAGAAGAATTCGTATTTGCATTAAATGTTGTTTGAATTTTTGGACTTTGAATCGGAGTATCTTGAACACCTCCTCCTTTGTAATAAACACCGACATCTTGAACAACATTAGCATTCTTTGACTTTGAAATTTTCATTAATTCCATTTCATGACCTTCCAAATTGTCGATGAAAGATGACAACTTGAAATGTCTCCAAGATGGACTATTCTTCAGAATCATAAGATATGTTGTCCATTCTCCTTCTGGAAGTGCATCGGCCAACTTCTCGACTTGCTCTTCATTAGATCTTTTGATATCATGTCTCCGCATCTGGACCATGAGGTGACAGTATCTATCGATCATCGGCTTCATTGTTTCACCTTTAATCATCGTGAAGATCTCGAACTCTTTTTTAATCAAGGCCTTTTTGCTTTTAATCATTTCATCGCTTCCTTTGAATTTGTCGCAAAGAGCGTGCCATAATTCTTGTGATGTTTTCCATATCTGGCAAAAGAATCAAGATATCTTCTTTTACTGATTGTTGTATCAAGCTAATCATTTTCTTTACAGCAACATAATTTTCTTTGTCATTCGATGAAAACTTGTTCATTGGAAGATCTTGATCACGTTCATCCTTTGACCATTTGTACCCATCCTCAACTACAACCCAACTGTTGAATTGATTCGCTTGTATCCAATTCACAAACTTTTCCTTCCACCCTTCAAACTCATCCATACTCATTAGCTTTGGCGGTTTCGACGTAGTACCCATTTCGTTGTCGATATTCATCTGATTCGCCGCAAGAGTATTAGCATTTGATGAAGAAGCCATTTGTGAAACGAACACGTTCTGGAAATATTCCACTTTGACAATCTGAAGACTTATCTAAAAATACAATAAAAAACGCTCGAAAATTGATTAGAAACAGACAAGTTCGGTCGAACTTGTGTGAAAATCAGTTTTTGATTTCAGTTTTTAATAAGTTCGGTCGAACTTATATGACAAATTTTCAAATTTTATCACAAATAGTTAAGTTCGGTCGAACTTAGCTGAAGATTTTCAATCCTAGATTGTTTACAACGAACTTGTGAAGGTTTCAAGGGGAAAACAAGTAAGTTCGGTCGAACTTATGTGATCCATCAAGAAGATTCTCAAGTTCAGGCGAACTTGTGGCAAAAATTTCAATCAAATTTGATCAAGTTTAGTCGAACTTGATAAAAAATATTGGAATTTCCTTCAAGTTCGAGCGAACTTATCACAAACTCTTGAAAAATCTATCAAGTTCGGTCAAACAAGTCAGTGAAATTTTACTCAAGTTCGGTCGAACTTGATGTTAAGTTCGGCTGAAACTTGTTTCCAAAACATGGTTTTTCCAACTTTTTGATATTATTTCGATTAAATTTGATGTCCAAACTCTTAGGGGTGTATCTATGATGTATTTTACATGACATATACAATTTTAGCTGATTTTGTCCATGAAATCATCAAATATGTGAAAATGTTAAGAAAAATTATAGAATGGAGATGAAATAGAGAAATTCTTATCTTGATTCCAGCAAATTTAGGTATCCAGGCCCTGATACCACTTGTAGGAACGTCCACGATTAGCACGGGAACCTAAATTTGTTATCTATTGTCCAATTAGGCGGAAACTAAAGACAAGTTAACCAAATAACAAGAATTACTCATTTAAATGTTGTTTTCGTTGATCAAAAGTTCAATACATTCGAGAACCGGATCCGACAGAGCTTCGCCGTCGCTGTGCCAAAATCTCTCCACGTTACAAATGAATCCACAAGACACCTACTTATAGTTTCCCAAGTTCGCTGGTGAGGGATGAAGTTCAGGCGAACTTGACTATGTCAAGTTTGGCTGAACTTGACTTCAACATAACCATCATGAGCGAACTTGGTTCCTAACTCACATTAATACGCCTCGTTTCTAACAGATTAAGCCTATTCACTCAGACTCAATACATAATGACGTAGGCAACAGACATATGCACCAACACCTACGTGAGCAAATGTCTGACTTGTGCTAAAGTCAAGGTGGAGTACCAAAAGCCACCAGGGCTGCTGCAGCAACGGGAAATTCCAATGTGGAAATGGGATCCAATCTCTATGGACTTAATCACCAAACTCCCGAGAACTCCAGGCGGTCATGACACCATCTGGGTGATCGTTGATCGTCTAACTAAGTCTGCGTACTTCCTCGCGATTAAGGAAATGGATAAGATGGAGAAGTATCTATATTAAGAAAGTAGTCTCTCGGCACGGAGTGCCATCGTCCACTATTTCAGATAGGGGTGCTCGTTTCACATCCAACTTTTGGCAGTCACTTTAGAGAGCGTTTTCGTACACGCTTGGATATGAGCACAGCTTACCATCCTCAAACTGATGGTCAAAGCAAACAGACGATCTAGACACTAGAAGATATGCTCAGGGCATGTGTGGTAGATTTCGGGAACAATTGGGAAAACCACTTACCGTTAGTGGAATTCTCTTACAACAATAGTTACCACACGAGTATTTAGGCAGCACCGTTCGAAGCATTCTATGGTTGGAAATGCAGGTCACCGGTCTGTTGGGCAGAAGTTGGTGATAGTCAACTCACTGGTCCCGATTTGGTACTTGAAGCTATGGAAAAGATCGTGCAAATCAAGAATCGTATGGCAGCGATACCAACAGAAGAGCTATGCTGACCAACGCTGCAAACCCCTCGAGTTTCAAGTAGGCGATTGAGTCCTACTGAAGGTCTCGCCTTGGAAAGGGGTAATTCGCTTTGGAAAGCAAGGCAAACTAAACCCACTCTATGTAGGCCTGTTTGAAATCACGAAGAAGATTGGGGCGGTAAAGTATGAACTAGACCTTCTTGATGAACTCAGCGGAGTTCACAATGTTTTTCACGTTTCAAATCTGAAGAAGTGTTTGGCGGATGAAACACTAGTCGTTCCATTGGATGAGATACATGTGGACGAACAACTGCAATTTATCGAAGAACCAATCGAGATCGTGGACCGAGAGGTTAAGACTTGAAAACACAGTAAGATACCCATCGTTAAAGTTCGTTGGAACTCTAAGCGTGGATCGGGGTTCACGTGGGAAAGAGAGGATTAGATGAAAAACAAGTACTCTCACCTATTCGCGTCAGAGCAGCAAACCGTTAGTACTAAAAACTGAATTTCGGGACGAAATTGTTTCAACGGGGGGATGATGTGACAGCCTGGGAAAACCTC
Source organism: Scalesia atractyloides (assembly GCA_947069175.1). Classification (NCBI taxonomy): domain Eukaryota; kingdom Viridiplantae; phylum Streptophyta; class Magnoliopsida; order Asterales; family Asteraceae; genus Scalesia; species Scalesia atractyloides. The sequence continues at coordinate 43,919,407 of CAMTDV010000015.1, forward strand.
ACACTAACTTAGCGACTTAACCTGTTTACTCAATTTTCAGGACGAAAATTCTTTCAAGTTGGGGATGATGTGACAACCCGAAATTCCAAGATAAAACCATTGGTTTTCGCATTTATAAATTAACTGACGTGTGTTATTTAGATAACCGGACGAACTTGAGTGGCGAATTAGTGACACGTACCTAATTTATGGCATAACCCGACACATTTGAGGCCTAAACCGTAACTTGGTTAATATGTATTATATTAGTTGCATGTTAACTTTATTCATATTATTATTAGTTGTAAAAAAAGAATAAATAATAATAATAACAATATGGTATGCAAAATTGCTGCCACACTATTACCGTCAAACTTAAATCAATAACCACAACATCCACACCTACTTGTTTGTTACGGCCCACATGAACCGAGCCCAAAACCCTTTTGGTTTCAGCCAAAAACCCATTCCCTTAAATGTGACATCTGTGTATTTTAATCGTCGTACTATTCCGAATGAATTTGTAAGTTTATAACATTGTGTTTTATTCCGAGATTTGTGTATTTAATATTAGCATTTCATATTTTCAATCCTTGTTCAATTATGATCTTTCAAACCACTTCTGGAAGTGAAATCGCAAACCGTTAGGCAAACATAATCAGTTTAACGTGACGTACAGTCCGGAACAATGACGTAAGCTAAACATACCCTAAATATCCTCTACATAACTTAGAAATAAGTTTTGAAGGATTTGGCATGGCAAAAACATGCGTATTCAACTTCAGGGGCTATTTTGCAAAATCTGCGAAAGTACGTCATTTCGCGTATTTCTTAATATGGAACACGTACGCACATTCAAAAATTTTTGTATTCATTAAAATCTTGTATTTTATGTTGGTGCATATGTCTGTTGCCTACGTCATTATGTATCGAGTCTGAGTGAATAGGGCTTAATCTGTTAGAAACGAGGCGTATTTATGTGTGATATAGGCCAAGTTCGCTTGAGATTAGAATTGAGAAGTCAAGTTCGGCCGAACTTGACATAGTTAAGTTTGCCCGAACTTCACACACTCTCCAGCGAACTTGTACCTCTATAAATAGGTGCCTTGGTTTATTTCATTTGATACTGGGAGAGATTTTGGCACAGAGACGGCGAAGCTCTGTCAGATCCGATTCTCGAATGTATTGAACTTTAGATCAATGAAAACAACATTTAAATGAGTAATTCTTGTTTTTCGATTAACTTGTCATTAGTTTCCGCCTAATCGGACAATAGATAGCAAATTTAGGTTCCCGTGCCTGTATACCTAAATTTGCTGGAATCAAGACAAGAATTTCTCTATTTCATCTCCATTTTATCATATTTCTTAATATTTTCACAATCTTCATGATTTCATGGACAAAATCAGCTAAAAATTGAATATGTCATGTAAATACAGTTGTGATTAACCCTTGAGAGTTTGGACATCAAATTCAAACGTTTTGATATCAAAAAGTTGGAAAAATCATGTTTTGGAAACAAGTTTCAGCCGAACTCAACATCAAGTTCGACCGAACTTGAGTAAAATTTCACTGATTTTAATCAAGTTCGACCAAACTTGATAGATTTTTCAAGGGATTTTAGTGATCTTCGCTCGAACTTGTAAGATTTCCAATACCTTTGATCAAATTTCATTTGATATCTCACTCACAAGTTCGCCCGAACTTGAGAAACCTCTGAAATAATACCTAAGTTCGACCGAACTTACCAGTTTCTTCTAAAAAATCCTCAAGTCCGCTCGAAGGTTGAATTTTCTCAAAAAATCCACATCAAGTTCGACCGAACTTGAGTGTGTTTGATAAAACTTTGGAATATTATTTCTAAGTTCGACCGAACTTGTGAAAGCTGAATCAAACCGTTGTTTTCACACAAGTTCGACCGAACTTGTCTGTTTCTAATCAAATTTTGAGTGTTTTTATCGTATTATTAGATAAGTCTTCGGATTGTCAAAATGGAAGATTTCCACAACGTGTTCGTCTCTCAAATGGCTTCTTCATCAAATGCTAATGTTCTTGCGGCAAACCAGATGACTATCGACAATGAAATGTGTACTACGTCGAAACCGCCAAAGCTTCGAAGGGTGGAACGAAAGTTTGTGAATCGGATACAAGTAAATCAACTCAACAGCTGGGTTGCAGTTAAGGATGGTTACAAGTGGCCAAAGGATGAGCGTGATCAAGATCTTCCGCTGAGCAAGTTTTCAAATACTGACAAAGACAATTATGTTGCTGAGAAGAAAATGATCAACTTGATACAAAACCAGTAAAGAAAGACATCTTGATATTATTGCCAGAATATGACACTTCGCAAGAATTATGGCATTCTCTTTGTGAAAAATTCAAATGAAGTGATGAAATGATCAAAAGCAAAAAGGCTTTAATCAAGAAGGAATTCGAGATCTTCACAATGATAACAGGTGAAACAATGAAGCAGATGATCGATAGATACTGTCACCTCATGGTCCAGATGCGGAGACTGATATCAAACGATCTAATGAAGAGCAAATCGAGAAGTTAGCCGATGCACTTCCAGAAGGAGAATGGACAACATATCTGACGATCTGAAGAATAGTCCATCTTGGAGACATTTCAAGTTGTCATCCTTCATAGACAAATTGGAAGGACATGAAATGGAATTGATGAAGATTGCAAAATCAAAGGATGCTAATGTTGTTCAAGATGTCAGTGTCTATTACAAAGGAGGTATTCCAGATACTCCGATTCAAAGCCCGAAAATTCAAACAACATTTAGTGCAAATAAAAATTCTTCTCCAAGTCAAAGTTCTCCATATGATGGATATACAAGTGCAAGTTCAAGCGCCTCATTATTCAACTGTTTTCTAGTGCAACATAGCAGTTGATTTGAAGAATGTATTTTCAGAAAAGGTGGCCAAACAGCACATAACACTTCTTGCTACTGTTCTAGAATCGTATGAAAGTCTTGTTGCTGGAAAGATCGGTAATCCGGAAATGACCGCCGAAGATTACGATCAGGTGGACGAAGAAGAATTGGAACTGATGGATATAAAGTGGAGTTTGGCATCTATTATCAGAAGAGTTTCTTAATTTGTGGCGCTCACTGGAAGGGATATTGGTAATTCAAGCTGTCACACCCCGACCACGTAAAACAACAAACCGTGGCGGAAACGTGGGGGAGTGTTGTAACAGAATTATTGTTTCAATAACCATGGCACAAGTTAAGTTTCATTAGTTAATATTGTTTACATCGTCTTGGATAAAAACAGAAATACAACAAAAGTTAAGCTATTATTATGATTTTATAGTCACTAAGGCCCAATTCGCCCTAAGTGTAGCTAGCTTGACATCAAACATTTGCACCTGAAACATATGTGAAAATAAAATCAGCAAAATAATGCCGGCGAGTACATAGGTTTTGTGTTGATGCTTCATGGCTTTGATTATTTTAAGAAAAGTTTACAGTAGCACAAAAGTCGCCATGAACCATAAAAAGTTTCTATTATAAGAACCATATGAAAATCAATATGATATAAAAGAAATGATGCATGGTTAAATAGATAATCAAAAGTAAGTTTTGTCTCGTATAAAAATGTCATGTTATGTATAAGATATGTCATGTCTTGTATTTTGTTTAAAATGATTTAGATAACGCCACAATATGTAAGATAATAAAAGCACTTATATATAGGAAGTACCATCGGCGTATCCACCATACTTTTATCATATTACACACATCACGCTATTTAAGTCATTCACCATAAACCATTGTCGAGTAACAAATGTCATGTAAACCAATGTCGAGTAAACCAATGTTGAGTAAACAGTGTCATGTAAACCAATGTCGAGTAAACAACGTCATGTAAACCAATGTCGAGTAAACCAATGTCGAGTAAACAATGTCGAGTAAACCAATGTTGAGTAAACGTCGAGTGAACAATGTCGAGTTTTATAAACCATTTTCCTTTATTGTTAAAACATATATTATGGATCGTTGGCGAATACATTCAAGCCTTGTTGATTGTCGGATAAATCCCTATCCGGTCAAGGGTTTATCAATGTTCATCGGATTCTGTCATTCCCTAAGGCCGCTTCCAAACATACCTAGGAAGTGGGAACGGGATTGTCAATCGGCTTGATCAATGTTAATGAATGTATCATTGTCGAGTTCAACGTACCAAAATACCAATAACAATGTAAGCATGTCTTGAAAATGTCTTTGAAAATGTCCAAAAAATGTCTTTGAAAACCGTGTGTACTAGTATGCTAGGTCAACATACATAGCAAAAATGTCTTTGAAAACCAATGTGCTAAATATATACATTATAATCAAGCATATATAATGTCATGAAAACATGAAAGTAGATATAGGCACAATATGTTTCACCCAAAACATTTGAAAACGTAAAAGAGGGGACTATGTACTCAATGGTGATTGCAAAAGTATCCTTGTTCAAGAAGATAAACCAAGATCAAGAGTCCGTGAAATCAAGCGTGTCCTATAAACGGTTAACTATGTAAATATCGGAACTTGAAATCGGAAGATTTGGATAGAATGAGAGTTTATAAACCAAATGATTGTTGGAACTCATATGAAATGTTTATAAAGTTAACATTCTGAGTTGGAAGGATTTTTGACCCGTTATGACCCGTTAAGGTAGTTTAAACTACGTTAAACACGTCGTTTGCGTAACTACGCATTTTGATGGTTAGATACGTGTCATGATAAGTTTTAAATGTTTAAACATGTTTAAAATGTTATTTGATCAGATTATATGTCAAAATTTATGTTTTATTGTGTTTAATTGGTTTTCTAGCAAAAAGGGCATTTTGGTCATTTTTTAGGGATATTACCATTCATTAACATAACACTATCCGAAAGATATGACCATAAGGTATAACCTCAGAGGTTATTCCCTATATATTTATGGTCAAAAATATGTATTTGGTCGGATCTAAAGATCGGCCAAACGGGTCATATTTGAAAGTCAAAGTGGTGGTCAAACCGTTAGACTTTTGATCCCAAATGAGCACTTTAACAAAGGTGATGAATTTGACATGTCTTGCCATGTCTTAAGAAGTTTATAAAAGCATTTTGGCATCAAAACAACCTATTTTGACACTTGAAAACAGATTCGTTGCAAGATGCGCAAAAATCGCATTTTGACCGAAACTTTGACTTGTCAAAATGACTAGAAAATGTGGAAATCAGTAGGCATGATTTTTAGGGATCATAATCACCTTCATTACCATCATATTGCAAGCTTCAATTGAGTTTTATCTTGATCAATTCATGATCAAAACTAAAAGTCAAACAGAAATCAAAATATTTGATTTTTAGTCAAATTAAGCTATGGAAATTGAACATGGCATGAATGGAATACTTACAAACACCAAAAGAATGATCAAGGACCAGAGAAATAGCTCCAAGATGCTTGTAATTCGGATTAATGGCAGGGTGTTGCAAGAAAGTGATCAAAGGGTTCATGTTTTGCCATGAACTTGGTATTTATAATGTTCATGAATCATCACAACTTGACAAGTGTTATGCCAGGTGTTTAGGGCTGGATTAGTGTCCAAATATGTGTCTTAAGCAGAAACAAGGGTGGCATAATCGTTTGGTGAGTCAAAAATGGAGTTATTCAGCTGCTGCCACGTTTCTTGTGAGTTGGGGTCCCTTACGGACCGTAAGGTCTTTGGGCTTACAGTCCGTAAGCCCTTTAGCTGGCAGAAAACTTTCAAAAATCGGCAAAACAGGCTCCTGAACTTGTTTTTGAAGCGTTTTGGCACTTTTAACACCCGTTAACCTCATTTCAAAGCTTTATAAGGACAATAAAGTACAGGGAACTTGAAATGTGCTCAAAATTATTCCGGACGTCGGTTCATTTGGTCGTATGATCGCGGTTTTCGGTTAATTACGACAAAAATCGTACGAACGTGTATATGACCGTAAATGCGTAAGGAACGACATTTTTGCATTCCAATCACTAAAATATGATATTTTAATGTTTAGAAAAATTTTTGGATGTTCGTACATGTTCCGGATAGCGATATACGCAAAAAGGCATAGTTTCGCAAAATTTGCAAAATAGCCCCTGAAGTTACAAAAGTGTGTTTTTGCCATACCGAAGCCCTCAAAACTTATTTCTAAGTTATATAAAGGTTATTTAAGGTATGTTAAGCTTGTGAACTTGTTCCGGAGTGTTCGTCGCTACGAGAATCGGTAGACTTACATAGTTTGTCGTAAATAGTCCCTGTTATCGAATAAGTTTATTTTTGACATACCAAACCCTTCAAAACTTATTTCTAAGTTATATAAAGGAAATTTAGGGTATGTTTAGCTTATGTCACCATCCCGGACTATACGTTGCGTTTAATTGATTTCGTTTTGCGATTACACTTCCAGAAATGGTTTAAAAGATCGGATTTGAACAAGGATTAAAAATACACAAATGTCATAAGTAAATATACAAAACTCATAAATGTAACACAAAATTTTTATTTAATATACATTGTTGGATAAAATACAAATGTCGGAAAGCACAGTTGTCACACAGGCAACATGCTTGGATTTGACAAGTCTAAAGTCACATGCTTCAGGTGTCGACAAAAACGACACTTTAAACTAGAATGTAGCAATCATGAAGTTAGTGGAAACCAAAATCCTTTCGGCAGCAACAATGAGTACTAGAAGAAAGCTTACAAGCCATATCCAAAGAGAACACAAGTCGAAGTAGAAGATAAACCTGCATAGAAAACCGAATAAGCTCTTGTTGCTAATCATGAAGAAGATGGTTTTGACTGGAACATATACATCGGAAAGAAAACTGGTGTTGCTATGATAGATCATATGTCGATGCTGCTTTGGAAAATGCCATTCTGGAGGTTATAGACAGAGAGCTGAGGAAGAAGAGTTAGCTTACCTTGAGATGCAAAGGCAATAAGCTTTGAAATCAGAGGCAGAAAAGGTAAAAGTTGAGGTAAACACGTCGGAAAAGGAAGTTGTGAAAATTGTGGAGGTTGAAAAACCTTGCACAAAGTGCACAAATCCTTGTGAACCATGTCTTGATAAAGTCAAAGTCATAAGAGAATTGATTGTACACAACGAAAACTTCCGTTATGATTACAGAACCATAAAAGAAGCTTATGACAAAATATCAAGCAAATATAAATATGTTGAAAATGCTAATCGTGAGCTGAATGCTAATGTTAAGATGTTAAATGCAACTGTAATTGAAAAAAAAAGGCAATTAACATGTACATTAACATGATTGCCGAAACAAAACGTGAGCTTCACGACATAAAGATATAAACGGAACGGGTAAGACAGCTTCTAAAGAGCTACACCACAAACGCATATGTCATTGATCACATTTACCTACGATTAAGTCAGAGAAAAATGGTGATAAATCAAAGCGTAAAGTATACAGAAGTGTTCCTCCACCATTTATTGAAAGCTACTCTTGCAAGAAAGATGATGAGATTGAAAAGGCATTTAATCTTTTACTCTTATCAGAAAAGAAAGATAAACTGCCTGAGAACATTGACGTAGACTTTACGAAATCAAATGCTGACAATGAAGCGGTGGTAAAAATGTGGTTAAAAATGTGTTAGGAAATGATTCTGATGAAGGCAGCTCTGAAAGCGCCAAATCAAGTTCGAACAACTCGGAATCACAATCTGAAGATGACGATTCATCATCAGAACATGATCTAAGTGATGACCCTAATGTTGTTATGTACAAGATTAAGGAATCTGATAAATTATATTTTGATGATAGTTTTCCGATTCGGAACGTGAGAGAAGATAAACTTGATAAGTTTTTCAAACTTGTAGAAGTTTCATCAGATGATCTTAAGAAAAACAAGAAAATATTTTATTCAAAACCCAAAAGGAATGCTAACAATTATCGAAAGTTTGGTGGTGATTTTCCTGAGAACACGAGAACAGGATTGGGTTTGGAAGAAAGTGAAGAAGAACCGAGAAGGAACCAGAAGTCGACATGTCATGAATACAAAGGTAAACACATGAAGTTTGTGTATGGGACAAATACGGTTCAAGAAAAGGTACGATCGGTAAGAAATCAAATGATGAATTTAAAAAGGAGAAAGAACTTCAGGACAAGGCTAAAACTAAGTCCACAAGTGGATTGAAACCCACTAGTGGAAATGTTCATGATAATCGGACTTGCTTTAAATGCAATACTGTTGGTCATATTGCTCGCAAGTGTCTGAATTTAAAGCCTGTGTTTCCACGAAGAAAAACTGGGTTAAAAGATGAAAAACAAAAACAACCAAAGATTGTGAAAATTGTCACAGAGTCAAAAAGAAACTATGAATCTAAACAAGAATTGAAACCTAAAAGTGTGTCAAAGTTTGAAAACTCAACATTTGAAAAGGGTGAAACTTCAAAGTTAAACTAAAACAAAGATTCTAGGTTCTATATCAAGAAAGCGAGAAGCAAGCTACAATCTTGGGTTACTAAGAAAAGGCTTTCATCATCTGAAAAACCAAAGCCTGTTGCTGACAAAACCGAAAATGTCACATTAACCGAGTCAGTAATCAAACAAATGAATAAAGAAAAGGTAAAAACGTTTTTAGAATCAACATCGGATGATATGTTTGATGATGTTTTTGATTACGATGAAGAGTTAGAATATGGTTATGATGCTTATCAGTACAAACCCAAAATCAAAAAGATTTGGGTTTCCTTATTCAAATAGTTGCTTTGTTGTGCAGGAGTCCCAAGATCCACTCTATCAAAGTTTGATACAGGATAGCGGAGCTCTATGAGTTTTAACTTATCAAGAAAGTCATAATCTTTGACGTTTTTGAAATCACAAGTGGTTGAAAAGAAAATTTTAAATTTTTAGAGAAAATCCACACCGTTAAATAGAACACTGATGGTTATATTGAAAAATCATTTAAAATTTGATTTCCTACAAGTGATTCTTACAAAGTGGTTTCTACTAGTTGATGTTATCAAAGTTTAATGGTTTGTTATGCTAACAGGTGATGATGCAAAAAATGAAATAAAAAGGATCGGACGACGAGTTCTCGTGATCCTCATTGGTTTGTTATCTTTTTAGAATGTTATTTCTTAAAACCTAAAATCCAAAAATATGTTTTTGATTTTTGGGGGAGTAGGAAAATTTGAAAATTTTTAGAAAAATCAAAACATATGAAAAAATTGAAAATTCAAAAACATTGAAAAAGACAAAAAGAATTTGGTTGTCAAAAAGGAAATGATAGTACATCAGTGGACTATCACAGTATGCTAAAGAATTGTAAAGTTTAAAAGTGATAAACAAGTCTTACTGTGGATGTGTCGATAGACTTTAAACGTTCAGTAAATTGTTTTCCGGGATATAAACTAAATTTTACAACTGCTTAATCTTGTGGCTTAACATATCTTGGATATATGGACCTAGTACTCCGAAATTTCGATTGGAAGGTTGCCTGATTCTGAGATACGAGGTTTTATAGATAGTTGATATCTGGGGTATTATATAAGTTCTTCTGATTTTGCGAAAGCAATAGCTTAGAACTTCTATAATGCTTTTGCTAAAAGCCCCAAATAGCATGTAAAACTTGAAAAGAATCGAAAGATCTAATTATTTGTAATGCTTAAAAGATTCCTTAAGTGGAACACACCTTAAAGACGAGCCTTCATCTCTTTGTCTGTACGGTAGTACTAACCTGAGCTCTCAAGGTCTCGCACAACCCAGATACAGATATCAATTACGCTATATTCACCTGTAAGATGAAATCTAGGGAATCTGGATTCGGGAGTATATTCAAGAAGTGGGAACCATAGTTAAGTCAAGTTTCATAAATCATATCTTAACATATCTTGGAACAGTTGAGAAACGTGATAAAGTTTATGTGGACAAACATATCGACAATCTATGTAAACGAGTTTAAAACTTAACGTCTCAAAAAGGTCAACGGTACTGGTGATATGTCTCATACAAACTCATATGATCCTTAGACACGAATTCACAAAAATATGTATGTAAATATGTTTGTACATAGTTTACTTTACTTATTAAAAGTTTCTGTAAATACTTTACTAGCTTTTCAAGATAAAAGTCAGTGTGTTTTAGCACAAACTTTCTAAAATAAAAAAAAGATTTTGTTTCTACATTAGTTTCAACGAACCAATGTTGGAGAACGGATCTTCCAAGTCTGGTAAGAAAATCTGATAAATGTTTAAAAGTTCATTAATTTGAAACTTTAAAATCAGATTGTTCATAAGGGTTTTTCAAACTGAGGTCATTAATTTGGACTTGGTTGATATATTTGGTTAATCAAGGTCATTAACTTGAACTTGGTCAACTAAGTGGTTTTTTACAAATCAAATAATAAAAATGTGAAGATTGAAGTGAAGATTAAAGTTTGAAATGTTGATGGTACAAAAATTTCAAAACAATGAATCTGAAATGTTTATTTGAATTTTAGAATTTATGTAGACAGGAAGTAAAGATTGAGGAGGAGTTGATAAAGCAAAAATCAAAGATTTCAGAAAGCTCAAAGCTAGGGGGAGTTTGAAGTCTAAAGACCAAAGCAAAAGGGAGTCTGAGACTAAAGCTTAAAGCTAGGGGGAGCATGTTGATTAAAAGTTTTATCAAGACAATGCTCAAAGAAAGAGACAGAGGATATAAAGATCAAGATATTAAAGTTTATTCAAGAACTAAAGATCAGAAGACTCAGAAGATTTTAAAAGTCAAAATGACTGCGGCAACATCCAAGGGGGAGTCTGTTGGTCCATATGTCTGTTGCCTACGTCATTATGTATCGAGTCTGAGTGAATAGGGCTTATTCTATTAGAAACGAGGCGTATTTATGTGTGATATAGGCCAAGTTCGCTTGAGATTGGAATTGAGAAGTCAAGTTCGGCCGAACTTGACATAGTCAAGTTCGCCCGAACTTTACACACTCTCCAGCGAACTTGCACCTCTATAAATAGGTATCTTGGTTATTTCATTTGTTACTGGGAGAGATTTTGGCATAGTGACGGCAAAGCTCTGTCGGATCCGGTTCTCGAATGTATTGAACTTTAGATCAATGAAAATAACATTTAAATGAGTAATTCTTGTTATTTGATTAACTTGTTATTAGTTTCCGCCTAATCGGACAATAGATAACAAATTTAGGTGCCCGTGCTAATCGTCTACGTTCCTACATTTGATGATGAGAATGCAAGTATATCATTCGTTGCACAATTTCAATCGTTTTCGCGTTATTTTAAGCGTTCGTCGTCAATAAACGAAACAAGTAACCGTACAACCGAAGGAACCGACACCCGGAACATTTTTAGACATATTTCAAGTTTCCTAAGCTTTATCGTCCTTATAAAGCTTAAAAATGAGGTTAACGGGTGTTAGAAGTGCCAAAACGTGTCAAAAACAAGTGCAGGGGCCTGTTATGCCAATTTGTGAAAGTTGCTGCCAGCTAGGGGCCATGCGGACCGCATTCAAAACCCCACACGGTCCGCATGGGGTACCCAGCACAGCAGAAACGTGGCAGATTCATGTTTAAGCCACCAATTCGAAACTATGGGCTTCATGGCTGCATTTGACGTGTTTGGGGACATTTGTACTGATCTCCTAACACCTCCAAACACTTGTAATGATATGGATCACCTCCATCAAGAATAAATAGGGGTCCTTGCAACCCCATTCATTGCTCATTCCACTCATTTCTTCTCTATTTCTGCTTGGAGCTTTTCTCTGCTCAAGAGGACTCCTAATCTCAGTTCCTTTACTGCCAAACACTTCCAAGTAAGTGTTACATTGGTGCAATTTCATTTATTTTAGCTTGTTTGAGCTTGTAGGACCGATCCTTGATGCTTAGGAACCTAGATTTGATATCTATTGTCCATAATAGCAGAAATATTACGACAAGTTTACCAATAGACAAGAATTAATCAGTTAAACGTTAATTTTATTCATTAAACGTCAAGAATCCAGATTGACAGAGCTTGGCCTCTAAGATGCCAAAGTTACAAATGAGGACAACAAGTTAGCTATTTATAGAAGTCCAAGTTCGCCAGTGGGAGAGCTAAGTTAGCCCGAACTTGCCTTAGCAAGTTCGCCCGAACTTGACTTAACATGTCACGTATGGGCGAACTTGGCTCAACACTACATAAATACAACTTTCTGCTAGCCTATTCAACTCTATTCTATACAGACTCGATATAAAACTAAGACATAGACATTATTCACCAACAGACTCCCCCTTGGATATCGTCTTCGTCTTGTATCAGTCTTCAAAAACTCTGTCTTCATAAAACATTAACGCACACGACTGAAGAAGTTCTTGTAAGGCTTCCTTCGTCGTTCTTGCTTTGGATCTGGCGTCTGATCTGTAGGAGGCACTTTGTTCATAAACTGAAATCTTCTAATACTTGCCTTTAGCTTCTAGACGCTTTTCTTCCTTTAAAAACTCAACCCGTTCCAGATCCCTCCAGCTTGTTTGCCACATCTTTCTTGAATTTACTTCATGCGCATAGCAAACATTCACAACTCTTTGATATTGCATAGCCTGTTCTTTTTCACGTTCCTCGAATACTATTTTGCTGTAGAACAAGGTTTTGATATCTTCTCTGGAACAATTGACAAGCCACATTGGATCTAGAATCCTGATCGTTCTCCATAATCCTCTCATGCCCTGAATCCCAATATTTCAACCCTTTCCTTCGTAATATCCAAGTGTTTTTCAAATCGTAATACAATAACAGCTTCACATGTGGTTGGATCTATATGCCACCACTTGAACACTGGATAGAAATTTTGTTCTATCGGCATCAATGGCACGTTTCTCATAGCTCTTGGTCTTTTCATGATCAACGTTATATCCTTTTCTCCCGTTTTCTTGTTTGTCTTAATGCGACGACCTGGAATAAACGGATTCCAGTACTTAAAACCTTTAGTCACTTCAAATTTGATCATCTTCCATAATAATTGATCAATATACTTCATATGATAAGTAACATTCACAGTCTGGACAAGCTCCTCAACATCCCAGTACGACAAAGTCTTGAAATCAACCAGATATTTGAAGTATTGTACTCCAAATTTCCTTTTGATTGCATAAACATTCAGCTCCTTAAACCACCCCCCAACTAAGAATATCCCCCAGTGACACATCTTTATCTCTGGTAAAGAATGCTAGAGGACGTCGAAACTTACGTTCGCGCGGCATTTCTTTAAACCAAGATTTCTTCGCTTGAGCTATCTCTTCTTTCGTCATCGGCTTTGGAAATTTGCCTTCACGAACCGATTCTTCGATTTTCTCTTTCAACATGTCTTCATCTAGATGCTTGTACATCTCCTCAAATGTAGGAAAACTATCAGTGTTAGGACTGACGTACTTCGCAGTTCGTATTCATCAGCTTCAAATCTTCTAATGTAATGATAATCATTCGGCTCAAAAGTGTTAACATTCAACACTTCCTCTTCAAAATCAAACTCTAGATTTTCAGCATCAACGTCAATCAACTTCGCAAGATCTTCTTTGGTATAGTTGTGCACGAATTCACCTTCTCCAACATTATGTTCAAGCATCAAGATCATAGGCTTTGTTGCAGCAACAGGCTTTGCAAATCTATCAACATTCGCCATATCAACATCATCTGATGGCCCTGTTTGCCCTGGCTCCCCCTGAATCTGATAATCCATTTTATTAGATTCATCGTCCATTAGAGAAGAAAAGTCAACATCATCAGAAACTTTTCCTTCACTGATTCTCATACCAACTCCTCCCTGATCGTCATCATCATCAGCAACATTCCAATCTTCATACTCAGAATCATCTTTCTTTTCATCATCATTTTTATCCTCTTTCTCTGCTTCTTCATCGTCCTTATCTTCAGAAGCAACGACAGGATCAGAAGGCTTGACAGATTCGACAACTTTTGGAGTATCGGACTCAGAAGCTATAACAACATCATCAACAGACTTCTCTGCAGCTTCAGATGATTTAGGGGCTTCACCCTCAACACCTTTACCTTTGCCACTTGCTGCTAATTCTTTTTCAAATCTTTCCTTAGCTTCCTGACGATCCCAAGTGTATTAGATAACACTTTCTGCATTCTTGTGAATCTACGATCATTTAGGGCTTGGATTGACTTCAGATCAGCAATTTCTATCACAGTTTCTCATTTGCATCTTGTAGACTCTCAATTAGGGCTTTGAAGTATTCTCGTTCATTCTCCAACACTTTGACCTTATCGTCCAATATTTCTTTCTCAACTACGCTTTGATTCATCTTATTGATCAACTCGGCTTTTTCTTCTTCATTTTTGGCTACTTTATCTTCCAAGATCTTGACACGTTCTTTAAGGAGATCAACATTCGTCTCTGGAAAGAAATCATTTAGATCTTGAAGACTAATTGGATCATTATGCATATCACCAAACAGATTTGCCCTTGGAGTAGACTTTGGAGTAGCAGTCTGTGGTGTAGCCTTCTTTGGAGTAGAACTTTCAAAATGTGAAGTCGTAGGAGCAACAGGAGACTGAATAATAGGCACTTCCAATAAACCAGACACAGGAGGTTCTTGTGTTGGTCCTGGCCTTTCAGCTTCCGATGAAATGATCACAGGAGGTTCTTGTGTGACTCCTGGACATTCAGCTTCACTTGTAACAACAACAGGAGGTTCTTGTCTAGGAGGTTCTTTGTAACTCCTGTCTTCTGTTCGCCAGAAGGTTCTTGTGTAACTCTTGCGCTTTTCAGCTTTCCCTTATATCGTTTACTAACTGGCTTTTGAGCTTTCTTTGTTTTCTTCCTGCCTTTTGTCTGAGAGACCCTGTAGTCTTTGTTGATGAAACTGTAGCAGACTTCACACGTTTAGCCTTTTTCTTGGGTCTTTCCTCATCAGACTCTTTTTCTTGATTTGGATCAAAATCAGCATCAGTTTCTTTGGCTTTCTCTGGCTCAGTCTCTGCTATTATTTTCTTTGTAATTCTTTCAAGAGAATAATCGTAATCATCATTCTCTGAAGTAGCTGATATCACGTCATCTTCCTGAGTTGTCTTTTCACCTTCTTGACTCTCAATTACAACCGCTGCGTTTGAACCAGCCTCAGCTTGAACATTAACAGGCTCTTCCTCATCAATAAGCATCGTATCGACTTTCTTTGCAGCACGTTTCTTTTTAGGCTTATCAACTTCAGCCTTTAGGAACCAATCACTGCAACTTTTGGTTTGAAACCTTTAAACCATTCTTTCTCATCATCCAGCTCTTTCTCGTACCACTATCGTCTTTTCTCCATTTGTTATCAGCCGGCGCTATATAATTTTCATCTTTGATAGCCCCAAGGCTTTGCCACCGTTGCTGAGTCTTGCTTTTGAAACTTTAACAACTTCTTCATAGTTGTATCATCAAGATGACTGAGATATAAGACGTCATTCGGATCACGTGCAATGTTTGTGAAATTCTCTTCTATTAGCATCTGAAGGAATCTTGGATACAAGCATAACCTTGAATCATCCATATTTCTCGACATATGTGTAAACACAAGCTTTGAATAGTTGAACGGCTTCTTTAGGATCAACGTCGTTGCCATACAGGCCATGTAATCTTGAACATCGTCTAGGCCTGCTTTGCGGTGACTGAAAGTATGAATAATCGCATGCATTAGGAGCTTGTAGGGATTAGGCACTTCCCCTTTCTTCAGAGTCGGTTTGTTAACGCTCCCCTTGTACCCCATTCGATAAAAACAACCTCTAACCTTCTTCTCGTCCAAGAAAATCGGATCATCTTTGTCATCGTTGAATTGAAGAATCCTGCGAATATCTTCCTCTGTAACAGTAATCTCTTTGACTTCGTTCCCGACTTGAATAGATGAGATAATAGACTTCTTATCATCGCTGAGCTTTGTGTTCATCCAGAAATGGTATATATGAGATCTGTACGACATTGTGTGCTCCGTGATAGCTCTATGAATAGGACACTCCTTAAGAAACTTCAGAATACTATCGTAATCCTTCAGCGATGGACATATCGTTTTGTCGAGCGTAATACATGTATTGTGAAACTTCGAGAAATCCATAGAAATCACCCTCTCTGGATCTTGAGCCTGAAAAACAACGCAAAACAATTAGAACGCGTTACGAGAGAAAGTTTCAAAATTTTTTCAACACTTTTTCATCAAGTTCGGGCGAACTTGATGTGTGTATTACATTCTGAATTTGCCAAGTTCGCCCGAACATGCCTTACACAATATGTTCATCTTTCAAGTATAAGTTCGGGCGAACTTATATCATTCAACCATTAATCTTTAACTCCTAAGTTCGATCGAACTTCCATCACAATAAAACTTTCTAAGTTAATATTTAAGTTTGGTCGAACATGTGCTTACATCAGATATATCCAGACTTTGTATGCAAGTTCGGTCAAACTTGATAACAAGTTCGGACGAACTTGTCATCTCCTTCAAACAAAAACCTGCTCATATCTATCATAACCATTTTAATCATATTTGTCATGAATCCATGGTCGATTTATGTTTTGGATCAAGATTTAATGTTC
Source organism: Scalesia atractyloides (assembly GCA_947069175.1). Classification (NCBI taxonomy): domain Eukaryota; kingdom Viridiplantae; phylum Streptophyta; class Magnoliopsida; order Asterales; family Asteraceae; genus Scalesia; species Scalesia atractyloides. The sequence goes on from CAMTDV010000015.1 coordinate 43,935,935, forward strand.
AATTTTGTCAAATATATCCTAGATCTATCAAATTTAACAATTATAGATCTGAATTCATCGTTAACATTCCAATTAGCAATTCAATCAACCAATACACACCTCTTCCATTGACAGTGGTGTACGAATCACCAATATCAACTCACATTTGGGCAGTATAACGTTACAATTTGCCAAAATCACACAATCGCTCAAATGCTAACAAGTTCGCTCAGAGAGTACTTTGATGCAAGTAATGAGTTCGGCCGAACTTGCTAGGTAATTATACCTTGGTAAGTTCGGGCGAACTTGATAAGCCCAAGTCTAAAGCCCATCAGAAGTCCAGGCGAACTTATCTCTTAAACAGCCATTGCAAGTTCGATCGAACTTGCTGCAAAGATAAACTTTGTTCAGTTTGACAAGTTTGGCCGAACTTGTCAAACCCAACTTCAATTTTTTTCAAATTTTGCATTTTAGACCCTGAATTTTTAAACTTTTTACCAGTTATGAAAATCTACTCAGTTGACCAAGTCTAAGTTAATGACCTTGGTTAACCGATTTGTCTGCTGAGTCCAAGTTAATGACCCCGGTTTGACCCGTTACGAACAAACTGTTGATATTTCAAAATTAATGTTTAAATTAATGAACTTATCATCATTTTTGATTTTTCAGATTTTACAGATTAGCTCCCAGCCCGTTGTCAATGAGATTCCCACCAGTTTAGCACCTTACCAGACTTCGAAGACCCGTTCTCCATGGTTTGCTGAAAACAATGTAGAAACAAAATCTTTTTGTATTTTTGTAAATTTATGCTAAAACACACTGAAAATCTTTTTAGTTTTAATATGTAAAGCTGATAAACTATGTACAAAACAATGTAAACTATTTACAAACATATTTACAGACTGTGAATTCGTGTCTAAGGATCATATCAGTTAATTAAGACATATTACCAATACCGTTGACCTTTATAAGACTTTAAGTTTTAAATTTGTTTACCTAGATTGTCGATATGTTTGTCCACTTAAACTTTTCCACATTTCTCAACTTTTCCAAGATATGTTAAGGTATGATTTATGAAACTTGACTTATCTGTGGTTCCCACTTCTTGAATATACTTCCGCATCAAGATTCCCTAGATTTCATCTTACAGGTGAATATAGCGTAATTGATATCTGTATCTGGGTTATGCGAGACCTTGAGAGCTCAGGTTAGTACTACCGTACAGACAAAGAGATGAAGGCTCGTCTTTAAGGTGTGTTCCAATTAAGGAATTTTTTCAGCACTGCAAATGATTAGATCTATCGATACTTTTTCAAGATTGCATGCAGTTTAGGGGTTTATGGCAAAAGTATTAAGTTCTAGGCTATTGCTTCCGCAAAATCAGAAGAACTTGTATAATACCCCAGATATCAACTATCTATAAAGACTTAGTATCACAAAATCAGGCAATCTATCAAACGAAATTTCGGAGTACTAAGTCCATATATCCAAGATGTGTTAATCCACAAGATTAAGCAGTTGTAAAATTAAGTTTATATCTCGAAAACAGTTTACTTAACATGTTAAGCCTATCGACACATCTACAGTAAGACTTGTTTATCACTTTTAAACTTTACATTTCTTTAGCATACTGTGATAGTCCACTGATGTACTATCATTTCCTTTTTGTGACACTGAATTCTTTGTCTTTTTCAATGTTTTTGTACTTTTCGCATTTTTCAAATGTTTTTGAATTTTAAAATTTTCAAATGTTTTTGTATTTTCTCTAACCTTTCTCCCCCTAAAATCAAAAACATCTTTTTTGTATTTTAGTTTTAATAAAATTCTAAACTAGAAAGATATAAACAAACCAATGTGGATCACGCGAACTCGTCGTCCGATCCATATTCAACCTCAGCGTCCGCACCTGTCAGCAAATTTTTCATACCATTAATTCTTAACAAGTATTTAAACCGTGATAAAGAAAATGGTTGGGTACAAAAATCAGCCTCTTGTTCATCGGTGTGGATTTTTCTATTCGCACCAACTTCTTTTCGTAGCAGTCACGAATGAAGTGATAACAAATTTCAATGTGTTTTGTGCATGAGTGATGAACCAGATTTTCAGTTATATCAATGGCTGCCTTATTATCAACATACAGCGGAGTGTCAAGAAATTGCAGACCATAGTCTTTTATCTGCTGTTGTATCCACAGAATCTGTGAACAACAGCTGGAGGCCGAGATATACTTAGCTTCACAGGTAGAGAGAGCGACCGTAGTCTGTTTCTTACACTGCCAGGTTACCATTCTTGTTCCGAAGAACTAGCATCCCGCGGTAGTCGATTTTGAATTCAACTTATCTACACCAAAATCAGAATCAACGTATCCTGCAAGATCGAAATTATCATTCTTCGGGTACCACAAGCCGGTGCTTGGGCATCCCTTCAAATATCTGAAGATTCGCTTCACGATCTGCATGTGTGAAATTCTCGGGCTTGACATCAGCATAGGCAGGTAGGATATATGATATATGGGCGCGATGCCGTCAGATACATCAACGATCCTTTCATTGATCTGTAGAGTGTCTCATCAACTTTGGTTCGAGTTTCATCAATGCAAATACCATGATTAAGAGCAAGAGAAGTAGACAACGGCTTCAAGCTTTCCATATCAAACTTCTTCAAGATGTCATGCACACACTTGGTCTGATGAATGAAAATACCGTCAGGAAGTTGATCTACTTGCAATCCAAGGAAGAACTTCATTTCGCCCATCGAAGACATTTCGAATTTCTTCTTCATGATGCCCTCAAACTCATTGCAAAGACTATCATTCATTGATCCAAAGATGATGTCGTCCACATAGATTTGAACGATAATTAGATGACTACCAACTTCTCTGGTGAAGAGAGTACTATGCACAGTTCCTCTGACAAAGTCGTTTCCCACGAGATGTTGCGATAACGTCTCGTACCAAGCTCTCGAGGCTTGGTGTAAACCGTAAATAGCTTTATCAAGAAGATATGCTTTCCTTTTGTTGAGTGGATCGACAAACCCCGGTGGTTGTCCGACGTACACCTTCTCGTGTAATTTTCCGTACAGAAAAGCTGATTTGACGTCCAACTGATAGACTTTAAATCCTTTCCATGCTGCGAAAGCAAGGAATATTCGAATAGATTCTAAACGAGCTACTGTTGTGTAGACTTCCGTGTAGTCTATCCCTTCTTGCTGGTGAAATCCCTTGACAACAAGTCGAGCTTTGTTTCGAACTATAACCCCTCGATCGTCTCGCTTGCATTTAAAGACCCATTTCGTATCAATCGCTTTCTGATTTTCAGGTAGGTCTACAAGCTTCCACACTCCTAACTCCTCGGACTGTAACAGTTCCTCTTGTATTGCTTGTACCCAGTTTTCATTGCCTAAAGTTTCAGAAACACTTTTTGGCTCCATCTGGGATATGAAACATGAATAGTAGCAATACTCTTGAATTAGTATAGAAACAGCTCAAAGCTTGTTTATTTGACTCCGTGTTCTCACACCAGCTTGTAATTCACCTATTATAGAATTTGACCGATGATAAGAATATGATCTTAGCATCACTTCGCCTGGAACAACCACAGTATTCTCTTGATTTGTGATATGTTGATCTACCACTACTTCAACTTCAGGAGCACTACTCGGGCTTGCAGATTCATTCAATAAACTTGTAATCTGCTCTACTTCTTCATCTGAAGAAGATTCTCCATCAACATCGAATGTTGGAGCCTCGTCCGAGTCTGAACTTTGTTCTTCAGAAAGATTAGGATTCACTGTAGTATTGACTGGTTCTGTAGTCGGTGTCACTTGATTTGTTTGAATTTCTTGACCACCGCTATTACTTGAACTAGCATCAGAAGAAGATGATCCCAACTTGGGTTGATTAACCACAATCGGTCTGACGATCTGCTCTTGATTTGCTGATTGATGAAGATAATATAACGCTGCAATTTCTTCATCGGATGGTTCTTCAGGCAAATCAAATGATTTCCACAAGTCTTGATAGTTGAATAACCATGCATCACCTTTTCTCTGAACAGGATCCGTATAGTTAAAACAATCAACATGCTGCGCTTCAATGACTCTTCTTAATGAAGGAACGTAAACTCTTCGCATGGACTTGCATATCCGACAAAGAAACCTTCGAGTGATTTAGCTCCAAATTTGCTATCTTGATCGATTACAGTACATGGCGCTCCAAATGGTTCTAAGAACTTCAAATTTGGTTTCTTTCGGTTGATCATCTCAAAACAGGTCTTCTTTGTTGGTTTTACTGTTAAGACTCTGTTGAGTGTGTAACAAGCCGTTGCAACTGCTTCACTCCAGAAGCTGACTAGAAGCATTGAATCTGCAAGCAAGGTTCTTGCAGTTTCGATTAGCGTCCTATTCTTCCGTTCGGCGACACCGTTTTGCTGCGGAGTGTAGGGTGCACTAAACACGTGCAAAATTCCTTTAGCATTGCAGAATTCCCTCATTTTGGTGTTTTTGAACTCAGTACCGTTGTCACTTCTAATGCGTCTCGCCGGAAGATGGTACAGGTTCTCAAGTTTCTTGAAAAGAATCATCAAATTTTCAAACGTCTCATCTTTTGGTTCTTAGAAGAATACCCACGAGTATCGGGAGTAATCGTCTGTAACTACCAAGCAGTAGAGATCTCCAGAGATGCTTCTGACATTCACTGGACCGAAGAGATCCATATGAAGTCTTTCGAGAGGCAACTTTATCGAATTGAGAATCTTTTTCGGATGAGATTTCTTAATCTGCTTTCCCTTTTTACACTTGAGGCAATTATCTGACATATGAAAACTTTTGAGATTCACACCTTCTACCAAATCGTTATGCACCAAATGATTCATCTTTCTCAGGTGAATGTGGCCCATCTTTCTATGCCATAATATTGATTCCTTCTCAGTAGCTTTCGAGACAAAACACTGTGCCGTTTTTGAAGAAGTAGTAGAATTTCCCATGTCAAGAACATACAAATCATTCTCTCTTGGTGCACGCACTCGTCTGCTATTTTGAAACCCGGTTTGATGATCAAGCATTCTTTATCGTTGAAGTGGACGGTAAACTTCTTATCAGAAATTTGAGGAATACTCAGAAGGTTGTTCTCAAGCTCCGCAGTGTAGTTCACTGATCAAATGAAACAACTCCGTTTGAGAGCTTTCCCTCGGTGACAATCCTTCCACCTTGGTTTCCAACAAATCCAATATATCCGCCATGATAGCTTTTATGTCGAACAACAGTGCTTTCATTCCAGTCATATGTCTGGAAGCTCCACTATCCAGAATCCACTTGGAAAGTACGGGTCTCTAGAGCCCCTGCACATTTCAACAATTAGTTAAACAGCACGACCCAAGCCTTCTTGGTCTTGGGTTGAATTGGATAACCATCATCGTAATCAAATTCACATTCGTTAGCATAGTCAAACTCATATTCATCATCTGGATTTTCTTCGATGTTTATGTTTGAAAACTTCACTTTCTTTTTATCTTTCAAACTGTTACCACTTGTAGTTTTGACAGTTTCAGACTTGATTTCAGATTTTGATTCTTTCATGCTATCACTAGTCTTAACAGGCTCAGACTTAGTGATTTCAGATGTTGTTGACCTTTTCTTAGCAACCCAGGCTTGTGGTTTGATATTAGCCTTTTGGATATAAAACTTTGTTTCGCTTGCTTTTGAAGATTCTCCTTTTTCGAACGTTGAATTTTCGAACTTCTTTCCAAAAATTTGTTTCATTTCTTCTTTGTCAACATTTCTTTTTAAGATTCTTATTTGCCCAATCTCTGGTTGCTTTGGTTTTTCGACATCTGAACTTTCTTTCCTTCGAAGAGAGGCCGGTTTAGCTTTCGGAAACTTCCGTGCAATATGACCAACTTCGTTGCACTTGAAGCAAATCCGATTATCATGTGAATGTCCACTAGTGGATTTTACACCACTTGTGGCTTTCGCCTTATCTCGAAGTTCTTTCTGTTTCTTAAACTCGTCATTTGAGTGCTTTCCAATCAAACTCTCCTCGTGAACTGTGCTTGTCCCATAAACAAATTTCATGTTTTTATCTTTGTACTCTTGAAATGGTGACTTTTTCTTAACCGATTCTTCTTCCTCATCTAGACCCAACCTAGCTCTCCGGCTTTTCGGATGATCACCACCCTTTCTCCGGTAGTTATTGTAATTTCTTTTGGGTTTAGAGTAGAATTTCTTTTCATTTTTCTCCAGGTCCTCTGATGTAACTTCAACCAGTTTAAACAGTTTGTCTAACTGATCCTCTTTGACGTTCCGAATTGGAAAACTTTCATCAAAGTGTAATCTATCAGATTCCTTAACCTTGTACATGACAACATTAGGATCATCACATAGATCATCTTCCGATGATGTCTCATCATTTTCAGAATTTGTGTCAAAACTGTTCAAACTCGCTGTGGCGCTATCAAAGCTGCCATCATCATAATCGTTCAGAATATTTTCAACCACCTTTTTCACTACCGCATTGTCATCATCTGATTTATTATAGACTACATCAAAGTTTTCCGGCAACTCATTTTTCTTTTCAGATAACAACTCAATGTTGAGTGCTTATCCATCCAATCAACAGTTTTGCGACAATACTTCTCGCAAAGGGGTGGAGGAACATTGATGTATTCTTTATCAATTTTCTTTTTAGGTTTTTCTTCTGATGAAATTGTGGGAAGAATGTGATCAATGACATATGCGTTAGTTGAATAACTTCTCAAAAGTTGTTGAACACGTTCTGTTTCAATTTTCATGTCCTGGAGTTGTTGTTTAGTTTCAGCAATGGTGTTAATATAGATGTTTATTGCTTTTAGTTTATCCATTACTGTACCTTTCAACATCCTTATGGTATCATGTTGTTCAATATTATTTCTATCGAGCCTGCCATAATCATCTTTCATTTTGTCATACGCTTCCTTCATTGTTCGATAATCGTATTTGAAATGTTCGTTATGTACATTGAGTTCAGCGGTGATTTGTAATTTTTTGGCGCATTTAGCGCATGGCTCAGTAGTTTTGTGCAAGGTTTTTCAACCTCTACAACTTGTACTTTGATAACTTCCTTTACCTCTGGAGCTACCTTTGTTAGATTTGTCATCAAAGCTTTATCATCAATGTCCTTGAGGTTTTTAGCATTCATTTCTTGAGTAACATCAATGACTTCCTCAGCAATAGATTTCTCCTCGGCAACTTGCTCCTGAGAACTTCCGTCAAAGTGACCTGCAAAACTATCACATGAGTTAGGAGATAAAACACCTTGATTCTGCATGTGAATATACTCCTCTTCCTCCTGTTGTTGTTGCAGATACTGTTCCAGTAAAATATTCTCTAGAGCTGCTGCTTCTTCGGCAGATGTATCTTCAACAATTTGAGCCATCAATGCAACTCCGGTCTTCTTAGCGATGTAATAATTCCAGTCGAAACCATCATCTTCGTTTGATGCAACCATAGTTTCTCAGTGTTGCTACTGTTTGGTTTCTCCTGAATTTCGATCTGAGTCTTCTTTGGAAAAGGCTTGTACTGAAGTGACTTCTTGTAATACTTGTTGCCTCCTCCGAATGGACTTTGATTTCCCGTTGCTTCAGGGTTTTTGCATTCTCTCTTGAAATGTCCTTTCTGTCGGCATCTGAAGCACGTGACTTTCGTTTTATTGAACCCTAGTTTATTACTCGAATTTCCGATATCTCGGCCTGTGAGTGCAACAAACTTTGTCACTCTTCGAATGATAGAAGCTAAACACCACTTTATGTTCATCAGTTCAAGCTCTTCTTCGTCCACCTGATCGTAGTCTTCGGCGGTCATCTCGGGATTGCCAATCTTTCCAGCTACAAGACTTTTATAAGATTCTAGAACATTGGCGAGAGGTGACATGTGTTGTTTTGCAACTTGCTCAGAAACAACATTGTTAAGATTCACAGCAATGTTACACTTGTACAGATTTGAATCAGAATTTGTCTGTTGGTTCTGATTTGCTTGACTCTGATAAGACGAATTTGAACCAGTGCTTGAGAATGAAGAGCTCTGTGGATTTTGATCATATTGAAGATATGATTGGTTCTGATTCTGCTACGAATGGTTCGAAGAATTCAAATTCGCATGAATGCTGTCTGAATCTTTGGGCTTGAAATGTTGTCTTGCATTCCGGTTTTGTAATACAAACCAACATCTTGAACAACATTTGCATTTTCAGATTTTGCAATCTTTAGAAGTTCCATTCATGGCCTTCGAGTTTGTCGATGAATGTAGACAACTTGAAGAATTCCCAATTAGCACTTTCTTTCAGAACCATCAGGTAAGTAGTCCACTCTCCGTCAGGTAACGCATCTGCAAGCTTGTCGATGGATTCTTGTTCCGTCTTCTCAAGACCGTGTCTTCTCATTTGGACTTTTAGATGACAGAAACGCTCAATCATCTGCTTCATAGTCTCTCCCTTCAACATGTTAAAGATATCAAACTCCTTCATAATGAGAGCTTTCTTACTCTTGATCATCTCTGCGCTTCCTTGGTATTTCTTTTGCAGCGACAACCAGAGTTCTCTCGCAGTCGTGTATTCTGGCAACAGAACCAGAATATCTTCTTTAACAGATTGTTGAATGAGACTGATCATCTTTTTCTCAGTAATGTATTCATCTTTCTGAATTGTGGGGTACTTGTACTTCTCCAGAACTTGCTGATTTTTGTCCAACGGAACTGTATAAGCTCTTTCAATCGACACCCAGCCTAAGAAATGCATGGCTTGAACCCAATATGTAAACTTCTCCTTCCATCCTTCATACTCGTCCATGCTCATTAGCTTTGGCGGTTTAACGGTCGTGCCCATCTCGTTGTCAAGATTGACTTGTTGAATCACGTTGGCATTGGATGTACCCACTCCGGACATAAATGCTTTCTGAATATCATCCATCGCGAATAACGAGACACGTATGCTGAAAACACATTAAACTTTTTGAAAATGTTAGATTTACTACAAGTTCGGTCGAACTTGTAGTTGAAAATGAAGAATTCTCATAATTTATCACAAGTTCGGTCGAACTTGTGACTTTTTATATGAAAATTTCCCTGAGCAACCTCGGTCGAACTTGTGTTTGAGTTTTATAAGAAAGATGTGCAAGTTCGAGCGAACTTGGCTAAAGAGTTCTTGAATTTTATCAAGTTCGGTCGAACTTGACAAAATATCAATGAAATCTTAGTAAGTTCGAGCGAACTTAACAAAATTCTTTCAAAAACACCTCAAGTTCGAGCGAACTTGATAAAACTCACTGAAAAAGTGACTTTTTAACTCAAAACTCACTAAATGGTTTTTGCAACATTTCGACACCAATTCGTTTAATTTTAGTCTCCAAACTCTCAGGGGTTTATCTATGTTGTATTTAACATGTTTTATTGAAAACTGGACAGAATTTGCCCATGAATTCTTCATTTTTGTGAAAAAATTAAGAAAAATAGAAGAATGGAGCAGAATTAGAAGTGTTCTTGTCTTGATATCAATCACATCAGGCTATTCTAGCTCTGATACCACTTGTGACCGATCCTCGATGCTTAGGAACCTAGATTTGATATCTATTGTCCATAATAGCGGAAATATTACGACAAGTTTACCAATAGACAAGAATTAATCAGTTAAAAGTCAATTTTATTGATTAAACGTCAAGAATCCAGATTGACAGAGCTTAGCCTCTAAGATGCCAAACCTACAAATGAGAACAACAAGCTAGCTATTTATAGAAGTCCAAGTTCGCCAGTGGGGGAGCTAAGTTCGCCCGAACTTGCCTTAGCAAGTTCGGTCGAACTTGACTTAACATGTGACATATGGGCGAACTTGACTCAACACTACATAAATACAACTTTCTGCTAGCCTATTCAACTCTATTCTATACAGACTCGATATAAGACTAAGATATAGACATTATGAACCAACAGAGCTAAAGGTCAAATAGTTGACTTTCTGTTTGACTTTCGCTTCTGACCATTTTCGGTCAACGAAAAGTTCAATCAAACTTTGCAACGTGCTCGTAATCATGATGGTGATGATCCATAGCGATCATGCCTACTGATTAGCACGTCTACTAGTTGTAGTGACGAGTCAAAGTTTTGGTCAATAATGCGCAAAATGTGCATTATACGACAAACTATTTTCAGGTATCGAAACATTTTGTTTTGATACCAAATCAGTTTTGGAGCATATTTGGAGCATTCTGAACAAGAGGGAGTCCTTGTGGGTTAACTGGATCTACTCCTACAGATTAAAAGGCTGCAGTTTCTGAGTATGTAAGGAAGCTACGAATTGTAGCTGGAGCTGGAGAAAGCTTCTTCAGATGAGGCCTAGTATCAGGGATCACGTGTGGTCGAGAGTGGGCAATGGGAATAATACGTCAGCATGGTATGATAACTGGAGTCAACTTGGTCCGTTATCTAACTTCTTGTCTCCTAGGACCATTTCCAATGCGGGATTTACACTTCATGATACGGTCGCGGATATATATAATCAAAGTACTTGGGCTTGGCCATCGGCTTGGAGAGACTTGTTCCCAGAATTGACTCAATTGGATCAGATTTATCTGGAACCAAATAAAGTGGACCAAATTTGCTGGAAGGATGGGGATGATATACTTGAGTTTTCTTCCTCAAGTGTCTGGCATTCGATTCGGATAAGGGAGCCGGAAGTGGATTGGGCTGAAGTAGTCTGGTTTAATCAGTGCATCCCTAAGCATGCTTTCTTTATGTGGTTGATTATCCGACGGAAATTGCTAACTCAGGATAAGATTCTCCAGTGGGATATCTCGAGAAGGAAAAACATGAATATGATGTGCTGTCTTTTGTGCTATGAGAATGTTGACTCCCATGATCATCTTTTCTTTGAATGTAAGTTTTCTAAACAGGTATGGAACAAGACTAGAGATAAGGTAGGTATGTCAACGGTTGGATCCAGATGGAGTGACATTATGGCCTGGCTTCTGGCTCGTGCTCGCTCGAAAACAGCAACGCACTATACAATCGAGTGTTTGTTGCCTGTGCAGCATACATAATATGGCAAGAACGTAACGCGAGATTGTTCAAGAATCAATCTAGGCCACCAGATACCATATGCGAACAAATATTAAAGACAGTTCGGTACAAGCTGATGGGGGTTAAGTTCAAAGATTGTGCGAATGTTCGGAGGCTGCTAGGTAAATGGAAGATAAATGGCAACTTCATTTCCGATAATGGAGGCTGATTACTATTTTTCTTTGTGTGATTAGTGGCTCTAGATTCTAGTCTAGTAGTTGTACTTGTCTTTGATTACTGCTTTATATTGTTTGCTTGATTTACTGTCATGAGGTGTGTCTCATGATAGAACTAGTGGGAGATTATCCTCACTACTTGTATTATTTGGTTGGTTAATATATAGAATCACAGGGGTAACCCATTACCCAAAAAAAAACTTAGTTAGACATGTTTAACATGTCTAACTCGTCACTTTTAGTTTAGTGCTTGTTTAGGTTCGTAAGTCGAGCGGTCTTAACTGCCGCTTTAACTTTCGAGTCCGACCCGTTTGGTCGATCTTAGGATCCGACCAAACTCATATTATTGACCATAGTTGTATAGGGAATAACCCTCTGAGGTTATACCTTATGGTCATGTCGTTTGGTTAGCATTATGTTAAGTGGTTATTATGCCCTTTATAAATGACCATAATACCCTCTTTGCGCATAAATTCATTTTTAGCATATGTGGCTAAAGTTTTGACATATAAACTGATATTACAACATTCTTAAACATGTTTGGGCATTTAAGACTTATCATAGAGCATGTTTAACCATCCGATCATGCGTTTACACAAATGACACGTTCAAGTAGCGTAAACTACCTTAACGGGTCATAACTGGTCAAAAGCACTTAGGATCCTTTCCAAATCAGAATGTTGAGTTTATTAAATCATACCATATGAGTTCCAACACTCATTTGAATTATAAGACATCATTCTATCCGATCCGCCGACTAAAGTCCTGACTTATTAACATAGTTATCCGATCTTAGGAACCATTTGATTCCTCGGACTCTTGAGCTTTGTTATTCTTTTTGAACAAGGATATTGTTGCAATCCCAAGTGAGTACATAGCCCCTCTTTTATGTTTTCAAATATTTTGGGGTGAAACACATGTGCCTATTATTATTTTCATGTTTTCATGCTTTTATGACATATACTTGTTATGTTCATCTAGTACACATATAGTACATGATTTCAATTATGTTTTGCTATGCATGATGACTGAGCATACTAGCACATTGATTTCAAATATGCTTTTGCGGCATATGTTGACTTAGCATATGAGCACATTGATTTACATTACATTTTGCTATGTATGTTGACTGAGCATACTAGCACACTGATTTCATGGACATTTCTACTTCATATGTTGACTTAACATGCTTAGTACATGGTTTAAAGACATTTTTTATGACATTGCTTACATTTAATATGACATTTGGTATGTTTAACGAGACATGATACATTCAACATTGATCACGCCGCTCGGTAGTATGTAATGATACCATAGGACTTGACAAATCATGTTCCCCGCTTCCTAGGTTTGTTTTAGAAGTAGGAAATGACAGAATCCGAATACATTTTTGGATAACTTTTGACTTGATAAGGTTTTATACGTCAGTCTCAAGGCTTGAATGTATACAAAACCCTGATAAATGTTTGTATCAAATAAAGTAATGGATTTCAAAACATAATCTTTGATTTAAACTTTTGTTTTGTTCAAAGACAACGTTTTGTACACGACATTTGGTTACACAAGACAATTGATTATACAAGACATGGTTTACACTGACATTAGGCATTGCTTACACATGACAATTGACATTGGTTTAAACAAGACATAACTTAATGAGTTTTGGTAAGTGGTTTAAATAATGAAACATGTGTAACATAATAAAGGCATGGTGGATACACGCTGGTACTTCCTATATATAAGTGCTTTTATTATATTACATATCGTGGTGTTATCTAAACCACTTCGATAAGTACAAGACATGACATTTTTACAAAACATGACATCTTTTACACAAGACAAGGTATTTTATTTCAAAACAAGACATATTTTACCCAATTCATTTTTATTAGACATTTATTCAACTATGCATCATTTCTTTTAAACATTTGATTTTCTTATGATTTTATAAAAGAAAATACTTTATAAGGTTCATGACTACTTTTCGTTAAACATCTATTTTAACTTTCGAGTCATGAATCCTCATCAATAAAACCCATGTATCTCACAAGCATTTTTATGCTGACGTACCTATTTTCACATGTATTTCAGGAGCTAATGTTTGAGATTGATTCATACGACACTTAGGATGGACTTTGGGCTTTAGTGACTTGACACACGCCATGGTCAGTGATAGACCTGGCACACAAAGGCAACAACAGTCAGCTTCGGTTTCGAACTCTTATGTGACATAGCTTAGGTTAGCTACCTACATTATAACATGAAACTACTTATCAACTGAACAACTTATTATTCTGGGTTAGGAATAATGGAAATTTGTAAACGGATAACTTAATTAAACATCAACCAAACCTGTGAACTCACTCTTCTTTATGTTGACACTTGTTTCTTGCATGTTTTATCAGGACACTAGCCTCAGGAAATAGGTGCACGCCATGGAAAACTATTTTATCGAGTCTTGCATTTAAACAATCTTTTGGTTATGGGTGTTTATTTTTCGCTCCTTTACATTTACTCTCTTTACGTTTCCGCATTTATTTTCTGCACTCTGATTTATTTGGTTGGTTTTATTTTTTTAAAACGTATCTTTTATCATATAGAGGTCATTCTATATATCTAATGTCTATGATCCCGGTTTGTCACGCGTCTTGCGGTTAAAACCCCGCAGGTTGAAATTGTGGGTGTGACAGATTTCAACTTGCGATGTTTGGTAATTCTTGGTGTTAGTTGATTTGGGAGAAATGTGAAGAATTAGGGTTTGGGGATCTTTAAATTGGGGGAAATGCTCACGGGTACAATAAATTTCACAACTACGCTCATGTGACCTGCACGTGGTCACATTTTACTGAGAAAATAAACTGGGTGATGACATGGGTGCCGGGAAGCATGAAGTAGGAAGCTGGGTGCTCCCTGTCGCCTAACAACCCAAATAGGAGAACAAGCCCGGTGGGCCAGCTCGTCCCATCACAACCAAGCCCATTAGGGTTAAGATGTAACATGCCTATAAATAGAGGGTTCACCCTCTACTTCAATCATCTCATTTTGGATTGGAGATTCCTACCAATTACTCCCTCTTTAAAATCTCATTCTCTCTCTAGAATACAATACTCTCTCTTAAGAGCACAAGCCCCTAGACTGAGCGGCTTCCCCTCTGAGCTGCGAAGGCCACGAGCTCATGAGGGATTACACCAGTAGTTCCTAGTCACGAGCTATGCTACCTGGAATCACCACAACAGCTAGTTAACCGTTGGGTTTCGACCACAAACTCCCTAAGCATTCTCTATCTCTCTTATACTTACTCATTCTCTTCCCAACCTTGGATAGATTACTAATGTTGAGCGTCGGAGGGTGGTCCAGAGACCCTGGTCTCTGGCCCCTTCTAACAGATTCTTTATGTTATAGGTACGAGCTAGGAGGTGACGAGGCTGCCCCAAGGAATGTTCATACCTTCTCCTGACCATATCCTTGTTGTTTCAACAAGTGGCGCCCACCGTGGGGCTGTGCTGCTTAGCACATTAAACTCTTTGTAGTTCAGCCAAGATGTTCCTAAGTTCCTTTTAAGGTTGGGAAGAACGTCTTTCGTGGAGTAACAGCTTCTAGATCTCCTGCACGTAGCTTCCCTACGCGATACCCAGTTCCTAGCTTGAAGCTCTGGTTACCAGGTTCCCAGCTTCTTTATCTTAACCTTTTTTATGCACGCTTGCTGCTAAAATAGAACTTATCTTGGTAAATAAATATAACTTACAATATACGAGTAATGACAAAACATGATCATGAAAGCTATATATATATAAACTCGTGAAAACTAATAAGACTCATATGCACTTTTATTTATCACAAAAAAGGAGGGATTACTAATAAAGGTGTAAGATATCATCGCCCGAATACCCCTACGACTCTATACATACTCTTTATTTGGCTAGTATAGTTTTTCTTTTGATAATAGATATTTTATTATTTTTTTACAAAGCATTCTTGTCTAATCCATACATCCGTTGGGAACATTAAAGATTATAGTGTACAGATACATACATACCATATATGGTCAATGTCATAGTCACTTTTCAGCAAAAGGTTTGTAGACATGACTTATCATATCATTGACCTTTTCTTTCTAATATATTATATATATATATATATATATATATAATATAATCAAAAAGATATGTTTGTACTATTGAAAAAGTTGTGAGAGTTTTATCCATATGTAAGATTCTTTCAGTAAGTCAAGTCAAAGAAATAAAGCATGACACTATACACCATGCATGCATGTTTGAAACATCCCTATAACATGTTTGGAAATCTTGAAGACTAACATGAGCAAAAATAGTTGGAAAAAGTGTCACACCCCGACCGCGTAAAACAACAAACCGCGGTGGAAACGTTGGGGACTCACGTAACAGAACTATTGTTTCAACAACCATGGTGCATAAAGTTACGTTTTATTGAATTAAATTTGTTTCAATTGTCTTAGTTTAAACGGAAAACATAGCATCAATTAAATTGTCTTCCATGATTTTAAGTCACTAAAGCCCAAGTCTGTCCTAAGTGTCGCACGATCAACCCCAAACATTCGCTCCTGAAACATATGTGAAAATAAATACGTCAGCATAAAAATGCCTGTGAGTAACATAGGTTTTTGTGATAATAATTCATGGCTTTAAAAGTTAAAAGTAAAGTTTAAATAATATAAAATAACCATGAACCATTGTAAAAATGTTTCATTTCTAAAAATCATATGAAAATCAATGATTTAAAAGAAATGATGCAAGATTAACTTAATAACCAAAATATGTTATGTCTTATGTAAAATGTGATGTTTTGTGTAAACCAATGTAATGTCTTCTATAAATCAATGTAATGTCCTGTATAAACCAATGTAATGTCTTGTATAAACCAATATAGTGTCTTGTATAAACCAATGTTTTTGTATAAATCAACTTGTCGTGTATAGAACAGTGTCTTTGAATAAACAAAGGTTTTGTTTAAACCCAAAAGTTTTGTCTTATAAATTATTGCTTTTATTGTAAAACATATGATTGGATTGTTGACGAATACATCCAAGCCTTGTTGACTGTCGGGTAGACCCTTATAAAAACAAAGTCTATCAATGTTCATCGGATTCTGTCATTCCCTAAAGTCGCTTCCAAACAAACCTAGGAAATGGGAACGGGATTGTCAATCCTATGGTACCATTACATACTACCGGTCGGCGCGATCAATTTTAATGAATGTATCATTGTGGAGTTCAACGCACCAAAATGTCTTAAACAATGAAATCATGTCGTGAAAATGTTTTGAAATCATGTACTTGGCATACTAAGTCAATATACCAAGCAAAATGTCTTTGAAATCATGTACTAGATATGCTAAGTCAACATACGAAGTAAAATATCTTTGAAATCGTGTACGAGGTAGGCTAACACATTATACAGGTACTTCCTGGGGGATCGAATTGCCTAGGTTGTGGAGTATTATGTGAAAAATAACTGGAAGAAGTTTGGATTGCAAAAATCTATGATGAACGCTAATGGTTTCTTTTTCTTCAAGTTTGCAGACCAAACTGGTATGATGGTTGTTCTCAACGAGGGCCCATGGGTTATTCGATCACAACCTTTGATTTTATGTGAGCGGACTCCTACTACTAAGCTGATAAAAAAGGAGGTTAAGAAACTGCAATTATGGGTCAAGATACATGATGTTCCTTTAGCCGCGTATACAGAGGATGGTCTTAGTTTGATCCCTACAGCCATTGGTGATCCTAAACATCTAGATTCTTACACTACTTCGATATGTTTGGATTCCTGGGGCCGTAGTAGCTATGCTAGAGCTTTAATTGAAGTGTCAACTGATAAGGAGCTTAAAGAGGAAATTACTATGGCAATTCCGGAACTTGAGGGTGATGGGTATGTCAAGGAGACTATGTATGTTGAGTATGAATGGAATCCACATAGGTGCTCGCATTGTTGTGTTTTTTGGCACTCAGATGATCATTGTCCTAAACATCAAAAGAAGCCGGGAAAACTAGTGAGTGATGACAAAGCTCGTAAGCCTTATGATCTAGGACGAAGACCTGATAAAAAGCCTGTTGTTGATGAGGAAGGGTTTACGGGAGTGCATACCAAGAGAGTGGCTCGGAAGACGGGTTTTCAAGTTAACAAACAAAAGCCGAAATTTGAGTATAGGCCGGTTGGAGCTAAGCCGAAGGATAACTTGTATAAGTCGGAATCTTTAAATACTGTTGTTTCTAGAAATCCGTTTGAGGTCTTAAATGATGAAAATATGGAGAAAGGTCAAAGTAGTAAGGAGGGAGAAGGTGGACAACAGGAGGCGGATGATGAAGAGGTCATGGAAGTATATAATGAAACTGACGAGTTTATCATGGAAGGCACCTGTAATCCTAATGCTAAAAAAGGGGCAAGCACTCCTAACCCGCAGGTTTCCAATGGTTAGTCTTGCTTCATGGAATAGGGGGTTGAACCACCCTCTAAAACAAAAGGAGGTTCGAAAGATAGTTAAAGATAGTAATCTCAGTTTTTGTGCTATTTTAGAATCTCATGTTGATGTCGGAAATCTTAGTAAGGTCTGTAACTCAGTGTTCCGTCGTTGGGATTGGACTTCTAATGGGGGTTCTTTTGATAAAGGAACTCGTATTATCATAGGTTGGAACCCGATGGTTTTTGATTTGATGGTGTTGTCTCAAACGTCACAAGTCATGAATATTCAGTTATTCGTTAAAGAAGACAAGAAATGGTTATTCGGTTCGGTTGTGTACACAGCTAATTACTATATCACTCGGCGAGATTTATGGACCCAGTTATCTATGCATAAACTTATGGTAGGTGATAAGCCGTGGCTGATTATGGGAGATTTTAACTCGGCTCTATACCTGGAGGATAAGTCTATGCGTGCCTCATCCGTTTCAACGGGTATGCGAGACTTTCAAGCTTGTGTTTCAGATATTGAGATGATGGATATTAACCAGTCGGGTCTCCAATTTACATGGAACCAAAAGCCAAAGAAGGGTGTTGGCTTGCTTAAGAAAATTGATCGTATCATGGGTAATACTCCGTTTATTGCTGAGTTCCCTAATTTAGTGGTTGTTTTTTCATCCTTATAGATTGTCAGATTACTCTCCTTGTGTTCTAACAATTAAACGAGCTGTTACTAGTAAGCATAAGCCCTTCAAGTTTGCGAATTTTTTGGTTCATAAGCCTGATTTTCTAAGGATTGTGAAGGAGTCATGGGAGATGAGTGTTAATGGGGTTTATCAGTTTAGGGTTGTGAAGAAGCTTCGGATGCTAAAGACTCCTTTACGTGCTTTATTTTTAAGCAAGGCAATCTCCATAAGAAGATGGCTGATCTTCGTGGTAAACTGGATGACATTCAGAAGGATATTGATAAGGATCACATGAATGGGACCTTAGAGCTCGAGAAAGGAAGCTGAATTCTGATTTTCAAGAAGCGTCTCTTGATGAGGAAAGGTTTTTAAAGCAGAAGTCTAAGATGGAATGGTTAAGAGCTGGCGATGCTAATACTGCTTTCTTTCATGCCGCAGTGAAGAGTAGGAACCATTGAAGCCGAATCCAAGTTATGTTGGATACGAATGGTGTAGTGCATGAGGGCGATGCGGTTCAAGATGCTTTTGTCAAACATTATGAAAATTTCTTGGGTAGCTAAGACGATCTATCCATGCATCCTACTCCTGATCTGTTTACTAAGGTTGTGAACCCGATTGATGCTTCCCTCATGATCCCTCCGGTTACGATGGATGAGATTAAGAAAGCCATGTTTTCTATAGGTAATGACAAAGCTCCAGGCCCGGATGGTTACACTGCTGCTTTCTTTAAAGTTGCTTGGCCGATTATAGGTAATGATGTTTCTATGGCAATCATTGATTTCTTTAATACAGGCAGATTACTGGGCCAAATCAACCATACTCTTGTTGCGCTAGTGCCGAAGAAACCCTCGCCAGTTACGGTTTCTGATTATCGTCCTATAGCCTACTGTAACGTCTTATTCAAATGTGGTAGTAAGATTATTGCTGACCGTATAAAGGGTGTGCTCCATCAGGTTGTTAGTATTAACCAATCTGCTTTTATTCCCGGTAGGAAAATCTCGGATAACATCTTGCTGACTCAAGAGCTTATGCATAATTATCATAGAAATTCAGGTCCCCCCCTTGTGTGCTTTCAAGGTGGATATTAAGAAAGCTTATGATACGGTTGATTGGAGGTTCTTGAAAAACGTTCTGATTGGGTTCAGCTTTAACACAAAGATGGTGGATTGAATTATGGTTTGTGTTTCGACGACATCATATTCTATTTGTGTTAATGGGAATGTGCATGGTTATTTTAAAGGAAAGCGTGGCCTTCGACAAGGAGACCCGTTATCTCCTTATTTATTCACGCTGGTTATGGATGTTTTGACGTGTATATTACAGCAAGCTTCTAGGATTGATACATCCTTT
Organism: Scalesia atractyloides; assembly: GCA_947069175.1. Taxonomy (NCBI): domain Eukaryota; kingdom Viridiplantae; phylum Streptophyta; class Magnoliopsida; order Asterales; family Asteraceae; genus Scalesia; species Scalesia atractyloides. Next base: position 43,955,636 of record CAMTDV010000015.1, read on the forward strand.
AAATTTCACAATAAATGCGAAAGGGAGCGTATCATTAACCTGTGTTTTGCAGATGATTTATTCTTGTTTGCGAGAGGAGATGTTGAGTCAGTGCAGTGTGTTTTCAAGTGTCTTTCAAACTTTTCGAACATGTCTGGTCTAGTTCCTAGTATTCAAAAGAGCACGGGGTTTTTCTGTAATGTGCCAGCTCATGTTAAAAACCATATCTTGCCTTTCATGCCGTTTATGGAGGGGTCTCTTCCAGTAAAATACTTGGGGGTTCCTCTTATTTCTTCTAGCCTTGTGTACAAAGATTGTAGTGCCTTAGTGGAGAGGTTGGATCAACGGATTTCAAATTGGAGGAATAAACTTCTTTCGTTTGCCGGTCGACTGCAGCTTATAAACTCTGTTCTTTCTTCAATGCATATTTACTGGTCTTCAGTTTTTATCCTGCCTAACCATATCATTCAAGATCTGGAAGCCAAAATGCGAAACTTCTTATGGTCTTCGGATGGTTCCTATCACAAGGGGAGGCTAAAGCTTCCTGGAAGTCTGTTTGTGTTCCAAAGTACGAGGGTGGCTTAGGTATTCGTTGTATTGGGGATGTTAATAAGCGCTTATGTCTTCACATATTTGGAGCATTCTGGTTGAGCGTGATTCTCTTTGGGTTGCTTGGATTCATTCGTACAGACTTAGAGGTAAAAGCTTTTGGATTTGTAAGTCGGTGGTGAATTGTTGTTGGAGCTGGCGGAAAATATTACAGCTTCGGCCGTTTATTAGAGAATTTGTATGGTCCAAGTTGGGTGATGGTAGCAATACTTCAGCTTGGTACGATTCGTGGTGTCACTTGGGTCCGCTTGGTAACTTCTTGACTCCGAGAACCATCTCAAATGCAGGCTTTACTCTTAATACTACAGTTCAGGAGATTCATGTTAGTGGTGTTTGGAGGTGGCCAGTAGCGTGGATGGATATGTTTCCGGTTTTAATTCAGCTAGATGATATCCATACAGATCCAAATAGGTCTGATCAGCTCCTATGGAAGGATGATAATGAGTTAGTTGAGTACTCTTCGTCTCAAGTGTGGCATTCGGTTAGACAGAGAGCAGCAGAGGTGGATTGGGTCAAGTATGTTTGGTTCTCGCAGTGTATTCCAAAACATGCTTTCTTTATGTGGCTGGTGATTCGTCGTAAGCTCCTCACTCAAGATAAAATTGTGCAATGGGATCTCTCCAAAAGGAAAAATATGAATATGATGTGTTGTCTTCTTTGCTATGCGGATGTTGACTCCCATAACCATCTGTTCTTCGATTGTAACTACTCAACTCAAGTTTGGATCACGGTTTGTGGAAAAGGGGGTATGAGTACTGTTGGCCCAGAGTGGGATGCTATCGTTGACTGGCTGGGGGCTCGGGCTGGGTCTAAGTCAGCGACCAACTATGTTAGTAGGCTTATTATGGCAGCTGCGACTTATTTCATTTGGCAGGAACGTAATGCAAGACTTTTCAAGAACCAGACGAGACCGCCGGATGTTCTAAGTGATATAATTTTGAAAACGGTTCGATATAAGCTAATGGGAGTCAAGTTCAAGGTTTGCTACAGTGTGCGAAGATTGCTTGAAACATGGGAGATTAACAGCAACCGATTGGAAGATGAAGTAGGCTGATTATTTATTAGTTTTTTTGTTTCTCTAGATTATTGTCTAGTAGTTTGTTTTCGATGTTCTTGGTAGTTTAGTGTGTTTTTTCTTTGGCTTACATTCATGGGGAATTCCCATGTTTGAACTAGTGTGGGCGTTCCACGCTACTTGTTTTTTAGTTTGTTTATATAAACTCACCGGGGTAACCCTTTACCCAAAAAAAGTCAATACACCATGTAAAATGTCTTTGAAACCATGTGTGTGACCCCTGCGTAAAATTTCTGGCTTTCAAAAACTTTTTCTTTGAAGGAATTTCGTTAATTGATACTTAAACGTAACCTGTTTAACGTAACATACACACCGGGATGAGAACATAAGCTACACATACCCTAAATACCCTTTACATAACTTAGATATAAGTTTTGAGGGTATAGGAATGACAAAAACACATTTACACAAGTTCAGGGACTAAACTGCATCAACTACGAAAGTCTGCCGATTCTCGTATTCCTAAAAAGAACCTTGTGTAGACATCCATAATAGATTGCAAAAACATCAATCTTTGCGCAATTTCGATCATTTTCGAGTTCGTTAAAGCATTTTACGCATTTTAGTGAGACGCGTAACCGTACAATCGAACGAACCGCCATCCATGACACTTTCGGACAAAATCTATGTTACATATGCCTTAATGCCTTTATAGAGCCTATAAATTAGGTTGACGGGTGTTAGAAATGACAAAACGCGATGATATAAGTCCAAGGGCCATTTCTGCCATTTTTCAAAACTTGCTGCCCAGACCAGGCCTTACGGACTGTAAGGAGGGACCCCATACGGTCCGTAAGCAGGTGCCAGCTGCAGAATATTTGCTTGGCCTCCAAGTTCTACCATGTTGTGCCACCTTTTGACACCTAGCTAGAAATTGCCACACTCCGTCTGCTTCTGATACACTAGGAACCACTTCAACATTTAGACTCTTGATCCTTTAGGCTTTGTTATATCATTTGAACAAGACATATATGCAATCTCAAGTGAGTACATAGCTCCCCTCTTTTACGTTTTTCAAATTTTTTGGGGTGATTCATATGTGTAACCAATTTTTCTCAAGCGTCTGGCATGAATGTGTTTACTAGGTACTTTTTGTGTATTATTCCAATTATGCAAAATACGACGATTGAGGACACGAACCAAATCCTTGTAGGATCTTTCTATCTTTATAGTTAGATTCTTGTAGGATATTTGAAGTACATTCTTAAATCTTTCTATCTTCACAGTGAGATTTCTAAGAAGTGCTTTACACGCCGATGCCGATGGTTATTGTTTACGTGTAGAGTTTGTTTGTGATTTAGATAACGAAACTAGAGTAATACAATAAGGAAATGGTGGATACGCCGCTGGTACTTCCTTTATATAAGTGTGCTTATTGTATTATCTTTCATAGCCTTATCCGAATCACCATTAGGATTTAGGGCTTTATGATTCAGTGATTCAAAGTCACTAAACCAAAGTATAGTTTGATATACTAAACCAAAACAAAGCTGTATATGCTACCAAATCCTTAATACATCTATCTATCTTCATAGTTAGATTTTCGTAGGAACTTTAAAGTACTAAATTGATGTCCTAGATTGGATTCTTCATGTACTTTAATGCATATGTGACAAGACAATTGTGACGAGACGTGTGACTAAACCAAATCCTTAAAGCATCTATCTTCATAGTTAGATTCTTGCAGGATGTTTGAAGTACTAAATTGATGTCCTTGATTGGATACTTTGTGTACTTTAATGCGTATGAACAAGTTGATGACCAAGTTGATGATTATACGATTTTGTGATTAGTTGTGATTTAGATAACGAAACGAGTGTAATAACATAAGAACATGGTGGATACGCCTTTGGTACTTCCTAGTGTTCTTATTGTATTACCCTTGTAGCATTATCCGAATCACATTAGGATTTTGTGTTCGATTGTTTCAAAGTACAATATCCAAATCCATGTAGAACTCTTTCATATTTTTATATGTTAGATTCTTAGAAGGATATCCAAACTATTATTAAAAATCATTGATTTGATTTCTAATAATACTCACGCGATTATGACCAATTTCAATATTGTTGTTATTAACACTTGATTTGATTTCTAATAACATACTCACAAGTTTTATGACCGAATTCTATGCGATTACAATAAACAAAGTATAATTTTCAATGGCATAAATTTACTTAGTATTTAATCATGTTGCCATATATAAAACTCTTTTGTCACAAATTTCATAATCAAGTTAATGTATTGCAATACTAAATCTTTTTGCCATTCCTTGGCTTCATAGAGTCCATTTTCAATAGACGACTCTCGTAGTTGTCGAAGTATTGCAACACTAAACTTTTTGCCATTAACTTAGCCAACAAAACTATGTACTCGCCAACATTGTTTGTTGATGTCTTTTTTACATATGTTTCAGGTTACGATTATTCAAGCATGCTACACATAGGAACGCATCCGGGCTTTAGACTGCTTTAAACAAAAGACAATTACATGTATTCATCGCTTTGTGAAACAATGTTTAACAATAATGAAACACTTTAGTACCAGTAGTTGTGAGCAATTTGTAATGTAACTCCCTGATATTTCTGCCACGTCCTATTGTATTACGCGATTGGGTTTTTACAGTTTGGTATCAGAGCACTGATTATAGGTTATTAAAATGCCTTTAACCTAGTCTATAACCTTCCTAGGGATCCGAACATGAGTAGACTTAGGATCTCTATCCTAATCCTCATCCTTACTCGTGCTACAACTACTTTATGATTTACAAACCATCTAACCTTAGATGATTTATCCTAAATCCTTAGGCTTTATGCCTTAAAGTATTCTTCAAAATATTTTTTCTCAAAACAATTTCATTGGAATACTTCTCAAAAATGTTTTCTCAAACGTTTTCATTAAAATGTTTCTTGACCTATTTATCTCAAACATTTAATCAAAAAGGTTTCTCAAATGTTTTACTCTCAAACATTTTCATCGAAATCTTGGGTTTTAATAATGTGAACACATGCAATCTGGAAGGGTAAATATCTGTACCCCGAGTTTTCTGTCTAAGGCTAGAATGTTCGTACGAATCCGCATTATCGGACCAGTCACTCTTACCTTGGGAACTCTTAGGGTAAGTGAAAACCTAATTTATAGGCTAAAGCATGTCTTCCAGAAACATTATGAAAACCCATCCACTTTGACCATGATGACAATTCCTTAACACTACTACCTTTGTGACACTACTCCGACATGTTACCTTTTGTAATATATTATGACTATATTCAATGCATTTGAAATAAATTCCATTTCATTTCACGACACTTTATAATCCTAATTCATTTTCAAATACTATTTTTCGCCTTTCAAATTTTCAAAAATTTTCTCATTTAGATGAGAATTTTTAAATTTAATCCACAAAAGTTTATTTATTTTAAAACATTATATTAAAAGTATTTTTATCTTAAAAACAATAACATTTTAAAGGATAGAGAATTTTTTTAACACAAACCATTAATTTTGTTTGTATTTTCTCATCCAAAAATATAACAAAAGTTTATTTTCAAGCGATTCTTATTTTATAACAAAATCTACAAACACTATTTTTCCTAAATATAAGAATAAGACTTTTGAATGAATACCAAGTTTAGATTTCAATTCACTGATGTTTTAAACTTATAACAATTCTATGAAATCTCACTTATTTAGTTTCACTGTAGCTATTCCTTCGAGATGCCTCCTCATCGTGACGTCACTTGGAACACTGAAATGGCAGCAATTATCGCTCAGCATCTAGCTGCTGTACTCGTAGACATTGTGACCCATATTAACCAAAACTACAACAATAACAATAACAACAATGTTATCACACCCTGAAACTACAAACAATTCAACTCGGCTAAACCACTCAAGTTTAATGGGTTTGAAGGAGCAACTGGGCTCCTACAATGGTTTGAGATGAGAGTACAGAAAGCACATTCCGCCATGTTTAGTGTCCTAGTAAACTTAAGGTAGAGTTCGCCTCGAGTGTTTTCCAAAAGAGAGCACTCACTTGGTGGAATGAGTCATGAGAGACAGAGGTGTAGAAATAGCTATGGCACAAACATGAGAAGAATTCAGGAATCTTATGATGAAAGAATTTTGTCCGCGAAGCAAAATGAGGGCACTCGAAACCGAATTTTATTACTTCAAACAAGATAGTGGGGAGGACCGTGCCTATACTGACCGGTTTGAACAGTTGAGCCTACTCTGCCCCACTATGGTCACGCCCTTGGATCGGGCCATTGAGAAATACATTGATGGCCTACCTGATCCAGTCTAAGATATTGTCACTGGCAGCAAACCCGCAATGCTTAGGGAGGCTAAGGACTTAGCCGTTATGCTAACTGACTCCCAAGTTAGAAAAGGGAAATTATTTTGAAAGGGAGAAAAGAAACGAACTACACAAGAAACAAAGGGTGAATCTTCCACAAATTCTAAGAAGCGTAAAGCTTCAAAGAATTATACGATTGCTACACTAATCCCACTTAACTCAGTACCCGTTAGGGGGTTTTATCATGAGAAACAACCTCTGTGCAATCGTTGCAACTACAAGTTCGCCTGAGGAGGACCTAAGTTCGCCCGAACTTGCCCTAGCAAGTTCGGCCGAACTTGGCTTTACATGAAAACTCATGAGTGAACTTGTCTAAACATTACATAAATACTTCATACGACTAGCCTATTCAGCTCTATTATATACATACTCGATATAAGACTAAGACATAGACATTATGCACCAACAGACTCCCCCTTGGATATCGTCTTCGTCTTGTATCAGTCTTCAAAACTCTGTCTTCATAATTACTTTAACGCACACGACCGAAAAAGTTCTTGTACGGCTTCTTTCGTCGTTCTTGTTTAGGATCCGGTGTCTGGTCTGTAGGAGGCACTTTGTTCATATGCTGAAACCTTTTAATACTTGCCTTCCTAGTTTTCTCATTAATAGCTTCGAGACGCTTTTCCTCTTTCAGGAATTCAACTCTTTCTAAATCCCTCCACTTTGTCTGCCACATCTTCCCTGAATTTACTTCTCTTGCATAGCAAACATTCACAACTTTCTGATACTGCATAGCTTGTACCTTCTCACGTTCTTCAAATACAATCTTGCTATAGAACAAGGTTTTGATATCTTCTCTGGAATAATTAACAAGCCACATCGGATCTAGAATCCTGATTGTTCTCCATAATCCCCTCATGCCTTGAAATCCCAATACCTCAACTCTTTCCTTCAAAATATCCAAGTGTTCTTCAAATCGTAACACAAAAACAGCTTCACAAGTAGTTGGATCTATCTGCCACCACTTGAACAATGGATAGAAGTTTTGTTCAATCGGCATCAATGGCATGTTTCTCATTGCCCTAGGTCGCTTCATTATCAACGTTATGTCTTTCTCCCCTGTTTTCGTGTTAGTCTGATTCGGTGACCTGGAATGAATGGCTTCCAATATCTGAATCCTTTGACCGCTTCATACTTTATCAACTTCCCCAGTAACTGATCAATCACTTTCATATGATATGTAACATTAACGGTCTGAACCAGCTCTTCCACATCCCAATATGGTAATGTCTTGAAATCAGCAAGATACTTGAAGTGTTGCACTCCAAATTCTCTTTTGATTGCATATACGTTAACTTCCTTGAACCAACCCCAGCTTATGATATCCCCCAATGACACATCTTTGTCTCTGGTAAAAAATGTTAAGAGGACGTCGAAACTTACGTTTGCGCGGCATCTCTTTAAACCAAGACTTTTCCGCTTGAGCAATTTCTTCTTTCGTCATCGGCTTTGGTACTTTACCTTCTCTAACTGATTCCCCTATCTTTTCTTTTAACATGTCTTCATCAAGTTGCATGTAGGAAAACTATCAGTAGTAGGACCGACGTACTTCGCAGTTTGATCTGTCTCATCATCAGAAGACCAATCTTCCACAATCACTTTATTATACTCGTCAGCTTCAAATCTTCTAACATACTGATAATCGTTCGGCTCAAATGTGTGAACATTCAACACGTCTTCTTCGAAATCAAATTCTAGATCTTCAGCATTAACTTCAACTAACTTTGCAAGATCTTCCTAGGTATAATTGTGCACATACTCGCCTTCCTCTACGTTATGTTCTAACATCAACAATAAAGGCTTAGAAGGTACTGCAGCAACCGGCTTTACAAATCTTTCAACGTTAGACATATCAATCTCATCAGATGGCCCTGTCTGACCATCCATCCTGTTTGATTCATCATCCATTAACAAAGAGAAATCAAATTCACTTGAGACTTTAGCTTCAGTAATTTTCAGACCAACACCACCCTGATCATCATCATCGTCATCGTCAGCAACATTCCAATCCTCATATTCAGAATCATCTTTCTGTTCATCATCTTCTTTTTCCTCATCTTCAGCTTCTTCATCGTCCTTATTTTCAGAAGCTATAACAGGATCAGAAGGCTTGACAGATTCGTCAACCTTTGGAATATCAGACTCAGAAGCTATAATGACATCTTCTATAGACTTCTCTGTGGCTTTAGACGATTTAGTGGCTTCACCCTCAACACTTTTTCCTTTGCCACTAGCTGCTAACTCTTTCTCAGTTCGTTCTTTAGCTTCTTGCTGATCCAGACGATCATATTCTTTGATGAAATCAATTCCCAGAGAGTTAGATAAAACTTTCTTCATCTTGGAGAATCTTCGATCATTTAGGGCTTGAATAGACTTTAACTCTGTTATTTCTGTCTGCAGCTTTTCATTTGCGTCCTGCAAACTTTCAATCAAAGCTTTGAAATATTCTCGCTCATTCTCTAACACTTTCACTTTATCATCCAACATCTCTTTCTCAACGTTGTTTTGATTCATTTTCTTAATAAGCTCAGCCTTCTCCTTCCTCATTCTTTGCCACTTTTTCTTCTAACACCTTCACACGCTTTTCCATAAGTTCAACATTCGTCTCTAGAAAGAAATCATTTGGATCTTGCAGACTAATAGGATCATTATGCATATCACCAAACAGATTAGGCCCTGAAGTTTTTGGTGTTGACTTTGGAGTAGCAGCCTTTGGCAGACTTCCTTGGAGTAGAACTTTCAAGATTTGAAGTCGTTGGAACAACCGGTGATTGAATAACAGGAATTTCCAATAAACCAGACACAGGAGGTTCTTGTGTAGCTCCTGGCCTTTCAGATTAACTTGAAACAACAACAGGAGGTTCTTGTGTAAAAGGTTCTTGTGTGACTTCTTTCTCCTGTGCGCCAGAAGGTTCTTGTGTAACTTTTGCGCTTTTCAACTTTCCTCTGTATCTTTTACTTACAGTCTTTTGAACTTTCTTTGTTTTCTTTCTACCCTTTGTTTGAGGAGACCCTGTAGTTTTTGTCGATGAAATAGTAGCAGTGTTTACACGTTTTGCTTTTTTCTTGGGCCTTTCGTCAGACTCTTTCTCGAGATTTGGATCAAAATCAGCATCAGTCTCTTTGACATTTTCTGCCTCAGTCTCTGCTATAGATTTCTTTGTAATTCTTTCAAGAGAATCGTTAAATCATCATTCTCTGAAGTAGCAGATATAACAACATCCTCTTGCGTGACTTTTTCAGCCTCTTGGCTTTCAAAAACCACTGCAGCACTAGAACCTGCTTTAGTTTGAACATTCTCTGGTTCATCTTCATCTATGAGCATTGTATCGACTTTCTTTGCAGCTCTTTTCTTCTTTGGCTTTTCAACTTCAGCCTTTAAGAACCATTCACTCCGAGATTTTGGTTTGAAATCTTTGAAACATTCTTTTTCAGCGTTTAGCTCTTTTTTGTCATTGCTTCCGTCTTTCCTCCATTTATTATCAGACGGCACAATGTAATTTGAATCTTTGATAGCTCTGAAAACTGGCTTTGCAACAGGAGCTGAAGCTTGCTTCTGGAATTTTAATAGCTTATTCACAGTTGTTTCATCGAGGTGACTTAGATAAAGCACATCATTCGGATCACGTGCAATATTAGTGAACTTCTCATCTATTAACATCTGTACGAACCTCGGATACAAACATAGCCTCGTTTCCTCCATATTCTTTGTCATATGAGTAAAAACAAGCTTAGAAAAGTTGAATGGCTTCTTCAGAATCAGTGTCGTTGCCATACAGGCCAAATAATATTGTACATCGTCAAGACCCGCCTTTCGGTGACTAAAAGTATGAATGATCTCATGCATAAGGAGCTTGTAGGGGTTTGGTACTTCCCCTTTCTTCAATGTTGGCTTATTCACGCTCCCCTTATATCCCATTCGAAAGAAACAACCTCTAACCATCTTCTCGTCCAAGAATATCGGATCATCTTTATCATCGTTGAACTGTAGGATCCGTCGAATATCATCTTCAGTCACAGTGATCTCCTTTACTTCATTTCCAACTTCCACCGATGAAATAATCGTCTTCTTATCATCACTAAGACTCGCGTTCATCCAGAAATGATACGTGTGACTTCTATAAGATACCGTGCGCTCCGTTATAGCTCGATGAATAGGACTTTCCTTCAAAAACTTCAAGATACTCTCGTATTCCTTCAAAGATGGACATATCGTCTTGTCGAGTGTAATACAAGTATTGTGAGATTTAGAAAACTCTATTGCAATAACCTTCGCTGGTACTTGAGTCTGAAAAACAACGCAAAACAATTAGCATGCTTATCGAGAAAAAGTTTCAAATTTTTCTAACACTTTTATCAAGTTCGGGCGAACTTGAAGAGTGTATAAAATTCTGAGTTAATCAAGTTCGCCCGAACATGTAATACACATGTTCAAACATCAAAGTATAAGTTCAGGCGAACTTACATATTACAAGGATTCAGATTTCAAATGATAAGTTCGAGCGAACTTCCTTTTTATTCATAAGTTCTGTTTCAAGCTAAGTTCGGTCGAACATGTACTCTTAACAACTTTTCAAAATTAACAACTAAGTCCGGTCGAACTTCAAACTTAACATTTTATTCAGATTGATTAGCAAGTCCGGTCGAACTTGATAACAAATTCGGCCAAACTTGTCATCATCTACAACCATTCAAACCTGTTAATCACAAAACATTTTCGATTTTCATGGTCGGTTTTAGTTGTTAATCAAGATTTTAAGTTCAATTTGGATCAAAACAACCTAGAACTAACATTTTTTATGTTTTCAAATCTAGATTCATCAGTTAAGTTTCAAACCTTGGTTCAAAGTCCAAATCAATACCTCAGACATTGTCGTTGGTGTGCTAATCACCAAAAACAATAGAAATTTGGGCAGTATAACGGTATGATTATGACAAAAACACAAGATCGCTCAAAGGTCAGTAAGTTCGCTCAAGAGTTTGTTTGCTGGTGAATGAGTTCGGCCGAACTTGCTCGGTACTTATACCATTGCAAGTTCGGGCGAACTTACAAGCCCATTAAACAAGGCCCAGTCAAGTTCGGGCAGACTTCCCTTTAAACAATCCAGCCACCAATTAGCAAGTTCGGTCGAACTTGCTACAAAATTAATCTTTGTTCAGATTGACAAGTTCGGCCGAACTTGCCAAACCCAAATTCAAACTTTTTTCAAAATTTTCAATTTAACCCCTGAACTTTACAACCTCTACCAGTTATTAACATCCACTCAGTTGACCAAGTCCAAGCTAATGACCTTGGTTAACCGATTTGTCTGCCGAGTCCAAGTTAATGACCTCCGTTTGACCCGTTACGAACAAACTATTGATATTTTCAAAAACAAAGTTTCAAATTAATGAACTTTTCATCGTTTTGGCTTTTCAGATTTTACAGGTTAGGTCCCAGCCCGTTGTCAAAGGGATTCCCACCAGTTCTAGCATCTTACCAGACTTCGAAGACCCGTTCTCCAACATTGGTTTGCTGAAAACAATGTAGAAACAAAATCTTTTTGTATTTTTGTAAGTTTATGCTAAAACACACTGAAAATATTTTTGGTTTTAATCTGTAAAGCGATAAACTATTTACAGGACAATGTAAACTATGTACAAACATATTTACAGACATATTTTTGTGAATTCGTGTCTTAAAGGATCATATCATTTGATTGAGACAAATCACCAGTATCGTTGACCTTTAAATGACATTAAGCTTTAAACTCGTTTACCTAGATTGCCGATATGTTTGTCCTCTTAAACTTTTCCACATTTCTCAATTGTATCAAGATATGTTAAGGTAAGATTTATGAAACTTGACTTATCTATGGTTCCCACTTCTTGAATATACAGCCGTATCAAGATTCCCTAGATTCCATCTTAACAGGTGAATATAGCGTACTTAATATCTGTATCTGGGTTATGCGATGCCTTGAGAGCTCAGGTTAGTACTACCGTACAGACAAAGAGATGAAGGCTCGACTTTAAGGTGTGTTCCACTTAAGGAATCTTTTCAGCACTGCAAATGATTAGATCTTTCGATACTTTTCAAGTTTACAAGCAATTTGGGGGTTTATAGCGAAAGTATTATAGAAGTTCAAGGCTATTGCTTCCTCAAAATCAGAAGAACTTGTATAATACCCCAGATATCAACTATCTATAAAGACCTCGTAACTCAGAATCAGGCAATCTCTCAAACGAAATTTTGAAGTAATAAGTCCATATATCCAAGATATGTTAATCCACAAGATTAAGCAGTTGCTAAATTTAGTTTATATCTCGAAAATAGTTTACTGAACATGTTAAGCCTATCGACACATCCACAGTAAGACTCGTTTATTACTTTTAAACTTTCCATTTCTTTAGCATACTTTGATAGTCCACTGATGTACTATCATTTCCTTTTTGTGACACCAAATTCTTTTTGTCTTTCCGAGCTCACGTTATGGAAGAAGGAGAAGAAGGAGCCGAGAAGAAGGTATCAGCAACAACTGGTTTTCAATGTTTTTGTACATTTTTGAAAATTTTCATACGTTTTTGTATATTCTCAAATATTTCTCCCCCAAAAATCAAAAACATATTTTTGGATTTTAGATTTTAAGAAATACTAAACTAGAAATATATTTACAAACCATACAAACCAATGCGAATTACGTGAACTCGTCGTCCGATCCGTATTCAACCTCAGCTTCCGCACCTGTAAGCAAATTTTTAATACCGTTATGCCGCATTAGATATTTAAATCTTGTTAATGGAAATGCTTTGGTATAAAAACCAGCCCGTTGTTCGTCGGTGTGGATTTTTTCTATTCGAACCAATTTCTTTTCATAACAGTCATGAATGAAATGGTAACAAATTTCAATGTGTTTTGTACGTGAGTGATGAACCGGATTTTTAGTTATATCGGGCTGCTTTGTTATCTACAAATAAAGGCGTGTCAAGAAACTGCAGACCATAATCCCTCATCTGTTGCTGAATTCAGAGGATTTGTGAGCAACAGCTGGAAGCAGAAATATATTCCGCTTCACAGGTTGTGAGAGAGACCGTGGTCTGTTTCTTCCACTGCCACGTTACCAAACGCGTGCCAAAGAACTGGCATCCTGCAGTTGTAGATTTCGAGTTCAGCTTGTCCACTCTGAAGTCTGAGTCAGCATATCCCGTTAAGTTGAAATTGTCATTTTTAGGATACCATAAGCCCGTTCTAGGACATCCTTTTAAGTAACGGAAGATTCGCTTGACTATCTGCATGTGTGACATTCGAGGACTTGACTTATATCTCGCACATAAGCAACTAGGATACATGATGTCTGGGCGAGACGCCGTCAGATACATCAGCGATCCTATCATCGATTGATAAAGTGTTTTATCAACTTTTGTTCCCATCTCGTCTATGCAAATCCCATGGTTCAGTGCCAGCGGCGTCGAAAGCGGCTTCGAGCTATCCATTTCAAACTTTTTGAGAATGTCATGAACATACTTAGTCTGATGAATGAATATCCCGTCTGGAAGTTGATCCACTTAGAGACCTAAGAAGAATTTCATTTCACCCATCGAGGACATCTCGAATTTCTTCTTCATGATCTTTTCAAACTCTTTGCACAGACGATCATCCGTAGAACCGAAAATGATATCATCTACATAGATTTGTACAATTATCAGATGCGATCCAACTTCTCTGGTAAACAAAGTGTTGTCCACTGTGCCTCGTGTAAAGCCATTTCCTAAGAGATGTTGCGATAACGTCTCGTACCAAGCTATCGGGGCTTGGTGTAGTCCGTACAAGGCTTTATCCAGAAGATATGCTTTATTCTTGTTCAGTGGATCGACGAAACCCGGTGGTTGGCCGACATACACTTGTTCATGAAGTTTACCGTAGAGAAATGCAGATTTTACATCCAACTGGTACACTTTAAATCCTTTCCTAGCTGCGAACGCTAGGAAAATGCAGATAGATTCTAATCGCGCAACTTGTGCGTATACCTCCGTGTAATCTATACCTTCCTGCTGGTGGAATCCCTTGACAACCAGCCGAGCTTTGTTTCTGACTATTACACCCCGATCGTCTCTATTACACTTGAAGACCCACTTTGTGTCAATAGCTTTTTGTTTCGGTGGCAATTCTACAAGCTTCCAAACACCCAACTTCTCGAACTGTAACAGTTCTTCTTGCATTGCTATCACCCAATTCTCGTCAGCCAGAGCCTCATTAACTGTCTTTGGCTCTATTTGAAAAATGAAACATGAGTAGTAGCAGTAATTCTGAGTTGGTGCAACTCGGGTGTAGAAACAACTAAGCGCTTTATTTATTTGGCTTCGTATACGGACACCAGTTTGGAGTTCTCCAATGATAGTCGTTGAAGGATGGAAAGAATATGATCGCGGCATTTTTTCTGTTGGAACATCAACTGAGCTTTGCTGATTTGAAACAATCAGATCACTGTTCACATCAACATTAGGAATACTTGATGAAGCTTCGTTATGATTTCTCGGACTAGCAGATTGATTTAACATGTTAGATATCTGCTCAACTTCTTCATCCGATGAAGTTTCACCGTCAGCATCAAATGTCGGTGCTTCATCTGAGTCAGAATTCTGATTCTGAGGCATGCTGGGACCTGATGTTGTAGGTCCTGGTTCATTAGAAGCATTCACCGGAGGTGTAGCAGGTGTTACTTCTGCTTCAGAAGTGTTTTCAACTTAAACACACTGCTATTGCTTGGACCTGCTACGGAAGATGAAGAATCCAACATGGGTTGATTAACCACAATTGGTCTAATGATTTGTTCTTGATTCGCCGACTGTTGAAGATAGTATAATGCTGTAATTTCTTCTTCAGACAGTTCTTCCGGCAAATCGAATGACTTCCAAAGATCTTGATAGTTAAAACAGCCACGCGTCACCTCTCCTTTGAATAGGATCCGCATAATTGAAACAATCCACGTGCTGTGCTTCAATAACCTTTCTCAACGAGGAACATATACTCTTCTTAACGGACTCGCATATCCGACAAAGAAACCTTCAAGAGATTTAGCTCCGAATTTGCCATCTTGATCGATTACGGTACATGGCGCACCAAATGGTTCTAAGAATTTCAAATTTGGCTTCCGTCGGTTTATCATCTTTGTTGGTTTGACAGTGAGAACTTTGTTTAGCGTGTAGCAAGCCACAGCAACCGCTTCACTCTAGAAGCTGACTGGAAGTTTAGAATCTGCTAGCATGGTTTTCACAGTTTCAATCAAAGTTTTGTTCTTCCGTTCAGCAACACCGTTTTGTTGTGGAGTATAGGGAGCACTAGACTCGTGCAGAATCCCTTTAGCATTGCAGAATTCCTTTATTTTGTTATTCTTAAACTCTGTGCCGTTGTCACTTCTAATGCGTCTGATCGGCAGATGATAAAGATTCTCGAGTTTCTTAAACAGAATCACCAAATTCTCGAACGTTTCGTCTTTTGATTCCTGAAAGAATACCCCACGAATATCTGGAATAGTCATCTGTCATGACCAAGCAATATAAGTCTCCTGCGATGCTTTGAACATTTACAGGACCAAATAAATCCATGTGGAGACGTTCTAATGGCAACTTGATTGAGTTCAGAATTTTCTTCGGATGAGATTTCTTGATCTGCTTTCCCTTTTTACATTCTAAGCAGTGATCAGACATATGAAAACTCCGAAGATTTATACCTTCTACAAGATCATTATGAACCAAGAAATTCATCTTTCGCAAATGAATATGCCCCATCTTACGATGCCAAAGAATAGAATCCTTTTCAGTAGCCTTTGTCACAAAATATTGCGCTGATTTTGATGAAGTGGTAGCGACGCCCATATCAAGAACATATAGATCATTCTCACGTGGTGCTCGCATCAGAATCCACTCATCTGGTATTTTGAATCCCGGCTTCAAGATATACATTCTTTGTCGTTGAAATGCACCGTGAACTTCTTGTCGCAAATCTGCGATATGCTCAGAAGATTATTCTCCAACTCTGCAATATAATTCACGCGATCGAATGAAACAACGCCATTGGAGAGTTTTCCCTCGGCGACTATCCTTCCACCCGGGTTACCCGCAAATCCAACATATCCACCAATGATAGCTTTTATGTCGAAAAGCAACGCTTTCATTCCCGTCATATGCCTGGACGCTCCACTATCCAGAATCCACTTGGAGAGTACGGTTCTCTGGAGCCCCTGCACATTTCAACAATTAGTTAAACAGCGTGACCCAAGCCTTTTTGGTCTTGGGTTGAATTGGATAACCATCATCTTAATCAAATTCACATTCAGCAGCATAATCAAATTCAAATTCATCATCTGAATTTTCTACGATGTTTATGTTTGAAAACTTCACTTTCTTGTTATCTTTCAAACTGTTACCACTTGTAGTTTTGACAATTTCAGACTTGATTTCAGATTTTGATTATTTCATGCTATCACTAGTCTTAACAGGCTCAGACTTAGTGATCTCAAATGTTGTTGACCGTTTCTTTGCAATCCAGGCTTGAGATTTTATGTTAGCCTTCTTGATGTAAAACTTGTTTTCATTAGCCTTTGAAGTTTCACCTTTTTTGAAAGTTGAATTTTCAAACTTTTGATTTGTTTTAGATTTAACTTCAGCTTTTGATTCGTTTCTTTTCAAAATCTTTACAGGTTTTACAAACTCTGGTTGCTTCGGTTTCACAACATTTGAACTTTCTTTCCTTCGAAGATAAGCCGGCTTTGATTTCGGACATTGGTGTGCAATATGACCAATTTCGTTGCACTTGAAACAAGTTCGAGAATCATGTGGATGTCCTTTAGTGGATTTTACACCACTTGCAATTTTGGCTTTATCTCGAAGTTCTTTCTGTTTCTTAAACTCATCATTTGATTGTTTGCCAATCAAACTTTCCTCATGAACCGTATTCGTCCCATATACAAAATTCATGTTTTTATCCTTGTATTCATTAAATGGTAATGATTTCTTTTTAGGTTCGTCTGATTCTTCTAATCCCAACCCAGCTCTCCGGTTGTCCGGATGATCACCACCATTCCTTCGGTAGTTATTTCTTTTAGGTTTGGAATAGAATTTTCTTTCATTGATTTCCAGATCATCTGATGTGACTTCCACGAGTTTAAAGAATTTGTCTAACAATTCTTCCTTCACATTCTGAATCGGAAAACTATCATCAAAGTACAATCTATCAGATTCCTTAACTTTGTACATAACAACGTTAGGATCATCACTTAGATCGTCATCTGATGATTTATCGTCATCTTCGGACTGTGAATCAGAATTCGTTGAACTCGAGACGACGCTTTTAAAGTTGCCTTCATCAGAATCATTCAGAACATTTTCAACCCCTTTCTTAACCACAACATTGTCATTATCAGATTTAGTTTAGATTACATCAATGTTCTCTGGCAATTCAGTTTTCTTTTCAGATAACAACTCAATGTTGAGTGCCTTATCTATCCCATCAGGGGATTTGCGATAATATTTCTCGCATAGGGGTGGAGGAACATTGTTGTACTCTTTACCAATTTTCTTTTTAGGTTTCTCTTCCGATGGAATTGTTGGAAGGATTGATCTATGACGTATGCGTTACAAGTATAACTTCTCAAAAGTTGTTGAACACGTTCTGTTTCAATTTTCATGTCCTGGAGTTGTTGCTTAGTTTCAGCAATGGTGTTAATATAGATATTAATCGCTTTTTGCTTATCCATTACTGTTCCTTTCAACATTCTCACAGTGTCGTGTTGTTCGACATTGTTTCGATCGAGCCTGCCATAATCATCTTTCATTTTGTCACTTCTTTCATTGTGCGATAATCGTATTTTAAAAGTTCATTATGCACATTGATTTCAGCGATGATCTTTGATTTTCGGCACATTCGATACATGGTTCAGTACATTTTGTACAAAGTTTCTCAACCTCTACAACTTGTACTTTGACAACTTCATTTACCTCTGAACCTACCTTTGTTAGATTTGCCATTAAAGCTTTGTCGGCAATATCCTTGAGGTTTTCGGCATCCACTTCTTGAGTAACATCAATGACTTCTTCAGCAATAGACTTATCCTCAGTAACTTGTTCCTGAGAACATCCATCAAAGTGACCTGCAAAACTATCACAAGAGTTAGGAGATAAAATTCCTTGTTTATGCATGTGGATATACTCCTCTTCTTCTTGTTGTTGATGCAGATACTGTTCCAGTAAAATATTCTCTAAAGCTGCTGCGTCTTAGGCAGATGTATTTTCAACGATTTGTGCCATCAATGCAACTCCAGTCTTTTTACTGATATACGAATTCCAGTCGAAACCATCATCTTCGTTTGATGCAACGATAGCTTTCTCAGTGTTACTGCTATTTGGCTTCTCTTGGATTTCAACCTGAGTCTTCTTCGGGAAAGGCTTGTACTGAAGTGACTTCTGGTAATACTCGTTGTTCCTGAGAACTTCCATCAAAGTGACCTGCAAAACTATCACAAGAGTTAGGAGATAAAATTCCTTGTTTATGCATGTGGATATACTCCTCTTCTTCTTGTTATTGATGCAGATACTGTTCCAATAAAATATTCTCTAAAGCTGCTGCGTCTTAGGCAGATGTATCTTCAACGATTTGTGCCATCAATGCAACTCCAGTCTTTTTACCGATATAAGAATTCCAGTCGAAACCATCATCTTCGTTTGATGCAACGACAGCTTTCTTAGTGTTACTGCTATTTGGCTTCTCTTGGATTTCAACCTGAGTCTTCTTCGGGAAAGGCTTGTACTGAAGTGACTTCTGGTAATACTCGTTGTCTCCACAGGATGGACTTTGATTTCCTGTTGCTTCAGGATTTTTGCACTCTCTCTTGAAATGCCCTTTCTGTCGGCATCTGAAGCACGTGACCTTTGTTTTATCGAACCCTAGTTTGTTGGTTGAATTTCCGATATCTCGGCCTGTGAGAGCAACAAACTTTGTGACTCTTCGAATGACAGATGCTAAACACAACTTTATATCCATAAGCTCCAGTTCTTCTTCGTCCACCTGGTCATAGTCTTCAGCAGTCATTTCAGGATTGCCGATTTTCCCAGCTACGAGACTTTCATATGATTCTAGATCAGTGGCGAGAAGTGCCATGTGTTGCTTAGCAGTGTGCTCAGAAACAACATTATTCAAATTAACAACGATGTTACATATTGAATACATTTGAATCAGAATTTGTTTGTTGATTCTGATTTGCTTGACTCTGATAAGACGAATTTGAACCAGTGCTTGAGAATGAAGACTGTGGACTTTGATCATATTGAGGATATGATTGATTCAGATTCTGCTGCGAATTGTTCGAAGAATTCAGACTTGCGTTGAATGCTATCTGAATCTTTGGGCTTGAAATGTTATCTTGCATTCCACTCTTGTAATACAAACCAACGTCTTGAACAACATTAGCGTTCTTTGACTTTGCAATCTTCAAGAGTTCCATTTCATGGCCTTCGAGTTTATCGATAAATGTTGACAGCTTGAAGAATTCCCATTTTTCGCTTTCCTTCAGAACCATTAGGTAAGTAGTCCATTCCCCATCTGGTAGAGCGTCTGCAAGCTTGTCGATGTACTCTTGTTCCGTCTTCTCAAGACCGTGTCTTCGCATTTGGACTTTAAGATGACAGAAGCGTTCAATCATCTGCTTCATGGTCTCACCCTTCAGCATGTTGAAGATATCAAACTCTTTCATGATGAGCGCTTTCTTGCTCTTGATCATCTCCGCGTTTCCTTGACATTTATTTTGCAATGAAAGCCAGAGATCTCTTGCAGTCGTGTATTCTGGTAGCAATACGAGAATATCTTCTTTAACAGATTGTTGGATAAGACTGATCATCTTTTTCTCAGCAATGTATTCTTCTTTCTGTGTCGTGGAGTATTTGTATTTCTCCAGAACTTGCTGATGTTCATCCAATGGAACTGTATAACCTCTCTCGATCGACACCCAGCCTAGGAAGTGCATGGCTTGAACCCAATATGTAAACTTCTCTTTCCACCCTTCATACTCGTCCATGCTCATTAGCTTTGGCGGTTTAACAGTCGTGCCCATCTCGTTGTCAAGATTGACTTGCTGGATCATATTGGCATTTGATGAACTAGCTCCGGACATATAAGCTCTTTGAATATCATCCATTGTGAATAACGAGACGTGTATACTGAAAACACTCAAAAACTTTGAAAAAGTTAATTCTACTACAAGTTCGGTCGAATTTGTAGTTAAAATTAAGAATTCTTTGATTTTGTCACAAGTTCGGTCGAACTTGTGACTTCTGATTTTGAAAAAATTTCTTTTGAACTTCAGTCGAACTTCCAAATGAAGATTTGATAACAATCTTGTAAGTTTGGGTGACTTATCTAGAATTTCCTTGATATAACCCAAGTTCGGTCGAACTTGATATAAAATCGATGAAAAACTGGTAACTTCGAGCGAACTTGACAAAAATTTCTTCAAAAACACCTCAAGTTCGAGTGAACTTGGTAAAAAATCACTGAAAAAGTGAGTTTTTAACACAAGTTCGGCCGAACTTGGTTAACAAGTTCGATGAACATGGTTTTGTCAAACATGGTTTTTTTAAAATTTTGACATCAATTCGGTTGAATTTGGTCTCCAATCTTTCAAGGGTTTATCTTTGTTGTATTTTACATGATATATTCAAAATTGAAAAGATTTTGACCGTGAATTCTTCATTTTTGTGAAAAAGTAATGAAAAATAGAAGAATGGAGATGAAATAGAAGTATTCTTGTCTTGATTACTTTCAAATCAGGCTGTTCTACCTCTGATACCACTTGTAGGACCGATCCTCGATGCTAAGGAACCTAAATTTGATATCTAACGTCCATAATAGCGGAAATATTACGTCGTGTTTACCAATAGACAAGAATTAATCAGTTTAACATCAGTCTCATTGATCAAACGTCAAGAGTACTAACTGACAGAGCTTCGCCTCCAAAATGCCAAAGTTACAAATGTGAGAGGCTAGCTAGGTATTTATAGAACTACAAGTTCGCCTGAGGAGGACTTAAGTTCGCCCGAACTTGCCCTAGCTATAAGACTAAGACAGACATTATGCACCAACACATAATTTGTGAAATTGACACTTATTGGATTTTTCTTTTTATTAACATTGATCGGTTTTGGACATATATTTTCTAACCTTAATGAGGAAGTCACAAAACCTTTCAATAACTTTTTTGAATTAAAAGCTTTATTTTTAACAGTTTCAACTTCTTTTTCAAGTTGAGCAATTTTCTCAATATGACAATTTATTGCTTTTTGATTATCTATATTTAATTTTCAAAAACAATTTTTCCATTTTTAAACATTTTTATTTCATTTTGAAAATCTATTAACATTTATAATTTTTCATTTTCTAAAATTTTTATTTTGCTTTCAAAATTCTGTTCATTTTCTTTTAACTTTTTATTTTCTATTTTCAAGATTTCAATATCTTTCAAAAATTTGACATTATCAGATCTAGATTGTTGACAATTTGAGCACACAGATTCAGAAGTTGAAACCTCATTTGTGGTGTTATTTGAACTTTGTGCTTCCCGATTCATTTCCTTGATCACTAACACGATCAGACCTTTTCTTGATTAGCACCTTTTTGTTCTTAATCATCTCAGCACCTTCCAAATATTTAGTGCCCAGAGATTTCCACAAATCTTGTGTAGTTTTGTACTCTGGTAACAAAAACAAGATATCTTCTTTTATCGATTGTTGTAACGATGTTAGGATCTTCTTCTCATGGGCATATGGAGCATTCAGTACTGAAAGCTCAGCTCCACATTCATCGACTGGCCATTTAAATCCAGTTTGAATAGCAACCCAACCATAGAGGTGATTTTCTCATACCCAGTTTTCGAATTTTTCTTTCCATCCTTCACACTGGTTCATACTCATCAACTTTGGCGGCTTCAAGGACCCCATTTCGTTTTCCAAATTTATCTATCGATAAAAAACACTTGAAATATGATTAGCAAACAAACAATTTTAGAAAATTTGACTTCTTAATCGACAATCGGTTTGCTAAAAACATTTAAAATTTTTCAGAAAACTTTTTTTATCAGATTAGAGCTTTAAACTCGTCTCGTCAATACGAATCTAACGATATATAATGTCCAAGACGTTTTTTTTAGAAACCCTTAGACAAGTTCGGGCGAACTTGTATATTACTTGACAAGTTCGAGCGAACTTGTGAGATTTTTCAAGAGAACTTAAAAGTTCGGGCGAACTTGTAGGAATTTCAAGAGGTTTTACAAGTTCGGGCGAACTTGTAATATTTTTCAACAATATTTAATCAAGTTCGGGTGAACTTGATGAAATTTGTTTGAAAAATAAGCAATTTCGAGCGAACTTACCAAAAATCTTGAAAAATCAATCAAGTTCGGGCGAACTTGATGTCAAGTTCGAGCGAACATGTGTTTTCAAAAATGGTTTTTTCAAATTTTTCAACATGAATTCGTTTGTTTTAAGCTCTGATCTTTTCAAGGGTTTTACTATTATTGATTTTACATATTATACTTGAAAACCAGTCCATTTTGTCAGTGAATTGTCCAAGAAAAGTTAAAATGAAAGAAATGAGTAGAAGATGAGATGATTTCAATCCTACTCTGATATCAATTGAAGGTCCGTTGTACGGATCGTTCGGGTCCTAATTTGGCAAACCTAAGGTAAACCGCGGAATCCGTTTGCATAGGCGATATTGTAGACAAGTTTGTTACTGATTAATCACTGTTTCATTAATGTGTAGACGTAACAAATCCTAGAAACACTTGGACAGAGCTTCGCCTCTGTCGTGACAAAATCTCCGAATATTACAAATGACATGACAAGTCTCCTATTTATAGGATTTCAAGTTCGCTGGTGGAATGCAAGTTCGGGCGAACTTGCTTAGTCAAGTTCCGCCGAACTTGACTACAAAATATACATTTCAAGCAAACTTGGCCTAAAACATACATAAACTTCGTCATTTCGCTGCTAAATACTGACTCAACGTTATACGATGACATAGGCAACAGACATATGCATCAACAGTTGCGCAATTTCGATCATTTTCGAGTTCGTCAAAGCGTTTTACGCATTTCAGCGAAACACGTAACCGTACAACCGAACTGAAGGTCCGTGATCAGGCGGTTCTAGACGGAAGTTAGTGCGTATATGTCAATTCCGGTAGAATGTTATTAAGAAAGGAGTAGAAGTAGAATGCAACGGATGTCATACGTTTATTCATTCATACCGAAAGAGCATACATCTTGTCAGGCTGCCATAGTTCCTGGAGAGATTCCGGCAGCACATCCCCATCTGGGAGCGCAAAAACTTAATCACAAATGAACACACACCAACTATATATAGACCTCATAGGTAATTCATATGAACAACATGTTGTCATTCGTATGAACTTGGCAATGCCAATTCGTACGAACTAGTCATTTCTACTTCGTATGAAGTAACACATTTTACACCGTTTCAGTTTGTACCTTGGTCATGTATTGGTTTCTAACCTATACAATATTCAACACATGCTCTATCTATCCTATTCGCACAGTGACGGACATAAAGTGCATCAACAGTTTCCCCCTTGTCCATTACTGTCGAAGCTTGATCTTGAACTTGAAATCTCTGACCCGTGTTTGAATATTTTTCAACTTCAATCAAGGTATCTGCCGATGTCGTCGATACGCGTCAACAAATTCCCCCTAAATTGATGATCCGGGTTTGCATTGTCAACATTAAATTCCCCTGAAATCTCCAGTTCAGAACTTTGTTTGCACGGTTTCCGACCTCCTTTGATTTGCTTGACTGACAAATTTTCTCGAATAAACACCAACATGAAGCTAGTCAATGCAGTTTCTTCTCTGTTTCAATGATAACCGCATCCGAGTTCAGTTTTTGAATAAGCACTGTAGCACCAAGAGTCTATTCCGCAAACTCCTAATCTTTCAGAAACTCAACCGGCAATTTATAGAAACTTTGAATGACCACACCGGTAAACTTCAAACAAATCAATACCCGTGAAAACCTGAAATCTTGATTTCCGTAATCGCAGTTAAGCATACTCATGAAAGATTGATTAGCAAATCGGTAATCTGCTCAATCAGCAAATCATCATCGGAATCAAATCATCTGGTAACACATCGAATATGAGAAACATATGTCCGCGATCAAAATCACATTCTTCCTCTTCAGTCACAATAACAAATATATAGCTATCTCCGCTAGACTGGCGCAACTTAATCAACAAAGCATCGTCATCCAATGGTGGTTAGTCCAAGAAGAATGATTCATCTGCTTGAAGACTATAAATAATGGCCACCTAAGGCTATCATTAGTCATATCTTGAATAACCTCAGATTTCCTTGGTAATTTTGAAACCATCCGATACACCGAAGCTGGTCTTTAATACCTAAGATCATCACTAAACATATCGAACATCCTCACTTCCTCACTAGCATTAATGACTGCTAATCCTGCTTACCCGCCCTTCACCGGAAATCAGGACTCTAACCGTTAAACATCAATCTGTATCATGAACGGAAAATTTTGAACTTCCTGTGAACACGAAATCCCAAGTATCATCTATTTCGAGAGCAACTGGTACACAGCTTTGTCTGAAAGATTCAGTATATTATTTTCTTTAGTCATGACACCTCCTACAACCCGGAGCAACTTAAACTACAAGACATTGCTATTTTCTGGCGGTTAGTCTGGAAAATGGTTCAAATGCAATGCAGAGTTAATGATAGGCAGTCGTGTGTGCTTCCACCACCGTACGAAGTCTTTGGTGTCAATCCACGATCACGTCCTCAGAATCCGATAAACAACTCCTATAAAACTCAGTTATGTAACCCTCTGCTTCAACGAAAAGTAGAAATCAACTTGATCTCTTTACAATGAATCTAGATCACCTACATTTCCCAGATAATCTGCAGTCGGTAACCACCCGTATACTGTTGCAAGTCACGAATTTCAAAAATGCGGGAATCTTCAAATATACTTTGAAATTTTTATTCCCCCTCATTTTTGTAAATTCTGACCATACCAAATTTTTCATTGAAATTTCCCCTCAAATCTGGAAAATCAGTTATCATCAAATGCGAATTTAACGTTTAGGCTCATTGATAATCACTATACCAAAAAATCATCGTTCAGCATTTGTATCAATGACTACCACGATATCTCCAACATTTTGTGATCGTATCATCAAATCTATACTCGGACGTGCCAGACGGTGTCCCTGAACATGCCGTTTCGGTCATTGAAAACTCGAAAATAATTTCTATCGCCAAATTATTTTTGGACACTCATCCCGTCAATACGATCAACAAATTTTTCAATGCCTTTTTTTAGGCACTTGTCTCACTTCGTACGAACTGGACCCCTACTTCGTACGAACTGGCTCCCTACTTCGTACGAACTACAACTCACACAAAATGATTCTAGTTACGTTTTTCGATCCAAAATCTTTATTTCTTCGAAGTTCGAGATGATTCCACCATAGATCTGGTCGAAATGGTTTTCTAACAATCCTATCCGTTCAATTTTACTTTTTGTCCGTGGATTGTCCTTTATTTTGATGTTTTACGTCTAAAACCACTCCTAAGTCCATAGATGTCCAAAATTCATGAGCGTAGGTGATAACCGTAGCTCTGATACCAATTGAAAGTCCGTGATCAGACGGTTCTAGACGAAAGTTAATGCGTATATGTCAATTTTGGTAGAATGTTATTAAGAAAGGAGTAGAAGTAGAATACAAAGGAAGTCATACGATTATTCATTCATACCGAAAGAGCATACATCTTATCAGGCTATCCTAGTTCCTGGAGAGAATATGGCAGCACCTCCCCGTCTGGGAGCGCAAAAACTTAATCACAAATGAACACATGCCACTATATATAGACCTCATAGGTAATTCGTACGAACTAGAACATGTTGTAATTCGTACGAACTTGGTAATGCCAATTCGTATGAACTAGTCATTTCTACTTCGTACAAAGTACTAACCTATACAATATTCAACACACGCTCTATCTATCATATTCGCACAGTGACGGACATAAAGTGAATCAACACGAACGAACCGACATCCACGACACTTCAGAACAAAATCTAAGTTACATAAGCCTTAACACCTTTATATAGCCTAAAAATTAGGTTGACGGGTGTTAGAAATGACAAAACATGACGATACAAGTCCAGGGCCATTTCTGCCATTTTTCAAAACTTGCTGCCCAGACAAGGCCTTACGGACAGTAAGGAGGGACCCCATACGATCCGTAAGCAGGTGCCAGCTGCAGAATATTTGCATGGCCTCCAAGTTCTACCGTGTTGTGCCACCTGTTGACACCTAGCTCGAAATTGCCACACTCCATCTGCTTCTAACATTTCATTAGACACTTGTTGACATCCTAGAATCATCCCTAACACTTGGCATGATCTTGTCATCATGTTTCAAGTCCAAATAGATATGTTCACGCTGCATTCCACTTGCTCATTTCCATCTTTCTCTCCTATCTATTACATTAGAGGTTCCTGATCATTTTGGGAGCTTCCTAGAGTTGAAGACCTCTCCTTGGATCACTAGACAGTGCTCCATTCCAGTCTTCTTTCATTTTTAGCTTGTATGAGCTAAAAGTCAAACAGTTTGACTTTCCGTTTGACTTTCGATCCTGACTATAATTGGTCAAGTCAAAGTTCAATTGAACTTTGCAACGTTATCGTAATCATGAAGGTTATGATCCCTAGCGATTGCACCTTCTGATTACCACGTTTACTAGTCGAAGAGATGAGTCAAAGTTTCGGTCAAATATGCGCATTATGTGCATTTTACAACGGGACTATTTTCGGGTATCAAAACACTAAGTTTTGATACCAAATCAGTTTTGCAACTTAGTTAGACATGTTTTGACATGTCTAACTCGTCACTTCTAATTTAGTGCTTATTTAGGTCGTAAGTCGAGCGGTCTTAACCACCGCTTTGACTTTCGAATCCGACCCGTTTGGTCGATCTTAGGATCCGACGAAACAAATATTTGACCATAGTTATAAAGGGAAAAACCCCCTAAGGTTATACCTTATGGTCACGCCATTTGGTTAGTGTTATGATAAGTAGCTTTTATGATATTTAATAATGACTAAAATGCCCTTTTTGCGCATAAATCTATCTTAAGCATATGTAACCAACTTTTTGATAGGGCGAGCAAAACCCTAATCTCTCTCTAGCTAGGCGATTTTTGTTCTTCATGCAAACTCTAAGTTTTGCTTCGTGATTCTTTTGTGTAATAGATCTATGATTAGAGTTTGATCATTCAAACGCTAATACGAACTCTATTAGCAATATTGATCGATCCGAAACTAGGGTTTCTTGTGTTTTTTTTTGTTTTTCCATCGCCGCCTTAGTTTAGGATTCTTATTCGGATTGAATAGGGTTGCGGGTTAATCGGTCCTACTGGTTGGACAATAACCTTGACCTACCTGTCTCACTATTGCATCTTTGAAAGTTTCATGAGTTAAGGTTTTGCTAGAATTAGGGTTTGTGCATGCTTTTGGTGTTTCACGTGGTTCTAACTGGTTTACGTGGTATTTGGCTGCATGGAGAGGTATATGGAGGGTGAACAAATGCCTGATGACGGAGGAACAACTCCTATACGGGGGATAGGACTGAAGGTGACGAATATAAAGGGGAACACAAAGCTACCAAGGAGGGGTCTTTACTCAAC
Organism: Scalesia atractyloides; assembly: GCA_947069175.1. NCBI lineage: Eukaryota > Viridiplantae > Streptophyta > Magnoliopsida > Asterales > Asteraceae > Scalesia > Scalesia atractyloides. The sequence continues at coordinate 43,983,414 of CAMTDV010000015.1, forward strand.
TTCTAACTCTTCGATTCTGGATGGGTTACGGGATATATCAAAACCTGTGGACAATACTTTGGCTGCAAAATCTAAGGGACCGAATGCTCAAAACCCTGATAAGATGAAGTCTTTTACAGGTGGATCGGAGGGTGGAGTTTCATCGTCTGAGTCCAAGGAGGCAACGACCACTCAGGTTGTAGAACCTCTATCGTTTGCTAGAGTTGTTCAGCAGAATAAGGATGGTATTAAAGTTAATTTCAGGGCTATGGAAACTGATGAAAAAATTGATAGGGCGGATGTTGTCATCCCATTATCATCGGTAAAGCAGGTTAATGGTAGATATACGAATACCCTTTATGGATATTTTTTGGGAAAGCGTTTAGCGTTTCCGGTGGTAGACTATTTTGTTAAAAATAATTGTTCGAAGTATGGTTTATCCATGATGATGATGAATGCAAAGGGGTTCTTCTTCTTTAAGTTTCAAACAAAAAAAGGGATGGACCAACTACTGGAAGATGGGCCATGGTTGATACGAAATGTTCCAGTTATTCTTACTGAATGGACTCCTGCTGTTACGGTTGAGAAAGAGGATATAACATCTATACCGGTTTGGGTAAATATGCATGATGTACCGTTGGCTGCGTTTACGGAGGACGGGTTGAGTTTAGTGGCCTCGAAAGTAGGTGTTCCAAAGTTGCTGGATTCTTATACAACAACAATGTGTGCAGAATCATGGGGAAGAAGTAGTTATGCTAGGGCGTTAATTGATGTTCAAGCAGGGTCTGAATTTAAGAGAACCGTTACGGTTGCAATTCCGGCACTCGATGGAAAGGGATACTCGAAAGCGGAGGTAAAAAACCGAGTACGATTGGGAACCGTTAAGCTGTTCAACATGTTGTGTGTTTGGACATGATGATAACTCGTGCCCAAAGAAACAAAAGCCAGTGCTGATTGATGACAATACGGAAAATAATGATGATTTTCAGGAGGTATTATCGAGGAATAAGAAAGGGATCACTCAAGGGCTGCATGTTAAGAATCAGAAGCCGAAGTTTGTGTATCGTCCGGTAATAAAGCCAAAGCCCAAGGCTGATGGGAAAGTGCAACCGAAAAACCAAGTTCCTATCTCTAACCCATTTGATGTGCTTCAAGATGAGGGCAACCACTCTAATGAATCTGATGGAATGGAAGGTGTAACTTCTAAGGGTACTCAACAAAATAAAAATAACAATTCGGAGGAAGTAATTGCGGATGCAGTTGAGGTGGATGAGCTTTTAGCTGATATCCCAAAGTTTATGGATCAGAAAATGGAAAATAAAAAGTCTGAGGGTGCAAGCACACCCGGTGATACTAGTGTCCATGGGTAGTTTGGCTTCTTGGAACATAAGGGGTTTGAACCGCCCCTCAAACAAAAGGAGGTTCGCCAGGTGGTACTGGATAATCATCTTCAAGTTTGTGCAATTATGGAAACTCATGTTGACTCGTCTAATGTCTATAATGTTTGTAAGAAAGTTTGTTGGTCATGGAGTTGGGCGACTAATGCTGATTGTTGTGAGAAAGGTACTCGTATTATGGTAGGGTGGGACGCTAACATGGTGGATGTTATGATCCTCTCCAAACAGATCAGGTGGTGCATTCTCAGATCATTTTAAAATGGATCAAAAGTCTATGTTTTGTTCGTTTGTTTATGCTGACAACTACTACAAAAAGGAAGGGTGCTATGGCAGAATCTATGTGTTCATCATTCTTATATGCATGATAAACCATGGGTTATCATGGGAGATTTTAATTCTTCTTTGTTTCATGAAGATATAGCTGAAAGGCCGTCCACTTTTAACATTGGGAATAGGGAGTTTAAGGAGTTGATTGATGAAATAGAGGTGTTTGATGTTAACCGAACGGGTTTACACTTTACGTGGACGAATAAGCAGCAAAAGGGGATCATTGTCAAGAAAATTGATCGAATATTGGGGAATATTCATTTAATTGATACTTTCCCTAATGCGGCAGCATGTTTCCTTCCGTACCGAATATCTGATCATACTCCGTGTATCTTAAAATTGCCTAATGTGACCAGGGAAAAACCTAAGCCGTTTAAGTTTGTGAACTTGGTGGCCAATAAGCAGGGTTTTCTGGATGAAGTTAAAACGATTTGGAACATGGACATTCAGGGTTATCGTATGTTTCAGATTGTTAAAAAGCCTAAGTTGTTAAAAAACCCGATGAGGAAACTCTTGTATATGCAGGGTAATTTGCATGAGAAGGTTAAGACGATGAGAAAGGATCTAGATGACTGCCAGCTAGCTATTGATGATGATCCTTTCAACAATGAGCTTCTTGCTAAACACAACCGATTACTTCAAGCGTATAAGAAAGCGGTTCTTGATGAGTTTTCTTTTTTGCAGCAAAAATTTAAGTTAGAATGGCTTTCGCTTGGTGATAAGAACTCAAAGTTCTTTCACAACACTGTGAAAGCAAAAAATCATCGAAGCAGAATTTTCTCGGTTATAGATAGTAGCGGTACACTACACGAAGGAATGTCGGTTCCGCAGGTCATGGTGAATCATTATACCCAATTTTTTGGTAGTGTTGGAAGTATAAATTTGCATCCCACGCCTGATCTTGTCCATAGTGTCTTGTCGGTTTACAAAGCTTCTGCTATGGTTCGGATGGTTACTGATGATGAAATCAAACAAGCAATGTTTTCGATTGATGGGAATAAAGCTCCAGGTCCTGATGGTTACACCTCGGTCTTCTTTAAAAAGTCTTGGGATGTTGTCGGGAAAGATGTTTGCAGTGCGGTGTAGGAGTTCTTTCAAAATGTTAAACTCCTCCATCAACTTAATCGTAAGATAATCTCTCTAATCCCTAAGGTTAGTACACCGTCTTCCATTACAGATTATCATCCTATATCTTGTTGTAACACACTATATAAGTGTATAAGTAAGATTATTACAAATCATATAAAAGAAGGGTTATGTGACATTGTGAGCATCAACCAATCAGCCTTTGTTTCGGGTAGAAGGATTTCAGATAATATCCTTTTAACACAGGAGTTAATGCATAACTATCATCGTAATCAGGGGCCTCCAAGGTGTGCCTTTAAGGTGGATATTCAAAAGGCTTATGACACGGTAGATTGGAACTTTCTTGAACAGATTTTGATAGGTTTTGGGTTTGATCGGAAAATGGTGAAGTGGATAATGGTTTGTGTCACATCCACGTCTTTCTTGTTGGCTATAAATGTAATTTGTATGGTTATTTTAAAGGGCAGTGGGGTTTACGACAAGGAGACCCTATGTCTCCGTACCTTTTTACGTTGGTTATGGAGGTTCTTACATTGATTTTGCAACAACAAATTTCTTTGTCAGCTGAGTTTGGTTCCATAATAAGTGTGAATCTGCGAATAATTAATCTCTGTTTTGCTGATGATCTTTTTTGTTTTCCCGGGGCGATCATAGATCAGCAAAAGTGATTTTGGAGGCGTTAAATTTATTTAAGAACATGTCAGGTCTTGTTCCAAGTATGACTAAGAGTACGGTTTTCTTTGGTAATGTACCGGACCTAGTGAAAGACCGAATCAGAAGCATCATCCCATTTGATGAGGGTGTGTTGCCAGTTCGCTACCTTGGGGTTCCCCTTATCTCTACCAGACTTATTTACAATGATTGTAAGAGACTTGTGGAAAATATGGATTCAAGAATTACTGATTGGAAAAATAAGAATTTGTCGTTTGCTGGTAGACTTCAATTGATCCGGTCGGTCCTGTCTTCTATGCATATATACTAGGCGTCGGTTTTTATTTTACCAAAGCGCATCATTTCTGAGCTGGAAGAAAGAATGCGAAGGTTTTTGTGCGCTCAAGGAAATAACATAAAGGGTAAAGCTAAGGTGAAGTGAACAAAGTTTGTGTTCCTAAACAGGAGGGTGGCTTGGGTATTCGAAGGATCGGGGATATGAATAAAGCGCTTATGTTTGCTCATATATGGAGCCTTCTTACGCAGAGAGTCTCTTTGGGTTAAGTTGATTCATTCATATCTTATCCGAGATCGAAGTTTTTGGGACTTACCAATTCGAAATAACATAACGTGGAGCTGGAGGAAAATGTTACAGCTAAGGCCGATTATTCAACATCATGTATGGACTAAACTGGGAGATGGTAAAAAACGCTAGTCTGGTTTGATAAATGGGATGAGATATGTCCTTTGAGTTCTTTTATTACGCCACGTATGATATCGAATGCTGGTTTCTATTTGACTCGACGGTTGCGGATGTGTGTGACCATGGGGAATGGGGATGGTCGAACGCGTGGGTGAACCGGTTTTCGTCTCTTCGACACATGCCGAGCATGATACTGAACCCGGATTTTCATGATAGGGTTGTGTGGAGAACTAGATCGGGAAAGGAGATGGACTACAGTGCTGCTATAGGATGGGATGATCTTCGACAACATCAAAATGAAGTCCCATGGGCGAGTATTATTTGGTTTTCCCAATCTATTCCTCGTCATTCTTTTTTAAAGTGGCTGCTTGTGAAGAAAAAACTTAAAACGCAGGATGTAATGAGTCGATGGTCTTCAGCGAGTAATACTAATTTTAACCTCATGTGTTGTTCGTTGTGCATGGTTGGTCTGGATTCTCATGAGCATCTTTTTTCAAGTGTGTATATGCTGCTCAGATTTGGAATGGTATTTGAGATAAAGCAGGGATAGGATCGATTCCTAACACGTGGGAAAGGATCTTTGATCATTTGGTGCAATATGCGAAGTCAAAGCATGCTACTCATGTTATTGGGAAGCTTGTTGTTGGTGCGGCAGCTATTTCGTGTGGCAGGAACGAAACCAGAGACTTTTTTCTAGCAAAAAAAGGAGTGCAGATCAACTCATTGAGGTTATTCTAACAACTGTTCGGATGAAACTACATTTGATGAAATTCAAGAGCACGAGTCACACTAGAGCTCTTCTACAGGAATGAAGACTTCCTAGAGGGTTGCTGATATATGATGATGAATATGGCTAATGGTGTTGCATGTGTTTTTTTTGTAACTGAGTGTTACGTGTCTTGTCGAGTGACGTGTTTTTGAATTTGTGTTTAGCGTCCGTAGTGTGATTGCTTGTTTTACTCTAGTATGGCATGTCATACTTGAGAACTGAGGTTGTTGTGTGCCTCACTTGTTTGTTTTTTGGTTGATTGATATATATTCACCGGGGTAAACCCTTTACCCAAAAAAACCAACTTTTTGGCATACAAACTGACGTTGTAACCTTATTAAACTTATTTTGTCATATAAGGCTTTTCATAGGACTAGTTTGACCATTCGAACGCGTTTTTACTCAAATGACACATTAAAGTAGCATAAACAACCTTAACGGGTCAAAAGCACTTAGGATTCATTCAAATCAGAATGTTAAGTTTGTTAAACCATATCATATGAGTTCCAACACTCGTTTGGTTTATAAGACTTCATTCTACCCGATCTCCCGTTTTCAAGTTTCGACACACTAACATGTAGTTATCTGATACACTAGGAACCACTTCAACATTTGAACTCTTGATCCTTTGGGCTTTCGGACAAAATCTATGTTACATATGCCTTAATGCCTTTATAGAGCCTAAAAATTAGGTTGACGGGTGTTAGAAATGACAAAACGCGATGATACAAGTCCAAGGGCCATTTCTGCCATTTTTCAAAACTTGCTGCCCAGACCAGGCCTTACGGACTGTAAGGAGGGACCCCATACGGTCCGTAAGCAGGTGCCAGCTGCAGAATATTTGCTTGGCCTCCAAGTTCTACCATGTTGTGCCACCTTTTGACACCTAGCTCGAAATTGCCACACTCCGTCTGCTTCTGATACACTAGGAACCACTCATTTAGACTCTTGATCCTTTAGGCTTTGTTATATCATTTGAACAAGACCTATACACAATCCCAAGTGAGTACATAGCTCCCTTCTTTTACGTTTTTCAAATGTTTTGGGGTGATTCATATGTGTAACCAATTTTTCTCAAACGTATGTCATGAATGTGTTTACTAAGTACTTTTTGTGTAGATTGAGGACACGAACCAAATCCTTGCATGATTGTTGATGCAAATGTCAATTGCCTTCGTCATTGTATAATTTCGAGTCTGTAGTTAGGAGCAAAAAGTTGATTTATGTATGTTAGAGATTTAGTTCCCACGAAGTAGGATATGTTATGTGGCTAATTCGTACGAACTAGTGGTTCGTAAGAACTAGACCTTTGGTAATTTGGTGCGAACTACAATCCCTATAAATAGGTGTTAACTCATTTGAATGTTAATCAGTGAGAGATTTTGTAACATGGACGACAAAGCTCTGTCTAACTGTTTCCACGAACGATAAAGTCAGATAATCAATGAAATAGTGATTAAATAGAAACAATCTTGTCTATAATGTCGCCTAAGCAAACGGATTCCGCACGTTTACCTTAGGTTTGCCAAATTAGTGCCTGAATAGGTCCGACAGCGGGACCTACAATTGGTATCAGAGCTACGGAAGCTCTTCGTGTACTCGTTTGCGAAACGGACGAGTTTCGAGCTATTTTGATCGATATTCAGATTGTCTCAGATTGAATTTTGTGTATTTCGGATTGAATCGTTGTTTTTCGGTTAAAAGTTTTGATAAGTTCGAAAAGTTTACATCAGAATTTGGACATATTCGATTTGCTTTGACGAAATTTTTGAACAATTAGTTTGTTTTCAGCTGAAACTATAAAAAACAATTTTAAATTCATTAACAAGTTAATCAGTTTTGATTACAGGAACATTCGTACATCATGAAAAACTTATGCGCATCATAATCTCGTTTATAAGCTTGCAACATAGTTAGAATTTTAGATCAGAATTGGAACTGAGTTATTCTGATTTTGTACAAATCTGAGTTGGTGTTTAACTGAAGTGAATGTTTCAGATCGGAGATATGAGTTTGAATATGATGTTTTGAATCTGAACAAACAAAGTAGATAGTTTCAGATCTGACATTGTAGCAAAAAAAGATGACTGATTTTGTTATTTGATCTGAAAGTATAAAAGAATGTTTCTGAATTTGTTATTGATGATGATTAGGGTTGTTGTGTTAAGAACATAAGAAAGAGAATAAGTGACGACTTGTAGCGTTGTTAAAAGATTAGAGATAGATGCTCCTGCAACAATAAGCATCTTTAAGCATCTATCTCTAATCTTCACTTGATGATGACCCAGATCCTCTTTTTTACCCAAGGTCATGGTAGAAGAAGTAAATAAAAAGAGTGGAAGTGAGATAATTGAAAAAGTAGAGAAAGTTGAAGAAGAAGTGAAGATTGAGATAGCTGAGATAGAAAGACAGTGCACAAATGTTTAAAGCCGTGTGAATCATGCATCAGTAAAGATAAGAAATATATGGAGCTTAAACGTCATACTGATAACTTTTCATATGATTACAAAGAAATGAAAGGAGCTTACGACAAACTGAGCAAAGCATATAAACATTTAGAACAAGTTAACTTAGAACAGGGCGCTACGATCGATATGTTAAAAGCAACGGTCATGAGCAACCAGATGGCGATTAATACTCATCTTGACACGATTGCTAAACTGAAGAAAGAGCTGGAAGATATGAAGATCGAGACAGAACGGGTTAACAAGTTGTTGATCAGCTATTCAACATCGTCATATGTCATTGATCATATTATTCCAAGAGTTGACAAAGAAGAAAATGTGTCTGAAAAACAGAAAAAGGATCTGGGTCATCATCAAGTTCCACCCCCGGATGTGGAATACTTATGCTAAAAAGAAACATGACGGGGTGGAAAAGGCACTCAATTTAAAACTTAAAACTGAAATGAAAGACGAGCTGCGTGAAAACATTGATATAACCTATGAAAATGGATCCGAAGTGGTTCAAAAAGTGGTTGAAAATTTTTTTAAAAACACTGATGCTAAAAAGAAAATTTCAAATTTCCATTCTGAAAATGAAGAAAGTTTTCCAAAAAATTACATTTCAAAATCAAAACAAAGTTTGAATGATGATCTTTATATGATCTTGTATATGATGAAAGGATCTGACAAACTATATTTTGATGAACACTTTCCAATTCAGAATGTAAATTCTGAACAGATCGAAAAAGTGTTTGAATTGGTTGAAATAAGTTTGTCGGAGTTTAAAAAGTCAAAATCTTCTTACAATTCTAAACCTAAACGTTTTTCTAATCATAACAGTAAAAAATATTCTGAAAACAAAAGGAAAGGTTTAGGATATGTTAAGAAGAAGAAAAACAAAAACAAATTCCAAAAACCAGGTTACTCAAAGAAAATAAATTTTGTTTTCGGATTAAATACTAAAAAGAAAAGGAAAGTTTGTTTTAGGAGTTTCCAAATGTCAAGGTTGATATTGAAAAACTACAACAAGAACAGATTAATGAATGTTTTCGATGTAACAAAGTTGGACACGTTGTTAGGAAATGTCCACAACCAAAGCTTAAATTTGTTCCTGTTGAAAAGAAGGAAGTTAAGATAGATTCCGGAGATTTGAAGCAAAAATCACTGATTTTGTACCAAGACAAGTTTGGAATCAAGTTAAAGAATCTACAAATAAAGTGAAACCAATTAATTCTAAGTTTTCAAAATTTGAAACTGGTGAATCTTCAAAAAGTATTGAACGGAAAGATTCTACATTTTATTACAAAAAGGCAAAGTCTAATCAAACATGGGTGATGAAAAAGGGAATTTTTCTTAAAAAGAACAAAAGTTCTATGTCAACCAGGAAACCAAAGATGGTTGAACAGAAATGGGTTATAAAAGAAAAATTTGTTGATAAAATTTAACAATCAGTGAAAATTGAAAGTTTAGAGGATTTTCCTAATCTTGAGAAAGTCCAGAGTAAACCTGATTGTGAAAAGAAAATCAAAATTGAGGTTGAGGAAATAACACCTAAGATTGAAAAGACTTGGGCATCACTATTCAACTAATTGTTTGAATTTTTTGTGCAGGAACTTCCAAGATAAAAGCTAATTACTGAGAGTGAAGTTCTGAGGCACTCAATGAAGATTGTGGCTGGGTTATCAAGTTCTACTTAAAGGCCTTAATAAATTTTCAGTAACGTTTACTTTAAAATTTTTGAAGAAAATTTTTGAAGAAAATTTTTTCACAGAACTCTCACTGTTGAACAAACAAAACTCATGGAAATAAATGTTTTATAAACACAAAAGTGTCAAAGTTTTTGTCATCACAAGGGGGAGAGATCTTAGAAGTAAAATTGTGAAGCAGTAATGGATGGCGAATTGAAGTGATTCTCACTGGTTTTATGTTTTTCATAAATAAAAATACAAAAATATGTTTTTGAATTTTAGGGGGAGAAAAAAATTTCAGAAAATCCAAAAACATATTGAATGCAAAAAATACAAAAACATGAAAAAGACAAAAAGAGTGTTGTGTATAAGAGTAAATGATAGTACATCAGTGGGCTATCACATTATGCTATAGAATTGAAGTGTTTAAAAGGTTGAGAAAACAAATCTCACTAAGGATATGCCAGTAGGCTTTGCACGTTCAGTAGATTGCTTCTGGGATATAAACTTAAATTTACAAATTCTTAATTTGTGGGTCAACATCTCTCGGATATATGGACTTGGTACTCCGAAATTTCGTTTGAGAGATTGCCTGATTCTGAGATACTAGGTCTTTGTAGATAATTGATATCTGGTGTATATAAGTTCTTCTGATTTTGAATAAGCAATGGCCTAGAACTTCTATAATACTTTTGCATGAAAACCCCTAAACTACAGCTTATTGAAAGTATTGAAAGATCTAATCAATTGCAGTCAAAAGATTCCATATTGGAACAACACCTTAAAGTCGAGCCTTCATCTCTTTGTCGGTACGGTAGTTCTCAAGGTCTCGCACAACCCAGATACAGATATCAGTTAAGCTATACTCACCTGTAAGATGAAATCTAGGGAATCTTGATACGGGAGTATATTCTGAGGTGAGAAACACAGTAAGTTAAGTTTCTTAAAATAACCTAACATATCTTGGAACAATAGAGAAATGTGTTGAAGTTAAAAGGGACAAACATACTGACTGTTAGATCGTTCCATGTTTAGCATAGGAAGCTAAATTGGTATCTAACGTTCGTATAGGCGGAAACTATATGACGTGTTAATCGAATATGCAAAGATTACTCATTTAATTGTTGTTTATTGATGTTAAATGTCAAATACATGTCAAATCCTAATCGGACAGAGCTTCGCCGTACAAGTGACAAAGTTGCAGAAGTTCCAAATGAAAAACCCAAGTTACCTATATATAGATATGCAAGTTTGCTGGGTGTATCACAAGTTCGGGCGAACTTGTCTTGAACAAGTTCGGCCGAACTTGTTCTCACATGTTAATTCCGGGCGAAATTGACATACTATTTACATAAATACGACTATTTCTAACGTAATCTAGCCCAAACTAAACAGACTCGATCTAAGACTAAGACATAGACATTATGTACTAACAGACTCCCCCTTGGATATCGTCTTCGTCTTGATCATTCTTCAAAACTCTACTTCTGTCTAACACGTCCGAAGAAGTTCTTGATAGGCTTCTTTCTTCATTCTTGCGGTGGAATCGGCGTTTGATCTGTAGGTGGCACTTTAGTCATGAATTGGAAACGTCTCAGTCCTGCCTCCTTTGTTCTTTCTAGAAATTGTTCCCGGCGCCTTTCATCCTTCAGAAATTCTTCACGTTCTATCTCTCCAGCTCGATTCCACATTCTTCCAGAATTAACTTCATGCGCATAACAGACATTCACAACCCTCTGATATTGCATAGCTTGTTCTTTCTCACGCTCTTTATAACAAATCTTACTGAAGAATAAACATTTGATATCCTCCTTCGAGCAGTTCACTAGCCACATCGGGTCTAGTATTCGTATCGTTCTCCACAATCCTCTTAAACCTTCTGCTCCAAACATTCAACCATTTCCTCAGTGATATCCAGATGACCTTTGAATCTCAGCACAATTACTGCTTCACACGTTGTCGGATCAACCTGCCACCACCTAAATAATGGATAGAAATTCTGTTCAATCGGCATTACATGCATATTCCTCATCGCTCTCGGACGCTTCATAATCAATGTTATATCCTTTATACCAGACTTCTTATCTGTTTTGATTCGGCATTGAGGAATGAATGGCTTCTAGTACCTGAAACATTTAGTCCCTTTGAATTTGATCATCTTCCATAGCAACTGATCAATAAACTTCATATGATATGTAACATTTCTAGTCTGCACCAACTCTTCTACATCCCAGTAAGGAAGAGTTTTGAAATCTGCCAAGTATTTGAAGTATTGAACTCCAAACTCACGTTTAATGGCATAAACGTTCAACTCTTTAAACCATCCCCAGCTTAATATATCCCTTAAGGAAACATCTTTATCTCTGGTAAGAATGCTAATGGACGTCGAAACTTTCGTTCTCTCGGCATTTCTTTAAACCAGGACTTCTTTGCTTGTGCAATCTCTTCCTTCGTCATTGTTTAGGGATTTTTCCTTCACGTACAGACTCTTCAATCTTTTCTTTCAACATATCTTTGTAAGTTGCTCGTACATTTCCTCAAAGGTTGGAAAACTATCAGTATTCAGACCTGCATACTTCTGAGCTTCATCTTTCTCATCATCTGACGACCAATCTTCAATGATTACTTTGTTGTACTCGCCAGCTTCATATCTACGTTTGTAACAATACTCATTCGGCTCAAATGTATTAACATTCATCACTTGCTCTTCGAAATCAAAATCAAATGTTTCAGCATCAACATCGATCAGCTTTGCCAAATCTTCTTTCGAGTAATTATGAACATATTCGCCTTCCTCAACATTGTGTTCTGACATGAGAATCATCAGCTTCATAGGAATAGCAGCAACATGCATAGCAATAATAACATCAGTCATATCAACATCCTTTTGCCCCCTGTCTGCTCCCCCTGATTTTGATCTTCCATCATATTCATTTCATCATTCAGCAACGATGAGAAATCAAATTCATCATTCACTTTGGCATCAACCACTTTCAGACCAACTCCTCCTTGATCATCATTATCACCATCATCGTTGTCGGAGTCGTCTTTCGTATCATCTACCAGTTCATCATCATCATCTTTATCCTCAGCTTCTTCATCATCTTTCTTTTCAGTTTCTGTTTCTGGAATAATACTAGACTCAGAAACTTTCGCAGATTCAATCACTGGCTCAGTAACCTCAGGCATACTCTCTATAACATTCTTGCCTTTTCCCTGTTAAGCTATTTCTCTTTCTGCTTTTTCTTTAGCTTCCTGCAAATCCATACGAGCATATTCTGCAGCGAAGTCAATACCGAAACTATTCGTCAGAACTTTCTGTAGCCTGTTAAACCTTCGATCATTCATATCACGTTCTGATCACAGCTCTTCTATCTCTTTAAGCAATCGTTCATTTGCGTCTTGTAAGCTTTCATTTAGGGCCTTCAAATACCCTCGGTCACCTTCCAAGAATTTGACTTTGTCGCTAAGAATCTCTTTCTCCACTTCGCTTTGTTTCACCATACTTTCTAAAGCAATTTTCTCGACTTCGTTCTTTGCAACTTTATCTTCCAGATTTTTCACACGCTTTTCTAATTCATCAATGTCTGTATCTGGGAAGAAATCATTCAGGTCTTGAATATCAACCGGCTCATTCGGAATATTCCCAAACAATTTTGTCTTCGGAGTAGTGTTCGGCGTAGACTTAGGAGTACTCCTCGGTGTAGACGCTTTAGGAGTTGAGCTTTCAGGTTGAACAGCTATCGGAGGATCTTGTGATTGAATAATAGGAATTTCAAGTAATTCAGACTCAGGAGGTTCTTGTGTGACTCCAGTCTGTACTAATGTCTCTTGATCAGCAGATGTTTAAATCTTTTCAGCCGCAGGAGGTTCTTGTGTAACTCCTGTATCTTTTGCAGCAAAAGGTTCTTGTGGAAATTATGTGCTCTTCTTTTGACCAACGTATCGACGGCTCTTAGGCTTCTGAACTTTCTTGCCTTTAGTCTTTGGAGACCCTGTAGTCTTCGCCGTTGTAGTCTTAGCAGAAAACTTAACTTTTTCGCTTTCTTTTTCGGTCTCTCCTCATTAGTATCTTTTTCATGTTCTCGCTCATAATCTGCATCCGTCTCTTTCACCTTTTCAGCAGTTGTTTCGGCAATTGATTTCTTTGTTGCCCTTTCCAACGAATCATCACTATCTTCGTCCTTATCAGATGTAGCAGAGATAACATCATCTTCCTGCGTAGATTTCTCTGCCTCTTGAATTTCAATATTCATCGCAGCACTAGAACCAGCTTCATGTTGAACATTTCCAAGCTCATATCGTCAATTAACATCGTTTCAACCTTCTTTGACTTTCGCAACACTTTCTTTTTCTCTTGAATAACAACTTTCTTTAGAAACCAGTCGTTTCTTTTCTCTTTGAAGGTCGATAGCCATTCCAACTCAGCGTTTCTTTCATTTTCATCACCGCTATCATCTTTCCTCCACTTGTATTCTGGTGGCGCAATGTAGTTTTCAGAATCTATAGCACCAAATAAAGGCTTTGCAATAGGTGCTGAGGACTGTTTCTGGAATGTGTTAAGCTTCTTGACAGTGGTATCATCCAGGTGACTTAGATACAAAATATCATTTGGATCCTTCGCTATCTTCTTGAATTTATCATCGATCAGCATCTGTAGGAATCTCGGGTACATCACAAGTCTGTTCGATCCCATGTTGTTCTTCATATGCGTGAATACCTGCTTTGAAAAGTTAAATCTCTTGTTCAGAATAAGCGCCATGGCCATACATGCCATATAATCTTGCACAACGTCCAATCCAGCCTTTCGATGGCTAAACGCATGAATAATAGCGTGCATTAGGAACTTGTAGGGATTAGGAACTGATCCTTTCTTCAGAGTAGATTCATTAACGTGCCCCTTGTAACCCATTCGGCAAAAACATCCTCTAACCATTCTCTCATCAAGCATCATCGGATCATCTTTGTTGTCGTTGAAGTTCAGAACCTTTCGGATATCAGCTTCAGTAATAGTAATCTCCTTATCTTCTTCTCCAACACGAACCACAGATTTGATTGCTGTATCATCATCATTCATCGCCGCAGACTCCAAAATTTGTACACATGCGATCTATAGACCACCGTCTTTTCCGTAATAGGTTTATGAATTTGAATCCGCTCCATAAATGCGAGAATATCATCAAATGCTTCAAGTGATGGACAGATAGCCTTGTCTAGCGTAATGTACGTGTTATGGAATTTATTAAACGAGAGCTGAATATTCTGCAAACACGAAGATCGAGACAAAATTAGCAATGTTTGACAATTTTCACAAAAACCATATCAAGTTCGGGCGAAAACATTACGTTTCCATCAAGTTCGGGCGGACTTATAAGACCATTTAACCTTACAAACATCAAGTCCGGGCGAACTTGCCTAAACAAATTTTGATCATTTTCTAAACAAGTTCTGGCGAACTTGTAAAGGTTCAATTTTGGAACAGGTTTAAGCAAGTTCGGGCGAACTTGTTAACATTTTGAATTTTGAAATTTTCATCACATAAGTTCGGGCGAACTTATAATATTCCTTTTTAAACACCTGAGGACAAGTTCGGCCAAACTTGGTTCAAAGAACCATTTGACAAGTTCGGGCGAACTTGTCATCATCTTCATCAAAAACATGCAAACATTGTCTAGATTGATTTGAATCAATTTAATGCCATGATTATGATCGTTTGTTATTGTTTAACTTGTTTTATTGTTCACTTTGTCCATTAAAGGTCTAATACAAGTCCAATCGATCATCACAGATCTTAACATGTTCAAACTCAGTCAAAATACGGTTCAAAACCAAATCACTCACCAAAGCCATGATAAGTAATGTGTAAATCACCAAAAATCACTATAAAATCGGGCAGCAATTCGACCTTTAAGTGCCAATTTTGAAAATCTCTTAAAATCGCTCTCAAGTTCGCTTTGTGATGTTGAAGACAAGTAATGAAGTTCGGTCGAACTTATAAACTATATATACTTAACAAGTTCAGGTGAACTTGTTAATCCAATCATTTAAGATTAGATAACAAGTCCGGGCGAACTTGTCATCTGATGACACTTATGAGTATATACAAGTTCGGTCGAACTTGATTACAAGTCCGGGCGAACTTGATTAATTTCAAAACCAAATTTTCCAAAATTTTCAATTTAGACCCTGAATTTTTCAGATTTTACCAATTTTAACAATCCACTCGGTTGACCAAGTCCAAGCTAATGACCTTGGTTAACCAATTTGTCTGCCGAGTCCAAGTTAATGACCTCGGGTTGACCCGTTATGAACAAACTGTTGGTTTTTCTCAAATTCAAGTTTCAAATTAATGAACTTTTAATCATTTTGGCTTATCAGATTTAACAGATTAGTTCCCAGCCCGTTGTCATTTAGATTTCCACCAGTTTAGCACCTTACCAGACTTTAAAGATCCGTTCTCCAACATTGGCTTGTAGAAACTAATGTAGAAACAAAATCTTTTTGTATTTTTGTAACTTTATGCTAAAACACACTGAAAATCTTTTTGGTTTTAATCTGTAAAGTAGATAAACTATGTATAAACATATTTACAAACATATTTTGTGAATTCGTGTCTAAGGATCATATCAATTGATTGAGACGTATCACCAATACCGTTAACTTTTGATGACTTTCAGTTTTAAACTCGTTTACCTAGATTGTCGATATGTTTGTCCACTTAAACTTCAACACATTTCTCAATTGTTCCAATATATATTAGGTATGAATTATAAACTTGACTTAACTAAGGTTCCCATCTCAGAATATACTCTCGTATCAAGATTCCTTAGATTTCATCTTATAGGTGAATATAGCGTAATTAATATCTGTATCTGGGTTAGTGCGATGCCTTGAAAGCTCAGGTTAATACCATCGTATCGACAAAGAGATGAAGGCTCTACTTATAGGTGTGTTCCACTGAAGGAATCTTTTCAGCACTGCAAATGATTTGATCTTCCGATTCTTTTCAAGTTTGCATGCAGTTTTTAGGGGTTTATACCAAAAGCATTATAGAAGTTCTAGGCTATTGCTTCCGCAAAATCAGAAGAACTTGTATAATACCCCAGATATCAACCATCTATAAAGACCTCGTACCTCAGAATCAGGCAATCTCTCAAACAAAATTTCGGAGTACTAAGTCCATATATCCGAGAGATGTTAATCCACAAGATTAAGCAGTTGTAAAATTTAGTTTATATCTCAGAAACAATTTACTGAACGTGTAAAACCTATCGACACATCCACAGTAAGACTTTTTTGTCACTTTTAAACTTTACAATTCTTTAGCATACTGTGATAGTCCACTGATATACTATCATTTCCTATGTGACAACAAATTCTTTGTCTTTTTCAATGTTTTTATACTTTTTGAAAATTTTCATGTGTTTTTTTATTTTCTCAAATATTTCTCCCTCTAAAATTAAAAACATATTTTTGTATTTTAGTTTTTAAGAAATACTACTCTAAAAGATATACAAACCAATGCGGATCACGTGAACTCGTCGTCCGATCCATATTCAACCTCTGCTTCCGCACCTGTCAACAAATTTTTAATACCGGTAAGCCTCATTAGATATTTAAATCTTGTTAAAGGAAAAGCTTTGGTATAAAAATCAGCTTTTTGTTCATTGGTGTGGATTTTTTCTATTCACACCAACTTCTTTTCGTAGTAGTCACGAATGAAGTGATAACGAATTTCTATGTGTTTAGTTCGAGAGTGATGAACAAGATTTTTAGTGATGTCGATTGATGCCTTATTATCTACATATAAAGGCGTATCAAAAAATTGCAATCCAAAGTCCCTCATCTGTTGTTGAATCCATAGGATTTGTGAACAACAGCTGGAAGCAGAAATGTATTCTGCCTCACAGGTAGAAAGAGAGACCGTGGTTTGTTTCTTGCATTGCCACGTTACTAATCTGGTTCCGAAGAACTAGCAACCAATCGTTGTAGACTTAGAATTCAGCTTGTCCACCCCAAAGTCAGAATCAGCGTATCCCATCAGATCAAAGTTATCATTCTTTGAATACCATAAGTCGGTGCTTGGACATTCCTTCAAGTAACGGAATATTCTTTTGCCTATCTGCATGTGTGACACTCGGGGACTGGACTGATATCTCGCGCAAAGGCAGGTGGATACATGATATCTGGGCGAGATATCGTAAGATACATAAGAGATCCTATCATCGACCGATAGAGCGTATCATCCACTTTGGTTCCTGTTTCGTCAATATAAATCCCATGACTCAGCGCAAGAGGAGTCGAAAGCGGCTTCGAGCTATCCATTTCAAATTTCTTCATAATATCGTGAACATATTTGGTTTGATGAATGAATATGCCGTCTGGTAACTGATCAACTTGTAACCCGAGGAAGAACTTCATTTCACCCATAGAAGACATCTCGAATTTCTTCTTCATGATCTTTTCGAACGCTTTGCAAAGACTATCATCCGTTGAACCAAAGATGATATCGTCCACATAGATTTGTACAATGATTAGATGGTTTCCGACTTCTTTGGTAAACAATGTACTATCCACTATGCCTCTCGTAAAGCCATTTCCAACGAGATGTTGAGATGACGTCTCGTACCAAGCTCTCGGGGCCTGGTGTAATCCATATAAGTCTTTGTCTAGGAGATAAGCTTTGTTCTTGTTCAGCGGATTGACGAACCCTGGTGGTTGGCTGACGTACACTTGTTCGCGTAGCTTACCATAGAGAAATGCGGATTTCACATCTAACTGGTACACCTTAAAACCTTTCCAAGCTGCGAATGCAAGGAAAATGCGGATTGACTCTAATCTTGCAATCGGTGCATAGACTTCCGTATAGTCAATTCCTTCTTGCTGGGGGAAACCTTTGACAACCAACCAAGCTTTGTTTCTAACTATCACACCTTGATCATCTCTTTTGCACTTGAAGACCCACTTCGTATCTATCGCTTTATCCTTTGGTGGTAAGTCTACAAGTCTCCAGACTCCCAGTTTCTCGAACTGTAACAACTCTTCATGCATCGCTATCACCCAGTTCTCTTCACCCAGAGCTTCATTCACAGTCTTCGGCTCTATTTGAGATATGAAACATGAATAATAACAGTAGTCTTGAGTAGGAGCCACTCGGGTATAGAAACAACTTAATGCTTTGTTGATTTGACTTCTTGTTCGCACATCAGTCTGTAACTCTCCAATAATGTTTGTTGAAGGATGATAAGAGTAAGATCGTGGCATCTCCTCGCTAGGAACATCAACCGTGCTATTATGATTTGTGACATTCAGCTCAACAATAGGAGCACTAGATGTAGCTTCATTTTGATTGCTCGGGCCAGCTGATTGATTCAACATGTTGGATATCTGCTCGGATTCTTCATCGGAAGAGGATTCTCCATCATCATCGAAAGTCGGAGCTTCATCAGAGTCAGAATTCTGATTCTAAGAAGTATTGGGCTCTGTAGTTGCATTTCCTGGTTCAGTGGAAACATTTGCTGGAGTTGTAGTAGGTTCTATTTCAGCTTTAGAAATTTGTTCAACCGGCACACCACTATTACTCGAACCTGCACCAGAAGACGAAGTACCAACAGTGGGTTGATTAACCACAATTGGCCTAATAATCTGTTCTTGGTTTGCCAACTGTTGAAGATAATAAAGAGCTGCAAGTTCTTCATCAGACGGTTCTTCTAGAAAGTCGAATGACTTCCACAAATCTTGGTAATTGAACAACCACACATCAGCTTTCCTCTGAATAGGAGTTGTGTACCGAAAGCAATCAACGTGTTGTGCTTCGATCACTTTTCTCAAAGCAAGAACATAAACTCTCCTTAGCGGACTAGAGTAACCAACGAAGAAGCCTTCAAGCGTTTTAGCACCAAACTTTCCATCTTGATCAATCACTGTACACGGTGCACCAAACGGTTCTAGATATTTCAAATTTGGTTTCCTTCGGTTGATCATTTCAAAACATGTCTTTTTAGTCTGTTTGACAATTAAGCTGTTTAATGTGTAACATGCCGCTTCAACCGCCTCACTCCAGAAGCTAACAGGAAGTTTCGAGTCTGCAAGCATGGTTCTTGCTGTTTCGATAAATGTTCTATTCTTCCTCTCAGCTACACCATTTTGTTGTGGAGTATATGGTGCACTGAATTCATGCGGAATTCCTTTGGCGTTGCAAAATTCTTTCATCTTGTTGTTCTTGAATTCCGTGCCGTTGTCACTGCGAATACGTCTGACAGGCAGATGATACAGATTTTCGAGCTTCTTGAAGAGAATCACCAGATTATCGAACGTTTCATCTTTTGACTCTTGAAAGAAAACCCATGAATATCGAGAATAATCATCCGTGACAACCAAACAGTATAGATCTCCAGAAATACTTCGAACATTTACCGGTCCGAAAAGATCCATATGTAGATGTTCAAGCGGCAACTTTATAGAATTCATAATCTTCTTAGGATGTGATTTCTTCTTCTGCTTCCCTTTCTTACATTCAAGAAAATGATCCGTCATGTGGAAGCTTCGAAGATTCACCCTCTCAACTAAATCGTTATGAACCAGAAATTTCATTTTCCTCAAATGTATGTGCCCCATTTTTCTATGCCATAGAATAGAATCTTTCTCCGTGGCTCTTGTGACAAAACATTAAGCCGATTTTGATGACGTTGTAGCATTGCCTATATCTAACACATAGAGATCGTTTTCGCGTGGAGCACGCATGAGAATCCAATCATCCGGAATTTTGAAACCCAGCTTTAAAATCATGCACTCTTTATCATTGAAATGAACTGTGAACTGTTTATCACAAATCTGCGAAATGCTTAGAAGATTGTTCTCTAGCTCAGCAATGTAATTCACACGATCAAACGATACTACTCCATTTGAGAGCTTTCCTTCAGCTACGATCCTTCCTCCTTGGTTTCCAGCGAAGCCAACATAACCTCCATTTATCGCGATGTCGAAGAGAAGAGCTTTCATCCCTGTCATGTGCCTTGACGCTCCACTATCCAGAATCCACTGTGATAGAATTGATCTCTGGAGCCCCTGCACAAATTTGCATTCGGTTAAAAAGCGCGACCCAAGCCTTCTTGGTCTTGGGTTTGGGATAAAAAGCTTCATAATCATCCTCAAAATCACCATCTGAGGTGTCCACTGTTGTTACCATTTTCAAATTGAACTTTCTTTTTATCTTTTGAAGATTTGACAGTTTGAGTTTTAATCTCAGATTTAAACTCTTTGTTGTTACCAGTCTTAACTAGCTCAGATTTGGTAACTTCAGATGTTGATGATTTCTTTTTAGCAATCCAGGATTGTCATTTTACGTTTGCTTTTTTATGTAAAACCTTGATTCATTTGTCTTGGAAGTTTCACTTTTCTCGAAAGTTGAGTTTTCAAATTTAGTTTTAGGTTTAACTTCAAGTTTAGATTCATTTCTTTTCAGAATTTTAACAGGTTTTACAAGCTCTGGTTGCTTAGGCTTTTCAACATCTGAACTTGTTTTCCTTCGAGGATAAACCGGCTTAGATTTCAGACACTTGCGTGCAATGTGACAAACTTCATTGCACTTGAAGCAAGTTCGATCATCATGAGAATGTCCAGTAGTGGATTTACACCACTTATGGCTTTGGCCTTATCTCAAAGTTCTTTTTCTTTCTTAAACTCATCGTTTGATTGCTTTCCACTCAAACTCTCTTCCTGAACCATGCTCGTCCCAAACACAAATTTCATGTTTTTATCTTTATATTCGTGAAATGGTGACTTTTTCTTATTGGTTCTTCTTCTACATCCAAACCCAAAACCGCTCTCCTATGTTACGGGAAATCACCATCATTCATTCGGTAATTGTTTCGTTTAGGTTTAGAGTAAAATTTCTTTTCATTGATTTCCAAATCTTCTGATGAAACTTAAACGAGTTTGAAGAATATATCAAGCTGATCCTCTTTCACATTCCGGGTCGGAAAGCTATCGTCAAAATATAGTCTATCAGAATCCTTAACTTTGTACATGACAACATTAGGATAATCACTTAGACTATCTTCTGATGATGTATTGTCATCTTCAGATTGTGAATCAGAATTGTTCGAACTCGAGTTGGCGCTTTTAAAGCTGCCATCATCAGAATCATTCATAACATTTTCAACAACATTTTTAACCACTGCTTCGCCATCATCATTCGTGTAGGTTATATCAATGTTCTTAGGCAGCTCATTTTTCTTTTTAGTTAAAAGTTCAATGTTGAGCGCGTTTTCCATCCCTTCAGCCTTTTTGCG
The DNA here is from genome assembly GCA_947069175.1 of Scalesia atractyloides. NCBI lineage: Eukaryota > Viridiplantae > Streptophyta > Magnoliopsida > Asterales > Asteraceae > Scalesia > Scalesia atractyloides. Next base: position 44,004,751 of record CAMTDV010000015.1, read on the forward strand.
ACAATGCTATTCGCACAAGGGTGGTGGAACATTGCTATAGTCTCCATGTTTCTTACCTTTGGCTTTTTGTACATTTTCTTCCGACTGAATATTTGGAAGAATCACAATGACGTAGGCATTTGTGGTATAGCTCTTTAGATGTTGTCGAACCCTTTCGGTTTCGATTTTCATGTCTTGAAGCTCTTGTTTACTTCAGCAATGTTGTTTATGTAAACATTAATAGCTTTTTGTTTTTCCATTAAAGTAGCTTTTAACATTCTGATAGTATCATGTTGTTCAATGTTGTTATTATCCAACCTGCTGTAATCATCTTTCATTTTGTCATATGCCTCCTTCATTGTGCGATAATCATATTTGAAATTATTATTATGCACATTGATTTCGGTTATGATTTGAGACTTTTCAGCACATTGAATACATGGTTCGGAACATTTTTTACATGGTTTTTCTACTTCAACAATTTGTACCTTTACTTTTGGACCTACCTTCATCAGATTTGCCATCATAGCTTTGTTGGCGATCTCTGTAAGGTTTTCTTCATTCATTTCTTTGGTTACATTTGTAACCTCCTCAACCACAGGTTTTTCCTCAGCAACATGCTCCGAAGATGTTGTATCTCCAAAACAACCTGCAAAACTGGTAGACATGTTAGGAGAAAGGATACTTTGCACCTTTGAGTGGTGGTAGATTTCCTCTTCCTCAGCTTGATACATATACTCTTCAAGCATTGCATTTTCCATGGCTGCAACTTCAGCAGATGTATCTTCTACAATCTCAGTCGTTAGAGCAACTCCGGTCTTTTTGGCAATATATGAATTCCAGTCAAAACCGTCATCTTCATTCGAAGCAACCATTGCCTTTTCTGTGGTGTTGGATGGTTTTTCTTGGATTTCAACTTGAGTCTTCTTTGGGAAAGCTTGTATTGCAGTGACTTCTTGTAGTATTCACTGCCACTTCCAAATGGACTTTGATTACCAGTTGCCTCAGGATTCTTGCATTATCTTTTGAAGTGCCCTTTCTATCGGCATCTAAAACAGGTAACCTTTGTTTTGTCGAATCCCAATTTGTTGCTTGAATTCCCGATGTCTCTGCCGGTTAGAGCAACAAACTTTGTAACCCTCCGAATAATCGATGCTAAGGACCATTTGATGTCCATCAGCTCAAGCTCTTCTTCATATACTTGATCATAGTCTTCGGCAGTCATCTCAGGATTACCAATCTTCCCAGCCACCAAACTTTCATACGATTCCAACACTGTGGCAAGAAGTGCCATGTGTTGTTTGGCAACTTGTTCAGAAATGACGTGGTTTAAATTGACAGCAATGTTGCATTTAAACACATTTGGATCAGAATTTGATTGATTGTTCTGATTTGTCCGATTCTTATACGAAGAATTTGATCCTGTGCTTGAAAATGATGAACTCTGAGGACTCTGATCATATTTGGATATGATTGAGCTTGACTTTGTGGCGAATGATTCGAGGAATTCAGATTCGTGCTAAAAGCGGTTTAGATCTTCGGGCTAGTGATATTATCTTGAGCTCCTGACTTGTAGTATAGCTTTACATCTTGAGTCACATTTGCATTCTTTCATTTGGCTATCTTTAACAACTCCATCTCATGACCCTCCAGTTTATCAATGAATGTGGATAGTTTAAAGAATTGCCAGCTCGGACATTCTTTAAGAACCATGAGATATGTTGTCCAATCTCCTTCAGGCAATGCATCAGCCAGTTTATCTATGCATTCTTCTTCCTTTTTCTCAAGCCCATGTCTCCTCATTATCACTTTTAGATGACAAAACCTTTTGATCAACTGTTTCATCGTTTCGCCTTTAATCATCGTGAATATATCGAATTCCTTCATGATCAGTGCTTTCTTGCTTTTGACCATTTCTGCACTTCCCTAGTATTTGTTATTCAAGAATGTCCATAATTCCTGTGCAGTATTATATTCTGTAGCAGCACCAATATATCTTCTTTCACTGACTGTTGGATCAAACTTATCATTCTCTTCTCGACGACGTAGGCATCCTTTTGTATAGTAGAGAACTTGTTGATGTCGATAACATTATCATTCTCATCTCTGGGCCATGTGTAGTCAGTCTGAATGCAACCCAACTGTGGAAATACGTAGCTTGCACCCAGTTAGTGAACTTTCTTTCCAACCCTCATACTCATCTATACACATGAGTTTTGGTGGTTTCACAGATGTGTGCCCATTTCGTTATCAATGTTCACTTGATTCACCATCTGAGCATTTGATGCTGTAGCAGTCATGAATGCATTGTGAAGATCTTCCATCTTGAAAAACTGACGAATTTTACTGAAAACACACGTTCACAAACTTTGAAAAATAATCAGTACACTGACAAGTTCGGGCGAACTTGCAGTTTGAGAAAAAACAGATTTTGATTATACATAAGTTCGAGCGAACTTGTGTTGATAAACTTGAAAATTTCACCCTGATGAAGTTCGGGCGAACTTGTGTTGATTTTCCAGAGAATTATCAAGTTCGGACGAACCTGTAAGAGAAATTTAACAAATTTAATCAAGTTCGGGCGAACATTATATAAATTTAGTTGAAAATGAACAAGTTCAGCAGACTTCTCAAAAGCTCTTGAAATATCAATCAAGTTCCGGCGGACTTGATTAAAACTGATGAAATTTTAATCAAGTTCGAGCGAACTTGATGTTAAGTTCGACCAAAACAAGTTTGTGAAACATGGTTTTTTGAACTTTTTGATATCGTTTGAATTTGATGTTCAAACTCTCAGGGGTTTACCACAAAGTGTATTTTACATGACATATTCAAAAATTAGCAACTTTTATCCGTGAATTCATTGTTTTTCTTTAAAAAAAATGAAGAAAAATGGTAGATAGAGGTATAATAAGAGTAGATCTTGCAATGATTTCACCAATTCAGGTATCCAGGCTCGGATACCACTTGTTAGATCACTCCATGTTTAGCATAGGAACCTAAATTGGTATCTAACGTTCGTATAGGCGGAAACTATATGACGTATTAATCGAATATGCAAAGATTACTCGTTTAATTGTCGTTTATTGATCTTAAATGTCAAATACATGTCAAATCCTGATCGGGCAGAGCTTCGCCGTACAAGTGACAAAGTTGCAGAAGTTCCAAATGAAAAACCCAAGTCACCTATTTATAGATATGCAAGTTCGCTGGGTGTATCACAAGTTCGGGTGAACTTGTCTTGAACAAGTTCGGCCGAACTTGTTCTCACATGTTAATTCCGGGCGAACTTGACGTACTATTTACATAAATACGACTATTTCTAACGTATCTAGCCCAAACTAAACAGACGCGATCCAAGACTAAGAAATAGACATTATGTACTAACACTGACAATCTAGGTGAATTGGTTTTTGAAACTTAAAAGTCTTATAAAGGTTAACAGTACTTGTGATTTGTCTCAAAAACTGGTATGATCCTCAAACACGAACTCACAAAAATATTTTTTTACATGTGTTTGCACATAGTTAGAGTTTGATATTCATTTCATAAAAACAAAAAGATTTATTATCTCTTTAGTTTCGACCACTGATGATGAAAAGCTGATTTTTAAAGTCTAGAGTTGCTGAACAAAATCTTAAAATTGAAATTGTTCTAAAAAGTCTAAAAGTTCATTAATTTGAATCTTACATTTGAATAAGTATATCAGTTTGTTTCAAAATGTTTAATCAAGTTTATAAATGTCACACCCCTATTTTTCCACGTGTAACCCAGTGGGTCCAGATGGGGAATATCGTGACGTAGTTGATAACATCATAACCAAATAAACACAGCACAACAGAAGTCTTGGATTTAAATTACTATTACAACCCGAGTGTTCAAAGTTCAAAATAATAATTACAGGGCTTGTAATGAAAGATCCACAGGCGGATTGAAATAAATATATACAAAGTATTTGTTCAACAGACGGCAACTAAGGACTTGCAAAATCCCCTTATGTTACTACCAAGCAACTTCTGGCCTATTTCGCGTTATCACGTGTAACTTGATCTTTTGAAAAACGTCAGTTTTCACTGGTAAATACTAATAACCGACACATTTTGAAAATATTTCTGAAAACGGTTTTAGGTGCACTTGGCACATTATATAAATAACTCAGGATAGTTCAAAATGACCTTTTTTACAGTTTTACATGTTTGTCAACATATTTGGGGTCCGGTGCAGAAACCGAATAACCTGATTAACCGACACACCACTTAAATAATCCACCAATGGGATTTAATATTTTATTTGCATTAGCATCTGACAGGTGTATGCCTACACCCCGCGCTCAAGGGCGTGGCCATTATTAACTTAAACCCGGACATGGTCGAGTTAACCCCCAATGTTTAAGTTATCAAACAAAACAGAATAAAACATGTTTTGAAGATTTAGTAGATCACAATCCGATAACATGGTCCCATACCCGACCAAGCGATATTAATATATCGTATCCCAATCCCGTATAGAGAAAATAGGCTAGCAAATTCTTAAATAAAATTAAAAACTCAGCCGATAATCAAATCTAAGCTAAGATGACAATCTACCAGGAGGCTTTAGTCTGGAATGATGGTATTATTAGCTAATTAGAATGCTAACGGGTCGGACTGGCTAGCTTAAAGTGATAATAATTGTACTAAACGCTAGATTAAGCGATGACCGGAATAGGGTGTAGTTTAAACCCGACAAGTACTAAGACTTGTTTAATATGGGTAAACATGTTACATTCTGGATTTTGATATGAAAATGATAAGCTTAAACCTGTTTCAGTTAAACTAGTCATGTAGGCTTAACCATACGCATATAAGCGAAATCCGGTAACCGGATGAGTCGTATACAAGTTCCGTATGCCATAGTATTGAAAACAAGTTGTAATATCAGTAGGATATCAACATGTGTGTCCGTTATGGTTTTAAAATCAAGTTACGCCTAAAAAGGGCATTTTGGTCATTTTACGACTTGTAAAAGGAGTTTGCAAGTAAACTGATGTTATGGTCATATACATTCTGGAAAAATAGTTAATTTGTGATGTTATATCAGTAGGATATCAAGCATTTTGGTCATTTCACACATCACTTGACAACTTATTTGGGAATCTGAGTTTTAATCGTGTACCTACCGTAATTATAGTTAAAAAAAAGTTTTGAAACCAGTAGGTATCAAATCTCAATGCTTAAATATGGTTTTAAATCATATTATACGCCGAAACGGTGATTAAGTCACTAAATGACGATTTAAATGATTATTGAGTAAAATTGATGTTATGAGTAGGTTGATATAATGGAAATATGTTATATAATATAATACATCAGTAGGTAATAGGTTTTGTTCATTAAAAATGATTAAAATCCACTTTATATATCATAAGGACACTATCGTCGTTTAAGGACTTAATACATGGACTTGCGTATAAACTTAGTTTACAATCTGAACTGATATCCCAAATAACCATAATTATGATATTACATCAGTAGGTAAAGAGTTTTGATGTCAAAATTATGTTCAAAACCATTTTATGCGCCAAAAGGGCAAATTGATGACTTTAAAGCATGAATTACGCTTATTAACCAAAACTCAGTTTATGACCAAAAAGTTAACCATAAAATAAGTTAAACTTTTTATCATATCAGTTTACAAGTCATTTGTATGCTCATTTGTACTTAAAACCTTATTTTTAAACAAAAGGGCTTTTTAGCACAAATTTGGCATATTTAACGGAAACTTGAGTATAAACTCGGATTACTATATGACCATGTAGTATGAGTCCATAAGTTTATACTATAACATAACAAGGTTACAATGCAACCTATAATCAGTAACTAAGGTTACTAATTCGGGTCAGAACCAAAAGTCAAAGTAAAAGTCAAACTTTGAGACTTTCGGTTGCGAACCGACCTTAGACCTAGGTGACGGGCCGAACATGTTTATACATGTTCTAATAATTATTGCCAAGTTATTAGAATGTTAAAACATATTTTATAACACCTACATTACTAAATATGAATTTATTTAGAATCTGGCCTGTTGACTTTTTTTTGATTATAACTTTGACCCGTCAATAGACCAAGCAAATATGGTAATCAGGAGGTGCCCTTATGAGGGATCAACACCTACCTTATTACGATCACGTAGCCATATTCGTACCGAACAATGGCTGGACCATAATGGTCTTAGCCAAAGGTCAAAATGTTTTTACGTAAACGCTTTGAGTTTGGCTTAAAGCCTAATCAAAACTGAAAAAAAGAGAGTTATGGACACTTACACAATGTCCTAGCTCGAAAATAAACTTGATTAGAAAGCTCCTTGTGTCCAGGAACCTCCAGAGGAGTAGTAGGAATGATTTAAAAGAAGTGAGCAAGTTCAAGAGGTGAATCAAGACCCTTTTTATAGTGAAGGAGTAAGGAGGTGATGCCAGGTGCCAAGGGAGTTGTAGGGCGGAAACAAGTGTTTAGGAACGCGTCAAGAGCAGCAAATTGGTGGCAAAAAAAGATTAAGGTGGCAGGGGCAGAAGCTGTTAAGTTTCTGCTCGTTGGCACCTCATTGCGGACCGTATGGCAAAAGCCTTGCGGTTCGCAAGGCCTCCTGGCGCACAAAAATTTAAAATGGTTGCGGATCGTAAGAGTTGAGCCTTGCAGTCCGCAACCGCCTTCCAGAAAACAAAAGTTTGGCATTTTTCCACTTTTGGTCCTTCGAATTTAACGATCGTCATTCAGAGGTTGTAGTTTAACATGTTGACGACCTTAGCCCCTCTCATTTTAGCACACGGCATACGAGAATCAGCGGGACACATGTCAAAATTTTATAGGGCGGGTTTTTACAAGGTGTTACATCCTCAACCCCTTAAGAGAAATCTCGACCTCGAGATTTATTCAAAAAGATAGGAGTACTTTTGTCGCATAGTGGACTCGACCTCCCATGTATACTCGGGGCCTCAACGGGCATCCCATTTGACCTTCACAATCGGCACATACTTTCTACAAAGCTTTTTGACTTGTCAATCTTCGATCGCTATCGGTTTCTCGATGAAACGTAGATTTTCGTCTATTTGCACATCCTCGTGCGGCATTGCTAGCGATTCATCGGCTAGACATTTTTTAATTTTGAGCTGTGAAACACATTATGAATTCCACTTAATTTTCGGGTAACTTGAGCTTGTAAGCTACGGTCCCGACCCGTTCTATAATCTCGAACGGTCCAATGTATCTTGGGCTTAACTTGCTGAATTCATCAACCAAAAATCAATCAAAGCACACCAACATGCAATATCAAGATCAAATCAAGGCAAAGTTATGTAAATCACATTAAATAACCATAATCATGTCAAAATCGCATTACAATCATCAAGTTCATCTAAGCCTAAGTAGTAAAACTGTTTAGCTACTCATAATATTCATTAAAGCAACTGAATGAAATCTGAAAACAAACGAAATCATAGTTCAAGTCGAAAAGAAACCGAAAAACTAATGTTTTATGAACCCAACACGATCCAGACTCGACCCGAAAGCTTCCTAGACCTTCAAGCAGTTTTACAAAGCTCCACAATCGTCCCTAGATGCTCCAAAGTCGCCTGGTTTGCATGATGATCAAACCCTAAACGGCGGCTAGGTTTTTATAACATTTTTATGAACGACCCCCATGCGGACCACATGGGGTATGGATGCGGTCTGCATCCATTATAAAACACGCGCGTCTTCAGCCTTGGATGCGAACCGTATAGCTAGTTGGATGCTGTCTGTATCAGGTCCTGGAAACATGAATTTTCACTTTAACGTTCCCTCTTCCGACACGTCTTTCCGTACTTCTCCCGTGGCAACCATATTACTTCGTTTTCAGCGCCAAATTGCTGGTTTCATCCCCGATTCCTACAAATACACAAAATCACCAATTAAGTATCAAAATCGCAGGAAAACCATATACAAATCACTTAAAATGTAGGGAATTCGACACGTAATATGTGTATATTTCAAGACACAACAAACATCCCCACACTTAATCTTTTGCTTGTCCCTAAGCAAAATCCCAAGCTACATGTCCAACTTACACACTTAACAACAACGCAAGTCTCAAACAAGTAATAACGCGGACTACGAAATCATCAAACACAGCGGTTTCACAAGACTTACAATATTCAAAAGGTTGACGACTCAACATATTTAAACCAAAACCAGGCATACCTAACCAAGTTTTTCTCACCTTTAAGCCATCAATCATGCATTGCCAATACCCCTCACAATATCACTCGACTCTCAGCTAAATATATCATAACATATCAAGTGAACTCTCAAAAACCAAACTATGAAGCAATACTATCATAAGCTTGTACGTCAATCAAATCTCCACCTAATTGTTAAGATTCAGCACAAATCAAGAGGACTTTAAGGGTAGGCAAGGGCTAAAGGTAGGTTATTTTATCCGGGAACAATAGGCTAACACAAATAATCACACGATAAACCGGATAAACACCAAACAAACTCACATACTTGGTCGTATCGACCCGCAAATTTATTATATTTTTTTCTTTTTCCACTTTTCTCTCTTTTTTTCTTGCATATTTGTTTTTTTTCTTTTTTCTCATATATGCTAAACAGAGTAATAACATAACACGATCCGGCAATCAGGTCAACAAAGGGTAACAATCGAATGGCTAGGCTCAAAGTGGTGTCTAAAGGGTAATGGCAAAACGGGTGAAACACAAAGGCAAAACAAATAGGGTGATCCTAGTGCTTCTATCATATCCATGCCAAATCCTAACCCAAGGTTTCAAACTGTATCAAAACGCAAAAGTTCTAAAGTAATGCAACAAGTCGGTACACACACATGAAACGAAAGTAGCTAACATATAAATATGAAACATATAAAGGCTCAAATCTCACTATCACGTGGTAAATAAGGGCTACCGATACTGACAATGCATAACTAATCAACTCTCCGGCTCCATCCACTATCCTAGGCATCCCAAAACCTTTTATTCCCCAAAAACGAATCAATCAACCTACTATCCCGCAACTTAAAGAAACATGCGCTCTCGACTCGTAAATCCGACTATTAAACCGCTTTTAACCAACGCTTTGAAAAGGTTTTTCGTTTCTACGTGCTAAAGGACCGGGACTCGCAAAACTAACTATTTTTTATATACATATAATATTTACAAAAACCCTATTTACATACTCGATTTACAAAAAAATTACAAGTAAATTCGCCAATCCACACTTGAAAGAGACATTGTCCCCAATGTGAACGAAAAGGAAATAAAATAATACAAAAATTATAAAACAACAACAATCAGGAGAAGTGAAACTGAAACTCCCCTGATAGGCTCAATACACTGCTCGTATACAATCCAACCGCTCAATTCACGCGACTCAGCAATCGGCATATAACCTGTATAATAGAACTGCACGGCTAGAAGCAATATATAAGACACAAACCATAATATAAAATAAATATATAAAAAGTGTACAGTACAACAAAAGATCTAACCGGTTACCCTTCCAAATTCCCTTGAATATATGTAGCAAGTACAAACCATGAAAATAAAAACAAAATAAGAGGAAAAAGTACAATGTAACCAAAAAATCCCACTGAGGCTGACTACTCTGCAGCATAGCTCTAATCTGTGCCTGATCAGCTCTAATACCCTAACACCCTACTCCACTCTCTTAATACGGCCCCTCTGTGTTATCTGCTCCTCATGAATTGTAGATAATGTAACTGGCCTAGGAGCGGCTCTAACCTGCGCATGTGGCCATCCTCCATAAGGATGAAGCTGAGCAGCAGCACCCTGCATCCTCTGGGTCCACTCCCGGTGGAACTGGTGGTGCCTGAAGCTCTCTAGCAGCCATAAACTGTGGTGGGTCCCCCGGTGTAACTAACTCTAACATCTGTCTCATGTCGCTCAATCGGTACAAGGTCCCCACAGGCACTGCCCTCAACCACTAAGATGGAAACACATCAAACACATGCAAACTCTAGGCCAACACACTAACAAAAGTACCCATACAAAGCCTCGAATCTATCCCACGACCCCTATCTCGTGCTAACGCATGTAACAGAAACACGGCCAGGTTAACCTCACGGCGCCCGGCCAAATAATACAAACCAAATAACTCATAATACGTCACCTTCTCAGGTGACATGTGTCGCGCAAGAACCGTGCAGGTGATGCGATGAGAAATTAAAACATCGGATCTCTAATCTGGGAAGCTGGAATACCCAGCATCCACTCACCATCTCCTATCGTAGACCAAAATACGGCTAACTGTGTAGTCATGACACACTGAGGTATCGTGGTCTCTGACCATCCTATGAGACTCTCAGTAAAAACTGGCTGCGTCGTCTCCTGTAAAGTGTACAAACCCATATGTACGGCAAACTGAGCGACCGACATGATATGCATCTGTTTTTCCAACGCAAAACTAACAGCCGATGCATGAGCAAGCCGTGCAGAATCAAATTGAAATGTCGAAAAGAACTCCAATGTCAGCTCCTTATATGTTGCACGTCGCCCATCTAACAGTATCCTCCAACGAGGAGTAAGCATCTGCCCCAACCTCTCAGTCGCTCCCATGCGACCCAATAAAGGCTGGTCGATCGTCTTGGCCGGTGAAACCTTAATCGTATCAATCTCTGCAGTATCTCGTACTCCTCCGTATCGTGCGCGAAGCACAACAGCGTGTGTGACTCTAGCGGCTCCAGCTCGTCGACTGTTGGCTCTGGCTGTATAAGATCAGGCAGGGCGGCCTCCACAGAATAACGAATCTGACAGGCCGGATGAGCAGGCTGCTACAGCTGCCCCTCCTGCTGTACTGGCTGCGGCGGAGGTGGAGGTGGTACAACTACACCGCGTGGACCAGCCCTGCTTGCGAACCGGCTGTGAGGACGAGGACGCCATATCTGCACTCAAGTTACGACAATAAGATATATAAAATAATAATACAGGACACCGCCCCCAAACACGTTTTACGATGTATTATTTTTTATTTTTATTTTTTATTTATTATATATATATAATATATATATATATGGAATTAATTAATTAAAGGGGAAAAACTTTTTTTTGGTGTGTTGGGGCGGCGGTTGCGGCCGTATAACATTTCATTTGCGGCCCCAACAAATAAGTATAACATCAACAACAAGAAAATTCAAAATTTCAGCATGCCTCCGGCGTATTTACACGTATCGACCATCCTCGCCCGAATGGAGATTGAGTACGGGCGAGGAGATCAAGACCTGCAAATAAACGAAATAACAATCGACACTAAATATTTGTCAAACAAAACGCAATTTCTACTTGTAATTTAGGCATTCGAAATAGATATATTACAAAACTGAACCTACTATCTAAAGTATAGACGACCGACTCGAGCACAAAATGTTACAACAACACAACATCCGCGACATTTAGAACATATTTCATTCAAATCAAATCATCGCGAATGTAAAAGCATGAATCCTAACGAAGCGAATACAACAGAAGCATACTATTAACTACGACTCGACAACTTTCACATATCAATGATACAACATCAAAAACTGTCATCCACAACGACTGAACGAACAGAAATTGTAATACGCATACCTGTAAGTCGACACAAAAATTGAAGCTACCCAAACCAGCTGAATCGAACTCGAGGACAGGCTGTTTGAGGCGGAAGATAGGTGGTTGGTGTGATGGCAGTGGTCGGCTGATGGCAGTGAGACGGCGATTCATCGACGGTCGACGGTGGTCAGTGGTGGTGCGCGGTGTTCGAGGTGATGATAGGAGGTGGCTTTTGGTGGAGATGGATGGTGGTTTTGATGGCCGAGGTGGATAGATGACGGTGGTGGTGTGACGAGGTGGCTAACGGTGGCGGCGATCAGAGATGAACGGTGGTGAGTGGGTGCGAGAGGTGGTGACGGTAGAGCTGGTAGGTGGAAGTGGTTGAGAGTGGCGGTGGTGCGTGTATGCGGTGGCGGAGGAGTGGCGGTGGGGGTAGAGGTAGGTGGAGATTGGAGGTGGCGCGAGTGGGAGTGAAAGATGAACGAAGGGTGGAGAGTGGCGGTGGTTTACGGTGGTGATGGTGAGAGGCGATGGGTAATGGTGGTGAATATGTACGAGACCCCTACATTTGGGGTTTTTATTTTTTTGGTCTGATGGTGGATGTGGACCGTATCGACAAATGGATGCGGTCCGCATGGTGTATATATATTTTTGAAGCGCCACAGTCATGCGGATCGTATGATTACCCGGTTGCGGTCCGCATCAAATGTTTATTTATTATTGTTTTTATTTTTTTAAATTATTATTATTATGATGCTAAATTAATTTATTATTAAAATATTACAACATTACAAAAATACAAAATGATACACTTACCATACTCGAAACGCCCGGTTTCCTTGTTTTGCTTAATTCAACCTGTAACTCCGCATCTCGATAAACTGGTTAGTACGTTCGATAATAATTAAGCAACAACAGACTCAATATACAAAATAAAACGAAATGAAACGAAAAGGATAATGGTAGAAACTATACAACCCGGGAAAATCCCGAGTATACAAAGCAAACTCTCACGTACTCATCAACGGGAGGTCTATCACCTCCTCCTCTCTCTCATCAGTCGGTCCCTCGACAAAGTGTTTCAAACGATGTCCGTTAACCTTAAATCTTTGACCGTCTTCATTCTCAACCTCAATCGTTCCATATGGAAACACCTGCGTAACTACATACGGTCCATGCCAACGCGAACTCAACTTTCCCGGGAACAACTTCAACCGGGAATTGTATAGCAGCACCTTCTCCCCACACTTGAACTCTTCACCTGCTTCAAGTGTTTATCGTGCAACTCCTTGGTGCGCTCCTTGTACGCCCACGACTTCTCATACGCCTCATCGCGTAACTCCTCCAACTCGTGAATCTGAAGAAACCGCTTCTTCCCAACAGCTGGTAAGTCAAGATTGAAAGCCCTCAATGCCCAATAGGCTCTGTGCTCCAATTCAACCGGCAGATGACACGCTTTTCCATATATCATCCTAAAGGGAGTAGTCCCAATAGGTGTCCGATAAGTTGTCCAGAAAGCCCACAACGCGTCATCTAACTTGTCGGACAGTCAATGCGACTGTTTCCGACAATTTTCACCAGGATTCTCTTGATTCCTCTGTTCGAATTCTCTACCTACCCACTAGTCTGAGGATGATAGGCCGTTGAAGTAGATGGGTGACCCCATAGTGTTTCAAGACTTTCTCCATCTGTGCATTACAAAAGTGGGTCCCTCGATCCGAAATCAAGGACTTTGGGGTCCTGAACCTAGCAAACAATCTCCTCAAAAATCTCACAACAACCCTCGCGTCATTCGTAGGCAAGGCCTCCGCCTCTACCCACTTAGAAACATAGTCAACTACAACGAGGATGTATCGGTTCCCTCTCGACATAGGGAACAGACCCATGAAATCAATGCCCTAAATATCAAAAACTTCCACAACCTGAATAAGGTTCAAGGGCATCTCATTCCGGGATCAGATATTTCATGTCCTCTAACAGGCATCACAACTCCTCACAAACTCGTGTGCGTCCCTAAATATGGTCGGCCAGTAAAAACCAGCGTCAAACACCCATTTGGTGGTGTAAGCCGCACCATAGTGGCCACCACTCGGTCCCTCATGACAGTGTCGTAGAATACCGTGGCACTCAGACCCAAACACACATCTCCTAATAACATGGTCCGCTCCAATCCTAAACAAGTACGGATCCTCCCAAATGTAGTGCTTGACGTCCGCAAAGAATTTCTTCTTTTGCTGATACGTCATGCCCTCCACAAGGACACCTGTAGACAAGTAATTCGCTAGATTAGCAAACGAGGGAAAGCCTTCCTCGTGGGCTTTCAGAAACATCAACACCTCATGGGGAAACTCATCCCCAATCCTATCCTCCCGATTCCTCTCGATCTTGGGGCTCTCCAATCTCGATAAGTGATCAGCAGCCAGGTTCTCAGCTTCTTATCCCTAATCTCCAAATCAAACTCCTGGAGCAGCAGAATCCACCGAATCAATCTCGGCTTCGCGTCTTTCTTCGCGAACAGGTATCTAAGGGCTGCGTGGTCCGTAAAAACGATAGTCTTTGAAAGCACCAGATACGGCCTAAACTTATCACACGCGAAAACGATTGCCAGCAACTCCTTCTCTATCTTGGTATAGTTCTCTTGGGCGTCGTTTATGTTCTTTCTAGCGTAGTAAATGGGATGAAAGTGTTTCCCCCTACGCTACCCTAAAACAGCCCATACGGCAAAGTCGTTAGCATCACACATAATCTCAAACGGGAGGCTCCAATCAGGAGCAATCAGAATGGGAGCACTCACTAACCTCTCCCTAATCAACTCAAAGGCCGTCAAACACTCATCGTCGAACACGACTGGCCTATCTTTCTCTAATAGCTGGGTCATCGGGCGAGCAATCTTTGAAAAGTCGAGAATGAAATGGCGATAGAATCCCGCATGACCCAAGAAACTCCTAATCGATTTCACAGAAGTAGGTGGTGGGAGTTTGGAAATAACATCAACTTTGGCCTGATCAACCTCAAGCCCGGCATGTGAAATCTTGTGCCCTAGCACAATACCCTCTCAAACCATGAAATGACACTTCTCCCAGTTAAGCATCAGGTTCATCTCCTCACATCTAGTCAACACACACTCTAGATTACGAAGACAATGATCGAATGAACTCCCAAACACAAAAAAAATCATCCATGAACACCTTTATGGTGTCCTCGATCAACTCGTGAAAGATCGCCATCATACAACGCTGAAATGTGGGTGGAGCATTTTATAACGCGAGCGGCATGCGTCGATACACAAAGGTGCCAAAAGGGCATGTAAAGGTGGTCTTTTCCTGATCCTCCGGTGCAATAGGGATCTGGAAATAACCTGAGAATCCATCAAGAAAACAGTAGAATTGCTGTCCCGACAATCGCTCCAGCATCTGATCAATAAAGGGCAAGGAAAGTGATCCTTGCGCGTGGCATCATTGAGTCTGCGATAATCTATGCAAACTCGCCAGCCGGTGACGGTCCGGGTGGGTATCAACTCATTCTTCTCGTTGACGACCACTGTCATACCCCCCCCTCTTGGGACCACTTGGACGGGACTTACCCATGCAGAGTCCGAAATCGGGTAAATCAGTCCTGCATCCAGCAGCTTATTCACCTCTTTCTTCACGACGTCCTGCATATTAGGTAGGGTTTAGCCTTCTCTGAGGCTCAACCACCGCTTAAACTCCTCCTCCATCAGAATCCTATGCGTGCAAAACGAAGGGTTGATACCCTTAATATCCATCAGCTTCCATGCGATCGCCTGCCTATGATTTCTCAAAACGCTCATCAACCTCTTCTTCTCCTCCTTTGTCAATCCAGCAGAAATGATGACGGGCATCTGGGACCCCTCGCCCAAAAATGCGTACTCTAGATGAGATGGCAACTCCTTCAACTCCAAGGGCAGGGGTACCTCAACAGACGGCCTCTCCTTCGGCATCTCCTCCTCACCGAAAACCTCAAACACCTCAAATCTAGGGGAAGGCTCAGTAACCTTCTATGGTGGGTCCTGCTCAACATCAAACTCAGTGACCCCACTCCCTTGATCATCCAAACTCTCAACCAGCATATCAGACGCATGTCTCCTGCAAATCTCACTCAGAATATCACCCACATGTGACATAAGTGTGTCGATGAAGTATAAGGTTTCATCATGTTTGTGGGTGTGCCTCATAGAATGTTGGATGTCAAATGTCACCTCGTCCTGATCGACTCGTAGAGTCAACTTGCCATCGTGCACGTCAATAAGCGCACGAGCAGTGGCAAGGAATGGACGTCCTAAAATCAGTGGGACCTTGGAGTCCTCGTCCATATCAAGAATGACAAAGTCAAATGGTAACACAAACTTGTCGACCTTTACCAGCATATTCTCTACTATCCCTCTCGGAAACTTCACCGATCCATCCGCCAGCTGCAGACTCATGCGCGTAGGCGACGGCTCGACAAAATTGAGCTTAGCAAATATTGAGTATGGCATGAGATTTATGCTAGCTCCTAAGTCTGCCAGCGCATTGCGGATGGCAATATTTCCGATCAGACTGGGAATCGTGAAGCTACCAGGATCAGACATCTTCTTCGGTAGCTTGTTCTGCAAGACAGCAGAACACTCCTCGCTCAATGTGACAATCGTAAGATCCTCCAACTTCTTCTTATTCGTGAGAAAATCCTTCAGAAACTTTGCGTACTTCGGCATCTTCGATAGAGCCTCTACGAAGGGATGTTCACGTGCAGCTTCTTTAACATCTCGAGGAACTTGCCGTACTGCTCTCCATCCTTACCCTTCACCAATCGACCTGGTTAAGGGGGTGTCAGCTTATACACCCTCATCGGCTCCTCTAACTCCTTCTTCTGACCTGAAGACCCGCTGGACTGTGCTGTACTTGCTGGGCGCAGCCTAGGATACACTTCGCCAGCAGGGTTCTCCATCTCGATCTCCTCGTCGATCGGCTCCTCATCAACTACCGGTTCGACCTCAATCGCTCTTCTGCCACTCCTTGTAGTCACCGCCTTAACTGTGGCGTTCGGATTTCCTACGGTACTACTAGGAAGACCACCCTGAGGCCTCTGGTTCAGCTGATCGGTCAGCGAACCTACCGTTCTCTCAAGATTCTGCAGTGCTGTGCTCTGACTCTTCATGAAGGTCTCGTGCTCCATGAACCTCGACTGTGTCTCTAGATGTCGAGTATCCTCACGTGTGATAAACTGTGTAAGCAACTGCGTCTGCTTCGCTAAAGTCTCCTGGTTCTGCCTTATCATCTCCTCCAGTGTCGGGTTATTCGCACCCGAACTCGATCCTGCTCCTGCTCCTGCATCCTTAAACAAACTCTGACGCGGCTGAAACCCTGGTGGGTTGTTGTTCTTCCAACTAAAGTTTGGGTGGTTCTTCCAGTTCGAATTGAAACCACCCCCGAAACCGCTCTGATTACAATTGCTCACAAACTCTACCTGCTCAGGTGACTCCTCAGGGGCAATAGGACATGTGGCCGTGTCATGCCTCCCAGTGCATATCTCGCACACCTGCTCCTTCTTCGACTGCATCTCCTTGACATGCTTTGTCAAGGCGTCAATCTGAGCTTGCATGACAGTGGTAGTATCCACTTTATGCACGCCCCTCTGTGTAAAAGACGAATCTCTAGACTCAGGAAACTCATAGCTGCTCATCACGATGTCCTCAAACATATCAGTGCACTCCTCTGGTGTCTTGGCGGTCATCAATTTGCCACTAGAAGTCGTATTCAGCATATTCCTCGTGGTGGACGTCACTCCATGATAAAACTTTTCAACTAACTCCCAATCCCCGAATCCGTGATGAGGACATTTAACGAACAACTCCTTGAAACGCCCCATGTCTTGTAGAAAGTCTCTCCCTCCTTTTGGCAAAACTCCTGGATCATGCTCCTCAAACGATCTATTTTGCCCGGAGGAAAATACTTTGCTAAGAACTTGTCTCGCATCATGGCCCAAGTAGTGATGGATCCCGCAGGAAGAGATTCCAACCAAGTGTGGGCTCAGTCGGCGAGTGAGAATGGGAATAGACGCAACTTGTAGGCGTCCTAGTTAACGCCTTGCGACTGGAACGTGTCGCAGATAGCAGAGAAACGAGAAAGATGAACATTCGGGTCCTCAGAAGGTAACCCATGGAACTGGATGGTGTTCGTAACCATCGTGATGATCTGGGGCGGAATCTGCCAGCTATTAACCCTGGTAGCGGGTCGGGTAATGCTGGATCGAACATTGGCCGCGTTCGGCCTGGCGTAGTCAGCGACGACTCTCCTAGCTGGGGCATCAGCGTCACCCATGGTAAAAGCAAAAGTTGAAATGTGTACCTGACAAGCTCGGATGGTGCGAAGGCGCTCTTGGAAATCTCGCTCGGGCTCAGACGAAGCAACAAACGTAGGTGGCCCCTGTGAACGAGTATGGCGCATATAAAGATAAGAACACTAATCTAAATACTAAAGCAGATCTAACCCTAAAGGCACAAATTGCAAGCAAAAGGCACCTAAAGGCAATGAAAATCTAAGAAAGCAAGTAAACAACTAGATAGACGACTCAGATCATTCTCTAAAGTGCCAGTGTCCCCAGCAATGGCGCCAAAAACTTGATGTGTGAAATGTGTATATAAAAATCAAACAAGTTTTAAAAAGGAATCACAACCTAAACCACACACAATCGGAAAGTGCATCGGTCGCGGTGTAGTGTAGATAGTAAGACCGAGTATCAATCCGTGGACACTATACGCAAACTCTAGATACTAAACCTCTATCGAATACAAAGTTAATATTTGATTTGATTTTGGTTTTTAACTAATAACCTAATTGATTACGAAAATGGCAAACACGACAAGCAACGCAAGACAAGTACGAACACGAGAGCAAAATGTGATCAAATATATTTGAGAAAATGACCACCAAGGTGTCGAATCCCTAGAATCATGCAATGCTACTCTGACAGTGACAATGGCTAAATATCCTACTCTCCCGAATGACCCCCCGCTGGAGATGTATCAAATGAAAGATAAAGACGAAATGCGAAGTGCTAGAACGAGCCGGCTCGACCTATCAATACCAAATCCTACGGGAATCAAGCAATGAAAGTATCTCTACCCCCAAAACCCTCAGAACGCAAAGAGAATCAAACCTTGATAACGGAAATCCTAGGAAACCTTAACCACGATGTAATAAACGAGCCCGAGCTATCAGTCACCCAATTTACCCACCAATGATTAGCTAATAACCTAGCTCATATAAATCATCTCTCGAATCATAAAATGAGGATGCAAGTTTTAGTTAATTGATTTTAATTATTAGTCGAATTGGTCAATTTCTCAACTCAATATTCAAACCGAAAACCCTAATAATAACGATTCAAATTAAACCCTAAGTCAGGAGACATTTCTATGTGCCTAAACCGCTGAATTCATCAACCAAAAATCAATCAATATCAAGATCAATATCAAGGCAAAGTTATGTAAATCACATCAAACCATAATCATGTCAAAATCGCATTACAATCATCAAGTTCATCTAAACCTAAGTAGTAAAACTATTTAGCTACTCATAATGTTCATTAAAACAACTGAATGAAATCTGAAAACAAAGGAAATCATAGTTCAAGTCGAAAAGAAACCGAAAAACTAATGTTTTACGAACCCAAGATGATCCAGACTCGACCCGAAAACTTCCTAGACCTTCAAGCAGCTTTACAATGCTCCACAATCGTCCCTAGATGCTCCACAATCGTCCCTAGATGCTCCAAAGTCGCCTGATTTGTGTGATGATCAAACCCTAAACGACAGCTAGGTTTTTATAACATTTTTGCAAAAAGCTACCCCCCATGCGGACCGCATGGGGGTATGGATGCGGTCCGCATCCATTAAAAAACACGCGCGTCTTCAGCGTTGGATGCGGACCGTATGGCTTGTTGGATGCGGTCCGCATCAGGTCCTGGAAACATGATTTTCACTTTAACGCTCCCTCTTTCGACACGTCATTCTGTACTTCTCCCGTGGCAACCATATTACTTCGTTTTCGCCGCCCAACTGCTGGTTTCATCCCCGATTCCTACAAATACACAAATCACCAATTAAATATCAAAATCGCAGGAAAACCATACATAAATCACTTAAAATGTAGGGAATTCGACACGTAATATGTGTATATTTCAAGACACATCAGTTAGCCTATCAACAATGACCCAAATCGTATCATTACCATGTTTGGTCCTAGGTAACTTGGTAATCAAATCCATAGTTACCATTTCCCATTTCCAAGTGGGAATTTCAAGCTGTTGAAGAAATCCTGATGGTTTGTGATGTTCAGCTTTCACTTGTGAACACGTCAAGCACTTAGCTACATAGGTGGCTATGGATTTCTTCAAACCCATCCAACAATAATTGGATTTCAAATCTTGGTACAATAACTGTGCGTAAACCTTGTGAAATTTCATGACTTGTGTGTTGTGCGAAACGATATATGTTATATCTCGGAGGAATCTGAGAACACGTCATGGTTGACATGACACTACTAAGGACCAACGATGCGAGGTTGGCATCCTTAGCCTTGAACAACGTGTTAAACGGAGACTCGACATTTAACAGTGCCTTAAACCTTTGACCTTGATTATTAGATTATCGGTAGCCTTATCTAAGATTCCGAGTTCCAGGAATAACTTAGTTTGTGCCATAGACTGTGACATAAGGTTTGAAAATAATCAAAGCCCGGGCACGCAAAACGAAGCAGCTCCCGGTTGGGGAAACGCATTCGTTCCGAGCATAACATAAGGCAACCGAATGTGCAAGGAATGATTGATCAAGCTTAAAAACACTTAAACGAACGTCAAACGAGACTTTTACGATTAAAACGTACCTGGGTTCGGATTTTAAGATGGTTATGCATAATTTTTAAAACTGAGTCTTTGACACTAAGTACGCGCAAAACGGAGTCCGTCACGCAAATCGAGAACGCGCGCAGGACCCGAAAACGAACCTATACTTATGCGGAAGATAAACATTATCTTTAAGCACACAAAACAAAGCACGAGGTGGCCCTAGGGGGCCCACCTCCAAACCGCCAACCCCCCCCCCCCATGGTTATATAAATGGTTTTTTTATTTCTTTTACTTTTAATCAATTCCTTCAAACTTTTCCCCAAAAATCTGCTCTCAAACTCTTCTTCTCAGCTGATTCATCAAGAACAAGTCTTAGTTCAAAGGTATTAGCCTTGATACTTATAATTCTAAGTCCGTTTCTTCGATTAAACGCGATTTCTAGCCGAAAAAACGCTTTTTAATCCATGAATTTTGGAGTTTTAAACAAATTTAGGGCTGAATATGAACACCACATGAAACCTATGGTGTTATATGCAGCCATGGTCACTAATCATTGGGGTTTGATACCCTAATCAACTCTTATTCGACAAAAATCGCTTAACTATTCGATTAACCGAAAAACAATGAAATAAAGCTTGATTGATCTAAGTTCTAGCATATTTGTTTTTTACTTGGTGTGTAGTACTGAATTAAGCCTTTACACACTTCTGGGATCAAGATAAACGCTTGGAATCGGAAGAATCGCTAGGGATATGATCCGAAAACCGAATCTAGAATAGGCAGAAAATTGTTTTGCCTATAACTTGGTCCGTGTAAATTGGATTGAGCTGAAATTTGGTGTGGTGATGTAGGATATTGTCAGGAAGGTCCACGTAAAACTTTAGAATATTTTGAGTTTTCTACTATTTTGGTGAATTTTTAACTCTTTTACCAAAAGAATTTTGGAAAAATATCAAACGGTATCAATAAATCACCAAATTTTACAAAGACACTAAGAAACATATGGGGAATGATCTGGGAAAATTCGGAGTCCTTTGGTTGAGTTTTGATTTGTGTTAAAAACCCGCGTTTTTGCGAGTTTTCAATAGCCGGGAACGCACCGAAACAAAATCGGAAAAATCTCAAAATTTTCTGAGAAGTTTCTGGACATATATAAGGTGTTTTGGGATTTTTTGGAATTTTTTAAACTACTGATCGTATTTAATTGGAATTATGTGGTTAAAAATAGTTTTATAAATAATTTATCTAAATAAGTAAATTAACAAAATAAATTCCCAAAAATTTTTACCATAATCTAAATATTTTTACCGATATATAAAAATTTACATATTTTTATGTAAATATAGATTAAATGGGAATTTACGGAATTAAAAATAGATGATTTTAAAGCAATTTCAGCAGTTACCGTATAACGAACCTGCAGGAACTGGGAACTGACACAACCCGAAAAATACTACAAATGGAACACCGGGAGTATTCCGGGAGATTCCCAGGCAAATTGGGCACCCTGGGTGTGTCCTAAGGCAGTTCGGGAGAATTCCCGACGATGAAATTGGAAACTCAAATTTGGGCAACTTAAACCCCCCCCCCCCCAAACACTCAAACTCCTTAATGTTTCCATTCTTGAATAACCACGTGTTGGCACTACTGGTATTCCCGTACCATTACCCGAACACGTTAAACTACTGACTTTGGCTGGCACGCGAATCGGTGCCCGGAAGCCAAACTGAAAACTAATACTACCCTGACGTCCATCACCATACCAGTGTCTTATAGACTCGATCCGGAGTAAAAAAATCCTGACCAGATCCAAGTTATAACCATTACAAACTTAGATACTGATTTGAGTCCATGCTTGCATGTGTGTCATTAAAGTTGATCCAGCTAATCGACGACTCTTGTGTTAAGACCACTATTTGCACTGTGAGTTTCACTACCCCGCTTTTAACTGTTTTATTGTTTAGTTGGGGTGGAATGCATGTTACAAACTGTGTTGGTTACACAAACTTATGAAGGGAATTTTACTTCCCTAACGCATGAACTGGTTATAAACTGTGTTGATTACACCAATCTAGGAGTGAGTTTTACTCTCCTACTTTTAAATTGTGATACTGTTTCTGAGATGATTGGCATGTTACGAAACTGTGTTAATTGCACCAACATATGATGTGAATTATCTAACACACGAACTACCTCCCTCTGTAAGACAAGTGACTAACGTAAGCCTGTGGACAGTGGATAGTACTATCGGTTTGACCAACCCAGTGCCACGACTGACAGTGTGTCGGCACTAGGCTACTGCACTCGTCCTAATTTGGTTGTGTTGTTAGGCATAACTACTAAGGGGCGTTGAACTGCACGTGACGCAGTTGATGGGCCGGGAGTGTCTTTGTCACACGGTCCGGTGGCCGGGAGTGTCTGGGATGACACGGGCCAGGGAAAAACAGTCAAGGTTTCACTTGTATACTCGTATAATTCCATCTGCGACTATGACTGTGACCGTCATTGTAATTATGACCAATGCAATTAAACTTGTTAACACATACTGTTACACAGCAATTAAACCAGTGGAACTCACGCAGTGTTTAGCTGACCTTTTCAAAACTAACATGCATTTCAGGTAAAGCGAAACAAGAGTAAGAAATGTGCGTGTGGATAGCTTTGGGTAGTGAACTGTAGCAGAATAAGAGCTGTGATAGCTCGTAGTACTGTACTTGAACTTATGGTGTGTAATATGATACTGATAGTATGTTGTAACCAAGGTTCTCTCTGTTTATGATATCATGTTTTTAAACTATGGAGAATTACCACGTGTCTGCCGCACCCTACATTTGTCTTTCGTTTCGAGTCGGGGTGTGACTGAAGATGGTATCAGAGCCTTCGGTTATAGCGAACTAGGTAAATCTAAAGAACCTAGACTATAATCCTAAGTTAGTCTCCACACGCTGAGAACCCTTAGAAACTGAGTAGTATGGCTATTACCAGGAAGCCCTGGTGGGGCAAATAAATTATTGTGGTCCGGAACACCATAATTTATCTCCTCATACTTGGGGGTTCTGGGAACTTCATTGAGATAGGACGGACACCCGTTCACTAACGTCACCAACTGTAAGTAATTTTTTTATAAATCGTAAAAATCAAAACTGCGTGCAATACGTGCTTATGTGTATATTTGTGGGATGTTGAGTTCGGTATTTTGGTCAGTCAAATCGGTGTTTTGTGTGGTTGTCCTTTTCAGGTAGCACGTCGCATCATTCGAGTCACCAGTCGACTTCGCATATGGAGACTGATCCTAAGGAGGATCCGCTGACACCCTTTTGACATCGAGCTACTTGCCAGATCCTTCTGGTTATTGTTGTGGTCCTTACCCACCCAGACCTCGTACTAGGCGCGAGGGAGAGGCCTCGGAGCGCCTACCGTTCCCCACCTCACCATCCAACTAGCTCCTCGAAGCATAGTCGTACCCCGGATGTTGCCATACCCGTAGGACCTATTCCTAGGAGCCCTACTCCTGCCACGGGGCATTGGGAGTGGGAGCCGGTAGCACCCCGCTTACCGTCACCTGAGACACCGCCTGACCCTTACACTCCTTCCACTCCGAGTACTTATTCACCCTCCTCATCTAGCCCTCTTGAGATACCCACCTTTGGTTTCCGACAGCCGGCTCGTCGGAGGGTACTTACACCTGTACCTGTGTTTACCCCACCCGGGTCCCCTATTCGTCCGACACCCGTACCTATAGGGACCCAGCAGCACTTCACTGTTCGTTTCTGACCCCACCCCGGGAGGAACCTTCCCCATTTCACACATACGAGCGAGGTGGCCCTTCCCAGCCGTTTAGGAAGCCTTCTCCACCTGTCTGGGGTATACCTATTCCTCCTAAGGAGGTGCCTGCTCCCATCACCGAGAGCAGTCTGATGGGATTTATGTTCGAGCAGATTTCATTACTACGGATGGCGCGGGATGGGGATGAGCAGCAGAGGAGGTCGATGGGAGACTACTTGATTGTTCTACAGCAGGCGATCATCGCCTGACAGCAGGGTATGGGGTATGTTCATCATGAGCAGTATCATTTCCGTACGTTGGTATATGGATGTATTGGTGCTATTGTAGGGTTGATCGCAGGTTTTGGAAGATTGGCATGGTGGATGTGGCGTTCTTAGTATGGTTTTTCTTTCAGTATATATAAAGATGATGTATCTTTTATACATCCTACCAAGCACTGGGTTATACCCATGTCGAGTTGGTGATGCAGTCATAGTATTTTCACGTTTTCCTAGATGGTAGTCTTGTTGCATCGAGTCTGTGCGTCACTGTGGTGACACATTTTGACAGCACATCTAAGCACTGGCCCTTATGGGTTAAGTCTATGTGCAAATTTTGACGCTTGTATGATGATGACATTACATATATATGACGATGCTTTTGACTATTTGTGTCGTGGATTCATGTGTGTGATATGTTTTAACCAAATATGTGATATGTGTTAATTGGATATGAGACATTGATACCTAGACATCTATTGTTTATAATAGAATGGCCCCGAAACACGCACCTCAGATCACTGAGGCAGATATTACGCAAATGATAGCGCAACAACTCCAAGCTATTATTCCCACAATTGTGGCGCAGGTTAGCGCCGGTATTAATGCTAACCCCAACCAGGACCCGTAGGTCAGAACGATAACCAGAATAATGGTCGGCCGGTTTGCACATATAAGCATTTCATGGAATGCAAACCGATGGAATTCAATGGGACTGAGGGACCCAATGGGTTTGTGAAATGGGCCGAGAAGTCAAAATCGATACTTAACATAAGTAATTGTCCTGGTAATTATGCAGTTAAATCCACTTGTACCTTTATCGGCCATGCTTTAAACTGATGGAACACTATTGTTCAAACTCGCAGGACGCGATTAATGCGATGACTTGGGATGATCTTAAGATACTGATGAGGGAAAGGTTTTGCCCAACTCATGAAATTCAGAAGCTTGAGCACAAATTATAGAACCTGCAGATGCAAGGTGCTGATCATGCAGGTTATATCAACCGTTTCAATGAACTGGCGCGTATTTTGCCAAACATGGTCCGACCAGAGTCCAAGAGGATTGAAAGGTATATCTGGGGACTGGCCCCAGAAGTGAGGAGTATCATTGATTCGGTGGAATACCAAACCATGCACGAGGTGGTAGCAAGGTCAGGTACCGTTACATATGACATGGTTAGGCGTAAGATTCTGACAATGTCGGGAGAGCCGGCTAGGAACAAGCGGGAGGCCCCAGAGAGTAGTCGCGCAAGGGCAGCAGCGCCGAAGAGGGGGAGAAATACTAGCCAGAACTTTGCCATGACTACCCCCGCGGTAACCTTGAGGGCTACAAAGGAAAGGCCCCGAAGTGCAACAAGTGCGCTTCCCACCACATTGGAATGTGGCGAGCAGTGAAATGCTTGAGGTGTCATAGAGATGGGCATTTTGCCCGGGACTATAGGGTGCCCATGGAACGCAATCCCAAACCAACTCGCTTTCAACCTGCTAGGCCTCAACCTCTTCAGCAGCGACCTCAACAAGCAGCACCACAGGTTACCTACCCCCGTGCATGCTTTGGTGTGGCAGCACGGAGCATTTTCATAATAGTTGCCTGAAGTTAGCCCAGCAGATGGCGGGAAGGAACACCCAGAATCAAGCATCTACCTCGAATGCAGCCCGAGGTCGTGCCTTTGTCATGAGACCTAGTGACACACGCCAGGATCCTAACGTGGTTTCAGGTACGTTCCTCATTTCCAATCAATTTGCTTCAGTGTTATTTGATACGGGAGCAGATAGAAGTTATGTGTTGATTGCATTTTTGCCACTCTTGAATATGCCTGCTGTTGACCTGAAACAACCCTATACCGTTGAACTTGCCAGCGGAAAAAACAATTACCAGTCACCAACTTATTGTTAATTGCCCTATAACCTTTAACGGTTACCAGTTTACTATTGACCTTTTACCAGTAGAGTTGGGTAGTTTTGATAATGTCGTAGGAATGGACTGGTTGTCCAACCATCGTGGGGAGGTGTTATGTGAACAAAAGGTTGTGAAGATTCCTTTATCCCCCACAGATGCAATTATGGTACAAGGAGAGAAGTTAGAGCCACGTTGAACCTTATATCTCACCTTAAGGCGTTGAAATGTATACGACATGGATGTGACGTGTTCTTAGCTAGCGTCACATTGGAGGAGCCAGCCGAGAAACGTGTTGAAGACATACCGGTGGTATGTGAATACCCTAATGTGTTCCCGGAGGAATTGCCCGGATTGCCGCCCAATCGGCAAGTCGAGTTTCGCATAGACTTAATACCAGGAACGGCACCCGTTGCCAAGGCCCCACATCGTCTTGCACCGTCCGAGATGCAAGAGCTATCGACGCAGTTACAAGAGCTACTCGATCGTGGTTTTATCCGTCCTAGTTATTCCCCTAGGGAGCCCCAGTTTTGGTTGTAAAGAAGAAGGACGGTAGCTTCCGAATGTGCATCGACTACAGGGAAAGTCACTATCAAGAATCGATACCCTCTTCCGAGAATCGATGATCTCTTTGATCAGTTGCAAGGGGCCCGATACTTTTCTAAGATAGATCTTCGGTCAGGTTACCATCAAGTGAAGGTCCAACAGGACGATATTCCTAAGACAACGTTCAAACTCATTATGGCAACTACGAATTCCTAGTTATGCCCATTGGGTTAACTAACGCACCCGCGGTGTTCATGGACCTCATGAACAGGGTATGTAAGCCATACCTTGACAAATTTGCCATCGTCCTCAATGATGATATTTTGATCTACTCTAAGAGCAAGGACGAGAACGAGCATCATTTACGTGCTATCTTGGAGATACTACGGACCGAACAACTGTACGGTAAGTTGTCTAAGTGCGACTTTTGGTTACAAGTCGTACAATTTCTAGGGCATGTGGTGGATCAGTATGGAATCATGTAGATCCAAGCAAGATAGAAGCAATCAAGAACTGGCCAGCGCCGAAATCTCAAAAAGAAATACGCCAATTCTTGGGATTGGCAGGGTATTATCGTCGCTTCATCGAAAACTTCTCGAGTATTGCCCAATCGCTAACCAAACTAACGCAAAAGGATAGGAACTACGAATGGGGTGAAGACCAAGAAACATTGTTCCAGCTGTTAAAGAAAAAATTATGTGAAGCCCCAATCTTGACGTTACCCGAAGGCAATGAAGACTTTGTCGTATATTGCGACGCATCGCGACAAGGGCTTGGATGTGTCCTTATGCAAAGGAATAAAGTTATCGCGTTCGCTTCTAGACAACTGAAGGTGCACGAGAAGAATCACACGACTCATGACCTGGAACTAGGAGAGTTATATTCGCATTAAAGAGTTGGAGACATTATTTATATGGTACCAAGTGTACTATATATACCGATCACAAAAGCCTCAAACATATCTTCGACCAAAAAGACTTGAATATGAGACAACGCAGATGGGTGGAATTGTTAAATGATTATGATTGTGAGATAAAGTACCACCCAGGGAAAGCTAATGTGGTAGCAGATGCGCTAGTAGGAAGGATCGAATTAAGCCCCTTCGAGTGAGAACCTTGGGAATGATCATGCAGACAAGTTTGATAGATCAAATCTGGAACGCGCAGATGCAAGCCCTGAAGGAAAGCCAGTTACCCAGTGAAGGATTACACGGGAACGAGAAAAGTTTTGTGAGGAAAATGGACGAGGTGTTGTACTTTAAGAATTGAGTGTGGATTCCTGCAAGTTTGGAGCTGAGACAATTAATAATGGACGAGGCTCATAAATCGAAATATTCGATTCATCCCGGTATAGATAAGATGTACCATGACCTGAAAGAGTTCTATTGGTGGTCGGGAATGAAAAAGGACGTGGATAAATACGTGAGCCAATGCTTGACTTGTGCGCGAGTCAAGGCTGAGTATCAGAAACCCTCGGGGATGTTGCAACAACCCGAAATACCTCAGTGGAAGTGGGAACAAATCACGATGGATTTTGTGACCCATCTCCCGAAAACGCCTCGTGGTCATGATGCGATTTGGGTAGTCGTCGATCGATTGACCACATCGGCACATTTTATTCCAATCCGTACGACTTATAAGACCGACCGGTTGGTTGAAATTTATACTAATGAGATAGTAGCTAGACATGGTGTCCCGGTTGCTATTATTTCCGATCGAGACAGCCACTTTACTTCGCGATACTGGCAGAAACTACAAGAGGCTTTGGGGACGCGAATTGATTTAAGCACTGCCCATCATCCCCAAACTGATGGCCAATTGGAATGCACGATTCAGACACTAGAGGACTTGCTTCGTGCTTGTGTCCTAGACTTCGGAGGAAGCTGGGACAAGCATCTCCCACTCGTGGAATTTTCTTATAACAACAGTTACCACAGTAGCATTCAAGCAGCCTCGTATGAGGCCCTTTACGGTCGAAAGTGCCGATCACCACTTTGTTAGGCCGAAGTGGGTGACACTCAACTGATGGGATCTGAACTAGTTCAGGAAACGACTGATAAGGTCCATCGGATTCAAAAGCGTTTACAAGCCGCTCAGAGCCGACAGAAGAGCTGGGCTTATGTACGCAGAAAACCACTATCATTCAAAGTAGGTGAACGAGTTCTGTTAAAGGTATCGCTGTGGAAAGGCGTTATCCATTTGGAAAGTCAGGAAACCTAGCCCCGCGCTACATTAGGCCATACGTGATCCTAGCCAAGGTAGGTCCGGTAGCGTATCAGTTGAAGTTACCAACCGAACTTAGTGCCATTCACGATGTCTTCCATGTATCAAACCTGAAAAAATGCCTGTCAGGCGAAGCTACCCAGGTACCTTTGGAAGACATACACGTTGACGATAAACTCCACTTTGTGGAAGAGCCGGTGGAAATAGTTGATGATGGGGTCAAACAATTAAGACATAACAAAAGTTCACTGGTTAAAGTCCGGTGGAACTCTAAACAAGGACCTGAATATACCTGGGAACGGAAGGATAAATTCTGTAGAAAATACCCTCACCTCTTCCCTAGTGTGACAAAGTAAATTTTAAGGGACGAAATTTCTTAACCAGGGAGACTGTGATACCCATGACGAAACCAGGTACACCTTAATTGGTCCTAAACTTAAAGCATGACTAAAACTATAATTGTGCGTAAACCTTGTGAAATTTCATGACTTGTGTGTTGTGCGAAACGATATATGTTATATCTCTGAGGAATCTGAGAACACGTCATGGTTGACATGACACTACTAAGGACCAACGATGCGAGGTTGGCATCCTTAGCCTTGAAAAACGTGTTAAACGGAGACTTGACGTTTAACAGCGCCTTAAACCTTTGACGTCGATTATTAGATTATCGGTAGCCTTATTTAAGATTCCGAGTTCCAAGAATAACTTACTTTTGTGCCATAGACTTTGACATAGGGTTTGAAAATAATCAAAGCCCGGGCACGCAAAACGAAGCAGCTCCCGGTTGGGGAAACGTATTCGTTCCGGGCATAACATAAGGCAACTGAATGTGCAAGGAACGATCGATCAAGCTTAAAAACACTTAAACGAACGTCAAACGAGACTTTTATGATTAAAACGTAACTGGGTTCAGATTTTAAGACGGTTAGCATAATTTTTAAAACCGAGTCTTTTGACACTAAGTACGCGCAAAACGGAGTCCGTCACGCAAATCGAGAACGCGCGCAGGACCCGAAAACGAACCTATACTTATCCGGAAGATAAACATCATCTTTAAGCACGCAAAACAAAGCACGAGGAGGCCCTAGGGGGCCCACCTCCAAACCGCCAACCCCCCCCCCATGGTTATATAAATGGGTTTTTTTTTATTTCTTTTACTTTTAATCAATTCCTTCAAACTTTTCCCTAAAAATCTGCTCTCAAACTCTTCTTCTCAGCTGACTCATCAAGAACAAGTCTTAATTCAAAGGTATTAGCCTTGATACTTATAATTCTAAGTCCGTTTCTTCGATTAAACGCGATTTCTAGCCGAAAAAAACGCTTTTTAATCCATGAATTTTGGAGTTTTAAACAAGTTTTAGGGCTGAATATGAACACCACATGAAACCCCTGGTGTTATATGGCAGCCATGGTCACTAATCATTGGGGTTTGATACCCTAATCAACTCTTATTCGATAAAAATCGCTTAACTATTCAATTAACCGAAAAACAATGAATTAAAGCTTGATTGATCTAAGTTCTAGCATATTTGGGTTGTACTTGGTGTTTAGGTACTGAATATAGCCTTTACACACTTCTGGGATCAAGATAAACGCTTGGAATCGGAAGAATCGCTAGGTATATGATCCGAAAACCGAACCTAGGATAGGCAGAAAATTGTTTTGCCTATAACTTGGTCCGTGTAACTTGGATTGAGCGGAAATTTGGTGTGGTGATTTAGAGTATTGTCAGGAAGATCCACATAAAAGTTTAAAATTTTTGGAATTTTCTGTGATTTTTGGTGAATTGTTACTCTTTTACCAAAAGAAATTCGGAAAAAATATCAAAAGGATTCAAGAAATCACCAAATTTTAAATAGACCCTAAGGAACATATGTGAAATGATCTGGAAAAATTCTGAGTCCATTGGTTGAGTTTTGATTTGTGTTAAAAATCCGCGTTTTTGCGAATTTTCGGTAGCCGGAAACGCACCGAAACGAAATCGGAAAAATATAAAAAGTTTCTGAGAAGTTCCTGGACTTATATAAGGTGTTCTGGGATTTTTTAGAATTTTTTTAACTATTGATGGTATTTAATTGGAATTATGTGGTTAAAAATAGTTTTATAAATAATTTATTTAAATAAGTAAATTAACAAACAAAAATTCCCAAAAATTTGTCCCATAATCTACAGATTTTTACTGATATATATAAAAATTTACAGATTTTTATGTAAAATATAGATTAAATGGGAATTTACGGAATTAAAAATAGATTATTTTAAAGCAATTTCGGCAGTTTACCGTATAACGAACCTGCCGGAACTAAGAACTGATCCAACCCGACAAATACTATAAATGGAACACCGGGAGTATTCCGGCAGATTCCCGGGCAAATTGGGCACCCTGGGTGTGTCCTAAGGCAGTTCGGGAGAATTCCCGATGGTGAAAATGGAAACTCAAATTTGGGCAACTTAGACCCCCCCCCAAACACTCAAACTCCCTTAATGGAAAGTTAATCATTCTTGAATAACCACGTGTTGGCACTACTGGTATTCCCGTACCATTACCCGAATACGTTAAACTACTGACTTTGGCTGGCACGCGAATCGGTGCCCGGAAGCCAAACTGAAAATTAATACTACCCTGACGTCGATCACCATACTGGTGTCTTATAGACTCGATTCGGAGTAAAAACTCCTAACCAGATCTAAATTGGTAATGCATGTTACAAACTGTGTTGGTTACACAAACTTATGAAGGGAATTTTACTTCCCTAACACATGAACTGGTTATAAACTGTGTTGATTACACCAATCTGGGAGTGAGTTTTACTCTCCCACTTTTAAATTGTGATACTATTTCTGAGATGATTGGCATGTTACGAAACGGTGTTAATTGCACCAACATATGATGTGAATTATCTAACCCACGAACTACCTCCCCTCTGCAAGACAAGTGATTAACGTAAGCTTGTGGATAGTACTATCGGTATAACCAACCCAGTTCCACGACTGACAGTGTGTCGGCACTAGGCTACTGCACTCGTCCTAATTTGGTTGTGTTGTTAGGCATAACTACTAAGGGGCATTGAACTGCACGTGACGCAGTTGATGGACCGGGAGTGTCTTTGTGACACAGTCCGGTGGCCGGGAGTGTCTGGGATGACACGGCCCGGGGAAAAATAGTCAAGGTGTCACTTGTATACTCGTGTAATTCCATCTGCGACTATGACTGTGACCGTCATTGTAATTATGACCAGTGCAATTAAGCTTGTTAACACATACTGTTACACAACAATTAAACCAGTGGAACTCACGTAGCGTTTAGCTGACCTTTTCAAAACTAACATGCATTTTAGGTAAAGCGAAGCTAGAGTAAGAAATGTGCGTGTGGATGGCTTTGGGTAGTGAATTGTAGCAGAATAAGAGCTGTGATAGCTCGTAGTACTGTACTTGAACTTATGGTGTGTAATATGATACTGATAGTATGTTGTAACCGAGGTTCTCTCTGTTTATGATATCATGTTTTTAAACTATGGAGAATTACCACGTATCTGTCGCACCCTGTATTTGTCTTCCAATGCGAGTCGGGGTGTGACTTTTTGCGCATCAAGCAGCTTTTCATTCAAGCTATTTCTGACTTCTATGCTCTTGGTGTTAATCCTTAAAGGATTGACCCTCTCCTTGCAACTAAGCGCATCAACGACTACATTTGCTTTGCCGGGATAATATCGGATTTCACAATCATAATAATTAAGGGTTTCCATCCAACGGCGTTATCGCATATTAAGATCCTTCTGGTTGAACAAATGTTGGAGGCTTTTGTGATTAGTGTATCTGACACACTTAGTTCTATATAAATAATGCCTCAATAACTTTAATGCAAATACAATTACACCCAACTCCAAGTCGTGGGTGGTGTAATTCTTTTCATGCACTTTGAGTTGTCATGATGCATAGGCGATCACCTTGCCTCTTTGCATAGGCACACAGCCCAAACCTATGTGCGATGCATTACAATAAACGACAAACTCCTCAATGCCTTCTGGTAGAGCCAGTAGTGGAGCATTGCTCAATTTCTGCTTCAATATCTCAAAGGATTCTTGTTGCTTTGGACCCCAATCGAATTTGATATTATTGCGGGTCAAAGCGGTTAAAGGAGTGGCTATTCTTGAGAAATTTTCAGTGAATCTTCTGTAGTAACCAGCCAGTCCTAGGAAGCTGTGGACTTCAGAAGTTGTCTTTCGTGCTTCCGAATTCATTATAGCTTCAATTTTGGTGGAATCGACTTGGATTCTGTGTTCACTAACCACATGTCCAAGGAATTGGACTTCGCGAAGCCAGAATTCGCACTTGGAGAATTTAGCATACAACTTCTCCTTTTGTAACAACTCTAGAATGCACCTTAAATGTCTCTCGTGATCGGATTGATTACGAGAATAAATAAGTATGTCGTCAACGAAAACGATGACAAACTTATCTAAGTAAGGTTTGCAGACTCTATTCATGAGATCCATGAATGTTGCAGTGCATTAGTGAGTCCGAAAGGCATCACTAGAAATTCATAATGACCGTATCTCGTCTTGAAAGCAGTCTTTGGGACATCTTCACTTCTAACCTTCAACTGATGATAACCCAATCTTAAATATATCTTTGAAAAGTAACTTGCCCCTTGCAGTTGATCAAACAGACCGTCGATCCTGGGCAATGTATAACGATTCTTTATCGTTAATCAATGCACATACGCATTGAACCGTCCTTCTTTATAACAAACAATATCAGAGCACCCCACGGTGATGAACTAGACTGTATGAAGCCTTTCTCCAGAAGTTCATCAAGTTGAGTTCTTAATTCTTTCATCTCTGTCGGTGCTAGACGATACGGTGCTCTAGCACTGGGTGCAGATCCAGGTAAAATGTCGATCCTAAACTCTACTTGTCTATCAGGGGTAGACCGGGTAATTTCTCAGGAAAGACCTCAGGATATTCAGAAATAACGGGTATGTCTTCAATCTTTGGTTTTGGTTCATCGACGGTTACTTGTGCCATATAAATGACACAACCTCTTTTTATACATCAGGAGGCCTTAAGCATAGAAACTTTTTCTGGCAACCCGTAGTGCATATCTCCAAGGATGGTGAGCATATCACCAGATGGGGTTTTAATTTCAATTAACATCTTATTGCAGGCAATACGGGTTTGATTATGGGATAACCAATCCATGCCTATGAATACATCGAACCCCGCCAATTTCATTAGCAGAAGAGAGATAGGGATCAAATGAATCTTAATGGATATAAAGCATCCATCCAAGATAGAAGAAGCGGTTTCTATGGTTCCGTTGGCGAGTTCTACCTCATATGTTATGTCTATAGTTCTTATGGGCAAGTTTAATAGTTTTCTAAACTTATGGTCAACAAACGACTTATCTGCCCCTGAATCAAATAGAACTCTAGCAAAGGTGTCGTTGATGAGGAAGGTACCTGTTATAAAATTGTTATCATCGACGGCTTCTCGAGCATTCATTTGAAAGGCCCGATCGTTCGTTTTCTTTGCCCCGCTAAACCTTGCATTATCTTCCTTAGCATTCTTGGTGCAATTAGTCTTTATATGACCTTTTTCCCCACATTTGAAACATGTAGCATCTTTGATATCCTTGCAATCTAGGGTCTTGTCTCCCATCTTCTTACATATACCACAAGGTTTAGCTTGTGGATCAAACCGACACTATCCACCATGTCGTTTCTTGCAGATTTTGCATTCAGGTCTATCCTCAGACCTACTCGGATTCTTATGAGATCCTAACTTTCTTTTTTTCTTAAATCGTTGGGAGTTATCATCCTCCCTTTTCCTTTTCCCATCTGGTTCTTTCCTGAACAACATTCGCCTCACGTAGTCTTGGGTGAGGGAAAGAGCTAGTTCGACCGCGGATGTATAGGTATTAGGCTGGACAACCTTAACCAAACTCCTTATCTCCGGGGCCAATCCATTTATAAAGCACGCAATGCGCTTTGGTTCCGAAGTAACTAAGTACGGTACTAGCCTAGAGTATGAATCGTAGTTGGTGACAAACTTTCGGCAGTCAAGATTTTTCATCGTGAGAGCAAGGAAATCCATCTCTATCTTTTCCACCTCATGAGGTGGGCAATACGTTTCCTTGACTTGGTCCACAAATAAGGACCATCCCAAATTGTACAAGTGTACCTTTCCCAATGATTGCATTAAAGCTTTCCACCAAATTAAGGTGCTGCCCTTAAAAGACTGAGATACAAACTTTACGACATCCTTATCAGCACAACCGCGGATATCAACCACTGTCTCCATCTCGTCAAGCCATCTTAGGGTCTCAATAGCCCCTTTTCCCCGTTGAAGTCTCGTGGCTTGCATGAGACGAAATATTATATGAACAACCATCCTTCGATGAATGGGTTTTGTCAAGAATCTCCTTTTTCTTGGCTTCGTTTCTCACATTTGAGGAATGCGCAGAACTCTCCTTCTTATTAGAGGGAGGAGGTTTCGAGATAGGTTTTGAGACTGATTTTGAGTGAGCAGCACTCGAAACCTTAAATTATTCAAAGGCTTTTTCTATAGCCTTACCCACGGCTGTATCAATGTGAACTAGGAATTCTTCCTCTTTTATAACAAAATTCGCACTATTGTGATTATTATCGCTGGGATGACTATTGGCACCACCGGAGTTGGCCATTTAATGCTTCAGTACTAAACAATGAAATAGGTGTTGTATTGTTAGTCATGGTGTAATTAAACCATTTAGGCTTTAGCATTACGAATGAATGCTTTCGATATATATACATACATATATATATATATATATATATACATATATATATATATACATATATATATATATATGTATATATATATATATGTATATATATATATATATATGTATGTATATATATCGAAAGCATTCATTCGTAATGCTATAAAAAACATACAATTTTTTTACAATTTTTTATAAAAAATCGCTGCTTTTTATGTATAAAAAAAACTTTGTTTTTCAAAAAAAAAACTTGTACTGCACATGTGCACTATATGTGTACTATACATGTGCATTATATGCATATGTTGCACATGTGCATTATATGTTTTTTTTATTTTTATTTTTAAAATTTTTTTTTAGATATATATATATAGCGATTTTTTATAAAAAAACAGAAAAAAATTGATATGTTTTTTTGGCTTTTTAGTTAGTTTTTTGGTTTTCTCATTTAAACTAGTTTTCTTATGATCTATATATATGTGTATATATATATATATATATATATATATATCCTAGGTCTCAAAAAGGACCATTATAGGTATTTCAAGGGATTGGACGTAGTCCAGAAATTTAGACAGTGGATCATAATGTCACACCTGTCATTGTCGCAATGACAATTTAAGATAGTTCGCGAGCTTGTCACAAGGACATAAGATATGTCACAAAAGGCCTTGGTCACGAAGACTGATAAGATTTGGACAGGGAGTCGTAGGCTACAACTGTCATTGTCACTAATGGACATGATACATGGCCCATAGGCACTACATCACTAGTGGATGTTCAACGAAAATCTTCACAATGATGATATTACTCTTGATCGCATTGATCATATAGACTTACTATGTTCGAACATAGTTCGAATACTTCGACGGCTAGTGTGGTTCCTCATGTCACACTACCAGGAGGGCTAACATTACTTGAATGTTAACACAAAATGATGTCTTAAAATGGTTTAATAGGTTAGCCATGATCACAGTGACCATATAGGCTTGGAGGCTTGAACATAGTTCACCACCTCTAGATAGAAAGGGGTGATCTTCCTTAACTATCATGGTAGAAGGTTATTTCATCTTAACCACCATTTATTTTGCCAATTAATGTGGCCTTGCCACTTGGTGAACGTAAACCATCAAGAAGATCTTTTGAATTTTTTGCGGAGCGATAAAGACTGAGTTAAAATCGAGACACTCGCTTGAACAAAAGAAGTAACGAGAATATATATATTAAAGCGAAATTCCAAAATTTCATTAAAGATATAAGGATTACATATTTTTGCCTTAAACATATCTTTTTAATATAAATCTTTGTCCACGCAGGGACTAAATAAGAAAACATACCCACGCAAGAGGCTTAAAAGGAAATACTATGTCCTCGCAGGGACTTTTGAAATATAAAACATAAAATTAAGAAAATACACTATTCATCTTTCTTCCCTTTCACCGCCTTACAGAGTTTCTTGAAGAATTTGCTTGTCTTCTTCTCTGATCTTTGAACTTGCTGCTACATCTGCTTGACTCGATCTAAGCCTCATTAATGGCCTCGAGCGCTACCTGAGGTTGAGGTGGCGGAGGTGGTTGCAGCTGAGGCACAACTGGATATGGATATCCATATGGCGGATACCCAGTAGCAGCATAGAATGAATAAGGAGGTGGTAATTAGGGAAAG
Source organism: Scalesia atractyloides (assembly GCA_947069175.1). Taxonomy (NCBI): domain Eukaryota; kingdom Viridiplantae; phylum Streptophyta; class Magnoliopsida; order Asterales; family Asteraceae; genus Scalesia; species Scalesia atractyloides. The sequence goes on from CAMTDV010000015.1 coordinate 44,042,295, forward strand.
GAGGAGGATAAAGGGTATTATGAATGATTGCATCATAATATGGATCATGTTCTTGTCCATGATGAATGTAGTTGTACATGCCAGGTGGGTCGAAAGAGTTAAACCTAGACGGCCCTACATAAGCAGGTATTGGGTTTGCAAAATCCTGTGGTGGTGGTGGTGGTTGAGGTAGAGGCTCAACAGCTGATTGTGGTGGGGGGTTCCACCACTGGTGATGTGTGGGAGGGTCAACCCATTTGTGGATCCTCAGGGATTACAGGGTAAGATGGTGGCAAATGTGGCAGCGAAACCGACCTTTGGCCACCACGCACTGACATGCGTGCACCACACCTTCGACGTGGTTGTGATGATTCAGGGGGTGGAGGTTGGACCACCTGTTGCATAGGTTCATCCTCGATGTGAGGATGTGGCGATGGAACATGATAGGGAGGGGTTTTGTGGTAGGAAGGAGTATTATAGAATTTGTAAGTTTCCCACCGTTGTTGGAACTCACCGGGACCTCGGTGAGGCGATCCCGCTACTGAATTAGACCCACTGGACAACTCGATTGAATGTCCGTAGGATCCGTCAGCGGCATTTCCGGATCCGAATCTTCCTCCATTGTGTGTGGGGAGTCGACGGGAGGAGTTTCTAGTGATGGTTGAATGTGGTCGATAGGGTTAAAGTTTAAGAATCCGTAATGTGATTGGGAATGGGAATGATGGGTGTGGTGTGAATGGTGGGAATGATGGGATTGTTGTGAGTGGGATTGGGGTGGTGAGTACTCGTGGGATATAGAATGACAGTAAGGCTCCCACGGTGAAGAAGAAGAATCACCCGATCCTTCGTAAGGGATGAAATTATGTATAGATGATCCAGCTAAGGAAGGTCTGATAGATGGTCCTGTCATGGAAGGTCCGCCCCTCATGGGACCTTTTCCTTTGCCTCCACGTCTGAATTTAGGTGGCATGATTCCTGCTTCAAAAACAAGTTAAAAAAAATAACGATAATAATTAAAACAATGTAAATGAGTAATCCTAGGTCAAAGCCTAGACTCGAGAGTCTAAGGAATGTGCTATTTGTGTATTTTCGAGATTAAACACAAAAGGTTAGTGTTTAATTCACTCGAACGTTGGCTCTGTTACCAACCTGTCACACCCCTATTTTTCCACGTGTAACCCGGTGGGCCCGGATGGGGAATATCGTGACGTAGTTAATAACATCATAACCAAACAAACACAACACAGCGGAAATCTTGGATTTAAATTACTATTACAATCCGAGTGTTCAAAGTTCAAAATAATAATTAAAGGGCTTGTAATGAAAGATCCACAGGCGGATCGAAATAAATATATACAAAGTATTTGTTCAAAGTTCCACCCCCGATGTGGAACAGTTATGCTAAAAATAAACATGACGGGGTGGAAAAGGCACTCAATTTAAAACTTAAAATTGAAATGAAAGACGAGCTGCCTGAAAACATTGATATAACCTATGAAAATGGATCCGAAGTGGTTCAAAAAGTGGTTGAAAAGGTTTTTTAAAAGACTGATGCTAAAAAGAAAATTTCAAATTTCCATTATGAAAATGAAGAAAGTTTTCATGAAAATTACATTTCAAAATCAAAACAAAGTTTGAATAATGATCTTAGTATGATCTTATATATGATGAAAGGATCTGACGAACTATATTTTGATGAAGACTTTCCAATTCAGAATGTGAATTCTGAACAGATCGAAAAAGTGTTTGAATTGGTTGAGATAAGTTTGTCGGTGTTTAAAAAGTCAAAATCTTCTTACAATTCTAAACCTAAAAGTTTTTCTAATCATAACAGTAAAAACTATTCTGAAGACAAAAGGAAAGGTTTAGGATATGTTAAGAAGAAGAAAAACAAAAACAAATTCCAAAAACCAGGTTACTCAAAGAAAATATTTTGTTTTCGGATTAAATACTGAAAAAGAAAAGGAAAGTTTGTTTAAGGAGTTTCCAAATGTCAAGGCTGATATTGAAAAACTACAACAAGAATAGATTGAGGAATGTTTTCGATGTAACAAAGTTGGACACATTGTTAGGCAATGTCCACAACCAAAGCCTAAATTTGTTCCTATTGAAAAGAAGGAAGTTAAGACAGATCCAGAGATATGAAGCAAAAATCACCGATGTTTGTACCAAGACAAGTTTGCAATAAAGTTAAAGAATCTACAAATAAAGTGAAACCAGTTAATTCTAAGTTTTCAAAATTTGAAACTGGTGAATCTTCAAAAAGTGTTGAACGAAAAGATTCTACATTTTATTACAAAAAGGCAAAGTCTAATCAAACCTGGGTGATGAAAAAGGGAATTTTTCTTAAGAAGAACAAAATCTCTGTGTCAAATAGGAAACCAGAGATGGTTGAACAGAAATGGGTTATAAAAAATTGTTGAATAAATTTAACAATCAAAGAAAATTGAAAGTTTAGAGGATTTCCTAATCTTGAGAAAGTCCAAATTAAACCTGATTGTGAAAATAAAATCAAAACTGAGGTTAAAGAAATAACACCTAAGACTAAAAAGAATTGGGCGTACTATTCAACTAATTGTTTGAATTTTTTTGTGCAGGAACTTCCAAGATAAAAGCAATTACGGAAAGTGAAGTTCTGAGGCACTCAATGAAGATTGTGGCCGGGTTATCAAGTTCTACTTAAAGGCCTTAATAAATTTTCAATAACATTTACTTTAAAATTCTGAAATTTTTTGAAGAGAATTTGAAAATTTTTTCAGAGAACCCTCACTGTTGAACAGACAAACTCATGGACAAATGTTTTATAAACACAAAAGTGTCAAAGTTTTTCTATAAATCAAAAATATAAAAATATGTTTTAAATTTTAGGGGGGGGGGGGGATTTTCAGAAAATCCAAAAACATATTGAATGCAAAAAACATAAAAACATGAAAAAGACAAAAATAGTGTTGTGTATAAGAGGAAATGATAGTACATTAGTGGGTTATCACAGTATTCTAAAGAATTGAAGTGTTTAAAAGGTTGAGAAAATAAATCTCACTGAGGATGTGCCAGTAGGCTTTGCACGTTCAGTAGATTGCTTCTGGGATATAAACTTAAATTTCAACTTCTTAATTTGTGGGTCAACATTCTCGGATATATGGACTTGACACTCTGAAATTTCGTTTGAGAGATTGCCTGATTCTGAGATACTAGGTCTGTATAGATAATTGATATCTTGAATTATACAAGTTCTTTTGATTTTGCGTAAACAATGGCCTAGAACTTTTATAATACTTTTGCTTAAAAACCCCTAAACTACTGCTTCTTGAAAGTATCGAAAGATCTAATTAATTGCAGTCAAAAGATTCCATATTGGAACAACACCTTAAAGTCGAGCCTTCATCTCTTTGTCGGTATGGTGGTACTAACCTGAGCTCTCAAGGTCTCGCACAACCCAGATACAGATATTAGTTAGGCTATACTCACCTGTAAGATGAAATCTATGGAATCTTGATACGGGAGTATATTCTGAGGTGGGAAACACAGTTAAGTCAATTTTCTTAAAATTACCTAACATATCTTGGAACAATTGAGAAATGTGTTGAAGTTTAAAGGGACAAACATACTGACAATCTAGGTGAATTAGTTTTTGAAACTTAAAAGTCTTATAAAGGTCAACAGTACTTGTGATTTGTCTCAAAAACTGATATGATCCTCAAACACGAACTCACAGAAATATGTCTGTACATATGTTTGCACATAGTTAGAGTTTGATATTCATTTCATAAAAACAAAAAGATTTTATTATCTTTTTAGTTTCGACCATAGATGATGAAAAACTGATTTTCAAAGTCTGGAGTTGCTGAACAAAATCTTAAAATTGAAATTGTTCTGAAAAGCCTAAAAGTTCATTAATTTGAATCTTACATTTGAATAAGTGTATCAGTTTGTTTCAAAATGTTTAATCAAGTTTATAAATGTTACAACCCTATTTTTTCACATGTAACCCGGTGGGCCCGGATGAGGAATATCGTGACGTAGTTGATAACATCATAACCAAACAAACACAACACAGCGGAAGTCTTGGATTTAAATTTATTTCAACCCGAGTGTTCAAAGTTCAAAATAATAATTATAGGCCTTGTAATGAAAGATTCCCAGGAGGATCGAAATAAATATATACAAAGTATTTGTTCAACAGACTTCGGCAACTAAGGACTTGCAAAATCCTCTTATGTTACTACCAAGCAGCTCCTGGCCTATTTCGCGTTATCAAATGTAACGTGATCTTTTGAAAATATGTAAGTTTTCACTGGTAAATACTAATATCCGACATTTTTTGAAAATATTTTTGAAAACGGTTTTAGGTGCACTTGGCATATTTTATAAATAACTTGAGATAGTTCAAAATGACCTTGTTTACAATTTTACATGTTTGTCAATACATATGGGGTCCGGTGCAGAAATTGAATAACCTGATTAACTGACACGCCACTTATTTTTTTTTTTGGTAATGGGTTACCCCTGTGATTCTATATATTAACCAACCAAATATTACAAGTAGTGAGGATAATCTCCCACTAGTTCTATCATGAGACACACCTCATGACAGTAAATCAAGCAAACAGTATAAAGCAGAAACCAAAAGACAAGTACATCTACTAGACTAGAATCTAGAACCACTAATCACACAAAGAAAAAAAGTAATCAGCCTCCATTATCGGAAATGAAGTTGCCATTTATCTTCCATTTACCTAGCAGCCTCCGAACATTCGCACAATCTTTGAACTTAACCCCCATCAGCTTGTACCGAACTGTCTTTAATATTTGTTCGCATATGGTATCTGGTGGCCTAGATTGATTCTTGAACAATCTCGCGTTAAACTGACACGCCACTTAAATAATCCACCAATTGGATTTAATATTTTATTTGCATTAGCATCTGACATCCTACACCCCGCGCTCAAGGTCGTGGCCATTATTAACTTAAATGAGCCAAGGATATCCCGGACATGGTCGAGTTAACCCCCAATGTTTAAGTTATCAAACAAAACAGAATAAAACGGTTTATGAAGATTTAGTAAATCACATCCGATAACATGATCCCATACCTGACCAAGCGATATTAATATATCGTATCCCAAGCCCGTATAGGGGAAATAGGCTAAAAGTATTTACCTGAGCAAATTCTTCAATAAAATTAATAACTCAGCTAATAATCAAAAGTAAGCTAAGATGACAATCGACCGGGAGGCTTTAGTCTGGAATGATGGTATTATTAACCAATTAGAATGCTAACGGGTCCTATCTACATCATAGACTCAGACCGGCTAGCTTAAAGTGATAATAACGGTACTAAACGCTAGATTAATCGATGACCGGAATAGAATGTAGTTTAAACCTGACAAGTACTAAGACTTGTTTAATATAGGTAAACATTTACATTATGGATTTTGATATGAAAATGATAAGGTTAAACCCGTTTTGGTTAAACTATGTAAACTAGTCACGTAGGCTTAACCATACGCATATAAGCGAAACCGGATAACCAGATGAGTCGTATAAAAGTTCCTTATGCCATTATATTTAAAACATGTTTTAATATCAGTAGGATATCGACATGTGTGCCCGTTATGGTTTTAAAATCAAGTTACGCCTAAAAAGGGCATTTTGGTCATTTTACAACTTGTAAAAGGAGTTTGCAAGTAAACTGATGTTATGGTCATACACATTCTGGAAAAATAGTTAATTTGTGATGTTATATCAGTAGGATATCAAGTATATGTGTGGTTTAAAGTTTAGAATAAAACTATGCCTCGAAAAGGGCATTTTGGTCATTTCGCACATCACTTGACAACTTATTTGGGAATCTAAGTTTAGATCGTGTACCTACCGTAATTATAGTTAAAATAAGTTTTGAAATAAGTAGGTATCAAATCTCAATGCTTAAATATGGTTTTAAACCATATTATACGTCGAAACGGTGATTAAGTCGCTAAATGACGATTTAAATGATATTTGAGTAAAACTTATGTTATGAGCAGGTTGGTATAATGGAAATATGTTATATAATATAATACATCAGTATGTAATAGGTTTTGTTCATTAAAAATGATTAAAATCCACTTTATATATCATAAGGACACTATCGTCATTTAAGGACTTAATACATGGACTTGTGTATAAACTTAGTTTATAATCTGAATTGATATCCCAAATAACCCTAATTATCATATTACATCATTAAGTAAAGATTTTTGATGTCAAAATTATGTTCAAGACCATTTTATCCGCCAAAAGGGCAAATTGGTCACTTTAAAGCATGAATTACGCTTATTAACCAAAACTCAGTTTATGACCAGAAAGTTAACCTTAAAATAGGTTAAACTTTTTATCATATCAGCTTACAAGTCATTCATATGCTCATTTGTACTTAACCAAACCAAAACTCAGTTTATGACCAGAAAGTTAACCTTAAAATAAGTTAAACTTTTTATCATATCAGCTTACAAGTCATTCATATGCTCATTTGTACTTAAAACCTTATTTTTAAACAAAAAGGGCTTTTTAGCAAAAAAATTGGCATTTTAACGAAAACTTGCGTATAAACTCGGATTACTATATGACCATGTAGTATGACTCCAGAGGGTTATAATATAACATAACATGGTCACAATGCAACTGATAATCAGTAACTAAGGTTACTAATTCGGTTCAGAACCGAAAGTCATAGTAAAAGTCAAACTTTGAGACTTTCGGTTGCGAACCGACCTTAGACCTGGGATTGACGGGCCGAACATGTTTATACATGTTCTAATAATTATTGCCAAGTTATTAGAATGTTAAAACAATATTTTATAAAACCTACATTACTAAATATGAATTTATTTAGAATCTGACCCTTTGACTTTTTCTTGATTATAACTTTGACCCGTCAATAGACCAAGCAAACGTGGTAATCAGGAGGTGCCCTTTTGAGGGATCAACACCTACCTTATTACGATCACGTAGCCATGTTCATACTGAACAATGGCTGGACCATAATGGTCTTAGCCAAAGGTCAAAAGTTTTTACGTAAACGCTTTGACTTTGGCTTAAAGCCTAATCAAAACTGGAAAAGGAGAGTTATGGACACTTACACAATGTCCTAGCTCGAAAATAAACTTGATTAGAGAGCTCCTTGTGTCCAGGAACCTCCAGAGGAGTAGTAGGAATGATTTAGAAGAAGTGAGCACGTTCAAGAGGTGAATCAAGACCCCTTTTACAGTGAAGAAGGAGTAAGGAGGTGATGCCAGGTGCCAAAGGGGAGTTGTAGGGCGGAGACAAGTATTTAGGAACGTGTCAAGAGCAGCAAAATGGTGGCAAAACACGATTAAGGTGGCAGAGGCAGAAGCTGCCAAGCTTCTGCTCGCTGGCACCTCCTTGCGGACCGTATGGCAAAAGCCTTGCGGTCCGCAAGGCCTCCTGGCGCACAAAAATTTAAAATGGTTGTGGACCGTAAGGGTTGAGCCTTGCGGTCCGCAACCGCCTTCTAGAAAACAAAAGTTTGGAAATTTTCCACTTTTGGTCCTTCGACTTTAACGATCGTCATTCAGAGGTTGTAGTTTAACATGTTGACGACTTTAACCCCTCTCATTTTATCACACGGCATACGAGAATCAGCGGGACACGTGTTGAAATTTTATAGGGCGGGTTTTTACAAGGTTTTACAATAAATTTGAACTTGATACATAAATCAGATATTCAAGGTCATTAATTTGGACTTGCTTAACTGATGGGGTTTATAACTGATAAGATGATTAAAATTTGAAATGATCATGTCTTTGAGAAATTTCAAAGTTTGAATCTGAAATGTTTATTTGAATGCTTGAGATACTTTAAAACAGGAAGTAGATTTTAAAGGGGAGCTGGATAATTATTTTGAATAAAGAGAAAAGAAAGTTCAAAGTAAGGGGGAGCATGTTGAATCAAGTTTTATCAATGCAAGCTCAAGAAAAAGATTGAAGAAGATTTGAAGATCATGGATGTTAATGTTATTCACGGATTAAAGATCAGAGAATATTAAAGACTCCAGAGTTTAATTGAAGTTTGATGACTACAGCAACATCCAAGGGGGAGTTTGTTGATGCATATGTTTGTTGCCTTCGTCATTGTATAATATCGAGTCTGTAGCTAGGAGCAAAAAGTTGATTTATGTATGTTAGAGATGTAGTTCACACGAAGTAGGATATATTATGTGACAAATTCGTACGAACTAGTGGTTCGTACGAATTAGACCTTTGGTAATTTGGTGCAAACTGCAATCCCTATAAATAGGTGTTAGCTCATTTGAATGTTAATCAGTGAGAGATTTTGTAACTTGGACGGTGAAGCTCTGTCCAACTGTTTCCAGGAACTGTAAAGTTAGATAATCCATGAAACAGTGATTAAATAGAAACAATCTTGTCTACATTGTCGCCTAAGCAAACGGATTCCGCACGTTTACCTTAGGTTTGCCAAATTAGTGCCTAAACAGGTCCGGCAACAGGACTAAGAAATATTCTTATTTTTCTAAAATTAGAGTATATGAGTTTCTTGAAAGTGTAAAAATTCATGAACCGATAGTAAACTGGAAGAGAAGGATGGAGGGAGAAAGAAGAATGATGGCGAAGAACTATGAATTAAAAGTTTCAAGTACACCTACAAATGAGTCTTCAAGTTCTAAACCACACTGCCCAAATTATGATGAAGATTTGAATGATTATCTGGCAATTAATGCCAAACTCTTGATTAATCTGGAGAGTTTCACATTAGAAAATAAAATTTTAAAAGAAAATGAAAAAGAATTTCAAAACAAAATAAATTCTCATCTTAAGAAGATAGCTCAACTTGAACAAGATTTGGAAAAAGCTAAAAATAAAATTGTTGATTTAGAAAATAAGTTGAAAGGTTTTGTAATCTCGTTATTAATTCTAGATCATATATGTCCAAAACCAATCAATAAGAATAAAGAGGAAATTCCAATAAATGACAGTGTCACAAATTATGACGATGTTATAATTGAGGATTGTGATGATGATATGGATGATGAAAGTGATAAAAATGATAAAAATGAAATATTTTTGAAACTAAAAGAAAAATTTCAAGAAACTGTTCTACAACTTACTGAAAAAGGTGAATGCTCAACGCAAAAACCTTCTACAAAAAAACAAAAGGAAAAACAAAATTCTAAAAATTCTAAAAATTTTCAAAACAAAATAAAAGTTCGTCGGTACGATCATCCAATCATTATAAAAATTCACAAAAATTTGAAAATCAAAACTCACAAAAATTTGAAAATAAGTGGTGCAGGTCGGATCACAATGCTTCAAAGTCAAATCAAGTTTTTAGAAGAAGCAGGAAAGATGACTACTACAAATCAAATCAATGTTATGATTTGAGTGTATGGTTTGATAAAGAAGATCAGAAAGAAGATCGGTATGATAACAGGTGTTTTACAACTGTGAAGTAAATGGACACATTGATGTTAACTGTCTGAGAAAGAGATTTGATACGAGAAGATGCTATAATTGTCAAATCAAAGGTCATATTTCCAGAAATTGTCCGATAAATTCGAAGAGAAGATCGTCGGATAAATGTCAGGGGGAGAAAAGAAAGGCTGAGAAGAAGACAGTAAATACAGAAGATAAGCCCAAAGAACAGAAAGTGAAATTATCCCAATGGCAGAAAGACAAATTGAGGAAAAAAGTGAAAGAAAGTTAGATAGTATTTAGAAAAGATTTTGTCCTCGGATACGACCGTTTCAGATACAAGTTCTGGAGAATCGTTTTACTCTAAAAGAGTGATCAATCAAGTAAAACAAATTCATCAGATACAAACAAATTCATCAGATACAAATCTGAGGACAAAACAGAGAATAGTGAAGAATAAACTGATTAATCAAACAGTAAAAAATCAAAGAAAGTTAATTTTTCTAATAAAGTTTTTATCAAACTGTTTGAATATAAAAGAGAATGTGAGGGGTTGTTTACTTCAGATGTTAATGAATTTGGTAAACCTAAATCCAGAACGGATTGGGTTCCAATTCAAAACTAATTGAAGTTTGTTTGAATGTGCAGGATAACCAAGCTTCAAGCAAATGTCTATTCAGAAGCAATGGTTGTTCGTGCAGTGGAAATGAGATGAAAGGTTTGGTGTTCCACACAAACAAAATGGTAGTCTCGCGTTCTCATTCGTAAAAAATCGTTAAACGGTTAAAATGGGAGATTTTTATTTTCAATTTGGAATAGATATTTTCAATTTTAGGGGAGAAAAAATTTAAAATTGTTAAAATCAAAATTTCTATAAAATTGAAAAACATCCTTTCAAAGTCATTTTAGATAGATAAAAATTTTCAAAAAGCCAAAAACAAGAGAAAATATTAAAATGTCAAAAACATTGAAAAATGAAAAAATGAATTTACTTGTGCGAAAAGATGACGTGTGCGTGTATATACATATTTTTTACAACGGATTTTACACATGATTTGGTTTTAAATTTATAAAAATGATTTATACTTCAACATTAAACACACATGAAAGGGCAAGTGTACCCGTCATATATGTAGTAAAGTATCGATTAGAACCAAATATCGATCCAAGGATGCGGGCGGAGATGATAATACTAAACCTTTGTCATTATTCTACCGGTAGAAAAGATAGGTTGAAAGGTTGTTTAAACCAGTAAATGACTACAACATAATATTTTTGTTTCTTTTTCTTTTTGTAAACATAAAAGACTCCAAATATGAAAAAGATAAGTATAGCCTTGCTTTATGAACAACCGGAATATGTTAACTAAGTCGGTTATGCCACTAAGTTACTTGATCAATTTTCCATTTTTTTAAAGACAATTAGTATCCCTTTCGGGAATCCTAACATGACAGCTCCTCGGGAAGTTAAAACGATAAACACACTTTAACCACCTAAAATTGTTCGTTAACACCCTATTCATTAATGTTTATAAAAATCACTTAAAAATAAGTTACTCATCCGTTAAGAGTTTTCTAACCTCACTTAATCAAGGAAAGTTAGACCGACAAACACAATGTAACCACCGAGACAAGCATAACCTAGATTAAATCACAATCGAGCTCATTTACAAATCTTAAACATAAATTCACTAAGAAAGCAATTTTGGCTGAAACTACTAACTAAGCTTATGATTTATGTTAAGAATTCATAATGACACCATCTAACCCGCTAAGGCCCTTACGTGACGGAGAACACTCTTGATTAATATTAATTACCCCTTGTTAACCCAATACCCATTTCTAGTCTCATGGGGTAAACATTTTAATAAAGCTAAAAGTTTACTAATACAAGATTAATTAAGCTTCTTCTTTCAAATATCCTAACTAACCATGCACTAATCATCCAAGACAATTAACTATAATCAAGAATCCATATCAATAACAAGGTTGCAAAACAATCATCAAGGATTATCATAATGAGAATGCTAGGATCGGACCCAACTTGTGAGCTTCCGGTCCAATTTGCTCAGCTAACAAAGGCGGAATTCATTGTTAGCTGATTGAACAAACAAAGAACAAGCGTGATGATTACTGTTTAACCGTCTGTATCTTGTATTGATTAACTTCGTAACGATTACAGACTCGAGCAGGGCTTCGCCTCTGATCACCAAAAACAACATACCTAACAAACATCCTAAGTCACCTATTTATAGGCAAGACTTGACAGCAACTAGGGACTAGGACACAGAGATTTTCGCACGAAATTTTCGTACAAAAATCCACACGAATTTTCGTGCAAAAATCCACACGAATTTTAGTGCGAAAATTCTAGACTGATACAAAATTACAACTATCAAATAATAACTTTTGACGCTGCGAAACCCTATCTATACATCAGACTCATCCTAGACGTAGGCAATAGACATATGCACCAACAGACTCCCCCTTGGATGTTGCTGCAGTCTGGGACAATCTTCAAAACTTTTCTGAAAAAATCTTCAAACATATTTGACTTGAATTATCCGAAAAATCGCTTGGGTGGCTTCCGACGCTCCTCTAAAGTAATGGGAGTTTGATCTGTAGGAGGAGGTCGATTGTACGTATTGCCAAACTTGAATCTTTCACGAGAAGCCAACTTTCGTTTTGCCTTGATTCTTTCTTCTTTCTGATCTTTCTTTTCTGTTCTTCGGCTTCAAGCTTTCTCCAGGATGTGTTCCAGTTTTTACTTGAATTAACATTGTTAGCATATAACATACATTAAAAATCCTCTGGAACTGCAGGGCCTGCTCTTTATCTTTTTCTTCATAACTGATCTTGATGAAGAATAGGCGTTCAATATCTTTCTCTGAGCAGTTGACAAGCCACATTGGATCCAAAACTCTGATCGCACGCCACAACCCATAAATTCTCTTATGCATGATCATGGTTTCAGATAGATCTTCAGACATATCCCATGACTTTCATCACGCTCTACACATATAACAGCCTCCCCAGTACTAGAATCGTAGTGCCACCATTTGAAGATTTTGTAAAAATCTTGTTCCATCTTCTTCAAAGGCATATTCTTCATAACACATGGTCGTTTGACAATCAAAGTCACATCCTTTTCTTGTGCAACAGGATCGATCTTAGTCATGGTTTGTGGCTTGTGTGGTTTCCAGTAGTTAAAACCATGTTCAGCTTCAAACTTGATCATCTTCCAAAGATGTTGATCATTTGGCCTCAACTTCATACTGAACGTCTTGGTCTGCACTAACTCTTTCACATCCCACTCAGGCATAGTCTATATATCACCCAGGTATTTGAAGTATTGAACCCAAAATTCATGTTTCAAAGCATACACATCTAGTTCCTCAATCCATCCCCAACTGATAATGTCACCCAGAGATGCATCAGGATCTCTGGTGAAGAAAGCTAATGGACGACGGAACTTTCTTTCTGGCGGCATTTCCTTGAACCATTTCTTTTTCATTTCAATGATCTCTTCTTTGGTCGGTGGTTTAGGGGCCGTGCCATCTTTCACTGCTTCTTCTACTTTTCGCTTTAGCAGATCATCGTTAAATTCAGCAGTCATTTCGGCAAAGGTAGGAAACACATCTGTTCCTTCACCTGTATACGTTGCTTCCACATTTTCATCGTCTGAATCCCAATCTTCTATAATCACTTGATCATAATCGTTGGCCTGTGGGACATCTTCAAATACGTAATCATTCGGTTTTGAACTTGTATTCTTTAGCTCTTCCTCAAAATCGAACTCAAATGATTCTTCATCGATTCCCAACAGCTTAGCGAGATCAGCCTTCGAGTAGTTATGAACGTACTCTCCTTCTTCGACATCATGCTCAAGAGAAATGACTTTGCGCTTTGGCACTGTCTCATCAACATCGATCGACGACTCCCCCTGAACCTGTTCATCTGTTAGTTCAAAAATAGAGTCATTCATGTACGCATCAACGATCATATTTTCATTATCAAATAAGTTAAGTATAGATTCCGTCCCTTCCTTTTCTATTACTTTACGCGTCTCATCTACCATATCATCGATCTCTCTTTCTAACTTCCTCTATGCTATCGCCTTCTCTTTTGTCTTCGACTCTAAGATCCCTTCCCCTTGAAGCACAAACCTCTTCCTTATATCAACAGTTGGATCTAGACGACTAACTCAGAAGATACTGGCACGTATTCAGCTTCGGGCGCAGATTGTTCAATCACATGATCCGATGAAACAACAGTTTCATGCACAGGTTGGCTAGAGACAGGAATATTATCAATCTTTTGCTTTCCTCTGCCTTCTGCATCTGATAGAGCTTTCGAAGCTTGTTCTCTATCTGCAACTCTTTGTCTAGCCTCTTCTCTCTCAATCTTCTCAATCTCATCTGCGAGAGAGATGCCCGGCGTTCGAACCAGAATTTTCTTCATGAGATCAACTTGCTTGTTGTTCGATTCTCGCTCTGCCTAATACTCTTCCATCTTCTTGATTATCCTCTAATTTTCTGTCTCATAGCTACTGAGAGTTTCCTTCAGAATCTCTCTCTCATTCCCCAACACTTTAATCCTTTCTTCATAAACAGAGACTGTCTGTGCAGCTTGAAAGAATTTCTCGTTATCATCAGTAAACAACTTCCGGATCTCCCTGATGCTATCTCTATCTGACTCAAGCACTTTGATTTTCTCATCAGCCTTCTTCAGCTTTGTTTCTAACTCTCCAAGTCTCCCAACATATACGTCATCAGCTGTGAACCTGTCTCCCTCTGGGTAGCATCAACATCGAAGAAAAAAATCATCAAAGGCTATGTATGCTGGAGGATGTGGTTGTGTAGGATGAGCCGATGAAGTTTCCTGCGACGGAGCAGAAATAGGATGAGTGTCAATAGATGATGTGGAGGAGATGGAACAGGAATCTCTGTATCCCTGTGTTGAGGAGGAGGAGATGCATGTTGAATAGTCACTCTTGGTGGTTTAAATGTTGGAGGCGGCTGAGTAGATGGAGGACGCTCAGATGATGTTTCAATGTTGGAGCAACTGGAGTCTTAGCAGTCTTTGTTCTTAGCTTGATCCGAAGCTTCTTAGTAGTAGACTCAGGCTTTCGAGCTGCAGCATGTTTAACCCTTTTTCCAGTTTTCTTCTTCGCAGGCTTGACAACAGTTATATCTTCTTTGGTCTCAGATGGCTCATATGTAGTGTCATCATCTCCCGTAGCCTTGCGTTTCCTTTCTTCAGTTAACTTCCTTTCTCTTTCTATTCTCTCCTGTTCCTTTCTTTCTCTTTCTTTCTTCTCACTTTCCCTCCTATCTTCGGAATCAGTACTAGACGATGGCCCTTCATCATCACCACCACCTGCTTCTATTTCAACACCAACCATTTTCTCTATCTCTTCAGCGGTGTCTTTGACAGATTCTTCATGAGTTGCTTCCTCGGTGCGCACAGTTTCTTCAACAAGAACTTGTTCAACATCAGGTTCATCAATCAAACCTATACCAACACTTGGTTGTTTCTTTTGGCGCTTGGGAGCTGAAGAGGAAGTCTCTGATGTTTTCTTTCTTTTTTAGGTAGAAGAAGTAGAACCAACTTTCCTTATACCATAATGACCCTTATCTCCCTCTCCTTTGATATACCAAATGCTTCGCTTCTCAATGAAGTCTTCCATCATGTTCCATTCTTCGCTTTCATCACCACTACCCTCATTTCTCCATTTACCTTCTGGCGGAGCAACATAATCAGCTTTGACAAACGTACCAAAGATAGGCTTAAATGCTGGAGCCTTCCCCCTTTAGGGTAATTGCTGATGTTGTGGAGGTCCAACGGAGACATATGCTCTAACTCCAATATATCATCTTTCTTCTTCTCGAGATTGGGGTGTAGGTGGTCGAGGATCATTTGAATAAATCTTGGATAGTGCAAGAATCGACCCTTTCCTAAATTCATCACCATCTGATAAAAAATCATCTTGCTAAGTACGGCTTGTTCAGAATCACTGCTACGATCATACACATATGATAATCTATAAGATCATCCCAACCCCCTTTTCTATGGCTTAAGGAACGTGTGATGCAGTGAGCTAGGAATCTGTAAGGCAGTCCTAGTCGGTTGATATTGAAAGGAGCAGAGTTCACATAGCCGTTGTACCCCATCCGATAAAAACATCCTTTGACAAACTTCTCTGCAAACCCTGTATGAAAGTTGCTTTCATCCCTTAGATGCAAAACTGTTCGTATAAGATCCTCTGTGATTGTAATTGCTACATCATTTTCTCCAACTCTGATTGCTGACGTAATAGCCCTTGGTTCGGTCCACATGAGATGCATAAACATTATGCTTATGTGTGAGAGCATAATATACCAGCAGCCTCTCCAGAAAATCAATATATTGTGAAAATGGAGCAAACTCTAGCACATCTTTATTAATTAAGCAGCAGGAGTTGTGCATCGGGTGGAACTCATATACGGTTTTCTGTGAAACAGAGAGACATGAAAAGTTAGACATAAATTTTCAGAAACATTAATTTTCTAAATTTTCGTACGAAAATGACTTGCCTTAGCTTTTCCAATTTTTCTTGCGAAAATAGTAGAATCAAACTTAGACATTTCTTCTCAAAGATTTTCGTGCGAAAATTATACATTTTCGTGCGAAAATCTTCGTCTTCCCCAATAGTTCATCAATATGAACCGACTCAAAACACTTGCAATTTTTGTCATTTTCTCGAAATTAAAACGGTTTAAATTAGCCGATTTTAACAGTATCGAGTTCAATTTTAAGTTTCACCGGCTAGTTTATCCTAGAACTACGTTTTAGTCCGTTTAAGTCCCAAAGTGTTCAAGTTTACGGTTCGATCTCGGTGTTTACCTTTGCCATTACAAGAGGGGTGCAAATCAACCTCCATAATGTATCAAATAAGTCAGAAAGCGAGCGTAATGAGGGATAGAGCAAAATCGCCTCAGAAAATCCGCACCAAAAGTTTTAACAGATTTTCGTACGAAATGGATAACTCATGCTCTTATATATAGCCCTCGAATTTTCGTACGAAAATTGGCTTTCTGATGTTTAGCCAAATTTTCGTGCGAAAATTGTTGACTGTTGAAGTATTCTCAACTTTCCAACTTTTTCGTTTGTTTTTCAGTTTTCATTATCCACACAGTTGTCCAAGTTAATGACCTTGGTTGACCACCTTTTGACCAAAACTGACATTATTGTTTGATTTTAAGTTTCAAATTAATGAACTTTTCAACATTTCAAACCATACTTTGTTTCTAGATTAGCTCCTGGTCCGTAATTCTAAAGATTTTCCTCTGCATGCCGTCGCTTTTGACTTTGAAGATCTGTTTTCCATCACCGGTAGTCAAAACATAAAGAATAGACAGAAAATCTTTTTGAATTTTTGAATATTTCTAAACTAAAGATACTTAAAGCAATATGTACAAACATATTTACAGAGATATTTTTTTGCGAGTTTGTGTTAGAGGATCATATCAGTTTATTGAGACACATTACCAGTATCATTGCTTTAGATGAAACTTTAAGTTCTTAAACAGATTTTCTTTAGATTGTTGGTATACTGATCCACTTAAACCTCTACACGTTCTCTACTGTTTCAAGATATGTTAGGTAATTTTAAGCAACATGGCCTAATCTGTGTTTACCACCTCAGAATATACTCCCGCATCGAGTTTCCCTAGATTTCATCTCACAGGTGAATATATCTAACTGATATCTGTAGAGGGGTGAAATGCGAGACCTTGAGAGCTCAGGTTAGTACTTCCGTACAGAGAAAGAGATGAAGGCTCGACTTTAGGTGGTGTTCCTCTTTGGAATCTTTTACTTTTGTACTGCAGAATGTCGTATCTTTTTATGACAATTTTCTTTCATTTTTTATGCAGATTTGGGGTGAATAATGCGAAAGTATTATACAAGTTCTAGGCCATTGCTGACCAAAATCAGAAGAACTCATATAATACCCCAGATATCAACTAAATATAAAGACCTAGTATCTCAGAATCTGGCATTCTCTCAAACAAAATTTCGGGGTACCAAGCCCATATATCCGGGAGATGTTAAGCCACAGATTTACCAGTTTATCTTTTTAGGTTTATATCCTGAAAGGAGTTTACTGAACGTGCGAAGCCTACCGACATATCCTTAGAAAGACCTGTTTAAACGCTTTTAAACAATACATTTCCTTAGCGTACTGTAATGGTCCACTGATGTACTATCATCTCCTCTTAATGTTTTTGTATTTTCATGATTTTTTCAATGTTTTTGTATTTTTCATGATTTTTCAATGTTTTTGTATTTTGTAGATCTTTTTCTCCATCTAAAATCAAAAACATATTTTTTGGATTTTTGTTTTTAAGAAAGCATGTAAAAAACATTTGACTTACCAGTGAGGATCACGTCCCAACATAGTCATCCTCAAACTCAACCTCATAAATATCCACTGATGTCAGATTCTTTAACCATTTAATTTTGAAAGGTTTTGAAATCGTTCTCTATCAAAAGCTTTGGTGTAAAAATCTGCTTTTTGGTCATCAGTGTGGATTTCTCAATTCGTACCAACTTTTCTTGTGACAGTCACGGATGAAGTGGTATCGAATCTCAATATGTTTAGTGCGTGAGTGTTGACAAGGATTGACTGTGATATCAATAGCCGCCTTGTTATCTACGAATATGGGCATATCAAGAAATTGCAGACCGTAGTCTCTCATCTGTTGTTGTATCCATAGTATTTGGGAACAACAACTGGATGCTGAAACGTATTTAGCTTCACAAGTAGAGAGAGCGACTGCGGTCTGTTTCTTGCATTGCCACGTTACCAAACGTGTACCGAAGAACTGGCAGCCGGCCGTTGTAGATTTAGCGTTCTGCTTGCAGCAACCAAAATCAGAGTCAGAGTACCCCGTAAGGTTGAAATCGTCGTGATGTGGATACCACAAGCCGGTGCTTGGGCATCCTTTCAAATAGCGCATGATTCTTTTGACGATCAACATATGTTATTCCTTCTGGCTTGACTGATATCTGGAGCAAAGGCATGTGGAGTACATGATATCTGGTCTTGAAGTTGTGAGATACATCAAGGATCTGATCATGGAGCGATATAATGTTTCATCAACTTTTTCTCCATAGTCGTCTGGACAAATGCCGTGGTTTGTGGCTAAAGGGGTAGATGCGGGTTTAGTTCCTGTCATGTTAAATTTCTCCAACACGTCATGAACACTTCGTCTGGTGAATAAAAATACCGTCTGGCAGTTGTTCAACCTGAAGCCCCAAAAAGAATTTCATCTCTCCCATAGCGCTCATTTCAAATTTTTCTTTCATGACTTTCTCAAAGTCCTTACACAACCATTCATTTGTCAATCCAAAGATGATATCGTCCACATAGAGTTTCACAATAATCAGATATCCATCTACTTCCTTGGTAAGAGAGTGCTGTCTATTGTTCCTCTGGTGAATCGGTTAGCCAGAAGGTGTTTGGAAAGCGTTTCGTACCAGGCTCTCGGGGCCTGATATAAACCGTAAAGAGCTTTGTTTAGCAAGTAGACCTTATCTTTGTGAATTGGATCGACAAACCCCGGTGGTTGGCCGGCATATACCTCCTCCTTTACCTTACCGTATAGGAAAGCAGACTTCACGTCCAATTGGTACACTTTAAATCCTTTCCATGAGGCGAAAGCCAGGAAATGCGGATAGCTTCTAGATGTGCGACTGGGGCATAGACCTCGTTGTAGTCTATCCCTTCCTGCTGACGAAAACCTTGAACTACGAGCCGAGCTTTGTTGCGGACAACCACTCCTCTATCATCTCTTTTGCACTTGTAAACCCACCGAGTGCTTATCTTTTTATGCTTTGGTGGTAGGTCAACAAGTTCCCAGACTCCAAGTTTCTGGAACTACAATATTCTTCCTGCATTGCTTCCACTCAACTTTCATCTTTAAGAGCATCTCTGAAGTTTCCTGGTTCTACCTGAGAAACAAAATAACTATGAGAAAATCTATTTTGAAGTGGAGCAACTTTAGAATAAAACAACTTAGATCCTTATTGATCTAATTTCGCGTTTTCACGCCAGCTTGTAGTTCTCCAATGATGTTATCTGTTGGATGGTAGGAGACTGGTCTAGGCATCACTTCTCCTGGAACATTTACTGAGCTTTCTAAATTTGTGATGTTCTGATCTGCAACTTGTTCTGAAGGAGTAACCTCATTTCTCGCACTGGTCTCGGCAGCTTGATTGTTAAGATAACTTGTAATTTCTTCTGACCCTTCATCGGAACTGGATCCCCCATTATCAAAGGTAGGATCTTGTTCAGGTTCTTCATTTGCTGGTTGAGAGGTAGATGGTTCTGTTGTATTCTGAACTGGTGCAACAACTGATTCTGGCTGAGTGTTGCTCGGACCTGCTTCTAAGGAAGGTGTTGTTGTTGGAGAAATAACCAACGACCCTGTTACTTGCTCTTGATTAGATATCTGATGTTGTTGGAATAGCAAGATGAGTTCTTTCTCGGATGGTTCTTCTGGCAGATCAAACGAATTCCACAACCTTTCGTAGTTGAACAACCAAGGATCTCCAGGTTTTTGCATGGGCGTTGTGTATCTCTGGCAGTCAATGTGTTGAGCAACGTTTCATTCTTGCTCTCTTGAAAGAAAACCCATGAGAATCTTCCACAACCTTTCGTAGTTGAACAACCAAGGATCTCCAGGTTTTTGCATGGGCGTTGTGTATCTCTGGCAATCAATGTGTTGAGCAACGTTTCATTCTTGCTCTCTTGAAAGAAAACCCATGAGAATCTTGAGAAGTCATCGGTTACGACCAGGCAGTATAGATCTCCTGTAATACTTGTCACATTCACAGGCCCAAAGAGATCCATGTGAGCCTTTCCAGTGGAAGCTTGATGGAGTTGAGAAGCTTTCTAGGGTGCGACTTCTTGTGCTGCTTCCCCTTTTTGCAGCTGATACAGTCATCTGACAAATGAAAATTTTTGAGATTCACCCCTTCCACTAGATTGTTGTGCACCAGAAAGTTCATCTTTCTAAGGTGAATGTGACCCATCTTCCTGTGCCTCTCTAATTGATTCTTTTCCAGTGGCCTTTGATACAAAACATTGTCCTTCCTTTGAAGTACTGGATATAACGCTCATGTCTAAGACATAAAATCATTTTCACGTGGAGCGCGCATGAGGATCCATTCCTTAGGGATTACGAAACCTGTTTGAGAATGAGACATTCCTTGTCATTGAAGTGAGTTGTGAACTTCTTATCACAAATCTGTGAAATCCTCAACAAATTGTTCTCAAGCTCAACAATGTAGTTTACTTTGTCAAAAGATACAACTCCATTTGTCAAAATTCCTTTTCCTACGATCCTGCCACCCTGTGTTCCGGCAAACCCAACATATCCACCCCTGATGGCTTTTACGTTGTACAACAAAGCCAACATCCCTGTCATGTGCCTAGAAGCTCTAGTGTCCATGATCCACTTTGAAATGATTGACCTTGGAAGCCCCTGCACATATGAAAAAACATATTACTTAAACAGAGAGACCCAAGCCCTTTCGGTCTTGGGTGGGATGACAATGTCGACTTTTGGAACTTTGGCAACTTTGACATCCTTCTTAATCTCAACCCATTGTCCAATCTTTGATTCAGTCTTTTCTTTTGATTTGACTGGGACATTGGTTGATTTTGTGGTCACAGGAGATGTTTTTATTTTAGCAACCCAGGTTTGTGCTTTTGAAAATGCCTTTTTGATGTAAAGATTAGATTCTTTCTTTTCATTTCCTTTTGATGTTTCACGAACTTCAAATTTTGAAATGATTTCAGTTGTTGGTTTCTCATTAGAACTAGAATTTTCTTTTCTTTTCAAAATCTTTGTTGGCATAAACACTGGACCCTTTTTCTTCTCATCTACTGTGAACCTTCTTTGTTCATGAACAGGTTTTGGACGATTTTGAGAACATTGTCGCGCAATATGCCCAACTTTGTTACATTTGTAACATGTTCTATTGTCATTTCTGACTGTGTGTTCCAAACTCTGTTCACAAAGCTCCTTTTCTTTCTTAAACTCTTTGTTGGTTTGTTCAACAGTATTTGTTCCAAAAACAAACTCAACTTTCTTTGTGAAATCTGGTTTTCGTGATTTGTTATTTTGTTTCTTTTCAAACCCTAACCCATCCCTCTTGTTTTCAAGATAGCCTCTACCTCTAGGATGAATGTTTTTGTTAGACTTCTTTGGTTTTGAGTAGAAACCAGCAACATTCTTCTCAAGATCAGATGTTTCAACTTCAATGAGCTTAAAAAATTTATCGACACGATCAAAGTTAACGTTCTGGACTGGAAATTTTTCATCAGTATATATTTGTTTATCCGATCCTTTCAGTTTGTAAATCACTACATTAGGATCATCATTTAAACCATTATCCGATGTTGTGTAAAATTTTCATGAAAACTTTTCTCACTTCCAGAAGGTGAACTTTACTCTGATTTCTCATTGTTTGACTCAGCACTTTCATAAATTGTGCTATCAGACTCATTTTCAAAAACATTTTCAATCACTTTGTTTACCACCTCGGATTCACATTCCTTTTCTGTTTTGGAATATGTTACGTCAAGATTTTCAGGCAGCTCGTTACTCTTTTTAGTGAGTAGATTTAAATTCAGCGCCTTATCCACTCCGGCAGGATGTTTCTTAGCATAGCTATTCCACATAGGAGGTGGAACATGATCGTAACATTTTCCAAGGCTCTTTTCACACTTCTTACCTTCTTTGCTGTTTTCTGGTTTTGGAATAATGTGATCAAGGACATACATGCTGGTAGAGTAGCTGATTAACAATTTGTTAATTCGTTTCCGTTTCAATTTTTGTTTTCTCCAGCTCATTTTTTAGCTCAGCAATTGTGTTAATGTGTAGATTAATGGCCATTTGTTTGTCCATCACAATTGCTTTGAGCATTCAAAGTGTTTTGTCGTCTTCTTTGACAGTTTTCTCATACTGTCGAATGGTCCTGCTGAGTTTATCATAAGATTCTTTTACGGTGTTGTAATCGTGTGACAGCTTATCATTGTATGTTTTAAGTTCATTAAAAGCTTTCTTTTCTCAGCACATTGCTCACATGCTTCGGCACATTTCAAGCATGAGCTGACCATTTCGACAGTTTGAGCTTTGATTGTTTCTTTATCTGTTTCAACCTTTTCTACCTGTTCTTTCACACTGACTACCTCATTTGTATTGGCCATGAGCGTTTGTTGGCAATGTCGGTTAAGCTCTCCAGTGTTACAGGCTTGGTTACATCAATCACCTCCATACTCTCTTGTCTTTGTCTCCTCAGGACTTTCTTCTTTGTGACCAAAATCGAAGCTACCTGCAAAAGTTTTAAGAATTGTGTCAAACAAACAGGGTTTAGGGGTACCTCTGAGACATTCTTCTTCTTCCGCTGATGATCTGAAGTAGTCTGCCAGAACCTCTTCCATTTCTTCTTCTGTGACTTCTTCAGATGATTCGGGTTCTTCTATGATTTTAGCAACAAGTTCAAGACTTTCTTTCTTGGAAATGAAATTGTTCCAATTGAACCCTTCATCTTCTTGCGTGACCACAAGAGCTTTGTCTTTTGAGTTCGAAGGTCCATCTTTGATTTGTACCATTCGTTTCTCTGGCTGTGGTCGATGATAAATCGCTTTTTGTAATAATCATCCCCGAATGGATTATGATTGCCCTTTACTTCACAGTTTGGACATTCACGCTTGAAGTGCCCTTTCTACCTGCATTTGAAGCAAGTGACTTTGGATTTATCAAGTCCTAATTTTCCGTCAAGGCCTCTCAAATCATCTCTTCCTGTAATTTCCATAAAACGCTAAGCTCTTCGAACCACTGATGCCATGCACCATACGATGTCAATCAATTCCATCTCTTCCGGATCAACTTGGTCGTAATCTTCTTTAGTCATTTCTGGATTTCCGATTCTTCCAGCTACTAGACTTTCATAGGATTCCAGAATTGCTGCAAGTAGCACCATGTGTTGCTTAGCGGTCTGCTCATTGAAGTCTTGAGCGTTTTGGAGGTTCACTCCGATGTTACATTGCAGGATTCTCTGGTTAGAATTGGATTGATTTTGCTGATTGCTTTGTGGTTGATTGGAGCTTTGAGACGATTGCTGTCCTTGGTTAATGTTTGGATTGAAGGAAGCAAAAGTTTGAAATCCACTGGACTGGTATGATGGTGGACTGGCATTTGAGTTGGTACTGAAAGCTGTTTGAATCTTGGGACTATGAACAGGAGTGTTTGGATTTCTTTTGTAGTATAGACTCACGTCCTGTTGCGAGTTTGATTTCTTGCTCTTTGCCATTTTCTGTATTTCTAGTTCATGCCCTTCCAATTTTTCGATGAATCTTGGCAAACTGAGGCTATCATATTCGGCTCCATTCTTCAGGATAGTCAGATATGTTGCCCAATCTCCTTCATGCAGTGAATCAGCCAGCTTGTCGACTAGCTCTTCATTCGTTTTGACAATTCCCATACGCTTCATCTGTACTACCAGGTGACAGTACCTTTCTATGAGTTGTTTCATGTTTTTGCCCTGAAGAACATTGAACACTTCATATTCTTTGTTCAGTAACGCCTTCTTTCCTTTTCTGACCTGTGTACTTCCTTGCACCCTTAATCGTAAAGCTAGCCACAACGACTGAGCATCGTCATCATGCTGTAAGAGAACCAAGATATCCTCCTTTATGGCTTGCTGGAGGAGATTCAACATCTTCTTTTCATTAACGTATTTGTCTCCTTCTTCTTTGGTCAAACGAGCTAACGTTTTCTCAATTCCAAGTTCATTAAGAGGCGCTTGGTATTTCTTTCTAGTGCAAACAGCAATTTAAGTTTGTTGCTTGAACCCAGTTCGTGAATCGCTCACTCCAACTCTCGTAATCTTCGATGTTCATGAGTTTTGGAGGCTTTGTAGTGGTTCCCATTTCATTTTCTAGATTCATGTTCTGAGCTTCTACGGAAGCTGTAACTGCTTGTGTGGCAAACGCGTTACGAAATTCTTCCTCACCTGACATCTTAAAATACTTATAACAGTTACAGATTAGAACAGGTTATCTTGAAACTAACTGAAAATTAGGACGGAACAGAAAATTTTCGTACGAAAAGATACCTTGGATTTTCGTGCGAAAACTTGATTTTCGTACGAAAATATTGTTTCGTTTGAAAAATGTATTCTCTGAGCCCGGGTTTACATGATAGAGTTGTATGGAGAACTAGATCAGGAAAGGAGATGAACTATAGTGCCGCTATAGGGTGGGATGAATTTCGACTACACCAGAATGAAGTCCCATGGGCGAGTATTATTTGGTATCCCCAATCTATTCCGCGTCATTCTTTTTTAATGTGGCTTCTTGTGAACAAAAAACTAAAAACGCTGGATGTCATGAGTCGATGGTCTTCGGCGGGTAGTCCTAATTATAACCTCATGTGCTGTTCGTTGTGTATGGGTGGTTTGGATTCTCATGACCACCTTTTTTCGAGTGTTTATATGCTGCTCAGGTCTGGAATGGTATTCGAGATAAAGCAGGAATGGGATCGCTGCCTAACAAATGGGAAAGGATTTTTGATCATTTGGTGCAATATGCGAACTCAAAGCATGCTACTCATGTTATTGGAAAGCTTGTTGTTAGTGCGGCAACTTACTTCGTGTGGCAGGAACGGAATCAGAGATTGTTTTCTATGAAGAAAAGGAGTGCAGATCAACTCATTGAGGTTATTCTACTAATAGTTCGGATGAAGCTACATTTGATGAAATTTAAAGACACGTGTCACACTAGAGATCTTCTACAGGAATGGAGCCTTCCTAGAGGGTTGCTGATAAAAGATGATGAATATGGCTAATGGTGTTACATGTGTTTTCCTCTTGTAATTTAGTGTTACGTGTATTGTCGAATGACGTGCTTATTAAATAGGTATCTAGTGGCTGTAGGATGATTGCTTGATGAACTCTAGTATGGCTTGTCATACTTGAGAATTGAGGTTTCTGTCTACCTCACTTGTTATTTTTTGATTGATTGATATAATATTTACCGGGGTAACCCTTTACCCAAAAAAAAAAACATGTACGCACATCCAAAAATTTTTGTAATCATTAAAATATTGTATTTTAATGATCGGAATGCAAAATATCATTCGTTACGCCTTTACGGTCATTTGCGCGTTCGTTACGATTTTCGTCGTAATTAACCGAAAACCGCAACCGTATGACCAAACGAACTGACATCCGAAATGTTTCTGAGCATTTTTCAAGTTCCATGTGCTTTATCTTCCTTATAAAGCTTAAAAATGGGGTTAACGGGCGTTAAAAGTGCCAAAACGCGTCGAAAAACAAGTTTTTAGGATGCAGGGACTAAAACTGCCAGTTATGATATTCTGGCCTCTGGCGGGGCGTGACTCACTTAGCCCAAACGACTCACAGCCAGCGAGAAGCCATCAGACAACAGATTTTTAGCTGTTAAACACAAGCAGCACTTCTTGACACCTAGCTCGCGAAATGCCACACTTTCTCTGGTCTTGACACCTCTCTTAACACTTGCAAACATCCTAGAACATGTCCCAACACTTGGCATGATCTTGTAATCATGTTTCAACTATAAAAACCCACCTCCTTTTCACTTCAAACTTGCTTATTCACTCTTTTCTTTATCTCCTGCTCTACTTGGAGGCTACCACATTGTTGGAGGCCTCCTAACAGAGTTTTCTTCATCCTAGAACACAAGTAAGTGTTCTTCCTTAATCTTGTTCATTATTTTAGCTTGCTATGAGCTAAAATTCAAACAGTTTGACTTTATGTTTGACTTTCGGTTCTGACCATAATTGGTCAAGTCAAAGTTCAATTGAACTTTGAAACGTGATCGTAATCACGATGGTTATAATCCCTTGCAATTATACCTACTGATTGCCACGTTTACTAGTCGAAGTGACGAGTCAAAGTTTCAGTACAAATGTGCATTTTGCGCATTTTTACGACGGAACTATTTTTGGGTATCAAAACACCAAGTTTTGATACCAAATCAGTTTTATAACTTAGTTAGACATGTTTTGGCATGTCTAACTCGTCACTTTTAGTTTAATGCTTATTTAGGGTCGTAAGTCGAGCGGTCTTGACCACCGCTTTGACTTACGAATCCGACCCGTTTGGTCGATCTTAGGATCTGATCAAACACATAATTGTGACCATGCTTGTATAGGGAATAACCCTCTGAGGTTATACCTTATGGTCACGTCGTTTGGTTAGTATTATGATAAGTCACTAGTTATGCCTTTATAAATGACCAAATGCCCTTTTTGCGCATAAATCAACTTTAAGCATATGTGACCAATGTTTTAACATATAAACCAATGTTACAACTATATTAAACTTATTTTGGCATATTAGACTTATCATAACACATATCTAACCATCCGAACACGTATTTACGTAAATGATCCGTTAAAGTAGCGTGCGTAAACTACCTTAACGAGTCATAACGGGTCAAAATCACTTAGGAATCCTTTTCAAATCAGAATGTAAAACTTTGTTAAACCATTTCATATGAGTACCAACACCCATTTGTTTACAAGACCTCATTCTATCCGATCCGCCGATTAAAGTCCCGATATTTACATAGTTATCCGATTTTAGGACACGTTTGATTTCTTGGACTTTTGAGCTTGTTTGATCTTTATTCAAGGTTACTTTGCAATCCCAGGTGAGTACATAGCTCCCCTCTTTTATGTTTTACAAATATTTTGGGGTGATTCATATGTGCTAAATTGTTTTCAAGTTTCAAATTACAAATGCTATGGTTTATATAAACACGACGATTTCAATAATGTGAACGAACTTGTTGGTGCGTTATAGACATGACACGAATGACATTCATTAGCTTTGGCCATGCCGACCTGCAGTAAGTTATGGTACCATAGGACTTACAATCCCATTACCAAGGTTCCCGGTGTTTGTGGAGAAGTTTGGGGAACGACCGAAACTGTTTACTTTAACAAACCCTTTGGTGGTTTGTTATTGCAATTTAAAGATACCCTTTGGTGGTATAGACGAGTCAACACAGGTTTGAATGTATTCACCAAAACGACCAAAAGTTTTCACAATTAAAACAAGGACGATTTGTTTACACGGACGTGAACAATTGGTTTATGACCCGAACAATGGACGATTGGTTTATGACACAAACAATGGACGAATGGTTTATGACACAAACAACATATGATTGGTTTATGGTAAGTGATTTAGATAACGGGACGTGTGTAACGTGATAAAATCATGGTGGATACGCCGCTTGTACTTCCTATATATAAGTGCTTTTATCGTATTACATTTGTGGCGTTATTTGCATCACTTGAAACAAATGTTTTCAAACAATGACACGTAACGATTTCAAATTAAAGATATAAACCATACAAGTTATTTCATTACGATTTACTACTCGGATTTACGAAACAAATGTTTTGGTCAAGATTCATGGCTTCAAGTCTTTTATAAACTATAACTAACTTGTATTAGTCGGTTAGTTATCATTGCAATACCAAATACTTTTGATAACAAGGTTTTCTATTAACGATACTAGTAGTCTGACGAGGTATTGCAATACATATTCAAAGCCATGAATTTGACACACTCACAAAACATATGTACTCGCCGACATATTTTTGCTGACTCGTTTTCACATATGTTTCAGGAAACCAAGTTTGATGTCGATGAATGCTCACGTAGGATTGGATGCAAACTTAGTGCCTTAAAATATGAAAGACAATAGTTTATTTAGTTTGTTTTAAATTCCAAGACAATGTAACTATGTAATTTCAATATTCAATAAAACGAAACTTCAAATACCATGTGTTGTTGTAACAATCTGTTAACGTGACTCCCCGACGTTTACGCCGCGGTTTGTTGTTTTTACGCGTTTGGTGTGTTACAGATTGGTATCAGAGCACCGGTTATAGGGAATTAGGTTATTAGAAATGCTTTGACCTATATTATAACCTTCCTAGGACCCTAACGCGAGTTTACTTGCGTTTAGATTCATAAAATACTATACTATCACCTATCCTTTGGTGATTACCAAAAACAATACAAAAGTTACAAAATCTTTCCGAAAACTTTTTGCAAAGAAAAACATTTATTCTTAGATGAATCATTTTGGGCTTTATACCTTCAAGGTTTTCAAATCTCGTCAAAGTTTGGGTTTTATTAATGTGAACACATGCAATCTGGAAGGGTGGGTGCCTATACCCGAGTTTTCTGTCTAAGGCTAGAGTGTTCGTACAAATCCACTTAATCGGACCAGTCACTCTTACCTGGGAACTCTTGGGGTGAGTATCCACTTATAGGCTAAAGCATGTCTTCACGATACATTATAAAGACCCATTTACTTTGATTAGTCACTGTGTGTCGTTTGTTTGTTTTGAGAAACTAACGATTGACCGCCATCCTTATTTCGTCGATATTTTCAACACCTCTCCTGATTTATTTCGATCTCACATACGAAGCTTCCTTCATGTTTTCTTTTAGAATGCCTCGTCGACGTGATGCAACTCAAAATGCCGAAATGGCAGCCATTATCGCTCAGCAAATTGCTGCTGTACTCCTAAATCTTGTGACCCAACTTAATCAAGCGAACAAGAACAACAAAACATAACAATGCACTAGCTCCGTGCAACTACAAACAATTTTGTTCGGCTAAACCACTCTCGTTTTCTGGGTCTGGGGGACCCACTGGGCTTCTGCAATGGTTTGAGAGCCTCGAAAGTATTTTTCATCATGTGCAATGCCCGAATGAGCGACAAGTTGAGTTTGCGTCGAGCGTATTCAAAAAGAAAGCTCTTACATGGTGGAATGGTATTGTGAGAGACAGAGCTGCCGATATAGCCTTAGCTCCAATATGAGAAGAGCTTAAGGCTCTAATGATGAAGGAATTTTGTCCTCGTCATGAGCAGTGGGCTCTCGAAAACGAATTCCATGATCTCAAACAGGATAGTGGTGAGCATCGTGCTTATACTGAGCTGTACGAAGAGTTGAGTTTACTCTGTCCTTTGGTGGTATAGACTGAGGACATTGTTACAGGGAGTAACCAACCACTGTCCGACAGGCCATTGAGCTAGCCGCAACTTTGACCAAGTCTCAGGTCAAAAAGGGTAACCTTCATCGCAAAGGCGATAAGAAATCATCCACCAAAACCAGTCAAGAGAAACTAAAGGGAAACAAAACTGAGCCTTCCAAACGATCAAAGAAGCGTAAGGCTTCTCAGAATTTTGAGCAGCACACAACCACAACCCGCTCCAACCGCTCAACCCCATCCAGCTCGCAAAAACCAACCAGCTCAACCTCCTGTGAGGAAGCCATATGCTGGTACTGCATCTTTGTGCAATCAGTGCAACGGTCACCACCAAGTTCATCAACCATGTCGTCAGTGTACTACTTGTGGAAGATTTGGTCACTTGGCCAACGTTGTCGATCTGTTCCAAACCAAGCTGCACAGAATCCTGTCCAACCCCAAGCAAATTCCGTTCGACCTCACTTTCCACCTGGGTCATGTGTTAACTGCGGCGAGATGGGCCATTACAAGAACAACTACCCAAAATTAGCCAATGCCAATCAAGCTCGTGGACGACCATTCAACATTAACGCCAACGAGGCCCGTGCTGATAACGAAGTCGTTAACGGTACGTTCCTTGTCAACACTCATCCTACAAATTCTTTTCGATTCGGGTGCCGATAGGAGTTTTGTATCCTTAGCCTTTGAACCATTGCTTTCAATGCCAAGAACTAAACTAGGAAAGCCCTTGACTGTCGAGATAGCTAGTGGCAAACCTCTTAAACTTGATTCTGTCATTCGTGACTACCAATTAAACCTCGATAACCACCTTTTTCACATTGACCTCATGCCAATGCAACTCGGGAGTTTCGACATCATTATTGGGATGGATTGGTTAACCAAACATCATGCCGAAGTTATTTGTTTTGAAAAGATAGTTTGAATACCTCTTCCCTCAGGTGAAGTCTTAGAAGTTCGTGGAGAGAAACCGCTAGTAATCTTAAACTCATGACCTGTACCCAAGCTCAAAAATACCTAAGAAAAACTATGCAACCTTCCTAGCAAATATCGTAGAGGAGAAGGGAAAAACAAAACTGCTTAGGATATCCCCGTTATTAGATATTATCTCGAGGTCTTTCCCGAAGATTTACCTGGTTTACCTCCTGTGCGACAAGTTGAGTTCCACATTTATTTAGTACCTTGTGCCAACCCAATTGCTAAGTCTCCATACCGTCTTGCACCGTCTGAGATGCAAGAGTTATCGAATCAGCTTCAAGAACTATCTGATAAAGGATTCATTTGTCCGAGCTATTCATCTTGGGGCACTCCTGTCCTATTTGTAATGAAGAAGGACGAATCTTTCCGTATGTGTATCGATTATCGTGAGCTTAACAAACTCACGATCAAAAATCGATATCCCCTACCTCGCATTGATGATTTCTTTGATCAGCTACAAGGTGCTACTTGCTTTTCAAAGATTGATCTACGTTCTGGGTATCATCAATTTCGTGTGCTCGAAGAAGATATTCCCAAGACTGCTTTTCGCACTCATTATGGTCACTACGAGTTTACTGTCATGCCTTTCGGTTTGACAAATACTCCAGCAGTTTTCATGGAATTCATGAATCGGGTTTGTAAACCTTATTTGAACAAGTTCATCATTGTTTTTATCGATGACATTCTTATTTATTTCAAGTCTCGAGCCGAACACGAACAACACCTTCGATTAAGTATGGAACTACTAAAGAAAGAATAACTTTATGCCAAATTCTCCAAGTGCGAGTTTTGGCTAAAGGAAGTTCAATTCTTGGGACACATAGTCAACGAGCAAGGTATACATGTGGATCCTTCCAAGATCACTGCGATTAAGGATTGGAACACACCCACTATTCCCACAGAAGTTCGCTCATTTCTCGGTCTTGCTGGATATTACCGTCGATTCATCGCGAACTCAAAGATCGCAGTTCCCCTCACCGCTTTGACTCAAAAGAATACGCCTTTTGAGTGGGGACCCGAACAAGAGGAAGCCTTCCAAACTCTGAAACAAAAGCTCTGCGATGCACCTATTCTATCTTTACCTGATGGAACGATGAGTTTGTTGTCTATTGTGATGCATCGAATCTAGGTCTTGGTTGTCTTCTCATGCAACGAGATAAAGTCATAGCCTATGCGTCAAGACGATTAAAAATCCACGAGAAGAACTACACGACTCATGACCTTGAGTTAGGTGCTGTAGTTTTTGCTCTCAAGATTTGGATACACTACCTTTATGGTACGAAGTGTGTGGTTTTCACTGACCACAAAAGTCTCCAACACATATTCAATCAAAAGGAGCTGAACATGAGACAACGACGTGAACTTTTAAACGACTACGATTGCGAAATTCGCTACCATCCTGGTAAGGCGAATGTTGTGGCCGATGCGCTCAGTCGTAAGGAACGTGTCAAACTTCATTGTGTTTGAATTCAATCCGATATTCAGACACGTATCCTACAAGCACAACGTACATGTGTGAACCAAAGCTTGTTGAAAAATGAGCTACCTCAAAATCTCGAACTTCAACTTGAAACGAAAGACAATGGATTACTCAATTATTTGAACCATTTGTGGGTTCCAAGTCAAGACAACCTCCGCACCTTATTGATGGACGAAGCTCTAAGTCTCGTTATTCAATCCATCCTGGTGCAGACAAAATGTACAAGGATCTTCGTACCCAGTATTGGTGGCCGGGTATGAAAACGGATATAGCCGTGTATGTATCAAAATGCCTAACTTGTCTTAAAGTTAAGGTTGAACACCAACGCCCATCGGGTTTGCTCGAACAACCAGAAATTCTGGTATGGAAGTGGGAGAACATTGCGATGGATCTAATCAAAAACTACCACGCACATCTAGAGGTCATGATACTCTTTGGGTAATCATTGATCATCTAACAAAGTCAGCACACTTTTTGGCTACTCGTGAGGATTACTCTGCTGATAAACTCACCAAGATCTATGTTGATGAGATTGTATCTCATCATGGTGTTCCTTTGGACATCATATCTGACAGAGATGCTCGGTTCTCATCTCACTATTGGAAGACCATGCAAACTGCTATGGGAACCAAACTAAATTTGAGCACTGCTTATCATCCTCAAACGGATGGACAAACCAAAAGAACAATTCAAACATTGAAGGATATGCTTAGAGCGTGTGTGATCGACTTTGGTGGTAGTTGGGATTCGCATCTACCGTTGATCGAATCTCCTACAACAATAGTTATCACACCAGCATCAACATGGCGCCTTTTGAAGCTTTATACGGTCGAAAATGTCGTTCACCTGTCTGTTGGAATGAAGTTGGAGAGTCCCAGTTTACTGGACCTGAACTTATTCATGACACAACAGACAAAGTCAAGAAAATACGCGATAACGTTCTGACAGCCAGATGCCGTCAAAAGAGTTATCCGGACAAACGACGCAAGCCCTTAGAATTCCAAGTTGGTGATCACGTCCTACTCAAGGTATCCCCTGGAAAGGAGGGGTCAGATTTGGAAAGAAAGGAAAACTTGCGCCACGGTACGTTGGACCATTCAAGATCGTTGAAAGAATCGGAAATGTGTCCTACCGACTTGAGCTACCTCCTAAACTTGGGAACGTTCACCCAACATTCCACGTGTCCAACCTAAAGAAGTGTTTAGCCGACGCAAATCTTCACATCCCGCTTGACGAAATTCACGTTGATGACACTATGCACTTTGTCGAGAAACCTGTGGAGATT
Source organism: Scalesia atractyloides (assembly GCA_947069175.1). Lineage (NCBI taxonomy): Eukaryota > Viridiplantae > Streptophyta > Magnoliopsida > Asterales > Asteraceae > Scalesia > Scalesia atractyloides. Next base: position 44,075,560 of record CAMTDV010000015.1, read on the forward strand.
TTTGACCGTGTTGTCAAGAAACTCAAGCGCAGACGTATACCGATAGTCAAAGTTTGTTGGGAATCCAGACGTGGCCCAGAATTTACTTGGGAACGAGAGGATCAAATGAAAGCGAAATACCCACATCTGTTTCCACAAGTTTCCTCTAATTAAATTTCAGGACGAAACTTCCTAAAGTATGGGAGACTGTGACATTTATGGTGATTCGATCGTGTAACAAATTCCAAACGAATTATCAATCAATGAAATTTTTGTGTTACGAGATTTGTATTTCTATCATGACAATTGCACGTAATCAATTCTTGCACGATTCCGAACTCTTAAACAACTCCTGGAAGTGAAATCGCAAACTGCTACGCAAACGTAATCAGTTTAACGCGACGTACACTCCGGAACAACGGCATAACCTAAACATACCCTATACCCCTTACATAACTTAGAAATAAGTTTTGAGGGCTTCGGTATGGCAAAAACACGCTTATTCAAGCTTCGGGGCTATTTTGCAAATTCTGTGAAACTAAGCCAAATCGCGTATTTCCTAATCCGGAACATGTACGCACATCCAAAAATTTTTGTAATCATTAAAATATTTTATTTTAATGACTGGAATGCAAAATTCAATTGAACTTTGAAACGTGATCCTAATCACGACGGTTATAATCCCTTGCGATTATACCTACTGATTTCCACGTTTACAGTCGAAGTGACGAGTCAAAGTTTTGGTAAAAATGCGCATTTTGTGCATTTTTACAACAGAACTATTGTCGGGTATCAAAACACCAATTTTTGATACCAAATCAGTTTTATAACTTAGTTAGACATGTTTTGGCGTGTCTAACTTGTCACTTTTAGTTTAGTGCTTATTTAGGGTCGTAAGTCGAGCGGTCTTGACCACCGCTTTAACTTCCGAATCCGACCCGTTTGGTTGATCTTAGGATCCGATCAAACACATAATTGTGACCATGGTTGTATAGGGAATAACCCTCTGAGGTTATACCTTATGGACACATTGTTTGGTAAGTATTATGATAAGTCGCTAGTTATGCCTTTATAAATGACCAAAATGCCCTTTTTGCGCATAAATCAACTTTAAGCATATGTGACCAATGTTTTAACATATAAACTGATGTTGGAGTGTAAATGCACGGTACCCCTGACCGCGGGAGGGTTCTCCCTCCCCAAGCTAGCTTAGCCCCATAGCTGCCTGGCGGTTACTACCCAGCAGGATTATTCAGGCCGAGCAGGACTCGAACCCGCGTCCTCCCGTTTGGAATGGGTGAGGCTGGCCACTGGGCTGACACCCCGTGGTTATATAAACTGATGTTACAACTATATTAAACTTATTTTGGCATATTAGACTTATCATAACACATATCTAACCATCCGAACACGTATTTACGTATTTCGTAATTTTCATCCTGTTCTTGATCTAGATCGATTAGCAGTTAGGGTTATTCGATCCCTTTATTGGTAAGGGTTCTTGAATCTACCTTGGTTACTAATTGATTGACATTAAGTCTAGGGTTTCCGAATTAGGCTTAGTGTTTTGTTCGTATTGTCTAGATTCTGGTTTACGGTCCTATCTTGGTGTTTCTTGATCTTCATACAACCCTAGTTTTTCATCGTGATCTGGTGTATAACAGTCTGTCATTAGCGCGTTGATCTTTCAGTGCCCTAATACGAACTAGTTAGCATTAGAAATCGGTTTAAAACTAGGGTTTTGTTTCAAGTTTTCTTCTCAGATCGCTGCCACAATCTGTGCTTTGAACTGGTTGCAAAGATCAATTATTTTATCGGTCCTTCTGGATAGCCAGAAACCTAGATTTAACAAGACATCTATACGATTTTGTTAGAAGCATGGGCTAGGGTTTTCGCTAGATTAGGGTTTCTTCTTCCGGTTTTTTTGATTGCTGATCTTCGGGTTCGTGTTGCATGGTACGATCTGTTCTTGTTTGAAGTGAGAGTTAGTGATTTCTGGTATGGATGAATGTAAGAAAGCTGGGGATAATAACCAGGGTGATTGTGGGAAGCCGCCATTGCCGTTCAAGGGTATTGCCAGCCGAGTTGTCAATATAGATGGAAACCCAGTGCTTCATCGGCGTGGTAAATCTACTCAGATTGATATTAGTGATGAAAAGCGGGGTTATCCAAGTATTGGGGAGGCCGACTGTAAGGGTTTGCGTGCAGGGGCCGGTGACGAAGGAAATAGGATTGATTCTGACGTGCATCAGGATTGTCCTCCTCAAGGCGAACCCTCGAAATCAAGGACGTATGCAGATTCGGTCATGGTTTCCAAACCCAAGTCAGTTAATTTTAGACCTCTTGCAAGTCCTGTTATGCATGAGGGATGCGATGTTGTTCTCCCGCGTGATTCTGTTCGAGCTGTTCAAGATAAGTTAGCCAATACGGTATATGGGTATTTCCTAGGGGATCGTCTTGCCTTCCCGGTTGTGGAGTATTTTGTCCGCAATAATTGGAAGAAGTTTGGATTACAGAAGTCCATGATGAATGCGAATGGCTTTTTCTTCTTTAAGTTTGCTGATCAAAAAGGTATGCTAGATGTCCTAAAGGAGGGTCCATGGATCATACGGTCACAACCTATTTTCTTATCTGAATGGACGCCGACTACAAAGTTGGAAAAGAAGGAGGTGACTAAAGCTCAAGTCTGGGTGAAAATACATGAGGTTCCGATTGCTGCATACTCAGAGGATGGCCTTAGTATGATTGCTACTGCCATTGGCATTCCAAAACTTTTGGATTCCTATACTAGTTCGATGTGTATGGACACTTGGGGGCGTAGTAGCTATGCTAGAGCTCTAATAGAAATATCTGCGGACAAGGCATTGAAAGAGGAGATAACGATTGCAATACCGGAGGTAAATGGGGAGGGTTTTTGTAAGGAAACTATGTATGTGGAGTATGAGTGGAAGCCATCTAGATGCTCGAGTTGTTGTGTTTTCGGCCATTCTAAGGACTCGTGTCCCAAGCAAACAAGGAAACCACCTATCATTGCTAAGCAAGCTCAACTTAGGACTTCAGTGAAACAAGGCAATGGGAAAGGTAAGTTGGCTTCTAGAATAGATGAGGAAGGGTTTGCCAATGTGCCTAGTAAAAAGGTAGCTAGGAAAGGAGGATTTCTGATAAATAAACCTAAACCAAAATTTGAGTATAGGCCGCTAATAGCTAAAGGGAAGAATGAGCTGGCCACTCGACCGTCGGTAGGGAATGTTGGCTCAACTAATTCATTTGAGGTGTTAACTGAGATAGGGGCGGATGGGCAACACACTGATAATGATGCGGAAGGGAACCGGGAAGACTCAGAGGATGAGGAGGTGGAAGTGTATAATAAAATGGATGAATTACTATCAAAGGGAACTCGTAATCCTAAACACAAACAAGGGGCAAGCACTCCTACAAAGGTAGTGTCTAATGGTTAGTCCAGCAGCATGGAATATTAGGGGCTTGAACCGGCCTCTTAAACAAAAGGAGGTTCGTCATGTGGTCAGGAGTAATCACCTGTCGTTATGTGCAATATTAGAATCTCATGTGGATACATGTAATCTTCATAAAGTATGTGGAACCGTGTTTAGGGGTTGGGATTGGACGTCTAATGGTAGTATTTGTAGTAAAGGTACCCGGATTATTGTAGGATGGAACCCAATGGAATTTGATGCTATGGTCATTGCCCAAACAGATCAGGTTATGCATATTCAGTTGAGTTTCAAGCGTCAGAAGAGGTGCCTGTTCTATTCGGTGGTTTACGCGGCAAACTACTATGTTCATCGGCGGGATCTATGGCAACAGCTAACTAAACATAAAGGTTTCGTGGGAGATAATCCGTGGATTATTATGGGAGATTTCAACTCAGCTCTTCAAATGGAGGATGATTCCATGGGATCTTCATATGGTTCAGCGGGAATGAGGGATTTCCAAGAGTGTGTCACCGAGTTGGAGGTGGTTGATATTAATAGCTCGGGGTTCCATTTTACATGGAATCAAAAGCCTAAAAAAGGCATAGGATTGCTAAAGAAACTTGACCGTGCTATGGGTAACACCGCGTTTTTGACTAATTTTCCTAACTCTTATGCGGTTTTTCAGCCGTATGGATTATCAGATCATTGCCCATGTTTGTTAAAAATCCCATCTCCTGGTAAGCTGAAACCTAAACCTTTCAAGTTTGCTAATTTTTTGATTCACAAACCTGAATTCATTGACATTGTCAAGAACTATTGGGATATTACCATTGATGGGGTCCCTCAATTTAGCGTGGTAAAGAAACTGCGTTGTTTAAAGAAACTGTTTCGGGTTCTCTTGATGAAACAAGGTAATCTGCACAAGAAGGTTGAGAACCTAAGAGATAAGCTGGACGCTATACAACAGGATATTGATAACGATCCGTTTAATATGGACCTCCGAAGGCAGGAAATAAAAATCAATAAGGAGTTTCAGGAAGCTTGCTTAGATGAGGAACGATTTTTACTCCAAAAATCAAAGGTGGAATGGTTGAGAGCTGGTGATGTAAATACGAAATTCTTCCACGCTACCCTGATAAGTAGGAACCACTCGACCAGGATTGATAGCATTAAGGATTCTAATGGTGTTTTGTATGAGGGAGATAATGTCAAGGATGTGCTTGTGAAACACTATGAGCAATTTCTTGGCTGCCACAGTCATGGTCACTCTAGGCCCCCTCCCGGACTATTTGTGAATAAGTTGAAGCCAGATGATGCTGTGCATATGGTCCGCCCAGTTTCTGCTGAAGAGGTGAAATCGGCCATGTTTTCGATTGGTAATGATAAAGCCCCTAGCCCTGATGGTTTCTCAGCAGCATTCTTTAAGAGTGCTTGGCATATCATAGGTCATGAGGTGTCGAATGCCATTATGGATTTTTTCAGAACTGGTAAACTCCTCTGGGAAATTAATAATATCCTGATAGTGCTTGTGCCGAAGAAAGTGACCCCAAATCTGATTACGGATTATCGCCCTATTGCGTGCTGTAATGTGATTTATAAATGTATTAGCAAGATTCTGGCGGATCGCATTAAGGGGACGCTTAATCAGATTGTCAGTATCAACCAGTCAGCTTTCATTCCAGGTAGGAAAATCTCTGATAATATCCTACTTACTCAAGAGTTGATGCATAATTATCATAGGGATTATGGTCCTCCGAGATGTGCTTTCAAGGTGGATATCCAAAAAGCTTATGATACGGTTGATTGGAAATTTCTTAAGGATATTCTTATAGTTTTCGGCTTTAATAGTAAAATGGTGGATTGGATTATGACGTGTGTGTCTACTACGTCATACTCTATTAGTGTGAATGGGAATGTGCATGGGTATTTCAAGGGTGGCCGTGGGTTAAGACAAGGAGGTCCTTTATCTCCGTATTTATTTACTCTTGTCATGGAAGTCCTTACATGCATTTTGAAGAGGGATGCTCGTCTTGATACCTCTTATAGATTTCACAATAGGTGTGAAAGACAACAAATTATTAATCTCTGCTTTGCTGATGACTTGTTTCTGTTTGCCCATGGTGATGTTTCCTCTGCTCGTTGTATCATGTTGGCACTGGCTACATTCACGGACATGTCTGGATTGGTCCCTAGTATCCAGAAAAGTACCGCCTTCTTCTGTGATGTCCCACCCAATGTTAAAAACGAAATTCTACAGCTTTTGCGATTTGAGGAGGGATTGCTGCCGATTAAATACCTTGGTGTTCCGCTTATTTCTTCTCGGCTACTATCTAGAGATTGTAAGGTTTTAATTGAAAAGATAGAGCAGCGTGTTCTAAACTGGAGAAATAGATTTTTATCTTTTGCAGGAAGATTGCAGCTTATTAATTCGGTACTTTCAGCTCTACATGCTTATTGGTCCGTTGTTTTTGTTTTGCCAGCACAAGTTATTAAGGATCTTGAGGCTAAATTGCGGAACTTCTTGTGGGCGCAGAAGGGAAATTTTTATAGAGGAAAAGCTAAAGTTTCATGGAATTCTATCTGTGTCCCCAAGTATGAGGGTGGCCTGGGTATTAGGCGGCTTGGAGACTCGAATAAAGCTCTTATGGTGAAACATATTTGGAGCATTATTAAAAGAGGGAGTCCTTGTGGGTTAGCTGGATTTATTCCTACAGATTAAATGGCTGCAGTTTCTGGGTATGTAAGGAAGGTACGAATTGTAGCTGGAGCTGGAGAAAGCTACTTCAGATGAGGTCCAGTATCAGGGATCACGTGTGGTCTAGATTGGGCAATGGGAATAATACATCAGCATGGTATGATAACTGGAGTAAACTAGGTCCGTTATCTAAATTTCTGTCTCCTAGGACCATTTCCAATGCGGGATTTAGACTTCATGATACGGTTGCGGATATATATAATCATGGTACTTGGGCTTGGCCCGCGGCTTGGAGAGACTTGTTTCCAGTGCTGATTCAATTGGATCAGGTTTATCTGGAGCCAAATAAATTGGACCAAATTTGCTGGAAGGATGGGGATGATATACTTGAGTTCTCGTCCTCAAATGTCTGGCACTCGATTCGGATAAGGGAGCCGGAAGTGGACTGGGTTGAAGTAGTCTGGTTTAATCAGTGCATCCCTAAGCATGCTTTCTTTATGTGGTTGATTATTCGTCGAAAACTGCTAACTCAGGATAAGATTCTCCAGTGGGACATCTCGAGAAGGAAAAACATGAATATGATGTGCTGTCTGTTATGCTATGAGAATGTTGACTCCCATGACCATCTTTTCTTTGAATGCACGTTTTCTAAACAGGTATGGAACAAGACTAGAGTTATGGTAGGTATGTCTACGGTTGATCCCAGATGGAGTGACATCATGGCCTGGCTTCTGGCTCGTGCTCGATCGAAAACAGCAGTGCATTATACAAGTAGAGTGTTTGTTGCCTGTGCAGCATACATAATATGGCAAGAACGTAATGCGAGGTTGTTCAAGAATCATGCTAGGCCACCTGACACCATATGCGAACAAATTTTGAAGACAGTTCGGTACAAGCTGATGGGGGTTAAGTTCAAAGATTGTGCGAATGTTAGAAGGTTGCTAGGTAAATGGAAGATTAATGGCAATTTCATATCCGATAATGGAGGCTGAGTACTGCTTTCTCTATGTGATTAGTGGTTCTAGATTCTGCCTAGTAGATGTAATTGTACTTTTGGTCTTTGCTTTATATTGTTTGCTTGTTTTACTGTCATGAGGTATGTCTCATGATTGAACTAGTGAGAGATTATCCTCACTACTTGTTGTATTTGGTTGGTTAATATATAGAATTACAGGGGTAACCCATTACCCAAAAAAAAAAAGTATCGTAAATTACCTTAACGAGTCATAACGGGTCAAAAGCACTTAGGAATCCTTTTCAAATCTGAATGTAAAACTTTGTTAAACCATTTCATATGAGTACCAACACTCATTTGGTTTACAAGACCTCATTTTATCCGATCCGCCGATTAAAGTCCCGATATTTACATAATTATCCGATTTGGGACACGTTTGATTTCTCGGACTTTTGAGCTTGTTTGATCTTTTATTCAAGGTTACTTTGCAATCCCAGGTGAGTACATAGCTCCCCTCTTTTATGTTTTACAAATATTTTGGGGTGATTCGTATGTGCTAAATTGTTTTCAAGTTTCTAACTACAAATGCTATGGTTTATATAAACACGACGATTTCAATAATGTGAACGAACTTGTTGGTGCATTATAGACATGACACGAATGACATTCATTAGCTTTGGCCATGCCGACCTGCAGTAAGTTATGGTACCATAGGACTGACAATCCCATTACCAAGGTTCCCGGTGTTTGTGGAGAAGTTTGGGGAACGACCGAAACTGTTTACTTTAACAAACCCTTTGGTGGTTTGTTATTGCAATTTAAAGATACCCTTTGATGGTATAGACGAGTCAACACAGGTTTGAATGTATTCACCAAAACGACCAAAAGTTTTCACAATTAAAACAAGGACGATTTGTTTACACGGACGATGAACAATTGGTTTATGACACGAACAATGGACGATTGGTTTATGACACAAACAATGGACGAATGGTTTATGACACAAACAACGGATGATTGGTTTATGGTAAGTGATTTAGATAACGGGACGTGTGTAACGTGATAAAAGCATGGTGGATCGCCGCTGGTACTTCCTATATATAAGTGCTTTTATCGTATTACATTTGTGGCGTTATTTGCATCACTTGAAACAAATGTTTTCAAACAATGACACGTAACGATTTCAAATTAAAGATATAAACCATACAAGTTATTTCATTACGATTTACTACTCGGATTTACGAAACAAATGTTTTGGTCAAGATTCATGGCTTCAAGTCTTTTATAAACTTAACTAACTTGTATTAGTCGGTTAGTTATCATTGGAATACCAAATACTTTTGATAACAAGGTTTTCTATTAACGACACTAGTAGTCTGACGAGGTATTGAAATACATATTCAAAGCCATGAATTTGACACACTCACAAAACATATGTACTCGCCGGCATATTTTTGCTGACTCGTTTTCACATTGTTTCAGGAAACCAAGTTTGATGTCGATGCATGCTCATGTAGGATTGGACGCAGACTTAGTGCCTTAAAATATGAAAGACAATAATTTATTTAGTTTGTTTTAAATTCCAAGACAATGTAACTATGTATTTCAATATTCAATAAAACGAAACTTCAAATACCATGTGTTGTTGTAACAATCTGTTAACGTGACTCCCCAACGTTTACGCCGCGGTTTATTGTTTTTACGCGGTCGGGGTGTTACAGATTGGTATTAGAGCACTGGTTATAGCGAATTTGGTTATTAGAAATGATTTGACCTAGACTATAACCTTCTGAACCCTAACGCGAGTTTACTTGCGTTTAGATTCATAAAATACAATACTATCACCTATCCTTTGGTGATTACCAAAAACAATACAAAAGTTACAAAATCTTTCCGAAAACTTTTTGAAAAGAAAAGCATCTATTCTTAGATGAATCATTTTTGGGCTTTATGCCTTCAAGGTTTTCAAATCTCGTCAAAGTTTGGGTTTTATTAATGTGAACACATGCAATCTGGAAGGGTAGTGGCCTGTACCCCGAGTTTTCTGTCTAAGGCTAGAGTGTTCGTACAAATCCACTTAATCGGACCAGTCACTCTTACCTGGGAACTCTTGTGGTGAGTATCCACTTATAGGCTAAAGCATGTCTTCACGATACACTATAAAGACCCATTTACTTTGTTAGTCACCGTGTGTCGTTTGTTTATTTTGAGAAACGAACGAATGACCACCATCCTTATTTCGTCGATATTTTCAACACCGCTCCTGATTTATTTCAATCTCACATACCTTCCTTCATGTTTTCTTTTAGAATGCCTCCTCGACGTGACGCAACTCAAAATTCCTAAATGGCAGCCATTACCGCTCAGCAAATTGCTGTTGTACTCCCAAATCTTGTGACCCAACTTTTTTTTGGGTAAAGGGTTTACCCCGGTAAATATTATTTCAATCAACCAAAAATAACAAGTGAGGTAGACAGAAACCTCAGTTCTCAAGTATGACAAGCCATAGTAGAGTTCAACAAGCAATCATCCTACAGACGCTAGACATCAATTTAACAAACACGTCACTCGACAATACACGTAACACTCAGTTACAAAAAAAACATATGCAACACCATTAGCCATATTCATCATCATTTATCAACACCCCTCTAGGAAGTCTCCATTCCTGTAGAAGAGTTCTCGTGTGACTCGTGTCCTTAAATTTCATCAAATTTAGCTTCATCCGAACTGTTGTTAGAATAACCTCAATGAGTTGATCTGCACTCCTTTTTTTCCTAGAAAACAATCTCTGGTTTCGTTCCTGCCACACGAAGTAAGTTGCCGCGCCAACAACAAGCTTTCCAATAACATGAGTAGCGTGCTTTGACTTCGCATATTGCACCAAATGATCAAAATCCTTTCCCACTTGTTAGGCAGCGATCCCATTCCTGCTTTATCTCGAATACCATTCCAAATCTGAGCAGGATATAAACATTCGAAAAAAAGGTGCTCATGGGAATCCATACCAACCATGCACAATGAACAACACATGAGGTTATAATTAGTACTACCCGCCGAAGACCATCGACTCATGACATCCTGCTTTTTAGTTTTCTGTGCACAAGCAGCCACATTAAAAAAGAATGACGAGGAATAGATTGGGGAAACCAAATAATACTCTCCCATGGGACTTCACTCTGGTGTAATCGAAATTCATCCCACCCTATAGCAGCACTGTAATTCATCTCCTTTCCTGATCTAGTTCTCCACACAACTCTATCATGAAACCCCGGATTCAGTATGATACTTGGCATGTTTCGAAGAGCCGGAAATCGGTTCACCCACTCGGTCGGCCATCCCCATTCCCCATGGTCACATACATCCGCAACCTTCGAGTTCATATAAAAACCAGCATTCGATATCATACGTGGCTTAATAAAAGAATTCAAAGGACATATCTCATCCCATTTATCAAACCAGACTAGCGTTTTGTTACCATCTCCCAGCTTAGTCCATACATGATGTTGAATAATCGGCCTTAGCTGTAACATTTTCCTCTAGCTCCAAGTTATGTTATTTCGAATTGGTAAGTCCCAAAAACTTCGATCTCGTATACGATACGAATGGATCCACTTTACCCAAAGAGACTCCCTATGTGTAAGAAGACTCCATACATGCGCAACCATAAGCGCTTTATTCATATCCCCAATCCTTCGAATACCCAAGCCACCCTCTTGTTAGACTTTTTTCCAACTCACCTTAGCTTTCCCTTTTATGTTATTTCCTTGCGCCCACAAAAACCTTCGCATTTTTTCTTCCAGATCATAAATGATGCGCTTTGGTAAAATAAAAACCGACGCCCAATATATATGCATAGAGGACAGAACCGACCGAATCAATTGAAGTCTACCAGCAAATGACAGACTCTTATTTTTCCAATCGGTAATCCTTGAATCCATACTTTCCACAAGTCTCTTACAATCATTGTAAACAAGCCTGGTAGAGATAAGGGGAACCCCAAGGTAGCGAACTGGCAACATACCCTCATCAAATGGGATGATGCTTCTAATTCGGTCTTTCACTATGTCCGGAACATTACCAAAGAAGACCGTACTTTTAGTCATACTAGGAACAAGACCTGACATGTTCTTAAATAAATCTAACGCCACCAAAGCACTTTTGCTGATCTGTGATCGCCCCGGGAAAACAAAAACAGATCATCAGCAAAACAGAGATTAGTTATTCGCTGATTTTCACACTTATTTTGGTACCTAAACTCAGTTGACAAAGAACACTGTTTTTGCAAAAGCAATGTAAGAACCTCCATAACCAACGTAAAAAGGTACGGAGACATTGGGTCTCCTTGTCGTAAACCCCGTTGCCCTTTAAAATACCCATACAGATTACCATTTATAGCCAAAGAGAAGGACGTGGATGTAACACAAACCATTATCCACTTCACCATTTTCCGATCAATCCCAAAACCTAGCAGAATCTGTTCAAGAAAGTTCCAATCTACCGTGTCATAAGCCTTTTGAATATCCACCTTAAAGGCACACCTTGGTGGCCCTTATTATGATGATAGTTATGCATTAACTCCTGTGTTAAGAGGATATTATCTGAAATCCTTCTACCCGGAACAAAGGCTGACTGGTTGATGCTCACAATGTCACATAACCCTTCTTTTATACGATTTGTAATAATCTTACTGATACACTTATATAGTGTGTTACAACAAGATATAGGACGATAATCCGTAACGGAAGATGGTGTACTAACCTTAGGGATTAAAGAGATTATCGTATGATTAAGTTGACGAAGTAGTTTACCATTTTGAAAGAACTCCTGTACCGCACTGCAAACATCTTTCCCAACTACATCCCAAGACTTTTTAAAGAAGACCGAGGTGTAACCATCAGGACCTGGAGCTTTATTCCCATCAATTGAAAACATTGCCTGTTTAATTTCATCATCCGTAACCATCCTAACCATAGCAGAAGCTTTGTCAACCGATAAGACACTATGGAATAGATCAGGCGTAGGATGCAAATTTATACTTCCAACACTACCAAAAAACTGGGTATAATGCTTCACCATGACCTGCGGAACGGACAGTCCTTCGTGTAATGTACCACTACCGTCTCTTACCGAGAAAATTCTACTCCGATGATTTTTTGCTTTGACAGTGTTATGAAAGAACTTTGAGTTCTTATCACCAAGCGAAAGCCATTCTAGCTTAGATTTTTGCTGCAAAAAAGAACACTCATCAAGAACCGCTTTCTTATACACTTGAAGTAATCGACTGTGTTTAGCAAGAAGCTCATTGTTGAAAGGATCGTTATCAATAGCTAGCTGGTTGTCATCTAGATCCTTTCTCATCGTCTTAACCTTCTCATGCAGATTACCCTGTATATAAGAGTTTCCTCATCGGGTTTTTTAACAACTTAAGCTTTTTAACAATCTGAAACATGCGATAACCCTGAATGTCCATATTCCAAATCGTTTTAACTTCCTCCATAAAACCCTTCTTATCGGCTACTAAATTCACAAACTTAAACGGCTTCGGTTTTCCCCTAGTCACATTAGGCAATTTTAAGATACACGGAGTATGATCTGATATTCGGTATGGAAGAAAACATGCTGCCGCATTAGGGAACGTATCGATTAATTGCATATTCCCCAATATTCGATCAATTTTCTTGACAATGATACCCTTTTGCTGCTTATTCGTCCACGTAAAATGTAAACCCGTTCGATTAACATCAAACACCTCTATCTCATCAATACACTCCTTAAACTCCCTATTCCCAATACTAAAAGTAGATGGCCCTTGAGCTATATCTTCATGAAACAAGGAAGAATTAAAATCTCCCATGATAACCCATGGTTTATCATGCATATAAGAATGATGAGCACGTAAGTTCTGCCATAGGTCCCTTCTTTTTTTGTAGTAGTTGTCAGCATAAACAAACGAACAAAAAATAGACTTTTGATCGAGTTTAAACATGATCTGAGAATGCACAACCTGATCTGTTTTGTATAGGATCATAACATCCACAATGTTAGCGTCCCACCCTACCATAATACGAGTACCTTTCTCACACCAATCAGCATTAGTCGCCCAGCTCCATGACCAGCAAACTTTCTTACAAACATTATAGACATTAGACGAGTCAACATGAGTTTCCATAATTGCACACACTTGAAGATGATTGTCCAGCACCACCTGGCGAACCTCCTTTTGTTAGCCAAACTACCCATGGACACTAGTATCACCAAGTGTGCTTGCACCCTCAGAATTTTTATTTTCCACTTTCTGATCCATAAATTTTGGGAATCACCTAAAAGCTCCTCGACTTCAACTGCATCCGCAATTACTTCCTCCAAATTGGTATTTTTATTTTGTTGATTACCCTTTGAAGTTATACCTTCTATTCCACCTAATTCATTAGAGTGATTGCCCTCCTTTTAAAGCACAGCAAACGGGTTAGAGATAGGCACTTGGTTTTTCGGTTGCACTTTCCCATCAGCCTTGGACTTAGACTTTGCTACCGGACGATACACAAACTTCGGCTTCTGATTCTTAACATGCAGCCCTTGAGTGATCCCTTTCCTACTCTTTGACGATACCTCCTGAAAATCATCATTATTTTTCATCTTATCATCCATCAGCACTGGGCTTTGTTTCTTTGGGCACGAGTTATCATCATGACCAAACACGCAACATGTTGAACATCTCAACGGTTCCCAATCATATTCAATTTTTACCTCCGCTTTAGAGTATCCCTTTCCATCGAGTGCCGGGATTGCAACCGTAACGACTCTCTTTAATTCAGACCCTGCTTGAACATCAATTAACGCCCTAGCATAACTACTTCTTCCCCATGAATCTACACACATTGTTGTTGTATAAGAATCCAGCAACTTTGGAACACCTATTTTCGAGGCCAGTAAACTCAACCCGTCCTCCGTAAACGCAGCCAACGGTACATCATGCATCTTTACCCAAACCAGTATAGATGTTATATCCTTTTTCTCAACCATAACATCAGGAGTCCATTCAGTAAGAATAATTGGAACATTTCGTATCATCCATGGCCCATCTTCCAGTAGCTGTGCCATCCCTTTTTTTGTTTGAAACTTAAAGAAGAAGAACCCCTTTGCATTCATCATCATCTTGGATAAACCATACTTCGACCACTTATTTTTAACAAAATAGTCTACCACCGGAAACGCTAAGCGCTTTCCCAAAAAATATCCATAAAGAGTGTTCGAATATCTATCATTAACCTGCTTTACCGATGATAATGGGATGACAACATCTGCCCCATCAATTATTTCATCAGTTTCCAAAGGCCGAAAATTAACCTTAATGCCATCACTATTATGCTGAACAACTCTACCAAACGAAAGAGGTTCTACAATCTTAGTGGTCGTTACCTTCGTGGACTCAGCTGATGAAACACCACCATCCGAATCAGGTGCAATATCCTCCAAATTACCATGCAAGTTAGCCCCTTTTTCCATGATGTTTTCCGAGTTCTCCTAATATCATTCACCACAGGTACCGCACCCGTAATCTTGTTTCGTTCATCAATGGCATTAAGCAGCCTCGGATCCGAGTTCACCTCTTCCACTAGTGAGTTAGGAACATTCCCTCTACGGGCCAGCTTAGGGTTACCGTCAATATTCAGCACACGGTTTCCAAAACCCTTATTAGGTAACGGGAATTTGCCTCGATCAACATGCACATCAGGTTTCTTACGTTCATCCATGCCAGATTTAACAACTCTCTCCTTACTCAGTTTTGGATACCCATCACCATTTAGAACTTCATCGCTCTCCATTAGGACGTAAAACTCACAACCATGCACACCGCAACCACACAACCAAAAAAACAGAAAAGAAAAAACCCCTAACTCCAAAACCCTAGAATCCGTAATCAATCCTTAATAGAAAGCTTGTATCAATCTAGCTAGATTAACATCCATTAACCGCGATCAACACAATCTTTATAATAAATCAGAATCTCCTACCAATTCCCAGGTCGACGATTATCAATACAAAAACACAAACCCTAAACTGATCGGATCTTCTTGATTATAAACATTGTATGTAGATGATAATCAACAATTATATCTGATCACAAAATCTATAATCAGTAGACGAAAATCAGTTAGGGTTAAGATGAAGAATTCGCCAAAATCGCCATAGGAGGAGAGAGTAACTTTTATTTGGTCAAGTCTTTGCAACGTGATCGTTGTGACCCAACTTAATTAAGCGAACAACAACAACAATAACAATAACAATGCACCAGCTCCGTGCAACTATAAACAATTTTGTTCGGCTAAACCACTCTCGTTTTCTGGGTCTGAGGGAGTCACTTGGCTTCTGCAATGGTTTGAGAGCCTCGAAAGTACTTTTCATCATGTGCAATGCCCGAATGAGCAAAACGTTGAGTTTGCGTCGAGCGTATTCAAAAAGAGAGCTCTTACATGGTGAAATGGTATTATGAGAAACAGAGGTGCCGATATGGCCTTAGATCAAACATGGGAAGAGCTTAGGGCTCTAATGATGAAGGAATTCTTTCCTCGTCATGAGCAGCGGGCGCTCGAAAACGAATTCCATGATCTTAAACAGGATAGTGGTGAGCATCGTGCTTATACTGACCTATACGAAGAGTTGAGTTTACTCTGTCCTTTAATGGTGATGCCTTTGGATAAGGCAATCAAGAAGTATATCGATGGTTTGCCTGATCCTGTTCAGGACATTGTTAGCGGGAGTAACCCAACCACTGTCCGATAGGCCATTGAGCTAGCCGCAACTTTGACCGAGTCTCAGGCCAAAAAGGGTAACCTTCGTCGCAAAGGCGATAAGAAATCATCCACCAAAACCACTCAAGAGAAACAAAAGGGAAACAAAGCTGAGCCTTCCAAACGATCAAAGAAGCGTAAGGCTTCTCAGAATTTTGCTGTAACTACACAACCCGCTCCAACCGCTCAACCCAATCAAGCTCCCTAAAACCAACCAGCTCAACCTCCTGTGAGGAAGCCATATGCTGGTACTGCAACGTTGTGCAATCGGTGCAACGATCACCACCAAGTTCATCAACCATGTCGTCAATGTACTACTTGTGGAAGATTTGGTCACTTGGCCAACGTTTGTCGATCTGTTCCAAACCAAGTTGCACAGAACCCTGTCCAACCCCAAGCAAATCCCGATCGACCTCACTTTCCACCTGGGTCATGTTTTAACTGCGGCGAGATGGGCCATTACAAGAACAACTGCCCAAAATTAGCCAATGCCAATCAAGCTCGTGGACGAGCATTCAACATTAACGGCAACGAGGCCCGTGCTGATAACGAAGTCGTTAACGGTACGTTCCTTGTCAACACTCATCCTACAAATTCTTTTCGATTCGGGTGCCGATAGGAGTTTTGTATCCTTAGCCTTTGAACCATTGCTTTCAATGCCAAGAACTAAACTTGGAAAGCCCTTGACTGTCGAGATAGCTAGTGGCGAACCTCTTAAACTTGATTATGTCATTCAAGACTGCCAATTAAACCTCGATAACCACCTTTTTTCCCATTGACCTCACGCCAATGCAAATCGGGAGTTTCGACATCATTATTGGGATGGATTGGTTAACCAAACATCATGTCGAAGTTATTTGTTTTGACAAGATAGTTTGAATACCTCTTCCCTCTGGTGAAGTCTTATATACATGACACGAATGACATTCATTAGCTTTGGCCAAGCCGACCAGTAGTAAGTTATGGTACCATAGGACTGACAATCCCGTTACCAAGGTTCCCGATGTTTGTGGGGAAGTTTGGGGAACGGCTGAAACTGTTTACTTTAACAAACCCTTTGGTGGTTTGTTATTGCAATTTAAAGATACCCTTTGGTGGTATAGACGAGTCAACATAGGTTTGAACGTATTCACCAAAACGACCAAAAGTTTTCACAATTACAAAGACAATTTGTTTACACAGACGAATGGTTTATGACACAAACAACGGATGATTGGTTTATGGTAAGTGATTTAGATAACGGGACGTGTGTAATGTGATAAAAGCATGGTGCATACGCCGCTGGTACTTCCTATATAAGTGCTTTTATCGTATTACATTTGTGGCGTTATTTCCATCACTTGAAACAAATGTTTTCAAACAATGACACGTAACGATTTCAAATTAAAGATATAAACCATACAAGTAATTTAATGACGATTTACTACGCGGTTTTACGAAACAAATGTTTTGGTCAAGCTTCATGGCTACAAGTCTTTTAAACTATAACTAACTTGTTTTAGTCGGTTAGTTATCATTGCAATACCAAATACTTTTGATAACAAGGTTTTCTATTAACGACACTAGTAGTCTAACGAGGTATTGCAATACATATTCAAAGCCATCAATTTGACACACTCACAAAACCTATGTACTCGCCGGCATATTTTTGCTGACTCGTTTTCACATATGTTTCAGGAAACCAAGTTTGATGTCGATGCATGCTCACGTAGGATCGGACGCGGACTTAGTGCCTTAAAATATGAAAGACAATAGTTTATTTAGTTTGTTTTAAATTCCAAGACAATGTAACTATGTAATTTCAATATTCAATAAAACGAAAATTCAAATACCAGGTGTTGTTGTAACAATCTGTTAACGTGACTCCCCGACGTTTCCGCCGCGGTTTGTTGTTTTTACACGGTCGGGGTGTTACATTAAGTGTCTAATTCTTGATTTTATGGCCAAAAACGTGTAAAATGGGGATAAAATGGGGGACTAAAGTATGTATATTTTAACATATATCAAACCTCCCCACACTTGAACTTTGCTTGTCCTCAAGCAAACTAAATTTAAAACAGAATAAACAAAAGTTTCTAACAAAATAACTAATAAACATACGCACAACGGTTAGCCGATTTTTCGAAAGACATCGTCAAGGAGTTCAAATCCAGCAAGCCCATGTAAATATATGTAAAGATAACCAAAAAGTCATGAGTCCACTAACGATTGACTTAGCATGCCAATATTCACACATCTTGCAATGTTCACACACACTCGGCTATATTTGTGAAACATACATAAGATGTGTATGGATAAACGCTCAAGGCCTAGACAATGAATCATACAATATCATAAGCTTGTCAAGGGATCTAATCTCCACCAACTAACCTACGAAAATCTGCAATCAAGAGGTCTTCACAGGTTTTAACGAAAGGCTAGGGTGAAAGGTGTGGAATGGATGTTTATAAGTGACTAAACGGTTAAAACTCGGTGATTGCATTTAACGAGCGTAAATACATAACAACTATACATAGATAATGCATCAAAACGACAAATTTTTCGTTATCGAGCTAATCGACGATATTATGCTATTTTAGCACCTAAATGGTCGGATGTTGTCGTTTTCACCCTGTTTTTAGGGTGTTCGATTTTCTGATGATTTTTTCAGGGAATAACTAAGAGTAAACGCGAGTTAAACAGTAATTTAGACCGAGTTTTAACACAAGGGTTTAAAAATAAAAAGGCTAAATTAGACTAAGCGGGTCAAAGTGGGTGAAATCGGAAAAACACGGGAAAGGCTCAAATTGGTGAACTAATGGGTAAGGGCGGGTAGGGGATATAAACAAAGGAAATGGCTAACACAAGTAGGGTGTCCTAAGTGCCTCTATCACTTTTACACTATTTCACATGATTATGGTCTCGATAAGCATGCTAATGACAAGTTCTAAATCATACGTGACATCCGGCTCACTCCTGATCCAAAATGAATAAACATATAACGAATACAAGGCTCAAACAGTGCTCACATAACGAAGGGAATGGGTAAAAGTGTGAAAATTAATATGCAAGTCGTTCTTTTTGTTTGTCACGCTTTTAATTATCTTTTTTTATTCGGCTTGCCGGTTCTTTATCGTATCTGATGCTTTCTAAAACACAACCAACCGGTTTAATTAATAGCTAATTCTAAAAATATTCTTTTTTACATATATATAAGCGGACAAACGAAGTTACGCAAGTAACCCCTCCCCACACTTGAACTTCGCATTATCCCCAATGCGAAACCCAATGAAGTGAAAAAGGATAATGAAACTCCCCTGAAAACGAAGAAGGAGTAACGGATGATTCGCCGGGTCGGCTCTTTCTTTCCTACCCAAATGTGCCTCTAAACCTGCATAAACGTCACCAAACAAAATACAAGGCAACAAACCGATCGCGAAACAAAACAAAATATAGATAGTAATAAAACCAACATACATACATAAAACTTAAGGAAATGTCTAAAAATAAAAATACATAGCCGAGGGTGTTTTAAAATAACGACCAAAATGAACACCCGGAATAAATAACATCCTAAAGACATGAAATAAAAATACTGGAAGATAGCAACATCAAGTGTGAACGCTCCCCACTACTCGTCATCCTCGTCGTCATGGCGAGTGCCAGATGCACCCGCCCCTTCATGGCTGCCCGGGTTCCCGAATGGGAACTGCAGGGGATCCCCGAAGCAGTTGGGGAAGGCGTTATGAAGTCCACCGAAAATATAAGAAAACCCGGAGTGCATCTCCTGTCTCATGATGTCTTGGTTCACCCGCATTTGCTCAAACTGCTGGTAGAACTCTAGATAGGAAGGGATGCTCGGTGGCCATTGCTGCTGCTGATACTGCTGATGCTGGGGTGGTGGCTGCACGAAGGCGTCATCATGGTGTTCCTTGTCTTGATCGTGCTCCATGTCAACCTACACTTCTTCTTCTTCATTCTGCTGTGGTGGTAGAGGGTCCCATATCTCCCCCTGCAGTCCTCTCAATCGGGGGCGCCATTGTCGGTGTCCACCGTTAGCCCTATAAACTTCAATGCGCGAAGATTAACATCATACCCTTTAGTAACCAAAGTGAGACCGCTCACCACGTTAGCCGTCATGATCCCTGGGGCATAAGCCAGCTGTGTCACATACTCTCCTCCATGTATTTCGCTACTGGCCATTTTACCCATGCTGCCTACAAAGAATTCCGCCATTCGTGCAGCGAGATTAACATGTAACCCATTAACAATCGAATATAAGAAGATTAAATCAGGGGTGGGACAGTTCTCGGAACTGTCCATACGGCCAGCAATAGTGTAGCTAATGACCTGGTGGAGTACCCTAAGGAGTGGATCCCTGAAGCGTGTTACCTTTGCTTTTCTGGGATCATACACTGGTCCGACCGCCACTTGAGCCCAAAATGCAGCTCTAGCATTGTCATTGTCAAAACCACTGACGGAAGTGAACAGGTCGGAGTCTAGCTCCTCCCCAGTGTAAATCCCCAATCTTTTCCCGAGTCTCGCAACTGACCAATTATGCCACCGTCCTCTGAGCCTCAACTTAACTCTCTTGTTGTTTCGGAAGTCGGGGTTCTCGCCTGCCCTTGGTTTGGCATAACTGTATGAGGCGAGGAACTCCAACGTGAGTTCCAAGTAAACCGGTTGTCGGATATTGAGCAGTCGAGACAAAGGCATAGAAATCATCTCGGTAAGCCTCTCGGTTTGGTTCAGCGCTTGAATGGTGGGCCAACTCAGCCTTCTCGGTACACCGATCTTGTTTCTCCGATTCCATAAGGCTTGCAATTTGTTTATGCACGGTCGGTCTTTGGTGTTGTCGGGGTCAAAAACGAAGAAAGGATGCTCCATCTACACATAAGATTACAGAATATAAGAGCAGGTTAAAAAATTTCAGGTCCCGGCATCAAAACAGCAAGATACGAACATTCTGTTCGTTTTTCTGTTCTGGTGGCGCTCGCCCGTGCGAGGCTTTGGCATGCCCGTGCGGCTCGAAAGTGATGCTTTGGGACGCCTGGTCATCGGTCACGCACGGTCGTGCGAGTAGTTGGCATGACCGTGCGTTTCGAGGTTGAAAGTCTGGTGCAGCCTACATTAAGCTTCGCACGGTAGTGCCAGAGAACGACATGGCCGTGCGTCAGCTGCAGATCGCTAAATTGGTCCATTCACCAATTTCAACCAATTTTTCTCAAAACAAAGTACTTTCTAAACGAATGGACCATGGGTTCGCGATTAGACTTGTAATTGGCACAATCAGTTCAAGAACTAGGGTTCGGTTTATGATTATGAAGAAAACCCCAAATTTTCTTAAACAAAACCCTAATCTGAACTAAAATAGACACAAACTAAAGAAATTATGAAGAGATCCATACCTTATTCGAAGAGATTGAAAGAAATCATGCAAATAGCGATGGGTTTTGAGAGAAGGGAAGGTTGGGGCGGCTGAACTCGTCTGCCTTAGGGTTTTATGAACTTTTTGACTGAAAAGTTACCTTTATACCCCTGTCAAACCACTGTGCAGAAAAATTCACGCACGACCGTGCGAGATTTGGCACGGGCGTGCGGATCAGGGAGTGCACCGGTGTACATTGGAGTCCTCGGCTCGCACGATCGTGCGGCCGGTACGCACGGCCGTGCGTGACCGGCACCAAGGTTGGTACGGTAGTTCTTTGCAGATACAATGGTTGGCACGGGCGTGCGGGCCTTTGGCACGGCCGTGCGTCATCTAGCAGTTTTTCAGACAGATCTGGATAGAAAGCTTTCAACTCCCTTTTCACCATAAAATTCACAAATTTTGCAGATTATAACCTCTTTGGAACCTATTTTCACTTCGAAACAACCTAAGGTATGGACCGAAATTGTACGAACTAACCAAAAACCGAAAAACACACCAAAACAACGAAAAACGTAAAAACCAAAAATATTACTAAATTACCCCTACGTGCGCAAGCTACATTTTTAGTCATCGTGTCAGTAGCATAGACTCTCCTCCCCACACTTATTTCACGTGCTGGGCGTAGAGATCAATCATCTCCACCGCCGAGTCAACCAGTCAGTTAATGTAGCGTTTCAACCTATGACCGTTGACTTTAAAAACTACCCCATTTGAGTCCTCGATCGCTACGGTTCCATATGGAAATGCTTCTTTGACCGTGTACGGTCCCATCCATCGAGATTTCAACTTCCCAGGGAATAAGCGCAATCTCGAGTTGTACAACAAGACTAAGTCTCCGACTTGAAAATCTTTGTGCTCTTTCAACCGCTTGTCGTGCAACTTCTTCATACGCTCCTTGTACAAGATGGAACTCTCATAGGAATGACTCCTCAATTTTTCAAGCTCATGAATTTGCAAAAAGCGAGTCTCACCGCCGCTCTTTAAAACAAAAATCGCAGTCTTCAAAGCCCACAATGCCTTGTGCTCTAGTTCCACCGGTAGATGACATGCCGTTCCATAAACTAACCTAAACGGAGTGGTCCCGATAGGTGTCTTATACGCCGTCCGGAAAGCCCATAGTGCGTCATCTAGTTTTTTGGACCAATCCTTGTGGTTTTGACTCACCGACCGCTCAAGGATCCTTTTCAAACCCCGGTTAGTAACCTCCACCTGCCCGCTCAATTGCGGATGATACGACGTAGATAATCTATGATTAACGCCATAGCAGGACAAGGCTCGCTCAAGCTGCGCATTACAAAAATGCGTCCCTCGATCACTAATAAGCACCTTTGGGGCACCAAACCGGGCGAACAAGCTTTCCAAAAACCTCACAACCACCCTAGCATCATTAGTGGGTAAGGCTTGCACCTCGGCCCACTTGGATACATAATCAACCGCCACTAGAATGTACTTGTTTCCGCGTGAGGATGGAAATGGGCCCATGAAGTCGATACCCCATATATCAAAAACTTCACAAACCTGAATCCTGTTCTAAGGCATCTCATTACGTGCGGATATATTTGTGGCCCTCTAGCACGCATCGCACGCATTGACCCATCTTTGCGTGTCACGGAATATTGTTGGCCAATAAAACCCGGAGTCTAGCACCATTTTCGCGGTGGAATTAGCACCGTGATGCCTGTTAGGATCGCTCCTCCACTGCATAGGAACCTAATTTGTATCTAAAGTCCAACATAAGTGGAAATTACGTGACTTGTTAACCGAATACACAAGATTTACTATTTAAATTATCTGTTTATTAGTTAAAATCAATAGTACATCGAGAATCCAAACAGACAGAGCTTCGCCGTCGTCAACGCAAAGTTCTTACAAGGTAGAAGGATTTCTGATAATATCCTCTTAACACAGGAGTTCATAATAAGGGGCCACCAAGGTGTGCCTTTAAGGTGGATATTCAAAAGGCTTATGACACGGTAGACTGGAACTTTCTTGAACAGATTCTACTAGGTTTTGGGTTTGATCGGAAAATGGTGCAGTGGATAATGGTTACATCCACGTCCTTCTCTTTGGCTATAAATGGTAACCTGTATGGGTATTTTAAAGGGCAACGGGGTTTACAACAAGGAGACCCAATGTCTCCGTACCTTTTTACGTTGCTTATGGAGGTTCTTACATTGCTTTTGCAAAAACAGAGTTCTTTGTCAGCTGAATTTAGGTACCATAATAAGTGTGAAAATCAGCGAATAATTAATCTCTGTTTTGCTGATGATCTGTTTTTGTTTTCCCGGGGCGATCATAGATCAGCAAAAGTGCTTTTGGAGGCGCTAGATTTATTTAAGAACATGTCAGGTCTTGTTCCTAGTATGACTAAAAGTACGGTCTTCTTTGGTAATGTTCCGGACATAGTGAAAGACCGAATTAGAAGCATCATCCCATTTGATGAGGGTATGTTGCCAGTTCGCTACCTTGGGGTTCCCCTTATATCTACCAGGCTTGTTTACAATGATTGTAAGAGACTTGTGGAAAGTATGGATTCAAGAATTACCGATTGGAAAAATAAGAGTCTGTCATTTGCGGGTAGACTTCAATTGATTCGGTCGGTCCTGTCTTCTATGCATATATATTGGGCGTCGGTTTTTATTTTACCAAAGCGTATCATTTATGACCTGGAAGAAAGAATGCGAAGATTTTTGTGGGCGCAAGGAAATAACATAAAAGGGAAAGCTAAGGTGAGTTGGAAAAAAGTGTGTATTCCTAAACAAGAGGGTGGTTTGGGTATTCGAAGGATTGGGGATATGAATAAAGCGCTTATGGTTGCGCATGTATGGAGACTTCTTACACATAGAGAGTCTCTTTGGGTAAAGTGGATCCATTCATATCGTATACGAGATCGAAGTTTTTGGGACTTACCAATCCGAAATAACATAACATGGAGCTGGAGGAAAATGCTACAGTTAAGGCCGATTATTCAACATCATGTATGGACTAAACTGGGAGATGGTAACAAAACACTAGTCTGGTTTGATAAGTGGGATGAGATATGTCCTTTGAATTCTTTTATTACGCCACGTATGATATCGAATGCTGGGTTCTATATGAACTCGAAGGTTACGGATGTATGTGACCATGGGGAATGGGGATGGCCGACCGAGTGGGTGAACCGATTTCCGGCTCTCCGAAACATGCCAAGTATCATACTGAACCCGGGTTTTCATGATAGAGTTGTGTGGAGAACTAGATCAGGAAAGGAGATGAACTACAGTGCCGCTATAGGGTGGGATGAATTTCGATTACACCAGAGTGAAGTCCCATGGGCGAGTATTATTTGGTATCCCCAATCTATTCCTCGTCATTCTTTTTTAATGTGGCTGCTTGTGAACAAAAAACTAAAAACGCAGGATGTCATGAGTCGATGGTCTTCGGCGGGTAGTCCTAATTATAACCTCATGTGCTGTTCGTTGTGCATGGTTGGTCTGGATTCCCATGACCACCTTTTTTTCGAGTGTTTATATGCTGCTCAGGTTTGGAATGGTATTCGAGATAAAGCAGGAATGGGATCGCTGCCTAACAAGTGGGAAAGGATATTTGATCATTTGGTGCAATATGCGAAGTCAAAGCATGCTACTCATGTTATTGGAAAGCTTGTTGTTAGTGCGGCAACTTACTTCGTGTGGCAGGAACGAAACCAGAGATTGTTTTCTAGGAAAAAAAGGAGTGCAGATCAACTCATTGAGGTTATTCTAATAACAGTTCGGATGAAGCTACATTTAATGAAATTTAAAGACACGAGTCACACTAGAGATCTTCTACATGAATGGAGACTTCCTAGAGGGTTGCTGATAAATGATGATGAATATGGCTAATGGTGTTACATGTGTTTTTTTTTGTAACTTAGTGTTACGTGTATTGTCGAGTGACGTGCTTGTTAAATTGGTATCTAGCGTCTGTAGGATGATTGCTCGTTGAACTCTAGTATGGCTTGTCATACTTGAGAACTGAGGTTTCTGTCTGCCTCACTTGTTATTTTTGGTTGATTGATATAATATTTACCGGGGTAAACCCTTTACCCAAAAAAAAAAGACAACCTATATATAGATCAACAAGTTGGGTGAAGTGTGGATTGGCTAGATCAAGTTCGGGCGAACTTGATCTACTTCCACACAAGTTTGGCCGAACTTGTGCTAATACACATAAATACTTTTCAAGTCTAACAATTTCAATCCCTAATCATACAGACTCGATCTTTATACGATGACGTAGGCAACAAACATAAGCATCAACATACCCCCCTTGGATGTTGCCGTAGTCATCAGTCTTCAATTAAATTCCTGAGCCTTAATATATTCTTGATCTTTAGTTATCGAATCAACTTTAACGTCCTTGATTTTCATATCTTCTACAATCCTTTCTCTTTTCTTGAGCTTGTCTTGATAAAAACTTTAATCACCATGCTCCCCCTTACTTTGAGCTTTCTGGTATCTCCAATCAATGTTTTTATCTAGCTTCCCCTTAAAATCTACTTACTGTTTCAACATTCCTCAAACATTCAAATAAACATTTCAGATCCAGACTTTGAAATTTCTAAACACCAACATTTCAAATTTTTACAAAATCTTTAATTTTAACCTTGAACTTTCACATGTTTAGCAGTTATGAAAATCCACTCAGTTAACCAAGTCCAAGTTAATGACCTTGGTTAACCGATTTGTCTGCCGAGTCCAGGTTAATGGCCCCGGTTTGACCTGTTATGAACAAACTGATGTTTTCTTCAATTTAAAGTTTCAAATTAATGAACTTTTCATCGTTTTTCGTGTAGTTTGATTTTACAGATTAGCTCACAACCCGTTGTCATCAATATTTCCAACAACTTGCACCTTTCCGAACTCCGAAGATCCGCTTTCCATCATTGGTTGTTGAAAACAATGTAGAAACAAAATCTTTTTGATTTTTCTAAAGTTTATGCTAAAACATATTGAAAATCTTTTTGGGTTTAAATCTGAAACCAAATAAGCTATGCACAAACATATTTACAGACATATTTTTGTGAATTCGTGTCTAAGGATCATATCAGTTGATTGAGACATATCACCAGTACCGTTGTCCTTTTAATGACTTTAAGTTCTAAATTTGTTTACCTAGATTGTCGATATGTTTGTCCACTTAAACTTCGACACATTTCTCAATTGTTCCAAGATATCTTAGTTAGAATTATGAAACTTGACTTAACTATGGTTCCCATCTCAGAATATACTCCCGTATCAAGATTCCCTAGATTTCATCTTACAGGTGAGTATAGCGCAATTGATATCTGTATCTCGGTTATGCGAAGCCTTGAGAGCTTAGGTTAATACCACCGTATCGAAAAAGAGATGAAGGCTCGAATTTAAGATATGTTCCAATTAAGGAATCTTTTTAGCACTGCAATTGATTAGATCTTTCGATTCTTTCAATTTTGCTGCAGTTTAGGGATTTTTAGCAAAAGCATTATAGAAGTTCTAGGCTATGGCTTACGCAAAATCAGAAGAACTTGTATAATACCCCAGATATCAATCATCTAAAAAGACCTCATATATCAGAATCAGGCAATCTCTCAAACGGAATTTCGGAGTACTAAGTCCATATATCCGAGAGATGTTAATCCACAAGTTTAAGCAGTTGTAAAATTTAGTTTATATCCCGGAAACAATTTACTGAACATGTAAAGCCTATCAACACATCCACAGTAAGACTTGTTTATGCTTTTTTTAAACTTTACAAATCCTTAGCATACTGTGACAGTCCACTAATGTACTATCATTTCCTTTTTAACACAAAAATCTTTTTGTCTTTTTCATGTTTTTGTACTTTTTGGTTTTTCATATGTTTTTGTATTTTCTTGTTACATTTCTCCCCCTAAAATCAAAAACATATTTTTGTATTTTAGCTTTTAAGAAATTCTAATCTTAAAAGGTAACAAACTAATGAGGATCACGAGAACTCGTCGTCCGATCCATATTCAACCTCTGCTTCCGCACCTGTCAAAAGATTTTCCATACCGTTAAGTCTCATTAAGTATTTAAACCATGAAAGACTGAAAGGTTTGGTATAAAAATCAGCTTTTTGTTCATCGGTGTGGATTTTCTCAATTCGTACCAATCTTTTCTCGTAGCAGTCACGAACAAAGTGGTAACGAATCTCGATATGTTTAGTTCGAGAGTGATGAACTGGATTTTTCGTTATGTCGATTGCAGCCTTATTGTCTACATATAATGGAGTGTCAAGAAATTGCAATCCATAGTCTCTCATCTGTTGTTGAATCCACAAAAGTTGTGAACAGCAACTGGAAGCCGAGATGTACTCAGCCTCACAAGTAGAGAGAGCGACTATGGTTTTTTCTTGCACTGCCAAGTTACTAATCGAGTTCCGAAGAACTGGCAACTGGCCGTCGTAGACTTTGAGTTCAATTTGTCAACACCGAAATCAGAGTTAGCATATCCCGTCAGATCGAAGTTGTCATTCTTTGGATACCACAAGCCAGTGCATAGACATCCCTTCAAGTATCTGAAAATTCGCTTCACGATCTGCATGTGAGATATTCTGGGACTTGACTGATAACGTGCACAAAGGCAGGTAGGATACATTATATCAGGGCGAGATGCCGTCAGATACATGAGTGATCCTATCATCGACCTATAAAGAGTATCATCAACTTTGGTTCCTGTTTCATCAATGCAAATTCCGTGATTGAGTGCCAGAGGAGTAGATAACGGCTTCATGCTATCCATCTCAAACTTTTTCAAGATATCATGAACATAATTGGTTTGGTGGATAAAAATACCGTCTGGCAATTGATCAACTTGCAAACCGAGGAATAATTTCATTTCACCCATAGAGCTCATCTCGAATTTCTTCTTCATGATTTTTTTCAAAATCTTTGCAAAGATCGTCATTTGTTGAACCAAATATGATGTCGTCCACATAAATTTGTACGATAATCAGATGACTTCCAACTTCTCTGGTAAATAGCGTACTATCCACTGTTCCTCTAATAAAGCCGTTTTCAACGAGATGTTGAGATAACGTCTCGTACCAGGCTCTCAGGGCCTGATGCAAACCATACAATGCTTTATCCAGAAGATAGGATTTCTTTTTTTTCAGCGGATCGACAAACACCGGTGGTTGCCCGGTGTACACTTGCTCTCGTAGCTTACCATATAGAAAGATAATTTCACATCTAATTGATACCATTTAAATCCTTTCCAAGCAGAAAATGCAAGGAAAATGCGAATGGACTCCAATCTTGCAATGGTGCATATACTTTTGTATAATCAATTCCTTATTGTTGATGGAATCCTTTGACAACGAGCCGAGCTTTGTTTTGAACTATCACTCCACAATCATCGCGTTTGCACTTGAAGACCCATTTAGTATCTATCGCCTTTTGATTCTCTGAAAGGTCAACAAGTTTCCATACCCCAGCTTTTCGAATTGTAGTATTTCTTCTTGCATCGCAAGCACCCAATTCTCATCACCTAAAGCTTCAGTAACATTCTTCGGTTCAATCTGGGATATGAAGCATGAATACTAGCAATACTCTTGAGTTGGAGCTACTTGAGTATAGAAACAACTCAAAGCTTTGTTGATCTGACTCCGTGTTCGTACACCAACTTGCAATTCACCAATTATGGAATTTGATGGGTGGTATGAATAAGATCTCCGCATCACTTCACTTGGAACATCAACAGTGTTCTCCTGATTAGTAATATTCTGATTCACCACCGTTTCAACTTCAGGAGCACTAGAAGACGCTTCATTTTGATTAGTTAGGCCAGCAGATTGATTCAACATACTTGTTATCTGCTCAGATTCTTCATCAGAAGAAGATTCTCCATCATCATCAAACGTCGGAGCCTCATCAGAATCGGAACTATGTGCTTGAGAAAGATTGGGTTCTTCTGTAGCATTTACTGGTTCTGAAGCCGGTGTCACTTGTTCTGCATGAGTTTCTTGAACACCGCTAGTACTTGGACCTGCACCAGAAGAGGATGATCCAAAAGATGGTTTATTAACCACTATTGGTCTGATAATCTGCTCTTGATTAGCCGACTGATGTAGATAATATAACACAGCAATGTCTTCTTCAGAAGGTTCTTCTGGCAAGTCAAATGATTTCCACAATTCACTATAATTGAACAACCAAGCATCACTTGCTCTTTGAATAGGAGGTGTATATCGAAAACAGTTGACGTGCTGTGCTTCAACCACTCTTCTTAAACTTGGAAGATAGACTCTCTTGAGTGGGCTTGCGTAGCCGACAAAGAAACCATCTATCGATTTGGCACCAAACTTTCCGTCTGAATAAATAACTGTACAAGGTGCGCCAAACGGTTCTAAATACTTCAGATTGGGTTTCTTTCGGTTTAGCAATTCAAAGCAAGTCTTCTTGGTAGGTTTGACCGTCAAGACTCTATTCAATGTATAGCATGCTGTTGCGAGTGCTTCACTCCAGAAACTGACAAAAAGCTTTGAATCCGCAAGCATAGTTCTTGCAGTTTCTATTAATGTTCTGTTTTTCCTCTCAGCCACTCCATTTTGTTGCGGATTGTATTGTCACACCCCGACTCACAGCGGAAGAAAAATACGGGATGCAACAGACACCTCTTGTACAAGCACATTGTTTATAAAGACACTACATTTTATTACTTACAACAGGTTGATTACATACTACATGTATGTTACAACTGCGTGTCCCCATGAACCACATAAGTCTTTTAAGATGTATGCGTCTATATCAGGATTCGTCTACAAACACGTCTTGAACAACATACACGGACCACATCAGTCTCAAGTTACCTGAAATGCATGTTAGTTTTAAAAAGGGTCAGCTAAACGCTGCTGGTGAGTTCCACTTGTTTGGTTGTTGCGTAACAATATGTGTTAACAAGTTTAATTGCACTGGTCATAGCACACAAGTGAAACCTTGACCTGTCATAGTCACTCCGTGTCATACAGACACATCATCGTACCAGGTCGTGTCACCCTAGACACTTCCCACCAACTGCATCATAAGCAGTTCAACGTTCCCCTGCAGTTATGCCTAACAAGATAACCACAAATGAGGACAAGTGCAGTTGATTTGTGGCCGACATCGCACCATCCGGCCTCAACTGGGTTTGTCAGACCCATAGTACTATCCACTGCCCACGGCTTATATTAATCACTTGTAGAGGGGAGGGTGTTCGTGTGTTAGATAATTCACATCATCACAGTTGGTGCAATTAACGTAGTTTCGTAACATGCAAGTCCCTCCAAAATACAGTAAAACTGTTTAAAAGTGGGGAAGTGAAACTCACCCCCAACTTGGTGTAATCAACACAGTAACATGCAAGTCCCCAGAAGATAGTAAAACAATTTAAAAGCGGGGAAGTGAACTCACATGATAGTAGCACCATAGGTAGCAATAGGAGTATATGTACGCTTATTCGGCTTTAATCGCAATCATGCAAGTAATTACTACTATCAGTCGCTAGGTCGGTAATGTCTATAACTCGGGTCCAAGTGGGTATTTTCAGTCCATATTGTATATATAGTATCCATATTGTGGTGATGGATGTTAGGGTATGATTAGTTTCACGTTTGGCTCCCAGACACCGGTTCGCGTGCCAGCCATAGTCGGTTGTTTAACATGTTCGGATAATGGTACGGAAATACCAATAGTGCCAACGCGTTGTGATTTAATAAAGATTAACTTTTCATTAAGGGAGTTTGGGTGTTTGGGGGGTTTAGGTTGCCCCAATTTAAGTTTCCATTCTCCCCGTCGGGTATTTTCCCTGATGGTGGTGGAACACACCCAGAGTGTCCCGCTTACCCTGGAACCTCCCAGAATACTCCTGGTGTTCCATTTATAGTCAAGTTTTGCTCCGTTCCCAGTTTTGGCAGGTTCGTTGTCTGGTAAACTGCGGAATTTAGTTAAAATAAGCGTCTTAAAAGTCGAAAAATCTCATTTAATCTACATAGTTCATAAATTCTGGTAACTTTTGTAGAACTCAGTAAAAATAACGTTGTTTTAACTATTCAAATAAATCATTTGTAAAACATTATTTAACCGAATAATTCACTTTGTTTATCATATGATGTCCAAAAATTCCCAAAATATTCCTGGAACTTCCTTACATGTCCAGAAACTCCCTGTAAAAATTTGGGATTTTTCCCATTTCGTTTCAGTGCGTTTCCGGCTACCGAAAACTCATAAAAACGCGGATTTTTAACCCAAATCAAAACTCAACCAATGGACTCCAAAACTTCCCAGAACTTTTCTTCTATGTTTCTTAGTGTTCATGTTAATTTTGGTGATTTATTGACTCTGTTTGGTATTTCTTCGGGATTTGTTTTGATAAAACAGTCAAAAATTCATCAAAACTTGTAGAAAATTCCAAAAAATGCTAAACTTTTATGTGGACCTTCCTGGCAATACCCTACATCACCACACCAAATTTCAACTCAATCCAATAACCATGGACCAAGTTATGGTCCAAACAATATTCTGGCTATTCTAGATTCGAGTTTCGGGTGATATACCTAGCGATTCCTTCGATTCCAAGTGTTTTTCTTGAGTTCAGAAGTGGGTGTGAGCCATATTCAGTACCTATATACCAAGAACAATCCAACCATGCCATAACCCATGTCAATCAAGCCTTGTTTCATAGTTTTTCGGTTAATAACTTTGTTACGCGTTTTTGGTAGAATAGGTATCGATTAGAGTATCAAAACCTGAAGTTTCATGTTCTTGGCTATCATATAACATCAGGGAATTCACAAGATGTTCTTGTTCAGCCAAGAACTTGTTTAAACCCTCCAAAATTCATGGTTTAAAAAGGGGTTTTCGGTTATAAATCGCGTTTAATCAAGAAATAATAATCAAAACCACTTAGAACTTAAATTTTACCTTTGATTTAGTGAAGTTTTTTATGATAATCAGCTGATGAAGAAGGTTCATGGCAGGTTTGTGGTGAAAAGATGAAGAAATTATGAAGAATTTAATGAAAAATAAAAAAAACTTTTTATAATGGGGGGTGGCATACCCGTGCTTTGTCGTGCTTCTTCTTTTCGTGTTAAAAGATGATGTTTATCTTCGGTGGCGCGTTTAGGTTCGTTTTCGGGTCTCAGACGCGTACCCGATTCGCCAAACGGGCTCCGTTTTTGCGTTCTTAGTGTCAAAAGACTCGGTTTTAAGAATCGAGCATAACCGTCTCGAAACCCGAGCCCGGTTACGTTTTGATCATAAAAGCCTCGTATTGGGTTAGTTTAAGTGTTTTTAGGCTTGATTGACCGTTCCTTGCATGTTTGGTTTGTCTTTCAGTGCTCCTAACACAAAGGCGTTTCCCTAACCGGGACTGCCTCGTTTTGCATGCCCGAGCTCCGATTTGTTTCTAATCTTATGTCATAGTCTATGGCTCGTAACTAAGATGTTTCGTGAACTCGGAATCTTAAAGGGCCCTACCGTTGGCTTAGTAATCATAGTCGAATGTGTAATGCGCTGTTAAACGTCAAGTCCCCGTTTAACACGTTGTTAAAGGCTAAGGACACTAACCTCACATCGTTGGTCCTTATTAGTGTCATATTAATCATGACATGCTTTCGGATTCCCCTGAGACGTAACAGATATCGTTTAGCATTGCACACAAGTCATGCATGTTTACTAATACGTATTCCTAGAGTCGTCAATTCATTCACGACTTTGTCTTACCACGTAGGTGACGCATAGCGTCAATGTAATGTTTTTGGTAATTACCATAGCATATACTCCTATTATGGTCGGTGTAACATGTTCCAGAATTCGTATCATAACACATAACCATAGCAATATCATGATACACATACCACGTCCGATTACCACGGAATTGTACCAAGCAAAGTTTACCGGGATTTTTCACAGTTATCACAGTCTCCCCCGATTAAAAGAATTTGGTCCTCGAAATTTCATTTAGTAATCCATTGGAAAGCTCAGTATTTTTATTCGTGTCAGTCATCTGACAGACAGGTATGTTTTCGCTTTTTGTTTAGTATCATCATCGTACGGAGATGATAATTGTGCTACATAGTAGCTATGTAATCTGTCCATCCGTAATTCCTACATATTGCTAAGAGTAACGTTCGTCATCACTTCCAATCTGAAAGTGAGAGTGTTATTCGACTCATAGAAGAACAGGGTCTCGTATTCATCTTGCCGATAAATGCAATTGTTATGTTTTCTTTGCATTCATTATCTTCACCATTCATACACCATAAGTTTCATTTACGATTTCATTTAATAGTTCTTTAACACCTCCTATAGAGGAGGAGTATGGATACCCTCCCAGGGTTCATTGCTAATGTCGCAATAGTGAGCACCATGCTCCGCATGTTTGTGTCAAGGGAATAACTTGGCTTCCTCGGGTTGTGAGCGACAATCTTCCCTTGCTGTCGTGTACCTGGGTATCTTCAGTTAATACTAACCGACCAAGAGAGTCCCTACTCTATGGTAGAGAGTAAGAAAAAGAAAGGCTTTTGAGTGCCCAAGGTTGCCATAAGGCGGACATGTACACGAGTAACAACGAATCTGCCCACTTACATCCATGGTGTGCCCGAACTACTTACCATAAGCCGGGTTACGTCGTAAGGACATGAAGTTTTCCCAATAATAATTCTAGTTTGTGTTAAGTTTCGGGAACTTGGCTTTAGCTGCTATACAACTGTTCATGTCTTTTCAGAAGGAAATAACATAGTAACTTCGATAACATAGGTGTGATTCTCCAAGAGATAATCGTATACAATTTCCCAAATACTGAGAATGGTGGAGTGTGTACCCAATGCGGTTTTAATTCAAGTAACACCATGTTTAAAACGCTATTATATCATGTAGAGATATTTAAGGTGTGATGAGTGTCTAACGGTCACAAGTGTCACCATGATTGTAACGCCTCGCGTTTTCCTTACTTTCTATTTTTAGCAAGCTCGTGTTGTAATTCTATTTTTGGAAGTCTTTGTATTCGTATTTCTCATTTCATTGTAATCGTTGTAAT
The DNA here is from genome assembly GCA_947069175.1 of Scalesia atractyloides. Classification (NCBI taxonomy): domain Eukaryota; kingdom Viridiplantae; phylum Streptophyta; class Magnoliopsida; order Asterales; family Asteraceae; genus Scalesia; species Scalesia atractyloides. The sequence goes on from CAMTDV010000015.1 coordinate 44,109,868, forward strand.
TGAGACTTGAATCGTAATGGAAATATACATTTTGTCCCTATACTTGATATGCATGCTCATGCAATACTTATACATGATACTCATACTCAAATACGTTATATACTTGATAATACGCAACATTCTTACATAATACATACTTGTTACATGATACCTATACTCGATCTCGATCACTTGATGCATACACATACAGTATTACTCATTACCTATGCTTATGATACCTTATAATACTTGACAAGTCCAGAAAATATCTTAAATAATCACTAAAACCCGTCACTTTTGAGTTAAACAACAAAATTCAATTTTTTAACCCGGCTAAGGTCCTTACGGACCGCAAGGGTGTAGCCTTACGGTCCTTAAGGCACTCTGGGCGGGCAGAATATGTTTTGGCTCGCGAAAATGCACGAATCCACACAACCCAACCACACCCAATCACCTTTAAACCACCTTTAATCACTTCCTAACAAACCCTAACCTTGTGTACAAAGATTGTAGTGCCTTAGTAGAGAGGTTGGATCAACGGATTTCAAATTGGAGGAATAAACTTCTTTCATTTGCGGGTCGGCTGCAGCTTATAAATTCTGTTCTTTCTTCAATGCATATTTACTGGTCTTCAGTTTTTATCCTGCCTAACCGTATCATTCAAGATCTGGAAGCCAAAATGCGAAACTTCTTATGGTCTTCGGATGGTTCCTATCATAAGGGGAAGGCTAAAGCTTCCTGGAAGTCTGTTTGTGTTCCAAAGTACGAGGGTGGCTTAGGTATTCGTCATATTGGGGATGTTAATAAATTTATGTCTTCTCATATTTGGAGCATTCTTATTGAGTGTGATTCTCTTTGGGTTGCTTGGATCCATTCGTACAGACTTAGAGGTAAAAGCTTTTGGATTTGTAAGTCGGTGGCAAATTGTTGTTAGAGCTGGCGGAAAATATTACAGCTTCGGCTGTTTATTAGAGAATTTGTTTGGTCCAAGTTGGGTGATGGTAGTAATACTTCAGCTTGGTACGATTCGCGGGGTCACTTGGGTCCGTTTGGTAACTTCTTGACTCCTAGAACCATCTCAAGTGCAGGTTTTACTCTTAATAATACAGTTCAGGAGATTCATGTTAGTGGTGTTTGGAGGTGGCCAGTGGCGTGGAGGGATATGTTCCCGGTTTTAAATCAGCTAGATGATATCCATACAGATCCGAATAGGTCTGACGAGTTCCTATGGAAGGATGATAATGAGTTAGTTGCATACTCTTCGTCTCAAGTGTGGCATTCGGTTAGACAGAGAGCAGCAGAGGTGGATTGGGTTAAGTATGTTTGGTTCTCCCAGTGTATTCCAAAACATGCTTTCTTTATGTGGCTGGTGATTCGTCGTAAGCTCCTCACTCAAGATAAAATTGTGCAATGGGATATTTCCAGAAGGAAAAATATGAATATGATGTGTTGTCTTCTTTGCTATGCGGAAATTGATTCCCATAACCATCTGTTCTTCAATTGTAACTACTCAACTCAAGTTTGGATCACGGTTCGCGGAAAAGGGGGTATGAGTACTGTTGGCCCAGAGTGGAATGCTATCGTTGACTGGCTGGGGGCTCGGGCTGGGTCTAAGTCCGCGACCAACTATATTAGTAGGCTTATTGTGGCTGCTGCGACGTATTGGCAGGAACGTAATGCGAGACTTCTCAAGAACCAGACGAGGCCGCCAGATGTTCTAAGTGATACAATTTTGAAAACGGTTCGATATAAGCTAATGTGAGTCAAGTTCAAGGATTGCCACAATGTGCGAAGATTGCTTGAAACATGGGAGATTTATAGCAACCGAGTGGAAGATGAAGAAGGCTGATTATTTATTAGTTTTCTTGTTTCTCTAGATTATTGTCTAGTAGTTTGTCTTCGATGTTCTTGGTAGTTTAGTGTGTTTTTTTTCTTTGGCTTACATTCATGGGGAATTCCCATGTTTGAACTAGTATGGGTGTTTCCATGCTACTTGTTTTTGGTTTGTTTATATATAAAATCACCAGGGTAACCCTTTACCCAAAAACAAACCCTAACTCCTCGACTATAAATACACACCTCCTCCAAGCCATTTGACACTTTCACAACCTCCTAATCTCATCAAATTACTCTCAAATCACCTCAAGAACACTCCACATCAGAATTTTCGGGCAGATTATACCTCCTTCACTAAAGTGAGCATAACTTGCTCAAACCTTGGTCTTTTCACTTGATTCTTCTTCCTACACACTTGGATAATCTTTGGTTTGAATTCCTAGGGTTCCTCATGGAGAATCTAGACCTGGAAATGCCCCGAAAATATCCATAAACTTTCTGTTTGTTTCCAAAATCTTTTAAAACTTGTTCTGTTCATCCAACTTGAGTTATCTCATCTCAAACCTATGTCCGAATGCTTACAACACTTCTTGTGGTTGGTTAGGCTTAAAAACAAGGTTGAGACATTCAAACAAGAGGTTTAAACCTCACAAAAATTCTGTTTTAATAGAGCATTTAGCTCACAATTGATGCAAGTTCATAGACTTGTTCATGTGTGTCCACCAAGGTTAGCTTTGGCTATCCTAAACATTGAGACCACACATCACTTGATGATTTTCATCATCACCTCAAGTTGTTTACTAGTCCTAAAGTGTCACAACCTCGCCAAGACGTTGACATGTGTCCTCGTGTGCTCTCCGGGTTGTATTCACTTGGCTACTTGATATTATGGTGACATACTTTCAATTCTTGTCATTTCATTCTTGTATTGTTCCTATTCATGACCCTCCTTGTTGTCTATGACAACTCGTGTAGTGGTGAATCAGATAACGAGGTTAAATGGATGTTCATCATCCTACCTCTATGCTTGACTTACTTGAATACTTAGAGGTACCAAAGTGGATGGTTCATCCTCCCACCTCCTTCATGATCTTAATATTATGTATATTTTATAGACTATAATATAATCCTAAAACCGAAACCTTTATAATGACTAAATAATCACCTATCAAGTTATTAAGTTTATCACTAAAGTACATGGTTCCTGTCACGATTCTAATAGGTCTCGAACCTATGAAACCATATAAACCCCTTTTCGGGTTATCATAGTGTCAAGAACAAGTGCTATGTCTTAGTGAATATTTTCATACATAATACCTTATTCCTATTTCCGTAATCTCGCTCGAATAATCCAAATCTACCGTTACACTCCTAACTAATGCCTATGTTCTTCTTGTAGAAGGACAAGGTGCCAATCTCTAATTATCACAACAAAGCTCCCGGGATTTCTTAAGTGGAACGCTTAGCAAAACCGTGAGTACACTCGACCTATTTACCGTTTTAACCACTTTTAAGTTGTAACATGTTTACTTTTCAAAATTCACATATCACGAAAATCATGCTTTTACATACTCAATCCCTATACATGAATACTTGTTATGCTTTGATACATGCTTGATCATTAACTTAGCTAGCCCAAACTTGACATGTATAGCGCTATAGGAGTAGCACACCGCCCGTCGGGGTTATGTTAAGATTCTTATACTTATTTAGTCTTGTCGCTTTTGTGACAAGGGAAGCTCGATCTCATTAAAATTTTTGTGGAAACTCGGGGTTATTGCATGATTAGTATTAACATTGCTTACAAATACCATGTGGATTTGAGTTATACATTTTATACTTATGCTATGTAATCACAAAACTTGTGTACTCGCATTTGCCTTTGCATTGAACTCGTATTTTAACATGTTACAGGTTGATGAAGCTTTGCCATGAAATTGGAGTAGAGATGATGCTTAGATACACATATAGACGTTAGGTTTACGAAATGTTGTATCAAATTTTGACTTGTCATTGTTGTATTTGATTTCAAATGATGTACTTGACAATGTTATTATGAATGAAATATGGATTTTGTTTAAATATTGTCGCCAATAGTATTTATGAGCAATGAGCAATCTCGTTTTCGTCTCATCCCGATGTTTCCGCCATCGGTTGGGGTGTGACAAATTGGTATCAAAGCCATAACTAGTCTATAGTTTAAGTGTCCATTCTTTACCATTCTTATATCATGCTTAATACATTATGCTTCCTCATTGCTTCTATCTTATCTTTTGGTCTTAAATTTACATAATGTATTTCCTAAGAATTTTTACATAATACACTTGAAGACTTGAAGACACTCATGATGCAAACAAGGCGATTTGCACCAAAATAGATCCTATGACTTACAATTTTTGGTGAAATCCCTCATTCCGCATATTCGATTTTTCACGAAGTTATACCATCAAGATAGGAGTGATATCCACATCTTGATGGAAACTTCCATTTCAAACTCTAGTGGATCTTACAAACGAGTCGGAATATGCTCCTTGTTTAGTAAGAGACAAACCACACTTAGGGTACGAAAGCTTCAAGTTAGGGGTGAAATCCGCACCTTGTTGATTAAGTCCCATTCCTTGATTTTCGCTCTCGCCAAAGTTTCATTTTCTAATCGATTAGAGACGTGTAGTAACTGGAAGGGTAAAATACCGTTAGTCGCTTCTCGATGAGAGTATTTTATCTATAGGCCAAAGCACGTTTCTCTAATTAGAAAGGATCTTCGATTCACTTTGGAATTGTCGACGTTTCTCTACCCGAAACAATCTCATGTTTTATTGAGCCAATCTTTTATGTTATCTCAATTTTTATGTGATTTTATACTTGTTACCTTGTTCGTTTGAACCGTTACACATTTCGCACGTTTATTGCAATAAAAAACAATGCTAATCCCCGTGAACACACTAAATGTATACTCCTTATTCGCATTCATACGCGATTTTACATTTTATACTTAATGAATTCATGCAAACATTGTGAACTATACTTGATGAATCCATGCAACCTTATGTGAACCTTATACATGCTTATTGCACAACTTATTTCCATATTATGATCAAGTCTCATCCCATTTCTTCTATGTTGAACCTCTAGATGAATTCCCCTAACTCATCCAAGAAATCCAAGAGGTCCAACAAGGGTTCCAACAACAACAACAACAACAATGAGGACTCCATCTCCAAGCAAGAGCTCATCGGTCTTGTCACCAAGCAAATGGCTGATCAAATGGCCCGTGTTATACCCGATATCATTAGCCAGCTTCAAACCATCAACACCGAAACCCCCAAATCCTCTGCCCCTCCAAAACCGACAACCCCAAAGCATCCTTCCAATTCAAGCATTTCATGGCTTGTAAACCGGTAGAATTCACTGGCATACCGTCCATGATCAATTGGTTTGACGCGATGGAGCTTACCTTTCTTCAGGGCGGGTGCCCTGATGAACTTCGAACCCTCAATGCTACCGGGGTCTTTCGCCAGAGAGCCCCCGAGTGGTGGACTACGGAACGTAACAAGCGTGGCAACGAAGCAGCCCACGCTCTCACTTGGGAAGAGCTCAAGCAGCTCATGAGAGATCAGTTCTGTCCTCCCCACGAGACCAAGAAGCTTGAAAACGAATTCTGGAACCTCACCCAGCAGGGGAGCGATGCTGAAGGACTAATCGCTCGCTTCAAACAATTGAGTATCGTCTGTCCTGGACAGATGGATACGGTTCCCAAAGCGATAGCTAAGCTTATTCGTTCGCTTTCGCCTGTGATCATGAATCATGTAGCTGCCGCACGCCCCAAAACCATCGAAGAAGCCTATAGCACCATCATAGAGCTTAACCACAACTACATCCTTCAGGGGGCCAACGATAAGGTTCCCACGAAGCATGCACACCAAGCCACAGCCAACGCCACCACCACTACCGAATCACCTCCCCTCAAGCCAAAAAGAACCTCATCAAGAACAAGAAGCGTAAGGCTCCAGTTCAAACAACGTGGTTGTCACTCCGCCAGGCCCTGCACCTTTAAATGCCATCTCCTCCACCCAAAACAACGATCCACCTAAACGAAACTACACCGGCTCTTGGCCTAAGTGTGATCGTTGCACCTACCACCATCTCCCTAATACCCCGTGTCAAAAATGCGCCAACTGTAACAGGAAGGGGCATTTCGCTAGCCATTGTCGCCAAATCCAAGGCAATCAAGCCATCATCCCTAACCCTAACCCAAACTAAGCTCAACCTCAGTGCTAGAATGCTCCTGTGCGAGCATGTTACAAATGTGGCGATCCCAACCACCTCGCCAATGTCTGTCCTCTTCTCAACCAGCAGCACCAGCATCAGCAGCAGCAACAGCCTAAGCCTGCAAAGGGGCATGCCTTCATGCTTACCTCTGCTCAAGCCCAAAGCGCTAACAACGTCATTACTGGTATGTTCCTTGTGAATCATATTTATGCTACATGTCTATTTGATACTGGCGCCGATAGGAGTTTTGTTCGCTAGAATTTGAAACTTTGCTTAAGTGCGAACGATCTAAAATGCCTAATCCTTTCGCTGTCGAAGTCGCTAATGGTAAAACCATCTCCGTTGATTTCGTTCTTTCTGGTTGCTCTTTGATTCTTAACGATCATTCGTTCTCCATTGACCGCATTCCCATGCAAATGGGTAGTTTCAACATTATAGTAGGCATGGATTGGCTTATGCGAATCGTGCCGAAGTTGTTTGTTCTGAAAAATTTATTCGCCTCCCTCTTCCTCAAGGCGATTCTCTACACGTCTATGGTGAGAAACCTTCTAAAGATCTCAAGCTTATGTCGTGTATCAAAGCGAACAAGTTCTTGCGTAAGGAGTACTTTGCCTTTCTCACCCATGTTGTGGAAAAGAAAGACAAAGGTCCGAGCATAAGTGATGTTCCTGTCATTTGTGAGTTTCCTTCCGTTTTTCTGAGGATCTTCCTGGTCCTCCGCCTCCTCGAGCTGTTGATTTTCGTATTGATCTTATTCCTGGCGCAACTCCCGTTGCGAAAGCTCCCTACCGTCTAGCACCCTCGGAGATGCAAGAGCTATCAAGCTAACTTCAAGAGCTTCTTGATAAAGGCTTTATACGCCCTAGTACTTCCCCTTGGGGTGCTCCCGTTTTGTTCGTAAAAAAGAAAGATGGGTCTTTTTGGATGTGCATTGACTATCGTGAACTCAATAAACTTACAGTCAAGAACCGATACCCACTTCATCGTATTGATGACCTATTCAATCAACCGCAAGGCGTGAAGTGCTTTTCAAAGATTGATCTCCGTTCAGGCTATCATCAACTTCAGGTTTCCGAAGAAGATGTACCTAAAACCGCTTTCTGCACTCGATATGGACATTACGAGTTCGTGGTCATGCCTTTTGGTTTGACCAACGCGCCCGCCGTGTTCATAGATCTCATGAATCGAGTGTGTAAACCTTTCCTCGATCATTTTGTCATTGTATTCATCGACGATATCCTAATCTACTCCAAGACGAAAGAAGAGCATGGACGACACTTGCGTCTCATTCTTCAGCTTTTGCAAACTGAACGTCTTTATGCCAAATTCTCCAAGTGTGAATTTTGGCTAAAAGAGGTTCAATTCTTAGGTCACACCGTCAATGAACTCGGTATACACGTTGACCATGCAAAGATAGAAGCTGTGAAGAATTGGATTGCACCTAAGTCACCCTCTGAAATTCGTTCGTTTCTTGGTCTAGCGGGATATTATCGCTGTTTCATCTCGAACTTCTCTAAGATTGCCGATCCTTTGGCTTCGTTGACTCAAAAACATAAACCTTTTGTTTGGGGTCCCGAACAAGAGGAATCTTTCCAAACGCTCAAGGACATGCTTTGTAAAGCTCCTATCTTCACTCTCCCCGATGGGAACGACGATTTCGATGTGTACTGCGATGCCTCTAACCAGGGTCTCGGTTGCGTACTCATGCAACGAGATAAAGCAATCGCTTACGCATCGAGACAACTCAAAACTCATGAGAAACTATACTACTCATGACCTTGAACTTGGTGCAGTTGTTTTTGCATTAAAGATTTGGCGACACTACCTTTACGGTACGAAGTGTACGGTCTTCACTGACCACAAGAGCCTTCAACATATCTTTGATCAAAAGGAACTCAACATGCTTCAACGTTGTTGGGTAGAATTGTTAAACGACTACGACTGTGATATTCGCTACCACCCTGGCAAGGCGAATGTCGTGGCCGATGCATTTAGTCGTAAGACTCATGTTAAGAGTGTTCGTTGCTACCAAATCATGGGAAAACTCAACGAGTTGATTCGACAAGCACAATTTACCGTCATCAACGAGGGTAACCTCGATAGTGAATTGAATTGTGGAGTCGAAAACCCGCTCGAAGCCAAACCTAGTGGTATTCTCTACTACCATAATCGTATTTGGATTCCCGATCGTCTCAATCTTCGGACTACTTTGATGAATGAAGCCCACAAATCCCGATACTCCGTCCATCCTGGAGCCGATAATATGTACCACGATTTGTGTGCATCCTATTGGTGGCTTGGGATGAAACGTGATATCGCTCTTTACGTATCCAAATGCCTTGCGTGTTCCAAAGTCAAGGTAGAACATCAACGTCCCTCTGGTTTGCTCGAACAACCAGAAATTCCTATCTGGAAATGGGAGAGCATAACCATGGATTTCATTACGAAATTACCTCGTACTTCATCCGGTCATGACAGCATTTGGGTCATCATTGACCAATTGACCAAATCCGCGCACTTCCTCATTATTCGTGAAGATTACAAAGTCTAGAAATTGGCTCGTATCTACACGGATGAAATCATTAGTCGCCATGGTACTCCTCTTGATATTATCTCTGATCGCGATGCTCGTTTCACCTCTCGCCTTTGGCAAACTTTTCAATCCGCCCTTGACACTCAGCTTATCTTAGCACCGCTTTTCATCCTCAGTCTGATGGTCAAACCGATCATACTATCCAAACCTTGGAGGATATGCTTCGGTCATGCATAATCGATTTTGACGGCAATTGGGATTCACACTTACCCTTGGTTGAATTCCCGTACAACAATAGTTATCACGCTAGTATTCAAATGGCTCAATTTGAAGCATTGTATGGTCGTAAGTGTCGTTCGCCTATTTGTTGGCACGAGATTGGAGACGTACAAATTACCGGTCCCGAGCTAATACAAGAGACAACAGACAATATCTTACAAATACGTGATAATCTCCTCCAAGCACGCAGCCGACAAAAGAGCTACGCTGACAAAAGACGCAAGCCCTTGGAATTTAACATAGGTGATCAGGTACTTCTCAAGGTATCCCCTTGGAAAGGCGTTGTTCGTTTCGGTAAGAAACGCAAACTCGCTCCTCGCTACGTGGATCCTTTCAAAATCTTGGAAAGGATTGGCAAGGTAGCATATCAACTGGACCTACCTCAAACGCTCAACAATGTTCATCCTGTGTTTCATGTTTCAAATCTCAAGAAATGTCTAGCTGAAGAAGGACTTCAAGTTCCGCTCGAAGATCTTCAAATCAATGAGACATTGCATTTTGTGGAAAAACCGGTCGAAATCATGGACCGAGGAGTCAAGCATCTATGGCGCAGTCGGATCCCTATCGTAAAAGTTCGTTGGGAAGGGAAACGTGGCACCGAGTTTACTTGGGAACTCGAGAGTGATATGAGACTAAGTATCCGCATCTCTTCGTTGCATCTTCCTAAATTTCGGGACGAAATTTCCTAAAGGAGGGGAGTGTCACCATACTTGTTATGCATACTCTTCGTGTCTCTTCGTGTCTAACGGTCACAAGTGTCACCATGATTATAACGCCTCGCGTTTTCCTTACTTTCAATTTATAGAAAGCTCGTGTTGTAATTCTATTTTTGGAAGTCTTTGTATTTGTATTTCTCATTTCATTGTAATCGTTGTAATTTAGACTTCAATCGTAATGGAAATATACATTTTGTCCCTATACTTGTTATGCATACTCATACAATACTTATACATGATACTCATACTCAAATACATGATATACTTGATAGTATGTAACATTCTTACATAATACATACTTGTTACATGATACATATACTCGATCTCGATCTTGATGCATACACATACATTATTACTCATTACCTATGCTTATGATACCTTATAATACTTGACAAGTCCAGAAAATATCTTAAATAATCACTAAAACCCGTCACTTTTGAGTTAAACAACAAAGATCAATTTTTCAACCCGGCTAAGGTCCTTACGGACCGCAAGGGTGTAGCCTTATGGTCCGTAAGGCACTCTGGGCGGGCAGAATATGTTTTGGCTCGTGAAAATGCACGAATCCACACAACCCAACCTCACCCAATCACCTTTAAACCACCTTTAATAACTTTCTAACAAACCCTAACTCCTCCACTATAAATATACACCTCCTCCAAGCCATTTGACACTTTCACAACCTCCTAATCTCATCAAATTACTCTCAAATCACCTCAAGAACACTCCACATCAGAATTTTCGGGCAGATTATACCTCCTTCACTAAAGTGAGCATAACTTGCTCAAAACTTGGTCTTTTCACTTGATTCTTCTTCCTACACACTTGGATAATCTTTGGTTTGAATTCCTAGGGTTCCTCATGGAGAATCTAGACCTGGAAATGCCCCGAAAATATCCATAAACTTTCTGTTTGTTTCCAAAATCTTTTAAAACTTGTTCTGTTCATCCAACTTGAGTTATCTCATCTCAAACCTATGTCCGAATGCTTACAACACTTCTTGTGGTTGGTTAGGCTTAAAAACAAGGTTGAGACATTCAAACAAGAGGTTTAAACCTCACAAAAATTCTGTTTTAATAGAGCATTTAGCTCACAATTGATGCAAGTTCATAGACTTGTTCATGTGTGTCCACCAAGGTTAGCTTTGGCTATCCTAAACATTGAGACCACACATCACTTGATGATTTTCATCATCACCTCAAGTTGTTTACTAGTCCTAAAGTGTCACAACCTCGCCAAGACGTTGACATGTGTCCTCGTGTGCTCTCCGGGTTGTATTCACTTGGCTACTTGATATTATGGTGACATACTTTCAATTCTTGTCATTTCATTCTTGTATTGTTCCTATTCATGACCCTCCTTGTTGTCTATGACAACTCGTGTAGTGGTGAATCAGATAACCAGGTTAAATGGATGTTCATCATCCTACCTCTATGCTTGACTTACTTGAATACTTAGAGGTACCAAAGTGGATGGTTCATCCTCCCACCTCCTTCATGATCTTAATATTATGTATATTTTATAGACTATAATATAATCCTAAAACCGAAACCTTTATAATGACTAAATAATCACCTATCAAGTTATTAAGTTTATCACTAAAGTACATGGTTCCTTGTCACGATTCTAATAGGTCTCGAACCTATGAAACCATATAAACCCCTTTTCGGGTTATCATAGTGTCAAGAACAAGTGCTATGTCTTAGTGAATATTTTCATACATAATACCTTATTCCTATTTCCGTAATCTCGCTCGAATAATCCAAATCTACCGTTACACTCCTAACTAATGCCTATGTTCTTCTTGTAGAAGGACAAGGTGCCAATCTCTAATTATCACAACAAAGCTCCCGGGATTTCTTAAGTGGAACGCTTAGCAAAACCGTGAGTACACTCGACCTATTTACCGTTTTAACCACTTTTAAGTTGTAACATGTTTACTTTTCAAAATTCACATATCACGAAAATCATGCTTTTACATACTCAATCCCTATACATGAATACTTGTTATGCTTTGATACATGCTTGATCATTAACTTAGCTAGCCCAAACTTGACATGTATAGCGCTATAGGAGTAGCACACCGCCCGTCGGGGTTATGTTAAGATTCTCATACTTATTTAGTCTTGCCGCTTTTGTGACAAGAGAAGCTCGATCTCGTTAAAACTTTTGTGGAAACTCGGGGTTTGATCTAGTATTGCATGATTAGTATTAACATTGCTTACAAATACCATGTGGATTCGAGTTTTTTATACTTATGCTATGTAATCACAAAACTTGTGTACTCGCCTTTGACTTTGCATTGAACTCGTATTTTAACATGTTACAGGTTGATGAAGCATTGCCATGAAATTGGAGTAGAGATGATGCTTAGATACACATATAGACGTTAGATTTATGAAATGTTGTATCAAATTTTGACTTGTCATTGTTGTATTTGATTTCAAATGATGTACTTGTCAATGTTATTATGAATGAAATATGGCTTTTGTTTAGATATTGTCGCCAATAGTATTTATGAGCAATGAGCAATCTCGTTTTCGTCTCATCCCGATGTTTCCGCCATCGATTGGGGTGTGACAATGATGCTCCCAATTATGGGATCAAAATTGACCATATACATGCAAGTAATTCTGTGAAGATGACTAAGTAACGAGTCATCGAATCAAGATTCCCTATCAACGGAGTACCTCACGCAGGGTTGGAATATAGCCACGCTCGACTAATGTTTCATAATGATAATGTTAATGGAAACAACGGGAAGTAATCACTTCTCATTCTAGTAAACTTTTGTGACCCAGTTGATATTTAGTCTGATAAAATGTGGCATCGTTTAAATCTCCAACGTTTGAACTTTATAGCTTATGTTAATGAAATAAATGTTTTCGTTTATGGGGGTACCAATTGCGTACTTTTTATCCTTATCTGGGTGATGTGGCATAGTTCACAAGATGGTTTATTACCACTTGACTGTCTCGGTCTCGTGGTTTTTCGAGTCCCACTCGGACTTGGTATGATCTGCCCCGTATATAAGTATGGAAAATATGATACTTTCCCACCTTGGCACTTCCGCCCTCTAACTCACCGATTAACGTAAGGGTTTCGTCGAGTTTGCTCACTTCAAACCGTCTCGGTTTAGATTGGGAAAATCGTGTGGTTTTATGAAACCATGGGCTAAAGCCCGAACCCATAGTCACCCTAGTTCAGATAGGGGCAGTTGACCACTGCATCTGATTTTTTTCCGTTAGTCTCATATTCGTAATAATGTGAACAAGAAAAGAAGATCCGGCTCCCGAGTTGGTCAAGACTAGGGTAGTTGAGTTTCTCGACCCTTTGTCTTAGGATTAATCAGTTATGTTTCTCAATAGGGCAGAGAAGGAATACAGGCTACTGGGAAATGTAGTAACATAGATCCACAATCGCTCGGCAACCTCTTGAAATAACAAAAGCAGCTTCAGGAAGGCTGAATGAAAACCGTAATCAATCGAGGTAAGCCTAGCACTCTGACCGCTAGGGTACGAACAGAAGTTATGAATGCCATTTCGCAGCCAGTCGGTGCATCCACCCAAGCACTGATTTACCCTTTGGTCGTTGGGTTTGACTTGGTAACACACATCAAGGTATTACAATTCATATCGTATGTTAAGTAACTCTCCCCAAGTTTGAAGAGAATTAGTTGTAGCGTCGAAGTCTTATTCTTATTTTAAGTATATAATACGTGCTTATTAAAGAATTCCCCCTCTGGATGGACATGATATCCGAGGGATGTATTCGGAAGATTCACTAGTCCCTTCATCTGGAATGATCGGGACTACTAGATTTCTGGTTTAGCTGTCCCCCAGGTGGGTTCGCGCACAAAAGACACCAATTACGATATTCAGACAACTCGTGACTATTCCTATTTCAAAGAGAGTTTGGATTTGACCGTGTTCCTTCATGTAGGGTAGTTCTTGCTTTTCATAGTATGGCGTATATACGTCACTCGAGTGACATGTTTTGACCGGACATTTAAGCACTGGCCTTTTTGGGTTAAGTCTAAGTGCAATTTTAACAGTTGTATGATGACGGATATTATTACATACATGATAATGATGTTGGTTATACAGGTTGTGGACTCATGCGTGCGACGAAATTGTGTGATATGGGATGATTGAATATCTGACATTGATACATACAAGTATTGTTTATAATAAAATGGCCCCGAAACGCTTACCACAAATGACCGAGGCGGAAATCACGCAAATGATAGCGCAACAACTTCCGACAATCATCCCCCCAATCGTGAATTTCACTCGTGGTACGAATACCCAGGTACATATGTATATAGGCAGTATTATACTTAATATTCTCCCGTTCTTGTTTCCTTAAGTAACACAAGAATTTTCTTCACTCGAAAATAACGAAGAATCGGGTTCCTCGGTAGCATCGTATTTTACGAATACTTATTTAAATTGATCAAACTGAAAATCAATTGAAGGTACCAACCATTCGAAGGAAGACAAGGGGTGTTTCAACAATACTCCACTGATCTAATGAATTTATTTCTCGTATACTTATGAGGACAGGCAACACCATTTAACGCATAACTCTTGGTTACTCACAAGAGTAGGGTATCGTTCACTTTGTATGCAATCGACGGATGAAAGTCAGTGTATCACATGCGTCATCTTCCTACACATGTAGGAGACGTTACCACGTAACACCTTTACAATGGCCCGAAGTGAATTTTGACCATTCCCTATGAATCGTGGATTCATTATGTATAAAATTTGGACTCAATATGTTTTATAGACATATAAGTATCTGAGTTAGTCCCTACTCAGGACCACTCACATGGCCGTAGTAGGTATCGTGACGCGAAAAGCCTTAACTGAAAGGAAATCAAAGAACCATGTATCCCTTTATGCGATTTCTAAAACGAATGCACCGCCCTCTTATAGGTGATATTAATTCAAGACTTCAGGGTTAGCGAAAGAATTCAGGTCAGGACCCCGTGTAGTCTAGAGTTTGAGAATGTAAATAAGAGTTGTCACATAGGTTAATCATTGTATTATGGTACTCGAATACTACTCGAAGGAGATCTGTTTATTAAATATACATTAAGAGGTAGCTTCGTTACGGTCCTTCGTACCGTTCATTCACTACTTCTTCGAGTTATTGGGGATTTATCATGTATTAGTTTGAACTAAATCGATAGGGCGTATCAAATTAGTAATTTATATGTACCGGACCTTAACACTTTCCAATAGTGTTAGTAAAGAGAATTGAATTGATTTGAAGCAGTGAGTTAGATTACTTCATGATTATAGTTTTCTTACTTCGCACCGGGGTTACGTCCCCTCAACCGAAATTTACCAAATTGACACTTGGATTGGACCGCGGTTAATGTTGTATATTTATAAATAAACGTATGCAAATGAGTGTCCTGTTAATACGAAGTATTAACGGTTACGAGGAATATAGGCAAAATTGTTCTCGCCTCCACAACTCTTATTACCATCAGATCCGCATCCACACAAATCCTTGCTGAACTTTGATTACATCAAATAAGTTTCTCCATTTATGTGTTACCCCTAAATCCCCTTGGGTTATCAACACTGATGCTAATTACGCGTCTTTACTAAGAATGAGAGATTATAGCACTAGCGAACAACGGCTAGTAAAGGAAATATATGCTTTAACCGAATAGCTTCATAGACAATGGTCGGCACATAAGTATAGTTGGTTCGTCGTAACGTAGTGATTTCGAATATATGACTATACATTCGAGCAAATCCGGCCAAAAAGAAATTACGCTGAATTGTCTTACCAAAGACAGAACATTGTCACTTATCATAAATCAAACATTGGGTAAATCGATGTGGGTAAGTTATTACCGATTATACCCAAATAGTTTAGTACAAAGTACTACCAGGGTGTAGTATCCCTAGAAAGTCGTACTACATATTCTAAGAAGGACCTTCCCAGGATTAACCCAAAAGTCGTTACATGTCAACCCCCAAACTACCTTCATGTAAAATCACCGCAAACATGTATGGGTGTCGTTGTTACAACAACTGTGGCATCATTTATCGCATCAAATAGGGTCGAAGTCTCACACTGTATTGTCCAAAACATAACCGAACGGATCGCAACGTGAAGCATGTCTGTCCTGAGTAACGGTACCTTGATAATGTAGCCGGGTGTTTATATACATGAAGTACCGCAGCGTATCCACCACACCCATATACATGATCAATGTTCCGTTCACCGAGATATTTGGGCCTCCTATTACTTTCTGCGAATAATCAACTGAAATCCGTGACAATCATTACTCGTAAAAGAACACAGTGTAACCGACGGTCACACGAAACAAGGTTCCACACGCAAGGCGTTTCAAAGGAACCTGTATAATCACCAAATTTTATACCCCAGGGAATCGAATGACAACGGGAAGGGTAACTTATTCACGCACTCCATGCCATTTCCACAACCCAGAGATCGTCATATTCAGATATAACATATATCGAAACATGTGCTAAGGAATACCACTAAGTATCATAGTATCACATGACGTGAAAGCTAAAGCCAATATTGTAAGCAAAAGAGGAATCCAGCAAACAATCAAATGAATCGTGGTTCAAGGATGAAAAGTTTCGTAAAATGTTTGAACTCTGCGATTGTATAACAATCGAATGTGAAGCAACGAGAAGTGGAATAAGGATCTGTACACATCCTCCCAGTCTATCAGAACGACTTGCACGTTTTTTGGGTATCTATGTTCTTATGAAGTCTCAGTCTGGTACTTAATTGTCGTTATAGTAGCTATAAGAATAGAGTTGGTGATATCGTATCGTACTGAAGGCTTGGGTTTTCACATCATAAAGTATAAGCAACAACTGTGGGAGTGATATGAATCCAACTCTAGTGTATATTAAACAGGTGGTCAGTAAGAATGTGGAATGGACTGTAATACCAGTTTTCTGCTTATCCTGAAGGCATATGCAGTAACACATTATCCACCAATCCCAATTCATGTATCAATTTACGCACAAACATTCACTCATTATCACCTTGGTACACGTATGCATCATTCCACGTATTTAAGTGTGTTTATTACCGCGACTTTCCCAACACTGCCTCGTATGAGCAAGTCAGTTATTACGTTCCAGACCATAATAACCCACTTGCCCCACAAGGCCATCCTGGTACTTGCAAATAGGATACTTTACAGTGTTCACTAACGACCTTGAGTAGAGGTTAATTTTTCCAATGACGTCCACTAAAGTCCGAGCCTGTAGTTATAGTCTAGGTTTCCTTAAAGGAGCGTAATTCTCTATAACCAATTGCTCTGATACCATCTTCTATCACACCCCGACTCGCAGCGGAAGAAAAATACTGGATGCAACAGACACCTCTAGTACAAGCACATTGTTTATAAAGACACTACATTTTATTACTTACAACAGGTTGATTACATACTACATGTATGTTACAACTGTGTGTCCCCATGAACCACATAAGTCTTCTAAGCTGCATGCGTCTATATTAGGATTCGTCTACAAACACGTCTTGAACAACATACACGGATCACATCAGTCTCAAGTTACCTGAAATGCATGTTAGTTTTAAAAAGGGTCAACTAAACGCTGCTGGTGAGTTCCACTGGTTTGGTTGTTGTGTAACAATATGTGTTAACAAGTTTAATTGCACTGGTCATAGTCACCGATGGAATTACACGAGGACACAAGTGAAACCTTGACCTGTCATAGTCACTCCGTGTCATACAGACACATCATCTCCCACCAACTGCATCATAAGCAATTCAATGTTCCCCTGCAGTTATGCCTAACAACATAACCAAATGAGGACAAGTGCAGTTGACTTGTGGCCGGCATCGCACCATCCGGCCTCAACTGGGTTTGTCAGACCAATAGTACTATCCACTGCCCACAGCTTATATTAGTCACTTGTAGAGGGGAGGGTGTTCGTGTGTTAGATAATTCACATCATCACTGTTGGTGCAATTAACGCAGTTTCATAGCATGCAAGTCCCTCCAAAAAACAGTAAAACAGTTTAAAAGTGGGGAAGTGAAACTCACCCCCAACTTGGTGTAATCAACACAGTTTTTAACATGAAAGTCCCCAGAAAACAGTAAAACAATTTAAAAGCGGGGAAGTGAACTCACAGGATAGTAACATCATAGGTAGCAATAGGAGTATATGTAAGCTTGTTCGGCTTTAATCGCAATCATGCAAGTAATTACTATAATCGCTAGGTCGGTAACGCCTATAACTTGGGTCCAAGTGGGTATTTTCAGTCCATATTGTATATATAGTATCCCGGTGTGGTGATGGATGCTAGGGTATGATTAGTTTCACGTCTGGCTCCCGGGCACCGGTTCGCGTGCCAGCCAAAGTCGGTTGTTTAACATGTTCGGATAATGGTACGGAAATACTAATAGTGCCAACGCGTTGTGATTTAAGAAAGATTAACTTTTCATTAAGTGAGTTTGGGTTGCCCAAATTTGAGTTTCCATTCTCGCCGTCGGAGATTTTCCCAGACGGTGGTGGAACACACCCAGAGTGTCCCGCTTACCAAGGAACCTCCCAGACTACTCCTGGTGTTCTAATTATACTCAAGTTAAGTTTTGGTCCGTTCCCAGTTTCGGCAGGTTCGTTGTCCGGTAAACTGCCGAATTTAGTTAAAATAAGTGTTTTAAAAGTCGAAAAATCCCATTTAATCTACATAGTTCAGAAAATTCTGGTAATTTTTGTAGAACTCAGTAAAAAATATATAGATTTGAGGAAAAATATTTTGAGAATTTATAATGTTGTTTTAACTTTTCAAATAAATCATTTGTAAAATAGTATTTAACAGAATAATTCACTTTGTTTATCATACATTGTCCAAAAATTCCCAAAATATTCCTGGAACTTCCTTATATGTCCAGAAACTACTTGTAGAAATTTGGGATTTTTCCAATTTAATTTTAGTGCATTTCTGGCTACCGAAAACCCATAAAAACGTGGATTTTTAATCCAAATCAAAACTCAACCAATGGACTTCAAAAGTTCCCAGAAGTCTTCTTATATGTTTCTTAGTGTTCCTGTAAATTTTGGTGATTTATTGACTCTGTTTGGTATTTCTTCTGGATTTGTTTAAATAAAACAGTAACACATTCATCAAAAATCGTAGAAAATTCAAAGAATTCTAAAATTTTACGTGGACCTTCCTGGAAATACCCTATATCACCACACCAAAGTTAAGCTCAATCCAATACCCACGGACCAATTTATGGTCCAAACAATATTCTGGCTATTCTAGATTCGAGTTTCGGGTGATATACCTAGCGATTCCTTCGATTCCAAGTGTTTTTCTTGAGTCCAAAAGTGGTTGTGAGCCATATTCATGGTTTAAAAAGGATTTTCGGTTATAAATCGCAGTAATCAATAAATAATAATCAAAACCACTAGGAACTTAAATTTTACCTTTGATTTAGTGAATTTTTTATGATAATCAGCTGATGAAGAAGGCTCATGGCAGGTTTGTGGTGAAAAGATGAAGAAATTATAAAGAATTTAATGAAAATAAAAAAAAACCTTTTTTATAATGGAGGGGGGGGGGGGCATAGGTGGGGTGCACCTACCCCACCCGTGCTTTGTTGTGCTTTGTCTTTTCGTGTTAAAAGATGATGTTTATCTTCGGTGGCGCGTTTAGGTTTGTTTTCGGGTCTTAGACGCATACCTGATTCGCCAAACGGGCTCCGTTTTTCGCGTTCTTAGTGTCAAAAGACTCGGTTTTAAGAATCGAGCATAACCGTCTCGAAACTCGAGCCCGGTTACGTTTTGATCATAAAAGCCTCGTATTAGGTTAGTTTAAGTGTTTTTATACTTGATTGATCGTTTCCCTAACCGGGACTGCCTCGTTTTGCGTGCCCGAGCTCCGACTTGTTTCTAATCTTATGTCATAGTCTATGGCTCGTAACTAAGATGTTTCGTGAACTCGGAATCTTAAAGGGCCCTACCGTTGGCCTAATAATCACAGTCGAATGTGTAACATTGGACTTTTTCTGCGTATCGAAAGATCGACCCGATTGTTAATGTTTAAACATTCTTTGTTACTTTTACACATATCACAGTTGATGAAAGTTTAAAAGCATTACTTGAGTCAGTGTATTACATGATGAGAGGATATGCTAAGATCGTGGGGTCCATGATAATTTAGTGCACATTAATGTATCGGTAGGCATTACGAAAGTTTTTAAATTGAGTTTAAATGGACAACAATACTGACAATCCACGTGAATTGTTTAAACTGAGTGTTTCATCAAGATCAACGATGCAGCTGATATGTCTCAGTAAACTAATGATTCTCTAGCACGTTTTCTCACAAAAATATAAACTGTAAAATATTACATTTCAATATGTTTACATTTCTGCATTCAATTTTTTTTAAAAAAATCCAAAAGATTTTCTTTCAAAATCTTCCATGGTAACCTGATAATGTTGAATATGAGTCGGACCAACGAGACTGTTAAGAAACTGTTTATGTGTGGATACGTGTGTATGTTCTTAAAAGTCAAATTTAAGAGATTCGGAGCATCATTCAAGGGGGAGACTACGGTTTCACTTGAAGATGTTATCAAAGGTAGTTCAAGACTAAACTTCACAGATTTCTAGCTATGTCCAAGGGGGAGACTGTTAGTGCACTATTCGTGTGGCCATAGATAGAAATCTAATTGTACATGTAGTGTCTAGTGTCTTGAGTCTGTAACATACCGGACAGAGGTTTCGCTAGGTTGTGTAAGAATTCTTTAGGACAGGTTAGGTTTCGGTACGGCACAGTGAGTAGAGAGGGAGAATGATCAGACATGATGTCATCATTCTACATGATGACATCATATCATCTACATCATAATTACATCATCATGGGGTCATCATTATTCATGCATGGAAAGTAATCAAATGGTATAAACAAGTTACAATTCGTACAAACTACATGTATAACTTCGTACGATCTACATGGATGTTATGGACTTCGTACGTTGTGCATGAATCATCTATAAATAGCTTCTACAACGACTTTGTACATATGCTATCCGTTCAATTTTACTTTTTGTCCATCGATTGTCCTTTATTTTGATGATTTGCGTCTAAAACCCCTCCTAAGTCCATAAATGTCCAAAATTCATGAGCGTAGGTGATAACCGTAGCTCTAATACCAATTGAAGGTCCATGATCAGGCAGTTCTAGACGGAAGTTAGTGCGTATATTATTAATTTCGGTAGAAAGTTATTAAGAAAGGAGTAGAAGCAGAATGCAGCGGAAATCATATGTTATTCATTCATACCGAAAGAGTTTACATCTCGTCCAGCTGCCGGAGTTCCAAGAGAGAATCCGGCAGCACCTCCCCGTCCGGGAGCGCAAAAACTTAATCACAAATGAACACAGACCACCTATATATAGACATCCTATGGTAATTCATACGAACTAGGCATGTTGTAATTCGTACAAACTAGGCATTTCCACTTCGTACGAAGTGACACTGTAACCTCCGGTCAGTTCATACTCGGGTCGTGTATTCGTATCTAATCTATACAATATTCAAGACACGCTCTATCTACCCTATTCGAACAGTGACGGTCAAAATAAAGGACAATCCATGGACAAAAAGTAAAATTGAACGGATAGGATTGTTAGAAAACCATTTTCGACCAGATTGATAGTGGAATCATCTCGAAATTTGAAGAAATAAAGATTCTGGACTGAAAAACGTAACTAGAATCACTTTGTGTGAGCTGTAATTCATACGAAGTAGGGGTCCTAATTCGTACAAAGTGGCCATTTCATACGAACTAGAGACCTAATTCGTACGAAGTAGGGGTCTAGTTCGTACGAAGTGAGACTAGTGCCTAAAAAATGAAAAAATATATGTTGTTCGTATTGACGGGATGAGTGTCCAGAAAAATTTAATGATAGAAATTTTTTCGAGTTTTTGATGACCGAAACGACATGTTCGGGGACAACGTCTGGCGCGTCAAAGTATAGATTTGATGGTACGAACAAAAAATGTTGGAGATATTGGGGTAGTCACTGATACAGATGCTGAACGATGATTTTTTGGTATAGTGATTATCAACGGGCCTAAACGTTAATTCGCATTTGATGATAACTAATTTTCCAGATTTGAGGGGGAATTCCAATGAAAAATTTGGTATGGTCAGAATTTACAAAAATGAGGGGGATTAAAAATTTCAAGGTATATTTGAAGATTCCGGCATTTTTGAAATTCGTGACTCGCAACAATATCCGGATGATTACTGACTGCATATTATCTGGGAAATATAGAGGATCTAGATTCATTTGTAAAGAGATCAAGTTGATGTCTACTTTTCGTTGAAGCATAGGGTTACATAATTGTTTTTTGTAGGGTTTGTTTATCGGACTCTAAGGTCGTGATCGTGGATTGACACCAAAGTCTTCGTATGGTGATGGAAGCACACATGACTGCCTATCATTAACTCTGCACTGCATATGAACTATTTTCCGGACTAATCGCCAGAAAATAGGGATGTCTTGTAGTTTCAGTTGCTCTGGATTGTACAAGGAATCATGACTAAAGAAGACGATATGATGAATCTTTCAGAAAAACCTGTTTACCAATTGCTCACGAAATATATTATACTTGGGATTTCGTGATCACATGAAGTTTAGAATTTTCAGATCGTAATACAGATTGATGCTTAGGGGTTTAAAAGCCTGATCTTCGATGTGGGGTTGGTGCATACATGACTGCTTATCTTTAACTCTGCAAAGCAATGAACTATTTTAGGCGGGTAATGCGGAAATAGGGATGTTTTGTAGTTTCAAGGCGCCCACTTCTGCGAAGTGAGCTATACATCTGATACTGTGACTGAAGAGGAAGAATGTGATTCTGATCGTGGACAGATGTTTCTCAGATTTGATGTGTGACCGATGGTTTGATTCCGATGAAGATTTGCTGATTGAGCAGATTACCGATTTGCTAATCAATCTTTCAGGAGTGTGCTTAAATGCGATTAGAAATCGGGATTTAGATTTTCACGGGCATTCGTTGGTTTGAAGTTTACTGGTGTGGTCATTCAAAGTTTCTATCAATTGCCGGTTGAGTTTTTGAAAGATTAGGAGTTTGCGGAATAGACTGTCGGTGCTACAATGCTTATTCAAAAACTGAACTCGGATGTGGTTATCGTTGAAACGGAGAAGAACCTGCATTGATTAGCTTCATGTTGGTGTTTATTCGAGAAAATTTGTCAGTCAAGCAAATCAGAGGAGGTCGGAAACCGTACAAACAAAGTTATGAACTGGAGATTTCTGGGGGAATTTAATGTTGATAATGCAAACCCGGATCATCAATTAAGGGGAATTTTTTGACGCGTTTCGACGACATCGGCAGATACCTTAATTGAATTTGCAGAATTTTCAAACATGGCTCAGAGATTTCAAGTTCAAGATCAAGCTTCGACAGTAACGGACAAGGGGGAATTTGTTGATGCACTTTGTGTCCGTCACTGTTCGAATAGGCTAGATAGAGCATGTGTTGAATATTGTATATATTAGATACGAATACACGAACTGAGTACGAACTGACCGGAGGTTACAGTGTTACTTCGTACGAAGTGGAAATGCTTAGTTCGTACGAATTACAACATGTCTAGTTCGTACAAATTACCATAGGATGTCTATATATAGGTGGTCTTGTTTCATTTGTGATTAAGTTTTTGCACTCCCGGATGGGGAGGTGCTGCCGGATTCTCTCCAGGAACTCCGGCAGCTGGACCAGATATAAACTCTTTCGGTATGAATGAATAACATATGATTTCCGCTGCATTCTGCTTCTACTCCTTTCTTAATAACATTCTACCGAAATTGACATTATACGCACGAACTTCCGTCTAGAACCGCCTGATCACGGACCTTCAAGGATCATTCTATCTTTATAGTTAGATTCTTGTAGGATATTTGAAGTATGGTCTTAAATCTTTCTATCTTCATAGTGACATTTCTAAGAAGTGTTTTACACGCCGATGACGATGGTTATTGTTTATGTGTAGAGATTGTTGGTGATTTAGATAACAAAACTAGAGTAATACAATAAGGACATGGTGGATACGCCACTGATACTTCCTTTATATAAGTGTGCTTATTGTATTACCTTTTATAGCCTTATCCGAATCACCATTAGGATTTAGGGCTTTATGATTCAATGATTCAAAGTGACTAAACCAAAGTATAGTTTGATATACTAAACTAAAGCATAACTTGATATGCTACCAAATCTTTAAAACATCTATCTATCTTCATAGTTAGATTTTCGTAGGATGTTTAAAGTACTAAAGTGATGTCCTAGATTGGATTCTTCATGTACTTTAATGCATATGTGACAAAACAATTGTGACGAGACGATGTGACTAAACCAAATCCTTAAAGCATCTATCTTCATAGTTATATTCTTGTAGGGTGTTTGAAGTACTAAATTGATGTCCTTGATTGGATACTTTGTGTACTTTAATACATATGAACAAGTTGATGACCAAGTTGATGATTATACGATTTTGTGATTAGTCATGGAGGATACGCCGCTGGTACTTCCTATATATAAGTGTTCTTATTGTATTACCCTTGTAGCGTTATCCGGATCACATTAGGATTTTGTGTTCGATTGTTTCAAAGTACAATATCCAAATCCTTGTAGAACTCTTTCAGATTTTTATATGTTAGATTCTTAGAAGGAGATCCAAAGTATTATTATAAATCATTGATTTGATTTCTAATAATACTAACGCAAGTTATGACCAATTTCAATATTGTTGTTATTAATCCTTGATTGGATTAATAATAACATACTCTCAAGTTTTATGACCGAATTCAATGCGATTACAATGAACAAAGTACAATTTTCAATGGCATAAAATTACTTAGTATTAATCATGTTGCCATATACAAAACTCTTTTTGTCACAAGTTTCATAATCAAGTTAATGTATTGCAATACTAAATCTTTTTGCCATTCCTTGGCTTCAAAGAGTCAATTTTCAGTAGATGACTCTCGTAGTTGTCGAAGTATTGCAACACGAAACTTTTTGCCATTAACTTGGCCAACAAAACTATGTACTCACTAACATTGTTTGTTGATATCTTTTTTCACATAGGAACGCAGCCGAGCTTTAGACCACTTTAAATAAAAGACAATTACATGTATTCGTCGCTTTGTAAAACAATGTTTAACAATAATGAAACACTTTAGTACCAGTAGTTGTGAGCAATTTGTAACGTGACTTCCCGATAGTTCTGCCGCGTCCTGTTGTATTACGCGATTGGGGATTACGAAGCAAAAGCAATTGAAATCATGTACTATATGTATTATGTAATCAAAATGTCTTCAAAACAAGAAAGTAATGCTAGGATCATATGAATCACCCCAAAACATTTGAAAACGTAAAAGATGGGACTATATTCTCACATGGGATTGCAAGATGTCACACCCCGACTCGCAGCGGAAGACAAATGCAGGGTGCGGCAAACACGTGGTAATTCTCCATAATTTAAAAACATGATATCATAAACAGAGAGAACCTTGGTTACAACATACTATCAGTATCATATTACACACCATAAGTTTCAGTACAATACTACGAGCTATCACAACTCTTATTCTGCTACAGTTTACTACTATAGCCATCCACACGTACGTTCCTTATTCCTATTTAGTTTTACCTGAAATGCATGTAGTTTTAAAAGGGTAAGCTAAACGCTCGTGAGTTCCACTGGTTTAATTGTTGTGTAACAATATGTGTTAACAAGTTTAATTGCACTGGCCTTAATCACAATGACGGTCACAGTCATAATCGCATATGGAATTACACGAGTATACAAGTGAAACCTTGACTGTTTTTCCCCGGGCCGTGTCATCCCAGACACTCCCGGCCACCGGACCGTGTCACAAAGACACTCCCAGCCCATCAACTGTGTCACATGCAACACCCCTTAAATACAACCAAATTAGGACGAGTGCAGTAGCCTAGTGCCGACACACTATTAGTCGTGGCACTGGGTTGGTCAAACCCTAGTACTATCCACTATCCACAGGCTTACGTTAATCACTTGTCTTGCAGAGGGGAGGTAGTTCGTGTGTTAGATAATTCACATCATAAGTTTGTGCAATTAACACACTTTCGTAACATGCCAATCATCTCAAAAACAGTATCACAATTTAAAAGTGGGAGAGTAAAACTCACTCCCAGATTGGTGTAATCAACACAGTTTATAACCAGTTCATGTGTTAGGGAAGTAAAATTCCCTTCATAAGTTTGTGTAACCAACACAGTTTGTAACATGCATTCCACCCCAAGTAAAACAATAAAACAGTTAAAAGCGGGGTAGTGAAACTCACAGTGCAAATAGTGGTCTTAACACAAGAGTCGTCGATTAGCTGGATCAACTTTAATGACACACATGCAAGCCTGGACTCAAATCAGTATCTAAGTTGGTTATGGTTATACCTTGGATCTGGTCAGGAGTTTTTACTCCGGATCGATTCTATAAGACACTGTATGGTGATGGACATCAGGGTAGTATTAGTTTTCAGTTTGGCTTCCTGGCATCGATTTGCGTGCCAGCCAAAGTCAGTAGTTTAACGTGTTCGGGTAATGGTACGGGAATACCAGTAGTGCCAACACGTGGTTATTCAAGAATGATTAACTTTCCATTAAGTGAGTTTGAGTGTTTGGGGGTCTAAGTTGCCCAAATTTGAGTTTTCATTTTCACCGTCGGGAATTCTCCCGAACTGCCTTAGGACACCCCAGGGTGCCCAATTTGCCCGGGAATCTCCTGGACTACTCCCGGTGTTCCATTTATAGTATTTTTTGGGTTGGGTCAGTTCCCAGTTCCGGGCAGGTTCGTTATACGGTAAACTGCCAAAACTGCTTTAAAATAATCTATTTTTAATTCCGTAAATTCCCATTTAATCAATATTTTACATAAAAATCTGTAAATTTTTATATAAATCAGTAAAAATCTGTAGATTATGGGAAAACTTTTTGGGAATTTATTTTGTTAATTTACTTATTTAAATAAATTATTTATAAAAACTATTTTTAACCACATAATTCCAATTAAATACCATCACTAGTTAAAAAAATTCCAAAAACTCCCAGAACACCTTATATATGTCAAGGAACTTCTCAGAAAATTTGGAGATTTTTCTGATTTCGTTTCGGTGCGTTCCCGGCTACCGAAAACTCGCAAAAACGCGGATTTTTAACCCAAATCATAACTCAACCAATGGACTCTGAATTTCCCAGATCATTCTCCATATGTTCCTTAGTGTCTCTGTAAAATTTGGTGAGTTATTAAATCCGTTTGATTTTTTTTCTGAAATTATTTCCGTAAAACAGTTAAAAATTCACAAAAAATCGTAGAAAATTACAAAAATTATAACATTTTTCGTGGACCTTCCTGATAATACCCTACATCACCACACCAAATTTCAGCTCAATCTAAGTTACACGGACCAAGTTATAGGCAAACAATTTTCTGCCTATCCTAGATTCAGTTTTCGGATCATATACCTAGCGTTTCTTCCGATTCCAAGCGCTTATCTTGATCCCAGAAGTGTGTCAAGGCTATATTCAGTACCTATACACCATGTACAATCCAAATATGCTAGAACTTAAATCAATCAAGCTTTAATTCATTGTTTTTCGGTTAATCGAATAGTTAAGCGATTTTTGTCGAATAAGAGTTGATTAGGGTATCAAACCCCATTGATTAGTAACCATGGCTGCCATATAACACCTGGGATTTCATGTGGTGTTCATATTCAGCCCTAAAACTTGTTTAAAACTCCAAAATTCATAGATTAAAAAGCGTTTTTCGGCTAGAAATCATGTTTAATCAAGAAACCATGCTTGAAACCTTATGGGTTTGAGTTAATACCTTTGATTTGAGTTAGTTTATGAAGAAATCAGCTGAAGTTCTTAAGAGAAACCAGGTTTTGAAGGAATTTTGTGGTTAAAATTAAAGGAAAAAGAAAAAAAAAACTATTTATATAATCATGGGGGGATGGCGGTTTTGGGGTGGGTCCCCCTAGGGCCACCTCGTGCTTCGTATAATGTGCTTAAAGATGATGTTTATCTTCTGGATAAGTATAGGTTCGTTTTCGGGTTCTGCGCGCGTTCTCGATTTGCGTGACGGACTCCGTTTTGCGCGTACTTAGTGTCAAAAGACTCGGTTTTAAACATTTTGCATAACCGTCTTAAAATCCGAACCCAGTTACGTTTTAATCATAAAAGTCTTGTTTGACGTTCGTTTAAGTGCTTTTAAGTTTGATCGATCGTTCCTTGCACATTCGGTTGCCTTATGTTATGCCTGGAACGAATGCGTTTCCCCAACCGGGAGCTGCTTGTTTTTGCGTGCCCGGGCTTTGATTATTTTCAAACCTTATGTCACAGTGGCACAAAACTAAGTTATTCCTGGAACTCGGAATCTTAAATAAGGCTACCGATATTCTAATAATCAACGTTAAAGGTTTAAGGCGCTGTTAAACGGCAAGTCTCCGTTTAACACATTGTTCTAGGCTAAGGATGCCAACCTCGCATCGTTGGTCCTTAGTAGTGTCATGTCAACCATGACGTGTTCTCAGATTCCTCCGAGATATAACATATATCGTTTCGACAACACACAAGTCATGAAATTTCACAAGTTTTACGCACAATTATAGTTTTAGTCATGCTTTAAGTTTAGGACCAATTAAGGTGTACCTGGTTTCTTCATGGGTATCACACAAGTGTTTTCTTGTTTAAGAGGATAAACAAAGCTCAAGAGTCTAAGGATTCATGTGTGTCCTAATATCGGATAACTATGTTAATATCGAGATTTAATCGGAGGATGGGATAGAATGAGGTCTTGTAAACCAAATGAGTGTTGGAAATCATATGAAATGGTTTAACAAACTCATCATTCTGATTTAAAATGAATCCTAAGTGCTTTTGACCCATTATGACTTGTTAAGGTAGTTTATGCTACTTTAACGGGTCATTTGCATAAATATGTGTTCGGATGGTTATATATGTCCTATGATAAGTCTTATATGCCAAAACATGTTTGATAATGTTATAACATCAGTTTACATGTCAAAAATTTGATTACATATGCTTAATATGATTTTATGCGCAAAAAGGGCATTTTGGTCATTATTAAGGGCATAATAAGCGACTTATCATAACATTAAGTTCAATTATTAGTAAACGTGGTAATCAGTAGGTATAATCGCAAGGGATTCTAACCTTTGTGAGTGTAGGATCGGACCCAACTCGTGAGCTTCTGGTGAGATTTGCTCAGCTAACAAAGGCGGAATTCATTGTTAACCGAGTGAACAAACAGTCGACAAGTATAATGATTGCTGTTTAACACGTCCGTATCTTATATTGATTAACTTGAAAAGATTATAGACTCGATTTGAACAAGGCTTCGCCTCTGATTCACCAAGACCTATTTATAGGCTTGACATGACAACACCTAGAGACTTGGACAGAAGGAATTTTCGCACGAAATTTTCATGTGAAAATCCTCTAGAATTTCCATGCGAAAATTCTAATATTAAAAAAAACTTTAACGTAGAATATCTGACGCTGCGAAACCCTAACTATACAACAGACTCATCCTAGACGTAGGCAATAGACACATATGCACCAACAGACTCCCACTTGGATGTTGCCGCAGTCTTGATGGTCTTCAAAAACTTTTCTACAAAAATCTTCAAACACATTTGACTAAATTATCTGAAAAATCGTTTAGGAGGCTTTCGACGCTCCTCAAAAGCAATAGGAGTTTGATCTGTTGGAGGAGGTCGATTGTTTGTGTTGCCCAACTTGAATGTTTCTCGAGTAGCAAGCTTTCGTCTTTCTTCGGTCCTTGCCTCCTTTTTATCTTCCTTTTTCTTCTCTTTTGCTTCAAGCTCTCTCCAAGATGTGTTCCACGTTTTACCTGAATGAATATCATGAGCATAACACACGTTAACAATCTTTTGGAACTGCAGAGCTTGAGCTTCATCCTTATCTTCATAACTTATCTTCACAAAGAATAGACGTTCAATATCTTTCTTTGAACAGTTAACCAACCACATAGGATCCAACACACGAATCCCTCTCCATAACCCGTAGATACGCTTGTGGGAAATGACAAACTCTGATAAATCTTCAATGATCTTCCAAGAGTCTTCACACCGTGTTCAACACAAATAACAGCTTCCCTGTACTAGAATTATAACGCCACCATTTAAAGATCTTGTAGAAATCTTCTTCCATTTTCTTGAGAGGCATATTCTTCATTGCACGTGGACGCTTAACAATCAAGGTGACATCCTTTTTTTGAGTGACTGGATCGATCTTTGTCACCTTTCTTGGGAAATGTGGCTTCCACAGAGGAAAGTGGTGTTTTGCTTCGTACTTTATCACTTTCCACAATTCCAAATCATGAAACTTGATTTATAAGTTGAATAACTTGCATTGTGTCAGCTCCGTCACATCCTAATGTGGCAATGTCTTTATATCTTTCAAATGCTTGAAGTACTAAACACCAAATTCTCTTTTAATAGCGTACACATCCATTTCTTCAATCCATCCCCAACTAATAATATCTCCTAATGAAGCATCAGGATCTCTGGTAAAGAAATCCAAGGGACGTAAATACTTTCGCTCTACAGGCATTTCTTTAAACCGTCTTTCTTCATTTCAATAATTTCTTCCTTTGACATTTGCTGAGGCACTGTTCCTGACTTTACTGCCTCTTCAACTTTGTTCTTTAATAACTCTTCATTCTCAAATGCAAACGTTTCTGCATAGGTTGGGAAGACTTATGTACCCTCTCCGGCATACGTAGCTTCATTGTCATCAGAACCGTCTGAATCCCAAACTTCGATAACCACATGATCATAATCTTCAGCATCTGGAACAGGCTGGAACACATAGTGATTAGGCTCGACACTTGTGTTATTTAGATCATCTTCAAAGTCAAACACAAATGATTCTTCATTTAGACCATATAGTTCTGCTAGCTCGGCCTTGGAGAAATTGTGCACGTATTCCCCTTCTTCAACATCATGTTCTTGATAGAAAATTCTTGGTTTAGACAAAGCAGGAACAGCTAATGAGGAAGATGCTGTGAGGATTCCTGCTTGCCCTAAGCCTTGACCCAAATCACTGAACTCCCCCTGAAAAATATCTGCAGAATGTTGGTTAGCAGAGTTGATCAAGTACACAGAAATGTCTAGTTTTTCATTAATAACATCATCAGATACACGAACCCCTGATCCATCAATATCTTTTTCATCCTCCCTATCACTAACACTACTATCAACTTCCACATCCTCGAAATAAGACTCAACTTCGTCTTCAATCTCTTGATCCATTTGACGCTTCTTTTCTCGCTTCCTCTCCATAAACTTGCGATGTTTCTCAGGAAGCCTTGAATAATCAATCTCTACCTCTTGTGGCTATCCTATCATGACAAACCGTGGAGGAAGAGGCTTGTCAACCACCATATCAAGACATGCTGGCATGGATTCAGCTTCCAGCGCAGCTTGATCCATCACATGCTCTTCAGACACTAAACCTCAGGCTCTAACTCTTTCTCAACAAATAAACCTTCAATTTTCTTTTTCCCTTTACCTTCAGTATCAGAAATTGCCTTAGAAGCTTGTTCTTTTTGTGGAAATCTTTGTCTAGCTTCCTCTCTTTCAATTTGTTCAATCTCATCTGCTAGAGAAATCCCAAGAGTTCTAACAAGAATTTTCTTCATAAGCTCAATCTGCCTGTTGAAAGACATTCGTTCGGCCTCGTACTCATCCATTTTCTTCCTCAGACGTTCGTTCTCTGTTTGATAAGTCTCCAACATAGCGTTGTGAGTTTGTCTTTCTTCTTCTAAAACACTGATTCTTTCCTCATATAACTTCGTTGTTTTTCCCATCTCTTCAACCTTTTCACCATCGTTGACTAGAAACTTTATCAAATCCCTCAATCTTACCTATCTTCTTCTAAGAACTTGATTCTTGCTTCAGAATTCTTCAATCTGGTTTCCAATTCTCCTATACTGCCAACGTATACATCATCAGCTATGAAACCTTCTCCCCCTGGGATAGCACCAATATCAAAGAAGTAATCATCAAAGGTTTTGTCTGTTGGAGGTTGACGTTGTGTAGGATGAGCAGACGATATTGCCTATGGCTGAGAAACAGTTGAAGTGAGAATAGGTGGACGTGGATGAGATGAAATCGGAACATCTGTTGTAGTGTGTTGTGGTGGAGGAGATTGGGGCTTTTGTTGAGATACAGGTCGAGGAGATGGTTGTGGAAGAGGAGGAGGAGGAGACGTTTTAGCAGAAGTTAGGGCAACATGAGGATCTGCTGATTTTGTCTTCAATCTGATCCTTAACTTACCTGCAGCAGACTCAGGCTTTTTCATCACAACCCTCTTAACACGTTTAGTGGCTGGCTTTTTTGTGGGTTTAACCACTGTGGTTTTGTTGGAATTGAACCCTACAAAAAAACAGATGATAGAAAGCCAAAAAAGATCTGCTCTATATGATCCAGAATAAACAGAGTTTAGATTCACTCATTTCAAAGACCAGCTACCAAACCGCTGCTAGTTCTAACAACTGCCTTGTGACAAAGCTCTGCCAGTTATAAAGTCTGCTGTTTACCAAACCTCTGATGGGTTCAAAGGTCTGCTTAAAAGACAAAGGTCTGCTGGAAGTCAAAGGTCTGATCATCCTTTGAAGAACATCTGCCAGTACTACATCAGGTTTTATGCTTATCAGTGGTTAGGGTCATCAGTGCTTTGCTATCAGTGTTTAGGTTAGGCAGTGGTTAGAGTTTGTTATTGCTGTTAGATGTCACTATCAAGATGATGTCAACATAGACTATCAGTGGTTAGGATTGTACTATAAATAGACAATGCTTGTACTGTTCTATTAAGCTTATACATTTTGCACTTTTTGTACATCTTTCTGTGTGTAGCTCGGTCTGAGGGGGAGTTTAGTGATTCATTCATGTAAGTTGCTTTGTAATCATTTCAATCTTTCGAGTAATGAAAACATGTTATGATGAAAACTATTCTCTCGTTGATTGTGTTATAAAGTTTTAACTGTTCTTCCGCTGCAAAGTCCTTTATGATTTATCATTTTGTTATCAAATTGGTTAAAACAACATAATCAATCCAAACTCAGATCCTAACAATTGGTATCGGAGCTTGGTCAGTCAAATTTGATCTAATCGTCAATTTGACATAAGAAGATCAGCTCGATCTCATTGATATTATACTATTCTTAATTGTTGAAAACGGAGTCGAAATTGTGTAGAGATTTATGATTCAGTTGGTTCTATTGTTTGTATTCGAGTCTATGTTGATTTCGGGGTTATTTGATGAAGAGGATACATATCAGTCTCATATGAATGACTGAGATGAACTTTTAAATCTTAAATTCTTCAAAAGAACAGCTGGAAGTCTATCAGATCTAATTGATTCACATATCATGAAATTTTCTACGAATTTTATAGTAGAAATTTCATGTTTATATCAGGTTTTGTATTGCTCTTCTGAATTTTTGTTGAAGATAATACACCTTGAGTTTTGCTTGTTTTTTATAGGCAAAAATTAAGTACCTGCCTGAAGTAGAATCCTATTTTTAGAAAGGGAAGATACTTCCTCTAATAGTGAATCAACAGGACTCTGGCTGATAACCAGTTCAAATCAGATTCAAGTGTCCTTGAAAACCTGTCCCTACAGACAAAATAGTTGTACCATCTGATATATTCAACCTCTGCCAAAGCCTGTATAGTGTTTGTACACAAGGACGAGCATGTGAATGAAGCTTTGACTAAAAAGGTTTAAAAACCTATATTGAAAAATCTCAGAAGGACATTTTGGTCTGCTAAAACTAACCTTGCAAATTATCAAAATTTTAATCAAACTCGTTGACATCAGATATCACTTTGTGAGGGATTTCTATGAAAAATGTCTGATTTCTTTACAACATGTCCATACCAAGGATCAACTAGCAGATGTGTTGACAAAAGCACTTGATGCTTCCACATTTGACAGTGTGATTTCTAGGCTTGGAATGCTAAACATGGATTAACAACAAATTTCCTTGTGATCCATGTGTAAATAGCAATAAAATATTTTTAGAAAATAAGAAATTCATCCTTAAAAATAGTTAAAATTGAATTTTTCAATAAAATCCTTAAAGTCTACTCAAAGCTCTGATAGCACAAAAACACTGTTGTTTAGAAAAATCTATCCACTGATGCGAACCTCTGATAGTGTTTAAATTGGCCACAAGCGCTGGTTGTTTTGCTCTAACAGTGGTTAGCCAAACAACTGTCTTCCATTGTCAATCAGAGGTTACACGTGGATAGATGTTATTCGATAGTCGTTGCATCAGATGCCACGTCATCATCACTTTTTGAAAACCCTATAAAACCCTAT
Source organism: Scalesia atractyloides (assembly GCA_947069175.1). NCBI lineage: Eukaryota > Viridiplantae > Streptophyta > Magnoliopsida > Asterales > Asteraceae > Scalesia > Scalesia atractyloides. Next base: position 44,143,985 of record CAMTDV010000015.1, read on the forward strand.
TTCGTCCACAAACAGAGTTTTCACTTCTACTCTGACATTTCAAAATTCTCAAAGCTATTTCTTCTAATAATCATGGCTGTCACACCCCGACTCGCAGCGGAAGACAAATGCAGGGTGCGGCAGACACGTGGTAATTCTCCATAGTTAAAAAACATGATATCATAAACAGAGAGAACGTCGGTTACAACATACTACCAATATCATATTACACACCATAAGTTTCAGTACAGTACTACGAGCTATCACAGCTCTTATTCTGCTACAGTTTACTACTACAGCCATCCACACGCACTTTCCTTACTCTTGCTTTGCTTTACCTAAAATGCATGTTAGTTTTAAAAAGGTCAGTTAAACGCTTCGTGAGTTCCACTGGTCTAATTGCTATATAACAATATGTGTTAACAAGCTTAATTGTACTGGTCATAATTACAATGACGGTCACAGTCATAGTCGCAGACGGAATTACACGAGTATACAAGTGAAACCTTGACTGTTTTTCCCTGGGCCGTGTCATCCCAGACACTCCCGGCCACCGGACCGTGTCACAAAGACACTCCCAGCCCATCAACTGCGTCACGTGCAGTTCAACGCCCCTTAGTAGTTATGCCTAACAACACAACCAAATTAGGACGAGTGCAGTAGCCTAGTGTCGACACACTGTCAGTCGTGGCACTAGGTTGGTCAAACCGATAGTACTATCCATTGTCCACAGGCTTACGTTAATCTCTTGTCTTGCAGAGGGGAGGTAGTTCGTGTGTTAGATAATTCACATCATATGTTAGTGCAATTAACACAGTTTCGTAACATGCCAATCATCTCAGAAACAGTATCACAATTTAAAAGTGGGAGAGTAAAACTCACTCCCAGATTGGTGTAATCAACACAGATTATAACCAGTTCATGTGTTAGGGAAGTAAAATTCCCTTCGTAAGTATGTGTAACCAACACAGTTTGTAACATGCATTCCACCCCAAGTAAAACAATAAAACAGTTAAAAGCGGGGTAGTGAAACTCACAGTGCAAATAGTGGTCTTAACACAAGAGTCGTCGATTAGATGGATCAACTTTAATGACACACGTGCAAGCATGGACTCAAAGCAGTATCTAAGTTGGTAATGGTTATAACTTGGATCTGGTCAGGAGTTTTTACTCCGGATCGAGTCTATAAGACAATGGTATGGTGATGGACGTCAGGGTGGTATTAGTTTTCAGTTTGGCTTCCGGGCACCGATTCGCGTGCCAGCCAAAGTCAGTAGTTTAATGTGTTCGGGCAATGGTACGGGAATACCAGTAGTGCCAACACATGGTTATTCAAGAATGATTAACTTTCCATTAAGGGAGTTTGAGTGTTTGGGGGTCTAAGTTGCCCAAATTTGAGTTTCCGTTTTCACCGTCGGGAATTCTCCCGAACTGCCTTAGGACACCCCCAGGATGCCCAATTTGCCCGGGAATCTCCCGGAATACTCCCGGTGTTCCATTTATAGTATTTGTCGGGTTGGGTCAGTTCCCAGTTCCGGCAGGTTTGTTATACGGTAAACTGCCGTAATTGCTTTAAAATAATCTATTTTTAATTCCGTAAATTCCCAAAAATCTGTGATTTTTTATATATATCAGTAAAAATCTGTAGATTATGGGAAAAAAGTTTGGGAATTTATTTTGTTAATTTACTTATTTAAATAAATTATTTATAAAACGATTTTAAACCACATAATTCAAATTAAATACCATCAGTAGTTAAAAAAATTCCAAAAATCCAAGAACACCTTATATATGTCCAGGAACTTCTCAGAAAATTTAGAGATTTTTCCGATTTCGTTTCGGTGCGTTCCCAGCTACTGAAAACTCGTAAAAACACGGACTTTAAACCAAATCAAAACTTAACCAATGGACTCTGAATTTTCCTAGATCATTCCCGGTATGTTCCTTAGTGTCTCTGTAAAATTTGGTGATTTATTGAATCCATTTGATATTTTTTTCTGAAATTCTTATGGTAAAACAGTTAAAAATTCATCAAAAATCATAGAAAATTCCAAAAATTTTAAAATTACACGGACCAAGTTATTGGCAAAACAATTTTCTGCCTATCCTGAATTCGGTTTTCGGATCATATACCTAGCGATTCTTTCGATTCCAAGCGCTTATCGTGATCCCAGAAGTATGTACAAGCTATATTCAGTACCTACACACCAAGTACAACCCAAATATGCTAGAACTTAGATCAATCAAGCTTTAATTTATTGATTTCGGTTAATCGAATAGTTAAGCGATTTTTGTCGAATAAGAGTTTATTAGGGTATCAAACCCCATTGATTAGTAACCATGGCTGCCATATAACACCAGGGATTTCAAGCGGTGTTCATATTCAGCCCTAAAACTTGTTTAAAACTCCAAAATTCATGGATTAAAAAGCATTTTCGGCTAGAAATCATGTTTAATCAAGAAACCATGCTTAAAACCTTATGGATTTGAGTTAATACCTTTGATTTGAGTTGGTTTATGAAGAAATCAGCTGACGTTCTTGAGAGAAACCAGGTTTTGAAGGAATTTTGTGATTAAAATTAAAGAAAAAAGAAAAAAACTATTTATATAATCATGGGGGGAGGGGGCGATGGCGGTTTTGGGGTGGGCCACCTCGTGCTTCGTATAACGTGCTTAAAGATGATGTTTATCTTCCGGATGAGTATAGGTTCGTTTTCGGGTCCTGTGCGCGTTCTCGATTTGCATGACGGACTTCGTTTTGCGCGTACTTAGTGTCAAAAGACTCGGTTTTAAAAATTTTGCATAACCGTCTTAAAATCCGAACCTAGTTACGTTTTAATCATAAAAGTCTCATTTGACGTTCGTTTAAGTGTTTTTAAGCTTGATCGATCGGTCCTTGCACATTCGGTTACCTTATGTTATGCTCGGAACGAATGCGTTTCCCCAACCGGGAGCTGCTTCGTTTTGCGTGCTCGGGCTTTGATTATTTCCAGACCTTATGTCACAGTCTATGGCACAAAACTAAGTTATTCCTGGAACTCGGAATCTTAAATAAGGCTACCGATAATCTAATAATCAACGTCAAAGGTTTAAGGTGCTATTAAAGATCAAGTCTCCATTTAACACGTTGTTCAAGGCTAAGGACGCTAACCTCGCATCGTTGGTCCTTAGTAGTGTCATGTCAACCATGACGTGTTCTCAGATTCCTCCGAGATATAACATATATCGTTTCGCACAACACAAAAGTCATAAAATTTCACAAGGTTTACGCACAATTATAGTTTTAGACATGCTTTAAGTTTAGGACCAATTAAGGTGTACCTGGTTTCGTCATGGGTATCACAGCCTCCCCTGGTTAAGAAATTTCGTCCCCGAAATTTACTTTGTTACACTACGGAAGAGGTGAGGGTATTTTCTACGGAATTCATCCTTCCATTCCCAGGTATATTCAGGTCCTTGTTTTAGAGTTCCACCGGACTTTTACCAGTGAAATTTGTTACGTCTTAATTGTTTGACCCTACCATCAATTATTTCCACCAGCTCTTCCATAATGTGGAGTTTATCGTCAACGTGTATGTCTTCCAAAGGTACCTGGGTAGTTTCGCCTGACAGGTATTTCTTCAGGTTTGATACATGGAAGACATTGTAAATGGCACTAAGTTCGGTTGGTAATCTCAACCGATATGCTACCGGACCTACGTTGGCTAGGATCTCATATGGCCCAATGTAGCGCAGGGCTAGCTTTCCTGCTTTTCCAAAGCGGATAACGCCTTTCCACGGCGATACCTTTAACAGAACTCGTTCACCTACTTTGAACGATAATGGTTTTCTGCGTACATCAGCCCAGCTCTTCTGTCGGCTCTGAGCAGCTTGTAAACGCTTTTGAATCTGATGGACCTTATCAGTCGTTTCCTGAACTAGTTCAGATCCCTTTAGTTGAGTGTCAGCCACTTCGGCCCAACAAAGTGGTGATCAGCACTTTCGACCGTAAAGGGCCTCATACGGGGCTGCTTGAATGCTACTGTGCTAACTGTTGTTATAAGAAAATTCTAGTAGTGGGAGATGCTTGTCCCAGCTTCCTCCAAAGTCTAGGACACAAGCACGAAGCAAGTCCTCTAGTGTCTGAATCATGCGTTCCGATTGGCCATCAGTTTGGGGATGATAAGCAGTGCTTAAATCAATTCGCGTCCCCAAAGCCTCTTGTAGTTTCTGCCAGTATCACGAAGTAAAGTGGCTGTCTCGGTCGGAAATAATAGCAATCGGGACACCATGTCTAGATACTATCTCATTAGTATAAATTCCAGCCAACTGGTCGGTCTTATAAGTCGTACGGATCGGAATAAAATGTGCCGATTTGGTCAATCGATCGATGACTACCCAAATCGCATCATGACCACAATGTGTTTTCGAGAGATGGGTTACGAAATCCATCGTGATATGTTCCCACTTCCACTGAGGTATTTCGGGTTGTTGCAACATCCCTGAGGGTTTCTGATACTCAGCCTTGACTCGCGCACAAGTCAAGCATTGGCTCACATATTCGGCCACGTCCTTTTTCATTCCCGGCCACCAGTAGAACTCTTTCAGGTCATGGTACATCTTATCTGTACTGGGATGAATCGAATATTTCGATTTATGAGCCTCGTCCATTATTAATTGTCTCAGCTCCGAACTTGCAGGCATCCACACTCGATTCTTAAAGTACAACACCTCGTCCGTCTTCCTCACAAAACTTTTCTCGTTCCCGTGCAATCCTTCACCGGTAACTAGCTTTCCTTCAGGGCTTGCATCTGCGCGTTCCGGATTTGATCTATGAAACTTGTCTGCACGATCATTCCCAAGGCTCTCACTCGAAGGGGCTTAATTCGATCCTTCCTACTTAGCGTATATGTTACCACATTAGCTTTCCCTGGGTGGTACTTTATCTCACAATCATAATCATTTAACAATTTCACCCATCTGCGCTGCCTCATATTCAAGTCTTTTTGGTCGAAGATATGTTAGAGGCTTTTGTGATCGGTATATATAGCACACTTGGTACCATATAATAATGTCTCCAAATCTTTAATGCGAATATAACTGCTCCTACTTCCAGGTCATGAGTCGTGTGATTCTTCTCGTGCACCTTCAGTTGTCTAGAAGCGTACGCGATAACTTTATTCCTTTGCATAAGGACACATCCAAGCCCTTGTCGCGATGCGTCACAATATACGACAAAGTCTTCATTGCCTTCGGGCATCGTCAATATTGGGGCCTCACATAACTTTTTCTTTAACAGCTGGAACGCTGTTTCTTGGTCTTCACCCCATTCGTACTTCCTATCCTTTTGCGTTAGTGCGGTTAGCGATTGGGCAATACTCGAGAAGTTTTCGATGAAGCGACGATAATACCCTGCCAATCCCAAGAATTGGCGTATTTATTTTGGAGATTTCGGCGCTGGCCAGTTCTTTATTGCTTCTATCTTGCTTTGATCTACATGAATTCCATACTGACCCACCACATGCCCTAGAAATTGTACGGATTGTAACCAAAAGTCGCACTTAGACAACTTAGAATACAGTTGTTCGGTCCTTAGTATCTCCAAGATAGCACGCAAATGATGCTCGTGCTCGTCCTTACTCTTGGAGTAGATCAAAATATCGTCAATGAAGACGATGACAAATTTGTCAAGGTATGGCTTACATACCCTGTTCATGAGGTCCATGAACACCGCGGGTGTGTTAACCCAAAGGGCATAACTAGGAATTCGTAGTGGCCATAACGAGTTCGAAACGCTGTCTTAGGAATATCGTCCTCTTGGACCTTCACTTGATGGTAACCTGAACGAAGATCTATCTTAGAAAAGTATCGGGCTCCTTGCAACTGATCAAAGAGATCATCGATTCTCGGAAGAGGGTATCGATTCTTGATAGTGACTTATTCAATTCCCTGTAGTCGATGCACATTCGGAAGCTACCGTCCTTCTTTTTTACAAACAAAACTGGGGCTCCCCATGGGAAATAACTAGGACGGATAAAACCACAATCGAGTAACTCCTGCAACTGCGCCGATAGCTCTTGCATCTCGGACGGTGCAAGACGATATGGAGCCTTGGCAACGGGTGCCGTTCCCGGTATTAAGTCGATGCGAAACTCGACTTGCCGATTGGGCGGCAATCCGGACAATTTCTCCGGGAACACATCAGGATATTCACATACCACCGATATGTCTTCAATACGTTTCTCGGTTGGCTCCTCCGATGTGACGCTAGCTAAGAACACGTCACATCCCTGTCGAATTCATTTCAACGCCTTAAGGTGAGATATAAGGTTCAACGTGGCGCCTAACTTCTCTCCTTGTACCATAATTGCATCCGTGGGGGATAAACGAATCTTCACAACCTTCTGTTCACATAACACCTCCGTACGATGGTTGGACAACAAGTCCATTCCTACGACAATATCAAAACTACCCAACTCTACTGGTAAAAGGTCAATAGTAAACTGGTAACCGCTAAAGGTTATAGGGCAATTAACAATAAGTTGGTGACTGGTCATTGGTTTTCCGCTAGCAAGTTCAACGGTATAGGGTTGTTTCAGGTCAACAGCAGGCATATTCAAGAGTGGCAAAAATGCAATCGACACATAACTTCTATCGACTACCGTATCAAATAACACCGAAGCAAATTGATTAGAAACGAGGAATGTACCTGAAACCACGTTGGGATCCTGGCGTGCGTCACCAGGTCCATGACAAAGGCACGACCTCGGGCTGCTTTCGAGGTAGAAGCTTGGTTCTGGGTGTTCCTTCCCGCCATCTGCTGGGCTAACTTCGAACAACTGTTATGAAAATGCTCTGTGCTGCCACATCCAAAGCATGTACAGGGGTAGGTGGGTGTTCCTTCTCGCCATCTGCTGGGCTAACTTCGGACAACTATTACGAAAATGCTCCGTTCTGCCACATCCAAAGCATGTACGGGGGTAGGTAACCTGTTGTGCTGATTGTTGAGGTCGCTGCTGAAGAGGTTGAGGCCTAGAAGGTTGAAAACGAGTTGGTTTGGGATTGGGTTCCATGGGCACCCTACAGTCCAGGGCAAAATGCCCATCTCTATGACACCTCAAGCATTTCACTATTCATACATTCTAGTGTGGTGGGAAGCACACTTGTTGCACTTCGGGGCCTTTCCTTTGTAGCCATCAGAGTTACCCGCGGGGGGGTAGTAGTGGCGTAGTTCTGGCTAGTATTCCTCCCCCTCTTCGGCGTTGCTGCCCTTGCGCGACTACTCTCTGGGGCCTCCCGCTTGTTCCCAGCCGGTTCTCTCGGCATTGTCAGAATCTTACGCCTAACCCTGTCATATGTAACATTACCTGACCTTGCTACCACCTCGTGCATGGTTCGGTATTCCACCGAATTAATGATACTCCTCATTTCTGGGGCCAGTCCCCATATATACCTTTCAATCCTCTTGGACTCTGGTCAAACCATGTCTGGCAAAATACGCGCCAGTTCATTGAAACGGGTGGTATAGTCTGCATGATCAGCACCTTGCATCTGCAGGTTCCAGAACTCGTGCTCAAGCTTCTGAATTTCATGAGTTGGGCAAAACCCTTCCCTCATCAGTATCTTGAGATCATCCCAAGTCATCGCATTAATCGCGTCCTGTCCGCGAGTTTGTACAATAGTGTTCCACCAGTTTAAAGCATGGTCGATAAAGGTACAAGTGGTATATTTAAATGCGCAATTACCAAGACAATTACTTGTGTTAAGTACCGATTCTCACTTCTCGACCCATTTCACAAACCCATTGGGTCCCTCAGTCCCATTGAATTCCATCGGTTTGCATTCCATGAAATGCTTATATGTGCAAACCGGCCGACCATTATACTGGTAATCGTTCTGACCTACGGGTCCTGGTTGCAGATTTGGTTGCGGGTTTAGCATTAATACCGGCGCTAACCTGCGCCACAATCGTGGGAATAACAGCTTGGAGTTGTTGCGCTATCATTTGCGCAATATCTTCCTCAGTCATCTGTGGGGCGCGTTTCAGGCCCATTCTATTATAAACAATAGATGTCTGGGTATCAATGTCACGTATCCAGTTAACACATATCACATATTTGGTTAAAACATAACACGATGAAGTCATAACACACATGAATCCATGACACATATAGTCAAAAGCATCATCATATATATTTAATGTCATCATCATACAAATGTCAAAATTTGCACATAGACTTAACTCATAAGGGCCAGTGCTTAGATGTGCTGTCAAAATGTGTCACCACAGTGACGTACAGACTCGATGCAACAAAAGTACTAACCAAGAAAACATGAAAATACTATGACTGCATCACCACCTCGACATGGGTATAACCCAGTGCTTGGTAGGATGTACAAAAGATACATCATCTCTATCTATACTGAAAGAAAACCATACTAAGAATGCCACATCCACCATGCAAATCCTCCAAAACCTGCGACCAACCCTACAATAGCACTGATACATCCGTATATCAATGCATGGAAATGATCATGCTCATGATTGACATACCCCATACCCTGCTGTAAAACGATGATCGCCTGCTGTAAGACAATCAAGTAGTTTCCCATCGACCTCCTCTGCTGCTCATCCTCATCCCGTGCCATCCGTAATAATGAAATCTGCTCGAACAGAAATCCCATCAAGCTGCTCTCGGTGATAGGAGCAGGCACCTCCTGAGGAGGAACAGGTATACCCCAGACGGGTGGAGAAGGCTCCCTAAACGGCTGGGAAGGGCCACCTCGCTCGTATGTGTGAAACGGGGAAGGGTCCTCCTGAGTGTGGGGTCAGAAAACGAGCATTGAAGTGCTGCTGGGTCCCTATAGGTACGGGTGTCGGACAAATAGGGGACCCGGGTTAGGTAAACACAGGTACAGGTGTAAATACCCTCCGACGAGCCGTCTGTCGGAGGCCAAAGGTGGGTATCTCAAGAGGGCTAGATGAGGAGGGTGAACAAGTACTCGGAGTGGAAGGAGTATAAGGGTCAGGCGGTGTCTCGGGTGACGGTAAGCGGGGTGCTACCGGCTCCAACTCCCAATGCCCCGTGGCGAGAGTAGGGCTCCTAGGAATAGGTCCTACGGGTATGGCAACATCCGGGGTACGACTATGCTCCGAGGAGCTAGTTGGGTGGTGTGATGGCGAACGGTAAGCGCTCGAGGCCTCCCCCTCGCGCCTAGTACGAGATCTGGGTGGGTACGGACTACAACAATAGCCAGAAGGATCTGGCGAGTAGCTAGATGTCAAAAGGGGTGTCAACGGATCCTCCTCAGGATCAGTCTCCATATGTGAAGTCGACTGGTGACTCGAACGATGCGACATGCTACCTGAAAATAAAACCACACACAACGCTGATTGGACTGACCCAAAATACTGAACTCAACATTCCACCAATATACACATAAGCACGTATTACACGCAGTTTCACTTTTTAAAATTTATAAAAAAAATACTTGCGGTTGGTGACGTTAGTAGACGGATGTCCGTCCTATCTCAATGACGTTCCCAGAACCCCAAGTATAAGCAGATAAATTATGGTGTTCGGGACCACAATAATTTATTTGCCCCACCAGGGCTTCCTAATAATAGCCATACTACTCAGTTTCTAAGGGTTCTCAGCGTGTGGGGACTAACTTAGGATTATAGTCCAGGTTCTTTTGAGATACCTAGTTCGCTATAACCGAAGGCTCTGATACCATCTTCGGTCACACCCCGACTCGCAACGGAAGACAAATGTAGGGTGCGGCAGACACGTGGTGATTCTCCATAGTTTAAAAAACATGATATCATAAACAGAGAGAACCTCGGTTACAATATACTACCAGTATCATTTTACACACCATAAGTTTCAGTACAGTACTACGAGCTATCACAGCTCTTATTCTTCTACAGTTTACTACTACAGCCATCCACACGCACTTTCCTTACTCTTGCTTCGCTTTACCTGAAATGCATGTTAGTTTTAAAAAGGTCAGCTAAACGCTGCGTGAGTTCCACTAGTTTAATTGTTGTGTAACAATATGTGTTTAACAAGCTTAATTGCACTGGGGCAAACCCTAGATGGCGATTTTTCGTGCTCTTCATGAAACCCGATTTTCTTGATCAATCCTAGCTGTATAACAGTCTGTGATTGTTGTTTGATCTTCCAAATAGCAATACGAACTTGTTAGCATCCAAAGAAAGATTAAAATAGGGTTTAATTTCGTTTTTTCATCTGATCGCTCTCTCTCGAACCGGCGATTTTTGTTCTTCTTTCAATCCTACGATTTCGATCGGCAAATGTGTGCAACAGATCTGTTATTAGGGGTTTGAGTAATCAAATCTTAATACGAACTCTGGTGGCATATAGGATCGATCGGATAGTAGTTTTCTTTCGTTTTTGTTTTTTATCGCCGGCCGTTTTCTTGTGTTTCGGATAATAATCAAGAATCCGATCAGTTTAGGGTTTGTGCTTGTTTTGTTTGATAATCGTCGACCTGGGAATTAGTAGGAAATTCTGATTTATTATAAAGATTGTGTTGATCGCGGTTAACGGATGTTAATTTAGCTAGATTGATACAACCTTTCTAATCGATTAAGGATTGATTACGGATTCTAGGGTTTCTTTCTGGTTCTTTCTGGTTTTTTGGTTGTGGTTGCGGTATGGAGAGTGATGAAGTTCTAAATGGGGATGGGTATCCAAAACTGAGCAAGGAGAGAGTTGTTAAAACTGGCATGGATGAACGTAAGAAACCTGATATGCATGTTGATCGAGGCAAAGTCCCGTTACCTAATAAGGGTTTTGGAAACCGTGTGCTGAATATTGATGGTAACCCTAAGCTGGCCCGACGAGGGAATGTTCCTAACTCACTAGTGGAAGAGGTGAACTCGGATCCGAAGCTGCTTAATGCCATTGAGGAACGGAACAAGAATAAGGATGCGGTAACCGTGGTGAATAATATTAAGGAGGACTCGGAAAACATCACGGAAAAAGGGGCTAACTTGCATGGTAATTTGGAGGATATTGCACCTGATTCGGATGGTGGTGTTTCATCAGCTGATTCCACGAAGGTAACGACCACTAAGATTGTAGAACCTCTTTCGTTTGCTAGAGTTGTTCAGCATAATAGTGATGGTATTAAGGTTAATTTTCGGTCTTTGGAAACTGAGGAAATAATAGATGGGGCAGATGTTGTTATCCCTTTATCATCGGTAAAGCAGGTTAATGATAGATATTCGAACACTCTTTATGGATATTTTTTGGGAAAACGTTTAGCGTTTCCGGTGGTAGACTATTTTGTTAAACATAAGTGGTCGAAGTATGGGTTATCCAAGATGATGATGAATGCTAAGGGGTTCTTCTTCTTTAAGTTTCAAACAAAAAAAGGGATGGCACAGCTTCTGGAAGATGGGCCATGGATGATACGAAATGTTCCAATTATTCTTACTGAATAGACTCCTGATGTTATGGTTGAGAAAAAGGATACCGGTTTGGGTAAAAATGCATGATGTACCGTTGGCTGCGTTTACTGAAGACGGGTTGAGTTTACTGGCCTCGAAAATAGGTGTTCCAAAATTGCTGGATTCTTATACAACAACAATGTGTGTAGATTCATGGGGAAGAAGTAGTTATGCTAGGGCGTTAATTGAAGTTCAAGCAGGGTCTGAATTAAAGAGAGTTGTTACGGTTGCAATCCCGGCACACGATGGAAAGGGATACTCTAAAGCGGAGGTAAAAATAGACTATGATTGGGAACCGTTGAGATGTTCAACATGTTGCGTGTTTGGTCATGATGATAACTCGTGCCCAAAGAAACAAACACCAGTGCAGATGGATGATAAAATGAAAAATAATAATGATTTTCAGGAGGTATTATCGAAGAGTAGGAAAGGGATCAATCAAGGGCTGCATGTTAAGAATCAGAAGCCGAAGTTTGTGTACCGTCCGGTAGCAAAGCCTAAGTCCAAGGCTGATGTGAAAGTACAACCGAAAAGCCAAGTGCCTATCTCTAACCCATTTTCTGTACTTGAAAAGGAGGAGAATCACTCTAATGAATTCGGTGGAATAGAAGGTATGACTTCAAAAGGTAATCAACAAAATAAAAATACCAATTTGGAGGAAGTAATTGCAGATGCAGTTGGAATTGAGGAGCTTTTAGGTGATATCTCAAAATTAATGGAGCAGAAAGTAGAAAATAAAAATTCTGAGGGTGCAAGCACACCTGGTGATACTAGTGTCCATGGGTAGTTTGGCTTCTTGGAATATAAGGGGTTTGAACCGACCCCTCAAACAAAAGGAGGTTCGTCAGGTGGTGCTGGACAATCATCTTCAGGTGTGTGCAATTATGGAAACTCATGTTGACTCGTCTAATGTCTATAATGTTTGTAAGAAAGTTTGCTCGTCATGGAGCTGGGCGACTAATGCTGATTGTTGTGAGAAAGGTACTCGTATTATGGTAGGGTGGGACGCTGACATTGTGGATGTTATGATCCTTTCTAAAACAGATCAGGTTGTGCATACTCAGATCATGTTTAAACTCGATCAAAAGTCTATTTTTTGTTCGTTTGTTTATGCTGACAACTACTACAAAAAAAGAAGGGACCTATGGCAGAACTTACGTGCTCATCATTCTTATATGCATGATAAACCATGGACTATCATGGGGGATTTTAATTCTTCCTTGTTTCATGAAGATATAGCTCAAGGGCCATCCACTTTTAGCATGGGGAATAGGGAATTCAAGGAGTGTATTGATGAGATAGAGGTGTTTGATGTTAATCGAACGGGTTTACATTTTATGTGGACAAATAAGCAGCAAAAGGGTATCATTGTCAAGAAAATTGATCGAATATTGGGGAACATGCAATTAATCGATATGTTCCCTAATGCGGCAGCATGTTTTCTTCCGTACCGAATATCAGACCATACTCCGTGTATCTTAAAATTGCCTAATGTGACTAGAGGAAAACCGAAGCCGTTTAAGTTTGTGAATTTGGTAGCCGATAAGAAGGGTTTTATGGAGGAAGTTAAAACGGTTTGGAATATGGACATTCAGGGTTATCGTATGTTTCAGATTGTTAAAAAGCTTAAGCTGTTAAAAAACCCGATGAGGAAACTCTTATATACACAGGGTAATCTGCATGAGAAGGTTAAGACGATGAGAAAGGATCTAGATGACAACCAGCTAGCTATTGATAATGATCCTTTCAACAATGAGCTTCTTGATAAACACAGTCGATTACTTCAAGCGTATAAGAAAGTGGTTCTTGATGAGTGTTCTTTTTTGCAGCAAAAATCTAAGCTACAATGGCTTTCGCTTGGTGATAAGAACTCAAAGTTCTTTCATAACACGGTCAAAGCAAAAAATCATCGGAGTAGAATTTTCTCGGTAAGAGACAGTAGCGGTATACTACATGAAGGAATGTCGGTTCCACAGGTCATGGTGGAGCACTATACCCAGTTTTTTGGTAGTGTTGGAAGTATAAATTTACATCCTACGCCAGATCTATTCCATAATGTATTATCGGTTGATAAAGCTTCTGCTATGGTTAGGATTGTTACGGATGATGAAATTAAACACGCAATGTTTTCAATTGATGGGAATAAAGCTCCAGGTCCTGATGGTTACACCTCGGTCTTCTTTAAAAAGTCTTGGGATGTAGTTGGGAAGGATGTATGCAGTGCGGTACAGGAGTTCTTTCAAAATGGTAAACTACTCCGTCAACTTAACCATACGATAATCTCTTTAATCCCTAAGGTTAGTACACCATCTTCCATTACGGATTATCGCCCTATATCTTGTTGTAACACACTATATAAGTGTATCAGCAAGATTATTACAAATCATATAAAAGAAGGGTTTTGTGATATTGTGAGCATCAACCAGTCAGCCTTTGTTCCGGGTAGAAGGATTTCTGATAATATCCTCTTAACACAGGAGTTAATGCATAACTATCATCATAATAAGGGGCCACCAAGGTGTGCCTTTAAGGTGGATATTCAAAAGGCTTATGACAGGGTAGACTGGAATTTTCTTGAACAGATACTGCTAGGTTTTGGGTTGATCGGAAAATGGTGAAGTGGATAACGGTTTGTGTTACATCCACGTCCTTCTCTTTGGCTATAAATGGTAATCTGTATGGATATTTTAGAGGGCAACGAGGTTTACGACAAGGAGACCCAATGTCTCCGTACCTTTTTACGTTGGTTATGGAGGTTCTTACATTGCTTTTGCAAAAACAGAGTTCTTTGTCAGCTGAGTTTAGGTACCATAATAAGTGTGAAAATCAGCGAATAATTAATCTCTGTTTTGCTGATGATCTGTTTTTGTTTTCTTGGGGCGATCATAGATCAGCAAAAGTGCTTTTGGAGGCGCTAGACTTATTTAAGAACATGTCAGGTCTTGTTCCTAGTATGACTAAAAGTACGGTCTTCTTTGGTAATGTTCCGGACATAGTGAAAGACCGAATTAGAAGCATCATCCCATTTGATGAAGGTGTGTTGCCAGTTCACTACCTTGGAGTTCCCCTTATATCTACCAGGCTTGTTTACAATGATTGTAAGAGACTTTTGGAAAGTATGGATTTAAGAATTACCGATTGGAAAAATAAGAGTCTGTCATTTTCGGGTAGACTTCAACTGATTCGGTCGGTCCTGTCTTCTATGCATATATATTGGGCGTCGGTCTTTATTTTACCAAAGCGCATCATTTATGACCTGGAAGAAAGAATGCGAAGATTTTTGTGGGCGCAAGGAAATAACATAAAAGGGAAAGCTAAGGTGAGTTGGAAAAAAGTGTGTATTCCTAAACAAGAGGGTGGCTTGGGTATTCGAAGGATTGGGGATATGAATAAAGCGCTTATGGTTGCGCATGTATGGAGTCTTCTTACACATAGAGAGTCTCTTTGGGTAAAGTGGATCCATTCATATCGTATACGCGATAGAAGTTTTTGGGACTTACCAATCCGAAATAACATAACATGGAGCTGGAGGAAAATGCTACAGTTAAGGCCGATTATTCAACACCATGTATGGACGAAACTGGGAGATGGTAACAAAACACTAGTCTGGTTTGATAAGTGGGATGAGATATGCCCTTTGAATTCTTTTATTACGCCACGTATGATATCGAATGCTGGATTCTATATGAACTCGAAGGTTGCGGATGTATGTGACCATGGGGGGTGGGGATGGCCGACCGAGTGGGTAAACCGATTTCTGGCTCTCCGAAACATGCCAAGTATCATACTGAGCCCGGGTTTACATGATAGAGTTGTATGGAGAACTAGATCAGGAAAGGAGATGAACTATAGTGCCGCTATAGGGTGGGATGACTTTCGACTACACCAGAATGAAGTCCCATGGGCGAGTATTATTTGGTATCCCCAATCTATTCCTCGTCATTCTTTTTTAATGTGGCTGCTTGTGAACAAAAAACTAAAAACGCAGGATGTCATTAGTCGATGGTCTTCGGCTGGTAGTCCTAATTATAACCTCATGTGCTGTTCGTTGTGCATGGTTGGTCTGGATTCTCATGACCACCTTTTTTTCGAGTGTTTATATGCTGCTCAGGTTTGGAATGGTATTCGAGATAAAGCAGTAATGGGATCGCTGCCTAACAGATGGGAAAGGATTTTTGATCATTTGGTGCAACATGCGAAGTCAAAGCATGCTACTCATGTTATTGGAAAGCTTGTTGTTAGTGCGGCAACTTACTTCGTGTGGCAGGAACGAAATCAGAGATTGTTTTCTATAAAAAAAAGGAGTGCAGATCAACTCATTGAGGTTATTCTAATAACAGTTCGGATGAAGCTACATTTGATGAAATTTAAAGACACGAGTCACACTAGAGATCTTCTACAGGAATGGAGGCTTCCTAGAGGGTTGCTGATAAATGATGATGAACATGGCTGATGGTGTTACATGTGTTTTCTTTTTGTAACTTAGTGTTACGTGTATTTGTCGAGTGACGTGCTTATTAAATTGGTATCTAGCGTCTGTAGGATGATTGCTTGATGAACTCTAGTATGGCTTGTCATACTTGAGAATTGAGGTTTCTGTCTACCTCACTTGTTATTTTTGGATTGATTGATATAATATTTACCGGGGTAAACCCTTTACCCAAAAAAAAGCTTAATTGCACTGGTCATAATTACAATGGCGGTCACAGTCATAGTTGCAGATGGAATTACATGAGTATACAAGTGAAACGTTGACTGTTTTTCCCCGGGCCGTGTCATCCCAGACACTCCCGGCCATCGGACCGTGTCACAAAGACACTCCCGGCCCATCAACTACGTCACGTGTAGTTCAACGCCCCTTAGTAGATATGTCAAACAACACAACCAAATTAGGATGAGTGCAGTAGTCTAGTGCCGACACATTGTCAGTCGTGGCACTGGGTTGGTCAAACCGATAGTACTATCCACTGTCCACAGGCTTACGTTAATCACTTGTCTTGCAGAGGGGAGGTAGTTCGTGTGTTAGATAATTCACATTATATGTTGGTGCAATTAACACAGTTTCGTAACATTTTGCATAACCGTCCTAAAATCCAAACCCAGTTATGTTTTAATCATAAAAGTCTCGTTTGACGTTCGTTTAAGTGTTTTTAAGCTTGATCGATCATTCCTTGCACATTCGGTTGCCTTATTTTATGCCCGGAACGAATGCGTTTCCCCAACCGGGAGCTGCTTCGTTTTGCGTGCCCAGGCTTTGATTATTTTCAAACCTTATGTCACAGTCTATGGCACAAAACTAAGTTATTCCTGGAATTCGTAATCTTAAATAAGGCTACCATAATCTAATAATCAACTTCAAAGGTTTAAGGCGCTGTTAAACGTCAAGTCTCCGTTTAACACGTTGTTCAAGGCTAAGGACACCAACCTCGCATCGTTGGTCCTTAGTAGTGTCATGTTAACCATGACGTGTTCTCAGATTCCTCCGAGATATAACATATATCGTTTCGCACAACACACAAGTCATGAAATTTCACAAGGTTTACGCACAATTATAGTTTTAGTCATGCTTTAAGTTTAGGACCAATTAAGGTGTACCTGGTTTCGTCATGGGTATCATAATGGCTCCCAAAGCAAAATAGCACAGGAAACACCGAAACACACTCTTAACATCAAAAATCCATATAATTACCTCTGTACTCTTGAGAAGACAAAGAAGAATACCGAATTTCATGAAATCATTGATATATTGTCTTCTTCAATGTACAAGACTCTGTTAACCTGTAACGCACAGATCTATCAGAATGCCCTTCGAGATTTCTGGGCAAATGCGGCGATTGAAAGTCTGAATTAAAAACCTTGGGCAATCACGTCAAAAGTGGGAGGGATCTTGGTTCCAATAACCCCACAGACCATCTCAGAGGTTTTTCAGATGAACGAACTAGAAGGTAAAACTTCTTTCCCTAAAAGTGAGTATCAAATTGTTTTGAAAAACAAAAGGTATATAGGAGATTTATCAAAGCTACTATGAAAAAGGGAAAATTCCCACCTCATGTGAAATTTTTGTTTCATACCCTGCTCACATGTGTGTCAAATAAAACAGCTGGTTTTGATGAAATAACATTGAAAATTCAATACTTGGGGTATGCTATTATGTCTAAAACTGATTACAATTACTCCCAAGTATTATTTAATGATTTGGTAACCAATCTAGAAAATATGAAAAACAAAAGGGAAAATACTTTTCTGCTACCTAGATTCATAAGTTATTATTTACAAGAGAAAATCCTAAAAGAAAGTGCACATGCTCTTGTTCAAGGTGTGCCTTTTCAAATAAACAGTTTATCATCTGAAACATATACTCGCCTTATGGCCAAAGAGTCAAAGTTTCAAAAACACAAGTAGGGGATTCTGAGCAAATTTTAGATGAGTCCACATCTGCTTCTCAGACCTCAGCTGCTTAGCCCACTGCTCTTGGTAACCACAGCAGCAAAACCACTGCTGTGTAGCCCACACCAGAAACTCCTAAAAGACCAAAAAGAGACCTTTAAAACCCACCAAACCTATCAAAAAGGACATTCTAGAAGATGAGATCCCAGAAGTTAATCCAGTGACAACACAAAAATCACATGAAACCACTGTTGCTACTTCCTCACAACATATGGTAGAACGATCTCCACCCAAAACCATAACTCCTCATGATTCCTCACAAAAGTAACATGTTGTAAGCACAGGGATCCCACAACTGAGAACATCACTCTCATTTGAGAGTATGTTAAAATGTCCATCTCCCAGGTCAAACCTGCTTTCCACCCCACTCTCCACATTTCAAATCACAAAAATCACCACATCACTGTTTGAAGCCTTTGATAGTCAGTCACAAAAAGGCCACTCTCACCAACACATTACTGAGAGTAAAACTTCCACAATGGCTGTGTCTGATAAAAATCAAATGGTTATCCCACAAACAGTTGAGGAGGCTACATCACTCGGATTTCACAAAAGCCTTGCTGAGCAGCTACTACAGATGTTGAATCCAATGATTTACATCTGGACAGTAGTTTCATATATAAGTCTCCTTTGAAGGCAACCACTGTTGAGGGTACCAAGGTAACCTCTGCTTCAGTGGGAAGACCCCAGTACCAAGAAAAATGGGCATATAAGGTTGAAGCAAGAGATAAATCACATGCTCATGATACCCTAGATAAAACTATCACCTCATGTAGGAGCTCAGATGATCCTATTAACTTGGGAGATGAGCTGAAACATAAGGAATTGACAGATAAAGTCACAAAGATTGAGGCATCAGTGGGAGATATCAAAGATGTACTGCAAAAGATGTTACATTCTGCAAAATCTCGAAACACTGCCCAATCCTCTGCTCAAGCCACCAGAATTGCAGCACAAGTGTATCCTCTACTTCAACCACACATTCAGCATGCTAATCAGTTATATGATTCAAAAGTGCAGACATTCAAAGAAGAAGTTGAAGCAAGGTATAAAGACACACAGGAAGAGCTTAAAGTGATCAAGAAAATTCTCATTCCTGGCACTACCCCTGCACCTATCTTCAAAAGAGTTGATGACGCCAAAAAGGGGGAGAAAAATGACTCTGAGGAAAATTTCTCAGTAACTTCTGCTGAAACATCTGTCAAGAAAAGGAAACGGGAGGTGATGAAACCCTGAAAATTCAAGCAGATGATGAAGATACACAAAGGAGGATCAATCAAAGTCATGTCAAGATAAAAGAGAAGGAGATGAAGGGTGCCACTGCTGGTACAAAAAGGCAAACCACTGACAGTTCAATTATATTGCCTTCCTCATCTCAGCAACCACCTGTCACAGTAGCAGATGCTGATACTACTAAAAGTACAGCAGATGTTACGACAGCAGTGGCTTGCACAAATGCTTCTGCACCAAAACTGGTTTATGCTAGAAAAAGAAGAATGGCTACAGTGATATCATCTTCACTTGTTGTCCAAACAAATCCAAAACCAAGACCAGTTTTCACCCATTCACCATCATTACAAATTAGCCTTGCTGAGTCACTCAAAGGTCAAATTCAAAAAGAAATATCCCTATAGAAACATCATATCCTTTAGAGTTGGCTGCAGTAAAAGGAGAGATACTACAATTCTATACAGAAGCTGATCCATCCAAAAGAACCTTCCCATCTCTTCATGGTTATAGAAATCCCAAAACCATTGAGGATTATCTAAAACTAAAGACTAGAGAAGCCAAAAACATTGCAAAAGAAGAAAGCAAAGGGAAAGGTAATACTTACTTAACAAGATTGGAGCAGCATGAGCTAAGTAAAGTTAAGAAATTAGAAGAGTATGCAAAAGAGCTTAAAGAGAAAATGACAAAAGAATCTCCAAAAGATGATCCTCATAAGATTTATCATGAAAGAAAAACCCAATCAAGCTGAGGAAGATAAATTTAAGGAGTGGTCCATCCCAGCTCTCAAACAAGAAGCAGCTAGAATTGATAGTATGAAGAAAGACCCTCAAATAAAACAGACTACACCAGATTGGAAAGATGTTAAGAACCTCAGTGCAGATCTGGTCTTAGAAACAACCATTCAAGCCCTCAACCAAAGGAAGAGGCAGCTGTAGATGGATAAGCAAGATCAGCAAAGGGATGCTAACAAAAGTAAGCAGGCTATCACAAAGGAACCATTGCCTGACTTGAATAAAGAACCATTGAAGCCTTTAGCTAAATCTGAAGATCTTTTTCAAAGGCTTTCAAAAAGCTCACCTTTTCAATTCTCATCTCAAATAACTCATCTCCCAAGAAACCCATTGAACTCAAAAATACTAAAGTGGCTCTCTGATAAAAAGACCCATGTATTGACTCTGCTCAGGTCCAATGGGAAAGTTGTATGTTTATCAAGGAAGGATGCACTAAGCCTGGGTGTAGCTGACCTTCAAGATCTTTTGGAACTACAACTGTGCAGGGATGAGGATGATGAAGATTCCTTGAACTTTGAATCACAATTCAAAGTACAAATCAGGGAGAAACTAATGAGACATAAAGATCATGAATAAAGAAGAGTTTTGGCATCATCTGTTATAGGGGAGATTGTTGGGATTGAACCCTACAAAAGAACAGATGACATAAAGCCAAAACAGATCTGCTCTATATGATCAAGAATAAACAGAGTTTAGATTCACTCCTTTCAAAGACCAGCTTCCAAACCGCTGCTACTTCTAACAACTGCCTTGTGCCAAAGCTCTGCCAGTTATAAAGTTTGCTGATTTACCAAACCTCTGATGGGTCAAATGTAACAACTCAGAATTTCGTTGTTATCTTTCTTTCATTATCGATTGTATCTATCCTTTGTAAATCTCAAGATTCGTTTATAAGAAAAGTCTATGTTAATTAATTACAATTATGTATGTTATATCACCTCTAAATCGCCTATTAAATCACATCGCTAATCTCATCGCATCGCAACTCGCAGTTAATTATATGGTTTTATGTTATTTATGTGTTGTGTATGTTTATGGTTATGATTACGCTCGCTATCGCATCGTTCTCGCTTATTCAAATCGCTAAATCGCACTATTATATCAATTATAACGCTTAATATAACAATCTAATACGAACCGAATCGCCAAACGAACTCTTAACGCGAAATCAGCAAACGAAACTTGGTCACTAGGCCAAGTTTGGCTGAACTTGAGTACCACAAGTTCGCCCGAACTTGCCTGAGACACAAGAATCCCTCATAATCCTCAAGTTCGCTCGAACTTATACACATATGTACAAGTTCGGCCGAACTTAACTAATTCCTTTTGAAAACTTAGCAAGTTCGCCCGAACTTGACTCCACCAGCTCTCATTTTTGCCTTCACCTAGTAAATACTTAGCCCCATTCTCTCATTTGAACTTGCTATAAGTTTGCCCAGAGCTCCCGAAACCCAAAACCCTCTGTTTCTAAGCAAGAATCAACCCGATTTCAACTACAACGATGTTTAACAATGGTTTACAATGATTTTGCACAAGGCTTTGCCTTTGTTTTCATCGAATCTCTTCTGTTTACGAAAATCTTCATCTTTTTCCATAAAACTTCTGTTTTCACTCAGATCTATACTAGATATGAGCTAAACCTTTTAAATCCTTGATTTTTACACCATTTTCGGACTAATGACGTATGTTTCGTTCACTTTTGAGTGGAACAAGGCGTTGTCGAAGCTAGATCTCAGATCCGGAAGCACAAGGATGAAATCGTCACTTTACACAAGCTGGACTAACCCGTACGAACCATCAAGTTCGCCCGGATTGTCACACCCCGACCACATAAAACAACAAACCGTGGCGGAAACGTCAGGGAGTGTTGTAACAGAATTATTGTTTCAATAACCATGGCGCATAAGTTAAGTTTCATTAGTTAATATTGTTTACATTGTCTTGGATAAAAACAAAAATACAACAAAAGTTAAGCTATTATTCTGATTTTATAGTCACTAAGGCCCAGTTCGCCCTAAGTGTAGCTAACTTGACATCAAACATTTGCACCTGAAACATATGTGAAAATAAAGTCAGCAAATAATGCCGGCGAGTACATAGGTTTTGTGTTGATGCTTCATGGCTTTGATTATTTTAAGAAAAGTTTAAAGTAGTACAAAAGTCTCCATGAACCATAAAAAGTTTTTTTTATAAGAACCATATGAAAATCAATATGATATAAAAAAATGATTTATGGTTAAATAGATAATCAAAAGTAAGTCTTGTCTCGTATAAAAATGTCATGTTATGTATAAGATATGTCATGTCTTATATTTTGTTTAAAATGATTTAGATAATGCCACAATATGTAAGATAATAAAAGCACGTATCTATAGGAAGTACCATCGGCGTATCCACCATGCTTTTATCATATTACATACGTCACGCTATTTAAGTCATTCACCAAAAACCAATGTCGAGTAACAAATGTCATGTAAACCAATGTCGAGTAAACCAATGTCGAGTAAACAATGTCATGTAAACCAATGTTGTGTAAACCAATGTCGAGTAAACAATGTCATGTAAACCAATGTCGAGTAAACCGATGTCGAGTAAACAATGTCATGTAAACCAATGTCGACTAAACCAATGTCGAGTGAACAATATCGAGTTTTATAAACCATTTGCCTTTATTGTTAAAACATATATTATGGATTGTTGGCGAACACATTCAAGCCTTGTTGACTGTCAGATAAACCCCTATCCGGTCAAGGGTTTATCAATGTTCATCGGATTCTTTCATTCCCTAAGGTCGCTTCCAAACATACCTAGGAAGTGGGAACGGGATTGTCAATCCTATGGTACCATTACATACTACTGGTCGGCGTCATCAATGTTAATGAATGTATCATTGTCGAGTTCAACGTACCAAAATGTCAATAACAATGTAAGCATGTCTTGAAAATATCTTTGAAAGTGTCCAAAAATGTCTTTTGAAAATGTCTTTGAAAACCATGTACTAGTATGCTAGGTCAACATACATAGCAAAAATGTCTTTGAAAACCAATGTGCTAAATATGCTAGGTCAACATATGAAGCAAAATGCAATGAAAATCATGTACTATATATATACATTATAATCAAGCATGTATAATGTCATGAAAACATGAAAGTAGATATAGGCACAGTATGTTTCACCCCAAAACGTTTGAAAACGTAAAAGAGGGGACTATGTACTCACATGTGATTGCAAAACTATCCTTTTTTCAAGAAGATAAACCAAGATCAAGAGTCCGTGAAATCAAGCATGTCCTATAAACGGTTAACTATGTAAATATTGGAACTTGAAATCGGAAGATTTAGGTAGAGTGAGACCTTATAAACCAAGTGAGTGTTGGAACTCACATGATATGGTTTAGTAAGTTAACATTCTGAGTTGGAAAAGATTTTTAAGTACTTTTGATCCGTTATGACCCGTTAAGGTAGTTTAAGCCACTTTTTTTTGGTAATGGGTTACCCCTGTGATTCTATATATTAACCAACCAAATAATACAAGTAGTGAGGATAATCTCCCACTAGTTCTATCATAAGACACACCTCATGACAGTAAATCAAGCAGATAATATAAAGCAGTAATCAAAGACAAATACAATTACTAGACTAGAATCTAGAACCACTAATCACACCAAGAAAAATAGTAATCAGCCTCCATTATCGGAAATGAAATTGCCATTTATCTTCCATTTACCTAGCAGCCTCCGAACATTCGCACAATCTTTGAACTTAACCCCCATCAGCTTGTACCGAACTGTCTTTAATATTTGTTCGCATATGGTATCTGGTGGCCTAGATTGATTCTTGAACAATCTCGCGTTACGTTCTTGCCATATTATGTATGCTGCACAGGCAACAAACACTCGACTTGTATAGTGCGCTGCTGTTTTCGAGCGAGCACGGGCCAGAAGCCAGGCCATAATGTCACTCCATCTGGATCCAACCGTTGACATACCTACCTTACTCTAGTCTTGTTCCATACCTGTTTAGAAAACTTACATTCAAAGAAAAGATGATCATGGGAGTCAACATTCTCATAGCACAAAAGACAGCACATCATATTCATGTTTTTCCTTCTCGAGATATCCCACTGGAGAATCTTATCCTGAGTTAGCAATTTCCGTCGGATAATCAACCACATAAAGAAAGCATGCTTAGGGATGCACTGATTAAACCAGACTACTTCAGCCAAATCCACTGCCGGCTCCCTTATCCGAATCGAATGCCAGACACTTGAGGAAGAAAACTCAAGTATATCATCCCCATCCTTCCAGCAAATTTGGTCCACTTTATTTGGTTCCAGATAAATCTGATCCAATTGAGTCAATTGTGGGAACAAGTCTCTCCAAGCCGATGGCCAAGCCCAAGTGCTTTGATTATAT
Source organism: Scalesia atractyloides (assembly GCA_947069175.1). Classification (NCBI taxonomy): domain Eukaryota; kingdom Viridiplantae; phylum Streptophyta; class Magnoliopsida; order Asterales; family Asteraceae; genus Scalesia; species Scalesia atractyloides. Next base: position 44,168,305 of record CAMTDV010000015.1, read on the forward strand.
ATATCCGCAACCGTATCATGAAGAGTAAATCCCGCATTGGAAATGGTCCTAGGAGACAAGAAGTTAGATAACGGACCAAGTTGACTCCAGTTATCATACCATGCTGACGTATTATTCCCATTGCCCACTCTCGACCACACGTGATCCCTGATACTAGGCCTCATCTGAAGAAGCTTTCTCCAGCTCCAGCTACAATTCGTAGCTTCCTTACATACCCAGAAACTGCAGCCTTTTAATCTGTAGGAGTAGATCCAGTTAACCCACAAGGACTCCCTCTTATTAATAATGCTCCAAATATGTTTCACCATAAGAGCTTTATTCGAGCCTCCAAGCCGCCTAATACCCAGACCACCCTCATACTTGGGGACACAGATAGAATTCCATGAAACTTTAGCTTTTCCTCTATAAAAATTTCCCTTCTGCGCCCACAAGAAGTTCCGCAATTTAGCCTCAAGATCCTTAATAACTTGTGCTGGCAAAACAAAAACAGCGGACTAATAAGCATGTAGAGCTGAAAGTACCGAATTAATAAGCTGCAATCTTCCTGCAAAAGATAAAAATCTATTTCTCCAGTTTAGAACACGCTGCTCTATCTTTTCAATTAAAACATTACAATCTCTAGATAGTAGCCGAGAAGAAATAAGCGGAACACCCAGGTATTTAATCGGCAGCAATCCCTCCTCAAATCGCAAAAGCTGTAGAATTTCGTTTTTAACATTGGGTGGGACATTACAGAAGAAGGCAGTACTTTTCTGGATACTAGGGACCAATCCAGACATGTCCGTGAATGTAGCCAGTGCCAACATGATACAACGAGCAGAGGAAACGTCACCACGGGCAAACAGAAACAAGTCATCAGCAAAGCAGAGATTAATAATTTGTTGTCTTTCACACCTATTGTGAAATCTATAAGAGGTATCAAGACGAGCATCCCTCTTCAAAATACATGTAAGGACTTCCATGACAAGAGTAAATAAATACGGAGATAAAGGATCTCCTTGTCTTAACCCACGGCCACCCTTGAAATACCCATGCACATTCCCATTCACACTAATAGAGTATGACGTAGTTGACACACACGTCATAATCCAATCCACCATTTTACTATTAAAGCCGAAACCTATAAGAATATCCTTAAGAAATTTCCAATCAACCGTGTCATAAGCTTTTTGGATATCCACCTTGAAAGCACATCTCGGAGGACCATAATCGCTATGATAATTATGCATCAACTCTTGAGTAAGTAGGATATTATCAGAGATTTTCCTACCTGGAATGAAAGCTGACTGGTTGATACTGACAATCTGATTAAGCGTCCCCTTAATGCGATCCGCCAGAATCTCGCTAATACATTTATAAATCACATTACAGCACGCAATAGGGCGATAATCCGTAATCAGATTTGGGGTCACTTTCTTCGGCACAAGCACTATCAGGGTATTATTAATTTCCCGGAGGAGTTTACCAGTTCTGAAGAAATCCATAATGGCATTCGACACCTCATGACCTATGATATGCCAAGCACTCTTAAAGAATGCTGCTGAGAAACCATCAGGGCCAGGGGCTTTATCATTACCAATCGAAAACATGGCCGATTTCACCTCTTCAGCAGAAACTGGCCGGACCATATGCACAGCATCATCTGGGTTCAACTTATTCACAAATAGTCCGGAAGGGGGCCTAGAGTGACCATGACTGTGGCAGCCAAGAAATTGCTCATAGTGTTTCACAAGCACATCCTTGACATTATCCCCCTCATACAAAATACCATTAAAATCCTTAATGCTATCAATCCTGGTCGAGTGGTTCCTACTTATCAGGGTAGCGTGGAAGAATTTCGTATTTGCATCACCAGCTTTCAACCATTCCACCTTTGATTTTTGGAGTAAAAATCGTTCCTCATCTAAGCAAGCTTCCTGAAACTCTTTATTGGTTTTTATTTCCTGCCTTCGGAGGTCCATATTAAAAGGATCGTTATCAATATCCTGTTGTATAGCGTCCAGCTTATCTCTTAGGTTCTCAACCTTCTTGTGCAGATTACCTTGTTTCATCAAGAGAACCCGAAACGGTTTCTTTAAACACCGCAGTTTCTTTACCACGCTAAATTGAGGGACCCCATCAATGGTAATATCCCAATAGTTCTTGACAATGTCAATGAATTTAGGTTTGTGAATCAAAAAATTAGCAAACTTGAAAGGTTTAGGTTTCAGCTTACCAGGAGATGGGATTTTTAACAAACATGGGCAATGATCTGATAGCCCATACGGCTGAAAAACCGCATAAGAGTTAGGAAAATTAGTCAAAAACGCGGTGTTACCCATAGCACGGTCAAGTTTCTTTAGCAATCCTATGCCTTTTTTAGGCTTTTGATTCCATGTAAAATGGAATCCCGAGCTATTATTATCAACCACCTCCAACTCGGTGACACACTCTTGGAAATCCCTCATTCCCGCTGAACCATATGAAGATCCCATGGAATCATCCTCCATTTGAAGAGCTGAGTTGAAATCTCCCATAATAATCCACGGATTATCTCCCACGAAACCTTTATGTTTAGCTAGCTGTTGCCATAGATCCCGCCGATGAACATAGTAGTTTGCCGCGTAAACCACCGAATAGAACAGGCACCTCTTCTGACGCTTAAAACTCAACTGAATATGCATAACCTGATCTGTTTGGGCAATGACCATAGCATCAAATTCCATTGGGTTCCATCCTACAATAATCCGGGTACCTTTACTACATATACTACCATTAGACGTCCAATCCCAACCCCTAAACACGGTTCCACATACTTTATGAAGATTACCAATATCCACATAAAGTTCTAATATTGCACATAACGACAGGTGATTACTCCTGACCATATGACGAACCTCCTTTTGTTTAAGAGGCCGGTTCAAGCCCCTAATATTCCATGCTGCTAGACTAACCATTAGACACTACCGTTGTAGGAGTGCTTGCCCTTGTTTGTGTTCAGGATTACGAGTTCCCTTTGATAGTAATTCATCCATTTCATTATACACTTCCACCACCTCCTCATCCTCTGAGTCTTCCCGGTTCCCTTCCGCATCATTATCAGTGTGTTGCCCATCCGCCCCTATCTCAGTTAACACCTCAAATGAATTAGTTGAGCCAACATTCCCTACCGACGGTCGAGTGGCCAGCTCATTCTTCCCTTCAGCTATTAGCGGCCTATACTCAAATTTTGGTTTAGGTTTATTTATCAGAAATCCTCCTTTCCTAGCTACTTTTTTACTAAGCACATTGGCAAACCCTTCCTCATCTATTCTAGAAGCCAACTTACCTTTCCCATTGCCTTGTTTCACTGAAGTCCTAAGTTGAGCTTGCTTAGCAACGATAGGTGGTTTCCTTGTTTGCTTGGGACACGATTCCTCAGAATGGCCGAAAACACAACAACTCGAGCATCTAGATGGCTTCCACTCATACTCCACATACATAGTTTCCTTACAAAAACCCTCCCCATTTACCTCCGGTATTGCAATCGTTATCTCCTCTTTCAATGCCTTGTCCGCAGATATTTCTATTAGAGCTCTAGCATAGCTACTACGCCCCCAAGTGTCCATACACATCGAACTAGTATAGGAATCCAAAAGTTTTGGAATGCCAATGGCAGTAGCAATCATACTAAGGCCATCCTCTGAGTATGCAGCAATCGGAACCTCATGAATTTTCACCCAGTCTTGAGCTTTAGTCACCTCCTTCTTTTCCAACTTTGTAGTCGGCGTCCATTCAGATAAGAAAATAGGTTGTGACCGTATGATCCATGGACCCTCCTTTAGGACATCTAGCATACCTTTTTGATCAGCAAACTTAAAGAAGAAAAATCCATTCGCATTCATCATGGACTTCTGTAATCCAAACTTCTTCCGATTATTGCGGACAAAATACTCCACAACCGGGAAGGCAAGACGATCCCCTAGGAAATACCCATATACCGTATTGGCTAACTTATCTTGAACAGCTTTAACAGAATCACGCGGGAGAACCACATCGCATCCCTCATGCATAACAGGACTTGCAAGAGGTCTAAAATTAACTGACTTGGAGTTGGAAGCCATGATCGAATCTGCATACGTCCTTGATTTCGAGGGTTCGCCTTGAGGAGGACAATCCTGCTGCACGTCAGAATCAATCCTATTTCCTTCGTCACCGGCCCCTGCACGCAAACCCTTACAGTCGGCCTCCCCAATACTTGGATAACCCCGCTTTTCATCACTAATATCAATCTGAGTAGATTTACCACGCCGAGGAAGCACTGGGTTTCCATCTATATTGACAACTCGGCTGGCAATACCCTTGAACGGCAATGGCGGCTTCCCACAATCACCCTGGTTATTATCCCCAGCTTTCTTACATTCATCCATACCAGAAATCACTAACTCTTACTTCAAACAATAACAGATCACACCATGCAACAAGAACCCGAAGATCAGCAATCAAAAAGACCGGAAGAAAAAACCCTAATCTAGCGAAAACCCTAGCCCATGCTTCTGTATAGATGTCTTGTTAAATCTATGTTTCTGGCTATCCAGAAGGACCGATAAAACAATAGATCTTTGCAACCAGTTCAAAGCACAGATTCTGGCAGCGATCTGAGAAGAAAACTTGAAACAAAACCCTAGTTTTAATCCGATTTCTAATGCTAACTAGTTCGTATTAGGGCACTGAAAGATCAACGCGCTAATGACAGACTGTTATACACCAGATTACGATGAAAAAACTAGGGATGTATGAAGATCAAGAAACACCAAGATCGGAGATAAACCATGCACCGTAAACCAGAATCTAGACAATACGAACAAAAAAACTAACCCTAATTCGGAAACCCTAGACTTAATGTCAATCAATTAGAAACCAAGGTAGATTCAAGAACCCTTACCAATAAAGGGATCGAATAACCCTAACTGCTAATCGATCTAGATCAAGAACAGGATGAAAATTACGAAATTAGGGTTCATCGCCAAAATCGCTAAAATCGCCAAAATTAGGGTTTAAGCCACTTTAACGCGTCATTTGCATAATTATGCATTCGGAGAGTTAGATATGTGTCATGATGTGTCTTAATTACCAAAATATGTTTAAAAAATGTTTTTGATCAGAATATATGTCAAATCTTGTGTTACATATGTTTATAATGGATTTCTTTGCAAAAAGGGTATTTTGGTCATTTTTGAAGATTACTACAATTAATTATCATAACACAATCCAAACAACATGACCAAAAGTTCACATGTATGTATTTGATCGGATCTAGAAATCGACCAAACGGGTCAGATTCAAAAGTCAAAGTGGTGGTCAAACCGCTAGACTTTGACTCTAAACAAGCACTATAACAAGAGTGACGAGTTTGACATATATTGACATGTCTTAATAAGTTTATAAAAGTATTTTGGCATCAAAACAACCTGTTTTGATACTCGAAAGCAGATCCGATGCAAAATGCGCAAAAATCGCATTTTGACCGAAACTTTGACCTACCAAAATAACTAGAAATTGTGGAAATCAGTAGGCATGATTTTTAGGGATCATAACCACCTTGATTACCATCATATTGCAAGATTCAATAGAGCTTTATCTTGATCAATTGATGATCAAAACTAAAGTCAAACTGTTTGATTTTTAATCAAATTAAGCTATTATAATTGAACATAGCAAGAGTGGAATGCTTACAAACCCCAAGGAATGATTCAAGAACCAGAGAATAGCTCCAAGGAGGTTGCAAATTCAGATTTGTGGCAAGTTATAGCAAGAACAATGGTTGCAAGAGTTCAAATGTAAAGAACACTATGGTATTTATAGTTTTCTTGATGTTGTAGGTGATTAACAAGTGTCACATGACTCACCCACAAGTTTGATTAGTGTCCCATAGGTGTCAAGTGCATAATTAAGGGTGGCAAGGTTGAATGGTGAGCCAAAAATGAAGTTATTCAGCTGCTGTCACGTTTCTGGTGAGCTAGGGGTCCCTTACGGACCGTAAGGACTTTGGGCTTACGGTCCGTAAGCCCTTTAGCTGGCAGAAACTTTCAAAATTGGCAAAACAAGCCCCTGAACTTGTTTTTGACGCGTTTTGGCACTTTTAACACCCGTTAACCTGATTTTTAAGCTCCATAAGGACAACAAAGTATAAGGAACTTGAAATATGTCCAAAAATGTTCCAGAGGTCGGTTCGTTTGGTCGTACGGTCGCGGTTTTCGGTTAATTACGATGAAAATCGTAACGAACGCATGTATGACCGTAAATGCGTAACGAGCAACATTTTTGCATTCCAATCACTAAAATATGATTTTTTAATATTTAGAAAAATTTTTGGATGTTATACGCAAAAAGGTATAGTTTCGCAGAATTTGTAAAATAGCCCCTGAAGTTACAAAGGTGTGTTTTGCCATACCAAAGCCCTCAAAACTTATTTCTAAGTTATATAAAGGTTATTTACGGTATGTTAAGCTTGTAAACTTGTTCGGAGTGTGCGTCGCTACGAGAATCGGTAGACTTTCATAGTTTGTCGTAAATAGTCCCTGTGAACGAATAAGCTTATTTTTGACATACCGAACCCTTCAAAACTTATTTCTAAGTTATATAAAGGATATTTAGGGTATGTTTAGCTTATGTCACTATCCCGGACTATACGTTGCGATTAACTGATTTCGTTTTGCGATTACACTTCTAGAAAAGGTTTAAAAGATCGGATTTGAACAAGGATTAAAATACACAAATGTCATAAGTAAATATACAAAACTCATAAAATGTAACACAAAATTTTTTATTGAATATACATTGTCGAATAAAATACAAATGTCAAAAAACACAGTTGTCACAGTCTCCCCTACTTCAGGAAATTTCGTCCCGAAATTTATCTTGAGGGTGGTGAGATAAGATGTGGATACTTTGCCTTCATTTGATCCTCTCGTTCCCAAGTAAATTCTGGGCCATGTTTGGATTCCCAACGAACTTTAACAATCGGTATCCGTTTGCGCTTTAGCTTCTTGACTTCACGGTCCAGAATTTCCATAGGTTTCTCAACAAAATGCATCGTGTCATCAACACGAATTTCATCAAGAGAGATGTGGAGGTTTTCATCAGCTAATCGCTTTTTTAAATTGGACATGTGGAAGGTTGGATGAACGTTACCAAGTTGTGGAGGCAGCTCAAGTTTGTAGGCCACTTTTCCGATTCTCTCAACGATCTTAAATGGTCCAACATAGCGTGGCGCAAGTTTTCCTTTCTTTCCGAATCTAATCACTCCATTCTAAGGGGATACCTTGAGTTGGACGTGATCACCGACTTGAAATTCCAAGGGCTTGCGTCGTTTATCAGCGTAACTCTTTTGACGGCTTCTAGCTGTCAGAAGGTTTTCGCGAATCTTCTTGACTTTGTCCGTTGTATCTAGTGAATCGAGATTCACCAATCTCATTCCAACAGACAGGTGAACGACATTTTCGACCATAAAGAGCTTCAAAAGGTGCCATATCAATGCTGGAGTGATAACTGTTGTTGTAAGAGAACTCGATCAAAGGTAGATGCGAATCCCAACTACCACCAAAGTCAATCACACAGGCTCTAAGCATATCCTCCAATGTTTGGATCGTTCTTTCAGATTGTCCATCCGTTTGAGGATGATAAGCAGTGCTTAAGTTAAGCTTGGATCCCATGGCAGACTGCATGGTTCTCAAAAAAATGAGATGTGAATCGAGCATCACGATCAGATTTAATATCCAAAGGGACACCATGACGAGATACTATTTCGTCCACATAGATTTTAACAAGTTGTCAGCAGAGAAGTCCTCACGAATGGCTATAAAATGTGCTGACTTTGTTAGTCGGTCAGACTACCCAAATGGCATCGTGTCCTGTAGGTGCACGCCGTAATTTGGTAATGAGATCCATGGCAATGCTTTCCCATTTCCAAACTGGAATCTCTGGTTGTTCAAGCAAACCAGAAGGACACTGATGTTCTGCTTTTACCTTCAGACAAGTAAGGCATTTGGATACGTACAAGGCGATGTCTTTCTTCATACCCGACCACCAATACCGAGTACGAAGATCCTTATACATTTTGTCTGCACCAGGATGAATTGAGTAACGAGACTTGTGAGCTTCATCCATTGTCAAGGTGTGGAGATTGTCTAGACTTGGAACCCATAAACGGTTCAGATAATAAGTAACCCATTGTCTTTTGTTTCCAGCTGAAGCTCGAGATGATGTGGCAGTTCATCGCATAGTTTGTCTTGCGCGACACAAGTGCGTTGAGCTTCAAGAATACGTGTTTGGATATCAGATCGAACCTGTACACAATGCAGCTTGACACGTTCTTTACGACTTAGCGCATCGGCTACGACATTCGCCTTACCAGGATGGCAGCGAATTTCGCAGTCGTAGTCGTTCAGAAGTTCAATCCATCGTCGTTGCCTCATGTTTAGTTCTTTCTTATTGAAGATGTGTTGAAGACTTTTGTGGTCCGTGAAAACCACACATTTCGTACCGTATAGGTAATGTCTCCAAATCTTAAGAGCAAACACAACAACACCTAACTCAAGATCATGAGTGGTGTAATTCTTTTCGTGAACTTTCAGTTGTCTCGATGCATAAGCTATAACTTTGTCTCTTTGCATAAGGACTTGATGCATCACAATATACGACAAAATCATCGTTACCCTCGGGTAAGGATAGAATAGGAGCATCACAAAGCTTTTGCTTGAGAGTTTGAAAAGCTTCTTCCTGTTTGGGTCCCCACTCAAAAGGTTTATTCTTTTGAGTTAAAGCAGTGAGGGAACCACAATCTTGGAGAAATTAGCAATGAAACGGCGGTAATAACCCGCGAGACCCAAGAATGAACGAACTTCAGTAGGGGTTGTAGGTGTATTCCAATCCCTGATTGCACTAATCTTTGCGGGATCCACATGAAACCTTGTTCGCTGACAATATGTCCCAAAAACTGAACTTCCTTAAGCCAAAATTCACACTTGGAGAATTTGGCATAAAGTTGTTCTTTCTTTAGGAGTTCCATTGTTAAACGAAGATGTTGTTCATGATCGGCTCGAGTCTTGGAATAAATCAAGATGTCATCAATAAAAAAATGATGAACTTGTCCAAATAAGGCTTACAAACCCTATTCATCAAGTCCATGAAGACGGCAGGGGCATTGGTTAAGCCGAAGGTCATAACAGTGAACTCATAATGACCATATCGAGTACGGAAAGCTGTCTTGGGAATATCTTCCTCGAGTACACGAAGCTGATGATACCCAGAACGTAGATCAATCTTTGAAAAGCAAGTAGCACTCCGTAGCTGGTCAAAAAGATCATCAATGCGAGGTAGGGGATATCGATTTTTTATTACGGAAAGACCCATCCTTCTTTTTCACAAATAACACAGGAGCACCCCAAGGTGAAAAGCTCGGTCGAATGAATCCTTTGTCAGATAACTCCTGAAGCTGTTTTGACAATTCTTGAATCTCAGACAGTGCAAGACGGTGTGGAGATTTCGCAATGGGGTTGGCACCAGGTACAAGATCAATACGGAACTCAACTTGACGAGCAGGAGGTAAACCAGGTAATTCATCAGGAAACACCTCAGGATAATCCCGAACCATAGGGATATCTCGAATAGTTTTACCCTTGCCTTTCTCCTCTATGATATGTGCCAAGAAAGCCACATAATTCTTGCGTAAGTATTTTCGGGCTTGAGTACAAGTCATGAATTTGAGGCTACTACCCGGTTTTTCTCCATGAACTTCCAGAATTTCACCAAACGGAAAAGGTATACGAACCATCTTATCGAAACAAACCACCTCAGCATGATGTTTGGTTAATCAATCCATTCGTACTATAAAGTCAAAGCTCCCAAGTTGCATAGGCGTGAGGTTAATGGGAAAAAGATGGTTATTAAGGTTTAATTGGAAACTAGGAATGACAGAATCAAGTATAAGAGGTTCACCACTGGCTATTTCTACTGTCAAAGGCTTTCCTAGTTTGGTCCTTGGTTTTGCAAGTAAAGGCTCAAATGTTAATGACACAAAACTTCTATCAGCGCCCGAATCAAATAGTATAGAAGCAGGATGGTTGTTAACAAAGGACGTACCGTTTACCACCTTGTTATCTGCCCGTGCCTCGTTCGCATTAATATTGAAAGCTCGTCCACGAGCCTGGTTCGCATTTGCCAATCTCGAGCAATTGTTACGGTAGTGGGTGAGATCCCCACAGTTGTAGCAAGATCCTGGTGGGTAATGAGGTCGTGCAGGATTGGCTGGCTGCTGAACAGGGTTACGAGCCACATTGTTCGGGTTAGGAGGCGATCGACAAACATCGGCCAGATGGCCAGATCTACCACAGTTTGTACAAATACGGCATGGAAAATGAGGCTGGTGATGACTGTTGCACCTGTTGCACAAAGGTGCAGTGCCGGTATACTGTTTCTTGGAAGGCTGGTTGGGAGCAGCTTGATTGGGCTGAGTAGTGACTGCAAAATTCTTGGAAGCCTTGCGCTTCCTAGACTTCTTCGAACCTTCGGATGTCTTATTCTATTGTTTCTCAGACTTGTCAGACTATTTCTTGTCACCCTTCTGGTGGAGCTTACCCTTTTTGATCTGTGATTCAGTCAGTGTTGCAGATAGCTCAATAGCTTGCCTGACAGTAGTGGGGTTGCTGCCGGTGACAATATCTTGAACCGGGTCAGGAAGACCATCTATGTATTTCTCGATTGCCTTATCCAAAGGCGTCACCATCTCAGGGCACAACAAGCTCAACTCCTCATACCTGTCAGTATACGCACGGTGCTCACCACTGCCTTGCTTAAGATCATGAAACTCATTTTCGAGTGCCCGCTTTTCATAACGGGGGCAGAATTCTTTCATCATCAAAGCCCTGAGTTCCTCCCAAGTCTGACCCATAGCAACATCAGCACCCCTATTTCTCATCATCCAGTTCCACCATGTTAGCGCTCTCTTTTCAAACACGTTTGAAGTAAACTCAACCTTGCGCTCATTCAGACATTGCACATGACGAAAAGTGTTCTCAAGACTCTCAAACCACTGTAGGAGCCCAGTTGTTCCCTCGGAACCACTAAACTTGAGTGGTTTAGCCGAATTAAACTGTTTAAAGTTGTACACAGCAGGTGCATTGTTGTTATTGACTTGGTTCATTTGAGTTACGAGATTAGGTGGTACAGCAGCAATCTGCTGAGCTATCATAGCTGCCATGGCGGGGTCCGGATTAGCGTTTACATCTCGTCGAGGAAGCATTCTAAAAGAGAGAAAACATGAGAGAAAACGAGTGAGATGAATCTTGGATAATCAAAAAGGAGATGACAAAATATCGACAAATGTAAGGATGGTGGTCATTCGTTCGTTTACTCAAAACAAATAAACGGCACACAGTGACTAATTAAAGTAAATGGATCTTTATAATGTATCGCGAAGACATGCTTTAGCCTATAAGTGGACACTCACCCCAAGAGTTCCCAGGTAAGAGTGACTGGTCCAATTAAGTGGATTTATACGAACACTCTGGCCTTAGACAACGCAGGGTACAGGCACCCACCCTTCCAGATTGCATGTGTTCACATTATAAAAACCCAAACTTCGACGAGATTTTGAAAACGTCAAAGGCTTAATGCCAAAAACAAATCACCCAAGGATGGATGGTTGATTTCAAAAATCATTTTGGAAATTGTGGTTATATTTTGGTGTTCACCTAAGGATAGGTGACGGTATTGTTTTAAGAATCTAAACGCAAGACAACTCGCGTTAAGCTCCTTGAAAGGTTATAGTCTAGGTCAAAGCATTACTAATAACCTAATTTCCTATAACCATTGGCTCTGATACCAATCTTTTTGTCACACCACGACCACGTAAAACAACAAACCGTGGCGGAAACGTCGGGGGGTGTTGTAACAGAATTATTGTTTCAATAACCATGGCACATAAGTTAAGTTCATTAGTTAATATTGTTTACATTGTCTTGGATAAAACGGAAATACAACAAAAGTTAAGCTATTATTCTGATTTTATAGTCACTAAGGCCTAGTCCGCCCTAAGTGTAGCTAGCTTGACATCAAATATTTGCACATGAAACATATATGAAAATAAAGTCAGCAAAATAATGCCGGCGAGTACATAGGTTTTGTGTTGATGCTTCATGGCTTTGATTATTTTGAGAAAAGTTTAAAGTAGTACAAAAGTCGCCATGAACCATAAAAAGTTTCTTTTATAAGAACCATATGAAAATCAATATGATATAAAAGAAATGATGCATGGTTAAATAGATAATCAAAAGTAAGTTTTGTCTCGTATAAAAATGTTATGTTATGTATAAGATATGTCATGTCTTGTATTTTGTTTAAAATGATTTAGATAACGCCACAATATGTAAGATAATAAAAGCACTTATATATAGGAAGTACCATCCGCGTATCCACCATGCATACTACATACATCACGCTATTTAAGTCATTCACCATAAACCAATGTCGAGTAACAAATGTCATGTAAACCAATGTCGAGTAAACAATGTCAGTAAACCAATGTTGAGTAAACCAATGTCGAGTAAACAATGTCATGTAAAACCAATGTCAAGTAAACCAATGTCGAGTAAACAATGTCATTTAAACCAATGTCGAGTAAACCAATGTCGAGTGAACAATGTCGAGTTTTATAAACCATTTGCCTTTATTGTTAAAACATATATTATGGATTGTTGGCGAACACATTCAAGTCTTGTTGACTGTCGGATAAACCCCTATCCGGTAAAGGGTTTATCAATGTTCATTAGATTCAGTCATTCCCTAAGGTCGCTTCCAAACATACCTAGGAATTGTCAATCCTATGGTACCATTACATACTACCGGTCGGCGTGATCAATATTAATGAATGTATCATTATCGAGTTCAACGTACCAAAATGTCAATAACAATGTAAGCATGTCTTGAAAATATCTTTGAAAATGTCCAAAAAATGTCTTTTGAAAATGTCCAAAAAATGTCTTTGAAAACCATGTACTAGTATGCTAGGTCAACATACATAGCAAAAATGTCTTTGAAAACCAATGTGCTAAATATGCAAGGTCAACACATGAAGCAAAATGCAATGAAAAATCATGTACTATATATATATACATTATAATCAAGCATGTATAATGTCATGAAAACATGAAAGTAGATATAGGCACAATATGTTTCACCCCAAAACATTTGAAAACGTAAAAGAGGGGACTATGTACTCACATGTGACTGCAAAAGTATCCTTGTTCAAGAAGATAAACCATATCAAGAGTCCGTGAAATCAAGCGTGTCCTATAAACGGTTAACTATGTAAATATTGGAACTTGAAATCAGAAGATTTAGATAGAATGAGACCTTGTAAACCAAGTGAGTGTTGGAACTCACATGATATGGTTTAGTAAGTTAACATTCTGAGTTGGAAAAGATTTTTAAGTACTTTTGATCCGTTATGACCCGTTAAGGTAGTTTAAGCCACTTTAACACGTCATTTGCGTAATTATGCATTCGGAGAGTTAGATATGTGTCATGATGTGTCTTAATTACCAAAATATGTTTAAAAAATGTTTTTGATCAGAATATATGTCAAATCTTGTGTTACATATGTTTATAATGGATTTCTTTGCAAAATGGGTATTTTGGTCATTTTTGAAGATTACTACAATTATTTATCATAAAACAATCCAAACAACATGACCATAAGGTATAACCTCAGAGGATTATTCCCTATATATTTATGGTCAAATGTATGTATTTGATCGGATCTAGAAATCGACCAAACAGGTCAGATTCAAAAGTCAAAGTGGTGGTTAAACCGCTAGACTTTTGACTCTAAACAAGCACTGTAACAAGAGTGAAACTTTGACTTGCTAAAAATAACTAGAAATGGTGGAAATCAGTATGCATGATTTTTAGGGATCATAACCACCTTGATTACCATCGTATTGCAAGATTCAATTGAGCTTTATCTTGATCAATTGATGATCAAAACTAAAAGTCAAACAGAAGTTAAACTGTTTGATTTTTAATCAAATTAAGCTATAATAATTGAACATAGCAAGAGTGGAATGCTTACAAACACCAAGGAATGATTCAAGAACCAGAGTATAGCTCCAAGGAGGTTGCAAATTTGGATTTGTGGCAGGTTATAGCAAGAACAATGATTGCAAGAGTTCAAATGTAAAGAATACTACGGTATTTATAGTTTTCTTGATGTTGTAGGTGATTAACAAGTGTCCCATGACTCACCCACAAGTTTGATTAGTGTCCCATAGGTGTCAAGTGGAGAATTAAGGGTGGCAAGGTCGAATGGTGAGTCAAAAATGAAGTTATTCACCTGCTGCCACGTTTCTGGTGAGCTGGGGGTCCGTTGCGGACCGTAAGGACTTTGGTCTTACGGTCCGTAAGCCCTTTAGCTGGCAGAAACTTTCAACAATTGGCAAAACAGGCCCCTGAACTTGTTTTTGACTCGTTTTGGCACTTTTAACACCCGTTAACCTGATTTTTAAGCTCCATAAGGACAAAAAAGTATAGGGAACTTGATATATGTCCAAAAATGTTCCAGAGGTCGGTTCGTTTGGTCGTACGGTCGCGGTTTTCGGTTAATTACGATGAAAATCGTAACGAACGCGTGTATGACCGTAAATGCGTAACGAACGACATTTTTGCATTCCAATCACTAAAATATGATATTTTTATGTTTAGAAAAATTTTTGGATGTTCGTACATGTTCCGGATAGCGATATACGCAAAAAGGCATAGTTTCGCATAATTTATAAAATAGCCCCGGAAGTTACAAAAGTGTGTTTTTGCCATACCAAAGCCCTCAAAACTTATTTCTAAGTTATATAAAGGTTATTTAAGGTATGTTAAGCTTGTAAACTTGTTCCGGAGTGTGCGTCGCTACGAGAATCGTAGACTTTCATAGTTTGTCGTAAATAATCCCTGTGATCGAATAAGCTTATTTTTTACATACCAAACCCTTCAAAACTTATTTCTAAGTTATATAAAGGATATTTAGGGTATGTTTAGCTTATGTCACTATCCCAGACTATATGTAGCGATTAACTGATTTCGTTTTGCGATTACACTTCCAGAAAAGGTTTAAAAGATCGGATTTGAACAAGGATTAAAATACACAAATGTCATAAGTAAATATACAAAACTCATAAAATGTAACACAAATTTTTTTATTGAATATACATTGTCGGATAAAATACAAATGTCGGAAAGCACAGTTGTCACACGGATTAGCCCGAGTTTCTGTAAAATGGCTAAGTTTGCTCCAAAAGACCTCTCCAGCCTAAGTTTTACTCAGTGGCTTAAGGTTGGAGGGATGGGCACTCGATTTCCTCAGCAAACGACGCGAAAACGCAAGATTTTGGACCCGGAAACATCAAGTTCGCTTGAGATTTCACTGATTTTTTTACAGCTCACTAGTCAAGTTCGCTCGAACTTGCCCTCTGAGGGTCAAGTTCGGCCGAACTTGAGTACTGGTGACAAACTTTTCCACAGAAAACCCCCAAGTTCGCTCGAACTTGCAAAGTTTCCAAGGAAACTTCAAAAGTTCGGCCGAACTTGTCTCTCCTCTTATCAAGCCCTCACAAGTTCGACCGAACTTGTCAAGTTTCCTTGAGAAACTTACAAGTCTGCCCGAACTTGACTTAAACCTCAGCAATCCTATACAAGTTCGCTCGAACTTTTCCACAGAAAACCCCCAAGTTCGCCGAACTTGCCTACTGTTCAATCCAAACTTATCCGTTTCAGCTTTTCGGAGACTGATGCACTTCCGTTTGCGTATGCAGGCTGATCCTACGCTCCTCTTCACCTCTCGACAGTCGTCTACTGTCTCCTAAACGCATCGACTGTGAGTATACTTGACCCGTTTTCGCTTTAATGCACTATTTGGGTGTTACATACGTTCCTCTATCAAAATCACTTCACAACTCAAACTATTTATCACACGCGAATAATCTGATTATATATGCTCTATACGTGATACTAGAAACATGTGACTATGACTTATTTTCGTTAACTTGCCTCCTTAGCTAGTATGGTACTATAGTGTGGCTAACACCCGACGGGGTCTAGTTAGGATGGACGCGCAAGCCTTCTCACGGTAGTTAGCATGAGAAATAAGCCTATGTTTATCTGTGTGATGTGTTTTGGTGTATTATGATATGTAACTGGACTATTTCGCAAACGGTTTCTCTATTATGCTAGTATTACAAAAACCTGTATGCTCACCTTTACTTAATTGTATTGACTTATATTTTAACGTATGTGACAGGTTGAGGATTTTAGCTTGGATGCCTTGGATGTAGCATGCTTAGTTTAGTTTGTGTTTGTTTAGTTTCCAAATGTAATAAATCTAGGGAAAATTGAATCCGATTATTTTTGTGGGAAAAACAAGTTTCTGTAATGATTATTTTGAAATATTGTGTTTAATGGTATGTGACGTTAAATGTTAAATGATGTTGATAGATAATTGTTATGGAATTCTCATGAGACAATCTGGTTGCCTAGTGCCACTAACCCCGATGTTTCCGCCATTGGTTGGGGTGTGACATCAAAGGTCTGCTGGAAGTAAAGGTCTGATCATCCTTTGAAGAACATCTGCCAGTACTACATCAGGTTTTATGCTTATCAGTGGTTAGGGTCATCAGTGCTTTGCTATCAGTGTTTAGGTTAGGCAGTGGTTAGAGTTTGTTATTGCTGTTAGATGTCACTGTCAAGATGATGTCAACACCTTTAACCGATGTGATAGGTGCGCATAGCCACAACTAGGAACGACGTTGCTAAGTTAGGGGTGAAACCCGCATCTTAGTAACAAATTCCGCCTTTCGATTTTCAATCTCACCAAAGTCTCGATTATTCCGATGATTTGGAACGCGTAGTAACCGGAAGGATAATGCCGTTAGCCGCTTGCGGTGAGATCATCTATCTATTAGGCCAAAACGTGGGTCCAAGTTCAAAGGGTAGTCGAACCACTTTGGGTAGCCAACGTCTCAAAACCCCGGACACTCCCAAATTGATTTAAGCCTATATCGTTGATTTATGCATCATCGAGTTTATTATTATTTAGGTGTTTAAAATTTTGAGAAATTTTCGCTTTATTCGATTTCTCGCTTTATTTATTTCTCGCATTATCGATTTCTCGCTTTATCGCTTTACGCTCCATAAATGCATGCACTACTCGCACAGCTCTCGTAACCTAAAACGCTAATTAATACACAACCGAACTAAAACGCTCATCTCTCATACATGTATTGACTCATACGTGGTACTATCTCGCTTATCTCACTTATGTATATACATATCGCTTATATCTCGCTTATGTATATACATATCGCTTATATCTCGCTTATATCTCGCATCTCATATCGCGCTACGCATGATGGATAAATTTGAAGTGAATACGTGCAAAATATGTGCTTACGTGCCTACGTGATTATGTGCTTACGTGCTTATGTGCTTACGTGTTTATGTACCTATGTGTCTATGTGTTTACGTGGATACGTGTTTATGTGATTTTGTGCCTTGTATGAATAATAATAATATTTTAAAAATAAACATTATTATAATCGAATCTCATCCTATCAAATCTTTCAATGTAGATGTCTTCTATGGGATCACATACCAGGAGGAATCTCCAGCGCAGCAACCCTGATAAGCGTATCGCTACAATGGTAGCCAAGCAAATAGCTAAAGTTATCCTGCAAATCGTCTTGGAAATTCATGCTGTGAGCAGTAACTCATCGGTTGACTCGAAAACTAAAAACCCCAAGCCACGATTCAGCTTCAAAAATTTCAAAGCTTGTGCACCTCTCGCCTTCACGGGCAACGATGGACCGACTGCTATGTTCCATTGGTTTGACGCCATTGAGGTCACCTTTAGGCAAAGTGGATGCCCCGATGACCCCCGCACGGTGAACGCTACCGGAGTCTTCCAGTCCCGTGCTCTCGACTGGTGGACCGCCAAAAGAAATAGGCGCGGTAAGGATGAAGCCTATAATCTGTCTTAGGAGGAACTCAAGGAAGTGATGATGAAGGAGTTCTGTCCTTCGCGTGAGATTCAGAAGCTCGAGAACGAGTTTTGGGGTATAAAGCAAGATAGTCCCGACAATGCTGGATTTACCGCTCGATTCAAGATTTGAGCATAATCTGTCCAAGCCAAGTTGATACTACTGAGAAAGCTATCAACAAGTATATCCGTGGTCTACCCGAATATGACGCGAATTTTGTGAAAGTTGCTCGTACTACAACCATCGAGGAAACCTACATGCTCGCCGCTGAGATCAATGATCAGCGAGTTCAAGATGGTTATTTCAAGAACCATGCAAAAGTTGCCAATCAAGTTGTCGCTGAACCAACTGCTGCTATCGAACCACCCAGTGACCTAAAGGGAAAGCGTTAGGGACGCAAAAGAGGAAACCCTAGCAAGAACTACGCTGCTGCTACACCGCTCAACGCTCAGCCTTACCAGGCTCCTGCTCAGGACACACCCCCAGCTAAACGTGCGTACACCAGTCCTCACCCACTGTACCCTAAGTGCACGTACCATCACGTGGTGGGTGGAAACTGCCGTTTTTTGCACAAAATGCAATATCTACGGTCAGATTATTATTAGTTGCCGTACCGGCACTCCTCAAGCTCCAGCACTGCCAGCTCCTCAGCGTACTCCCCAGAACAACCAGCAACAACAAGCAGCTCCAAAAGCACGTGTGTGTTACGTGTGTGGTGATCTAAACCACTTTGCAAATGTCTGCCCAAACCGTACCGTGAAGCAAGAGCCGCAGCAACAGCAGCCACCACAGCAGCCTCAGCAGCAACAACAAGCTGCGTGTGGAAGGGCTTTAAACCTGAGTCGCCGCCAGGCTCAGAATGACAACAATGTTGTCAATGGTACGTTCCTCGTTAATGGTATTTATGCTTCATGTTTATTTGATACTGGTGCCGATAATTGTTTTGTATCGTTAGAATTTGAAAAGGTGTTACAATGTAGGCGCGCTAAACTCCCAAAGACTTTCGATGTGGAAGTCGCCACCGAAAGAACCGTTACCGTTAATTCCGTCCTACGTGGTTGTAATCTCGATCGCAACAACCACATCTTCTCGATTAATCTCATACCTATGCAGTGCGGTAGCTTCGATATCATAGTAGGTATGGACTTTCTTCGTAAAAACCATGCTGAAGTTGTATGCTTCGACAAAATGATTCACTTCCCTCTCCCTAACGTTGATCAACTTCATGTTTATGGTGAAACTCCCTCAAAGAAGTTGATGCTTTTGTCATGTACTCGAGCACACAAATGTCTGCGAAAGCAATGTGTTGCTTTCCTCGCCCATATTGTGAACCCGGAGAAAGAAAAGAAGACTTATAAAGATGTTCCCATGTTTGCGAATTTCCTAAGGTCTTTCCCGATGATTTACCTGGTTTACCCCTACCCGAGATGTTGAATTTCGTATCGATTTAGTTCCCGATGCTACTCCCGTTGCTACTCCCGTTGCTAAAGCTCCTTATCGCCTCGCACCATCCGAAATGCGCGAGCTATCAAGCCAACTTCAAGAGCTTCTTGATAGAGGTTTCATACGCCCGAGCACTTCGCCTTGGGGCGCACCCGTCCTTTTCATGAAAAAGAAGGAGGGATCGTTCCGTATGTGCATCGACTGTCGTGAACTTAACAAACTCACGATAAAGAACCGCTATCCTCTTCCTCGAATCGACGACTTATTTGATCATCTTCAAGGTGTTACTTGTTTTTCCAAGATCGATCTTCGTTCCGGTTATCATCAGTTGCGCGTACTCGAAGAAGATATTCTGAAAACCGCCTTTCGTACTCGCTATGGCCATTTCGAATTCGTGGTCATGCCCTTTGGTCTTACAAATGCACTCGCGATCTTCATGGATTTGATGAACCGTGTGTGTAAGGCTTTCTTAGATCGTTTCGTCATTGTTTTCAATGATATATCCTTATCTACTCAAAGTCGAGGGACGAACACGCGTGCTAGCTCCGTTTAGTCATCGAACTTCTTCAAGGTAATCGCCTTTATGCTAAGTTCTCTAAATGTGAATTCTGGCCCGAAGAAGTCCAATTTCTCGGCCACATCGTTAATAGTCAAGTAATTCACGTCGACCCTGCAAAGATCGAAGCCGTCAAGAGTTGGATTACACCAAAGAATGCTTCCGAAATCCGTTCATTTCTTGGATTGGCGGGGTACTACCGTCGATTCATCGCCGACTTCTTGAAAATCATCGTTCCGCTTACCGCTTTAACTCATAAAGACAAACCTTTTGTTTGGGATTCCAAGCAAGAGGAGGCTTTTTAAACTCTCAAGCGCATGTTATGCAACACTCCCATGCTCGCTTTACCCGACGGAAACGACGATTTTGTTGTTTATTGTGATGCCTCAAACCTTGGTCTTGGTTGTGTTCTCATGCAACGAGACAAGGTTATCGCGTATGCGTCTCGACAACTCAAGATCCACGAGAAAACTACACGACCCACGATCTCGAACTCGGTGCAGTTGTTTTTGCATTGAAGATATGGCGACACTACCTTTACGGTACTAAGTGTAAGGTCTTCACCGACCATAAGAGCTTACAACATATCTTTAATAAAAAAGAACTAAATATGTGCCAACGCAGATGGGTTGAACTTCTCAACGATTACGATTGTGAGATAGGCTACCATCCCGGCAAAGCAAACGTCGTCGCCGATGCTCTAAGTCGACGAAGCTATGCATATAGTGTTCGTGACTCTCAAGCCTTGAATGATCTCGAAATCATGATTCGCTCCGCTCAATTCGCCTGCTTTAACGAGAATACTTTGGAGGAAGAAATGAAATGTGGTGCTGAAACTCAACTTGTTGTTAAACCTAACGGTATCTATTACTATCTTGATTGTATTTGGATTCCTAGCCGTGATAATCTTCGTGATTTGCTAATGACCGAAGCTCATAAATCTCGATATTCTATTCACCCCGGTGCCGACAAGATGTAACAGGACCTTCATCCTAAGTATTGGTGGCCGGGCATGAAAATGGATATCGTCGTTTACGTCTCAAAGTGCTTAACTTGTTCGAAGGTTAAAGCCAAACATCAAAGGCCCTCTGGCTTACTCGAGCAACCCGAAATCCCGATGTGGAAGTGGGAGAGTATAGCTATTAACTTCGTTACCAAACTTCCGCGTACTTCCTATGGTCACGATAGCATTTGGGTTATCGTTGATCGTCTTACTAAATCCGCGTACTTTATTGCTATACGAGAAGACTTTAAGGTTGAACGGTTAGCCCGAATCTATACCGACGAAGTTATATGTCGACACGGGACGCCTCGTGACATCATCTCTGATCGAGACGGTCGCTTTACCTCGCGTCTCTGGGAGACTTTTCAATCCGCTCTCGGTACTACCCTCAATCTCAGTACCGCTTTTCACCCTCAAACCGACGGTCAGACTGAGTGCACGATCCGCACCCTCGAAGACATGCTTCGTGCGTGCATCATAGATTTTGGTGGTAACTGGGATATGCATTTACCTTTAATCGAATTCTCGTACAATAATAGTTATCATACCAGCATTCAAATGGCTCCTTTTAAGGCACTGTATGGAAGAAAATGTCGATCGCCTATTGCATGGCACGAGATCAGAGAAGCACAAATCACCGGTCCCGAGCTAATCCAAGAAACGACAGACGATCCTCCAGATCAGAAACAATCTCTTGAAAGCTCGGAGTCGTCAAAGGAGTTATGCCGATAAACGCCGCAAGCCCCTCCAGTTCGAAGTGGGAGATCACGTTCTCCTAAAGGTTGCACCTTGCAAGGGAGTGGTCCGCTTCGGCAAGAAAGGAAAGCTAGCGCCTCGATACGTTGGTCCCTTTAAGATTCTGGAAAGAATTGGGAAAGTGACTTACCGACTCGAATTACCAGAGGAACTCAACAACGTACATCCGACTTTCCACGTGTCTAACCTCAAGAAATGCCTAGCCGAAGAAAATCTCCATGTACCTCTCGAAGAGCTACAAATCAACGAGACTCTCCATTTTGTGGAAAAGCCTGTTGAGATCATGGACCGAGAAACCAAGAAATTACGGCGCTCTCGCATCCCCATTGTGAAGGTCCGATGGGAAGGCAAACGCGGCCTCGAGTTCACTTGGGAGTTGGAAAGTGATATGAAGGCCAAGTACCCGCACCTCTTTGTTACAGCCACTACGGGACGAAATTTCCTAAAGTAGGGGAGACTGTAACAACTCAGAATTTCGTTGTTATCTTTCTTTCATTATCGATTGTATCTATCCTTTGTAAATCTCTAGATTCGTTTATAAGAAAAGTTTATGTTAATTAATTACAATTATCTATGTTATATCACATCTAAATCGCTTATTAAATCGCATCGCATCGCAACTCGCAGTTAATTATATGGTTTTATGTTATTTATGTGTTGTGTATGTTTATGGTTATGATTACGCTCGCTATCGCATCGCTCTCGCTTATTCGAATCGCTAAATCGCACTATTATATCAACTATAGTGCTTAATATAACAATCTAATATAAACCGAATAGCCAAACGAACTCTTAACGTGAAATCAGCAAACGAAACTTGGTCACTAGGCCAAGTTCGCCCGAACTTTCCTGAGACACAAGAATCCCTCATAATCCTCAAGTTCGCTCGAACTTGTACACATATGTACAAGTTCGGCCAAACATAACTAATTCCTTTTGAAAACCTAGCAAGTTCGCCCGAACTTGCATGAATTTCAAGTAAGTTCGACCTAACTTTACTCCACAAGCTCTCATTTTTGCCTTCACCTATAAATACTCAGCCCCATTCTCTCATTTGAACTTGCTATAAGTTTGCCAGAGCTCCCGAAACCCAAAACCCTATGTTTCTAAGTAACAATCAACCCGATTTCAACTACAACGATGTTCAACAACGGTTTACAACGATTTTGCACAAGGCTTTGCCATCGTTTTCATCAAATCTCTTCTGTTTACGAAAATCTTCATCTTTTTCCATAAAACTTCTGTTTTCACTCAGATCTCTACTAGATCTGAGCTAAACCTTTTAAATCCTTGATTTTTACATCATTTTCGGACTAATGACGTATGTTTTCGTTCACTTTTGAGTGGAACGAGGCGTTGTCGAAGCTAGATCTGATATCCGGAAACACACAATGACGAAATCGTCACTTTACACAAGCTGGACTAACCCGTACGAACCATCAAGTTCGCCCGGATTAGCCAGAGTTTCTGTAAAATGGCTAAGTTCGCTCCAAAAAACCTCTCCAGCCTAAGTCTTACTCAGTGGCTTAAGGTTGGAGGGATGGGCACTCGATTTCCTCAGCAAACGACGCGAAAACGCAAGATTTTGAACCCGGAAACATCAAGTTCGCTCGAGATTTCACTGATTTTGTACAACTCACTAGTCAAGTTCGCTCGAACTTGCCCTCTGAGTGTCAAGTTCGGCCGAACTTGAGTACTGATGACAAACTTTTCCACAAAAAACCCCCAAGTTCGCTCGAACTTGCAAAGTTTCCAAGGAAACTTCAAAAGTTCGGCCGAACTTGTCTCTCCTCTTATCAAGCCCTCACAAGTTCGACCGAACTTGTCAAGTTTCCTTGAGAAACTTACAAGTCTGCCCGAACTTGACTTAAACCTCAGCAATCCTATACAAGTTCGCTCGAACTTGTATGTTTACATACAAGTTCGGCCAAACTTGCCTACTGTTCAATCCAAACTTATCCGTTTCAGCTTTTTGGAGACTGATGCACTTCCGTTTGCGTATGCAGGCTGATCCTACGCTCCTCTTCACCTCTCGACAGTCGTCTACTGTCTCCTAAACGCACTGACTGTGAGTATACTTGACCCGTTTTCGCTTTAATGCACTATTTGGGTGTTTCATACGTTCCTCTATCAAAATCACTTCACAACTCAAACTGTTTATCACACGCGAATAATCTGATTATGTATGCTCTATACGTGATACTAGAAACATGTGACTAGTACTTATTTTCGTTAACTTGCCTCCTTAGCTAGTATGGTACTATAGTGTGGCTAACACCCGACGGGGTCTAGTTAGGATGGACGCGCAAGCCTTCTCACGGTAGTTAGCATGAGAAATAAGCCTATGTTTATCTGTGTGATGTGTTTTGGTGTATTATGATATGTAATTGGACTATTTCGCAAACGGTTTCTCTATTATGCTAGTATTACAAAAACCTGTATGCTCACCTTTACTTAATTGTATTGACTTATATTTTAACGTATGTGACAGGTTGAGGATTTTAGCTTGGATGCCTTGGATGTAGCATGCTTAGTTTAGTTTGTGTTTGTTTAGTTTCCAAATGTAATAAATCTAGGGAAAATTGAATCCGATTATTTTTGTGGGAAAAACAAGTTTCTGTAATGATTATTTTGAAATATTGTGTTTAATGGTATGTGACGTTAAATGTTAAATGATGTTGATAGATAATTGTTATGGAATTCTCATGAGACAATCTGGTTGCCTAGTGCCACTAACCCCGATGTTTCCGCCATTGGTTGGGGTGTGACATCAAAGGTCTGCTGGAAGTAAAGGTCTGATCATCCTTTGAAGAACATCTGCCAGTACTACATCAGGTTTTATGCTTATCAGTGGTTAGGGTCATCAGTGCTTTGCTATCAGTGTTTAGGTTAGGCAGTGGTTAGAGTTTGTTATTGCTGTTAGATGTCACTGTCAAGATGATGTCAACATAGACTATCAGTGGTTAGGATTGTACTATAAATAGACAGTGCTTGTACTATTCTATTAAGCTTACACATTTTGCACTTTTTGTACATCTTTCTGTGTGTAGCTCGGTCAGAGGGAGAGTTTAGTGATTCATTCATGTAAGTTACTTTGTAATCATTTCAATCTTTCGAGTAATGAATACATGTTATGATGAAAACTATTCTCTCGTTGATTGTGTTATAAAGTTTTAACTGTTCGTCCACTGCAAAGTCCTTTATGATTTATCATTTTGTTATCAAATTGGTTAAAACAACATAATCAATCCAAACTCAGATCCTAACAGGTTTCCTCCTCTGTTTCAGAAGGAATAAAGTCGATATCATCATCTCCAACCTCTTTCCTTTTCCTATCTTCTAATTCCTTTTTTTCCTCTCTTCCTCCTGTTTCTTCAATTCCTCTTCAGAATCAGGACCAGAAGATGATCCGTCATCATCACCATCACCATCACCTCCTGTAGCAGAACCAAATGCTTGTTGTTCAATATCAGCAGCCACAGATTCAACATTCTCCACATGCGCTTCTTCTTGAACAGGTTCTAAACTAGGAACTTCCTCGGTCTCTGGTTCATCTATCAACCCTGTAACAACACTAGGCTGCTTCTTTTGACGCTTGGGGGTAGAGGATGAAGTTTTCGCGGCTTTCTTACGCTTTAATGTAGTAGAGGTGGTTGGAGCCTTTTGTCGAGCATATTGTCCTTTACTTTTCTCACCCTCTTTGATAAACCATGTACTTCTCTTCTCAATAAAATCTTCCATCATTTTGATTCTTCACTCTCGTCTCCGCTTCCGTTTCTCCACTTTCTTTACAAACGTACCAAAAACTGGCTTGAAAGCCGGTGCTTTTCCTCCCTTTCGATAGTTGCTGATATTGTGAAGATCAGATGGTGACATGTGTTCTAGTTCCAGCATATCATCTTCCTTCTTTTCCAAATTAGGGTGTAAATGGTCGAGAAGCATCTAAATGAATCTGGGATACTGCAAAAATCGACCCTTTCCCAAATTCATGACCATATGCTCAAAGATCAACTTGCTGAAGTTGTATGGATTGTTCAGAATGAGTGCCACCATCATGCACATATGATAATCAACCAAGTCATCCCAACCCCCTTTTCTGTGACTCAAGGAGCGAGTAACACATTGAGCTAAAAATCTGTAGGGTAGACCCAGTCTGTTGATCTTGTATGGCGCTGAATTTACGTAGCCCTTATACCCCATACGAAAGAAACATCCTTTGACCATCCTTGGCGTAAACCCTGTAGGATCTCTACTATTGTCTTTTAACTACAAAACTTTTCGTATAAGATCTTCTGTAATAGTACTTCAACATCATCATTCCCAATTCTTACGGCTGACTTGATAGCCCTGGGTTATGTTGTAGCTCTGTTGCACTCTAGAAACGGTCAACGTGTGAAGCGTATACATTGTACATATGTGTGAGAGCATGAAATATAGGTAACCGTTCCATAAAATCGAAGTACTGTGACAATGGAGCAAATTTTGGCACCTCTTTGTCAATAAGGCAGCATGAATTGTGCATAGGATGAAACTCGTGTGAATTTTCCTGTGAAACAGAGAGACGTATAAAAATTAGACAAAATTTTCAAACCCAAAACCACCAGAATTTTCGTGCGAAAATCCTTCAATTTTTTTATGACAATTTTCGTGCGAAAATTTTAACACAGAATAGAACATTATTCATCAGTAATTTTCGTGCGAAAATCTTCATCGTCCCCAATCTGATTTCAATCTTGAACCGATACGTAAACTTGTGATTTTTGTGAAACTAAACCGGTAAACCTAGGTTAAAGAAGCCGATTTTAACATTGGAGAAATCAAATTTAAGTTTCACCGGCTAGTTTATCCTAGAACTACATGTTAAGTCCGATTCGGTCCAAACTTATTAATTTTACAGTTCGATTATGAATTTATACATTCACCATTATGAGAGGTGTGCCGATCAACCTCCCTAATGTGAATAATATGATAGAAAACAAGAAGAAAGAGAGTTTTGTTCAAAATCGCCAAACGGACAGAGCAAATGGTTGAAGACACCAGATTTCGTACGAAATCTGTCTCAACCTCTCTTATATATAGGCGCACATTTTCGTGCGGAAATTTAGCTCAAATTTTCGTGCGAAAATTTTCCTTCATTTTCGTACGAAAATTTTCAATTCTTAAAAACTTTTTTAAACTTTCTAACTTTTTCATATGTTTTCAGTTTTATTTACCTACTCAGTTGACCAAGTCTAAGTTAATGACCTTGATTAACTGATTTGGCTACCAAGTCTAAGTTAATGACCTTGGATGACGGCGTTTTGACGAAAACTGACATTTTTCTTTGATTTTAAGTTTCAAATTAATACACTTTTAAACGTTTCAAACCAGACTTCGTTTCCAGATTAGCTCCCAACCCACGGTTTCTTAGTTTTCCTTCAACATTCTGTCACTTTCGACTTTGAAGATCTGTTCTCCATCACCGGTAGTCAAAAACTAAAGTAGAATTGAAAATCTTTTTTTGAAATTTTTTAATATTCCTTAACCTGAAGATACTTAAAGTAATAGGTAAAACCATATTTACAGACATATTTTTGCGAGTTTGTGTTAGAGGGTCATATCAATTTATTGAGACACATTACCAGTACCGTTGCTCTAGATAAAACTTTAAGTTCTTAAACAGATTTTCTTTAGATTGTCAGTATACTGATCCACTTAAACCTTTACACGTTTCTCAACTGCTTCAAGATATGTTAGGTATTTTTTAGCAAAATGACTTAATCTGTGTTTCCCACCTCAGAATATACTCCCGCATCGAGATTCCCTAGATTTCATCTTACAGGTGAATATATCTAAATGATATCTGTAAAGGGGTGAAATGCGAAACCTTGAGAGCTCATGTTAGTTCTTCCGTACAGAGAAAGAGATGAAGGCTTGACTTTAGGTGGTGGTCATCTTGGGAATCTTTTAACTTTTTGTACTGCAGAATGTCGTATCTTTTTTTGACATTTTTCTTCAATTTTTATGCGGCTATGGGGGTGAATAATGCAAAAGTATTATACAAGTTTTAGGCAATTGCCGACGCAAAATCAGAAGAACTCGTATAATACCCCAGATATCAACTAAATATAAAGACCTAGTATCTCAGAATCTAGCATTCTCTCAAACAAAATTTCGGAGTACTAAGTCCATATATCCGAGAGATGTTAAGCTACATATTTACCAGTTTATCTTTTAGGTTTATATCTCAAAAGCAGTTTATTTAACGTGCAAAGCCTACTGTCATATCCTTAGAAAGACTTGTTTAGCTACCTTTTAAACAATACATTTCTTTAGCGTACTGTAACGGTCCACTGATGTTCTATCATCTCCTCTATACACAAAACTCTTTTTGGATTTTTTAATGTTTTTGTATTTTTCAAGGTTTTTGAAATTTTCAAAATTTTTCAATGTTTTTGTATTTTCCACAACTTTTTCTCCCCGTAAAATCAAAAACATATTTTTTTGGATTTTAGTTTTGAAGAAAGCAGGAAAAATATTTACAGAACAAACATATGACATGCCGGTGAGGATTACATCACAACATCGTCATCCTCAAATTCAACCTCATAAACATCCCCTGATGTCAGATTCTTTAAACCATTTAATTTTGAAAGATTTCGAAATCTTGCACTGTCAAAAGCTTTGGTGTAAAAATCAGCTTTTTGGTCATCAGTGTGGATTTTCTCAATTCGTACCAACCTTTTCTCGTGATAGTCACCGATAAAGTGGTAACGAATCTTAATATGTTTAGTGTGTGAGTGTTGACAAGGATTGACTGTGATATTAATAGCTGCCTTGTTATCTACATATATGGGCGTATCAAGAAATTGCAATCCGAAGTCTCTCATCTGTTGTTGTATCCACAGAATTTGGGAACAACAGCTGGATGCTGAAACGTATTCAACTTCACAAGTAGGGAGAGCGACCGCGGTCTGTTTCTTGCATTGCCACGTTACCAAACGAGTTCTGAAGAACTGGCAGCCAGCCGTTATAGATTTAGCATTCAGCTTGCAGCAACCAAAATCAGAGTCAGAGTAACCTGTGAGGTTGAAGTCGTCATGTCGTGGATACCACAAGCCAGTGCTTGGGCATCCTTTTAGGTAGCGCATGATTCTTTTGACGATCAACAAGTGTGATTCCTTTGGGTTTGACTGATATCTGGCGCAAAGGATGTCGGGTACATGATATTTGGTCTAGAAGCTGTGAGATACATCAAGGATCTGATCATGGAGCGATAAAATGTTTCATCAACTCTTTCTCCATATTCGTCGGGACAAATGCCGTGGTTTGTGGCTAATGTGGGTTTAGTTCATGTCATGTCAAATCTCTCCAACACGTCATGAACATACTTCGTCTGGTGAATGAAAATACCATCTGGCAGTTGTTCAACCTGAAGCATCAAAAAGAATTTCATCTCTCCCATAGCGCTCATTTCAAATTTTTCTTTCATAACTTTCTCAAAGTCTTTACACAGTTGTTCATTTGTCGATCCAAAGATGATATCGTCCACATAGATTTGCACAATAATCAGATGTCCATCCACTTCCTTGGTAAAGAGGGTACTGTCTACTGTTCCTCTGGTGAAACAGTTAGCCAGAAGATGTTTGGAAAGTGTTTCGTACCAGGCTCTGGGGGCCTGGTGTAGACCATACAGTGCTTTGTTTAGTAGGTACACTTTGTCCTTGTGTATTGGATCGACAAACCCTGGTGGTTGGCCGACGTACACCTCCTGATTTACCTTACCGTATAGGAAAGCAGACTTCACATCCAACTGGTACACTTTAAAACCTTTCCATGAGGCGAATGCCGGGAAAATGCGGATAGCTTCATGACGAGCGATTGGGGCATAGACTTCATTGTAATCTATCCCTTCCCGCTGATGAAAACCTTGAACCACGAGTCGAGCTTTGTTGCGCACAACTACTCCTCTATCATCTCTTTTGCACTTGAAAACCCACCGAGTGTTTATCTTTTTCTGCTTTGGTGGTAGATCAACAAGCTCCCAGACTCCAAGTTTCTAGAATTGCAATAATACTTCCTGCATTGCTTCCACCCAACTTTCATCTTTAAGAGCATCTCTGTAGTTACCTGGTTCAACCTGAGAAACATAACTACTATGAGACAATCTAGTTTGAATTGGAGCAATTTTAGAATAAAAACAACTAAGATCCTTATTGATCTGATTTCGCGTTTTCACTCAACCTTGTAATTCTCCAATGATGTTGTCTGATGGATGGTAGGTGAATGATCACGGCATTACTTCTCCTGGAACATTTACTATGCTATCCAAATTCGTGATAATTTGATCAGCAACCTGTTCTGATGAA
The DNA here is from genome assembly GCA_947069175.1 of Scalesia atractyloides. Taxonomy (NCBI): domain Eukaryota; kingdom Viridiplantae; phylum Streptophyta; class Magnoliopsida; order Asterales; family Asteraceae; genus Scalesia; species Scalesia atractyloides. The sequence continues at coordinate 44,198,449 of CAMTDV010000015.1, forward strand.
GTAGCCTCATTCCTTGTACTGGTTTCTGAAGCTTGATTGTTGAGATAACTTGTAATCTCTTCTGATCCTTCATCAGAACTGGATCCTCCATCATCAAAGGTAGGAGCTCTTTCAGGTTCTGCTATTGCTGGTTGAGTGGAAGATGGTTCTGCATTGTTTTGAGTTGGTTTGACAACTGGTTCTGGCTTAGTGTTGCTTGGACCTGCTTCAGATGAATTTGTTGCTGGTTGAGAAATCACCAATGGTCGGGAAACTTGCTCTTAATTAGATATTTGGTGCTGTTGAAATAACAAAAAAGTTCTTCTTTTGAAGGTTCCTCTGGCAAATCAAATGAATTCCACAACCCTTCGTAATTGAACAGCCATAGATCTCCAGGTTTTTGCATAGGCGTTCTGTATCTCTGGCAATCCACATGTTGAGCAACGATAACTTGATTCATGCTTCGTAAATAGACTCTCTTTTGCGCACTTGCATACCCAACGAAGAAACCTTCCAAGGATCTGGCTCCGAATTTACCATCCAGGTCCAATACAGTACACGGTGATCCAAAAGGCTCCAAAAAATCTAGATTAGGTTTTCGCTGGTTAAGAAGTTCGAAGCATGTCTTTTTATGTGGCTTGACTGTCATTACGCGGTTAAGGGTGTAACATGCAGATGCAACGGCTTCTCTCCAAAAGCTAATAGGCAGTTTTGAATCAGCAAGCATCGTGCGTGCAGTCTCAATAAGCATTATGTTCTTTCGTTCAGCTACTCCATTTTGTTGAGGAGTATAAGGGCACTAAACTCATGATGAATACCTTTAGCGTTGCAGAATTCGAGCATCTTATTGTTCTTAAACTCAGTACCATTGTCACTTGTAATTCTCTTGATAGGTAGACGGTAAAGATTTTCAATTTTCCGAAACAAGATCATTAAATATTCAAACGTTTCATTCTTGCTTTCTTGAAAGAAAACCCACGAGAACCTTGAACAACCATCAGTGACGACAAGGCAGTAAAGATCTCCAGTAATACTTTTCACATTTACTGGTCCAAAGAGATCCATATGTAGCCTTTCCAGTGGAAGCTTGATTGAGTTGAGTAACTTTCTTGGGTGTGATTTCTTATGCTACTTCCCCTTTTTGCAGCTAAGAAAATCATCTGATAAATGAAAAGTTTTGAGATTCACCCCTTCCACTAAGTCGTTGTGCACCAAAAAGTTCATCTTCCTTAAGTGAATGTGGCCCATCTTCCTATACCATAGAATTGATTCCTTTTCAGTGGCTTTCGATACGAAACACTGTCCTTCCTTTCAAGTAGTGGACGCAACGCTCATGTCTAAGACATATAAATCATTTTCTCATGGAGCGCGCATGAGGACCCACTCCTCAAGAATTATGAAACAAGGTTTAAGAATAAGACACTCCTTGTCAGTGAAGTGAGTTGTGAACTTGTTGTCACAAATTTGAGATATACTTAGTATGTTGTTCTCGAGTTCAGCAATGTAGTTCACTTTGTCGAATGATACCACTCCGTTTGTAAGAATAACTTTTCCCACGATTCTGCCGCCCTGTGTTCCGGCAAACCCAACATAACCTCCCCTGATAGCTTTTACATTGTATAGGAAAGCTAACATCCTTGTCATGAAAGACAGAACATAAAAGTGTTTTAAACCCTAGTTGGCGATTTTTCTTGTTCTTCATGAAACCCGAATTTCTTGATCAATCTTAGCTGTATAACAGTCTGTGATTGTTGTTTGATCTTCCAAATAGCAATACGAACTTGTTAGCATCCAAAGAAAGATTAGAATAGGGTTTAGTTTCGTTTTTAATCTGAAAATTGCAGCCATAAATCATCAAGATCGATCAGTGTTTTGGGTTTTTTTCTCGTTCGCAAATTCGAAGGCTTTAGAATCTTTTGATTTCCTGTTTTATTATAAGTTTGATTCTAGGGTTTTTTATTATTATGGTTTTCGTTGGTGTCGGCTCTTGGTTTCTGCTAGATTTTGTTGCATGGTTTGTATTTTATGGTGCTGATGGAGATAGTTGCTGATGCTGGTGGGGATGACTACCCTGAACTTGATAATCTACAACACATGGGTACGGAGACGATGCATGAGATGTCGAAACAAATCCTGGAACTGCTCCAGTACGTGGTATTGGTTTAAAGGTTACGAATATCAAAGGTAATTCACTGATGCCGAGGAGAGGTATGTACTCTACAAATAGTGCATCGGTTATTAATGGGTTGGCTGCCATTTCAAAACCTGTCGGATTGGAATACAAGGGAGGGGCTGGTACCATAACTCAAGCTATCCCTATTAACGAGACCTCGCTTCAGGAAGGGATTAGGCTGGAAAAGTCGAACAAGAATACAGGTAAACCAGTGAGTAGTGATCTTTTCAAAACAGGAACAATGTCTTTTGCTGATAAACTTAAAGGTGAATGTAAAACTAGCAAGGTTAACTTTCGGTTTCTTGAAAACAATGATAAACATGGTGGTGCTGATGTTACAATCCCGATAGAATCAGTTAAAAAGGTTCAAGAAAAATGCAGTAACGTTTTATTTGGATATTTCTTGGGAAAGAGACTAGCTTTCCAAGTAGTTGAGTATTTTTTAAGAACCGTTGGGTTAAGTATGGGTTGCAAAAGAGTATGATGAACGCTAAGGGTTTTTTCTTTTTCAAGTTTGATTCAAACGAGGGCATGGACCAGGTTCTTCAAGAGGGACCTTGGCTTATACGTAATATACCCATATTTCTAAAACCATGGTCTTCTAAGATGGAAATAAAGAAAGAAGAATTGAAAAAAGTTTCGGTCTGGGTAAAAATGCATGATGTTCCGTTGGCTGCGTATACAAAGATGGTTTAAGTCTGATCGCTTCTAAAATAGGATCTCCTAAACTCCTGGATAATGAAACGTCGAATATGTGTTTGGAGTCTTAGGGCCGTAGCAGCTATGCTCGAGCGGTGATCGAGTTGGACGCTATAAAAGACTTAGAGGAAACAATTTCTGTTGCTATCCCCAAAGTGGAAGATGGTGGTGTTTTACTTAGTTCGGTTAAAGTGGAATATGAATGGTCTCCTCCTAGATGCCCAACATGCTGTGTTTTTGGCCATACAAAGGATGACTGCCCTAAAGAGCTTAAGCTGGATATCACTAAGAAACGTAAACGGAAGGAGCAGGCTGATGTAGAGGGTTTTATGGAAGTTAACAAGAAGAAAATGGGTAAAAAAGGAGTGGTTCTCAAGGATAAGCAGAAGTTTGAATATAGGCCAATTAAAAAGCAAGGAAACCTGCTTTTTAAAGAGCCGAATATTCACCCGAGTGCCTCTAATTCAGCTCCTACCCGAGATAACCTTCATAGTACAAACAAAACGAGTGATGGTTTTGTTTCTTTTCATAGTACAAACAAAACGAGTGATGGTTCTGCTTCTATGAATAGTATTAAGCTTGGAAATTCCTTTGGATGTCTGGGTTCAAGTAGTGTGATAAATGAAGATGATGATTCAGATTGTGATGAGGTGATTGAGATTAACGAGACTTCAGATTTTATGCAAGCAAGCAATGACAAATCAGGGCAAGCACTCCTGCTACAAATGTTATCAATGGATAGCATCCCATGCTGGAATATAAGGGGTTTGAACCGTCCCCTGAAACAAAGAGAGGTTCGAAATGTCATTATTGATAATAAAATTCAGGTGTGTGCTATTTTGGACACACATGTTAATGTTTCGAAGCTTTTGGGTGTTTGCAAAAGGATATGTCGATCTTGGAGATGGTCCTCTAACGGTAATATTTGTTCAAAAGGGACTCGTATTCTCTGGGGTTGGAATGCTGACTATGTGGATGTTATGGTTTTATCCATTACTCCTCAAGTCATGCACGCTCAACTTGTTTTCAAGCATGTTAATAAAGCCTTGCTATGTTCTTTTGTGTATGCGGACAACTATCACATAGAACGACGAAAATTATGGGATAGTTTATGTTTGCACAAGCAGTTTGTCAATGATAAACCGTGGGTGATTATGGGTGATTTTAACTCCTCTTTATTTCTTGAGGATATGGCTACGGGTTCCTCTAAATTTACTACTGGAATGCGAGACTTCAAGGAATGTGTCGAGAACCTTGAAGTATTTGATGTGAATAGCTCGGGTACGCATTATACATGGACTCGAAAACCGAGAAGGGAGTTGGTATTCTAAAAAAGATTGATCGTGTGTTGGCTAATGTGTATTTTACGGATGAGTTTCCAAGTGCTAGTGCTGTTTTCCATCCTTATAGAATCTCTGACCATACTCCATGTCTTCTTAAGATGCCAGGCACTCAAGTTAGTACACCAAAGCCTTTTAAATTTCCTAACTTTATTATATATAAGAAGGAGTTTGAAGAGATTGTTAAGGCGGAATGGATGAAACAGATTGAAGGGGTTCCTATGTTTAGAGTGGTCAAAAAGTTGAGAGCTCTTAAGCATCCTTTTCGTAGCTTCCTTTATAAACAAGGTAATCTACATAACAAAGTTAAAACTTTACGTGATGGGTTGGATGAAATTCAAAGAAATATTGATCAAAACCCGGTTGATGGAGTGCTAAGACAAAGAGAAGCGATCCTGTAGGCGTCTTATCAAGAAGCATTACTCGATGAAGAACGTTTTCTAAAACAAAAGTCTAAAGTGGACTGGTTAAAGGCGGGCGATGCCAATTCAGCTTATTTCCATAGTTCGCTTAAATGTAGAAATCATCTAAGTCGTATTGACATTATTAAAGATGGTGACGGGAACCTCTATGAGGCTTGGATGTTCCAAATGCGTTTGTCAATTATTTTAATGCGTTTCTTGGTCATAAAGAAGATACCACTCGTCTGCCAACCCCAGACCTCTTTCTGAATGTCCTTGACGCTCACGTGTCTGAACATATGATTCGAGAAGTTACAACTGCTGAAAGTAAATCAGCCGTGTTTTCTATTGATGATAACAAAGCTCCAGGGCCTGATGGGTATTCTTCTGCTTTCTTCAAGAAGGCTTGGCCGATAGTTGGTGATGATGTTAGTGCTGCTATACAAGATTTTTGCATATCAAGGCGAATGTTAAAAGAGGTAAACCATACTATCATTGCTCTTATTCCTAAGGTGAATACTCCTTCTAAGGTCACTGATTACCGGCCGATCTCTTGTTGTAATGTGATTTATAAATGTATTACTAAAATTCTTTCAACAAGAATCTTAGAAGGCCTTGATAAGATGGAGTTGCTAAAGATAGCAAAGACAAAGAATTCTTACGTTGCTCAAGATGTAGGGCTTTACTACAAGACCGGAGTTCAAGAAAATATATCTGTTAGTACATAATGTCTATGTCTTAGTCTTGGATCGAGTCTGTTTAGTTTGGGCTAGATTTTGTTAGATATAGTCGTATTTATGTAAATAGTATGTCAAGTTCGACCGGAATTAACATGTGAGAACAAGTTTGGCCGAACTTGTTCAAGACAAGTTCCCTCGAACTTGTGATACACCCAGCGGACTTGCATATCTATAAATAGGTGACTTGGGTTTTTCATTTGTAACTTCAGCAACTTTGTCACTTGTACGGCGAAGCTCTGCCCGATCCGGATTTGACATGTAAATGAACTTTATGATCAGTAAACAACAATTAAACAGTAAATCATTGCATATTCGATTAACACGTCATATAGTTTCCACCTATACGAACGTTAGATACCAATTTAGGTTCCTATGCTAAACATGGAGCGATCTAATAGTAATTGCGTAACGAATGATATTTTTGCATTCTCATCACTAAAATACAAGATTTTAGTGATTACAAAATTTTTTGAATGTGCGTACGTGTTCCGTATTAAGAATACGTGAATCAGCATACATTCGCGGATTTTGCAAAATAGCCCCTAGAGTTGCATAAGCGTATTTTTGCCATACCAAACCCTTCAAAACTGATTTCTAAGTTATGTAAAGGATATTTAGGGCATGTTTAGCTTGTGGCATTGTTCCGGAGTGTACGTCGCATTAAACGGATTACGTTTGCATAACGGTTTGCGATTTCACTTCTCGAAAAGGTTCGAAAGATCGAATTTGAACAATTTAAAAATATACAAATGTTATGAATTAAACAAGTCTTGGAAATAAAATATAATAGTCATTTATTGATAAATTATTCGGAAATCGTTACATGATCGAATTACCACAAATGTCATAGCCTCCCCTACTATAGGAAATTTCTTCCCGAAATTTAATTAGAGCAAACTTGTGGAAATAGATGTGGATATTTTGCTTTCATTTGGTCCTCTCGTTCGCAAGTAAACTCTGGGCCACGTTTGGGCTCCCAAAGAACTTTAACAATTGGTATGCGTCTGCCTTTGAGATTTTTGACTTCACGGTCCAATATTTCCACAGGTTTCTCGACAAAATGCATCGTTTTATCAACACGAATTTCATCGAGAGGGATGTGGAGGTTTTCATCAGCCAAACACTTTTTTCAAATTGGACACGTGGAAAGTTAGATGAACATTACCAATTTGAAGAGGTAGCTCAAGTTTGTAGGCGACCTTTCCGATTCTCTCAACGATCTTGAATGGTCCAACATACCGTGGTGCAAGTTTTCCTTTCTTTCCAAATCTGACTATTCCTTTCCAAGGGGATACCTTGAGTAGGACGTGATCACCAACTTGAAATTATAAGGGCTTGCGTCGTTTGTCCACATAACTCTTTTGACAGCTTCTGGTTATCACGAATTTTCTTGACTTTGTCGGTTGTGTCATGAATGAGTTTAGGTCCAGTGAATTTTCTTGACTTTGTCGGTTGTGTCGACCATAAAGAGCTTCAAAAGGGCTTGCGTCGTTTGTCCACATAACTCTTTTGACAGCTTCTGGTTATCACAAATTTTCTTGACTTTGTCGGTTGTGTCATGAATGAGTTTAGGTCCAGTGAATTTTCTTGACTTTGCCGGTTGTGTCGACCATAAAGAGCTTCAAAAGGTGCCATGTTAATGCTAGAGTGATAACTGTGGTTGTAGGAGAATTCGATTAATGGTATATGAGAATCCCAACAACCACCAAAGTCGATCACACAGGCTCTAAGCGTATCCTCCAATGTTTGGATTGTCCTTTTAGATTGTCCATCCATTTGAGGATGATAAGCAGTGCTCAAGTTAAGTTTGGTTCCCATGGCAGATTGCATGGTCCTCCAAAAATGAGATGAGAATCGAGCATCACGATCTAATATGATGTCCAAAGGAACACCATGATGAGATACAATCTCATCAACATAAATCTTAGCAAGTTTGTCAGCGGAGAAATCTTCATGAATCGGCAAATAGTGTGTTGACTTTGTTAGACGATCAACGACTACCCAAATGGCATCATGACCTCTAGGAGTGCGCGGTAATTTGGTAATGAGATCCATGGCAATGTTTTCCCATTTCCAAACCGGAATTTCTGGTTGTTCAAGCAAACCAGAAGGGCATTGATGTTATGCTTTTACCTTAAGACAGGTAAGGCATTTGGATACGTACAAGACAATGTCTTTCTACATACCCGGCCACCAATACTAGGTACGAAGATCCTTATACATTTTGTTTGCACCAGGATGGATTGAATAACGAGACTTGTGAGCTTCATCCGTTATTAAAATGCGGAGATTGTCTTGATTTGGAACCTACAAACGGTTCAGGTAATAAAATAATCCATTATCCTTTCTTTCAAGTTGAAGCTCAAGATGATGTGGTAGTTCATCACCCATCCTGCCTTGTGTAACACAAGTACGTTGAGCTTCAAGAATACGTGTCTGGATGTCAGATCGAACTTGAACATAATGCAGCTTGACACGTTCCTTACGACTAAGTGCATCGGCTACGACATTTGCCTTACCAGGATGGTAGCAAATCTCGTAGTCATAGTGGTTCAGAAGTTCGACCCATCGTCATTGTCTCATGTTTAGTTCTTTCTGATTGAAAATTTGTTGAAGACTTTTGTGGTCCATGAAAATTTGTTGAAAATTTGTTGAAGACTTTTGTGGTCCATGAAAACCACACGTCTTCAAGTTTTGAGAGCGAAAACAATAGCACCCAACTCAAGATCATGAGTTATGTAGTTCTTCTCGTGAACTTTCAATTGTCTCGATGCATAGGCTATAACTTTGTCTTTTTGCATGAGAACACAGCCAAGGCCTAAATTTGATGCGTCACAATATACGACAAAGTCGTCGTTGCCCTTAGGTAAGGATAGAATAGGAGCATTACAAATCTTTTGTTTCAAGGTCTGGAACGCTTTAGGTCCCCACTCATAAGGTTTATTCTTTTGAGTCAAGGCAGTGAGGGGAACCGCAATCTTGGAGAAGTTTGTGATAAAGCGGCGGTAATAACCCGCAAGACCCAGAAATGAACGAACTTCGGTAGGAGTAGTAGGTGTATCTGATTCCTTAATTGCACTGATTTTGGCAGGATCTACATGTATACCTTGTGCGTTGACAATGTGTCCCAAGAATTGAACTTCCCTGAGCCAAAATTCACACTTAGAGAACTTGGCATAGAGTTGTTCCTTCTTTAGGAGTTCCATCATTAGACGGAGATGTTGTTCATGGTCAGCTCATGTTTTCAAATAAATCAAAATGTCATCAATGAGAACAATGATGAACTTGTCCAAATAAGGTTTACAAATTCTATTCATCAAGTCCATGAAGACGACATGAGAATTTGTTAAACCGAAGGGCATAATAGTGAACTCATAGTGGCCGTGTCGAATGCGAAAAGCAGTATTGGGAAGATCTTCCTCGAGTACACGAAGTTGATGATACCCAGAATGCAGATCAATCTTTGAGAAGCAGGTAGCACCTTGTAGCTGATCAAAGCTGATTTGACAACTCTTGAATCTCAGATGGTGCAAGACGGTATGGAGATTTAGCAATAGGGTTGGCACCAGGTACAAGATATATACTTTCAACTTGTCGTGCTAGGGGTAAACCAGGCATGAGCAAATCCCGATACCGTCCCGATACCGTCCCGATACCAAAAATCCCGATCCCGAATTTCTCCAAAAGAGGATACCGATACCGATACCGAAATATGTCGGTACGGTACGGTATCGGCACGATATCGGTATGGTATCGGTACGGTATCGTTATTTGAGGGTAAAATTCGGTAATTTTACCGCCACCGTACCAAACCCGTCCCGATCCCGAAAATCCTGATACCGAAAATGCCAAAAGGTGGATACCAATTTGTATACTGAAAAAATTCGGTACGATATTATCGGGGTATCGGGATCGGGATGGGATCGGGACGGGATCGGGACGGTATTTGATGCCGGTTGCTCATCCCTAGGGTAAACCAAGTAGCTCTTCAGGAAACACCTCAGGATAATCCCGAACAACAGGATGTCCTGAATAGTTCCTTTATCCTCTACGATACGTGCCAAGAAGGCAACATAATTCTTTCGTAGGTATTTTTGGGCTTGGGTACATGTCATGAGTTTAAGGCTACTAACGAGTTTTTCTCCACGAACCTCTAAGGTTTCACCAGAGAAAGGAGTATACGAACAATTTTATCAAAACAGATCACCTCAGCATGGTGTTTAGTTAACCAGTCCATCCTACTATGATATCAAAACTCCCGAGTTGCATTGGCGTGAGGTCAATGGTAAAAAGATGGTTATTGAGGTTCAATTGGCAATCACGAATGACATAATCAAGTTTAAGGGGTTCGCCACTAGCTATTTCGATTGTCAAGGGCTTTCCTAGTTTGGTTCTAGGCATTGAAAGCAAAGGTTCAAAAGCTAGGGATACGAAACTTCTATCGACACCCGAATCAAAAAGAATTGAAGCTGGATGATTGTTAAAGTAGAACGTACCTTTCACTACTTTGTTGTCTGCACGTGCCTCGTTCATATTTATATTAAAAGCTCGTCCACGAGCCAAATTTGCATTTTCCAACTTCGGGCAGTTGTTTCTGTAGTGGGTAAGATCCCCACAATTGTAGCAAGACCCTGGTGGATAGTGAGGTCGTACAGGATTAGCTGGCTGTTGAACAAGGTTTTGCGTATATCTGCAAAATTCTGCAAAACTATGCCTTTTTGCGTATATCGCTATCCGGAACATGTACGGATATCCAAAATTTTTTGTAATCATTAAAATCTTGTATATTAATGATTGGAATGCAAAAATATTGTTCGTTAAGCATTTACGGTCATGCACGCGTTTGTTATGATTTTCATCGTAATTAACCAAAAACCGCAACCGTACGACCAAACGAACCGACATCCGGAACATTTTTGGACACATTTCAAGTTCCCTATGTTATTTCATCCTTATGAAGCTTGAAAATCATGTTAACGTGTGTTAAAAGTGCCAAAACGCGTCAAAAACAAGTCAAAACCAAGTTCAGGGCAATTCTAACATTTTTGAAACTTCAGCCCCTGCAAGGGCCTTACGGACCGTAAGGAAAAACCCCATACGGTCCGTAAGGGGTGCCCAGCACATCAAAAATGTGGCAGCAGCTGGTTAATTCACTTATTGACTCACCAATGAATTTGCCACCCTTCTACCTGCTTCTAACAAGTGTATTGACACTAATCCAACTTGGTGATGATTCATGGACACTTGTTAAGCTCTTATGACATCAAATTTACTATAAATAGAAAGGGGATTTCACTATTTGAAACCTTTCAACCTCCCATCTAGCTCACATCTGCCACAAATCCGAATTTGCAACCATCTTTGGAGCTTCCTCTGTGATTCTTTGGCAATCCTTGGTGTTTCTAAGTCTCTCATTCAAGTTTTGTTCAATTCTTGTAGCATAATTGAGCTGAAAATCAAACAGTTTGACTTCTATTTGACTTTCAGTTTTTATCATGAATTGATCAAAACAAAATCCAATTGAACTTGTTAATATAATCATAATCATGTTGGTCATAATCTCTAATGACCATACCTACTGATTTCCATCTTTTCTAGTCATTTTAACAAGTCAAAGTTTCGGTCAAAAATGTGATTTTGCGCAAATTGCAAAGGAACCATTTCCGGGAATCAAAACAGTTTGTTTTGGTTCAAAACACTTTTATAAACTTATTAGACGTGTCAAAACATGTCTAATTCGTCACATTGTTTTAGTGCTTGTTTAGAGTCTTAAGTCTAGCGGTTTTGACCACCGCTTTGACTTCGAATCTGACCCGTTTGGTTGATCTTTGGACCCAACCAAGTACATATTTATGACCTAAATATAAAGGGAATAACCCTCTGAGGTTATACCTTATGGTCATGTTATTTGGTTAGTGTTATGATAATTAGTTGATATAATCTTCAATAATGACCAAAATGCCCTTTTTACAAGTAAATCAACTAAAAACATATGTAACATAAGTTTTGACATATATCCTGATTAAATAACATTTTTAAACATATTTTGGTAATTTAGACTTATCATAACACAAATCTAACCATCCGACTACATTGTTACGCAAATGACGCGTTTAAGTAGCTTAAACTACCTTAACAAGTCATAACGGCTCAAAAGCACTTAGAAAACTTTTCAACTCAGAACGTTCACTTTGTTAAACCATTCATATGAGTTCCAACACTCATTTGCTTTACAAGACCTCATTCTATCCGAACTTCCGATTTATGTCCCGAAAGTTACATAGTTAACCATTTTAGGACATGCTTGATTTCACGGACTCTCAACCTTGGTTTATCTTCTTGAACAAGGACTTTATTGCAACCACAAGTGAGTACATAGTCCCCTCTTGTACTTTTTCAAATGTTTTGGGGTGAAACATATTGTGCCTAAGACTACTTTCGAGTTTTCATGTCTTTATACACGCTTTCATTACATAGTACATATAGTACATGATTTCCATTACATTTGTGGCATATGTTGACTTAGAATATGAGCACATTGATTTACAAAGACATATACTTGCTATGTATGTTGACTGAGCATACTAGTACATTGGTTTTTCAAAGACATTTACTTGCTATGTATGTTGACTGAGCATACTAGTACTTTGGTTTTCAAAGACATTTACTTGCTATGTATGTTGACTGAGCATACTAGTACATTGGTTTTCCAAAGACATTTACTTACTATGTATGTTAACTGAGCATACTAGTGCATTGGTTTTCAAAGACATTTACTTGCTTTGTATGTTGACTGAGCATACTAGTACATTGGTTTTCAAAGACATTTACTTGCTATGTATGTTGACTGAGCATACTAGTACATTGGTTTTCAAAGACATTTACTTGCTATGTATGTTGACTGAGCATTCTAGTACATTGGTTTTCAAAGACATTTTTTCTACATTGTTCATGACATTTTGGTGCGTTAGAGATTGACTTAATACATTCATTAACATTGATCACGCCAACCGGTAGTATGCAATGGTACCATAGGATTGACAATCCCGTTCCCACTTCCCGGGTTTGTTTGGAAGAGACTTTAGGGAATGACAGAATCCGATGAAATGGATAGACTTTTATCTTTATAAGGGTCTATCTGACTTCTCACAAAGGCTTGAATGTGTTTGCCAACAATCTGAATACATGTTTAACAATAAAAGCAATGGTTTATAAAAATATATCTTTGATTATTCAAAGACATGTTTTATTACAAGACATTTTGACTATTAAAGACATTTGGCTTATACTTGACATTTGGTTACACTAGACTCTTATATACATGACTTTGGTTTACAATATTTTGGTTTACACAAGACTTTTGATAGTTGGTTTATGGTAAGTGATTTAAATAACGTGACATGTGTAACATGATAAAAGCATGGTGGATACGCCGATGGTACTTCCTATATATAAGTGTTTTTATTATCTTACATATTGTGGCGTTATCTAAATCATTTCAAATAAAATACAAGTTATGACATTTATACAAAACTTACTTAAGTTATCTATTTAACCATGCATTATTTCTTTTATATCATATTGATTTTTCATATGGTTTTTATAAAAGAAACTTTTTATGGTTCATGGCGACTTTTGTACTACTTAAAACTTTTCTTACAATAATCAAAGCCATGAAGTATCAACGCAAAAATCCTATGTACTCGCCGGCATTTCTTTGCTGGCTTTATTTTCACTTATGTTTCAGGAGCGAATGCTTAAGGCTGATCATGCGACACTCAGGACGGATTTTGGGATTTAGTGACCTAAAACCTGAAGACAATATAACTTATATTATGTTTTATGTTTAAATTTCCAGACAATGTAAAAGATACTATTAAATAAAACTTAACTTGTTATGCCATGGTTGTTGAAACAATAATTCTGTTATGACACTCCTCGATGATTCCGCCGCGGTTTGTTGTTTTAGACGGTCGGGGTGTGACAGAAAGATTGGTATCAGAGCCAATGGTTATAGGGAATTAGGTTATTAGTAATGCTTTGACCTAGACTATAACCTTTCTAGGACCCTAACACAAGTTATCTGGTGTTTAGATCTTAAAACAATACCATCACCTATTCTTAGGTGAATACCAAAACAAAAACATAAATTTTAAAACGATTTTGAAAGCAATCGTCTAATTCTTGGATGATTTGTTTTTGGCTTTATGCCTTTGATGTTTTCAAAATCTCGTCAAAGTCTGGGTCTTATTAATGTGAACACGTGCAATCTGGAAGGGTGGGTGCCTGTACCCTGAGTTTTCTGTCTAAGGCTAGAGTGTTCATACAGATCCACTTAATCGGACCAGGCACTCTTACCTGGGAACTCTTGGGGTGAGTGTCCACTTATAGGCTAAAGCATGTCTTCGCGATACATTATAAAGACCCATTTACTTTGATAAGTCACTGTGTGTCGTTTGTTTATTTTGAGTAAACGAACGAATGACCACCATCCTTACATTTGTCGATATTCATTCATCTCATTTTGATTATTCAACATTCATCTCACTCGTTTTCTCTCATGTTTTTCTCTCTTATAGAATGCCTCCTCGACGAAACGTAAATACGGACGCCGACATGGCGGCTCTAATCGCTCAGCAGTTTGCTGCTGTGCTTCCAAATCTCATAACTCGGATAAACCAAGCCAACAATAACAACAATGCACCTACTGCGTGCAACTTTAAACAGTTTAATTCAGCTAAACCGCTCAAGTTTAGTGGTTCTGAGGGAGCAACTGGGCTCCTACAGTGGTTTGAGAGTCTTGAGAATACATTTCGTCATGTTCAATGTCCAAATGAGTGAAAAGTTGAGTTTGCTTCTAGCGTGTTTGAAAAGAGAGCGCTCACGTGGTGGAACGGAGTGATAAGAGATAGGGGTGCTGATGTTGCTATGGGTCAAACTTGGGAGGAACTCAGAGCTCTTATGATGAAATTCTGCCCTCGTCATGAAAAGCGAGCGCTTGAGAATGAGTTCCATGATCTGAAGCAAAACAGTGGTGAGCACCGTGCGTATACTAATAGGTATGAGGAGTTGAGCTTGTTGTGTCCCGAGATGGTGACGCCGTTGGATATGGCGATCGAGAATTACATAGATGGTCTTCCTGACCCGGTTTAGGATATTGTACCGACAGCAACCCTACTACTGTTCGACAAGCCATTGAGCTATCTGCAACACTGACTGAATCACATATCAAAAAGGGTAAGCTCCATCGTAAGGGTGACAAGAAACCGTTTGACAAGTCTGAGAAGCAAAAGGGTAAGAAAGCTGAAGGGTCAAAGAAGTTGAGGAAACGTAAGGCTTCTAAGAACTTTGTTGTCACTACACAACCCAATCAAGCCGCTCCTAACCAGCATGCTCAGCCTCCTGCCAAGAAACAGTATACCGGCACTGCACCTCTGTGTAACCGGTGCAATCGTCATCACCAGCCTCATTTACCATGTCGTATCTGCACTAACTGTGGACGATCTGGCCATCTGGCCAACACTGTCGCTGCCTCCTGCTCAGAATCAAGCTGTACAAAATCCTGTTCAGCAGCCAGCTAATCCTGCACGACCTCATTATCCACCCGGTTCTTACTACTACTGTGGGGATCTCACCCACTACATAAATAATTGCCCGAGATTGGCATATGCGAACCAGGCTCGTGGACGAGCTTTCAATATCAATGCAAACGAGGCACGGGCAGACAACGAGGTGGTGAATGGTATGTTCTTTGTAAACACTGCTTCTATACTTTTTGATTCGGGGGCCGATAGAAGTTTTGCATCCTTAACATTTGAGCCTTTACTTTCAAAACCAAGAACTAAACTAGGAAAGCCCTTGACAGTCGAGATAGCTAGTGGCGAACCTCTTAAACTTGATTTTGTCATTCCCAGTTGTCAATTGAACCTCGACAACCATCTTTTTCCTATTGACCTCACACCTACGCAACTCGGGAGTTTTGACATTATAGTGGGAATGGATTGGTTAACTAAACATCATGCCGAGGTGGTTTGTTTTGATAAGATTGTTCATATACCCCTTTCGTCTGGGGAAATTTTGGAGGTTCGTGGAGAAAAACCGGTTAGTAGCCTCAAACTCATGACTTATACTCAAGCCCAAAAATACCTACGCAAGAATTATGTGGCTTTCTTGGCACATATCTTAGAGGAGAAAGGCAAAGGTAAAACTATTCAAGATATCCCTGTTGTTCGGGATTATCCTGAGGTGTTTCCCGAGGAACTACCTGGTTTACCCCCAGCACGACAAGTTGAGTTTTGTATAGACCTTGTACCTGGTGCCAACCCTATTGCTAAATCTCCATATCGTCTTGCACCGTCTGAGATGCAAGAATTGTCAAAACAGCTTTAGGAGTTATCTGACAAAGGATTCATTCGACTGAGCTTTTCACCTTGGGGTGCTCCTGTGTTATTTATGAAAAAGAAGGATGGGTCTTTTCGTATGTGTATCGATTACCGTGAGCTCAACAAACTCACGACCAAGAATCGATATCCCCTACCTCGCATTGATGATCTCTTTGATCAGCTACAGGGTGCTACTTGCTTCTCAAAGATTGATCTACGTTCTGGGTATCATCAGCTTCGTGTATTAGAGGAAGATATTCCCAATACAGCTTTTCGAACTCGTTACGGTCATTATGAGTTCACAGTTATGCCTTTTGGTCTGAAAAATGCTCCTGTTGTTTTCATGGACTTGATGAATAGGGTTTGTAAGCCTTATTTAGACAAGTTCATCATCGTTTTCATTGATGACATTTTGATTTATTCTAAGTCTCGATCCGATCATGAGCAACATCTTCGTTTAACTTTGGAACTCCTGAAGAAAGAACAACTATATGCCAAGTTCTCCAAGTGTGAATTTTGGCTAAAGGAAATTCAATTTTTGGGACACATTGTCAACGTACAAGGTATACACATAGATCCCGCCAAGATCAGTGCAATCAGGGATTGGAGTACGCCTACTACTCCTACTAAGGTTCGTTCATTTTTGGGTCTCGCGGGTTATTACCGTCGTTTCATTGCTAACTTCTCCAAGATTGCGGTTCCCCTCACTGCTTTAACTCAAAAGAATAAACCTTTTGAGTGGGGACCCAAACAGGAAGAAGCTTTCCAGAATTTGAAGCAAAAGCTTTGTGACGCTCCTATTCTATCCTTACCCGAGGGTAACGACGACTTCATTGTATATTGTGATGCGTTTAACTTAGGCCTCGGTTGTGTCCTTATGCAAAGAGACAAAGTTATAGCTTATGCATCGAGACAGTTAAAGATCCACGAAAAGAATTACACCACTCATGATCTTGAGTTGGGTGTTGTTGTTTTCGCCCTCAAAATTTGGAGACATTATCTTTACGGTACAAAATGTGTGGTTTTCACCGACCACAAAAGTCTCCAGCACATTTTCAATCAGAAAGAACTAGAACTGAACATGAGACAACGACGTTGGGTCGAACTTCTAAACGACTATGACTGCGAAATTCGCTACCATCTTTGTAAGGCGAATGTCGTAGCCGATGCTCTTAGTCGCAAGGAACATGTCAAGCTGCATTGTGTTCAAGTTCGATCTGATATCCAGACACGTATTCTAGAAGCTCAACGTACTTGTGTTGCACAAGACAAAATGGGTATTGAATTACCACATCTCTCGAGCTTCAGCTGGAAGCAAAAGATAATGGGTTATCTTATTATCTGAACCGTTTGTGGGTTCTAAGTCTAGACAATCTCCGCACCTTGATAATGGATGAAGCTCACAAGTCTCGTTATTTAATTCATCCAGGTGCAGACAAAATGTACAAGGATCTTCGTACCCGGTATTGGTGGCCGGGTATGAAGAAAGACATAGCTTTGAACGTCTCTAAATGCCTTACTTGTCTCAAAGTTAAGGCGGAACATCAATGTCCTTCTGGTTTGCTTGAACAACCATAGATTCCGGTTTGGAAATGGGAAAACATTGCTATGGATCTCATTACCAAATTGTCACGCACTTCTAGAGGTCACGATGCCATTTGGGTAGTTGTTGATCGTCTAACAAAGTCAGCACTCTGCTCACAAACTTGCTAAGATCTATGTGGATGAAATAGTATCTCGTCATGGTGTCCCTTTGGATATCATATCTGATCGTGATGCTCGATTCACATCTCATTTTTGGAGGACCATGCAGTCTGCCATGGGATCCAAGCTTAACTTGAGCACTGCTTATCATCCTCAAACGGATGGACAATCTGAAAGGACAATCCAAACACTGGAGGATATGCTTAGAGCCTGTGAGATTGACTTTGTGGTAGTTGGGATTCGCATCTCATTGATCGAATTCTCCTACAACAACAGTTATCAGCCCAGCATTGACATGGCACCTTTCAAGCCCTTTATGGTCGAAAATGTTGTTCACCTGTCTGTTGGAATGAGATCGGTGAATCTCAATTCACTGGATCTGAACTTATTCAAGACACAATGGACAAAGTCATGATTATTCGTGAAAACCTTCTGACAGCTAGAAGCCGTCAAAAGAGTTACGAAGACAAACGACGCAAGCCCTTGGAATTCCAAGTCGGTGATCACGTACTCCTTAAGGTATCCCCTTGGAAAGGTGTGATTAGATTCGGGAAGAAAGGAAAACTTGCGCCACGATACGTTGGACCACTTAAGATCATTGAGAGAATTGGTAAAGTGGCCTACAAACTTGAGCTACCTCCACAACTTGGAAATGTTCATCCAACTTTCCACGTGTCCAATCTGAAAAAGTGTTTGGCTGATGAAAACCTCCACATCCCTCTTGATGAAATTCGTGTTGATGACACGATGCATTTTGTTGAGAAACCTGTGGAATTTTGGATCGTGAAGTCAAGAAGCTCAAGCGCAGACGGATACCGATCGTTAAATTTCGCTGGGAATCCAAACGTGGCCCAGAATTTACTTGGGAACGAGAGGATCAAATGAAGGTGAAGTATCCACATCTTTTCTCACAAGTTTCCTCTAATTAAATTTCGGGACGTAATTTCTTAAAGTAGGAGAGACTGTGACATTTGTGTAATTCAATCTTATAATGACTTCCGAACAATTTGATGATCAATGAAACTTTGTGTTGTTTACAATTTGTATATTTATTTATGACATTTGAGCTTTTTCAATATTTATTCGATTTTGACTTTTCAAACTGTTTCTGGAAGCGTAATCGCAAAACGTAATCAGTTTAACGCAACATATAGTACGGAATAGTGACATAAGCTAAACATACCCTAAATATCCTTTACATAACTTAGAAATAAGTTTTGAAGGGTTTGGTATATCAAAAACAAGCTTATCGATCATAAGGACTATTTCTGACAAACTACGAAAGTCTACCGATTCTTGTAGCGACACACACTCCATAACACTTACACAATCTTAACATACCTTAAATAACCTTTACGTAACTTATAATTAAGTTTTGAAGGCTTCGGTATGACATAAACACACTTTGTTAACTTCACGGGCTATTTTGCAAATTCTGTATATCGCTATCCGGAACATGTACGGATATCCAAAATTTTTTGTAATCATTAAAATCTTGTATATTAATGATTGGAATGCAAAAATATTGTTCGTTAAGTATTTACGATCATGCACGCGTTTGTTATGATTTTCGTCGTAATTAACAAAAAACCGCAACCGTACGACCAAACGAACCGACATCCGGAACATTTTTGGACACATTTCAAGTTCCCTATGTTATTTCATCCTTATGAAGCTTGAAAATCATGTTAACGTGTGTTAAAAGTGCAAAAACGCGTCAAAAACAAGTTCAGGGGCCAATTCTGCAATTTTTGAAACTTCAGCCCCTGCAAAGGCCTTACGGACCGTAAGGCAAAACTCCATACGGTCCGTACAGGGTGCCCAGCACATCAGAATTGTGGCAGCAGCTGGTTAATTCACTTATTGACTCACCAAACGAACTTGCTTCCCTTCTACCTGTTTCAGACAAGTGTATTGACACTAATCCAACTTGGTGATGATTCATGGACACTTGTTAAGCTCTTATGACTTCAAATTTACTATAACTAGCAAGGGGATTTCACCATTTGAAAACCTTTCAACCTCCCATCTAGCTCACATCTGCCACAAATCCGAATTTGCAACCATCTTTGGAGCTTCCTCTGTGATTCTTTGGCAATCCTTGGTGTTTCTAAGTCTCTCATTCAAGTTTTGTTCAATTCTTGTAGCATAATTGAGCTGAAAATTAAACAGGTTGACTTTTATTTGACTTTCAGTTTTTATCATGAATTGATCAAAACAAAATCCAATTGAACTTGTTAATATAATCATAATCATGTTTGTCATAATCTCTAATGACCATACCTACTGATTTCCATCTTTTCTAGTCATTTTAACAAGTCAAAGTTTCGGTCAAAAATGTGATTTTGCGCAAATTGCAAAGGAACCATTTCCGGGAATCAAAACAGTTTGTTTTGGTGTCAAAACACTTTTATAAACTTATTAGACATGTCAAAACATGTCTAATTCGTCACATTGTTTTAGTGCTTTTTTAGAGTCTTAAGTCTAGCGGTTTTGACCACCGCTTTGACTTCGAATCTGACCCATTTGGTTGATCTTTGGACCCAACCAAGTACATATTTATGACCTAAATATAAAGGGAATAACCCTCTGAGGTTATACCTTATGGTCATGTTATTTGGTTAGTGTTATGATAATTAGTTGATATAATCTTCAATAATGACCAAAATGCCCTTTTTACAAGTAAATCAACTAAAAACATATATAACATAAGTTTTGACATATATCTTTATTAAATAACATTTTTAAACATATTTTGGTAATTTAGACTTATCATAACACAAATCTAACCATCCGCGCAAATGACGCGTTTAAGTAGCTTAAACTACCTTAACAAGTCATAACGGCTCAAAAGCACTTAGAAAACTTTTCAACTCAGAACGTTCACTTTGTTAAACCATTCATATGAGTTCCAACACTCATTTGGTTTACAAGACCTCATTCTATCCGAACTTCCGATTTATGTCCCGAAAGTTACATAGTTAACCATTTTAGGACATGCTTGATTTCATGGACTCTCAACCTTGGTTTATCTTCTTGAACAAGGACTTTATTGCAACCACAAGTGAGTACATAGTCCCCTCTTGTACTTTTTCAAATGTTTTGGGGTGAAACATATTGTGCCTAAGACTACTTTCGAGTTTTCATGTCTTTATACACGCTTTCATTACATAGTACATATAGTACATGATTTCCATTGCATTTGTGGCATATGTTGACTTAGAATATGAGCACATTGATTTACAAAGACATATACTTGCTATGTATGTTGACTGAGCATACTAGTACATTGGTTTTTCAAAGACATTTACTTGCTATGTATGTTGACTGAGCATACTAGTACATTGGTTTTTCAAAGACATTTACTTACTATGTATGTTGACTGAGCATACTAGTACTTTGGTTTTCAAAGACATTTACTTGCTATGTATGTTGACTGAGCATACTAGTACATTGGTTTTTCAAAGTCATTTACTTACTATGTATGTTAACTGAGCATACTAGTACATTGGTTTTTCAAAGACATTTACTTGCTTTGTATGTTGACTGAGCATACTAGTACATTGTTTTCAAAGACATTTACTTGCTATGTATGTTGACTGAGCATACTAGTACATTGGTTTTCAAAGACATTTTTGCTACATTGTTCATGACATTTTGGTGCGTTAGAGATTGACTTAATACATCCATTAACATTGATCATGCCGACCGTTAGTATGTAATGGTACCATAGGATTGACAATCCCGTTCCCACTTCCCGGGTTTGTTTGGAAGCGACTTTAGGGAATAACAGAATCCGATGAAATGGATAGACTTTTATCTTTATAAGGGTCTATCTGACTTCTCAACAAAGGCTTGAATGTGTTTGCCAACAATCTGAATACATGTTTAACAATAAAAGCAATGGTTTATAAAATATATCTTTTGATTATTCAAAGACATGTTCTATTACAAGACATTTTGACTATTAAAGACATTTGGCTTATACTTGACATTTTTTTGGGTAAAGGGTTACCCCGGTGATTTTATATATAAACAAACCAAAAACAAGTAGCATGGAAATACCCATACTAGTTCAAACATGGGAATTCCCCATGAATGTAAGCCAAAGGAAAAAACACACTAAACTACCAAGAACATCGAAGACAAACTACTAGACAATAATCTAGAGAAACAAGAAAATTAATAAATAATCAGCCTTCTTCATCTTCCACTCGGTTGCTATAAATCTCCCATGTTTCAAGCAATCTTCGCACATTGTGGCAATCCTTGAACTTGACTCCCATTAGCTTATATCGAACCGTTTTCAAAATTGTATCACTTAGAACATCTGGCGGTCTCGTCTTGTTCTTGAAAAGTCTCGCATTACGTTCCTGCCAAATGAAATACGTCGCAGCAGCCACAATAAGCCTACTAATATAGTTGGTCGCTGACTTAGACCCAGCCCGAGCCTGTCAACGATAGCATTCCACTCTGGGCCAACAGTACTCATACCCCCTTTTCCGCGAACCGTTATCCAAACTTGAGTTGAGTAGTTACAATTGAAGAACAGATGGTTATGGGAATCAATTTCCGCATAGCAAAGAAGACAACACATCATATTCATATTTTTCCTTCTGGAAATATCCCATTGCACAATTTTATCTTGAGTGAGGAGCTTACGACGAATCACCAGCCACATAAAGAAAGCATATTTTGGAATACACTACGAGAACCAAACATACTTAACCCAATCCACCTCTGCTGCTCTCTGTCTAACCGAATGCCACACTTGAGACGAAGAGTATGCAACTAACTCATTATCATCCTTCCATAGGAGCTGGTCAGACCTATTCGGATCTGTATGGATATCATCTAGATGATTTAAAACCGGGAACATATCCCTCCACGCCACTGGCCACCTCCAAACACCACTAACATGAATCTCCTGAACTGTATTATTAAGAGTAAAACCTGCACTTGAGATGGTTCTAGGAGTCAAGAAGTTACCAAGCGGACCCAAGTGACACCACGAATCGTACCAAGCTGAAGTATTACTACCATCACCCAACTTGGACCAAACAAATTCTCTAATAAACGGCCGAAGCTGTAATATTTTCCGCCTGCTCCAACAACAATTCGCCACCGACTTACAAATCCAAAAGCTTTTACCTCTAAGTCTGTACGAATGGATACAAGCAACCCAAAGAGAATCACGCTCAACAAGAATGCTCCAAATATGAGAAGACATAAGCGCTTTATTAACATCCCCAATACGACGAATACCTAAGCCACCCTCGTACTTTGGAACACAAACAGACTTCCAGGAAGCTTTAGCCTTCCCCTTATGATAGGAACCATCCGAAGACCATAATAAGTTTCGCATTTTGGCTTCCAGATCTTGAATGATACGGTTAGGCAGGATAAAAACTGAAGACCAGTAAATATGCATTGAAGAAAGAACAGAGTTTATAAGCTGCAGCCGACCCGCAAATGAAAGAAGTTTATTCCTCTTTGAAATCGGTTGATCCAACCTCTCCACTAAGGCACTACAATCTTTGTACACAAGGCTAGAAGAAATAAGAGGAACCCCCAAGTATTTTACTGGAAGAGACCCCTCCATAAACGGCATGAAAGACAAGATATGGTTTTAACACGAGCTGGCACACTACAGAAAAACCCTGTGCTCTTTTGAATACTAGGAACTAGACCGGACATGTTTAAAAAATTCGAAGGACACTTGAAGACACACTGCACCGACTCAACATCTCCTCTCGCAAACAAGAATAAATCATCTGCAAAACACAGGTTAATGATACGCTGCCTTTCGCATTTATTGTGAAATTTGAAGGATGTATCAATCCTAGAAGCATGTTGTAATATATACGTTAAAACCTCCATTACCAGCGTGAATAAATAAGGAGATAACGGGTCTCCTTGTCGAAGGCCACACTTACCTTTAAAATAACCATGCACATTCCCATTAACACAAACAGAATATGATGTTGTGGAAACACAAACCATAATCCAATCCACCATCTTTGTGTTAAAGCCGAACCCAATCAGAACATTTTTCAGGAACCTCCAATCAACCGTATCATAAGCTTTCTGAATATCCACCTTGAAAGCACACCGGGGTGGACCTGAATTTCTATGATAATTATGCATAAGCTCTTGAGTCAGCAAGATGTTATCCGAGATTTTCCTACCAGGAATAAAAGCAGATTGGTTGATACTAACAACCTGATGGAGCACACCCTTTATACGATCAGCAATAATCTTACTAACACATTTGAATAATACGTTACAGTAGGCTATCGGACGATAATCAGAAACCATAACTGGCGAGGTTTCTTCGGCACTAGTGCAACAAGAGTATGGTTGATTTGGCCCAGTAATCTGCCTGTATGAAAGAAATCAATGATTGCCATAGAAACATCATTACCTATAATTGGCCAAGCCACTTTAAAGAAAGCAGCAGTGTAACCATCCGGGCCTGGAGCTTTGTCATTACCTATAGAAAACATGGCTTTCTTAACCTCATCCATCATAACCGGACGGATCATGAGGGAAGCATCAATCGGATTCACCACCTTAGTAAACAGATCAGGAGTAGGATGCATGGATAAATCATCTTGGCTACCCAAGAAATTTTCATAATGTTTCACAAAAGCATCTTGAACCGCATCACCCTCATGCACTACACCATTCGTATCCAAAACAATTTGGATTCGGCTTCGATGGTTCCTACTCTTCACTGCTGCATGAAAGAAAGCAGTATTAGCGTCGCCAGCTCTTAACCATTCCATCTTAGACTTCTGCTTTAAAAACCTTTCCTCATCAAGAGACGCTTCTTGAAAATCAGAATTCAGCTTCCTTTCTCGAGCTCTAAGGTCAGCATTCATGGGATCCTTATCAATATCCTTTTGAAGGTCATCCAGTTTACCACGAAGATTAGCCATCTTCTTATGGAGATTGCCTTGCTTAAAGAGTAAAGCACGTAACGGAGTCTTTAGCATCCGAAGCTTCTTCACAACCCTAAACTGATAAACCCCATTAACACTCATCTTCCACGACTCCTTCACAATTCTTAGAAAATCAGGCTTATGAACCAAAAAGTTCGCAAACTTGAAGGGCTTAGGCTTACTAGTAACAGCTCGTTTAATTGTTAGAACACAAGGAGAGTGATCTGACAACCTATAAGGATGAAAAACAGCCACTGAATTAGGGAACTCAATAATAAACGGAGTATTGCCCATGATACGATCAATTTTCTTAAGCAAGCCAACACCCTTCTTTGGCTTTTGGTTCCATGTAAAATGGAGACCCGACTGGTTAATATCCATCACCTCAATATCTGAAACACAAGCTTGAAAGTCTCGCATACCCGTTGAAACAGAGGAGGCACCCATAGACTTATCCTCCAGGTATAGAGCCGAGTTAAAATCTCCCATAATCAGCCATGGCTTATCCCCTACCATAAGTTTATGCATAGATAACTGGGACCATAATTCTCGCCTAGTGATATAGTAATTAGCTGCGTACACAACCGAACAGAATAACCATTTCTTGTCTTCTTTAACGAATAACTGAATATGCATGACTTGCGACGTTTGAGACAACACCATCAAATCAAAAACCATCGGGTTCCAACCTATGATAATACGAGTTCCTTTATCACAAGAACCCCCATTAGAAGTCCAATCCCAACGAGGGAACACTGAGTTACAGACCTTACTAAGATTACCGACATCAACATGAGATTCTAAAATAGCACAAAAACTGAGATTACTATCTTTAACTATCTTTCGAACCTCCTTTTGATTTAGAGGGCGGTTCAACCCCCTAATATTCCATGAAGCAAGACTAACCATTGGAAACCTCTGGGATAGGAGTGCTTGCCCCTTTTTTAGCATTAGGATTACAAGTGCCTTCCGTGATAAACTCGTCAGTTTCATTATATACTTCCATGACCTCTTCATCATCCGCCTCATGTTGTCCACCTTCTCCCTCCTTGCTCCTTTGACCTTTCTCCGTATTATCATCAATTAAGACCTCAAACGGATTTCTAGACACAACAGTATTTAAAGATTCCGACTTATACAAGATATCCTTCGACTTAGCTCCAACCGGCCAATACTCAAATTTCGACTTTTGTTTGTTAACTTGAAAACCCGTCTTCCGAGCCATTCTTTTGGTATACACTCTCGTAAATCCTTCCTCATCAACAACAGGCTTTTTATCAGGTCTTTGTCCTAGAACATAAGGCTTACGAGCTTTGTCATCACTCGCTTGTTTTCCCGGCTTCTTATGATGTTTAGGACAATGCTCATCTGAGTGGCCAAAAACACAACAATGCGAGCACCTACGCGGATTCCATTCATACTCAACAGACATAGTCTCCTTGACATACCCATCACCCTCAAGTTCTGGAATTGCCATAGTAATTTCCTTTTTAAGCTCCTTATCAGCTGACACTTCAATTAAAGCTCTAGCATAACTACTTCGGCCCCAGGACTCCAAGCACATCGAAGTAGCGTAAGAATCTAGATGCTTGGGATCACCAATGGCTGTAGCAATCAAACTAAGACCATCCTCTGTATACGCGGCTAAAGGAACATCATGTATCTTGACCCATAATTGCAGATTCTTAACCTCCTTTTTTATCAGCTTAGTAGTGGGAGTCCACTCGTTGTGATCGAATAATCCATGGGCCCTCATTGAGGACAGCCATCATACCAGTTTGGTCTGCAAACTTGAAGAAAAAGAAACCATTAGCATTCATCATAGATTTTTGTAATCCAAACCTTTTCCAGTTATTTTTCACATAATACTCCACAACCGGGTAGGCAATTCGATCCCCCAGGAAGTACCCGTATAATGTGTTTGCTAGCTTGTGTTGAACTACCTGAATCGAATCCTTTGGCAAAACCACATCACAATTCTCATGCTGCATTGGACTAGCAAGTGATCTGAAATTAAGTTTTTTGTTACTCGGCTTGGCCACCAAATCAGCATATGATAATGACTTAGACCCCTTCTCCTCGTCGTTTTGGCTAATACCTGCGGTACGACCATCATCAATCTTTTGATCCGGTTGACCTTGTTCCATGACAGGCACAGTAATCTTGGTCAATTCATCAATACTATTAAACATATCAGGTACTTGTCAAGCAGGAGTCACAATACCCCTCCGAGGCATTAACGTGCTACCCTCAACATCTACCACTCTTGAAGCCAAATCCAGGAACGATAATGAATGTTTCCCACAATTGTTGAGCGAATTTCCACCAGGTTTTTTACGTACATTCTTAGTGTCATCATCAACTCCCTCCATCAGCAAACACACTACCAACCATGCAAAAGAAATCGAGAGAAAAACCAGAAACCTTCAACCGAAGAAATTAAGAAAACCCTAATCTAGTAAAACCCTAATCCATAGATCTTCACGAAATCAAATAGAGAACCAGGTAAATCAAGGTTACTGCCACACCATTAGGACCAAAACACCCAATACACTATTCAATTAGATCAGAAACTGTGATTATGGCCGGCGATAGATGAAGAGAAACAAGAAAACCCTAAAATCTGACCGATTCAGACTTGCTACCAGAGTTCGTATCAGTGTATGATTAACATACACTAATCACAGATCTGTTACACAAGTTATCCACGATCAAAAGATAGGATTACCAAGAAGAACCAAAATCGCCATGCTAGGAGAGAGAATTAGGGTTTTCTTAATCGAGTTTTTGCTTACTTTTTTATGTTATAGATACAATGGCATGCACTTGATGAGATAAATGCTAATGCATGTGCTGGTACGACTTATGAAGGAATAAAGAATATGTCTGCTTATACTTGACATTTGGTTACACTAGACTTGTATATACATGACTTTGGTTTACACAAGACTTTTGATGGTTGGTTTATGGTAAGTGATTTAAATAACGTGACATGTGTAACATGATAAAAGCATGGTGGATACGCCGATGGTACTTTCTATATATAAGTGTTTTTATTATCTTACATATTGTGGCGTTATTAAATCATTTCAAATAAAATACAAGTTATGACATTTATACAAAACTGACTTTTGGTTATCTATTTAACCATGCATTATTTCTTTTATATCATATTGATTTTCCATATGGTTTTAGTAAAAGAAACTTTTTATGGTTCATGGCGACTTTTGTACTACTTAAACTTTTCTTACAATAATCAAAGCCATGAAGCATCAATGCAAAAATCCTATGTACTCGCCGGCATTTCTTTGCTGACTTTATTTTCACATATGTTTCACGAGCGAAGGCTTAAGGCTGATCATGCGACACTTAGACGCCCCTTTGGGATTTAGTGACCTAAAACCTAAAGACAATATAACTTATATTATGTTTTATGTTTAAATTTCCAGACAATGTAAACAATACTATTAAATAAAACTTAACTTGTTATGCCATGGTTGTTGAAACAATAATTCTGTTATGACACTCCCCGACGATTCCGCCGCGGTTTGTTGTTTTACGCGGTCGGGGTGTAACAACTACGAAGTTCTTGGAAGCCTTACGCTTCCTAGACTTCTTGGAGGTTTCGGCTTTGTTACCCTTATGTTTCTCAGACTTGACATACGGTGTCTTGTCACCCTTTCGGTGGAGTTTACCCTTTTTGACTTGAGATTCAGTCAGGGTTGCAGCTAGCTCAATGGCTTGTCTAACAGTAGTTGGGTTGCTGCCGGTGACAATATCCTGAACTGGGACAGGAAGACCGTCAATGTACTTTTCAATTGCCTTATCCAAAGGCGCCACCATCGCAGGACACAACAAACTGAATTCCTCATATCGATCGGTATACGCACGTTGTTCTCTACTATCTTGCTTTAGGTCGTGGAACTCATTTTCAAGCGCCCTTTGTTCGTGATGAGGGCAGAACTCTTTCATCATAAGAGCCCTGAGTTCCTCCCAAGTTTGAACCATAGCAAAATCTGCACCCCGATCTCTCACCACTCCGTTCCACCACGTGAGTGCCCTCTTTTTGAACACGCTCGAAGCAAACTCTACTTTACGATCATTCGGACATTGGACATGGCGGAATGTACTCTAAAGACTCTCAAACCACTGTAGGAGCCCAGTTGCTCCCTCAGAACCACTAAACTTGAGTGGTTTAGCTGAATTAAACTGTTTGAAATTGCACGGAGCATTTGCATTGTTGTTATTGTTGGCTTGGTTTATTTGAGTTACGAGATTGGGTAGCACAGCAGCAATCTGCTGAGCTATCATAGCTGCCATAGCGGCGTCCAGATTTGCGTTTACGTTACGACGAGGAGGCATTCTAAAAGAGAGGAAAAACATGAGAGAAAACGAGTGAGATGAATGTTGGATAATCAAAATGAAGTGTTATAAATATCGACGAAATGTAATGATGGTGATCCTTTGTTCATTACTCCAAACAAACAAACGACACACAGTGACTAATCAAAGTAAATGAGCGTTTATAATGTATCTCAAAGACATGCTTTAGCCTATAAGTGGGCACTCACCCCAAGAGTTCCCAGGTAAGAGTGACAGATCCGATTATGTGGATTTGTACGAACACTCTTGCCTTAGACAGAAAACTCGGGGTACAGGCACCCACCCTTCCAGATTGCATGTGTTCACATTATTAAAACCCAAACTTTGACGAGATTTTGAAAATTTGTAGGCGTTAAGCCAAAACAAATCATCCAAGAATAGACAGTTGATTTCAAAATCGTTTTGAAAATTGTGTTTCTGTTTTGGTATTCACTTAAGGATAGGTGATGGTATTGTTTTAAAATCTAAACGCAAGATGTGTTAGGGTCCTAGAAAGGTTATAGTCTAGATCAAAGCATTACTAATAACCTAATTCCTTATAACCACTGGCTCTGATACCAATCTTTCTGTCACACCCCGACGCGTAAAAAAACAAACCGCGGCGGAAACATCGAGGAGTCATGTAACAAAACTATTGTTTCAACAACCATGGTACATAAATGTCACACCCCAACTCGCAGTGGAAGAAAAAATATACGGGATGCAACAGACACCTCTGGTACAAGCACATCATTTATAAAGACACTGCATAATATTACTTAGAAAACGTTGCTTACATACTACATGTATGTTACAACTGCGTGTTCCCATGAACCACATAGGTCTTCTAAGCTGCAATGCATCTATATCAGGATTCGTCTACAAACACGTCTTGAACAACATACATGGATCACATCAGTCTCAAGTTACCTGAAATGCATGTTAGTTTTAAAAGGGTCAGCTAAACGCTGCGTGAGTTCCACTAGTTTAGTCATTGTGTAACAACATGTGTTAACAAGTTTAATTGCACTAGTCACGGTCACAGTTACTGTCACGGTCATAGTCACAATCACAGTCATGGTCATAGTCACTCCGTGTCAGACAGACACATAGCACCAGGTCGTGTCACCACAGACACTTCCCACCAGGCCGTGTCAAGACAGGCAATTCATCCCGGCAACTAAGTCATGTTTCCCTGCAGTTATGCCTAGTTAACATAACCGAATTTAGGACGCGTGTAGTTGCATAGTCACCGACACACAGCGTCACCTAGACGCTGCCTGGAGCAACTGGGTTAGTCAAACCAATAGTACTATCCACTGCACATGGCTTACGCCAATCACTTGTAGGGGGGAAGTAGGTCGTGTGTTAGACAATTCGGATCATCACAAGTTGGTGCAATTAACACAGTTTTGTAACATGCAAGTCATTACAGAAAGTGTGAAACAGTTTACAAGTGGGAGAGTAAAATTCACTCTCAAATTGTTGTATTCAACACAGTTTGTAACATGCATTCCACCCCAAGTAAAACAATAAAACAGTTAAAAGCGGGTGGTGAAACTCACAGTGCGAACAGTGATCTCAACACAAGAGTGATCAAGCAACTGAATCAACTTTAATAACCCACATGCAAGTATGGACTCAAATCAGTAACTAAGCTGGTAATAGTTATAACTTGGATTTGGTCAG
Source organism: Scalesia atractyloides (assembly GCA_947069175.1). Classification (NCBI taxonomy): domain Eukaryota; kingdom Viridiplantae; phylum Streptophyta; class Magnoliopsida; order Asterales; family Asteraceae; genus Scalesia; species Scalesia atractyloides. Next base: position 44,228,862 of record CAMTDV010000015.1, read on the forward strand.
GAGTTTTTACTCCGGATTGAGTCTATAGGACACTGGTATGGTGATGGACGTCAGGGTAGTATTAGTTTTCAGTTTGGCTTCCGGGCACCGTTTCGCGTGCCAGCCAAAGTCAGTAGTTTAACGTGTTTGGATAATGGTACGAGAATACTAGTAGTGTCACCACGTGGTTATTCAAGAATGATTAACTTTCTATTGAGGGAGTCTGAGTGTTTGGGGGGTCTAAGTTGCCCAAATTTGAGTTTCCATTTTCACCGTCGGAAATTCTCCCGAATTGTCTTAGAGCACACCCATAGTGCCCAAATTGCCCGGGAATCTCCCGGAATACTCCCAGTGTTCCAACCATAGTATTTTTCGGGTTGGATCAGTTTCCAGTTCCGGCAGGTTTGTTACGCGGTAGACCGCCGAAAATAATTTAAATAACTTATTTTTAATCCAAATAAATTCCCATTTAATCTAGAATTGGGCTAAAAATCTATAAAAATATATATAACTCAGTAAAATCAGTAGATCATGAGATAAATTTCTGGGAATTTATTTTGGTAATTTTCTCATTTAAATAAATTATTTATAAACCCATTTTTAACCACATAATTAACATAAAATACTTTCAGAAGTTCAAAAATCTGAAACATCTCCTGAACCTTCTATACATGTCCAGGAACATCTCCAAAAATTTTGAGACTTTTTTGATTTCATTTCGGTGCGTTCCCGGCTGCCGAAAACTCGCAAAAACACGGATTTTTAACCCAATCAAAACTCACCCAATGGACTCCGAATTTTCCCAGAACATTCCCCATATGTTTCTTAGTGTTTATGTAAATTTTGCTGATTTCTTGACGTTGTTTGATAATTTTTCCAAAGTTCTTTCTGTAAAACAGTTAAAAATTCACCAAAACTCGTAAAAAATTCCAAAAATTCTAACTTTTTACGTGGACCATCCTAACAATACCCTAAATCACCACACCAAATTTCAGATCAATCCAAGTTACATGGACCAAGTTATAGGCAAAACAATTTTCTGCCTAGCCTAGATTCAGTTTTCAGGTGATATACCTAGCGATTCTTCCGTTTCCAAGCGTTTATCTTGATCCCAGAAGTGTGTAAAGGCTATACAGTACCTACACACCATGTACAACCCAAATATGCTAGAACTTAGATCAATCAAGCTCATTGTTTTTCGGTTATTCAAATAGTTAAGCGATTTTTGTCGAATAAGAGTTGATTAGGGTATCAAACCCCATTGATTAGCAACCATGGCTGACATATAACACTATGGGTATATGTGGTGTTCATGTCCAGCCCTAAAACTTGTTTAATACCCCAAAATTCATGGATTAAAAAGCGTTTTTCGACTAGAAATCATATTTAATCGAAGAAACCAAACTTAAAACCTTGTGGATTTGAGTTAATACCTTTGATTTGAGTTGGTTTATGAAGGAATTCAGCTGATGTTCTTGACTTGAGAGCAGATTTCTTGAGTTTTTGAAGAAACTTTTGATTAAAATGAAAATAAAAATAATATATATATATATATATATATATACACACACATGGGGGGTGGTGGCGGTTTGGGGTGGGCCCCATAGGGCCACCTCGTGCTTCGTATAACGTGCTTACAGATGAGTTTATCTTCCGGATAAGTATAGGTTCGTTTCGGGTCCGGCGCGCGTTATCGATTTGCGTGACGGGCTCTGTTTTGCGCGTACTTAGTGTCAAAAGACTCGGTTTTAAAAATTATACATAACCGTCTAAAAATCCGAACCCTGTTACGTTTTAATCATAAAGGTCTCGTTTGACGTTCGTTTAAGTGTTTTTAAGCTTGATCGATCGTTCCTTGCACGTTCGGTTGCCTTATGTTATGCCCGGAATGAATGCGTTTCCCCTACCGGGAGCTGCTTCATTTTGTGTGCCCGGGCTTTGATTATTTTCAAACCTTATGTCACCGTCTATGACACAAAACTAAGTTATTCCTGGAACTCGGAATCTTAAATAAGGCTACCGATAAGCTAATAGTCAATGTCAAAGGTGTAATGCGCAAACGTCAAGTCTCCGTTTAACACGTTGTTCAAGGCTAAGGACACCAACATTGCATTGTTGGTCCTTAGTAGTGTCATGTCAACCATGACGTGCTCTCGGATTCTTCCGAGACATTACAGCTATCGCTAGGCATATCACACAAGTCATGTGTGTTTACTAATACTTATTCCCAGAGTCGTCAGTTCATTCACGACTTTGTCTTGTCATGTGGGTGACGCATAATGTCATTGTAATGTTTTTCTTAACTACTATGCATATAGTCCCATTATAGTCGGTGTATCATTTTCCAGAACTCGTATCATCACACATAATCATAACAATATTACGATATACATATCACGTCAGGTCACCACGGACTGGTACCAATCAAAGTTTACCGGGATTTTTCACGGTTGTCACAATCTCCCCCGGTTAAAAGAATTTCGTCCTCGAAATTCCGTTTAGTAATTCGTTGAAAGGTTCAAGATTTATGTTCGTGTCAGTCATCTGACAGACAAGTATATTTTCACTTTTCGTTTAGTATCATCCTCGTACGGAGATGATAATTGTGCTACATAGTAGCAGTGTAATTTGTCCATCCACAATCCCTACATATTGATAAGAGTAATGTCTGTCATCACTTCCTATCTGAAAGTGAGAGTGTTGTTGGGCTCACAGTAGGATATGAGTTTCGTATTCAGCTTATAGCTGACTATAATTATTACGGTTTCTTTGCATTCATTATCTTCACCACTCACACACAATAAGTTTCAATTACGATTTTGTTTCAATAGTTATTGAACACCCCTAATAAGGAGGAGTATGGGTACTCTCCCAAGGTTTGTTACGGACATTGCAATAATGAGCACCATGCTCCGCATGTCTGCGTTAAGGGAATAAATTTGGTCTTACCGACTGGTGCATGCCAATCTTCTCTTGTTGTTGTGTACGTGGGTATCTTTGGTTAATACTAACCGACCACGCAAGTCCCTACCCTATGGTAGAGAAAGAGAAAGGCTTTTACGAGCCTACGGTTTCCATACGGCAAGCATCTACATGAGTAACAACGATTTTGCACCCTCATATCACAGGGTGCCCGAAGTACTCACCCGTAGTCGGATCACGACGCATGGATATAAAATTTTTATAATAATAATTTCAGGTTGCATTAAGTTTTAGGAGCTTGGCTCCAACTGCGGTACAACTGTGTTTTTCTTTTCCAGAAAGAAATAACTTAGGTACTTTGATAACATCGATGTGATTCTCCCAGAGACATCATATAAAAATTTCCATATATCGGGAATGATAGAGTGTGCACCCAATGCAGTTTTTAATTCCAGTGGCACAATGTCAAGAATGCTACTATGTCACGTAGAAATATTTAAGGCGTGATGAGTGTCTTACGATCACAAGTATTATGGTAGTGCCCCTACACATGGGATTAGCATTGATCGTAGACGTACAGGTAATTTTGTACAAGATGACTAAGTAACGAGTCATCGAATCAAGGTTCTCGATTGACGGAGTACCTTTCGCAGGGTGGGAAGATAGTCATGCTTGCCAATCATTTCATAAGGCTGTCGTTCATGGAGACAATGAGAAGTAATCATTTCCCATGATGTTCTTGAAGATTACCTAATGCATAGGCGAATATAACCCGTACTAGTCACAAAGGGGTCAATCACCACTTGATAGTCCCGGTCTCGTGGTTTTTCGAGTCAAGTTCGGACATGGTAAGATCTGAACTGTATATGAGTATAAAAAGATGTAATGCCTTCCCATCTTGGCACCTCCGCCAACTGAATCACCGCTTAAACGTATTGGTTTCTCGACCCCTTGGTCGTAGGATTAGTCAGCTCTGTTTCCCAATAGGGCATGGAAGGAATACGTGATGTTGGGAAATGCAATAACATAGATCCACAATCGCTCGGCAATCTCTTGAAATAACAAAAGCAGTTTCAAGGAGGCTGAATGAAAATCGTAATCAATCGAGGTAAGCCTAGCACTCTGACGGCTAGGATACGAATAAAGGTTATGAATGCTATTTCACATCCGGTCGGTGCATCCAACCAAGCACCGATCTACACTTTGGCCATTTAGTTTGACTTAGCAGCGCACATCAAGTTATTTACAATTCGTAGCGTGTGTTAAGTGACTCTCCAAATTTGAAGAGTATTAGTTGTCGTGTCAAAGTCTTATTCCTCCTTTAAGTATATATGACGTGCTTACTAACGGAATTTCCCTTTGGATGGACATGATATCCGAGGGACGTATTCGGAAGATTCACTAGTCCCTTCATCTGGAATGGTCGGGATTACGAGATCTCTGGTTTAGCTTTCCCCCAAGTGGGTTCAGCGCACAAAAGACACCAATTATAATATTCGGACAACTCATACTACTCCTACTTTGAAAAGAGATTGGTTTTGACCGTGTTTCTTCATACATAGTAGGTCATGCTTTTCATAGTATGGCGTATATACGTCACTCCAGTGACATGCTTTGACCGCACCTTTAAGCACTGGCCCTTTTTGGGTTAAGTCTAAGTGTAATTTTAACAGTGGTATGATGACGGATATTATTATATAATGATAATGACGTTGGTTCTACAGGTTGTGGACTCATGCGTGCGACGAATTTGTGTGATATGGGATGATTGAAGCTGTGACATTAATACTTGTACATATATATTTTGTTTATAATAAAATGATCCCAAAACGCTCACTACAAATGACCGAGGCAGAAATCGAGTAAATGATAGCGCAACAGCTTCCGACAATCATCCCCCCGCTCGTGAATTTCACTCGGGGTACGAATACACAGGCATATATGTATATATACAGTATTATACTTAGGATTTCTCCCCTTCTTGTTTCTTTAAGTAGAACAAGAATTGTCGTCACTCGAAATTAACGAAGAATCGAGTTTCTCAGTAACATCGTATCTCACGAATACTTATTTAATCGATCAAAATGAAAATCAATTGAAGGTACCAACCATTCGAAGGAAGACGAGGGGTGGTTCAACAAAACTCCCCGGATCTAAAGAATTTATTTCTCGTATACTCACAAGGATAAGCAACCCCGTTTAACGCATGCTCTTGGTTACTCACACGCGTAGGGTATCGTTTACCTTGTGCCCAATCGACGGATGAAAGTCAGTGTATGCCATGTATCATCTTCCTACACATGTAGGAGACCGTTTCCAAATAACACCTTTACAAAGGTCCAAAGGGAATTTCGATCATTCCATATGAATTATCAATAACATCGCGCATAGTTATTTGGACTCCTCAAATGTTTCGAGGAAGAGGAGAAGACATATGGTGTTCCCCAATGTATTATTATTATTGTAAAGTTGGGGAGTCAATACGTTCTATAGATATATAAGTATTTGAGTTGGTCCCTACTCAGGATCAATCGCACGGTCGTCGTAGGTATCATGACGCGAAAAGCCTTAATCGCAAGGAATCAAAACCCCTTTATCCCCTTACGCGTATACACCGCCCTCATACAGGTGATATTGATTTAAGACCGTGTATATAAAGTTGTCACATGGATTAGTCAGCGTATTACGGTACTCGAATACTACTCAAAGGCGATTTCGTTTTTCATTAGAATATATTTTTACTAAGTTATGCGAGCTAAAAACAAGGGATTGTTTGATATATAAAAATTCTATACGATTCTTCTAAATCTCGTCCTTTGAATTTAACACACGTAAATATATATAAATAAAATAGTCGTTCGGCGGAAAATTCGCTTTGTGTCATTTGTTTGTTAAATAAACCTTAAGAAGTAGCTTTGTTACGGTCCTTCGTATCGCTCCTTTATTATTATTTCGAGTTAAGGGGGATTTATCTTGTATGGGTTTGAACTAAATCGATAAGGCGTATCAAATTAGTAATTTATATATACCAGACCATAACACTTTCCAATAGTGTTAGTAAGAAGAATTGAAGTGATTTGAAACAATGAATCAGGTTACTTCATGATTATAGTTTTCCGACTTTGCACCGGGTTACACCACCCTCAATCGAAATTTACTAGATTGACACTTGGATTAGACCGTGTTTAATGTTGTATATTTATGATTAAATGTATACATAGGGGTGTCATGTTAATATGAAGTATGAACGGTTATGAGGAATATCGGCCAAATTGTTCTCGCCTCCACGAGTCTTATTACAATCACATCCGCATCCTCACAACCTTTCGCCGATCTTTGGTCCCAACGAATGAGTTTTCTCTATTTATGTGTTACCCCTAATTCCTCTTGGGTTATCATTACCAATGGTAAGTACGCGTCCTTATAAAGAATTAGTGATTACATCATTAGCGAACAACAGCTAATAACGGAAATATATGCTTCACTGAGTAGTTTCATAGACAACGGTCGGTGACATGAGTATAGGTTGTTCCCTGTATCGTAATGATTCCAAATATATGACTATACGTTCTAGTAAATCCCGCCAAAAGAAATAACTTACGCTGGATTGTCTTACCGGAGACAGAAACATTGCTACTTATCGCGAACGATCATTGGATCATCGATGTGGGTAAGCTATCACCTGCTATACCCAAATAGTTTAATCCAGAATACTACTAGGGTGTAGTACTCCTCGAAAGTCGTATTATAATTTCAAAAAGAAACCTTTCCCGGATTAACCCAAAAGTCGTTACATGTCACCCCAAACTACTTTTCATGCAAACTTACTACAACCGTGTATAGACATCGTGGTTACGACCACTATGGCGTCATTTATCGCATCAAACAGGGTCGCAGTCTCAATACTACATTGCCCAGACATAACCGAACAAATCGCAATATGAAGCCCGTCTGCCCTGAGTAACGGTACCTCGATCATGTAGCCGGGTGTTTATATATCGGAAGTACCGCAGCGTATCCACTACACCCATATACATGATCAAGAACTAAAATTAGAAACAATCAACAATCGTAAAAGAGCACAATGAAACTGATGGTCACACAAAACGAGGTTCCACAACACGAAGCGTTTCAAAGGGACCTGTAGCAGCACCAACATTACATCCCAAGGAATCAAATGACAACAGGAAGGGTAACTTATTCAAGCACCTCATACCCTCTCCATAACCAAGAGATCGTCATATTCAGATATAACATATGTCGAAACACGTGCTAAGGAATACCACTAAGTATTATAGTATCACACGGCGTAAAAGCTAAGGCCAATATTGCAAGCCAAAGAGGAATCCAGCGGACATTCAAATGAATCGCGGATTCAAGGACGAAAAGTTTCAAAAAATGTTTGAATTCTGCGATTGTATAACAATCAAATGTGAAACAAAGCGGAGCAGAGTAAGGATTCGTATACGTCCTTCCAGCTTATCAGAACGACCCACACGTTCTTTATGTATCTATGTTCTCTTTTTTTTGTAATACCATTCTGGTATGCAATCGTTATCATACTAATTATAAGGATATAGTTGGTGAGATCGTATTGCACTAAAGGCTTGGGGTCTCACATCATAAAGTATAAGTAACCACTGTGGAAGTGGTATAAATCCAACTCTAGTGTATATTAGACAGGTGGTCAGTAGGAATGTGGAATGAACTGTAATACCAGTTTCCTGCCTATCCCAAAGGCATATATAGTAATGCATTATCCACCAATCCCAATTCATGTATCAATTTTCGCACAAACATTCACACACTATCACCTTGGTACACGTATGTATCATTCCACGTATTTAAGTGTGTTTATTACCGCGACTTTCCCAACACTGCCTCGTATGAGCAAGTCTGTTATTGCGTTCCGGACCATAATAACCCACTTGCCCTACAAGGCCATCCTGGTACTTGCAGATAGGATACTTTAGAGTGTTCACTAAGCATCTTTAGTGGAGGTTAATTTTTCCAATGATGTCCACTACAGTCCAAGCCTGTAGTTATAGTCCAGGTTTCCTTAAAGGCACCCAATTCTCTATAATCAATGGCTCTGATACCATCTTCTGTCACACCCCAACTCGCAGCGAAAGAAAAAAATATACAGGATGCAACAGACACCTCTGGTACAAGCACATCGTTTATAAAGATACTACATTTTATTACTTACAAAACATTGCTTACATACTACATGTATGTTACAACTACGTGTTCCCATGAACCACATAGGTCTTCTAAGCTGCATGCATCTATATCAGGATTCGTCTACAAACACGTCTTGAACAACATACATGGATCACATCAGTCTCAAGTTACCTGAAATGCATGTTAATTTTAAAAGGGTCAGTTAAACGCTGCGTGAGTTCCACTAGTTTAGTCGTTGTGTAACAACATGTGTTAACAAGTTTAATTGCACTAGTCACGGTCACAGTTACTGTCACAGTCACAGTCATGGTCATAGTCACTCCGTGTCAGACAGACACATCATCGCACCAGGTCGTGTCACCACAGACACTTCCCACCGGGCCGTGTCAAGACAGGCACGTCATCCCGGCAACTAAGTCATGTTTCCCTGCAGTTATGCCTAGTTAACATAACCGAATTTAGGACAGCGTCACCTAGACGCTGCCTGGAGCAACTGGGTTAGTCAAACCAATAGTACTATCCACTGCCCATGGCTTACGCCAGTCACTTGTAGGGGGAGTAGGTCGTGTGTTAAACAATTCACATCATCACAAGTTGGTGCAATTCACACAATTTTGTAACATGCAAGTCATTACAGAAAGTAGTGAAACAGTTTACAAGTGGGAGAGTAAAATTCACTCCCAAATTGGTGTATTCAACACAGTTTGTAACATGCATTCCACCCCAAGTAAAACAATAAAACATTTAAAAGCGGGGTGGTGAAACTCACAGTGCGAGCAGTGATCTCAACACAAGAGTGATCAAGCAACTGGATCAACTTTAATAACCCACATGCAAGTATGGACTCAAATCAGTATCTAAGCTGGTAATAGTTATAACTTGGATCTGGTCAGGAGTTTTTACTCCGGATTGAGTCTATAGGACACTGGTATGGTGATGGACGTCAGGGTAGTATTCTTTCTGTAAAACAGTTAAAAATTCACCAATAATCGTAGGAAATTCCAAAAATTCTAAAATTTTACATGGACCTTCCTGACAATTCCCTAAATGATTGCACTAAATTTCAGATCAATCCAAGTTACACGGACCAAGTTATAGGCAAAACAATTTTCTACCTAGACTAGATTCAGTTTTCGGGTGATATACCTAGCGATTCTTCCGTTTCCAAGCGTTTATCTTGATCCCAGAAGTGTGTAAAGGCTATATTCAGTACCTACACACCACGTACAACCCAAATTTTCTAGAACTTATATCAATCAAGCTTTAATTCATTGTTTTTCGATTATTCGAATAGTTAAGCGATTTTTGTCGAATAAGAGTTGATTAGGGTATCAAATCCCATAGATTAGCAACCATGGCTGCCATATAACACCAGGGGTATATGCGGTGTTCATGTCCAGCCCTAAAACTTGTTTAACACCCCAAAATTCATGGATTAAAAAGCGTTTTTCGGCTAGAAATCGTATTTAATCGAAGAAACCAAGTTTAAATCCTTGTGGATTTGAGTTAATACCTTTGATTTGAGTTGGTTTATGAAGGAATTCAGCTGATGTTCTTGACTTGAGAGCAGATTTCTTGAGTTTTTGAAGAAATTTTTGATTAAAATGAAAATAAAAAAAAAATATATATATATATATATACACACACATGGGGGTGGCGGTTTGGGGTGGGCCCCATAGGGCCACCTCATGCTTCGTATAACGTGCTTAAAGCTGATGTTTATCTTCCGGATAAGTATAGGTTCGTTTCGGGTCCGGCGCGCGTTCTCGATTTGCGTGACGGACTCCGTTTTGCGTGTACTTAGTGTCAAAAGACTCAGTTTTAAAAATTATACATAACCGTCTAAAAATCCAAACCCAGATACGTTTTAATCATAAAGGTCTTGTTTGACGTTCGTTTAAGTGTTTTTAAGCTTGATCGATCGTTCCTTGCACGTTCGGTTGCCTTATGTTATACCCAGAACGAATGCGTTTCCCCTACCGGAGGATGCTTCATTTTGCGTGCCCGGGCTTTGATTATTTCAAACCTTATGTCACCATCTATGGCACAAAACTAAGTTATTCCTAGAACTCGGAATCTTAAATAAGGCTACCGATTAGCTAATAATCAATGTCAAAGGTGTAATGCGCTGTTAAACGTCAAGTCTCTGTTTATCACATTGTTCAAGGCTAAGGACGCCAACCTCGCATTGTTGGTCCTTAGTAGTGTCATGTCAACCATGACGTGCTCTCGGATTCTTTCGAGAGATTACAGATATCGCTAGGCATAGCACACAAGTCATGTGTGTTTACTAATACTTATTCCCAGAGTCGTCAGTTCATTCACGACTTTGTCTTGTCATGTGGGTGACGCATAATGTCATTGTAATGTTTTTGTTAACTACTATGCATATAGTCCCATTCTAGTCGGTGTATCATTTTCCAGAATTCGTATCATCACACATAATCATAACAATATTACGATATACATATCACGTCCGGTCACCACGGACTGGTACCAATCAAAGTTTACCGGGATTTTTCACAGTTGTCACAATAAAGTTATGTTTTATTGAATTAAATTTGTTTCAATTGTCTTAGTTTAAACTGAAAACATAGCATAAATTAAATTGTCTTCCATGATTTTAAGTCACTAAAGCCCAAGTCCGTCTTAAGTGTCGCACAATCAACCTCAAACATTCGCTCCTGAAACATATGTGAAAATAGATACGTCAGCATAAAAATGTCTCTGAGTAACATAGGTTTTTGTGATAATAATTCATGGCTTTAAAAGTTAAAAGTAAAGTTTAACTAATATAAAATAACCACGAACCATTGTAAAAATGTTTCATTATAATAATCATATGAAAATCAATGATTCAAAAGAAATGATGCAAGATTAACTTAATAACCAAAATATGTTATGTCTTGTGTAAAAATGTGATGTTTTTGTGTGAACCAATGTAATGTCTTGTATAAATCAATGTAATGTCTTGTATAACTAATGTAATGTCTTGTATAAACCAACTTGTCATGTATAAATCAATGTCTTTGTATAACCCAACTTGTCGTGTATAAAACAATGTGTTGGAATAAACAAAGGTTTTATTTAAATCTAAAAGTTATGTCTTATAAATTATTGCTTTTATTGCGAATCGTATATTAGGATCGTTGGCGAATACATCCAAGTCTTGTTGACTGTCGGATAGACCCTTATAAAAACAAAGGTCTATCAATGTTCATCGGATTCTGTCATTCCCTAAAGTCGCTTCCAAACAAACCTAGGAAGTGGGAACGGGATTGTCAATCCTATAGTACCATTACATACTACCGGTCGGCGTGATCAATGTTAATGAATGTATCATTGTCGAGTTCAACGCACCAAAATGTCTTAAACAATGTAAGCATCTCGTGAAAATGTTTTAAAATCATGTACTTGGCATACTAAGTCAATATACTAAGCAAAATGTCTTTGAAATCGTGTACTAGGTATGCTAAGTCAACAAACGAAGTAAAATGTCTTTGAAATCGTGCACTAGGTATGCTAAGTCAATATATGAAGTAAAATGTCTTTTGACACCAAGTTTAGGTATACTAAGTCAATATACCATGTAAAATGTCTTTGAAACCATGTGTAGGTATACTAAGTCAATATACCATGTAAAATGTCTTTGAAACCATGTGTAGGTATACTAAGTCAATATACCATGTAAAATGTCTTTGAAAACCATGTACTAAGTATGCTAAGTCAACATGTAAAGTAAAATATCTTTGAAAAACCATATGCTAGGCATGCTAAGTCAACATACGAAGAAAAGCAATTGAAATCATGTACTATATGTACTATGTAATCAAAGCATGTATAATGTCTTGAAAACAAGAAAGTAATGATAGGCACATATGAATCACCACAAAACATTTGAAAACATAAAAGAGGGGACTATGTACTCACATGGGATTGCAAGAGTTTCCTTGTTCAAGAGGATAAACAAAGCTCAAGAGTCTGAGGATTCAAGTGTGTCCTAATATTGGATAACTATGTTAATATTGAGACTTTAATCGGAGGATCGGATAGAATGAGGTCTTGTAAACCAAATGAGTGTTGGAACTCATATGAAAAGGTTTAACAAACTCAACATTCTGATTTGAAATGAATCCTTAGTGCTTTTGACCCATTATGACTTGTTAAGGTAGTTTACGCTACTTTAACGGGTCATTTGCGTAAATATGTGTTCGGATGGTTAGATAGTCCTATGATAAGTCTTATATGCCAAAACATGTTTGATTATGTTATAACATCAGTTTACATGTCAAATATTTGATTACATATGCTTAATATGAGTTTGTGCGCAAAAAGGGCATTTTGGTCATTCTTAAGGGTATAATAAGCGACTTATCATAACACTAACCAAACGACGTGACTATTAGGTATAACCTCAGTAGGTTATTCCCTATACAACTATGATCAAAAATATGTGTTTGGTCGGATCCTAAGATCGAGCAAACAGGTCGGATTCGAAAGTCAAAGCGGTGGTCAAGACCGCTCGACTTACGACTCTAATAAAGCACTAAACTAAAAGTGACGAGTTAGACATGTCAAACATGTCTAACTAAGTTACAAAACTGATTTGGTATCAAAACTTAGTGTTTTGAAACCCGAAAATAGTTCCGTCGTAAAATGCACATAATGCGCATTTTTTACCAAAACTTTGACTCGTCACTATGACTTTTAAACTTGGTAATCAGTAGGTATAATCATAGGGGATTATAACCTTCGTGATTACGATCACGTTACAAAGTTCAATTGAACTTTGACTTGACCAAAAATGGTCAGAACCGAAAGTCAAACAGAAAGTAAAAATGTTTGACTTTTGGCTCAAAATAGCCAAAAATAATGAATAAGACTAGGAAGAACATTTAGTTGTGTTCTAGGAAGAAGAAAGCTCAGATGGGAGGCTTCCACAAGTGGTAGTAACTCCAATTTAGAGCATAGATGAGAAACAAAAGAATTGAGCAAGTTGAGAAATCATGACAAGTGTTTATCCAAGTGTTAAGGCATGGATTAGTGTCCCCCTAGGTGTCCAAAGCAGGTGGGAAGTGGCAAAAATCGCGTGCTTGGTGTCCAAGAAATGAAACAAGAAGCTGCCAGCTAACTGTTGTGCTGGAGGGTCCTTACGGACCGTATGCGTCTTCTCTTACGGTCCGTAAGCAAGGGACCTGGGCAGCAAGTTTCAAAAGTTGCAGTTTTGGCCCCTGAACTTGTTTCATCGCATTATGGCATTTCTAACACCTGTTAACCTTATTTTTAAGCTTTATAAGGATGATAAAGCATAGAGAACTTGAAATGGCTCGGAAATGTCATGGATGTCGGTTCGTTCGGTTGTACGATTGTGTTTTTCGCTTAGTTACGACGAATGCTTTAATTAATGCGAAAACGAACGTAATTGCGTAACGAATGATATTTTTGCATTCTCATCAATAAAATACAAGATTTAAATGATTACAAAAATTTTTGAACGTGATTACGTGTTCTGTATTAATGTTGGTGCATATGTCTGTTGTATACGTCATTATGTATTGAGTCTGAGTGAATAGGGCTTAATCTGTTAGAAACTAGGCGTATTTAAGAAGTTTAGAGGTCAAGTTCGCTCGAGAAGGTTATGAGAAGTCAAGTTCGGCCGAACTTGACTATGTCAAGTTCGCCCGAACTTCATCCCTCACCAGCGAACTTTCAACTCTATAAATAGGTGCCTTGGGATTTCATTTGTAACGTGGAGAGATTTTGGCACAGAGACGGCGAAACTCTGTCGGATCCGGTTCTCGAATGTATTGAACTTTAGATCAATGAAAACAATATTTAAATGAGTAATTCTTGTTATTTGGTTAACTTGTCATTAGTTTCCGCCTAATCGGACAATAGATAACAAATTTAGGTTCCCGTGCTAATCGTGGACGTTCCTACAAGTGGTATTAGAGCCTGGATACCTAAATTTGCTGGAATCAAGACAAGAATCTCTCTATTTCATCTCCATTCTATCATTTTTCTTAACATTTTCACATATTTGATGAATTCATGCACAAAATCAGCTAAAAATTGAATATGTCATGTAAAATACAGTTAAGGTAAACCCCTGAGAGTTTGGACATCAAATTCAACTGAATTGATAGCAAAAAGTTCAAAAAACCATGATTTGGAAACTAGTTTCAGCCGAACTTAACATCAAGTTCGACCGAACTTGATTAAAATTTCACTGTAAGTTCGACCGAACTTGATCGAATTATCAGGATTTTTATAGAAGTTCGACCGAACTTGATAGATTTTTCAAGGTTTTTGTGATAAGTTCGCTCGAACTTGAAATAATTCCATTATTTTTTATCAAGTTCGACTGAACTTGATTAAATTTCATTGAATTTTTGTCACAAGTTCGCCCGAACTTGAGAACCTTCTTGAGAGATCACATAAGTTCGACCGAGCTTACTTGTTTCTTGAAATCTTTTTACAAGTTCGCTCGAAGTGAAATTTTTCTCAGAATTTACATCAAGTTCGACCGAACTTGAGGTGCTGGTGATAAAACTTGTAATCTTCATCTAAGTTCGACCGAACTTGTGAAAAAGTGAAATCAAAATCAGATTTTCAAACAAGTTCGACCGAACTTGTCTGTTTCTAATCAAATTTCGAGTGTTTTTTTATCGTATTTTCAGATAAGTCTTCAGATTGTCAAAATGGAAGATTTCCACAACGTGTTCGTTTCACAAATGGCTTCTTCATCAAATGCTAATACTATTGCGGCGAACCAGATGAATATCGACAACGAAATGGGTACTACGTCGAAACTGCCAAAGTTAATGAGTATGGACGAGTTTGAAGGGTGGAAGGAAAAGTTTGTGAATTGGATACAAGCGAATCAATTCAACAGCTGGGTTGCAGTTGAGGATGGGTACAAATGGCCAAAGGATGAGCGTGATCAAGATCTTCCGCTAAACAAGTTTTCAGCAACTGACAAAGAAAATTATGTCGCTGAGAAGAAAATGATTAGCTTGATTTAACAATCAGTTAAGGAAGATATCTTGATTCTTTTGCCAGAATATGAAACATCAAAAGAACTATGACACGCTCTTTGCGACAAATTCAAAGGAAGTGATGAAATGATCAAAAGCAAAAAGGCCTTGATCAAGAAAGAGTTCGGGATCTTCACGATGATTAAAGGTGAAGCAATGAAACAGGTGATCGATAGATACTGTCCCTCGTGGTCCAAATGCGGAGACATGATATCAAAAGGTCTAGTGAAGAGCAAATCGAGAAGTTAGCCAATGCACTTCCAGAAGGAGAATGGACAACATATCTGATGATTCTGAAGAATAGTCCATCTTGGAGACATTTCAAATTGTCATCCTTTATCGACAAATTGGAAGGTCATGAAATGGAGTTGATGAAAATTGCGAAATCAAAGAATGCTAATGTTGTTCAAGATGTCGGTGTCTATTATAAAGGAGGTATTCCAGATACTCCTATTCAAAGCCTGAAAATTAAAACAGCATTTAGTGCAAATACAAATTGTTCTCCAAATCAAAGTTCTCCATATGCTGGATATATTAGTGCTAGTTCAAGCTCTTCATTCCAAAATCAGACAAGTCAAGCAAGTTCTGATTCAAACGTTTTCCAGTGCAACATAGCAGTTGATTTGAAGAATGTATTTCCAGAAAAGGTGTCTAAACAGCACATAGCACTGCTCGCTACTATTCTCGAATCTTATGAAAGTCTTGTTGCTGGAAAGATCGGTAATCCTGAAATGACTGCCGAAGATTATGATCAGGTAGACGAAGAAGAATTGGAACTGATGGATATCAAATGGAGTCTTGCATCCATCATCAGAAGAGTTTCAAAATTTGTGGCGCTCACTAGAAGGGATATTGGAAATTCAAGCAATAAGCTTGGTTTCGACAAGTCTAAAGTCACATGCTTCAGGTGTAGACAGAAAGGCATTTCAAACGAGAATGCAACAATCAAGAAGCAAGTGGAAACAAAAATCCTTTCGGCATTAACAATGAGTACTACAAGAAAGCTCTTCAATACAAGCCATATCCAAAAAGAAAACAAGTCGAAGTTGAAGATAAATCTGCAAAGAAAGCCGAACAAGCTCTTATTGCTAATCATGAAGAAGATGGTTTCGACTGGAACAGATACATAGGAAAGAAAACTGGTGTTGCTATGATAGCTGAGTTAGTGGATGAAACTGATACAACGTATATTGATGCTGCGTTAGAGAATGCTATTCTGGAAGGTTATAGGTAGAGAGCTGAGGAAGAAGAGTTAGCTTACCTTGAGATGAAAAGGCAAGAAGCATTGAAATCAAAGGCAGAAAAGGTAAAAGCTGAGGTAAAAATGACTGAAAAGAAAGTTGTGAAAGTTGAAAAACCTTTCACATAGTGCGCAAATCCTTGTGAACCATGTCTTGATAAAGTCAAAGTCATAAGAGAATTAACTTTACACAACGAAAACTTTCGTTATTATTACAGAACCATGAAAGAAGCTTATGACAAAATATCAAGCAAGTATAAATATGTCGAAAAGCTAACAGTGAACTCAGTGCTAATGTTAAAATGTTAAATGCTACAGTAATTGAAAAACAAAAAGCAATTAACATGTACATTAATACTATTGCCCATAAAGATTGAAACAGAAAGGGTAAGACAATTGCTAAAGAGCTACACCACAAACCTGTATGTCATTGATCATATTTTACCTACGATTAAATCGGAGGAAAATGGTGATAAATCAAAGCATAAAGAATACAGAAGTGTTCCTCCACCACTTCTTGCAAGTTATTCCTGCAAGAAAGATGATGAGATTGAAAATACATTTAATTTACTCATTTTGTCAGAAAAGAAAAATAAATTTCCTGAGAACATTGACGTAGACTTTACGAAATCAAATGATGACAATGAAGCGGTGGTAAAAAATGTGGTTAAAAATGTGTTGGGAAATGATTCTGTTGACGGCAGCTCTGAAAGCGCCAAATCAAGTTAGAAAAACTCAGAATCACAATCTGAAGATGACGATACATCATCAGAACATGATCTAAGTGATGATCCTAATGTTGTCATGTACAAGATTAAGGAATCTGATAGATTATACTTCGATGATAGTTTTCCTATTCGGAACGTGAAAGAATATCAAATTGACAAATTTTTCAAACTTGTAGAAATTTCATCAGATGATCTTGAGAAAAACGAGAAAAGATTTTACTCGAAACCCAAAAGGAATGCTAACAATTATCGAAAGTTTGGTGGTGATTTTCCTGAGAACAGGAGAGCAGGATTGGGTTTGGAGGAAAGTAAAGAAGAACCGAGAAAGCACCAGAAGTCGTCATTTCATGAATACAAAGGTAAACACATGAAGTTTGTGTATGGGATGAATACGGTTCAGGAAAAAGGTATGATCGGTAAGAAATCGAATGATGAATTTAAAAAGGAGAAAGAACTTCGGGACAAGGCTAAAACAAAGTCCACAAGTGGAGTGAAACCCACTAGTGGAAATGTTTCTGATAATCGGACTAGCTTAAAATGCAATATTGTTGGTCATATTGCTCGCAAGTGTCTGAATCTTAAGCTGTGTTTCCACGAAGAAAAACTGGGTCAAAAGATGAAAAGCAAAAACAACCAGAAATTGTAAAATCTGTCACAGAATCAAATAGAAACTATGAATCTAAAAACAAAGTGAAACTTAAAACGAGTTGAAAGTTTGAAAATTCAACATTTGAAAAAGGTGAAACTTCAAAATTAATGAAAACAAAGATTCTAGATTCTATATAAAGAAAGCAAAAAGCAAGCTACAATCTTGGATTGCTAAGAAAAAGCTTTCATCATCTGAAAAACCAAAGTCTGTTGCTGACAAAACTGAAAATGCCAAAACAAACAAGTCAGTAATTAAACAGACAAAGAAAGAAAAGGACAAAACATTTTCAGAATTGACATCAGACGAAATGTTTGATAATGATTTTTATTATGATGATGGTTTGGAAAGTGATTATGAAGATTGTTATTCTTCAAACCCAAAACCAAAAAGGTTTGGGTTTCATTTTTCAAGTAGTTGTTTCATGTGCAGGAGTCCCAAGATCCACTTTATCAAAGTTGATACAGGATAGCGGAGCTCCATGAGTATTTAACTTATCTAGAAAGTCATAATCTTTGTCGTTTTTTAAATTACAAGTGGTTGAAAAAGAAAAATTGAAAAGAATGTTTTAAAAATTTGTGAAAATCCACATCGTTAAACAGAACACTGATTGTTATACTGAAAAATCATTTAAAATTGATTTCCTACAAGTGATTCTTACAAGTGGTTTTTATAAGTTGAGGTTAACAAAGTTTAATGGTTTGTTCTGTTGTCAGGTGATAATGCAGAAGATGACAAAAGGATCGGACAACAAGTTCTCGGGATCCTCATTGGTTTGTTACATTTTTAAAAGATTTTCTTTAAATCTAAAATCCAAAAATATGTTTTTGATTTTAGGGGGAGTAAGAAAATTTTAAAAAAATTGTTGAAAAATCAAAAACATATGAAAAACAAGTTGAAAATTCAAAAACATTGAAAAATTCAAAAAGTACAAAAACATTGAAAAAGACAAAAAGAATTTGGTTGTCAAAACGGAAATGATAGTACATCAGTGGATGTACTGTGGATGTGTCGATAGACTTTAAACGTTTAGTAAATTGTTTTCGGGATATAAACTAAATTTAGCAACTGCTTAATCTTGTGGATTAACACATCTTGGATATATGGACTTAGTACTCCGAAATTTCGATTGAAGGGTTGCCTGATTATGAGATACGAGGTCTTTATAGATGATTGATATCTGGGGTATTATACAAGTTCTTTTGATTTTATGGAAGCAATAGCCTAGAACTTCTATAATACTTTTGCTAAAAACCCCAAATTAGCATGCAAAATTTGAAAAGAATCGAAAGATCTAATCATTTGCAATGCTTAAAAGATTCCTTAAGTGGAACACACCTTAAAGACTAGCCTTCATCTCTTTGTCTGTACGATAGTAATAACCTGAGCTCTCAATGCCTCGCATAACCCAAAGACAGATATCAATTACGCTATATTCACTTGTAAGATGAAATCTAGGAAATCTGGATTCGGGAGTATATTCAAGAAGTGGGAACCATAGTTAAGTCAAGTTTAATAATTCTTATCTAACATATCTTGGAACAATTGAGAAACGTGATGAAGTTTAAGTGGACAAACATATCGACAATCTAGGTAAACGAGTTTAGAACTTAAAGTCTCAAAAAGTTCAAGGGTACTAGTGATATGTCTCAAACAACCGATATGATCCTTAGACACGAATTCACAAAAGTATGTCTGTAAATATGTTTGTACATAGTTTACTTTACTTGCTTTATAAAGATAAAACCAAAAAAGATTTTCAGTGTGTTTTAGCATAAACTTTCTAAAATACAACAAGATTTTGTTTCTACATTAGTTTCAACGAGCCAATGTTGGAGAACGGATCTTCGAAGTCTGGTAAAAAAATCTGATGAATGTTTAAAAGTTCATTAATTTGAAACTTTAAAATCAGATTGTTCATAACGGTTTTTCAATCTAGGGTCATTAATTTGGATTTGGTTGATATATTTGGTTAATCAAGGTCATTAACATTGGACTTGATCAACTAAGTGGATTTTTACAAATCAAATAATAAAAATGTGAATATTGAAGGTCTTAAATGTAAAATGTATTCAAGGTCATTAAGTTGAACTTGAAACAATTAACATTTTTGAAAAGATTGAAGTGAAGATTAAAGTTTGAAATGTTGATAGTACAAAATTTCAAAACAGTGAATCTGAAATGTTTATTTGAATATTAGAATTTATTTAGACAGGTAGTAAAGTTTGAGGGGGAGTTGATAAAGCAAAGATTGAAGATACCGGAAAGCTTAAAGCTAGAGGGAGCAAAGCTTAAAGCAAGGGAGAACTTGTCCAAAGATTTCAGAAAGCTCAAAGCTAGGGGAGTTTGAAGTCTAAAGATCAAATCAAAGGGGAGTCTGAGACTAAAGCTTAAAGCTAGGGGGAGCATGTTGATTAAAGGTTTTATCAAGACAAAGCTCAAGAAAGAGAAAGAGGATATAAAGATCAAGATGTTAAAGTTTATTCAAGAACTAAAGATCGGAAGACTCAGAAGTTTTTTAAAAGTCAAAATGACTGCGGCAACATCCAAGGGGGAGTCTGTTGGTGCATATGTCTGTTGCATACGTCATTATGTATTGAGTCATAGTGAATAGGGCTTAATCTGTTAGAAACTAGGCGTATTTAAGTAGTTTAGAGGTCAAGCTCGCTCGAGAAGGTTATGAGAAGTCAAGTTCGGCCGAACTTGACTATGTCAAGTTCGCCCGAACTTCATCCCTCACGAGCGAACTTTCAACTCTATAAATAGGTGCCTTGGGATTTCATTTGTAACGTGGATAGATTTTGGCACAGAGACGGCGAAACTCTGTCGGATCCGGTTCTCGAATGTATTGAACTTTAGATCAATGAAAACAATATTTAAATGAGTAATTCTTGTTATTTTGTTAGCTTGTTATTAGTTTCCGCCTAATCGGACAATAGATAACAAATTTAGGTTCCCGTGCTAATCGTGGACGTTCCTACAATTAAAAAAATACGCGAATCGGCTTACTTTTGCAGATTTTGCCAAATAGCCCCTGGAGTTGCATAAGCGTGTTTTTGCCATACCGAACCCTTCAAAACTTATTTCTAAGTTATGTAAAGGATATTTAGGGTATGTTTAGCTTGTGTCACTGTTCTGAAGTGTACGTCACGTTAAACTGATTATGTTTGCGTAACGGTTTGTAATTTCACTTCTAGAAAAGGTTCGAAAGATCGAATTTGAACGACGATTAAAAATATACAAATGTTATGAATTTAAACAAATCTCAGAAATAAAGTACAATATTTCATTGATTGATAAATTGATCAGAAATCGTTACATGATCGAATTATCACAAATGTCATAAAAAGTCATTTTCCTGTTACTTTCTAGCACGTGACTTTTTTACAGCCTATTGCACATGTCAGTCATGATGACATGTACATTTCGATACAAAAATGTTGTAATATGTTTTCTTTTCAAGACAAAATGACCCTTTAACCAATGGTCATCTATGTGATTTTCCCAATAAGATACACTTTCATTACTTTTCACAGTGTATGAAGTACCAGAACACTAGTGTGTACTACATACATTACTTTTTGCTAAAAAATAATATGCACAAAATAGAGATGTCAATATTCTTTACGTTACGTGCATTGGTCATTAAAATATTCAATACCTTGCAAATAAAGTTGATTCCTCTAATATATTGTCTAATAGCTTTCACTTTTCCCGACAACAATTTGACATCTTGTATTTTCTTATTAACAAGTTTCACCTACTACTGCAATAAAAGGAGTAGTCAAGCCTTTTACAATTATAGATCTCTCGAGATCTAACTTAAAATAGATCTCATATAAACTAGTCGTTATATATTTATAGTAAGGTGGTTGAAACTTATAAATAAGAAATATATCTTTTTCTGATGAATCTAAACCATTGTCCACAATTTAAACTCTTTTGAACAAGAGTGCTACAATTGGTCCGCAAGGCATATGTATACATACATACATTATCACAACAAGGTGCAACTGAATGCATGACCTTCCTTTTATTGGTATAATTATTCTTTAATAAATCTTGATTGTTCCTTTGAAATGATCTTCAACCCATGGCTTTTTTTTTATTTTCGCTGTCAAACGTGTTTAGAAACTAGAAAACACGTAACTCGAAGACACATCATTGTGATGGTATTTTATGTACCATGATACTAGACCTCACGATTAAATACCCAAAAATGCTACAAAGGTGATATTAATACAACGAGGCACCGAAACGTATCATGAAAAATAAACACTCGGTCTCCGTTTTTCTTGGTTTCACGCAAACCATTGCCGAAGAAAACAACTAATAAAAAAAAAGTTTTCTTTGTCATGAACACGACTCACTCACATGCAAAACACGCTTCAAACTCTTCGCATGAACACATTCAACAGATAGCTAATGAAGCGCAGCACCAAAGACTTATCCGTCTAATAACACCCGAACATGTTGGAACTCTCTTATGAATACGGTACACGCATTTTCACCGTACCATGGCAAGTGTGATTTTTATGGAACTCATTAATTCACTAAAGCCATATATACTAACAAATATCTTTAGTTCGATGCATAAGATACATGAGTTTTCTTGGTAACAAGTAACAATATATTATCTGATCATTTTTTATATATGTTTTCAACATTAAAAAAGGTCTAAAATACATGTCCTCTATATGGGTCATTGGAAATCAAGAGAAGTGTTCTTTCAAAACTCTTGGTATTATGATGATTCCCACGTTTCCAAGAAAACTGAATAAACAAATTATAATTTTATCTTTCAAGGAATAAGTTAAAAGATCTCTAATATCTTAACCTAGAGACAAGTGCATGTGCTATCATAAAGTGACAACTTGTCACTATTCACATCAATCTATGACATGTGGTCACTATTTCAATTAGAAAAGTAGATGGACCCACTATTCATGTCAGCTGACAACTTTTACAGTTGTAAAGGTGTACCAGACAGCTTCTCCCCAGAAGTTGCAATAGGTGGAGAAGCTAGAAACAAGACAGCTTAAAACCAGAAGCACTTACATCCGTACCATAAACACCTCTAATTGAGGACTGATAGTGAAAGTAGGTACGCGAAACTGAATAACACATGAAAAATACAACATAACAGCTTCTTACATAGTCCTATCTCAAGAAGCTAACAAGGCAATAAGCAATGAGCTATAAGCTCAGGCTTGGAAGCCACAAGCCATGAAGCTTGAAACCAAAAAGCCTAGAAGCTACTAACTAATGAAGATAAGCATGTACCTAGAGTAGACATGAAGCCTGTGAAAAGAACAACCACATATAAGGTGCCTTGGGCACCTCAAACACGTTTGCTTTATAAATAAAGACACATTTATTTTCAAGCATCTATCATAAAAAAGGCAAAAGCAGCTCATGGTCAGAAGCTACCAAAGCTACTAAGACAACTTACGTCAGGAAGCTTCCAGCTGAAAGCAAAGAAGGTAAGGAGGTCAGCAGCTCAAATGCACGAGCCAAACAAGCAGTTCATAAGGAAGAGCAGATCTTTCGTAAAATCATACAACATAATCCTTTAAGGGAAGAAGCACATCACCTAAGGCAGATGGCCAGCTTCCTTTAAAAGGACAAGTAACTCTAAAAGAAAAAAGATACCATCTCTAGCTAAGGAGCTGCTAAGGAGTGAGGGCCAGGCTCGCCCTCTGAGAAGATTATAAAGCAACTTCCCACATACCTTATCATGCAGCACAAACTCATATCCAAGGCAATTCCAACGCAAGTCACTTGATAAGAAAGAATACACCAATTCATTAGAATGAAAATTAGCTTCTTCAGTCCTTACTTATTATTATCTCACAGCCCAAAAGTAAGCAGCTTCTCAGGTCCTCACCTAATGTGACCTTAGAAGCTAAGAAGTAAACAAGCTTCTCAGGCTCCCACCTGATGTAACCCCAGAAGCTTAAAAGTAATTAGCCTCATAGCTCCTCACCTAATGCAACATTTAGAAACTCATAAGGATGTTAACTTTCAAGTTCATTACCTCACATGATCTTGAAAAGCGATAATCAACTTAGTAGGTCCTCACCTATGGTGATCTAAGGAGCACAAAAGACAGCTTCCCAATTTTTCACCTATTATGACCCTAGAAGCTTAATTGCACACCATGGGACAGCTGTCAGACCTAACTCAACCAAGGAGCTTAGAAGCCATCAAGCTCCTTGTTGTTCTCAAATAGTCTCTAAATAGCAACCTCAGGCAAGGAATATACACATGGCAATGTTAGGTAAAGCAAGTAAGCTAATCACCAATGACGGTCATAAGCCATAGTGAGAAACAACAATGGCAAGTCATCAAGCCAAATGAATTATAACTTAGAAGCTTCAAAAGGAAGTGTAACAACTTCATAAACCAAAAATGGAGCTTGGAAGCTTGTAAACAACAAATGTATAAGCTTATAAGTTCCAAGAAGAAGCTCAGAAACAAGTGGTTCAAAAATGAAGAGAAAGGTACTAAGTCATAAGCACTCATAACTACGTCATGACTACTTATGACTGGGGGCTGATATAGGTACCTAAACTCCCATGTTCTAAGTAATCTAGGAGCTAAAAGACGAGAAGGTGAGCAAATACACATGTCGAGGTTAGTACTAACATATCACAAGCATCTTGTTGCGGATGCGACCCATCCAAGGAGGAAGCAAGAACAAGGAAGCAAATAGAGTTAGCCTCTTAGGGAACCATAGAAGCCTCAAACAGAATCATTAAGAAGGATCACGCATATGATTCCCTAAAACATTAATGTTGATTCATGTCGCTAGAAGAAGCTATCAAGTTAGCTAAAGAGCAACACATACTAGACCTTCTAGAAGAAGTTATCAAGCTAGCTAAAGAGCAACACATGCCAGCCTTCTACAAAGAATCTACTATAAGCTGAGCCTACGAGGTCAAGGTCAACCAAAGAAGCTTGCTCAATCACCGAAGCAACTTGCTACAACATAATTGCACCTCGTCAAAACTTCAAAGTAAGGCACCTAACTCACATGTTAAAGGGGTTTAATCAAAACACATTGCTAAAGGACCTTCATGGCAACAATGACGTTTAAACCAAAATACAAGCCTGAATACCTACACTACTATAATCAAGTGTGAAGACGTGGGTACCCGGAGATCCCATTCAACAAAACCAAGGTCAACAATAATCGCAAGTAAATGATAAAGATAAACTAAAAATAAGAAGCCAAAAGTCGGACGCTGGAAGCTCCCGACGGGAAGCTGACGCACCAACGGCTGACAACAAGGAGTTGTGGTTACTGTACAACCTTGGAACTTGAACCCATCAAGTCAAACTGATTAGACCTCTCCCAAAAGCACAAAAAGGTGTCCTCGAGACATGGAACCTAGAACTTCACTAAAGAGACAAGGCTAATCTTGCAAGTAATGTCAAGGGGAATAAGCTTACCAAGACTAGGAGGTACCAGCTGGCACATGGCTCCCTTGGGCAGAGCAATCTGCCTATAAAGGGAGAGTCTTGTTAGCCCTAAATTTCGACCAAGGAGCCACCTTCTGGAGTTGATCCTGGACCTTCCCCCTGCTATACTCTCGTTGCATATAAACACCTTATGGATGTATAGAAGCAATTTCCTCAAACAGTCTGCTGAAACAGGGAAGCTGCCCAAGGAATCAACGAAGCAACCTGTCATGTCATCAATACGCGTTAACTAGGAGATATTTTGCAACATCAGAGCATGGGTATAGGAGTCCCAGAAACCTCAATGGTCGAAGCCTTAAAAAATTGATCGTCTAAGAGGTAAATAGACTTCAACCCTTGAACTTTTACTTATTAACTCTCCTCAAATTAAACACCACACTGATGAACTACGGCACTAAACAAGTCATACCTCCATTTATCCAGTTTAAAGTGCCTAATGATAAAAAGGGCTTTCTCAATCTTAAGAAAGCTTCTTTTTATTAATATCCCCACCAGTTCACAATATAAAATGGTTGATCCAAAGTAACCATGTACTATATTATAGTAGCAACGGGGATAAGGCAACCTCATATGAACATCAATGCTTGTCACCAAGCACCAACAAATAAATCCTCACACCTAGCATTATTTTGCATTGTTACGAGGTACTTTTATTGTATCCAAAAAACCAAATGAAAAGCTTTTTGACCATACAAGAAGCTACTAAAGCTTCTACTAGAAGAAAAGAAGCTAACCAGCACTGATAAGAACAAATTATCATCATGCTAGAGAAGCTGGCCGTTGTCAGCAAAGAAGGTAAGCTTCTAACATCGAAAGTTGCCCTTCATACTAAGAGGCTAACCATCTAGCATGAACAACTGGCATTCTTGCATAAAGGGATACTTTTAAACCTTGACCTACTTGAGGAAGCCAGAAAAGCTGCTTTGATCTGGGAGGCAAGATACAAACAGAAAATCGAAGCCTACTTCAATGCAAGGGTAAAAAAAGAAGCCTTCAAACCTGGTGACTTAGTACTCAGAAACAACGAGGCAAGTAGGCAAGAAGACCTTGGAAAAATGGGCCCAAAATGGGAAGGCCCATATGTCATCGGTAAAGTACACAGAGGAGATTCCTATAAGCTGGAGAGGAAGGTACCAAGGCATTGGAACGGGAAGCACCTCAAAAAATTCATCATTTGAATGATCAATGTAATGATAAAAACAAACTTGTACTTGACTATATCTGTTTAATGGAAACAAAGATGGCACTTTGGCTATAATACTATTATCGTTCTATCCAAAGGATGAGCTCCTCTTAGCAAAGCTCCATGGGATCCGACGCTACATCTACCCATGAAAAAGGGATGAGCTCCTAGGTCATATCACTCAACAGGGAACAAGGCGTTATACCTTCCTGTATAAAGGGTGAGTCCCTAAAACCATACGACTCCATGGACACATAATTAATAAGAAAAAAACAAGTCCATGAAAGAGGGTAAGCACCTCACAAGAATTCAGCTTCATAGGCTACACATATAAAAATACAAAGTCTATGTCCAATATACCACAACAATAAAATATAATATGGACTAGAAACATGATAGAACTACAACTTGCAACGGTTCTTTAATAGAAGATTCAAGCCAAATGACTGCAGCACTTAGTTTCTATCTGATGGCTAAAGACATTTCAAAACACAACTGTCAAAGGGAAGCTAAAACATAAGTGTTCTCCCACGACACATGCCAAACACAATTTTGATACAAAACAAAATATCACAAAAATAAAAGACAAGTGTACAAATAAAAAGAAGCTCCTTCCAGCTTCTTTACGAAAAACAAATTAAGCACAAACACCATAGCTTATTTCCTTGTAAGAAAACAAATAAATACAAGCTCACAAGCAAAGAATTGAACTAAACATTGTTAACTCCCAAAGGAAGTTCATTCATTGAAGTCTTGTAACAAAAGGCTTACCGAAGCTTACACGACATCAAATGGAGCCTTATAAGGCTTCCAAAAACATAACATGGATCTAAGCTCACTAGAAAAAAACGAATCAATCCTTGAAGTCAACAAACTTCATTGATTCAAGCGGGCTTTCAGACATAATGGAAATAGATATACCCCCGCCAACAAAGATGTCATTAAATAGAGACATAGGCAAGCACAGTGAGTAATATCTCACTCAAGAAAAAGTTTGACACTCTCGTGTCAAACAACTACGATTAGGCATAAGTTTCAAAAATATGGAGCTTATCCACATACTCATTCTCACACTTCAAGGAAAGAAAACCTCTCATGTAGACATTCAAAGAAAATAACCTCCATGAACAAGAAGCTTATCTTGGTATAAAAGAAGCTCAACATATTGCAACTTACCTTTGCATAAAAGAAGCTCATTTCCAAGAACAAGAAGCTCACCTTTATCAGAAAGAAGCTCACAACTGAATAAAATAAGATCACCAACATGCACCACGTACACATAAGAAGCTCATTCTTATACACACTTCACTTCTACCTTCTTGGTACAGTGCTTATATCACAACACTTCAAATACCAAAAGATTTTGGGAAGGTAAGCTGCTTCATTTATAAACAAAACCCGTGAGCTCTTGTCTAGCAAAAAAAGGGCTAGAACGAAGCTCCAAAGTTCATGGGGATGCGCAACCAAGACGCTCACTTAAATAGGGATTACCATGAACATCGGGGCTATGGAATCAACAACATACGAGACATGTAGTGAACCATTATAACTTATATCTGTAGTAAAGTCCACTAATGCGATAATTCCATTTATACATGGACATTTAGACACACTTCAACAAGGAATGGCAGCTTTAGAAGTATATATAACCATCCCTTGTAAGCTAGAAATGTCCATTATGAGGAACAAAACATACATGTTGCCTCGAAGAAATCTTAGCTTCCCTACTATATTGTCCCATCATGACAAAATCAAGCAAGCTGCCACACCAGAATTGTTAAGAAAACTAAAGAAACTTGTGATAGCAGCTTAGAATCTTTAAAACACCAAAGGAAACCAAAGAGTTTAAAAGCTTCAAGACAAGCTCAAAAGCGTCACATCAAGCTTAAAAGCTTAGAAGAAAATAAGCCTCAAAATAGGCATAGAAGCTTCATACAGGACACAAAAGAGTTATAGTTGTTTGCTTCTCCTGATAAGTTTCTCCTGATAAGCTTCTCCTGATAGCTTCTCTTGATAAGCTTCGCTTATGATAGCTTCTCCTGATAAGCTTCTCCTGATAAGCTTCACATATGATTGCTTCTCAAGATAAGCTTCGCATACGACAACTTCCTGATAAGCTTCACATATGATCGCTTCTCAAGGTAACTTGTTAGGATCTGAGTTTGACCTGATTGTGTTGTTTTAAACAAATTGAACATAAAATGAGATAAAACAGATAAAACTTGCAGCGGAATACAATTTAAAACTTTGTAACACAATCAAATGGGAGATTAGCTTTCATCACACAACGTTTTCATTACTCAAAAGATTCAAAAGAATACAAGTAATTACATGTATGAATCACTAACTCTCCCTCAGCCTGAGCTTCACACAGATTAGATCGTACAAGAAAAGTGTGTGTGTGAGCTAAATAGAACAGTACATGCACTGTCTATTTATAGTACAAATCCTAACCTCTGAAGCATCTTTGCTGTCATCACCAAGACAATGACATCTAACTAACCTAACAACCTCTAACCACTGCTAACGTTATCCTCTGATAGCTATGCAAAACACTGATGGATAATCAATATTGTTGCTACCCACTGATGAGCCTAACCACTGATGAAGCTTTATCGAATGTTCTTCAAAGGGTGATCAGACCTTTGACTTCTAGCAGACCTTTGACTTCAACAGAGCTTTGGTTCTTCAACAGTCTTTATAACCATCAGAGCTTAGCCAAAAGCAGATGTTAGAACTATCAGATGTTAGATATCTTGCCATTGAGGGAAGTTGTACTTCAAAACACTGTTTATTCTGGATCATATAGATTAGACCTGTTTTGGCATTTTATCATTTGTTCTTTTGTAGGGTTCAATCCCAACAATCCCCCCTAGAACAGATGATGCCAAAACTCTTCTTTATTCATGATCTTTATTCTCTCATCACTTTTCCCTGATTTGTTTCTTGAACTGTAGTTCAAAATTCAGGGAATTTTCATCACTTCATCCCTACACAGTTGAAGTTCTAAGAGATCCTGAAGGTCAGCTACACCCAAGCTTAGTGAATCTTTCCTTGTTATATAATCAACTTTCCCATTGGACTTGAGCAAGGTCAATACATGGGTCTGTTTATCAGACATCCACTTTAGTATTTTTGAGTTCAATGGGTTTCTTGCGAGAAGTTTTATTTGTGATGAGTTTGGTGAAGCTGGTTTGCTTGATAAAGATGTGGCAGTGATAGTAGATGGTTCCTGACAATCTGATGAAGTAACATCCATTTTAGATTCTTTCATGTTTTCATCTTCCTTCTTTTCCTGTATATTTTCCATTTGATGCTGTTTCCTTTGATTCGATTGGATGTATTCATCTAAGGCAAGATCTGCATGGATTTAGTTTTCTTGAACTTGTTCCAGTCTGGTGCAATCTTCCTTATCAGAGGATCAATCTTCATTTTCTCACACCTGTTTGCTTCTTGTTGAAAAGCTTTGAGAGGCCATTCTTCAAATGCTCTTCAGCTTGGTATGGTTTGTCTCTCATGATAATTTCTATGAAATCTCTTCTTAGTTTCTTTTGAACATCGGCATCAGGTGATTGAGTTGACCCCTTCTTGTTCAATTCTTTTGCAAAGTCTTCCAATTTCTTAACTTTACTAAGTGCATGCTGCTTTTAATCTCAGATACTCCTCAATGTTCCTTGGAGCTCTGTAGCCAAAAAGAGATGGGAATGTTCTTTTGGATGGATTATCCTATGTGAAGAATTGTAACATTTCATCTCTAACTGCAAGCACTTCCAAAGGATAGTTTACTGCCAGAGGTATTTGTCTTGTTGGATTTCGGCCAGTAGGTGATTATGTAAGTGGGTTTGATGTTGGTGATGATGGAGGGATAAAAGGTTCTGGATTGGTTAGATCAAGTGGTGTAGGTGTGGGTGTATCATCAGTCACTTTGAATTTTCTTTTTCTTGTGTAGATTGAGCTTGGTGACTGAGTTGTTGTGGAGGTGTGTGTTGCAGGGGTTTGGACTTGAGAAGATAAGTTAACAGTGGTTTGGCTAACAGCTGATGAAGGACCTGTTGTCTTAACCACTATTGTGTTAACATCTGTTGTAACTTTTGTAGTCACAACATCTGTTGCAGTGAAAGTTGGTAATGAAGGTGGTGGTGTTGTTTTCTGCTTTTTGGCAGGTGATTTGTGGGTTGGGGTTGTTGGTTTAGATGCAGCAGAGGATATAGTACCAGCAGTGGTTTTGAGACCAGCAGTGGTTTGTCTTTTGGGTGCTTGTGGTGGTGATTTCTTTTTCTTTGAAATGCCAAGATCCTTTTCCAAAGTCCTTTTTCTTGTAATTTCATCATCTGCTTGAATTTCTCGGGTTTCATCAACTCCCTTTTTCTTTTCTTTGGCAAACGTTTCAGCAGAAGTTACCAAGGATTCTTTTTCAGGTTTTGGCTTTTGCTTTGACACATTTTCCACAGACTCAGTTTTCTCCCCCTTTTTGGCATCATCTTTTTCTAAGATAGAT
Source organism: Scalesia atractyloides (assembly GCA_947069175.1). NCBI lineage: Eukaryota > Viridiplantae > Streptophyta > Magnoliopsida > Asterales > Asteraceae > Scalesia > Scalesia atractyloides. The sequence continues at coordinate 44,259,764 of CAMTDV010000015.1, forward strand.
GTCGAGGAAGTGCCAGACTTCTTTGTAAGGAATTCTTTGATGCCCATGAGGTCGGCCTGAGTTTCTCTATATTTTTCATCAACCAAATCTTTTAACATTTTTACCCGTATTTCATGAGCAAGTTGGCGTTGTTGTTCAAACAAAGGATATACTTGCTTGACTATATCAGCAGTTTGAAGAGCAGGGGATTGGTCAGTGTTTTGAGACTTTGAAGCTTCTAACATCTGTTGCAGCATATTTTTGATATCTGCCACAGATGTCTCAATCTTTGTTACTCTCTCTGCCAAATCTTTAGATTTTAGATCATCACCTAACTTAATGGGATCATCTGATCTCCTACCAGGATTGGTAGTTATATCTATGTTATCATGAACATAGGTTTTAATCCTTGTTTCAAACACATATGCCCCTCTTTCTTGGTACTGGGGACTTCTTTCTACAGCAGAGGTTTCCTTAGTAATTCCAACAGTGGTTCTAACACCAACAGTGGATACCATGGTAGCCTCAGTAGAAATTCCCTTCAAGGGAGAATTACTTATGTCACCACTGTCCTGACGTAAATCGGTGGATTCAATATTTGTAGTAGCTGCTCCACTTGAACTACCAACAAGAATTTCATGAAATTCAAGTGGTGTAACCTCCTCAACTGTTTGTGGGTTAGTCAATGAAATTTTATCAGACACAGCCATTGTAGAGGATATATTCTCAATGATGTGTTGGTGAGAGAGGCCTTTTTGTGTCTGACTTCCAATGACCTCAAACAGGTACTTCAGGGTTGATTTAATTTGAGATGTGGGAAGTGAGGTGGAAAGAGAAATTGCCTTGGGAGAAGGACAGTTCAACATACTCTCAAGTGAGGGTAATGTTTCAAGTTGTGGTGTCCCTGTGCTTACAACATGTCCCTTTTGTTATGAATCATGAGGAGTTATGGTTTTAGGTGGAGATCTTTCCAGCTGTTGTGAGGAAGTAGCAACAGTGGTTTCTTGTGACTTTTGTGCTGTCATTGGGTTAACTTATGGGATCTCATCTTCTAGAAGACCCTTTTTATTGGGTTTGGTGGGCTTGGTGGATTTCTTTTTGGTCTTTTTGGTAGTTTTTGGTGGGGGTTGCTTAGCATTGGTTATGCTGCTATGGTCACCAAGAGCAGTGGGCTCAATAGCAGGTGGTCGAGTTTGGACAGGTTGTTCTGGTAAATCTTCCTCTACCACCTCTACTTGGGTTTTAGAAACTTTATCTTGATTAGAATGCGTGTAAAAGTTTCATGACCCATAGCTCCTGCCTTGCTAACTGGGCCAAGTTTAGAATCATCTCCAGGTAATTGATTTTGAAGATATTTGCTTAAAAACCTGGGATGTATCAGAAAGGCCTTTTCTTTTGCAATATTATAGTTGTTATTAACAATGTCATTGAACAGAACATGGGAAAAATTATAATCTGAATCAGTTAAAATAGCATATCCCAAATATTGCATGTTCAATGGTATTTCATTAAAACCAGTAGTTTTTGCTGAGAGACATGTCAAAATGGTATGAAAGAAAAATCTCATCTCAGCAGGGAAATTTGTTTTGTATATAGTCATACCTTTGAATTCACCAACATACCCTCTTCTAGTAAACTCTGCTTGGATCTCACCCAGAGGAAATATCACAGGATACGACATGTCATTCAATTTAAACACCCGTGAGATCGATTGTGGAGTAACTTGCACCAAGGTTTTGCCCACTCTTGAAATTATTGCATAAGGTACTCCCTCTGTTGAGTGAACCTCAACATTCGCCCAAAATTGTCGGAGTGAACCTTCATAAATTGGGGTTTTTGCTGTCAACATCTCCTTGAATTTTGATTCCTTTAGTAACCGAATCATCGTGTGATATCTCATATTTGACTCGATTTCTTCTAAGATAGCAGTGTAGTTATGAGGAGTTTTGATGATCAACGTGAATGTCGATGATTCAGGTTTACATTTAGCTTTTGATTTTGCCTTGGATTTTGTTTTGGGAGCCATGATTTTGAGTGAAAAATTGTTTTGAGATTTTTGAAATCGACACAGTTTGATGAACCCTCTGTTCTTGATAGAACAGGGTTTTTATAGGGTTTAGAAAAAGTGATGATGACATGGCATCTGATTCAACAACTGTCGAATAGCATCTGCCCACGTGTAACCTCTGCCCTGGAAATGGAAGACGGTTGTTTGGCTAACCACTTTTGGTAAATGTGATCAGTGGATAAGAACAGTGGTTGCGACTAGCAGAGGATACACTTTTTGACAGTAGATAGATTTTTCTAAACACCCAGTGTTTTTGTGCTATCATCTCTTTGAACAGACTTTGAGGATTTATTGAAAATTTTAATTTTAAACTATTTTTAGGGATGGATTTTTATTTTCAGAAAACATTTTTATGCTATTTCCACATGAAATACAAGAAAACTTGTTTTAATCCATGATTAGCATTCCAGATTGAGAGATCAAGTATTAAGAACAGATGATTCCAATTTTTTATTTATATATTTCACCACGGATCTTTAGAGTGAACATGTTATAAAGAAATCAAACCCTTTTTATAGCAATCCCTCATAAATGATGTCTGATGTCATCAGTGGTTTGATCATCAACTATTAAAAATCACAGAGGATGAGTTTTGACAATTGTTTTGAACATCTACAGCTCTTGTGATAAGAATTGTGAATATCTGCAGATTCAATCTAGACAGGCAAATTTTGAGATAACCTTGACCATCAACAGATTTCTTTTGATTTATTATCAACAAAAAGTAACTCCCTTCTTTTCAAAAAATAGAAAGGTTTTGCTCCTTAGTAGGAAATTGAGCTTTGACTATCTAAAACAAGTAAAAGCTCATCATGTATTCCTTTTAAAAAAATGAAAGGTAATCCATGTCCTGATATGTACATGAAGTTTTTACTGTTTTAAAAAATTTAGTAAAAACTTCGTTGATAAATAAATCAATTCCATCTGATTGATGTTCTAAGTTCTTTTGAAATAATTGCTAACTTGAGATACATCATTTACCTGGATCAACCTGTAAGCAGTTGGTTGCACTCAATCTGTTTGGTAGCAGTTATATGAGCATATACGTGAACCCTTAAGTGTTTTATGTTTATACTCATTTCTTTTAACATCAAAAGTTTCGAGATAAAACACACTTTCAGAGTTTTTGTGATTTTTCTTCTATTCCTCTTTTAACCTTTCCATGAGCAAATAACATTCACTGGAAGGTTTTTTAAGGAAGAAGTAATCAATCCAGAATCATTTACAGTAATGTTTTATGAACTTTAGACATTTTTGCACAACTGCTTATGCTAAAATTCACATTACTTTAGATCCGGTTTTTCCAAAACTCACCCCATAACCTTTAAAAACTTTCTCATAATTTTCGTTCATCATATGGATCTTGTTCCTAAGATTTGGGTTCACCTTAATATTTTAAAGACATTAGATTGTAGGAACGTCCACGATTAGCACGGGAACCTAAATTTGTTATCTATTGTCCGATTAGGCGGAAACTAATGACAAGTTAATCAAATAACAAGAATTACTCATTTAAATGTTGTTTTCATTGATCTAAAGTCAATACATTCGAGAACCGGATCCGATAGAGCTTCACCGTATCTGTGCCAAAATCTCTCCACGTTACAAATTAGTCACCAAGGCACCTATTTATAGACTTATAAGTTCGCTGGTGAGGAAACATGTTCGGGCGAACTTGACTTCTCATAACATTCAAGAGGGAACTTGACCTCTAGCTCACATAATTATGCCCAGATTCTAACAGATTAAGCCCTATTCACTCAGACTCGATACATAATGACGTAGACAACAGACATATGCACCAACAAACTCCCCCTTGGATGTTGCCGCAGTCATATTGACTTTTCAAAACTTCTGAGTCTTCCGATCTTTAGTTCTTGAATAAACTTTAACATCTTGATCTTTATATCCTCTTTCTCTTTCTTTGAGCTTTGTCTTGATAAACTTTTAATCAACATGCTCCCCCTAGCTTTAAGCTTTAGTCTCAGACTCCCCTTTGCTTTGATCTCTAAACTTCAAACTCCCCCTAGCTTTGAGCTTTCTGAAATCTTTGATTTTTGCTTTATCAACTCCCCCTCAATCTTTACTTCCTGTCTAAATACTTTCTGACATTCAAATAAATATTTCAGATTCAAAATTCTGTTATAAAACTTCCAAGTTTGAATCTTCTTTTTAATCTTTTTCAAATCTTAGTTATTCAGGTTCAATTTAATGACCTTGAATACTTTTAACATTTAAGAATTTGTCCTTTTGAAAAAAATTTCAATTATGAAATCCACTTGGTTGATCAAATCCAAATTAATGACTTTGATTAACCATGTCAACTGAGTCCAAGTTAATGACCTCAATTTGACCCGTAATGAACAAACTGATGTTTTCTTCAAATTTTAAATTTTCAATTTAATAAACTTTCTATGAACATTTTTTCAGTACCTTACCAGACTTCGATGATCTGTTCTCCAACTCATTGAAAACTAATGTAGAAACAAAATCTTTTTGAATTTTGGAAAGTTTATGCTAAAACATACTGAAAATCTTTTTGATTTTTATCTGAAAAGCAATTAAGAAAGTAAACTGTGTACAAACATATTTACAGTCATATTTTTGTGAATTCGTGTCTAAGAATCATATCAGTTGTTTGAGACATATCACCAGTACCGTTGATCTTTTTGATGACTTTAAGTTTTAAACTCGTTTACCTATATTGTCGATATGTTTGTCCACTTAAACTTCAATACATTTCTCAAATTTTCCAAGATATCTTAGGATATGAATTATGAAACTTGACTTATCTATGGTTCCCACCTCTTGAATATACTCCCGAATCCAGATTCCCTAGATTTAATCTTACAGGTGAGTATAGCGTAATTGATATCTGTATCTGGGTTATGCGAGGCCTTGAGAGCTCAGGTTAGTACTACCGTACCGACAATGAGATGAAAGCTAGACTTAAAGGTGTGTTCCATTTAAGGAATCTTTTAAGCACTGCAAATGATTAGATCTTTCGATACTTTTCAAGTTCTGCATGCAGTTTATGTGACAACCGGTAATTTACGGGTTCTAATTGCGCGAATAACAAACATTAATACAATTAATATAGTGTTTTAGGACGCAAATTAACTTAAATAAACATTTGGAATGCCTAGGAACGTCTTTTTGGCTTTACAATACGTGAATGGTGATTTGCGGGAAACCTGACGAGCGTTAAACGGCAACGAACTGACACCAGACGAAATAATGACAATGCCAAAAAATACGAGTTTTATACATATAATTTAGACACATGAATGGTTTTGCTAAATTATCCTGCTCCCGAATGCCACAAACCCATACGTGAACGAAAAACGTGACAAGTAAGAACACACCGACAACGAAACGGAAGCATCGGACTCGGTTATTATCTTGAAAGCGGAAATATTATGACATATTTAGCTTTATAATCTAATTTTATTATTCGCGGTTGAAATCAGATTAAAAAAAAGACTAGAAACGACAACCAAAGCACTATACGCGATTTCAACGCAACCGGCGAACGTACGCACAAACATCGACTTCCGACATTATTTTATTTTTCATGTTTTCGAATTTAAATAAAAATTTTACGAAATTCTACAAGGTTCGGGTTCGGGTCAAACCCAGTCAACATCGAGTCACGGTGCGGATTCGGGTCAAACAACATCGGGTCATGGTTCGGGTCAACGGTGGTCAAACTCAGTCAACGGGTCAACGCGAGATTGGTAAAATTTTAACGACGCGAATTATATTATATTGTTAATATAAATAATTTTTAACGCGAAACCGAGCTCTAAACCGATCCTTACCTTCATATCTTTAGGTGACCTTTTTATTTATTAAAACCATCCTAAAAACATGTTGGTTCATTGACCAGAGATAACAAAAGGACTTTTCCAATCAACTCCCACAAACTTATTTTTTATTTATTTTTATGCATGGAACCATGCCCCTATTATTGTAGACAATTATTTGGTTGGTCAACTAGGTCCCACTATGTATTCTTACTCTTACATAACCACATCTCCATGCCTTCTCAATTACGTTTCCCATGATGGATGATCACATTCACTTGTTTTGTTAATGAAAATAACATACATACATAAGTATGCATGCGTGGGACATCCCCATCCATATTTCAATTCTTTCATTATTGTAAAAAAACATAAGACATATCTCAAACTTTCATGCAACTCTACATAATAAACAAATAAGAATACCATGCCCCAACCCACCCCCTAGACCCTTACGGCTGCACATGGCTCCCCATTCCCCCTCTTTTTTTTTCCTTTGCATTTATTTTCCATTTGTTATAGCATGAAGATCAAATTTGTGTGGTTAAAAAAACCAATCCCATCCTTGAATACTTTTTCGTACTCAAATAAACATTACAAACAATCTGCACATGTTCTTCCCTAACCCTCTCGGCTGTAGTGGACCAAGAACAACACACATGTGTTGAAATTCAAGTTGGTTCAAATTTACACCTTCAAGATTCAAGTTTTTCTTCTTGCTTTCTCGCCTTCCTTGCCCCTTGTAAGCGCAATATTATAAGTACTTTAGTTATCACTAAATTATGATTTTCAAAGTTCACCCAAATACTAGATGGTGGTGTTAAAAGATCAAGTATTCCTAAATAGTTCTTTTTAAAATTATTTTTAAGGGTGTTTGATATAATTGGTGATTTTAGTCGTCATGTTAAAACATATAAGGTCATGCTCACAAGGACATAGTTTATGTGCTACAATGGTGATGTTCACTAGATTTATGGTTATTTGTTATTACCAGATGATATATGTTGATTTACATCTAGCTCATATTAGTGAGTTATTTGAAGTTCAAAAATTCTTATATATACTTTGCTAAAAATATGAGTTTACTTATTATTGTTATGAACACCGAACATCATTGTCTACTTATTTAGCTTATAAATAAGTTATTATTTGACTTAAAATATGTATGCGACACAAGATTAATTCTATAAATGCGAATAGTTTACTTAGGTTGTTTTTCTTTGAGTAAGACAAACCTAAAAAATATATAAAATATATTGTTTCTCAACTAGTTTCGTACATACACTTAGTGTTAAATTACTTCTGGCTTTCAAAATAAAGACACGATAGACCTCGGGAGATTATCTCTCCTAAAAATAAATATTATAGATTTATTTAAGCTAGTCATGTCGGTTCTTGAGTAAACATAAGTTATCGTTTTATGAACCCGAACATGGATTTCAAGGATGAGTATAAGGACGCGTTACAATTTCATACATCATGTATAAATTTCTATAGTATATTTTCAAGAATCATAAACGTGTCACCAACGGCTTGTCGTGTTTCAAGGTTACATTTTTCTAAGTAAACATGAATACCATCTAGTTGGTTGGGTGACTTGATACAAGTGACCAAGTTATATTCTAGGATAATGCTTAAGCCTTATAGTGCCCTTGATATTTTAGGACACCCGTAAGTTGGGATTATATATTATCATTCGGACATTCGGATTGCTAACATACGCACGGAATGCAAATTGTGAGTTCATAACCTCCACTTTTTACAGTTTTACATTTTATTAAATGTTTTCGAGGGGTGGAAAGACATGCAAGTTTTGCAAAAGTACACAAAGTTTCGATGAACGAAAAATTCATATTTCTAAACCATGTTATGAATGAAGTCCAATTAACTCAAATGGTTTACGAAAGGTTTATGCTCAACATACCGGTTTTACAAAACACTCGCGTATTTTCGAAATGTTCATGAGTTTCATGGATAGGGACGGGATTGCCCTAGTTACAACGGGACAGGATTGTCCTACATACAAACAAGAGGACGGGTTGGTCCTGAGTTTAGACTTAAACGGGCTAGGCCCATTTTCACTTGTGCGGGGCACAAAGACTCTGTGAGTTCATGTTCCCCTTTTTCCTTTTAAACGTTTTCGGTTTCCAAATAATCGAGGGTGAAATACATGCTATGACATTTTATGACAAGAAGGGTATGTTTGCTACGGGTTTAGAGAAAGAACTATGATCAATGTGTGTAAGTAGGAATGATTTTATAATGACCATTAATCACGTAGTGACCAAAGGTGTAGATCTACTGAGTTGTGAGACACGCTCCACTCTGAATAAAACAAGTCCTTTCAGAGTTCTTTATGATCCTTAAGACTCCGAATAAAACAAGTCCTTTCGGAGTGTGAAATTCTGAATAAAACATGTCTATTCAGAGGTTAACGTTGTCTCGGGTTGGTTATTTACTTATGACACATGTTATCAGGGACTCGCGACCCACTGATAGATCCTTAAACCCTAGGAATAACAATAACATACAAGGATTTCAATAGTGGCTTATGACAGTGGCTAGGATTTAAATATTGGTTTATAATTATGACAATGGCAGGATTTCAACGTTGATGACAATTATGACAGAAAACATTTTGTTATCGGTTTACAAATACAACAGTTACATGCATTGGTTTACAAACATAACAGCGAACGTTTTGATACCGATATACGCGATACGACATTTCAAATGTTTTGAGATACTATGATCTCACGAACCGGTTATCAAAAGATTTATTTTAAATCTTTTTCAAACAAACTATGAACTCGCTCAACTTTATGTTGATTTTTCGCATGTTTCTTTCTCAGGTTATATTGTCAAACTATGGCACCGTTGGAATAGGAGAACCCACTTGGATTCGAGTACTTAGCGGCGTTCATTTTCTAGAAGTCTTAGCACCATAACACTTCCGTTGTGCAATGAATATACCAGTCCAGTCACGCCGGCTCTGATGTAATCGGTTTATCGGGGTGTGACAGTTTAGGGGTTTATAGCAAAAGCATTATAGAAGTTCTAGGTTATTGCTTCTACAAATTCAGAAGAACTTGTATAATACCCAGATATCAACTATCTATAAAGACCTCGTATCTCAGAATCAGGCAACCCTTCAATCGAAATTTCGGAGTACTAAGTCCACATATCCAAGATGTGTTAATCCAGTAGATTAGGCAGTTGTAAAATTTAATTTATATCTCGTAAACAATCTACTGAACGTGTAAAGCCTATCGACACATCCACAGTAAGACTTGTTTATCACTTTTAAACTTTACAATTCTTTAGCATACTGTGATAGTCCACTGATGTACTATCATTTCCTTTTTGACAACCAAATTCTTTTTGTCTTTTTCAATGTTTTTGTACATTTTGAATTTTTCACTTTTTCATATGTTTTTTATTTTTCTAAAAATTTTCAAATTTTCTTACTCCCCCTAAAATCAAAAACATATTTTTGGATTTTAGGTTTTAAGAAATATCATTAAAAAATAACAAACCAATGAGGATCATGAGAACTCGTCGTCCGATCCTTTTGTTTACAACTTCTTCATCATCACCTGACAACATAACAAACCATTAAACTTTGTTAACCTCAACTTGTAAGAACCACTTGTAAAAACCTCTTGTAGGAAAGTCAATTTTTAAATGGTTTTTCAATATAACAACCAATGTTCTGTTTAACGGTGTGGATTTTCACAAATTTTCTCAAATTTTTAAAACAACATTCTTTTCAATTTTTCTTTTTCAACCACTTGTAATTTCAAAAACGACAAAGATTATGACATTCTAGATAAGTTAAAAACTCATGGAGCTCCGCTATCCTATTTTGACTTTGACAAATTGGATCTTTGAACTCCTGCACACAAAGCAACTATTTGAAAAATGAAACCCAAACCTTTTTTGTTTTGGGTTTGTACTGATAAGCATCATAACCATATTCTAACTCTTCATCATAATCATCATCAAACATTTCGTCCAATGTCGATTCTAAAAACGTTTTTACTTTTTCTTTATTCGTTTGTTTGATTACTGACTCGGTTAATTTGACATTTTCAGTTTTGTTAGCAACAGGCTTTTGTTTTTCAGATGATGAAAGCTTTTTCTTAGCAACCCAAGATTGTAGCTTGCTTCTTGCTTTCTTAATATAGAACCTAGAATCTTTGTTTTTATTTAATTTTGAAGTTTCACCTTTTTCAAAAATAGAATTTTCAAACTTTGAATTCATTTTAGGTTTCACTTCATCTTTAGATTCATAGTTTCTATTTGATTCTGTGACAGATTTTACAATCTCTGGTTGTTTTTGCTTTTCATCTTTTGATCCATTTTTCTTCGTGGAAACACAGGCTTTAGATTGAGACATTTGCGAGCAATATGACCAACAGTATTGCATTTAAAGTAAGTCCGATTATCAGAAACATTTTCACTAGTGGATTTCACTCCACTTGTGGACTTTGTTTTAGCCTTGTTCCAAAGTTCTTTTTCTTTCTTAAATTCATCATTCGATTTCTTACCGATCATACCTTCTTCTTGAACCGTATTTGTCCAATACACATACTTCATGTGTTTACCTTTGTATTCATGAAATGGCGACTTCTGGTTCTTTCTCGGTTCATCTTCGTTTTCTTCCAAACCCAATCCTGCTCTCCTGTTCTCAGGAAAGTCACCACCAAACTTTCGATAATTGTTAGCATTCCTTTTGGGTTTCGAGTAAAATCTTTTCTCGTTTTTCTCAAGATCATCTGATGAAACTTCTACAAGTTTGAAATTTTTATCAAGTTGATCCTCTTTCACGTTCCGAATCAGAAAACTATCATCGAAGTATAATCTATCAGATTCCTTAATCTTGTACATGACAACATTAGGATCATCACTTAGATCATGTTCAGATGATGTATCTTCATCTTCAAATTGTGATTCCGAGTTTTTCGAACTTGATTTGGCGCTTTCGGAGCTGCCTTCATCATAATCATTTCCTAACACATTTTTTACCACTGCTTCATTGTCATCATTTGATTTTTTAAAGTCTACGTCAATGTTCTCAGACAATTTATTTTTCTTTTCAGACAAAATGAGTAAATTAAATGCCTTTTCAATCTCATCATCTTTCTTGCAGGAATAACTTGCAAGAAATGGTGGCGGAACACTTCCGTATTCTTTACGTTTTTATTTATCACCATTTTCCTCCGACTTAATCGTAGGTAAAATGTGATCAATGACATATGCGTTAGTGGTGTAGCTCTTTAGAAGCTGTCTTACCCGTTCTGTTTGCATCTTTATGTCGTGAAGCTCACGCTTTGTCTCAGCAATTGTATTAATGTACATGTTAATTGCCTTTTGTTTTTCAATCACAGTTGCATTTAACATTTTGACATTAGCATTTAGCTCATGATTAGCATTATCAACATATTTATATTTGCTTGATATTTTGTCATAAGCTTCTTTTATGGTTCTGTAATCATAACGAAAGTTTTCGTTGTGTACAGTCAATTCTCTTATGACTTTGACTTTATCAAGACATGGTTCACAAGGACTTGCGCACTTTGTGCAAGGTTTTTCAACCTCCACAATTTTCACAACTTCCTTTTCAGACATTTTTACCTCAGAGTTTACCTTTTCTGCCTTTGATTTCAAAGCTTTTTGCCTTTGCATCTCAAGGTAAGCTAATTCTTCTTCCTCAGCTCTCTGCCTATAACCTTCCAGAATGGCATTTTCAAGAGCAGCATCGACATATGATGTATCAGTTTCATCCACTAACTCTGCTATCATAGCAACATCGGTTTTCTTTCCGATGTATTTGTTCCAGTCAAAACCATCTTCTTCATGATTAGCAACAAGAGCTTGTTCGGCTTTCTTTGCAGGTTTATCTTCTACTTCGACTTGTGTTTTCTTTGGATATGGCTTGTATTGAAGAGCTTTCTTGTAGTACTCATTGTTGCTGCCGAAAGGATTTTGGTTTCGACTTGCTTCTTGATTGTTGCATTCTCGTTTGAATTGCCCTTTCTGTCGACACCTGAAGCATGTGACTTTAGATTTGTCAAATCCAAGCTTGTTGTTTGAATTACCAATGTCCCTTCAGTGAGAGCTACAAATTTGGAAACTCTTCTGATAATGGATGCCAAACTCCATTTTATATCCATCAGCTCCAACTCTTCTTCATCCACCTGATCATAATCTTCGGCGGTCATCTCTGGATTACCAATCTTTCCAGCAACAAGACTTTCATATGATTCGAGAACAGTAGCAAGAAGTGCTATGTACTGTTTAGCCACCTTTTCTGGAAATACATTCTTCAAATCAACTGCTATGTTGCATTGGAAAACATTTGAATCAGAACCGATTTGACTTGTCTGATTTTGGAATGATGAGCTTGAACTTTCACTTGTATATCCAGCATATGGAGAACTTTGACTTGGAGAAGAATTTTTATTTGCACTAGATGTTGTTTGAATTTTCGGGCTTTGAATCGGAGTATCTGGAATACCTCCTTTGTAATAGACATCGACATCTTGAACAACATTAGCATTCTTTGATTTTGCAATTTTCATCAACTCCATTTCATGACCTTCCAATTTGTCGATGAAGGATGACAACTTGAAATGTCTCCAAGATGGACTATTCTTTAGAATCGTCAGATAAGTTGTCCATTCTCCTTCTGGAAGTGCATCGGCCAACCTCTCGATTTGTTCTTCATTAGACCTTCTGATATCATGTCTTCGCATCTGGACCATGAGGTGACAATATCTATCGATCATTTGCTTCATTGTTTCTCCTTTAATCATTGTGAAGATCTCAAATTCTTTCTTGATTAAAGCCTTTTTGCTTTTGATCATTTCATCACTTCCTTTGAATTTTTCACAAAGAGAATGCCATAATTCTTGCGAAGTGTCATATTCTGGCAATAATATCAAGATGTCTTCCTTTACTGATTGTTGTATCAAGCTGATCATTTTCTTCTCAGCAACATAATTGTCTTTGTCAGTATTTGAAAACTTGTTCAGCGGAAGATCTTGATCACGCTCATCTTTTGGCCATTTGTAGCCACCCTCAACTGCAACCCAGCTGTTGAATTGATTCGCTTGTATCCAATTCACAAACTTTTCTTTCCAACCTTCAAATTCATCCATGCTCATAAGCTTTGACGGTTTCGACGTAGTACCCATTTCGTTGTCGATATTCATCTTATTTGCCGCAAGAACATTAGCATTTGAAGAAGAATCCATTTGAGAGGCGAACATGTTGTAGAAATCTTCCATTTTGGTCAATCTGAAGACTTATCTGAGAATACAATAAAAACACTCAAAATTTGATTAGAAACAGACAAGTTCGGTCGAACTTGTGTGAAAACAGTTTTTGATTTCAAGTTTTCACAAGTTCGGTCGAACTTATACGACAAAATTCAAATTTTATCACAATACCTCAAGTTCAGTCGAACTTGATATGAATTTTGAGAAAAATTTCACTTTGAGCGGACTTGTAAAAAGATCTCAAGAAACAAGTAAGTTCAGTCGAACTTATGTGAATTATCAAGACTATTCTCAAGTTCGGGCGAACTTGTGGCAAAAATTCAATGAAATTTGATCAAGTTCGGTCGAACTTGACCAAAAATATCATAATTTCTTTTCAAGTTCGATCGAACTTGTAACAAAAATCTTGAAAAATCTATCAAGTTCGGTCGAACTTGATTAAAAACACTAAAGTTTTACTCAAGTTCGGTCGAACTTGATGTTGAATTCGGCTTCAACTTGTTTCCAAAACATGGTTTTTTCAACTTTTTTATATCAAAACGTTTGAATTTGATGTCCAACCTCTCAGGGCCTGGCTTCTGGCTCGTGCTCTATCGATCCCATATGGAGTGACATCATGGCCTGGCTTCTGGCTCGTGCTCGATCGAAAACAGCAGTGCATTATACAAGTAGAGTGTTTGTTGCCTGTGCAGCATACATAATATGGCAAGAACGTAATGCGAGGTTGTTCAAGAATCATGCTAGGCCACCTGACACCATATGCGAACAAATTTTGAAGACAGTTCGGTACAAGCTGATGGGGGTTAAGTTCAAAGGTTGTGCGAATGTTAGAAGGCTGCTAGGTAAATGGAAGATTAATGGCAATTTCATATCCGATAATGGAGGCTGAGTACTGCTTTCTCTGTGTGATTAGTGGTTCTAGATTCTAGCCTAGTAGATGTACTTGTGCTTTTGGTCTTTGCTTTATATTGTTTGCTTGTTTTACTGTCATGAGGTATGTCTCATGATTGAACTAGTGGGAGATTATCCTCACTACTTGTTTTATTTGGTTGGTTAATATATAGAATTACAGGGGTAACCCTTTACCCAAAAAAAAAAAAAAACCTCTCAGGGGTTTATCACAACTGTATTTTACATGACATATTCAATTTTTAACTGATTTTGTCCATGAAATCATCAAATATGTGAAATGTTAAGAAAAATGATAGAATGGAGATGAAATAGAGATATTCTTGTCTTGATTCCAGCAAATTAAGGTATCAAGGCTCTGATACCACTTGTAGGAACGTCCACGATTAGCACGGGAATCTAAATTTGTTATCTATTGTCCGATTAGGCGGAAACTAATGACAAGTTAATCAAATAACAAGAATTACTCATTTAAATGTTGTTTCCATTGATCTAAAGTTCAATACATTCGAGAACCGGATCCGACAGAGCTTCGCCGTCTCTGTGCCAAAATCTCTCCACATTACAGAGGAATCACCAAGGCACCTATTTATAGAATTATAAGTTCGCTGGTGAGGAAACATGTTCGGGCTAACTTGACATAGTCAAGTTCGGCCGAACTTGACTTCTCATAACATTCAAGAGGGAACTTGACCTCTAGCTCACATAATTATGCCTAGATTCTAACAGATTAAGCCCTATTCACTCAGACTCGATACATAATGACGTAGACAACAGACATATGCACCAACATAGATGAATTCTTAGCAACCATCAATCATAGAATCATCACAAATTTCAACACAAATACTCGAAAGCGTATAAAACATGATTTGGCTCTTACTCCGTTTTTTTAACAATTACGATCAACACAGTATCACAAAAATTGAGCTGATCCTTTTACGTCAATTTGATTGTTAGATCGAATTTTGACTGACCAAGCTCTGATACCAATTGTTAGGATCTGAGTTTGACCTGATTGTGTTGTTTTAAACAAATTGAACATAAAATGAGATAAAACAGATAAAACTTGCAGCGGAATACAATTTAAAACTTTGTAACACAATCAAATGGGAGATTAGCTTTCATCACACAATGTTTCCATTACTAAAAAGATTCAAAAGATTACAAGTAATTACATGCATGAATCACTAACTCCCCCTCAGCCTGAGCTTCACACAGATTAGATCGTACAAGAAAAGTGTGTGTGTGTGAGCTAAATAGAACAGTACATGCACTGTCTATTTATAGTACAAATCCTAACCTCTGAAGCATCTTTGCTGACATCACCAAGACAATGACATCTAACTAACCTAACAACCTCTAACCACTGCTAATGTTATCCTCTGATAGCTATAGCAAAACACTGATGGATAATCAATATTGTTTTTTTTTTGGGTAAAGGGTTACCCCGGTAAATATTATATCAATCAATCAAAAAATAACAAGTGAGGTAGACAGAAACCTCAATTCTCAAGTATGACAAGCCATCCTAGAGTTCATCAAGCAATCATCCTACAGCCACTAGATACCTATTTAATAAGCACGTCATTCGACAATACACGTAACACTAAATTACAAAAGGAAAACACATGTAACACCATTAGCCATATTCATCATCTTTTATCAGCAACCCTCTAGGAAGGCTCCATTCCTGTAGAAGATCTCTAGTGTGACACGTGTCTTTAAATTTCATCAAATGTAGCTTCATCCGAACTGTTAGTAGAATAACCTCAATGAGTTGATCTGCACTCCTTTTCTTCATAGAAAACAATCTCTGATTTCGTTCCTGCCACACGAAGTAAGTTGCCGCACTAACAACAAGCTTTCCAATAACATGAGTAGCATGCTTTGAGTTCGGATATTGCACCAAATGATCAAAAATCCTTTCCCATTTGTTAGGCAGCGATCCCATTCCTGCTTTATCTCAATACCATTCCAGACCTGAGCAGCATATAAACACTCGAAAAAAAGGTGGTCATGAGAATCCAAACCACCCATACACAACGAACAGCACATGAGGTTATAATTAGGACTACCCGCCGAAGACCATCGACTCATGACATCCTGCGTTTTTAGTTTTTTGTTCACAAGAAGCCACATTAAAATAGAATGACGCGGAATAGATTGGGGATACCAAATAATACTCGCCCATGGGACTTCATTCTGGTGTAGTCGAAATTCATCCCACCCTATAGCGGCACTATAGTTCATCTCCTTTCCTGATCTAGTTCTCCATACAACTCTATCATGTAAACCCGGGCTCAGTATGATACTTGGCATGTTTCGGAGATCCGGAAATCAGTTTACCCACTCGGTCGGCCATGCCCACCCCCCATGGTCACATACATCCGCAACCTTCGAGTTCATATAGAATCCAGCATTTGATATCATACGTGGCGTAATGAAAGAATTCAAAGGGCATATCTCATCCCACTTATCAAACCAAACTAGTGTTTTGTTACTATCTCCCAGTTTCGTCCATACATGGTGTTGAATAATCGGCCTTAGCTGTAGCATTTTCCTCCAGCTCCATGTTATGTTATTTCGGATTGGTAAGTCCCAAAAACTTCGGTCTCGTATACGATATGAATGGATCCACTTTACCCAAAGAGACTCTCTATGTGTAAGAAGACTCCATACATGCGTAACCATAAGCGCTTTATTCATATCCCCAATCCTTCGAATACACAAGCCACCCTCTTGTTTAGGAATACACACTTTTTTCCAACTCACCTTAGCTTTCCCTTTTATGTTATTTCCTTGCGCCCACATAAATCTTCGCATTCTTTCTTCCAGGTCATAAATGATGCGCTTTGGTAAAATAAAGACCGACGCCCAATATATATGCATAGAAAACAGGACCGACCGAATCAATTGAAGTCTACCCGAAAATGACAGACTCTTATTTTTCCAATCGGTCATTCTTAAATCCATACCTTCCAGAAGTCTCTTGCAATCATTATAAACAAGCCTGGTAGATATAAGGGGAACTCCAAGGTAGCGAACTGGCAACACGCCTTCATCAAATGGGATGATACTTCTAATTCGGTCTTTCACTATGTCCGGAACATTACCAAAGAAGACCGTACTTTTAGTCATACTAGGAACAAGACCTAACATGTTCTTAAATAAGTCTAACGCCTCCAAAAGCACTTTTGCTGATCTATGATCGCCCCGAGAAAACAAAAACAGATCATCAGCAAAACAGAGATTAATTATTCGCTGATTTTCACACTTGTTATGGTACCTAAACTCAGCTGACAAAGAACTCTGTTTTTGCAAAAGCAATGTAAGAACCTCCATAACCAGCATAAAAAGGTATGGAGACATTGGGTCTCCTTGTCGTAAACCCCGTTGCCCTCTAAAATACCCATACAGATTACCATTTATAGCCAAAGAGAAGTACGTGGATGTAACACAAACCATTATCCATTTCACCATTTTCCGATCAAATCCAAAACCTAGCAGTATCTGTTCAAGAAAGTTCCAGTCAACCGTGTCATAAGCCTTTTGAATATCCACCTTAAAGGCACACCTTGGTGGCCCCTTATTATGATGATAGTTATGCATTAACTCCTGTGTTAAGAGGATATTATCAGAAATCCTTCTACCCGGAACAAAGGCTGACTGGTTGATGCTCACAATATCACATAACCCTTCTTTTATTCGATTTGTAATAATCTTGCTGATATACTTATATAGAGTGTTACAACAAGATATAGGGCGATAATCCGTAATGGAAGATGGTGTACTAACCTTAGGGATTAAAGAGATTATCGTATGGTTAAGTTGACGGAGTAGTTTACCATTTCGAAAAAACTCCTGTACCGCACTGCATACATCCTTCCCAACTACATCCCAAGACTTTTTAAAGAAGACCGAGGTGTAACCATCAGGACCTGGAGCTTTATTCCCATCAATTGAAAACATTGCCTGTTTAATTTCATCATCCGTAACAATCCTAACCATAGCAGAAGCTTTATCAACCGATAATACATTATGGAATAGATCTGGCGTAGGATGCAAATTTATACTTCCAACACTACCAAAAAACTGGGTATAGTGCTCCACCATGACCTGTGGAACCGACATTCCTTCATGTAGTATACCGCTACTGTCTCTTACCAAGAAAATTCTACTCCGATGATTTTTTGCTTTGACCGTGTTATGAAAAAACTTTGAGTTCTTATCACCAAGCGAAAGCCATTGTAACTTAGATTTTTGCTGCAAAAAAGAGCACTCATCAATTACCACTTTCTTATACGCTTGAAGTAATCGACTGTGTTTATCAAGAAGCTCATTGTTGAAAGGATCATTATCAATAGCTATCTGGTTGTCTTCTAGATCCTTTCTCATCGTCTTAACCTTCTCATGTAGATTGCCCTGTGTATATAAGAGTTTCCTCATCGGGTTTTTTAACAGCTTAAGCTTTTTAACAATCTGAAACATGCGATAACCCTGAATGTCCATATTCCAAACCTTTTTAACTTCCTCCATAAAACCCTTCTTATCGGCTACCAAATTCACAAACTTAAACGGCTTCGGTTTTCCTCTAGTCACGTTAGGAAATTTTAAGATACACGGAGTATGGTCTGATATTCGGTACGGAAGAAAACATGCTGCCGCATTAGGGAACGTATCGATTAATTGCATATTCCCCAATATTCGATCAATTTTCTTAACAATGATACCCTTTTGCTGCTTATTCGTCCATGTAAAATGTAAACCCGTTCGATTAACATCAAACACCTCTATCTCATCAATGCACTCCTTAAATTCCCTATTCCCAATACTAAACGTGGATGGCCCTTGAGCTATATCTTCATGAAACAAGGAAGAATTAAAATCCCCCATAATAGTCCATGGTTTATCATGCATATAAGAATGATGAGCACATAAGTTCTGCCATAGGTCCCTTCTATTCTTGTAGTAATTGTCAGCATAAATAAACGAACAAAAAATAGACTTTTGATCGAGTTTAAAACTGATCTGAGTATGCACAACCTGATCAGTTTTAGAAAGGATCATAACATCCACAATGTCAGCGTCCCACCCTACCATAATACGAGTACCTTTCTCACAACAATCAGCATTAGTCGCCCAGCTCCATGATGAGCAAACTTTCTTACAAACATTATAGACATTAGACGAGTCAACATGAGTTTCCATAATTGCACATACCTGAAGATGATTGTCCAGTACCACCTGACGAACCTCCTTTTGTTTGAGGGGCCGGTTTAAACCCCTTATGTTCCAAGAAGCCAAACTACCCATGGACACTAGTATCACCAGGTGTGCTTGCACCCTCAGAATTTTTATTTTCTCCTTTCTGCTCCATTAATTTTGAGATATCACCTAAGAGCTCCTCGATTCCAACTGCATCAGCAATTATTTCCTCCAAATCGGTACTTTTATTTTGTTGATTACCTTTTGAAGTCATACCTTCTATTCCACCGAATTCATTAGAGTGATTTTCCTCTTTTTGAAGTACAGAAAATGGGTTAGAGATAGGCACTTGGTTTTTCGGTTGCCCTTTCTCATCAGCCTTGGAATTAGGCTTTGCTACCGGACGGTACACAAACTTCGGCTTCTGATTCTTAACATGCAACCCTTGATTGATCCCTTTCCTACTCTTCGATAATACCTCCTGAAAATCATTATTATTTTTCATCTTATCATCCATCTGCACTGGTGTTTGTTTCTTTGGGCACGAGTTATCATCATGACCAAACACGCAACATGTTGAACATCTCAGCGGTTCCCAATCATATTCTATTTTTACCTCCGCTTTAGAGTATCCTTTTCCATCGAGTGCCGGGATTGCAACCGTGACAACTCTCTTTAATTCAGACCCTGCTTGAACTTCAATTAACGCCCTAGCATAACTACTTCTTCCCCATGAATCTACACACATTGTTGTTGTGTAAGAATCCAGCAATTTTGGAACACCTATTTTCGATGCCAGTAAACTCAACCCGTCCTCAGTAAACGCAGCCAACGGTACATCATGCATTTTTACCCAAACCGGTATAGATGTTATATCCTTTTTCTCAACCATTACATCAGGAGTCCATTCAGTAAGAATAATTGGAACATTTCGTATCATCCATGGCCCATCTTCTAGTAGCTGGGCCATCCCTTTTTTTGTTTGAAACTTAAAGAAGAAGAACCCCTTAGCATTCATCATCATCTTTGATATCCCATACTTCGACCACTTATGTTTAACAAAATAGTCTACCACCGGAAACGCTAAGCGCTTTCCCAAAAAATATCCATAAAGAGTGTTCGAGTATCTATCATTCACCTGCTTTACCGATGATAAAGGGATAACAACATCTGCCCCATCAATTATTTCCTCAGTTTCCAAAGACCGAAAATTAACCTTAATACCATCACTATTATGCTGAACAACTCTAGCAAACGAAAGAGGTTCTACAATCTTAGTAGTCGTTACCTGCGTGGACTCAGCTGATGGAACACCACCATCCGAATCAGGTGCAATATCCTCCAAATTACCATGCAAGTTAGCCCCTTTTTCCGTGATGGTTTCCGAGTCCTCCTTAATATTATTCACCACGGTTGCCGCACCCTTATTCTTGTTTCGTTCTTCAGTGGCATTAAGCAGCTTCGGATCCGAGTTCACCTCTTCCACTAGTGAGTTAGGAACATTCCCTCGTCGGGCCAGCTTAGGGTTACCATCAATATTCAGCACACGGTGTCCAAACCCCTTATTAGGTAATGGGACTTTGCCTCGATCAACATTCACACCAGGTTTCTTACGTTCATCCATGCCAGTTTTAACAACTCTCTCCTTACTCAGTTTTGGATACCCATCACCATTTAGAACTTCATTACTCTCCATACCGCAACCACAACAAAAAGCCAGAAATAAACCAAAAAGAAACCCTAGAATCCGTAATCAATCCTTAATCGATTAGAAAGGTTGTATCAATCTAGCTAAATTAACATCCGTTAACCGCGATCAACACAATCTTTATAATAAATCAGAATTTCCTACTCATTCCCAGGTCAACGATTATCAAACAAACAAGAACAAACCCTAAACTGATCGGATTCTTGATTATTATCCGAGCCACAAGAAACTTCCGGCGATAAAAAATCAAAATCGAAAGAAAACTACTATCCGATCGATCCTATATGCCACCAGAGTTCGTATTAAGATTTGATTACTCAAGCCCCTAATAACAGATCTGTTGCACACATTTGCCGATCAAAATCGTAGGATTGAAAGGAGAACAAAAATCGCCGGTTCGAGAGAGAGCGATCGGATGAAAAAAAACGAAATTAAACCCTATTTTAATCTTTCTTTGGATGCTAACAAGTTCGTATTGCTATTTGGAAGATCAAACAACAATCACAGATTGTTATACAGATAAGATTGATCAAGAAAATCGGGTTTCATGAAGAGCACGAAAAATCGCCATCTAGTAATCAATATTGTTGCCACCTACTGATGAGCCTAACCACTGATGAAGCTTTATCCAATGTTCTTCAAAGGGTGATCAAACCTTTGACTTCCAGCAGACCTTTGACTTCAACATAGCTTTATGTTGATGTATACGTCAGTTGCCTACGTCATCGTATAACGTCGAGTCAGTATTTAGGAGCGAAATGTCAAAGTTTATGTATATAAAGGGTCAAGTTCGCTTGAAAGTAGTATGTTGTATTCAAGTTCGGCCGAACTTGACTAAGCAAGTTCGCCCGAACTTGCATCTCCTCCAGCGAACTTGTTCTCCTATAAATAGGAGACTTGTCATTTCATTTGTAAGGTTCGGAGATTTTGTCACGACAGAGGCGAAGCTCTGTCCAAGTGTTTCCAGGATTTGTAACGTCTATACATCAATGAAACAGTGATTAATCAGTAACAAACATGTATCCAATGTCGCCTAGTCAAACAGATTCCGCACGTTTACCTTAGGTTTGCCAAATGACCCGAACGATCCGTTCAACGGACCCTCAATTGGTATCAGAGCAGTATTGGCCTAATTTGAAGACGTTGGACATAGAACATCTCAACTTCTACTCCATTCTTAATAACATTCTATCGAAACTGTTATATACGTTTATGCACTAACTTCCGTCTAGAACTGCCTGATCACGGACCTTCAATTGGTATCAGAGCTACGGTTATCACCTACGCTCATGAAATCTCAAACATTGATCGGTCCTACATTATCAATGACATGTGGTAAGACAAGTTCGGCCGAACTTGTCGTATGGTGGACAAGTTCGCCCGAACTTGTGCGAATGTTAGAAGGCTGCTAGGTAAATGGAAGATTAATGGCAATTTCATATCCGATAATGGAGGCTGAGTACTGCTTTCTCTGTGTGATTAGTGGTTCTAGATTCTAGCCTAGTAGATGTACTTGTGCTTTTGGTATTTGCTTTATATTGTTTGCTTGATTTACTGTCATGAGGTATGTCTCATGATTGAACTAGTGGGAGATTATCCTCACTACTTGTTTTATTTGGTTGGTTAATATATAGAATTACAGGGGTAACCCATTACCCAAAAAAAAGTTCGCCCGAACTTGTCCTCCTATGCACATGTCAAGCGAACTTGTTATGTTTCCCTATAAATGGTGGTGTGTGTTCATTTGTCTTTTGAGTTTTTGCCATCCCTACGGGGAGGTGCTGCCGGATTCTCTCTAGGAACTCCGGCAGCTGGACTTAAAGATGTATACTCTTTCGGTATGAATGAAGACTTCTGATGCATTCTATTTCTACTCCATTCTTAATAAATTCTACCGAATCGGTTTACGTTTATGCACTAACTTCCGTCTAGAACCGCCTGATCACAGACCTTCAATTGGTATCAGAGCTACGGTTATCACATACGCTAATGAATTTGGACATTTATGGACATTAGGAGGGGTTTTGGACGTAAAACTTGAAATAAACATACAATCCATGGATGAAAAGTAAAATTGAATGGATAGGATTATTAGAAATTGATTTTCGACTAGATTTGTGGTGGATTTATCTCGAAATTCGAAGAAATAAGGATTCTGGATCGAAAAATGTGAAAAAAAAGGCTGATTTGGGGGACTAAGTTCGCCCGAACTTGACCTATGGAGGTCAAGTTTGCTCGAACTTGACAAGGATTTTTAAGATTTCTCATCATGTTCACCCGAACTTGACTGATTTTCTTTGAAATTAAGCACAAGTTCGCCCGAACTTGTCTATTTCATGCAAGTTCGTCCGAACTTGGTGGTGGCCAACCAGGTTCGCCCGAACTTGTCACAAACTGACTAAGTCCGCCCGAACTTGTCACACAATTGTCATACAAGTTCGCCCGAACTTGCAGGGAGCCTAAGAAAAAGGCATGGAAAAATTTTGTTGATCGTATTGACGGGATGAGTGTCCAGAAAAAATTTGGCGATGGAAATTTTTCGGGTTTTCGAAGTCTGAACTGGGATGTTCGGGGACACCGTCTAGAGCTTTAGTGTACAGATTTGGTGATACGGTCACAAAATTTTAAAGATAACGGGAGAGTCATTGATACCGATGCAGAATGTTGATCATTTAGGTGTCGTGACTAGTAATGGGCCTAAACGTTAAATCCGCGTTTGTTAAATACTGAAAGTTCCGGATTTCAGGTAGAATTTCAGTGAAAATTTCAGTATGGTCAGAATTTGCAAAAATGAGGGGGAATAAAAAATTTTCAATATTTGAAGATTACGACATTTTTGAAATTCGTGACTGCTGCAACAGTATCCGGGTGGTTACCGATTGCAGATTATCAGGAAATGTAGAGGATCGAGATTCATCGGGTGATCACAAGAAGTTTCGAATTTTCAGTTCATGATACAGAGTGATGCTTAAGGGTTAGAGTCCTGATCTCCGGTGAAGGAACAGTCAGCTGGATTAGCAGTCGTTAGTACCAGTGAGGAACTGAGGACGTTCAAAACGTTCGATGATGATCTTAGGAATTAATGACTAGCTTCGCAGACGGATGGTTTCAAAATTACCAAAGATATCTGAAGTTATTCATGAACTGATGATAGCCTTTGGTGGCCATTATTTTTAGTCTTCAAGCAGATGAATCATTCTTCTCTTTGGACTAACCGCCGTTGGATGATGATGTTTGGTGATTAAGTGGCGCTGGTCTACCAGAGATAGCTATATATCTGGCATTGTGATTGAAGAAGAAGAATGTGAGTTTGGTCACAGACGTATGTTTCTCAGATTCGATGTGTTACCAGATTATCTGTTTCCGATGAAGATTTGCTGATTGAGCAGATTACTGATTTGCTGATCAAATCTTTCTGAAGGGTGCTTAACTGCGATTACGAAAATCAGGATTTCAGATTTTCGAGGGTATTTGTTGATTTGAAGTTTTCTGATGCGGTGATTCGAAGTTTCTATCAATTTTCGGTTGAGTTTTTGATACTTTAGGAGTGTGCAAAATAAACTCTCGATGCTCAATGCTTATTCAAAAACTGAACTCGGATGTGGTTATCGTCGAAATGGAGAAGCTGCTGCATTGATTAGCTTCAAGTTGGTGGTTATTCGAGAAGATTTGTCGGTCAACCAAATCAGAGGAGATCGGAAACCGTGCAACCAAAGATCTGAACTAGAGATTTCAGCGGAATTGAAAGTTGTTAATGCAAACCTGGATCATCAATTAAGGGGGAATTTGTTGACGTGTCTCGACGACATCGACAGACACCTTGATTGAAGTTGCAAAATATTCAAACACGGCTCAAAGTTTTGAAGTTCAAGATCAAGCTTAGACAGTAACGAACAAGGGGGAATCTGTTGATGCACTATTGTGTTCGTCACTTGTCGAATAGGCTAGATTGAGCGTGTGTTGAATATTGTATAGGTTAGAATCGAACACACGACCAAAATACGGAGTTTTCAGTGTAAAAGGGAACAAGTTCGCTCGAACTTGACCTGTGGAGGTCAAGTTCGCTCGAACTTGACATGTGGTAAGACAAGTTCGGATGAACTTGTCGTATGGTGGACAAGTTCGCCCGAACTTGTCCTCCTATGCACATGTCAAGCGAACTTGTTATGTTTCCCTATAAATAGGTGGTGTGTGTTCATTTGTCATTTGAGTTTTTGCCATCCCTACGGGGAGGTGCTGCCGGATTCTCTCCAGGAACTCCGGCAGCTGGACTTAAAGATGTATACTCTTTCGGTATGAATGAAGACTTTTGCTGCATTCTACTTCTACTCCATTCTTAATAACATTCTACCGAATCGGTTTACGTTTATGCACTAACTTCCGTCTAGAACCGCCTGATCACGGACCTTCACTTAGTTCTTCAACGGTCTTTATAACCATCAGAGCTTAGCCAAGAGCTGATGTTAGAACTATCAGATGTTAGATATCTTGCCATTGAGGGAAGTTGTACTTCAAAACACTATTTATTCTAGATCATATAGATTAGACTTGTTTTGGCATTTTATCATCTGCTCTTTTGTAGGGTTCAATCCCAACCTAACTTCAAAGCTGGTCGCTAACAATTTGAGACATCAGTTTCTTTCCATATGCTTTGTGCCTACACAGCTTATCATTGGAAGCTTCATCCTTGACCAAATAACTTATGAGTCATAAGCACCCACAACTACGTCATGACTACTTATGACTACTTTTGACTGGGGGCTGATGGCGTGGGTGCCGGGGAAGAAGGAAGCTGGGAGCTCCCTGTCGGGAGCCTAACAGCCTAAACAGGAGAACAAGCCTGGTGGGCCAGCCCAACCCATCACAACCAAGCCCATTAGGATTAAGATCTAACATGCCTATAAATAGAGGGTTCACCCTCTACTTCAAACATCTCACTTTGGCTTGGACATTCCTGCCAATTACTCCCTATTTAAAATCGCATTCTCTCTCTAGAATCACATACTCTCTCTTAAGAGCACAAGCCCCTAGACCGAGCGGCTTCCCCTCCGAGTTGCTAAGCTAAGGCCACGAGCTCATGAGGGATTACACCATCAATTCCTAGTCACGAGCTATGCTACCTAGAATCACCACAGCAGCTAGCTAACCGCTGGGTTTCAACCACAAACTCCCTTAGCATTCTCTATCTCTCTTATACTTCCTCATACATCTATACTTTTATGTTTATACATTTCTCTTGGATAGATTACTAATGTTGAGCGTCAAAAGGTGGTCCAGAGACCCTAGTCTCTAGACCCTTCTAACGGGTTCTTTCGTGTTGTAGGTACGAGCTAGGTGGTGACGAGGCTGCCCCTAGGAATGTTCATACCTTCTCCTGACCTTATCCTTGTTGTTTCAACATTGGGTTAGGACTAAATAGTAAAACGTGCTTGATTTTTAAACATACAATACAAAACTCATTAATTATAAACATAAAAGACACCGCCTATAAAAGGACATAAAGATAAAGGACAGTACCATTCACTCTAAAAAATATATATTTATAGTTTTAGAATAAAATTAACAAAATGAAAAAGAAAATAATAATAATCACCGGGTGAAATCATGAGTCATTACCCTAGCTTTTATTTTTTGGCTTATGCTTATATTTTAAAGTAGCTTATAGCTTATTTTCTATCATTTGATAAGATCTTTTTAAGTGTTTGAATTAGCTTATATCTTATTTTCTATCATTACACCCTTATTTGTTAAAAAGCTAAAAAAAACCATTTTCAAATAAGCTTCTTCAAATTAGCTTATATAAGGCTGTGGGGTATGGGGCGGGGATTGGGGCGTGGGATGGCCACAAACGCCCAAGTCAACACCCCGGGTGGGCTTGGGTTTTGGCGTGGCCTGTTGGGCGTGGCTTTGGCACCCGGTGTTGGGCGGGTCTACGAAGGTGACATGGCGGTAGGTGATTGGTGGGTGAAACTAGCCGTTTGGACTAGCCGTTGGGGCTTTGTTTTAAAAAAAACCTCTTTTTTTTCTTATAAATACCCATACATATCTCATAAATTTCTCACAAAAATATCAAACACAAAAAAAACAATGAATTCTTCAAGTTCAAGTGATTCTTCATCATCGTCCAACGATGGTGCGGAAATATTTCTATGTTAGTGCATTATGTCTATGTCTTAGTCTTGGATCAAGTCTGTATAGTTTTGGGCTAGAATACGTCAAATTAGAAGGATATTTATGTAATATAGGTACAAGTTCGCCCGGATTATACATGTTAGATCAAGTTCGGCCGAACTTGATCAAGTCAAGTTCGCCCGAACTTGATCAATACCCAGCGAACTTGTAAACCTATAAATAGGTGCCTTGGTGATTTCATTTGTAACTTCTGGGATTTTGGTACATAGACGGCGAAGCTCTGCCGGATCAGGAACTGAATGTATTGAACATTATTGATCAATAAAACAACGTTTAAATAGTAAATCTTGTCTATTGGTAATCATGTCATATTGTTTCCGCCATTATGGACATTAGATACAATTTAGGTTCCCTTGCTTACGTGGAGACGACCTAACAAGTGCTATCAGAACCACGGTACCTAAATTGGTGAAATCATAGCAAGATCTACTCTTAGTCTACGTCTTTCTACCATTTTTTCTTCATTTTTCAAAGAAAACAATGAATTCACGGATAAAAGTTGCTGATTTTTTAGTACGTCATGTAAAATACACTTGTGGTAAACCCCTGAGAGTTTGGTCATCAAATTCAAACGAATTGGTATCAAAAAGTTCAAAAATCCATGATTTACAAACTAATTCTGGCCGAACTTAACATCAAGTTCGCCCGGACTTGATAATCAAATTCGCCCGAACTTGATAGATTTTCAAGCTTTTTATACCAAGTCTGCTCGAACTTAGCTTTTTTCTTCAAGCCTTTATTAAGTTCGCCTGAACTTGATTAAGGATTATTGAAAAAATAGTATAAGTTCGCCCGAACTAAGCTAATCTCTTGAAAATTATTCATAAGTCCGCCCGAACTTAATCAGGGAGAATTTTCAAAACTCAACCACAAGTTCGCCCGAACTTGTGTAAATCAAATCTGATTTTTCTCACCAACTGCAAGTTCGCCCGAACTTGTCAGTGTACTGATAATTTTTCGAAGTTTGTGAACGTGTGTTTTTCAGCAAAATTCGTCAGTTTTTCAAAATGGAAGATCTTCACACTGCATTTATGACTACAACAACGTTAAACGCTCAGATGGTAAATCAAGTAAACATCGACAACGAAATGGGCTCGTCTGTTAAACCTCCAAAACTCATGTGTATGGACGAATATGAGGGTTGGAAAGAGAAGTTCATGAATTGGGTCCAAGCTATATATTTCCACAGCTGGGTGGTGATAGAGACTGGTTATACATGGCCCAGGGATGAGAATGATAATGTTATCGATATCAGCAAGTTCTCAACTTTACAGAAAGATGCTTACGTCACCATGAAGAAAATGATAAGCTTGATCCAACAATCAGTGAAAGAAGATATTTGGTGCTTCTACCGGAATTCAAAACTGCACAAGATCTATGGAATCCTTGAAGAACAAATACCAGGGAAGTGCAGAAATGGTCAAAAGCAAGAGAGCACTGATTATGAAAGAATTCAACATATTCACGATGATTAAAGGAGAAACGATGAAACAGATGATCGACAGATTTTGTCATCTGAAAGTGACCATGAGGAGACACGGGCTTGAGAAAACAGAAGAATAATACATTGATAAGCTAGCTGACGCTTTACCTGAGGGTGAGTGGACGACTTATGTCATGGTGCTCAAAGAAAGTCCGAGTTGGGAATTCTTCAAACTGTCAACTTTCATTGATAAACTTGAGGGGCACGAGATGGAGTTGTTAAAGATAGCAAAGTCGAAGAATGCCAATGTGACTCAAGATGTCAGGCTGTATTACAAGTCAGGAGTTCAAGATAATATCACTGGCCCGAAGATCCAAACCGCTTTCAGCGCGAATCTAAATTCTTCGAATCATTCGCCACATAGTCAAGCTCAATCATATCTGAAATATGATCAGAGTCCTCAGAGTTCATCATTTTCAAGCACAGGATCAAATTCTTCATATCAGAATCAAGCAAATCAGAATGACCAAAAAATCTGATCCAAATGTGTACAAGTGTAACATTGCTGTTAATCTAAACAATGTTGTTTCTGAACAAGTTGCAAAACAACACATGGCACTTCTCGCTACGGTGTTAGAATCATATGAAAGCTTGGTGGCTGGGAAGATTGGTAATCCGGAAATGACCGATGAAGATTATGATCAAGTAGATGAAGAAGAGCTTGAACTGATGGACATCAGATGGTCCTTAGATTCAATCATTCGGAGGGTTACAAAGTTTGTTGCTCTTACTGGTAGAGATATCGGGAATTCAACAAACAAGCTGGGTTTGGACAAAACAAATGTCACTTGCTTTAGATGCCGACAGAAAGGGCACCTTAAGAGAGAATGCAAGAATCCTGAAGCAACGGGCAATCAAAGTCCATTTGGAGGTGGCAATGAGTACTACAAGAAGTTGCTACAGTACAAGCCTTTCCCAAAGAAGACTCAAGTCGAAATGCAGGAGAAACCAAACAACAACAACACTGAAAAGGCAATGGTCGCTTCAAATGAAGATGACGGTTTTGATTGGAACTCTTATATTGCCAAGAAGACCGGTGTTGCTCTTATGGCCGAGATTGTGGAAGACACATCTGCTGAGGATGCTGCAATGGAAAGTGCATTACTAGAGGAATATATGCAACAAGCTGAAATGGAGGAAATTTATCAGCATACAAAGATGCAGGGTATTCTTTCCCCTAACATGTCTACTAGTTTTGCAGGTTGTTTTGGAGATATGACGTCTTCAGAGAATGTTGCTGAGGAGAAGCTCGAGATTGAAGAAGTGATAAACATGAACAAAGAAGTGAACGAAGAAAACCTCACTGAGATCGCCAAAAAGGCTATGATGGCGAATCTGACAAAGGTTGGTCAAGAGGTAAAGGTTGTAGAAAAGGAGGTAGTAAAAGTCATTGAGGTTGTAAAACCTTGTACGAAGTGTGCTGAACCGTGTGTTCAATGTGCTGAAAAATCACAGATCATAGCTGAAATCAATGTGCATAATAATAATTTCAAATATGATTATCGCACAATGAAGGAAGCATATGACAAAATGAAGGATGATTACAGCAGGTTGATAGAAATAACATTGAACAAGATGATACTAAAAGCTACTTTAATAGAAAAACAAAAAGCTATTAACGTTTACATAAACAACATTGCTGAAGTAAAACAAGAATTACAAGACATGAAAATCGAAACCGAAAGGGTTTGACAGCTTCTAAAGAGCTATACCACGAATGCCTATGCCATCGATCACATTCTTCCGACAATTCAATCGGAAGAAAATGTTCAGAAAGCCAAAGGTAAGAAACGTGGAGACTATACCAATGTTCCACCACCCTTATGCGAAAAATATTGTCATAAAAAGGCTGAGGGGATGGAAAAGGCACTCAACATTGAATTTTTAACTGAAAAGAAAAATGAGTAGCCTGAGAACATTGATATAACCTACACGAGTAATGATGGTGAAGCTGTGGTTAAGCAAGTTGTTAATGTCTTAAGTGAATCTGATGATGGCAGCTATGAAAGCGCCAACTTGAGTTCGAACAATTCTGATTCACAATCTGAAGATGACGACAAATCATCGGAAGATAGCCTAAGTGATGATCCTAACGTTGTCATGTACAAACTTAAGGATTCTGATAGACTATACTTGATGATAGCTTTCCGATTCGAAATGTAAAGGAAGATCAGCTTGACAAATTCTTCAATCCCATGGAAGTTTCATCAGAAGATTTAGAAATCAATGAAAAGAAGTTTTATTCGAAACCTAAAAGAAACAACTACTGAAAGAATGGTGGTGATTTTTCTGAATATAAGAGAGCTGGGTTGGGTTTGGATGTGGAAGAAGAACCGAATAAGAAAATGTCACCATTTCGCGAATACAAAGATAAAAACATGACATTCGTTTATGGGACAAGCACGGTTCAAGAGGAAAGTTTGATTGGGAAGCAATCAAACGATGAGTTTAAAAAGGCAAAGGAACTTCGAGATAAGGCCAAAGCCGCAAGTGGTGTAAAATCCACTATTGGACATTCTCATGATGATCGGACTTGCTTTAAGTGCAATGAAGTTGGTCACATCGCACGCAACTGTCCGAAATCTAGGCCGTTCTACCCTCGAAGGAAAACAAGTTCAGATGCTGTAAAACCTAAGCAACCAGAGTTTGTAAAACCTGTCACGATTTTGAAAGAAATGAATCTAAACTTGAAGTTAAACCTAAAACTAAGTTTGAAAGCTCAACTTTCAAAAAAGGAGAAACTTCCAAGTCTAATGAATCAAGGTTTTACATCAAAAAGGCACAGGTAAAATCACAAGCCTGGATTGCTAAGAAAAAGTCCACAACATCTGAAGTTACAAAGTTTGAGCTTGTTAAGACTAGTAACAACAAAGAATCAAAATCTGAGACCATAACTGAAACTGTTAAATCCACAATTGGTATCAAATCTTCAAAAGGTAAAAAGAAAGTAAACTTTGAAACTGTAAATGACAGTGGAGGCTCATATGGAGATTTTGAGGATGATTACGAAGCTTTTTATCCCAAACCCAAGACCAAGAAGGCTTGGGTCGCGCTTTTTAACTTAATTTTAATATATGCAGGGGCTCCAGAGATCCGTTCTTTCAAAGTGGATTCTGGATAGTGGAGCGTCAAGGCACATGACAGGGATGAAAGCTCTTCTGTTTGACATCAAAGCTATAAACGGTGGATATGTTGGCTTTGCTGGTAACCAAGGCGGAAGGATCGTCGCAGAAGGAAAACTCTCAAATGGCGTCGTATCATTTGATCGTGTGAACTACATTGCTGAGCTAGAGAATAATCTTCTGAGCATCTCGCAGATTTGTGATAAACAGTTCACAGTTCACTTCAACGATAAAGAGTGCATGATATTAAAGCCGGGTTTCAAAATTCTGGATGATTGGATTCTCATGCGTGCGCCGCGAGAAAACGACCTCTATGTGTTAGATATGGGCACTACAACAACATCATCGAAATCAGCTCAATGTTTTGTCTCTAAAGCCATGGAGAAAGATTCTATTCTATGGCATCGAAAAATGGGGCACATTCATTTGAGGAAAATGAATTTTCTGGTTCATAATGATTTAGTCGAGGGGGTGAATCCTCGGAGCTTCCATATGACTGAACACTGTCTCGAATGTAAAAAGGGAAAGCAGATCAAAAAGTCACATCCGAAGAAGATTCTGAATTCCATAAAGCTGCCGCTTGAACGTCTTCATATGGATCTTTTTGGTCCGGTGAACGTTCAAAGTATTTCAGGAGATCTATACTGCTTGTCGTCACAGATGATTATTCCCGTTATTCATGGGTTTTCTTTCAAGAATCAAAGGATGAAATGTTTGATGATCTGGTAATTCTTTTCAAGAAACTCGAAAATCTTTATCATCTCCCTGTCAGACGTATTCGCAGTGACAACGACACAGAATTCAAGAACAATAAGATGAAAGAAATTTGCAACGCCAAGGGAATTCTGCACGAATTTAGTGCACCGTATACTCCACAGCAAAATGGTGTAGCTGAGAGGAAGAATAGAACATTGATCAAAATAGCAAGAACCATGCTTGCAGACTCGAAACTTCCTGTTAGCTTCTGGAGTGAGGCAGTTGCAGCGGCTTGCTACACATTAAACAGAGTCTTAACTGTCAAACCGACTAAAAAGATATGTTTTGAAATGATCAACCGAAGGAAACCAAATTTGAAATATCTAGAGCCATTTGGTGCGCCATGTACTGTAATCGATCAAGATGGTAAATTCGGGGCTAAATCGCTTGAAGGTTTCTTTGTCGGGTATGCGAGTCCGCTAAGAAGAGTGTATATTCCCTCGTTGAGAAAGGTAATTGAAGCACAACACGTCGATTGTTTCCGGTATACAAATCTAATTCAGAGGAAAGGTGACGCGTGGGTTGTTCAACTATCAAGATCTATGGAAGTCATTCGACTTGCCGGAAGAACCGTCTGAAGAAGAACTCGCAACACTTTATTATCTTCAACAGTCGGCTAATCAAGAACAGATACTAAGGCCAATTGTGGTTAGTCAACCCACGTTGGATACTTCGTCTTCTGGATCAGGTCCGAGTAATAGAGGTGTTCAAGTTGAAAATGTTTCTGAAGCAGAATCAACACCTTCTATAACTCCATCAAATGTCTCTTTTGAACCAGAAAATGCAACAACAGTGCCAAATATGCCTCAGAATCAGAATTCTGACTCTGATGGAGCACCAACATTTGATGCTGATGGAGAATCCTCATCGGATGAGGAATCTGAGCAGATATCTAACATGTTGAATCAATCTGCTAGCCCGAGCACTCAAAAGGAAGCAACATCGAGCACTCCTAACGTTGATTTGATTGTTGATCTGAATATCTCAAATCAGCAAAGCTCAGTTGATGTTCCTAGCGAAGAAATGCCACGATCTTACTCTTATCATCCTTCAACGAATATCATTGTTGAATTACAAACTGGTGTTCGAACGAGAAACCAGATCAGCAAAGCTTTAGGATGTTTCTATACCCGAGTTGCTCCTACTCAAGATTACTGCTACTATTAGTTTCATATCTCAAATAGAGCCAAAAACTGTGAATGAAGCTCTAGGTGATGAAAACTGGGTTATAGCAATGCAAGAGGAACTGTTACAGTTTGAGAAATTGGGTGTTTGGAGGCTTGTAGACTTACCACCGAAGCAGAAAGCGATAGCTACAAAGTGGTTATTCAAGTGCAAAAGGGATGATCGGGGTGTGATTGTCAGAAAGAAAGCTCGGTTGGTTGTCAAAGGTTTCCACCAGCAAGAAGGTATTGACTACACAGAAGTATATGCACCGGTTGCACGATTAGAGTTAATCCGCATTTTCCTTGCGTTCGCAGCTTGGAAAGGTTTTAAGGTGTACCAGTTAGATGTGAAATCCGCATTTCTCTATGGTAAGCTACGCGAACAAGTGTACGTCGGCCAACCACCGGGTTTTGTCGATCCGCTGAACAAGAACAAAGCTTATCTCCTAGACAAAGCCTTATACGGATTACACCAAGCCCCGAGAGCTTGGTACGAGACGTTATCGCAACATCTCATTGGAAACGGCTTTACTAGAGGCACAGTGGATAGTACTTTGTTTACTAGAGAAGTCGGAAGTCATCTAATCGATATCATTTTTGGTTCAACGGATGATAGTCTTTGCAAAGAGTTCAAAAAGATCATGAAGAAGAAATTCGAGATGTCCTCCATGGGTGAAATGAAATTCTTTCTCGGATTACAGGTCGATCAGTTACCAGACGGCATATTCATTCATCAAACAAAATATGTTCACGATATTCTAAAGAAGTTTGAAATGGATAGCTCGAAGCCGCTTTCGACTCCGTTGACACTGAATCATGGGATTTGCATTGACGAGACTGGAACCAAAGTGGATGATACACTCTATCGATCGATGATAGGATCTCTGATGTATCTGACGGCATCTCGCCCAGATATCATGTATCCTACCTGCCTATGCGCGAGATACCAGTCCAGTCCTCGAGTGTCACACATGCAGATAGTCAAGTGAATTTTTTGATACTTGAAGGGATGTCCAAGCACCGGCTTGTGGTATCCAAAGAATGACAATTTTGATCTACGGGATACGCTGACTCAAACTTCGGCGTGGACAAGTTGAATTCTAAGTCTACGACTACGGGTTGCCAGTTCTTTGGAACTTGTTTGGTAACATGGCAATGCAAGAAATAGACCACGGTCTCTCTCTCTACCTGTGAGGCAGAATACATTTCTGCTTCCAGCTGTTGTTCTCAAATCCTCTGGATTCAACAACAGATGAGGGATTATGGTCTACAGTTTCTTGATACGCCTTTATTTGTAGATAATAAGGCAACGATCGATATCACTAAACACATTGAAATTCGTTATCACTTCATTCGTGACTGCTACGAAAAGAAGTTGGTGCGAATAGAAAAATCTACATCGATGAACAAAAGGCTGATTTTTATACCAAAGCATTTCCTTTAACGAGATTTAAATATCTAATGAGGCTTAACGGTATTAAAAATTTGTTGACAGGTCCGGATGCTGAGGTTAAATATGGATCGGACGACGAGTTGATGTGATCCACATTGGTTTGTCTATCTTTTAGATTAGTATTTCTTAAAAACTAAAATACAAAATATGTTTTTGATTTTAGGGGGAGAAAATTTTGAGAAAATACAAAAACATATGAAAAATCAAAAAAGTACAAACATTGAAAAAGACAAAAAGAATTTGTTTTCACAAAGGAAATGATAGTACATCAGTGGACTATCACTGTATGCTAAAGAAATGTAAAGGTTAAAAGTGATAAACAAGTCTTACTGAGGATGTGTCGATAGGCTTTACACGTTTAAGTAAATTGTTTCTGAGATATAAACTAAATTTCACAACTGCTTAAACTTGTGGATTAACACATCTTGTATATATGGACTTAGTACTCCGAAATTTCGATTGAAGGGTTGCCTGATTATGAGATACGAGGTCTTTATAGATAGTTGATATCTGGGGTAAACAAGTTCTTCTGATTTTGCGGAAGCAATAGCCTAGAACTTCTATAATACTTTTACTATAAACCTCTAAAAACTGCATGCAAACTTGAAAAGAATCGAAAGATCTAATCATTTGCAGTGCTGAAAAGATTCCTTAAATGGAACACACCTTTAAGTCAAGCCTTCATCTCTTTGTCTGTACGGTAGTGCTAACCTGAGCTCTCAAGGCCTCGCATAACCCAGAGACAGATATCAATTACGCTTTATTCACCTGTAAGATGAAATCTAGGGAATCTGGATTCGGGAGTATATTCAAGAAGTGGGAAACACAGTTAAGTCAAGTTTCATAAATCATACCTAACATATCTTGGAACAATTGATAAATGTGTCGAAGTTTAAGTGGACAAACATATCGACAATCTAGGTAAATGAGTTTAAAACGTAAAGTCATCTAAAGGTCAACGGTACTGGGGATATGTCTCAAACAATTGATATGATCCTTAGACACGAATTCGCAAAAATATGTCTGTGTAAATATGTTTGTACAAAGTTTACTTTGTTCTGTACATAGTTTATCTGCTTTACAGGTTAAAACCAAAAAGATTTTCTGTGTGTTTTAGCATAAACTTACAAAAATACAAAAAGATTTTGTTTCTACATTGTTTTCAGCAAACCAATGTTGGAGAACGGATCTTCGAAGTCTGGTAAGGTGCTAAACTGGTGGTAATCTAATTAACAACGATTGGGAACTAATCTGTAAAACGATGAAAAAGTTCATTAATTTGAAACTTGATTTTTTGAAAAAAAATCAACAGTTTGTTCATAACGGGTCGAACCGAGGTCATTAACTTAGACTCGGTAGACAAATAGGTTAACCAAGGTCATTAGCTTGGACTTGGTCAACTGAGTGGATTGTTAAAACTGGTAAAATCTGAAAAAGTTCAAGGTCTAAATTGAAAAAAATTGAAAAATTTAAGTTTTGAAGTTACTCAAGTTTGCCCGGACTTGTGAGTAAGTTCCACCGAACTTGTGCTTTATTTAAAATGTTTATCAGTCAACAAGTCCGCTCGAACTTGTGTTTAATCTTAACTGATTGAATGTATAAGTTCGCCCGAACTTGTAGACTATAAATAGTAAACAAGTCCGGCCGAACTTCATTGTCTGTCATAACATTCTGAGCGAACCTGAGAGCGAAAATTGGCGATTTTGAAATTGGCAATCATACGACAAAGTGCTGCCCGAATTAAGAATGTTTAGTGGTGATTTGCACATCACTAATCATGGCAATGGTAGGTGTTCTGAGATTGGACCATGAATTGGATAGATTTGAACGATTTGGATCTGGATCGAACTGTTGAACATGTTTTGGACCTTAAAAGATAAAATTGAAACTTAAAACATGTGTAATAAACATAATCGACTATGTTTATGTCTTGAATTTGATCAGATTGTAACAGATGAACATGTTGCAGACTTGTTTGGGACGATGACTTGTTCGCCCGAACTTGTCTAAGTTCGGTCGAACTTCTCCTCAGAAGGTTATAAATGTTAATCAATAAGTCCACCCGAACTTCCTTTAATTCTGTGAAAATGGTTTCATTACAAGTTCGACCGAACTGTATAAAGTGTTTTTGATATTTCATAAATAAGTTCGCACGAACTTGTGTAAATAATGAATAAAACAGATGGATAAGTTCGCCCGGACTTCTGGATTGATAATGTTGTTTACATGATAAGTCCGCCCGAACTTAGTCAAATGAAAAGTTGTTATTGACAAATCAAGTTCGCCCGGACTTGATGAAATTTTGTAAACTTGAAAAATTGTCGACTAAATTTCGTCTTGCTTTACGTGTTTGCAGAATATTGAGCTATCGTTTAATAATAAGTTTCATAACACGTGCATCATACTGGATAAAGAAATTTGTCCATCGCTCAGAGCATTTGATGATATTCTTGGATTTATGGCACGAATTCTGATACACAAAGCTATCACGGAGAAAACAGTGGTCTATAGGTCGCACGTGAATAGATTCTGGATGTCCGCAGCTATGAACGAGGATGATACAGCGATAAAGTCTGTGGTTCGTGATGATAATGAAGACAAAGAGATCACTATTACTGAAGCTGATATACGCAAAGTTCTGGAATTCAATGACGCAACTACTGATCCAATGATGCTGGATGAGCGAATGGTTAGAGGTTGTTTTTGCTGAATGGGGTATAAGGGGCATGCGAACGAATCTACGCTAAAGAAAGGATCTGTTCCTAATCCTTACAAGTTCTTGATGCACGCAATCATTCATACTTTCAGCCATCGAAAGGCAGGCCTAGACGATGTTCAAGATTATATGGCTTGCATGGCGACAGCGCTTATTCTCAACAAAAGGTTTAACTATTCAAAGTTGGTATTCACTCACATGAAGAACAACATGGGATCAAAGAGGCTTGTGATGTACGTAAGGTTTGTACAGATGCTAATAGAAGATCAATTCAAGAAGATTGCAAAAGACCAGAATGATATTATGTACATGAGCCATCTGGATGATACTACCGTAAAGAAGTTAATCACTTTTCAGAAGCAATCATTTGCACTTATTGCTAAGCCGCTATTTCGTGCTATTGCGTCTAAGAATTACATTACGCCGCCTGAATATAAGTGGAGGAAAGACGACAGCGGTGATGAAAGGGAACGAAATGCTGAGATTGAATGGTTATCTACTTTCAAAGAGACGCGAAGTGATTGGTCCTGAAGAAAGTGGTGGTTCAGGAGAAAAAGAAAGCTGCTCGCAAAACAAAGAAAGTTGAAATGATGTTAATGGACGAAGATGAGCCTGTCAATGTTCGAAGCTGGCCCTAGTACGATGTTAATGGACGAAGATAAACCATACAACATCAAACAAACTTCAACTCTTTCTCTCTCTAAAACTTGCGGCCGAACACCCCCTCTCACACATACACTTTCAAATTTCAAATCGTTTCTTGAAGATTCAAGGGCATTTGAAGGTGGTTTCAAATGTTTTTGAAGGATCAAAGGTGCTTCCAAAGTGTTTCAAGTAACATCCAAGCTCCATATCATCAACTCTTGTTCAAAACCCATCAAAACTTGAAGGTATAAGATTCACTTTAAAAATCTTGTTCATGAATCTTAATGATGTTGATGATGATAGAAGTTTCTCATTCTTGGGTTTAGTCACTAACTTGAAAACACTATCAAATGGGTTTTTGTATAAAATAAAAATGCAGATGTGTGTGTGTGTTCATGTGGCCATGAGTATGTATACATGTGCGTATAAGATTGAGTTTTGATTTTGAATTTTTTTTTGAGTGATGATGTTCATGAGGATTTGATGCATGCATGTTTAGAAGTTTCCATATGAAAGCTATGTGATTGAAAAGATGAATGCATGTTAAAAAGTGAATTTTTGGAAGCATGTATGTATGTAATATATGTGGCCGTGTATATATATATATGTATATATGCATGCATGTAAATCTTTGATGTTAATAAATTTAAATGTGTAAGAATATAAATGTATGTATGTCTTGCATTTATGTTAAATGATTAGATGATGATGATCATATGAAATGATGGTGTTCTTGAATGTTTGAACAAAAATTAAATATGTGTTGGAAGTATTTAAGTTCATGCAAGATGATGATGATAGGATATACATGCATTAGATGCTTGTACATAGGCATGCATGTGGATATATGGACATGAAATGGTGATTAAAAGGTGATATAATAAAGATGATTTTAATCAGGTTATAAACACTAAAAATAATGTTATTTGAAGTGTGAAATAGCATGGAACTTTGATGTAAAGTTTACTAGCTTTGCATTTTGTACTATGTGCTTAAAAGTGTTGTAAAATGTGTGAAATCGCATGATTTATGTGCCTTACACAAAAACTACACTAATCTGATTATAACCATCATTTTATTCAGTATATAACATGTATTGTGTTAAAATATGAAGTCGTTTCGAGTTCGGATGGTTATGGTAACGTTTGATGCGAAACTATGCGGTAAAAAACGGTAAAAATCGCCTTTTTAAAAGGGTTTTTATGAAACTGTTTTAGATCAGTAAATAAACTGATATTTTTTATATAAATATAAGTATATTAACTTATATTTAGTTTATTTGGTGTTTGGTTAGTCATACGTGACTTTCGGCACCCGAAAACGTTACCGAATCGCTAAATACGCATTTTTCAATGTACACTAGAATGGGTTGTTCATGGGTGAACCTTATGTGTTTAAATGTGTTATGTGATTTAAATATGTGTATATGATAATATGTTAAGTGATGACATGATAGCGGAAATTAAGACTATGCATGTACGCTTGTATGTTTAAAACGGTAGAATCGGTAAAAATCGCGTAAAATGTGTAACTTATTTATCGAGCATGAAAATTGATACACAGGTTAACTAATTAAGTTATTTCATGTATGCATGCTTTAAAAATGATAAGTGTATGAGTTAACGAGATTTCGCGTGTTATGATGTTGTGAAAATGTACACGTTTATGTATATATATATTACGACGCGCAAATCGTAGATATATAGTATTTATAAACGAGAGTGTAACGGGTAAAACATTAAAGTCACCAATAAAATCGTTCAAGTCGCAAAATCTTAAAAATATATATATATGAACTCATATATATATATATATATTAATATGCCAACATATTAAAAATAATAACTTTTCGAGAAAATCTCAAAGTTATGTAAAAATTCCAAGATTTGAGAAACTTAGGAATTTTGTGATGTGTGAATATTAAATTGTGCCTACGTATGTTAGGACGTGTAGAATCAAATTGTGGGATCACGCTATTTTAAATACGCACCCAAAGGTGAGTGTCACTAAACTCCTCTTTTTACTGTTTTAGTATATGTTTTGGGGGAAGAACACGCCTTAAAAGAATAAGTATACGTTTTCGTATAAAATATGCCTTTGATTAAACTATAAATATATTTTCGTGGAAAATATGATTTGGAAATTATGTGATATGTTTTTGGAGAAAAACATGGTTTTGGATATAAATATGTTTCGAGATGAAACGGATTTTGGAATAATGATATATGCGTTTCGGGGATGAAAGGGGGATTTTACGGTGCTATGGGATAGAACGACCGTGTGGATTTAAAAGGTTTAAATCTAAAGTTGTAACGAATTGGCCCGGTCTCAAGAGAGTAAGTATCGGGATTAGGCTTACGTTTCGGTGGGGACGTCGGGGATTCATACAACGTGTTATATTAAATTTTATCATTTTAGTAGGATATATATATTGTTCATAAGGTTGGCACCTTGGGTGACCCATTGCGGGCACTTTGCGCAAACTTAGCCATTTAATCATTAATATGGATTGCGTGGAATTGTTGATAGATCTATCGGGTTGACAACCCCGTCGTAACCGGTAGCTCCGTGTCATGTCAAGCGACGAATTTATATTCTGTTATTGTCTAGCGTTGATTATACCCTTAATGTTAATATATAGCTCGTAATGTCTTGCAAACTTACGAATCTGAACAAATGGGTATTAAACATAAATTTAATATGTGAAACTTGAGAAGATGCTTAGTTCGAAGGTTTCAGGGAAACGCTTGCAACTGCTGACTCATGGATTTTATAAGGAAATAAAATTGACTTTCGAAAATATTATTTGGATATTTTAATAATAAACACATAATTAGATAGTTTTCCTTGTTTTAAATTTG
The DNA here is from genome assembly GCA_947069175.1 of Scalesia atractyloides. Lineage (NCBI taxonomy): Eukaryota > Viridiplantae > Streptophyta > Magnoliopsida > Asterales > Asteraceae > Scalesia > Scalesia atractyloides. Next base: position 44,301,119 of record CAMTDV010000015.1, read on the forward strand.
AATATGTGAGCTCACCCTCCTTTGTGTTGACACTTGATTTTAACTTATTCTTCAGGTACTTGAGCATGGCTTCGGGAATCTTTGGCGTATCTTATGGTTGTGATGCATGTTTGTTTAATAATAAACTTTGGACATTTTTAAAACTTATTTGGGACCGACTGTATTAAGATCCATAAGGATCAAGACAACTTAACTATGTTATGGTTGTGGTTTATGTTTAAATTTGTAAACAATGTTTTAATTAAGTAATATGTCCAAAATTAACGATGCATCGTCCACTAAGATATTTATGGGCACCAACTTCCGTCACCATTACGTTTGTATTTCCGCTGCGACGTTTTTGGGGTGTTACAAGAGACTTCGCAACCAAAGCGAAGGAGGTATATCCCTCGTGAACGGCAAACCGCTAACGATTTGTTGGTACGTGATTATTTCTCAGCCGAACCTAGGTATGATGAAAAAATGTTTAGGCGTCGTTTTCGTATGAGTAAACACTTATTTTTAAGGATATCTAAGGATCTTGAGGAGAATTATGATTTTTTCAAACAAAAACCGGATGTAACCGGTCAATTAGGATTCAGTACGTGGCAAAAGATCACGGCCGCGCTTAGACAATTAGCGTACGACAATAGTTCGAACATTATGGACGACTATTTAAAAATGTCGGCACGTGTAGCTAGAGAAAGTCTTCTCAACTTTTGTTTGTGTATTTTAGAAGTTTATAAGAAAAAAATATTTGAGAAAGCCGTCGTTCAGTGATGTACAACAAATATTGGAACACCACGCCGATTATCATGGCCTACTCGGGATGCTAGGTATTTAGATTGTATGAAATGGCCTTGGGAACTTTGTCCAACCGCATGGCAAGGCGCTCACACCGGTGGATATCATGGAATGCCAGCCATAATGCTTGAAGCGGTTGCGTCCCAAGATCTTTGGATATGGCATGCGTTCTTTGGTATGCCAAGTTCACATAATGATATTACTATCATAAACCACTCGCCCCTTTTGAATGATCGGGTAAATGGTATAGGACCCAAAGGAAGTTTCTTTGTAAATGAAGTTGAGTACGTGCATGGGTACTACCTAGTTGATGGGATTTACCCAGAGTGGGGGGTTTTCGTTAAATCGTTCACAAAACACGGTACCCTCGATCCTCGATCCAAAGAGATTAAAGTTTAACAGGTCCAAATGGCCGCACGTAAAGACGTCGAGCGAGCGTTCGGTGTTTTACATAAGAGGTGGCGAATTTTGGCAATGCCTTGTCGACTATGGGACAAGGATCAGATTGGAACCATGATGTACGCTTGCATCATTCTTCACAACATGATTTTGGAGGATGAAGCAGGGCGGTCGTTACCTACTATGAAGACGATATTAGTCAAGTAGAGAGCATAACCGTTACAGACGAAGAGAAATCAGTAAACGAATTTATTATCAAGTCGCGGGATATACATCACAACCTTCGATCTGATTTGGTGGAACATGTTTCAACGATTCATGGGTTCGACTCCGATGAAGACCACGATTCAAACGAAGATTGATTGTTTTTATTTGTATGTTTTTAGTGTTTTATATATATGTTTTTAGTGTTATATATATATATTTATACAAAAAAAATAAAATATAAAAAAGGCTGATGTGGCTTGGCCAGGCTACCCCAGCCACGCCCAACCATACCCTATTGAATGTGGCTTTTGGTCTTGGGTCCACCATACGCCACGTGTCAACCCACGCCCCAACTCCCACCCAACCATACTCCACGATTAAAGCTAATTAGCATAACCTTAAAAAACTAAACAAACACCAAGTTAAACTTATTTTATAAAAAAAAAAAGTTAAACCAAACACCCCTAGTTCTGAATGGTAGACCCTCCTGCCTTGTTCTGATTCTATATAGAGAGAGAGAGAGAGAGGGAGAGAGAGAGAATATGGAGAGATCATCATCGGAAGAAGTAACTCCATCGGAAGGCACCGTCCTCATAAACCCACACAGTGACCAAAACCTTAACCCTACCATGACCTCCTCATCACTGCGACCGGAGTGGCCAACAATCGACGGACCACTGGGGCTTTCGGAGCAAGATTCCGTCGGTTACGCCCGTAAGTTCTTCGGCTTCGGCTTCCTCTTACTGCCTTTGCTGTGGGCCGTAAACTGCTACTACTTCTGGCCTGTTCTTCGTCACTCCACCTCCTTCCCCCGAATCCGCCCTTGTAAGTTCATTTCATTTTTATTGTTGTATACATATAGTCGATAGATAGATAGATTGATAGATATCATATTATTTCGAATTTGGTTAGATCTATACGACTTGATGTTATATATTTGAGATATGTTTTGAAAGGTAACTAGGGTTGACATCAAAATGGAAAAGGAATTATTTATGATGTCGGACAATTTAGGGCAAAATATGAGAAAAGAGTTAGGAAATCACTGAGAAAATAAATACCAAACTGCACACACATTATATGTAAAAACGAAAAGCACAATTTAAAGAAGAAAAGTAATATCGAATGAGATGTCTATCATTTTGTGACCTGTACTAGACTAGAATAGAATTTGAAACATTTATAGTCAAAATTCCATGACGAGCTTGGTTTTAAAAAATGTGCCGTGCCTAAGGCACGGGGTGAATTAGAAAACGCCTCAGGGCCTTGACGTGCACATCTGGGTCAAATTTAGGGTAATGTGGTAGGCTGATATGTAAGAACGACCAAAAGGATCCGGGATGAAGAATGGTTTACTGGATAAGGGGTTGATAATGAGAGAAATGCAGCTTGTGGTTGTTTGTATATAAAGTTTACTAGGCTATCACCCGGGAACATCCCGGACTAGGAAAATTTAATTTATAATAAACAAAAGTACCTAAATAACACTTTGAACCTCTTCAGTATTCTCTTTCCCATCGCTACCAAAAAATTTTTAATTAGATTTCATAAGTATCTTAACTTTGCCTCCATATGTATTCAAAGTTTTTATGTAAAGCTAATTCCTTTTTAATTGATAATGAGATCTCAATATAAGAATGTTTTCTAAAACCATTCCAAAAGTTTTATTGATTTATGTTTTTTTATTTAAATTATATTAAAATATGTTACTTGAATTTGCAACGACTGACATTAATAAAGAAATTATAATCGTATTTTTTGAAATCATATGTATTTGGTTTTAGTTTTTCTTTTATTAAGATTCATTGATTAATGTTAAACAGAGTACTTTGATCATAGTGATCAAAGCCCTAATTGCCAAATGTCAGGTTGATTAAGTTAAAAAAAAACAAATAATTTGCTTTAAAAAGTTATTCATAGATATCAAAAGCAAATAAAGATCAAACAATCATGTCAACAAACAGAAATAATAAAAAAAAAAAAACAATGCTTAAGACGTAAAAAACATAAAAACTACTTTCAATTTATAGATATAGGAAGCTAAGTCTCTATCTTGCTAACTTCCTCCGAATCCTTGACATTACTTGGAGTTGAAGAGTTCTAGACGTCATCCAGTTTACGCTTGAGATAGGAGTTTACTTTTGACATATACATGAATGTTTCCCTGCGACAAATGTGAAAAGTAAGTGACTAATAATAGAAGCTAATAGGCTCATAGACATTTGCAAATTGGTTAATAACTCAAACTCGATTTACACCCATAATTTCAATCACTAACTCACTAATTGAACAACTATAACTAATTCTTATTCCATAAGCCATACAAAAAAATAGTATAAAATGTATTCACTACGGTTACTGTTCCCACAAATTTACATCACCAGAGTAAATATCACTCGCGACGATAAAGTCATCAACAAAAACATAGAAAAGGTCCTTCACGTTTGCACCAACGCTTTCCATCTGGTTCCCCTAAATGAAACCGGCTCCTAGGGTAAAAACATGCAAATTACGTGATAAGAAGCCTGTAGGTGCTAAACTGGACGGGCGGTATCCGCTAACCGATTATAATAATAATATCCGCTAAGTGGAAAAATTAGTGGAAAAATTAAAATAATTATAAAAATATCTATAATACAACAATAGAATCATCAAGGAGCATACATTGCATAAACGTTCATCAATATGCGTGTGTATATATCTTCTACAAACAACCCGATTTGTGAGATGCTTTATTTTACTAAAAACAAATGAAAGTTATTTAAATAACATTCTTCACATGAACTGTTGCAGTCTCATCACCACGACCCACCAGTTCCAAGTACACTACAATATTCATCATCTGCCCTTCCTGTTAATCAAGTACAACAGTCAATTATTAGCTTGTAAAAAACAGTTCAACTCTTTAAGCTAGCAAAGTGTATCAACTCTTTAAATTTAGGACGTTACATATCCACTAAATAACGAAATATAGTCATCGAACATACATCTTATAGCTAACCAATTAATTCAACAACTCAGATAAAATAACAAATAAACGATTAAGAAAATGTAATTGATATAAAAGTAATTGACAACGATACTTTCGATACCTTGCACCAAATATCCTGAGTTGCACGTAGAAACTTTCACAACATATGATGATCTATAAAAACTTTAATACTGGTTTTAGAATCTGAATGGGAAAAGAAACGCATTTGAAATACTAAGACAAAGAAGAGGTAATTTGATGGTGACTGACCTGCTCAGCGATATTTCCAGCTTGTGAAACATCATCCATAAATAACAAACCTGATACTCTATTAACAACAAAACCACACTGATATTCTATCATCCATCAATATGAAAATATGCATAAACATCAATTTTTATAGGAAGCCTTATATTCAACAAAACCACACTGGTGTCAAATGTAAAAGTAATTTCAAGTGAGCATTAAATCGAACACATGGTGTGTGTAGTACTTGAATTTTTGTTTTCTTTTGATACAAAGGCTTGTCGTCACAACCATATTTTTAGAGAATCAAAGGGAAGTCGGAGACACCAAAGACCTAATCGGCTAGAGAGTAAAAATGAAAATTATACAAGTTAAATTCAAGCAGGCTTCAAGTCTAACCCTTTGTAAAACAAACCTATTTCTGTTTACATATTATTATTTTTTACCAGAAAAGCACAATTTAAAGAAGAAAAGTAATATCGAATGAGATGTCTATCATTTTGTGACCTGTACTAGACTAGAATAGAATTTGAAGCATTTATAGTCAAAATTCCGTGACGAGCTTGGTTTTAAAAAGTGTGCCTAAGGCACGGGGTGAATTAGAAAACGCCTCAGGGCCTTGACGTGCACATCTGGGTCAAATTTAGGGTAATGTGGTAGGCTGATACGTAAGAACGACCAAAAGGATCCGGGATGAAGAATGGTTTACTGGATAAGGGGTTGATAATGAGAGAAATGCAGCTTGTGGTTGTTTGTATATAAAGTTTATTTGATTGAACATTGAGTGTACCTGAGGCTCTCGCTTTGGCTTTTAGGACCCAAACGCCTCGCACTTTATAAAAACAAGGTGACGACTGAAGACATGCCCTCTTTTACAGCATACACTTGGGGTTGTCAATACAAACAGAGTTCGTTCTATAACCTAATATTCTGCAATTTATGTGATAAGTTAAAAGAACAGTTCTGAAATCTGTATGAATTAAAATTGTGTATCAAAGTTGTACTACTACTACTACTACTGTCGTAGGCTTGTGCTTGTTAGCAGTCAGCAATAGAACCTTTTTTCTGGTTCAAGGTTTGGTTTTAAAAAAGAAAGTGTCCTCATGCAGGGTGGTTAGCTGCATATGCAATATGCAACTTTTAAAATCTGATCTAATATTTTACACTAGTGTTTTGTTGTTTTAAGGTTTTATTTACAAGTTGAAACAAGCTGATAGATGCATTGATGATGAGAACTACTAATGTTACACTCTATGTTTACTTGGAAATTAGTTTGTTAATTATGAGTAATTGGAATATTTGATGGATACCCAATGGGTATGGGACAGCCATACCCGATTCTAAAACCATTCCCAATCTTTCTGGTATCCAATTACGCATTACCTGTCAGGTTTGCAGTGTTATGAACCCTACAGGCATCAAGGACCCTTGTTTATGATCCTAGGTGGTTAAAATTACTATTTTGGATTTAATTACGTGAAACCAATCTCAAATCACACGATAAACCGACTTTCAAATACTTGAGTACAATTGTAATGATTTCACATTCTTTATTAGTTTAAAGTTTCTAACTTTCAAACATTCGGTTTTGATGTGGGTAAGTGAATAAAGGGATCCCTTATTCGGGTAAGCGAGTGGTTTTGATCTCTCTCTCTCTTTTTTGTTTATAGATGTTGTAGGATCAGCAATAGGATTGACGGTATTTTCTGCCATGTTAGCTTCCTGGTCCCTCACTTTCACCATCGGAGGCGAACACCTTTTTGGCCATGCCTGGGATGAACTCGTAATGTACAATGTTGCTGACCGATATGGTTTGACGGGTCTGTTTTGATTCTAAACTGGAATTTGTAAACGTCTGGAATGGAATCACATGAGAATCCGGAAAAAAAACATTTGAATCATTTTGTTTGACAGTTGAAGAAACACTTATGTATAAATCTAGCCCATTTGAAAGTTGTCTAATCGAGTCTTCTTGTTAGGGTTTTATAAACAAATCCTGGAATCGGGTGTTCACCTCTAAACTGTTACCTATGGTTTATGGGAAACGACAAATCAAAACCCTTAGATTATATTAAAACTTGTAAAGATCTTATGGTTATTGACTATAGCACATATACATAATTGTATATTCCAAAAATGAAAGAAAAATATTAGGAAGGGTTAAAAGAGCTGTTTGGTTTAGACGGCTGGTTTAGAATTCCAAACCATTGTCTGGACAATTATTCTTCATATGGTTAAAACCGAGACGTATGAATCTCAAGCCGGTCGAGCCGGCCACTTTGATTTTGTTTAGACGGTTTGGTCAGTTTTTGTTGGAAATTATATGTTCTTAAGTTTGTGTTTTAGTTTGGCATTGGATCGGTGGGGAAGGATTAAATGAAAAGACCAAGAATCTTAAAAACATGCAAGAAAGAATGTGGACAATTGATAAAATCAAGTTGATTAATTGATTAATATGACATGACATGGTGACAATTAATTAAAGTATATACTAATTTGCAACTTTGTGTTTCATTATTAACAAAACAAGATCCGAATACATATTGTTTATAGATTAAACGTATCTTTCTAGAAATAAGTTACTGTTAAAATTTATTTATAGTATCTACAACTTTATTTTGAACAAATGTTTTCCAAAACGTTATATTTTTGAACGAAAAGTATTTACGTTATTGAAGTAAGGTTGAGGCAGTTGATGTGTTTCAGGTTTGGGTCAATTGCATCTATAGTTTCCGGGCAATCTTTTACATAACCATGTTTAGTACTAGTAAACAGTTTTTACCCCATCTCTCTCCCTCTCTGCAAAATCACCACCACAAATTGCCACTGCCACCACCCCTGCGGGCTGCGACATCATCACCACTCACCACCGTAGCACCACCACCATTAACACAACACAACCACCTACGAGCGTCATCACTTCCGACCACTGCCAATCACCACAGCAACCTACATCTAGCCGTGCGCCACCACTATAGCACCGGCCACCACCTTAACACGACCACTCCGTTTCTCTCTCTCTCTCTTTCTCTCTCTCTACAAACATTCTCCATAATAAACACACACTCTCTCATTGCAATGAAAACCTGTTTGCCTCCACCTACAATCAGATCTGATCGTGGCCAAAGATGGTGACGCGACATGGCTGAGGTGATAGTACATTAGTACCCAATGGTTGTTTCAACGACCACCAACGACTTGGTGGCTGGTGGTGGTGTGGTGACAACTTTAACAGTGGTTACTAACTTGCTGCGGTAATATCAGTAGAGAGAAGGGTAGTGGAGTGTGGTGGTGTGTCTTAAGAGTTTGTACTAGTGGTCCCAAAGTGCGTATAAGCATAATGACCAATCAAATTACATAAAGTTGAATAGTAGTCCGCTTTTATTAAATATTTGTTTCACATTTTAATACGAATTTTACGAGTTAACACGTTGAACCGTGTGCATGTTATTCGACGTTTCTCACGCCTATTTTTCTTGTTTAACGGCCTCGTTGTAACCCGCGGATCCTAGATCGGCTTTGTTATTGTTTTCTATGTTTTACTATTCTTTTCATTCGGTTTCTTTTTTTTCGGTTTTATTTTTTTTGAGAGCTTTTCCGGTGTTGATGGTCGTTGGGCGTGGTGTGATATTGCTGGCACAATTATAAGCCCCTGCGGCAACGCGAGAGGACTTATTACTAGGTCTATTATAAAATGAAGAGTAAAGATCCTGTACAACTAGAGTTATCGTACAAACGTACGAATGGTGTGAAAAAGTAAAAAAAAACATAGTGGCATTTTTGTAATTATTCTATTCGTAGAGTAATTATCAAAATTACTCTGAAAGTGTATCAAATAACAAAAATTTCAAAAATACTTTACAAGTGTATCATAATTTCTCTTTTAGTTAATCAAAATATTGTAACTTAACATACACAATTACTCTACAAGTTCATCAAAGAACATACAATTCAAAATTACTCTACAAGTGCATTATAATTACTCTACGAGTTGACAGATTCTAGCCTATGTTGACCGTGTTTGAACGATTATGAGTAATTAGGTGGAGTTGGAAAAAATCGCTTGGCAACCTACCTTGTATTGATTAAAACCAAGTAGTAATAAAAATACATGTTCAAATAGTAAAGTATTTCAAAAATGCATATTTGTAGAGTAATTATTAAAATTACTCTACACGTGCATCAAACAACAAAAAATTCAAAAATACTTTACAAGTGTATCATAATTACTTTACTAGTTCATCAAAATAACATAACATACACAATTACTCTACAAGTTCAACAAACAACATACAATTCAAAATTACTCTACAAGTGTATTATAATTACTATACGAGTTCATAAAAAAAACAGACACATTTACTCTACCAGTTATCAAACAATATAAAATTCAAAATTATTCTACAAGTGTATCATAATCACTTTACTAGTTTATCAATATAATTACTCAACTAATAGAATAATTACAAAAATGTCACCGTACTTTTTTACCTTTTCACATCATTTGTACGTTTTATTTGATAAGCATATTTAATTTTTTTTTCATAAAATGAAAGATAGTTTATAAAGAAAGGAATAGATAGTGCTCCTTTTGAGTATTTAAATAAGTAAATAACTTTTGTATTAATTAATATGACATGGTGAAAATTTTATAATAAAATAAAAGTTAGTTTTAAAAAAGAAAAGGTTATTGGATTTTATCACCCTTAACTATTAGCTACTGGTTGCTACCACCCTCAACTATCACTTTGACGCCTGCCACCCCTAATTAACACTTAGTGTGTTCTGTCACCACATCCTTAACTGATCACTAACTTTTGATCCTATTACTATACTTTTGGGGTGTACTAAGATCCCTAAAACCTTGCTAAGATCCCTACGACACCCCCAAAAGTATATTAACAAGATTAAAAGTTAATGATCAGTTAACGACGTGGTGACAGAACACATTAAGTGTTAAGTTGGGGGTGACGGACGTCAAAGTGATAGTTGGGAGTGGCAACGACCAATAGCCAAATTGGGAGGGGGATGATAAATTCCAATATCCCAAAAAAAAAATAGCAGTGTTCCCTTTGGTGCTTAAATCTAATTTTGATAAATATTTTTTGAAATGTAAATATCTTTTATGTGTTTCATTAGTTTGAAAAAAGCGTATACTAGATTTGTATACTTTTAAGGTTAGTGTAAAAAGAAAATGTTTCGTAAAAAAGTGTAAGAAGTCTTTGTAGGTTTTTTAAATTTTAGGTTTTTTTGATATGGTATAACATAAAAACGTCAAACACAACAATTTATAACACAATCATATGTATTCTAGCCATTTTATTTTAAATACATTGATTAAGTTCTTTGTATGGTGTTTTAGATTTCATGTCTGGAATATATTATATTTTAAATTGCTATGTTTGGTGTTTTCCTATATAATACTATGCCAAAAGGATATAAAACATCATGCCGAAAATTTAAAAAACCTTGTCTACATAGACATATATATGAGCACGTAAATCGCCATATGCGCAGGGGCGCAGCTTTGAAGGGGCCGGAGGGGGCGTCCGACCCCCCCCCCCCCGAACTTTTCGCTTAGTGGTTTTATGTATGTACGTTTCGTATAGAATTTTTTTTAGGTATATACGTTTTCGACCTCCCGGTTTTATAATTTTTTAGGTATAATTTTAGGTCCGGTGACTTCCGACCCCCCGGTCGAAAATATCAAGCTTCGCCACTGCATATGCGCATGCTCCTTTACTTACGAGCACGTAAGTCGCTATACGCGCATGCTCCTTTACAAATGAACACGCAAGTCTCAAGGCAAGCCTGCTGCTCCACATGCAAGCACGTCAGTCTCATTGCGACTCTGGTGTAAGTCTCCCCCGCGCGCATGCTCTGTTACATAAGAACAAGCTTACAAAATATAAACTGTACTATAAATGCGCGCACCACTTTGGATGCGAGTCTGCTGCTCTATTTACGAGCACGTAAGTCGCCATAACGCGCATGCTCCTTTACTTATGAGCACGCAAGTCTCCATGCGAGCCTGCTTCTCTACTTACGATACGGGAACGTAGGTCGCCATAAGCGCATGCTCCTGTACTTACGAGCACACCAGTCTCTATGCGAGCATGCTGCTCTACTTACGATACGAGCACGTAAGTCGCCAGACGCGCATGCTCCTTTACTTATGAGCATGCAAGTCTCCATGTGAGCCTACGGCTCTACTTACGATACGAGAACGTCAGTTGCCATAAGCACATGCTCCTGTACTTACTACGCGAGCCTGCTGCTCTACTTACGATACGAGCACGTAAGTCGCCATAACGCGCATGCTCCTGTACTTACGAGCACGCCAGTCTCTATAAGAGCCTGCTACTATACATACGAGCACGTAAGTCGCCATACGCGCATGCTCCTTCACTTACGAGCACGCCAGTCTCCATAGGAATCTGCTGCTCTACATACGAGCACGTAAGCCGCCATACGCGCATGCTCCTTTACTTATGAGCACGCAAGTCTCCATGCGAGCCTGCTGCTCTACTTACGATACGAGCATGTAAGTTGCTATACGCTCATGCTTCTTTACTTACGAGCATCACAGTCTCCGTGCAAGACTGCTGCTCTACATATGAGCACGTAAGTTGCCATACGTGCATGCTCCTTGACATACGAGCACGCCAGTCTCCGTGCGAGACTACTACTCTATATATGAGCACGTAAGTCGCCATACACACATGCTCCTTTACTTACAAGCACGTAAGTCACCATACGTGCATGCTCCTTTACATATGAACACGCTAGTCTTCAGGAGAGCCTCATGCTCCACATGCAAGCACGCCAGTCTCATTGCGACCCTGCTGGCTTCACATACAAGCGCGTAAGTCACCCGCAAGCGCATGATTTGTTACATAAGAACACGCTTACAAAATATAAACTGTACTACAAATTCACGCACCACTTTGGGTATACGCAAAAACACATTGGCTACACCTACAATCTTCAGGGCAAGCTGCAACTCCTTGTGCCATGCCAGATTGTTGTTGTGGCTCACCTGAGGATCAACGCAGACTCTGGCTTCCACTTCATTACCCTGACACAACTTTACACCAATTCTCATTCACAATAACCTGCACAAAGTGGCTTCACACGCGCAAATATTGTAGACAACAGTTTACAAAGGTTCAAACACTAGATATACGTATTTCCTCAAGGCCAAAGACACGCGCACCATGCGCTAACCAACAGAAGTCACACCAAAGGTGAATATTTTATAGTACACTGATCATTCGAAGGCAAGACACTCATCTAGTCTAGAATTCCACCAATGGCCATCCGTGCATGGGAGCAACACTGGACTGGGGACCTGAAGGGGTATGGTCCCAAATGCTGCGTAAGTCATACGTATGTTGGGCCCTAACCACACTCAACCACCAAAACTCAGCTTGTTCCAAGACTCATGCACGAGACCTAATCGCGTAAGCGTAACCTTGACAACCTCATGGTAATGCGCTAGTACAAATGGCAACTGCCTGCAACCAATTAGCTTGTGCCAGGTTTGCCCAACCAGTTTCCATGATCGTGTGATATTCACTGCTCCATTATCTCTACTCACACCTAAAGACAGACGAAACAAGCGTGGCAACAACTTTCCTGCACCCAGGCAACATGTAAACCTAAAACTCACATTATGCACTTCCGAGCACTCTTAATAAGTCTAGTGCTCCTCCCACGCTTGCACCGAGAGCAACACTAGACTAGGGATATGATGGGGTATGGTATTCGACCCGACCCGAACGGTCGGACACTCCTGTTACTTATCGCTTTTTATATTAATTAATTATTATTGTTGCTTACTAACCCAACCACGAGGCCCAACGAGATTTAGTTTTACATTAGGACTTGTTGAGATAACTCCTAACTGGGCCTGGCCCATTGAGGTTAGGGGAGGCCCATGTCTCCTATATAAAGAGGTGTTTACCTCATTATTAGGGCACAATATATGGAGCCGCCCGATTTTTGTAGCTGGAAATAGAGGATTCTTCCTCTACCGGTCATCTCTACATCCCTTTTTTGGTCAAAAACCGGTTTTAGGATAATGTAACCAAACTTTGATTGTGAGGTAGAGTGTTAATATGTTGTACAATTGAATGATCAAAAGTGAAATGTAAACAACAATGAACGCAAGGATTTGTATGAGGAAAAAGCCCTTGATCTCAATAAGATCTCTGGCATAAAAAACCCCGGGATGGAAACTACCGTTCACCAACTATATTGCTTGAAAAGATTACAAGTTTGGATGATCTTGAGCTTGTTACAAATGAATTATAGTGTGTGAGTATGAGAACAATTTTGAGAGCAACAAGTGTGCGAGTTGTGTATGTATCGTGTATTATGCCTAAATCAAACTCAAACCCCATAATAACTAACTATCCGCAAAACAAGCAAGTCGTCCACGAGCACCCACAACAGTCATGACCTCATGCACGTGCCTATAATTCAGCATATTCCATAATATTCCATCTTGACTAAGTCCAATTCGCTACATACTTGTGTTAGTGCACGATGTATATTGTCTATGTCTTGGATCTAGTCTAAGTGTTTTGAGTATGTAACGTTAAAGTTTAAAGTTTATTGTGTATGTGTATGGCCTAATTCGCACGAAGTGACAATGTAAAGTACTAGTTCGCACGAAGTAGTACGTCGTACGAACTAGGACTAGGTAGTTTTGGTACCAATTAGTCAGCCTATAAATAGGTCTCTAGGTTCTTTCATTTGTACAACTTTTGCATTAGAGACGGCGAAGCTTTGTCAGTTTGGATTCTCGATGTACATCTTTAGACATTAATAAACTGACGTTTAAATTGAATATCTTGTGTATATTGTCACCTAATTCACGTAAATTCCGCATACATGGATTAGATACATTTTAGGCACCTTTGCTAGGGATTAAACGGTCCTACAAGTGGTATCAGAGCTATGGAGGCCTGATTTGTGGACATTTACATAAGATCTACTTCTACTTCTCATTTCTTCTTATTTTTCAATTTTGAAGAATTCACCGTTAAAATGGATTGAATTTTCAATATGTCATGTAAAATCACCTAATGACAAACCCTTGAAAGTTTCAGATCTAGAATCAAACGAATTCATGTCGAAAATTGCAAAAAAACACATTTTGAAAAACCATTATGTGCGAATTGGAGACTTGTAGTTCGTACGAATTACAATCAAAAAGGTTTTCAAGATAAATTGTTCTACTTCGCACGAATTACAACATTGAAATTTTTCAGAAATCATTATCCTAGTTCGTACGAACTAGACATCTTCTACTTCGTACGAATTAGCTCTTGTTGCTGATTATTTTCAAGTTTGAGCGTGTTTCAGGTATTTTTAGCTTATCAAAACGGATTCAAAATTTTACAACGCGTTCGCGACCAGTGCTGCAAAAACAACAAATGTAGTTGCTCAAATGAACCTCAAAAATGAGATGGGAACGACTGTGAAACCCCCAAAACTGATGAATCTCGAAGATTACGAAAGTTGGAGAGAAAGATTCTAGAACTGGGTTCAAGCGAATCACTTCAACTGCTGGTTGGCGATCGGAACCAAATACAAGTTTCCAAGAGATGAAAACAACCTGGAGAAAATCCCGAAGAACTTTACTCCGGAAGAGAAAGAAGATTTTTTTAATGAAGAGAAAATGATGAGTCTTCTGTTACAATCGGTCAAAGAGGACATCTTGATGCTGCTGCAACATGATAATCATTCACAAACATTGTGGAATGCATTGCGTATGAAATATCATGGAAGCACCAAGATGAGGAAAAGCAAGAAAGCGCTACTGAGAAAGGAATTTGACATTTTCTGTCTCATAAAGGGAGAATCAATGAAACAATTGATCGAGCGCTATGGTCATTTGGTACACCAGATGAAGAGGCATGGGATACTCAAAACTGATGAAGAATTGGTTGACAAACTGGTTGACGCTTTGCCAGAGGGTGAATGGTCAACATATTTGATGGTGTTAAAGAACGCGATCGAGTATAGTGGATATAGTTTACCAACATTCATTGAAAAGCTTGAGGGCCATGAGATGGAACTTCAGAAGATTGCAAGATCTAAAAGTGCTCAAGTAGTACAAGATGTTGGTTTGTACTATAAATCAGGGTCTACTGAAACTCAGAGCCCTAAGATACAAACCACTTTCAGTGCAAATAATTCTGGAGGTTCAAACTCTAGTTCATCAAGTTTTCAATCATTTCCTAGTTACAATCCGAATACACCTCAGACACCTCAGACATCACAAGATACAAATCCTTTTGGTAACGAATCAAATCAATCCAACAATGCAAGTTCAAGTCCAAATGTCATTCAGTGCAACATTGCTGTTAATTTGAAGAATGCTCAGAACTTCAATGAGCAAACAACAAAGCAACATATGGCACTACTTGCAACTGTCTAGGAATCCTATGAAAGCTTGGTCGCTGGCAGGATTGGAAATCCAGAAATGACAGCTGAAGATTATGATCAAATCGACAAAGAGGAACTGGAGTTGATGGACATAAGATGGTGTATGGCTTCTATCATCCAAAGAGCAACAAGATTCATGGAACTAACTGGAAGAGATATCGTGGGAGATGGGAAGAATAAATTGGGATTTGATAAGTCAAAGGCACATGCTTTAAATCCAAAGAAAAGGGTCACTTTAAGCGTGAATGTCTAAATCGTGAGGTAAGTGGTAATCTAAATCCTTTTGGGAACAACAATGATTACTATCAGAGAGGTATTTACCATCGGCCTTCTCCGCAAACAAAAGTTGTTCAAATTGAAGATGGACCATCACCATCAAGAGATAAGGCTTTGGTAGTAGCACAAGAAGATGAGGGCTTTAACTGGAACAAATATCTTTCTAAGAATGAAAGCTTAGCTCTACTGGCCGAAATCATCAAAGAGCCAGAACCTGAAATGGAAGATTCAAGTGCTGTTTTCGATGAAGAAGAATCTTTGGAAGGTGCACTTTTAAGGCAATATCTTCAACGAACTAAGGAAGAAAACATTCTACATAATGCATTTAAAAATATTATTCCACCTAATTTGATACCTTCTTTTGCAGGATTCTTTGTTACAAGTTATTATGGACAAACAGTGGAGACCATAAAGCCGGAAACTGAAGAAGCAATTGATGTTAAAAAAGAGATGACGGCTGAGAATTTGACTGAAATTGCTAACAAGGCAATGATGGCGAATTTGAAAGAGGTAGAGCCTGATTTAGAAGAAAAAATGGTTAAAGTGCAATTTGTTGAGGTTGAGAAACCATGCGCAAAATTCCTTAAACCATGTGAAAAATGTTTTGAAAAAGATGAAATAATCAAAGATCTTAACAAACATAATGAAAATTTCAGATATGATTATCGAACAATGAAAGAATCATATGATAAAATGAGAAGAACATACAAAATGGTCGAGCAAGCAAATCTTGAACAAAGTAAAACGATGGACATGTTAAAAGCCAATTTAATGGAAAAACAAACGGCTATTAACATTCATATAAACAAAATTACTGAGCTTAAAATGGAACTTGAAACTAAAAAGATTGAAACTGAAAGAGAAAATAAACTCTTGGTCAGTTATTGAAAAGTTCATATGTCATCGATCATATTCTTCCTACTGTAAAGATAGGAGAAGATGGTCAAATCGAAAAGAAAAGTGTGGATTATAAAAATGTTCCTCCACCTATAAGGTAAAGTTATGTGAAAAAGAAGCCTGAGGGAATGGAGAAGGCGCTAAATTTGAAACTCAAAACTGAGACAAAATATGAGCTCCCTGAGAACATTGATATAACCTATGCTAAAACAGAAGATGACACTGAAATACAAATTGTGAAAAATGTGGTTGAAAAGGTTTTGGAAAATGATTCTCATGATTCAAATTTGAGAGTGCTGAGTCAAGCTTGAACAGTTCAGAATCTGATTCACAATCTGAAAATGATGATAAGGTTTCTTCTGAAGAAAGTTTAAGTGATGATCCTAACGTTGTGCTATACAAAGTTAAGGATTCTGATAAACTATACTTTGATGAAACTTTTCCGATTCTGAATGTGAAAGAAGATCACATTGATAAACTTTTCAAGTTGGTAGAGTACAATCAGAAGATCTTGATAAGAATCTAACAAAGTTTTACTCAAAATCCAAAAAGATTTTCAAAAATTATCGAAGGAATGGTGGGGATTTTCCTGAGACAATAAGAGGAGGTTTGGGTTTTGAAACAAAGAAAAATGATAAAAAAAAATCTTCAAAGCAAAATTTTTACAACAAGAAGATGAAATTTGTTTTTGGAAGTAACACAGTTGTTGAAAAAGAAATCATTGGTAAACAATCAAATGATGAATTTATAAAAGAGAAAGAACTATGTGAACTGAATTTGGATTCATCTGCTAGATTTGATAGCAAAATATGCTCTAAAAATGCAATGAAGTTGGGCATATTGCACAACGTTGTTCAAAAAAGAATCCAAGGTCTGCTTATGGAGAAAGGAAATTCACAGAAGATATTAATAAGAAATCACCAGATTTTGCACCAACAAAAATTTTGAAAGGGGAAAATGAAACTAAGAAACCAGTAAATGATTTTGTACATAAGAATGATACTGGTGAATCATCGGTTAAGACTGAAAAGAAAGAATCATCTTTTTTTCATAAAAAGGCAAATTTGAATCAACAAAGATGTGAGGTAAGGGCAAAATCATCCTCTGTGAATTCCAAGTAAGCTGATACAACCAAAGGTAAGAAAAAGGTTGAACAAGCTAGCACGAGTGAGAGTGTAAAACTTGAGAAAGCTGAAAAACCAGTAAAGATTGAAGTTGCAAAGGATTTTCCTGAACTCACAAAGATAAAAAAGAAAGTCAATTTTAAAAAGGAAATTGTTGATGAATATTCTGATGATGAGAATGAATATGCATTTGAGTATGCGTACGAAGATGTTTATCCAATCCCCAAGACCAAAAAGGCTTGGGTTTCTCTCTTTAACTAGATTCTTTGATTGTGTGTGTGCAGGGACTTCCACGGTCGATTATTTCCAAATGGATCATGGACAGTGGAGCTTCCAAACACATGACATTGCTCTATGATGTTAAATCTCTCAGAGGTGGTTATGTGGGCTTTGCGGGAAATCAAGGCGGTCGGATTATCGGTGAAGGAAAGTTGTCGAACGGTGTAGTATCTTTTGATCGAGTGAACTATATTGCAGAGTTAGAAAACAATTTGCTGAGTATCTCCCAGATTTGTGATAAGAAGTTCACCACACATTTCAATGACAAAGAATGCATGATCTTGAAACCAGGATTTAAGATTTCAAAAGAGTGGATTTTGATGAGAGTTCCAAGAGAAAACAATTTGTACGTGCTTGATATGGGAATTGCCACAACAACATCAAAGTCTGCACAATGTTTTGTCACCAAAGCTACAGAAAAGGAATCAGTGTTATGGCATAGAAAGATGGGTCACATACATTTGAGAAAGATGAATTTTTTGGTTCACAACAACTTAGTTGATGGAGTAAATATGAAAAGTTTTCATCTAAATGATGATTGTGTAAGTTGCAAGAAAGGGAAGCAGCACAAGAAATCTCATCCGGAAAAGCTGTTAAATTCAATCAAACTACCTTTAGAGCGGTTACACATGGATCTCTTCGGACCAGTGAATGTGAAAAGTATTTATGGATATCTTTACTGCTTGGTGGTTATGGATGATTATACAAGGTTTTCATGGGTATTCTATCAAGAAAGCAAGGATGAAACATTTCAAAATCTAATGATTCTCTTTCGAAAGCTTGAGAATTTATATCATTGCCTGTGAGTTTCTGGAGTAAGGCTGTTGCTTTGGCATGTTATACTTTGAACCGGGTGTTAACGGTTAAACAATTTAAGAAGACATGCTTCGAACTTCTAAATCAAAGAAAACCTAACTTGGAGTTTCTTGAACCTTTCGGATCTCCATGTACGGTAATCGATCCTGATGGAAAATTTGGAGCAAAGGGTTTCTTTGTTGTTATGCAACTCCACTTCGGAGGGTATACTTGCCAAGCAAGTGGTTCTTGCACAGCATGTTGATTGTCGAAGGTACACAATGCCAACACAAAAACCTGGAGATTCTTGGATGTTTAACTATGACAATTTGTGGGATTCTTTTGAATTACCCGAAGAACTAAATGAAGAAGAAGTTGCAGTGTTATATCAAATGCAACAAGCAGCAAATCAAGAATATGTTTCAAGACCGATAGTGGTAACACAACCACCTGTTGGTACTTCAGTTTCAGAAATTGTTCAAACAAATGTTTCTGAAGAACCAGTTGCTGCAACAAATCTAAGTTCAACAGATCCCATTTTTTCTCCAACAAATGAGCCTGATTCTGATTCTGCACCAACATATGATCAAGATGGTGATTCAAATTCTGATGAGGAATCTGAGCAGATCACAAGTCTATTGAATCAATTTGCCGGTCCTAGTTTAAGAAATGAAGCTTCTACGAGTGGTACTGTTGTTGATTCTGTGGCTGAACAGAAGATTACTAATCTGGAGAACGAAGTAGCTGTTTCTGACGAAGTGGTTCCTCGAAATCTATCATATCATCCTTCAGACAACATAATTGGTGAACTGCGTGCAGGAGTAAAAACGCGAAATCAAATTAACAAAGCACTTAGTTGTTTCTATACTAAAGTAGCTCCTGTTCAGGAATATTGTTCTTTTCGCTGTTTTATCTCGCAGGTTGAACCCAAACATTGGAAGGAAGCAGTTGCTGATGAAAGCTGGGTCAACGCTATGCAGGAGGAATTGTAACAATTTGAGAAGTTAGGCGTATGGAAGCTTGTGGATCCTCCAGCAAATCAAAAAGCTATTGATACTAAATGGGTCTTTAAGTGCAAGCGTGATGATCGAGGAGTGATAGTGCGCAACAAAGCTCGGCTCGCTGTAAAAGGTTTTCATCAACAAGAAGGGATTGATTACACAGAAATGTATGCTCCGGTTGTGAGACTGGAATCAATCAGAATCTTCTTAGCGTTTGCGTCGGGAAGGGATTCAAGGTATATCAGCTAGATGTCAAATCCGCTTTCCTCTACGGAAAAGTGAAAGAGAGTGTGTTTGTCGGCCAACCATCGGGGTTTGTCGATCCGCAAAACAAAGATAAGGTATACTTGCTAGATAAAGCACTTTTACAGGTTGCATCAGGCCCTGAGAGCCTTGTACGAGACATTGTCTCATCACCTGTTAAGCAATGACTTTACGAGAGGCACTGTGGATAGCACACTCTTCATCAAGGAAGTTGGTGGACATTTGCTGGTTGTACAGATTTACGTAGACGACATAATCTTTGGTTCTACAAATGACGATTTGTGCAAAGAGTTCGAAGAGATAATGAAGAAAAAGTTTGAGATGAGTTCGATGGGAGAGATGAAATTCTTTCTTGGATTACAGAATTACCCGATGGTATATTCATTCATCAAACTAAATCGTGCATGATATTTTGCAGAAGTTTGAAATGACGAGTTCTAAACCGATATCTACACCATTGGCGATAAATCATGGTCTCTGCCCGGATGAACACGGAACCAAAGTGGATGAAATGCTGTGTCGGTCGATGATAGGGTCTCTAATGTATCTGACAGCTTCAAGGCCAGACATTATGTATCCTACCTGCCTATGCGCTCAATATTAGTCCTGCCCAAGAGTATCACACCTGATGGTCGTAAAGAGAATTTTCCGATACCTGAAGGGTTGCCCAAGCACCGGCTTGTGGTATCCTAAGAATGATGGTTTTGATCTCGCTGGATATGCAGATTCTGATTTTGGATGTGATAGACTTAACGCTAAATCTACTACAGCTGATTGCTAGTTCTTTAGAATTCGAATTGTCACTTGGCAGTGCAAGAAACAGACCACAGTCGTTCTCTCGACTTGTGAGGCTAAATACATTTCAGCTTCCAGTTGTTGTTCCCAACTCTTGTGGATACAACAACAGATGAGAGACTTTGGTTTGCAATTTCTTGACACATCGCTGTATGTAGATAACAAGGCAGCAATCGACATAACCAAAAATCCTGTTCAACATTCTAAAACGAAACATATTGAAATTCGATATCACTTTATCCGTGATTGCCACGAGAAAAAGTTGATTCGAAATGAAAAAATCCACACTGATGAACAGAAGGCAGATTTTTGTACCAAAGCTTTTACACGAACAAGATTTAAATATCTTATGAGATTAAACGGTATGAAAAATCTTTTGTCAGATGGGGTGGATGTTGAATATGGGTGATGAGTTCTCGTAATTCTCATTGGTTAGTCACGTTATTTCTAGTAAGACTTTATTTCTATCTTTAAAATCTAAAATCAAAAAATATGTTTTTGATTTTAGGGAGAAAAATTTAGAGAAAAATACAAAAACATATAAAATTCAAAAAGTACAAAAACATGAAAAAAGGCAAAAAGAGTTTTGTGTAAAACGAGGAAATGATAGTACATCAGTGGACTATCACAGTATGCTAAAGAATTGTAGTGTTTAAAATTTGAGAAAACAAATTCACTGTGGTAGTGCCAATAGGCTTTGCACGTTTAGTTGGATTGTTTCTAGGATATAAACTTAAATTTTACAAATTCTTAACTTGTGGGTCAACATCTCTCGGATCTACTTACTTGGTACTCCGAAATTTAGTTTGAGAGATTACCTGATTCTGAGATACTAGGTCTTTATAGATAATTGATATCTGGGGTATTAAACAAGTACTTATGATTTTGCGTAAGCAATGGCCTAGAACTTATATAATGCTTTTTCTTAATTGCTTCAAACCCTAAACTGTAGCAAATTTGAAGTATCGAAATATCTAATCAATTGCAGTTAAAAAGATTCCATACTGGAACAACACCTTAAAGTCGAGCCTTCATCTCTTTGTCTGTACGTGGTACTAACCTGAGCTCTCAAGGCCTCGCACAACCCAGATACAGATATCAATTAAGCTATACTCACCTGTAAGATGAAATCTAGGGAATCTTGATACGTAAGTATATTCTGAGATGGGAAACACGGTTAGGTCAAGTTCTTAATTCTACCTAACATATCTCAGATCAATTGAAAAATGTGTTGAAGTTTAAAAGGACAAACATACTGACAATCTAGGTGAAATTGGTTTTTGAAATATAAAGTCTTATAAAGGTCAACGGTACTAGTGATTAGTCTCAAAAACTGATATGATCCTCGAACACGAACTCACAAAATTTCTATAAATATGTTTCTACATAGTTCGTTACATTTGATTTTCATAAGATCCCAAAAAGATTTTCGGTGTGTTTTAGCATAAACTTTGAAATATTCAAAAAGATTTTGTTTCTATCTTAGTTTCGACTACCAATGATGGAAAGTGGATCTTCAAAGTCCAAAGAAGGAGTGTGCTGATGGAAATCTTGATGCAACGGGCTTGGAGCTAATGAAAATCTATGAAATACTTTGAATGAATTAAAAGTTCATTAATTTGAAACTTTAAAACTACCAAAAACTTCAGTTTGTTCATAAAGCGTCAAACCAAGGTCATTAAGTTGGACTTGGCAGACAAATTGGTTAACCCAAGTCATTAACTTGGACTTGGTCAACTGAGTGGATTTTTAAAACTGAAAAATTGAAAAAACATGAGGGTTTAAAATGAAAATTGAAAATGTTTGAAATTGAGAAGTTACACTTCGTGCGAAGTGGAGGTTTGATATTCTGATCCAGTTCGTGCGAAGTACAATATTGAAAAAGGTCTATAACAGAATGCTTACTTTGTACGAAGTGCCAGATTGAGTTAGTATAAATATCTTTCCACTTCGGACGAAGTTCATATGTCATCTGAGTGTTCTATCTGCCAAGTTAGTACGAATTAGAGTTTGTGCTTGATTAGGGTCGTTATTCTGCCCAAATTTGTTTAGATCTAGGTGATTTGCACACCTATTTCAACAGCACAGGTATAAACTCGTTGTTTGGATGGTTAATTTTGAGATTTTGGACATGTCGGACCTTTAAATTATAGATCTGATAGGTTTTAACGGATGAAATTAAAAATAAAACACAAAAAACCTTTAATCAATATAAATAACAACAGATTGGACCATCGATTTCAGTTTTGAACATGTTTTTTGAAACTGCAGGTTTGTTTGAAGAAGATAACTAGTTCGTACGAACTAGTGATCAATTTGTTTCAAAAAAAATTTGGCTCACTTCGTACGAGTTACAATCAAAGTTATTAAAAATGTTTAAGCCTCAATTTGTGCGAAGTAGGATATTCAAAATGTCAAAAAAATGATTTGAAGTGTTGGTTAAGTTCGTGCGAAGTTGCAAATTGTATATGTTAAACATGTTTTGGATACACTTCGTACGAATTACTCTATAAAGTGTCAAAATTTTGGAAATTTTTCTAAGTGTTTGAAATTTTATCGTTGTTTGTTATACAGTTGGGCTATTCGAAGTTTCACAACACATGCTGTGTGTTAGATAAGGAAGCATTCCCAAGATTGGCACCTTTTCAAGATGTTTTGGAGTTTATGGGGCGTTTGCCGGTGACTAAAGCGTTAACACAACATCATACGACGTATAGATCGCATGTTACATTCTTTTGGAAGCCGGCATCTTATGATGAAGCTACTAAAATAATCACCTCTGCTGTTAGAACCAACAATGAAGACCACAAGATCACAATTACAGAGGAAGATGTTCGTAAAGTTTTGGAATTCAATGATAAAGCTTCAGATCCATTGGATTTTCGGAACGAATGGTTAAGGGATGTTTTTATAGAATGGGATACCATGGATATGTCAATGCCACAACATTCAAGAAGGGAGGTCTTGGTTGTCCTTACAAGTTTTTCTTACACGCATTGATACATGCTATGAGCCATCGTAAAGGAGGTTTCGATTATATGCAAGATTATATGATGTGCATGGCTGCAAGATTGATATTGAACAAACCATTCAACGATTCACATGTTATATTCTCGTACATGGCGAAGAACACTGGAGATGAAAAGTTTTTGCTTTATCCAAGATTCGTTCAAATGATGCTTGATGATAAGTTTGATAATCTCGAGAAGAGAAATAGCGATGTATTATATCTATATCACATGGATGACGAAACTTTGAGGAAGTTATTCTTGTATCTCAGACAAGATAGTGTACCTACTCCTAAGCCGATGTTTGGAGCTATTGTTGATAGACATTATGTTGCACCACCAGATGGCAAGTAGAGGAAAGATGGTAGTGGAGACGAGGGTGACGAGATTAAGTTTTTGGAGGGATTCAAAGAGAAAAGAAGCTACTGGTATATCAAACTGAACCGAGAAAAGAAGAAACGCAAAAGAGCTTCAAAGAAAGTAGAGATGATGTTACGAGATGAAGCAGATAGCGAGCCTGAGAATGTTGTTGGTTCTAGTGCTGCAGTTAATGTTGAAGATCAAAATGTTGTGACTGAAACTGCTGAAGGTGATCATGATGATGTTATTTCTGCTATATCAGATAAATACGATTCTGAAGATTCGATTGAGGCAAAAGAACGTCAATTCATGGAGGAGTTAGAACAAGAAAGATTAAAGAAACAAGGCGATGATCTTATGAGCCTTCAGAGCATGAATCAGATGAGGAAAGGCCTAAAAAGAAATCTAAGCGTGTGAAATCTAAGGTTGGTGAAAGGAAAAAGACTACAGGGTCTCCAGCGACTAAGGGGAAGAAAATTTCCGAAACGGAGATATATTAGTCAAAGAAAGACGAATGATACATCTTCACAAGTGATTCCGCCACAAGCTATTCCTGTGCGAGAGCAACCAACATCATCAGTGAATGTTCAAACACCACCTGTTTCTACACAACCGATTCCTCCTTAGCAACAACCAACACCAAAGCAAACAACACCGAAGACAACTCAGAAACAAAGAACTCCTCAAAGTCAAGCTTCTGATCGTGAACGAGAATTTAATGATGATTTTGGAGATATTCCTCTTCCACCATGAGGTTTTGATACAGGAATCTCTATTGAATCGTTCGCATATATGTTTAATGAATGGAAGAATGAAGAGTTTGAAAAGAGAATCAAAATTCTTGAAGATAAGATTAAACAAAACAAAGTTGAGAAGGAGATCATGGAGAAGAAAGTTAAATTTCAAGAGAATGATCGTGATTATATGAAAGCTGTTGTTGATAGTCTTGGTTCTAACAATGAAAGATTGCGAAAGATAATTGCTGAACTTGAAACAAAGAAGGCTCAGAAAAACAAGAGATTCAACATGCTACAACGTGCTCTTACTAACAGCTTAGGAATAGATTTCATTGCAGAATACAATCGTATTGAGGTGCAAGACGAAAAGGAAAGAGCTGAGAAAGAATTAGCTACACAGGGAAAGGGCAAAGGTGTTATAGAAGGCACTTCTGAACCAATTGTTGTTGAAGGTTCTAAGACGACTAAAGAGCCTATTGTTAAAGAAACCCCTATTGTTGAGCAAGAGTTAGAAAAAGCTGATGAAACTGTTAAAGCTGCTATCGTTATAGAGCAAGAAGCAGAGAATGAAGAAGAAAAGGATCAAGAAGATGAAAATCTTGAGGATGATCCTATTGATGATGATAAAAATGATTCAGAGTATGGTGATGACTATGATAATGATGGTCAAGGAGGGGTTGGTCTCACTGTTGAAACAACAAAGGTACATGATGAATTTGATTATGACTCTGTGCTAAACGATGAAGTGAATGCTGAGGATGAACAAGTTCAGGGGGAGCAGAAAGGGCCAACTACTACTGAAGCATCAGGAATCTTCATAGCTAATCCTGTTACAGCTGTTCCTGATAGCTATAAGCCTATGATGCTGATGTTGGAACACAATGTTGAAGAAGGAGAATTTGTGCATAATTATACAAAGGAAGAATTGGCAAAAATGTTAGAGGTTGATGCTGATTCATTTGCTTTTGATTTTGAAGAGGATTTAGTAAATATCAGCACATTCGAGCCAAACAGTTATATTTACAAGAAAGTTCCTGAAGCAGATGATTATGATCTAGTTATTATTGAAGATGCTTCAGACGACGAAGTTGAAAAGTATTCAGGAGCTGATACTCATAGTTTTCCAACATTCGAAGAAATAATGAAAGATATTGATCTAGAGTTGCTTAAAAGAAAGATCGACGAAGTTGTGAAAAATGGAAGTATTCCTAAACGCTTATCCAAAGAAGAGATTGCAGAAGCTAAGAAGTCTTGGTTTAAAGAAATGCCAAAAGAAAGAAAGTTCAAACGACCATTGGCATTCTTTACACGCGACAAAGACCAATCACTTGGAGACATTCTAAGCTGGGGTTGGATTAGGGAATTGAACGTATATGCAATCAAAAGATATTTTTGTGTTCAATACTTCTAATATTTGAATGATTTGAAGAGTCTACCGTACTAGGATGTTGAGGAATTGGTTCAGACGAAGAATATCAGCTACCGGATGAAATTTAATGATCAACGTTTGTGGAAGGTTATCAAGTTTGAAGCAATGAATGGTTTTAATCACTGGAAACCATTTATTCCTAAACGTCGAGTGAAGATAAACAAGGTGACGATAGAAAAAGATGTTACATTGATAATGAAGAGGCCCAAAGTGATGAATAATATGCCTCTTGAACCAATCGAGCAAGATTTCTCTTCTTACTTCTTATGGTGGCAGACAGACCCTGAAACTTGTGAAGTTGTGATTATACTAAGGGCTGATGGAAATTGGGATGTCACTACAAAAGAAACTCCTGAATTGATTGAATGTAGAAGGATATGGGGTTTATGGAGGACGATAAGGATACTAGACTCGATGTGGCTAGTGAATTGCTCAAAAGAAGACGTAAAATGTTTATTCTTCAATAAGATACGTTATGACAAGCATGAAGAGACGCAAGCGAAGCAATACCAAGGTGTGATAAACGTTTGCTATGCACATGGTATTAATTCAGGGTATGTGTGGGAATTAAAATGGCGTGAGCTTAAACGTGAAGAATTCTTGAAAGAAGAAAAGCGCCTAGAAGAGATACACGAGAAAGGTAGAGAGGCTCGTCTTAGAAGATTCCAATTTATGAAATGGGCGCCTCCAACGGATCAAACGCCTATTCCATCACAAGAAAGACGAAGAAAGCCTTACAAGAACTTTTTTGGACGTGGATGAAGAATTGAAGACTGATCAAGACGACAACATTCATGGGGAGTCTGTTAGTGCACGATGTATTTGTCTATGTCTTGGATCTAGTCTAAGCATTTTGAGTATGTAACGTTAAAGTTTAAAGTTTATTTTGTATGGCCTAATTCGCACGAAGTGACAATGTAAAGTACTAGTTCGCACGAAGTAGTACTTCGTACGAACTAAGACTAGGTGGTTTTGGTGCGAATTAGTCAGCCTATAAATAGGTCTCTAGGTTCTTTCATTTGTACAACTTTTGCATTAGAGACGGCGAAACTCTGTCAGTTTGGATTCTCGGTGTACATCTTTGGACATTAATAAACTGACGTTTAAATTGAATATCTTGTGTATATTGTCACCTAATTCACGTAAGTTCTGCATACATGGATTAGATACATATTAGGCACCTTTGCTAAGGGATTAAACGGTCCTACAACTTGCATATACAAGTTTCAAATAGAGGATACAATTGTTAGTTTGTGAAGCAATTAAGTGATCAAATTTAGTTTGTGAAGTATTGTGCTATAGAGATTTGCAAAAATGTGTTAATTTGATTAATAAAGAAAACAGTTTCACGATATAGTTTCAGTATATCAAACTATATCAATTAATCAAGTAATGAACAATAAAGGTAAGGATTGACACAAGATATATGAGGAAAGCCCTCGATCTATCTAGATCGCCGGCACAAAACCTCGGGAGCTGACAACCGCCAACTGTCTTTGTTCTTCTTATTGATTGAAATATCAGGATACAGCTTTGGGATAATGCACAGATAAGCTCTAAGTGTTACAATGATTGTGAAATTTGAAGTGTGAGTGTATGATTGTGTATGTATCGAGTGATCAGTGTGTGTATGACATTACATGTGTTTTTCTAATGATCCGGCATCCCCTTATATAGTTTCTAAATTCTAACTGAATATCCTATAATTTCGGGATACGGAGAATATCCCCTTGTGACCGCTGTAGACCTATTCGTCCGCTATCAACGTTCACCTTTCAACCACTTTGAGCGAGTCTTCAGGTAGACCTAGTCCTTGTTAACGTTGGTCCCTTGCAACTCAAGTATACAAACATACCATTAGTAACGAGCAAGATACTTCTGCAGGATGTTACCAATATCCTGGTTCGGTATCCTGGTCACACATTAGAAACATAAAACCAGGATATATTATCGGGATATAGATTCAAAATTCCACCCATAACAATTATCCCAAAAATGTAACTGTTGGTTATCCCGGTTCCAACGGATATATTTTTAGTAGTTAAGAATGTCACACCCCAACCGATGGCGGAATCATCGGAGTGACATGAAATAGATTGCTCATCACACATAACACTATTTGCGACAATATTTAATCAAAACCGATTTCATTGCATATAAAAAATTGGCAAGTAAGCATACATTCTCAGTTGGATTAGTATCGTGCCGCAAACCCTAGATGGCGATTTTTCGTGCTCTTCATGAAACCCGATTTTCTTGATCAATCTTAGCTGTATAACAGTCTGTGATTGTTGTTTGATCTTCCAAATAGCAATACGAACTTGTTAGCATCCAAAGAAAGATTAAAATAGGGTTTAATTTCGTTTTTTTTTTCATCCGATCGCTCTCTCTCGAACCGGCGATTTTTGTTCTCCTTTCAATCCTACGATTTCGATCGGCAAATGTGTGCAACAGATCTGTTATTAGGGGCTTGAGTAATCAAATCTTAATACGAACTCTGGTGGCATATAAGATCGATCGGATAGTAGTTTTCTTTCGATTTTGATTTTTTATCGCCGGAAGTTTCTTGTGGCTCGGATAATAATCAAGAATCCGATCAGTTTAGGGTTTGTTCTTGTTTGTTTGATAATCGTTGACCTGGGAATGAGTAGGAAATTCTGATTTATTATAAAGATTGTGTTGATCGCTGTTAACGGATGTTAATTTAGCTAGATTGATACAACCTTTCTAATTGATTACGGATTCTAGGGTTTCTTTTTGGTTTATTTCTGGTTTTTTGTTGTGGTTGCGGTATGGAGAGTAATGAAGTTCTAAATGGTGATGGGTATCCAAAACTGAGTAAGGAGAGAGTTGTTAAAACTGGCATGGATGAACGTAAGAAACCTGGTGTGAATGTTGATCGAGGCAAAGTCCCATTACCTAATAAGGGGTTTGGACACCGTGTGCTGAATATTGATGGTAACCCTAAGCTGGCCCGACGAGGGAATGTTCCTAACTCACTAGTGGAAGAGGTGAACTCGGATCTGAAGCTGCTTAATGCCACTGAAGAACGAAACAAGAATAAGGGTGCGGCAACCGTGGTGAATAATATTAAGGAGGACTCGGAAACCATCACGGAAAAAGGGGCTAACTTGCATGGTAATTTGGAGGATATTGCACCTGATTCGGATGGTGGTGTTTCATCAGCTGAGTCCACGCAGGTAACGACTACTAAGATTGTAGAACCTCTTTCGTTTGCTAGAGTTGTTCAGCATAATAGTGATGGTATTAAGGTTAATTTTCGGTCTTTGGAAACTGAGGAAATAATTGATGGGGCAGATGTTGTTATCCCTTTATCATCGGTAAAGCAGGTGAATGATAGATACTCGAACACTCTTTATGGATATTTTTTGGGAAAGCGCTTAGCGTTTCCGGTGGTAGACTATTTTGTTAAACATAAGTGGTCGAAGTATGGGATATCCAAGATGATGATGAATGCTAAGGGTTCTTCTTCTTTAAGTTTCAAACAAAAAAAGGGATGGCCCAGCTACTAGAAGATGGGCCATGGATGATACGAAATGTTCCAATTATTCTTACTGAATGGACTCCTGATGTAATGGTTGAGAAAAATGATATAACATCTATACCGGTTTGGGTAAAAATGCATGATGTACCGTTGGCTGCGTTTACTGAGGACGGGTTGAGTTTACTGGCATCGAAAATAGGTGTTCCAAAATTGCTGGATTCTTACACAACAACAATGTGTGTAGATTCATGGGGAAGAAGTAGTTATGCTAGGGCGTTAATTGAAGTTCAAGCAGGGTCTGAATTAAAAAGAGTTGTCACGGTTGCAATCCCGGCACTCGATGGAAAAGGATACTCTAAAGCGGAGGTAAAAATAGAATATGATTGGGAACCGCTGAGATGTTCAACATGTTGCGTGTTTGGTCATGATGATAACTCGTGCCCAAAGAAACAAACACCAGTGCAGATGGATGATAAGATGAAAAATAATAATGATTTTCAGGAGGTATTATCGAAGAGTAGGAAAGGGATCAATCAAGGGTTGCATGTTAAGAATCAGAAGCCGAAGTTTGTGTACCGTCGTTACAAAGCCTAATTCCAAGGCTGATGAGAAAGGGCAACCGAAAAACCAAGTGCCTATCTCTAACCCATTTTCTGTACTTCAAAAAGAGGAAAATCACTCTAATGAATTCGGTGGAATAGAAGGTATGACTTCAAAAGGTAATCAACAAAATAAAAGTACCGATTTGGAGGAAATAATTGCTGATGCAGTTGGAATCGAGGAGCTCTTAGGTGATATCTCAAAATTAATGGAGCAGAAAGGAGAAAATAAAAATTCTGAGGGTGCAAGCACACCTGGTGATACTAGTGTCCATGGGTAGTTTGGCTTCTTGGAACATAAGGGGTTTGAACCGGCCCCTCAAACAAAAGGAGGTTCGTCAGGTGGTACTGGACAATCATCTTCAGGTATGTGCAATTATGGAAACTCATGTTGACTCGTCTAATGTTTATAATGTTTGTAAGAAAGTTTGCTCATCATGGAGCTGGGCGACTAATGCTGATTGTTGTGAGAAAGGTACTCGTATTATGGTAGGGTGGGACGCTGACATTGTGAATGTTATGATCCTTTCTAAAACTGATCAGGTTGTGCATACTCAGATCAGTTTTAAACTCGATCAAAAGTCTATTTTTTGTTCGTTTATTTATGCTGACAATTACTACAAGAATAGAAGGGACCTATGGCAGAACTTATGTGCTCATCATTCTTATATGCATGATAAACCATGGACTGTTATGGGGGATTTTAATTCTTCCTTGTTTCATGAAGATATAGCTCAAGGGCCATCCACGTTTAGTATTGGAAATAGGGAATTTAAGGAGTGCATTGATGAGATAGAGGTGTTTGATGTTAATCGAACGGGTTTACATTTTACATGGACGAATAAGCAGCAAAAGGGTATCATTGTTAAGAAAATTGATCGAATATTGGGGAATATGCAATTAATCGATACGTTCCCTAATGCGGCAGCATGTTTTCTTCCGTACCGAATATCAGACCATACTCCGTGTATCTTAAAATTGCCTAACGTGACTAGAGGAAAACCGAAGCCGTTTAAGTTTGTGAATTTGGTAGCCGATAAGAAGGGTTTTATGGAGGAAGTTAAAAAGGTTCGGAATATGGACATTCAGGGTTATCGCATGTTTCAGATTGTTAAAAAGCTTAAGCTGTTAAAAAACCCGATGAGGAAACTCTTATATACACAGGGCAATCTGCATGAGAAGGTTAAGACGATGAGAAAGGATCTAGAAGACAACCAGATAGCTATTGATAATGATCCTTTCAACAATGAGCTTCTTGATAAACACAGTCGATTACTTCAAGCGTATAAGAAAGTGGTAATTGATGAGTGCTCTTTTTTGCAGCAAAAATCTAAGTTACAATGGCTTTCGCTTGGTGATAAGAACTCAAAGTTTTTTCATAACACGGTGAAAGCAAAAAATCATCGGAGTAGAATTTTCTCGGTAAGAGACAGTAGCGGTATACTACATGAAGGAATGTCGGTTCCACAGGTCATGGTGGAGCACTATACCCAGTTTTTTGGTAGTGTTGGAAGTATAAATTTGCATCCTACGCCAGATCTATTCCATAATGTATTATCGGTTGATAAAGCTTCTGCTATGGTTAGGATTATTACGGATGATGAAATTAAACAGGCAATGTTTTCAATTGATGGGAATAAAGCTCCAGGTCCTGATGGTTACACCTCGGTCTTCTTTAAAAAGTCTTGGGATGTAGTTGGGAAGGATGTATGCAGTGCGGTACAGGAGTTTTTTCGAAATGGTAAACTACTCCGTCAACTTAACCATACGATAATCTCTTTAATCCCTAAGGTTAGTACACCATCTTCCATTACGGATTATCGCCCTATATCTTGTTGTAACACTCTATATAAGTGTATTAGCAAGATTATTACAAATCGAATAAAAGAAGGGTTATGTGATATTGTGAGCATCAACCAGTCAGCCTTTGTTCCGGGTAGAAGGATTTCTGATAATATCCTCCTAACACAGGAGTTAATGCATAACTATCATCATAATAAGGGGCCACCAAGGTGTGCCTTTAAGGTGGATATTCAAAAGGCTTATGACACGGTTGACTGGAACTTTCTTGAACAGATACTGCTAGGTTTTGGATTTGATCGGAAAATGGTGAAATGGATAATGGTTTGTGTTACATCCACGTCCTTCTCTTTGGCTATAAATGGTAATCTGTATGGGTATTTTAGAGGGCAACGGGGTTTACGACAAGGAGACCCAATGTCTCCGTACCTTTTTACGCTGGTTATGGAGGTTCTTACATTGCTTTTGCAAAAACAGAGTTCTTTGTCAGCTGAGTTTAGGTACCATAACAAGTGTGAAAATCAGCGAATAATTAATCTCTGTTTTGCTGATGATCTGTTTTTGTTTTCTCGGGGCGATCATAGATCAGCAAAAGTGCTTTTGGAGGCGTTAGACTTATTTAAGAACATGTCAGGTCTTGTTCCTAGTATGACTAAAAGTACGGTCTTCTTTGGTAATGTTCGGGACATAGTGAAAGACCGAATTAGAAGTATCATCCCATTTGATGAAGGCGTGTTGCCAGTTCGCTACCTTGGAGTTCCCCTTATATCTACCAGGCTTGTTTATAATGATTGCAAGAGACTTCTGGAAAGTATGGATTTAAGAATGACCGATTGGAAAAATAATAGTCTGTCATTTTCGGGTAGACTTCAATTGATTCGGTCGGTCCTGTCTTCTATGCATATATATTGGGCGTCGGTCTTTATTTTACCAAAGCGCATCATTTATGACCTGGAAGAAAGAATGCGAAGATTTCTGTGGGCGCAAGGAAATAACATAAAAGGGAAAGCTAAGGTGAGTTGGAAAAAAGTGTGTATTCCTAAACAAGAGGGTGGCTTGGGTATTCGAAGGATTGGGGATATGAAT
This sequence comes from Scalesia atractyloides, assembly GCA_947069175.1. Taxonomy (NCBI): domain Eukaryota; kingdom Viridiplantae; phylum Streptophyta; class Magnoliopsida; order Asterales; family Asteraceae; genus Scalesia; species Scalesia atractyloides. Next base: position 44,334,138 of record CAMTDV010000015.1, read on the forward strand.
AAAGCGCTTATGGTTACGCATGTATGGAGTCTTCTTACACATAGAGAGTCTCTTTGGGTAAAGTGGATCCATTCATATCGTATACGAGACCGAAGTTTTTGGGACTTACCAATCCGAAATAACATAACATGGAGCTGGAGGAAAATGCTACAGCTAAGGCCGATTATTCAACATCATGTATGGACGAAACTGGGAGATGGTAACAAAACACTAGTTTGGTTTGATAAGTGGGATGAGATATGCCCTTTGAATTCTTTCATTACGCCACATATGATATCAAATGCTGGATTCTATATGAACTCGAAGGTTGCGGATGTATGTGACCATGGGAGGTGGGCATGGCCGACCGAGTGGTTAAACCGATTTCCGGATCTCTGAAACATGCCAAGTATCATACTGAGCCCGGGTTTACATGATAAAGTTGTATGGAGAACTAGATCAGGAAAGGAGATGAACTATAGTGCCGCTATAGGGTGGGATGAATTTCGACTACACCAGAATGAAGTCCCATGGGCGAGTATTATTTGGTATCCCCAATCTATTCCGCGTCATTCTTTTTTAATGTGGCTTCTTGTGAACAAAAAACTAAAAACGCAGGATGTCATGAGTCGATGGTCTTCGGCGGGTAGTCCTAATTATAACCTCATGTGCTGTTCGTTGTGTATGGGTAGTTTGGATTCTCATGACCACCTTTTTTTCGAGTGTTTATATGCTGCTCAGGTCTGGAATGGTATTCGAGATAAAGCAGGAATGGGATCGCTGCCTAACAAATGGGAAAGGATTTTTGATCATTTGGTGCAATATGCGAACTCAAAGCATGCTACTCATGTTATTGGAAAGCTTGTTGTTAGTGCGGCAACTTACTTCGTGTGGCAGGAACGAAATCAGAGATTGTTTTCTATGAAGAAAAGGAGTGCAGATCAACTCATTGAGGTTATTCTACTAACAGTTCGGATGAAGCTACATTTGATGAAATTTAAAGACACGTGTCACACTAGAGATCTTCTACAGGAATGGAGCCTTCCTAGAGGGTTGCTGATAAAAGATGATGAATATGGCTAATGGTGTTACATGTGTTTTCCTTTTGTAATTTAGTGTTACGTGTATTGTCGAATGACGTGCTTATTAAATAGGTATCTAGTGGCTGTAGGATGATTGCTTGATGAACTCTAGTATGGCTTGTCATACTTGAGAATTGAGGTTTCTGTCTACCTCACTTGTTATTTTTTGATTGATTGATATAATATTTACCGGGGTAACCCTTTACCCAAAAAAAAATTGGCAAGTACATTACAAGGAAATTCAAATTACAACAATTTAAAAGACAAGTACAATAAGTTCAACAAAACAAAATATTCAAATCTAGTATTTCTTGTGCGTTTCTATGTCGTCCCTACTAGATTCGTCATAAACATCATCATCAACCTGTAACATGTTAAAAATATGGTTCAACGCAAAAGCATTGGCGAGCACACAAGTTTTAAAGTACATAACATAAGTATAAAAAAATTTTACTCGAATCCACATGGCAATTGTATACAAGGTAAACTAGCATGTAGTCCACAGGAATTATAAGTGTCCCTCGCCACAAAAGTAACGAGACTAATTATGAATAAAGCTTAACAATACCCCGACGGGTGGCGTGGTACTCCTATAGCGCTATATATGTTAAGTTGTGCTAGCTAAGTTAATGACAAAAGCATGTATGTATCTAGCATGAACCTAAGCATAACAATATAACAGATTGAGTGTATAAAGTATGTTGTGTGTATCTGTGTATTTTGTAAGTTAACGTGTTATAACCCAAATTGTGTAAAAGTTGAAAACGGGTCAAGTGTACTCACGGTTTTGCAAGCTTCCACTTGGAAATTCCGTGAAGAGTTGTTGGTTTTGAGATGGAACACCGAGTCCTTCCACACGAGGAAACATAGTTGTATGAGTAGTTTAGATGATAACGGTGGATTTAGATTCGAAATTTAATGTATAACCAAAGTAGGTATACGAGAAAATACTCACCTAGACTTAGTACTCGTTCTTGACACTATAGAACCCATAGGGGTTAGAATGATTTCATGGGTCAAATACCCATTAAAATCGTAATGAGAATTTAAGTACTTTAGATTACGTAACCTAGCACCATGACGAATAATCACTTGATTATCATGGAGGGTTCGGTTATTATATTTTTATATATGTTCTATCATTCTATATAGGTTATTGTATAAGTTTAGTCCAACATGTATTACACAGATCTCATATAAGTCATGCAAGGAGGTAGGAGGATAACCTTCCATTTAAGACCTCTTTTGTATATTTACCAATGCACAAATTGTCATGAAGACAACAAGGATGGCCATGAATGAAAATGAAAATGGAAATGGAAATGAACAACTTCTTACTATACTAAGTGAGCAAGTAAGCATCAACCCGAGTTTCCACTTCTGACATGGAAAGAATCAACTAAGTGTCGACGGTTAAACGAGGCCAAGTTATCTTTAGGTCTAGTATACCACTTAGGATAGCAAGGTAATTTCATCAAGTGAGGTGATGGATTGAGGTAGGATAGACCAAGCTTCCAATAATTACACACTTCCATCACAAGTCTTGTTTCAAGAACAAGCTCGGTGGATACAGCACTTGTGTGTTAAAACCCTTTTCAAAACAGAAAGTTTAGAGGTGTTTTACACCTCCTAGTTTGTATGAAACAACCTTGGCTAGCTCCCTAATCATGGACTCGATTAGAGGCACAAGTAGCACAAGTTTGTTTAGTAAAAGTGAGTTTAAATAAGGTTTACAAGTTCATCTTCCAAAACAAAAAGTTTAGTCTAAAAATGGTATTCTTTCACCTTGGCTGTCACACCCCGATAAATCGATTACATCAGAGCCGGGTGTGATCAACTGGTATTTTCATTGCACAGCGGAAGTGTTTAATGCTAAGACTTCTAAAACGTGAACGCCCGCTAAGTACTCGAATCCCATGGGTTCTCCTATTCCAACCGTGCCTTATTTTGAAATGTTACCTGAGAAAGAAACATGCGAAAAATCAACATAAAGTTGAGCGAGTTCATAGTTTGTTTGAATAAGATTTAAAATAAATCTTTTGATAACCTGTTCGTGAGATCATAGTATCTCAAAACATTTGAAATGTCGTATCGCGTATATCGGCAACAAAATGTTCTCTGTTATGTTTGTAAACCGATGCATGTAACTGTTGTATTTGTAAACCGGTAACAAAATGTTTTCTGTCAAAATGTTTCTGTCATAATTGTCATCAACTTGAAAACCTGGCCATTGTCATAGTTATAAACCAATATTTAAATCCTGGCCACTGTCATAAGCCAATATTGAAATCCTGGTATGTTATTGTTATTCCTACGGTTTAAGGATCTATCAGCGGGTAACTAGTCCCTGATATTATGTAAAATAACCAAACCGAGATAACATTAACCTCTGAATGGACATGTTTTATTCAGAATTTCACACTCCGAAAGGACTTGTTTTATTCGGAGTCTTAGGGATCACAAAACACTCTGAAAGGACTTGTTTTATTCAGAGTGGAGCGTGTCTCACAGCTCAGTAGATCTACACCTTTGTCTCTTGTGGTCACTAAGTGATTAATGGTTATTATATAGTCATTCCTACTTACACACATTGATCATAGTTCTTTCTTTAAACCCGTAGCTAACATACCCCTTTGTCATAGAATTTCATAGCATGTATTTCACCCCCAATTGTTAGAAAACTGGAAAACATTTAAAAAGGAAAAAGGGGAACATGAACTCATAGAGTCTTTGTGTCCCGCACAAGTGAAAATGGGCCTAGCCCGTTTAAGTCCAAAATCAGGACCAACCCATCCTCTTGTTTGTATGTAGGACAATCTTGTTCCGTTGTAACTAGGGCAATCCCGTCCCTATCCATGAAACTCATGCACCTTTCGAAAATACGCTTGTGTTTTGTTAAAACCGGTGTATTAAGTATAAAACTTTCGTAAACCATTTGAGTTAAATGAAATCCTTTCGTAACATGGTTTAGAAATATGAATCCTTTTGTTTCTCGAAATTTTGTGTACTTTGTCAAAACTTGCATGTCTTTCCACCCCCGAAAATATTTAAGAAAATGTAAAACCATAAAAAGTGGGGGTTATGAACTCACCTTGTTATCCATGTGCAAAACTAGCTTAATTTGATTCCATAGTATTATTCCAAGAGCATGAATTCACTAGCGTGCAACTAAAACCTTCCTATTAAGAAATCGAGCTTATAAGAATCTAATTAAACGTAGCTAAACTACTCGTCCGAGCTCTACCGAATCGTTAACCATACGATCCTATGAAGGCGTTATTATCTTGATTTGAAATAACCAAATCAATGGTTGTTTTTATCCCACTAATAGTCAGGATGAATACTAAATTTTGGAAACAAATTAGTTTCTGAGAGATTTGAAATACATAATTATATATAAACATAAATATATTTATGAAATCATATTAGTCGTCTTGAATATACGGTCGTAGTTGAATAGTAGTACGACTCCTCGTGGTTATTCGTAAGATGAAGTTATATATTATATCTATGCCTGCAAACATAGGTATGTAAAACGTCGCGTAACCGAAATATATAATATATGTATGATACAGTAATATATCGTTGTAGCTTCCGTAAGATATAAATAGATATACATATATATTTTCTCGTTGTTATCAAAACGGCTTGGTTAATAATGCGTTAAGATCGTACCGTAGCGGGTCGTGTTCGGTTTAGACGTTAGAAACAGTTATAAATAGTTGTATTCATTTAATAAGAATATTCGAACTTTTGACGTTTGAAATAATCTTAAATAATTATATTTATTTTATACGAGATTTCCGAGTTTTAGGTGTTTGGAAATAAATATAAATAATATTTATCTCATAGAAACTTTCGAGTTCTAAGCGTTTCAAATAAATATAAATAATTATATTTATTTTATGTAAGTTCTCCCGCGTTCCGTTAACTTGTAAACGGCTTTTGTCAAAACGCTATAAATGTGTTTTAGTAAGTTATAAGATGTCGCCAAAATTAATATACTTTTATATTTATTTTATAAAAATACTTATATGCAATAGGTGTTGTTTTTCGAATATGAATACGTTTTGTATTACGGATTTTTATGAAAAATGGGCATAGTTTCCCCTGTTTTTGGACGATCCCGAAAATCAAGTGTCGATATAATTGTCAAAACGCAATAATAATATATGTAACTTTCATAAAGTTGTCGAATACTAAATCAATCTATATAAATTTCTATACAAACTACGTCACGATACTACGGTTCGAGCTCGGTTCACGTTAGTTAATACTATCTAAAATAAATAAATAACAAAATTCGGATCGTTTAAATTTTACCGAGCCTTTCGTTGACTGAGTTGACTGCGTTGACCAGCAGTTGACCAGGTTTGACTTACGTTGACCTAGTCGACTGAGTTGACCGTATTTGACCCGAACACGAAAACTGAACCGAAGCTACCATTTGACAATTGTTTGACTTGTTGAACTGAACCGAGCTAGAACCGAGTCGAACCGAGTTTCACTGAGTTGAACCGTAACTGAACCGAGTCGACCGTAACTGAAGTGAGTTGAACCGTAACTGAACCGAGTTGACAAAAACCCGAACCCAAAACTGGACCGAACAAACAACCACCTCCACTGCCGCGCCGCGTCCAGTGGCCACCCGGAACGCCGCCGCTCGGCGGTTTGTCTGCTGCCAGAAAGAAAAGCGGCTCCGCCGCTGCCGCTGATGTTCACCATCGCCGTGCCACTGATGTTCACCATCGCCGTGCCACCGTTGAGAGGTGGCCGGCCCTGTTTCTTCCTCCCGAGCTCTCTCTCTCTATCTATCTTCTCTGGCTCGCTATTCTCTCTCTCCACAATCTCTCTCTCTCTCTCATCGTTCTCTCTCTCTTTCTACAGATCAGATGGATTTGGGTGAAGTGGTGCAAAGGAGTTGTGTTTGAGATTTCTGTAGCCGAGAGAGAGAGAGACAGAAGCTTTGAGTGAATGTGTTGAGGGAGGTTTGTAATTGAGCTTCATAGATTTAAAGGTAGAAGACAGATATGGGGTAAACATTAAAATGGGTTAGACATGGGTGATTGGTTAGACATTATCATGAAGATATTTTGGAATATCTTTTAAAACTATTGGCAATGCATTTGTCAGATTTGAGATGATGGTTATGAGTTGTTTGTACCATCATGGTGTATACATACATACAATCATAATTATAATATTAAATTAACCATGCCTTTTGGACCACTGTCTTAACTCTCGGCCATACCCTTGCCAATTTTGTCTTGAAAATGTAATTTGAAAATTTCAAAGGCATGGGTTTATTAATATAATAATCATGTGGTGTCAATATGTAGGAAAATTGTCATACGTTTGGCTTTACACATGTGACCATGCCATGGTGATGTGAAAAGATATAATAAAGTATGGGTATGTTGGGGTACTAACATACATGTTAGTGGGTGTTGATGATTTTCGAAGATCATAAAGAAGACAAGTCTTGCATATTTAGTTGATTTTTAAGAATTTAAGGATGGTTAAAGGAAATAAATCTTGATATATTAATATCTAAATGCAAGAAAATCATCATTATACATATCCATATGTGTCATGATACGTATTTATATCATAAAAAATAAAGATATGTATGGATTCACGAACCAATAATCTTTATAAAATTTAGACGTACGTTAAAACATAAAGATTAAATATAACTATATTAAATTTTTATATTAATACACGCTCATAACAATTGACTTGTGAAACGCTCTCTAGTATTTTCATTAAACCAAATCAAAGTATATAGAATTTATGGGCGTATGATTGTGTGTCGTGTATATATATAGAATTGTACGCGTATGAAACTTTGAAAGTGTCATAATGTGGCGCTATATTGGAATTGGTCATTAACCCTTTAAAATCACACAATATAATATATGAGTAAGCAAAATAGAATATTCAAATTTTGAATTTTCCGTTTCTTACCCCACGGTCATAACGTGACGAGGTGATAACGAAATTTTTTATAGATGCAAATTTTCATGCATTTCCCGGACATTGCTACACTTCGCGGACTAAATTAATTACACAATTAAGTCTAAATGCACGTAATTATGTAATCAATTATGAGTAGGTTGGACGGATTATCATGAAAATTTGTCAGGTGTCACAATGGGTTTCCCATGGAAAACCTATGGTAACATCCTTAGAGGCATTATAACCATTGTAGAGTAAGAAAAAGTGAAGAAAACATGAAAAAAATGAAGTTATAAAAAGATAAAACAAGCAGAAAATTGTAGTCACTTTGCTCCTCATTTTGGATGAGATTTCATCTTAGTTTGCCCAGACAAACTTGTGAAAACCTTCCTAAAGATTATCCAAGTGTTTTAGAAGAAAGAACAAGAAGAAACTAGAAGAAGAAGTGAGTTAAAACTCACTTTTAATGGCTGAAACTTTTTGATGTTTGCTGAAAAACTCAGCTGAGTTTAGAAGGGTTTTTAAAGTGTTTGGAGGCTTGTAAAAGTGGAGTAAAGGATGGGGAATTGTTCATTATATAGGGAAGGGATTTGGACTTTAATGGGTTGGGATTTGGACAAGATTAGTGGGTCATATGGTTGTCCCCATTTTTTTTCTTTGTTAAATAAATGTTATTATCTGGCTAAGTTGTTACCTTTTAATGGGTTATGAACTTGTAATAAGGTGTGGCATGATATTCCTAATGTTTGGTTATTATATCCGAAGGTCTTATAAGCAAAATTAATATGTTTTAAAAAGATTAATCTAGACTAACAATTAACAAGTTTGTGACACATAACGAAGTGTCAAATAAGTGTAAATCTCGCGATTGAATGATCAAGTATTGTGTATGAATAAAATGCTTTAAGAATTTAGATTACACGAGAATTATTTACGAGTTATTTTATGGTGTGAACTATGTTAATAAACCTGGGTATGAATCGATGTATAAACATGTATAAGTAATCTATATCCCACATAAAGATTAATTTCATTATGATCGAAGCCTCGGATTTACAATGATTTGAAATGAAATGTGATCACAAAGTAACGAGTTTCCGGAAATAGAAATACGATACAATCTTACTAAAGATGGAAAGTTACGAAAGGTGAAGCGTTACAGTCTCCCCTACTTTAGGAAATTTCGTCCCGAAATTTAGGAAGGTGTAACGAACAGATGTGGATACTTAGTCTTCATATCACTCTCCAGTTCCCAAGTAAATTCAGCGTCACGTCTACCTTCCCATTGAACCTTAACTATGGGAATTTGACTGCGCCTCAATTGCTTGACACCTCGATCCATGATCTCGACAGGTTATTCCACGAAGTGTAGGGTTTCATTGATTTGAAGATCTTCGAGTGGGACTTGGAGTCCTTCTTCAGTTAAACATTTCTTCAAGTTTGAGACATGAAATGTAGGATGGACATTGTTGAGTTCTTGAGGTAGATCCAATCGATACGATACCTTGCCAATCCTTTAGAGAATTTTGAAAGGACCTACATAACGATGTGCGAGTTTCCTTTCTTACCAAAACGAACTACGCCCTTCCAAGGGGATACCTTGAGAAGTAAAAAGTCACCTACTTCGAATTCCAAAGGTTTGCGACGCTTGTCAGCGTAACTCTTTTGTTCGCTCCTGGCTTTCAGTAAGTTATCTCGAACCTGTAAAATCTTGTCCGTCGTTTCTTGTATAAGCTTGGGACCGGTGATTTGAGCTTCTTGATACGTGGTCAAAAACAGGTGCTATGATGTGTTTAAGTTCGTGTATTTACATAACTTTAAATTCCGAATAGCCTACTTTTGATTAGAATTGTGTTTTGCAGGTCTAATGGAGTTTAAGGAGCTATTCGGAGTACCGGGAGTGAACGGGATCAACCGGAAAGGCGTGAAATGAAGAACCTGAAAAACACCCTAGAGAAGGCTTCGGCGACGCACTAGGGGTGTCGGCGACGCGTTGCGTCGATGAAAATCCGCGTAGACAGCATAGAACGGCGTCCGCAGAAAACAACAGTTTATAGGTGGCGTCGGTGACGCCGTCTCCTGCTCTCCGGTGTGAAATTTTGTTATTTGTTTAGTTTTTGACGAGATTTAATGGGAGGTTTAACCATTCTTGAAGGGTTACGCAATTTTGAACCTAAGAACTTCACCTTGGAGCCAAGAACACAATTACCTTGATCCAAAACCATTTCCAATCCATCCAATCAATCCAAAATCATCAAATCAACCATCTTTGCATCCAATCCATTCCATCATCATCATCCTCCATATTCTCCATCTTCATCATAAACCATAATCCCTCATTCAAGGCTTCGAGCTGTCAAGATCTAAGTTTCAATCATCTGGTGATCAAGTTACTTCAACCATGAGCGGCTAATCACCTCGGTTTCACCCCGGTGTAGGTAGTTGTCTAATCTAGGATTTTGAATTGTTATTTGATTCTCCTTTGTGACAACTTGTATTGGTTTTTTAAATCATTAACAATAGCTTACATTTGTTTCGTATTCGTAATTGTCGAACAATGATAAAGTCATGACTTCGCAAAATGGTTATGTGTATTTATGCATTATTATGATTAGGTTTTACTTGTCGTGATTACAAAGTCCATTCTTGTCCGTTCTTCAGAGCGTTGATAGTTATTGGCACCTACGTCACGGTACACTAAATCCGTTAACCGCTATACACTTGAGTTGAATCTAGAACTTGTAGAAATCCTAGTTTGGCAATTACCGAAACCGGGTGTGAACCCTTTTTATCAAATCTTGTTTGAATCATTAGTTGTGTTTTCGTTAATTATAATCAATCATTCGTAATAGTTAATCAAATTTACAATCATCATTGGTTAATTCCAACATCTTTTCTCAAATAACTAAACAGATTAAGATAGCAAACTTCATAAAATTGTGACATCTTCATAATCAAAATAGTCCATATGTAAACCATAAACTCTTTGTGGATCGACCCTTTACTGCCACTAACATATTTGCTAAGGGTAATTTGGGCTTATAAGTATTATCTTTGACCGGGGCGCGACACTCCGATCAAATTTTGGCGCCGTTGCCGGGGAGTTAGTGCGCTTTACGTTTGGATTGTGTTTGAAATTTGTGATAAACTGTTTAAGTGCTTGTTTCTCTCATTGTATTTGCTTTTGTGTTACGCGGGGTGTGTTGTGCAGATTACATGTAGTGCATGCGTACACGGAATTCCGAGCGAAATCATCGTTAGTCTACGAACCGCAAATCGAGCGAGTGGCAAGGAGAAATTTAGCAAGCCGGTTAGAGGCAACACTTGCCCTTAACCAAAGTAACCAAAACTCACCATCAACACCATCCGTTGGAACCGTTCCAATGGATCAACAAAACAACCAAAACCGTAACAACCATTCGGGAGGTAACAACAACCGCCCTCCCGTTAACCCACTTCGCCAACCTGATCCTCAAAACCAAAATCCACCCCCAACCTTAATAACCGTAACCAAAATCAAAACCCGGGTGCTGGACTCCACTTCAACCAACCGGAGTTTGAACGAGTAAACCCTGATCATGCAGGGCATCACGAACCGATTACGATGAATTAAGGAATAACATTCCGGATGACTAGAGGTATAGTGTCCCAAGTTATCGGACCGGTGAACGTCAAATGGGCACGACCAAAGACACCGAGGAGGTAAATCAAGTGTTTGGTGATCGCAAGAATAACGATATGAATTCAAATACTTATCATCCCGGTTTGAGAAACCATCCCAACTCCCACTATAGGAACGCCGCTAACCAAATGAACCCAAATTTTCATGCGGGTAACCAAGGCGGATCGTCATACCAAAACCGTCAAGGGGGTAACCAAGGGGGTTACCAACGTAATTACATTAAGGGTACTAAGGATGTGATAATAACTATCAAGGTGGAATTACAACAACCAAAGCGCTGGTGGAAATAGTTCGGGTAATCAAAGTAGGGGTGGTAGTGACTTGAATGCCAAAATGGACGCCATGCATTCAATGATGCAAGAGTCGAAGAAAGAGAATGAGATTCGAGATAAGTCACATGAAGCATTAGCGAAACAAGTGGGCCAACTTGCGGAGGAAATGGCCCAAATGCGGGGAAGCGGATAAAGGCTTCCAAGTGACACCACGGTGAATCCGAAACATCAAGGCTCTTCCGGAAAGAACACACGAGAGGTACCAATTAATCAAATATCTTTACGTAGTGGTCGAGTCGTTGATAATGGTGTCAAAACACCACCACCTCAGTTTGTTGAAGGGGTGGTGGAAGAGGTGAGTGATGAAGAGGTTGATGACGGTCAAACGGGGCAAAACAAAAATATTTCTAAAATGATAACAATACACCCGTTGTGACCACATCCGTCTCGATTGCTAAGGAAAAGGGTGTGGAGGTTAATACCGCCCCTTATCCCGAAGCATTGAAGGGACCCGTGAAAAAGATTGTAAACAAAAGAGGTCCACAACAAGAAGAGTTGTTTGAGGTTTTCAAACAAGTTAAAATAAATTTACCTCTTTTGGATGCAATCAAGCAAGTACCGTCGTATGCGAAGTACTTAAAAGAATTGTGTACTCAGAAACGAACCCACAAATTTCCAAAAAAAATAGATTTGACTGAAAATGTGAGTTCGATTCTTTCAGGTGCACTTCCACCTAAACTCCAAGATCCGGGGGCACCAATCATTTCAATTCAAGTGGGTGATTTCAAAATTGGTCGGGCGCTTTTAGATGTTGGAGCGAGTGTGAGCATTCTACCGGGTAGTTTGTATGACCAATATGACTTTTGTCCTCTTCAAGCAGCAAATACCACTGTAGTGTTAGCTGACTTGACTCCTAAATTACCCCGTGGATAGTCTTCGATGTGATAGTGAAAATTGAGGATCTTTACTATCCGGTGGACTTTTTAGTACTTCATTATGTGGCCATGGATTCAACTAAGCAACCTACGGTGATTTTGGGTCGACCGTTTTTAGCAACTGCTAATTTTATTGATTGTAAAACGGGAACAGTTGATATGACATTTGGAAACCGAAGGTTGAGGTTGCATGTTTTTTTCCGGATTGACGAATCCTCCAGTCGACGACGAATGCTACATGGCAGAGGTCATTGACAAGTGTATACCTCTCTACGACACTGTTGTAGATGAGGAGAACACCATGGAGGAATGTTCTATGTTTAACAGGTCACAAGTGGAGATGAATCGGAGCATAGACGTAGAAGTGAAAAGTGCTTACGGTTAATGAAGGAAAACCAATATGGACGCACCAAGTGGTGAGTTTACCGGAGACCATTGATACAAAGTTGAAGCCGTCCTTAGTGGAGCGTCCGGTAGTTGAGTTGAAGGTGTTGCCAAAGCATCTCAAGTATGCTTATGTTAGCGAGGGCAACACGCTTCCGGTCATAATTGCCTCGAATTTGACCAAGAAGCAAGAGAAGAAGTTGATGGAGATTTTGGTCACCAATAGGGCGGCTATTGGTTGGACCATCGCGGATTTGAAGGGTATTAGTCCCTCGATAGTGATTCATAAGATCATCACTGATGACACCATAACACCCGCCCGTGATGCACAAAGGAGGTTAAATCCAAACATGCGGGAAGTTATCAAGAAAGAGGTGTTAAAGTGGCTTGATGCAGGTATCATCTACCCTATCTCGGATAGCCAATGGGCGAGTCCCAAACAAACCATCTCAAAGAAGGCAGGTATTCAAGTCATCAAGAATGACGCGGGTGAGGAGGTAGCTACCCGGCCGGTAACCGGGTGGCGTATTTGCATTGACTATAGGAAGTTAAATCATGCTACTTCTAAAGATCATTTCCCCTTATTGTTTATGACCAAATTGTGGAAAAATTAGCCGGACAAAAAATTTATTGTTTCTTGGATGGATATTCAGGGTACAATCAAATTGCTATTCATCCGGAAGATTAACAAAAGACTACGTTTACATGTCCCTACGACACTTTCGCGTTCAGGCCAATGTCGTTTAGATTATGTAACGCCCCCACCTTTCAAAGGTGTATGATGAGTATCTTCTCGGATATGGTGGGGGAGTCATTGGAGATCTTTATGGATGACTCTTCCATTTTTGGGTCATCTTTTGAAACTTGTCTAGACCAATTAGAAAAAGTGTTGAAACGATGCGTAGAAAAAAAACTTGGTTTTGAGTTGGGAGAAGAGCCATTTCATGGTTCAAGAGGGGATGTGTTGGGACACGTGGTGTCAAGTCGTGGGATAGAGGTAGACCATGCAAAAATCAAAGTAATTTCTACTCTACCATATCCCACGAGTGTTAAGGGCATTAGGTCATTTTTAGGACACGCAGGTTTCTATAGGAGGTTTATGAAATGGTTTAGTGACATTTCAAAACCATTATGTAACATTTTATTAAAAGACGTGCCATTTGAATTTAACGAAAAATGTAAAGATGCCTTTAATGTTTGAAGCAAAAGTTAGTTGAGGCCCCAATTTTGCAATCACCAAATTGGTCACTTCCATTTGAAATCATGTGTGATGCAAGCGACTATGCGGTTGGGGCCGTGTTGGGTCAAAGAGTTGATAGGAAATCGATTGCGGTGTACTACGCAAGTAAGACTCTTTCGAATGCACAATTAAATTTTACAACAACCAAAAAAGAGCTACTTACGGTGGTATATGCGTTGGATAAGTTTAGGACTTATATTTGGGGTAGTAAAGTGATTATCTACTCGGACCATAGTGCCGTAAGGTACCTTATGGAAAAGAAGGATGCTATGCCTAGACTAATCCGTTGGGTCTTGTTGTTACAGGAATTTGACCTAGAGATCCGGGATAAAAAGGGAAGTGAGAATGTGGTGGCCGACCACTTTTCTCGTGTGGTTTTTGAGGAGGATCCTACATTTGTAGAGATCAATGAATCGTTTCTAGATGAACATATTTTGAGTGTATCTAAGTTACCATGGTATGCTGACATAGTTAACTATCTTGTTACAGGTGACTTACCTGCTCATTGGGATCGAAGGAGGAGACAACATTTTTTTGTCTCAAATCAAGTATTACCGGTTGGATGAACCGGATTTGTGGAGAGAGTGTGCGGATCAAAGGATCCGGAGATGTGTAGCCGATGAAGAGCTTCCGAGTGTGTTGAAGCATGTGCACTCATTTGGGTGCGGTGGCTATTTTAGTGGTCACAAGACGGGTCACAAAGTGTTGAATAGTAGCCTTTATTGGCCGACTATATTTAATGATGCATTTGAGTTTTCAAAGAATTGTGTTGAGTGCAAAAGATTAGGGGGTATAGCGAAAAGGGACGAGATGCCCATGCAGCCAATTCTCATCATTGATGTTTTCGATGTCTAGGGTATTGACTTTATGGGCCCGTTTCCCAATTCTTATGGCAATTTGTATATCTTGGTGGCCATTGACTATGTGTCAAAATGGGTCGAAGAAATAGCCACCAAGACGAATGATTATACCGTAGTTCGTAGTTTTGTCCAATCCCACATTTTTCAAGGTTTGGGATTCCTCGTGTCATCATAAGTGATGGAGGATCCCATTTTAAAAACTTTCGGTCCAATCCCATAGAATTGCTACCCCTATCATCCGCAAACAAGCGGGCAAGTGGAAGTGTCAAATCGGAAAATCAAAGAGATTTTGCAAAAGACCGTACGGACGGAACGTAATGATTTGTCAATTAAGTTGAACGATGCCTTATGGGCCTACCGGTCGACACATAAGACACCCATTGGCACTACACCTTACCGATTAGTTTATGGTAAAAATTGCCATTTACCAGTTGAACTTGTGCATCGATCGTTATGAGCTATTAAAGAGGTCAATGTTAAATATGATGATGCGGGTAAGGAGAGGAAGCTCAATCTTTGCGAGTTGGAGGAGCTAAGGTAAATGGCATATGAATGCGCGTCCAAGTACAAGGATGGAATGAAAAGGGCGCATGATGCTATGATAAGGAAGAAGAGTTGGTAGTAGGGCAAAAGGTATGGCTTTACAACTCAAAGCTCAAGTTCTTCCAAGGAAGCTCCGAAGCAAGTCGATGGGATTATGTGATCACTCGGGTCGGACAATTGGGTGATGTTACCATCGAGGATCCAAAGGATGGGTCGCGGAAAACGGTTAATGTGTATTAGGGACAATACACGACTATTCGGGGGGGGGGGGGTAGGATCGTTTAACGATTGTTTGTTAGTAAGATTAAAAACCGAAAAATTTCACAAAAAGATTTTTATTAATTTTTAGGATTTTAATTAGCATAGGCCCCTTTTGTAAAAATTGCGTGTTTTTGCCCATATTTTC
This sequence comes from Scalesia atractyloides, assembly GCA_947069175.1. Taxonomy (NCBI): domain Eukaryota; kingdom Viridiplantae; phylum Streptophyta; class Magnoliopsida; order Asterales; family Asteraceae; genus Scalesia; species Scalesia atractyloides. The sequence continues at coordinate 44,349,479 of CAMTDV010000015.1, forward strand.
ATAAAAAAAATCAAAACTAAGTTTAGGGGGTGGCGTCACCGACGCCCAACCCAGATGGTGGCGTCGAGGAAAATGCGGCGTAGGTAGCACCATTTTGCGTCGGAAGTTTTTTTGAGCATTCCCGGTCGCGTCGCCGACGCCAGGAACGCGTCGCCGACGCTGCCCCGGTGTCTCCGCCACTGAAATTTGTTTCTTACTCGTTTTTTCACTAACCAGGTCACCCGAACCGGTTTTTAAACACCCCAGGACAAGTTTTGAACCATATATTCGACCCAAACCCATCACCATCTGAATCTAAACCTATTACCACCACAAACCCATCTCTTCCACTTCATCTTCTTCATCCAAAACACTAAGAACCCTAAAACCTTCTTCTCTTCATAACTCCTTCAATTCTCAGCCGATTCAAGTGATTCTTGAGCCTAAATCGTGTAGATTTTCGAGAGCAGCAAAACCCCCATCTTTGTTTTCAGTAATTCTTGCTTATTTGTGAGATTTTTGAGCTGAAAGTTTCAGGTTTTCTAGAGAGTGTGGAACAAATCACTTGTTTTTACATTCCTTAGAGTTTTCTTGCTTCTACATTGATAAAAGTATTGAAGTTACTAACTTTTGAGCTTGATTATCGTATGGTATGTGATTTCTTCTGAAATTTTTAAGCTTCATTGTTTAAGAGTAGGTTGTTCATGATATGCTTGTGATACATTAGCTTGAATAGTGGGTAAAAACATGGATTGGGTTGGAATTGAGCATAGAACAAGTGTGGGGATGTGATTACACCCACTTGTTCATATGGTTAAGTATGAACATTATGATGAACATCATTAGAGATCTTATGGAATTATGAGGTAAACATGAAAGTTGATTCTTTTTAGATGCTAAAGTGTGCTACTTGGTAAGTTTAAAAATTGGCTAATTTACCTCAAGAGGTTAAACTTAAGTTCATCATTATGGTTCATACTTAGAGTTGAATTGTTTAGAGGTTTAAAAGATGTATTGATTGTTTTGTGGTGTTGTTTTGTAGACATGGCCAGCAGTAAAAGATCTAAGACTACTGATGCGGAAGCATCATCATCGAGTGGCATGCAAGTTAAATGGCAACAACGATGCAACTTGCCGGATATAGAAGACAGGTTATTAAGGCAAAATTAGGATTGGTCCCGATTTGATGATCTGAATGTCGGGGCTCAGTGGGAGCAAAGTCAGAAGACACCTTTGTATCGGTTTGACAATAAGCAAGTCGAAGCGAATTTGTGGAAATTTAAAACTTCAAAAGTGAGTGCAATAGACAAGGTGTGTGTATGTGAAAGGTTAATGTGGCCAGATAGGGGTTACACAAAAGTTCGAAAGACTAGGTTGGGAACAAGTTTTGGATTGGTGTGAGGGTGTGACTCCAAGAATTTATCTGAAAGCGGTGGCAAAGTGGTACGCAACATTGCGTTTAGGGCACTCGGATGAGCACCCTAGTAGGTGGCGTTTAGTTGGTGATACAGAAAGGGCCAAATGACAATGTGTTTTGACACATTGAACCAGAATGCCAATTTTGACTCGTTGGGCACTGATGGTTATTTTTACTATGATACAAATATGTTTGGCAACCAGAGCTGGTTCTGACGGATCTAGTTAATATGCTCGTGACCACTTTGCCAAATTATAGGTCTGGTAGATATGACCGAAGTCATTTGTCCTGTGAAGGGAAGATTCTACAGAACATTTCTGTGGAGAATATTATGGTTAGATTGGGAGACCGCGAGAAGTTGCGGATGTGGGATCTCCGCGTGTTGCACGCCTTGTTTGTTGGTACACCCAAGTTGTCATGATGACACATAGTCATGATGAAAATTTGGGACACAAGGAACCAGTATAAGAGGAAGATGATTCCTTATGTTCGTCTCATTAGTGCGATGATCTTTCAGCAAAACCACCTACCCGACAATTCACTGTGGGTGGTCAAGGGTATTGATACGATTGATTTTGCGCAGCTGAGATCGGGGGCGAATATATATGTGGAGGTTCTGAACAAGAAGGCACGAATTGTTGATCGAAAAACGGGATTTCAATTTGAGTATGTGCAAAGGGGTGAAGTCGAAGAAATGGGTGAAGGTGATGAAGGAGGTGATGAAGAAGGTGATGAGGAAGAAGAGGAGGAAGATAGGGGGCGAAGGCCCTCTAGGCAAAGGTATGCTCGGCAACATAATGAATCGTCGCACACAGTGGCACAGTTTATCAACAATCGGTGAAGAGCAGCCTACGCTAGTTATCCTCTTGGAACGCAAGACACCTGTGATAATGTTTCTGCGGTTATGGGGGAAAACCACGAGTATCATGAGGAGAGACGACAATGGAAGCAAAGTTTTCAGGCCCAATACCAAACACATTGGGATGAGGAAGCTACCCATCGGGCTAGGATAGAGAAACATTTCAAGCTTAACAGAGAGCTAAGTGGGAATTGATGGAGCAGCAAAGGGCACAGGAGATAGCCCAAAGACGGGCGTGGGAAGAAGAGCAAGATCGTCTTCGTATTGAGAGAAACGTCTTGGACGACCGTTGTTGGATGACCGTGGGGAGAGATCAAGAGTTGGCGATTAACAACGTCAAGATCCTCCATGATCAAGAACGGTATCAACGAGAGTATCTTTCTAGGTTACCGTATGTTGAGCATTGGGGATGGACCAACTATGAGGACCTTCCCATACCCTGAGGCGCCTCCGACCCGTCTCCTCATTGACCCGAAGCAGTGGGCTCTAGGTTCATCCCACCACAGTTGCCCACACCTGCCGAGGTGGAGAGAGGACCCCTTGATGATTGGAAGGAAATTATGTCATCCCTCACCGGGTACCCCTACAACCCATACCCGCCAGTCGATCCAAATGAACGCTATCAGATATAGGCGAGGTATGTGTCTTGTTGTTGTTGTATATATTTTCTTTTATTTTTAGATAGTTCTTTTAGTTGCTAGTAGTAGATAGATTTTACTGCTTTCCTATATAAATGAACGTTGTGGGTGTGTTCTCTATATAACCCTCACGAGACCTACTCGTCCTCCCGAGCTATCAGAAGGTTTAAAAGGGCTTGTTGCATAAGCTAAATGCAACCGTGATTCCTACGAAAGTGAGTTAGGATTGTCGTTGTTGTACATTATTTTCCACAATAATCAAAGTAAACTAACGTATGGCTTGGTAATGTCTTCATAAAAGTGGTAGAACTAGGTGACTAACAAATTTTGATGGTTGTGAGAAGCATGCTTCTACACAAGGGTTAAGATTTGTAGGTACATCGTGTTCGCGAGACGACCATTTTGTTGAAGGATGAAGAGCACACGAGGAACAAGCTCAAAAATCAGGTGCATACGTTTCCTTTTATCTTTGATTTTTAGTTAGCTAATAAGTGGATTGTAAATTGTACTATATTTTACCGGGGTGAATTTTTTGGGAAATTAGTGGTGTCACATCCCTTGTGCGTTTAAAAGCTCTATTCTTACACATTGAGGACAATGTTGACCTCAAGTGTGGGGATGGGGAGACAAAGTATTCGATTTTGACCCTTTCATTTAAACACTACACATTGAGGACAATGTTAACCTCAAGTGTGGGGATAGGGGAAATTTCAAAAAGTTTTCAAATATGTCTTTGTTTCAAGCGATCTAAAAGGCAAGTAACTAAGTTGATGAGGGATAACATGACCCATGTGGTCTTTTGTCATGGTTAAAGTTCAATTTAATAGCATGATGGGTATTTAGCAGATAGTTATTTGGGAATAATCCGCCTAAGAAACTTGTAATTTGTGTATATCATATTCCATACCCTTTATACGTGAGGTTTTGAGCCGCTTTTATACATCAAATATACATATATTTCTTTGTTTGGGTGGACCATTAGTCATGTATTAGAACTTGCATTTTTTATACGTTTAAGACCATAGACTGAATATAAGCACGAGAATGATTAAGGCATTAGGTAAACCTTTTCCTTTTACACCATTTATTTATCCTCACCCGAAATCTATCCCTTAGTCGCCAACTTTGAGCCTAAACCTTTCGTTTGACCAACCCATTTAGCCCTTAACCTTTAAACCTCTTTTAACCCATGTGATGAAAATTCAATTTTAGGATTAGTTGTTTTGTAAAGTTATGACTTTGCAAAAAAAAAAAAACAAAAACAAAAAAAATGCTACGAAAAAGAATAGAAAATCATTGAGAAAAGTACAAAAAGATGAGTTTGGAGTCGTTGAAAAAGGCGATTGTTGCCTCGTATTTGATATTTAAAGTTCATTTTTTAGAATAGTTGTTTGTAATAAAAATAATTTTCATCACCTTGGCCACTTTCAAATATCCTATTCCACACCCTTAGTCTAGCCCCGTTATAACCCTTTAAAGACCTTTTGACTTATGCTTAGTATTGGTGTTCGGTTGTGCAGAATGATTGAGTTGCAAGCTTATGCGGGTACATGTTCTATTCGGTTTTGAGTGATGATTTTCAAGGTGCTAATACATTATAAAATTAGCCGAGTTATAAACCGAGTGGAGTGAACATTGAGAGATGTGTATGAATTGTGAGTTTCAAGGGCGGGTTAATCTTGGATAACCGTTTTTACATGATTAATTAGTTATCGCTAAATATTTTGAAAAGTTGTAAAAATCTTGAATCGGGTATGACATTGGACCTTAACTTACGTCTCGAGAATGGGAAGTATATTTCTCGTTCGACCCACGTGAAAGTGAAAAACAGATTTGTTTTAGGGCAAGCAAACGACAAGTGTGGGGATGTGATACGTGGTCGAAAACCGGTGCTATGATGTGTTAAAGTTCGTGTATTTACATAACTTTCAGTTTCGAATAGCCTACTTTTGATTAGAATTGTGTTTTGCACGTCTAACGGAGTTTAAGGAGCTATTCGGGAGCTATTCGGAGTACCGGGAGCGAACGGGATCAACCGGAAACGCGTGAAATGAAGAACTGATGAAAAACACCCTAGAGAAGGCGTCGGCGACGCACTAGGTGCGTCAGCGACGTGTTGCATTGATGAAAATCCGTGTAGACAGCATAGAACAGCGTCAGCAGAAAACAGCAGTTTACAGGTGGCGTCGGCGACGCGGGGGCGGCATCGGCGACGCCGTCTCCTGCTCTCCGTCGTGAATTTTTGTTGTTTGTTCAGTTTTGACGAGATTTAATGGGAGGTTTGACCATTCTTGAAGGGTTACGCAATTTTGAACTTAAGAACTTCACCTTGGAGCCAAGAACACCATTACCTTGATCCAAAACGATGTCTAATCCATCCAATCAATCCAAAATCATCAAATCAACCATCTTTGCATCCAATACATTCCATCATCACCATCCACCATATTCTCCATCTTCATCATAAACCCTAATCCCTCATTCAAGGCTTCGAGATGTCAAGATCTAAGTTTCAATCATCCGGTGATCAAGTTACTTCAACCATGAGCGGCTAATCACCTCGGTTTCACCCCGGTGTAGGTAGTTGTCTAATATAGGGTTTTGAATTGTTATTTAATTCTCTTTTTTGACAACTTGTATTGGTTTTTGAAATCACTAAAAATAGCTTACGTTTGTTTCGTATTCATAAATTGTCGAACAATGATAAAGTTATGACTTTGCGAAATGGTTATATGTATTTATACATTGTTATGATTAGGTTTACTTGTTGTGATTAAAAAGTGCATTCTTGTCCGTTCTTTGGAGCGTTGATAGTTATTGGCACCTACGTCACGGCACACTAAATCCGTTAACCGCTATACACTTGAGTTGAATCTAAAACTTGTAGAAATACTAGGTTGGCAATTACCGAAACCGGGTGTGAACCCTTTTTATCAAATCTTGTTTGAATCATTAGTTGTGTTTTCGTTAAGTATAATCAATCATTCGTAGTAGTTAATCAAATTTACAATCATCGTTTGTTAATTCCAACATCTTTTCTTAAATAACTAAACAAATTAAGATAGCAAGATTCATAAAATTGTGACATCTTCATAATTAAAATAGTCCATACGTAAACCATAAACTCTTCATGGATCGACCCCTTTCTGCCACTAACACATTTGTTAAGGGTAATTTGGGCTTATAAGTATTATCTTTGATCGGGGCGCGATACTCCGATCACTTCTCCGAACTCGTGCCAACAAATAGGCGAAAGGCACTTACAACCGTACAATGCTTCAAATGGTGCCATTTGAATACTAGCGTGCTAATTGTGCTTGTACGAGAATTCTATCAAGGGTAAGTGCGAATCCCAGTTGCCACTAAACTCGATTACGCATGAACGAAACATATCCTCTAGAGTTTGATAGTACACTCGGTTTGGCCGTCGGACTGAGGGTGAAAAGCGGTACTAATATTGAGACGAGTACCAAGAGCGGTTTGAAATGTTTGCCAAAGGCGGGAGGTAAAACGAGCATCACGATAAGAAATGATGTCAATGGGGATACCATGACGACTAATGATGTCCTTCATGTAGACACGAGCCAATTTCTCGACTTTGTAATCTTCACGAATGGGGAGGAAGTGAGCGGGATTTGGTCAAACGGTCAATGATAACCCAAATACTATCATGACCGGAAGGAGTGTGAGGAAGTTTAGTAAGGAAGTATATGACGATGCTTTCCCATTTCCATGCAGGAATCCCTGGTTGTTCGTCTAGGCTAGAGGGACGTTGATGTTCGGCTTTGACTTTGGAGCACGTAAGACATTTCGAGACGTAGAGAGCAATATCAATCTTCATACCAGGCCACCAGTAAGATGCACGAAGGCCGTGGTACATCTTGTCAGTGCCAGGATGAACGGAATATCGAGACTTGGGCTTCATCCATCAAGGTGTTTCGAAGGTTGCTACGATCAGGAATCCAGATACGATTGAGGTAGTAAAGAATGCCATCAGGCTTAGACTCGAGTGGGTTCTCAACACCACACTTCAACTCATTATCGAGGTTACCCTCATTAATGGCTGAGTATTATTCCTCGCAAATCTGCTCATGAAGTTTTCCCAAGGCTTGGTAGCAACGAATACTATTTACATGAGTTTTACGACTAAGTGCATCGGCTACAACATTTGCCTTGCTAGGGTGGTAGCGAATATCGCAGTCGTAGTCATTTAACAATTCTACCCAATGACGTTGACGCATGTTGAGTTCCTTTTGATCGAAGATGTGTTGAAGGCTCTTATGGTCGGTGAAAATCATACACTTAGTACCATAAAGGTAGTGTCGCCAAATCATCAATGCAAAAAAAACTACACCAAGTTTAAGGTCGTGCGTAGTATAGTCATGGATTTTGAGTTGTCTCGACGCGTAGGCGATGACCTTATCCCGTTGCATAAGTACGCAACCAAGACCTTGGTTCGAGGCGTCGCAATACATGATGAAATCGTCGTTTCCATCAGGAAGCGTGAGGATAGGAGCATTGCAAAGCATGTCCTTGAGGGTTTGGAAGGATTCCTCTTGCTCAGGACCCCAAACAAAAGGTTTATCTTTTTGTGTTAAGGAAGTGAGAGGAACGACGATTTTCGAAAAGTTTGAAATGAAGCGACGAAAATAACCAGCTAAACCAAGAAACGAACGAATTTTAGACGGAGACTTAGGAGCAATCCAATTCTTCACAGCTTCGATTTTCGCAGGGTCAACGTGAATACCGAGCTCATCGACGACATGACCTAGGAATTGAACCTCTTTTAGCCAGAATTCACACTTGGAGAATTTGGGCTAAAGACGTTCAGTACGCAAAAGCTGGAGGATAAGACGCAAGTGTCGCTCGTGTTCTTCATGCGTCTTGGAATAGATGAGGATATCGTCAATGAAGACGATCACGAACCGGTTGAGATAAGGTTTGCACACATGATTCATTAAGTCCATGAAGGCTGCGGGTGTGTTGGTCAAACCAAAAGGCATGACCATGAACTCGTAGTGACATAACGTGTGCGAAAGGCAGTTTTGGGTATATCTTCTTAGACAACTCGAAGTTGATGAAAACCAGAACGGAGGTCGATTTTCAAGAAGCAGATCGCGCCTTAAAGTTGATCGAAGAGATCATCAATACGTGGAAGTGGATATTGGTTTTTGACTGTGAGCTTATTGAGCTCATGATAGTCGATGCACATCCTGAAGGATCCATCCTTCTTTTTGACGAACAGAACAGGTGCGCCCCAAGGAGAAGTACTAGGGCGTATAGAGCCTTTATCAAGTAATTCTTGAAGTTGGCTAGATAGCTCTTGCATTCCTTGGGTGCGAGACGATAAGGGGATTTCACAACAGGAGTTGCTCCAGGAATGAGATCAATGCAGAAGTCAACAGAACGAGGAGGAGGAGGACCAGGAAGATCCTCTGGGAAGACGTCAGGGAAATCGCAAACAACAGGAACGTCACTCACGCTTGGACCCTTGTCTTTCTTTTCCATAATGTGGGCGAGAAAGGCGAAGTATTCCTTACATAAGTACTTGTTCGCTTGGATACACGACATAAGCTTAAGACCTTTGGAAGGCTTCTCGCCATAGACGTGTAAAGAATCACCACTAGGAAGGGGAAGATGAATGAATTTCTCAAAACAAACGACTTCAGCACGAACTCGCCTAAGCCAATCCATGCCTACTATGATATCGAAGCTACCCATTTGCATTGGTATGATGTCAATAGAAAACGTATGATTGTTTAGATTCAAGGAACACTTACAAAGAACATAATCGACAGGGACGGACTTTCCGTTAGCGACTTCGACTATGAATGATTTGGGCAACTTAGAACGTACACACTTAAGCAAGGGTTCGAATTCAATAGATACAAAACCTCTATCTGTGCCAGTATCAAATAAACACGAAGGATAGACATTGTTAACGAGGAACGTACCAGTAATAAGATCGTTGGCGTTCTGAGCCTGAGCTGCAGTGAAGACGAACAATCGACCACAAGCATGTTGTTGCTGCTGTTGGTTGTTGTTGTCACGCTGAGGACATACATTGGTGAGGGATCGCCACACTTGAAGCATGCTCAAACAGTAGTGGCTTGGGGTTGAGCTTGGTTAGGGGCAGGGTTTGCAACAATAGTTTGGTCTTGGGTTGGCTTTAGGTTTAAGCGACATCAGTCGGCGAAATGCCCAAACCTGTTACAAGTTGTGCATTTGCGACCCGGGGTGTTAGCGGGATGGTGGTAAGGGCATTGGTTACACTTGGGCCACATCCAGTGTAGTTCCTCTTTGGTGGTTCAAGGATTGAGGTTGTGGAAACTGATTGTAAGGGTATCAGGTTTGGCAGAGTAACAACCGCACAGTTTTGACTAGAAGCCTTCTGCTTCTTGTTCTTGTTTTTCTTGGGAGGTTGGGAGGGTGAAGGTTCAGCAGTGGTGGTGTTGGTGGTAGTTTTGTGTGCATGCTTCGTAGAAAGCTTGTCGAAGGTTCCATGAACAATACAATTGTTTTTGAGTTCAGTGGATATACTGAATACATCCTCAAGGGTTTTGGGGTGGGCAGACGCAACATGGTTCATCAAGGTGGGTGAAAGGCAGCGAATGTATATTGCAATGGCCTTGGAATGGTGTCGACTTGACCAGGGCAGAGAGCACTGAGTTGTCTGAAGCGCGCTGTCAGGCCAGCATTGTCGCTCCCAGTTTGCTGCAAATTCCAAAACTCGTTTTCAAGTTTTTGAAGCTCGTGGGGAGGACAAAACTCGTCCTTCATCAATTGCTTTAGTTCATCCCAGGGCAAAACATGGCTGCGTCATTTCCTCGCTTGTTACGCTCGGAGGCCCACCATTCGAGAGCCCTCGAACGAAATACCCCTGTAGCGTTCAGGGTTCGCAGGTTATCGGGGCACCCGCTTTGAAGGAATGTCAGTTCTATAGCATCGAACCAGTTCATCATGGCGGTGGCACCATCTTTGCCATGAACTCTAAGGATTTGCAAGCCATGAACTGTTTGAACTGAAACATCGTCTTAGTTGTTTCCACCTTGGAATCGGCGGAGGCGTTGGGGGTTTCATTAACGCTTTGAATTTGGCTCAAAATGTCTAGTATAACCTTGGCCATTTGCTCGGCCATCTGTTCAGCAATCAAACCTACGAGATCTTTCTTTGATATTGTGTCCTCGTTGTTGTTAGAACCCTTTTTGAACCAGATCGCGACTTCTTGGACGAGCTTGGGAAGACATCTAGAGGATCGAAAGAGAAGGAAAGGATGAGACTTGATCATAATTCGAAATAAAGTTTTGCATGTATAAGCATGTAAGTATCATGTAGCACATACAATTCACATAAATTGCATGTATTCGGCAAGTATTCAACAAGTATAATCACGTATTAATGCATATAAAGTGTATAAATTTAGTTTGTTCATGAGGATTATTATTGTCTTTGATTGCGAGAGACGTGCGAATTGTGCATCAGATTCGAAATGAACGATGGTAACAAGTATCAAAACACATAGAATTTGAGATAATATAAAATAGAGGCTTATTAAAAAACATTGGAGTGCTTTGGGTTGAGAAACGTCGACTATTCCAAAGTGAACCGAAGATCCTTTCAAATTAGAGAAACGTGCTTTGGCCTATAGGTAAAATGCTCTCGTTGAGAAGCGATTAACGGCATTTTACCCTTCCAGTTACTACACGTCTCTAATTGATCGAAAAATCAAGACTTTGGCGAGATCGAAAATCGAGGAATGGGACTAGTTAACAAGGTGCGGGTTTCACCCCTAACTTGACACCAAGTGTGGTTGTTTCTTACTAAACGAGGAGCAAATTCCGACTCATTAGTAAGATCCACTAGAGTATGAAATGGATGTTTTCCATCAAGATGTGGATATCACTCCTAACTTGATGGTGTAACCTTGTGAAAAATCGAATGCGCGGAATGAGGGATTCAACCAAGAATTGTGGGCCATTGGGCCTATCTTGGTGCAAATCGTCTCGTTAGTAAAGTATGAGTGTCTTTAAGTCTTCAAGTGTATATTGTGCAAATGTCTTGGAAAGACACACAGTATAATTAAGACAAAAGAAGAGGTAGAAGTAAGATAGGAAGAAATATCATTTTAAACAAGAATAAAAAATGGTCAAAGTTTGGTTCCTACTATAGACTAGGTCGAACATGGCAATTCTACTAATTGCCTATTATTATGGCTCTGATACCAATCTGTCACACCTCAATCGATGGCGGAATCACCAGAGTGAGATGAAATAGGTTGCTCATTACACATTACACTATTTGCGACAATAATTCAAAACCGATTTCAATGCATATAAAAAATTGTCAAGTACATTACAAGGAAATTCAAATTACAAGAACTTAAAAGACAAGTACAATAAGTTCAACAAAAAAAATATTCAAATCTAGTATTTCTTGGGCTAGCTAAGTTAATGACAAAAGCATGTAAGTATCTAGCATAAACCTAAGCATAACAATAAGCATGTATAACGAATTGAGTGTATAAAGTATGTTGTGTGTACTTATGTATTTTGTAAGTTAACGTGTTAAAACCCAAATTGTGTAAAAGTTGAAAATGGGCCAAGTGTACTCACGGTTTTGCAAGCTTCCACTTGGAAATTCCGTGAGGAGTTGTTGGTTTGGAGATGGAACACCGAGTCCTTCTACACGAGGAAACATAGGTGTGTGAGTAGTTTGGATGATAATGGTGGATTTGTATTCGAAATTTAAAGTATAACAAAATTAGGTATACGAGAAAATACTAATCTAGACTTAATACTCGTTCTTGACACTATAGAACCCATAGGGGGGAGAATGATTTCATGGGTTAAATACCCATTAGAATCATAACGAGAATTTAAGTTCTTTAGATGACGTAACCTAGCACCATGATGAATAATCACTTGATTATCATCGAGGGTTCGGTTATTATATTTTTTATATATGTTCTATTCATTCTATATAGCTTATTGTATAATTTAGTCCAACATGTATTACACGGATCTCATATAAGTCATACAAGGAGGTAGCAGGATAACCTTCCGTTTAAGACCTCTTTTGTATATTTACCAATGCACAAGTTGTCATGAATGAAAATGGAAATGAACAACTTCTTACTATACTAAGTGACCAAGTAAGCATCAACCTGAGTTTCCACTTCCGACATGGAATGAATCAACTAAGTGTCAGCGGTTAAACGGGGGCAAGTTATCTTTAGGTCTAGTAAACCACTTAGGATAGCAAGGTGAAATCATCAAGTGAGGTGGTGGATTGAGGTAGGATAGCACAAGCTTCCAAATAATCACACACTTCCATGACAAGTCTTGTTTGAAGAACAAGCTCGGTGGATACAAAACTTATGGGTTAAAACTATTTTCAAAACATAAAGTTTAGATGTGTTTTACACCTCCTAATTTGTGTGAAACAACCTTGGCTAGCTCCCTAATCATGGGCTTGATTAGAGGCACAAGTAGCACAAGTTTGTTTAGTAAAAGTGAGTTTAAAGATGGTTTACAAGTTCATCTTCCAAATAGAAAGTTTAGCCTCAAAAATGGTATTTTTTCATCTTGGTTTTCTGTGGAAAACCTATGGTAACATCCCTAGAGGCATTACAACCATTGTAGAGTAAGAAAAAGTGAAGAAAACATGAAAAAAATGAAGTTATAAAAGATAAAAACAAGCAAAACATTGTAGTCACTTTGGTCCTCATTTTGGATGAGATTTCTTCTTAGTTTGCCAAAGCAAACTTGTGAAACCTTTCTAGAGGTTATCCAAGTGTTTTAGAAGAAAGAACAAGAATAAATTAGAAGAAGAAGTGAGTTAAAACTCACTTTTAATTGCTGAAACTTTCTGAAGTTTGCTAAAAAAACTCACCTGAGTTTAGAAGGGTTTTTGAAGTGTTTGGAGGCTTGTAAAAGTGGAATAAAGGATGGGGAAGTGTTCATTATATAGAGAAGGGATTAGGATTTCAATGGGTTGGGCTTTAGACAAGATTAGTGGGTCATTAAGACTTGAAACCAGCCCAAACACACCCTTATAGTGGACTGTCCCCATTTTATTTTTTTTATTTTTTGTCAAATAAATGTTATTATTTGGCTAATTTGTTACCTTTTAATGGGTTATGAACTTGTAATAAGGTGTGGCATGATATTCCTAATGTTTGGTTATTATATCCTAAGGTGTTATAAGCAAAATTAACATGTTTTAAAAAGATTAATCTAGACTAATAATTAACAAGTTCGTGACCCATAACGAAGTGTCAAATAAGTGTAAATCTCGCGATTGAATGATCAAGTATTGTGTATGAATGAAATGCTTTAAGAATTACGATTACACGGTGCGAACTATGTTAATAAACGTGGGTATGAATCGATGTATAAACATGTATAACTAATGTATATTCCACATAAAGATTAATTTCATTACGATCGAAGTCTCGGATTTACAATGATTTGAAATGAAATGTGATTACAAAGGAAACAGGTTTCCGGAAATAGAAATACGATACAATCTTACTAAAAATGGAAAGTTGCGAAAGGCGAAGTGTTACAAAGAATCCTTAATGGGATAGAGATGTTGATGTGACTTGGTGCATCTTCCAAAGCAATGTTTTCTCATAATCAGCTAGATTTTTCCCTATATCTTCTCCCCAAATCCCTTTTCTATCACATTGCATCGGAATCTCAGTTATCTCTCTCTCTTTCCCTTAAACCTTTTCCTCGGCATTCCATCTTCTTCACTACCATTTCTGCATGGCCAAGCGCACAAGATCCCGCACCGGAGACTCCACTCTGACATTCATTGCACATAACCTGTTAAAAAACCCTGAGCACGAGGTTGCAACTTTGACAATGTTGATATAGCTGCCCCACGATCTTCTAGTGCTTTCCCGAATGGCATTGTAATTCGACCGTACGATCGAAAACTCTGATCGGACGTGTCATCAAGCGAATGGATTTGTTTCTTGGCATTCCCCTTTTTCTTAGGTCTTAGGTTTCCATTTCCGAAGTTCATTATGAATTTATTTCGTGTCACCGGTCTGAGTTTCTCTCAAACCATTTCGATGGTTTGGAGGATCTTACTTGTACTTGACCGAATCAAGACCAACCACATTCCAGACCTCTGCATTGAGGATTTACCTTTGGCCTACCGCTTGAGGTGTCATGGATCTAGCCTGTTCTTATTGTTCTCTACCTCCAACAATCCTCTCATTCTCTGAGCTACTAAGAACGAGGATGAGTGGAAGTGCAAGTTTTTCTTTGTTAAAAGGGACTCCATCGTTAATAGTGGTGATTTTCCGGTGGAGTGGTTGACCAAGGGTAGGATTTAAGGTTTTAGGAATATCCGCAAATGTATCCTGCTAGACATCCTGAACTTATATCTTTGTTTTTTGCGCAACGGATTTCAGGAAACTAGCTCCCTAACTCCGGAGTCAGAAGCACGGATCAAGGCCATTTACAAGTTGTTGGAGATCGAAAGAACCTTCCTACTTAGCCATCCAAATTCTAGCCAGCATTCTACTTCTATCATGTCTCGTAAGGATATCTGCTTTAAATATTCCTGCATATATTTGGTTAATCAGGATATTATTATGTAATAAAATTGAAATTACTCCCTTTATGCAGATTCCACCAAGGTCCCTACTACATTTGATCTTAAAGAGCTTGATAGCTTCTCTAAACCTGTCTCGGTGAAAAAGGAGCCATTTGTTGCCACCAGTTCTAAGCCATCTGCTGCTCCTAAACCTTCTCCACTGTGAAGATCCTGGGCCTTAGGATCCAAGAAGAGAAAGGGTTCTGACTTCCCTGCTACTGCTGCGATAGCCCTTTCCTATGAGGGTCTTGGCTTCATGGAGTCTATTGATTCCATGACCACATCCCTCAACTAGGTGAAGATCCACATCTCGTATCCTGTATCCTACAAATTTATGCTGAACCTGTATTCTTGTTATGTTATACTTATTGATACCTATATTTTTTTTGTAGGGTCTGGACTGACTGGTGAAGCAGTATTTTGGTTATGTTACAAAACGAGGCTTGTGAAGCAGTCAAGCTTCTGGAGGCCAAGTTGAAGAAAGCTGAGGTGACCATTGAGGATCAGGGGAATATTGCTGCTGCCAAGACCCAGCACTACGAGGACAAGCTGAAGAAGATGACTCAGGATGCTGAACTTAAGCTAGCCACCATCCAGGTTAATCATGAGTAGGAAATGGTCTCCTTCAAGGATGGCCTCCAAAATTCAGCTGTGATCTCGCTTCTCTAGGCCCGGATCAATATGGCTTATGAAGCCAAGGAAGCGGGCTTTGAATGTTGATGTGTACAAAATGCAACATATAAATTACATCAAACGAGGCATAAAACCAAACCTTTTTTAGTACTAATGTTGGAAAAAACACGTTTCTTTGTTCCTTTTTAATTTACATGACCAAATAAGCTTAAAAGACCAAAGGAAGCAAATGCGCGGTTAAAACCAACACAAAATACAAGAAGGAGGAATAACGTAACACGCCTGGCCCCTCAACAACATCCAAAGAACAAAAAAAAGAGAAACAGAAGACCACCACGGGTCCGTGTCCATCAGACATGGGCTGTGGTCAATTAACAAGACCAGCAGAAAAGACAAAAGGTAGATTCCATCGCCCATCGCGAGGCCGTGCTCACCCAGACACGGGACATGGTCAACTCTTAGATTTGTAGAATCTTGATAGTACAGTAAAGAGTTGACCACGGGGCCGTGCCCAGGAGGCACGAGGGCGTGTAGGAGCCTCTGCTGACAGCTGCAATAAATGAAGGAAGAGAAGATGGTGGCCACGGGCCGTGGCCAGCGTGCACGGGGCCGTGGCCAGGGCTCTGTTCTGACAATAAATAGGGGTGCTTGGTTCACTTCAAAGGCATCCCTTGGAGAACCATTTCTCTCTCACTTTCCACCACTCCACCACCACTACAACAGCTACCACCATCATCCATTTTCCATCTTTAGAGTGTGTAGTAGTCTTGGGATCCAAGATTGATAGTAAGAGTTCTTGTCAAACAAAGGTCATGCTTGGCTATTCTCTTACATCACTTGGTGAAGACAAATCTTTTATGAATTACTTTTGATTTTTAATCTTTCGACTACTTTTTAATTGGGTGGTATTAATGACTTTAATAACTAGTTTCTTATGTTGAAAGTGAATTTTCCTAACCATTTCTTCATGATGTCATTGATTTGCTCATTCGTGTCTTTACGGTCTATAAAAAGCGCGTTAACTACCTGGAAGGGGCTTAGAAGGGTGGTTTGGTAAAGTTTTTGTCTCGTTTAGTGTATAGATCCTGTGAGGACTTGATTCAAGCTTATTAGGACCTCATTCAATGCCCTATGGTATTGTATGGCGGGGGTGCGAATAGCTTGAACCCCTCATATGTAAACTACTATTAATATATTAAACCGACCTCTTGGGATTGTATCCCTACTGACTCAAACCACTTGGCCGAGGATAACGTCACCTTCAAAAGAGGGGCCTACTACTATCACTAAGAGAATCTCTTAAAAAGTTCGAAAGTGCGAAAATCATCAAAGGGTACATAAAAGAGGAGTTGGATCCAAGTGATTCTATCTTGTCTATTTGTATTTCATTTTTATTTATCTTTTCATTTTTATGTTTATTTTATCTTTCAAAACTTTTATAAAAAATTGGTATTGATTATACGTTGACGATAAACCGGTATTAAAAGCTATTGTGTCCTTGGATGACCTCGGTACTTATTATATGCCCCAGCCAACCTTTCCTTATTCTTACTAAATCTCTGAGCTCGTCCACAATATCTAGGTCTTGAGTCAGATTCTCGTCATTAGTTTGAGGATCACGGATGCTTGTTCTGGCTGTGGGAACCACCATCTCTGTTGGGATCACCGCTTCAGTTCCAAAGACTAGAAAGAATGGGGTTTGGCCTATAGCATTTTTTGGAGTTGTCATGTCTGCCCAAAGGACATATGGCAGCTCTTTAACCCACTTTCCCTTCTTGGATCCAAGTTTCTTCTTGAAGGTGTTGATGATGATCTTGTTGCTTGATTCTGTTTGACCATTTGCTTGTTGATGAAGTGGTGTAGATGTTATCATCTTGATTCCCCAATTGTTACATAACTTAGTAGTTCTACCCCCCAATAAATTGGGACCCATTATCACATATAATTTCAGAAGGATTCCAAATCTAGTAATAATGTTTCTTTAAATGAAGGATATAACTTCCTATTCTTTGACTTGAACAAAAGCTTCTGCTTCTATCCATTTGGAGAAATAATAAGTCATGGCTAGCATAAACACTTTTTCTCCTGGTACATTTGGATGTTTGCCAACTATATCTATTCCCCATTTCATGAATGGCCAAGAGAAGATTATTGGATATAAAGGCTCTGCTGGTTGGTATCAGATGTTGCAATGTCTTTGGGAAGCATCACACTTCTTTGCATAATCTACTGCATCCTTCTTCATTGTGGGCCAATAGTAACCTATTCTAAGGATCCTTGAAAATAGTGCCCTACCCCCAGTGTGGTTTCCACAGTCCCCTTCATGAAAATCCTTCAAGACTTCTTGAATTTCTGGATCCTCAATGCATCGCTAGTAGGGACTTGCAAGAGATCTTTTATATATAGTGTTATTTAATATAATAAATTAAGATACCTTAACCCTGAAGGCTCTGGGATTCACCTCTGTGGGAATTTCCCAATTCTAAATGTAGTTCATAATTGGGAGGATCCATAAACCTGAATTCGGCTGCACATCATTGGGTACAATTGTAGTATCCTCAACCATTTCCAATGCTTCATTTTACTCAATTGCAGGAAAGAGAATATGGATAATAGGTATCTTCACATCTTCTGGAATCTTTAAAGATGATCCTAAATTTGCCAACGCGTCTGCCCCAACATTTTCTTCTCAAGCTACATGCATTATACTAAAGGAGTCGAAAGCATATGCTAGTTTTTAAACAATTTCTAAATAGTTGATTAACTTCTCACCCTTCACAACATATGAGCCGTTATAATGGTTAGTAATTAGCAATGAGTCACAGGCAAACCTGCTTTTAAGATCCCATATTCTACTTCATTGTTAGTTAGGTGAAACTCACAGGCAATGGACTTGGGTATTATGTCCCCCTGTGGCGATTTTAGTATTATTCCTAGCCCGGTTCCTTTGATATTCGAGGCTACATCAGTGAAAAGTGTCCAAAGATCCTTGGTCTCTTCAAGTTGTTGAACCTCTAGTTCAGCTTCCCATTGTAGATCACTACTGAAATCAGCCACAAAGTCAGCCAAAGCTTGAGACTTGATGGCAGTCCTTGGTTCATATCTAATATCATATGCACTAAGCTTGACTACCCATTTCGCCATTCTTCCTGACATCTCAGGCTTCCTGAGAACATTCTTAATAGGAAAATTACTTTTCACATGATAGTATGTGTTTCAAAATAGTTTCTAAGTTTATTGGAAGCCATAATCAATGCAATAATTAATTTCTCTAAATGAGAGTACCTGGCTTCAGCATCAAGAAGGCTTTTACTTACATAACATACCAAATGTAGTTGGCCTTCGTGATCCTTAAAAAATACTGCACTTACTGCTTTACTTGAAACAGCTAAGTACAAGGATAATGGCTCACCATCCTCTAGTTTCATCAGGGCTGGTGCTGAGGATAAATAATCCTTGAGAGTGTTGAGTACAGCTTCATGCTTCTCAGTCCATTTCGATGGTTTGGAGGATCTTACTTGTACTTGACCGAATCAAGACCAACCACATTCCAGAACTCTGCATTGAGGATTTACCTTTGGCCTACCGCTTGAGGTGTCATGGATCTAGCCTGTTCTTGTTGTTCTCTACCTCCAACAATCCTCTCATTCTCTGAGCTACTAAGAATGAGGATGAGTGGAAGTGCAAGTTTTTCTTTGTTAAAAGGGACTCCATCGTTAATAGTGGTGATTTTCCGGTGGAGTGGTTGACCAAGGGTAGGATTTAAGGTTTTAGGAATATCCGCAAATGTATCCTGCTAGACATCCTGAACTTATATCTTTGTTTTTTGCGCAACGGATTTCAGGAAACTAGCTCCCTAACTCCGGAGTCAGAAGCACGGATCAAGGCCATTCACAAGTTGTTGGAGATCGAAAGAACCTTCCTGCTTAGCCATCCAAGTTCTAGCCAACATTCTACTTCTATCATGTCTTGTAAGGATATCTTCTTTAAATAATCCTGCATATATTTGGTTAATCAGGATATTATTATGTAATAAAATTGAAATTACTCCCTTTATGCAGATTCCACCAAGGTCCCTGCTACATTTGATCTTAAGGAGCTTGATAGCTTCTGTAAACCAGCCTCTGTGAAAAAGGAGCCCTTTGTTGCCACCAGTTCTAAGCCATCTGCTGCTCCTAAACCTTCTCCACTGTGAAGATCCTGGGCCTTAGGATCCAAGAAGAGAAAGGGTTCTGATTTCCCAGCTACTGCTGCGATAGCCCTTTCCTATGAGGGTCTCGGCTTCATGGAGTCTATTGATTCCATGACCACATCCCTCAACTAGGTGAAGATCCACATCTCGTATCCTGTATCCTACAAATTTATGCTGAACCTGTATTCTTGTTATGTTATACTTATTGATACCTATATTTTTTTTGTAGGGTCTGGACTAACTGGTGAAGCAGTATTCTGGTTATGTTACACAACAAGGCTTGTGAAGCAGTCAAGCTTCTGGAGGCCAAGTTGAAGAAAGCTGAGGTGACCATTGAGGATCAGGGGAATATTGCTGCTGCCAAGACCCAGCACTACAAGGACAAGCTGAAGAAGATGACTCAGGATGCTGAACTTAAGCTAGCCACCATCCAGGTTAATCATGAGTAGGAAATGGTCTCCTTCAGGGATGGCCTCCAAAATTTAGCTGTGATCTCGCTTCTCTAGGCCCGGATCAATATGGCTTATGAAGCCAAGGAAGCGGGCTTTGATTGTTGATGTGTACAAAATGCAACATATAAATTACATCAAACGAGGCATAAAACCAAACCTTTTTTAGTACTAATGTTGGAAAAAACACGTTTCTTTGTTCCTTTTTAATTTACATGACCAAATAAGCTTAAAAGAACAAAGGAAGCAAATGCGCGGTTAAAACTAACACAAAATTCAAGAAGGAGGAATAACGTAACACGCCTGGCCCCTCAACAACATCCAAAGAACAAAAAAAAGAGAAACAGAAGACCACCACGGGTCCGTGTCGATCAAACATGGGCTGTGGTCAATTAACAAGACCAGCAGAAAAGACAAAAGGTAGATTCCATCGCCCATCGCGAGGCCGTGCTCACCCAGACACGGGACATGGTCAACTCTTAGATTTGTAGAATCTTGATAGTACAGTAAAGAGTTGACCACGGGGCCATGCCCAGGAGGCACGAGGGCGTGTAGGAGCCTCTGCTGACAGCTGCAATAAATGAAGGAAGAGAAGAAGGTGGCCATGGGCCGTGGCCAGCGTGCACGGGGCCGTGGCCAGGGCTCTGTTCTGACAATAAATAGGGGTGCTTGGTTCACTTCAAAGGCATCCACAGTATCTAGGTCTTGAGTAAGATTCTCATCATTTGTTTGAGGATCACGGATGCTTGTTCTGGCTGTGGGAACCACCATCTCTGTTGGGATCACCGCTTCAGTTCCAAAGACTAAAGAGAATGGGGTCTGGCCTGTAGCATTCTTTGGAGTTGTCCTGTCTGCCCAAAGGACATATGGCAGCTTTTTAGCCCACTTTCCCTTCTTGGATCCAAGTTTCTTCTTCAAGGTGTTGATGATGATGTTGTTGCTTGACTCTGTTTGGCCAATTGCTTGTGGGTGAAGTGGTGTAGATGTTATCATCTTGATTCCCCAATTGTTACAAAAGTTAGTAGTTCTACCCCCAATAAATTGGGATCCATTATCACATATAATTTCAGAAGGATTCCAAATCTAGTAATAATGTTTCTTTAAATGAAGGATATAACTTCCTTTTCTTTGACTTGAACAAAAGATTCTGCTTCTATCCATTTGGATAAATAATCAGTCATGGCTAGCATAAAAACTTTTTCTCCTATTACATTTGGAAGTTTGCCAACTATATCTATTCCCCATTTCATGAATGGCCAAGAGAAGATTATTGGATATAAAGGCTTTGCTGGTTGGTGGAAGATGTTGCTATGTCTTTGGCAAGCGTCACACTTCCTTGCATAATCTACTGCATCCTTGTTCATTGTGGGCTAGTAGTAACATGTGGTTTCCACAGGTCCCTTCGTGAAAATCCTTCAAGACTTCTTGAATTTTTGGATCCTCAATGCATCGCTAGTAGGGACTTGCAAGAGATCTTTTATACATAGTGTTATTTAATATAATATACCTTAACCCTGAAGGCTCTGGGATTCACCCTTGTGGGAATTTCCCCATTCTGAATGTAGTTCATAATTGGGAGAATCCATAATCCTGAATTCAGCTGCACATCATTGGGTACAATTGTAGTATCCTCAACCATTTCCAATACTTCATATTACTCAATTGCAGGAAAGAGAATATGGATAATAGGTATCTTCACATCTTTTGGAATCTTTGAAGATGGTCCTAAATTTGCCAACGCGTCTGCCCCAACATTTTCTTCTCAAGCTACATGTTTTATACTAAAGGAGTCGAAAGCATTTGCTAGTTTTTTAACAATTTCTAAATACTTGATTAACTTCTCACCCTTCACTACATATGAGCCGTTATAATGGTTAGTAATTAGCAATGAGTCACAGACAAACCTGCTTTTAAGATCTCATATTCTACTTCATTGTTAGTTGTGTGAAACTCACAGGCAATGGACTGGGGTAATATGTCCCCCTGTGGAGATTTTAGTATTATTCCTAGTCCAGTTCCTTTGACATTCGAGGCTACATCAGTGAAAAGTGTCCAAAGATCCTTGGTCTCTTCAAGTTGTTGAACCTCTAGTTCAGCTTCCCTTTGTAGATCACTACTGAAATCAACCACAAAGTCAGCCAAAGCTTGACACTTGATGGCAGTCCTTGGTTCATATCTAATATCTTTTGCACTAAGTTTGACTACCCATTTCACTATTCTTCCTAATATCTCAGGCTTCCTGAGAACATTCTTGATAGGAAAATTAGTTTTCACATAATAGTATGTGTTTCAAAATAATTTCTAAGTTTATTGGAAGCTATAATCAATGCAAGAATTAATTTCTCTAAATGAGAGCACCTGGCTTCATCATCAAGAAGGCTTTACTTACATAATATACCAAATTGTGTTGGCCTTCGTGATCCTTAAATAATACTACACTTACTGCTTTACCTGAAACAGCTAAGTACAAGGATAATGGCTCACCATCCTCTAGTTTCATTAGGGCTGGTGCTGAGGTTAAATAATCCTTGTGAGCGTTGAGTGCAGCTTCATGTTTCCCAGTCCACTCAAATTTCTTTTTCTTCCTCATATATCATAGAAATCCTTACACTTCTCTGATGACTTGGAAATGAATTTGTTTAGTGCCACGATCCTTCCTGTCAATCTATGGACATCCTTTGCATTGGTAGGGGATTTTATATTCACAATCGCCTTAATCTGCTTTGGGCTAGCTTCAATCCTTCTTTTGGTCACCATGTATCCTAGGAACTTCCCGGCTTTGACACCAAAATGACACTTTGAAGGATTTAGCTTCATGTTGTATTGATCATGGATATTGAAGGCCACTTCAAGATCAAGGATATTGAAGGCCACTTCAAGATCCTTGAGACGATCCTCTGCTCTCTTGGACTTGACCACCATGTCGTCTATATACACTTCCATAATGTCTCCAATCTGCTCTTTGAACATCATGTTGACCAGTCTTTGGTAGGTGACACCTGCATTTCTCTGTCCAAAAGGCACTGCAATATAACAATATATGGAAGTAGGGGTCATGAATAATGTATCCTATTGGTCAGATGGTTCCATCTGAGTTTGTTGGAATTCAGAGGAAGCATCCATAAAGGTTAGCAACTCATGTCCAGCTGTTGCATCCACCATGGAGTCAATGTTTGGTAGTGGGAAAGGATCCTTGGGACATGCCTTATTCAAATCTATAAAATCGACACTTACCCTCCACTTTTCGTTTTTCTTTTGAATAGCGACCACATTGGCTAACCATTTTGGATACTTAACTTCCCTAATCATACCTGCCTTCAAGAGTTTGTCTACCTCCTCTTGGATAATGATATTCCTTTAGGTGCAAATTTTCTTCTTTTTTGATGTATTGGCATGAAAGATTTATCGATTTCCAATTTATGTGTTATAACATCTTTAGATATACCTGTTAGGACTGAGTTAATACTAATTAAGAATCGGTGATCCTTCTGAGGATATTATATCCTTAAGGAACCCGCAAGTGATGGAAGGATCAAGGATCCTCAATATTTATAACAGTTACTAATAATTTTCTTTGATATGTTGTTTAATTTTAATCGCAGGTATTTGTTGAAGACTAGGTCAAGTTAGAATATTGGAATATACCGAGAATTAAACACGTGCATTAAGCTACATGGACGTTGTGGACGAACGTGGGTGCTCCCCGATATCTTGGATAGTTAGTTGCTAGCTAAAAACTTTGTTATTTGAGGGGATATTGAGCTATTATTAGAAACACTCTCGCACACAATGTTAAAAACAGCATGCGAAAGCTTACTGCCACACACTAGATCTTCATTGTAAACAACTCAATATTCTCCGAAGTTGTAATCTTGTTTGTTCAATATAGTTGATAGTGATAGTTTTCACTATCCGAGGTTTTTTATGCCGGAAATCATTCATTGATCAAGGACTTTTTCCTCGTACAAATCTTGGTGTTCTTCATTGATCATATTCACGACTTGTTCATACCATTATTTGTTATGCAAGCACTCAACCTCACAAAATCAGATTTGGTTACATTATCCTTATTGTGATTTTTGACCAAAATAGTTTGGCGCCCACCGTGGGGAAATCGGTGCTTCAATTCTAAAAATCTCATTCATTTCATTCATTTTTGTTCATTTCCGTCAACCACATGGCTTCTTAGGGAAAATCTGCTTCAAGTGCCATGCCGGCGGTTACCTCATCCCAGACTTGTGCATCGTTGCCTCCTCTTCCCCATTCACCGTCGAGGAGTGCTGAGAATCCTTAGAAGAAAACTACTCCTGTTTACACAGGATCGAAAACCTCTACTATTTCTTCATCTACAGCTACTAACGGTGATGTTTCTACTTTGATTTTGCAGATGAAGAACTGCATGGAGCAGCAGGATAAAAGCAACCAAAGGATCCTCAGGGAGATTGATGAAATCAAGAAGTAGAAGAGATCAATGGAGGATCACTCTTCACTGATGCCCGGGTCATTGGATTTCGTTCTCCAGCATCAACGATCCAGCATTCCAGAGGATCCGGTGTTCAAATTCAAGGATCCTCCAATTATCATCAAGGATCACTGGCGATGACACAGGCTCAAGGATCCTCGTATCAAGTTCAGGGATCCTACTTCCAGCCTCAAGGATCATCTATCCTTCAGCGAGGATCACTAGGAATCACGGAGCCTCAAAGATTCTTCTATGAACCTGGAGGATCGCAAGGGATGTACCAGTCCAGAGGATTCTATGCACCACATCAAGGATCTTCATCTCAAGTTCAAGGATCCAACTTGTTCCAGGATCAAGGATCCTTAGGGAGCCAACCATCCATGAACTCTGAAGTTCAAACAGGAGACTTCATTCCTATGCAGACTATTGCTTCATCTAGTCCAACCATTGCACCCAAAGCACATGGTCTTGGATATACTTCTGGGATACCTGTTCCAAACCAATCAGGAGGTAACAATTTCAATACATCTTTTTGTACTAATTATGGTTCCATGCAGGATACATGTATCAATCAGGCTATGGCACGAGAGCTCCAGAAGCTTAAGGATATGATATCTAGTGTCCCAGGAGTGGTTAAGCCCATTCCTGAGATCCCAGATGGAAGTTACAGGGTGTCTCATTTTGCACATCCTATATGCAGTGCGGAGATACCAAAATGCTTTCAAACCCCCAACATGAAGCTATATGAAGGTACAACTGATCCAGAGGAGCATGTAGCATAATACCGGGAGAGAATGGAGATCAACCCCATTCCAGAAAGGTTAAAGGAAGCCTGTCTTTGCAAGGGCTTCAGATCCACACTCCTGGAGCAGCACTCAAATGGCTGCTAAGTCTTCCTCCTTACTCAATTACTTCATTTTCTCATTTAGTTAATTTGTTAAATAATCAATTCTCATGTAATAGAACCTTTGAACGATTGACGAGTGATTTGTATAGGATAACCCTGGGACGTGATGAATCCTTAAGAGACTACATCACTAAATTTAGTAGAGAATCCTTAGAAATCCCTAATTTGGATATCGCCACTGCTGTGGAGGCATTTAAAATGGGATTGCTAAAGTATTCCTCCTTCTAAGATGACCTTGTTATGACACCTTGCAGGAACTTAGACGAAGTCAGGAATAGAGCCTTAAGGTTCATCCGTTTATAGGATGACAAGTGGATCCAAGAGAGACTGTCAGGATCATCGAAACAGAAAAAGCAAGGATCATTCTTCAAGAATAATCGGTCCAAACAATACTCTAGGCATGACAACCAGAATGTGCATGCAGTTGAACAAGAGGAAGACGATGAGGATTATCCTCCAATCTCTGAGTATTGTTTTTATGCTCATAATAATGAACTAATCCTTGCTATGTAGAATTTAGGTGACAAAGCTAGGTGGCCGCGAAAGAACGACAAGCCCACAGCCAACAAGGATAAGTCCAAACGGTGTGCTTATCATGAGGATTTCGGTCACCTCAATAATGAATGTATAGCCTTGAGGAAGGAAATTGGTTATCTTCTCAGCAAAGGATACCTGAAGGAATTTCTTGGAAGGAAATGATCAAGGAACCAGGATCCTGAGAAAGTTCCCGAAAGAACTCCTCCCCACCGGCCGATGCCCAGATCATTAATTTCATCTCCAGGGGCTCTAATTATGTGGAACCTCGTTTTCAGCAACAAAGATGGAAAATGGGGAAAGACCAGTTCGAACATCCACGTTAACTCCGCAGAAAGTTATATCCTTTGATGAGGATGATCGTGTAGACATACAGGATCCTCATCATGACGGTTTAGTTATTTCCTTGTTTATTTCTAACCACTTTGTTCGCAGGATCCTTATTGATGGAGGGAGTTCAGTAAAATAATACAGATGGATGTCCTCAAGAAGATGAACATTCCTGAATCCGAAATCATCCCAAGATCATCGGTGCTCGTGGGATTCAGTGGAGAAACCAAGAATACATTAGGGGACATCAAACTCCCAATTTACATAGAGGGAGTTTCTATCCAAAAACTATGTTTAATAGATTGCTTATCTTGTTGCAATGTTATCCTTGGCAGGCCATGGATACATGACATGAAGGCAGTCCCCTCGACATATCACCAATGTGCCAAGCTCCCAACTCCATGGGGAGTAGTCAAGATAGAGAGTGGTCAGCAGGAGGCAAAGAACTGCTAAACGTCCTCAATGAAACAAGCTTCCAAAACCAGGGAAGCATAACAATTAAACTATCCTCCGAGAGACGCCATGTAGGCTAGAGAATAAGACGTCAAGGATATTATGTTAGACCCTGAGGATCCTGAATCCAAGGTGTACATAGGATCCGGGATCCAAGATAGCATAGAGCAGGATCTAGTATCCTTTCTAAAACAAAGAAAATCCACCTTTGCCTAGAAACATGAAGACATGACATGTAACCCTTGTGCAAAATTTCGAGCTTTCAAAAACTTTTTCTTTGAAGTCATTTCGATAACCGATACCTAAATGTAACCCGTTTAACCCAACGTACACATCGGGACGAGGACAAGAGCTAAACATACCCTAAATATCCTTTATGTAACTTAGAAATAAGTTTTGAAAGGTTTGGTATGTCAAAATCAAGCCTATTCGATCACAAGGACTATTTATGACAAACTACGAAAGTCTGCCGTTCTCGTAGCGGCGCACACTCTGGAACAAGGACATAAGCTACACATACCCTAAATACCCTTTTACATAACTTAGATATAAGTTCTGAGGTCTTAGGAATGACAAAAACACCTTTATGCAACTTCAGGGGCTATTTTGCAAATTCTGTGAAACTATGCCAATTTGCGTATTTCGCTATCCGGAACATGTACGGACATCCAAAATTTTTGTAATAATTAAAATCTTGTATTTTAATGATTAGAATGCAAAAATATCGTTCGTCACGCATTTACGGTCATTTGCGCGTCCGTTACGACTTTCGTCGTAATTAACCGAACACTGCAACCGTACGACCAAATGAACCGACACCTGAAATATATTTGGACATATTTCAAGTTCCCTATGCTTTATCTTCCTTATAAAGCTTAAAAATGGGTTAACGGGTGTTAAAAGTGCCAAACGCGTCGAAAAACAAGTTTTAGGCTGCAGGGACCTATTCTGCCAATTCTGAAACTTAGGAATCCCAGGCGCCACGCGAGAGACCCCCCAAGATCTCCTGCGACACGCAGGGGATGCCCAGTGACAGCAGCTTCCTGGCAGCTTCTTGTTCAGCTGACTTGACACCTATAACTCGTTTTTGCCACACTTTCTCTACTCTTGACACCTCACTAAACACTTGGAAACATCCTAGAACATGTCCCAACACTTGGCATGATCTTAAAGCTCTTCAACAACTATAAATACCCTTGATCTTCAACCAAATTGCTTGCTCATTTCCATCTTTCTTCTCTCTAAACTCTAAGTGGAGTTGCTACCTTATTAGGAGGCCTCCCATCTGAGTTTTTTCTAGTATCTTGGCTTCCTTGAGTGCAAGTAAGTGCTCTAAGTATGCCTTGTTCATTCTTTTAGCTTATTACGAGCTAAAAGTCAAACAGTTTGACTTACTGTTTGACTTTCGGTTTTGACCATTAATTGGTCAAGTCAAAGTCCAATTGGACTTTGCAACGTGATCCTAATCACGATGGTTATGATCCTTAGCAATCGTGCCTACTGATTACCACGTTTACTAGTCGAAGTGACGAGTCAAAGTTTCGGTCAATAATGCGCAAATGCGCATTATACGACGGAACTATTTTCGGGTATCAAAACCCTTTGTCTTGATACCAAATCAGTTTTATAAACTTAGTTAGACATGTTAAACACGTCTAGCTCATCACTTTTAGTTTAGTACTTGTTTAGGGTCGTAAGTCGAGCGGTCTTGACTACCGCTTTGACTTTCGAATCCGACCCGTTTGGTCACCTTTAGGATCCGACCAAGCCCATTATTATGACCATAGTATTATAGGGAATAACCCTCTGAGGTTATACCTTAAGGTCATACCGTTTGGTTAGTCAAATGACAAGTCAAATATGTATTCCTTATAATGTCGAAAATACCCTTTTTACACTTAAATTAGTTTTGAACATATAAGAGCATTGTTTTGACATCTAAACTAATTATACAACTTATATAAACTAATTTTGGCATATTAGACTTGTCATAGGACATATTTAACCACCTGAACCCATAGTTAAGTTTATGACCTGTTAAAGTGGTGTCAACCACTTTAGCAAGCCGTAGCGAGTCAAAACTCTTGAAATGCTTACAATTCAGAATGTTTGATATTATAAACCATAATATACAAGATCCAACTCTTGTTTGGTTTATATACCTCATTCTATCCAATCTCTCATTTTCAAGTTCGACACACTAAGATGTAGTTATCAAATACACTAGGAACCACTTCGACACTTGAACTCTTGATCCTTTGAGCTTTGTTATATCATTTGAACAAGATCTATACGCAAATCCCAGGCGAGTACTTAGCTCCCCTCTTTTACGTTTTTCAAATGTTTTTGGGGTGATTCATATGTGTAATCTATTTTTCACGATGTATGGCAATTATGTGTTTACTAAGTGCATTTTTGTGTAATATTCCTTTTATGCAAGACATGACAATTGGGGACACGAAACAAATCCTTATAGTATCTTTCTATCTTTATGGATTGATTCTTGTAGGATATTTTAAGTACAGTCTTAAATCTTTCTATCCTTATAGTAAGATTTCTAAGAAGTACTTTACAAGACAATGGTTAGGTTTATGTGTAGAATTGTTGGTGATTTAGATAACGAAACTAGAGTAATATAATAAGGACATGGTGAATACGCCGCTGGTACTTCCTATATATAAGTGTGCTTATTGTATTACCCTTCTAGCCTTATCCGAATCACCATTAAGATTATGATTTTGTAAGACAATGTGACAAAACAAGTGACTAAACTATATCCCTAACGCATCTATATGTCTTTATAGATAGATACCCATGGGATGTTTAAAGTACTAATTGGTAGTCCTTTATTGGATTATGTGTACTTTAATGCGTATTTGACAAGACAATGTGACAAGACAAGTGACTAAACTATATCCCTAACGCATCTATCTATCTTTATAGTTAGATACCCATGGGATGTTTAAAGTACTAATTGGTAGTCCTTTATCGGATTCTGTGTACTTTAATACGTATATGACAAGACAATGTGACAAGACAAGTGACTAAACTATATCCCTAGCGCATCTATCTATCTTTATAGTTAGATACCCATGGGATGTTTAAAGTACTAATTGGTAGTCCTTTATTGGATTCTGTGTACTTTAATACGTATATGACAAGACAATGTGACCAAGATGATGATTATGAGGTTATTGTGATTAGTTGTGATCTAGATAACGAAAAGAACATGGTGGATACGCCGCTGGTACTTCCTATATATAAGTGTTCTTATTGTATTACTCTTGTAGCGTTATCCAAATCACATTAGGATTTTGTGTTGATTGATTCAAAGTACAATATTCAAATCCTTGTAGAACTCTTTCATATTTTTATATGTTAGATTCTTAGAAGGATAACCAAAGTATTACTTTAAATCATTGATTTGATTTCTAAAATACTCACGCAAGTTATGACAAGTTTTCAATATTGTTGTTATTAATCCTTGATTCGATTTCTAATAACACACTCACAAGTTTTATGATCAAATTCAAGGCGATTACAATGAACAAAGTACAATTTTCAATGACATAAAAATTACTTAGTATTAATCATGTTGCCATATACAAAAACTATTTTGCCATGGATTTCATAATCAAGTTAATGTATTGCAATACTAAATCTTTTTGCCTTTCCTTGGCTTTAAAGAGTCCATTTTCAATAGACGACTCCTGTAGTTGTCGAAGTATTGCAACCCTAAACTTTTGCCATTAATTTGGCTAACAAAACTTTGTACTCGCCAACATTGTTTGTTGATGTCTCGTTTTCACATATGTTTCAGGTTTCGATTATTCAAGTTTGCTGCTCATAGGAATGCATCCGGACTTTAGACTTCTTTAATCAAAAGACAACTTCATGTTTTCCTTGTATTGTAAAACGATATTAATAATAGTGAAACAATTTAGTATCAGTTGTGGCTGAGCAATTTGTAACGTAACTCCTCGATATTTCCGCCGCGTGTTGTTCTTTTACGCGATTGGGGTGTTACATGACAGGTATTTCAAAAGATGTTATTACTCATAAACTTGGTATTGACAAATCTTTAAGGCCAATACACCAAAAGAGGAGAAAGTTTTCACCTGAAAGAAATGCCATCATCCAAGAAGAGGTAGACAAGTTACTAAAAGCATGTATGATTAGAGAGGTCAAGTATCCAAGATGGTTAGCCAAGGTGTTGTTGTTCAAAAGAAAAATGGAAAGTGGAGGGTATGCGTTGATTTGACTGATTTAAACAAGGCATGTCCCAAGGATCCTTTCCCGTTACCCCACATGACTCCATGGTGGACGCTACAACGGGTTATGAGTTGTTAACCTTTATGGATGCTTCATCTGGATTCTAGCAAATTCAGATGGAATCATCTAACCCAGAGGATACAACGTTCATGACACCCGTTGGCACATATTGTTATATTGCTATGCCCTTTGGTTAAGAAATGCAGGTGCTATATACCAAAGATTGGTGGATATGATGTTCAAGGAGCAGCTTGGACACACAATGGAAGTATACATAGATGATGTGGTGGTCAAATCCAAAAGAGCTGAGGATCACCTAAGGGATCTGAAGTAGAATTCAACATCCTTGATGAATATAACATGAAGCTGAATCCATCCAAGTGCCACTTTGGGGTTAAAGCTGGAAAGTTTTTAGTATATATGGTGACAAGAGAGGGATCGAGGCGAGTCCAGAGCATCAAGGAAATTGTGAACATCAAATCTCCTACCAATGCTAAGGATGTGCAAAGATTGACAAGGAGAATTGCAGCCTTGAACATATTCATCTCAAAATCCTCAGAAAAATGCAAGGATTTCTATGATATTCTAAGGAAAAATAAGAAGTTTGAATGGACTGAAAAGCATGAAGCTGCTCTACAAGCCCTCAAGGATTACTTATCCTCTGCACCATCTTTGATGAAACCTGAAGATGGAGAACCATTATCCATTCAGGTAAAGCGGTAAGTGCGGTCCTAGTTAAGGATCATGAAGGCCAACAACATCCGGTATAAAGTAAAAGTCTACTTGATGCTGAAGCTATTCTCATTTAGAGAAACTTATTCTTACTTTAATCATGGCTTCTACTAAACTTAGACATTATTTTGAAACTCACACTATATTTGTTAAGACTAACTTTTTTATTAAGAATGTCTTCAGGAAACCTGAGATGTCAGGGAGGTTGGCAAAATGGGCAGTTAAACTTAGTGCATATGACATCAAATATGAACCAAGGACTGCCATCAAGTCCCAGGCTTTAGCCGACTTTGTGGCTAATTTCAGTAGTGATCTACAAAGGGAAGCTGAATTAGAAGTGCAACAACTTGAAGGGACTAAGGATCCTTGGACACTCTTCACAGAAGGAGCTTCAAATGTCAAGGGAACTGGACTAGGCTTACTACTGAAATTGCCACATGGGGGACATTATACCCCAATCCATAGCATGTGAATTTCAAACTATTAATAAGAGTTAATTGCATAGTTAGTCCCTGTAGTTTGTACAAAGTAACATACTTGGGTACTAATAGTTTAAAATCACATTCTAGGGTATTAACTTTTCATTTTGTAACGTTTAGAGGAATTAACGTTAATTGTTTGTTAAACTATTAGTACCTAAGTATGTTATTTTGTGCAAACCACAGGGACTAACTATGTTAATACTCTAGAAGTTAATACCTCCAAACGTTACAAAATGAAAAGTTAATACCCTAGAAAGTGATTTTAAACTATTAATACCTAAGTATGTTATTTTGTGCAAACCACAAGGACTAACTATGTAATTAACTCTATTAATAATGAGGCAGAATATGAGGCCTTGATAGCAGGTTTGCAATTAGCTAAACATATGACGATCATGTATCTTCAAGTATTTGTAGATTCGTTATTAATTACTAATCACTATAATGGTTCCTATGCTGTTAAAGGTGGAAAACTAATCAAATATTTGGAGATAGTCAGGAAATTGGCAGATTCTTTGCTTTTTCAGTTTAACACAGGTACCCAGGGAAGAAAATACAGAAGCGAATGCCTTAGCCAATCTAGGATCCTCACTGAAGATGCCAGAGGATGTGAAGATACCTATCATCCATATTCTGACTCCTACAATTGAGGAAAATGAAGCAATGGAGATAGTGGAAGAAACCTTATACTGGAACAGCACCGTTGTGCAACAGGTGCAATGCCCATCAACAATGTTGGTGCACTAATGTCTATTACCTACGTCTAAGATGAGTCTGTTGTATAGCTAGGGCTCGTAACTGTCAATATTATTAAGTTTGTATTTTTGTCAGAATTTTCGCACGAAAATTCAGGGAATTTTCGCACGAAAATTCCCCACATCCCATTCACTATTGGTGCGATTCTGTTTTCCTATAAAGAGGTGCCTTGGGGTGTTAGTCTGACATGCTGTTTTTGGAGATCAGAGGCGAAGCCCTGCTCGTTCGAGTCTGTAATCTTTTCAAGTTGATTAAATAAGATTCAGACGTGTTAAACAGTATCCTCATACTTGTCGATTGTTTGTTCACTCAGTTAACAATGAATTCCGCCTCTGTTAGCTGAGCAAATCATACCGGGAGCTCATGAGTTGGGTCCGATCCTACACTCACAAGTGGTATCAGAGCCTTGAGGTCTGATTTGAGAACAAACAACCAAGTTTCAGATGGATTCAACCTTCAAAGATCAAGATTCATCCATTGAAGAACTCTACTTCTACCTATTCTTGGAACTACATCTAGAACTAAGGGATTTCATGGAAAAAGTGGACTAGGTTTTTAGTATGATGTGTTAAAATCGATTCTAACAACTCACTGAAGCATACAGACCTAAAATCCATCAAATCAGGCTTGAAACTGCCGAAAACGTAAAAGTTTGAACAAGTGTCTTATCTGTTTGAAATTTTCATACGGAAATCAGACATTTCGTACGAAAATCAAGTGTGGTAAAAGCTTAAAAGTTTCAAGTGTCTAAGTGTTAAAATTTTGTACGAAAAATTTTCGTGCGAATTCAGTTTTCATACGAAATCTAATTTCGTATGGAAATCAATTTCAATTTTTTCGTACAAAAATTATGAGTAGTCTCTGTTCTTGTTACTCAGTTTGCGTCATGCTAACCAGAACTAATTTGTTTTTCTGTTAAAAGTGCTTTAATATGTCAGGTGAGGAAGATTTTCACAACGCGTTTGCCACGCAAGCAGTCACTACTTCTGCAGCAGCTCAGAATATGAACCTTGAAAATGAAATGGGAACCACTACAAAGCCTCCGAAACTCATGAACATAGAGGATTACGAAAGTTGGAGTGAAAGGTTCAAGAACTGGTTCAGGCAAATCATTTTGATTGCTAGTTTGCGATCGAGAGCAAATATCAAGCACCACTGAATGAACATGGTCTTGAAAGACCTTGGCAAGGTTAACTGACATAGAATGAGAAAAGTATGTCAATGAGAAAAAGATGATGAATCTTCTTCAGCAAGCAAGTAACGAAGACTTTCCGATTCTCTTACAATATGACGATGATGCTCAATCTTATGGCTTGCCCTACGATTAAGAGCACAAGGTAGTACGCAACTAAGAAAGGGAAAGAAAGCGTTGTTGAACAAAGAATTTGAAGTTTTCAATCTCATTCAAGACGAAACAATGAAACAGCTCATAGAAAGATACTGCCACCTGGTAGTTCATATGAAGAGAATGGGAATTGTTAAGAAAAATGAAGAGTTTGTCGATAAATTGGCAGATTCGCTACCTGAAGGAGAATGGGCCACATATCTAACCATCCTGAAGAATGGAGCAGAGTATGATAGTCTGAGTTTGCCAAGATTTATCTAGAAATTAGAAAGGAATGAATTAGAGATGCAGAAGACGGCAAAAAGCAGAAGGTCGAACTCGCAACAGTATGTGAGTCTATACTACAAAGGAAATCCAAATACACCTTGTTAGGACTAGATTTTTATTGCTTAAGAATCAGTGATCCTTCAGTATATCGAGGATATATTATCCATGTACTGAGTACTGAATACTGAATACTGGGAGGATCAAGGATCCTTAGCGACTATAACGGTTTCTAACAATTGACTTCAATGTTTTATTTGATTGTAGTGCAGGTATCGATAGTGGACTTGGTCAACCAAAATATTCGTGGAATATTCGGAGGATTAAGCACGTACTGAAGGTTAAATGGATGTTATGCATGAACGTGGAGAATCCCGGATATTTCGAATAGTTAGTTATAAGTTAAAAACGTTAATATTTTAGGGGGTATTGAGCTCGTTAGATAGACGAATTCATTCGCAAACATTGATATCACAAGATCACTTGGAAACTCTCGAGAAACACACACACACATCACACAATAGATCGATTGTGAAAGCTCAATATCTTCCGAAGTTGTAATCTTACTTGTGATCGGTAGTTTCCATCACCCGAGGTTTTTTATGCCGGAGATCATACATTGATCAAGGGCTTTTTCCTCGTATAAATCTCGGTGTCCATTGTTCATTACATTACACGATTGTTCACATCATTGTTCAACACATAAGCACTCAACCTCACATACAAAGTTTGGTCACATTATCCTTATTGTGATTTTTGACTAAAACAGTTTGGCGCCCACCGTGGGGCAATCGGTGCTTCAATTCTAAAAATTCCATTCATTTCATTCATTTTCATCCATTCTTTTCAACTACATGGCTTCTCATGGAAAATCTGCTTCAAGTGCCATGCCGGCGGTTACCTCATCTCAGGCTTGTGCATCATTGCCTCCCATTCCCCCTGCACCGGCGAGGAGTGCTGATAATGCTCAGAAGAAGCCAACACCAGTTTTCTTGAAGGCTTCCACTGTTTCATCCTCTACACCTACTAACAATGATCTGTCTACTTTGATTTTGCAGATGAAAGGATACATGGAACAGCAGGACAAAACTAACCAGAGGATCCTTCGTGAAATTGATGAAATCAAGAAACAGAAGAGATCAGCGGAGGATCACTCTCCATTGATGCCTAGATCGTTGGATTTCACCACTCCAGCAACAACCATTAAGCATTCCAAGGCTTCTGGTATTCAACATCAAGGATCCTCAGGATTGCAGCATGGATCATTGGCAATGACGCAGCCACAAGTATCTCATTACCTACCTTATGGATCCTCAAATCAACATCAAGGAGGCTATCTCAGCTCAGGAGGATATTTGGAGACAGTTGAACCAAAGGAATCCTATTTCCAGCATCAAGGATCCTTTTCTAAGGATCAAGGATCCTATGCTTGGGATAAGGTTCAAGGATCCTCCTCTCAGGTTCAAGGATCCATGCAGTATCCTTCAAGACCTTCAGCACCCATGTATCCTGGACCCAATGTCTTCAGGATCAAGGATCTTCAGGGAGTCAGATATTCAAGGATTCTGAAGTTCACAAAGGGGACTTCATCCCTATGCAGACTATTGCTTCATCTGGTCCAACTATTGCACCTGAAGTGTCTACTTTTGGATACACTTCTGCGATACCGGTTCCAAACCAATCAGGAGGTAACAATTTTAATACATCTTTTGGTACTAATTGTGGTTCCATGCAGGATACAGGTATCAATCAGGCTATGGCACGGGAACTTCAGAAGCTTAAGGATATGATATCCAGCATCCTGGGAGTGGCGCCCATTCCTGAGATCCTAGATGGAAGTCACAGGGTGTCTCGCTTCGCACCTCCTATATGCAATGCTGAGATACCAAAACGCTTTCAAACCCCCAACATGAAGCTGTACGATGGAACGACTGGTCCAGAGGAGCATGTGGCACAGTACCGGGAAAGAATGGAGATCAATCCCATTCCAGAAAGATTAAAGGAAGCCTGTCTTTGTAAAGGCTTCGGATCCACACTCACTGGATCAGCACTCAAATGGCTGCTAAGTCTTCCTCCTTACTGAATTATTTTGTTTTCTCACCTAATTAATTTGTTCAATAACCAGTTTTCATGTAGTAGAACTTTTGAACGATTAACTAGTGATCTATATAGGGTAACTCAGGGTCGTGATGAATCATTAAGAGAATACATCACTAAGTTTAGTAGAGAATCCTTAGAAATCCCTAATTTGGATATTGCCACTGCTGTAGAAGCGTTCAAAATGGGCTTACTTAAGGATTCCTCATTCTATGATGACCTTGTTATGACCCCTTGCAGGAATTTAGATGAAGTGAGGAACAGGGCATTGAGATTTATTCGTTTAGAGGATGACAAAAGGATTTAGGAGAGACTCTCAGGATCCTCAAAACAGGAAAAACAAGGATCATTCTTTAAGAATAATCGATCCAATCCATATTCTAAACATGACAATCACAATGTGAACGCAGTTGAACAAGACGAAGACGATGAGGATTATCCTCCAATATCTGAATATTGTTTTTCTGCTAATAATAATGAACTAATCCTTGCTATGCAGAATTTATGTGATAAGGCTAGATGGCCAAGGAACACTGATAAACCTAGAGCTACTAAGGATAAATCCAAATGGTGCGCTTATCATGAGGATTTTGGCCACCTTACTGATGAGTGTATAGCGTTGAGGAAGGAAATTGGCTATCTTCTTAGCAAAGGGTGTTTGAAGGAACTGTTAGGAAGGAAACGTTCAAGGACTCAGGATACTGAGAAAGTGCCTAAGAGCACCGCCAGCAGATGCTCAGATCATTAACTTTATTTCCGGTGGTTCTGATATCTGTGGAACTTCGTTTTCAGCGGCTAAAAGGCATGCTAAGGAGACGAAGACGGAAAATGGGGAGAGACCAGTTCGAACGTCTACCCTTATACAACAAAAAGTGATATCCTTGATGAGGAGGATCGCGTAGACATTCAGGATCCTCATCATGATGGTCTTGTCATTACTTTGTTTATCTCTAATCATTTTGTTCGTAGGATTCTTATTGATGGAGGGAGTTCGGTGAATATAATCCAGTTGGATGTCCTCAAAAAGATGAACATCCATGAATCTGAGATCATACCAAGATCATCGGTGCTCGTGGGATTCAGTGGGGAAACCAAGAATACATTAGGGGACATCAAACTGCCAATTTACATAGAGGGAGTGAATTCTGTCCAAACATTTTGTGTAATAGATAGCTTATCTTGCTGCAATGTTATCCTTGGCAGGCCATGGATACATGACATGAAGGCAGTCCCATCAACATACCACCAGTGTGTCAAGCTTCCAAGTCCGTGGGGAATAGCCAAGATAGAAAGTGATCAGCAGGAGGAAGAATTGCTACACTTCCTCGATGAAACCCGCTTCCAAGTCTAGGGAAGCATAGCAATTAAAGCATCCTCCAAAAGACGTCATGGAGGCAAGAGAACAGGGCGTCAAGGATATACTTTTAGATCCCGAGGATCCTGAATCCAAGGTGTATTTAGGATCCAGGATCCAGAAGAGCATAGAGCAGGATCTAGTATCCTTCCTTAAACGAAGAAAATCTACCTTTGTCTGGAAGCATGAAGATATGACAGGTATATCTAAGGATGTTATTACTCATAAACTTGGCATTGGCAGGTCTTTCAGGACAATTCACCAAAAGAGAAGAAAGTTTGCTCCTGAAAGAAATGCCAAGAGGAGGTAGATAAATTGCTAAGGGCAGGTATGATTAGAGAAGTCAAGTATCCAAGATGGTTAGCCAATGTGGTTGTAGTTCAAAAGAAAAATGGAAAGTGGAGGGTATGTGTCGATTTTACTGACTTAAACAAGGCATGTCCCAAGGATCCTTTCCCTTTACCCTTCATTAACTCCATGGTGGATGCCACGGCGGGTCATGAGTTGTTAACTTTTATGGATGCTTCGTCTGGATTTCAGCAAATTCAGATGGAACCATCTGATCAAGAGGATACTGCATTCATGACACCCACCGACATATATTGTTATATTTCTATGCCCTTTGGTTTAAGA
The DNA here is from genome assembly GCA_947069175.1 of Scalesia atractyloides. NCBI lineage: Eukaryota > Viridiplantae > Streptophyta > Magnoliopsida > Asterales > Asteraceae > Scalesia > Scalesia atractyloides. The sequence goes on from CAMTDV010000015.1 coordinate 44,387,877, forward strand.
AATATAGGTGCTACATACCAAAGATTGGTGAATATGATGTTCAAGGAGCAACTTGGACATACGATGGAAGTATACATAGATGATATGGTGGTCAAATCTAAAAGAGCCGAGGATCACCTAAAGGATCTTAAAGTAGCATTCAATATCCTTGACCGATACAATATGAAACTAAATCCTTCCAAATGCCATTTCGGAGTTAAAGCTGGAAAGTTCTTAGGATATATGGTAACCAAGAGAGGGATCGAAGCAAGTCCGGAGCAGATAAAGGCCATAATCAACATCAAATCTCCTGCCAATGCTAAGGATGTGCAAAGATTGACAGGAAGAGTCGCCGCCCTGAACAGATTCATTTCAAAATCCTCAGAAAGATGCAAGGATTTCTATGATATTCTGAGGAAGGATAAGAAGTTCGAGTGGACGGAGAAGCATGAAGCTGCTCTACAATCTCTCAAGGATCACCTATCCTCAGCACCGGCTTTAATGAAACCTGAAAATGGGGAACCACTATCCTTATACCTAGCTGTTTCAGGTAAAGCAGTAAGTGCGGTCCTTGTTAAGGATCATGAAGGCCAACAACATCCGGTATACTATGTAAGTAAAAGTTTACTTGATGCTGAGGCCATGTATTCTCATTTAGAAAAACTTATTCTTGCTCTAATCATGGCTTCTACTAAATTAAGACATTATTTTGAAACTCGTACTATTGTTGTTAAAACTAACTTTCCTATTAAGAATGTTCTCAGGAAACCAAAGATGTCGGGAAGAATGGCAAAATGGGTTGTTAAACTTAGTGCATATGACATTAAGTATGAGCCTAGAACTGCTATTAAATCCCAAGCTTTGGCTGACTTTGTGGCTGATTTCAGTAGTGATCTACAAAGAGAAGCTGAATTGGAGGTACAACAACTTGAGGAGACCAAGGATCCTTGGATACTCTTCACAGATGGAGCCTCGAATGTCAAAGGAACTGGACTAGGCCTACTACTAAAATCGCCACAGGGGGACATTCTATCCCAATCAATAGCATGTGAATTCCAAACCACTAATAACGAGGCAGAGTATGAGGCCTTGATAGCAGGTTTGCAATTAGCTAAGCACATGAGGATCAGGTATCTTCAGGTATTTGTAGATTCTTTATTAATCACTAATCATTATAACGGACCCTATGCTGTCAAATGTGAAAAGCTAATTAAATATTTGGAGATAGTCAAGAAATTGGCAGATTCTTTTGCTTTTTTCAGTATAACACAGGTACCCAGGGAAGAAAATGCAGAAGCAGATGCCTTGGCTAATCTAGGATCCTCATTGAAGATGCCTGATGATGTGAAGATACCCATTATCCATGTTCTAACTCCCGCAATTGAGGAGAATGAGACAATGGAAATAGTGGACGATGTTGCAATCGTACCTAGGGTTGATGCACAATCAACTCCAGGATCGTGGATCCTTCCAATCCTGAATTATATCCAAAATGGGGAAGTTCCCATTGGAGAAAATCCTAGAACCTTCAGGATAAAGGTATCCCAATTCACTATCATTAATGACATGTTATATAAGAGATCTCTTGCAGGACCCTATCTACGATGTGTTGAGGATCCTGAGATCCAAGAAGTCTTGAAGGATTTTTATGATGGAGATTGGGGAAATCATATTGGGGGCAAGCACTATTTTCAAGGATCCTCAGAACAGGATATTATTGGCCTACAGTGAAGAAGGATGTTGTGGAGTATGCAAGGAAATGTGATGCTTTCCAAAGACACAGTAATATCCTTAATCAGCCCGCAGAACCTCTGCATCCTATATCCTCCTCTTGGCCATTTATGAGATGGGGAATGGATATAGTAGGCAAGCTTCCCAAGGCACCAGGAGGAAAAGAGTTCATGTTAGCTATGACTGATTATTTTCCAAGTGGATAGAAGCTGAAGCCTTTGCTCAAGTCAGAGAAAAGGAAGTTATATCCTTTATTAAAAGAAATATCATTACTAGATTTGGTATTCCTTCTGAGATTGTTTGTGATAACGGATCCCCGTTTATTGGGAACCGTACTAGTAACTTTTGTGACAGCTGGGGGATTAGGATGATAACATCAACACCAGTCCACCCACAGGCTAATGGCCAGGCAGAATCATCCAACAAGATCATCATCAATAATTTGAAGAAAAAGATTGGATCAAAGAAAGGAAAGTGCGCTGAAGAACTACCATATGTCTTATGGGCAGATAGAACAACTCCCAAGAATGCTACGGGTTAAACTCCTTTTTCTTTAGTCTTTGGAACCGAGGCAGTGATTCCTACAGAAATGGTAGTCCCTACAGCCAGAACAAGCATCCGTGATCCTGAAGCCAATGCTGAGAGTCTGGCTCAAGACCTAGATACCGTGGAAGAATTAAGAAACTTGGCAAGGATAAGGCTGGCTAGTTATCAACAAAGGATGGTTGGCGCCTATAATAAGAATATCAGGATAAGAAGATTTCAAGTCGGTGACATGGTGCTGAGAAAAGCATTTCAGAATACCACGAATCCTACTGATGGCAAATTGGCACCAAAACGGGAAGGCCCCTATCTAATTGAAGCCGAGGCAGGAAAGGGGGCATATCGATTACTGACTATGGATGGTGACCTTTTTCCAAGAGCTTGGAATGCTATCCACCTAAAAAAGTATTTTATGTAAAGGATCAGGGATCCTTAAGTATCCTAATGATCAATTCAGATTGAAGGATCCTCAAAGGATATGAGATTCTTGATTCGATAACGTTTTACTAATGCTTTCATTCTTATTGTACTTCTTATTATTTATTTTTGAGTAAGGATGTTGAATTTTCAACATTCAACCTTATCAAGTTTTAAGTTTTGCAGAAGTTATTACAAAGGATAAAGAGGTTGGCCACCTCTCCTAGACTTTGGGCATGTCCCCAGCTAAGGTATCTATTACCTCCTACGGGTCTTTACCATTCACACGAATTGGGTTCCGACACCCTCGCCAGTTGCGCACGCTATCCACGTATAGTTCGAGGCAATGGGACCAGTACCCGCTTTAGGGGCTGACAATTTCATTGTTGTTGGCTATATGGAGGATCCTAAGTATAATGGTAGGCGTACCATACATCCGTTCCTAAGGTTTCTAACGTTTTCACGTTAGCTAAGGTTTCGACATTTTCATGTCGCTTACGATTGGATAGATGCCAGTTTGAGCCATACTCCAGTTTACACCAGTTATTTGGGCTTGTCCCCAGTTATTTGGGCTTGTCCCCAATTATTTAGGCTAGTTCCCAGTTATTTGGGCTTGTCCCTAGTTGTTTGGGCTTGTCCCCAGTTACTAATGATTCTTTCATTTGATATTTGGCTTAGTCCTAAGCTATATACTGTCACAGGTCTATGAAATTGACCAGCTAAGGATCCTGAATCCTAAGATTGAATCAATTCTTATACTTTGACTGACACGACCGTAAGTGTTAAGGATATAGAATCCTAACTTGGATTCCCTGGTATGTCTTATTCTTATTATAATGATTCGACCCTTAACCTTGGAATTAGAGATAATTCGTTCAAGATTATATGGCGTTTTATGCCTAGCAGTTGTTACGATTGCAGACTTAAAATCTTTTTATAAAGTCGAAATTTTAGGAATTTTACACAATATGATTTTGCCAAACACAAACATGTAAAGGTAGTAATTCAAAAGCAAAATTGTAACACCATACATAGTCAAAAGTCTAATATTATTAGGCCCGTCAATATTTATCAAAAGTATCCAGCCTGGATTTCACCAGCAAAACGTGGACCATCCATCCAGGCCGGATCGGGTTCATCTAAAGGTTAATGTTTGTGCAGAAAATTAAAATGCGGGAAATTAAAAGCGAAGGGTGTCAAAGGCTTCATCCTCCACAAACAGAAGGATCCATCCACCTTTATCACCCCCCATTGTTTCAAGGATCCATGATCCTTAACCTACGGAAACTATTGTTCAAAATACAAACCACGAATTGTTCAAATAAAACAACCAACCTAAGGACCTAAAAATGTGGGCTCCGGCCGCGTCTAGAAATATCCATCATCGCCCACATAGGCAGCCTACACTGTGGCCGCCTCACCACCTTCACCTTCACCAGCTTTACCTCCAGGACCTTCAACCGCCATGTCCTCTGCTTCTGTTCCGCTAGGACCTGCTTCATCCGCCGTTGCCGATTGCTCCAGCTCATTGCCGTTCAGGTTGCTCAATGCTACCTCCCAAGAGGCCAGGTCCCATGAAGATCTATCAAATCCAGGATCGTTAGCTTCTTTGGCCATCTTGATCATGGACTGCAGAACCGTCTTGGCAGCACAGACCTTGGCCACTTCAGTAGCATTCATAGAAGCCTCATGAACCCCCACTTTAGCATTCAGCAGCAGCTCCTCAAGGCTCTCCTTCTCCTATTCCAGCACTTTGTTTTGCTTTTCAAGCCTTGAGAGATCCTTATCCTTGGCAGTAGCAATGGCCTGCATCCCAGCCACAGTCTCTTCGTGTTCAGCCAACTTCTTCTCATAAAAGATCCTCATGCGACTGAATTCCTAGTAAGAAACAAGACAAAGAAATATCATGATCAAGGATCCTAACAAACAGATAAAGTAAAACCTAAGGATCAAGGATCCTTACCTCGGTCAGAACATCATGGAGACGTTTCTCGATAGAGACAAGATCACTCTCAGGATCGGAAGGCTTCTTCCTTTTTGAAGCAGATTTGGCTTTGGTGGTAGCTGGGTGAGGCTCAACGGGAGGAAGCTTCTTCATTGTCTCCTTTTTCACAGCCTTGGAGATGATGATGCTGTTGATGTCATCAAGAGCGACGTCTGCAGACTTGGAAGTAGATTTTTGAACACCTACCAACAGACATCAAAAAGATAAGTTTCTAATTTAAATTAGAAATTTCTTTTAAAGATTTACTATATCATACAATTACTTACTTGACATATTGTAGGAGGAAGATGCATGTACTGCTTCGCTAGGATCCTGGATCCTCACTTTCAATGTTCTGTCTATTAGGTCAACGCTCAAGAAGGCTTTCACTCGATCAACAGTTCCTGGATCCTCCGCTAAAGTTGCAAAGTTCTTCACTGCAAGAAAACAGAAAGATCAAAAGACAGTTACAACAAGGATATAACACATATGAGACCTCTAAATCCTACCCTTGAGTATCCATTTATGAGGCAACGAATCCCCTTCTAGTAGAGAATCTCGTTTAACAAAAAAAAACTGATTTTTCCAAACAGAATCATTTTGGGTTGTTTTGAAGACAGGAGCTGGTTGGTGGGCTTTTACTTCAAACAAAAATCGGTTAGAGCCATGGGTAGTCAAAGAGTACATGAAAGCTAGGTCTGAAAGGTTTAGTTTGAGCCCTTTCTTTTCAATGATTTCTTCAATGATGAACAATGTTCTCCACAACATCGGCATGACCTGACTAAAGTTAATGCCGGTTAGCTTAAAAAAAGCTTTGGGTTAGGGTCGGAAAAGGATATGAGAACCCAAGGTGAAACGGTAAGGCAGGAAAGCAAATCCAGGTGTCGGATACCGCATCGCTCCGAGCAGAAGGATCGAAAGGTCTGAAAATGGCCTCCTATGGAAAACAGGACTTTAGGTTCTCGATTTCTGGATCTGTAAACTTACAGATCTCAGAGGAGGGGTCCTTTAGTATGTTTTGTGATTGAAGGAGATCGCCGGATCTTTTGGAGGCGGGATTCGGAGAAGATCGTGTATTCATGGTGCCAGAACTTAAGAATAATCGAGAAGGGAAGAGAGAAGAATACCTGGTTCACAATGCTTGGTGTGGATTTATGATGGATTTGTGCAGATTTTAAAGGGAGTTATCTCTTCCCCATAAATAGTGATGATGGTTGTGAAGGCTATGCGAGTCCCATCAGTCACCCTAACGGCTATATTTTAATTAAAGATAATATGACAGTTGTGATCTACTATCACAACCGCCATATTGGGGGCAATTGTTAGGACTAGATTTTTATTGCTTAAGAATCAGTGATCCTTCAGTATATCGAGGATATATTATCCATGTACTGAGTACTGAATACTGGGAGGATCAAGGATCCTTAGTGACTATAACGGTTTCTAATAATTGACTTCAATGTTTTATTTGATTGTAGTGCAGGTATCGATAGTGGACTTGGTCAACCAAAATATTCGTGGAATATTCGGAGGATTAAGCACGTGCTGAAGGTTAAATGGACGTTATGCATGAACGTGGAGGATCCCGGATATTTCGGATAGTTAGTTATAAGTTAAAAACGTTAATATTTTAGGGGGTATTGAGCTCGTTAGATAGACGAATTCATTCGCAAACACTAATATCACAAGATCACTTGGAAACTCGAGAAACACACACACATTACACTATAGATTGATTGTGAACGCTCAATATCTTCCGAAGTTGTAATCTTACTTGTGAATATACTTGGTGATCGGTAGTTTCCATCACCCGAGTTTTTTTATGCCGGAAATCATACATTGATCAAGGGCTTTTTCCTCGTATAAATCTCGGTGTCCATTGTTCACTACATTACACGATTGTTCACATCATTGTTCAACACATAAGCACTCAACCTCACATACAAAGTTTGGTCACATTATCCTTAGTGTGATTTTTGACCAAAACACACCTATTTAGAGCTCAAAGATTCAAACAGCTTTTGAGAGCCAGTTCTAACGCAAGTCCACCTTCAAATCAGTCAAGCAGATTTCAATCGTTTGCTTCCTTCAATCCAAATATTTCCCAAGGGCAACAATCGTCTCAAAGCTCCAACCAACCACAAAACAACCATCAGAATCAATCCAGTTCCAACCAGCGAGTACCACAATGTAATATTGTAGTAAACCTTTAGAACGCTCAAGACTTTAACAAGCAAACCGCAAAGCAACACATGGTATTACTTGCAGCAGTTCTGGAATCTTATGAAAGCTTAGTAGCTGGGAGAATCGGAAATCCGGAAATGACAAAAAAAGATTATGACCTGATTGATCCGGAAGAGATGGAGTTGATAGATATCATGTGGTGTATGGCATCAGTGGTTCGTAGAGCTAAGTGTTTCATGGAAATCACGGGGAGAGACGATTTGAGAGGTCTTGATGGAAAACTCGGATTTGATAAATCCAAAGTTACATGCTTCAAATGTAGGGAGAAAGGACACTTCAAGCATGAATGTCCAAATCGCGAAGTAAAAGGAAATCATAATCCATTTGGGGATGATTACTACAAGAAGGCGATTTACCACCGACCACAGCCCGAGAAAAGAATGGTGCAAATCGAAGACGGACCTTCGAACACAAAAGATAAAGCTCTCATGGTCACGTAAGAAGATGAAGGGTTCAACTGGAACAACTTCATTACAAAGAAAGAAAGTCTTGCTCTAGTAGCCGAAATTATGGATGAGCTTGAATCATCAAAGGAAGTCTCAGAAGAAGAAATGGAAGAAGTTCTTGCAGACTATTTCAGATCATCAGCAGAAGAAGAAGAATGTCTGAGAGATACTCCTAAACCTTGTTTGTTTGACACAATTCTTAAAACTTTTGCAGCTGGTAGTTTTTGATTCAAGCCACCAAGAAAGCAGTGGCGAGACTAAGACAGAATGTGTGGAAGTATTGATGTAACCAAGCTGTAACACCCCGATCACGTAAAACAACAACACGCGGCGGAAATATCGAGGAGTCACGTTACAAATTGCTCAGCCACAACTGATACTAAATTGTTTCACTATTATTAATATCGTTTTACAATACAAGGAAAACATGAAGTTGACTTTTGATTAAAGAAGTCTAAAGTCTGGATGCATTCCTACGTGCAGCAAACTTGAATAATCGAAACCTGAAACATATGTGAAAACAAGACATCAACAAACAATGTTGGCGAGTACAAAGTTTTGTTAGCCAAGTTAATGGCAAAGGGTTGCAATACTTCGACAACTACAGGAGTCGTCTATTGAAAATGGACTCTTTAAAAAGCCAAGGAAAGGCAAAAAGATTTAGTATTGCAATACATTAACTTGATTATGAAACTCGTGACAAAATAGTTTTGTATATGGCAACATGATTAATACTAAGTAATTTTTTATGTCATTGAAAATTGTACTTTGTTCATTGTAATCGCCTTGAATTTGATCATAAAACTTGTGAGTGTGTTATTAGAAATCCAATCAAGGATTAATAACAACAATATTGAAAATTTGTCATAACTTGCGTGAGTATTATTAGAATCAAATCAATGATTTAAAATAATACTTTGGTTATCCTTCTAAGAATCTAACATATAAAAATATGAAAGAGTTCTACAAGGATTTGAATATTGTACTTTGAATCAATCAACACAAAATCCTAATGTGATATGGATAACGCTACAAGAGTAATACAATAAGAACACTTATATATAGGAAGTACCAGCGGCGTATCCACCATGTTCTTATAGTATTACACTCTTTTCGTTATCTAGATCACAACTAATCACAATAACCACATAATCATCGTCTTGGTCATATTGTCTTGTCATATACGTATTAAAGTACACAGAATCCATTAAAGGACTACCAATTAGTACTTTAAACATCCCATGGGTATCTAACTATAAAGATAGATAGATGCGTTAGGGATATAGTTTAGTCACTTGTCTTATCACATTGTCTTGTCAAATACGCATTAAAGTACACAGAATCCAATAAAGGACTACCAATTAGTACTTTAAACAACTCATGGGTACTATAAAGATAGATAGATGCGTTAGGGATATAGTTTAGTCACTTGTCTTGTCACATTGTCTTGTCAAACACGCATTAAAGTACACAGAATCCAATAAAGGACTACCAATTAGTACTTTAAACATCCCATGGGTATCTAACTATAAAGATAGATAGATGTGTTAGGGATATAGTTTAGTCACTTGTCTTGTCACATTGTATCACAAAATCATAATCTTAATGGTGATTCGGATAAGGCTACGAAGGGTAATACAATAAGCACACTTATATATAGGAAGTACCAGCGGCGTATCCACCATGTCCTTATTATATTACTCTAGTTTCGTTATCTAAATCACCAACAATTCTACACATAAACCATAACCATTGTCTTGTAAAGTACTTCTTAGAAATCTTACTATAAGGATAGAAAGATTTAAGATTGTACTTAAAATATCCTACAAGAATCAATCCATAAAGATAGAAAGATACTATAAGGATTTGTTTCGTGTCCCCAATTGTCATGTCTTGCATAAAAGGAATATTACACAAAAATGCACTTAGTAAACACATAATTGCCATACATCGTGAAAAATAGATTACACATATGAATCACCCCAAAAACATTTGAAAAACGTAAAAGAGGGGAGCTAAGTACTCGCCTGGGATTTGCGTATAGATCTTGTTCAAATGATATAACAAAGCTCAAAGGATCAAGAGTTCAAGTGTCGAAGTGGTTCCTAGTGTATTTGATAACTACATATTAGTGTGTCGAACTTGAAAACGAGAGATTGGATAGAATGAACCAAACAAGAGTTGGATCTTGTATATTATGGTTTATAATATCAAACATTCTGAATTGGAAGCATTTCAAAGAGTTTTGACTCGCTACGGCTTGCTAAAGTGGTTTACGCCACTTTAACAGGTCATAAACGTAACTATGGGTTCGGGTGGTTAAATATGTCCTATGACAAGTCTAATATGCCAAAATTAGTTTATATAAGTTGTATAATCAGTTTAGATGTTAAAACAATGCTCTTATATGTTCAAAACTAATTTAAGTGAAAAAAGGGTATTTTCAGCATTATAAGGAATACATATTCGACTTGTCATTTGACTAACCAAACGGTATGACCTTAAGGTATAACCTCAGAGGGTTATTCCCTATAATACTATGGTCATAATAATGGGCTTGGTCGGATCCTAAAGGTGACCAAATGGGTTGGATTCGAAAGTCAAAGCGGTACTCAAGACCGCTCGACTTATGACCCTAAACAAGTACTAAACTAAAAGTGATGAGCTAGACATGTTAAACATGTCTAACTAAGTTTATAAAACTAATTTGGTATCACGACAAAGGGTTTTGATACCCAAAAATAGTTCTGTCGTATAATGCGCATTTGCGCATTGTTGACCGAAACTTTGACTCGTCACTTCGACTAGTAAACGTGGTAATCAGTAGGCACGATCTCTAAGGATCATAACCATCGTGATTACGATCACGTTGCAAAGTCCAATTGGACTTTGACTTGACCAATTAATGGTCAAAACCGAAAGTCAAACAGTAAGTCAAACTGTTTGACTTTTAGCTCGTAATAAGCTAAAAGAATGAACAAGGCTTAGTTAGAGCACTTACTTGCACTCAAGGAAGCCAAGATTACTAGAAAAACTCAGAGGGGAGGCCTCCTAATAAGGTAGCAACTCCACTTAGAGTTTAGAGAGAAGAAAGATGGAAATGAGAAAGAAATTTGGTTGAAGATCAAGGGTATTTATAGTTGTTGGAGAGCTTTAAGATCATGCCAAGTGTTGGGACATGTTCTAGGATGTTTCCAAGTGTTTAGTGGGTGTCAAGACCAGAGAAAGTGTGGCAAAGACGAGTTATAGGTGTCAAGTCATCTGAACAAGAAGCTGCCAGGTAGATGCTGTCACTGGGCATCCCCCGCGCGTCACGGGAGATCTTGGGGGTCTCTCGCATGGCGCCTGGGATTCCTAAGTTTCAGAATTGGCAGAACAGGTCCCTGCAGCCTAAAACTTGTTTTTCGACGCGTTTTGGCACTTTTAACACCCGTTAACCCTATTTTTAAGCTTTATAAGGAAGATAAAGCATAGGGAACTTGAAATATGTCCAGATATATTTCAGGTGTCGGTTCGTTTGGTCGTACGGTTGCGGTTTTCGGTTAATTACGACGAAAGTCGTAACGGACGCACAAATGACCGTAAATGCGTGACGAACGATATTTTTGCACTAATCATTTAAATACAAGATTTTAATGATTACAAAATTTTTGGATGTCCGTACATGTTCCGGATAGCGAAATACGCAAATTGGCATAGTTTCACAGAATTTGCAAAATAGCCCCTGAAGTTGCATAAAGGTGTTTTTGTCATTCCTAAGCCCTCAGAACTTATATCTAAGTTATGTAAAAGGGTATTCAGGGTATGTGTAGCTTATGTCCTTGTTCCAGAGTGTGCACCGCTACGAGAATCGGCAGACTTTCGTAGTTTGTCTTAAATAGTCCTTGTGATCGAATAGGCTTGATTTTGACATACCAAACCATTCAAAACTTATTTCTAAGTTACATAAAGGATATTTAGGGTATGTTTAGCTCGTGTCCTCATCCCGATGTGTATGTTGCATTAAACGGGTTACGTTTAGGTATCGGTTATCAAAATGCCTTCAAAGAAAAAGTTTCTGAAAGCTCGAAATTTTAAACAAGGGTTACACAAGCCTGTAACACTTGAGAGCTTAACTAACATTGCCAACAAAGCTCTCATGGCCAATACAAAAGAGGTAGTCAGTGTGGGAAAACAGGAAGAAAAGGTTGAAACAGTAATAGAATCAACCAAAGCTTAAACTGTCGAAATGGTCAGTACATGCTCAAAATGCGACAAAGCATGTGAAGAATGTGCTGAAAAAGAAAAGGCTTTTAAAGAACTTAAATCATACAATGATAAGTTGTCATATGATTATAACATTGTAAAGAATCATATGATAAACTTAGCAGGACCATTCGACAGTATGAGAAAGCAATCAAAGAAGATGACAAAACACTTTCAATGCTCAAAGCAACTGTGATGGACAAACAAATGCCCATTAACATTCACATTAACACAATTGTTGAGCTGAAAAGTGAACTGGAGAAAACAAAAATTAAAGCGAAACAGGTTAACAAGTTATTAATCAGTTATTCTACCAGTATATATGTCATTGATCACGTTCTTCTGAAAACTGAAAAACAGCAAAGAAGGTAAGAAGAATGATAATAACCATGGAAATGTTACGATCATGTTCCACCACCCATGTGGAATAGCTATCCTAAGAAACAACCGGATGGGGTAGAAAAGGCGCTGAATTTAAACCTGCTCACTGAAAAGCGTAATGAGCTACCTGAAAATCTTGACTTAACTTATTCCAAAACTGAAAAGGATTGTGAATCCGATGTGGTAACCAAAGTGGTTGAAAATGTTTTTGAAAATGAGTCTGACAGCACAGTTTATGAGAGTGCTGAGTCGAACAATGAAAAGTCTGGGTCAAGTTCACCTTCTAGAAGTGAGAAGAGTTCTCGTGAAAACTTTATCACAGCATCATATAATAGTTTAAATGATGATCCTAATGTAGTGATCAACAAACTGAAAGGATCAGATAAACATATACTGATGAAGATTTCCCAATCCAGAATGTTAACTTAGACTGTGTTGATAAATTTTTTAAACTCATTGAAGTCAAAACATCTGTTCTTGAGAAGCAAGTTGTCATGAGAACAAAAGGGATGGGTTAGGGTTTGAAAAGAAGAAAACTAACAATAAGTCTCGTAAACCAAATTTCACCAAGAAAGTTGAGTTTGTTTTTGGAACAAGCACTGTTGATGACAAAGAAATCATTAAAAAAATACAAACCAACGATGAGTTTAAGAAAGAAAAGGAGCTCCGTGAAAAAGCTTTGGAACACGCTGTTGGAAACGACAGTAGAACATGCTACAGATGTAACAAATTTGGGCATATCGCACGTCAATGTTCTCAAAATCGTCCAAAACTTGTTCATAGACAAAGAAGATTCACAGTAGATGAGAAGAAAAAGGGTCCAGAGTTTGTGCCAATAAAGATTTTGAAAAGAAATGATGATTCCAACCCTAATGTGAAACCAACAACTAAAATTGTTTCAAATTACGAAGTTGGTGAAACATCAAAGAAAAATGAAAAGAAGGAATCGAATCTTTACATAAAAAAGACATTTTCTAAGGCACAAACATGGGTTGCAAAAAAAAACCATCTCCTATGATCACAAAATCAACCAATGTTCCAGTCAAACCAAAAGATAAAATAGAACCAAAGACTGGACAATGGGTAATTAAGAAAGAAATCAAAGTAGCCAATGTTCCAAAAGTCGACATTGCCATCCCACCCAAGACCGATAGGGCTTGGGTCTCTCTCTCTAAGTAATATGTTTTTCATATGTGTAGGGGCTTCCGAGGTCTATCATTTCAAAGTGAATTATGGCCAGTGGAGCTTCTAGGCACATGACGGGGATGTTAGCTTAGCTATACAATGTGAAAGCTATCAGGGGAGGTTATGTTGGGTTTGCTGGAACACAAGGCGGCACGATCGTGGGAGAAGGTATTCTCACAAACGGAGTGGTATCATTCGACAAAGTGAACTACATTGCCGAACTCGAGAACAACTTATTGAGTATATATCAAATCTATGGCAAGAAGTTCACAACTCACTTCAATGACAAGGAGTGTCTTATTCTTAAACCTGGTTTCATAATTCCCGATGAGTGGATCCTTATGCGCGCTCCACGAGAAAACGATTTATATGTCATGGACATGAGCGTCGCATCCACTACTTCAAAGGAAGAACAGTGTTTCGTATCCAAAGCCACTGAAAAGGAATCAATTCTATGGCACGAAAAGATGGGTCACATTCACTTAAGGAAGATGAACTATTTGGTGCACGACTTAGTGGAAGGGGTGAATCTCAAAAGTTTTCATTTATCAGATGATTGTCTTAGCTGCAAAAAGGGGAAGCAACATAAGAAATCACACCCAAGAAAGTTACTCAACTCAATCAAGCTTCCACTGGAAAGGCTACATATGGATCTCTTTGGACCAGTAAATGTGAAAAGTATCTCGGGAGATCTGTATTGTCTAGTCGTGACAGATGACTATTCAAGGTTCTTGTGGGTTTTCTTTCAGGAAAGCAAGAATGAAACGTTTGAAAATTTAATGATCTTGTTTCGAAAGATTGAAAATCTTTACCATTTGCCAATCAAGAGAATCAGAAGTGATAATGGTACTGAGTTTAAAAACAACAAAATGCTCGAATTCTGCAATGCTAAGGGTATTCATCATGAGTTCAGTGCCCCCTATACTCCACAACAAAATAGAGAAGCTAAACTAAAGAACAGAACACTTATTGAGACTGCACGCACGATGCTTTCTGATTCGAAACTGCCTATTAGCTTCTGGAGTGAAGCCGTTGCGTTTGCATATTACACCCTTAACCGAGTAATGACTGTCAAGCCACATAACAAGACATGCTTCAAACTTCTTAACTAGCGAAAGCCTAATCTACAGTTTCTGGAACCTTTTGGATCACCGTGTACTGTATTGGACCCGGAAGGAAAATTTAGAGCCAGATCTTTGGAAGGATTCTTCGTAGGGTATGCAAGTCCGCAAAAGAGAGTCAATCTACCAAGCATGAATCAGGTTATCGTTGCTCAACATGTTTGTTGGTGCATAATGTCTATTGTCTAAGTCTTAGATCGAGTCTCTATTGTATAGGTTTGATTTGTTAGATTTGAAGTATTTATGATGTACAAGGTTAAGTTCGGCCGAAGTTGTTAATGTCACATGGACAAGTTCGCCCGAACTTATGTTTGGCCGAACTTGGTCATGTCACTCCTCAACCGAACTTGTCCTTCTATAAATAGCTTGCCTTAGGTTTTCATTTGTAACTTTGCAACTTTTGAGGCGAAGCTCTGTCGATTTGGTTTCTCACATTGTAAAGACTTTTGGACTAATAAATCGACGTTTAAACAGTAAATCTTGTGTATTTGTCACTAATCACATAATTTCCGCTTACGATGACATAGATACAACCTAGGTTTCCGTGACAAGTGGACGGAACGATCCTAACAATTGGTATCAGAGCTACGGAAGCTTTGTGCGTAATCGTGTGAAAGATCGGACGAGTTTCGGTGGATTTCGGACTTGTTTGATTGAGTTTCGATTCGTTTTCGATGATTTTTGGTGAAACCGAATACATTTTGATTGATTTTTGACGTGTTTCAAACTACTTCAATCTGTTTTTATCTGTTTCAGATCGAATTAAATTGTTTCGGTTAAAATTTAGATGATTTTCAGTTGAGGTTTTAAAGATTGTGATCATTTCAGTCATATTACAATTGATCTCAGTTTAAATTTTGATTTGAGTAGATCTGAACTGATGAAGATGAACTGAAAACGATACATATTGTTCATTCGCATAGATCTTTTCGGTTGATTTTCGATCAGTTTTGGAGAAATTTCGGATCCGTTTAGTGCGATTGATTGATGATTTCAAACTGTTTCAGTGAAATTTCAAAGAGTTTTGGTTCGAGTTTATGAGTTTTTGAACATTGTTACATCGATTTCAAACTGAGTAAACAAAGTAAATTCAATTGAAAATCATTTAAAATCTGATTGTGTTTTGATTGCTATGTACTGATTTAACAAAAAATGAATCAGAGATTGTTCGTAGTGATATTGTTTGTTAATCGAAGTAGTAGAAGCTACTAACTGTTGTTCGTGTTCTTTGTCCGATTAACAAATAACAAATTGAAAATAAAAGAAGTTTAGGTCTGATAAAAAAAATCCAAAGTTGCAGGTTTTGATGTTGTTAGATCCAAAAGAAGAAAATAACAGTTCTGATCTGTTGTTGTTCATCGAGTAGAAGAAGGCTGAGTTTTTGTGTCGACTGAATTTGTTAGGATATTAGGAAGTGTCATAAAAAGAAAATCAAGTTGTTGCAATTCTTTTTGTGTGAAGGTATTGATTCAGGTATAAAAGGTTATACAAAAAGGAAAGAAGAAGAAAAGGAGTTATCTGTGACATAAGTATAGCGACGTTTGTATTGGTGTTGAAATCTTAGTGACATTTGAAAAGATATAAATGTCAGGTTGGTTTTTGTTTTTAAAAATAAAAAAATAATATACAAAAGTTTATGGGCTGAAAATGATATCGAGGTTTGGAAAATAGTATTCATAAAGATTTTGTGATTGGGCTAAAAATTTTGTGGGCTAAATCAAAGAAATTTTTATTGAAGTTCTGGGATGATCTAGTGGGCTAAGATCATAGTGAGTTGTTGGGTTGTATGGTGTGAAATTTGAAGTACCGATTAGTGGGCTGCAGCTCTTCTTGTTTTTGGACCAAGTATTTTTAAGTTTTTGGACTATTTGTAATAAGACTTGGGCTAGTTCGTATATCCGGGTTGCTAGTTTGAAAGACAAAGTGAACCGTGATTCTAAGTGATGTGGGTCGTGCATTAAATTTTGGTTTAAGTTGAACCGGGTTTGGCTAAATGGGCCGAATCATCTTGGTATACCTGGGCCGAGATCTTGATTCAAAAGTTAATGGGTTTTAAGAGTTGTGAAATACAAATTTTGAACTGTGTTTCGAGTTGAGATTTTTGAACCAAGTGGTTTAACAAAGAAATTGTGTTTAAAATGTTTGATGAAATGGAAAATTATAAGCTTCAAAGAATAAATGATTGGTTTGATGGTTTTGGGTATTTGAGGAATGAAGATGAGAAAAAAACATACTTGGGTTAAGAGATTTGAACATTTTTTGTGTAAAAAAGATGAATTATTGAATCAGTTGAAAGAACGGTATAATGAATTGCTTGACAATTTGAAAGTGTACAAGATAAGAATGTCAATTGCTGAACAGATATCAAAATTTGCAGAAGCTTTACCTTCAGAGTGGGATGAATTTTTGATTGAATTGAAAAAAGATTCTAGATTTTCAAAGTTTTATCTAAATAAGTTTTTCAATGAGCTTCAAAAACACGATAGAGAAATTACAAAAAAGAAGAAAACTTTGGTTGAAAAGAAGAAGAGAAGTTAGACAAAATAAGTTTGGATGTAGTTCTTGAACTAAGCAGAAGAATCAATATATGTCTTAGAGCAAAAGATGTTATGAAATATGATATTAAGAGGAGCTGTTATATAGATGAAAATATGAATCATCTTGTTTCTTTTACTAAAAATTTTTCTGCAGGTACATTCAAGACAGATTCAAGTCCAAAGAATGAAGAATCTAATAAAAGAATTGTTTACAATACTCACCAAGAAAAATCTAAACAAGATGAGTCAACTGAGTTGTCACAGAACGGTGAAGTCAAAGAATCAAGTGCATCAACAAATGAAACTTCAAATTCTGAACCTTTGTGATCAAATTGTGAAAAATCCAGATCTGATAATGTCAAACTTATGAGAAATGTGGAAAGTTTGACATTAGAAAACAAAAATTTTATAAAATTAGAAAATGATTTAAAAAATAAAATAAAAATTTTAGAAAATGAGAAATATGTTTTTGAAAAAAATAATATTGAAAATCAAAAAGCAATAAATTCTCATCTTGAGAAAATAATTCAACTTGAAAATGAAGTTGAGAATGCTAAAAATAAAATTATTGATTTGGACAAGAAGTTGAAAGGTTTTGTGACCTCGTCTTTAATTCTAGATCATATATGTCCAAAACCGATCAATAAAAATAAAGAGGAAATTCCAATAAGTGACAATGTCGCAAATTATGACAATGTCATAGTTGAGGATTGTGATGATGATACTGATGATGAAAGTATTAAAATGATAAAAACGAAATATTTTTTAAATAATTTCAAGAAACTGTTCTACAATCTACTGAAAAAGGTGAATGCTCAACGCAAAAACCTTCTAAGCAGAATGGAGAACAAAAACAAAATGAAAAACAAAGTTTTAAAAATTCTAAAAATTTTCAAAAGATAAATAAAAGTTAATCGGTACGATCATCCAATCATTATAAAAATTCACAAAAATTGGAAAATCAAAACTCACAAAAATTTGATAATAAGTGGTGCAGGTCGGACCATAGTGCTTCAAAGTCAAATCAAGTTTACAGAAGAAGCAAGAAAGATGACTATTACACATCAAATCAATGTTATGATTTGAGTGTATGGTTTGATAAAGAAGATCAGAAAGAAGATCGGTACAATAACAGGGTGTGTTACAACTGTGGAGTAAATGGACACATTGTTGTTAACTGCCAAAGAAAGAGATTTGATTCGAAAAGATGCTATAATTGTCAAATCAAATGTCATATTTCCAGAGATTGTCCGATAAATTCGAAGAGAAGATCTTCGGATAAATTTCAGGGGGAAAACTAAAAAGCTGCGAAGAAGACAATAAAAACAGAAGAAAAGCCCAAAGAACAGAAAGTTAAATTATCGCAAGGGTAGAAAGACAAAGTGAGGAAAAAGAAAAAGATAGTTAGAGAGTATTTAGAAAAGATTTTGTCCTCGTATACGACCGTTTCAGATATAAGTTCTGGAGAATCGTTTTACCCAACAAAGAGTGATCAGTCAAGTAAAACGAATTCACCAGATACAAATCTGAGGACAAAAGAGAGAATAGTGGAGAAAAAATTGGTTAATCAAACAGTTAAAAAAGCAAATAAAGTTAATTTTTCAGATAAATTTTTTATCAAACTGTTTGAATATAAAAGAGAATGTGAAGGACTGTTTATTTCAGATGTTAATGAATTTGGTAAACCTAAATCCAGAATGGATTGGGTTCCAATTCAAAACTAATTGAAGATTGTTTGAATGTGCAGGATAACCAACTTCAAGCAAGCGTCATTTCAGAAGAAGTGGTTGTTCGTGCAGTAGAAATAACTTGAAAGGATTGGTGTACCACACAAACAAAATGGTAGTCTCGCGTTCACATTCGTAAAAAGTCATTAAACGGTTAAAATGGAAGATTCTTATTTTCGATTTCGAAAAGATATTTTCAATTTTATGGGGAGAAAAATTTAAAATTGTCAAAATCAAAAAAATTCCTGTAAAATTGAAAAACATCATTTCAAAATCATTTTAGATAGACAAAATTTTTCAAAAAGCCAAAAATAATAGAAAATCTCAAAATGTCAAAAACACTTAAAAATGAAAAATGAGATTACTTGTGCAAAAAGAGGAAATGATAGTACATCAGTGGACTATCAGTGCATGCTAAAGATACGTATTGTTTAAAATGGTTAAACAATCTCACTAAAGATGTGTCGATAGGCTTAGCTAGACTAGTAGTTTTGCGAAAACGATACAAACTTACATAGAAAAGCCTAGTTCTAGTGGGAAACGTGATTGAAAGCATAGTACTTAGTTTTGTCCTTCGTGACTATGTACCTACTAGGTAATCGCTGAATGTTGCAAAGCTTAAAAACCTGTTAGTTTGTGAACTTTCACAACTAACTAAAAATCAGTGTGATTGTGTAATTCGTTTTGCTAAGATTTAAACTTGTTTTATTTCTTTATTTTGTTTAAGCATTGGACATTCTCTGCATATACGAAAGTATCGAACTGGATGTTAGTGCCTAAACGTTTCTGCTTTATCTTACTTGGTGTTTTGTTAAAATCTTGGATCACCTCTGCGTATATGGGAATATCGAACTGGTGATTAAGAGTTAAACAATTTCAACTTGTTTTTATTTCTTATTTTGTTTAAACATTGGACTTTCTCTGCATATCGAAAGATCGACCTGATTGTTAATGTTTAAACATTCCATGTTATTTTCACACATATCACAGTTGATGAAAGTTTAAAGGCCTTACTTGAGTCAGTGTATTACATGATGAGGGGATATGCTGAGATTGTGGGGTCCATAAGAACTTAGTGCAAATTAATGTACCTTAACGTATCGGTAAGAATTATGAAAGTTATTAGATTGAGTTTAAGTGGACAACAATATCGACAATCCACGTGAATTGTTTAAATTGAGTGTTTCTTAGATCAACATGTCTCAGTAAACTATATAATCCTCTTGCATGTTTTCTCACAAAAATATAAACTGTAACATTTCAGTTTGTTTACATTTCTGCATTCGATATTAAAAACTCAAAAAGATTTTCTTTCAAAATGTTCCATGGTAACCTGATAATGTTGAATATGAGCCGGACCAACGAAGACTGTTAAGAAACTGTTTGTGTGTGGATACGTGTGTTTGTTCTTAAACGTCAAATCTTAGACATTCGGAGCATCATTCATGGGGAGACTACGGTTTTACTTGAAGATGTTATCCAAGGCAGTTCAAGACTAAACTTCACAGATTTCTAGCTATGTCCAAGCGGGAGACTATTAGTGCACTATTCGTGTAAACTTCACAGATTTCTAGCTATGTCCAAGCGGGAGACTATTAGTGCACTATTCGTGTGGCCATAGATAGAAATCTCATTGTACATGTATTGTCAACTGTCTTGAGTCTGTAAAATACCGGACAGAGGTTTCGTTATGTTGTGTTAGAATTTTTTAGGTCAGGTTAGGTTTCGGTACGACACAATGCGACGAGAGCGGGCATGTTCGAGAGTGATGTCATCATATTTATGTGATGACATCACAATATTATGCTTGATGGTCATTAATATTGCATGAAAGTGAAAGTTGAAGTCTGCATGTTCAGTTCGCAAGAATTATGCACTTCGTACAAGACATAGCAACTTCGGACGAAGTGCATGCATGCTCAACTATAAATATCAGAGGACTTCGCACAAGCACAAAAGCTAATCAGAACAACAACTTCGCTCAATATCAAGATCAAGCTTCATCAAGTTCTTCATAGTTTCTGATCTAGATCGAGTTATTTTGTAACGTAGACGTTGAAACTCTGTCCAGTTGTCGATTAGAACGTAATAAACGTTGATTATTTACGGTTCGTGATCAAGCTAAATCTACAAGTGGAGTAAAATCTACTAGTGGACACACTGTTGATACTTAGACATGCTTCAAATGCAATTAAGTTGGTCACATTGCAAGAAATTGTCCGAAATCTAAGTTTGATCGTCGAGGAAACAAAAATTCATATGATGAAAAAGCAAAGAAACCAGAGGTTGTGCAAATTAAGATTTTGAAAAGAAATGATGAATCTAAAGTTGAAGTGAAACCTAAAACTGTAAAATTTTCTAACTTTGAAAAAGGTGAATCTTCGAAACAAGCAGAAAACAAAGATTCAAAGTTTTATATTAAGAAAGCAAGAATGAAATCACAATCCCGGATTCCAAAAACGATTTCATCATCATTTGAATGGCCAAACCAACTGATTCAGTTAAACCAAAAGAGTTTAATCAAACAAAGGCTGATCAGTGGGTTCCAAAGAATGAAGTGAAAATTCCAACTTTTGATATCCCAAATCCACCCAAGACCGACAAGGCTTGGGTTTCCCTCTTTAAGTAATTGCTTTAACATGTGCAGGGGCTTCCAAGGTCTATTTTATCAAAGTGGATTATGGACAGCGGAGTTTCTCGACACATGACAGGGATGCGTGCCTTATTATTCGATATCAAAGCTATCAATGGAGGCTACGTAGGATTTGCCGGAAATCAAGGCGGAAGAATTATCAGGGAAGGAAATTTGTCGAATGGTGTAGTATCTTTTGATAAGGTCAACTATATTGCAGAATTGGAGAACAATCTTCTAAGTATCTCCCAGATTTGTGACAAGAAGTTTACTACTCATTTTAACGACAAGGAGTGCATGATTCTAAAACCGGGTTTCAAGATTCCAGAAGAATGGATTCTTATGCGTGCTCCTTGTGAGAATGATCTTTATGTGCTTGATATGAGTATTGCCACAACTACATCGAAGTCGGCATAGTGTTTTGTTACAAAGGCCACAGGAAAAGATGGTTCACATTCACTTACAAAAGATGAATTTCCTTGTTCACAACAACTTGGTGGAAGGAGTTAATTTGAAGAGCTTTCACATGAATGATAATTGCTTAAGTAAGGAAAGAAGGTTAAAAAGTCACATCCGAAAAAGCTTCTGAACTCGATAAAGCTTCCACTGGAGCGTTTGCATATGGATCTTTTTGGTCCTGTCAACGTCAAAAGTATTTCAAGAGATCTTTATTGCATGATAGTAATTGATGATTACTCGAGATTTTCGTGGGTGTTCTTCCAAGAGAGCAAAGATGAAACGTTTGAGAATCTTATGATACTCTTTAGGAAGCTTGAAAATCTATACCATCTTCCTATTAGACGAATCTGAAGCGACAACGGTACATAATTCAAGAACAAACGTATGCAAGAGTTTTGTAATGAGAAAGGAGTTCTTCATGAATTCGGTGCTCCATATACACCACAACAAAATGGGGTTGCTGAACGAAAGAATCGAATGCTGATAGAGACAACACGAACGATGCTTGCAGATTCTAAATTGCCCGTGAGTTTCCGGAGTGAGGCAGTGGCATCAGCTTGTTATACTTTGAACAGAGTCTTAACTGTTAAACCTACCAAGAAGACATGTTTCGAAATGTTAAACCAAAGAAAGCCTAATTTGGAGTATCTGGAACCGTTTGGATCTCCATGCACTGTTATTGATCCTGATGGGAAATTCATTGCAAAATCGTTAGAAGGTTTCTTTGTTGGTTATGCGAGTCCACTCAGGCAAGTTTATCTTCCCAGCATGACGCAAGTGGTTCTCGTTCAACATGTCGACTGCCGAAGGTATAAAATGCCAACACAAAAGGCAGGTGATGCTTGGATGTTCAACTATAACAGTTTATGGAAATCTTTCGATCTTCCAGAAGAGCCGACTGACGAAGAAATTGCTGCTCTATACTATTTGCATCAGTCTGCTAATCAAGAGAAAATTTCAAGACCAATAGTGGTTAATCAACCATCCGTTAGTACATCTTCTTCCTCTGGTGAAGGTCAAAGTTCTGTTCCAGCTGAGCCAGTTACACCAGTTACAGAACCAGTGAATACTACTTCAGATCCCAATCATTCACAAGCGCATGATTCTAATTCTGATGAGGCTTCGACCTTTGATCAAGATGGAGAATCTAGTTCTGACGAGGAATCTGAGCAGATCACTAGTATGTTAAATCAATCTGCTGGCCCGAGCACAAGAAATGAAGCGTCTTCAAGCATTCCTGCAGTTGAATCAGTGGTTGATCTGAATGTTAACAATCTGGAGAGTACAGTTGATGTTTCCAATGAAGTAATGCCGAGAAATTATTCTTCCATCCATCTGACACTATAAGTGGAGAGTTACAAGCAGGCGTAAGAACAAGAAGCCAGATCAATAAAGCGCTTAGTTGTTTCTACACGAAGGTGGCTCCGCTTCAAGAGTTTTGTTCCTACCGATGCAATAAAGTGCTTAATTGGAGAGTTACTCGCAATGCAAGAGGAGTTATGACAATTTGAGAAATTGGGTGTATGGAAGCTTGTTGACCTACCGGCGAATCAAAAGGCGATTGATACTAAATGGGTCTTCAAGTGCAAGCGTGATGATCGAGGGGTGATAGTGCGAAACAAAGCTCGACTTGTTGTCAAAGGATTTTATGAACAAGAAGGTATTTATTACACAGAAGTGTATGCACCAGTTGCGAGATTAGAGTCTATCCGCATTTTCTTGGCGTTTGCGTCTTGGAAAGGATTTAAGGTGTACCAGCTTGATGTTAAATCAGCTTTTCTCTACGGTAAATTGGGAAAAAGTGTATATCGGCCAACCATCGGGGTTTGTCGATCCACTGAATAAGAAGAAAGCATTTCTTCTGGATAAAGCCTTGTATGGGTTGCATCAGGCCCCGGGAGGCTGGTACGAGACGTTATCTCAGCACCTAGTCAGCAATGGTTTTATTAGAGGCTAGTGGACAGTACCTTGTTTACGAGAGAAATTGGAAATCATCTGCTGATCGTACAAATATACGTGGATGACATCATCTTTGGTTCAACAAACGACGATCTCTGCAAAGAATTCGAATCGATCATGAAGAAGAAGTTTGAAATGAGCTTTATGGGCGAGATGAAATTCTTTCTGGGGTTGCAGGTTGATCAATTGCCAGACGGTATCTTTATTCACCAAACTAAGTACGTTCATGATATTCTAAAGAAGTTTGAGATGGATAGCACGAAGCCGTTATCAACACCACTGGCACTCAATCATGAAAAATCTGCGTCGACGAGCTAGGAACCAAAGTTGATGAGACTCTTTATCAGTCGATGATAGGATCATTGATGTATCTGATAGCATCGCGCCCGGATATCATGTATCCTACCCGCCTCTGTGCAAGATATCAGTCAAGTCCCCGAATTTCTCATATGCGGATCGTGAAGCGGATTTTCAGATACTTGAAGGGATGTCCAAGCACCGGCTTGTGGTACCCGAAGAATGACAACTTCGATCTGCGGGATATGCTTATTCTGATTTTGGCGTAGATAAACTGGATGCTAAATCTACTACAGTCGGTTGCCAATTTTTCGGAACACGTTTGGTAACATGACAGTGCAAGAAACAGACCACGGTCGCTCTCTCTACTTGTGAGGCTGAGTACATCTCAACTTCCAGCTGTTGTTCACAACTTTTGTGGATCCAACAGCAGATGAGAGACTATGGTTGGAAATTTCTTGACACGCCACTGTATGTTGATAACAAGGCAGCAATCGACATAACAAAAAATCATGTTCATCACTCTCGAACTGAACATATCGAGATTCGCTGCCACTTTATTCGTGATTGCTACGAAAAAAGATTGGTACGAATTGAGAAAATCCACATGGATGAACAAAAGGCTGATTTTTATACCAAACCTTTTAGTCTAACACGGTTTAAATACTTAATGAGGCTTAACGGTATAAAAAATCTTTTGATAGGTGCGGAAGCAGAGGTTGAATACGAATCGGACGACGAGTTCTCGTGATCATCATTGGTTTGTTATCTTTTAGGATTAGAATTTCTTAAAAACTAAAATCCAAAAATATGTTTTTTATTTTAGGGGGAGAAATGAATCTGAGAAAATACAAAAACATATAAAAACCAAAATGTACCAAAACATTGATAAAGACAAAAAGAATTTTGTGTCAAAAAGGAAATGATAGTACATTAGTGGACTATCACAGTATGCTAAGGAATTGTAAAGTTTAAAAAGTGTAACAAGTCTTACTGTGGATGTGTCGATAGGCTTTACACGTTCAGTAAATTGTTTCCGAGATATAAACTAAATTTTACAACTGCTTAAACTTGTGGATTAACATCTCTCAGATATATGGACTTAGTACTTCAAAAGTTCGTTTGAGAAATTGCCTGATTCTGAGATACGAGGTCTGTATAGATGATTGATATCTGGGGTATTATACAAGTTCTTCTGATTTTGCGGAAGAAATGGCCTAGAACTTCTATATTGCTTTGCTAAAAAAAACCCTAAACTGCAGCAAAATTTGAAAGAATCGAAAGATCTAATCAATTGCAGTCAAAAGATTCCTTAATTGGAACAACACCTTAAAGACGAGCCTTCATCTCTTTGTCGATATGGTGTTATTAACCTGAGCTCTCAAGGCTTCACATAACCCAGATACAGATATCAATTTTGATATACTCACCTGTAAGATGAAATCTAGGGAATCTTGATACGGGAGTATATTCTGAGATGGGAACCATAGTTAAGTCAAGTTTCATGAATTCTAACTAACATATCTTGGAACAATTGAGAAATGTGTCGAAATTTAAGTGGACAAATATATCGACAATCTAGGTAAACAAGTTTAAAACTTGAAGTCATCAAAAGGTCAACGGTACTGGTGATATGTCTCAAACAACTGATATGATCATTAGACACGAATTCACAAAAATATGTCTGTAAATATGTTTGTACATAGTTCATTTGATTACAGATTTAAACCCAAAAAGATTTTCAGTATGTTTAGCATAAACTTTCAAAAATTCAAAAAGATTTTGTTTCTACATTGTTTTCAACAGCCAATGATGGAAAGCGGATATTCGGAGTTCGGAATGGTGCAATTTGTTGGAAATCTGGATGACACTGGGTTGGGAGCTAATCTGTAAAATCAAAATACACGAAAAACGATGAAAAGTTCATTAATTTGAAACTTTAAAATGAAGAAAAACATCAGTTCGTTCATAACAGGGCAAACCGAGGTCATTAACTTGGACTCGGCAGACAAATTGGTTAACCAAGGTCATTAACTTGGACTTGGTCAACTGAGTGAAAGTTAAGGGTTTAAAGTGTAAAATTTGAAAAATTTTCAAAAACCCTAGACAAGTTCGACCGAAGTTAGGATGGAAATGTTTTTATTAAATCTTGACAACTTCGGGCGAAGTTATGAAATAAAATGTCTGCTTTGAATGTCAAGTTCGCCCGAAGTTAGCTTAACTATATATAGCCACAACTTCGGACCGAACTTCATTATCCTGTTGTTGAGCGAACATGACCTGAGAGCGAACTTATAAAATTGCAAGAATAGTATCGTTATTCTGCCCGATTTAGATTTGAATCTAGGTGATTTACACACTTAGATCAATGGCAGAGGTGAGATTTGACGGAAAAATCCATGAATTTTGTGTGTTTGGACATGTTCGGACTTTAAACTGATTGAAACACATAGTGTTCGGGTGTTTTGTTTAAAATTGAAGGGTGAATGTGTTATATAACATGTATAAATCATTTAGAAACCATAAATTTGATCATCGGACAATTAATTGCATGTTGCAGGTTTGAAGTTGTTTTTGGGACGATGACAAGTGCGCCCGAACTTGTGCTTGTTGGTTTAACCTAACTTCGGGCGAAGTTGTTGACAGTTGATAATTGAATGAGTTTTTGTCAACTTCGGGCGAAGTTATGGATAAACAAATTAAAAAATTAAACATGTCAAGTTCGACCGAGCTTATGCTTAAATGTTATAAAATCTGTTTTGGTGTCAAGTTCGTCCGAACTTATTCAAAGTTGTTGAAAAATCAAGTTTTTATGACAAGTTCGTTCGAACTTATTCAATTGTCTTATAAAACATGCCATTTTGGCAAGTTCGAGCGAAGTTGTTCATGAATGTTGTTAAAATTTGAGAAATTGTGCTAACTGTTTGATTTTTTCACGTCGCAGGTTGTTCAACTTACGTATTCTAAGTTCCATAATACGTGCGTCTCGCTAGATAAGAAGTTATATCCTTCGCTGGAGCCGTTTTCTGATGTATTAGAATACATGGGTCGTATTCCTGTGACAAAGGCGATTACAGACAAGCACATAGTTTAACATGTAAAATTTTCTGGAGTTCGGCAAAGTACGATGAAGCTAACAAAGTCATAAATTCATTTGTTCGTGTGGGTGATGAGGATAACGAATTTAAAGTGACGGAAGCCGATATTCGTAGAGTGTTGGAATTTAACGATAGTTCTGATGATCCAATGGGTTTAGAAGAACGGATGGTTAAAGGGTGTTTCTACCGTATGGGTTATCGTGGATACGTGAATGAATCATCTTTCAAGAAGGGCAATCTGGGTCTTCCTTACAAATTCTTTATGCATGCCCTAATTCACACATTCAGTCATAGAAAGGCCAGTTTAGATGATTTGCAGGATTACATGATGTGCATGGCAACGGCAATGGTTCTAAACAAGAAGTTCTAAAAGTTCGCCATACACACCACCCAGGACGCTGTTAAACTCGGCAGAATGAAGAAGACAGGTAACTACCTGCTGAAACCCTTGCTCAATAAGCCACTTGTTATCATTAATCGCCTGAGCAAGGGAGGCTGCCATCCTATCTTTCTCCCCCATAGAAGCCTCCAACTGCTTCTTCAAATCACCACTATCTGCCTCATGCCTTTGTGTAAGCTCACCAACCTTTTTCATCCATGCCTCCTCTTTCTTAGCAAAACCCTCACTTTCTTTCTTCAACTCATCAATAGAGGGCTTCATCTTGTCTCTATTCTTGGAAAATGCCTCATATTCATGCATCCGTTTACGAAAACAGGCAACCCCTTGAGGAAGAATCGCAGTAAAGTTGCAAGCACTCAACATCAAATGAGATAACATCATGTCGTCCTCCATCTCAGCAATAGTACCACGAACCATGGGAGGGGCAAAATGATTTAGCACGTCTTCACAAACAACTGCATCCTTGAAGCTGTCACCAACCTTGACACTCCAGTTGGGCACATAAACGGCATCTATGTCCAACCCTTCAGACTCACTAACACTTTTGGAAAATGAACCTGCCACAGATACACCCTTCTTAACCCCAACCTTTTTCTTCCCCACCATCACAGATAACCCTTCCTTTTCACCCTCAACAGCAGTACCTAATTCATCTGAAGCCTCCACCTCATCACTTGGATCAATGGGACCAGAACTTGAAGATCGGTCAACACCTTTGATCAAATGGCGATTTGAACGCCTGGTAGCACCCTTCACAACAGATTTAGAAAATCCCTTCACATTCGGCACATTCACATAACCAGATCCCTCGAACCTATGTTACATCCCTCTCACAACAGCATCCTCCCCCTTCGTGGCTTCAGCATCGGTAAACCCAACGTCCGATGTGTCATCACTTTTGATAAAATCAAGCGCAGACATAACTGCAAAAAACAACACATGGGTTTTAAAACACAAGTGACAATAAAGCAAAATCCAAACACACAAATAAAAAATAAAGCGCATACCCTGTCCATCCCTCATTAAAACAGGATCTCGATCCTTTTTATCCCATAGTTTGCTAACACCCAACAAAACTAACAAGTGTTCAGGGAACGGACGAATCCTCGAAGGACAGGCCCTATTCGCTTCAAGAAAACAACTATTCAAATCAGATTCAAGGGTTCCGGCTCGTTAAGAACGGCATCAGGTTGCCTCCAAACCATTTTGAAGGGAAGAATCTCATCCGAAACCCAGAAAAACTGATCTTTCCATGAACAAAGAGTGGTAACCATAGAAGAAACCAAGCAAGTATCGGCCTTAGACGCCTCAAACGTAAACCAATCACCGTTTCTCGCCAAGCGAAAGAAGCGGCGAAACGACAACAAAGTTGGATCAGAACCACACGCTCGACACAAAACCTCAAAATGTAAAACTCTAGCCAAACCTTGCGGATGCATTTGGCCAACATAAACACGCCAATACTCTAAAACATTCAATACAAATGTCGAAAAAGGATGGCGAAGATTGGAAAACTCGAAATGGCGACAATATAGAACAATCAAACCGACCAGGCACCGATCGATTGAAACATCCATCGCCGGAGCAGTTGGTTTAAACTCTAACCATATACCCCATTCAAGGCAAAAGGACTCAACTTCCTCTTGAGTTAACCAAGAAAAACTCAGGCCAAGTCCTTACGAGCACCCATAATTTTCGAAGAAAATAAAAAACAGAGTAAGAACTAACCTGGTAGGGGAAGATATGGAAGGAAACTGGAATGAAAAAGACTTTGATATCTTAAATGAGAAAAAGGAATAAATAAAAAGAGGAAGGGGCACAATAATAGCACATCAGTTAATCATGAACCGCTCCCTGCAAAAACTACTCATTGTCGCGTCAACTGTCTTGTCAAACAGTTCAAAATTCAAAATCCTCAACTGCTCTGAACCTTTTAAGCCTTCAAGCCTTGAAGCCTTTAAGCCATAAAAATAATGTGCAAAAGTCAGAAGTCTTTGAGCTTGCTTCCAAAAACCTCTGACTTGGGGGCTGATGACGGGGGTAGCCCAAGACCAAATAAAATGATTAAAGCACCTTAACACTTGAAAGGTAAAAAGGTTAAAGGGTTCATAACCCGCGAGCACAGGTGAACAGCAAAAAGCATGTGAACATTAACCAGTCAACTCACCTGGTTACTTGACCAACTCCCTCACAGCCGAAAAATGAGACATGTGCACAGAGAACATGCTTTTACCCGCAGGTCACAAGCCTTCAACCCTTAAACGGGTAATTCCCCCACTGTAGCCTCGGATCACAGGTTACGAGCTTCCTCTTATGGAATATATCTCACCTATAAGAACCAGCTCTGATCACTTGCATAGACATCCCAGATCAGTTGAGTAAACACTACACTCCCTGATCTTCTCTTCTCTCTCGAGAACAAGCTCCTGGCTTGCTTCTCTTCTTTACTTCAAATTACATTGCTTCGCCCACAACTTGATTACTGCTCGAATTCCCTTCGAGCTGGAATCAAAAGCGATCAATAAACAAGTGATCCACCCCACGTGCTACAAACGTGGGAGGACCCCACGACCTGCGTTAGGCTAACTGAAACCCTCGAAGCCTTTTAGCCTAACCAGTCCATCCACTATCCTTGGTCTCATATCTGTTGTAACAACAAACACCAACCATTTTCTTGATAAAGGTGAACCACACAATATCTCTTGCCATTTCACAACTCTCGGCTCCCCTCCTCTCCACTCTCCTCCTTTGAAGCTCACTTGCAAGATCCAACAGATTTACCTTTACCCTTGTGTTCTTTCACTTCAACTCTTGGTATGATCCTATTTATAATTAAATCTTAATTTTGTATAGTTGTTGACTAAACCATTGTTACCCCAACTTATGTAAGAAAAACTAGTTGTTTTCTTAATTAAAACTGAGAAGTTTGTTAGATATGTTTTAAAATATTTGAAAATAGATACATGTGTGCTTATGTTTCTTGGAGCAAGTTTATATTCAACCTACAAACATGTTTTTGGTCCATTACAGTTACAATATATAAGTTGTTATATTTTTATAAAGTCACATACCTAAAGTTTGATTGGTTGTCAAAAAAAAAGTAAATGGACATATACATACGAGCATGTGTATGCACCCACATACTTGTGACCTTAAAAAAACCAACTTTATCCTAAAAGTCTACACATTTCCATTTAGAAACGAGATATTCATGTAGCAGATTGTAATACAAACATTTGGGCTTTCTACGATCAAAATAAACATATATATGCACACACTCAAAATACTCCTGTATGTAAGTTCAAAAATCATCATGAACCATATTCTGAAATATACACATATATATATATGTATATATATATATATACACACTAGCAGGAATCCGCACGATGCTGCGGTGGCGACAAGATATAATGCGGTGCTCGTTTTCTGTTAGTTTATCAGTTCTCGAGTGGATTTACCTACGTTTTGCGTCGAGCATGCCATGTTTCAGTAAAAATTAAATAAAAACGTAAATGCGATGGTACCTGTAAATAAAAGATTAGAAATGTATTTAGAACTAAAATATTATAGTGAGATCCCCCGCTCTACGTGGTGGGAATTAGATCAATATCGGTTTGGTTTGTTAAACTACTCAAAAAATAAAGTCCTTAATTTGCTTTTACAAAAATATAACTCAGCTTTTAAAATTCTAGGGGCTTTCACATAAATTATAAAACTTTATTAAATTTCATCTTTTTTGTTAATCTATGGTGAAATATATTTGAATCACATTCACATCTATTATTAGTTTTAACTCAGCTAACCCATAAACCCCTTAACAGGAAACAACCTGTAACAGGTTACACAAGTGTACATAGATTAAGCATGTCCATGTCATTTTAAAACATCTCTACAATAATATGTTCTGCACAATAATGCTTTCAACAAATGTTTAAGTGTTCTTAACATATGATTCACATCATTGACATTCAAAAGGAAAACTACAACCCCATCGCTAAGGAATAGTGAAACGTTCTTCGGAATGTTCGCTATGTTGTAAGCTGGTGGTGTAAGTTGCCCAAAACACTTTCTGTTTTGGCCCGCATCCTTGTGATCATACAGTCGAATAGTCCCATCTCCTAGATCATTCACATCCAACCCCCCATTTTTTAACCCTATATAACACTAAAAATAACTATCTGTTCTCTCTCATTTCAATTAAATAATACTTTTTAATACATTTATTATTATATTTTCTTTCCCCTCCACTCACAAACCACTTTTAAAAAATATTAAAAATTACAGGGGTGAAAGTGTCCCCCAAATTTACAGATGAACATTAACATTTTCTCTCTCCTCCACTCACAACCCCCATAACCACTTTTTATAATATGCAAAACTCTCTCACATAAAAATGAAGGGTTGGATGTGAATGCTCTTAGTCTTATCACTATAAATAAATAATGTGCTACATTTTTTTGCAAAGTCGGGTCACCCCACAAAATGCCTTTTTTTTGCAAATGTAGAGAAATTTATAAATAAATAATGTGCTACATTTGATTTCATGGATTTTATAAGAGTTAATTTCAACCCATTTGACTTGCATAATCTGCGTTAACCCATTGTATGCAAATGGATCTAAATTGTAAAAATGAAAAAACACATTAAACAGATTTAGAACATAAACCTAGGGATGAGCATTTGGTACCGGTACTGAACCGTACCGGGTATATTCGGTACCGGTACCGGTACCAATATCGGTACCCACTTTCCCCATTTTTTGGTACCGGTACGGTACCGGCATTTACAGGTAAAACACCGGTAAGTACCGGTACCGAACAAGTATATTCGGTACCGGTACCGAACAAGTATATTCGGTACCGGTACCGAACAAGTATATTCGGTACCGGTACCGAACAAGTATATTCGGTACCGGTACCCACTTTTTCCGTTTTTCGGTACCGAACGGGTACCGTGCTATCCCGACATAAACCGACCCGAAATAGCCTGAAATTAACCAAACCAAAACCGTTTACAACTTGACCCGTAAAATAACAACTAACCCACAACTCACTATTCTGTAGAAAAAAAAAAACTGAACCCAACATGAACAAAACCTCAACCTGAACTGTGCTTCTTGCTTATTTGGCATTGTTTCAAATGCTATCAGATCAACACCATATTTAGCTAAAACTTGAACCCGTCTTTGGTGAAAACCTTTTAAGAATTCCAAATTCATTGTATCTCCATAGTCCCTACTGTAAGCATTCAAAGCCTGTGATGTAAATAACATAAACTATCATCACCTTAATATTTTAACTTTACAACAAAATGGTAATAGAAGGTTTTAGGTGTTGTACTATCACTTTTGGTGAGTTTGACGTGTTTAATCCGTTCGACTCATTTTGACTTTATCTATTTTTTAATGTTTTACCCCAAATCGACCCGACCCGTTCCACAAATTTATTGTGACTACATCATAGCAATCTTAGGTTAGGTTGTATGCAAAAAATAAAAGTTTGACTTCAGGCACCTTGCCCTGCATAACAAAAATAAATCAAAGATGTAATGCATTAACTATTGTGGAGAAACAATAGAGCATATACTGACACATGTAATATTTTGTGATCTACCTACAAGTAAAAATATGCCATTGTCCGACTTCTGCAGTAAACTGTGAACTGGACTAATACATATATTTTAATTATATGTTTTTTTATTGTAGATTTATGATTACCACCATTACCAATCTCACTTTAGAAACAGTGTATAGTTTAGATCTTTCCTGTCCTATGTGTTCTACATAGTAATATACAAAATTTATTAATGAAAAATAGTGTTTGCATAGTAATATGTGAAGAGAAGTTGATAGTATACCTGGGGAGCTGAAATCCTTTTTAGGGCTGAAGGTATGGCTGGCTTTTGTAGAGAGATTGCCAATGGCAGTTAAGATCACGCCCCCAATTACCCCTCGTCCAATCTTTTCCCCCATTCATGTTTGCCACCAACGAATTGATCTCATGTATGCTTGTGAATGGCCTGGGACTGGAAGCTTTACCCAAACGAAGCCCTACCACCAAATGGTCCGAGCAACCAAGCACTGAAGGAGGATGTGATCCGGAGACTCGTCATCCATACCGCAACGGCTGCAGACTCTATCCTCACCTTGAACACATCTGACTCAAATACTCCATTTCGCCAGAACAGAATCCTGCCTTGATAAGCTCTTCAACCATACTGAAAAACTTTATGGGGCACCCATCTGATTCAGTAAGGCCAATTGTGGCTGTCTTCTGCCTTGGTGTTATCTGCTATATGAGTCCGAATTGCCACAACCGAAAAATCTGTTCTGACCCCGTTGTTCCACACCCATGTTCATCATTTGAAGTGAACACGCAGCTGCTAAGAAGCTTCATTAGATGCCCCAGTTGGTCCCATTCCTGCTGATTTCGAGGACCGCAAACCCAGTACCAAGACCATTGATCCTTGTCACCCACCTTAATGAAACACTTATCAACAAATCCCGCTTATTCGCAGCGAGAGCAAACATATCTGGGAATCGGTCTCTGATCGGCTGCTCCTCCAGCCAAGTGATTAATCTAGAAAATGATGTTTTTTTTTCTAGATCCGGCTACCGCTGACCGGCTCTTTTTGTAAATATTTAGGGTTTTGATAGCTTCATATGTTGGCATCTCAAAAATCTGGTTATAGAAAAGGACTAAAGATAAAATAAAATTAAAAACAAGCATATTGTTTTATAGAATTATAGTAATTGTTTACCTTATAAATAAGATTCATAATTCCATCTTTCACAACCTAAAGACAGGGCCTATTGTATAACTAACAGCCAACCATGACAGTGCATCTTGAACTCTGTTAAGTTGTCCTTAGCAACTGAACCATAAATCCACGTTTAGCAAAGAAAACCTAGAAGAAATGCAAATAAAAAAATAAAGAAGTTGGGTGGGATAAGCGAGGGAGGGGTGCTGCGTTTACACTTCTACATAAGAAACAATAGTGATGCAAATTGTCTTTGTAGAGTATGTATTTGCGTTTACTCATAAGCATCTAGCTGTAGCCCACACCTCCGTACGCCTTTCCTACAGATCCATACTCATCTTCAACCAGCATCAAACAACACTCAAAAACCAGTTTTAAAACACAATAAATTCTTGAACTTAATCATAAATACATATTCAATGATCACCAAATCAATACTTTAACAATCAATAAACCGGAAAACATTTTACCTTTCGCAATCAGTAAGGTCTCTAATTTGTGCCACACACTTTTCAACCGATGCTTGAGAGCTCCCATCACTTACTATTGTAGTATAATC
Organism: Scalesia atractyloides; assembly: GCA_947069175.1. Taxonomy (NCBI): domain Eukaryota; kingdom Viridiplantae; phylum Streptophyta; class Magnoliopsida; order Asterales; family Asteraceae; genus Scalesia; species Scalesia atractyloides. The sequence goes on from CAMTDV010000015.1 coordinate 44,422,583, forward strand.
CTTGGTGAGAACCACCTTCACAGCATACCCCAAGACAGAATTGTCAGCCTTGTCTAAGGTGAGCCCCACTTCATATCTAATCACAATTCCTAACTTACAAAAAATAAACAAAAATAGTTTATTGGCTTGTATAAGGTGAGCCCCACTTCATATCTAATAACAATTCGTCATTGATTCTACACACATTCCCCAAATTGCACAGACTTGATATTTCAATCAATCAAAAAAGTTAACCTAAAATTCTACATTGTTCAAAACCCGAGACAAAAACCTCAAACAATATCGAAAATCAAATTGTAAAACAGAAAGTTGAGAAAGAAACCATTATCTTCAAGCACTATTTCTTGACCCGGTTGTATCAACTCTGATTGATGTACATGCTCCGCCCGCAACAGCTCTGACCCCGCGCTCTGTCAGTACATTTCCAGTAATTGGGTTTTCAAGAAAGAAAAACCCTAGTTCTAAACATTAAAGAACCACTTCAACATATCATGACATGACATCAAAATTCAAGAACATAATACACAAAACATCAGAACATACAAACAAATAAATACAAAATTATACAACGATTCAAGTTGTATAACAAAACTATAACCTAACTATGATGAAACCCTAAAATTACATTGTTATTTATTAACAACATAATCAAATAATAAAATTAAACACTTACAGGGCCTTGCAAATCGATCAAGTGGTCCCGACATTGAATTGAAATAATCAACAAAACCACTAAAAACTCGTAATCGTGCTATCAAGCAACGAAATCTGCATCACATCTGCAAATATGAGTTGAATTAATGAACAAACGGTCGTAATTGATCAGTTTATCTTAAAAAATATACCTTTAAGTTCGCGATAAAGATAGAAAAACAGCCGGCAATGAACTGAAAGAAAAACAAAATCGCCCCCAGGTATCAAAATCGCTCATGAGTCATGAACCCTAAGGAGAGCCTTACAAACAACCTGAAGCAAAAGAAAAATTCATAAATTGGTAAAAGTTAACACAAATAAATCTCAAACAGATAAGAAGTATCTTTTCATGCCTTGTAAAGACCTTTGTAATCAAGTGTCCCAAGATCTGGTGAAATAATCCCTTCATCCAATCTGTCAACAAGCTGAAATACAACAACCATGGACCCAAATACTACATTTTTATGTCGTTGCCACTTAAAGATAACAGAAATTCATTAGAAAAAAGGCTCTGATAAAGGGGATAAGCTACCTGCTTCTGAAAAATGAATAAAAGTTTACCATTTTGGAGACTGAAGGTCGAGAAACCCTGATGCTTGGCAATGAAAAAGATGTAAAATGTATTCCCTCACCGTCTCTGACGTCACTCGAACACCAGAACCCTAAAACCTTATGCCATCACCGTCCGCTACTACCAATAACACGGTGCAAGCTTGAATCAGAATCAGGAAACAAATTGATTTCTTATTCTTCTTTGATTTTAAGGGTGAATCATTAGCGAGAGAGAGAGTAGATCCAAGTGGAACTTGAGAGAGAGAGAGAGACCGAATGAAGAGAAGATGTGGATTTGATTTGAATTTTGAATTAGGGTTTGTCCGCCTTATCCCGGCTGTGCGTGTTTGAAGTCTATGAAGAGAATTTAAAAAGCTTTCAACATTAGGGTGCTATAAGTGGTTGTACGATAAGCATCATGGGCTGTATATGTTGAAAAAGTGAAAATGACTATTCTTACCCTTGCAATATGCTTATTAATATAAATATAATATAATATAGATATATATATATATGGATGTGTATAATCTTTTAAGTTCGATCACACGTTAGTTCAAAAATAGCATCTGGTCTAAAAAGACGTTTAATTATATAGTCTAACACTCAAAATGTCAAAATATTTGTAGTTGTCTTTTAATTTAAAAATGATTTTCAGTCCGTATGTTGGTGTTTGTGTATTATTTACTTATATTATTAGTTTTTATGGTCTAAATATATGTTTAACCTCTAAATCCAGTCAGCACGGGTCAACTCGGTTTGCGTATTGGTCAACACGGTTTAATTCGGTTCAACTCGGTTCAACCTGGTTCAACTCGGTTAACTCTGTTCAACACGGTTCAACTCGGTTCAACGCAGTTCAACTCGGTTCTACGCGGTTCAACTCGGTTAGTTTTGGTGTCTCGGGTCAAACCCAGTCAACATGGTCAATGCACTCAACTACGGTCAAACTCAGTAAACGGGTCAACACGAGACTTGGTAAAATTTTAACGATGCGAATTTTGTTTATGTTGTCTTATATAATTATTATTTAACGCGAAACCGAGCTCGAACCGACACGATTAGTGAACCGATATATATTTCGAGCGAACTAGTAAAGGCAGTGGACTTGTACATTCCGTATTATTAAAATTTGCTTATACCAAATTAATAATCAAACCGACTCCGTTGCACGATATATATATATATATATATATATATATATATATATATATATATATATATATATATATATATATATATATATATATATATATATATATATATATATATATATATATATATATATAAACTTGATTGCGACGAGTAACCAAACGTTTTAAAGTTACGGTAGAATTGTATACATGTTATTATTACCTTATTTATTGTGTTTTGAAAATTTTATCGACAACTTGCATTGTCGTGATCGTCCAAAAACACAGGAAACTCTGCCCGTTTTTCGTAAAAATCCGTAATACGAGACATGTTTATATTCTAAAAAAAAAGACACCTATCGGGATTCAATGTATTTTATAAAACTAAATATAAGTGTATATTTATTTTTTGCGACACTTTATAACTTACAAATACATGTCTATAACATTTCGACAAAAGCGGTTTGCAAGATAACGGAACACGGAAACTTATACGTATAAACATAATTTCTTATACTTAATTCAAGCGACTATGATCCGACTATTATGTAATATAAATATAATTAGTTATATTTATCTTGTATGTCTACATTGGTTGACGATTCGATAGAGCTCGGTGACACGTAGTTTAGCTACGCTTTTAGTCGAGACTTATAAGTTTAATCCCTTGATAAGAATGATATAGATTGTATGTTAGCGAGTTTACGTTTTGGAAACAACACTTTGGAATCATATATTATGCTAGCTTTGCACAAGGATATCAAGGTGGTTCATAACCCCACTTTTTACAGTTTTACATTTTTATAAATGTTTTCGGGGGTGGAAAGACATGCATGTTTTGCACAAGTACATAAAATTTCGATGAACGAAAATACATATTTCTAAACCATGTTGCGAGAGGATTTTAATTAACTCAAATGGTTTACGAAAGGTTTATGCTCAACATACCGGTTTTACAAAACACATGCGTATTTTCAGAACGTGCATGAGTTTCATGACTAGTGACGAGAATGTCCTAGGTACATACAGACACAGGGACTAGATTGTCCTACATACAAATAAGGGGACTGGTTGGTCCCGCTTACAGACTCAAGTTTCTAGGCCCAATGGCAAAGACTCGTGGGCTAGGCCCAATGAAAAAGACTCGAGTGGGTTAGATCCACCTGTACTCGTGCGAGGCACCAAGACTTAAGGACTGGATTGTCCACTACTCAACACTAAGGGTCATAGGGTCGCTTAAAACTATACAGTGAAGTCCTCGCTACACAAACTATAACCGCCTGCTAGTCCCGTCCTGAGTAAACGGTTTGGCGAGACACATACTAGCTTGGGGTGGGTTATAGGCTCATGCGGGCATGTTGTCTTTGTTGTACGCGGACATCAACGGTTATTCAAATATTACAAAAACAAGGTTTTCATTTGACATGCCAAGAAAGATGGTTTTATTACGTTTTCTCAACAACATTTAAACCGGTTACTCAAAAGATTCATTTCAAACCTTTTTTCCAAACAAACTATGAACTCGCCAGCATTATGTTAATGTTTCGCATGTTCTTTCTCAGGTTTTCAAAGGTCAAACCATGGCACGGTTGGAATAGGTGAACCCGTTTGGAACCCGAGTACTTAGCAGGCGTTCAACTTTCTAAAAGTCTTAGCTAATATTTATATTTCCGCTGCGCAATGAAGATACTGTAACATCCGTCAAAAACGGATTTACCAAACCCGCTCCGTTTATCAACCGAACAGTCAGTCAAATTTTTCGTTGCGAATTAAATGCCCAAAATAATTTTAAACGATCCGTAATCAATTATTATGCGGGGATATATATTTAGTTTTTGAAAAACTGATAAAAATAACAAAATAAAAATGTTTTGATCATGCCGGGTTTCGAACTCGGGTCTGTACCGGTTCAAACCAAACACTTATCATTCAGCCGAACAACCGCTCCGCCGCTTTGATTTTCTGATAAATACAGGAAACATTTAATTCAAATATTAAAGTTCGGAAATCAATTTCAGTAAATTGCGCCCAAACTAGCAGTCGTCGGAAATCCTGACGACTTCGCCGTTTAATTAAGTTTCCGCTCAAAGTAACCGTAGAATTAACTCTCACAACGGTTATAACCGACGTCTGAACCCGCGACATCAGCCATAACCGCCGGAGAACGGCTGACTTCGAATTAAGACCGAATTCAGACCCCATTCATCTCGTTACTACCCTATAAATACACCCACAACTCGCCAGAAACCTTTCACACTCAAATCGCACCTTTTCTCGGCGAAAACTCACTCGCCGGAAATATCTTATACTTCGCCGGAAAACCGTATCAGTAATCTCTGAGCTTTACTGAACCCCCTAAACCTTTACCGAAGCCACCCACACCCTTTGTAAGCTTTCGGAGGACTCTCTGCTGCAAGATACTGTCGCCGGAAAAAGATTGCTGTCGCTGGAGTTCTGCCGGAAAACAGAGTAAAACCAGCCGGTACTTTTCACGCCTAATTCCTTCCCTTTTTACTTTTATCTCGACTGTAATTGATCATAAAACACTAAAGGATCTTGAATCAACTTTTCGAACCAGTCAGTCGTCACTTCCGGTTAAAAACCAGTGAAGAAGACGACGTTTCAGTAATGGTTAAGTATAATTAAAATCAAGTTATTTACCGGGTCAGACACACAGTCCAGCGGTGGACTGTGTGCATTTTTAACGCTAAGGTCACGAGTTCGATTCCGGTTTCACACACGCCGCCTTGATAAAAATTCTTTTTTCAGCAAACTGAACCGGAGTCGCCTTAAGTATATGTTAAGTATATTGATAACCGAGTTTATAACCAAGTGAGACACACAGTCCAACGGTGGAGTGTGTGTCCGCTAACCCACAGGTCCCGGGTTCGAGACCTGTGGAGCGCACCGGTTTTGTGATTTAATTCGTTTTTAAAATAAAAGGATTTCTGTTTAACTCTAATTAATATATATATATAATTAAAATCGGATATATGACGGGTTAGACACGTAGCTCAGTTGGTAGAGCTGCGTGCACGCGTACGGGAGGTCTCGGGTTCGAGCCTCACCCAGCGCACAATAATATGCCTTCGAACCGGTCAACGTTAGTCAAAGTCAACGGTCAAAAGTCTACTGTAGCAAAAATAAAATATTTTTTTATTATTTTTTATTTAATTATTTTATTTAAAAATCAATAAAAAATACTTAAAAATAACATTTTTAAGGTTAGAAAATAGCCTCAAACTCACAAAAATACACCCAACAATCCTACTAAAATAGATTAATAAAACCCGTTTACTTACCAAACCATAATGCGATTTATCTAGGTTAATTTCACTCGTGGTTAACACCATTTCGCGTGCATTCAACCTCATCAACCGAACGCACCCAATGTGAGTGAATTCTTACAAACTCCCCTTTTTATTCATGTTTTGGGGTGTATCATGTGTCGCTTAAACTAATTCTCTTATGCAAATTCGTGCTATACCATTTTATGAACTAAATTAGAATGTAACTATTATTGGTTGTGATGTATTACATATTGTCAAAGTTGTATGCAAATTATTTAGGCCCATCAGTTCCTCGTGGGAGACGAGAACAACGCGTGCCTTAAAACTCATTCATTAGGCCCATCAGTTCCTCGTGGGAGACGAGAACAACGCTCGTTCATTAGGCCCATCAGTTCCTCGTGGGAGACGAGAACAACGCGTGCCTCAAAACTCATACATTAGGCCCATCAGTTCGTAAGAACAACGCGTGCCTCAAAACTCATACATTAGGCCCATCAGTTCGTAAGAACAACGCGTGCCTCAAAACTCATTCATTAGGCCCATCAGTTCCTCGTGGGAGACGAGTCGAACAACGCGTGCCTCAAAACAATTATTTGGTGTTTGTGTGTTCAATATTCAATATTATGTGTTGTGTGAATAAATTACATCTACATTTACTCATATGTGGTATGCACATTAGTTATAATCAATTGGATAAACTTGTTCAAATGTTTTTCCATAGGATTCACTCGCCAACATTATGTTGATCCAAAAACCTTTTTACACATGATACAGGTGGACAGGTTGAAGCAAGGAAAACATAGGATATGCCTTAGAAGAGAACCAAGAAGCTTAGACTGATAGTTAGAACATGTTGTATCATTTATTGTAAATTTCCATTAAATTGTATTAATGAATATGAAACATATAATAAATGTCATGAGCTTTGATGATAACCCAATTATGCCCCGATCACCTTTTCCGCTGCGGGTCGGGGTGTGACAGATTGGTATCAGAGCCATGACTATAGGGATATAGGATAGGTTATTAGACCCTTAGAGCCTATACTATAGTCTGCCTAAATTTTAATTGATTAGGTGGTTACATACAAACTTGTGATATTTATTTGTTTCATATTACAGTCAAACATACATGCTTATATACATATTCGTTATACATATATCAATGTTCATATATTCAATTCATTTTCATACTCTCATTATTCAAGGATTTTGTTGCAATTTTCAAATCCCATCAAAGTAAGTTCTGCGACGGGCATGTAGTAACCGGAAGGGTACAAGTACCGGTAGTCGGGACGTCCTGTCTAGGTTGGCATTCATATAAATCCAAAATAACGGACCAGTTTGCCTACCTGGGGACTAACGATGAGAGTACGACGGACCTATTAGGCCAAAGCATGCCACACCAAACGTCGTTCGAACTAACCTCACTTTGAGATGTCACCGTGCCCATGCCTGGGCACATTCCGAATATCATACGTTACATATTTCTCGATTTTCTCCGGGTTTTTGTGTACGCAACCAGGCAGAAACCGTGCGAACAATATGAAAAACCGGTATTCATGGGGGCCCACATGATTACACAGGTAAAGTATGGCGGCATGAAGGGCCTAACAGTGAGCAAAGCCCAAGACATCCTATGGATGTAGTAGATTTATTTTTCTATATTTATTTTATGAACGTTCATTCCCCAAACACGACCCACGATCCCAAAGGCATCCAACTCATACTCTTGACATGTATTCCTTGTAGATGTCTTCTAACATCGCCCGTAGGAAGATGAGAGCAGGAAAAGCCCGTGAACGCATGGCTACCCAAATCGCTCAGCAAATGGCGACCGTAATACCAAACATCGTAGTTCAAGTTCAACAAGCCCTTACCGCTAATTCCGTTAACCCAACCCAACAAGAGGATCAAAACACTGTCAACCTTTCAGTCACTAAATGCACCTACAAACATTTCAAATCCTGCGATCCTCCAAAATACGAAGGTACTGAAGGTGTCACCGCTCTCCTCCATTGGTTCGAAGAAATGGAGAACACTTTTCTAAATTGCGATTGCCCCGATGATCGCAAGGTGCGTTATGCTACCGGTCGTTTACTTGGAACAGCACTCACATGGTGGAATACAGAGAAGACCAAACGAGGTGTTGAAGAAACTATGACCTTGACTTGGGAAGAATTGAAGGGAATCATGACAAGACGGTTTTGCCCAAGAAGTGAAATCAAGAAATTGGAGGATGAGTTTCATGCTTTAAAACAAAAGGAAGGCGACCACACCACATACAACAAGAGATTCCTTGAGTTAAATCAAATGGTTCCCAATTTGTTTACTCCCCTCTACCGTTTGATCGAGCACTACATTCGTGGCCTTCCATCAAAGATTCAAGACTCTGTAATAAGCACCTCGCCTGCAACCTTGGAAGCAGCAATGGAGCTAGCAACCGCGCTCACTGAGAACCGAATCCGAAACAAAGATCTCAAAGAAGAGAAGAAGAAGGATAAAGCATCAACCGAAACCTCAAACCCCACCTGAACCGAATCCTTTACACCACCTACTTCTAAGAGAAAACGTGATGGGCAAATCTTCGCCGTCACCCAACGCAACCAACCAGCTTCACAAGTTGTACCTCCTCAAACTATCCCAAACGTTCAAGTAGCACCCAACTCAACTTACCCAAACAAGAAACCTTACATTGGACCTCACCCTCAATGCAACACCTGTTTCTATCACCATCCATCTACTTTACCCTGTCGACTATGTGCAAATTGTGGACGCTACGGTCATTTGAGCAACGTTTGCCGCACCGCTCAAAACCAAACCTCAACCCCTACTCAACCCATGATCCAAACATATCAACAACCTCAATACCCCATGTACCCATATGTTCGAGCTTGTTTCAATTGTGGCGACCCTACCCATTTTAGAAACACGTGCCCTCGTTTGGTTAACATCATAAACGCCCAAGCTCAAGCAAACCCAATTAACCAAGCAAACCAAGCAAACCCAGCTCCACCGCCAGCAAGAGGAAGAGTTTATAACATCAACGCCAATCCTGTTGAAGATATTAACGGTCCAAACCAACCACTTAACTAGCCTTCTCTCATCAAGAATCCAGATTCAACTCCAATCACTTGGTTTTTATGTTTTTCTCAATTTTCACGTATCTCAATTGGAATTTTATCCAAGAATTTTAATGCAAATTACTAGTTCAGTTTGTTTTATACTCATTGATTTAATATTCATATTATCATACTTCACGACATATCTCAGTTTCATCATTTAAAGAAGTTGAGTTGTGCCTCACTTCTACATAGACTAACCTCTCCATCATATTAAACGAGAGAGGTTTTGTCAAACACGGATACTATCAGAATTAAGACTCAAGCGCTGGTTGTTGTGTTTGTTTATGTTGTAGAGTCGCATAGAACTAATCATAACTTGCGGATAAAGTCAATGAGAATTTGACAAGAATATGGTGGATACGCCGCTGGTACTTCCTATATATAAGTATTCTTGTCAAATGATCGGAGGCATTATCAGGCGGTTATGAGAGGTTCCATGCATAGGTTGTTTGTGTGATTAAGTTATTCATTTTCAATACATGCAATAAGCTCGGCTCCGTTTGATTGAGCCTTGAGCACACAGACAATTTCATTTTCAATACATACAATACGATCGGCTCCGTTTGATTGAGCCTTGATCGCACAGATATATTTCATTTCAGTATTTTTATGTTTGATGTATTGGTTGTAGAGTTATAGGACTAATCATAATTCACTGATAAAACCAATGAAAATTTGACAAAAATATGGTGGATACGCCGCTGGTACTTCCTATATATAAGTATTCTTGCCAAAGGATCAGAGGCGTTATCAGGCGGTTATGAGAAGTTCCATGTAGGATTTAGTATTGCTTTGGTTGAAATTTGTGTTACATTTATATCATCTCACTATTTAAAGAAATTGGATTGTGATCCATTTCTATATAGACTAACCTCTCCATCATAACAAACGAGAGATGAACTGTCACCATTCAAACATATATACTATCAGAATGTGGATTCAATTATTAGTTGTTGTGGTTATTTGTGTAGATTGTAGTATTGGAAGTTTTGCTTTAGGATATAACCATACTTTTCCAAACATATCTAAACTCTTATGCATGATATCATTTTAGCAAATCATTCCTGCTTAACAATACTTATACAGTAGGCAACAAAAAGCGATTCCTGTATTAGGATACTTAACCTTTACAAGGAACGTTACCGCCTCAAACAAAAACTTAAACCCTTATTTCTTCTAGGTATGTAACTGTCAAAACTCAACACCATCATTCTTTTAGTCAATTATATCCCTATATATATTAATTATATCCCTATTTAAATTTCGGGACGAAATTTCTAAAAAGCAGGGGATACTGTAACATCCGTCAAAAACGGATTTACCAAACCCGCTCCGTTTATCAACCGAACAGTCAGTCAAATTTTTCGTTGCGAATTAAATGCCCAAAATAATTTTAAACGATCCGTAATCAATTATTATGCGGGGATATATATTTAGTTTTTGAAAAACTGATAAAAATAACAAAATAAAAATGTTTTGATCATGCCGGGTTTCGAACTCGGGTCTGTACCGGTTCAAACCAAACACTTATCATTCAGCCGAACAACCGCTCCGCCGCTTTGATTTTCTGATAAATACAGGAAACATTTAATTCAAATATTAAAGTTCGGAAATCAATTTCAGTAAATTGCGCCCAAACTAGCAGTCGTCGGAAATCCCGACGACTTCGCCGTTTAATTAAGTTTCCGCTCAAAGTAACCGTAGAATTAACTCTCACAACGGTTATAACCGACGTCTGAACCCGCGACATCAGCCATAACCGCCGGGGAACGGCTGACTTCGAATTAAGACCGAATTCAGACCCCATTCATCTCGTTACTACCCTATAAATACACCCACAACTCGCCAGAAACCTTTCACACTCAAATCGCACCTTTTCTCGGCGAAAACTCACTCGCCGGAAATATCTTATACTTCGCCGGAAAACTGTATCAGTAATCTCTGAGCTTTACTGAACCCCTAAACCTTTACCGAAGCCACCCACACCCTTTGTAAGCTTTCGGAGGACTCTCTGCTGCAAGATACTGTCGCCGGCAAAAGATTGCTGTCGCCGGAGTTCTGCCGGAAAACAGAGTAAAACCAGCCGGTACTTTTCACGCCTAATTCCTTCCCTTTTTACTTTTATCTCGACTGTAATTGATCATAAAACACTAAAGGATCTTGAATCAACTTTTCGAACCAGTCAGTCGTCACTTCCGGTTAAAAACCAGTGAAGAAGACGACGTTTCAGTAATGGTTAAGTATAATTAAAATCAAGTTATTTACCGGGTCAGACACACAATCCAGCGGTGGACTGTGTGCACTTTTAACGCTAAGGTCACGAGTTCGATTCCGGTTTCACACACGCCGCCTTGATAAAAATTCTTTTTTCAGCAAACTGAACCGGAGTCGCCTTAAGTATATGTTAAGTATATTGATAACCGAGTTTATAACCAAGTGAGACACACAGTCCAGCGGTGGAGTGTGTGTCCGCTAACCCACAGGTCCCGGGTTCGAGACCTGTGGAGCGCACCGGTTTTGTGATTTAATTCGTTTTTAAAATAAAAGGATTTCTGTTTAACTCTAATTAATATATATATATAATTAAAATCGGATATATGACGGGTTAGACACGTAGCTCAGTTGGTAGAGCTGCGTGCACGCGTACGGGAGGTCTCGGGTTCGAGCCTCACCCAGCGCACAATAATATGCCTTCGAACCGGTCAACGTTAGTCAAAGTCAACGGTCAAAAGTCTACTGTAGCAAAAATAAAATATTTTTTTATTATTTTTTATTTAATTATTTTATTTAAAAATCAATAAAAAATACTTAAAAATAACATTTTTAAGGTTAGAAAATAGCCTCAAACTCACAAAAATACACCCAACAATCCTACTTAAATAGATTAATAAAACCCGTTTACTTACCAAACCATAATGCGATTTATCTAGGTTAATTTCACTCGTGGTTAACACCATTTCGCGTGCATTCAACCTCATCAACCGAACGCACCCAATGTGAGTGAATTCTTACAAACTCCCCTTTTTATTCATGTTTTGAGGTGTATCATGTGTCGCTTAAACTAATTCTCTTATGCAAATTCGTGCTATACCATTTTATGAACTAAATTAGAATGTAACTATTATTGGTTGTGATGTATTACATATTGTCAAAGTTGTATGCAAATTATTTAGGCCCATCAGTTCCTCGTGGGAGACGAGAACAATGCGTGCCTTAAAACTCATTCATTAGGCCCATCAGTTCCTCGTGGGAGACGAGAACAACGCTCATTCATTAGGCCCATCAGTTCCTCGTGGGAGACGAGAACAACGCGTGCCTCAAAACTCATACATTAGGCCCATCAGTTCGTAAGAACAACGCGTGCCTCAAAACTCATTCATTAGGCCCATCAGTTCCTCGTGGGAGACGAGTCGAACAACGCGTGCCTCAAAACAATTATTTGGTGTTTGTGTGTTCAATATTCAATATTATGTGTTGTGTGAATAAATTTACATCTACATTTACTCATATGTGGTATGCACATTATTTATAATCAATTGGATAAACTTGTTCAAATGTTTTTCCATAGGATTCACTCGCCAACATTATGTTGATCCAAAAACCTTTTTACACATGATACAGGTGGACAGGTTGAAGCAAGGAAAACATAGGATATGCCTTAGAAGAGAACCAAGAAGCTTAGACTGATAGTTAGAACATGTTGTATCATTTATTGTAAATTTCCATTAAATTGTATTAATGAATATGAAACATATAATAAATGTCATGAGCTTTGATGATAACCCAATTATGCCCCGATCACCTTTTCCGCTGCGGGTCGGGGTGTGACAGATACAGTCAGATCACGTCGGCTCTGATGTAATCGATTTATCGGGTGTGACAGAGTGATGGTTAAATTGGATTATAGTGAAGGTCGGGTCAAGGTTTGGTTTAGGGGAAGTAGGTGGTGATGGTGTGGCGGTGGAATATGGAAGTTAGGGTTTCGCGTATGGGTAACCGGGTTAGACTTTTTGGTGGTGCATGGTGGACGACTGTGGTGGAATTCGGTGGCAGGTGGGTGTAGTCGGGTGGTGGTGGTGGTGGTGGTATAGCCAACCTTTAGAGAGAGATGGGAGTTTCATATAATAGAGAGAGAGAAGAGGGAGAGAGTTTATTTTGGTCCAAAACTTGAACCTAGTTACACAAATAGTCCCGTTAATAAAAGTTTTAAATAAAATAAAAAAGAAATAACCATTTTGCCCATGAGGAAAAGGAAAAAATAGCAGGATTTTATAAGACAAATATGACATGATTTCACATTTGGAACAAAATGACAATAAAACTGAAACAACAGGGACCCAAATGCAAAAGGTTTGAGTTTTGCACTAAAATGATAAAGTGACCAAATCTCAGAGACTAAAATGACAGTTTACTCTGTTATTAATTTATGAAGCAAGATAAAAAGATAAAGTTTCAAGTCTAAAAATTATTAATTTATGAATCAAAAAAAGTTTCAACATGGCTTCCTGTCGTTGTGGTTGTTGTTTGCCAGTCAACTCTCTTTTAAGTTTGTTTTAGTTTTTAGATCTTTTCAGTCATCTTTCTGTTGCATTAAATAAATCCCTCACTTTTTAAAATAATACTAAACAAAGAAGACCCTATAAAACTACACCATATTCTTCCATTGTCCTTCTTCTAAACAACTTACACCATCTCCACCTTCCCACCACTTTCATAAAACACACAAACACACACACAGAATGTGTACCATGGAAGACACCATAATCTTAAAGAAACACAAATGTTCTTCGACCCCCAAACCACTCAATATGCACAAAGACTCTGCGATCATCTCCAAAACCAAGCCCAAGATTCGCATAATTCACATATTTGCGCCAGAGATCATCAAAACCGACGTCACAAATTTCAGGAAACTTGTTCAAAGACTCACCGGAAAACCAACTGAAAAGAGGAAATTGAAAGCACAAAGAGAATCCCATGAAAATTCAAAATTTTCACAAAGGGGATCGAAGGTGAGGGAGAAGATCAAAGGGGAAGAGGATATATGGGTGGGAGCGAATTCGGATGGTGGGTTCTTGGGTGGGTTTGGTGATCTGGATGGGTTCATGCAGGAGTTTAGCCATCATAACCATGGGTTCGCACCAGTCTGACCAATTCATGATACACAATTTGGTTAATTCTCATAGTTTGGAGTTCTTTTGAGGAAAAATGACTCATGCCGCCAACCAACAGATAATTCCATTCCAACTTTACTTTTGAATTTTGGTTTATTAACCATATCTAGTCTTGATTCATGGCTAATCGATTTTATTAAGAGTAAATTGCACAAAGCATCCTTTATGTTTCCTCAAACTTGCAGGTTCCAGCCTTAATGTTTGAAAGTTGCTAAAAACATCCTTTAAGTTTATTTTTGTTGCGGGTTCAATCCTTTACAGCTAACCACGTTATTTTCTTCAGTTAAGTTCCCTCACATGCATAACATGTGAGGGTATATTCGTCATTTTGGTTGATCATGTGAGGAAACTTAACTGAAGAAAATAACTTGGTTAGCTGTAAAGGATTGAACCCGCAACAAAAATAAACTTAAAGGTTGTTTTTAGCAACTTTTAAACATTAAGGCTGGAACCTGCAAGTTTGAGTAAACATAAAGGATGTTTTGTGCAATTTACTCTATTATTAATTATTTGTGTTCGTTGTTACAGGCCATATATTGGCTATATATATTAATCTGTCTCCCTCTTGATATCATAATCTTTTGAAGGCTACCTATCTAGCGTGATATGTGATTTATCTAATCTTGTTGATTAGTAGAACTGGAGTGATTCATGAGTGTTCCCATAAAGGGTTGTTATAGTTAAACGAAAAGATTTGTATAAAGTCGCTGTATGTGGATTTATGGACGGATACATCTTAACCGAGAAGGTATTTGATTAGTAGAACTGGAGTGATTCATGAGTGTTCCCATAAAGGGTTGTTATAGTTAAACGAAAAGATTTGTATAAAGTCGCTGTATGCGGATTTATGGACGGATACATCTTAACCAAGAAGGTATTTGCTTTGTGGATATTTATTTGTGTAGAAGTTGTTGAGTCATTATCAACCCCATTTTTGCAAGTCTTACTAGTAATGAAGAATACTTTATATTTTCTGGATAAGACGTAGAATTAATATCCAAAATGCTTTTTTTTAGAATTTATTTGTTGAAGATGAGTATATAAATGTATACTTTTAATGTTGATGTTATCCCTGCATACTTTTCACTGAATGGATAAGGTATATGGTAGTAACTGTTTGACCTTAAATTTAAACTTAACCTAAAGACGGATGGGATGCAGTTAAATGTACAAAAAGGTTGTGGCCGTCAAAAATCCTACACCAGATCTTCAGTAAAATCATCATCGGAAACTGCATCGGGCAAAATTTTCGATGATAATGCTGCGAAAAGAAGTTGCGACAAGTCTTGCTCTTAACTTGTGACACATCACATGCAATATGATTCTCTACGGTGGCGGAACTAGCCAATTAATTTAGGGTATCCCGAATTTTCTTTTTACCGTACAATCATAGAATAATAAAAACACGATAATAAATAAAGTAAAACAAATATCTAATAGATTTGTCCTATTTTTTTTAATAGCTTGAAATCGTTCCATCACATGTCGTTTTTTACTTTATCAAAAGTTTCTTTTTCGACTGCACAAACCATAGGATTATTACCAATTCGATTACGTAAATCGGTCTTGACAAGCTTCAATTTAGAAAAATATCTTTCAACGGTTACGGTTGCAACAGGTAAACCAAATCTAGCTTCACTACCCGATAAACCAAAAGACAAGAACTATGTGTTTCGGTTTTCACCATAAGACGGGCAAGATCACTTATTCAATTATAATAGTATTTTGGGTCTTGGGCTAAGTTTATCAATAATATTTAGGTGTCTCCTTTCAATTATATAATTGTTATTTTGAGCTTATTTTATCATTCGGGCTTAGTTATTCTATAAGTTTTTGGGTTGTAAAATTTTTGGGCTTATAAAAAAAAGGATTTTAGTAATATCAAGTATTCTATTTCTGGTAAAGGGTATCCTCGTATTTTTAGGGGTATCTTTTATATAAAATCGAAAAAAAAGAACTACGAATACGGGATTTAGCCGTAGCCCGTGCTACGGCTCGTAATACTATGGTTCCGCCTCTAATCCTCTAGAAATTCACAAGAATTCCACTGGTATTGAACATGGAACAATTCCTCCGGTTCTTTAATCATGACAAGAACAAACTCTTTCTTCAAAGTTGTTCGAAGATCTGAATTTCTTACATTGACACACAATGTGTATCACGAAAATTTAATCCAGAATTAGAATAAAATAATTGGCAAATTCAATCGGTCTCTCAGCGACTTCAGACTTGGTGGGTTTTAAAGTTTCTTTGTGTTAACAAGAGGATATATAACCTTACAAACAATTTTAACTCTTAAAAAACCTATTATATTTTCATTAACATATAACTTGAGATATCAAAACGGATAACAAGCATAAGATGCTTTAAGAAGATAACCTTTGATGCGTGTTCTTGACAGTTTGATGTTTTGAATGACTATAGGAACCAACGAGCATCCTCTATTATCTACACCACGCAATTGATCGTGTTCAGAATACTTGAATCCACTACGAAACTGAAGGCTTTCACCTATGAATGAATCTTTTATGAAGATTGTCAATGAAGGTGGCTCTTGCTGGTAATCCGTTAGTGATGCTATATGTTAAAAGCATTCATGGGTAATGCATCTATCGAGAAATCTATCGACGGGTCACTAACGGTAATATATGTTATTTTGAATAAAGTTGCTAGTGATATATAAATAAAGTTTTTAAATAATAAAAAGATGAAAGTTAAATACTAAAAAAGAAAAATTTAGCTAAGCAGAGTAGAGTTGCATAATAGAGTATCAGTAACAAACATATACATACATATGTACATAATCTATACTATATATAATATACGTATTCAAATGACGACTTAAAGTAATTTGTCTGTTTCTTTAAAACTCTTTTAATGCATGATGTACAAGTTCTTAAAGCACATGAATATAAAAAATAATATACCTTTCCAAAAACACCCTTTTGGGCTGCCAGAACCACTAAAAAAACACGGTATATGCGTTCAGGGTTTCTTTCATAACGCATCCTCTTTTTCCGCCCCCATCTCCCTTCCCCCTTCTCTCTCCTTCATTTTCCAGAAACCCTAAAATCGCAAGGCCGCCTCCCCAAGTACACACACACATTCTTATGAAATCAGAAAGATGAACCTTCGGTGTATTTGCAATCGGTGGAAAAAAGATCGAGGTAGTTTTTTTGCTGAATGTTTTCTTAGATCTACCGTACGACAATCGACTTTTAGGGTTTTTGTTGTTTTGTTGAAGATGAAGATGGAGCGGTGGAGATACACGAGCCAGAAGGATGAAGCTTTGCAGATCTGAGTTTTTAGCTACATTCAAGAATGGTACAAACAACATTCTTGCGTAAATCAGAAGGATGAAGCTTCGGTGTAGTTGCAATCGATGGAAAAAAGATCTAGGTAATTTTTTTTTTGCTGAAAGTTTTCTCAAATCTACTGTACTGCCGTCATTATTTAGGGTTAAAACTTTGCAGATCTGAGTTTTTATAGAAATATTAACAGCCTAGATTTGGTATGTTTGTTACTGATGATGTTTTTTAGTTATTTGATTTTGACTTATATGCTTATGTTAAAATTTCTGCAGCTACTTTAATTTTTATATTACATTAATTATTTATTTTTTATTTATTTTGTAGCTGTCACAAATGAGTTTCTCAGGATAACCAACGTTTTGATTCCTAAGATCAGTTGGAAGGTAGAATTGGTGCTTGTTGGTGACATTAAGACATGATTATGATGGAAAGGTTTGGGATGGGCTCGTGTACACCCCTAGCCATAGAGCTTGAAACTACTTACGAGCTCAGCTCGAGCTTTAGGTATAGAGCTTGAAACGAGCTGAGTTTGGGATGGGCTCGTGTACACCCCTAGCCATAATGTCATAATGATTATAGTATAATGATACACATTACCTTTTTTAGATTGAAGAACAGAGGTTACAACTTACAGTTTTGGCCTATTTGTGCATGAATGAGTCGAATTTATTGTTCAAATCACCTATATCTAAACATCAAATGGTCAAACGGGTCGAAAATAATGGATTGAATATGATTACAGAAACTTATATAATGAATTACTGGTGTATGTTAACAGTTAAGAACAGTGTGTTTTTGCCATAGAAAACATATTGATACTAGAAAGCAAATATATCTGATGCATGCAGAGTAGTTCTTTACAGTATCATATAACTTGCTGTTATATTTTCTTATAAATTGCGGTTCTTATCCATGTAGATGGGGTATTGACATATCGATTGTGCCCAAGTGTATGGAAACGAGGAGGTACATAGTTTCTTGCTTTTGTTCGCCCAAATTCTTGTTTTTCGCTTCCTACTTAAGCAACATGTCCATAAGACAGATTGTTAAATATGTAAAACATTCAACTTTGATGTCTTTCAGATTGGGTTAGTTTTGAAGAAACTCTTTCAAGATAATGTCGTCAAACGATAAGATTTGTGGATCTAAGCTCTGGTTCGTCAAATTTATTAATATCCATATTTTTTCTATTTCCATTAGTGCCTGATAATATATAGTTAATCATTTAATATCATCTACAGGTGTCGTGATCATGAACTAGAAGATGTACCTGTTGCGCTAGACAGAACGTTAAGCTATTTGCAGCTTGACTATCTCGACCTGTACCTTGTATGTATGAAATTACTTGATTCGGAGTGTTTTTTCTGTTCTTTTTAACAATTTTCTTGTTTGTGTAATGAAGATCACTGGCCCGTAAAGATGAAGAAGGAATCCGAGGGCTTTAAGCCCAGAATCTTGTTCCAGTAGATATTCCAGCAACATGGAAAATAATGCAGAAACTATATGATTCTTGAAAGGCGCGCGCCATTGGCGTTAGCATTTTTTCCACCAAGAAGTTGGGAGATTTGTTGGATGTCGCACGCGATTCCCCGGCTGTTAATCAGGTGGAATGTCATCCTTCATGGAAGCAAACTAAACTGAGAGACTTCTGCAAGTCAAAGGGCGTTCGCCTTTCTATTTGTTTTTAATGTTCGAATAAGCATGTTTGACTTCTTATTGTATGAATATTTAGGGGTCAAATAGTTGGTTTTGGATATTTAGATGTTTCGGGTCGTTAACAGGCTGGGTTGGGTCGACACGTTCTGGACCGCTTATGGGCCGTGTCGGGTCGAGAGTTTCAGGCCGTAACGCCCTGGTCAGCTCGAGACATTTCAGGTCGATAACGGGCCGGATCGAGACGTTTCAGGTCGTTAACGGGGCTGGTTCAGTTTTAGATGTTTCAGGTAGTTAACGGGTCGGTCCGCGTTGAGGCGTTTCAGAGCGTTAGCGGGTCGGGTCGGGTTGAGACGTTTCTGATCATTAATGGGTCGGGTCGAATATGGTTAACATGTCTTGTGTCCGTAACGGGTGGGGTCGAGATTTTTTAGATTGTTAACGGGCCGGGCTGGGTTGAGGTGTTTCGGGTCATTAATGGGTTGGGCTCCATTATGCTCCTTTTGTTAGTATACCCTCCATTATGTTGTTTAATATACATAGTGGACTTCATAAAGCAATTAACAAACTTGATGCAAGTGAATGATTCCTATGGATACATGAGGAATAGATTATATTTTGATTATATGATATTTTTTTCTTATTTAACTTAAAGATGATATATTCGGATCAATGTTGCTTTGAATAACACTAAGTGGTCTAACTCTGATTATCATCGGATGATCCTCAAGAACACAAAAAAAGAAGATTTATTTGATTTTTTTATTCCTTTTTGGTAACAAAAGCTACTGACATCGATTAACAAATACTTTATGTTAGAAAATATCTTACTAATTTAGAGGACTAACAACTACAATACACACATAACATTACACTTCCTATATACTTGAGAACTATTTTTTTATTTAGTTAGGTATTGACATTGATGGGATCCTTTTTATACAATAAAATAAAATAATGGATCCAAGATATGGGTATCATTACCATGGATTATCGTTATAAGTTTAGATAAACATAAGGCATAAATGAGCCGAGCTAGAAAAGCTAGAATAATGCGTCCATGATATGGATATTATTACCTTCCCTCAGACTTCCTCACATAGCCCCAAACTCATCAACCAAAGTTATATGTTTCCCGCTACATCACGCTGGTAAACGACTAGTAATATATATATGTGTGTGTGTGTGTGTGTGTGTGTGTGTGTGTGAAGTATAGAGAGAAAACCCACTTAAGTTGAGAAAACTCAAGAAAACCCTATGTAACATTTTTATTTTTTTCTAAAAAAAATAAGGAATGTAAGTTAAATGTTAATGAACATTTTGTAACAAAAAAAATAAAAAGCGCCGAATTGCTTTTTTTATAATTTTTTTTAAAAAATTCGGTGTTTACAAAAAAATACTAAAAAACTGAATTTTTGTATTTTTTATAAAAAAAATCCATTTGGCGTTTTTTTTTATTTTTTTTTGTTACAAAACGTTTATTAAGATGTAACTTACATTCCCTATTTTTTAGAAAAAAATAAAAATGTTACATAGGGTTTTCTTGAGTTTTCTCAACTAAAGTGGGTTTTCATTTTATCTTTCCCATATATATATATATATGGTAGGGTTCATGCGAGAACCGATGTGAACACAAAAAATACCTAAAAATATCTAAAATCACAATTTTCTTTTTTTCGAAAAAAATGCACAGTAACAGTAGTAGACAAATGCACTTTTATTTACACTACCATCCATAATACACTACTTTTTACATTACCCATATTAAAAATGCACATGTGCATCATTATGTTTAACCATGATATAACGTGTTTTGGTACAAAAAGTTTGTGATTTTGAACGAAAATATGCCCATATACATGTTTTTTGGTTAGTTATACATAGTGGTTGATGGTTTGGTTATATCTGTCAATTTATGATGTAATATGTTGTTTGGATGGTATAAAGGGTGTTGATGTACATGTTATAAAGTGAAATATTGGGTAATGGTATTGTATTATGGATGGTAGGAGGTAATGGTATTGTATTATGGATGGTAGGAGGTAATGGTAGTGTATTATGGAAGGTATGATAAATGAAAGGGAAAGTGTATTCAAAGTAGTGTACTAAAACACGTTATATCATGTTCATACATATAGATGCACATGTGTATTTCTAATATTGTTATTGTAAAAAGTTGTGTATTATGGATGGTAGTGTAAATGAAGTGCAATTGTCTAATATTGGTAATGTATTACGGAATTTGTCAAAGAAATGATACATATCCACATGTGCATGGATAATTGTTACTCGAAATCTTTTTAGTGACGAAATATAGCGATGTTTAAAAAAAACTATTAAAAATTTTGTGTGTTTTTTTTTATTTTTTTAGGTATTTTTGGTTGTGTTCACACTGGTTCTCGCAATAAAGGGTGGTTCCTAACGGATCTTTCTCCTATATATATATGTGATGAGAATCATTACAGAACACTAATTATTACGGAAACAAAAAGAACAACTCTAAATCACTTAACGGGATCAGGAGAAAACAATTAGAAGTATGAAAAATGTGAGAACGGATCCTAGTCGAACATGTGGCAGGGGGCGCTAAATGATATGCAGGGCATGATTGTCATTGTCCATGTTTTGCTCAATAATGGCGTCATAATTGCTTTTCAAACAAAAGTCCGTAAGATATCGCGTTATGTTCTTTATTCTTGTTTCAATGGCATTTTATTTTCAAAGCAATATTTTTGAAAATGTCATTTATGTTTCAATGTCCTTCTTCCTATAATTGGCATTCCATTATTAATGTTAATTGTCGTTTGGGTTATAATATATGCTTGTTGTTTACGATCAATAGCGTTTTACACCTGGTTACGTATATCTAATTAGTTGTGAATATTGGCGTTAATTTGTAAACACCAGTTCTTACTATTTGTTAATTATTCAACTTATGGCATTTTCAGTAACATGTTTTAGGAAAACAATAAATCGGTTATTGTTATTGTTATTGTTTATTATTCAACCAATGACTTTATCATTATGGCGTTTTATTGAGAAACAGGTAGATGCAATAGTCTAAACCAAATACATTAGTCAACATGAAAATTAAAAAATGAAAGCAATTTATGGCGCTTAAGTTAATCTACATATTCCTCCATCCTTTGTTCCCCTATTTTATACAATTCACTAATTCTTGTTGCCCCTATTTGTAAGAACTTATTTAAAGATTTGACCAGTTTTCTTCTGTTTGCATTTTTGCTATGCAGCGGAGTTTTTGCAGTGTATTTGATCCTAATGTCATTTAGCTGTCTTTGTTGTATGTCATTTGGGGCATTTTCTTTTGCCAGACCACATTCCCAACCAGCCAACTGCCCCATATACGTTTCCATATGCCTCATTGCAAAAATCTCACAGTCGATCACATTAGACACTGTCCTCCAATCCATCTTTTGTCTGACAATAGGCGTCATCTTCATGATCATAGCCATCAGATGTTTTTGAATACGCAAGTAGTTTGCAAAAGCATCTTGCTGCAGTTTCACATTTTTGCATATATTAGTATGTCGTTTTGTCAACATAGTTTCTACATACAAAGTTTTTAAGATACTTGCCAATTTTTTCACCCATCCACCATACTTTTCTTGATGCTAAGTGTATCCTCTGCAGAGCTGTTATCCAATACATCAACTTTGCTATGTTTATATTGAAGCAAGCAACATAGAAATGTCTTAGGGTTATTATTGGCACGAAAACCAGATCATATTCATCTATCTTTCTATCTTTCTGGTCTTCTTTGAAACGGACGTGTTTCAAAACCAATTCCATGTTGTTGTTGAATTCTTTGTATCGATCGATAACTTGGGTTGTGGTGGCGTAGCCGATGGTGTTCGGTGGTCGATGGGGGTAGCTGTGTCGTCGGTGTCTGGAGGTGAATTGAGGTGGTGGTGGTGATTTCGTTGGTGTTCGATGGTGGAGGGTGGCGATGGTCGGCGATGACGGGTGGCGGCGGTGTAACAACCCAACTTTTCCGGTTGTTCTGTTACTACCGTTTATCCTTTGTAACCGTTTTGTAAACCGATATTCGATATAATAATGGAATGATGATATACTAAATACATTATTATCACACAGCATAACATCACACTTAAAAGCTTAATACTCGCAATGCTAACGCTACACGAATCACAGTAGCTTATGCTACCTTATATGCCGAGTGTGTTTGTTTGTTCGGTAACCACTCGCGCCTTCGACCTCGCTTATCGCACAAATCACAAACGTTGTTGGTTATATGGGTTATGTAATGTTGTGTGTAATATATGTTTATGTTTTATATTGTTAAACTCTCGCTCACACTCGCTCTCGCTCACGCAACTCGCTCGATCAAATTATTATGATTAACACACAACGTTTAACGCTTTGCTAAAACACTAACTAATACGAACGAAAACACCAAACGAACAGCCAACACGTGAATTGGAAACATTTCGTACGAAACTGTCCAGTTCGCACGAATTGTCGCAGTTCGCACGAATTGTCGCAGTTCGCACGAATTGCGCAATTCGCACGAATTGCGCTCCAAACCCATTCCACTCCTCTCCTATAAATACCACACTCCCTCACACACACACTCCTCTTGCTACCACTTTGCACAGAACCTCTCTCAACTCGTTTTCTCTGATTTTCCAAGTAAGAAGCAACTATTTTCACGTGAAACACAACGATTTCCACTACGATTTTACACGAGTTTATCTCCGATTTCATCTAGAATTTTTTGTTTACGAAATCTTCATCTTTTTCAAGAAAATGACTCGAAATGACATCCGATTCAGACGAAAACTCAGTTCCAGACGCACGAAGACGCAAGACAGTCAACTCGTTTGAACTGGACTAGCTCGCACGAACTGACCAGTTCGTACGAACCAGTCCGAGTTCCCACAAGTGACTAAACACGCTCTAAAGACCTCCCAAGCTTTTGGTTTGCTTAGTAACTTAAGGTTGGATGGATGGACACTTGATTTCCCGAAGAAACGACACGAAAACACTCGATTTTGGACACTAAACAGATCAAATCGTACGAATCACAATTCGTACGAATTGACCAGTTAGTGCGAATTTGACCAGTTCATACGAACTGGTACAATTCGTACGAATTGACCTGTTTCTCGTACCAACAATACGTTTCGACGTATTTAGCACTATGGAAGACTGATGCACTTTTGTTCCCGCTTACATGCTGACCCAGCACTCTCCCCACTCTTCTCTACTCATACATCTCTGTTTACGCACTCAGTGTGAGTATACTTGAACCCCCTTTTTGCTTTAACGCACTTTTGGGTGTTACATACGTTCTCTATAACAAAACACCACACACAATGCTAAAACACTTTCAACGCAACCCGCTCGTACATGACTATACGTGAATCGCTGAATTGTATGGTATTTGCTTGATGACTTGTATGCCACCCTTAACATGATAGCTTGCTAGAGGTTGACCTGCCACCCAGAGGCCTGGGGTTGTTAAGGCTCAAACTTTTATACCTCGCTTTATTTTCTCTTTGGTACGTGGACACTTGTTCGCGTGACTCGCACTAGCAGTTTGTTGGTTACTCGTATCAATGTTGTTAACATAGTTCACATCTCTTACGCATGTTCATGCGGTTTATGCGAAACGCTTATTACTATACTTATGCTAAACCTGTATGCTCACCTTTACATTATTTTATTGACTTTATTTTAACGTATGTGACAGATTTATGGATTATTTTACGTTGAAAACAGATAGGTTGATAGAAACTCATCTAGAAATCTAGGTTGTCAGATTTGAATTGTTTTAGAGATATGTAATCTGTTCGACTACGGTGATATATTTGTTTAATTGTATGGGAAGTTAAACCTTTAAATATTGTCATTTTAACAGTTGTTTTGGATTCTCTTGAACAATCTGATTCACCTAATGCCGCGCCCCGATGATTCCGCCATCGGTTGGGGTGTGACGGGCGGCATGGTCGGCGGTTGCGCTGGTGGTCGACGACGTTGGGTGGCGGCGGAGGGTGGCTAGTAGTGGAGGTGGTGGGAGGTGTTAGTGATGAAGGTGAGAGAGAGAATGGATTGGAAAAAAACAAAGGGGTGTGGATGAAATGAATTTGAGTGAAATGAATGCCCTATATGTAATGAGTGATTCCATTACCATGACCAACCAAACACATTGTTTTTCATTCCCTCGTAATAGCTCATTCCATTCCGCCTCTCATTCCAGCATACCAAACACTACCTTAGTTTCCAAGTCCCAAGACTTAACCAGTTAGACTACACCACCTTTTTTTTTGAGCGGCCAACGAATCCTCCAAATGGCTACTTGCGAAATTCACCACATCGGGATACACTCGCCTTCCGAACCGAGGAAAACCCTCACCTAGAGCCAAAGCCCATGAACACTCGCCCGAAGGCACGACAATGTGTTGAGGTAAAACCCGCTCAGTTCAAGGATCGAACTAGCGATCGCCGCCTACTCGCCTAGTCTCCCATCCTCACCAGGTGCCACAGAAACTAAATGCTGAGGGGAAGAGTTGAACTTGAGTGACTTGGCACACCACCTTTTGATATGCATTTTGAAATCTGATGGGTTTAACTAGAATTATGATGGGCTTAAGTATAAATCTAATGTATTAAAAAGAATGTCACTTGTAAGATTTGAACCCAAGATCTCTAGGTTATAAGTTAGAGTCTTAACCAGTGGACCACTTAGTGATTTATGTTTGATTTATGAATTCTGATGTTTTATATAAGAAATCTGGTGTTTTTACAAAATATGATGTTTATTAGAAAATCTGGTGTAAATCTGATGCTGCATCAGATTCTGATGCATTATATCATAATTTTGTTTAAAAATATATAACTCTCCAGCAGGATTCGAACTTGTTACATCTGGGTTGTAAACTAGCTGCTGAACCAACTGCGCTACATAAGCCCTTGTGAACAAACATATTCATTAATTATTTATTTACTTAGTTTACTGGTTTATTTTCTTCTTCATCATCTTTTATACAAAACTAACATTTACATGAAAGATTCTAGATTCCATTTTCATTATAAATTAACCTTAAAGTATCAAAAATAAAGATTGGTTTATGGTTACCTTGGTCAAAAACGTGTTTCAGTTATGAGAGACGTCTTCGGGAAAATACGTAAGTATCGCCAGAGTTGGTATTTCTTAACCAGAAATGATTTCGGGTGGTACGTTTTTCATGGTTAAAGCTTCGAGTGGTTTAGTAGAGATAATTAAGTGGTTTAGTAGGCATAGTGGTGAATGAAAAGTGGCGTCGGTATAGTGTTTGGTTTTGGTTATGGTTATTGGAATCGGGTTTTCTTGCAAGAATTGTTGGAAAATAAGGTAATGAGTGAAGAAAGTTGAGAGTGGTTTTGCAAGAGAATGAACCTCTCAATTTATAGAGGAGCATGAAAGGTTCTGTTAAAGAGAGTTTGAAGAGATTTTTAAAAAATCAATTTGCATGAAATTATTTATGCATGCAATACTTTATTCTAAAAATTCACATCCATCTATTTCATATCAATTTGCAAGTTTTGTCTGACAACAGCTTTATCCATGAATTTACATTCTCCATATTTTTACCACTTGCAAGCTAGAGTATATTATTTCAATTATTGTTGTTTTTTTTTTCTAATTTCATTTAAAAAGAATAGTTATTATTATTGTTTTCGGTTATTATAGAGGATGTGATGGAATTGCAGCATAGAGAAACCAGTTAAAGGGGTTAGAGGTCATAGCTTCGGAAGCTCAAGTCAGTATAAATATAGAGAGAGGGCTGGCGAAGTTTGAGATTTCTGACCGGGGGTCGGAAGTCACCGAACATAAAATTATACCTACAAATTATAAAACCGGAGGGTCGAAAACGTATATACCTAAAAAATTCTATACTAAAACTATATACCGGGCACTACTAAGCGAAAGTTTGGGGGTCGGGCGCCTCCCAGGACCCCAACTAAGCTACGCCCATGCTGCGCATGAGAACCTCAAGTTTCATGTAGAGCTTTAAATATATATATGGGAGTGGGACGTGGGCTTGATCGGGCCTAATGCACCCAGCCCGAGGCCAGGCACCAAGCAATATATGGCCACTCGTCATCAGTTGACGGAAAGAAAATGTTCGACAATGGTAGATAAAATGTGTTTTGACAGAAAGAACCATGGCAGGTGATTCAAGAAATAAAATAAGTTTTGTAGAAGATGTCAGTATATCAAACTGCAGGGGTCAAAATGAAACATAGTTTCTAAAGATCATTCATCCACTGTTAAACACAAGAAATTCATCATTACAAAAATCTCCCTCTACTGCAATCCTCTCAAAATTCCATCTTAAAGTTACAACCCCTGCCAAATATATTTAACCATGCACCCCTTGTATTAACTATACCACCAGAACCCCATAGCAAATAAGCCTTATAATGTGATCAAGACAAGACCCTTTGGTTCACACACTTCTAGCCATCATTTCTTGAAATCTCCTATATGATTCTTGTTTCTCCAATCTGAATTTCTCGTGACAATTTGCTATAAACTTATCAGCAAGATGGTCAATCTCATTCATCTCTTCAACCGTAATCCGAGCACCATTTTGCACATTATCATCACCCATGTTCTTCTCTTCAAGATATTGGAGGTATCCTGAGAGTTGAGAATGTGGTACCATTTCATCCAGAAAGGAATTCCATGTGGAATCATAGTAGGCTTGATCGTTAAACGGATTGGGTGAACTCATTGGGACGACATGGGATGAGCACCAATTGTAGTGCAACCTAAACGAACCAAAATATAGCTTATTCTTGTTTTTATTCTTTTTCAAGGTCAATGACTCCAAGAAGTTGACATTGTTGATATGGATTGCTTTGAGAAGCTTGACGATTACGCTCTTGGCCTTAGTGACTGCGCGAGCAATTCGGAATACGTGGGACAATATGAAGTTGTGGATTATGGTTTTGAATTTCATGGAGGTGGCTAAGGAAGAAGATAAAGGTGGAGAAGAAAAAGGTGAAGTTGAAGGTGGTGGACTTGCCATTTTGACGCTTTCTTGGGGTGTGTAGGACTTAGCTGGAAATGGTATTTATAAGGGGACATTGTTTAACACTTGGCCCTCATAAAAATTAAAAAGTATTATTCATGAGTTTTGTTTCAGAGTTTCATGGTAAAAAAAAAGATAATAAATTGATTTTGGTAACTTTCTTTGATAATTAATGATGATGATATCGGAAAAATAAAGCAAATAAAAATATAATAAAGATTAACAAGAAATACACATAAACCTTAAAATCTATGTTTCGAACATTTTCATTTTTTTTTTCAGGTAAAGCTAAGGGATTTTTATTGTATATATTTAATGTTATGAATTTACATCGAGATAGATGGTAAACGGATAAAAACTGCACTCCTACCCCTTTTTCATATATTTTTTTTATTTATTAATAAGGTTTAACAAAAAACTTTTTTGAATTCCAAAAAATATAGTTAATCAACATTTTTTTCACTTAGATTCATATGGTTATTGTATTTTGTTAGGGGCTGTTTGACAACCTCTAAATGGTTAAGTGCTGAATCAGTAAGAGATTTGGACCATTAAGTGCTGAACCAGTAAGAGGTCTGAACCATTCAGAGTCAGTATAATGCTTAACCGTTCAGAGACAAATGTCTGACCAATTCAGATTAAAGGTCTTAACCATTCAGACTCAGTATAAATCTTAACCATTCAGTGGCAAATGTCTGAACCATTCAGACATATGCTTGCGAAACAAACAGCCTGAACCATTAAGTGCTGAACCAGTAAGAGGTCTGAATCATTAAGAGCCTCATTAAGAGGTAAACAAACAACTCCTTAGTTTCAGAACATAAATTAATATTTATTCATAAAGTAATTATTTTTACCAAATTACATATTGATTCTAATATATTAAATAAATTAAGATAAAAAGAGAGAGGGAGTAGGTAATTCAAATAAAAGAGGCAACTACTTTGCAGTTTAAAGTGTCCCTCTTTTTCTTTTACATCTCTTGATGGTATGTAAGGCCACTTTAGATGGTCACAAGACCCGACCCGACCCGGCAAGACCAGCATCTGCTACCGTGTCTTTCTTTCTTGGATCAAAGTAATGCATCAAAAGTTGAACCCTAAAGAAATGCACTTGTACCTTTGAAGCCAACTCGACCAATCAATATCATCAAAGAAATGATGAAATTG
Organism: Scalesia atractyloides; assembly: GCA_947069175.1. Taxonomy (NCBI): domain Eukaryota; kingdom Viridiplantae; phylum Streptophyta; class Magnoliopsida; order Asterales; family Asteraceae; genus Scalesia; species Scalesia atractyloides. The sequence goes on from CAMTDV010000015.1 coordinate 44,451,741, forward strand.
AGAAAAGATTCATAATCAAACTTTGATTATTTATCACTTTATAGTGTATGTTAAGTTATTTGAACATCTTCATAACTAGTAAAAATGAACGAATGTACAACCCATTCAAATATGTACATAAGATGATTTAAATATGTACATAATACGATGATTCAGTAGGCATGTAGGTAATAATAACTAATCAAAAAGCTAACAAAGTTCCTAACCAAAGAATATCCTTGATGTCATAACAATTATGTAGTGGAACTTCATTAAAGAAATAAAAAAATAAGTCGTAGCTGGAGGGGAAGCGACTCATATGAATTCTGATATAACTCGTTCAAGTGGTATTAGAACCAACTTGTCAAACCCTACATACATACGTACATACATACACACATAGGGTTAGGTTCAATGAAAACATCAAAAAACGGAAAACCAAGAAACCATTCATTTAAATGTTAAACATATTATTAAAAAAATTTAGTATATGTTAAAAAATAATATTTTTTAAAAAAAATTGAAACTTTTACATAAAAAAATCATGTAGAAGTTTTTTAATAAAAAAATCAAAAACTAAAAAATGTTTAAAATACAATTAAAAGGGTATTTTTTCATAAAAATATCATTTTTTATTGAAATAGCTTCTAAATATCTTTATATAAGTTCCAAAGAAAAAAAAATCTTTAACATGCTTAATTGAATTTTTTATGATATATATCTAAAATGTTAAATTTATGGTTCTACGGTTCCTCACTTTTTTGATGTTCTACATTAACCTGACACTTTATATAAATATAGTTGAGGGTTCAAGTGAGATTTTTTTTGTAAGAATAAAAAATATAAGTTTTAAATCAATATGAATTCTACAGTTATTATATCTATGTAATTTTATTGTAATGGTAATGGTATATAGTTAATTTACAATTTTAATTAATATATTGGTTTCCTTTTTCTATTAGGTAATTAAACTTGTAACTTGTTTTTGAAATATACTTTTAAAAGACAACCTAATTAATGGTGAACGTTAATTTTCGACATATATAAGATAAATTTTGATATTTGTAGGATAAGCGTAGGATAAATTTCGATATGAGTAAGATAAATTTTGAAATGTATAGGATAAAATGTTTTTGCCCAATTAATGAGAGAATAATTAATGGGAGAAATTATTTATTGTTTTACCATTATATCCTTTCCTCTTTTTCTTCTTTCTTTAATTTTCTTCTCAAATGATATTTCCCACACACACATATATATAAATATATATGTGACGGATCATGTGAAAAACTAGTTTAAATGAAAAAAAAAAAGTAAAAAGAAGCTTAAATAGCACACCAATTTATTTACATTTTTAATTAAAAAACGCTATTTTAATGTATATAAATAACTTTTTTTTTCAAAAAAATTACTACTGCACATATGGATTAATACGAAAAAAACTTAAAACCCCTAACCGTCACCCCCAAAAACCTAACACCCTTCCCCCAAAAAAAAAAAAAAAACCTAAACCTTAAATGTAAACCGCCCAAACGCTAAACCCCCCAACACCTAAAAACTAAATCCCCAAAAACATAAACCTAAAAGTTAAACTAAACCCAAACTCTAAACCCTAAGGCTAAATTGCATGTGCAACGCATGATAATTTAAAAAAAAAAGTTATTTTTATACATTAAAGATAGCGATTTTTAATTAAAAAATTGTGAAAAAGTTGGTTTTTTTAGTTTTTTTTGGCATATTTTTAGTTTTCTCATAATCCTCTCAATCTTTATATATTGCGAGAAATATCTTTATTGCGAGAACCGCGAGAAACAATGTGAACACAAAAAAAATCTAAAAAAAAACACTCAAAATTTTTTATTTTATTTTTACTATTTTTTAAATAAAATCGCTATATTTCGTTACAAAAAAAACTTTATTTTTCGAGTAACAATTATCGATGCACATGTGCATATGTACCATCCATAATTCACTACTTTTTACATCACCAATATTAAAAACACGCATGTGCATCATTATGTATAACCATGATATAACGTGTTTTGGTAAAAAAAAGTTTGTGGTTTTGAATGATGAAGTAGGCCAATAAAGATGTTTTTTGCTTAGTTATCTAGTGGTTGATGGTTTGGTTATATTTGTCACTTTATGATGTAATACGTTGATTGGATGGTATAAAGAGTGTTGATATACATGTAATAAAGTGAAAATATTGGTAATGATATTGTATTATGGATGATATGAGGTAATGGTATTGTATTATGGATAGTAGGAGGTAATTGGTAGTGTATTATGGATGGTATGATAGATAAAAGAGAAAGTGTATTCAAAGTAGTGTACCAAAACACCTTATATCATGTTGTTACATATAGATGCACATGTGCATTTCTAATATTAGTAATGTTAAAAGTATTGTATTACGTATGATAGTCTAAATGAAAGTGCAATTGTCTAATATTGGTAATGTATTAAGGAATTTGTCAAAGAAATGATACATATGCACATGTGAATGGATAATTGTTACTCAAATTTCTTTTGAAATTTTTTTTATTATTGACAAAAATATAGCGATTTTTCAAAAAAAAAATTCGGTGTTTTTTAGATTTTTAGGCATTTTTGGTTGTGTTCACGTTGGTTCTCGCAATAAAGTGTGATTCCTAACGGATCCTTCTCCTATATATATGTGTGTATATATATGTATATATATATATGTATATATATTATCTATTAATAATTATCTATTACTAATGTATATAAGAGAGAGAAAGTTCATATGTTGAAATATAAGAATTGTACAGGGAACTATGGTCAACGTGCAATCCTTGTACGGGCACACCCCGTAAACGATATGTATAAACCCAAATAATGAATTCCTAGACTGCCATTTGTATCTGATTTTGAACTTTCAAAATTCAAACACCCCTTTTCTCTATTCTTTCACACACCTGATACCACACAAACTAACTTACAGAGACAGAGAGAGAGGGGAAAAGCACAGAGAGAGAGAGAGAGAGAGAGAGAGAGAGAGCAGGGCCGGCCACTTTAAAGGAGACCATCCCTCCGACGGGGATAAACCAGGTAAAGGAGAACGACGTGGACAGAGCCCTAGCCTCCACATTAGCGGAGATGGGGGTGGTCCTCTAGCCCTCCGACGATAGTGATACGATGGCTTGCCGGCGACCGTACTTAGAAACCCTAGCGCCGCCTCCGGCGACGACGTTAGGGTTCCGACTATGTAGGTTTGTACATAAAAACTCAAGAAATTTGAAATTTGTCTTATTTCCTGTTTAAATAAACTTTGGGAGTTTGTAATATTAGAGTTTACATCCGGTATCTATGTGTGTGGAATATTGAAAATGAAGTGAACTACCAAAGTCAAAATACATCCTTAAATGTGGCTTTTTGAAAGTTCAAAATCAGACTGGGGGAAGATTTTCCACAGCTTCATGTAATGCTGCTTGTTGCTTCTATTAATTCTGTTTGTTTTCTGAATTCTAAAATTATAACTTTGCTCTAGTTTGAGTATGCTTGGGATCTCACAAACATTGCCTCTTGAAACAGTTTGAGGTTGCTTGGGCTCTCATTTTTCTTAAGTTTTTAGTTTCTCCCAATGATGATGTGTGCGAACAGGTAAACACATAGATGTAGTAAATTGTTTGTAAAACGGGAGATAGTCTTTAAGATGGTGTTTGGGTTATGGACTTTGTAATGAAAAATAATAGCTGGCGTTTGGTTTGATGCATTCATATTGACAAACTTCGGTGGAGCCTCTGAGCATGTGTCATTTATGTAATCTGAATGGTTCAAAGCTTCAAATTATATGCAAGTTCAAATAGCAAACCCGTATGTTCAGCTAATCTGTGAAAAAAGTGTTTTTTTTTTCTTTTTTTACGATTTTCTTGTGTCAACATACCTTATCTCATAGTACCTTACAATCATATATTGTTGAATATGTTTGTATAAGCTGAATTCCCATGTTTGAATATAAAATGGGAAAGTATACAGCATTGTTGATTTCTAATAAGAAATCAGTAATATAAGTGCAGCTTGAGGGTGACGGTAAACGCTTGAAGACTTTGGCGCTTGGAAATGAGAACACAGAATCTAAACCAGAGGTTGAAAGAAGTACGGGCAAGAAGGCTAAACGGTGCACAACCATCTGAACCACCCAAACAAGATTACATTCATGTCCGAGCAAGAAGAGGCCAAGCTACTGATGGCCACAGTCTAGCAGAAAGAGTAGTTTTCTTTTAAACTTTAAAAAAATGATCCAGTTAAAACTTATATATTTATAAAGATCAACATTCTTGTGTAGCTTTCTTTTTTGCTGAATTTTGACGGATTATATGAATATATGGCCAGGCCAGAAGATAAGTGAAAGAATAAAATTTTTTCAAGATCTTGTCCCTGGCTGTAACAAGGTGTGATCTATTGGTCTTGTTTTGTAGTCTCTATTTTATTTTATGGTCAACCTAAGCATATTTGTTTTGACCTGTTACCTAACCAGCCATTTGTCAACCTTTAGGTTTTCTTCTTAACCCATAGGGGAAATGAGTGAGGAAGCTTGTGTTCAATAGCTTATGGCAAACATGCTATATTATTATGGGATGTGTGGTATAATAAAGGCAAGGTGTATATCTCCTTCCAGTGATGTTGCAGAATCTTAATACCTAAATAAAATTAGGCATACTTTTGAGTGTGGTTCAGCGTCAATACTTATTTTTTTTTATCAGTTTCATGTAGTTTGTAAAAGGTTTTGGTGAAGTGAAGCCACAAACTTAAAAGGTTAGGGTTTGAGATCATGATAACAATTTTTATAATGTATGATTATAAAAGTGTTTTGAGTTTGACATCATATTAAAAGTTGCAGAATATGCAAAATGCAAGTGATTTTCTAACTCTCTTCAACGGAGAAAAGGTAATTTGAAAAACAATGCCAAAAAAAATCTAGATCCGACAACGCGCGTGATGAATCACGCTAGACGACACTAATGATACAAATAAGAAAATTAAAACAACTACTATTATCACCAAAGGATTCATAAACTAACGGAAATCGAGTATCACGATAGAAGTACCATAAAATATATCACAATGATAAAGTAAAAAAACTAGTAACGTGTTGTAAACTGTCGTCGCTGCAACGCGCGGGTTTCCTACTAGTATACACACACACACACGTACACATACACATATAGAGGAGGGATCAAGAGAAAACTCCTCTTAGTGGAAAAACATGAGAAAACTCTATCTAACAATTATTAAACCCCAAAAAAGCTAAACCATAATAGCTAAATCCTAAACCCCAAAGGCTAACGACTAAAAGCTAAAAACTAAATGCTAAAGCTAAACCCTAACTTTTAAAAATTAAACCCTAAAACCTAAAAACTAAACATCATAATAAATTGTCACACCCCCATATTTCCACATAGTTGGGTGGGCCCGGTGGGGAGTATTGTGACGTAGTTGATATCATCATAGTCAATTACAATACAGTTACAGCACAGCGGAAGACTTGGAATAAAATTACTATTACAACTCGAATGTTCAAAGTACAAATAAAATAATATACATACGCTTGTAAAAAGGATCCACAGGCGGATCTATAAATGAATACATAAAACGAAGTTCCACAGACTTAAGGTATCTAGGGATTTACACGATCCTCTAATTTAATGCCAAGTAGCTCCAGCCTATTGCATGATCCTCTTATTTAATGATCCTCTTCGGAAAATACGTCAGTTTTCACTGGTAAATACAAATAACTGACTCATTTTGAAAACATTTGAAAATATTAATTTAGGTGCACAAGGCACGAAAAATCTTTTATAACTTGGGACAATTACATTTATAATCTTGTATACAGTTTTACATGTTTGTCATACTTTCGGGGCCGGTTCGGAAACCAGTCATGATTAACTGACTCACCACTTATAGAACCCACAAAGGAGTTATTCCCCAATTTTTGTGGGTAGTTTATTTAGCAGTTTACATCTATCAGGTGTATGCCTACACCCCGTGCATAGGTCGTAGCCATTAATAACTTAAATGAGCCAAGGATATCGAGGATATAGTCGTTAACCCCCAAAGCTTATGTTATCAAACAAAACAGATTAAAAACGGGTTATGCGGATTTATTAACCACAATCCGACTAAATGATCCCATACCCGACCAAACGGCAATAATTTACCATATCTCAAGCCCGTATAAGGGAAAATAGGTTAAATGTATTTACCTGAGTTTTTAGTGCAAGAAATTCTACTCAGCCATATGTTATTAAGACTTTATGAAGGTATCTTCTACTGGGGCTACCTAATCTGAAAGGAAGGTCTCATTAACCTATTAGGATACTAACGGGTCTCATTTAAGTCAAAGACTTAGACCGGTTAGTTTAAGAATGATTTACGGTACAAAAAGCTAGATTAAGAGGTGACCGGAAAGGAATGTAATTTAGACCCAACAAGTATGAAAACTTGTATAATATGGGTAAACTAAATACATTCTGGATTTTGAAGTTTAGATGATAAGGTTAAACCCGTGTCGGTTAATTAATGTAAACCAGTTACCTAAACCGAACTGAACGCGTATAAGCACAATGGGTAACCGAAAGAGTCATATACAAGTTCCATATGTTATTATGCTTAAACTATGTTATGATATCAGTAGGATATCAATATGTATGCCCATAAAGGTTTTAAAACCGAATTAGGCCCCATAAGGACATTTTGGTCATTTTAAGGTTTATAAACTGGGTTTATGTGCAAACCGAAGTTCTGGTCATAAACATTCTGTAAAAACCTTTAATTTATGATATTAAAGCAGTCGGATATCATACATATATGTGATTCATGATTTATGGCCAAACTATGCTCCGAAGAAGCATTTTGGTCATTTCACACATAGTTTTAAGGACTTATTTTTTATTCTGAGTTCATGACTTATCCCTACTGTAAAAACACTTAAAATCATTTATAAATTCAGTAGGTATCAAGTCTTGGGTGCTAGATATGATTTAAAACCATACTATGCACCTAATTAGCGTAAAAGTCGATAAATGACGATAATTTCGAAGTTAAAGTGATTCTGAGACTTTGACCAGCTTTTAAAGTGCCAAAATATTTTATTTTTTTTATAATACATCAGTAGTGAAAGGTTTTGCATGTTAATTATATGTAAAACTCATTTTATTTGCAAAAAGGGTATTATCGTCATTTATGAGCTTTATGCAAAAACTCAAAGCTAAGGTCAATATAAAATCTGACCCAACATCCCAATAAATCGTAAATGTGATATCACAACAGTAGGTAAAAAGTTTTATGTCAAAGTTATGTTAAAAATTTGATTTACATGCTTAAAGGGCATCTTAGTCCTTATAAAGGCGAAATTTCGATTTATTACCTAACTTCAGTTTATGACCAGATTGTAAACATCAAATACTCTAAATATGTTTACTAATCAGCACCTAGTCCATTTGTATGACCATTTATCTTAAGAATCCTTATTTTTAACAAAAAGGGCATACTAGTCAACATAAAGCATAATAACGGAAATAAGCATATGATCTCAGATTACTAAGGGACCATGTAGTACAACCTCATATGGTTATGCTACAGCATAATATGGTCCTAAAGGAATCCTAATGCATAAAGGAAATAAGCTAATTCGGGTCAAAACTGAAAGTCAAAGCAAAAGTCAAGCTTTTGCGACTTTTGGTTGCGAACCGAGCTTAAACTTAGAATTGTCGGGTTGAACATGTTTAGACATGTTCTAATAATGCTTACCATGTTATTAAAGTGATAAAACATGTTTTATAACCTTTACATTATCATATTTGATTTTTATTTAAAATCTGACTAGTTTGACTTCTTATTTTATTTACTTTGACCCGACAATTAACTAATTGAATGTGGTAATTAGGAGGTGCTCTTTTGAGGGATTAACACCTACCTAATTACGATCACGTAGCCATATTCGCCTCGAACAATGGCTGGACCGTTTGGGTCTAAACTGAAGGTCAAATCCGTTTTGCGGCAACTTTGACTTTCGGTCTTTAAATGCATAAAAACTGAACTAGAGTGGCTAAGAACACTTACTGCAGGTCCTAGCTCGAAGATTGAACTTAGAAGAGCTGCCTTTTTGATCAGGATTCCCAGAGAATGAGAATAAGTGAGAAAATATGAGGTGCAAGTTCAAGTGTTCACCCATTGCACCTATTTATACAAAAATCAAGAGGTTCCAAGATGAAGCCAGGTGTTCTCTGATGTTATAGGATGTCTCTAGGTGTCCCTAAACGAGTGTTGAGCAAACATGCAGCCCCTTAAATTGAGAGAAGTGGTTTTGGAGGCTTATGTGTGGTGAACAAGCAAAAATCCGCCCAGTGCCAGTCCTTACGGACCGTAAGCAAGGGATACTTACGGTCCGTAAGGGGTCTGTCAGCGAACCAGATTTTTATTATTGACAAGTTTGGCCCCTCAACTTAAATAATCGTATTTAGGGCCTTGTAATTTGTATAATGCCATCATAAGCTGATATTAGGCATATATGGGAGTACAAATAAACATTTTAAGATTCCCGGTTCGCCGGTAGACCACCGAAGGCACTAGTTACGCTCGTTGACACTTTTACCCCTTTAAAGTAAACCTTTCACCCAATTAGGGTTTAGGACACGTGTCTTCACATTATTGGACACGTTTTTGCGAGGTGTTACATAAATTCAACACAAATATAAGATATTTGAAATACTTTTCTTGAGTTTTCTCACGCAGAAAGAGTTTTCGCATGATCGTCTCTCTACACATATATAGGCTATGGATATTAAGAGAACACATTGTAATTGAGAAACACGAGAAGGATTCTGATTTACACATTTTCTCTAAGCCAATTTTTGTTTTTTACTTCTAATCGCACATTTTATGAGATATTTTATAAATACATATGTGTGTTTTGTCAATTTTGAATTATACACGTATGTATATTGTCAATTTTTATAGTTACATATGTGTATAATATGAAACATAGGGAGAGGATCATGAGAAAACTATATATAAATGAGAAAACTAGAAAACTAACTAAAAAAGCCAAAAAAAAAAAAAAAAACAAAAAAAACATACAAATTTTTTTATAAATTTTTTTAATAAAAAATCGCTGCATATTAAATATAAAAAAAACTTTAAAAAAAAAAAAACTTGTTCAGCACATGTGCACTATATGTGTACTACACATGTGCATTATATGTATATGTTGCACATGTGCATTATATGTTTTTTTTATTTTAAAAAAAAAAGTTTTTTTTATATAATATATATAGCGAATTTTTATAAAAAAATAAAAAAAATTGATATGTTTTTGGCTATTTTAGTTAGTTTTTTGGTTTTCTCATTTAAACTAGTTTTCTCATGATCCATCCCATAATATATATATATATATATATATATATATATATATATATATATATATGTTGATATCTGTTTTGTTTTGGTTGAGGGGGAATTTCTGATGAGATTGAGAAATCAGGAGAAAATTTCTGAAGAGATCAGGAATCCAGGGGGAATTTCTGATAAGATTGAGAAGTCAGGGGAAATTTTTTGATGAGTTTAGGAATCCAGGGGGAATTTTTGTTAACCTTAACATTTCAAAGAATTTCTGATAATATCATAAAATGTCTCACATAAGATCACAATTTTCTGGAACAACTGATGTTTTAAAAGGAATTCTTGAAAATTTTTGTCAAAAGAATAAAACCTTTTCAAAACAAGAAGGTCAAATCAAGGGAGATGATGTTAGGTTGACTAAAACAATTTTTTTCTTTCAAATGCACCATCTTTTTCTTGTTTCAAATGCAACATCTTTTTCTTGTTTTAAACGAAACAACTTTTTCTTGATTCAAATACATCTGTTTCTGATTTTTCTGAACAAAAGGAGGATCATTTTTTATCGTCAGAAAATCTGATCATTTTTATCAGAAGATCTGATCATATTTATCAGAAATTTGATCATCTTCATCAGAAAATCTGATCATTTTTTATCAGAAATCTGATCATCTTCATCAGAAAATATGATCATATTTATCAGAAATCTGATCATCCTCATCAGAAAATCTGTTCATTTTCAGCAAAATTCTTAATCATTGAAATCGCAAAACATGTCATTTTAATAAGAAAAACACTCGTAATCATCGATCATCAGAAAATCTGAGCAAATCTGATCTTTTTTTTAAGAATGATCACTTTTACCAGAAAGACTGAGAAACTTTATCAGAAAATCGGATTTGAAGACTCTCCAAACAAATGTAAGTGTCTCGGTTTACTCAAAAAAAAAAAAAACTATTGTCTATCTACTTGAACAGAAAGTCAACAGAAAGTCAACATAATTCCACTTACCAATCTGTTGAAGAAAAAGTCAACAGATATCAGAAGACACAAAGTTTTGAGCTTTTGGCTTACAAAAAAAGGGGGAAGATAGAATCTTGCAAAAGTAAAGATTGACGGTTAGGAGCAAGAAAGAAAATAAGTGGACCACTCTTCAAAAACCCACCCACTTGTGTAAAAGTGAAGATTGGCGGTTAGCTGGCACTAATAGAAGAAAAGATAAAATCAATTCTTTCAAAAACAGTTTTCTTTAGATAACTCAAAGGTGTGAGCATTAAACATATAATTAAATGGGTTATTAACATAGTTAATCATCAATCTTGTGGGACAACAAAAGCCTATATAAACCGACCCAATCAACAATCTCTCACATTCACTTCCAAAAAGTTTCAAGCTCTCAAAATTCCAAACCCTAAAAATCACAACTTTGTTTCTGCAAGCCAAAACCTCAAATCACAACATCATATCTTCTTCCGGCTCCTTAAACCTCAACATCCCAGCTGTGGAACATGAAGTTCCTCTTTTCAAAAATCAAAATGGCTAGACACAGAGAAAAATAACAACCTAGCTCTCAACACTGATCATGAGCAGCATGATGAAAGGGTTAGAATTCTTGTAGAGTTTCTGATCAATTGTCCTATAAAGTATGCTTTAACAGGAGGCTATGAAGTTCCACAACACATCCTGCACCAAATAGTGCATACAACAGAGAAGTCAGGAACAAAATTAACTGCACATGTGTGGGGCAACATCAGAATCACTGTCAATGAAGAAAACATCAGAAGATGGTTGGATATACCGGAAAAACAAGAATATCACATCCCTCCAGTCAAAGAAGAACTCTTGGCGGTATTCAGAAACCTTGGGTACAAGGCCCCAATCACTCTAGTTAGCCAATTCAAAAAAAGGAACTGCCAGGACTTTGGCAAGCCTTTATGTATATAATCAACAGCTGTCTCAGGGGGAAGATAGGGGGTGCTGATCAAACAACTATTCCGATATTGAACATCATGTATGGGCTGATAAAGGGTGAAGATGTAGATTATGCCAAAGAGATATTTTCACTGCTGAAAACCAGCATATTCACCCATAAAGGAAGAACAACAACACATCTTCCACATGCAAGATTTTGGTCAATCATCATAACAAAAGTCTTTGCTGAAAGAAACATGGAAGTCCCTACTCATGACATAGTGTGGAAACCAGTGGTAATGACTCCATGGACTGCTGCAGCAAGTGCTTGGCCCCATCCCATTTACCTTCCTCCTCTGCCTCAAAGTATGATGAAGGTGATTCCTGCAGACTCACCTTTTATCAAAAGGCATGAAGAATTGATCACACCAACAGGACCAGATAATTGTGGATCAAGAATGGTGACTACATTAGCTGCTGGTGACAAAAATATTGCCGAGGAGTATGGAACAAATGAAGAATCTGATGAAGTCTCATCCACTAAAGATGAAGCAACCGATTCAGATTCAATGCTAGCTGGAGAAGGTCAATAACATGATACTCTTGAAACAGGTGCACATCTTGAATCAAACCCTGAACTTAATTTTACAAAACCAACTTCTGATGAAACCTCATCAGAATCCATTGAGGCTGATTTTGAAATAAGAACAAGAGTACCTGATACTGAAGCCCAATTGGGTGTGGCTCTGGGTATCAACTCCGAATCTGATGAGGAGGATGTTGAAACTGCAACAAGTGGAGAACATCCACTTGATCAGGGACAACTTTTGGATACTTTGTGTTATCCTAGAACTCAAGGAGAACATTCCTAAAGAACTGTTCAAGGATATGAGGAAATCCAGGAAATGCCTATGGTGCATGAATCTGGTAGGAATCCTATAAATTGGTCTTATGATCAAGACATGGGATTTCGGAAACAACAAGAAATGTGTTTTCTGCTGGTATGTTAGAAGGAACATATGTTGTTCCGAATAACCCACTTACAACCAATCTTGAATCAACATTGAAAAAGGTGATGGAAGATGTAATGAATCAGGAGAGAAAGTCTCCTCTTGAAGAAAAACTGGATAATCTGTTGAATGAAATGAAGCAACAAAAGTCTGACATCAGAAATCTGTCAGAATCTGTTGAATCCATCAGAAAGCAATCAGAAGCAAACACAGATAAACTGAACAAACTGCAAGAATCATCAGTCACCTCTCAAGATGTGAAGAAGATCTCTCATGAATTTCAGAAACTAGCCGAGGAATTCAGAGCTATGAAAGAAGAGATGCAAGAACTTATGAAGACAACAGGAAATGCTGAATCAAAAACTGCAACACAGAATATGTCAAGAATTGCAGAAAACTTCACAAGAATGGAAGAAAAGCTGAAGGAAGTTGAGAAGAACAATGATCTGATGGTGCATTTATTAAAAGAATAAATGCAGAATTGGAACAAAAGCAAAACAGAACTACAAGGGGAGATGGCAAGCATCAGAGAAGAAAGTGCCATTAACACAAAGCTGACTGAAGATGTAAAAGATCTATTAAAGAGACTTTGTGTTAATAGTGCACAAGCAACAAAGACAAGGCTGCCAGATTTGTTGAAACAAATTCCTGAGGGAAGAGAAATGTCTGGTATAACCCAAAAGGATGCACTCAAACATACTGCAACTGCATCAGCAAAACCTCTTTTCAAAATACCAGCTCCTATACCAACTAAACCAAAAGATTCAACTAAATCACCACAAAGAACAATGAGTTCCTTCCCTCTTCCACCTCATCGTACCCCCATCTCTAAAGAAAAAGCCCTGATTTTACACCCTTCAACACAAACTCAATCGTCAGCTCAATCAGCACCAATTCAATCAAAACCAACTCAACCACCACTACAACAATCTCAAACTCAACCATCATTAAGAACAAGAGCTCAACGCTTAACTAAGTCCTTTTCCAGAGACAAAAAGAAAGGAAAAGAAATTGCTGAGCCCACTCTTTCAAGTCAAACTAAATTCAGCAAACAATGTATATCTCGAGAGAAAAGGAAATGGGAAGAAAGTGGTCATACTTCCTCAAACAAGCCTGCTGTAATTCCAACAGAAGATCCAAACATTACAAGAATCATACAAACCGTAGATGATCATGAAGTACTCTTTCGAGAGGTTGTTTTGAAGGAATATTACAGTAAAGACGATGAACCTCTTCCTAACAAGATGGATCTAATCACCAGAAATGCCCTCACAATGAGAGGTAATAGATAAGAAGGATGTCTCTAGGGGAAATATAGAAATCCCATCAAGAGTGTACACATCACAGACAGATCAGTCAAAACTCCTCTCAAAGGTGTATGGCATCAAAACATGTATCACATCAGGAGAGAAGATGGTGAAGAACACAAGGTCCTTGACAGCCAAATTATGGAGCGTCTGCACCCACTGGATATAGTTAAGCTTAGAAGAATGTATGCACAAGAATCACTGAGAAAAAGAGAAAACAGAAAAGCACTTCATAGCTTCTCAGAACGTGGAATGGAGATAGCAACCAACATATGCCAAGTAGATTTTGACCTATTCCTTTGATACAAACACTTGGTTGATGGCAAACCTCTGATCACAACACCAAACACTGAAATCCTTGAAGCAATGAAGGATGCCAGAACAGGTAGCATTGTTGAAACACCTGAGCTAGCAGTGATCTACAAAGATGAAGAAGGGAGAAAAATATTCAGAGTTAATGAAATATGTAAGTTTTCAAACAGAACTTTAACTTACATTAAAGAGATCGTGAGGAAAAAGCAGGAACAGAAGAAGGATAAGAAGAAAGAGCACTTGGTGAAACAGATTGAAGACATCATTGATGACTGGATTCAAGATAGGGAGTGCGTAAAAACCATGTATGAGGAATGCAAGCAACCAATCCCTCAAAAGTGGAAGCCCAACATGAAAGATTTTTATTATTGAATTACTCAAAACAATGATTACTATGGTCGAACAAGTTTTCTTTGAATTGTTTGTTTGAAAATTTGCTTAAGTGGTTGTTTTTGTTTTATCTTTCAAGTTCTTGGTTGTATGTTCTTCATTTTACTTACAATACTTAGGGGGAAATTGTTAGGAAACTTTATATGTATGATTAAAGTATTGAAGAAAAATGAAGAAAGAGAGTCTGATCAATCTGATCAAATCTGATGAAGAAGAAGTCAAAGGATCAAGACAACGGAAGAAACATGATCATAGGCCATAAGAAGTAGCATTTGAATCAGATCTGATGAGAATATCTTTGTCTAAGTGTTCTAAGATAGGATCAGAGAAGATCTGATCAAATATGATGAAACCTCATCAGATTCTGATCAGAAGTCATCAGAAATCTGATGACCAATCATAATGTCCACTTGCAGTTGAAGATAAGGTAATTCAGTTGAAGGACATTTATGATACAGGTGGAAGTAGTAAGCATGACATATGAAACGGCCCGCCACGATAAACACTTGCTTGAATAAACAATTATGTGTTCATACAATTGTTCTCTATAAATAGAGATCACCAAACCAAAGATCGATGGAGTAGAGCATTGCAAGTATTACCACTTACATACTCCATTGCCCTTCACTCCCACAGAATTCTTAAGCATTGTTTTGTATTAGAAAATAACTTTTCAATCATCTTTTGTAACCTTTCAAAAGTGATATAAGCTTGAAAATTCTGTATCTTTGTTTCTTACAAGTTGATTTTTAATTCCGCACATTATTTTCATATAAAGTTGAAATCAACTTGCCATTTTAAGTCAAAGCATTGTTATCTGGGATCAACAAGTATCCCAGTTTCCGCCTAAGTCCATCACACAGGCGCGAAGCATGT
Organism: Scalesia atractyloides; assembly: GCA_947069175.1. NCBI lineage: Eukaryota > Viridiplantae > Streptophyta > Magnoliopsida > Asterales > Asteraceae > Scalesia > Scalesia atractyloides. Next base: position 44,466,892 of record CAMTDV010000015.1, read on the forward strand.
CCTCTAAAGTTTGGATGGTTCGCTCTCTTTGGCCATGAGTCTGCGGATGAAATGCTGTGCTTAGATCTAGTCGAGATCCAAACGAAGCTTGAAATGATTTCCATATCCGTGACACAAAGCGACCATGTCGGTCGGAAATTATGGAGACTGGCACTCCGTGACGTGCCACAATTTCTTTAAGGTAAAGCTCAGCTAGTTTCTCAATGTTGTCTTTCTCTCGAATCGGTAAGAAGTGAGCCGACTTGGTTAACCGATCTATGATAACCCAAATCATGTCATGTCCTCTAGAGGTTCGTGGGAGCTTTGTTATGAAATCCATTGATATCGGTTCCCACTTCCAAATAGGGATTTCGGGTTGTTGTAGTAATCCAGATGGTTTCTGGTATTCGGCCTTAACCTTTGCACAAGTCAGGCATTTCCCAACATAGGTTGCAATGTCTGCCTTGAGATTAGGCCACCAGTAATACTCTTTCAAGTCTTGATACATCTTATCCGATCCTGGATGAATTGAGTACTTTGACTTGTTGCTTCGTCCAGTACCAAGTCTCGTAGACTCCAAAATAGGGAACCCAGATTCTACCCACGAAATACAAAGTTCCATCTTTGTTTGGTTCCATTTGTTTTTCCATTCCTCGTAATGATTCCGCTGGGATGTTTTTCGGCTTTAAAGCTTCTTGCTGTTAGGATCTGAGTTTGGATTGACTGTATTGTTTTAATCAAATTGATAACAAAAATGATAAATCATGAAGAACTTTGCAGCGGAAGAATAGTTAAAACTTTATAACACAATCAATGAGAGAATAGTTTTCATCATACCATGTTTTCATTGCTCAAAAGATTGAAATCATTATAATGTAATTACATGAATGAATCACTAGACTCCCCCTCAGACCGAGCTACACACAGGAAGAATGTACAAAAAGTGCAAGTGTGAAAAGCTAGATAGAACAGTACAAACACTGTCTATATATAGTACAATCCTAACCGCTTATCGTCTATGCTGACATCACCTTGTTAGTGATATCTAACAATAACAACAAACTCTAACCACTGCCTAAGATATCCTCTGATAAAAAGATATATAAACACTGATGGCAAAGCACTGATGGCCTATCCTATGATAAGCACTTCTGATGAAGTACTGGCAGATGTTCTTCAAAGGATGATCAGACCTTTGACTTCTAACAGACCTTTGACCCATCAGAGTTTGGTGATTCAGCATACTTTATAACTGACAAAGCTTTGGCATAAGACAGTTGTTAGAACTATCAGCGGCTTGGTAGCTGGTCATTGTGAAGAGTGGTTCTAAACACTGTTTATTCTGGATCATATAGAGCAGACCTGTTTTTGGCTTTCTATCACCTGTTCTGGATCAAATAGTTTTGAGAAATTTTGAGATGGCATAGTAAAAGTGAAAGCTCTGTTTGTGGATGAAATAGGGTTTTATAGGGTTTTGAAAAAGTGATGATGACGTGGCATCTGACGCAACGACTATTGAATAACATCTGTCCACGTGTAACCTCTGATTGACAATGGAAGACAGTTGTTTGGCTAACCACTGACAGAGTAAACTGTCAGTGGTTGTGACCAAATGTTAATATTATCAGAGGTTCCACATCAGTGGATAGGTTTTTTTATCCAACAGTGTTTTTAGGCTATCAGAGCTTTGAACAGACTTTGAGGATTTATTGAGAAACTCAATTTTAAACTATTTTTAAGAAAGAAATTTTGATTTTCCAAAACATTTTGATGCTTTTACACATGAATTGCAAGAAAACTTGTTTTTAACCCATGTTCAGCATTCCAAACCAAGATATCAAACTATCAAATGTGGAGGCATCAAATGCCTTTGTCAACACATCTGTTAGTTGATCTTTGGTATAGACACGTTGTCAAGAAATCAAACCTTCTACATAACAATCCTTCACAAAGTGATGTCTGATGTTATCATGTTTTGATAAAAATTTTGATTATATGTAAGTTTAGTTTTGACAGACCATCTCACATGTACAACTGGAATTTTTCAATGACATAAGTTTTCAAACCTTTTCAGTCAAGGCCTCATTCACGTGCTAGTCCTTGTGTATAAACATTTTACAGACTTTGGCAGAGGTTGAGTATCCCAGATAGTACAAACTATTTTGTCTGCAGAGGCAACTCGTTTAAGAATACTTCAATCTTATTGTACTGAACATCATACAGAGTCCTTTTGATTCACTTATCAGTGGATGTAATTTCCCTATAAAAAATTATGGTACTACTCCAGGCAGGTACATGAGTTTTGAACTATCAAAAACAAGCAAAACTCAGTGTGTATGATCTCCTTGAAAAAAACATAAAAGAGGATACATATCTTGATATGAACACGAAATTTTTTACTATAAAATTTGTAAAAATTTCTTGATAAGTGAATCAATTAGATCTGATAGATCTCCAGTAATTCTTTTGAGAAATTTATGATTTAAGAGTTTACCTTAGTCATTTTATGAGACTAATGTCAATCCTCTCCATCAATTTGTTATGAAATCAACACAAACACACCTACGCAACACTTAGACCTCATAAAACACGATTTTCCACACAAATTAAAACTCTGATCTCAACGCCTATAGATAACGCAATAACAACGAGATCGAGCTGATCTTCTTATGTCAAATGACGGTTAAATCAAATTTGACTAACCAAGCTCTGGTACCAATTGTTAGGATCTGAGTTTGGATTGATTGTATTGTTTTAATCGAATTGATAAAAGAATGATAAATCATGAAGAACTTTGCAGCAGAAGAATAGTTAAAACTTTATAACACAATCAATGAGAGAATATTTTCATCATACCATGTTTTCATTACTCAAAAGATTGAAATCATTACAATGTAATTACATGAATGAATCACTAGACTCCCCCTCAGACCGAGCTACACACAGAAAGAATGTACAAAAAGTGCAAGTGTGAAAAGCTAGATAGAATAGTACAAAAACTGTCTATATATAGTACAATCCTAACCGCTGATCATCTATGCTGACATCACCTTGATAGTGACATCTAACAATAATAACAAACTCTAGCCACTGCCTAAGCTATCCTCTGATAAAAAGATATATAAACACTGATGGCAAAGCACTGATGGCCTATCCTATGATAAGCATAAACTCTGATGAAGTACTGGCAGATGTTCTTCAAAGGATGATCAGACCTTTGACTTCCAGCAGACCTTTGACTTCTAACAGACCTTTGACCCATCAGAGATTTGGTGATTCAGCATACTTCATAACTGGCAGAGCTTTGGCATAAGACAGTTGTTAGAACTATCAGCGGTTTGGTAGCTAGTCATTGTGAAGAGTGGTTCTAAACACTGTTTATTCTGGATCATATAGAGCAGACCTTTTTTTGGCTTTCTATCATCTGTTCTTTTGTAGGGTTCAATCCCAACACTTGCTGTGCCTCACGCACATGAGTCGTAAAGTCTGTTTGGACAGTCATTTCTAAAGCTCGTACTCTTAATGTCTTGACTCGTTCCTTGCGGCTCAAGGCATCCGCTACAACGTTCGCCTTGCCCGGATGATACTTAATCGTGCAATCGTAGTCATTCAACAGTTCAACCCAACGCCGTTGATGCATATTTAATTCTTTCTGGTTAAATATATGTTGAAGGCTTTTGTGATCCGTGAATATAGTACATTGAGTACCATATAGATAATGTCGCAAAATCTTCAAAGCAAATACCACGCCACCTAACTCGAGGTCATGTGTGGTATAGTTTTTCTCATGAACCTTCAATTGGCGTGACGCATACACGATGACTTTTTCTCGTTGCATAAGCACGCAACCTAAACCTTGATGCGAAGTATCACAGTACACCACAAAGTCATCGGTACCGTCGGGAAGTGATAAGATTTGGCGCGTCACATAGTTTATCCTTTAAAAGTTGGAATGCCTCTTCTTGTTTTTCATCCCAAACAAACTCTTGTATTTTTGTGTGAGAGTTGTTAGCGGTTGAGCAACTTTAGAAAAGTCTCAATAAATCTCTGATAATACCCCGCTAATCCTAGAAACTGTCGGACTTCAGTTGGAGTCTTGGGTGCTTCCCAATTCTTAATGGCTTCAATCTTTGATGGGTCTACATGAATACCTTTCTCGTTCACCACATACCCGAGAAATTGTATTTCACGAATCCAGAATTCACACTTTGAAAATTTTACGTAAAGTTTCTCCTTCTTTAGAAGCTCCAAAATGGTTCTCAAATGTCGCTCGTGCCCTTCCTTCGACCGTTAATATATTAAAATATCATCAATGAATACTATCACGAATTTGTTAAGATACGGCTTGCACACGCGATTCATTAAATCCATAAAGACCGCTGGTGCATTTGTTAAACCGAATGGCATAACAAGAAACCCGTAATGACCATAACGAGTCCTAAAAGCCGTCTTTGGTATGCTTTCTTCTTGGATTTGCAATTGATGATACCCACACCTTACGTCTATCTTGGAATAGAAGCTCGAACCTTGTAGTTGATCAAACAAGTCATCAATTCTTGGTAGTGGATACCGATTCTTGATAGTAAGCTTATTCAACTCTCGGTAATCAATGCACATTCTGAATGTTCCGTCCTTCTTCTTCACAAATAAGACCGGAGCTCCCCAAGGCGAAAAGCTCGGTCTGATGAATCCTTTATCTAGCAACTCTTGAAGTTATGTGGATAACTCTTGCATCTCAGAAGGTGCTAGTAGATATGGAGATTTGGCTACAGGCGCGGCTCCCGTTACCAAGTCGATGTGAAACTCGACTTGTCGTTGAGGTGGCAATCCTGGTAAGTCTTCAGGAAAGACTTCAAGGAATTCCTTCACGATCGGAATGTCTTCGAGCTTAGGTTCCTCGGCCTTCTTGTTGACAATGTGTTAGGAAAGCTATGCAACCTTTCCTTAAGAACTTTTGGGTTTTCATGCAATTAACAATACGTAGTGGCGTGATTTGTTTTTCTCCATGGACCAGTAAATGTTCTCCGTTCGGTAGTGGAATACGAATGATCTTTTCATGACATAAGACTTCAGCTAGATTAACGGATAGCCAATCCATACTGATAACGACATCGAAACTACCTAGTTGAACCGGTAAGAGATCTCCGAACTTTCGTTCACCCAGTTCTAAGGTACATTTGTTTATAACTTCGCCCGATTCTACCAATTTCACGTTAGCTAGTTCAATCGAGTAAGGAACATCTAATTTACTCGATTCTACCCCAAGTATATCTCTAAATTCCCTAGAAATAAAACTAAAATCTGTCCCGGTATCAAAAAGTATAGATGCAAAGTGGTTGTTTATAGGGAACGTACATGTGACCACATTCGGTTCCTCGCGTGCGTCCTTAGCTCAAAGAACAAAAGCTCTTCCTCGACATGAAGTAGTAGTATGCCCAAACCTTCCACACTTGCCACATTTGGGGCCTCGGCATTCCCCGTAATGGTGGAAAGGGCATTTGGGACATTTTGGTGCGTCCCCAGCGTAAGGCTTTCTTTCAGCATTGTTTGTGGTGGTGGCAGCATAAGCTTTCGCTCCTTTCTTCTCTCTTCGCACTTGTCTTTTGCCCTTATTGTTGTTATCACGAGTACCTTTCTTAAAGTGGGAGAATTTCCTTTTGTTGGAGTCCGTAGTCTCCACAATGGCTTCTTTCTTGATCTCTCCAAGTTTAGGTAGCTTCTTTTGATGCATGGCCTCCTCAGTAAGGCTCACAGCTAACTAAATCGCTTCCCTAATTTCAGTCGGTTTCGTGAAGTCACCATACTTAGAATTTCAGGGGCGAGTCCCCATATGAATCTCTCAATCCTTTTGAATTCCGGTTCCACCAAGTACGGAACCACTCGTGACAAATCATGAAATCTTTGCACATATCCCGCGATGTCTGAGCCCATCATCTTCAGATTCCAGAATTCCATTTCCAGCTTTTGAATTTCCGACCTCGAACAATACCTTTTCCTCATGATTTCTTTCAACTCCCCCAGGTCAGACCATATGCAGCATCGTCACCCTTGGTCTGGACCTGGAGATTTCACCATGACAATGCTCCATCAATGAAGAGTCCAGTGACATAAGTAACTCTTTGCTTAGCAGGGAACTTGCTCATTCGTATGACTGAGTCAGTCTTCTCAGTCCAACGCACGAATGAAACAGCACCTCCGGTACTGTCGAAGTTCAAAGGCTTGCAGTCCAAAAAGTGCTTGTAAGTGCAACTTGGAATAAATTAGATGCACCAGTTCGAGAATGAGAACTCAAAGGCACGAATAGAATAAACGAGAGTGTCGTATGGTTATATGAATAACCAAAAATTACTGGTGGGCGGGTTGGTTCCAGAGGAACTTCCGGTTCCACCGCTATGCTCGGTGCGGTTGGCCTCGTCTGCGCAATGGCCTGAGATATGTAACACCACAAATCGCGTAAAGCAACATACAGCGGAAACACTTGGGGAGTCACGTTACAAATTGTTTCGCAACACATGGTATTTAGAGTTTTGTTTTATTGAATTGTCGAATTTCATTGTCTTGGAGTATCGGAAATGAAATACAATTAAATTTTCTTTCAAATTTTAAAGTAGCTAAGGCCCGAGTCCATCCTATATGTAGCATGCAGCGACAATCATCATGTAAATAAACCTGAAACATATGTCAAAATAGGTACGTCAACATAAAAATGTCTGTGAGTAACATAGGTTTTGTGAATTAGATTCATGGCTTGAATGTTTTAAGAAAATAACATATGTTTTTAGAAATACCCATGAATCCTTACAAAAAAGTTTGGTATCTAAATACTTTGCTTTTTGATAAAAGTGTTTGTAATATATGTACAAGATATACTTTTGGTTTTGAAATAACAATTTAGGTAGTATATCAAAATGTATACTTTTGTTTTTAAAAGATTGGGTAGTATATCAAACTATACTTTAGTAAATAGTAAGAAAATCGGTAGTATATAAAAATATACTTTTGTTTAAGAACAAGAGATTCGGTAGTATATCAAACTATACTTTGGTAAATAATATCACATTGATAGCATATCAAACTATGCTTTGGAAGTATATCAAAATATACGTAATTGTGATTTAGTAGTATATCAATATATACTTTGGTTTAGGAAATCAATAAAAGATAAGTTTTTATGGCTTAACTAGAAAACCTTTGTAAAACATACATTGTGGTCGTTTGGCAATACATTCAAACCTGAGTATATCAAACTATACTTTGGTGACTATAGATTTACCACGAAGGCAAAATCTATTTGGTTTAAACTTGGTTTCTGACATTCCATACAACAGGAATGGGGTGTCAAATCCTATAGCGCTATATCGTACTACCAATCGGCTTGATCATTGTTAATGAATGTATAAAAGAAATACGCATCAACAATAGTCTCACAAACTTTGAAAATCATTGTTTTAGCCATAGGTAATGGTTTCAAATCGTTAATGGATATAGTACTATGTATACAAAATCATATAGCATTGAAAAACGTGAAAATAGAGCACATATGAATCACCCCAAAACATGTGAAAAACGTAAAAGAGGGGACTATGTACTCACTTGGGGTTGCAAAATATCCTTGAATCAAAGATTAAACAAGCTCAAATGTCTGAGAAGTCAAACGTGTCCTAGTATCGGATAACTATGTAAATATCGGGACCTTAATCAGTGGATCAGATATAATGAGATCTTGTAAACCAATTGAGTGTTGGTAGTCATATGATATGGTTTAACAAAGTCTACATTATGATTTGAAAAGGATTCCGAAGTGCTTTTGACCCGTAATGACTCGTTAAGGTAGTTTTATGCTACTTTAACGGATCATTTACGTAAATACATGTTCGGATGGTTAGATATGTGTTATGGTAAGTCTAATATGCCAAAATAAGTTTAATATAGTTACAACACCAGTTTATATGTCAAAACATTGGTCACATATGCTTAAAGTTGATTTATGCACAAAAAGGGCATTTTGGTCATTTATAAAGGCATAACGAGCGACTTAACATAATACTAACCAAACGACGTGACCAAAAGGTATAACCTCAGAGGGTTATTCCCTATACAAATATGGTCACTAATATGAGTTTGAGTCGGATCCTAAGATCAACCAAACGGGTCGGATTCGAAAGTCAAAGCGGTGGTCAAGACCGCTCGACTTACGACCCTAAACAAGCACTAAACTAAAAGTGACGAGTTAGACATGTCAAACATGTCTAACTAAGTTTATAAAACTGTTTTTGGTATCAAAACAAAGGGTTTCGATACCTGAATATAGTTCCATCGTATAATGCGCACTTTGCGCATCATTGACCGAAACTTTGACTCGTCACTCCACTAGCAAACGTGGAAATCAGTAGGCATGATCTCTATGGATCATGACCATCGTGATTACGATCACGTTGCAAAGTTCAATTGAAATTTGCTTTGACCAATTAATGGTCAAAGCTAAAAGTTAAACACTGTTTGACTTTTAGGTTGAAATAGCTAAAAGTAATAAAAAAGACTAAGGATGAGTTCTTACTTGTGTTTAAGAAACACTTAAGAACTCAGAGAACTTAGAGAGGAGGTCTCCAATTGCCGGAAACAACTCCAAAGAGATGGGAGGAAGAAATAATGGAATGAGAAAATTGAAGTGAGCTTGATCTTGGCTATTTATAGTGATCAAAGGATCACCAATTCATGCCAAGTGTCCAATGAGGTGTTATAGACATGCTTAGTGTCCTACCAGGTGTCTAATGCAGGTTAAAGGTGGCATAGATCCGACTTGGTGGCCAAGGAAGTTAACAAGAAGCTGCCAGCTTGAATTTAGGAAGCTTCTGAGCTGGGGACCCCTTACGTACCGTATGGGGTTAGGCCTTACGGTCCGTAAGGCCCTGCAGGGGCTGAAGTTTCAAAAATGGCAGAAATGGCCCCTGAACTTGTTTTTGTCGCATTTTGGCACTTTTAACACCCGTTAACCTCATTTTAAAGCTTTATAAGGATGAATAAACATAGTGAACTTGAAATATGTTCAAAAATGTCCCAGGTGTCGGTTCATTCGGTCGTACGGTTGCGGTTTTCGGTTAATTACGACGGAAATCGTAACGAACGCGTAAATGACTGTACATGCGCAACGAATGATATTTTTGCATTCCAATCATTAAAACACAATATTTTAATGATTACAAAATTTTTGGATGTTCGTACGCGTCCGGGATTAAGAAATATGCGAATTGGCATACTTTCGTAGAATTTGCAAAATAGCCCCTGAAGTTGCAAAAGCATGTTTTTGCCATACCGAAGCCCTCAAAACTTATTTCTAAGTTATGTAAAGGGTATTTAGGGTATGCTTAGCTTATGTCATTGTTTTGAAGTGTATGTCACGTTAAACTAATTACGTTTGCGTAACAGCTTGCGATTTCACTTCAAGAAGCGATTCGATAGATTGAATTGTACAATGACTGAAACATGTGAATGTCACATGTAATTATACAATTCTCTAGCATGAAACACAAGATCTCATTTGATTCGAAATTGTTTGGAATTTTACGATGGTTAAAAAGTCACAGATGTTACAAGATATGCGCTAATCCAGCTCCTCCTGAGTCGTTGGTAGCAGGTTGTTGTTGATACTTCTTCGACGTGGTGGCATCGTCTTCTAGTAGGAAATATTGATCGTAATTAGACGATTGTTTAATAATGAAAGAAATATTTACTATTATTATTATATATGTTTTAAGAAAATATATTATATTTTCTTTCAAGTATACATATAAGCAACACATCGGATATGAAGTAAATAATCGTATATATGGCGTAAAACATACGATCGCGAACATACAAGAACACACCAATCATCACAACCGTCATGTAATATCTACGCGTACGTACTCACCATGGCATAATAAATAAACATCACCCACAACATCATCATGTCATAACAATATCATCCAACATATCACCACATCACAATAATATCGACCATAACATAAAACAAGTACAATATGAAATAAAGAAAATACACTTTCATACATAATTACAACTTAGTACATTTTGTTCATGGAGAATCAAATGACTTGGGGTTACATAGCCCCAGTACAAGTTAATACAAAACAAAAGTAAAGCTTTCTTCTCTATTGCATCTTCATGTCTTCAGTCGTCCACAAAAGCTGGATCTTCTGGTCTGAGTCCGCCGGAGCTAGATCCACAAAAGTTGGGGCTGATCCCCCAGGACTACTAATACTATACTACTGAGGTGGTGGGGGTGGAGGGGATGGTGACCTATGGAGCAAACTACGAAGATAGGCCAACTCCTCCTCTAACCCGAAGACGTGATGAATGGAGGCAGTCTGGATACGATCCCACTCGCGCGTACGTGCCTCAAATGGCCACCTGATGTGGTGATAGGGACATTGGGTGGTGGAGTCGGTGGTGGTGGTGGTGAAGATGGTAGTGGTGGTGGTGATGGTGGTGGGTATGATGGTGGGGGTGGTGGTGGGGATGGTGCACTGGTAGGGATATGGGTGTCATACTGAGTGTGTAGCTCGTAAATCCTCCTAAAGACTAGGGACAACTGCAGGTCGTGGGATGTCACTCTCTCAAGGAAATGGATTGGAGGAAAATGTGAAGGGTGGTAAGGATCTGAGGGGCTCATGCCCGGTGGAGGGGAAGGGGGATACCTGCGGTATGGGGGTGGCGAGGGGCGTGTGGCATACATAGATGGTGCAGTGGGGGATGGGGGTCTGGCCCAATGAGATGATCCGGCAGCATGTGGGGTGTGAATGAGATGGTATGAGGATCCTTTCCTGAAAAATGGGGGTGGCTGCTTGTAGGGTTGGGGTGTACCGCTCAATGAGTAGTGACGTGGGGGTCCAGAGAAAAGAGTAAACATGGGAGCAGGGATGCTAGCATGGAAAGGGCTGACATGGGTATGTGGAGGTGCAGAGAGTGGGGGTAGTACAGTGGCGGGTGAGTGAACTGGTGAGGGTGTGGCTGGTACAGCAGAAGAAGCACCATCGGACATGTGTCCGTCGTCAGAGTCAGAAGATGAGGATGATAGGTCGATAACAGGGATGACAGGCGGGGGTAGCTCAAGTATAGCTATCTCATCAGCGACCTCCCCATCACCTAGCTCGTCATCTAAGTGGTCAACATGGAAAACGGGGATAACATCATCGTCGTCATCAAAATCTATGACTGGCGGGACGACAGCTAGGGGTACGGCTAAGTGGACGACTACATGCTCTCCGTCTGGGTGTCCGTGGGTGACCGCATCCTGAATAGGCTGTGGGGCTACATGGTCATCATCACCCATGGGGTGATCAGGGATTGCAAACGGCTAGAAATCATCGAGGTCCTCGTCATCCGAAACCTCGTGAACTACCTCGTCTGCCTGAGGTACCGCATCCGCGTCCATGCCATATCCATCGTCGGACATGTACTCCATGGGTTCCTCCTCGTAGCACGAGAAAGACATAATCCTGGTAAACAATCCGTACAATGCATATATATGTGGGTTAGTTATTAATTATTACTTATGATATATTTTATATTAATCATCAATCCTCATGCAATTTGTTCTTTGGTTTCATATGTAATCTTAATGATTTGTGTCTATCCATTATAGGCTAAGCATGAATAAGTTCTTGTTCTTTTCCTACAATTGAGCTGGTGTGATAGATCCTCATGTTATCGTGACTTTTTGTAATACTTTTATCATATTCTTGAAAACAATTTTGTAATGTTATAGACTTTGTTTCATGTGAGAGCCCTTGGTGATTGTAGACCAAACTTAGTAAAAGTTTGTCCCCAGTTCACTACAATCGAAGCTCTGATACCAATCTGTCACACCCTGGTCGTAGCGGAAGCGCAAACGTGTGACTTAAAGGTAATCATTGCAATCAATCGTGTAAACAATAATAATTAACAACAATGCCATGTTATACATAAGTTTGAAATCCAAGATTACAAGTTCCAAAAGTAAAATCCCATGTTTTCAACAAGTTCATAATTGTTATCCAAATCAACATTCAAGTTTAAGTTACATCACAAAATAGTTTGTTATCTTCATGAATTATGTCAAGGCTTTGGCTCCCATATGCCCATGCGAAGTTGGGATACAAGAGACAAACCCTTCAAAAGTGGCATCCATTGCTATGTTGTTTCCAAACTTTCGAGGCCCATCACCGTTCATGCTTTGTTTCCTGAAATACATGCAATTTGAAAAATCAACAAAAGTTGAGCGAGTACATGTAGTTTTGTTTTCGAATAAGTTGTCATAATTGTAATCCAAAATTGAAATCCAGGTATGTTAATAGAAATTATGGAATTTTAAGGATCCATCCGCGGGTAGCGAGTCTTCCGACATTATGTGCCATAAGTAAATAACCAAACCGAGACACTTTTGTTTTCAAGTCAGGACGACAAAAGCACCCAGGGTATACAACCAGAGTGGAGCGTGCCCCAAGCCCAATAGATCTACACCTTTTGCACCTTGGTCACTAAGTTATGAATGGTTACTAATGTTATAATTGTTATCAATCCTACTTACGCACATCGATCGTGTTATCATCTAAATCCATAACTAACATACCATATGTCATAACATGTATTTCCCCCGAGTGTTATAAAACCGAAAACGTTTAAAAGGAAAGGGGGACATGAACTCACAGATTTGCGTTCAATATGTTTTGCGCGTACTCACAAATGTTTTCTTGTTCTCGTACCGAAACCTACAAGTGTCCTAGACTCCGTTAGACACTTAGGCCTACGCATGTTCTATGTACAAGTTTTACCATCTTGTATTAATTGTACTACGTTGTGTGTTAGACGATTATTCTTCTTTGGTTAATATATATTTTACCAAATATATATTCTCGTGTCTCATGTGTTATAGGAATGGGCCTAGCGTTCTTGACTTCGTGTTCCGCCCAAGTATGTTGTACGTGTCCTTGTCTTCTCGGGTTCGGGTCTTACACGGGAGAGTTGATGATGACGTAGGAGGATATATTTTATATCATTAAAATATATTTTCTTGTCTAAGAATATTTGTTATTTATGGTCCAATCGTATAATTATATTTATCCCCAAATAAATAGATGTATTTTCCAATTAAGGTGGGTTGTTAAATATAGTATGATTTTAACTTACACTTGTATTTGTATACTTATACTTTTCTAAGTATGCTTGTGTTATACTTCTTTGACCAAGTCCAATATGTGTTTATTTATATTTATTTTCTAAAAATAAATATGTATACTTTGTAAATAATATTTCCAATATTATTTTTAGTATAAATATACTTGTCATTTACTAAATGTACACCTAGGAAAGTATACATGTGTTTATGTATTCATGTCCATGTAATTCTTATTAAGTGCCAAAAATCATTCTTCGTGATTTTTATATTTTTCCGGAAATTAGTTTTCTTAAAAATAATATATTTTTAAGACTTGTTTGTAATATATATATTTCTATTAACCTTGTTAAATATATATATATTTTGTTTATATAATCATCCATTTGTCCAAAGTCCATATGATCAAGGAATATACATAAGTTTATATATATATATATATATATATATATATATTGTTGTATTTGTCCATGCACCTCAGTATGGGTATTTTTGTGTGAATTCTTCTTGGGTATTTTCCTTGGTATTTTTGAGAGTATTTGTATTTAATGTTTTAAATCTCCTAACTTGTCTACTACCGTATATTACACATAATATACACATAACATACAAATCCCTGGTGACCACTAAATATATATTTTCCTAAATATATATTTATACTTGTTTTAATACTTTAAGAAATCTTTATTTTCTTAACTTGTATTTTTATATAAAAATAGGGGATGGCCATCTTTAATTTTATTAACATCTTGTAACAAAAGTTTAGTAGCAAAAATTATATTTTTCTAAGTGTTGAATTTTTATAAAAATTTAGCCATAGTTTCCCCTACATTTAGGAGTTTTCCCATGTTTTTAAACATGTGTTTAAGCTTCACAAAACTCATTTAATCAACCACAATAATTTCTACAAGCTTGAACAATCTCATAAAGCACTTATCATGTGATGATCAACTCATAACTTTGTAAAAACATGTAGTCTTTTAATTCTAGGTTTAACATGTTTGTTTAACTTCAAAAACACTAATTATCCACTAGTTACACAACTTTTGTAGAAATCATCTTAACTATTGTCATACACTTCATAAAGGTTTAAATATTTATGTTTTAATTCATATGAGTATTCATCAACTTTTCTTCATATTTCAATACAGGATATAATTTAATTTACAAGTATTCTAATGTATGGATAACCAACATAGCAATAAAAACACATCTTCATTACACTTCAAGTATATGTTTAATTGTCTTCTGATTTAAGTATATGTATTACATCATGTGTTCTTTTTTAAATGTATCTTATAGATGGATTATAGACTTGTAACATAACATATTACACTCAGTTTAATTTCAAAGAACTAAATATAAGATCTTTAGAGGCTTTACAACCAATACTAGTACATGAGCTAGGATCAGAGGTACAACGTCTTGGCTAGGAAGTGAGAAACAAGGAGATGAAGATAGCACAATGTTGGTTGATAAAAGCTCCTCAAGGTGGTCCTTCAACTTCTAGTGCTTGGTCCTTCCTTAATCAACCTTGAGACACCTTAAAGTACACTTTGAATGGCTTGAAATTTGCAAGAAAATGGAGGTGAAGTGTAGGTGGTTGTGGCTGTGGGTATGGAGGGTGATGGAGGTGGTTTTGTGTTTGAAATGTAGATGAAGATGAATGATGATAATGTTGGTGATAAGATTGGTTTATAATACCATACCTCTAATCTTTCCTTCATGCAATTCTTTTAACCATCATCTACTAAACAAGATTAGGGGACAACATGAAGGTAGGTGGGGCCCTCATGTTGACCGTCCACTTTTTGAGGGGGGGGGGGGGTTCTTGGTTTGTTTTCAAGTATTAGTTAGGTGTTTAGTTGGAGGTTTAGGGATTTAGTTAGGGTATTTGGTGTATTAGGGATTTAGGATGAAACAAGGTGTCGGGTGACCTTCACTAGTCGTTTGATGTCAAAATATAGTTAACTAGTTCATAGGATGTGTTTAGATGTGTTCGGGTGATTGTTTCGTTACCGGATCGTTAAAATGCTAAGTTGTGTACTTTGTATGATATTATTTGTTTTGGTATCACCATTTAATTCCCAACGCTTTTGTAAGTATATCATGAAGTTTGAACTTATATCTGAATATTACGTGAACTATTAAAAGCTGAAATGCTGAATTTTTGCTGAAATGGTGATTTATTGCCTGTTACGGACACTTTTTAGCGCTTGTAATATTTCCGGAACATGTTATCTTAGATCCTTGTTTTCCCATGTAGGATTTAATATATGATTGCTATTGGACTTCCATCTAAGTCCTAAAACTATCGTTAAGCTGAGTATCGGAACAATGCTGACAGAGCTAGTCTAACCGTCAAGCTTACTAGTTGTTTTAGTGCATTGTCTATATTGTTTTCAGATGCAACTATCAAAATAAATGACATGCATGATTTAAATGTATTTCATGATGGTTTCCGATATATAATGTGCAAGAAAACAGTTTATGACGTTTTAACATATAATTGCATGATTAAAATGACTAATTAGTTGTACGGAAGTTACCCGAAAGTTGCCAGTTGTCACACTTTACCACTGAGATCTCTTCATCAGATTCAGACGGCTCATATAGAGCATCATCATCTCCCTGAGCCTTCTTCTCACGTTCCTCCTTACGTTTGCGCTCTTCATCTTCGTGCTTGCTTTTTTTCTAACTCTCTTTCTTTTCTTCAAGCCCTGTTATCCTCAGAATTCGTGCTAGAGGACGAGGAGCCCTCATCATCACCGTCTCCTCCCTCTGCGCCTGCCACAACCTGTCTTTCAATATCAACAGTTATATCCTCAACAGTTTCAACTTGAACAGTCCCTGTTGCAGGAGTTTCTTCAATGTCAGGTTCATCAACTAAACCAATGCTAACAGTAGCATGTTTTCTCTTTGTGCCCTTTTTCTTTTTCGAATCTTCTTCTTTAGTAAACCAGGTGCTGCGTTTTGATTCATTGTCTTCTACCATGTTCAGCTCATCTGCTTCATCACCACTCGTTTCTTTTCTCCATTTCCCTTGTGGTGGCGTAACATAGTTTCCATAGATATTTGCTCTCAAAATAGGTTTAGCATTAGGAAATTCTTTTGAATGAAGATTTAACTTTTTAAGTGTAGAGACATGCATGTGATCGAGCTTTAAAATATCGTTACTCTTTTTCTTCAAGTTTTTGTGAAGGTGATCTAACACCATCTGCACGAATCTTGGATATTGTAAAAACTTCTCTTTAGATGTGTTCTGCCATTTGCATGAATACCGGTTTGGAGAAGTTATATGGCATATTTAAATAAGAGCTACGATCATGCACATTTGATAATCAACAAGGTCGTCGAATCCTCCCTTATGATGACTCAGGGCATGAATAACACAATGAGCGATAAATTTGAAAGGTGCGCTCAGAAGACCTTTCTTGTATGGAACTGTATTTACATGACCCTTATACCCCATCCTGTTAAAGCATCCTTTAACCATGTACTCGGGCATCCTGTCGGATCTCTTGCATCATCTTTAAACTCTATCACCTCACGTATCAACTGTTCTGTAATTTTAACTTCAATATCTTTGTTGTCAATACGTACTGTAGAATAAATAGCATCCTCCTCTCCCGTATACTCAACTGCGGCCCAGAAAAGTTCGACATGAGATCTATATGTCGTGTATCTATCCGTAAGAGCTTTCACAATCAACGTTCTTCCCAGAAGTTCGAGAACTTCTCTATATGGTGCGAGTTCAGCAACTTTATCATCAAGCAAGCAACATATATTATGTACCACTGAAAATGCCATTTTCTTTTCCTGCACATGAGAAATTTCAACACTTAGAATATTTTTCACATTTTCCAAAAACTGTCATTCATACGAGTCAGTCTCGTACGGGTAAGCTTAAACACTTAGAAAAATTTCACACTTTATATCTTGCTCGTACGAGTGACTACTCGTACGAGTCACCTGTTAGACAATTTATAAAGAGCTTTACTCGTACGAGTCACATTTTACATCAAAACTCCTGACAATTTTTCACTTGTACGAGTGATCACCCGTACGAGTGATGAACCGTACAAAACTTCCATTTTTCAATTCGAACTTAAATCGTGTTGATTTCAACAAATTGAGGATATCATTAGGATCTCCTATAGCCGATATTCATGATTTTAAGTTCAGTTTCACTTTTTATCGGTTAGTTTAACCTAGATCTACGTTTTAAGTCCAAAAGGTCCAATTTTGGCATTATAATGGCTCAAATCTTGGATTAGTACCTTCACCATGGTAAGAGGTGTGTAAATCAACCTCCCTGAAGTGTGTATGGTACGTGAATCGGTCGAAAACTGGCTCTAAGATCTCGATCGCACAAAGGACACTCTCAGTCTCACAAAGTCAGAAATGACTCGTACGGGTGAGTCTGAGGTATTTACAGGTCCTGGTCCCCGTACGAGTCATCGTACGTACGAGTGACCCAAAGTGTTACTCGTGCGAGTGAGCTTTGATACTTGGTTTCTTTTCGACCTTTTAGTAAATTTATCAGTTTTAACAACCCATTCAATTAACCGAGTACAAGTTAATGACCCCGGTTAACTAATTTGCCTCCCAAGTCCAAATTAATGACTTGGTTGACCTCTTTTTGACCCAAACTAATGTTTTTCGTAAATTTTAAGTTTCAAGTTAATGGACTTTTGCACATTTAAGGATATTCTTTCTTTTCATTAGCTCCCACACCGAAAGTTCTCGGTTTTTTCCTTCAGCAACTGTCGCTGTGGACTTAGACAAGCGGTGTTTCCATCAACGGTGGTCTAAAACTAAAATAGAAACACATTTTTTTGTATTTTTCAAAGTTTACGCTAACACACACACCGAAAATCTTTTTGGGTTTTTCTGAGAATAGAGAAATAAACTTTGTACAATCATATTTACAGACATATTTTTGCGAGTTTGTGTTAGAGGATCATATAAGTTTTTGAGACATATCACCAATATCGTTGACCTTGTTTTAGACTTTAAGCTCTTAAACAGATTTACTTAGATTGTCAGTATACTGGTTTACTTAAACCTCTACACATTTCTCAACTGTTTCAAGATACATTAGGTAATTTTTAGCAACATGGCCTAATCTGTGTTTCCCATTTCACAATATACTCCCACATCGAGATTCCCTAGATTTCATCTCACAGGCGAATATATCTAACTGATATCTGTAAAGGGGTGAATGCGAGACCTTGAGAGCTCAAGTTAGTACTTCCGTATAAAGAAAGAGATGAAGGCTCGACTTTAGGTGGTGTTCCTCTTGGGAATCTTTTGTAATTTTTTGTACTGCAGAATGTCGTATCTTTTCATGACATTTTCATCATTTTTTATGCAGCTTGGGGGCGAATAATGCGAAAGTATTATACAAGTTCTAGGCCATTGCCGATGCAAAATTAGAAGAACTCGTATAATACCCTAGATATCAATCAAATATAAAGACCTCGTATCTCAGAATCTGGCATTCTCTCAAACGAAATTTCTGAGTACCAAGTCCATATATCCGAGAGATGTTAAGTCACAGATTTACCATTTTATCTTTTTAGGTTTATATCTCGAAAGCAGTTTACTGAATATGCGAAGCCTACTGGCACATTCTTTGTAAGACCTGTTTAGACACTTTTAAACGTTACATTTTCTTAGCATACTGTGATAGTCCACTGATGTACTATCATTTCCTCTTATCAAAAAAAATCCTTTTATCTCTTTTTTTTATGTTTTTGTATTTTCCACAACTTTTTCTCCCCCAAAAATTAAAAACATATTTTTGGATTTTGAGATTTTTTAAGGAAAAGAACTATTTACAACAAACGTGACACACCGTTGAGGATCCCGTCGAGTCCTCGTTATCATCAAATTCAACCTCAATCCCATCCCCTGATGTTAGATTTTTCGAACCATTTAATTTTAGAAGATGTTTAAATCTTGCTCTATCAAAGGCTTTGGTGTAAAAATTTGCTTTTCGGTCATCACTGTGGATTTTTTCTTTTCGCACTAACTTTTTCTCGTAGCAATAACGGATAAAGTGGTGACGAATTTCAATGTGGTTAGTGCGTGAGTGTTGAACTGGATTTTTAGTTATATCAATAGCTGCCTTGTTACCTACATATATAGGCATGTCAAGAAATTGCAGTCCGAAGTCTCCCATCTGTTGTTGTATCCACAATATTTGAGAACAACAACTGGATGCTGAAACGTATTAAGCTTCACAAGTAGAGAGAGCGACCGCAGTCTATTTCTTGCACTGCCATGTACCAAACGGGTTCCGAAGAACTGGCAACCAGCCGTTGTAGATTTGGAACTAAGCTTGCAGCAACCGAAATCAGAATCTGGGTAACCCGCAAGATTGAAGTTGTCGTCTCGTGGATACCACAAGCCAGTGCTTGGGCATCCTTTAAGAGAGCACATTATCCTCTTGACAATCAGCAGGTGAGAATCTTTTGGATTAGACTGATATCGGGCGCATAGGAAGGTAGGATATATGATATCTGGTCATGAAGCTGTGAGATACATCAACGAACCGATCATGGAGCGTATAATGTTTTGTCAACGATAAGTCCATTAGGATCTGGATTAATGCTGTAATTGGTGGCTAGTGGAGTTGATGCTGGTGATGTTCCCGACATGTCAAATCTCTCCAACACATCGTGAACATATTTTGTCTGATGGATAAAGATCCTTTCAGGTAATTGATCGACCTGAAGTCCCAGAAAGAACTTCATCTCCCCCATAGCACTCATTTCGAATTTTCGTTTCATGACATTCTCAAAGTCTTTACACAGCGATTCATCTGTTGATCCAAAGATGATATCATCCACATAAATTTGCACAACAATTAGATGCTCATCTACTTCCTTGGTGAAGAGAGTAGTGTCTATTATTCCTCTTGTGAAGCCGTTCTCTAGAAGATACTTTGAGAGTGTTTCATACCAGGCTCTCGGCACCTGGTGTAAACCGTAGAGTGCTTTGTTCAGCAGATAGACCTTATCTTTGTGTATCGGGTCGGTAAACCCCGGTGGTTGACCAACATACTCTTCTTCTTTGACTTTACCGTATAGAAAAGCAGATTTCACATCTAACTGGTACACTTTGAAACCTTTCCATGACGCAAAGGCCATGAAAATGCGGATAGCTTCCAGATGAGCGACTAGGGCATAGACTTCTGTGTAGTCTATCCCTTCTTTTTGAGAAAACCCTTGAACTATGAGGCGAGCTTTGTTTCTTACAATCACACCTCTGTCGTCTTGTTTGCATTTGAAAACTCACAGAGTATTGATTTTATAGTGGTTGCAAGATAGATCGACAAGTTTCCAAACTCCAAGCTTTCTTCTTTGAGGGCATGGCATCTATCCAGCGTTCTTTGTTGAGAGCATCTTTATACGTTTTTGGCTCAACCTGTGAAATAAAACAACTGTGTGAAAAGGTATCTTGAAGTGGAAGGACTTTGGTGTAAAAACAACTAAGATCCTTATTGATCTGGTATCTCGTTTTAACCTCGGTTTGCAATTCTCCAATAATGTTCTCTGACGAATGATAAGTGTAAGATCTCGACATCACTTCGCTTGGAATGTTCACTGTGCTTTTCAAATTAGTGATATTCTGTTCGGCACTTTGTTCTGGTGGGATGACATTATTCATAACACTGGATTCAGCAACTTGATTGTTGATTAAACTTTAAACTTCCTCTGTTCCTTCATCAGAACTGGATCCTCCCCTGTCTAAGTAGGCTCTCTATCAGTGCCGGAGTCGGAGTCGTCTGATTACACGAGAGGAGGTGTAACAGTGTTTGTATTTGGATAAGCTACAGGATCTTGCTGGGTATTGCTCGGACCTGCTTCGGAATTATTTGACGTAACCTGAGGTTCAGTAACCACAACTGGTCGTGAAATCGTTTCTTGATTTGAATCTTGCTTGGTACTGTTGATCCCACAAACCCTCATTATTGAACAACCATGGGTCACCCGGTCATTGATTTGGCATTGTATATCTCCGACAATCAACATGCTGAGCTAAGATAACCTGGTTTAAGCTTGGCAAATATACTCTCCACAGTGGACTAGCATATCCCACGAAAAATCCTTCTAGAGATATCGGGCCAAATTTTCCATCTTTGTCGATAACTGTGCATGGTGATCCAAATGGCTCCAAAAACTCCAGATTTGGTTTTCATTGATTGGGCAGCTCAAAACACGTTTTGTTGTGACCCTTGACTGTTGTAACCATGTTTAACATGTAACATGCCCTGGCGACTGCTTCACTCCAAAAACTTATTGGTAATTTCGAATCAGCAAGCATTGTTTGTGCAGTTTCTATGAGGGTGCGATTATTTCGTTTAGCTACTCCATTTTGTTGAAGAGAATGGGGGCACTGAACTCGTGAAGAACGCCTTTGGCGTTGCAGAACTCAAGCAGTTTGTTATTATTGAACTCTATACCGTTATCACGTATTCTTTTGATTGGCAAGTGGTACATGTTTTCCAGCTTTCTGAATAAGATCATAAGATTCTCAAACGTTTCATCCTTGCTTTCCTGAAATACTACCCAAGAGAATCTAGAATAGTCATCTGTGACAACTAGGCAGTATATATCCCCAAAAATGCTTTTCATGTTTACTGGTCCAAACAGATCCATATGCAGCCTTTCTAATGGTAGCTTAATAGAATTCAACAATTTTCTCTGGTGTGACTTCTTGTTTTACTTCCCCTTCTTGCAACTCAAACAGTCGTCATTTAGATGAAAAATTTTCAGATTAACACCCTCTACCAAGTTGTTGTGCACAAGATAATTCATCTGTCAATTGCCTTTGTAAAACATTGTTGAGTGTTCGATGTAGTGGATGCAACGCTCATGTCTAAGACATAGAGATCATTTTCTCATGGAGCGCGCATAAGGATCCACTCCTTAGGAATTTTAAATCCTGGCTTAAGAATCATGCACTCTTTATTAGTAAAATGTGTAGTGAACTTCTTATCACAGATCTGAGAGATGCTTAACAGATTGTTCTCCAGCTCGGCGATGTAGTTTACTTTATCTAACGACACAATACCATTTGTCAGAATTCCTTCACCAACAATCCGAGCACCCTATTTTCCCGCAAATCCCACGTATCCTCCTTTGATTGACTTTACATTGTACAACAAAGCCAACATCCCTGTCATGTGCCTTGAGGCTCCGCTATCCACTTTGATATAATAGACCTAGGAAGCCCCTACACATATGAAAAACGTATTACTTAAAGAGCGAGACTTAAGCCTTTTCGGTCTTGGGTAGGATGGCAATGTTAACCTTTGGAACATAAGCGGTTTTGATTTCCTTCCTAACCTCAACCCACTGTCCAGTCTTTGATTCTGTTTTATCTTTTAGTTTGAATGGAACAGTGGTTGTTTTTGTGATCACAGGAGATGTTTTTGCTTTGGCAACCCAGGCACCAAACAGTTTTGAATACGCCTTTTTGATGTATAATTTAGATTCCTTCTGTTCATTTTTCTTTGATGATTCACCAACTTCATACTTTGAAAAGTTTGCAGTTGTTGATTTCACATTAAAGTTGGAATCATTGTTTCTTTCAAAATCATTGTAGGCACAAAGTCTAGACCCTTTTTCATCACGTCTTCTATGAATCTCCTTTGTCCGTGAACAGGTTTTGGATAGCTTTGAGAACATTTTCGTGCGATATGCCCAACTTTGTTACCTTTGTAGCACGTCCTACTGTCATTTCCAACATAGTGTTCCAAAGCTTGTTCGCGGAGTTCCTTTTCCCTTTTAAATTCATTGTTGATTTGTTCATTGATGATTTCTTTCTCATTAACGGTGCTTGTTCCAAAAACAAACTCAACTTTCTTCTGAAAATCTGGTTTTTGAATTTTTTTTTGTTCTTACTTTTTTTGTTTCAATAGCTAAACCCTTTCTCCTGTTTTCAGGATAATCCCTTCCCCTTTGATGATAATTGTTATAAGCACTTTTCGGTTTTGGGTAGTAAGTAGCATCTTTTTTGTCGATGTCAGAGATGCTAACTTCTACTAGCTTAAACAATTTATCAACTCGATCAATGTTCACATCCTGTAATGGAAATTCTTCGTCAAAATATAGTATATCTGATCCATTCATTTTGTAAACAATTACATTTGGATCGCCACTTAAACTATTTTCTGAAGATGAATCGTGGTTCTTTTGTGAACTTTTATCACTTCCAGATTATGTACTTGATTCAGAACTTTCAAGACTTGATTTAGCACTTTCAAAATATGTACTTTCGGACTCATTTCCAAAACATTTTCAACCACTTTGTTCACGATTTCAAACTCACATTCCTTTTCTGACTTGTTATAAGTTACGTCAATGTTTTCAGGCAACTCAGTACACAATTTTAAGTTGAGTGCCTTTTCCACCGCATCTGGTTTCTTTTTTGCATAGCTGTTCTACATAGGTGGGGGAACACGCTTGTAACTTAAATCTTTTTCTTTGATTTTATCATTTTCTTTGTTATCAATTTTTGGTAGAATATGATCAATGACAGAAGAACTGGTTGAATAACTGATTAACAATTTGTTAAACCCACTCTGTTTCATTTTTCATTTTCTCCATATCACTTTTTAGCTCGTCAATTGTATTGAGATGAATCTTTATGGCCATTTGTTTGTCCATCACAGTTGCCTTGAGCATTAAAAGTGTTTTGTCATCTTCTCTGATCACTTGCTCTGTTGATGCACTTGGTGTTCATCACTTGTCGAATATGCTAGATTGAGCGTGTGTTGAATATTGTATAGGTTAGAATCGAACACACGACCAAAATACGGAACGTATAGTGAAATTGGGAAAAAGTTCGCCCGAACTTGTTATGGGATAGACAAGTTCCCTCGAACTTGTCATGGGATGGACAAGTTCGCCCGAACTTGTCATGTGATGGACAAGTTCGCCCGAACTTGACCATCCACATTCCGGGCGAACTTGTGTGCCTATATATAGGTGTGTGTTCATTTGTTGTTTAAGTTTTTGCAATCCCTACAGGGAGGTGCTGCCGGATTCTCTCCAGGAACTCCGGCGGCTGGACTAAAATATGTATACTCTTTCGGTATGAATGAAGACTTCCGCTGCATTCTGTTTCTACTCCTTTTTGTTAATAACATTCTACCGAAATGGACACATTACGCACTAACTTCCGTCTAGAACCGCCTGATCACGGACCTTCAATTGGTATCAGAGCTACGGTTATTTGTTGATCGTATTGATGGGATGAGTGTCCAGAAAAAATTTGGCGATAGAATTTTTTTTCGAATTTTCAATAACCGAAGCGGGATGTTCGGGGACACCGTCTAAAGCTTCAGAGTACATATTTGATGATACGGCCACAAAATTTTGAAGATAACGGGAGAGTCATTGATACCGGTGCAGAATGTTGATTATTCGAGTGTCATGACTAGTAATGGGTCTAAACGTTAAATCCGCATTTGTTAAATACTGAAAGTTCCGCATTTGAGGGGGAATTTCAGTGAAAATTTCAGTATGGTAAGAATTTGCAAAAATGAGGGGGAATAAAAATTTTACGATATATGAAGATTCCAGCATTTTTGAATTTCATGACTGCTGCAACAGTATCCGGGTGGTTTCCGATTGAAGATTATCGGGAAATGCAGAAGATTGAGATTCACTGGGTATTTCAAATTGATGTCTAGTTTGAAAGCGCGTGGTTACATAACTGAGTCTTGGAGGAGTTGTTTATCAGATTCTAAGGTCATGGTTATGGATTGACACCTGAGTCGCGCGTATGGTTTGGAAGCACATACGACTGCCTATCTTTAACTCTGCTTTGCACATGAATTATTGACTGGACTATCCGCCAGGAGGTAACGATGCTCTGTAGTTTCAGTTGCTCCGGGTTGTACGCGGTATCATGATTAAAGAAGATGGTTTATGGGATCGGATCTTCCACACAAAGAAGTGTACTGGTTGCTGACAAAAGAGGCTATACATTTGGGATTCTGTGATCATAGGAAGTTCAGATTTTTCAGATTATGATACAGGTTGATGCTTAAGGGATGTAGGATTTAGGTAGTGATCTCCGATGTGGGGTTGGCGCATACACGACTGCTTATCATTAACTCTTCAAAGCAAATGAACTGTTTTGATCGGGTAAGTCGGAAATAGGGATGTTTTGTAGTTTCAAGGCGCCAGGTTCAGCGGAGATAGCTATATATTTGTTATTGTGACTGAAGAGGAAGAATGTGATTTTGATTACGGACGTATGTTTCTCAGATTCGATGTGTTACCAGATTATCTGTTTCTGATGAAGATTTGCTGATTGAGCAGATTATCGATTTGCTGATCAAATTTTTCTGAAGGATGCTTAGCTGCGACTAAGGAAATTAGGATTTCAGATTTTCAAGGGTATTCGTTGATTTGAAGTTTTCTGATGCGGTGATTCGAAGTTTCTATCAATTGCCGATTGAGTTTTTGATATTTTACGAGTGTGCGGAATAAACTCTCGATACTCAACGCTTATTCAAAAAGTAAACTCGTATGCGGTTATCGTCGAAATGGAGAAGCTGCTGCATTGATTAGCTTTGAGTTGATGGTTATTTGAGAAAATTTGTCGGTCAAGTAAATCAGAGGAGTCGGAAACCATGCAACCAAAGATCTGAACTGGAGTTTTCAGCGGTTTTTTTTAAAGTTGTTAATGCAAACCCGGATCATCAATTAAGGGGGAATCTATTGACGCCTTTCGACGTCATCGGCAGACACCTTGATTGAAGTTGCAGAATATTCAAACACGGCTCAGAGTTTTGAAGATCAAGATCAAGCTTCGACAGTAACTAACAAGGGGGAAACTGTTGATGCACTTGGTGTTTGTTACTTGTCGAATAGGCTAGATTGAGCGTGTGTTGAATATTTTATAGGTTAGAATCGAATACACGACCAAAATACGAAGCGTATAGTGAAATTGGGAACAAGTTCGCCCGAACTTATTATGGAATGGACAAGTTCGCTCGAACTTGTCATGGGATGGACAACTTCGCCCGAACTTGACCATCCACATTCCGGGCGAACTTGTGTGCCTATATATAGGTATGTGTTCATTTGTTGTTTAAGTTTTTGCAATCCCTACTGGGAGGTGCTGTCGGATTCTCTCAAAGAACTCCGACAGCTAGACTTAAAGATGTATACTCTTTCGGTATGTATGAAGACTTCCGCTGCATTCTGTCTCTACTCCTTTCTGTTAATAACATTCTACCGAAATTGACACATTACGCACTAACTTCGTTCTAGAACCGCCTGATCACGGACCTTCAATTGGTATCAGAGCAACGGTTATCACAGATTTTGTTGATCGTATTGATGGGATAAGTGTCCAGAAAAAATTTGGCGATAGAATTTTTTTCGAGTTTTCGATAACCAAACCGGGATGTTCGGGGACACCTTCTAGAGCTTTAGAGTATAGATTTGATGATACGGACACAAAATTTTGAAGATAACAGGAGAGTCATTGATACCGGTGCAGAATTTTGATCATTTGGGTGTCGTGACTAGTAATGGGCCTAAACGTTAAATCCGCATTTGTTAAATGCAGAAAGTTCCGGATTTGAGGGCGAATTTCAATGAAAATTTCAGTATGGTAAGAATTTGCAAAAATGAGGGGGAATAAAAATTTTACGATATATGAAGATACCGGCATTTTTGAAATTCGTGACTGCTGCAACAGTTTCCGGGTGGTTACCGATTTCAGATTATCAGGAAATGCAGAAGATTGAGATTCATTGGGTATTTCAATTGATGTCTAGTTTGAAAGCGGGTGGTTACATAACTGAGCCTTGGAGGAGTTGTTTATCAGATTCTGTGGTCATGGTTGTGGATTGACACCTGAGTCGTGCGTATGGTTTGGAAGCACATACGACTGCCTATCTTTAACTCTGCTTTGCACATGAATTATTGACTGGACTAACCGCCAGGAGGTAAGGATGCTCTGAAGTTTCAGTTGCTCTGGGTTGTACGCGGTACCATGATTAAAGAAGATGATTTATGTGATCGGATCTTCCAGACAAAGAAGTGTACTGGTTGCTGACAAAAAAGGCTATACATTTGGGATTCTGTGATCATAGGAAGTTCAGATTTTTCAGATTATGATATAGGTTGATGCTTAAGGGATGTAGGATTTAGGTCCTGATCTCTGATGTAGGGTTGGCGCATACAGGACTGCTTATCATTAACTCTGCAAAACAAATGAACTGATTTGACCGGGTAAGCCAGAAATAGGGATGTTTTGTAGTTTCAAGGCGCCAGGTTCAGCGGAGATAACTATATATCTGTTATTGTGACTGAAGAGAAAGAATGTGATTTTGATTATGGACGTATGTTTCTCAGATTCGATGTGTTACCAG
This sequence comes from Scalesia atractyloides, assembly GCA_947069175.1. Classification (NCBI taxonomy): domain Eukaryota; kingdom Viridiplantae; phylum Streptophyta; class Magnoliopsida; order Asterales; family Asteraceae; genus Scalesia; species Scalesia atractyloides. The sequence goes on from CAMTDV010000015.1 coordinate 44,494,431, forward strand.
ATGAAGATTTGATGATTGAGCAGATTACTGATTTGCTGATCAAATCTTTCTGAAGGATTCTTAACTGCGATTACGGAAATCAGGATTTCAGATTTTCAAGGGTATTCGTTGATTTGAAGTTTTCTGATACAGTGATTCGAAGTTTCTATCAATTTCCGGTTGAGTTTTTTGATATTTTAGGAATGTGCGGAATAAACTCTCGATGCTCAACGCTTATTCAAAAACTAAACTCAGATGCGGTTATCGTCGAAATGGAGAAGCTGCAGCAGTGATTAGCTTTAAGTTGATGATTATTCGAGAAAATTTGTCGGTCAAGTAAATCGAAGGAGTCAGAAACCATGCAACCAAAGATCTGAACTGGAGTTTTCAGCAGTTTTTTTTTAAAAGTTGATAATGCAAACCCGGATCATCAATTAAGGGGAATCTGTTGACGCCTTTCGACGTTATCGGTAGACACCTTGATTGAAGTTGCAGAATATTCAAACACGGCTCAGAGTTTTGAAGATCAAGATCAAGCTTCGACAGTAACGAACAAGGGGGAAACTGTTGATGCACTTGGTGTTCGTCACTTGTCGAATAGGCTAGATTGAGCGTGTGGGTTGAATATTGTATAGGTAGAATCGAACACACGACCAAAATACGGAGCGTATAGTGAAATTGGGAACAAGTTCGCCCGAACTTGACCATCCACATTCCGGGCGAACTTGTGTGCCTATATATAGGTGTGTGTTCATTTGTTGTTTAAGTTTTTGCAATCCCTACGGGGAGGTGTTGTCGGATTCTCTCCAGGAACTCCGGCAGCTGGACTTAAAGATGTATACTCTTTCGGTATGTATGAAGACTTCCGCTGCATTCTATTTCTACTCCTTTCTTTTAATAACATTCTACCGAAATTGACACATTACGCACTAACTTCCGTGTAGAACCGCCTGATCACGGACCTTCAATTGGTATCAGAGCTACGGTTATCACATATTTTGTTGATCGTATTGATGGGATGAGTGTCTAGAGTATAGATTTGATGATACGGTCACAAAATTTTGAAGATAACGGGAGAGTCATTGATACCGGTGCAGAATATTGATCATTTGGGTGTCGTGACTAGTAATGGGCCTAAACGTTAAATCCACATTTGTTAGATACTGAAAGTTCCGGATTTGAGGGGGAATTTCAGTGAAAATTTCAGTATGGTCAGAATTTGCAAAAATGAGGGGGAATAAAAATTTTAGGGTTTTTTAAATATTTCCACTCCTAAGTTGGTTTATTACGTAGTTCCCCAAACAAAAAAAACAATTACATATTTCCCCTTCCTAACTTATATATATTACATATTTCCCCTTCCTAACTTATATATATTACATATTTCCCCTTTTCATTAAAATTACTCTTAGAATGACTATTTTATCCTTTAATGAACTATTAAATGGATATTTACCAGGTCTCTTAAATGGTTCGACACTACTTCTGGACGAAAATTGGTGATGGGAAGTGTACTTCAATGTGGTATAACTATTGGTGTAATATTTGCCCCATTGGTGACTTTATATCTCCTTCTGTGATGAGGCAATCTGGTCTTACGATCTTTACCAAAGTGGCGGATATGATTAGCGAGAGTTTGGCAATGGCCGACGAGATGGCTTTCTCTGTATCCGAATTTGGCTGATGTTCCGCAGATTCAACTTAGAGAGGATGCGCGAGATTTGGTGTTATGGAGAGGTGAAGATGGAGTGTTGATTCCGTATAGTTCTCGAGAAACTTGGGATGCTATTCGATATCGGGAGCAGGAGGTTGATTGGTGCAGCATGGTTTGGTTCTCTCATTGTATTCCAAGACATGCATTCGTGCTTTGGCTGATTTTCAAGAGGAAGCTAGTTACCCAAGATCGGTTAAGGAAATGGAACGCCATCAGGATGGGGTGCATGAATATGATGTGTTGTTTGTTATGTCAGGGTAACATTGAGTCGCATGAACACCTCTTCTTTGAGTGCAGGTATTCTTCCCAGATTTGGCTCTCTATTCGTGAGATGGCTCACATGAGTTCGGTCGATTCTTCTTGGAATGATATTGGTGCATGGCTGATTCCAAAGTCGAAGTCTAGGTCCATTATTTCGATTATTTGTAAGTTGTTAGTGGCTGCAATGTCATACTATGTTTGGCAAGAAAGGAACTCGAGATTTTTCAATAATCAGCTTAGACCTCCTGAGAAAGTTACTGAAATCATCGTCAAATCTGTCAGACTGAAGCTCATGTCGTTGAAGTTCAAGGATACAAGACGTGTGAGGAAGATCCTAAAGGATTGGGAGATTGACGTTGATACGCTTTAATATAGCAGTCTTGTAATGTGCTTATTGTTTTCTTTGTTTGCCCAGATGGATAGGTTGTTGTTTGGTTGTCTTTGTTTCCGCGTTTGTAGCATGTCACATACGTGAACTAGGTGGTACTCTGCCGCCTACTTGTGCTTTTTTGGTTGGTTGGTTTAATATATTCACCGGTGTAACCCTTTACCCAAAAAATGGATATTGTTTGGTTGTTTTTGTTTCCGCGTTTGTGGCATGTCACATACGTGAACTAGGTGGTACTCTGCCGCCTACTTGTGCTTTTTTGGTTGGTTGGTTTTAATATATTCACCAGTGTAACCCTTTACCCAAAATATGGATATTTACGTATTTCCCTTATCTAATATCATTAATCAATTACATATTTCCCCAATTCATGTGGTATTTCCCCAATTCATATATATGTCTTATAATCCGCCATTTTCTTCATGTTTCTAGTAAGTTCATCTATATTTTTCATCGTGTTTCATCTGAAAAATCATTTGTCACATGAACGTTTAATATGAAAACCCTATTTTTCTAGCTTGCGTGAACGTTTAATTACAGAGGTATCACTTTGTAGTGCTAGTTTAATTGTACAAAGAAATACCTTTTTGTTTGTTCTATTACCCAAGTAAGACCATAAATGTGATTTTTTTATTGGCCACATGTTGCCATTATCTTTGTCTTGGTGTATAATTAATTAGGTCATTACTAGTTTTGTTTTGGTGTACTGTAGCTGGTTTCAATACTAACGATTGTATTTTACATATTTATATATAATTTTGGTATTTATATTTTTTCAATTTAATTTAGTACTAATTTTACTTATAGTCATAAATATTATCAATAAATTACGTATATGCCTATTACTTTTTTTTTCAACTTTGTTAAATTAGTTGTCCGAGATCTTGCGATCTTAATTTCCAATATTATATTTCCATTCAATGGTATTCATAAAAATATAGATATAAGTAGAAGAATTGGGGATATACTACATAAATTAGGGAAATATGCAATGGATTGATGATATTAGAGAGAGGAAATATGTAAATATTCATTTAATAGTTCATTAAGGGTAAAACAGCCATTTTGAGAGTAATTTTAATGAAAAGGGGAAATATGTAATATAGATGGGTTAGGAAGGGGAAATATGTAATTGTTTTTTTTTTTGGGGGAAATACGTAATAAGCCAGCTTAGGAGGGGGAAATATGTAAAAAAACTCAAAATTTTACGATATATGAAGATTCCGGCATTTTTTAAATTCGTGACTGCTGCAACAGTATCCGGGTGGTTACCGATTGCAGATTATCGGGAAATGCAGAAGATTGAGATTCATTTGGTATTTCAAATTGATGTCTAGTTTGAAAGCGGGTGGTTACATAACTGAGTCTGGGAGGAGTTGTTTATCAGATTCTGAGGTCATGGTTGTGGATTGACACCTGAGTCGCGTTTATGGTTTGGAAGCACATACGACTGCCTATCTTTAACTCTGCTTTGCACATGAATTATTGACTGGACTAACCGCCAGGAGGTAAGGATGCTCTGTAGTTTCAGATGCCGGGTTGTACGCGCTACCATGATTAAAGAAGATGATTTATGGGATCGGATCTTCCAGACAAAGAAGTGTACTGGTTGCTGACAAAATAGGCTATACATTTGGGGTTCTATGATCACAGGAAGTTCAGATGTTTCAGATTATGATACATGTTGATGCTTAAGGGATGTAGGATTTAGGTCCTGATCTCCGATGTGGGGTTGGCACATACACGAAAGCTTATCATTAACTCTGCAAAGAAAATGAACTGTTTTGATCGGGTAAGTCGGAAATAGGGATGTTTTGTAGTTTCAAGGCGCCAGGTTCAGCGGAGATAGCTATATATCTGTTATTGTGATTATGATTACGGACGTATGTTTCTCAGATTCGATGTGTTACCAGATTATCTGTTTCCGATGAAGATTTGCTGCTTGAGCAGATTATCGATTTGCTGATCAAATCTTTCTGAAGGATGCTTAGATGCGATTACGGAAATCGGGATTTAATATTTTCAAGGGTATTCGTTGATTTGAAGTTTTCTGATGCGGTGATTCGAAGTTTCTAGCAATTGCCGATTGAGTTTTTGATATTTTAGGAGTGTGCGGAATAAACTCTCGATACTCAACGCTTATTCAAAAACTAAACTCGGATGCGGTTATCGTCGAAATGGAGAAGCTGCTGCATTGATTAGCTTCGAGTTGATGGTTATTTGAGAAAATTTGTCGGTCAAGTAAATCAGAGGAGTCGGAAACCATGCAATCAAAGATCTGAACTGGAGTTTTCAGCGGTTTTTTTTTAAAGTTGATAATGCAAACCCGGATCATCAATTAAGGGGGAATCTGTTGACGCGTTTCGACGTCATCAGCAGACACCTTGACTGAAGTTGCAGAATATTCAAACACGGCTCAGAGTTTTGAAGATCAAGATCAAGCTTCGACAGTAACGAACAAGAGGGAAACTGTTGATGCACTTGGTGTTCGTCACTTGTCGAATAGGCTAGATTGAGCGTGTGTTGAATATTGTATAGGTTAGAATCGAACACACGACCAAAATACAGAGCGTATAGTGAAATTGGGAACAAGTTCGCCCGAACTTGTCATGGAATGGACAAGTTCGCTCGAACTTGTCATGGGATGGACAAGTTCGCCCGAACTTGTCATGTGATGGACAAGTTCGCCCGAACTTGACCATCCACATTCCGGGCGAACTTGTGTGCCTATATATAGGTGTGTGTTCATTTGTTGTTTATGTTTTTGCAATCCCTACGGGGAGGTGCTGTCGGATTCTCTCCAGGAACTCCGGCAGCTGGACTTAAAGATGTATACTCTTTCGGTATGAATGAAGACTTCCGCTGCATTCTATTTCTACTCCTTTATGTTAATAACATTCTCCAAAAACTGACATATTACGCACTAACTTCCGTGTAGAACCGCCTATCACGGACCTACAATTGGTATCAGAGCAGGATTGGTCTAATTTGAAGACATTGGTCATAGAAATTTACATCTTCTACTCATTTATTTTATTTTTAAACTTTTCTTGGACATTACACGGACAAAATGGACTGATTTTCAAGTATAATATATAAAATCCATAATAGTAAAACCCTTGAAAAGATCAGAGCTTAAAACAAACGAATTCATGTCAAAAATTCGAAAAAAACCATGTTTGAAAACACATGTTCTCTCGAACTTATCATCAAGTTCGCTCGAACTTGACTGAAAAATTCACTTTTTGAGTTATTTTTCATCAAGTTCGCCGAAAAAACGTATCGGACATTATATATCGTTAGATTCATATCGACGAGATGAGTTTAAAGCTCTAACCTGGTAAAAACAGTTTTCGGAAAAATTTTAAACGTTTTTAACGAATCGATACGTTAATATTGTCAATTAAGAAGTCAAATTTTACTAAAACTGTCTGTTTGCTAATCATTTTCCAAGTGTTTTTGAACGACAGATAAATTTGGAAAACGAAATGGGGTCCGTGAAGCCGCCAAAGTTAATGAATATAGACGAGTATGAAAGCTGGAAAGAAAAATTCGAGAACTGGAAACGAGCAAATTTTTCTACCATAATGTTCATGAGAAGAAGATGATCAGCTTGTTACAGCAATCGATAAATGAAGATATCTTGATTTTGCTACCAGAATGTGATACAACACAGAAATTATGGAATGCTCTACTTGATAAATATTTAGATAGTGTTGAGATTATTAAGAGCAAGAAAGTTCTAATCATGACAGAGTTTGACATCTTCACAATGCTGAAAGGCGAGTCAATGAAACAAATGATAGAGCGATTTTGTCACTTGAAAGTGCAGATGAGAAGGCATGGTCTTGATAAGACAAAAGCAGAGTATATTGACAAATTGGCTGATGCTCTTTCGGAGGGTGAATGGACAACATACTTAATGGTGTTAAAGGAAAGTTCGAGCTGAGAATTTTTCAAGCTTTCTACCTTCATTGACAAATTAAAGGGATATGAAGTGGAATTACTAAAGAAGTCTGATCTTGTCAGTGATCAACGAAATGATTTGGAAACGCAAATTTCAATTTATCAGTTGAAGAAAGTAGGGAGTATAATGGCAAAGAACTATGAAGCACAAGTTTCAAGTACATCTACATATGAGTCTTCAAGTTCTAAACCAATCTGCCTAGTTTTTTATGTAGCTCTTGAATAATCTTGAGAGTTTGACATTAGAAAATAAAAAGTTAAAAGAAAATGAAAATATTTTTGAAAATAGAATAAAAATTTTTAAAAAATGAAAAATCTGTTTTAAATAAAAATAATTTTGAAAAACAAATTATAATAAATTCGCATCTTGAAAAAGTCAGGAAACTTGAACAAGATGTTGAGAATGCTAAAAATAAAGCTGTTGATTTAGAAAAGAAGTTGAAAGGTTTTGTAACCTCGTTATTAATGTTAGATCATATATGTCTAAAACCGATCAATGAAATAAAAAGAACATTCCAATAAGTGAGAAAGTCACAAATTATGACAAGGTCATAATTGAGGATTGTGATGATGATACCGATGATGAAAGAGTTAAAAAGGATAAAAATGAAATATTTTTAAAACTAAAAGAAAAATTTCAAGAAACTGTTCTACAATCTACTGAAAAAGGTGAATGCTCAACGCAAAAACCTTCTAAGAAGAAAGGAGAACGAAAACAAAAGGAAAAACAAAGTTCTAAAAACTTTCAAAAGAAAAATAAAAGCTCATCGGTACGATCATCCAATCATTATAAAAACTCACAAAAATCTGCAAATAAGTGGTGCAGGTCGGACCACAGTGCTTCAACGTCAAATCAGGCTTTTAGAAGAAACACGAAAGATGGTTACCACACATCAAATCAATGTTATGATTTGAGTGTATGGTTTGCTAAAAAGGATCAGTATGAGAACAAGAAGTGTCATAAATGTGGAGTACCTGGACACATTGCTAGAAAATGTTTTCAAATTAATCCTAAACCTGTTAATATTGATAAGAAAATTTTTGAAGATTTGAAAGTACCAACTCAGGTTTGGAAAGAATATACAGAAACTACAAACAAGGTAAAACCAGTTATTACTAAGTTTTGAAAGTTTGAAACTGGTGAATCCTCGAATAGTAATGAACAAAAAGTTTCTACATTGTATTTCAAGAAAGCTTTAACAAAAAATCAATCATGGTTGGTGAAAGAAAAAGAATTTACACAATTAGTGAAAATTGAAAGTTTAGAGGACTTTCCAAAACTTGAGAACGCCCAAAATAAATCTGATTGTGTAATGAAAGTCAAAATTAAGGTTGAAGAAATAACGCCTAAGGCTAAAAATGACTGGGTGTCATTATTCAACTAATTATTTGAATTTTTGTGCAGGAACTTCCAAGGAAAAAGCAAATTACTGAGAATGGAGTTCTGTAGCACACAATGAAGACAATGGGCGGGTTATCAAGTTTTATATAAAGGCTATTTTAATAAAGGATTTGAAATTCCAATAACGTTTACTTAAAAATTTTACAAATTTTTGAAGAAAATTTGAAAAAATTTCACAGAACCTTCACTGTTGAAAAGATAAAACCCAGGGATATAAATGTTTTATAAACACAAAAGTGTCAAGGTTTTTGTCATCATGAGGGGGAAAATGCTTAAAAAGAAAAATTGTAAGCAGTAATAGATGGATAATGAAGTGATTCTCATCGGTTGGTCAATGTTTAAAGGAAATGATAGTACATCAGTGGACTATCACAGTACACTAAGGAATTGTAAAGTTTAAAAAAGTGAAAAACAAGTCTTACTGTGGATGTGTCGATAGGCTTTACACGTTCAGTAAATTGTTTCCGGGATATAAACTAAATTTTACAACTACTTAAAGTTGTGGATTAACATCTCTCGGATATATGGACTTAGTACTCCGAAATTTCATTTGAGAGATTGCCTGATTCTGAGATACGAGGTCTTTATAGATGATTGATATCTGGGGTATTATACAAGTTCTTCTGATTTTGTGTAAGTAATGGCCTAGAACTTGTAGAATACTTTTGCATTAAAACTCCAAAACTGCATTAAATTGGAAATATCGAAAGATACTATAATTGCAGTTCAAAAGATTCCAAAATTGGAACACTACTTTAAGTCGAGCCTTCATCTCTTTGTCGGTAAGGTGGTACTAACCTGAGCTCTCAAGGTCTCGCACAACCCAGATACATATATCAATTACGCTATACTCACCTATAAGATGAAATCTAGGGAATCTTGATGCGAGAGTATATTCTGAGATCGGAACCATAGTTAAGTCAAGTTTCTTAATTCTACATAACGTATCTTGGAACAATTGAGAAATGTTTTGAAGTTTAAGAGGATAAATATATGGACAATCTAGGTAAATTTGTTTAAAACTTAGTGTCATGAACAGGTCAATGGTACTTCTGATATGTCTTAAATAACTGATATGATCCTTTAACACAAACTCAACAAAAATATATCTGTAAATATGTTTGAACATATTTAGAGCATGATATTAATTACATAAAAACAAAAAGGATTATATTATCTTTTATTTTCGACCGCTGATGATGAAAAGCTGAGTTTCAAAGTCTAGAGTTGCTGAAAAAAATCTAATAACTTTTTAAAATTGATCTGAAAAGTTTAAAAGTTCATTAACTTGAAACTTATATTTGAATAAATGTGTCAGTTTAGTGTCAAAAACGTTTAATCAAGATCATTAAGTTGAACTTGATACATAAATCAGCTATTCAAGGTCATTAATTTGGACTTGAATAACTAAGAGGGTTTAAAACTAATGAGAAGATTAAAATTTGAAATGGTTGTGTTTAGAGATTTCAATGTTTGAATCTGAAATGTTTATTTGAATATTTGAAGAACTTTGAAATAGAAAGTAGATTTTAAGGGGGAGCTAGATAAAAACGTTGGTTAAAGATACTAGAAAGCTCAAAGCAAGGGGGAGCATGGTGATTAAAGTTTTATCAAGACAAGCTCAAGAAAAGAGAAAAGGATTGTAGAAGATACGAAGATCAAGGAAGTTAAAGTTATTCAAGAAATAAAGATCAAGAGAATATTAAAGACCGAGGAACTTAATTGAAGACCGATGCCTACGGCAACATCCAAGGGGGAGACTGTTGATGCATATGTCAACTGGTTCAAGGAAACGCGCAGCGACTGGTTCTTGAAGAAAGTTGTTGAAGAAAAGAAGAAAACGTCGCGAAAGGCAAAGAAAGTCGAAACTATGTTGATAGACGAAGATGAGCCTGAGAATGTACAACCTGAAGTTGGTTCTAGTGCCGCGGTTATTGTCGAAAGTCAAGAAAAGTCTACTCAAGAGGATGACGTTATCTCTGCAACATCGGATAAAGATGAAGATAGCAACGATTCTCTAGAAAAAGCTACAAAGAAATCTATCGCTGAGAAAGAAGGAGAGAAGGTTAAAGAAACGAACGTTGATTATGAACTAGAGTTAGAAAAGGGTTCAGATGAGGAGAGACCGAAGAAAAAGGCCAAAAGAGTTAAGTCTTCTGCAACAGATACATCTTTGACAACTACAGGGTCTCCGAGTACCAAAGGCAAGAAAACTCAAAAGCCAAAAAGCAGACGCTATGTTGGTAAAAAGAAGAAAGGCACAGAAGTCACACAAGAACCTTCTGGTGCAAAAACAACAGGAGCTACACAAGAACCTCCTGCGGCTGAAAAGATTCAAACTTCTGCGGTTCAAGAGACGATTGTGCAGACAGGAGTTACACAAGAACCTCCTGAGTCTGAATTACTTGAAATTCCAGTCATACAATCTCAAGATCCACCTACAGCTTCTCAGCCTGAAAGCTCTATTCCAAAAGAAGTTTCTACACCAAAGAGTACGCTAAAGTCAACACCAAAGACGACTCTGAGGTCAAAGTTTTTTGTAAATATTCCAGCTGATCCTGTTAATCTTCAAGATCTGAATGATTTCTTCCCAGAGTTTGATGTTGATGAATTCGAGAAGAGAGTTAAAGTTCTGGAAGACAAAGTATCGAAAAACGAAGTTGAAAAAGCTGCGTTAGAACAGTTGGTGAAACATAGTGAAGTGGAAAAGGAAATCTTGAATGATAAAGTGAAATTTCTGGAAGGTGATCGTGGATATCTAAAAGCACTAATTGAAAGTTTGCAGGATGCGAATGAACGACTGCAGAAAGAGATTGCAGAACTACGATCTGAACGTGATTTGAATGATCGAAGGTTTTCAAGGCTATATAAGGTATTATCTAACAGTTTGGGAATTGATTTTGCTGCCGAATATGCTCGATTAGATCTGCAAGAAGCGAAAGAGAGAGCAGAGAAAGAAATTGCTGAACATGGGAAAGGTAAACATGTGATAGAAAGTATGCTTGAGATAACTGAGCCTGTGATCAAATCTACTAAAGCTTCAGAGTCTGTTATTATTCCTAAGAAAGAAGTTGAGCAGAAAGACGATGAAGAAGCGGAAGACGACAATGATAATGATGAACCTGTTGATGATACAAAAGACGACTCCGATAACGATGATGGAAATGACGATGATTAGGATGGAGTTGGTATGAAATTGTTGATGAATTTGATTTTTCTTCGTTGCTGAATGATGATACAAACAGAATGGAAGATCAAAGTCAGGGGGAGCAGACAGGGCAAACAAGGCAAACAGATTTTGATATGACAGATGCGACTACTGCAATGACTGTTACTGCTATGCCGACGAAGCCTATGATTCTTATGTTAGAGCATAACGTCAAGGAAGGTGAATTTATTCACAATTACTCAAAGGAAGATCTAGCAAAGCTGCTAAACGTTGATGCTGAAACATTTGATTTTGATTTCGAAGAAGATGTGGTGGACGTTAATACATTCGAGCCAACCGAGTATTGCTACAAACGAAGATCTGATGCAGATGATTATAATAAGGTGATTATTGAAGATTGGTCGTCAGATGATGAAAACGATGAAGCAGAAAAGTACGTTGGTCAGAATACAGATAGTTTTCCGACATTTGAAGAAATGTACGAGCAGCTTAATGAAGATTTATTGAAAGAGAAAGTAGCTGAGTCTGTAGGAGAAGGAAAATTGCCAAAGCCGATGACAAAGGAAGAGATTGCTAAAGTAAAGAAGTCTTGGTTTAAAGAAATGCCAATAGAAAGAAAGTTCCAACATCCATTAGCATTCTTTACCAGAGATGCATATATTTCATTGGGTGACATACTTAGTTGGGGTTGGTTGAAAGAACTAAATGTTTACGCCATCAAAAGAGAATATGGTGTACAATACTTCCGACATATGGCAGATATTAGTACACTTCCGTATTGGGATGTAGAGGAATTGGCGCAGACAAGGAACGTTAGTTATCACATGAAGTTTATTGATCAGTTGCTATGGAAGATGATTAAATTTGAAGCAACGCAAGGTTCAAGTACTGGAAACCGTTTATACCGAAGCGCAGAATCAGAACGAATAAGAAAATGGGAGAGAAAGATATAACATTGGTTATGAAGCGTCCGCGAGCGATGAGAAACATGCCCCTGATGCCTATTGAACAGGATTTCTATCCATTGTTTTAGTGGTGGCAAGTTGATCCTACTACATGCGAAGCAGTGATAGTGCTGAGATTTGAAGAACACTTGGATATAACTAAAGAAAAATCAGTTGAAGTGTTTCAGAATGAAGGATTGAAAGGGTTATGGAGGACGATACGCATACTAGACCCGATGTGGCTAGTGAATTGTTCGAATGAGGATATTAAATGTTTATTCTTTAGTAAGATATGTTACGAGAAGCGCGGAGAGCCTCAAGCAATGCAGTATCAAAGAATAGTGAATGTTTGTTATGCGCAGGGAGTTAATTCTGGAAGAATGTTGGAATCCAGTTGGAGAGAACTTGAGCGCAAAGAGTTTTTGAAGGAAAAAAGGCGAATAGAACGTATTCACGAAAGGGGTAGAGAGGCAAGACTTAGACGTTTTCAGTTTTTGACGAAAGTGCCGGCTACTGACCAAACGCCAATTCTAGAGGAAGAACGTAGAAAGAAGCCTTATAAAAACTTCTTTGGACACTGCAGATAATGACAGAGCTTTGAAGACTGATCAAGACGAAGACGATATCCAAGGGGGAGTTTGTTAGTACATAATGTCTATGTCTTAGTCTTGGCTCGAGTCTGTTTAGATTAGGCTAAATTATGTCATAAAAGGTTGTATTTATGTGATTAAGACAACAAGTTTGCCCTGAATCACAATGTGAGAATAAGTTCGGCCGAACTTGTTCAAGATAAGTTCGCTCGAACTTGTAGTCATCCCAGCGAACTTGTTAGTCTATAAATAGTGGCCTTAGGATTTTCATTTGTAACTTTTGCAACTTTGTCACAATAGAGGCGAAGCTCTGTCCGATCCAGATCTTACATGTAATTTGACTTAGTGATGAATAAACAAAAGTTTAATGAGTAATCTTTGCATATTTGATTAACATGTCACTTAGTTTCCGCCTAATTGGACATTAGATACCAAATTAGGTTCCTGTGCTAATCAAGGAGCGATCTAACATGCTCATACTGTCGAATGGTGTTACTTAATTTATCATATGCTATTTTTGTTGTATTGTAATCATATGACAACTTATCAGTGTAAGTTTTAAGTTCTTTAAAAGATTTATGTTTTCAGCACATTCCTTTCATGCTTCGTAATTTTAAGCAAATAGTTACCACTTCGACAGTTTGAGCTTGGATTGCTTCTTTAACTGTCTCTTTTACCGTTTTAACCCTTTCTACCTGTTCTTCCACACTAACTACCTCTTTTAAGTTAGCCATTAGAGCTTTATTGGCAATGTCAGTTAGATTCTCCACTATCATAGGCTTGGTTACGCCATTTACTTCCACACATTCTGGCTTTGTCTCATCTTTGCTCTCTACTTTGTGGCTTGAATCAAAGTAACCTACAAATTTTTTAAGAGCATTATTAGGCAAAATATGTTCAAAAGTACCTTTTAAAAGTTCTTCTGATGATGATCTTTAATAATCCGCAAGAACTTCTTCCATATCTCCCTCTGTGTCTCCTTCTTCTGTTGATTCAGGTTCCTCAATGATTTTAGCTACCAATGCAAGACTTTCGTTCTTTGTGATGAAGTTGTTCTAGTTGAAGCCTTCTTCTTGTTGTATGACTAAAAGTGCTTTATCTTTTAAATTTGAGGACCCGTCTTCAATCTGCACCATTCTTTTATGAGGCTGAGGTCGATGGTAAATGGCTTTCTTGTAGTAATCATCGGCAAACGGATTGTGATTGCCTTTGACTTCACGATTTGGACATTTTCTTTTGAAGTGTCCTTTTTCTCGAAATTTGAAGCATGTAACTTTGGATTTTTTGAAACCTAGTTTTCCATCAAGATTTCCTAAATTTTCTCTCCTTGTAATTTCCATGAAGCGTTGAGCTCTACGGACAACAGATGCCATACACCACATGATATCTATCAACTCCATTTCTTCCAGATCAATATGATCATAGTCTTCTTTGGTCATCTTCGGATTCCCAATTTTCCCAGCTACTAAGCTTTCATAAGATTCCAGCACTGCTGCAAGCAAAACCATGTGCTGTTTTGCTGTTTGCTTATTGAAGTCTTATGCATTCTCGAGATTTACTGCAATGTTACACGGTAAAATTTGCTGGTTGGGATTGGATTGATTTTGATGGCTATTTTGAGATTGATTGGAGCGTTGAGACGATTGTTGCCCTTGTGAAACATTGGATTGAAGGAAGCAAAATACTGAAATCCACTTGACTAATTAGAAGATGGGCTTGCGTTAGTGTTGGCACTGAAAGCTGTTTGTACCTTCTGGGCTCTAAGCATTTGCAATTGTTTTTCCTTTGTAGTACAAATTCACATCCTGTTGCACGTGTGCTCTTTTGCCCTTAGCCAATTTTTGCATTTCTAATTCATGCCCTTCTATTTTCTCAAAGAATCTTGGCAGGGTGAAGGTATCGTATTCTGCACCATTTTTTAGGATGGTCAAATATGTAGACCAGTCACCTTCAGGTAGTGAATCTGCCAACTTATCAACTAACTTTTCATTTGTCTTAACGATTCCCATTCGCTTCATTTGAACTACCAAGTGGCAGTATCTTTCTATTAGCTGCTTCATAGTTTCGCCCTTGATGAGATTGAAAACTTCAAATTCTTTGTTCAGCAACTCTTTCTTTCCCTTTCTTAGTTGGGTACTTCCTTGTGATCTTGAGCGTAAGGCAAGCCATAACGATTGAGCATCATCGTCATATTGTAAGAGAACCAGAATATCTTCCTTTACCGCTTGTTGAAGAAGATTCATCATCTTCTTTTCATTAATGTACTTGTCTCTTTTAGTGCCAGTCAACTGGGCTAATGTCTTTTCAAGACCAAGCTCGCTGACAGGTGCTTGATATTTATTTTCAATTGCAAACCAACATTGAATATTGTTTGGTTGACCTAATTTTTAAACCTTTCACTCCAACTTTCGTAGTCTTCCAAATTCATAAGTTTTGGAGGCTTCGTCATTGTCCCCATTTTGTTCTCAAGGTTCATGTTCTGAGCTACGGAAGTAGAAACTGCTTGTGTGGCAAAAGCGTCATGAAATTCTTCGATTTCCAGTTTATCGAAAATTTACGAAAACTGATTTTATGACTTAGCATGAGTTTCAAGAAAAAATGAATTACCTGACTCGTACGTATGAGTATTCGTACGAGTGACCCTAAATATCAGTTAACAAAACTTTTAAACCTTGTGCGAAGGACCACTCGTACGAGTGATCGTTCATACGGATGATAAAAATGACATGTTCTGAAAAACTTGATTTGGTGCGGTTGATGATTGGTACGGGTGACTAGTCGAACGAATGGCCAGTCGTACGAGTGGTCTCTCTACTCATACGAGCAGCTTAAGTCACGAACTTGATGTTTTTCACAATTTTTGACATGATTTTGGTAGATTTTACATCTGTAAGTTTCAGGGATTCGTTATTACTGATTTTAACGTGTTATACTAAAATCCTAGTCTAAACTGTCCATGAAATCTACTAGATCTGAAGGATGTATCAAAAAAGAGTAGAAGTAGAGATCTTTAATGTCTGAATCTAGATCTTTGATGAATGAAACTTGCTGCTTGATGGCTGAAACTTGTTGTTGGTCCTCAAATATGGCCTCAAGGCTCTAATACCACTTGTGAGGCAAGGATCGGTGCTACCTCGATAAGCTCCCGGACAGATCTGACTCAGATAGCAGAGGCGGAATTCATTGCTAACGAGTTTGACAAACAACAATGTGATATACTGCTTCAACGCCTCTTCCTTGTAGTGTTAAACGTGTAACGATTACAGGCGAGTAAACAATTGGACAGGGCTTCGTCACGGTCACTACAAAAACAGCTGACTAGCTCAGAACCCAAGTCACCTATTTATAGGCTGTGAGTGTAGGATTGGCCCTAACTCGTGAGCTACCGGACTGATTTGCTTAGCTAACAGAGGCGGAATTCATTGTTAACCAAGTTGAACAAACACACGAAAAGATCAATCATACTATTTAACACATCTGAATCTTTATATTCAATAACTTGGAACGATTACAGACATAAACGAGCAGGGATTCGCCAATAGTCTCCAAAAACAACATGCTAACACTAACACCCAAGTCACCTATTTATACTAAACAGGTTTCGCACCAAAGTGACTTGGGAAAGATTTCGTACGAAAAAGGATTTCGTACGAAATCTGATCATTTCATACGAAATTAGTACATAACAAACAAAACATATAGTTTGACACTTTTGAAGCCCTAATTACATAACCGACACATCCTAGACGTAGGCAATATACATTAGTGCACCAACAGACTCCCCATTGGATGTTACCGCAGTCTTGGATGGTCTTCAAACCTTTTTCTTCAAAAAATCGTCAAAAGGTATTTGACGCGTTCAGCCAAAAAAGTTCTTTGGAGGCCTACGACGCTCCTCGGATGGAATAGGAGTTTGATCTGTTGGAGTAGGTCGATTGTATGTGTTGCCGAACTGAAATCTACGTTGAGCAGCAATCCTTCTTCTTTCAGCAATAACGGCCTCTTTCTTATCTACCTTTTTCTGCTCCTTAGCTTCGATCTTTCTCCAGGATGTGTTCCAAGCTATACCTGAATAAATATTATGAGCATAACACACGTTAACAATTTTCTAAAACTGCATGGCTTGAACTTCATCCTTGTCTTCGTAGCTGATTTTCACATAAAACAGACGCTCAATATCTTTCTTCGAACAGTTCACCAGCCACATTGGATCTAACTCTCGGATCCCTCTCCATAACCCATAGATACGTTTATGTGCTATGATAGACTCTGACAATTCTTCTGAAATCTTCCAAGAATCTTTATCGGGTTCTACACAAATTACCGCTTCACATGTACTTGAATCATAGTGCCACCACTTAAAGATCTTGTAAAAGTCTTGTTCCATCTTGATGAGCGGCATATTCTTCATCACACGCGGTCGTTTGACAATCAATGTAACATCTTTCTCCTGTGAGACTGGATCGATCTTCGTAACCTTTCTCGGATAATGTCGCTTCCAACGAGGAAAGTTGTGCATGGC
Organism: Scalesia atractyloides; assembly: GCA_947069175.1. Classification (NCBI taxonomy): domain Eukaryota; kingdom Viridiplantae; phylum Streptophyta; class Magnoliopsida; order Asterales; family Asteraceae; genus Scalesia; species Scalesia atractyloides. The sequence goes on from CAMTDV010000015.1 coordinate 44,511,366, forward strand.
CTCGTACTTGATAGCTTTCCACAACTCTCTATCGTGAAACTTGATCTTTAGATTGAATAGCTTTGACTGTGCCAGCTCCGTAACATCCCAATGAGGCAATATTTTGATATCCTTCAAGTGCCTGAAGTACTGCACTTCGAATTCTCTCTTGATGCATACACATTAAGCTCTTTAATCCAACCCTAGCTAATGATATCTCCCAACGAAGCCTCCGGATCTCTGGTGAAGAAAGCTAGAGGACGTAGAAACTTTCGCTCTGCCGGAACTTCTTTAAACCATTTCTTTTTCATCTCAATGATTTCTTCTTTGGACATTTGTTGAGGGACTGATCCAGCTTTCACTGCCTCTTCAACTTTGTTTTTCAACAAATCATCATTTGCAGATGAAAACATTTTTGCAAAGGTTGGGAAGACGTATGAACCCTCTCCGGCATAAGTAGCAACATTGTCATCAGAATCGTCAGAATCCCAATCCTCTATAATCACATGATCATAATCATTAGCATCTGGTACTGGCTGGAAGCCATAATCATTTGGTTCTATACTCGTGTTGATCAAATCATCTTCAAAGTCGAACACAAATGATTCTTCATTTAGACCATATAACTCTGCTAATTCAGCTTTGGAGTAGTTGTGGACATATTCCCCCTCTTCAACATCGTGCTCTAAATAGAATATCCTTGGGTCAGGCACAACAGGAACAGCCGACGACGAAGTCGCTGTGAGGATTCCTGTTTGCCTTGAACCTTGAGACGCATCACTAGTCTCCCCCTGAACTTGATCTGTAGTGTGTTGATTAGCGGATTCGTTCAAGTACACAGAAACATCGACGTTTCCATTGATAACAGAATCGGTTACACGAATTCTAGATCCTCCAACACTATCATCATCATCCTTTCTACTACTATCACTACTATCCAAATCTAACCCTTCAAAGTATAAATCAACTTCTTCATCTATTTCTTTCTCCATTTGACGTTCTTTCTCCAACTTCTTCCCCATGTGTCTATGAAGCTTCTCTGGTAAGCTTGATAAATCAATTTCAACTTCACGAGGCCTTCCTATCATAACAAACCGTGGGGGCGGAGGCTTGTAGACGACCATGGCTAGAGATATTGGCTCGGATTCAGCTTCCGGCGTAGTGTGAACAGTCAAAGGATCCGCATAAACTTCAGCTTCAGGTTCAGGCTGGCTCATCATAGGAATATCATCTATCTTATTCTTGCCTTTGCCTTGAGCATCTGATAGTGCTTTTGTAGCTTGCTCTTTTTCTGCTATCTTCGGTCTCACTTCTTTTCTCTCTATCTTCTGAATTTCATCAGCCAAGGAGATACCTAGAGTTCTAACCAGAATCTTCTCAATTTTGTTCAGACTCATACTCTTCCATCTTCTTTCTCATCCGTTCGTTTTCTGTCTGGTAACTCTGTAGAATAACATTCAAATTCTCCCATTCATCCTCTAGCAACTTGATCCTTTCCTCGTATGTAGAGACCAGCTTTGCTGTTTCCAAGAATTTCTCGTTATCATTAACCAGAAGCTTCAAGATCTCCCTTATATTATCTCTGTCAAACTCAAGCTCCTTGATTCGCTTCTCAGCTATCTTAATTTCGGCTTGTAATTCTCCAAGTCTTCCTTCATACTTTATCAGCTGAAAAATCTTCTCCTCTGGGAATTAACCCAAAATCAAATAAGAACTCGTCAAACCCTGCATCAAAAGCTCCCTGTGTTGGGTGACACAATGATTGGTGTACTAGTTGTGATGTAGTAGGAGGAGTAAGAATAGGAGGACGTAGAGGAGAGGGTATTGGAGCATATGGTGTAGAATGTTGAGGAGGTGGAGATTGTGGTTTTTGTGGAGAGATACGGTATGGGGAAGGTTGTGGAGGAGTTGGAGTAGATGTCTCAACAGTTGATGGAATAATTGGAGGATCAACAACTTTAGTTCTCAACTTGATCCTTAATCGACCCGCAGTAGACTCAGGCTTCTTAGTCACATCACGTTTGTGCGTTTGGTGGCTGGTTTCTTTGTAGGGTTGATCACGGAGAATTCTTCCTCAGTCCCTGATGGAATGAAGTCGTCATCGTCATCTCCTATCTCTTTTCTCTTTTTATCCTCCAATATGTTTTTCTTTCTCTCCTCTTCAGCCTTTTTCACTTGATCCTCAGATTCAGAACTAGAGGATGATCATCACCATCAGTATCACCATCACTGCCTTCAACTATACCATACGATTGTTTCTCAATGTTTGCATTGAGATCTTCAACGCTTTCTACATTTGCTTCAACTTGTACAGACTCAGTAACAGGCACCTCCTCAGTCTTTGGTTCATCGACCAACCTAGTACTAACATCAGCTTTCTTCTTGTGTTGTTTTGGAGCAGAAGATGAAGACTCAGCAGTTTTCTTTCTCTTTGATGAAGTCTTTGAAACATCAGTAGGTTCTGTTCTCTTATACACGATGCCTTCCTTCTCTGCTCATCATCTTTTACATACTAATGACTTCTCTTTTCTTCAAACAGTTCTAACTTCTCCAACTCTTCTGATTCATCTCCACTCCCTTCTTTTCTCCATTTTCCTGCTGGTGAAGCCTGATAGTCTTTGTTGATGAACCAGCCAAAAAGTGGCTTGTATGTGGGCTCTCTTTTGTTTTTCATGTATGAGCTGATGTTGTGTAGATTAGAACGAGTCATGTGTTCTAGCTCCAATAAATCATCTTTCTTCTTCTCTAGGTTCGGCTGTAAGTGATCTAACATCATCTGCACAAACCTAGGATATTGCTAGAATCTCCTTTTTTCCCAAATTAACAACCATTTGCTCAAACACGGGTTTGCTGAAATTGTATGGAAGGTTGAGAGCAAGAGCAGCAAGCATACACATTTGATAGTCAACTAAGTCATCCCATCCTCCTTTCCTGTGGCTGAATGATCTGACAATACAGTGAGCCAGAAATCTATATGGCCTTCCCAGAAGATTAATCTTGAACGATGCAACATTCACAAAACCGTTGTATCCCATTCGGTAGAAGCAAACCATTTACCATTCTTTCAGAATATCCCGTTGGATAGTCACTCTTATCGTTAATATCCAAAACTTTTCTGATCAGTTCTTCTGTAATAGCCACCTCAACTTCTTTGTCTTTCGCCTTCACAACTGACACAATTGCCCTTGATGTTCCCTGCAGCCTGGCTGACTTCCAGAATAACTCAATGTGGGACAAATAAACATCATGTCTTTCTGTTAGTGGCTTAAATATCGGAATTCTCTTCATAAACTTGTGAATATCAGAAAAAGCTCCATATTCTGCTACTTCCTCATTTAGTAAGCAACATGCGTTATGCATCAGGCCGAATTCAGGTCTTTTTACCTAGAATGACATAGTGCACAAAAAGGTTAGAAAATTTTCAACATTTATGCCTTTAAAAATTTCGTACGAAATTTTACATCAAATTTCCATACGAAAATATCATCAGGTAAGCTTTATGAACAACTAAAATTTTCGTACGAAAATTATGATTTTTGTACGGAAATCCTGATTTCACACAAAATTATCAAGATTAACACCAAACCTAAAATGTGTGATTTTTATGAAATTGAACGGTCATTTTTAGTCTAAAAGTGCCGATAATGAAGATTATCTGATCAATTTTAACTTTTACCGGCTCAATTATCCTGAAACTACGTTTTATGTCCAAAAGGTCCGAATTTCGTCAAATTGACAGTCCAAACTTCAAATTATACCTTCACCATTAGAAGAGGTGTGCCAATCAACCTCCCTAATGTGTTTAATATGGTCAGAAGTGAGTAGAATAAGAGAATGCAAGAAATCGCCCAGAGAGAATTCGCCCAGAAATAATGATCAGATTTGTACGAAATCTGATTCTCTCCCTTATATATATAGGCCATCCATTTTCGTACGAAAATTTGGCATTCTACTTAACTTTCCTTGACCTTTCTCCTGTTTCGTGTGTTTTCAGTTTTAAGTACACATTCAGCTGACCAAGTCCAAGTTAATGACCTTGGTTAACTGATTTGACTACCAAGTCAAAGTTAATGACCCTGGTTGACCATGTTTTCACCAAAACTGACACTTTCTGTTGATTTTAAGTTTCAAATTAATGAACTTTTTAACGTTTCAGAACAGAATTTCTTTCCCGATTAGCTCCCAGCCCATAATTTCTTAGCTTTCCTTCAGCATTCTGTCGCTTTCGACTTTGAAGATCAGTTTTCCATCATCAGTAGTCAAAAACTAAAGTAGAAATGAAATCTTTTTGAATTTTTGTTTTTTTCTAAATCATAAGACATTTAAAAGAATTATGTACAAACATATTTACAGACATATTTTTGCGAGTTTGTGTTAGAGGATCATATCAGTTTATTGAGACACATCACCAGTACCGTTGCTCTAGATAAAACTTTAAGTTCTTAAACAGATTTACTATAGATTGTCAGTATACTGGTCCACTTAAACCTCTACACATTTCTCAACTGTTTCAAGATATGTTAGGTAATTTTTATGCAACATGGCCGAATCTGTGTTTCACACCTCAGAATATACTCCCGCATCCAGATTCCATAGATTTCATCTCACAGGTGAATATATCTAACTGATATCTGCAAAGGGGTGAATGCTAAACCTTGAGAGCTCAAGTTAGTACTTCCGTACAGAGAAAGAGATGAAGGCTCGACTTTAGGTGGTGTTCCTCTTGGGAATCTTTTATAATTTTTGTACTGCGGAATGTCATATCTTTCTATGACATTTTCTTCATTTTTTATGCAGCTTTTGTGGTGAAAAAATGCGAAAGTATTATACAAGTTCTAGGCCATTGCCAATGCAAAATCCGAAGAACTCGTATAATACCCCAGATATCAACTAAATATAAAGACCTAGTATCTCAGAATCTGGCATTCTCTCAAACGAAATTTCGGATACCAAGTCCATATATCCGAGAGATGTTAAGCCACATATTTACCAGTTTATCTTTTTAGGTTTATATCTCGAAAGCAGTTTACTTATTGTGCGAAGCCTACTGACACATCCTTAGTAAGTCCTGTTTAGACACTTTTAAACGATACATTCTTTAGCGTACTGTCATAGTCCACTGATGTACTATCATCTCCTCTATACACAAAACTCTTTTTTTTCTTTTTAACGTTTTTGTATTTTTCAAGGTTTTTCAATTATTTTGTATTTTTCAAAATTTTCAATGTTTTTGTATTTTCCAAAACTTTTCTTACCCTAAAATCAAAAACATATTTTTGGATTTTTGTTTTTATGAAAAACAGGAAAAATATTTACAGAAAACATGTGACACACCGATGAGGATCACATCTCAACATCGTCATCCTCAAACTCAACCTCATGAACATCCCTGATGTCAGATTCTTTAAACCATTTAATTTTAAAAGATTTCGAAATCTTGCTCTATCGAAAGCTTTGGTGCAAAAATCTGCTTTTTGGTCATCAGTGTGGATTTTCTCAATTCGTATCAACCTTTTCTCGTGACAATCATGGATAAAGTGGTATCCAATTTCAATATGTTTAGTGCGTGAGTGTTGACAAGGATTGACTATCATATCAATAGCCGCCTTGTTATCTACATATATGGGTGTATCAAGAAATTGCAGTCCGAAGTCTCTCATCTGTTGTTGTATCCACAAAATTTGGGAACAACAACTGGATGCTGAAACGTTTTCAGCTTCACAAGTAGAGAAAGTTGCGGTATGTTTCTTGCATTGCCACATTACCAAACGGGTTCAGAAGAACTGGCAACCAGCCGTTGTAGATTTAGCATTCAGCTTGCAGCAACCAAAATCAGAGTCAAAGTAACCCGCAAGACTGAAGTCGTCATAACGTGGATACCACAAACCGGTGCTTGGGCATCCTTTCAGGTATCGTATGATTCTTTTGACGATCAGCAGATGTGAGTCCTTTGGGTTTGACTAATATCTGGTGTAAAGGCATGTAGGATACATGATATCTGGTCTTGAAGCTGTGAGATACATCAAGGATCCGATCATGGAGCGATATAGTGTTTCATCGACTTTGACTCCATACTCGTCTGGACAAATGCCGTGGTTTGTGGCTAGAGGGGTAGATGCGGGTTTAGTTCATGTCATGTCAAATCTCAACAACACGTCATGAACTTACTTTGTCTGGTCAATGAAAACACCATCTGGCATGTGTTCAACCTAAAGCCCCAAAAATAATTTCATCTTTCCCATATCACTCATTTCAAATTTCTCTTTCATGACTTTTTCAAAGTCCTTAAATAGCCGTTCATTTGTCGACCTAAAGATGATATCGTCCATATAGATTTGCACAATAATCATATGTCCATCCACTTCCTTAGTAAAGAGGGTACTGTCTACTGTTCCTCTAGTGAAACCGTTACCCAGAAGATGTTTGGAGGGCGTCTCGTACAGGCTCTCGGGGCTTGGTGTAAACCATACAACGCTTTGTTCAGTAGGTACACCTTATCCTTGTGTATCGGATCGACAAACCCCGGTGGTTGGCTGACGTACACCTCCTCTTTAACCTTGCCGTATAGGAATGTAGACTTCACATCCAACTGGTACACTTTAAAACCTTTCCATGAGGTGAATGCCAGGAAAATGCGGATAGCTTCAAGACGTGCGACTGACGCATAAACTTCGTTGTAGTCTATCCCTTCCTGCTGATGAAAGCCTTGTACTATGAGCCAAGCTTTGTTGCGCACAACCACTCCTCTATCATCTCTTTTGCACTTGAAGACCCACTGAGTGTTTATCCTTTTCTGATTGTGTGGTAGATCAACAAGTTCCCAGACTCCAAGTTTCTGGAATTGCAATAACTCTTCCTGCATTGCCTCAACCCAACTTTCATCTTTAAGAGCATCTCTGTAGTTACCTGGTTCAACCTGAGAAACAAAACAACTATGAGAAAATCTAGTTTGCAGTGGAGCAACTTTAGAATAAAAACAACTTAGATCCTTATTGATCTGATTCCGCGTTTTCACTCCAGCTTGTAGTTCTCCGATGATGTTATCTGACGGATGGTAGGAGAATGATCTTGGCATTACTTCGCCTGTAACATTTACTGTGCTTTCCAAATTCGTAACATTTTGATCACCAACCTGTTCTGAGGAAGTAGCCTCATTTCTTGCACTGGTTTCTGTAGCTTGATTGTTAAGATAACTTTCAATCTGTTCAGATCCTTCATCAGAACTGGATCCCCCATCATCAAAGGTAGGTTCTCTATCAGAATTTGCATCAACTGGCTGAGTGGAAGATGGTTCTGCATTATTCTGAGTTGGTGCGACTACTGATTCTGGCTGAGTGTTGCTCGGTCCTGCTTCAGAAGAATTTGTTACTGGTTGAGAAGAGGAAATCACCAACGGTTGTGTAACTTGCTCTTGACTAGATATTTGATGTTGTTGAAAAAGCAAGAGAAGTTCGTGCTCTGATGGTTCTTCTGGCAGCTCCAATGAATTCCACAACCTTGGTAATTGAACAGCCATGGATCACCAGGTTTTTGCATAGGCATTGTGTATCTCTGGCAATCAACATGTTGAGCTATAATAACTTGATTCATGCTTGGTAGATAAACTCTCTTTTGCGGACTAGCATACTCTACGAAGAATCCTTCCAAAGATCTGGCTCCAAATTTACCCTCCGGGTCCAATACAGTACGCGACGATCCAAAAGGTTCCAAAAACATTAGATTAGGTTTTCGTTGGTTAAGAAGTTCGAAGCATGTCTTGTTATGTGGCTTGACAGTCAATACACGGTTAAGGGTGTAACATGCAGATGCAACAACTTCACTCCAAAAGCTAACAGGAAGTTTCGAATTAGCAAGCATCATGCATGCAGTCTCACTAAGCGTTACGTTCTTTCGTTCAACTACTGCATTTTGTTGAGGAGTATAGGGGGCACTGAACTCATGATGAACACCCTTAGCTTTGTAGAATTCGAGCATTCTATTGTTCTTAAACTCAGTACCATTTTCACTTCTGATTCTCTTGATTGGTAAATGGTATAGATCATCAGATTTTCAAACGTTTCATCCTTGCTCTCTTGAAAGAAAACCCATGAGAATCTTGAGTAGTCATCCATCACGACTAGGCTGTATAGATCTCCTGAGATACTTTTCACATTAACTGGTCTAAAAAGATCCATGTGAAACCTTTCTACTGGAAGCTAGATGGAGTTGAGTAGCTTTCTTGGGTGTGATTTCTTATGCTGCTTCCCTTTTTTGCAGCTAAGACAATCATCTGACAAATGGAAATTTTTGAGATTCACCCCTTCCACTACGTCGTTGTGCACCAAATAGTTCATCTTCCTTAGGTGAATGTGACCCATTTTCCTGTGCCATAGAATTGATTCCTTTTCAGTGGCTTTTGATATGAAACACCGACCTTCTTTTGATGTAGTGGATATGACGCTCATTTATAAGACATATAAGTCATTTTCTCGTGGAGCGCGTGTGAGGATCCACTCCTCAGGAATTATGAATCCCGATTTAAGAATAAGACACTCCTTTTCATTGAAATGAGTTGTGAACTTCTTGTCACAGATTTGAGATATGCTCAGTAAGTTGTTCTCGAGCTCAGCAATGTAGTTCACTTTGTCGAACAACACCACTCCGTTTGTAAGAATACCTTCTCCCATGATCTTTCCGCCTTGTGTTCCGGCAAACTCAATATAACCTCCCTTGATAGCTTTCACATTGTATAGCAAAGCTAACATCCCCGTCATGTGCCTTGAAGCTCCACTGTCTATAATCCACTTTGAAGTGAAAGACCTAGGAAGCACCTGCACACATGAAAAACATATTAGGTAAAAAGAGATCCAAGCCCTTTCGGTCTTGGGTGGGATGGCAATGTCGACCTTTGCAACATTGGCAACTTTGATTTCCTTCTTAGCTTCAACCCACTGTCCAGTTTTTTATTCTGTATTATCTTTTGGTTTAACTGGGACATTGGTCGATTGTGTGACCACGGAAGATGTTTTTGCTTTGGCTACCCAGGTTTGTGCCTTGGAAAATGCCTTTTTGATGTATAATTTTGATTCCATCTTTTCATTTTTCTTTGATGTGTAACATTTGTAGCATTTCAACCAATGAACACTTTCAATCGTTTACGTATTTTATTTACATGCGATCTGTTAAAATGGTATGCACAACATTTCCGGAATAATATCCAAGTTATCGTAACATATTCCCAAATACACCTTAATCGCAACCCTGGACAAGCATAGCGAAACCCGACACATAGAAAAAAAACTTGGACCTCCCAGGCGCCATGCGCCAGAATCACCTGCATCTCCCGCGACGCATGGGAGAGTACCAAGACAGGTGGCTCCGTTTCGCGACACGTGTCCAACCTACCTAAGACCGGTGGCAGTCTAGGCCTAGCTGACCTCCCCCACGCCATGCGAGATGGGACTGTTTCAAATTGCTCAAATGGATTTTAAATCGACGTCTCTTTCTCTCTCGAAGCTCTATTCAAATACCGACCCTAAACCTGCGAAGCTCTTCTCCGTTGTAAGTATTTTAACCCCCGATCACTAATTCGTTACCATACACGATTGATTTAGGACACACCAACGCATGTCAAGGATCTGCCTGACTAAGTTCGTTGGGGTTCTGTCTCGTGTTGTATGGCCACCATACCCGATTGATTTAGGACCCACCAACGCATGTCAAGGCTCTGCCTGACTAAGTCCGTTGGGGTTCTTTCTCGTGTTGTATGGCTAAAGTGACTTGGGTTATTTTACTAAAACGTGATGCATTGTATTATTATTAGGAACTCAGGATTTGCACCTGAAAGCTTTAAGTTAGAAACCCTAAAGCTACAAGGTGAGTACATAGACCTCCCTTTTTCGTTTTCTAAATGTTTTGGGGTAAAACATATGTGCCTATTACTATTTCCATAATTTCACTGCAATATATATGTGGTTTATATATACAAAATGATTTTCAATATGAGTAAATAATTCCGCTTTTTTATGTTTTCTAAATGTTTTGAGGTGAATTATATATTTCCACATTTACAAAACTTATTTACCTATTGTTTATTGCTTTACATTGTACAAAACTTGATGGTATGTTGAACATGACAATGATACATCATTAACTTTGATCACGCCGACCGGTAGTATGTTATGGTACCATATGATTGACAACCCCATTCCCGCTTCCTAGGTTTGTTTGGAAGTTTCCACTGGGAATGACAGAAACTGTGCTACACATTTGACAAACCTTTATTCATAAAGGTTTATTCATAAAGGTTTGTCCGACAGTCAACAAGGCTTGAATGTATTCACCAACAAACCACACTTGTTTTATACAAAAAGGCAAATTGTTTTATATATACACAACAAGACATTTTGTTTACACAAGACATTTGGTTTATACAAAGATATATGTTTATACAGTACAAGACATTTGGTTGGTTTATACAACACAAGACATTTAGTTGGTTTATACAAATGGTTTCTGAATTGACCGTACAATGTTTTCTCTTAAATCAAATGATTTATCATACAGTTTTACAAAAGAAATACTTCATGTCAGAAATTCATGGCTACTATGATTTATTTAAAATATCAATTGTTAAAGTTGATTAAATATATTTCAATATTCAAAAGCCATGAGTCGAGACCATAAAACCTATGTTACTTCGCCAGCATTCAATGTTGATTTATTTTCACTTATGTTTCAGGTACTAATGCATGATCAAGTATGCTACATATAGTATGGACTCTGGCTTTATGTCACACCCCGACTCGCAGCGGAAGACAAATACAGGGTGCGGCAGACACGTGGTAATTCTCCATAGTTTAAAACATGATATTATAAACCGAGAGAACCTCGGTTACAACATACTATGAGTATCATATTACACACCATAAGCTCAAGTACAGTACTACGAGCTGTCACAGCTCTTATTCTGCTACAGTTCACTACTGAAGCCAACCACACGCACGTTCCTTACCCTTGCTTCGCTTTACCTGAAATGCATGTTAGTTTTGAAAAGGTCAGCTAAACGTTGCATGAGTTCCACTAGTTTTGTTGTTATGGAACAATATGTTTTAACAAGTTTAATTGCACTGGTCACAGTCACAGTGACGGTCACAGTCACAGTTATAGTCACAGATTGCCCGATGGAATTTCATGCGCGTACAAGTGAAACCTGACTATTTCCCCCGGGCTGTGTCACCCAGACACTCCCGGTCCACCAACTGCATCACGTGCAGTTCAATGCCCCCGGGTAGTTATGCCTAACACATACCCAAAAGTTGGACGAGTGTAGTTGCTTGTGGCCGGGCACCGCACCCTCCGGCCTCAATTGCTTTTGTCGGACCAATAGTACTATCCACTGCCCACGGGTCATATTAATCACTTGTAATGGGGGTATTCGTGAGTTAGGTAATTCACATCTTCCCAAGTTGGTGCAATTAACACAATTTTATAACATGTAGATCACTTCAGAAAACAGTAACACAGTTTAAATGTAGTGGAGTGAAGCTCACTCCCAAATTGGTGTAATCAACACAATTTGTAACATGCAAGTCCCCAAAAAACAGTAAAACAATTCAAAAGTGGGGAAGTGAAAACTCACAGTGTACGTAGTAGTCTTAACACACAAGTGATCGAGCGACTGGATCAGCTTTAATAACACATATGCAAGTATGGACTCGAATCATTATCTAGGTTGGTAATGGTTATAACTTGGATCTGGTCAGGAGTTTTTTTTTACTCTGGATTGAGTCTATAGGACACAGGTATGGTGACGGACGTCAGGGTAGCATTCGTTTTCAGTTTGGCTTCCGGGTACCATTTCGCGTGCCAGCCAAAATCAGTAGTTTAACGTGTTCGGATAATGGTACAGGAATACCAATAATGCCATCACGTGGTTATTTAAGAATGATTAACTTTTCATTAAGGGAGTTTGAGTGTTTGGGGAGTCTTGGTTACCCAAATTTAAGTTTCCATTTTCAATGTCGGGAATTCTCCCGAACTGTCTTAGGACACACCCATAGTGCCCAATTTGCCCGGGAATCTCCCGGAATACTCCCGGTGTTCCAATTATAGTATTTGTCGGGTTGGGTCAGTTCCCAGTTCCGGCATGTTCGTATAGGTAAACTGCCGAAACTGCTTAAAATAATCTATTTATAATTCCATAAATTCCCATTTAATCTATATTTTATATAAAAATCTGAAATTTTTATATAAATCTGTAAAAAGCTGCAGATTAGGGAAAAATTTCTGGTAATTTATTTTGTTAATTTACTTATTTAAATAAATTATTTATAAAACTAATTTTAACGACATAATTAAAACTAAATACCATCAGTAGTTCAAAAATTCCAAAAAAAAAAAATACCAGAACACCTTTTACATGTCCAGAAACTCCTCACAAAATTTTGAGATTTTTCCGATTTCGTTTCGGTGTGTTCCCGGCTACCGAAAAATCGCAAAAACACGAATTTTTAACCCAAATCAAAACTCAACCAAATGACTCCTATGTCACACCCCGACCCGCAGCGGAATAAGAGTCGGGGCATAATTGGGTTATCACCAAAGCTCATGATGTTTACTAATATGTTTCATATTTATTAAATTCAAATTACATCTCAAATGTTCAAGTCAAATTCATACAATACAAGGAAAGGAAATTAAATAAACAATCCAAAATATAAACTGTTTTATTCTTCTAGGCCGTCCTATATGTTTCTTGCTTCAACTGGATCACCTGTATCATGTGTAAAAATGGGGGTTTTTGGGTCAACAAAAGTTGGCGAGTGAACCTTGTTAGAAAAACATTTATTATTGATTTCATGTTGTATTAAATATGGAAAATTGTGCAATAATCATATGTGAGCAAACGCAAATAAACATACAATAACAAACCATAACAAACCACCTTGCATGAGTATATGACATGAATGATAATGTATATGTTGGCAACGTCACGTTCCGCTCATAGGTAATGGGGAACGGACGGCCTATGATGATGTATGTGCGATCAAGGCTCAATCCAACGGAGCCGATCGTATGTTGGCAACGCCTCGTTCACGCTCATAGGTAATGGGGAACGGTTCCACTCATAGGTAATGGGGAACAGACGGCCTATGATGATGTATGTACTGAAAATGATAAATTTAATCTAAACATTAACCACACAAACAGTTGATACATATTGAATACACATTTGATCATTGATATGATGGATGCACAAGTGTTTAAATGTAATAAATAATATGACACATGATACACCCCAAAAACGTGATTAAAACGGGGAATTTGTAGAGATTCACTCACATTGGGTGCGTTCGTTTGATGATGTTGAATGCGCACGAGTTTAGAGGGTTGATCGACGAGGAATAACTAACCTAAATAATAACGAAAAAGTACGGTAAATAAGTGGATTTTATTAACAATTTTAATAGGATTTTTAGATATATTTTTGTGAGTTTAAGGTCATTTTCTAACTTTAAAAATATTATTTTTAAGTATTTTTAATTGATTTTTAAATTAAATAAATAAAAATATAAAAAATGTTGACTTTTTGGGTTTACCGTTGACCGTTGACCATTGACTTTGACTGTTGACCGGTTCGGACCTTGTGTATGTATGCGCTGAGTGAGGTTCGAACTCATGACCTCCCGTACGCGTGCACGCAGCTCTACCAACTGAGCTACGTGTCTAACCCGAAATATTTCTGTTTTTAATTATATTTATATACTATTTAATTTATTCAGAATTCATTTATTTTAAAAAGAAATTTAATTATGTTGAACCGGTGCTCATAACAGGTCTCGAACCCACCCGTTGTTTAACATTGCACACAGTCCACCGCTGGACTGTGTGTCTAACCTGGTTAAAATACTGGTTTTTATTAAACTTAACATCTTACAGCGAATTAATACGATTCGATTTAAAAAAAGAACATTTTTATTTCAGAGGATAGGGTCGTGTCAGGGATCGAACTCGAGACGTTTGTTTTGTTTGCGCACACAGACCACCGCTGGACTGTGTGTCTAACCCGGTTTAATATCTTGTTTTAATTAAACTTATACCTACTGTTCGACTTCACCTTCTTCGTTCAAAATCACAGACAACGATTTATTCTACTGTTCTTGTTTAATTCGATTGACGGACATATAAATGATTAAAATGAAATGGATATAGAAGGTTTTGGGAATGAATGTACCGGAAAGATGATTTTTCTCAGAACTCCGGCAAAGTCGTCGGCTCTGTTTTATGAACTCCGTCTGAGCGGACCAATTAACAGTTTTGATTAACTAATTGTGAAATTGAATGACTAAACAAGAGTTATCAGAGAGTTTAGATGCTCATACCGATTCACAGCGTGATTTCGGAATTTTCAGAAATTTTCCGGCGGTTGCAGATTATCCGGTATCGTCGCCTGGAACCGATTCTGGTTGAAGGTTTTGAGTTAGTATAAGTCTAACAATAGATAGAAGATGAAAGAATTGAGAACTTTACCGTTTCGATGAATGTCACGGTTTTCCGGCGAAAGTCCGGCGATATCAGAAAGCGTTTCCGACGAACAGAAAATAGAGCGAAAGTGAAATTGGAGGTTCTGTGAGTGTTTCTGAGTCGTGAGATGATGATATTGTTAGTGAAAATCAGGAAGTAATTGATTTCGATTTTTAACTCAAAAATTCATATGAATCGAAGGAATTGAAGACTGAATTTATTAAAACGTGGGTTGCAAATGGTTTCATCGGTTATAATCAGTAATAGCAAACACTCAACAGTCTGGACAGTTGAAAGCCGATGAGCGGTTTCAGTTTTGGCGCAAACAGATGATTTCACGGGTAGAGTTAACTTTTATTTGTTTCCTTGTTTACACAAAAGAACTAAGTGGCGGAGTGGTTAAATGTTTGCTGATTAAATCTTCCGGCTGACCCGGGTTCGAAACCCGGCAGCCCCTTTTCTTTTTTATTTCATTTATTTTTACTTTTTAATAATTATAGTTTTTAAATTCTAAAATGTTTATTAATTATGTATTGTTTAAAATTAAAATTAACCATAAATACGCAACAAAATTTTATAACTTGATATTCGATTAACAAACGAAGCGGGTTTGGAAACCCGTTTTTCGACGGATGTTACATCCTAAAATTTCCATAACATTCCCCATATGTTACTTAGTGTCTCTGTAAAATTTGGTGATTTATTGAATTCGTTTGAAATTTTTTTTGAAATTCTTTCAGTAAAACAGGTAAAAATTCACCAAAAATCGTAGAAAATTCCAAAAATTATAAAATTGTATGTGGACCTTCCTGACAATATCCTACATCACCACACCAAATTTTAGCTCAATCCAAGTTACATGGACCAAGTTATAGGCAAAACAATTTTCTGTCTAGCCTAGATTCGGTTCTCGGATGTTATACCTAGCGATTCTTCCGGTTCCAAGCGTTTATCTTGATCCCAGAAGTGTGTGAAGGCTATATTCAGTACCTACACATCAAGTACAACCCAAATATGCTAGAACTTAGATCAATCAAGCTTTAATTCATTGTTTTTCGGTTAATCGAATAGTTATGCGATTTTTGTCGAATAGGTGTTGATTAGGGTATCAAAACCCAAAGATTAGTGATCATGATTGCCATATAACACCAGTGAATTCCCATGGTGTTCTTATTCCAGCCCATAAACTTATTTAAACATTCAAAAATCATGGATTAAAATGAGTTTTTCGGTTATAAATCGCGTTTAATCAAAAAATAACAATCAAACTCACTTTGAACTTGTGAAATCACCTTTATTTTGTGGTTTTCTTGATGAAGATCAGTTGAGATGAAGGGTTTTGGTGCAGGGATTTTGAAGAAATGAATAAAATTTGAAAGAGAAAAGAATTTAAAAGAAAAAAAAATAAAATATGGGGGGTACCCCTACCCTACTTGGGGCCACCACGTGCTTCGTAATACGCATTAAAAGATGACGTTTATCTTCCGTGTTGCGTTTAGGTTCGTTTTCGGGTCCCGCACACATTCTTGATTTGCGAAACGGACTCCGTTTTGCGTGTTCTTAGTGTCAAAAAACTCGGTTTTAAAAATCATGCATAACCGTCTAAAAATCCAAACCTAGTTACGTTTTAATCATAAAAGTCTCGTATTAGGGTAGTTTAAGTGTTTTTAAGCTTGATTGACCGTTCCTTGCATATTTTGTTGTCTTTTGTTATGCCCGAAACGAAGGCGTTTCCCAACCGGGAGCTGCTTCGTTTTGCGTGCCCGGGCTTTGATAATTTTCAGACCTTATGTCACAGTCTATGGCACAAAACTAAGTTGTTCCTGGAACTCGAAATCTTAAATAACGCTACCGATAACCTAATAATCAACATCAAAGGTTTAATGCGTTGTTAAACGTCAAGTCTCCGTTTAACACGTTGTTCAAGGCTAAGGACGCCAACCTCGCATCGTTGGTCCTTAGTAGTGTCATGTTAACGATGACGTGCTCTCGGATTCCTCCGAGATATAACATATATTGTTTCGCACCCACACAAGTCATGAAATTTCACAAGGTTTACGTGCAATTATAGTTTTAATCATGCTTTAAGTTTAGGACCAATTAAGATGTACCTGGTTTCGTCATGGGTATCACAGTCTCCCCTGGTTAAGAAATTTTGTCCTCGAAATTTACCATGTCTAGTTAGGGGAAAAGGTGAGGATATTTTCTATGAAATTCATCCTTCCGTTCCAAGGTATATTCAGGTCCTTGTTTAGAATTCCACCGGACTTTAACCAGTGAAATTTTGTTATATCTTAATTGTTTGACCCTACCATCAACTATTTCCACCGGCTCTTCCACAAAGTGGAGTTTATCATCAACGTGGATGTCTTCCAATGGTATCTGAGTGGCCTCCAAAAGGCACTTCTTTAAGTTTGAAATGTGGAAGATATTATGAATGGCACTAAGCTCGGTTGGCAGCTTCAACCGATATGCTACGGGACCTACTTTTTCTAGGATCTCGTAGGGTCCAATGTATCGCGGGCTACCTTTCCGGTCTTTCCAAACCGGATAACGCCTTTCCACGGTGATACCTTTAATAACACTCGTTCACCCACTTTGAACGATAGTGGTTTCCGACGTATATCAGCCCAACTCTTTTGTCGGCTCTGAGCGGCTCTCAGACGATTCCGAATCCGATGGACCTTATCGGCCGTTTCTGTGACATCCCGGTTTTTCAGACATCTTAAACGCACTACTTCACGGTTATTCGTTCCTACGTTAAATTGATTCGGAGACTTAAATTGCACGCTCGAAATAATTACGATAATTTCGTGAACTTGTCAAATGAATTACGTGCTATGTGTATTAAACGTTTATAAGTTGGTGAGTTATTATGTGATGTTCCGATTTCGTGATTTGTTTTAGTTATAAAATATAGATATAGTAAATAGATAAATGAATCGAACCGAGCCGCGAAACGAGTCGGCCTCACTTCCTTGCGACTCAAGTAGTTAACCGAAACTTGAGGACCAAGCTATAGACCCAAACCGACCCACCCAAACCCTTGCGGCCGCACCCAACCGCAAACCCTTCCCCTTTTTCTTGACCTCTTGCACTATATATACACATACATGCATGTGTTATGTTTCAAAAACAAAAAAACACACAAACCCTAATAAAGAAACAGCCGACGGCAGCCCTTCCATTCATTCTCTCGGTCGCAAACAGCCTTCCTACACTTCCTCTTGATCGCGGCAGCCCCCTCGCCATTCTCCTTCTCGGTCGCGACCTTCATCATCATCCGATTCGGCTCCCATCTAATTCTCGGATCATTGATCTTCATTGTTAAAGGTTAGAGTTTATCATTGTTTACAAAGTCATACTAGGGTTTATGAACTATGGATCATGCTTGTATATAATGGTAGAAAGTGTTATGATGTTAGTTCGATTGATATTGCAAGTTTAGCGATTATGATGATTAGTGGAATCAAGAATCATTAGGCTGCGTTTTGTGATAAAAACTATATGTTATGATTAGGGTTTGCATGGGTATGATGTATATGATGATATATGATTGGAAAAATCTGTTCTTGATCGTTTATATTTAACATATCGATTGTTTAAGCGTGTTATATTGCGATAAAATGCTGAAAACAGGATGCTGAATGGTGTTTACAGCCAACTTCAACTGTCTGTAACTTAGTTATTATTTATCGAAAAACGGATTTTCTGAAGTCTAAAACGTAGATTTTTGAAAAACGCTTCTAATGGCGCTGGATTCATATTTTTCTGAAGTCGTTTGATATTTTTAAGTGGCCAATTAAGTTCAGTAACTGAAGCTGTGAAAATTCTGAAAATTTGTTAGTTGTTTATCGAGTCGGATCTAATAATCTGTAGAGAGTCGAATCACGAAATTTGTACAGTAGCTAGAGATGGAAATTTCCGGGAAACTCCCATTGGAATTTTGTTAATTGGACGAACGGTGATTTTTAAATAAATTCTCCCGTGGACTGCAGTCAGAAAGCGACGAATCTGACTGCAGCCTAGTATATTAATATTTATGAATAATTGGTGAAGTGTTAGGACTTGAAAAATTTATATAAAATTCTACAGTATAGTTGACACCTTCTGTAAAATAATTGGAATTTTTGGAACGTTGGAACTATTTTATAAAAATCCTCGAAAACAGCCTAATTATGAGTATACAAGCTGAAACTTGATAACTTGCGAATGTGTGTACCAAAGTGTTGCATGGATTGGATTGTGTTCATGATAAATTGTTTTGATCACTATGTTGGTATGATGATACTTGCATGCATGATTGAGTATTAGGATTTGTTATTGTGTGTACCACATTGTGTGTTAGTTATGTGTAGGGTTTGTATTGGTGTGTTCACACACTAACTTTAAATCAATTGACTTGTTAGGACGCAATTAACGGTCCCATCATTTGCTACTTCTGTGTTACACTAACCGAGCAACTAAAGGTGAGTTCACGGCCCCTAATTTTATCCGGTTTTAAACAACAGGGGGAGAAACATGTATACACTCTACAACTCTATCTCTTTACGTTATACGAAATTAACGTCATTAAACTATTCGGTAACTAAGTTAATGTTAATGTACGTTATGGTCACTAAGCAGCTATATCACACAAGTCCTCGACAAACTCTCGGATCGTTAGTATTGGGTTAGATAGCGGGGAAATTATAAGTAGTACTACTGGGCCCGACAAGCCCCACCCGAGCTAATCGCGCTAGCCGACCGGGTATGGTCAACGGGTGATTAATTTGGCCTAACTTCGCCATGGTCAGTGATAGGCCTGGCAACACGGAGGCACAACAGTCAGCTTCGATCGCGAACACTTACGTGACATAACTTTAGGCTAGCTACCTACATGTTAACATTGAACTTAATTACGAATCAACAATATTATTCCGGGTTAGGGATAATGGAACCAACAACGTTATTATTCCGGGTTAGGAATAATGGAACATCATTATTATTCCGGGTAAGGAATAATGGAACCATCAGTATTATTCCGGGTTGGGAATAATGGAACTAAATCGTTATCCTGGGTTAGGGATAACGGGGGAAACAAACTTATAACCGAACAAATGAACTTATGAAAACCTGTGAACTCACTCTTCTTTAATGTTGACACTTGTTTCTTTACATGTTTCTCAGGACGCTAGGAGCTCTAGGTGCACTCACTTGCATTGATCAAGACATCTTTTTATCGAGTCTCATTTACGAACATTGTTTGAGTTTTTCTTTAGTTTTGGCGTTTGTGTTGGCGCCCGTTCCTTTACTTTACTTTAAATGCTTCCGCTCAACTTTAAAAACTAATGCTTCCGCTAAACATTGAAATCAAACTAAGACAATCTAAAATTAACTATGAATGGTTAAACAAATGATTTTGGAAAATGTATTAACAAATCATATAGAGTCGTTCGACGTTACTAGTGTCTCAGATTCTGGTTTGTTCACACGCCTCACGGTAAAACTCCGCAAGTGGAAATTGAGGGTGTGACAGTTTCCTGAATTAGTTCAGATCCCGTCAGTTGAGTGTCACCCACTTCGGCCCAACAAAATGGTGATCGGCACTTTCGACCATAAAGTCCTCGTACGGGGCCGCTTAAATGCTGCTTCGATAACTTTTACGGGAATTCCACGAGTGGGAGATGCTTGTCCCAGCTTCCTCCGAAGTCTAGGACACAAGCATGAAGCAAGTCCTCTAGTGTCTGAATCGTGCGCTCCGATTGGCCATTGGTTTGGGGATGGTAAGCAGTGCTCAGATCGATTTGCGTCCCCAATGCTTCTTGTAGTTTCTGCCAGTATCGTGAAGTAAAGTGGCTGTCTCGGTCGGAAATTATAGCAATCGGGACACCATGTCTGGCTACTATCTCGTGGGTGTAGATCTCAGCCAACTGGTCGGTTTTATAAGTAGTACGAATCGGAATGAAATGGGCAGATTTGGTCAATCGATCAACGATTACCCAATCGCATCGTGACCATGAGGTGTTTTCGGAAGATGGGTCACGAAATCCATCATGATTTGTTCGCACTTCCACTGAGGTATTTCGGGTTGTTGCAACTTTCATGAGGGTTTCTGATACTCCGCCTTGACTTGCGCACAAGTCAAGCATTGACTTACATATGTTGCCACGTCCTTTTTCATCCCCGACAACCAATAAAATTCTTTAAGGTCGTGGTAAATCTTGTCTGTACCGGGGTGAATCAAATACTCGATTCTGAAAGTACAACACCTCGTCCGTTTTCCTCATGAAGTTGTTCTCATTCTCGTGCAAACCTTCGCCAGGTAACTGGCTTTCCTCCAAGGCTTGCATCTGCGCGTTCCGGATTTGATCTATCAGTCTTGTCTGCACGATCATTCCCAAGGCTCTCACTCAAAGGGGCTTAATTCGATCCTTCCTACTTAGCGCATCTTCTACCACATTAGCCTTCCCCGGGTGGTACTTTATCTCACAATCATAATCATTTAACAATTCCACCCATCTGCGCTGCCTCATGTTCAAATATTTTTGATCGAAGATATGTTGGAGGCTTTTGTGACCCGTGTATATAGGACACTTTGTACCATATAAATAATGTCTCCAAATCTTTAGTGCGAATATAACTGCTCCTAGTTCCAGGTCATGGGTCGTGTGATTCTTCTCGTGCACCTTCAATTGTCTAGAAGCGTACGCAATAACTTTATTCCTTTGCATAAGGACACATCCAAGCCCTTGTCGTGATGTGTCGCAATATACGACAAAGTCGTCATTACCTTCGGGTAACGACAAGATTGGGGCCTCACATAACTTTTTCTTTAACAGCTGGAACGCTGTTTCTTGGTCTTCACCCCATTCCTACTTCCTATCCTTCTGCATCAATGCGGTAAACGATTGCGTGATACTAGAGAAATTTTCGATGATTCGATGATAATACCCTACCAATCCCAAGAATAGGTGTATTTCTTTTGGGATTTCGCCGCTGACTAGTTCTTAATTGCTTCAATCTTGCTCAGGTCCACATGAATTCCATGTTGATCCACCACATGTCCTAGAAATGGTACGGCTTGTAACCAAAAGTCGCACTTAGACAACTTAGCGTATAGCTGTTCGGTCCGTAGTATCTCCAAGATAGCACGCAAATGATGCTCGTGCTCGTCCTTACTCTTGGAGTAGGTCAAGATATCGTCGATGAAGACGATGACAAATTTGTCAAGGTATGGTTTACATACCCGGTTCATGAGATCCATGAACATCGCAGGTGCGTTGGTTAGCCAAAAGGCATAACCAAGAATTCGTAGTGGCCATAACGGGTTTAAAACGCCGTGTTAGGAATATCGTCCTCTTGGACCTTCACTTGATGGTCACCTGACCGAAGATCTATCTTAGAAAAGTATCGAGCTCCTTGCAGCTGATCAAAGAGATCATGATTCTCGGAAGAGGGTGGCGATTCTTGATAGTGACTTTATTCAGTTCCCTGTAGTCGATGCACATTCGGAAGCTACCGTCCTTCTTCTTTACAAACAAAACTGGGGCTCCCCAGGGGGAATGACTAGGACGGATGAAACCGCGATCAAGTAACTCCTGTAACTGCGTTGATAGCTCTTGCATCTCGGTCGGTGCAAGACGATATGGGGCCTTGGCAACAGGTGCCGTTCCCGGTATTAAGTCAATGCGAAACTCGACTTGCCGATTGGGCAGTAATCCTGGCAATTCCTACGGGAACACATCTGGGTATTCACATACTACTGGGATGTCTTCAATACACTTCTCGGCTGGCTCCTCCAATGTGACGCTGGCTAAGAACACGTTGCAGCCTTGTCGTATGCACTTCAACGCCTTAAGGTGAGATATGAAGTTCAGCGTGACACCTAACTTATCTCCTTGTACCATAATTGCCTCCGTGGGGGATAAGGGAATCTTCACAACCTTTTGTTCACATAACCCCTCCGCACGATGGTTGGACAACCAGTCCATTCCTATGACGATATCAAAACTACCCAATTCTACTGGTAAAAGGTCGATAGAGAATTGATAACCATTAAAGGTTATAAGGCAATTACCAATAAGTTGGTGACTGGTGATCGGTTTCCCGCAGGCAAGTTCGACGGTATAGGTTTGTTTTAAGTAAATAGCGGGCATATTCAAAAGTGGTAAAAATGCAGTGGAAACGTAACTTCTATCAGGTCCCGTATCAAATAATACCGACGCAAATCGATCGGAAACGAGGAATGTACCTAAAACCACGTTAGGATCCTGGCGTGCGTCCTCAGGCCCGTGACAAAGGCACGGCCTTGAGCTGCATTCGAGGTAGGAGCTTGGTTTTGTGTATTTCTCCCTGCCATTTGCCGAGCTAACTTCGGGCAACTTCGCTGAAGATGTTTCATACTACCACATCCAAAGCACGCACGGGGGTAGTTAGCCTGTTGTGTTGCTTGTCGGGATTGCTGCTGAAGAGGTTGAAGCCTAGGGGGTTGGAAACAGGTTGGTCTGGGCTTTGGTGCCAAGGGCACCGTATAGTTTCTAGCAAAATGCCCAATTCTATGGTACCTTGAGCATCTCTTTACTGGACACGCACCAACGTGATAGGAGTTACGCCTGTTGCATTTCAAGGCGTTTCCTTTATGTCCATCAGAGTTACCCATTGGGGTAGTCATGGCGTAACTCTGGCTAGTAGTTCTCCCCCTTTTTTGTACTGCTGCCCCCGCTCGACTGCCTTCTGGGTCTTCTTGCTTGTCCTTGGCCTGCTCCCCAGGCATCGTCAGAATTTTACATCTAACCATGTCTTACGTAACAATACCTGACCTGGCTACCACCTCGTGCATGGTCAGGTGTTCCACCGAATTAATGATACTCCTTACTTCTAGGGCCAGTCCCCAAATATACCTTGCAATCCTCTTAGGCTCCGGTCGAACCCACGTCTGGCAATATACGTGCCAGTTCATTGAAGCGATTCGTATAACCTGCATGATCAGCACCTTGCATCTGCAGGTTCCAGAACTCATGTTCAAGCTTCTGAATTTCGTGGGCTGGACAGAACCTTTCCTGTAACATTTGTCAAAAACGGGTTTCCAAACCCGCTCCGTTTTGTAATCGAATATCAAGTTATAAATGTCACGTTGCGTATTTATGTCGATTTTGATTTTTAATGATACATAATTAATAAACAAACTAAACCATAAAAGTTATAATTGATAAAAAGTAAAAATAAAATAATTAAAAAGAAAATGAGGCTGCCGGGACTCGAACCCGGGTCAGCTGGGTTGAACTCCAAAGACTTAACACATACACACATAACCACTCCGCCACTTGTTGTTTTCTGTCAACTCTAGGAAACAAATAAATCTTATAGACAATCATGAAGCAACCTGTTGCGCCAAACTGAAACCGTAATTGCTTTCAACCGTCCCAAAACGGTTGAGTGTTCGCGGATTCTGGTTCATAACCGATGCACCGACGATCCTAATCAATTCAGTCTTGAATTAACTTAAATTTTGATGATGATCGGTTTTTATAACCGAAGATATTCAATTTCTGAATTACGTCAATCAAAGACCTCTCTCGCGACTTAGAAACATTCTACAAACCTTCAATTGCACTTTCGCTATTCATTCAGTTCGCCAGAAAAACTTTTTTTAACTCGCCGGAAAATCTCTGCAAGTCGCCGGAAAACCGAGATCTTCATTAATACGGTAAATACTTCGACTATTTCAGTTTCAATCCGTTGTTAGGCTGTTACTAACTTCAAACCAACAATCAGAATCAATCCCAGACAACATAGCTGGAATATTCCGCTTTCGCCGGAAAACTTCTGAAATTTCCAATCTCACGTGGTGAATCGGTATGAACATTCAAAACTTCTGTTAATCCTTGTTTAGTACTCTACTTTCATAACTAATCAATCAAATTTGGTAATTGACCCGAACAGAGGAAGCTCATAAACAGAGCCGACGATCCTTGCCGGAGTTTTGTGAACGATGACCTGTTCCGGTACTTTCTTTTCCCAAACTTTCTCCGTTCATCACCTTTCAACTTGTTCATATTATTCGCTAACCGAATTAAACAAATAACAGTTAGATAACAGTTGTCCGTAATATAGACGAAGAAGACGAGGTAGTGAGTGTTGTTAAGATTAACTAAAAACGGATATTATCTCGGGTTAGACACACAGTCCAGTGGTGGACTGTGTGCACATACAAATCACACGCCGCGAGTTCGATCCTTGACACACGTATGCTCTGTAATAAAAATGTTTTGTTTTTCTAACCGAACCGGATTAACTTACGTTAGATGTTAAGTATAATAAAAATCTGTATATTAAACAAGTTAGACACACAGTCCAGCGGTGGACTGTGTGTAGCGTTAAAGCACAGGTCCCGGGTTCAAGACCTGTTAGTGACACCGGTTCGATGATTTAAAATATTTTTGAAAATAAAAGAATTTTGAATAAACTGAGTTAGTATATAAGTATAATTAAAAACAGAATTATTTCAGGTTAGACACGTAGCTTAGTTGATAGAGCTGCGTGCACGTGAACGGGAGGTCTCGGGTTCGAGCCTCACCCGGCGCATACATTTACACAATAAACCAGTCAACAAGTCAAAGTCAAAAGTCAACGGTCAACCCAAAAAGTCAACATATTTTTATATTTTTATTTATTTAATTTAATTTAAAAATCAATTAAAAATACTTAAAAATAATGTTTTTAAAGATAGGAAATAGCCTTAAACTCACAAAAATATATCTAAAAATCCTAATTAAAATTATCAATAAAATCCACTCATTTTCTATATTTCCGTTATTATTTAGGTTAGTTAATTCTCGTTGTTCAATCCGTCCAACTCGTGCGCATCTCATCATCTCTAACCAAACGCACCCAATGTGAGTGAATCTTTACAAATTCCCCGTTTTAATCACGTTTTTGGGGTGTATCATGTGTCTTGCCATTTATTATATTTAAATCATTGTGCATACATCATATCATGAACAAATGTGTATTCAGCTTGTTTCAACTGTTTGTGTGGTTATTGTTAGATTCAATTTATTATTTCAGTACATGCAATTTCATAGGCCGCCGCTCCCCATTACATTATGAGCGTTGAGCATGTTCCCCATTACATTATGAGCGTGAACCTGGCGTGCCAACATACGATCGGCTCCGTTTGATTGAGCCTTGATCGCACAGACATTTATCATTTTCAGTATATGCAATACGATTGGCTCCGTTTGATTGAGCCTTGATCGCACAGTTTCATTCATGTTATTTATTGTATGAAGTTGGTATGTTATTGTATGTTATTATATGTTATTGTATGTTATGGTTTGTGATTGTCATTGTTACTGATTGATTATTTACATTTGCTTACTTATGATTATGCACAATTTTTCCTTGATAAAATAACAAGAAAATCAATAATAAATGTTTATCTAACAAGGTTCACTCGCCAACTTATGTTGACCCAAAAACTCCCATTTTTACACATGATACAGATGAACCAGCTGCAGCAAGAAACACAGAGGATTGGCCTAGAAGAATAAAATGATTTAGAGCTTGGAATTGTTTAGTTGGTTATTTTTCTTTGTATTTGTATGGACATGTTTGGATTATTGGGAATGTAATTTTGACTTTAATAAATATGAAGCATATTAGTAAATATCATGAGCTTTGGTGATAACCCAATTATGCCCCGATTCTTATTCCGTTGCGGGTCGGGGTGTGACATATTGGTATCAGAGCCATGACTATAGGGATATAGGATAGGTTATTAGACCCTTAGAGCCTATACTATAGTTAATTAGAAATTTTTTAGATTTTTGTGTGTTACATGCCAAATTTCATGATGTTTATATGTTTTATGTTAAATGTTACATTCAATGTTATGCAAGCATGTTCATAAGTATATATTATCATATAATGCCTATCATGAATCATATTCTCATAACATATCATATCCATGAAAGCACACACCACATCATTTTCATGATTGCTTTTACAATGATTTTTGTATTTTCAAATCTCATCAAAGTGATTTCTCATGACGGGCATATAGTAACTGGAAGGGTACCAGTACCGGTAGTCGGAACGTCCTGTCTAGGCTGGCATTCGTATAAATCCAAAATAAAGGACCAATTTGCCTACCTGGGGACTAACGATGAGAGTACGAAGTACCTATTAGGCCAAAGCATGCTATACCAAACGTCGTGTGAGCTAACCCCACTTTGAGTTGTCATTGTGTCTACACCTGGACACATTCCGACCATACATCTCGTAAACATATTTTGTGGTTTGCATTCGGGTCATGCGAGTGTTATATCGCCAATACTAATGTGAATCCTACCAAGCCAATAGTCATGGGGGCCCACATGATTATACAGGTGAAGGTATGGGGGACATTTGAGGCCCAACATGAGCAAACCCAAGACATCCTATGGATGTAGTTGCATTATTGATATTTATGTTATTTTCATTTTCTTAAAGACACATGACACCTAAAAAGACTCCATAAAGTCACAATCTTCTTATGTATGTTCCTGTAGATGTCGGCTAGACAACAACGAGGGGGTAAAAGATCAGGAAGGTCTCACGAACGCTTGGCCACACAAATCGCGAAACAAATGGCTGCGGTGCTTCCTGACATTGTGGTTCAAGTACAACAAGCTCTCGCCACCAATCCCACTAATCCTCCCCAACAAAATGACCAGAACATCGGCAACCCTCCTACCAGCAAGTGCTCATACAAACATTTCAAGTCTTGCGATCCTCCTAAATTTGAAGGGACCGAAGATGTCACTGCTCTCCTCCACTGGTTTGAGGAAATGGAAAACACCTTCCTCAACTGCGATTGTCCTGAGGATCGCAAGGTTCGATACGCAACCGGGAGACAATTTGGGGTAGCTCTCACCTGGTGGAATACTGAAAAGGGGAAGAGGGGAATTGATGATGCAATGGCCTTAACGTGGGAGGAGTTAAGGGAAATCATGACGAGGCGATTCTGTCCTAGGAGTGAGATTAAAAAGTTGGAAGACGAGTTTCATTCTTTGAAGCAAAAGGAGGGAGATCATACTTCCTACAACAAGAGGTTCTTAGAGTTGAACCAAATGGTCCCTAGCTTGTTTACCCCAGTTTATCGCTTAATCGAGCATTATATTCGAGGTCTTCCCTCGAAAATTCAAGATTCAGTCCTCAGCACTTCGCCAGCAACACTTGAAGCTGCTATGGAACTAGCGACTGAACTGACCGAGAATCGAATTCGCAACGGTAAGTTTAAAGAGGAGAAGAAGAAAGCCCCCGTTGAGGGCCAAACATCAAACCATTCCACCTCCTCCTCTAAGTTTGCTAACAAGAGGAAGCGTAACACCAGAAACTTCGCTGTTACACAAACCAATTTCCCTATTCCTGCTGCACCCATTACCCAAGTTGCCCCTTCACCTGCACCATACAAAAGGCCATACTCTGGCCCGTTACCAAAATGCAACCGTTGCCAATACCACCATTTTCCTGATCATCCCTGCCAACATTGCACCGGCTGTGGTCGCGCAGGTCATACTGTTCAAACCTGTCGCATGCCTCAGCGAACGAACCGCCACCAGCCTTCAACCCAAACCCACCAACAAATAATGGGTCAAGCCCAACAACCCCTACTATTACCACCTACCCAACATTTAGCCCAAACATACTACTAACCCAACTATCCCATGGTACAACCTATGCGGGCTTGCTACAATTGTGGAGACCCAAGCCATTTTAGAAACACTTGTCCAAGGTTGGTGAACATTATTGATGCTCAAGCCCAAGCCAATCCGGTGAATCAAGCGAACCAAGCTCCTCCACCTGCAAGAGGAAGAGCTTTCAACATCAACGCTAATCAGGCTAGAGCTGACGGCAATGTGGTTAACGGTACGTTCCTTATAAATGGTAGATATGCATCCATGTTGTTTGATACTGGCGCGGATAAAAGTTTTGTGTCCTTAGAGTTTGAACCCATCCTAAACCAAAATCGTGATAAGCTCATGGAATCCATAACAGTAGAAGTTGCTGATGGGAAACCGGTCTCATTGAACTCTATTATACGCAATTGTACTCTTACTCTAAACGATCACAACTTTCTAGTTGACCTCATTCCAATGAAGTTGGGAAGCTTTGACATTATAATTGGTATGGACTGGCTCAGCCAACATCAGGCTGAAGTTGTATGTCGCGAAAAGTTTATACGCATTCCTCTTTCAAACGGTCAGACTCTACGAATCTTTGGAGAAACCTCGTCGAAAGGGCTCAGATTAATGTCCTGTCTTCAAGCTCAAAAATATCTTCGCAAGAATTATGTCGCGTTTTTAGCTCATATCGTCAAAAAGGGAACCATGGAGAAGAAACTTGAAGACATCCCAGTAGTAAAAGATTTCCCGCAAGTTTTTCCTGACGACATTTCAGGACTTCCTCCAGTTAGAGAAGTCGAATTCCGTATTGATCTTATACCTGGTGCTACACCAGTTGCAAAGTCTCCTTATAGGTTAGCCCCCTCTGAAATGCAAGAGCTAGCCAGTCAATTGCAAGAGTTGACTGACAAGGGATTCATACGTCCTAGCTCCTCGCCTTGGGGTGCACCTGTCCTTTTTGTGAAGAAGAAAGATGGATCGTTTCGCCTGTGCATCAACTACAGAGAACTCAATAAATTAACAATCAAGAATCGCTATCCACTACCTCGCATTGATGATCTTCTTGACCAACTTCAAGGTGCCAACTGCTTTTCAAAAATCGACCTTCGGTCTGGTTATCATCAACTTAGAGTACATGAAGAAGACGTCCCAAAGACCGCTTTCCGAACTCTTTATGGTCATTATGAATTCATGGTCATGCCATTTGGTTTAACCAACGCTCCAGCTGTCTTCATGGATCTAATGAACAGAGTCTGCAAACCTTATCTCGATCGTTTTGTTATAGTCTTCATCGACGACATTCTCATTTATTCAAAGTCTAAGTCTGATCATGAGCGTCATCTTCGACTCATCCTTACACTTCTAGAGAATGAAAAGCTTTACGCAAAATTCTCCAAATGCGAATTCTGGTTAAAAGAGGTACAATTCCTCGGACATGTAGTCAATGACAAGGGAATACATGTCGACCCCTCAAAGATCAAAGCAGTACAAGAATGGCAAGCGCCACGTACACCAACTGAAGTAAGATCTTTTCTTGGTTTGGCTGGTTATTATCGTCGTTTCATTTCAAACTTCTCACGCATTGCTGTACCACTCACGGCTTTAACTCATAAGGGAAAACCTTTAATATGGGGACCCAAACAAGAAAAAGCCTTCCAAACCCTTAAACAAAAACTCTGTGATGCACCAATCCTCACTCTGCCTGAAGGTTGTGATGACTTCGTGGTTTATTGCGACGCGTCAGGGCAAGGACTAGGCTGTGTTCTAATGCAAAGAGGAAAGGTTATAGCTTATGCTTCGAGACAACTCAAGACTCATGAGAAGAATTACACCACCCATGACCTAGAACTTGGAGCCGTTGTGTTCGCTCTTAAGATATGGAGACATTATCTTTACAGTACTAAGTGTGAAATATACACTGACCACAAGAGTCTTCAACATATCTTCAATCAAAAGGAGTTAAACATGAGGCAACGAAGATGGGTCAAACTTCTAAATGACTACGACTGTGAAATTCGGTACCACCCTGGCAAAGCAAATGTGGTGGCTGATGCACTCAGTCGAAAGGGTTATGCGAACTCCATTCGTCTTCTAAGTTCGCAAATCATATCTGACATTAAAGATCAAATTCGAGAAGCCCAACATGTTTCAGTAACGGAGGATGATGTACGAAAGGAGCTGTCCTGTGGAGCTGAACTTAAAATTGAAACTAAATCTGACGGTATTCTGTACTATCTAGATCGCATATGGATTCCTGACCACAACAAACTTCGTGAATTTCTTATGAATGAGGCTCACAAAACACGATACTCTATACACCCAGGAGCCGATAAGATGTATCAAGATCTTTGATACACCTATTGGTGGCCGGGAATGAAAAAGGATATTGATGTTTTTGTTTCCAAGTGCCTTACATGTTCCAAGGTGAAAGCTGAACACCAAAGACCCTCAGGACTCCTGGTCCAACCTGAAATACCTGTATGGAAGTGGGAAAACATAACCATGGACTTCATTACCGGGTTACCTCGCACTTCTGGTGGGTATGACACTATATGGCTAATCATTGATCGACTTACAAAATCAGCTCACTTTATTCCTATCCGCGAAGATTTCAAGAACGAAAAGCTAGCTCGTATTTATATCAGCGAAATCGTAAGCCGACATGGTGTACCATTAAGCATTATTTCAGATCGTGATGGTCGTTTCACTTCACGAACATGGCAAGCAGTACAAGCCGCTTTAGGTACGCGATTAGATCTCAGTACCGCCTATCATCCTCAAACTGATGGACAATCTGAACGCACCATTCGTACTCTTGAAGATATGCTTCGAGCATGTGTCATAGACTTCAAGGGAAATTGGGACGCTCATCTACCATTAGTTGAATTTTCGTACAACAACAGCTATCATTCAAGTATCGGCATGGCACCTTTTGAAGCTTTATATGGTCGTAAGTGCCGATCTCCAGTATGTTGGCACGAAATTGGGGAAGCTCAAATCACTGGTCCAGAATTGATTCAAGAAACCACAGACAAGATCCATCAAATTCGAAACAATCTTCTAGCGGCTCAAAGTCGTCAAAAGAGTTATGCAGATAAACGACGGAAGCCTTTGGAGTTTAACATTGGTGATCATGTACTTTTAAAAGTATCACCGTGGAAGGGAGTAGTTCGTTTTGGTCAAAAAGGCAAGCTAGCACCACGCTACGTAGGACCTTTCAAGATACTCGAAAGAGTAGGACCTGTAGCATACAAGCTTGATCTACCAGAAGAACTCAACAGGATTCATCCCACATTCCACGTATCAAACTTGAAGAAGTGCCTCGCTGATGAAAACCTCCACATTCCTCTGGAAGATATTCAGATTGACGAATCTATGCATTTTATTGAAAGATCTATAGAGATCATGGACTTCGGAGAAAAAAGTCTACGACGAAGTCGCATTCCAATTGTTAGGGTACGCTGGGAGTCGAAACGGGGACCTGAGTTTACTTGGGAACGTGAAGACTCAATGCGTGAAAAATACCCGCATCTTTTTCCTACTACTTAAATTTCGGGACGAAATTCCTAAAAGTAGGGGATACTGTAACATTTGTCAAAAACGGGTTTCCAAACCCGCTCCGTTTTGTAATCGAATATCAAGTTATAAATGTCACGTTGCGTATTTATGTCGATTTTGATTTTTAATGATGCATAATTAATAAACAAACTAAACCATAAAAGTTATAATTGATAAAAAGTAAAAATAAAATAATTAAAAAGAAAATGAGGCTGCCGGGACTCGAACCCGGGTCAGCTGGGTTGAACTCCAAAAACTTAACACATACACACATAAACACTCCGCCACTTGTTGTTTTCTGTCAACTCTATGAAACAAATAAATCTTATAGACAATCATGAAGCAACCTGTTGCGCCAAACTGAAACCGTAATCGGCTTTCAACCGTCCCAAAACCGTTGAGTGTTCGCGGATTCTGGTTTATAACCGATGCACCGACGATCCTAATCAATTCAGTCTTGAATTAACTTAAATTTTGATGATGATCGGTTTTTATAACCGAAGATATTCAATTTCTGAATTACTTCAATCAAAGACCTCTCTCGCGACTTAGAAACATTCTACAAACCTTCAATTGCACTTTCGCTATTCATTCAGTTCGCCAGAAAAACTTTTTTTAACTCGCCGAAAAATCTCTGCAAGTCGCCGGAAAACCGAGATCTTCATTAATACGGTAAATACTTCGACTATTTCAGTTTCAATCCGTTGTTAGGCTGTTACTAACTTCAAACCAACAATCAGAATCAAACCCAGACGACATAGCCGGAATATTCAGCTTTCGCCGGAAAACTTCTGAAATTTCCAATCTCACGCGGTGAATCGGTATGAACATTCAAAACTTCTGTTAATCCTTGTTTAGTACTCTACTTTCATAACTAATCAATCAAATTTGGTAATTGACCCGAACAGAGGAAGCTCATAAACAGAGCCGACGATCCTTGCCGGAGTTTTGTGAACGACGACCTGTTCCGGTACTTTCTTTTCCCAAACTTTCTCCGTTCATCACCTTTCAACTTGTTCATATTATTCGCTAACCGAATTAAACAAATAACAGTTAGATAACACTTGTCCGTAATATAGACGAAGAAGACGAGGTAGTGAGTGTTGTTAAGATTAACTAAAAACGGATATTATCTCGGGTTAGACACACAGTCCAGTGGTGGACAGTGTGCACATACAAATCACACGCCGCGAGTTCGATCCTTGACACACGTATGCTCTGTAATAAAAATGTTTTGTTTTTCTAACTGAACCGCATTAACTTACGTTAGATGTTAAGTATAATAAAAATCTGTATATTAAACAAGTTAGACACACAGTCCAGCGGTGGACTGTGTGTAGCGTTAAAGCACAGGTCCCGGGTTCGAGACCTGTTAGTGACACCGGTTCGATGATTTAAAATATTTTTGAAAATAAAAGAATTTTGAATAAACTGAGTTAGTATATAAGCATAATTAAAAACAGAATTATTTCAGGTTAGACACGTAGCTCAGTTGGTAGAGCTGCGTGCACGCGAACGGGAGGTCTCGGGTTCGAGCCTCACCCGGCGCATACATTTACACAATAAACCAGTCAACAAGTCAAAGTCAAAAAGTCAACGGTCAACCCAAAAAGTCAACATATTTTTATATTTTTATTATTTAATTTAATTTAAAAATCAATTAAAAATACTTAAAAATAATGTTTTTAAAGATAGGAAATAGCCTTAAACTCACAAAAATATATCTAAAAATCCTAATTAAAATTATCAATAAAATCCACTCATTTTCTATATTTCCGTTATTATTTAGGTTAGTTAATTCTCGTTGTTCAATCCGTCCAACTCGTGCACATCTAATCATCTCTAACCAAATGCACCCAATGTGAGTGAATCTTTACAAATTCCCCGTTTTAATCACGTTTTTGGGGTGTATCATGTGACTTGCCATTTATTATATTTAAATCATTGTGCATACATCATATCATGAACAAATGTGTATTCAGCTTGTTTCAACTGTTTGTCTGGTTATTGTTAGATTCAATTTATTATTTTCAGTACATGCAATTTCATAGGCCGCCGCTCCCCATTACATTATGAGCGTTGAGCATGTTCCCCATTACATTATGAGAGTGAACCTGGCGTGCCAACATACGATCGGCTCCGTTTGATTGAGCCTTGATCGCACAGACATTTATCATTTTCAGTACATGCAATACGATCGGCTCCGTTTGATTGAGCCTTGATCGCACAGTTTCATTCATGTTATTTATTGTATGATGTTGGTATGTTATTATATGTTATTGTATGTTATAGTTTGTGATTGTCATTGTTACTGATTGATTATTTACATTTGCTTACTTATGATTATGCACAATTTTCCTTGATAAAATAACAAGAAAATCAATAATAAATGTTTATCTAACAAGGTTCACTCGCCAACTTATGTTGACCCAAAAACTCCCATTTTTACACATGATACAGGTGAACCAGCTGCAGCAAGAAACACATAGGATTGGCCTAGAAGAATAAAATGATTTAGAGCTTGGAATTGTTTAGTTGGTTATTTTTCTTTGTATTTGTATGGACATGTTTGGATTATTGGGAATGTAATTTTGACTTTAATAAATATGAAACATATTAGTAAATATCATGAGCTTTGGTGATAACCCAATTATGCCCCGATTCTTATTCCGCTGCGGGTCGGGGTGTGACATTTCCCTCATCAGCACCAAACAATTACCCGGACAATTACTTACATTCAGTACCGACTCCAACTTCTCGATCCATTTCACCAACCCATTCGGTCCTTCAGTTCCATTAAATTCCATCGGTTTGCACTCCATGAAGTGCTTATATGTTCAAACCGGTCTGACATTGTTCTGAGCATTGTTAGTATTGTAGTTTTGACCTATGGGTCCGGGTTGCGGGTTCGGTTGTGGGTTAGCATTAAGACCGGCCCTAACCTGTGCCACAATTATGGGGATAACTGCCTGAAGCTGTTGCACTACTATTTGCGTGATTTCTGCCTTAGTTATTTTTGGTGCGCGTTTCGGGGTCATTTTATTATAACAATAGATATATGTGTATCAACCTCACATAGTCAATCATCACGTATTGCACAATTTCATCGCACACATGAATTCACAACATGCATAATCAAAATCATCGTCGTGTATATAATACTATTCGTTATCATACAACTATCAAAATTTGCACATAGACTTAACCCATAAGGGCCAGTGCTTAGATGTACTGTCAAAACATGTCACCGAAGTGACATACATATGTCATACCACAGAGAACACCACCCACGAAAACTAAAAATACTACGACTACATCACCACCTCGACATGGGTAAAACCCAGTGCTTAGTAGGATAGGCAAAAGATACATCACATCTATCCATGCTATAAAGAAACCCATACTAAGATCGCCATAACCAACATGTCAAACCTACAAACCTGCCACCAGGCCTATAATAGTCCCGATGCATCCGTACAACATTTCATGAAAATGATCATGGTGCTGCTGATCATAACCCATAGCCTGCTATAATGCAATGATTGTCTGCTGTAAGACGATTAAGTGATCCCCCCATAGCTCTCCGATGCTGCTCATCCTCATCCCTTGCCATCCAAAGCAGTGATACCTGCTCAAACAAATACCCTATCAAACTATTCTCGGCGATGGGTGCAGGTACCTCCTGAGGAGGAACAGGTATACCCCTTACGGGTGGGGAACTCTCTAAACGGCTGGGAAGGGCCACCTCGCTCGTAAGTGTGAAACGGGGAAGGGTCCTCCCGAGGTGGTGTCAGAAAACTAGCAGTAAAATGCTGCCGGGTCCCTATAGGTACGGGTATCGAACGAACAGGGGAAACGGGTGGTGTGAACACAGGTACAGGTGTAAGTACCCTCCGACGAGCCGTCTGTCGGAGGCCAAAGGTGGGTATCTCAAGAGGGCTAGATGAGGAGGGTAAATATGTACTCGGAGTGGAAGGAGTATAAGGGTCAGGCCGTGTCTCGGGTGACGGTAAGTGGGGTGCTACCGGCTCCCACTCCCAATGCCCCGTGGCGGGAGTAGGGCTCCTAGGAATAGGTCCTACTGGTATGGCAACATCCGGGGTACGACTATGCTCCGAGGAGCTAGTCGGATGGTGAGGTGGCGAACGGTAGGCGCTCGAGCCCTCTCCCTCGCGCCTAGTACGTGGTCTGGGTGGGTACAGACCACAACAATAACCAGAAGGATCTGGCGAGTAGCTAAATGTCAAAAGGGGTGTCAGCGGATCCTCGTCAGGATCAGTCTCTGTGTGAGAAGTAGTCCGGCGGCTCGAATGCTGCGAAATAGTATCTCAAAACAACCAAAACCACATACAAAGTTGATTCTACTGACCGAATAACCGAAACTCAACATTCCACATATATACACATAAGCACGTGTTGCACATTGTTTTGACTTTTAGGATTTATAAAAAGATTATTTGTGGTTGGTGGCGTTAATAGACAAATTGCCGTCCTATCTCAATGACGTTCCCAGAACCCCCAAGTATGAGCAGATAAATTATGGTGTTCCGGACCACAAGAATTTATTTGCCCCTGCCAGGGCTTCCTGGCAATAGACATACTACTCAGTTTCTAGAGGTTCTCAGCATGTGGAGACTAACTTAGGATTACAGTCTAGGTTCTTTAAAGATACCTAGTTCGCTATAACCGAAGGCTCTAATACCATCTTCTGTCACACCCCGACTCGCAGCGGAAGACAAATACAGGGTGCGACAGACACGTGGTAATTCTCCATAGTTTAAAACATGATATTATAAACAGAGAGAACCTTGGTTACAACATACTATGAGTATCATATTACACACCATAAGCTCAAGTACAGTACTACGAGCTGTCACAGCTCTTATTCTGCTACAGTTCACTACTGAAGCCATCCTTACGCATGTTCCTTACCCTTGCTTCGCTTTACCTTAAATGCATGTTAGTTTTGAAAAGGTCAGCTAAACGTTGCGTGAGTTCCACTAGTTTTGTTGTTATGGAACAATATGTTTTAACAAGTTTAATTGCACTGGTCACAGTCACAGTGATGGTCACAGTCACAGTTATAGTCACATATTGCCCGATGGAATTTCACGCACGTACAAGTGAAACCTGACTATTTCCCCCGGGCTGTGTCACCCAGACACTCCCGGTCCACCAACTGCGTCACGTGCAGTTCAACTCCCGCGGATAGTTATGCCTAACACATACCCAAAAGTTGGACAAGTGCAGTTGAGTGTGGCCGAGCACCGCACCCTCTGGCCTCAACTGGGTTTGTCGGACCAATAATACTATCCACTGCCCACGGCTCATATTAATCACTTGTAATGGGGGTATTCGTGAGTTAGGTAATTCACATCGTCCCAAGTTGGTGCAATTAACACAGTTTTATAACATGTCGATCACTTCAAAAAACAGTAACACAGTTTAAAAGTGTTGGAGTGAAGCTCACTCCAAGAAAACAGTAAAACAACTTAAAAGTGGGGAAGTGAAAACTCACAGTGTACGTAGTAGTCTTAACACACAAGTGATCGAGCGACTGGATATGCAAGTATGGACTCGAATCATTATCTAAGTTGGTAATGGTTATAACTTAGATCTGGTCAGGAGTTTTTTTTACTCCGGATTGAGTCTATAGGACACTGGTATGGTGATGGACGTCAGGGTAGCATTAGTTTTCAGTTTGGCTTTCGGGCACCGTTTCGCGTGCCAGCCAAAGTTAGTAGTTTAACGTGTTCGGATAATGGTACAGGAATACCAATAATGCAATCGCGTGGTTATTTAAGAATGATTAACTTTTCATTAAGGGAGTTTGAGTGTTTGGGGAGTCCACGTTGCCCAAATTTAAGTTTCCATTTTCACTGTCAGAAATTCTCCCGAACTGTCTTAGGACGCACCCATAGTGCCCAATTTGCCCGGAATACTCCCGGTGTTCCAATTATAGTATTTGTCGGGTTGGGTCAGTTCCCAGTTCCGGCATGTTCGTTATACGGTAAACTGCCGAAATTGCTTAAAATAATATATTTTTAATTCCATAAATTCCCATTTAATCTATATTTTATATAAAAAATTGTAAACTTTTTTATAAATCAGTAAAAATCTGCAAATTATGGGAAAAATTTATGGTAATTTATTTTGTTAATTTACTTATTTAAATAAACAATTTATAAAACTAATTTTAACGACATAATTAAAACTAAATACCATCAGTAGTTCAAAAATTCCAAAAAAAAAATACTAGAACACCTTTTACATGTCCAGAAACTCCTCACAAAATTTTGAGATTTTTCCGATTTCGTTTCGGTGCGTTCCCGGCTACCGAAAACTAGCAAAAACATGGATTTTTAACCCAAATAAAAAATTCACCAAATGACTCCGAATTTTCCAAAACCATAATCCATATGTTACTTAGTGTGTCTGAAAAATTTGGTGATTTATTGAATTCGTTTGATAATTTTTTCGAAATTCTTTCTGTAAAACAGTTAAAAATTCACCAAAAATCGTAGAAAATTCCAAAAATTCTAAACTTTTATGTGGACCTTCCTGAAATACCCTACATCACCACACCAAATTTCAGCTCAATCCAAGTTACACGGACCAAGTTATAGGCAAAACAATTTTATGCCTAGCCTAGATTCGGTTCTCAGTGATTCTTCCGATTCCAAGCGTTTATCTTGATCCCAGAAGTGTGTGAAGGCTATATTCAATACCTACACATCAAGTACAACCCAAATATGCTAGAACTTAGATCAATCAAGCTTTAATTCATTGTGTTTCAGTTAATCGAATAGTTATGCGATTTTTGTCGAATAGGTGTTGATTAGGGTATCAAAACCCAAAGATTAGTGATCATGATTGCCATATAACACCAGGGAATTCCTATGGTGTTCTTATTCAGCCCATAAACTTATTTAAATATTCCAAAATCATGGATTAAAATGGGTTTTTGGGTTATAAATCGCGTTTAATCAAAAAATAACAATCAAACCCACTTATAACTTGTGAAATCACCTTGATTTTGTGGTGTTCTTGATGAAGATCAGCTGAGATGAAGGGTTTTGGTGCAGGGATTTTGAAGAAATGAATAAAATTTGAAAGAATTAAAAGAATTTAAAAGAAAAAAATAATAAAATATGGGGGGTACCCCTACCCTACTTGGGGCCACCTTGTGCTTCGTAATACATATTAAAAGATGATGTTTATCTTCCGTATTGCGTTTAGGTTCATTTTCGGGTCCTGCACACGTTCTTGATTTGTGAAACGAACTTCGTTTTGCGTGTTCTTAGTGTCAAAAGACTCGGTTTTAAAAATCATTCATAACCGTCTAAAAATCCGAACCCAGTTACGCTTTAATCATAAAAGTCTCGTATTAGGGTAGTTTAAGTGTTTTTAAGCTTGATTGACCGTTCCTTGCATATTTGGTTGTCTTTTGTTATGCCCGAAATGAAGGCGTTTCCCCAACTGGGAGCTACTTTGTTTTGCGGGCCCGAGCTTTGATTATTTTCAGACCTTATGTCACAGTCTATGGCACAAAACTAAGTTGTTCCTGGAACCTGGAATCTTAAATAACGCTATCGATAACCTAATAATCAACATCAAAGGTTTAATGTGTTGTTAAACGTCAAGTCTCCGTTTAACACGTTCAAGGCTAAGGACGCCAACCTCACATCGTTGGTCCTTAGTAGTGTCATGTTAACGATGACGTGCTCTCGAATTCCTCGGAGTTATAGCATATATTGTTTCGCACCCACACAAGTCATGAAATTTCACAAGGTTTACGTGCAATAATAGTTTTAATCATGCTTTAAGTTTAGGACCAATTAAGGTGTACCTGGTTTCGTCATGGGTATCACACTTTAGCTTGCTTAAAAAGAAAATAGTTGTTGTATTTTGTTTCGAATTCTCAAAGACAATTTAATTATAAGTTCAATAAAACCAAACTTTAATTACCATGTGTTTGAAACAATTTGTAACGTGACCCCCTACGTTTCCGCCGCGGGTTATTTATATTACGCGGTCGGGGTGTTACAGGTTGGTATCAGAGCCATGGTTATAGGGAATTAGGTTATTGAAAATACTTTTTGACCTAGACTATACCTTTCCTAGGATCCCAATGCGAGTTATCTTGCGTCTAGATTTTTAATACAATGCCATCTCCTATCCTTAGGTGATAACAAAAATCTCAAATTCTTTCTTAAAAGTCAAAAGATCCAAAATTTTACAAGAAATCATCAAAATTTGGGCTTTTAATAATGTGAACACGTGCAATCTGGGTTTTGAAAATCTCGTCAAAATTTGGGTTTTAATAATATGAACACGTGCAATCTGGAAGGGTGGATGCCTGTACCCTGAGTTTTCTGTCTAAGGCTAGAGTGTTAGTACAAATCCACTTAATCAGACCACTCACTCTTACCTGGGAACTCTTGGGGTGAGTGTCCACTTATAGGCTAAAGCATGTCTTCGCTATACATTATAAAGACCCATTTACTTTGATTAGTCACTGTGTCGTTTATTCATTTTAAGTAGGATACCCTCCTTATTCTTCGTCGATATTTTAATATTTCTTTTTAACTATCCTTTATCAACCTCACTCGTTTTCACTCATACTTTCTTTTCTTTTAGAATGCCTTCTCTTTGCGACACTTCTCAAAACACCGAAATGGCAGCTATGATCGCTCAACAAATGGCTGCGATACTTCCAAACCTTGTGACCCAACTCAATCAACTCAACAATAACAATAACAACAACAATGTACTATGTAATTTCAAACAGTTCAATTCGGCTAAACCACCCAAGTTTTATGGGTCTGAAGGAGCTACCGGGCTCCTACAATGGTTTGAAGCATCGAGAGCACTTTCCGCCATTGTCAGTGTCCTAATGAGTGCAAAGTAGAGTTTGCTTCAAGAGTATTCCAGAAGAGAGCGCTCACATGGTGGAATGGGATTATGAGAGATCGAGGTGCGGATATAGCCATGTCACAAACTTGGGGAGAACTTAGAGCTCTCATGATGAAAGAATTCTTCCCACGCAATGAGATAAGGGCACTTGAGAATGAATTTCACGATCTCAAGCAAGATAAAGGCGAAAATCATGCCTACACAGACCGGTACGAGGAATTGAGCCTACTATGTTCCACGATGGTCACGCCCTTGGATAAGGCCATTGAGAAATACATTGATGGCTTACCTGATCCCGTTCAAGACATAGTTACTGGTAGGGCAGCCAGCCACCGTTAGGGAAGCTATTGAATTAGCCGTAACTCTAACTGATTCTCTAGTCAGGAAAGGGAAACTTTTCCGTAAGGCGACAAGAAACAATCTGCTAAGAATACTCCAGAGAAACCAAAACCGAACCTCCCAAAAATTCAAGGAAGCGTAAGGCTTCAAAGAATTTTACTGTTATTACCCCAACCAACCAAGTTACCCCCAACCAACCAGCTCAACCTCCTGCTAAGAAACAATATGTTGGTACTGCACCCTTATGCAACCGATGCAACTGTCATCACCAACATCATTTACCATGTTGCCAATGTACCCTCTGTGGACGGTTTGGTCACTTGGCCAACATTTGTCATTCTGCACCTACCCTGCACCAAACTGTTCCAAATCCTATTCAAACTCAAGCAGTACCTAACCGCCCTCATTTCCCACATGGATCCTTCTATAATTGTGGTGATTTTACTCATTACCGAAACAATTGCCCGAAGCTTGTTAATGCTAATCCATCTCGTGGACGTGCATTTAACATGAATGCTAATGAGGTTCATGCCGACAATAACGTGGTTAACGGTATGTTCCTTGTTAATAACCATCATGCTTCTATTCTTTTTGATTCAGGTGCCGATAGAAGTTTTGTATCCATAGCATTTGAACCTTTTCTTTTGATGCCCTGAACTAAGCTAGGAAAACCTTTAACGGTAGAAATAGCTAATGGCAAACCCATTAAACTTGATTCCATTATTTTCAATTGTCAACTAAACCTCAATAACCATCTTTTTCCCATTGACCTCACGCCAATGCAACTTGGGAGTTTTGACGTCATAATCGGAATGGACTGGTTAACCAAACACCATGCTGAAGTAATTTTTTCGATAAGATTGTTCGTATACCTCTTCCATCTGGTGAAATCTTAAAAATTCATGGAGAGGAACCTTCTAGTAAACTCAAACTCTTGACGTGTACCCAAGCCTAGAAATACCTACGAAAGAAATATGTAGCATTCTTAGCACATATCCTGGAAAAGAAAGACAAGAGCAATAGTATTCAAGACATCCCCATTGTTCGGGATTTTACCGAGGTATTTCCGGAAGATCTACCTGGCTTACCCCCGATACGCCAATTGGAATTTTGCATCGATCTTATACCTGGGGCTAACCCAATTACCAAATCCCCTTACCGTCTTGCACCATCTGAAATGCAAGAATTGTCGATACAACTCCAAGAGCTTTCAGACAAAGGTTTCATTCATCCAAGTTTTTCACCTTGGGGCGCCCCTGTGCTTTTTGTGAAAAAGGACGGATCCTTTCTCATGTACATCGATTATCGTGAGCTCAACAAACTCACGATTAAAAATCGATATCCTCTACCTCGTATTGATGATCTTTTTGATCAACTACAAGGTGCTACCTGTTTTTCAAAGACCGACCTCCGTTCAGGGTATCATCAACTTCGTGTACAAGAAAAATATATTCCCAAAACTGCTTTTCGATCACGATACGGCCATTATGAGTTCACTGCCATGCCTTTTGGATTAACAAATGCTCCTGCCATTTTCATGAACTTAATGAATAGGGTTTGTAAACCATATTTAGATAAATTCATCATTGTTTTTATCGATAACATCTTGATTTATTCGAAATCTCGAGCTGGCCATGAGCATCACCTTCGTCTAACGATGGAACTTCTAAAGAAGGAACAACTTTATGCCAAATTCTCCAAGTGTGAATTTTGGCTAAATGAAGTCCAATTCTTGGGTCACGTTATCAATGAACAAGGCATACATGTGGGTCCCGCCAAAATCACAGCAATCAAGGATTGGAGTACCCCTACTACTCCTACCGAAGTTCGTTCTTTTCTTGGTCAGGCCGGTTACTACAGTCGTTTTATCGCAAACTTCTCCAAGATTGCGATTCCACTCACTTCTTTAACTCAAAAGAATAAACCATTAAATGGGGACCCAAACAAGAGGAAGCTTTCCAAACCTTGAAACAAAAACTTTGTGATGCTCCTATTCTATCCTTACCCGATGGCAATAACGACTTTGTCGTATATTGTGATGCCTCAAATCTAGACATTGGTAGTGTTTTCATGCAAAGAGACATAGTCATAGCATATGCATCAAGGCAATTGAAAATCCACGAAAAGAACTACACAACTCATGATCTTGAGTTAGGTGCTGTTGTTTTCACTCTCAAAATTTGGAGACATTACCTCTACGGTACTAAATGTGTGGTATTCATTGACCACAAAAGCCTCCATCACATTTTTAATCAAAAGGAACTAAACATGAGACAACGACGTTGGATCGAACTTTTGGACGATTA
This sequence comes from Scalesia atractyloides, assembly GCA_947069175.1. Taxonomy (NCBI): domain Eukaryota; kingdom Viridiplantae; phylum Streptophyta; class Magnoliopsida; order Asterales; family Asteraceae; genus Scalesia; species Scalesia atractyloides. The sequence continues at coordinate 44,554,618 of CAMTDV010000015.1, forward strand.
TGACTGCGAAATTCGTTACCATCCTGGTAGGGCAAATGTCGTAGCAGACACACTTAGTCGCAAAGAACATGTCAAACTTCACTGTGTTCATGTCCAATCAGATATTGTGACATCTGTGTAATTCAATCATGTATTGATTTCTGAACATTTTGATGATCAATAAAACTTTGTGTTGTTTACAAATTTGTAAATTTACTTATGACTTTTGTACATTTTCAATGTTTGTTCGATTTTGACCTTTCAAACCTTTACTGGAAGTGGACTCGCAAAACATAATCAGTTTAACATAGCTTATATTACGGAATAGTGACATGAGCTAAACATACCCTAAATATCCTTTACATAACTTAGAAATAAGTTTTGAAGGGTTTGGTATGTTAAAAACAAACTTATTCGATCACATGGTCTATTTACGACAAACTACGAAAGTCTGCCGATTCTCGTACCGACGCACACTCCGAAACAAGGTCACAAGCTTAACATACCTTAAATAACCTTTATATAACTTAGAAATAAGTTTTGAAGGCTTCGGTATAGCAAAAACATGCTTTTGCAACTTCAGGGACAATTTTGCAAATTCTGCGAAACTATGTTGTTACGCGTATTTCTTAATCCGTAACATCTACGCACATCCAAAAAAAAAATTTAATTATTAAAATCTTGTATTTTAATGATTGGAATGCAAAAATATCATTCGTTACGCATTTACGGTCATGCACGCGTTCGTTATGATTTTCGTCGTAATTAACCGAAAACCGTAACCGTACGACCAAACGAACCAACATCTGTGACATTTTCGGACATATTTTGAAGTTCCCTATGCTTTATCGTCCTTATGGAGCTTAAAAATCAGATTAACGGGTGTTAGAAGTGCCAAAACGCGACAAAATGTGTGCAGAGTCCTGTTCTACCAAATTACAAAACTTGTTACCAGCTAGGGGCCTTACGGACCGCAAGGGCAACCCCATACGGTCCGTAAGGGGTGCCCAACATAGCAGTTTGTTGGTAGCAGCTGGTTAACTTCTTTGATGATCAAGCATACGAAAATGCCACTCTTTCTTCTACATTTGGAAAGTGTTATGACACTAATCAAACCCCTTGAAGACTCATGGACACTTGTAACAACCTTGTAGCTTCAATTCAACTCTATATAGGCCCTTGATCATTCACTCCAACTTGCTCATTTCTATCTTCTTATCTCAAACACTCTAAGTGGAGGCTATCACATTGTTGGATGCCTCCTACCTGAGTTTTCTGGTCTTCTTGGATCTCTTGGGTGTTTTTCAACACAAGTGCTCTATCCTAGTCTTGTTATTTATTTTTAGCTATTTCAAGTTAAAAGTCAAACAGTGTTTGACTTTCAGCGTTGACCATTAATTGGTCAAGTCAAAGTCCAATTGGACTGTGCAACGTGATCGTAATCACGTTTACTAGTTGTAGTGACGAGTCAAAGTTTCGGTCAATAATGCGAAAACACATTGTTTTGATACCAAATCAGTTTTATAAACTTAGTTAGACATGTTTAACATGTCTAACTTGTCACTTTTAGTTTTGTGCTTGTTTAGGGTCGTAAGTCGAGCGGTCTTGACCACCGCTTTGACTTTCGAATCCGACCCGTTTGGTCGATCTTAGGATCCGACCAAACACATATTTGTGACCATGGTTGTATAGAGAATAACCCTCTGAGGTTATACCTTATGGTCACTTCAATTGGTTAGTGTTATGCTATGTCGCTAGTTATGCCCTTATAAATGACCAAAATGCCCTTTTGCACATCAATCAACTTTAAGCATATGTAACTAACATTTTGACTTATACACTGATGTTACAACATAATCGAACATGTTTTTGCATATAGGACTTATCATAACACATATCTAACCATACGATCACGCGTTTATGCAAATGACCCGTTAAAGTAGCATAAACTACCTTAACGAGCCATTATGGGTCAAAAGCACTTAGGAACCTTTCCAAATCAGAATGTTAACTTTATTAAACCATTTCATATGATTTCCAATACCCATTTTGTTTACAAGACCTCATTCTATCCGATCCGCCGATTAAATTCCCGATATTAACATAGTTATCCGATATTAGGACATACTTGAATTCTCGGACTCTTGAGCTTTGGTTTATCTTCTTGAACAAGGACTTTCTTGCAATCCCAAGTGAGTACATAGTCCCCTCTTTTATGTTTTCAAATATTTTGGGGTGATACACATGTGCCTACTTGTTACTTTCATGTTTTCATGACATATATTTGCTATGTTCATCTAGTACATGTATAGTACATGATTTCAAGTATGTTTTGCTACGTATGTTGACTGAGCATGCTAGCACATTGATTTCAAAGGACGTTCTGTGGCATATGTTGACTTAGCATATGAGCACATTGATTTACATTACATTTTTCTATGTATGTTGACCGAGCATGCTAGAACATTGATTTCATGGATATTTCTACTTCGTATTTGACTTAGCATACTTAGTGCATGGTTTACAAAGATTTTTTCATGACATGCTTACATTGTTTAATTCATATTGGTGCGTTGAACTCGGCAATGATACATTCATTAACATTGATCATGCCGACCGGTAGTATGTAATGGTACCATAGGACCGACAATCCCGTTCCCACTTCCTAGGTATGTTTGGAAGCGACCTACGGGAATGACAGAATCCGATGAACATTGATAGGCTTTTATTTTTATAAGGGTCTATCTGACAATCAACAAGGCTTGAATGTATTTGCCAACAATCCTAATATATGTTTTACAATAAAAGAAACGATTTATAAGACATAACTTTTGATCTGAACAAAACCTTTGTTTAATCAAAAACATTGTTTTATACAAGACATTGATTTACACACGACATTGGACATTGGTTCATACATGACATTTGGACATTGAATTTCATATGACATTTGTACATTTATTTATGCATGACATTGTGTTATACAAAGACATCACATTGGTTTAAACAAGACATTTTGTTGGTTGGTTTATGGTGAGTGATTTAAATAACGAAACATGTGTAATGTGATAAAAGCATGGTGGATACGCCCTTGGTACTTCCTATATATAAGTGCTTTTAATCGTATTACATATCGTGGCGTTATCTAAACCACTTCAGACAAGATACAATACATGACATTCTTATACAAGATATAACATTTTATACAAGACATGATATATTTTTCAAGACAAGAGATTTTCACATAAGACTCGACACATTTTTGGTTATTAAGTTAACCTTACATTATTCTTTTAATCATTTTATTTTTCATATAATTTTTATAAAAGAAATATTTACAATGGTTCATGATTATTTTTGTACTAGTTAAACTTTTATTTTAACTTTCAAAGCCATGAAACATCAACACAAAACCTTGTATTTACTTTCACGTGTGTTTCAGGAGCTAATGTTTGAGGTTGATTCATGCGACATTTAGGATGGACTTTGGGCCTTAGTGACTATAAAATCAAGAAGAACATTTTAACTTTTGTTGTATTTTCCGTTTTAATTCCAGACATGTAAACAATTCTATTAAATAAAACTTAACTTTGTATGCCATGGTTGTTGAAACAATAGTTCTGTTACGACACTCCCTGACGTTTCCGCCGCGGTTTGTTGTTTTACGCGGTCGGGCTGTGACAGAAAGATTGGTATCAGAGCCAAATGGTTATAGGGAATTAGGTTATTAGTAATGCTTTGACCTAGACTATATCCTTTCTAGGACCCTAACACAAGTTATCTTGTGTTTAGATTTGAAACCAATACCATCACCTATTCTTAGGTGAATGCCAAAACAAAACACAAATTCCAAAATGATTTTGAAATCAATCGTCAATTTTTGAATGATTCGCTTTTGGCTTAATGCTTTTAAAGTTTTCAAAATCTCGTCAAAGTTTGGGTCTTATTAATGTGAACACGTGCAATCTGGAAGGGTGGGTGCCTGTACCCTGAGTTTTCTGTCTACGGCTAGAGTGTTCGTACAAATCCACTTAATCTGACCAGTCACTCTTACCTGGGAACTCTTGGGTGAGTGTTCACTTATAGGCTAAAACATGTCTTCGCGATACATTATAAAGACCCATTTACTTTGATTAGTCATTGTGTGTCGTTTGTTTGTTTTGAGTAAACGAACAAATGACCACCATCCTTACATTTGTCGATATTTATTCATCTCATTTTGATTATTCAACATTTATCTCACTCGTTTCACTCATGTTTTCTCTCTTTTAGATTGCCTCCTCGATGAAACGAAAATACGGACGTCGATATGGCAGCTCTAATCGCTCAGCAGTTTGCTGCTGTGCTTCCAAATCTCATAACTCAGATAAACCAAGCCAACAATAACAACAATGCACCTGCTGCATGCAACTTTAAACAGTTTAATTCGGCTAAACCACTCAAGTTTAGTGGTTCTGAGGGAGCAACTGGGCTCCTACAGTGGTTCGAGAGTTATGAGAATATATTTCGCCATGTTCAATGTCCAAATGAGCGGAAAGTTGATTTTGCTTCCAGCGTGTTTCAAAAGAGAGCGCTCACTTGGTGGAACGGAGTAATGAGAAATAGGGGTGCTGATGTTGCTATGGGTCAAACTTGGGAGGAACTCAGAGCTCTTATAATGAAAGAGTTCTGCCCTCGACATGAAAAGAGGGCGCTTGAGAATGAGTTCCATGACCTGAAGCAAGATAGTGGTGAACACCGTGCGTATACTGACAGGTATGAGGAATTGAGCTTGTTGTGTCCTGAGATGGTAACACATTGGATAAGGCGATCGAGAAGTACATAGATGGTCTTCCTGACCCGGTTCAGGATATTGTCACTAGCAGCAACCCTACTTTGGTTAGGCAAGCCATTGAGCTATCTGCAACATTGACCGAATCACAGATCAAAAAGGGTAAGCTCCACCGTAAGGGTGACAAGTAACCGGCTGACAAGTCTGACAAGGAAAAGGGTAAGAAAGCTGAAGGTTTAAAGAAGTCGAAGAAACGTAAGGCTTCTAAGAACTTTGCTGTCACTACGCAACCAAATCAAACCGCTCCCAATCAGCCTGCTCAACCTCCCGCCAAGAAACAGTATGTTGGCAATGCACCTTTGTGTAACATGTGCAACAGTCATCACCAGCCTCATCTTCCATGTCGTATTTATACAAACTGTGGTAGATCTGGTCATTTGGCCAACGTTTGTCACTCAGCTCCTGCCCAAAATAATGTGGTCCAAAACACTGTTCAGCAGCCAGCCAAATCCTGCACGACCTCATTATCCACCTGGTTCTTGCTACAACTGTGGGGATCTCACCCACTACCAAAACAATTGCCCGAGGTTGGAAAATGCGAACCAGGCTTGTGGACGAGCTTTCAACATTAATGCAAATGAGGCACGTGCAGACAACGAGGTGGTGAACGGTACTTTCTTCGTCAACAACCATCCTGCTTCTATACTTTTTGATTCGGGGGCTGATAGAAGTTTTGTATCATTAACATTTGAACCTTTACTTTCAAAACCAAGAACTAAACTAGGAAAGCCCTTGACAGTCGAGATAGCTAGTGGTGAACCCCTTGTAATTGATTCTGTCATTTCTAGTTGTCAGTTGAACCGCAACAACCATATTTTTCCTATTGACCTCACACCTATGCAACTCGGGAGCTTTGACATTATAGTAGGGATGGATTGGTTAACCAAATACCATGCTGAGGTGGTCTATTTTAATTAGATTGTTCGTATACCTCTTTCGTCTGGTGAAATTTTGGAGGTTCGTGGAGAAAAACCAGTTAGTAGCCTCAAACTCATGACTTGTACTCAAGCCCAAAAATACCTACGAAAGAATTATATGGATTTCTTGGCACATATTATAGAGGAGAAAGGCAAAGGCAAAACAATTCAGGACATCCCCGTTGTTCGGGATTATCCTGAGGTGTTTCCTAAAGAATTACCTAGTTTACCTCCTGTACGACAAGTGGAATTCCACATTGATCTTGTACCTGGTGCTAACCCGATTGCTAAATCTCCATACCGTCTTACACCGTCTGAGAAGCAAGAGTTATCAAAACAGCTTCAGGAGTTATCTGACAAAGGGTTTATTCGTCTGAGTTTTTCACCTTGGGGTACCCCGGTCCTATTTGTGAAAAAGAAAGATGGATATTTTCGTATGTGTATCGATTATCATGAGCTCAACAAACTCACAATCAAGAATCGATATCCCCTACCTCGCATTGATGATCTCTTTGATCAACTACAGGGTACTACTTGTTTCTCAAAGATTGATCTGTGTTCTTGGTATCATCAGCTTCGTGTATTCGAGGAAGATATTCCCAAGACAGCTTTTCACACTCGTTACGGTCATTATGAGTTCACAATTATGCCTTTTGGTCTGATAAATGCTCCTGCTGTTTTCATGGACTTGATGAATAGGGTTTGTAAGCCTTATTTGGACAAGTTCATCATTGTTTTCACTGACGATATTCTGATTTATTCCAAATCTCGATCCGAACATGAGCAACATCTTCGCTTAACATTGGAACTCCTAAAGAAAGAACAACTATATGCCAAATTCTCCAAGTGTGAATTTTGGCTAAAAGAAGTTCAATTTTTGGGACATATTCTCAACGAACAAGGTATACATGTTGATCCCACCAAAATCAGTGCGATTAAGGAATGGGATACACCTACTACTCCTATTGAAGTTCGTTCATTTTTGGGTCTCGCGTGTTATTATCGTCGCTTTATTGCAAACTTCTCCAAGATTGCGGTTCCTCTTACTGATTTAACTCAAAAGAATAAACCTTTTTGAGTAGGGACCTAAACAAGAAGAATCATTCCACAACTTGAAATAGAAACTTTGTAATGATCCTATTCTATCTCTACCTGCAGGCAATGATGATTTTGTCGTATATTGTGATGCATCAAACTTAGGCCTTGGTTGTGTTCTCATGCAAAGAGACAAAGTTATAGCCTAGGCTTCGAGACAGTTGAAGATTAACGAAAAGGATTACACCACTCATGATCTTAAGTTGGGTGCTGTTGTTTTCGCTCTCAAAATTGGAGACATTATCTTTATGGTACAAAATGTGTGGTTTTCATGGACCACAAAAGTCTCCAACATATCTTCAATCAGAAAGAACTAAACATGAGACAACGACGTTGGGTCGAACTTCTAAACGACTATGACTATGAAATATGCTACCATCCTGGTAAGGCGAATGTCGTAGCCGATGCACTAAGTCATAAGGAACGTGTCAAGCTGCATTGTGTACAAGTTCGATCTGATATCCAAACACGTATTCTTAAAGTTCAACGTACTTGTGTTGCACAATACAAAATGGGTATTGAATTACCACATCATCTTGAGCTTCAACTCGAAACAAAAGACAATAGGGTATCTTATTATCTGAACCGTTTATGGTTCCAAGTCTAGACAATCTTCGCACCTTGATAATGGATGAAGCACACAAGTCTCGTTATTCAATCTATTCTGGGTTCCAAGTCTAGACAATCTCCGCACCTTGATAAGGATCTTTGTACTCAGTACCGGTGGCCGGGTACGAAGAAAGACATTGCCTTGTACGTATCCAAATGACTTATCTTTAAGGTTAAGGCGGAACATCAATGTCCTTCTGGTTTGCTTGAACAACCAGATATTCTGGTTTGGAAATGGGAAAACATTGCTATGGACCTCATTACCAAATTGCCGCACACTTTTAGAGGTCACGATGCTATTTGGGTTGACGTTGATCGTCTAACAAAGTCAGCACATTTTATAGCCATTCGTGAGGACTTCTCTGCTGACAAACTTGCTAAGATCTATGTGGATGAAATAGTATCTCGTCATGGTGTTCCTTTGGATATCATATCTAATCGTGATGCTCGATTCTCATCTCATTTTTGGAAAACCATTCAGTCTGCCATGGAAACCAAGCTTAACTTGAGCACTGCTTATCATCGTCAAACGGATGGACAGTCTGAAAGGACAATCCAAACACTGGAAGATATGCTTTGAGCTTGTGTGATCGACTTTGGTGGCAGTTGGGATTCACATCTACCATTGATCGAAATCTATTACAACAACAGTTATCACTCCAGCATTGATATGGCACCTTTCAAAGCTCTTTATGGTCTAAAATGTCATTCACCTGTCTGTTGGACAAAGTCAAGAAAATTCACTGATACAACGGACAAAGTCAAGAAAATTCGCGAAAACCTTTAGACAACTAGAAGCCGTTAAAAGAGTTACACGGACAAATGACGCAAGCCCTTGGAATTCCAAGTCGGTGATCACGTACTCCTTAAGGTATCCCTTTGGAAAGGGGTAATTAGATTCGGAAAGAAAGGAAAACTTGCGACACGATACGTTGGACCATTCAAGATCATTGAGAGAATCGAAAAAGTTGCCTACAAACTTGAGCTGCCTCCTGAACTTGGAAATATTCATCCAACTTTTCACGTGTCCAATCTGAAGAAGTGTTTGGCTGATGAAAACCTCCACATTCCTCTTGATGAAATTCTTGTTGATAACACAATGCATTTTGTCGAGAAACCGATGGAAATATTGGACCGTGAAGTCAAAAAGCTCAAGCGTAGACGAATACCGACTGTCGAAATTCGCTGGGAGTCCAAACGTGGCCCAAAATTTAGTTGGGAATGAGAATTATAATGAAAAAAAAAATCCACATCTATTCTCACAAGTTTCCTCTAATTAAATTTCAGGGAGAAATTTCCTAAAGTAAGGGAGACTGTGACATCTGTGTAATTCAATCATGTATCGATTTCCGAACATTTTGATGATCAATGAAACTTTGTGTTGTTTACAAATTTGTATATTTACTTATGACTTTTGTACATTTTCAATGTTTGTTCGATTTTGACCTTTCAAACCTTTTCTAGAAGTGGACTCGCAAAACGTAATCAGTTTAACGCAGCGTATATTCCAGAATAGTGACATGAGCTAAACATACCCTAAATATCCTTTACATAACTTAGAAATAAGTTTTGAAGGGTTTGGTAGGTTAAAAACAAGCTTATTCGATCACAGGGACTATTTACGACAAACTACTAAAGTCTCCCGATTCTCGTAGCGATGCACAGGTCACAAGCTTAACATACCTTAAATAACCTTTACATAACTTAGAAATAAGTTTTGAAGGCTTCGGTATGGCAAAAACATGCTTTTGCAACTTCAGGGACTATTTTGCAAATTCTGCGAAACTATGCCTTTACGCGTATTTCTTAATCCAGTACATGTACGCACATCCAAAAATTTTTTTAATCATTAAAATCTTGTATTTTAATGATTCGAATGCAAAAATATCATTTGTTACGCATTTACGGTCATGCACGCGTTCGTTATGATTTTCGTCGTAATTAACCAAAAACCGCAACCGTACGATCAAACGAACCAACATCCGTGACATTTCCAGACATATTTCAAATTCCCTATGCTTTATCGTCCTTATGGAGCTTAAAAATCATATTAACGGGTTTTAGAAGTGCCAAAAGGCGACGAAACGTGTGTAGGAGCCTGTTCTACCAAATTACAAAACTTGCTGTCAACAAGGGGCCTTGCAGACCGCAAGGGCAACCCCATACGGTCCGTAAGGGGTGTCCAGCACAGCAGTTTGTTGGCAGCAGCTGGTTAACTTCTTTGATGATCAAGCATACGAAAATGCCACCCTTTCTTCTGCATTTGGCAAGTGTTATGACACTAATCAAACCCCTTGATGACTCATGGACACTTGTAACAACCTTGTAGCTTCAATTCAACTATAAATTGAAGGTCCGTTGTACGGATCATTCTGGTCCTAAGTTGGCAAACCTAAGGTAAAAGTGTGGAATCCGTTTGCATAGGCGACATTGTAGACAGGTTTGTTACTGATTAATCACCGTTTCATTGATGAGTAGACGTTACAGATCCTGGAAACACTTGGACAGAGCTTCGCCGTCTAGTACACAAAATCTCTTAATCTTCCAAATGAGAACACAAGTCACATATTTATAGGAGAACAAGTACGCCTGGAATATGCCTTGGACAAGTTCGGGCGAACTTGTTCATGTACACTACAAGTTCGGGCGAACTTGTCTCTCAACATACATAAACTTAACGTTTTACTCCTAAACACAGACTCGACGTAATACGATGACGTAGGCAACAGAGATATGCATCAACAGACTCCCCCTTGGATGTTGCTTAGTCATCATTCTTCAATTAAGTTCCTGAGTCTTTAATGTTCTCTTGATCTTTATTTCTTGAATAACTTTAACTTCCTTGATCTTCATAGCTTCTACAATCCTTTTCTCTTTTCTTCTCGAGCTTGTCTTAATAAAAAACTTTAATCACCATGCTCCCTCTTGCTTTGAGTTTCTGGAATCTTTAATCAACGTGTTTTATCCAGCTCCCCCTCAAAATCAACTTCCTGTTTCAAAGTTCCTCAAAATTTCAAATAAAATATTTCAGATTCAAACTTTGAAATTTCATAACACAAACATTTCAAATTTTAATCTTCTTTCAATTTTTAAACCCTCTCAGTTAATCAAGTCCAAATTAATGACCTTAAATATGTATCAAGTTCAACTTAATGATCTTGATTAAACGTTTTGACACTACACTGACACATTTATTCAAATGTAAGTTTCAACTTAATGAACTTTTAAACTTTTCAGATCAATTTGAAATTTTTAAACTTTTGATCAGCAGCTTTAGATTTTGAAAATCAGCATTTCATCATCAGTGGTCAAAACTAAAAAATAATATATCTTTTTGTTTTTATGAAATGAATACCAAACACTAAGTATGTACAAACATATTTACAAACATATTTTTGTTGAGTTTGTGTTAAAGGATCATATCAATTTTTTTGAGACATATCACTAGTACCATTGATCTTTTGAGACTTTAAGTTTTAAACTCGTTTACCTAAATTGTCGATATGTTTGTCCTTTTAAACTTCAACACATTTTTCAATTGTTCCAAGATATCTAAGTTAGAATTATGAAACTTGACTCAACTATGGTTCCCATCTCAGAATATACTCCCGTATCAAGATTCCCTAGATTTCATCTTACATATGAATATAGCGTAATTGATATCTGTATCTGGGTTAATGCGAAGCCTTGAGAGCTCAGGTTAATACCACCGTATCGACAAAGAGATGAAGGCTCGACTTAAAGGTATGTTCCACTTAAGGAATCTTTTAAGCACTGCAAATGATTAGATCTTTCGATTCTTTTCGACTTTGCATGCAGTTTAGGGTTTTTAGCAAAAGCATTATAGAAGTTCTAGGCTATTGCTTCCGCAAAATCAGAAGAACTTGTATAATACCCCAGATATCAACTATCTATAAAGATCTCGTATCTCAGAATCAGGCAATCTCACAAACGAAATTTCGAAGTACTAAGTCCATATATTCGAGAGATGTTAATCCACAAGTTTAAGCAGTTGTAAAATTTAGTTTATATCCCGAAAACAATCTACTGAACGTGTAAATCCTATCGACACATCCACATTAAGACTTGTTTAAACTTTTAAACTTTACAAATCCTTAGCATATTGTGATAGTCCACTGATGTACTATCATTTTCTTTATACACACAAAACTCTTTTTGCCTTTTTCAATGTTTTTGTACTTTTTGCATTTAATATGTTTTTGGATTTTCTGAAAAAAATTCTCCCTCTAAAATTCAAAAACATATTTTTGAAATTTTTGATTTATAAAAACATTGACCAACTGATGAGAATCACATCAATTCTCCATCCATTACTGCTTCACAATTTATCTTTTAAATCCTCTCTCCCTCATGATGACAAAAACCTTGACACCTATATGTTTTTAAAACATTTATATCCATGAATTTTATCTTTTCAACAGTGAGGGCTCTGTGTAATGTTTCAAATTTTCTTCAAAAAATTGTAAAATTTGTTGGAATCGGTATACCCAAGACACATATTAAATTGATGTGACTAGTACGTTATGATCCAAGTCGGGTCATACCCAATAACAAGCTAGACAAACACCCATAATGTTTATTTAAGATATGATTAAACAAATAATTATTAACACTTAGAAACACTTAGAAATATTTAGAAATTGGTTTTCTAAATAATTGCACTTGAGAAACTAATAAATTTTTTGGATAATTTATTTTTGAGAAGTTTTATTATTGTTATTTAATGGGTTAAATAACATTATAAATAGTTAAGATATGTTGCATAAAGTCTTGTATTGAGTTATATTTTATAAAAGTTATAAAATATAAGTACAAGAATTAACAAATAAGAAAAAAAAGGGGATTGGTGGAGAAAAGGGCCTATGGCCGATTTTGGGAGCCTTCCCCATGTAGATTTTCACCCAATGAATCTTTATGCATGTCTTACACAATCTCATCAAATCCAAGATGAGATCTTGGAAGAATATATGATGGATTTGATTCATCATTCTCACATATGATTTACATACAATTCAAGTTGAAAGAATACTTGTGTACGCTCTTAAAAAATCGGCCAAACATAGTGTTTGTCCAAAAAGTTTTTTTTTTAAGTTTAATTCAAGTGCAAGAACTCCAAAAATAGCTCTCATATTTTCGGCCAAAGATGGTTGTCAAGAGGGTGTTTCAAATGAGTTCATAAGTGTAAAAAAATCCTAGCAATCTTGTGGTGTTTGTTAGAAAGCTTGGGGTATACAAGCTTGAAGTCTTCTACTTAGAAGATTACCATTCAAGAAGTATCATCTTCTTCACCTACTTGTTCTTTGGAAGGTAGTATTCTAAACACCCTATGATTGTGTTATGATAGCATGCATGTTCATATATGGATCCGGTTTTTGGTTTTACATATAAAATGGGTTTTATATCTTGTAAGTAACATGTTTTAAATATATATTCCGCTGCATTTTTATTTTATACGGATAAAATAACTTTGATAAACATGGACAAAAACCCCCAACAAAATTTTCAAGTAAACGTTATTGAAATATATTTTTCAAAAAATTTTCTCCAAAAATTTTCAAAAATTGTAAAGTAAACGTTATTTGAATATGTAATAAGGCCTTTATATAGAACTTGATAACCCGGCCCGTTTTCATTGTGTGCCACGGAACTCGATTCTCAGTGATTTACTTTCTTCTCAGAAGTTCCTGCACAAAAATTCACACAATTAGTTGAATAGTGACACCCAAGCATTTTTAGCCTTAGGCGTTATTTCTTCAACCTTAATTTTGATTTTCTTTACACAATCAGGTTTATTTTGGACTTTCTCAAGTTTCGGAAAATCTTCTAAACTTTCAATTTTCACTGTTTGTGTAAATTCCTTTTCTTTGACCAACCATGATTGATTTTCATTAAAGCTTTCTTGAAATACAATATAGAAACTTTTTATTCATTACTATTCGAGGATTTACCAGTTTCAAAATTTGAAAACTTAGTAATAACTGGTTTTACTTTGTTAGTAGTTTCTGTACATTGTTTCAAAACCTGAGTTGGTACTTTCAAATCTTCAGAATTTTTCTTATCAATATGAACAGGTTTAGGATTAATTGGTAAACATTTCTAGCAATGTGTCCAATTACTCCACATTTATGACACTTCCTATTCTCATACTGATCCTTTTTAGCAAACCATACACTCAAATCATAACACTGACTTGAAGTGTGGTAGCCAACTTTCCTGCTTCTTTTATAACTCTGATTTGACGTTGAAGCACCGCGGTCTGACCTTTACCACTTATTTTGAAAATTTTGTGAATTTTTATAATGATTGGATGATCGTACCGATGAACTTTTATGTTTCTTTTGAAAAATTTTAGAATTTTTAAAACTTTATTTTTCCTTTTGTTTTCGTTCTCCATTCTGCTTAGAATGTTTCTGCATTGAGCATTCACCTTTTTCAGTAGATTGTAGAACAGTTTGTTGAAATTTTTCTTTTAATTACAAAAATATTTCATTTTTCTCTTTTTTTAACACTTTCATCATCGGTATCATCATCACAATTCTCAATTATGACATTGTCCTAATTTGTGACTTTATCACTTATTGGAATTTTCTCTTTATTTTCATTGATCGGTTTTGGACATATCTGATCTAGAATTAATGACGAGGTCACAAAACCTTTAAACTTCTTTTCTAATTCAACAGCTTTATTTTTAGCATTCTTAACATCTTGTTCAAGTTTTCTGATTTTTTCAAGATGCGAGTTTATTCTAATTTGTTTTTCAAAATCATTTTTATTTAAAACAGATTTTCATTTTCTAAAATTTTTATTCTATTTTCAAAAATCTTTTCATTTTCTTTTAATTTTTTTATTTTCTAATGTCAAACTCTCCAGATTGTTCAAGAGTTTGGCATTATCTGCCAGATAATCATTCAGATCTACATCAAAGACTGGGCAGATTGGTTTAGAACTTGAAGACTCATTTGTAGATGTACTTGAAACTTTGCTTCATGTTGGTGCACATATGTCTATTGCCTACGTCTAGGATGAGTCTGTTGAATATATAAGGTTTCGCATCGTCAAGCGTTATGTTTTGAAAGTTTTGTATAGTTAGTACAATTTTCACACGGAAATTTGTAAGGATTTTCGTACGAAAATCTAAGGTCCTAAGTTCCTAGTTGCTGTCAAGTCTTGCCTATAAATAGGTGACTTAGGATGTTTGTTAGTGATGCTGTTTTTGGAGATCAGAGGCGAAGCCTGCTCGAGTCTGTAATCATTACGAAGTTTATCAATATACGAAACAGACGGCTAAACAGTAATCATCACGCTTGTTCTTTTGTTTGTTCAATCAGCTAACAATGAATTCCGCCTATGTTAGCTGAGCAAGTCTGACCAGAAGCTCACAAGTTGGGTCCGATCCTAGCACTCACAAGTGGTATCAGAGCTTTGAGGTCTGATTTGTGAACAAACAACCAAGTTTTAGCTGGATTCAACCTTCAAAGTTCAAGATTCATCCATTGGAAACTCTTCTTTTACTCTTTCTTGGAACTTAATCTAGATCTGAAGGATTTCATGGACAATTTGGACTAGGTTATTAGTATAACGTGTTAAATCAACTCTAATCAGTTCACTGAAACATACAAACCTAAAATCCATCAAAATCATGCTTGAAATTGCCAAAAACATGAAATTGTGAACAAGTGTTCAAAGCAGACAAGAATTTTCGCACGAAACACTATTTTTGTATGAAAATCAGGAACCTAACATCTGAAAAGTTTGAACTAACAGAGAATACAATTTTCGCACCAAATTAAATTTTCGCATGAAAATCCAGGGTATCATTTCGTACGAAAATTTTCTGTTCCGTCCAAATTTTCAGTCAGTTTCAAGTTAACCTGTTCTAATCCGTTTTCTATTATAAGTATGACTAAGATGTCAGGAGAGGAAGAATTTCATAACTCGTTTGCCACACAAGCAGTTACAGCTTCCGTAGCAGCTCAGAACATGAATCTAGAAAATGCAATGGGAACCACAACAAAGCCTCCAAAACTCATGAACATCGAAGATTACGAGAGTTAGAGTGAGCGATTCACGAACTGGGTTCAAGCAACAAACTTAAATTGCTGGTTGGCACTCGAGAACAAATACTAAGCGCCTGTTAATGAACTTGGAATTGAGAAAACATTAGCTCGTTTGACCGAAGAAGAACGAGAAAAATACGTTAATGAAAGAAGATGATGAATCTCCTCCAGCAAGCCATAAAGGAGGACATCTTGGTTCTCTTACAGCATGAAGACGGTGCTCAGTCGTTGTGGCTAGCTTTATGATTAAGAGCGCAATGAAGTACTCAGGTCAGAAAAGGAAAGAAGGCATTACTAAACAAAGAATTTGAAGTATTCAATGTTCTTCCGGGTGAAAACATGAAGCAGCTCATAGAAAGATACTGCCACCTGGTAGTACAGATAAAGCGTATGGGAATTGTCAAGACCAATGAAGAGCTAGTTGCAAGCTGGCAGATTCTTTGCCTAAATGGGAATAGTCAACATATCTAACTATTCTAAAGAATGGGGCAGAGTATGACAGTCTAAGTTTACCAAGATTCATAGAAAAATTGGAAGGGCATGAGCTTGAAATGCAGAAAATGGCAAAAGGCAAGAAATCAAACTCGCAACAGGACGTGAGTCTATACTACAAAGGAAACCCGAACACTCCTATTCAGAGTCCCAAGATCCAAACTGCTTTCAGTGCCAACTCAAATGCCAGTCCAGCCTCCAACCAATCAAGTGGATTCCAAACGTTTGCTTCCTTCAATCCAAAGAATCACCAAGGACAACAATCGTCTCAGAGCTCCAATCAACCACAAAGCAATCAGCAAAATCAATCCAATTCTAACCAACGAATCTTGAAATGTAACATCACAGTGAACCTCCAGAATGCTCAAGACTTCAATGAGCAGACCGCTAAGCAACACATGGTGCTACTTGCAGCAGTTCTGGAATCCTATGAGAGTCTAGTAGCTGGAAGAATCGGAAATCCGGAAATGACTAAAGAAGATTACGATCAAATTGATCTGGAAGAAATGGAATTGATTAACATTATGTGGTCCATGGCATCAGTGGTTCGAAGAGCACAGTGGTTCATGGAAATTACAAGAAGAGATGATTTGAGAGCCCTTGACGGAAAATTAGGATTTGATAAATCCAAAGTCACTTGCTTCAAATGCAGAGAGAAAGGGCACTTCAAGCGTGAATGTCCAAACCGAGAAGTTAAGGGCAATCATAATATGTTCGGGGATGATTATTACAAGAAGGCGATTTATAATCGACCTCAGCCAGAGAAACGAATGGTACAGATCGAAGATGGACCTTCGAACTCAAAAGACAAAGTTCTTGTTGTCACACAAGAAGATGAGGGGTTCAATTGGAATAACTTCTTTTCCAAAAATGAAAGTCTTGCTCTTGTCGCCGAAATCATAGAAGAACCTTAATCATCTGAAGAAGTCACAGAAGAAGAAATAGAAGAGGTTCTAGCAGACTACTTCAGATCCTCAGCAGAAGAAGAAGAATGTATCAGATGTACCCCTAAACCTTGTTTATTTGACACAATTCTGAAAACTTTTGTAGGTAGCTTCGATTCTGGTCACAAAGAATAAAGTCCTAAGGAGACAAAGTCTGAGGGTGTGGAAGTGATTGATGTAACCAAGCCTGTAACACTGGAGAGCTTAACCGACATTACCAACAAAGCACTCATGGCCAACACAAACGAGGTAGTCAGTGTGAAAGAACATCTAGAAAAGGTTGAAACAGCTAAAGAAAGAATCAAAACTCAAACTGTCGAAATGGTCAGCTCATGCTTAAAAATGCCGAAGCATGTGAGCAATGTGCTGAGAAAGAAAAAGCTTTCAAAGAACTTAAAACACACAATGATAAGTTGTCATACGATTATAACACCGTAAAAGAATCATATGATAAACTCAGTAGAACCATTCGACAGTATGAGAAAACTGTCAAAGAAGATGACAAAACACTTTCAATGCTAAGCAACTGTGATGGACAAACAAATGGCCATTAATCTTCATATTAACACAATTGCTGAGCTGAAAAGTGAGCTGGAGAAAACTAGAATTGAAACAGAAAGGGTTAACAAATTGTTAATCAGTTACTCTACCGGCATGTATGTCCTTGATCACATTCTTCCAAAACCAGAAAACAACAAAGAAGGTAAGAAGAGTGATAAAAGCCTTGAAAAATGTTACGATCATTTCCAACTCCTGTGTGGAATAGCAACGCTAAGAAACATCCTGGCGGAGTGGATAAGGCGCTGAATTTAAATCTACTCACTGAAAAGAGTAACGAGCTGCCTGAAAATCTTGATGTAACATATTCCAAAACAGAAAAGGAATGTGAATCCGAGGTGGTAAACAAAGTGTTTGAAAATGTTTTTTGAAAATGAGTCTGATAGCACAATTTACGAGAGTGTTGAGTCAAACAATGAGAAATCAGAGTCAAGTTCACCTTCTGGAAGTGAGAAAAGTTTTCATGAAAATTTTATCACAACATCAGATAATGGTTTAAATGATGGTCCTAACGTAGTTATCTACAAACTGAAAGGATTAGATAAACTATATACTGATGAAGAATTTCCAGTCCAGAATGTTAACTTTGACCATGTCGATAAATTTTTTAAACTCATTGAAGTTGAAACATCTGATCTTGAGAAGAATGTTGCTGGTTTCTACTCAAAGCCAAAGAAATCTAACAAAAACATTCATCCCAGAGGTAGAGGTTATCCTGAAAACAAAAGGGATGAGTTAGGGTTTGAAAAGAAATGAAATAACAAATCACGAAAACCCGATTTCACAAAGAAAGTTGAGTTTGTTTTGGAACAAATACTGTTGAAGAAAAAGAAGTCATTAACAAACAAACCAACAAAGAGTTTAAGAAAGAAAAGGAGCTTCGTGAACAGAGTTTGGAACACACTGTCGGAAACGACAATAGAACTTGTTACAGATGTAACAAGGTTGGGCATATTGCGCGACAATGCTCTCAAAATTGTCCAAAACCTGTTCATGAACAAAGAAGGTTCACCGTAGATGAAAAGAAAAAGGACCCAGAGTTTGTACCAACAAAAATTTTAAAGAGAAAAGATACTTCCAATTCTAATTATGAACCAACGACTAAAATTATCTCAAAATATGAAGTTGGAGAAACGTCAAAGAAAAATGAAAAGAAAGAATCTTATCTCCACATCAAAAAGGCATTTTCGAAGGCATAAACCAGGGTCGCCAAAACAAAAACATCTCCTGTGACCACAAAATCAACCAGTATCCCAGTTAATCAAAAGAAAAGACTGAATCAAAGACTGGACAATGGATTGAGATTAAGAAAGATGTCAAAGTTGCCAAAGTTCCAAAGGCCGACATGTCATCCCACCCAAGACCAAAAGGGCTTGGGTCTCTTTGTTTAAGTAATATGTTTTTCATGTGCAGGGGCTTCCAAGGTCAAACATTTCAAAGTGGATCATGGATAGTTGAGCTTCTAGACACATGACGGGGATGTTGGCTTTACTGTACAACGTAAAAGCCATCAGGGGAGAATATGTTTGGTTTGCTAGAACACAGGGTGGCAGGATCGTGGGAGAAGGAATTTTGACAAATGGAGTTGTATCTTTTGACAAAGTAAACTACATTGCTGAGCTTGAGAACAATTTGTTGAGCATTTCACATATTTTTGATAAGAGGTTCACAACTCACTTCAATAACAAGGAATGTCTCATTCTCAAACCGGGTTTCGTAATTCCTGAGGAGTGGATCCTCATGCGGGCTCCGTGAGAAAATGATTTATATGTCTTAGATATGAGTGTCGCATCCACTACTTCAAAGGAAGGACAGTGTTTTGTATCAAAGGCCACTGAAAAGGAATCTATTTTATGGCATAGGAAGATGGGTCACATTCACATAAGGAAGATAAATTTTCTGGTGCACAACAATCTAGTGGAAAGGGTGAATCTAAAAAATTTTCATTTGTCAGATGACTGTATCAGCTGCAAAAAGGGGAAGCAGCATAAGAAGTCACACCCCAGAAAGCTTCTTAATTCTATCAAGCTTCCACTAGAAAGGCTACACATGGATCTCTTTGGGCATGTGAATGTGAAAAGTATTACAGGAGATCTATACTGTCTGGTCGTAACCGATGACTTTTCAAGATTCTCGGGGTTTTCTTTCAAGAGAGCAAGAGTGAAATGTTCGAAAATTTGATGATCTTGTTTCGAAAGATTGAAAACCTTTACCAGTTGCCTATCAAGAGAATCAGAAGTGACAACGGTACTGAGTTTAAGAACAACAAGATGCTCGAATTCTGCAATGCTAAGGGTATTCATCATGAGTTCAGTGCCCCCTATACTCCTCAACAAAATAGAGTAGCTGAACAAAAAAACAGAACGCTTATCGAGACTGCACGCACGATGCTTGCTGATTCAAAGTTACCTATTAGCTTTTGGAGCGAAGCTGTTGCCTCTGCATGTTAGACCCTGAACCGCGTATTGACTGTCATAAGCACAAAAAGACATGCTTTGAACTTCTTAACCAGCGAAAACCTAATCTAGAGTTTTTGGAGCCTTTTGGTTCACCATGTATCGTATTGGACCTGGAAGGAAAATTTGGAGCCAGATCTTTGGAAGGATTCTTCGTAGGGTATGAAAGTCCACAAAAGAGAGTTTATCTACCAAGCATGAATCAGGTTATCGTTGCTCCACACGTTGAATGCCAGAGATACACACCGCCCATGCAAAAACCTGGAGACCCTTGGCTGTTCAATTACGAAGGGTTGTGGAATTCGTTTGATCTGCCTGAAGAACCATCCGAGGAAGAACTCATCTTGTCATTCTAACAACATCAGATATCTAATCAAGAGCAAGTAACAGGGCCATTGGTTATTTCTCCAATAGCAACACCTTCCTCAGGAGCAGGTCCGGCAACACTCAGCAGAACCAGTTGTCGTACCAGTTCAGACTATAGCAGAACCATCTTCCTCTCAACCGGAAAATGCGGAACCTGAACAAGACCCTACCTTTGATGATGGGGGATCCAGTTCCGATGAAGGATCAGAAGAGATTTCAAGTTATCTTAACAATCAAGCTGCTGAGACCAGTGCGAGAAATGAGGATACTTCTTCATAACAATTTGCATATCAGAACATCACAAATTTAGAAAGCTCAGTAAATTTTCCAGGGGAAGTAATGCCTAGATCAGTCTCCTACCATCCAACAGATAACATCATTGGAGAACTACAAGCTGGCGTGAAAACACGAAATCAGATCAATAAGGATCTAAGTTGTTTTTATTCTAAAGTTGCTCCACTTCGAAATAGATTTCCTCATAGTTGTTTTGTTTCTCAAGTAGAACCAGGAAACTTTAGAGATGCTCTTAAAGATGAAAGTTGGGTGGAAGCAATGCAGGAAGAATTATTGTAGTTCCAGAAACTTAGAGTCTGGGAACTTGTTGACCTACCACCAAAACATAAGAAGATAAGCACTCGGTGGGTTTACAAGTGCAAAAGAGATGATAGAGGAGTGGTTGTACGCAACAAAGCTCGGCTCGTAGTTCAAGGTTTTCATCAGCAGGAAGGGATAGACTACAATGAAGTCTATGCCCCAGTCGCGCGTCTAGAAGCTATCCGCATTTTCCTGGCATTCGCCTCATGGAAAGGTTTTAAAGTGTACCAATTGGATGTGAAGTCTGCTTTCCTGTACGGTAAGGTAAAAGAGGAGGTATATGTCAGCCAACCACCGGGGTTTGTCGATCCAATTCACAAAGATAAGGTCTACTTGCTGAACAAAGCTCTTTATGGTTTACACCAGGCCCCGAGAGCCTGGTACGAAACACTTTCCAAGCACCTTCTGGCTAACCGATTCACCAGAGGAACACTAGACAACACCCTCTTTACCAAGGAAGTAGATGGACATCTGATTATTGTGCAAATCTATGTGGATGATATCATCTTTGGATCGACAAATGAACAGCTGTGTAAGGACTTCGAGAAAGTCATGAAAGAAAAATTTGAAATGAGTGCTATGGGAGAGATGAAATTCTTTTTGGGCTCCAGGTTGAACAACTGCCAGATGGTATTTTCATTCACCAGACGAAGTATGTTCATGACGTGTTGGAGAAATTTGACATGACAGGAACTAAACCCGCATCTACCCCTTTAGCCACAAACCACGGCAGACGAGTATGGAGAAAAAGTTGATGAAACATTATATCGCTCCATGATCGGATCCTTGATGTATCTCATGGCTTCAAGACAATATATCATGTACCCCACATGCCTTTGCGCCAGATATTAGTCAAATCCGAAGGAATCACATCTGTTAATCGTCAAGAGGATCATGCGCTACCTGAAAGGATGCCCAAGCACCGGCTTGTGGTATCCACATCATGACAATTCAATCTTGCGGGTTACTCGGACTCTGATTTTGGGTGCTGCAAGCAGAACGCTAAATCTACAACGCCCGGCTGCCAGTTCTTCGGAACACGTTTGGTAACGTGGCAATGCAAGAAACAGACCCTGGTCGCTCTCTCTACTTGTGAAGCTGAATACGTTTCAGCATCCAGTTGTTGTCCCAGATACTGTGGATACAACAACAGATGAGAGACTACGGTCTGCAATTTCTTGATACGCCCATATTTGTAAATAATAAGGCGGCTATTGATATCACAGTCAATCCTTGTCAACACTCACGCACTAAACATATCAAGATTCGATACCACTTTACCCGTGACTGTCACGAGAAAAAGTTGGTACGAATTGAGAAAATCCACACTGATGACCAAAAAGCTGATTTTTACACCAAAGCTTTTGACAGAGCAAGATTTCGAAATCTTTCAAAATTAAATAGTTTAAAGAATCTGACATCAGGGGATATTTATGAGGTTGAATTTGAGGATGATGATGTTGGGACATGATCCTCACTGGTAAGTCAAATGTTTTTCTGTAAATTGTTTACATGCTTTCTTAAAAACAAAAATACAAAAATATGTTTTTGATTTTAGGGGGAGAAAAAGTTGTGAAAAATACAAAAACATTGAAAAAAATCATGAAAAATACAAAAACATTAAAAAATCATGAAAAAATACAAAAAAAAATTGAAAAAATTACAAAAAGAGTTTTGAAGTACACTCTTAAATCTTCCTATCTTTATAGCGAGATTTCTAAGAAGTACTTTACGAGGAACGATGGTTTTGGTTTATGTGTAGAATTGTTGGTGATTTAGATAACAAAACTAGAGTAATACAATAATAACATGGTGGATACGCCGCTGGTACTTCCTATATATAAGTGCACTTATTGTATTACCCTTCGTAGCCTTATCCGAATCACCATTAGGATTATGATTTTGTGATACAATTTGACGAGGCAAGTGATAAGACTTAATTCCCATTACATCTACCTATCTTTATAGTTAGATATTTGTGGAATGTTTAAAGTACTAATTGGTAGTCCTTGATTGCATTCTATGTATTTAATGCGTATTTGACAAGACAAATTTGACGAGACAAGTGACAAGACTTAATTCCCATTACATCTACCTATCTTTATAGTTAGATATTTGTGGAATGTTTAAAGTACTAATTGGTAGTCCTTGATTGAATTCTGTGTACTTTAATGCGTATTTGAAAAGACAATTTGACGAGACAAGTGACAAGACTTAATTCCCATTACATCTACCTATCTTTTGTTAGATATTTGTGGAATGTTTAGAGTACTAATTGGTAGTCTTTATTGGATTCTGTGTAATTTAATGCATATTTGACGAGACAATTGACAAGTTGACGATTATGTGCTTTTGTGGTTAGTTGTGATTAGGATAACAAAACAAGTGTAATACCATAAGAACATGGTGGATACGCTGCTGGCACTTCCTATATATAAGTGTTCTTATTGCATTACTTTTGTAGCGTTATTCGAGTCACATTAGGATTTTGTGTACGACTGATTTCAATGTTTGATATCCAAATCCTTGAAGAATCCTTTCATGATTTGTATGTTAGATTCTTAGAAGGATATTTAGTATTATTATAAATCATTGATTGATTTCTAATATACTCACGCAAGTATTGACCGGTTTCAGTATAGTTATTGACTATCCTTTATTGGATTTCTAATAACATACTCTCAAGTTTATGGACGATTTCAATATGTTTACAAAGAACAAAGAACAATTTTCAAAGACATGAAAGTTACTTTAGTAATGATCATAAATCCATATACAAAACTCTTTTGTTACAAGTTTCATAATCAAATTAATGTATTGTAAAACTAACCCTTTTTGCCATTCTTTGGCTATAATGAGTCGATTTACAATTAGCAACTCTCGTAGTTGTCAAAGTATTGCAATACCAAATCTTTTGCAATTTATTTGGCCAACAAAACTATGTGCTCGCCAACATTGTTTGTTGACGTCTCTTTTTCACATATGTTTCAGGTTGACGATTATTCGAGCATGCTATACATAGGAATGCATCCGGGCTTTAGACTCTTTAAACAAAAGACAATTACATGTTTCTTTGTATTGTAAAACAATGTTAACAATAACGAAACAATTAAGTTCCAGTTGTGGCTGAGCAATTTGTAACGTGACTCCCTGATATTTCCGCCGCGTCTTGTTGTATTACGCGATTGGGGTGATACACCTTATAACCACAAGCATAAGGCAAACCATAATGACTGAGCATCATTGTCATATTGTAAGAGAACCAGGATATATTCCTTTATCGCATGTTGCAGAAGGTTCATTCTTTTCTTCTCATTGACGTACTTCTCTCGTTCTGGGTCTGACAACCGAGCCAATGTGTTTTCAAGACCATGTTCATTGAGCGGTGGTTGGTACTTGCTCTCAATTGCAAACCAGCAATTAAAATGGTTTGCCTGAACCCAGTTCTTGAACCTTTCACTCCAACTTTCGTAATCTTCCATATTCATAAGTTTCGGAGGTTTTGTAGTTGTTCCCATTTTGTTTTCGAGGTTCATATTTTGAGCTGCTGCAGAAGTAGTTACTGCTTGTGTGGCAAAAGCGTTATGAAAATCTTCTTCACCTGACATCTTAAAAAACACTTTGAACAGATAACAGATTAGTTCTGATTAGACTGATGCAAACTGAGCAAGAAGACAGAATAATTGATCACAATAGATTTCGTACCGAAATCTACCGCAAATTTTCGTACGAAATTGTTAAGATAATTTCCGCACGAAAAGATGATTTCGTATGAAAAATGATTTCGTATGAAATTTTAATCACAAAAAATTGAATTGATTACACTTTCATACACGTTGGTTTCCTACGAAATGTTCTTCTTTCCGTAAGAAAATTTCAATCAGTTTGAACACTTTTTCACAGTTTTACGTTGTTAGCAATTTCAAGCATAATTTTGATTGATTTTAGAGCTGTATGTCTCAGGGATTCGTTAGAATTGATTTTAACACACCATACTAAAAACCTAGTCCAATTTGTCCATGAATTCGTCTAGATCTAAATGATGTATCAAGAAGGAGTAGAAATAGAGTTCTTCAATGGATGAATCTTGATCTTTGAAGGTTAAATCCAGCTGAAACTTGGTTGTTTGTTCTCAAATCAGACCTTAAGGCTCTGATACCACTTGTGAGTGTAGGATCAGCACTAACTCGTGAGCTACCAGACTGATTTGCTTAGCTAACAGAGGCGAAATTCATTGTTAACCAAGTTGAACAAACACACGACAAGATCAATGAAACTGTTTAACACGTCTGAATCTTCATATTCAATAACTTGGAACGATTACAGACACAAACGAACAAGGCTTCGCCACTGGTCTCCAAAAACAGCATGCTAACACTAACACCCAAAAGTCACCTATTTATACTAAACAAGTTTCATACCAAAGTGACTTGGGAAAGATTTCGTAAGAAAATGGATTTCGTACGAAATCAGTACATAATAAACAAAACATATAGTTTGACACTTTCGAAGCCTAATTACATAATAACACATCCTAGACATAGGCAATAGATATTAGTGCACCAACATAGGCTGACGTGACACGCATAAAGGAGACTTGGGTGACTCGTACGAGTGGCCATCCGTACGAATGACCAAACATGTCACTCGTACGGGTGAGACAGTCACTCGTACGAGTGAAGTACAAAATGTAACTATCCTTATATATTTGACTAGCAAAGCCCTATTACATGACCGACTCATCCTAGACGTAGGCAATAGACATTATGCACTAACATCATATTTGTAAATAAAGTTTGTATTTTTTAGTTGGGTTTTTGGTTCTAGATCTATTGATTGTTGTTTTAATGTTTTTGTCCAACTAATTCGTTTCAGATCTGTTGTTGTTCGGTTTGTCGGTATGTTTGATTTGCTTATGCATTTTCATTTACTTTTTTTAATGTTTGATTTTGTAATGCAGCCGTCAGACCACTACGTCACAGGTACCTCATTTAAATAAGGCTCTCAATGCTTAACTTGGGTCTTCTGCATGCATAGATTTTAACTGCTACACATAATTTGTTAAATTTGACAGTGAACTTACAGCCTCAAATTTAGGTTTATGAACCCAAAAGTTAGACTATGTTTGACTAAGTCAATGTATTTTTTTCTCTAATTTACTATCACTTGGTGATTCAATATTCACTTTGGATGGTTTGATTTTTGGCTATTTACTCTGAAGCTAAGTTATTATTTTGTAATTGTACAACTTTATGTGATTATGAAGTTTCATGTTTTTATATCAACATGACATGTGATATATATAATTTTTAGATATCTGAAATACTCCCAGAGGATAATTGCTGAGGAAGCTCTAAACCATGAATGGTAACTATTTGTTCTAATTAGTTAATATATGATATAAGATTATAATCAAGTAGACAGAATCTCAGATCAAGATATGCACTCGTATAACAATTCTTCAAGTGGCGACCACAATAACAACTTTTTATTTTACAATCTCCATCACAATACATAACACTATTTTTATTGGAAAGGATATTAGGAGGAATGGAGGATGACATTTTTCCCCATCAAGCTTTAATCTTTTCATTAGCTTAGCTTGGTTAGAAAAACAAACATAAATTTAAGATTAGATCGATTGGTTTCTATTTCTCAAGAGTTAAGACCAGTAGTTACCAAATAGGTTGAATTTTAGGTGCATAGATCTTACCTGACATGGAAAGTTCTTCCTCAATCTAAATCAAAACACCAAAGATATGTAAGTTTGATCACAAATTGATGAGAAATTGAGTTTTTGTTGGCTATGATGTGTAAATTTGATTATAGGTTAATGAGAAAATCTGAGTTTTTGGTTGGGTATGATGTGTAAACATGATTAGTTGATGGAAAATCTGAGTTTTCGTTGGTGATTTAAAATTGGTTAATCATGTTTTAAGCAAATCAACTAATAGTTTAAATGTAAATTTACCCTTTTATAAGAACCGCGTTTCTTGTTTTTCGAAACATGGGGGAAATGTAAAGACGGGTATTACAAATGATGATAATTCATTTAGATGCGATTGTCATGGAGCTCGAATGAGCGTATCTAGGCCACGATCAGATGGTGGATACAAAAAAATAAGAAAGATGTTGATTTCTAGATACCGAAATGTAACTCAAATGAAAGATTATGAACTTACTAACCCTACATGTAAGTGAATATTCTACTTTAATAGTTTCTTTGTGTTTTAATATCATATTTTGCTAATTATTTCGTTTCGGTTGGTTTTGGTGCTGAAATAGATCTAATAAAGGCTGCTTCCGAAAGGAGGAAGTTATGTCATCATAGATCAAAAGTTTCATATGAGAAGAGAGGCAATTAAAATAAGACAAATGAAGGTTCTTTCTATTTTTGGATTTTTTTTTACATTTTTATCATATTTGTTTTAACTTGTGTTGATATATGATGTCTATTGTCTAGGTCTTGGATCGAGTCTGTATGTTTAGGGCTTGTGATTGTTAGAGTTTTGATGTATTTATGTTGTAACAGCACAAGTTCGGCCGAACTTGTGTGAAGACAGATCAAGTTCGCCCGAACTTGATCTAGTCAACCACAGTTCGAGTGAACTTGTGACTCTATATATAGTTGTCTCTAGGTCTTTCATTTTATGAACTTTGCGTTGACGACGGCGAAGCTCTGTCTGTTTGGATTCTCGATGTACTATTGATTTGAACTAATAAACAGACAATTTAAAGAGTAAATCTTGTGTATTCGATTTGTTGGGATTGAACCCTACAAAAGAACAGATGATAGAAAGCCAAAACAGGTCCATCTTATATGAGCCAGAATAAACAGAGCTTAGATTTACTACTTTCAAAGACCGTCTACCAAACCGCTGCTAGTTCTAACAACTGCCCTATGCCAAAGCTCTGCCCGTTGTAAAGTCTGCTGATTCACCAAACCTCTGATGGGTCAAAGGTCTGCTTAAAAGTCAAAGGTCTGCTGGAAGTCAATGGTCTGATCATCCTTTGAAGAACATCTGCCAATATTTCATCAGTGCTTTGCTATCAGTGTTTAGGTTAGGCAGTGGTTAGAGTTTGTTATTGTTGTTAGATGTCATTGTCAAGATGATGTCAGCATAGACGGTTAGTGGTTAGGTTAGTAATATAAATAGACAGTGCCTGTACTATTTTATTTGGCTTTCACACTTGCACTTTCTTGTACAACTTTTCTGTGTGTAGCTCAATCTGACGGGGAGTTTAGTGATTCATACACTTTGTAATCATTTCATTCTATTGTGTAATGAAAACATGTTATGATGAAAACTATTCTCTCGTTGATTGTGTTATAAAGTTTTAACTGTTCTTCCGCTTTAAAGTTTCTTATGATTTATCATTTTGTTATCAAATTGGTTAAAACAATACAATCAATCCAAACTCAGATCCTGACAATTGGTATCAGAGCTTGGTCAGTCAAATTGATCTAATCGTCAAATTTGACCTAAAAGGATCAGCTCGATTTCGTTGATATTGTGCTCTTCTTAATTGTTGAAAACGGAGTCGAAATTGTGTATAAATTCATGATTCATTTGGTTCTATTGTTTGTGTTCGAGTCTATGTTGATTTCAGGGTTATTTGATGAAGAGGATCCATATCAGTTTTATATGAGTGACTGAGATGGACTTTTAATTCATAAATTTCTCAAGAGGATTGCTGGAAATCTATCAGATCTAATTAATTCACGTATCACGAAATTCTCTACGAGTTTTATAGTACAAATTTCATGTTTATATCAGGTCTTGTATTTCTCTTCTGATTTTTTTTGGAGATAATACACCCTGAGTTTTGCTTGCTTTTGATAGACAAAACTTAAGTACCTTCCTGAAGTAGAACCCTTTTTTAGAAAGGGAAGATACTTCCTCTGATAATGAATCAAAAGGACTCTGGACAATGGCCAGCTCAAATCAGATTTAAATGTCCTTGAAAACCTGTTCCTACAGACAAAATAGTTGTACCATTTGAGATATTCAACCTCTGCCAAGGCCTGTAAAGTGTTTGTACACAAGGACAAGCATGAGAATGAAGCTTTGACTAAAAAGGTTTAAAAACTTATGTCATTGAAAAATCTCAGAAAGACATTTGATATGGTCTGTTAAAACTAACCTTATAGATTCTCAAAATTTTTATCAAACACATTGACATCAGACATCACTTTGTGAGGGATTACTATGAAAAAGGTCTGATTTCTTTACAACATGTCCATACCAAGGATCAACTAGCAGATGTGTTGATAAAAGCACTTGATGCTTCCACATTTGACAGTTTGATTTCTAGGCTTGGAATGCTAAACATGGATTATTAAGAAATTTTCTTAAAAATAGTTAAAATTGAATTTTTCAATAAAATCCTTAAAGTATGTTCAAAGCTCTGATAGCACAAAAACAATGTTGTTTAGAAAAATCTATCCACTGCTGCAAACCTCTGATAGTACTAATGTTTGGTCACAACCACTGATGGATTACTCTGTTAGTGATTAGCCAAACAACTGTCTTCCATTGTCAATCAGAGGTTACACGTGGACAGATGTTATTCGAAAGTTGTTGCATCAGATGCCACGTCATCATCACTTTTTGAAAACTCTATAAAACCCTATTTCATCCACAAACAGATTTTTCACTTCTACTGTGCCATTTCAAAAATTTTCAAAACCATTTCTTCTGATAATCATGGCACCCAAAGCTAAATCAACACAGGAACCACCAAAACACACTCTTAACATCAAAAATCCACATAATTATCCCTGTACTCTTGAGAAGACAAAGAAGAATACAGAGTTTCATGAAATCTTTGATATATTGTCTTCCTCAAAGTACAAGACTCGGTTAACCTATAACGTACAGATCTATCAGAATGCCCTTCGAGATTTCTGGGCAAATGCTGCGATTGAAAGTCTAAATCAAAAACCTTGGGCAATCACGTCAAAAGTGGGAGGGATCTTGGCTCCAATAACCCCACAAACCATCTCAGAGGTTTTTCAGATGAACGATCTAGAAGGTAAAACTTCTTTCCCTAAAAGTGAGTGTCAAATTGTTTTGAAAAACAAAGGGTATACAGGAGATTTATCAAAAGCTACCATGAAAAAGGGAAAATTCCCACCTCCTATGAAATTTTTGTTTCATACCCTGCTCACATGTGTTTCCAATAAGACCACTGGGTTTGATGAAATACCACTAAAAATTCAATACTTGGGGTATGCCATTTTGTCTAAATTTGATTACAATTACTCCCAAGTATTATTTAATGATTTGGTAACCAGTCTAGAAAATATGAAAAACAAAAGGGAAAATGATTTTCTGTTATTTCCTAGAATCATAAGTTATTATTTACAAGAGAAAATCCCAAAAGAAAGTGCACATGCTCTTGTTCAAGGTGTGTCTTTTCAAATAAACAGTTTATCATCTGAAACATATACTCGCCTTATGGCCAAAGAGTCAAAAGTTTCAAAAACACAAGCAGGGGAGTCTGAGCAAAATTTAGATGAGTACACATCTGCTCCTCAGACCTCAGCTGCTGAGCCCACTACTCTTGGTGACCACAACAGCACAACCACTGTTGTGCAACCCACACCATAAACCACTAAAAAGACCAAAAAGAAACGTTCAAACCCACCAAACCTATCAAAAAGGACCTTCTGGAAGATGAGATCCCATAAGTTAATCCAGTGACAACACAAAAGTCACATGAAATCACTGTTGCTACTTCCTCACAACAGATGGTAGAAAGATCTCCACCCAAAACCATAACTCCTCATGATTCCTCACGAAAGGAACATGTTGTAAGCACATGGATCCCACAACTGATAACATCACCCTCATTTGAGAGTATGTTAAAATGTCCATCTCCAAGGACAAACCTGCTTTCCACACCACTCTCCACATCTCAAATCACTACAACCACCACATCATTGTTTGAAGCCTTTGATAATTAGTCACAAAAGGCCACTCTCACCAACATATCACTGAGAGCAAAACTTCCACAATGGCTGTGTCTGATAAAAATCAAATGGTTATCCCACAAACAGTTGAGGAGGCTACATCACTTGGATTTCACAAAATCCTTGTTGATAGTTCAATTGGAGCAGCTACTACAGATGTTGAATCCATTGATTTACATCTGGACAGTAGCTTCATATATAAGTCTCATTTGAAGGCAACCACTGTTGAGGGTACCAAGGTAACCTCTGCTTGAGTGGGAAGACCCCAGTACCAAGAAAAAGGGGCATCTATGGTTGAAGCAAGTAATAAATCACATGCTCATGATACCTTAGATAAAACTACCACTTCTGGTAGGAGCTCAGATGATCCTATTAACTTAGGAGATTAGCTAAAACATAAGGATTTGACGGAGAAAGTCACAAAGACTAAGGCATCAGTGGGAGATATCAAAGATGTGCTGCAACAGATGCTACATTCTGCAAATTCTCGGAACATTGCTCAATCCTCTGCTCCAGCCACCAGAATTGCAACATAAGTGTATCCTCTGTTTCAACAACACATTCAGCATGCTAATCAGTTATATGATTCAAAAGTGCAGACATTCAAAGAAGAAGTTGAAGCAAGGTATAAAGACACATATTAAGAGCTTAAAGTGATCAAGAGAATTCTCATTCCTGGCACTACCCCTGCACCTATCTTCGAAAGAGTTGATATGCCAAAAGGGGGAGAAAATGACTCTGAGGAAAATCTATCAGTAACTTCTGTTGAAACATCTGTCAAAGAAAAGGAAAAGGGAGGTGATCAAACCCTGAAAATTCAAGCAGATGATGAAGATACACAAATGAGGATCGTTAAGTCATGTCAGGATAAAAGAGAAGGATACCATTGCTGGTCCCAAAACCACTGCTGGTATTAAAAGGCCAACCACTGACAATTTGTTGCCTTTCTCATCTCAACAACCACCTGTCGAAGTAGCAGATGTTACGACAGCAGTGGTTTGCCCAAATGTCCCTGCACCAAAACTGGTCTATGCAAGAAAAAGAAGAAGAATGGCTACATTGAAAAATGTTGACATACCATCTTCACTTATTGTCCAAACAAATCCAAATCCAAATCCAAAATCAGTTACCATCCATTCATCATCACTACAAATCAGCTTTGCTGAGTCACTCAAAGGTCAAAATCCAAAAAGAAATATTCCTATGGAAACATCATATCCTTTAGAGTTGGCTATAGTAAAAGGAGAAATGCTACAATTCTATACCGAAGTTGATCCATCCAAAAGAACCTTCCCATCTCTTCATGGCTATAGAAATCCTAAAACCATTTAGGATTATCTAATACTGAAAACAAGACAAGCAAAATTCATAGCAAAAGAAGAAAGCAAAGGGAAAGGTAATACCTATTTAACAAGAATGGAGCAGCATGAGCTAAGCAAAGTTAAGAAATTAAAAGAGTATGCAAAAGAGCTTAATGAGAAAATGACAAAAGAATCTCCAAACAATGATCCTCAAAGGAAGCTAAGGGAAAACGTCATCAGATTTATCATAAAAGAAAAACCCTATCAAGCTGAGGAGAATCAATTCAAAGAGTGGTCCATCCAAGCTCTCAAAAGAGAAGCAGATAGAATTGATAGGATTAAGAAAGACCCTCAAATAAGACAGAATGCACCAGATTGGAAAGATGTAAAGAACCTCAGTGCAGATCTGGTCTTAGAAACAACCATTCAATCCCTCAACCAAAGGAATAGGCAGCTGCAGATGGATATGCAAGATCAGCAAAGGGATACTAACAAAAGTAAGCAGGCTATCACAAAGGATCCTTTGCCTGACTTGAATAAAGAACCATTGAAGCCTTTAGCTAAATCTGAAGATCTTTTTCAAAGGCTTTCAAAAAGTTCACCTTTTCAATTCTCATCAAAAATAACTCCTCTCCCAAGAAACCCATTGAACTCAAACATACTAAAGTGGCTCTCTGATAAAAAGACCCATGTATTGACTCTGCTCAAGTCCAATGGGAAAGTTGTGAGTATATCAAGGAAGGATGCACTAAGCCTGAGTGTAGCTGACCTTCAAGATCTTTTGGAACTACAACTGTGCAGGGATGAGGATGATGAAAACTCCTTGAACTTCGAATCACAATTCAAAGTACAAATCACATAAAAACTGATGAGACATAAAGATCATGAATAAAGAAGAGTTTTGGCATCATGTGTTCTAGGGGGAGATTGTTGGGATTGAACTCTACAAAAGAACAGATGATAGAAAGCCAAAACAGGTCCGTCTTATATGATCCAGAATAAACAGAGCTTAGATTTACTCCTTTCAAAGACCGTCTACCAAACCGCTGCTAGTTCTAACAACTGCCCTATGCCAAAGCTCTGCCCGTTGTAAAGTCTGCTGATTCACCAAATCTCTGATGGTCAAAGGTCTGCTTAAAAGTCAAAGGTCTGTTGGAAGTCAAAGGTCTGATCATCCTTTGAAGAACATCTGCCAATATTTCATCAGAGTTTATGCTTATCAGCGGTTAGGTTCATCAGTGCTTTGCTATCAGTGTTTAGGTTAGGAAGTGGTTAGAATTTGTTATTGTTGTTAGATGTCATTGTCAAGATGATGTCAGCATAGACGGTTAGTGGTTAGGTTAGTACTATAAATAGACAGTGCCTGTACTGTTCTATTTGGCTTTTCACACTTGCACTTTCTTGTACAACTTTTCTGTGTGTAGCTCGGTCTGACGGGGAGTTTAGTGATTCATACATGTAAGTTACTTTGTAATCATTTCATTCTATTGAGTAATGAAAACATGTTATGATGAAAACTATTCTCTCGTTGATTGTGTTATAAAGTTTTAACTGTTCTTCCGCTGTAAAGTTTCTTATGATTTATCATTTTGTTATCAAATTGGTTAAAACAATACAATTAATCCAAACTCAGATCCTGACACGATTAACAAGTCATATAATTTCCGCTTATGTTGGACTCTAGATACAAATTAGGTTTCTATGCAGTGGAGGAGCGATCCTAACAAGTGATATCAGAGCCATGGATACCTAATTTGCTGAGATCTACACAAGACACTCTCTATTTCTACCAGTTTCTATCATTTTTCCACATTTTTTCACATAAATGATGAACCTATGGTTAAAAATGGCTAAAATTTAAATATGTCATACATAATCACCTAATAACAAACCCTTGAAAGTTTCAGAATCAAATTCCATCGATTTCATGTCAAAAATGTCAAAAAACCATGTTTGAGAAACAAACTTCGCTCGAACTTGTACTACAAGTTTGCCCGAACTTGGTTTAAAATCATCTTTTTTGTTGATTTTAACCAACTTCGCGCGAAGTTGTTGAAATTTTCAAAGATTTTTGATCAAGTTCACCCGAACTTGTAAAATTTTGCTGAAATTTTCACAAGTTCTCCCGAACTTGATAAAAGCTGAAAAGTTTTCTGAAATTTATCACAAGTTCGCCCGAACTTGTTATAAAGTGAAATTTTATGAAATTTTCTCACAAGTTCGACCGAACTTGTCAAACTTGAATCTGAAATTGTTTTCTGCACAAGTTCGCCCGAACTTGTCAGTTTGCTAATCAATTTTCAAGTGTTTTTGAACGTGTTTCAGCCATAATCGTCTGATTTTTGAGATGGATGATTTTCACAACGCCTTTATTGATGTTCCCATGGTGTGCCCCTTAGGAAGGTTTGACACAAAGAACTTGATAACGTTACCTCCCTGGAATCTCGTGCTACCTTGACAATCTTCCCCTCGGTGGTCGGCGGGTCTTCGCCCCCTTGATCTTCTGGCCACCTCTCCATACTCTATTTTAACGCAAATTAACAAATCATATAGGTTCCTATGAAGGAATAGTGATGAGTATAAGAATCATACAATCGATGAATGAAGAGAAATCCCTTGACAAACATCATTGATCCCAAATTGCTAGTTTCCAAAGATAGCCATTTAACCCTCCAACTTTCCATCCTTAATACTTTTAACCTAAAAACATATAACCATACAAAATAAACCAAGTTAACTTTAAGACCTTGTTTGCTAATGAATATCATCATTAACGAAGTTAAGTTTAAGACCTTGTTTGCTAATGAATTGCGTCATTACTCTTTACATGTGGCTTGTTCGTTCGTTTACAACTGTTTATGTTTGTTCATGAAATTTATGTTTGTTCATGAAATATCCCTTCCTATACAAATTAAGAGGTTATTAGTAATACAAATTTGCCTATCATGCATCAACTCATTAGCACACTCATGGTTTATACGCAAGCCTTGGGTGGTTGACTAACATGCGAATAATAATATGCTCATTCTATTCTTTAAGTTCATTACTTTTGCTTATTTTTGTTTAGAATGTTAATGAACATACACATTCATTTGCTTAATGAAACGAACATGAATAACAAAATATGATAATTTAGTTGTTTGTTTGTTCCTTAAAAGTTAAATGACCAAATACGGACAAGTCGGGTTCATATCCATTTAGTTCGTTACAAGCCTAGTTGTAACACCTGGTTTTTTAGGTGTTAATTAAAATAAAGGTTAGTTAATGAAAAGTTTATATTAGGCTACAGTGTGTCGTTGTGACCCTCAAGACCACCATTACCCTTTATGTCAGCGTCATGTCACCCACTCTCATCCACCATCCTATATAGTGTGGTAATGACCCAAACCACCATCCCCATTTTAAAAAAAATGTATTTTGTGTAAAATATATTAAATTGATTAAGGAAAGGACGTGCATGGTTATCATGGTTTAATCCATGTCAACCATGATGGTTCCCTAAGGGGGTGGTGTAGCACATCATCCACCATCCTCGGTGACAATCCATTACCCATCTCATCCCTCCATACCCCAGCAAAAGTAGAAAGCTATCATTAATACCGAAAGAGCATAAATATTTTTACAAGCTGGAGAGAAATCTGAGGTCTTTCTAGCCTTTCCCCAAAACTTACGAACTTCAAACACATGACTCACTACATATAGATATGAAGTTCCCTTTGGAGCGGATGACTCATCCGTGTGGATGAGTCCTCATCCATATGAACGAGCTCTCGTCCTCTCCAAAGTGTCATATGTTCGAATCTAACTCTCAGCTATACAATATTCAACCCACGCTCTATCTAGCCTATTCGTATAGTGGCGGATGTACCAACCCTTCTTTTCGGTTGTTCTTATACTTACCGTTTATTCTGTTGTAGCGCTTTGTACTCTGAGATTCCATATTATAATGGTTAACTACTTTAAAACGCATTTTATCTCGCTTCATTTAAACGCTTATCAAACGCTCAACGCAACGCAAAAGTCAATCGTGGTTATTTATGTTATTTATTTTAATATGTGTGCTTTATGTGTTTATGGTGTATACTCGCTCTCGCTTTATCGTGCTAACTCGCAACACAACGCTTAATACCGCGCTAAAACGCTTAACGCACCAAAACTAACTAATACGAACGAAGTCATCAAACAAA
This sequence comes from Scalesia atractyloides, assembly GCA_947069175.1. Classification (NCBI taxonomy): domain Eukaryota; kingdom Viridiplantae; phylum Streptophyta; class Magnoliopsida; order Asterales; family Asteraceae; genus Scalesia; species Scalesia atractyloides. The sequence goes on from CAMTDV010000015.1 coordinate 44,591,001, forward strand.
AACAGCCGAAACGCAAACCAGACTCCCTCGTACGAGCGACCACTCGTACGAGTGAAGCCTGGCTCGCACCAAGCCTAACTCAGGCGCACGAATGGTCACTCGCACAAGTGCCCACTCGCACGACCCAGTCCGAGTTTCCGTTGATGCACTTTGTGTCTGTCACTGTAAGAATAGGCAAGATAGAGCGTGTGTTGAATATTGTATAGGTTAGAAACGAACACACGACCAAAGTACGAACTGAAACGATGTTGATATGTCACTTCGTACGAAGTACCACTTCGTATGAAGTGGAATGTACTAGTTCGTATGAATTGGAAATGTCCAATTCGTACGAATTAAATATACTAAGTTCGTACGAATAACATTAGAATGTCTATATATATTGGTGTGTGTTCATTTGTGATACACAATCTGAAAATGATGATAAGGTTTCTTCAGAAGAAAGTTTAAGTGATGATCCTAACATTTTTTTATACAAAGTTAAGGATTCTGATAAACTATACTTTGTTGAAACTTTTCCGATTCAGAATGTGAAAGAAGATCACATTGATAAACTTTTCAAATTGGTAGAAGTAAAATCAGAAGATCTTGATAAAAATTTGAAAAGTTTTCATCTGAATGATGATTGTTTCGGTTGCAAGAAAGGGAAGCAGCACAAGAAATCTCATTCGAAAAAAGCTGTTGAATTCAATCAAGCTACCTTTAGAGTGTTTACACATGGATCTCTTTGGACCAGTTAATCTGAAAAGCATTTCTGGAGATCTATACTGCTTGGTGGTTACAGATGATTATTCAAGGTTCTCATGTGTATTCTTTCAAGAGAGCAAGAATGAAACATTTCAAAAATGCCAGAATCTTCAATACTTTGAAATTTTTATTCCCCCTCATTTTTGTAAATTTTGACCATACCAAATTTTCACTGAAATTCCCCTCAAATCTGGAAAAATTAGTTTTCAAAAAATGCGGATTTAACGTTTAGGCCCATTGATAATCACCATACCAAAAGATCATTGTTCAGCCTCGGGGAGGTACTGTCAGATTCTCTCCAGGAACTCCGACAGCCTAACAAGATGTATGCTCTTTCGATATGAATGAAACATATGAATTCTGCTGCAATCTGCTTCTACTCCTTTCTTAATAACATTCTACCGAATTAGTGATCATACGCACTAACTTCCGTCTAAAACCGCCTGATCATGGACCTTCAATTGGTATCAGAGCTACGGTTATCACCTACGCTCATGAATTTTGGACATTTATGGACTTAAGAGGGGTTTTAGACATAAATCATCAAAATAAAGGACAATCCACAGACAAAAAGTAAAATTGAACATATAGGATTGTTAGAAAACGATTTTTGACCAGATCTATGGTGGAGTCATCTCGAAATTCGAAGAAATAAAGATTCTGGATCGAAAAACCTAACTTCATACGAAGTGAAGACCTAATTCGTACGAAGTGGCCAATTCGTACGAACTAGGGAGCTAATTCGTGCAAAGTAGGGGGCTAGTTCGTACGAAGTGAGACTAGTGCCTAAAAAAGGGCATGGAAAAATCTTGTTGATTGTATTGAGGGGATGAGTGTCCGGAAAAATTGGGTGATAGAAAATTTTTCAAGTTTTCGATGGCCGAAACGGCATGTTCGGGGACACCGTCTAGAGCTTCAAAGTACAGATTTGATGATACGATCGCAAAATTGTGATTATATTGGGGTAGTCACTGATACCGATGCTGAACGATGATCTTTTGGTATAGTGATTATCAATGGGCCTAAACGTTAAATCCGCATTTGTTGAAAACTGGTTTTTCTAGATTTGAGGGGGAATTTCTGTGAAAATTTGATATGGTCAGAATTTACGAAAATGAGAGGGAATAAAAATTTCAAATTATATTTGAATATTCCGGCATTTTTGAAATTCATGACGGTGCAACTGTATCCGGGTGGTTACCGATTGCATATTATCCGGGAAATGCAGAGGATCTAGATTCATTAGTGATCTCTCAAGTTGATGTCTACTTTACGAGTGGGGTTGCATAACTGAGTTTTGGAAGAGTTGTTTATCAGATTCTAAGGTCATGGTTGTCGATTGACACCAAAGTCTCCGTATGGTGATGGGTAGCACACACGACTGCTTAGTGGTACAATGTACCCAGTTTAACTCTGCTTTGCATATGGATTATTGACTGGACTAACTGCCCGGAGATAAAGATGCTCTGTAGTTTTAGTGCCCTGGGTTGTACGGGTAATCATTTCTAAAGAATATGGTTTAATGAATCTTTTCAGACAAAGATGTGTACCAGTTGCTCACGGAATAGACTATACATTTGGGATTTCGTGATCACAGGAAGTTCAAAATTTTCAGATCGTGATACAGATTGATGCTTAAGGGATATAGGGTTAGAATCCTGATCTTCGATGTGGGGTTGGTGCATACACGACTGCTTATCTTTAACTCGGCAAAGCAAATGAACCGTTTTGGGTGGGTAATCCGGAAATAGGGATGTTTTGTAGTTTCAAGGTGCCCGCTTCAGTAGAGATAGCTATACATGTGTTATGGTGACTGAAGAGGAAGAATGTGATTTTGATCACGGACGTATGATTCTCAGATTCGAAGTGTTAATAGATGATTTCTTTCCGATGAAGATTTACTGATTGAGCAGATTACCGATTTGCTAATCAATCTTTCAGGAGTATGCTTAACTGTGATTACGGAAATCGGGATTTCAGATTTTCACAGGTATTCATTCGTTTGAAGTTTTCCGGTGTGGTGATTCGAAGTTTCTATCAATTGCCGGTTGAGTTTTTGAAAAATTAGGAGTTTGCGGAATAGACTCTCGGTGCTACAGTGCTTACTCAAAAACTGAACTCGGATGCGGTTATCATTGAAACAGACAAGAAGCTGCATTGATTAGCTTCAAGTTGGTGTTCATTCGAGGAAAGTTGTCAGTCAATCAAATCAGAGGAGGTTGGAAACCATGCAAACGAAGTTCTGAACTGGAGTTTTCAGCGGGATTTTAATATTGAAAATGCAAACCCGGATCATCAATTAAGGGGGAATTTGTTGAGGAGTTCGACGACATCGGCAGATACCTTGATTGAAGTTGCAGAATATTCAAACACGGCTCAGAGATTTTAAGTTCAAGATCAAGCTTCGACAGTAACGAACAAGGGGGAATTTGTTGATGCACTTTGTGTCCGTCACTGTTGAATAGGCTAGATAGAGCGTGTGTTGAATATTGTGTAGGTTAGAAACAAACACACGACCAAAGTACGAACTGAAACGATGTTAATATGTCACTTCGTATGAAGTGCAAATATCCTAGTTCGTACGAATTGGAAATGTCCAGTTCATATGAATTACATATACTCAACTCGTACGAATTACATTAGAATGTAGATATAGTGGTGTGTGTTCATTTGTGAGTAAGTTTTTACGCTCCCAGATGGGGAGGTGCTGCCGGATTCTCTCCAGGAACTCCGACAGCCTGACAAGATGTATGCTCTTTTAGTATGAATGAAACGTATGACTTCTGCTGCAATCTGCTTCTACTCCTTTCTTAATAACATTCTACCGAATTAGTGATCATACGCACTAACTTCCGTCTAAACCGCTTGATCACGGACCTTCAGTTTCCATAAGAGACTAGCTCGCTCTAAAGACCTCTCCGGCTCAAGGTTCGATCAGTATTCTAAGACTGGAAGGATGAACACTCGATTTCCCAAAGAACGACGCGAAAACACTCCATTTTGGACTCGAAAGCAGGCCGCTCGCACGAGAAACTGCTCGTACGAGGGGTGACTCGCACGAGCAATGACTTGTACGAGTGGTGACTCGCATGAGCAATGGCTCGCATGAGGGTGATGCCTCGTGTGAGTGATGCTTTGTGCGATCCACCTGTTGTCCCGCACCACTTCACATTCAACCGTTCAGCACTATGGAAGACTGATGCACTTCTGTTTCCACGCGCAGGCTGATCCGATGCTCTTCTCCCTCTCCGGCTCACTCGTGTTTGCTATTTACGCACCCACTGTGAGTATACTTGACCATTTTTGCTTAAACGCACTTTTGGGTGTTACATACGGTCTCTATTAAACAAACATTACACACAACGCTAAAACTCTTTAAACGCAAACCGCTCTCGCATGACTATACGTGAAACGCTAAACTTCTATGTGTTATTTGTATGCCTTGAGACTTGCCTACCACCCTTAACATGATAGCAGCTATAGGTTGACCCGCCACCCGTAGGTTCGGGAGTTGTTAAGGTTCGCTTTACTATTCTGTTTTACATCCATGGCCATTTCGGTGGACACGTATCATGCATACTCACTCGCGGTCTAATTGGTTAATGGTTTCGGTGTTGATAACATATATGTTCACATGATTAAGTTGGTACATGCTGGTTTCGCTAAACGCTTTACTACGATTGTTTATGCTAAATCTGTATACTCACTTTTACATATTGTATTGACTTTTATTTTAATGTATGTGACAGGTTGATGATTCGTATGCCGGAAAATGGATTAGGATTCTAGAAACTCGCTTAATTCGTTTTATGTTTTGTTTACATAGTTTGAAACCATGTATTTCCTTTCGGATTATTTGTACAAATATTTGTTTGATTGTATGGGAAATTGAACTTAATTTTTATTTGCCGCAAAATAGCCGTTATGGAATCTCTCGAGCAATCTCGTCTCTTAGTGCCACATCCCGATGATTCCGCCATCGGTTGGGGTGTGACAGCAAACACACGGAATATGCACTGACAGTTTCCCCTTTGTACGTCACTTTTGAATCTTGATATTCAAATATGTAAGTGGTGTTTGAATATTCTACAACTTCAATCAAACATTTGATATCTTCAATTAATTCCCCTTTGATTGATAATTCGGGTTTGCATTATATCCAATATATTCCCCCTAAAAACGAATCCACACTTCAGGTCTCTATTTGCACAGTTCCTGACCTCCTCTGATTTGCTTAACTACAATCTTCATGAATATTCACCAACTTGAAACTAATCAATGCAGCATCTCCATTTCAACGTTAACCACATCCGCGTTCAGTTTTTGATTTACCACTTTAGCTCAAACTATTAATCTTCATAAAACGCGAACTTCGTACACCACACTGCAAAACTTCAAGGCTGTGAACACCCACGAAAATCTGAAATCCCTTCTTCCTTAATCACCTTTATCCACGCTCCTGAATGATTGATCAGTGTAAATGGTAATCTCCACAATCAATAAATCTTCATGGGATAACAAATCATCTGGTAACACATTGTGATCTAACAATCATTCTTCGACGATCAAATTCACATTCTTCCTCTTCAGTCACGACAACAGACGTATAGCCTTCTTTGTTAGTCCCGGTAGCAACTTAATCGACAAATATCATCATTCCCCATCAGTTAGTCCATAAAACATCTCATCTACTTGAAGATTATCCATTCTGACACTTTTAAAGCCCTTTGATATCTTTTAAGTATCGACAATAGTGATGCATCACTCCTTTGACGCTAATCCTACTAACCGGCTTGTACGAAGACTCGGGACTGAAACCCTCAGATATCAATTTGATCACGATCTTAAAGAATCCAAATTTTCTATGATCACGGACTAAGAAATCGAAGATCTTATGCATCCCCAGTCAATTCAAAGTTGGAACCACCCGAATACTTTTGTGTGTCCAGTCTGAATTTCCAAAATGTTCTAATATTTGAAAATTTATGTTCCCCCTCATTTTTGGAAAATTCTAACCTCTCTAAACTCATCACTGAATTTCCCCCTCGAAATAAGCACATTCAGTCCTCTTTTTAATCTGAAAAACTCAACTACGTGGAATATGTGCCATTCTGCTCCACAAAATTTCATTTTTCATAAATGCGGATATTTCGTGCTTGGCCCATTAATAGTCACTTTACCAAATGATACTGTTATACACGGTCTTCATGACTACCCACTATTTCACTACTCTGTAATCTCATCATCTTAATCATTCTTCGAAGCCTCCGACGGTGTCCCTGAACAATTTGTATTTGACGTTAAAATCTCAAAAAACATTTCATCCACCAAATTTTTTTTGGACACTCGTCTCGTCACCACGATCAAAAAATGCCTTGTTTTTTTTATTTTCTTAGACATTTTGAGTCATTCGTGTGTGAGAGTCCTCGAGCGAATGGATCCTTTGTGCGTATGAGTTGTTTGATTTTGGAACGGATTAAATTGGTTCATGCAGATGAGAGTCTTCCATGCAGATCGCTGATTCGTGCGAATGACTGACTACTTCGTGCGGATGAACACAATTTTTCAAACGGATTAGGACTCATTCATGCGGATGAATGACTCCAGCGCACGAAACTGTCACATCCGCTCGAATGTTGTTGTTGACATTTTCGATCCAAAATCTTTTTTCTTCAAAATTGATGATTATTCTTCCACATACATGAATGAAGATCAATTCTGAATGTGTTGATGTTTTCAATTTCAAATTCAATCCATGAACTGACCTTCAATTTGATATTTTACGTCTAAAAGCTCATAAATCATGAGCATAGGTGATCCAATCAACTATTAGATCGATTGAATCGGTACCATAGCTATGATACCAATTGAAAGTCCCGGATCCGGTGGATTTTGACGGAAGTTTGGATAAGATAAAGTTAATTTGGTAGAAATCTCTTAAGAATAAGCAAAAGTAGAAAACTTTCATTAATACCGAAAGTTCATACATCATTTTAAAAGCTGGAGAGAAATCTAAGGTCTCTTCTGCCTTTCCACAAAACTTATGAACTTCAAACACATGACTCACTATATATAGACATGAAGTTTCCTTTGGAGCGGATGACTAATCCGTGCGGATGAGTCCTCATCCGTGCGAATGAGTCTGCATCCGCGTGGATGAGTCCTAACCGTGCGAATGAGTCTGCATCCGTGTGGATGAGTCCTCATCCGTACGACCGAGCTCTCATCCTCTCCAAAGTGTCATGTGTTCGAATCTAACTCTCAAGTATAAAATATTCAACAAACGCTCTATCTAGCCTATTCGTACAACGACAGACACACAAAATATGCACAACAATGAACAAGAAAGATGAATTTGAATATTGATGAATTTGACATGGGGAAAGAGGAGAGATGGTAATGTCACATCATATAGAAGAGAGACATGGGGATTATGTGACATTTGTGCCGATTCAATCATTGTACAATTCTGCAAAGTTTCACAATCAATGAAACCTTGTGTTTTATTTCCAAGATTTGTATAAAGTTATGACATTTGTGCATTTTCCATCCTTGTTCAATTTCGATCTTTACTTTTTCTGGAAGTGAAATCGTAAACCGGTTCGCAAATAATCAGTATAACACGACATACACTCCGGGACAAGGATATAAGCTAAACATACTCTAAATACCTATTAAATAACTTTGAAATAAGTTTTGTAGCACTCGATATGGCACAAACATGCTTAGTCAAGCTCAGGGACTATTTGCGACAAACTGCGAAAGTCTGACGATTCTTGTATTTTTAAATACGACCTTGTGTAGACACCCAAAAAATTTTATAATCAATAAATTTTGTATTTTATTGATGAAATTGCTAAAACAACAGTCGTTGTACAATTTAGGTCATTTTCGTGTTCGTTAAAGCGTTTTACGTAATTTTACGAAACGCATAACCGTACAACCGAACGAACCGACATCCATGACATTTCCGGGCAAAATCCAAGTTACATATGCCTTAACACCTTTATAGAGCCTAAATATTGGGTTAAAAGGGGTTAAAAGTGACAAAACACGACGAAACAAGTCCAAGGCCAAATCTGCCATTTTTGGAAACTTGGTGCCAGCTAAAGGGCTTACGGACCATAAGCATAAAGCCCATTCCGTAAGGACCCCCCAGTACAACAGAAACTTGGCTGCAACATGGCAGCTTCTCCTTCAAAGTCTTGGGCTCCGAGTTCAAGAAAAATCCAGCTTTGCACCTGCATTTAACACATGTTAAGACCACCCTAGGATCATGCCACCTCCTTGGACACTTGTGATGATCTTGTGGCATCCAAATTGCTATAAATAGCAAGCAGTCTTCACCATTTTCACTTGCTCATTCCTTCTTTCTTTCTCCCAACTCTTTGGAGCTTGCTTCCAGCTTTGGATGCCTCCAACTCTGAGTTCTTATTATGTTCCCAACACAAGTAAGTACTCCCCCTTAGTCTATTTCCTTATTTTGACTATTGATGAGCCAAAAGTCAAACACTTTGACTTTTTGTTTGACTTTCGGTTCTAACCATTTTTGGTCAAGTCAAAGTTCAATTGAACTTTGCAACGTGATCGTAATCATGAAGGTTATAATCCCTAGCGATTGCACCTTCTGATTACCACGTTTACTAGTCGAAGTGATGAGTCAAAGTTTCGGTCAAAGATGCGCATTATGTGCATTTTCTGACGGAACTACTTTCAGGTATCAAAACACTAAGTTTTGATATCAAATCAGTTTTTGCAACTTAGTTAGACATGTTTTGACATGTCTAACTCGTCACTTCTAGTTTAGTGCTTTATTTGGGTCGTAAGTCGAGCGGTCTTGACCACCTCTTTGACTTTCGAATCCGACACGTTTGGTCGATCTTAGGATCCAACCAAACACATATTTGTGACCATAGTTGTATAGGGAATAACCTACAGAGGTTATACCTTATGGTCACATCGTTTGGTTAGTGTTATGATAAGTCGCTCTTATGTTCTTTAAAAATGACCAAAATGCCCTTTTTGCGCATAAATCCATTTAAAACATATGTAACCAAATTTTTGACATATAAACTGATGTTATAACATTTTCAAACATGTTTGGGCATTTAAGACTTATCATAGGACATGTTTAACCATTCGATCACGCGTTTACGCAAATGACACGTCAAAGTAGCGTAAACTACCTTAACGAGTCATAACGGGTCAAAAGCACTTAGGATCACTTTCAAATCAGAATGTTAAGTTTATTAAATCATGCCAAATGAGTTCCAACACTCATTTGATTTATAAAACATCATTCTAACCAATCCGTCGATTAAAGTACTGACTTATTAACATAGTTATCCGATATTAGGAGCCACTTGAATCCTCGATCCTCCAAGTTTGTTTGATCTTTTATACAAGAGTTATACGCAATCTGAAGTGAGTACATAGTTCCCCTCTTTTACGTTTTACAAATGTTTTGGGGTTATTCATATGTGATAAATCATTTACAAGTTTTCAAAAACAAAATCAGTGGTTTATATAAAACAATACGATTTCAATAATGTGGACAACTTGTTGGTGCGTTATCCATGACACGAATGACATTCATTAACTTTGGCCGAGCCGACCGGTAGTTTGTTATGGTACCATAGGACTGACAATCCCGTCATGGGACTGGTCATTGGATTTGGTGGAAGTTTGGGTAAAGACTGAAACTGTTTCTGATTAACAAATCATTTGTTGATTTGTTAGTCTAGTTAAAGAGACCCTTTGGTGGTCTATTAAAGATACCCTTTGGTGGTTTAGTCAAAACAGGCTTGAATGTGTTCATTAAAGAACGACCAAAAGTTTTCACAATTAAAACATGGATGATTGGTTTATAACACGGACGATTGATTGATGACACGGACAATTGATTTATAACACGGACGAATTATTGATGACACGGACAATTGGTTTATGACACATATAACTGGTTTATGACACGAACAATGGTTTATAACATGGACGATTGGATTATGGTAAGTGAATTTTGATAACGAAACGAGTGTAATAAACGAGTGTAATATGATAAAAGCATGGTGGATACGTCGCTGGTACTTCCTACATATAAGTGATTTTATCGTATTACATACCTTGGCGTTATCCTAATCACTTGGAAAAATGTTTTCAAATGAAGTCACGCAACGATTTAAACCTGAAGATATAAACCATACGAAGTTTTCTCTTAAATCGATTTACTACTCGGTTTTACAAAAGAAACGTTTTGGTCAAGATTCAGGGCTACAAGGTTTTCATAAACTCTAACCATCTTGTTTTAGTTGGTTAATTATATTGCAATATCAAACACTTTTGATACAAGGTTTTCACTTAACAACTTTTGTAGTCGGACGAGATGTTGCAATATGTATAAAAAGCCATGAATTTGACACACTCACAAAACTTATGTACTCGCCAGCATTTTTATGCTGACTCTCTTTTAACATATGTTTCAGGAGCCAATGTTTGATGATTGAAATGCATGCATCACGTAGGTCGGACGCGGGCCTTATTGACTTAAAACATGAAAGACAATTTAGTTATAGTTTGTTCTGTTTATCCCAAGACAATTTAAACACTTAATTCAAATAATACAAAACTTTATGTACCATGTGTTGTGAAACAATAGTTCTGTGACATGACTCCCCGATGTTTCCGCTGCGGTTTGTTATTTTGCGCGATCGGGGTGTTACAGATTAAGCGAACGTAACTGCCCCTTAAAGCATACAAAGGAGATGTACATGTGGCTGAATGTTAGCCACTTTTTTGGTTTACTGGGTTTTCTCATTAAGTGGGGGTTTCATGCCAATACTTACATTATATATATGTATAGGGTGAGGATCCTAAGAGAAACACTTGTTAATTGAGAAACTTGATAAGAATTATGGACCACACATTTTCTCCAATCCATTTTTTATTTTTCTTTGAATCACACGTTTTAAGAGTTTTTTTTGTGAATATATCATATATGTATATTGTTAATTATGAATTATACCCATATATATGCAGTCCATTTTTAACTATACATATGTGTATATTATGAAACATATATATCCTTAACCTAAGAAGTGTAAGAAACCGGGTTAAACAAACATCTATTGAGCTAATTCCAGCAAGATTGGAACCGCTCGTCGAACCCTAACTGGAAACTCTAAACCCTAAACTAGGGTGAGCAAATTAACCGCCATAACTAATAACCGAATCATAACTGACATAACCAAACCAATTATAATCGATAACCAACATAACTGATGGTTATGGTTATGAAGCTTAGGTTAACCGACTAATCGGTTATGGTTACAGTTATGAAGCTTTGGTTAACCTATATAACCAAAACTGGGCCAAACTTGTAATGTTAAGTCTATAATTAGATATAATGGATTTGTGTTTTATAATGCCCGTGTAAAGTGTTTTTTACTAAGATAATAGTATGTTAGTAACAAAATGATATTGATGTGGATGCTCTTATTTTGATGAAGAATTGAGGTGTTATGATCGTATGAATCTTCTATATACCCCACTGAGTACATTCTTACTTTACTAAAAGGGATCCCACATCGGTAAGTTAACCAAAAAGTGTAGTCTTGGTTGTCTTATAATAAAGGGCCAAGATAAGTACAACATGGTGGGTTTTATTCTTATTTTGTAGGCCCATTAGCGTATAATTTTTTAACTATATACCAAAAGTTGGTTTTAGTTAAAGTTTTCGGTTAACAGTCGAAATTAACCGAAACCGAACCATAACCGATTTTATAACCAATTAACCATAACCGAAGTTTGGTTATTGTTATGGTTAAGAAAATCGATAACCAAAGTTAGCGGTTATGGTTAATGGTAAAAACCGAACCAAACTGACCCATGCATACCCCTACCCTAAACCATAAAGCTAAACCAAATCTAAACCCTAAAGCTAAACCATATGCTAAAACCTAAAATCTAAACTATAAACCCAAAAAGCTTAACCTTAAACCATAAATACTAATGTTAAACCCTAAACACTAAATTCTATTGCTAAACACTAAAACTAAACCCTAAATACCAATGCTAACCCCTAAAGCTAAAACTAAATCCTTCTTCTCAAACATAAATGTACAATACTTATGTTTCAATTTTAAACACATATATAAATATATGTATAATTAAAAAAATTGACAATATGCAGATGTATATATATCCAAAAAAACCTGACAGGAAAAGCTTTGATTTTTCCAAAAAGAAAAAAGAATTTCATTTTTTTTTTTTTTACATTTTTGCTTAGGGAAAATATGTGGTCTAGAATGCTTCTCAAGTTTCTCAATTAACCTAGTGCTTCTCACACGATCATTTCCACACAAACACACATACACACATATATATATAAGTGGAGTATATACATAACTACGTGTCTATAAAAAAATATAGAATAATAATCAAAAGCTAGAAAGTATTTAATTAATTTCTATTTTAAATTTATTAATTATAATAATGATAATTATATATATATATATATATATATATATATATATATATATATATATATATATATATATATATATAATTAGAAATAAGCTAAAGTTGAGGATTTAAACTATATTAAGGATTTATATAATATAAAAGTTATATAATAGATTTATTTAGTTTAAATAATTTTTTTAAAGAAAACATCCCAAAACTACAAGGGGCAGTCTTCACATTCTGGAAAAATTATATACATCGCTTTTCAAAGGTTTTATAAAGTTTGATAAAGTTTTAAATGGTTTCAAAAACATAAGGACTAATGTTGCCAAAGTTTAAAATCTTTTAAACACGACCAAAACCCGCCTGTGTCACTGTGCTTCTCTGAAGACTTAAACTCCGGTATTTTTGGGATGTTGACCAAGATCCAATCGTGAACTAATCCCTTAAATCCCTTTAACCCTTGTCAAACTTGCCTAACTTATCACGTGTTTAATACAATTCCACACTGGCAATTCATAATCATTCAATGAAGCCGTTTCTTTTTTCAAAAATTACTCTAATCATCCCCCAGGTCCGTTTTGACCAAATCAAATACAAATCCAGCCACATAACTTACCATTCGATTTGTCCCACTCATTGTCTCATTCAAACTAGCATCTCGAACCCCCTGCAAGTCCATCGGAACGTAACTCTCGTCAAACTCAGTGGCATTTCCGGATCACTTATTTCGGGTAATTCTATTGTGCCCTTTATTCTTTATCAGGCTCTGATTAAAGTCCTCAACTAATCGTTTGAAACGAGGACTAATCTCTGTTAGTTCAGGGTCGATTAGAATTAGAGTTCTTTGAATTTTTTTTCTAGGAAATTAGGAGAAATTCACAATGAGTTTAAATATATTTGAAACCATAAGGGTTACCATAGGTTAACCCGTGGGGTTCCTACATTAAACATTGGTTAATTGGTGGAGTCGAATCAGCATCAGTCACAAGGGTTAATTGTACATCACTTTGTTCCCTATGTGTGTTTTCACAAGATTGTGTTAGTTAAACCATTGAGCTAATAGTTAAACACAACTTTTATATCATGTATGCAAATTTATGTATGCTCACCAACTATTTATAGTTGACCCTTTCATCTTAAACATGTTTCAGGGAACAATGCATGAAGTCTTGTCAAGCTTTGAATCACATAGGAGCTTTGGGACTTAGTTAGATTTGATTTGGATTAGTTGTCAAGTATTGAACAATTTGTCTTTTGATTGCTTGTATGGATCCTGAATATGGTTTAATAAAATATTTACACTTTAATCGATTATCATGAGCATTTGAACAATTTTCGTTTCCCCTAATTTTTTTGCCATTGGTTTGGGTGTTACATTTGAGCACACATGTTTCTTTTGTTTCCATAGGTGAACAGTTTTCTGGCATCACTCACTTTTGCTCAATTGTGGGAGCGCTTTAGTACCTGACAATTACGCAACCTGATGTATCATATGCAGTCAATCATGTTAGTAAATTTCTACATGCACCAACCATTGATCACTATCAAGAGGTTGTATCTCAAAAGGTACCCTTGCTTTTGGCCTCAACTACAGTCGTCCCACACGCACCACTCTTCTTGGATACTCTGATGCTTACAAGCCAAGATGTTTGGAAATTCGTCAGTCTGGCTACGGTAAATCGATATTCCTAGGTGGGAATCTCATCTTTTGGAGTGCTAAGAAACAACCCACCATTGCTTGCTTTAGTTGTGAAGCTAAATACTGAATATTAGGACATGGCAAACATGCTCTATCTCTTGAGCGGCTGACAATATTTTGTGACAATCGAAATGCCTTGTTTCTTACTCAGAATCTTGTCTCACAGAAATCGTGCAAAGTTTATTGATCTTGCCTATCACTTCATACGTCAACTTATTTCCTCGGGAAAATCATGCAATGCATAAGATTTGTTCCAACCTAGCTCTAGGTGGCTAACATCTTTACAAAGAGCCTCCTAGACCTCAGTTCACTCACTTTCGACAGCTACTTCGTATAGGTCCACCACCGTCTCGCTTGCGGGGGATATTAGACGATAAATTTGTATATATTAGTGTACCTCTTTATAATATTTTTATTCTTTCGGGTCCTTATTCATAAAGATTGTTAGTATATCGTGGCTTCTTATCTTAATGTAAAGTATTCAATTGAAGTAGTTTATTACGGTGATTAAAGCTTCAAGATCATTGAACAAAACATAAATGAGTATATATATAGGGTTTGGGTGTAGTAGTTTTGGATATGGGTTTAAGTGAGATATAGTTTGAATGATTATCAAGAATATATATGTGTTTATTAGCATGATTTTGTCAAGAATATATGTATTGTTAATTCATGTATTATTTGTGAGCATATGTGATGGTGTTCAATTTGGTATCTCCAAGCATCAACATGAACTAGTACTACTAGTGAAGTTGATCCTTTTAGGTCACACAATAAATAATGCAAATGATTAATTCATTCAAATGAGCTTAAACGTCCAAACAAATAATAATTTGAGAGTTATAATTCTTGATTAATATAAAATTAATGTTTAAAATAATTATTATTATTTATAAATAAAAAATAAAATAAACCCCACTTGAGAATAATCATTTAGTTGTTTAATTAATTCTTTTATTAATTAATTGTATGAATGAGATTATAAAAATATTTATTTATATTTATAAGACATAAATATGTATATATGTATGTGGATTAATCAAATGGGTTTGATTAACAGCAAACTGTAAACTCAAAAACCTAGTGACCAGTTTAATTGTTTAGTTACATAAGTAACTTGAGTTCACAGAAAAACTAGTTAGGGTTTTCATCGAGGGATTGTAAATAGAGATCCTAGGATGGATTTCTGGTTGCCCCTGATCATAAATGTGATTTAATAGAGGTTAAATCATAAATCCTAATCACCACATACTAAGTTTTCGCCGCCTCCCTCGTCTTCATTTGTCGCCAAAAAACTATCGCCGCCACCGATCCAATCACCAACGCTACCATCGCAAGAACCACCCGATGTAGGTTTTGTGTTGTTTGCCCTCATCGAACAAGAACCGAACCGGTTCAAGTTCGTTTTGATTATGTATAAGTGTTCACTTTCCCTTGTAGCTAATCTAAAAACTATCTATAACCTCAAACTCTATTTTAGAATACGAGGGAGGGATTGAAACGTGTATATGGAATAGTTTAAGGATCTAGTATGTAATTGCATAAATTTAATATTGTTTGATGTTTATCTATAAAAAAGTATAAATCTACATCTACATTTCTTAATAAATAAAGATCTTTTGTTGGAACATGTTCTCCTTAACTAGTTAGAAAATGGGATAGGTTCGGATCGGGCATTACTAATCCTAAACTCATACCTGACTGTAAAATCGTGTTTTATACCGGCTTAATACTTATCGGGTATATGTCGGGTAATTAATCGTTAGGCATCGGACATACTCACAGGTCATACCAGTTAGTTTCTTAAAAAATACTCGTTGAGATTTTAAATACATTATTTTCCCACCATTTGAACCGGTATGTAATTTTATATTTTTTAAAATTACAATAAGTTAAACACTATAAAAATGAAAATGTCTAAAATATGTAAATATCATAATGAGATAAATTTGAAAAAGATAGTGTCGTATTCGTAACATACAAATATAAATAATATCATAAAGATATATACTTTAATTTTTTTATTTTCCATGTAATAAGTTGTTATAGTGAAGCATTACTAAAATAGGTTAATAAAAAAATAAAAAATAAGATTTATTGGGTAGTTTGGGTAAACGTATATATTTTTTCGGGTAATTGGGTCAGGTATCACCTAATCTCATACCCATCCTATACCCGCAACTTTTTTTTCAAATCGTATACTCATTGGATTTTAGGTATACCCGACCTCGATGTTTAGGGTTTTAGTTATACCAGTCGGGCCCAGGCCTTCAAATCGCACGTTCTGCTTAAAAGAGGATCGGAAGAAGTTGAAGGTTGAGAAAGAAGGATCAGATGTGTGTGGTCATTATAGCGATTCCTTTTTATCCTAGCTTGAATCTTCAACCGATGACTCCTTGTTCACTTTCCGCATCACCAACTGGAAAACCGTCAAGGTCTCTCCAGGAGCGAAAGTTTCAACCGAAAATGGCTTGTTAAACTCAGGCAACTGCAGCACCGGCTCCATCACCATCGACATCTTCAAATCGTCAAAAGGCTTTTGACAAGCTTCAGACTCCTTTGAACCCCAATCCTTCTTCAGCCGATCTGGTTCTCCCTATGGCGCTACGCATCGTTCCCTTCGGTCGAGCGAATCCCATTGTTCCGGTCTGAGAGTCTCGTTGACTAAAGAATCAGGTATACCACGCCAAGTATCATCCCCTCTTTCTTTCCATAGATGAGAGATAAAGAAAAAAGAAAAGATATAGTGACCGTGTCGTAAGACCTTGTTCCTTTCTACTTGACTAAGTAATATTCCACTCGTGAAGTGGGTGTACCTTTCCAGTTTTCTGTATCAATACCTTTTTATCATAAACAAATTCACCACCATCTAATAATTTTTCTTGATAATCAATCACACTGGATAGATCTCGCCCAGTCTCCCTCTCCTTCCCCGGCCGCCTTCCAACCCACGAGAGTATACAATGACAACTTCCGGACACTCATGCCCAATCGTGAAACTGCCTGTTGGACGTCCGGTGGCACTTTACTCCGGCCTGAGCTATGCAACAAAGTGGTTCGTATGCCTACTTTACCTACTTGACGAAAGGGAACGAACTTAGCCGGGTTTATGGATTGGATTCAGTCAGCCTCACTCCTTCCTTTTTATGTTGTCATGATGGTTATCGGGATTTTTTTGCCATCCCTACATTTAAGTATCAAGGTTTGGTGGGAATTTTTTCAAACTTTCAAGATTTATTTAAGGAATAATGGATTTTAATAATCCCAACTATTAGCCATTTGCCGGCAACGGTCCCAACTTTAAAAAGAACCAGTGGTGGTCTCACCTTTTCACATATTATAAACCAATGGACTTTACTAAACCGAAAAGGATAAGGGGACAAAAAGAAATTAATGTTCTGATACTAAAGATCCATTAGTTTACAATATGAAAAAGGTAGGACCACCACTAGTTATTTTTTAAGTTGGGACTGTTGCCGGCCAACGACTATAGTTGAGATTATTAAAATCAATTATTCCTTTATTTAAAAGAATACTATATAAACTAAATTTCTAATAACTAGGGGCAATAAATTAAAAATAACAAAATACATAAATAACTAAGTCCCTAATAAATAAGTACAATAAATAAAAAAAAACAAAATATATAAATTAGGATGAACAAAACACTATATTTTAAAGAATAATATCCTGGTGGTTAAGGTTTTTGCCTAACAACAAAATGGTTTCGGGTTCATATCATGTATTTATTTTAGATCATTTTTGTTAAAGAATTTATATATTATAAATGTGGATTAGGATCAAATACAAATGAAAAATAAATAAAAAAGTATAAAAAGGATTTTAGTCCATTGATCTTAAAATTGAAAGGTTGAGATTACTTTTAGAGAAAAGAAAACAGTGGAAGGGCATAAAAGGAATCTTGCATTTATTGACTTTCTCTCTCCACATGCAAGGCACATGCCAAATCCCCCATCAATTTAAAACGTCCGTAACTTTTTCATACAACATATTTTTTTTAAAAAACAAAATCACCATAATAACGAGCGTTTTTTATCATTGTTGATTTAACATAGCATATAATGAATAAAAATATTTGGCAATTAAATAAACTGCGAAATATTATAATATTTAATTAAATATTTTTTCATAAACTGTGAAATATTGTAATATTTAATTAAATATTTTTTTTCTTTAACATACTAAGAGCATTCACAGTCGACAAAAATATAATTAGCTGTTAAAAAAAGAGTAATTATATAGAATAATCAATTCTACAATTAAGATACATCAATGAAGTGGTTATAATATCATACGGAGTGAGAGGCATGAAGCGTCACATGGCAATCATATTAGAAGAGAGGTGTGGTAAATACATGGAGTGGAAGGGGCATGAAAGTGTCGTTATTAAAAATAGTAATAATAAAAAAATAAACATCAAACACACAAAACCAATCCAAACCACACCCACCAATCAAGAGCCTCTACATCACCAAACAAAAGCCCTCCACACCGATAAAAAAGCCCGCCTTCTCCCCATGACGCTGACCTTACCATTTCTGAGGTGGTGTGCCCGACGTGGCTTGGGTTCCACACCAATTTTCCAAGCCCACATCATGGGGTCTAATATAATTAATTATGTTTTTTTATTTATTATAATAAATGATTCACAAAAATATCACGTATCACTAATAGAATCACATTCTCATATTTTTTTACAAATTTTAATTTAAATATTAATTATTAATTCCTACAATATAGGAACATACATATTTATTTTTATGGCTTGATCCAAATTTTATTAACCCTACAAGATGAGCAATTGCATTCATTATATTTGGTTGATTTATGACTAAAAACTACAATTTAAAGAAACACACAAGAAAAATATATACTTTAAATGAATATACTTTGAGTCAGTTAAGTTTTTGCTTAATGATTAAGAGGAAATAACTTTTATGGAAAAACAAAGGTTAATCCTTGAAATGTGTTATTTAATATAGTATCAAAGAAGTAAAAAAGGTTAGCCGTTAAAAAAAATATATTCTAAACCATTATTGTTCTTGTTATTAATTAGGGTTGTAGTTTTTAATTAGGATTATTGTAGTTCTCTAAACTACTTTCATCAAGTTGATCATATATACATTCAATTTTGTTTTAGTTATATAATCTCTATATAATTTATTATCTATATCTAATAAATAAAAATCTTAGGTGACATATGACACAATTTTAGGCATTTTTAATTTTTTTTCTGCCTAAACCGTATACCAATTTAACTTACACAAGAATCCTTACTCGTTTCATATTTACCCGATTTCCTTTTAAATTTTACATTTAATTTTTTTTAGAAACAACGGTTTTTGAAACGAAAGAAACAATATTAAGACTTAACAAGAATTGGTGAAAGACTTGTACGCGATACAAGCGATTAAACCTAAGTGTCTTAACGAAGTAGGACACTTGTAGGTCGGAGACGATACATTGGACTTTGAGTTTTGCTAGCTTTGCACAGAACTCAATTTGTGAGTTTCACGGCCTCTCTTCTATATATTTTTGTATTCAGAAAATAAAGGGAGATACATTATTATACAATGGTATTGGTAGTTAGGGAATAAAATCAACTAGATCTTTATGTGTGCATAAGTGGTAGTGCATTTAGTAACCATTAATCACAGAACAAACCGATGAACAATTGGATAGATCTATTGAGTGTAGGAAAGCTCCACTCCTGATCCTTGAGGCCATGTGGGAGTGCTTTTGTATCCGACTAATCGAACGCCACAGGGATTTAGTGATTTGGTACAATGGAATGAACACTGTCAAGGTTTCGTTACTAGCTTATGTTGACACATATGTTAATGTCCTAGCTAAACATTAACTGATCAACGAATTTCATTGACCTATGCATACCGGTTTTACTCAAAAGTTTATCAATTTTTTTAAGATTCATTTGTGTCAAGCAAAACCTATGAACTCACCGACATCATGTTGACGTTTTACTTAACATGTATTTCAGGGAGATGAACAACGTTGCATGATTTTGGAAGTCAAGGGCTAAGATTTGCAAGAACGATGCCACTTTGAGGGTTTGCATCATATCTTTCCCCTTCTTGCGGAATATATGGGCCGAAGCCTAGTTATTAAAACTATCTTTTGTTTAAAAAACTTATCTGAAACTTGAAGCACTTGGTTCATGTATGTCAACAAAATTTACTTTGGTTTCGTATTACATGTACATTGGACATCGTTGGTTATTTTAAATCATGTAGACGTTTACACATCGAACGCTATGAAAACCTTTCGTGGTCGCTATCACACCCCAACCGATGGCGGAAACATCGGGATGTGGCACTAAGCGACGAGATTGCTCGAGAGAATCTATAACGGCTATTTTGGCGACAAATATTAATTATGTTCA
Organism: Scalesia atractyloides; assembly: GCA_947069175.1. Classification (NCBI taxonomy): domain Eukaryota; kingdom Viridiplantae; phylum Streptophyta; class Magnoliopsida; order Asterales; family Asteraceae; genus Scalesia; species Scalesia atractyloides. The sequence goes on from CAMTDV010000015.1 coordinate 44,611,331, forward strand.
ATTTCCCATACAATTAAACAAATATTTGTACAACTTATCCGAAATGAAATACATAGTCTCAAACAATGAAAACAAAAACATAAATGAATTAGGCGAGTTTCTAGAATCCAAATCCATTTCCAGCATACAAAACATCAACCTGTCACATACGTTAAAATAAAAGTCAATACAATAATGTAAAGGTGAGTACACAGGTTTAGCATAAATAATAGTAATAAAGTGTTTAGCGAAACCAGCATGTACTAACATAGTCAGTGAACATATATGTTATCAACACCGAAACCAACTAACCAATTTGACCGCGAGTGAGTCTGCGCGATACATGTCCACCGAAATGGCCACGCACGTAAAAGTAAGTAAAGTGAACTTTAACAACCCTCGAACCTACGGGTGGCGGGTCAACCCATAGCTGCTATCATGTTAAGGGTGGTAGGAAAGTCTCAAGGCATACAAATAACACATAGCATTTCAGTGTTTCACGTATAGTCATACGAGAGCGGTTTGCATTTTAAAGCGTTTTTAGCATTGTGTGTAGTGTCTGTTTAATAGCCAAAATATGTAACACCCAAAAGTGCGTTAAAACGAAAAGGGGTCAAGTATACTCATAGTGGGGCTTAAATAGAAAACACGAGTGAGCTGGAGTGAGAAGAGGGTCGGGTCAGCCTGCACGTAGAAACAGAAGTGCATCAGTCTTCCACAGTGTTGAACGGGAAAAACAAGTGGGTCGTACGAAGCATCACTCGCACGAGGCATCACTCGCCCGAGGCATCACCCTCGTGCGAGTCATCCCTCGTACGAGCGATGCTCGTGCGAGTGACCTGCTTTCTTTGTTCACAATCGAGTGTTTTTGCATCGTTCTTCGGGAAATCGAGTGTTCATCCCTCCAGCCTTAAGCTACTGATGGAACCTAGAGCCGAAGAGGTCTTTAGAGCGAGTGAGTCTCTCGTGGAAACTTAGACTGGGTCGTACGAACACAAAGTGGTTCGTGCGAGCCAGTCCAGTTTGCACAAGTGACTATTCTTGCGTATTCGTGCAACCGTGACATAGTTTTTCGCCTGAAACGGATGTAATTTCGAATCCTTTTCATGACGGTTTTGACGTCGCTTCGTCCCACTAACTAGTGAACGAAACATATGTCGGTTTTGTCCGTTTGTGTAAAAATCGAGTTTATAACAGTTTTCTCAAAGCTAACTCAAATATACTCGTTTAAGTGTGAATCCGAGGTAAAAACAATAGGTTATATGAAAAAGATGAAAATTTTCGTAAACAGAGAAGTCTAGATGAAATCGGAGATAAACTCGTGTGAAATCGTTGTAGAAATCATTGTGATTCGCGTGGAAAGTGTAGTCTTCTTACTTGGAAACAGAGAAAAACGGGTAGAGAGCGTTTCGTGCGAGTGACAACAAGGGGAGCATAAATGCGTAAGTGTGGTATTTATAGGAGAAGAGGAATGAGCAGGAGGATGCCCCGTACGAGTGGGTCCTCGTGCGAGTGGCCCTTGTGCAAGTGGTCCTTGTGCGACCCTGGTGTCCCTCGTACGAGTGGTTCCTCGTGCGAGGCTTGTGTGCCTCGTGCGAGGTTGTTGTGCCTCGTGCGGGGTACCTCGTTTCATTTGGTGCTTTCGTTTGTATTAGTTATTTTAAGTACGCTAAGCGTTTTAGTGAGGCGTTAAGCGTTGCGTTGCGTGTTAGCGCGATAAAGTGGTTCGTATGCCTACTTTACCTACTTGACGAAAGGGAACGAACTTAGCCGGGTTTATGGATTGGATTCAGTCAGCCTCACTCCTTCCTTTTTATGTTGTCATGATGGTTATCGGGATTTTTTTGCCATCCCTACATTTAGGTATCAAGGTTTGGTGGGAATTTTTTCAAACTTTCAAGATTTATTTAAGGAATAATGGATTTTAATAATCCCAACTATTAGCCATTTGCCGGCAACGGTCCCAACTTTAAAAAGAACCAATGGTGGTCTCACCTTTTCATATATTATAAACCAATGGACTTTACTAAACCGAAAAGGATAAGGGGACAAAAAGAAATTAATGTTCTGATACTAAAGATCCATTAGTTTACAATATGAAAAAGGTAGGACCACCACTAGTTATTTTTTAAGTTGGGACTGTTGCCGGCCAACGACTATAGTTGAGATTATTAAAATCAATTATTCCTTTATTTAAAAGAATACTATATAAACTAAATTTCTAATAACTAGGGGCAATAAATTAAAAATAACAAAATACATAAATAACTAAGTCCCTAATAAATAAGTACAATAAATAAAAAAAACAAAATATATAAATTAGGATGAACAAAACACTATATTTTAAAGAATAATATCCTGGTGGTTAAGGTTTTTGCCTAACAACAAAATGGTTTCGGGTTCATATCATGTATTTATTTTAGATCATTTTTGTTAAAGAATTTATATATTATAAATGTGGATTAGGATCAAATACAAATGAAAAATAAATAAAAAAGTATAAAAAGGATTTTAGTCCATTGATCTTAAAATTGAAAGGTTGAGATTACTTTTAGAGAAAAGAAAACAGTGGAAGGGCATAAAAGGAATCTTGCATTTATTGACTTTCTCTCTCCACATGCAAGGCACATGCCAAATCCCCCATCAATTTAAAACGTCCGTAACTTTTTCATACAACATATTTTTTTTAAAAAACAAAATCACCATAATAACGAGCGTTTTTTATCATTGTTGATTTAACATAGCATATAATGAATAAAAATATTTGGCAATTAAATAAACTGCGAAATATTATAATATTTAATTAAATATTTTTTCATAAACTGTGAAATATTGTAATATTTAATTAAATATTTTTTTTCTTTAACATACTAAGAGCATTCACAGTCGACAAAAATATAATTAGCTGTTAAAAAAGAGTAATTATATAGAATAATCAATTCTACAATTAAGATACATCAATGAAGTGGTTATAATATCATACGGAGTGAGAGGCATGAAGCGTCACATGGCAATCATATTAGAAGAGAGGTGTGGTAAATACATGGAGTGGAAGGGGCATGAAAGTGTCGTTATTAAAAATAGTAATAATAAAAAAATAAACATCAAACACACAAAACCAATCCAAACCACACCCACCAATCAAGAGCCTCTACATCACCAAACAAAAGCCCTCCACACCGATAAAAAAGCCCGCCTTCTCCCCATGACGCTGACCTTACCATTTCTGAGGTGGTGTGCCCGACGTGGCTTGGGTTCCACACCAATTTTCCAAGCCCACATCATGGGGTCTAATATAATTAATTATGTTTTTTTATTTATTATAATAAATGATTCACAAAAATATCACGTATCACTAATAGAATCACATTCTCATATTTTTTTACAAATTTTAATTTAAATATTAATTATTAATTCCTACAATATAGGAACATACATATTTATTTTTATGGCTTGATCCAAATTTTATTAACCCTACAAGATGAGCAATTGCATTCATTATATTTGGTTGATTTATGACTAAAAACTACAATTTAAAGAAACACACAAGAAAAATATATACTTTAAATGAATATACTTTGAGTCAGTTAAGTTTTTGCTTAATGATTAAGAGGAAATAACTTTTATGGAAAAACAAAGGTTAATCCTTGAAATGTGTTATTTAATATAGTATCAAAGAAGTAAAAAAGGTTAGCCGTTAAAAAAAATATATTCTAAACCATTATTGTTCTTGTTATTAATTAGGGTTGTAGTTTTTAATTAGGATTATTGTAGTTCTCTAAACTACTTTCATCAAGTTGATCATATATACATTCAATTTTGTTTTAGTTATATAATCTCTATATAATTTATTATCTATATCTAATAAATAAAAATCTTAGGTGACATATGACACAATTTTAGGCATTTTTAATTTTTTTTCTGCCTAAACCGTATACCAATTTAACTTACACAAGAATCCTTACTCGTTTCATATTTACCCGATTTCCTTTTAAATTTTACATTTAATTTTTTTTAGAAACAACGGTTTTTGAAACGAAAGAAACAATATTAAGACTTAACAAGAATTGGTGAAAGACTTGTACGCGATACAAGCGATTAAACCTAAGTGTCTTAACGAAGTAGGACACTTGTAGGTCGGAGACGATACATTGGACTTTGAGTTTTGCTAGCTTTGCACAGAACTCAATTTGTGAGTTTCACGGCCTCTCTTCTATATATTTTTGTATTCAGAAAATAAAGGGAGATACATTATTATACAATGGTATTGGTAGTTAGGGAATAAAATCAACTAGATCTTTATGTGTGCATAAGTGGTAGTGCATTTAGTAACCATTAATCACAGAACAAACCGATGAACAATTGGATAGATCTATTGAGTGTAGGAAAGCTCCACTCCTGATCCTTGAGGCCATGTGGGAGTGCTTTTGTATCCGACTAATCGAACGCCACAGGGATTTAGTGATTTGGTACAATGGAATGAACACTGTCAAGGTTTCGTTACTAGCTTATGTTGACACATATGTTAATGTCCTAGCTAAACATTAACTGATCAACGAATTTCATTGACCTATGCATACCGGTTTTACTCAAAAGTTTATCAATTTTTTTAAGATTCATTTGTGTCAAGCAAAACCTATGAACTCACCGACATCATGTTGACGTTTTACTTAACATGTATTTCAGGGAGATGAACAACGTTGCATGATTTTGGAAGTCAAGGGCTAAGATTTGCAAGAACGATGCCACTTTGAGGGTTTGCATCATATCTTTCCCCTTCTTGCGGAATATATGGGCCGAAGCCTAGTTATTAAAACTATCTTTTGTTTAAAAAACTTATCTGAAACTTGAAGCACTTGGTTCATGTATGTCAACAAAATTTACTTTGGTTTCGTATTACATATACATTGGACATCGTTGGTTATTTTAAATCATGTAGACGTTTACACATCGAACGCTATGAAAACCTTTCGTGGTCGCTATCACACCCCAACCGATGGCGGAAACATCGGGATGTGGCACTAAGCGACGAGATTGCTCGAGAGAATCTATAACGGCTATTTTGGCGACAAATATTAATTATGTTCAATTTCCCATACAATTAAACAAATATTTGTACAACTTATCCGAAATGAAATACATAGTCTCAAACAATGAAAACAAAAACATAAATGAATTAGGCGAGTTTCTAGAATCCAAATCCATTTCCAGCATACAAAACATCAACCTGTCACATACGTTAAAATAAAAGTCAATACAATAATGTAAAGGTGAGTACACAGGTTTAGCATAAATAATAGTAATAAAGTGTTTAGCGAAACCAGCATGTACTAACATAGTCAGTGAACATATATGTTATCAACACCGAAACCAACTAACCAATTTGACCGCGAGTGAGTCTGCGCGATACATGTCCACCGAAATGGCCACGCACGTAAAAGTAAGTAAAGTGAACTTTAACAACCCTCGAACCTACGGGTGGCGGGTCAACCCATAGCTGCTATCATGTTAAGGGTGGTAGGAAAGTCTCAAGGCATACAAATAACACATAGCATTTCAGTGTTTCACGTATAGTCATACGAGAGCGGTTTGCATTTTAAAGCGTTTTTAGCATTGTGTGTAGTGTCTGTTTAATAGCCAAAATATGTAACACCCAAAAGTGCGTTAAAACGAAAAGGGGTCAAGTATACTCATAGTGGGGCTTAAATAGAAAACACGAGTGAGCTGGAGTGAGAAGAGGGTCGGGTCAGCCTGCACGTAGAAACAGAAGTGCATCAGTCTTCCACAGTGTTGAACGGGAAAAACAAGTGGGTCGTACGAAGCATCACTCGCACGAGGCATCACTCGCCCGAGGCATCACCCTCGTGCGAGTCATCCCTCGTACGAGCGATGCTCGTGCGAGTGACCTGCTTTCTTTGTTCACAATCGAGTGTTTTTGCATCGTTCTTCGGGAAATCGAGTGTTCATCCCTCCAGCCTTAAGCTACTGATGGAACCTAGAGCCGAAGAGGTCTTTAGAGCGAGTGAGTCTCTCGTGGAAACTTAGACTGGGTCGTACGAACACAAAGTGGTTCGTGCGAGCCAGTCCAGTTTGCACAAGTGACTATTCTTGCGTATTCGTGCAACCGTGACATAGTTTTTCGCCTGAAACGGATGTAATTTCGAATCCTTTTCATGACGGTTTTGACGTCGCTTCGTCCCACTAACTAGTGAACGAAACATATGTCGGTTTTGTCCGTTTGTGTAAAAATCGAGTTTATAACAGTTTTCTCAAAGCTAACTCAAATATACTCGTTTAAGTGTGAATCCGAGGTAAAAACAATAGGTTATATGAAAAAGATGAAAATTTTCGTAAACAGAGAAGTCTAGATGAAATCGGAGATAAACTCGTGTGAAATCGTTGTAGAAATCATTGTGATTCGCGTGGAAAGTGTAGTCTTCTTACTTGGAAACAGAGAAAAACGGGTAGAGAGCGTTTCGTGCGAGTGACAACAAGGGGAGCATAAATGCGTAAGTGTGGTATTTATAGGAGAAGAGGAATGAGCAGGAGGATGCCCCGTACGAGTGGGTCCTCGTGCGAGTGGCCCTTGTGCAAGTGGTCCTTGTGCGACCCTGGTGTCCCTCGTACGAGTGGTTCCTCGTGCGAGGCTTGTGTGCCTCGTGCGAGGTTGTTGTGCCTCGTGCGGGGTACCTCGTTTCATTTGGTGCTTTCGTTTGTATTAGTTATTTTAAGTACGCTAAGCGTTTTAGTGAGGCGTTAAGCGTTGCGTTGCGTGTTAGCGCGATAAAGTGGTTCGTATGCCTACTTTACCTACTTGACGAAAGGGAACGAACTTAGCCGGGTTTATGGATTGGATTCAGTCAGCCTCACTCCTTCCTTTTTATGTTGTCATGATGGTTATCGGGATTTTTTTGCCATCCCTACATTTAGGTATCAAGGTTTGGTGGGAATTTTTTCAAACTTTCAAGATTTATTTAAGGAATAATGGATTTTAATAATCCCAACTATTAGCCATTTGCCGGCAACGGTCCCAACTTTAAAAAGAACCAATGGTGGTCTCACCTTTTCATATATTATAAACCAATGGACTTTACTAAACCGAAAAGGATAAGGGGACAAAAAGAAATTAATGTTCTGATACTAAAGATCCATTAGTTTACAATATGAAAAAGGTAGGACCACCACTAGTTATTTTTTAAGTTGGGACTGTTGCCGGCCAACGACTATAGTTGAGATTATTAAAATCAATTATTCCTTTATTTAAAAGAATACTATATAAACTAAATTTCTAATAACTAGGGGCAATAAATTAAAAATAACAAAATACATAAATAACTAAGTCCCTAATAAATAAGTACAATAAATAAAAAAAACAAAATATATAAATTAGGATGAACAAAACACTATATTTTAAAGAATAATATCCTGGTGGTTAAGGTTTTTGCCTAACAACAAAATGGTTTCGGGTTCATATCATGTATTTATTTTAGATCATTTTTGTTAAAGAATTTATATATTATAAATGTGGATTAGGATCAAATACAAATGAAAAATAAATAAAAAAGTATAAAAAGGATTTTAGTCCATTGATCTTAAAATTGAAAGGTTGAGATTACTTTTAGAGAAAAGAAAACAGTGGAAGGGCATAAAAGGAATCTTGCATTTATTGACTTTCTCTCTCCACATGCAAGGCACATGCCAAATCCCCCATCAATTTAAAACGTCCGTAACTTTTTCATACAACATATTTTTTTTAAAAAACAAAATCACCATAATAACGAGCGTTTTTTATCATTGTTGATTTAACATAGCATATAATGAATAAAAATATTTGGCAATTAAATAAACTGCGAAATATTATAATATTTAATTAAATATTTTTTCATAAACTGTGAAATATTGTAATATTTAATTAAATATTTTTTTTCTTTAACATACTAAGAGCATTCACAGTCGACAAAAATATAATTAGCTGTTAAAAAAAGAGTAATTATATAGAATAATCAATTCTACAATTAAGATACATCAATGAAGTGGTTATAATATCATACGGAGTGAGAGGCATGAAGCGTCACATGGCAATCATATTAGAAGAGAGGTGTGGTAAATACATGGAGTGGAAGGGGCATGAAAGTGTCGTTATTAAAAATAGTAATAATAAAAAAATAAACATCAAACACACAAAACCAATCCAAACCACACCCACCAATCAAGAGCCTCTACATCACCAAACAAAAGCCCTCCACACCGATAAAAAAGCCCGCCTTCTCCCCATGACGCTGACCTTACCATTTCTGAGGTGGTGTGCCCGACGTGGCTTGGGTTCCACACCAATTTTCCAAGCCCACATCATGGGGTCTAATATAATTAATTATGTTTTTTTATTTATTATAATAAATGATTCACAAAAATATCACGTATCACTAATAGAATCACATTCTCATATTTTTTTACAAATTTTAATTTAAATATTAATTATTAATTCCTACAATATAGGAACATACATATTTATTTTTATGGCTTGATCCAAATTTTATTAACCCTACAAGATGAGCAATTGCATTCATTATATTTGGTTGATTTATGACTAAAAACTACAATTTAAAGAAACACACAAGAAAAATATATACTTTAAATGAATATACTTTGAGTCAGTTAAGTTTTTGCTTAATGATTAAGAGGAAATAACTTTTATGGAAAAACAAAGGTTAATCCTTGAAATGTGTTATTTAATATAGTATCAAAGAAGTAAAAAAGGTTAGCCGTTAAAAAAAATATATTCTAAACCATTATTGTTCTTGTTATTAATTAGGGTTGTAGTTTTTAATTAGGATTATTGTAGTTCTCTAAACTACTTTCATCAAGTTGATCATATATACATTCAATTTTGTTTTAGTTATATAATCTCTATATAATTTATTATCTATATCTAATAAATAAAAATCTTAGGTGACATATGACACAATTTTAGGCATTTTTAATTTTTTTTCTGCCTAAACCGTATACCAATTTAACTTACACAAGAATCCTTACTCGTTTCATATTTACCCGATTTCCTTTTAAATTTTACATTTAATTTTTTTTAGAAACAACGGTTTTTGAAACGAAAGAAACAATATTAAGACTTAACAAGAATTGGTGAAAGACTTGTACGCGATACAAGCGATTAAACCTAAGTGTCTTAACGAAGTAGGACACTTGTAGGTCGGAGACGATACATTGGACTTTGAGTTTTGCTAGCTTTGCACAGAACTCAATTTGTGAGTTTCACGGCCTCTCTTCTATATATTTTTGTATTCAGAAAATAAAGGGAGATACATTATTATACAATGGTATTGGTAGTTAGGGAATAAAATCAACTAGATCTTTATGTGTGCATAAGTGGTAGTGCATTTAGTAACCATTAATCACAGAACAAACCGATGAACAATTGGATAGATCTATTGAGTGTAGGAAAGCTCCACTCCTGATCCTTGAGGCCATGTGGGAGTGCTTTTGTATCCGACTAATCGAACGCCACAGGGATTTAGTGATTTGGTACAATGGAATGAACACTGTCAAGGTTTCGTTACTAGCTTATGTTGACACATATGTTAATGTCCTAGCTAAACATTAACTGATCAACGAATTTCATTGACCTATGCATACCGGTTTTACTCAAAAGTTTATCAATTTTTTTAAGATTCATTTGTGTCAAGCAAAACCTATGAACTCACCGACATCATGTTGACGTTTTACTTAACATGTATTTCAGGGAGATGAACAACGTTGCATGATTTTGGAAGTCAAGGGCTAAGATTTGCAAGAACGATGCCACTTTGAGGGTTTGCATCATATCTTTCCCCTTCTTGCGGAATATATGGGCCGAAGCCTAGTTATTAAAACTATCTTTTGTTTAAAAAACTTATCTGAAACTTGAAGCACTTGGTTCATGTATGTCAACAAAATTTACTTTGGTTTCGTATTACATATACATTGGACATCGTTGGTTATTTTAAATCATGTAGACGTTTACACATCGAACGCTATGAAAACCTTTCGTGGTCGCTATCACACCCCAACCGATGGCGGAAACATCGGGATGTGGCACTAAGCGACGAGATTGCTCGAGAGAATCTATAACGGCTATTTTGGCGACAAATATTAATTATGTTCAATTTCCCATACAATTAAACAAATATTTGTACAACTTATCCGAAATGAAATACATAGTCTCAAACAATGAAAACAAAAACATAAATGAATTAGGCGAGTTTCTAGAATCCAAATCCATTTCCAGCATACAAAACATCAACCTGTCACATACGTTAAAATAAAAGTCAATACAATAATGTAAAGGTGAGTACACAGGTTTAGCATAAATAATAGTAATAAAGTGTTTAGCGAAACCAGCATGTACTAACATAGTCAGTGAACATATATGTTATCAACACCGAAACCAACTAACCAATTTGACCGCGAGTGAGTCTGCGCGATACATGTCCACCGAAATGGCCACGCACGTAAAAGTAAGTAAAGTGAACTTTAACAACCCTCGAACCTACGGGTGGCGGGTCAACCCATAGCTGCTATCATGTTAAGGGTGGTAGGAAAGTCTCAAGGCATACAAATAACACATAGCATTTCAGTGTTTCACGTATAGTCATACGAGAGCGGTTTGCATTTTAAAGCGTTTTTAGCATTGGTGTGAGTGTCTGTTTAATAGCCAAAATATGTAACACCCAAAAGTGCGTTAAAACGAAAAGGGGTCAAGTATACTCATAGTGGGGCTTAAATAGAAAACACGAGTGAGCTGGAGTGAGAAGAGGGTCGGGTCAGCCTGCACGTAGAAACAGAAGTGCATCAGTCTTCCACAGTGTTGAACGGGAAAAACAAGTGGGTCGTACGAAGCATCACTCGCACGAGGCATCACTCGCCCGAGGCATCACCCTCGTGCGAGTCATCCCTCGTACGAGCGATGCTCGTGCGAGTGACCTGCTTTCTTTGTTCACAATCGAGTGTTTTTGCATCGTTCTTCGGGAAATCGAGTGTTCATCCCTCCAGCCTTAAGCTACTGATGGAACCTAGAGCCGAAGAGGTCTTTAGAGCGAGTGAGTCTCTCGTGGAAACTTAGACTGGGTCGTACGAACACAAAGTGGTTCGTGCGAGCCAGTCCAGTTTGCACAAGTGACTATTCTTGCGTATTCGTGCAACCGTGACATAGTTTTTCGCCTGAAACGGATGTAATTTCGAATCCTTTTCATGACGGTTTTGACGTCGCTTCGTCCCACTAACTAGTGAACGAAACATATGTCGGTTTTGTCCGTTTGTGTAAAAATCGAGTTTATAACAGTTTTCTCAAAGCTAACTCAAATATACTCGTTTAAGTGTGAATCCGAGGTAAAAACAATAGGTTATATGAAAAAGATGAAAATTTTCGTAAACAGAGAAGTCTAGATGAAATCGGAGATAAACTCGTGTAAAATCGTTGTAGAAATCATTGTGATTCGCGTGGAAAGTGTAGTCTTCTTACTTGGAAACAGAGAAAAACGGGTAGAGAGCGTTTCGTGCGAGTGACAACAAGGGGAGCATAAATGCGTAAGTGTGGTATTTATAGGAGAAGAGGAATGAGCAGGAGGATGCCCCGTACGAGTGGGTCCTCGTGCGAGTGGCCCTTGTGCAAGTGGTCCTTGTGCGACCCTGGTGTCCCTCGTACGAGTGGTTCCTCGTGCGAGGCTTGTGTGCCTCGTGCGAGGTTGTTGTGCCTCGTGCGGGGTACCTCGTTTCATTTGGTGCTTTCGTTTGTATTAGTTATTTTAAGTACGCTAAGCGTTTTAGTGAGCGTTAAGCGTTGCGTTGCGTGTTAGCGCGATAAAGCGAGCGAGCGAGTGTTTGAGCGAGTATAAACCATGCAAAACATATATAACACATCACACATAAAATAACATAAATAACCGCGTCTGATTTTGCATTGCGTTGAGCATTTAAGCATTTAAATGCATTAACTAAGCAAGATAAAATGCGTTTTATAATAGTTTAACCGTTATAATAGAATCTCTGAGTACAAGGCGGTTACAGAACGAGATAAACGGTAAAAACAGAAACAACCGAAAAGTCGGGTTGTTATAGTCGCACCTCCACTCTGTAAAACAAAAAGTGTAAAACAAAAACTAATAACAAATTAAACTTGTTTAACTTTTTATGACAAAATATGTTGTGTACCCCGCATTAGGATGTAATGAATTAATACATACTAGGATATCCTACCCCGCGTTGCGGCGGGGAACTTATGTACGAGCCTAAAATAATGCTCATCGGATATATATAATATATATATATATATATATATATATATATATATATATATATATATATATAGGGTTAGGGTAAATAAAAACTCATACGAGTTGTGAGAACTTAGAGAACTCGGCCTTACGAAAGGTTTTTTCAAATTTTTTTACCAAAAATCCTAAAAAAAAATCAACTTTTCCAGAAAACAAAAAAAAATCAAAAAAAAACTTTTTTTTCATTTACGGCAACCGTAAATGTTGTAAAAGGTGATGTCATGCTTATGTCATTACCTTTTTACAGCCACTGTAAGGGCACGGAAAATCCCACTTCGAAATTCTTTTTTTTTTAAATTTTTTACGGCAGTGTTTGCTAACGTTTTACTCTAGGAGTGTGAAAAAATGGGGTCGAAAATCGCGTGAGAAGACCGAGTTCTCTAAGTTCTCACAACTCAAAGGGGTTTTCTCTTTATCCTGATCTTATATATATATATATATATATATATATAATATGAAAGGATATAAAGAAAACCCACTTAAGTTTGAGAAAACTTAGAAAACCTTTGTAAAAACCATATGCAACAAACTTATTTTTTCTAAAATAATTAGGGAATGTAACATATATATTTTCAAACAATTTAAGAAAAAAATTAACAAAAAAGCAATGACTACTTTTTTTAAAAAAAAAAAGTTTAATGTATGTTACATGTATTTTTTACCAACGTTACATGTTACAAAAAAAATTATACATTTTTTTAAATAACTACTACGCCCTTTTTTAATTTTTTTGGCTTAAAAGTTTGAAAAATATGTATTTTACATGCTCTAATTTTTCTAGATAAAAAAAGTTTGTTACATAAGGTATTTCGAATCTTTTCAACTTAAGAGTGTTTTCTCTCTATAATTGCCATATATATAAATATATTAAAAACTAACTTGTTCTAATTAACAATGACCTTTTTAAAAATCAAATTTTGATACATAAAAAGAATACAAAATGCAAATAATACAGGAAATCATTTTTGTTAAAGTTGTTAATAAAATTCATTAATTTATTTCTTTGAATAAATGCATATAACATTTTCATTATAAAACTATTAATTATTATTATTAAAAAAATGTTGTGCCAAATCATTATATTCAAACCAAATCAGTATATTCATAACACTTTTCTAGAGTTTCTCTTTAGTTTAATTTCAATTATATTTTATTTCACTTGTAACTATTATTTTATAAAAAAAAACTATAAAAAATAAAATGAAATAAAAGAAGATCAAAATAGAAAAGGAAGGCAAAAAAGGAGTGAACTTTATTTTCTTTTATGACATTTTCATCCTTACTCAGTTACTCTACACATATTCTAATTTTCAAAATATAATCACATTGTTGTAATTAAATTAAAAAACACAAGGTTGTGTGTCTACTGTTGCACCAAGATGTGTTTTAATATAATTACATAATACATAATACATAATACATAATATATAATTATCTATACTATATAGCAAAGTAAATCTATAGGGGACACGTATTGTATTACTAAGCATCCTCAGAATTGTTTTCCCGTCATTTTGTTTCTCTAATATTATTAATATCCTTAAATTACTTATTATCTTTTAATTTTTTATATAAGTAATTCTTTTTTATAAAATAAATAATATTTTTTGTTGAAGATAACTTAATTCATTAAAAAACCTTAATCCATAAAAAAATTAAATCTTTTCATTCAAATTTTATTTAAAATAGGTGTTGGGTTTTGGATTTTGGATTTTCTGCTCAATATTAGTATAAGGGTTTCAATTGACAAGTGTTGGGATGAATGTGATTACCTTGAACTATCTAAGTGATGTTATTGGATGAATGATTTTTTTAATTTCTTTCCTTTTGTTTCATATATTATATGATCAGGATTGGATGAACAATAGAAGCCGGTGAGGTTTGAACCAAGTTTCAATATTGATGGAAATTCTCAAAAAATAAAGAGTTTAATTTCTAAGTGATAGGCAATAAGCTATAATTATAGATAAGTTTTTCTTTTTTATTTATTTTACGTATTCTTTAGATTCAAATATTATTTATATATTTCCTAATTGAATTTATTTGATTACTTTACAGGGTGGGTTTGGCTACAAAATCCATTTTTTCTACAAAGTTTACAAAGTCATAAAATACCGTAATTTCATCCATAAAACACACTCAAAACCCACAAATTACATAGTGAAGATCATAAAACATAATATCCAAACCCTAACAGTACTTAAAAACTTCAAACACACCATCGTACAACTATGAATATAAAACAAAACATGATAATCAACACAAAACACACTAATGTTAGTAATTCGATAATCAAAGCCTTATTATCCAAAACACAACGTAAAACCCACAAATATGGTGTTTTACTAACCTCCATTGTGTTATTTGTAGGTTTTGAGTGTGTTTTATGGTTAAATTATGGTGTTTTATTAGTTTTTACACTTTGTAGGAAAATGGACTTTGTAGCCAACTTTCACCAAACTTTACAAATTTCATAATGTTATTAAAAAATAGCGTTATCATGATGTAAGATAAATGTGTTCCTACAAATTGTCTACAAAACTGCATAATATGTTATAATTTAGTGAATCTAAGATTTGTTTCCCTCTTATTTCATTTTCTTTCGGTTTCTATTACTGAATTTTAAAATTTTAATTAAAAAAATCAATAATATCTTATCATAAAAATTATTTTATCATATTTTAATCTTCATTATTAACAATATTTATTTTTTGACCAGTGTAATACTCGGGGTTCTAACATAGTCATATTAATATAACTGTACCATGCTGGTGCCGGTTTTTACTTTCATGTACCGAGACCGAACATAACCGTACCTGTATTTTGATAAAAGATGGATAAATAAAAAAAAAACGTGTCCCGTGGCATGTTTTGAATGAAGAAGACACTATTTTATTATTTACAAGTTTTTCTTTTTAATATATAGGGTAATATAATAATAATAATAATAATAATAATAATAATAATAATAATATATAATTAATATACGTTGAAATTAAAAAAGGAAAAAAATCATATCATATCAAATCAGATATAATAAACTTTTTCTATTTATAATCCAAACAGCATGAACACGTGCATCTAATCTAATATATATAGACACAGAGAGGGGTTTTATACGCCCATATCCTACTGCTTGCTAATCATCTGCAACTCCGGCCGGCTAGAGATGACGAGTGTTTCAGACGAAGAGACCGTAACGTTGAAACTACTGAAGCAGAAGATGCATGATTTCGCTCAAGAACGAGACTGGGAGCAGTTTCATAGCCCTAGAAACCTGCTTTTGGCTCTGGTAATTAATTCACTCTTCTCTATCTCTCATATATTTTTAATATATATTTTTTTTCAATTTATGTCGGATTCCGGTGTCCACTTTTTATAATTTTATTTGCTTTTCCGGCGAGATTGTTTCATCGAGGCATGATTATCTGGATCTCATGGAAATAAGCAGTTTTTTTACAAAAGAAAAAAAACTAGATATATTATATACTCTGTGTCGATTATGATTCTCCACAATGAATGAGTTTATATAAAAGAAAAAAACAACAACTAGATATATGATATGCTTTGTGTCGTTTATGATTCTCCACAATGAATGAATATATGAGTTTTAAAATCAAGATTTCGTTTTCCATCAATAACTCAAGGAAATTTTTAATTTCAAGTTGGGGTGGCATCTAGTTTATATTATTTTTTTAAATGTTATTAGTTGTTCATACTTTATAGGTAGACATAAATAGAGTTTGAATATTACATTTTGTTATGGTCTAGTTAATTACTATGACAAAATTTCCATATTTAGAGCATTTACATCCAGCACCCTAAAATTATACATACATTTCACTAAAAACAACTCCTATATAAGTATATTTCCGTTAAAAACAAATATTTTTTCTTTCTCCTTTTCAATTAAATAATATTTTTATACCTTTATCGTTACATTTTCTCTCTCATTCACTCACAACCACTTTCAATATATATTAAAAAAGTATAAGGGTGGACAATGTCCCTCAAATATACAGATGAACAGTAACATTTTCTATCTCCTCCACTCACAATCACTTTTTATACTTTAAAAACCCACAAACATATTTTGGTTCCTAGGATGTGAATGCTCTTATAAACTTTTAGATAACTTTTTTTTTCACAATTATATAAAACGCGTGATTTGATTTAAACATTCATAAAAATAAAACGCGTGATTTGATTTAAACATTCATAAAACTTAGTTATTATCTGAGCCGTGGGACTTGGTTACTATTCTCTCTCTCTATATATATATACACACACGTTTTATTTTAGGTGAATTGGTGGTAACTTTTGATTTTTCCATTGATTAGTAATAATTGATAATGACTGTTTTATCTTAGTCACTAATTTTCAAAACACTTTATTTTTATTAAGTGTCCCTTCATCTATCATTCCATCTTTTCATATCACTCACTTGCATTATATGTGCGGTATGCCATACGCCTGTATACATGTGCTCTATAAGCTTAAAGCCTATGAAAATACACTGATAGTTCAATAGTATTATAGATATACTCAAATTATTTTGAGAGTTAAATGTCTTTTTAGTCTATATGATTTAGGTTATTTTGTAAGTTTAATTCAAAAGTTTTATTTTTCGTTTGTGGGTTTATAAAGGGTTTACCATTGCCATCTCATTTTAGTCTACTGGGTTAAACTGATCCATTTTTATCTTAACGTAAAGGACAATTCGGTCATATTTCTCATTAACTGAAAAAATTGATGAAGTTAACCAGTGAACTAAAATGGCAACAGTGAAACCTTTTTGAACCCAAAGACGAAAAATGAAATATTTGAATTAAACAGACGAAATGACTCAAAAGTCAAAACACAGGGACTAAAATGGTATTTAACTCTTGTTTTGAAGTTGAAAAATAAGTAAATTTAACGAGAAGATATTAAAAGATTGATTACCTTTTGTTTCTTGAAACCCAATTTTTTTTAATATTTTTATTTTGTATAAAAAAAAAGAAATGGATGATAAATAATAATGAATAATGAAATGAAATGATAGGTGGGAGAAGTAGGGGAATTGTCAGAGATATTTCAATGGAAGGGAGAAGTGCCGAAAGGACTTGGTGACTGGAAAGAAGAGGAGAAAGTGCACTTGGGTGAGGAGCTCTCTGACGTCTTGCTCTATCTTGTTCGCCTCTCTGACATCTGCGGCGTCGACTTGGGTCAAGCTGCCCTCCGTAAGCTCCGTCTTAATGCCCTCAAGTACCCTGCCCCATCCCCACAACAATAAACAATCAATACTTTTTTATCTTGTCTTTTGATTTCTCTATATAAACTTTCATATTTGAGCTTTTCCCATAATATATAAGGCTCATATTTTGCTCCGTATATATGTGTTTGTTTTTCTTGCTTCATTTTGAAGATGCATACTTATGGGTTTAAGTTATCCGTTGGTTGGTTGGTTGTGGTGCTGGACGGAACTGTAATCCGTTGTATATAATGCAAACATGAAACTATAAAAGCCAGTTGGATACGTCTTAACAAAGTTTTAGATCACGCTTGGTTAAGGAATAGTTTATAAGCATATCAATAGTTTCATTCAAAGATTACAAAATGAGTCTTTATTTCAGTTTCTTCTAGTTATTGATACATTAAAGTTGGTCAAAGTAACTGAATAGTTATAAAAAGGGTATATGATATTTTAACTTAAATGAAATTCGCGATAAAAACTGGTAATATAAAATAAATATCAAATTATTTAAAAACTTTAAAGATGAGTTTTGAGTTTTTTTTATCAGAATTATATGTGTTTTACCATACATTATCAACGTTTTTAAATTTTCCAAAATTTTATAAGTAGCAAGTAGATTAAATATGATTAAAAAGTAATCTCTTTAATTTTAGTAAGTATATTATCAGTTAGGGGATTATAAAGTGAGTGGGGTTAAAATGAAAAATCCCGTGCGTTGTGAGAGTTTCCTTAAAATCAAGTAATCCCGTGAGTTGTGAGAGGTTCTTTAAAATCAAGTTTTCTTTTCAAAAAAATTTGCTAAAACTTTTTAAAATTATATACTTTTTCCAGAATAAAAAAATGTATGAGTAAATTTACCTTAGTGTAACCAAAACTATATGGATGTGCAACCCGCATAAAATGTGATTTCTTTTTTACATTTGTAAATTTTATTTACACTAAGTGTAAATGATAAATAAATGCAGGCTCGACATATATTTTCTTTTAATAGATGTCTTATTTTAATGCTTATTTATATTTGTGCGAATTTTGGTTTAAAACTCTACGAGAAGCAAAATTTCCACCAAGTTTCTTACAATTCGGAGGAGTTCTTTGTGGAACTCTATTCTATAAAGTAATATCTCTTGTTTAATAACAATATTATCTGCTCATGGTATTATAGTCCAGTGACATTTTGTGGGTGAGATAAGCCTTAGGGATCATTAGGTCTTGGGGTTCAATTCTCTCAAGAGGGTTTTTTCCAGATTATTGGGTTTCTTTCTCAATTGGTGTATAAACATTATTGTCTGGTGGAGATGGATAAGATCGAATGATTTCGCTGGTGCAACAATAATGCTCATATAGTTCGTCAGTGATCAAAATCTACTGTTAAAAAATAACTATATTCTCTGTTAGGGATATTTAGATGTCTTTAACGGCATGTTATTTTAATTGGAAAGACTGAAGTATGTCACGGAGTCACTTATTCAACTCGCGTGCGGCCTTAGATCACGTTCTAAGTAAGCCTTGCCGACTTAGTGTCGTTAGGTTTTGGTTATGAAAGTTGCTAGAGGGAACGTTGGATCGTAAGAAGATTGCTTGTAATACTTGAACACAAGTATACAAGATAAAAGCTTTGTATTCTACAAAGAGAGCTTACAAGTGATGGATGTTTACAAGTATTGGGATGCCCCAAATGAGCACCCATGATGTCTATTTATAGTGCTTGATCCATATCTAGAGTGTTCTTAATCTAGAACACTCTTTACAAAATATCATACTTAAATATCTAAGATATTTCCTACTAAATATCATGATATTATGTTGGAATCTAGAGACTTCCATGGCAGATTTTTATGTAGTCTTATCCAGCATTTTCTAGGCCCTTCTTGGCTGGTTCATGGTCTTTCTAGTGCCCTTTTGTTGCTGGAAAATCTGGGTTGTTCCGGAGTCTTCCAGGCGGCTCTTGAAGCGTGTAGATGGCCCCGGAAGGTTCTAAAATGCTGAATTTTGGGGCTGGATTTGTGCGGGTCGTGACATCCTCCCCCACCTAAATTCGCAACGTCCTCGTTGTGATGCCCGAATGCCTCATGAGTCTTCATGAGTTGTATCACAGATAATATATTGCCTCGATTCTTAGACTTCAAGGGTGCATTGTGTACCTCATCGCCTTTGATGATGTAGAGTGTGTTCATAAATGGTGCTGGCATGGCCTTTTGTTCTCGAAGAAATCCATCCGAGCACGATATTGTAGTCTTCGATTGGAACAATTGAGAAGTGTAACTTTCCTACCCATGTCCCGATTTTTGCTTTTACGCCCCAAGCAACAGCTTCGATCGGTATGGGATCTCCGTTAGCGGCTTTCATCCAGCCTTCTTAAGTTGTGATTCTTAAGCCGAGTCTTCTTGCCTCGTTTGTTTTCATAAAGTTATGGCTAGCACCGGTATCGACCAATGCTTCTAAAGTTTCTCCTTTGATCTCTAGATTGACAAAGCGAAGACCTTTCCCTTTGTGTTGCCCACGAACGTTGTCAGGTTAGCTTGATTTGCTATCGCCAATGGTTTTCCTTCCATTTCGGTCATAGCATTTAAAACTTGAAGTTGCATTACACCTAGGCGAACCTCTTCGGTTTCCTCAGGTTCATCATCGCCGGTCCTTATAAGTGCCGTTAATCTAGATTTCTTTGGGCAATCTCGAGCTTCATGAGGCCCATCGCAAAGGAAGCAGCCTTTGTTTACGGCTTTTCCTTTGTTATATATTGTTAATGCCCGATCATCATTTCTCCGGTTTTGATTTTGGTTAGTGGGTCTTGCTCCCCCACTTTTCGCATCGCCAATCTCTGTAGTTGTTGATCTTGTCGAACGATTTTCATTACGGTCGTGCAAGTTTTCAGCAACAGAGATTGCCAATGATAAGTCTTGAACATTCTGCGTTCAAGTTCAGTTTTGGCCCATGGTTGCAAGCCATCGACAAAGTATATGAGAGCATCCTTGGACGACAAGTCCGGAATCTCAAGCACAAGGGTAGTGAATTCATTGATATAATCTTTGATGCTACCCCTTTGCCTAAGGTTTCGTAGCCGAATCTTGGCATCATGTTCGGCGTTTTCCGGATAAAATTGCTTCTTAATTTCTTTCACGAAATCAGCCCAAGTGTTGATGGTGCACATACCTTTTTCGACCTCCATGTGCTTCCGTCGCCACCATAGAGCCGCGGTTTCCTTTAAGTATAAGGTCACCGTCTTGATTTTCTTGCCATCGTCAACGATGTCTATAGCTTCAAAGTACTGCTCAATCTCCCAAATCAAGTCGTCTACGGCTCGTGCCTCCCGTTTTCCAATGAACGGAGATGGCTTTGGGACTTCAGACTTTGAAGAAATTATGGTGTCACTTCGGTTTGCTAATGCTTGTTTGCAAATGTTTAGTTCCATTTGCAACTCATTGAATTTTTCAGCAAACTTGCTCTCGAGATTGCTTTGTACTTGCCCCAGCTTCTTCATAAACATCTTTTTTAATTCAGCTTGCATGACCTGCATTGCAAGTTTTATGTCTTCCTTTAATTCGCCGAGATCGCCACCTACTTGTTCCAGCGACTCGTTAGCGTTTGTTTGGAAGATGCCGACTTCAGCCTTGTATTCTTCAACTTGGGACTTGAATTCAGCAATCGATGTCTCCACGTCTTCCACACGTTTGTCTAAGCTTGCGACCAAGTCCTTGGACATGTCTCGATTCTTTCTTCCTCCTTTGCGAGTGTCATCGCGCCCACGGGTCTCTTCTCCAGCAGCGGTGGTTGTAAGTTGGGTCTTATCATCAGCCATCTGGATGGATCGTAACGTTGCTCTGATACCACTTGTCACGGAGTTACTTATTCAACTCGCGTGCTGCCTTAGATCACGGTCTAAGTAAGCCTTGCCGACTTAGTTTCGTTAGGTTTTGGTTATGAAAGTTGCTAGAGGGAACTTTGGATCGCAAGAAGATTGCTTGTAATACTTGAACACAAGTATACAAGATAAAAGCTTTGTATTCTACAAAGAGAGCTTACAAGTGATGGATGTTTACAAGTATTGGGGATGCCCCAAATGAGCACCCATGATGCCTATTTATAGTGCTTGATCCATATTTAGAGTGTTCTTAATCTAGAACACTCTTTACAAAATATCATACTTAAATATCTAAGATATTTCCTACTAAATATCATGATATTATGTTGGAATCTAGAGACTTCCATGGCAGATTTTTATGTAGTCTTATCCAGCATTTTCTAGGCCCTTCTTGGCTGGTTCATGGTCTTTCTAGTGCCCTTTTGTTGCTGGAAAAATCTGGGTTGTTCCGGAGTCTTCCAGGCGGCTCTTGAAGCGTGTAGATGGCCCCGGAAGGTTCTAAAATGCTGAATTTTGGGGCTGGATTTGTGCGGGTCGTGACATCCTCCCCCACCTAAATTCGCAACGTCCTCGTTGTGATGCCGAATGCCTCATGAGTCTTCATGAGTTGTATCACAGATAATATATTGCCTCGATTCTTAGACTTCAAGGGTGCATTGTGTACCTCATCGCCTTTGATGATGTAGAGTGTGTTCATAAATGGTGCTGGCATGGCCTTTTGTTCTCGAAGAAATCCATCCGAGCACGATATTGTAGTCTTCGATTGGAACAATTGAGAAGTGTAACTTTCCTACCCATGTCCCGATTTTTGCTTTTACGCCCCAAGCAACAGCTTCGATCGGTATGGGATCTCCGTTAGCGGCTTTCATCCAGCCTTCTTAAGTTGTGATTCTTAAGCCGAGTCTTCTTGCCTCGTTTGTTTTCATAAAGTTATGGCTAGCACCGGTATCGACCAATGCTTCTAAAGTTTCTCCTTTGATCTCTAGATTGACAAAGCGAAGACCTTTCCCTTTGTGTTGCCCACGAACGTTGTCAGGTTAGCTTGATTTGCTATCGCCAATGGTTTTCCTTCCATTTCGGTCATAGCATTTAAAACTTGAAGTTGCATTACACCTAGGCGAACCTCTTCGGTTTCCTCAGGTTCATCATCGCCGGTCCTTATAAGTGCCGTTAATCTAGATTTCTTTGGGCAATCTCGAGCTTCATGAGGCCCATCGCAAAGGAAGCAGCCTTTGTTTACGGCTTTTCCTTTGTTATATATTGTTAATGCCCGATCATCATTTCTCCGGTTTTGATTTTGGTTAGTGGGTCTTGCTCCCCCACTTTTCGCATCGCCAATCTCTGTAGTTGTTGATCTTGTCGAACGATTTTCATTACGGTCGTGCAAGTTTTCAGCAACAGAGATTGCCAATGATAAGTCTTGAACATTCTGCGTTCAAGTTCAGTTTTGGCCCATGGTTGCAAGCCATCGACAAAGTATATGAGAGCATCCTTGGACGACAAGTCCGGAATCTCAAGCACAAGGGTAGTGAATTCATTGATATAATCTTTGATGCTACCCCTTTGCCTAAGGTTTCGTAGCCGAATCTTGGCATCATGTTCGGCGTTTTCCGGATAAAATTGCTTCTTAATTTCTTTCACGAAATCAGCCCAAGTGTTGATGGTGCACATACCTTTTTCGACCTCCATGTGCTTCCGTCGCCACCATAGAGCCGCGGTTTCCTTTAAGTATAAGGTCACCGTCTTGATTTTCTTGCCATCGTCAACGATGTCTATAGCTTCAAAGTACTGCTCAATCTCCCAAATCAAGTCGTCTACGGCTCGTGCCTCCCGTTTTCCAATGAACGGAGATGGCTTTGGGACTTCAGACTTTGAAGAAATTATGGTGTCACTTCGGTTTGCTAATGCTTGTTTGCAAATGTTTAGTTCCATTTGCAACTCATTGAATTTTTCAGCAAACTTGCTCTCGAGATTGCTTTGTACTTGCCCCAGCTTCTTCATAAACATCTTTTTTAATTCAGCTTGCATGACCTGCATTGCAAGTTTTATGTCTTCCTTTAATTCGCCGAGATCGCCACCTACTTGTTCCAGCGACTCGTTAGCGTTTGTTTGGAAGATGCCGACTTCAGCCTTGTATTCTTCAACTTGGGACTTGAATTCAGCAATCGATGTCTCCACGTCTTCCACACGTTTGTCTAAGCTTGCGACCAAGTCCTTGGACATGTCTCGATTCTTTCTTCCTCCTTTGCGAGTGTCATCGCGCCCACGGGTCTCTTCTCCAGCAGCGGTGGTTGTAAGTTGGGTCTTATCATCAGCCATCTGGATGGATCGTAACGTTGCTCTGATACCACTTGTCACGGAGTTACTTATTCAACTCGCGTGCTGCCTTAGATCACGGTCTAAGTAAGCCTTGCCGACTTAGTTTCGTTAGGTTTTGGTTATGAAAGTTGCTAGAGGGAACTTTGGATCGCAAGAAGATTGCTTGTAATACTTGAACACAAGTATACAAGATAAAAGCTTTGTATTCTACAAAGAGAGCTTACAAGTGATGGATGTTTACAAGTATTGGGGATGCCCCAAATGAGCACCCATGATGCCTATTTATAGTGCTTGATCCATATTTAGAGTGTTCTTAATCTAGAACACTCTTTACAAAATATCATACTTAAATATCTAAGATATTTCCTACTAAATATCATGATATTATGTTGGAATCTAGACTTCCATGGCAGATTTTTATGTAGTCTTATCCAGCATTTTCTAGGCCCTTCTTGGCTGGTTCATGGTCTTTCTAGTGCCCTTTTGTTGCTGGAAAAATCTGGGTTGTTCCGATTTTTGCGAGTGTCATCGCGCCCATGGGTCTCTTCTCCAGCAGCGGTGGTTGTAAGTTGGGTCTTATCATCAGCCATCGTGGATGGATCGTAACGTTGCTCTGATACCACTTGTCACGGAGTTACTTATTCAACTCGCGTATTGCCTTAGATCACGGTCTAAGTAAGCCTTGCCGACTTAGTGTCGTTAGGTTTTGGTAATGAAAGTTGCTAGAGGGAACGTTGGATCGCAAGAAGATTGCTTGTAATACTTGAACACAAGTATACAAGATAAAAGCTTTGTATTTTACAAAGAGATCTTACAAGTGATGGATGTTTACAAGTATTGGGGATGCCCCAAATGAGCACCCATGATGCCTATTTTATAGTGCTTGATCCATATCTAGAGTGTTCTTAATCTAGAACACTCTTTACAAAATATCATACTTAAATATCTAAGATATTTCCTACTAAATATCATGATATTATGTTGGAATCTAGAGACTTCCATGGCAGATTTTTATGTAGTCTTATCTAGCATTTTCTAGGCCCTTCTTGGCTGGTTCATGGTCTTTCTAGTGCCCTTTTGTTGCTAGAAAAATCTGGGTTGTTCCGTAGTCTTCCAGGCGGCTCTTGAAGCGTGTAGATGGCTAAAATGCTGAATTTTGGGGCTGGATTTGTGCGGGTCGTGACAAGTAGTAAACTTTTTAATATAAATAACATTGAGGGTACACCTTTAGCGAAAACATATACAAACTAATGAGTCTAGACTCTAGAGAACATGCAAGGCATACGCTTCACCCTTTATTTTTAAAGACAAATGTTGTACTCTTTCAATAAAATGTTAATTTAAACAATGGTCTTTTTTAAAAAGGCAAAAGTTTTTACCATCCGATGAAAACTGAAATACACAGACTTCATCTCTTGCAACACAATTTGTTTTCTTCAACACAAAATATAAATCAAGCTCAACATGATACATTTATTACAAGCATATTTATTATATTCTTTCTTTTGTAACTATGAAAACTTTGAGTATAAGTTTTAAATTTGTTTTCCGTACAATTTCTAAAGTTGCAAAAAGTGAAGAACTATTAAATCTGACTTATCATGTGATGGAAACCCATAAAACCTAAAATAATCATTTAAAAAAACCAAATAGGTTCAAGTCTCACAAGAAAAAATAAAATTCGTGATTAAAAAAAAAAAAGAAAAAAACTAGATACGAATGAGCCACTCCAGATGCTCAACTAGTTTTAAACTAGCGAAGAGAAACCAGAAATGCTTGTCTAACTTGGTACCTACGATAAAGTGGCAAATTCTTATCAAGAGATGAACATCAAGATATGGTCACTCTTAACTGTTATGCTTTTTATGGTTGTATCAAAGACGATTACAATTAGAGCTGCTTATCGAATCAAATCAAGTTCTTTGTGTTGTCTCATTTGGTTATTCGAGTTTTTAATCTTTGAAGGTGGATCCCAATTTGAACCAGATGAGTTAAATTCAATTGGATTCAAATTAATAACAAAAATATACTAATTCAAATACTCTCTTGATTTTTTGTCTTCAAAAATTGTCCAAACTAGAATTTCTTTTAAGTATAAAAAATATATAAAACTAATAGAACATCAAATGATTAAAATCCAATTAATTGCAGTATCAAAAATATAAATTACTCAAATCATTAATATAAAACTAATAAAACACCAAATAATTAATATCCAATTAATTGCAGTATCTCACTGAATAAAATAGATTTATAAGTCCATATTGAAAAAAATATATGTACATTATATAATTCAAATTTAAATTACAGCGCCAAAAACTGGGTTCGTCACACAAACAAACTGTGACCAAAGGTCGAATCATCGTAGGTAAAATACGGTCAAATCACACTTTTAGTGGCATAACACCTTTAAAATGTGGCTAAAGGGTACCAAATTTTTTTCCTGAAATCAAGCATTTTGTCTATTATGTGTGTCTAAAGGTTAACAACAGTCACATTTATTTACACAAAGTGTGGTGGTTGATATTAGAGTGAATTTCGAGTTTTGTCCTTTATATATATACCAAATTTTAGGCATTGTTATTTGCCTTTAAAATTGACGAGTTTTGTATTTAATGTTTTCAAATGCTACACGTTATTTCCTTTAGCCCTAACTCAGTTAAAATTTTCTGTCAAATTTAATCATGTGTCTTGCATATGAGGTCATTTTTTTCCTTTCACATTTCCAGGGACTATTATGTAAATAGTTAATATTTAAGGACTATTGTATACAAAACTAAAAAAACACACACATATATATATATATAGGATCCGGTTTAAGGGAGAACCACTCTCAGTTGCGAGAACCGTAGGAACTACTCTTAACCAATAGTATATTGACACCTCATTCAAACACAAATTAATTCAAAATGGCAATTTGGTCTTTTACTCTTCATGTCATATCATTTCTCTCTTTTCCTTTTTAAACTAATAAATCAATCATTTATTTATCTTTCTCTCTTCATTTTTAAATTAAATATATTATTTATCTCTATTATTTTTTAAATTAAATCAATGATTGTTGCTAGAAAGTTTAAAATAAAAGTGTGACCTGTATGTTGATCTATATAGTTCTATTTTTAAACGAAATACATATTTATGTATATTTACATGCTATACCTAAGTTCAAGATATGTATGTAGTCGTGTTAATTGTTTATCAAACTAGCTTTTAACATATTCACATGAAGACTAATTAGTATGTTTAGAAGCATTTTTTTAAAATGCATATCGTATGTTTAGTCGTTTTGTCATGCGGTAGTCGGTTTTTAGTGGACGAATGTTGAAGGTGGTTTCAAGCCCATGGGGTTTTTTTTAAACCGGTGCGTAAAAAAAGTTTAATACCGCGTGTAAAAAAAGTTTTTATACCGGCACATAAAAAAGTTTAAACCCGCGCGTATAAAAAGTTTTAAACCGGCGCGTAAAATAAGTTTAAAACCACACATAAAAAAACTTTCATACCGGCGCGTAAAAAAATTTTATATCGCCGCGTAAAAAAAGTAAAAAAACCGCGCGTAAAAAAAGTTTTACACCGGTGCGCAAACAAAGTTTAAAACCACGCGTAAAAAAAACCTTTACACAGGCGCGTAAAAAAATTTAAAACCACGTATAGAAAAAGTTTTACATCGGCGCGTGGTAAAAGTTTAAAACCATCCGTAAGAAAAGCTTTATTTACTTTTGTTTTTTTACATTTTTTGGTGATTTACTGTAATATAAATATTTACTGCATGTTTCAAAAAACAATTGTTGTGCAAGGAGCTCAAGAAATTAAATCACATTAATTAAATTATATTAATTTTTTGATGAATTAGTGTAAAATTTTACTATAAATCACATCAATTAAATTATATTTATTTTTTGATTAATTAAATTTTACTGTAAAAATTAAATCAATTTTTTTATGAGTTACTGTAAAAATTTTACTCTAAATCACATTAGTTAAATTATATTATGTTTTTTGATTTATTAAATTTTATTGTAAAAATTAAATCAAAATTTTTTGATGAGTTACTGTAAAATTTTTAATCAAATCATATTAAATTAATCACATTAAATAAATCATATCACATTAAACAAATCATATTAATGAGACCAATTATTAATATATATATATATAGTAAAAGACCTAATTGCCATCATCTCACTAAAAACAAAATATAATTAATTAAAGCACAATCATTACTTTATTGTCTTTTTAATCTCATCAATCCAAACACCTTTGATCAATGGTTAGTATTGGTTTCCTACGGTTCTCACACTCAAGGTGGTTCTCACTTTACCCAATCCCTATATATATAGGATAAGGATCCGTTAGGAACCACCCTTTATTGCGAGAACCAATATGAATACAACCAAAAATACCTAAAAAAATATTTTTTTACAAATTTTATTATTTTTTTTGCTGACGAAAACCATCGATTTTTGCATAAAAAATTCTATTTTTTATGTTTGTTAGATTTTTTTAAGTTTTTTTTCTGGGGAGGGGGGGATAGGTTTTTTTTTATGTTTTTTAGGTTTTGATGGTGGTGTAGTGGGTTTACTTTTGTGTTCAAATTGGTTCTCGCGGTTCTAACAATAAAGGTGGTTCTCGCATGAACCCTACCCTATATATATATGTGTGTGTGTGTGTGTAGAGTACCGTTCATGCGAGAACCACCTTTATTGCGAGAACCAATGTGAACACAAAATAAATCTTAAAAAAATCAAAAAAACACTCAAATTTTTTTTATTTAATGGTTAAAAAAATCACTATATTTCGTTACAAAAAAAAAAACTTTTTTTTCGAGTAATAGTTATCCATGCACATGTGCATATGTATCATTACGTCGACAAATTCCGTAGTAGATTATCAGTAGTAGACAATTGCACTTTAATTTACAATACCATCCGTAATAAATTACTAATTACGTCACCAATATTCAAAATGCACATGTACATCATTATGTATAACAATGATATAACGTTTTTTGGTACAAAGTTTGTGATTTTGAATGATGAAGTAGCTCCATATACATGTTTTTTGGTTAGTTATATTTTGTAGTTGATGATTTGGTTATAATTATCACTTTATGATGTAATATGTTGATTGGATGGTATAAATGGTGTTGATATACACGTAATAAAGTGAAAATATTGGTAACGGTATTGTATTATGGATGGTAGGAGGTAATGGTATTGTATTATGGATGGTAGGAGGTAATGGTAGTGTATTATGGATGGTATGATAGATGAAAAAGAAAGTGTATTCAAAGTAGTGTACCAAAACACTTTATTTCATGTGATACATATAGATGCACATGTGCATTTCTAGTATTGGTAATGTAAAAAGTAGTGTATTACATATGGTAGTGTAAATGAAAGTACAATTGTCTAATATTTGTAATGTATTATGGAATTTATCAAAGAATTGATACATATGTACATGTGTATGGATAACTGTTAATCGAAAAAAAATTGAGATTTTTTTTATTATTGACGAAATATATTGATTTTCCCAAAAAAATATTAAAAATAAATTGGGTGTTTTTTAGATTTTTAGGTATTTTTGTTTGTGTTCACACTGGTTCTCGTAATAAAGGGTGGTTCCTAACGGATCATTCTCTTATATATATATATATATATATATATATATATGATTCGATTCAAATGAAAACCACCACGGGTTTTTTTGATCCGTGGCGAGTTGGACCAAAATGTTTTTGCACAAACGTAGATGAAAAAAAAATATTATAAACATATCTGTAAAAAAAATTAAAAACTTGTCGAGTCGGTAGTTTTGAATACCACCAGTTTTTTTATGCCTAGCGTAAATTTTAAATTAAAATTTTACGCAATGCGTAAAAAACTTGTATCAGTCAAAACTAACGACTCGACAATTTTTAAATTTTTTTTACAGGTGTGTTTATAATATATTCATCTACGTTTGTGCAAAAAAATTTTGGCCCAACTCGCCCCGTATCAAAAAGAACTCGCGGTTCTCGCAACTCGTGGTGGTTTTCATTTTAACCCATCCACACACACACACACACACACACATATATATATATATATATATATTCTCTTCCTCTCCACATCTCTGTTTCTTTAACCTACAGACCACCACCACCCGAGCACCGCCACAATCGCCCCACCTGTTCAAGACCACACTTTCATCTTCATGATATTTGGGTTTGATTTTTGATGGTTTAATTTTCACATTGGTAAGATTTAGGGTTCGATTTCAAATCGGTGAGATCTAGGGTGTTACCAGTGGTGGTTTACGGTGGGTATTAGCCGTCTTAACAGCAAATCCATCGATTTCTATGATAACGTATATGCATTAAATTATGAAAGGGAATCAAGCAAATCATCTTCGTCGTCTTAGGTATTAGCCGGAGAATCATCACCATCATTTGAATAATCTAGCTTTTTCGACGTATCACAATTTTGTTTTGATTGTAGAGATAAAGGAACATTGTGAAATGGAAGGGTTTTTTTATCTAGATTTTGTGGGTCAAAAAATAGGATATTATTGTTTGTTTAATGGAGGTTTTTGTTGACATGGGGAATTCCGGATTTAAAATAATGTTCGATCGAGATCTAGAGAAATTTTTGCTTAAGAAATTATCAACTTTTTGGGTCAAAAGGATAGGTGGAAGGTGGTAACGGTGGTGAAGGAAGCTACAACGAATGAGGGTGATGGCTGGTGATGTCACACCCCAAAAACGTCGCAACAAAAATATAAACGTGGCGGTGACGGAGGTTGGTACCCATAAGTATGTTAGTGGACGATGCAATATTAATTTTGGACATACTTAATTAAAACATAAGTTTAAAGGTTAGAGTTTAAAGTTCAAACGCAAACCACAACCACGACATAGTTGTTGATCCTTATGGATCATAGTACACACGATCCTAAAATAGTTTTAAAAGTCGTCCAAAACATTATCTAACACGACATGCATCAACAACCACAAGATATGCCAAAATCTCGAAGCCGAACTCAAGTACCTGAAGAACATGTAAAAATCAAGTGTCAACACAAAAGGCTGGTGAGTTCACATATTCAAATTGTAAACAATTTGTTTAAGGAAAACTTTCTTTTTATGAATTTTATACCAAAACATCCATATTTATTTAAAAAAGTCAAATTAATTTCCTTATTAAAATCCAATGGCAAGTTCTCTGATTGCAAGCATTTTCTCTAAAAACCTTCAACACAAATCATCTTCCCAAGATTTAATTATATTAAATTTCTAGCATCAAGTTTTCAGATTTATAGGTTTGCAAGGCCTATGAGCTATATATTAACAACAAGGGTATAATCAATGCTAGATAATTATAGAATATCAATTCGTCGTTTGACTTGATACGGAGATACCGATCACGATGGGGTGGTCAAGTGATCTATTAACAATTCTACGCATACCGGTTTAATGATTAAACGGCTAAATTCGCGCAAAGTCCCACATATTGGGTCACTTATGATGCCTGCCTCATGAAGAATATATATATCTTATTAAAATGGTAAATTTAATATTTTGTGTTGTACGAATTCCCCCAACTCCCCACTAAGACGTAGGCCTATTCCGATACCTATTCTCTTGAGATCAAGCAAATTTGTCACAGCTTAGATTTAAACATTTTTAAATCTATAGAGTCGCTTAACCCCAAACACTGTAATCATTCCCCATTTCTCTCCGAAACATATTTATATTCAATCAAAACCCGTTTCTCCCCAAAACATATTTGGATTCAAATAGTTCCCATTTCTCGTCGAAACATATTTATATTCCATCCATTCTCGTTTTCCTTGAAAGCAATTTTATATTATGCACATTCCAAATCCATGTTTTCCTCAAAAACATAACACATCATTTGCAAACCATATTTTCCTTGAAAATATACTAATATTTTATTTAAAGGTATGTTTTATACAAAAATATATAATATCCCCTTTAAGGCATGTTCTTCCCGCAAAACGTTACATAAAACAATAAAAAGATGGGTAGTTACACTCACCTTTAGGTGCGTTTTCTACTAGCACAATCCCACAAATTGGTCTATACGTCCTAATTTTAAGTAGGAACGATCTTAATAACCAATTATTCTATAAATCCCAAAGTTTCTCCAATACTTAGGATTTTCACACAACTTTGAGATTTTCTCAAAAAGTCTTTATTTGGTTATGTTGGCGTGTTTTTTATATATATATATATATATATATATATATATATATATATATATGGTAAGGTTCATGCGAGAACCACCTTTATTATGAGAACTGCGAGAACCACTAAAGTAACGCACTACATCACCACCCAAAACCTAAAAAAACCTAACCCACACCCCCCCCAAAAAAAAACCTAAACCTACCCCCTCCCCCCACCCCAAGCTAAATGCTAATAACTACACCCCCAAAAAACGTAGAAAAACCTAAAAAAATCTAAAAACCACCCAATTTTTTTTAACATTTTTTATAAAATAATCGCTACTTTTCGTCACAAAAAAAAACTTTTTGGTGACGAAAAGTAGCAATTGTTTTTATAGAAAATGTTAAAAAAATTTGGGTGGTTTTTAGATTTTTTTTAGGTATTTTTGGTTGTGTTCATATTGGTTCTCGCAATAATGGGTGGTTCTTAACGGATCCTTCTACTATATATATATATATATATATATATATATATATATATATATATATATATATTAAGATTGATGGAAGGGTAAATAACCGTGTTTTAACTATATGGTTTTAAGTGTTTATTATCATAAAACATGGTTACTTTGATTGTGTTTCGATTTGTAGGTACCCGAAGCTTAACGAGTGGTTTTTTTGAAGCTAAAAGGGAGTTTTCGGGAGGATTTATGAAGGTTAGAAGTTTACACACAAGTTTGGAGTTGAAACATGCGAAAAAGGGAAAGAATCAGTGATTGGTGCAAGAAGAAACCAGCTTGGCGCAACCTTATGTCCGTTCTGGCGCAATACAGATGAAAACAATCAGGGGCGCAACCTTGTGCTTGGGGGGCGCAACCTGGCGCCTGACCCAGATCTGACTCGCGAATTTCAAGTTTTTCCACCATATTTAAGCTAAAACATTCCCCAAACGAAAATATCATTAACCCTAGCCATTTTTCACTTCTCAAGGACGAATTTTGGAGTTACTAACCTCAATCTATTCATCAATCATGCAATTTCTCATCAAGATTGAGGATCAAATCAAGAACATGAGAGGCAAAATCACTTGTGATCATCTCCAGGACTAGGGTTTGTGTTAGGAAACGGGTTAACTTGCATTTACATACTTTTGGATTGTGATTTGTCTAATCATTCGGTTAGTTTGTCTTTATGTTTATTTGTTTTTTTTATTAAACGATTGTTGGATTATCGTATACACACTTGTTCATCAGTTATTTAGTTTTGTCATCAACAATTGGGATTAAATTCTAAGTTGTCATTGTTCATCAACCTTTAACCATTGAATTTGATTGTGTTTATGAAATCTAGGATTGGTAATTAACTGGTTACTATTCAGTTGCATTAATCTTCGATTTCGATCGTGGATCATTGCAACCAAATATATTATCTGTTAGTTATTTATCAAAACAAGTAGGTTAACAAATCATGTCTATGTGATTTCCACTTGGTGGTAATTAGGTTTCCCGACTTTCTTCACAACCCAAAAACCCGGAGATTGGTCTGTTTTCTCATAATTGTTTACAACCATAATTTACATTTGTTTTCAGAATCATTCTCAAACTGCAAAAAGCAATTAGTTTAGAAATAGATGATAATTAAAACAACGAGCTTTCATAATTTCCACTGATTCCCTGTGGATTCGACACCCTACTTTCCCTTTACTAGTAAAAGGTGAATATGACATTTTTACTTATATTTTTGACCGACCTTTCGACATCGATCAAAATGGCGGCGTTGCCGGGGAATCGGTGCGCTTTGTGTTAGTTAGTTGTTTTTCATTGAAGTTAAAAACATAAAAAATTAGAAAAACCAAAAAGTCCAAAAATATTTTCCTTCTTTTGTTCCTTTTTGTTTCATTTAGTATTACGATTGGTTTCTTGTTTGTCTTTGTGCATGTGACACTAGTATTGCATGCATACTAGGTTTTCAAAGAAATCTTCACCGCTCTTATTTGATCCAGAAATTGAGAAAATTGCACGACATAATCGTGTTCTCCTACATTCAATAGTAAAAGCTCATTCATCAACCGTTGCTCAAGATCTTGAACAAGCAGCTCAAGAGATGGCTGATCAAGATAACCACACCACAACACCAAGCACAAAATGCCCCAAACCCTCCAATTCCAGATCCACCAATCCCTCAAAACCAAAACCATAATCAACCCCAGAACCAAAACCAAAACCAAAATCATCCACTAGCAGACCTATTTCCGCAATTTAACCCGGCCCCACAAAACCAACAATTCCAACAGGGGAGATTGTCCATCTTAACCAACCACAACATCAACATGGGTATAATGAGGGTCCCCAATATAGAGAAGGAAGTGTTCACACTTGGGAATCCGGTTGGGAAGAAGAGGATAGTCAGAACCAGTATGATGGAAGGTATGCTGATTATAGATACGATGAAGGGTATAATGTTAATCAAGAATATCCGGTACAACAACAGGTCAATCAAAGAAATCACATCCCGCACCCAATTCCACAAAATCAAGTTCAACATGGAATCCCACATTTCAATGTGGGAAATCAAAGAGTTAATAATCGGGATGGGGGCGATCAGCTACAGTTCATGGATGGTGTCCCATAGGTTGTTCAAAGGGTGCCAGTTTGGGGCGTTGAAGGTCACTGTCGACCTGTCATAGTGCCAAATTCATCGGCAATAGTTACACCAATTGGAAACAATAACAGACCTTTCGAGGTGAGACCTCAATACTTAGGCCATTTGCCCGAGTTTTATGGAAAAAGGACCGAAGAACCATACTTGCACATAGCAAGTTTTGATTCCATTTGCCAAACTATAGGAGGTTAGGGTTTTACAAAGGACGAAGTTAAGTTAATGTTTTTTCAGTTCACCTTGAAAGATAAAGCACGACAGTGGTTTGCAACATTACCTCCGGGCAGTATCTACACTTGGCAAGAGATGCAGCAGGTGTTTTTGGAAGAGTATTACACGATAAACAGAACCAGTGAAGCTTGGGAAGCAATCAGGGCTTTCCAACAACATTCAGGGGAGACATTTTATTAAGATTTCACGCCGTTCAAGAGTTGTTAAGAAAATGTCCACTTCACGACATTCTGACATGGGAACTAATCAAGGCGTTTTATGATGGGCTACTCCCTGATGATGTAAGAGATCTCATAGCCATCAGCAACGGTACATTTTTCACGAATACAGAAGCTGTGGATTAGGCGTATTTGGAAAGACAGAGTGCCACTTCAAAAAGGCTGGCGCAGTCTAGTAGGAAGGCAAGACCAGTGTCAGCAAAATCAGTTGACTTTGAAGCTGAAGAACGGGTCGAGAAACTTAAACACCAGAATTCACTTTTAGAGCGACAAGTGGCTGAGATGAAACTGGGAAATGGAACTGAAGTTAAAACCGCCAATACGTTTTCAGTGTGTACTGAGTGTGGAGAGTTAGGGCATTAAGTTGGAGAGTGTGCTGTACTGGGTGGTCAAACTGATGAAGTGAATCAAATATACGGTGAACGAAAGCAATATGATATGAAATCGAATACATATCATCCAGGTTTGCGAAACCACCCCAATTTTAGTTATGGTAATTCTGCTAATCAGTTGAACCCCAATTTTCAGGTACCCAATCAAGGATGTCAACAGTATCAGAATCGACAAGGAAATTATTCGCAAGGAGGTTACCAGAATCGGAGCCAATACAATCAAGGGCCTCAAGCTAACAACCAACATCAAAATCAAAATAATTATCAAGGGAGTTGGAGGAATCAAGGTAATCAACAAGGTAATTCTTTAGGTGGTGGAGGCGACTCGAGTGATTCGAAGCTAGATGCAATAATGACGTTCATGAAGGATATTCAGAAGGATAATGAGGTCAGAGATAAGACATCTGCATCAATGCAGAATCAATTGGGGCAATTAGCAGAGGATATAGCCCAATTGAGAAGAGACCCCGAAAAATTGCCAAGTACCACCACAGTCAACCCGCAACATCAATGCAGTAGTTCAGCTACCAAGAATGCACATGTAAACTGTAACATCCGTCAAAAACGGATTTACCAAACCCGCTCCGTTTAGCAACCGAACAGTCAGTCAAAAAATTTCGTTGCGAATTAAATGCCCAAAATATTTTTAAACGATCCGTAATCAATTATTATACGGGAATATATATTTAGTTTTTGAAAAACTGTCAAAAATCGCAAAATAAAAATGAATTGCCTCTGCCGGGTTTCGAACCCGGGTCTGTACCGAATCAGCAAACGTATTTAACTCACATAACACAAACCACTGCGCCACTTGTTCCGTTTGTTAAATAATAGAATCATTTAATTCATAAAGTGACTTTACGAATTCAAAACCGGCGCCCAAACGGTTCAGTCGTCGGAATCCCGGAAATCTCGCGAGTTTTAACACCACTTTCAGTTATAACGTAAACCATTAACAATACATCGGTTATAACCGATGTTTGAAGTCCGCGACACCTTTCTATAACCGCCGGAAATTTAAATCAGTGAATACAGTCGGAATTCAGACCAAGTGCTTTGACGATTTGCAATATAAATTCACTCACAACCCACGACAAACACTTTCGCTCAAAAATCACACCTTTTCTCGGCGTAATTCCACTCGCCGGAGCTTTTCTGTTTTTCGCCGGAAAACCGAGTTTTAATCTCTGAGCTTTACTGAATCCCCTAAACCTTTACCGAAGTCACCCACACCCTTTTTAAGCTTTCGGAAGACTCGCTGCTGCAAGACACCTGACGCCGGAGTTGAATTCTGTCGCCGGAGTTCCGCCGGAAAACAGAGGATCCAGTCGGTATAATTCTCCGCCCAATTTTTTTTTCCTTTTTCACAATTATCTCACCTTAATGAACTGTAAAACACTAATAAACCGATAAAAACTTTGAACCAATCGATTTCCGAACTCTGGTTATATTCCAGCGAGGAAGACGACGTTTTTCTGTATTATATAAGTATAATATAAATCATGAAATTAATCGGGTTAGACACACAGTCCAGCGGTGGACTGTGTGCACATATAAAATGCAAAACGTCTCAAGTTCGATTCCCGTCTCACACACGCTGCCATAATAAAAATCATTTTTTTGTTAAACCGAACCGGGTCGCCACAGTTATATGTTAAGTATATTAATAATCGGAATAATAACCAAGTTAGACACACAGTCCAGCGGTGGACTGTGTGTTTGTTTATATCACAGGTCACGAGTTCGAGTCCGGTCTTCAGCACCGACTCGGACAATTATCTTTTCTTTTTAAATAAGGCAAAAAAAGGAAATAACTAATTAGTATTTAAGTATAATAAAAATCGAATGATATAGCATGTTGAACACACAGTCCAGCGGTGGACTGTGTGTTGGATTAAACCACAGGTCCCGGGTTCGAGACCTGTGGAGTGCATGACCGTTTCGCTTAAAATGTTTTTAAAATAAAATGAATTTCGGTTTAATCTAATTAATATATATATATAATTAAAATCAGATATATAACGGGTTAGACACGTAGCTCAGTTGGTAGAGCTGCGTGCACGCGTAGGGGAGGTCTCGGGTTCGAGCCTCACTCAGCGCACAATAATATTCCATCGAACCGGTCAACGGTCAGGTCAACGGTCAACGGGCCGGTCAACGGTCAGAAAAAAATAAATTTTTTTTATTATTTTTATTTAATTATTTTAATTAAAAATCAATTATAATACTTAAAAATAACATTTTTAAGGTTAGAAAATAGCCTCAAACTCACAAAAATACACCCAACAATCCTACTAAAATAGTTTAATAAAATCCGTTTACTTACCAAACCATAATGCGATTTATCTAGGTTAAAACTCACTCGTGGTTAAAACCACTTCGCGTGCATTCAACGTCATCAACCGAACGCACCCACTGTGAGTGAATCTTACAATTCCCCCTTTTAAATTACACGTTTTGGGGTGTGTCATGTGTTATGAAAATAATTAATTTATTTATTTAAACTCGTGCCATACCACATCATGACTTAAACTTAGATTGTTTTATTGTTGTGATTTACTTATATTCCGTTTGTCAAATTATATGAAACTCATACATTAAGCCCATCAGTTCCTCGTGGGAGACGAGTAGAACATCGCGTGCTTCAATTCAAATTCATTATTGTTCATGTGTGTTTCATTGAGTTTATATTGTTTGTAGTTGTGTCATTCATATCATCATGTTTATGCAATTCATTCATCAGGCCCCTCAGTTCCTCGTGAGAGACGAGTTGAGCATCGCGTGCCTTTAATTGTTCCATTATTGTTCATGAGTGTTTCATTTAACATCTTATGATTGTTGATTAAGTTACATCTATTTTTACTCATGTTTGGTTGTGCACATATTTCATAATCAAGTTAAATAAATTGTTCAAATGTTTTCCATAGGATTCACTCGCCAACATTATGTTGATCCAAAATCCCTTTTACACATGATACAGGTGAACAGGTTGAAGCAAGGAAAACATAGGATATGCCTTAGAAGAGAACCAAGAAGTTTAGATTGTTAGTTAGAACAGTTGTAACCTTTATTGTAAATTTCCATTTAATTTGTATTAATGAATATGAAACGCTTAATAAATGTCATGAGCTTTGATGATAACCCAATCATGCCCCGATCACCTTATCCGCTGCGGGTCGGGGTGTGACAGATTGGTATCAGAGCCATGACTATAGTGATATAGGATAGGTTATTAGACCCTTAGAGCCTATACTATAGTCTGCCTAAATTTTAAATTGATTAGGTGGTTACATACAAACTTGTGATATTTATTTGTTTCATATTTGTTTACATTTCAGTCAAACATACATGCTCATATACATATTCATTATACATAGATCGATGTTCATGTATTCAATTTATTTTCATACTCTCATTATCCAAAGATTTTGTGCAATTTTCAATTCTCATCAAAGTAAGTTCTGCGACGGGCATGTAGTAACTGGAAGGGTACAAGTACCGGTAGTCGGAACGTCCTGTCTAGGCTGGCATTCGTATAAATCCAATATAACGGACCAGTTTGCCTACCTGGGGACCAACGATGAGAGTACGAAGGACCTATTAGGCCAAAGCATGCCACACCAAACGTCGTTCGAACTAACCCTACTTTGAGTTGTCACCGTGTCTACACCTGGACACATTCCGAACATCACACGTTGTATACATACTTCTCGATTTTCTCCGGGTTTTTGTGTACGCAACCAGGCAGAAACCGTGCGAACCATATGAAAAACCGGTATTCATGGGGGCCCACATGATTACACAGGTAAAGTATGGCGGCATGAAGGGCCTAACAGCGAGCAAAACCCAAGACATCCAATGGATGTAGTAATTTATTTATCTATAATTATTTTATGAATGTTCGTTCTTGAATGCGACCCATGATCCCAAAAGCATCCAACTCATACTCTTGTCATGTATTCATTGTAGATGTCTTCTAACCTCGCCCGTAGGAAGACGAGAGCAAGAAAAGCCCGCGAGCGCATGGCTGCCTTAATCGCTCAACAAATGGCTGCCGTAATACCCAATATTGTAATCCAAGTTCAACAAGCACTTACCAATAATCCTGTCAATCAAGCAAACCAAAACATTTTCAACTCTCCCCCAAATACCACTAAATGCACCTACAAGCATTTTAAATCATGCGACCCTCCGAAGTACAAAGGGACTGAAGGCGTCACCGCTCTCCTCCATTGGTTTGAAGAAATGGAGAACACTTTTCTAAATTGCGATTGCCCTGATGATCGCAAAGTGCGTTATGCTACCGGTCGACTATATGGGATAGCACTTACTTGGTGGAACACAGAGAAGGCCAAACGAGGTGTGGAAGATGCTATGTCCTTAACTTGGAACGAATTGAAGGAAATCATGACCAAGCGATTTTGCCCAAGGAGCGAAATCAAGAAGTTAGAAGATGAATTTTACTCATTGAAGCAAGTGGAAGGAGACCACATCACCTACAACAAAAGATTCCTCGAGTTACATCAAATGGTTCCCAACATGTTCACTCCCCTCTACCGTTTGATCGAGCACTACATTCATGGTCTTCCGTCAAAGATTCAAGACCCTGTGATAAGTACCAAGCCTGCAACTTTGGAAGCAGCAATGGAGCTAGCAACAGAGCTCACCGAGAACCGAATCCGAAACAAAGACTTCAAGGAGGAGAAGAAGAAGGATAAAGAATCGACTGAAACCTCCGACTCCACTCAAACTGAATCCCCTTCTCAACCCAATCCTAAGAGAAGAAGAGTCGGGCGACTTTTCGCTGCGACCCAACGAAATCAACCAGTTTTACACGCCATACCCATCCGAGCTATCCCAATCACCCAAGTGGCACCCAACTCAGCTTACCCAGATAAGAAACCATATCTTGGACCTCACCCTCGATGCAACAACTGTTTTTATCACCATCCCCATACTCTACCTTGTCGTCTATGTGCAACTTGTGGACGCTATGGTCATTTGAGCAATGTTTGTCGCACCTTTCAAGACCAAACCTTTTCCCCTACTCAAAACATGGCCCAAGCCTATCAACAACCCCAATACCCCATGTTCCCATATGCTCGAGCTTGTTTCAATTGTGGCGATCCTACCCACTTTAGAAACACATGCCCTCAATTGGTTAACGTTATCAACACTCAAGCCCAATCAAACCCAGTTAACCAAGTAAACCAAGAAAACCCAACCACTATGCCACCAGCAAGAGGAAGAGTCTTCAATATCAACGCCAATCCTGTCGAAGATAATGACGGCCCAAACGAAGATACTCAGCTAGTCCTCTTCGCCGAAGATCCAGATTCAATTCCTATCGTTTAGTTTTATGTTTTTCCATGTGTAGACTGTTAGAGAAATTATTGGATATTATATATTATATATTGTTTTCAGTACATTCAATACGATCGGCTCCGTTTGTTTGAGCCTTGATCGGTTATTTCATTTTACATTTCAATACATGCAATACGTTCGGCTCCGTTTGATTGAGCCTTGAGCGCACATTTCAATTTACATTTCCAGTTCATGCAATATGTTCGGCTCCACCCGATTGAGCCTTGAGCGCACATACAATTTCATTATCAGTATCTTGTGGTTGTTGTGTTTGTAGTAGAGTCGCATCGAACTAACCATAACTTGCGGATAAAGTCAAATGATCGGAGGCATTATCAGGCGGTTATGAGAGGTTCCATGCATAGGCTGATTGTGTGATGGTTGTTTAGATTAAGTTGTTCAATTTCAGTACATGCAATACGCTCGGCTCCACCCGATTGAGCCTTGAGCACACAATTTCAATTTCAGTACATTCAATACGTTCGGCTCCGTTTGATTGAGCCTTGAGCGCACAGACAATTTCATTATCAGTATCTTGTGGTTGTGGTGTTTGTAGTAGAGTCGCATCGAACTAACCATAACTTACGGATAAAGTCAATGAAAATTTGACAAGGATATGGTGGATACGCCGCTGGTACTTCCTATATATAAGTATTCTTGTCAAATGATCGGAGGCATTATCAGGCGGTTATGAGAGGTTCCATGCATAGGCTGTTTGTGTGGTTAAGTTATTCATTTTCAGTACATACAATACGCTCGGCTCCACCCGATTGAGCCTTGAGCATACAATTTCAATTTTCAGTTCATTCAATACGTTCGGCTCCGTTTGATTGAGCCTTGAGCGCACATCCATTTCATTTTCAGTACATGCAATACGATCGGTTCCGTTTGATTGAGCCTTGATCGCACAGATATATTTCATTTCAGTATTTTATGTTTGTTGTATTGGTTGTAGAGTTATAGGACTAATCATAATTCACTGATAAAACCAATGAAAATTTGACAAGAATATGGTGGATACGCCGCTGGTACTTCCTATATATAAGTATTCTTGTCAAAGGATCAGAGGCATTATCGGACGGTTATGAGAAGTTCTATGTAGGATTTATTAGTTTCTTGGTAACCAATCATAACTTGCGGATAAAACTAATGAAAATTTGGCAAGAATATGGTGGATACGCCGCTGGTACTTCCTATATATAAGTATTCTTGCCAAAGGATCAGAGGCATTATCAGGCGGTTATGAGAAGTTCCATGTAGGATTTAGTATTGCCTTGGTTGGAATTTGTGTTACATCTATATCATCATGTTATTTAAAGAGATTGGATTGTGTTCCATTTCTACATAAACTAACCTCTCCATCATAATAAACGAGAGAGGAACTTCCATCATTCAAACATATATGCTATCAGAATGTGGATTCAAATATTTGCTGATGTGTTTATTCATGTTCAAATATTTGCTGATGTGTTTATTCATGTTCAAATATTTGCTGATGTGTTTATTCATGTTCGGATATTAGCTATTGTGTTTACTTATGTTCAAATATCAGCTGTTGTGTTTTTATTTATGTCCCATATAGGTTGTAGTGTTAGAAGTTTTGCCTTAGGATATAACCATACTTTCCCAAACGTATCTAAACTCTTATGCATGATATCATTTTAGCAAATCATTTCTGCTTATCAATACTTATACAGTAGGCAACAAAAAACGATTCCTGAATAGGGTACTTAACCCTTACAAGGAACGTTACCGCCTCGAACAAAAACTTAAGCCTTTATTTTGCTAAGCATACAACTGTCAAACAAAACATCATCATCCTTTTAGTCAAAATATATCATTATTTAAATTTCGGGACGAAATTTCTAAAAAGCAGGGGATACTGTAACATCCGTCAAAAACGGATTTACCAAACCCGCTCCGTTTAGCAACCGAACAGTCAGTCAAAAAATTTCGTTGCGAATTAAATGCCCAAAATATTTTTAAACGATCCGTAATCAATTATTATACGGGAATATATATTTAGTTTTTGAAAAACTGTCAAAAATTGCAAAATAAAAATGAATTGCCTCTGCCGGGTTTCGAACCCGGGTCTGTACCGAATTAGCAAACGTATTTAACTCACATAACACAAACCACTGCGCCACTTGTTCCGTTTGTTAAATAATAGAATCATTTAATTCATAAAGTGACTTTACGAATTCAAAACCGGCGCCCAAACGGTTCAGTAGTCGGAATCCCGGAAATCTCGCGAGTTTTAACACCACTTTCAGTTATAACGTAAACCATTAACAATACATCGGTTATAACCGATGTTTGAAGTCCGCGACACCTTTCTATAACCGCCGGAAATTTAAATCAGTGAATACAGTCGGAATTCAGACCAAGTGCTTTGACGATTTGCAATATAAATTCACTCACAACCCACGACAAACACTTTCGCTCAAAAATCACACCTTTTCTCGGCGTAATTCCACTCGCCGGAGCTTTTCTGTTTTTCGCCGGAAAACCGAGTTTTAATCTCTGAGCTTTACTGAATCCCCTAAACCTTTACCGAAGTCACCCACACCCTTTTTAAGCTTTCGGAAGACTCGCTGCTGCAAGACACCTGACGCCGGAGTTGAATTCTGTCGCCGGAGTTCCGCCGGAAAACAGAGGATCCAGTCGGTATAATTCTCCGCCCAATTTTTTTTTCCTTTTTCACAATTATCTCACCTTAATGAACTGTAAAACACTAATAAACCGATAAAAACTTTGAACCAATCGATTTCCGAACTCTGGTTATATTCCAGCGAGGAAGACGACGTTTTTCTGTATTATATAAGTATAATATAAATCATGAAATTAATCGGGTTAGACACACAGTCCAGCGGTGGACTGTGTGCACATATAAAATGCAAAACGTCTCAAGTTCGATTCCCGTCTCACACACGCTGCCATAATAAAAATCATTTTTTTGTTAAACCGAACCGGGTCGCCACAGTTATATGTTAAGTATATTAATAATCGGAATAATAACCAAGTTAGACACACAGTCCAGCGGTGGACTGTGTGTTTGTTTATATCACAGGTCACGAGTTCGAGTCCGGTCTTCAGCACCGACTCGGACAATTATCT
Organism: Scalesia atractyloides; assembly: GCA_947069175.1. Lineage (NCBI taxonomy): Eukaryota > Viridiplantae > Streptophyta > Magnoliopsida > Asterales > Asteraceae > Scalesia > Scalesia atractyloides. The sequence goes on from CAMTDV010000015.1 coordinate 44,655,199, forward strand.
TTTCTTTTTAAATAAGGCAAAAAAAGGAAATAACTAATTAGTATTTAAGTATAATAAAAATCGAATGATATAGCATGTTGAACTCACAGTCCACACCACAGGTCCCGGGTTCGAGACCTGTGGAGTGCATGACCGTTTCGCTTAAAATGTTTTTAAAATAAAATGAATTTCGGTTTAATCTAATTAATATATATATATAATTAAAATCAGATATATAACGGGTTAGACACGTAGCTCAGTTGGTAGAGCTGCGTGCACGCGTACGGGAGGTCTCGGGTTCGAGCCTCACTCAGCGCACAATAATATTCCATCGAACCGGTCAACGGTCAGGTCAACGGTCAACGGGCCGGTCAACGGTCAGAAAAAAATAAATTTTTTTATTATTTTTATTTAATTATTTTAATTAAAAATCAATTATAATACTTAAAAATAACATTTTTAAGGTTAGAAAATAGCCTCAAACTCACAAAAATACACCCAACAATCCTACTAAAATAGTTTAATAAAATCCGTTTACTTACCAAACCATAATGCGATTTATCTAGGTTAAAACTCACTCGTGGTTAAAACCACTTCGCGTGCATTCAACGTCATCAACCGAACGCACCCACTGTGAGTGAATCTTACAATTCCCCCTTTTAAATTACACGTTTTGGGGTGTGTCATGTGTTATGAAAATAATTAATTTATTTATTTAAACTCGTGCCATACCACATCATGACTTAAACTTAGATTGTTTTATTGTTGTGATTTACTTATATTCCGTTTGTCAAATTATATGAAACTCATACATTAAGCCCATCAGTTCCTCGTGGGAGACGAGTAGAACATCGCGTGCTTCAATTCAAATTCATTATTGTTCATGTGTGTTTCATTGAGTTTATATTGTTTGTAGTTGTGTCATTCATATCATCATGTTTATGCAATTCATTCATCAGGCCCCTCAGTTCCTCGTGAGAGACGAGTTGAGCATCGCGTGCCTTTAATTGTTCCATTATTGTTCATGAGTGTTTCATTTAACATCTTATGATTGTTGATTAAGTTACATCTATTTTTACTCATGTTTGGTTGTGCACATATTTCATAATCAAGTTAAATAAATTGTTCAAATGTTTTCCATAGGATTCACTCGCCAACATTATGTTGATCCAAAATCCCTTTTACACATGATACAGGTGAACAGGTTGAAGCAAGGAAAACATAGGATATGCCTTAGAAGAGAACCAAGAAGTTTAGATTGTTAGTTAGAACAGTTGTAACCTTTATTGTAAATTTCCATTTAATTTGTATTAATGAATATGAAACGCTTAATAAATGTCATGAGCTTTGATGATAACCCAATCATGCCCCGATCACCTTATCCGCTGCGGGTCGGGGTGTGACATAAACCAGGTAAGTGTAGTTCGTTCTGGTAAAGTGTATGATAATAAGGTTGGCACTCCACCATAATTTGTTGAGGGGGTGGTGGAGGATTGGGATGAAAATGAGGATGAGGAACATGAGCCTGAACCTGTAAGCCCTAAGAAATCTAATAAACCAACTTCTCAAGAAACAAATGATAGGGTATTAGAAAAGGCATCAACTAAGGCTATGGAAAAGGGTGTGGGAGTTAAAACCAACCCGTTTCCTCAAGCTTTAGTAGAACCGAGAACTAAAACCACCAAAAGAGGCCGACAACAGGAAGAGATTTGGGAAGTTTTTAAGCAAGTAAAAATCAATATCCTGCTGTTAGATGCGATAAAGCAGGTTCTGGCTTATGCAAGGTATTTGAAGGACATGTGCACCCAAAAGCGGCAAAACAAATTTCCAAAGAAAATTGATTTAACCGAAAATGTTAGTGCTGTTTTGTCAGGTGCCATCCCTTCTAAACTCCGAGATCCAGGTGCTCCGTTAATCCCCATTCAAGTGGGTGACTTTAAAATGAGTCGGGCATTGCTGGATTTGGGAGTGAGTGTGAGTATTCTCCGAGGAGTCTCTATGATCAATATGATTTTGGACCGTTACAGAAAGCCGACACCACAGTAGTGTTGGCCGACTTGACTTTGAAACTACCCCGGGGAATCGTGTGTGATGTCCTTGTCAAAGTAGAGGACTTTTACTACCCAGTTGACTTCTTGGTTTTAGACTATGTCTCAATCGATAAAACTAAACAACCGAATGTTATACTTGGTAGACCATTTTTAGCAACCGCTAATGCTTTAATTGATTGCAGAAATGGAACAATAGACATGACCTTTGGTAATCAAAAAGTCCGTTTAAACGTGTTTTCCAGTACATCTGATTCTCCGGTTAGTGATGAATGCTTTATGGCGGACATCATTGACGTGTGTCACCCTCATGAAAATGAGGTAAGCACAACAGAGACGTGTGTTATTTGTGACAGGGAACGGGCTGAATTGTCGGAAGGTTTGAACGAAGCTGTAAAGGAATTGGAGGTGATGACACTTAAAGACGGGAGACCCACTTGGACTCATCAAGTGGAAAGTCTACCCGACCACATTGATACGCATCTAAAGCCATCATTGGAATCACCTTCACAAGGAGAGTTGAAGGAGCTGCCGAAACACCTCAAGTACGCTTTTGTGGGAGACAATGACACCCTTCCGGTGATCATTACGTCAAATTTGACAAAAGATCAAGAGAAGGCCTTGATAGGGGTGTTAGTGGAGTATAGGGCAGCGATTGGATGGCCGATTGCAGACCTAAAGGGAATTAGTCCATCTATAGTGATGCACAGATCATCACCGAAGAAGGTGCAAAGCCGGCTAGGGATGCTCAAAGATGTCTGAACCCGAATATGCGGGAAGTGGTGAAGAAAGAGGTACTTAAGTGGCTAGATGCAAGTATAATATACCATATTTCTGAAAGCATGTGGGTCAGCCCAACTCAAACGGTACCAAAGAAGGCAGGGTTACAAGTTGTCAAAGGTGAAGATGGCGAACAAATCGCTACTCGGCCGGTAACCGGGTGGCGTATCTGCATTGACTACCGGAAGTTGAATGCTGCAACTTCAAAAGACCATTTCCCATTGCCTTTATAGGTCAAATCGTAGAGAAACTCGCAGGTCTGAAATTTTATTGTTTCTTATATGATTACTCAGGTTATAACCAGGTTGCGATACATCCAGAGGATCAACAGAAAACCACGTTTACGTGTCTTTATGGCACCTTCGCATTTAGGCGAATGCCATTTGGATTATGTAACATCCCGACCACCTTTCAAAGGTGCATGATGAGTATCTTTTCAGATATGGTCGGGGATTCTCTAGAGATCTTTATAGATGATTTCTCCATTTTCGGTACGTCTTTCGATTTGTGTTTAGATCAATTAACAAAGGTGTTAAAAAGATGTGTCAAGTCCAACTTGGTTTTAAGCTAGGAAAAGAGCTATTTTATTCTTCAAGAGGGGATCGTGTCGGGACACGTGATTTCAAATAGGGGAATTGAGGTAGATCACACAAAAATTCAGGTTATTTCAACTTTACCTCCTCCTACTAATGTCAAGGGCGTCCGTTCGTTTTCAGGACACGCCGGGTTTTGTGGAAGGTTTATTAAGGGATTTTCTGTTATCACCAAACCACTATGCAACCTTTTGCTAAAAGATGTCCCATTTGTTTTCGATGAAAAATGCTTAAAAGCTTTTAACAACACTTGATTGAAGCCCCCATTTTACAATCACCAGATTGGTCGCTTCCTTTTGAAATCATGTGTGACGCGATTGACTATGCGATGGGGGCATTGTTGGGACAACGGGTTGACAAGAAACCCGTGGCTATTTATTATGCAAGTAAAACTCTTTCAGATGCTCAGCTAAACTACACCACTACTGAGAAAGAGTTGCTTGCGGTTGTCTATGCATTGGATAAGTTTAGGTCCTATTTGTGGGGTAGCAAAGTTGTTATCTATTCTGATCATAGTGTCGTCAGGTACGTCATGGAGAATAAGGACGCTAAACCAAGGTTAATTAGATGGATTTTGTTTTTGCAGGAATTTGACCTTGAAATTCGAGACAAGAAGGGTAGTGAAAATGTTGTAACAGACCATCTATCACAGGTGTTGCATGAGATAGATGCACCGGATGTTGAAATCAATGAAACGTTCCCTGATGAACATATATTATCTGTTTCAACTAAACCGTGGTTTGCTAATTTTGCTAACTTTGCTGTTACATGTGATATTCCGGAGTTTTGGCCCAAAAAGAAGAAGCAACAGTTCATAGCTCAAGCTAAAACGTACATTTGGGACGAGCCTGATCTTTTTAAGGTTGGAGATGATCAGATATCCGAGGTTGCATTCCGGATGAGGAGATCAAGTGTGTTTTGGAGTTGTTGCACGCATCGGCGTGTGGTGGACACTTTATCGGGCAAAAAACGGGGCATAAAGTGCTCACGTGTGGGCTATATTGGCCTACAATATTCAAGGATGCAGCTGAATTCGCGAAGAATTGTGTTCGATGTCAACAATTAGGGAGTATCTCAAAGCGGAATGAGATGCCCATGCAGCTGATTCTAGTAGTTGATGTCTTTGACGTCTAGGGAATCGACTTCATGGGCCCATTTCCTAATTCGTTAGGAAATCTTTATATCCTGGTGGCGGTGGATTATGTTTCCAAATGGATAGAAACGATTGCTGCCAAGACGAACGACCATAAAGTTGTTTGCAAATTTGTCCAAACAAACATATTTTCGCGATTTGGAATCCCTCATGTGACCATAAGTGATGGGGGATCACATTTCAAAAACTTTCATTTTGGAAAATTGCTTAAACGTTATGGTATAGACCACGAATCGCTACACCGTACCACCCACAAACTAGTAGGCAGGTCGAGGTTTCCAACAGGAAAATAAAAGATATTTTACAAAAAACCGTGCGACCCGACCGCAGGGATTGATCCACTAAGTTGGATGATGCTTTGTGGGCGTATCGTACGGCATATAAAACACCTATCAGAACCACACCGTATCGGTTGGTCTATGGAAAAGGATGTCATTTGCCTGCTGAGCTTGCTCATCGTGCATTATAGGCTGTGAAAGAAGTTAACATGGACTATGCAAGTGCAGGTAAAGGTAGGAAGTTTTCGTTGGGAGAGCTTGAAGAATTGAGGGATGAAGCATACGTCAGTGCACTGGCGTATAAGGACAAGACAAAGAAGGTGCACGATGCGAAGCTATGACTACAAAAGTTTGAGGTAGGACAGAAGGTATGGTTATTCAGTTCGAGACTAAAATTGTTTCCAGGTAAGCTGAAAAGCAAATGGATGGGTCCGTATTTGATCACGCGGATCGGAAACTATGGAGACAGAGATCGAAGATTTTGATGAACATTTGAGGCAAGTTGTGAACGGACATAGGTTGAAACCGTATTTGGAAGCTAATGATATCAATGGACCAGATAAACAGTCAGAGTACTTTATGTTGAGAACTTTGGTCCATGGTGCGGAATAACCATGTTCAGGTATGAAGTCCGGCTGAAGATTCATAAACTTAGCGCTCTCGGGAGGCAACCCGAGGATGTAGAGTATTGTATTTTTTTGTTTTGTCTTGCATGTGTGTTGTTACAGGTTATCAAGTATTAATCTTCATGGATGCAGTTACCCAAGTGTGGGGATGTTTGGTGAAATCCCAGGTACGTTTTAGGTGTGAGTGAGGACAATGCACGGGTAAGTGTGGGGATAAATGGTTAAGAATATAAACTAGTAAGAAAATACGAACACACATGTTTTTTTATTTACTTCTTAATAAAAAAATACAAAAACAATAAAAAACATAAAAAAATGGCTTTAGTTTTCTTCAAAAAAAAACATCAACAAAAAAAAAATTAAAAACCCAAAAATATGAGTAAGGCTGGCTTGCTCATATTTTGAAAACCAACTCTTGAATCAGCGTAAGGCTGCGTTGAAAATTAGACAGCAGCTTTTGTTCAACGCTGGCTTGCGTTGGCTGAAGTTGTATGCTGTATTGCGCAATAAATAAACACAAATCAGCGTAAGGCTCCAGCTTCACAAACCCATTAAACAACTTGGCCCACCACTTTGATAATCTAAAACCAACCGACCCACTACCAATGAAATACCCGACTCCATTTCTAGTACCCCTATAACCCACCAGCCATTTAATCCAAACTCACACGATATATGCTTTAAAATCCACGTGACCCACACCCAATCAAACCACCCATACTTAATAATAATAATAATAATAATAATAATAATAATAATAATAATAACCATTACAATATCCACCAAAACTATACCCAACCCAAACGTCCCGTGTAATCCGATAATTGCACCCGATATCCATACTTGATCCAGATTCTAAGACCCAGTTCCATTCTAAAAAAAATTCTAAATTAAAACATACACAACATGTTTTCCCTCTCACCCTTCATCTCTTTCACCAAAACCCACACAAACCCTAGAACTTTAAGAGGCCATAACTCACTCAATTCTTAAGGTTTTAGCAGTTACACTTCACTAATCATTACCAATTCTCAGTTAAGGTCTAAAGTCATACCCCATTCACAGATCAGCGTTAGATGTGTTAATTCAACAAGCAACATGATGCACATTTTCAAAACAGAATTTGCCTGACTAAGCCTAACATGCTCCAAGCTTTTATTCTCATGCAACACACCCCTCACAATTTGTCATTTCCATCGGTTTAATTTATGAACTAGAATATAATGCACTAGTATTAATCACTCCTCAACCGAATATGAAACTCTGTAATCATAAGCTTGTATGACAATCACACCTCCACTGTACCACATAGACAATGCACATATCTAAAGGACTTACGGGTTTTGGGCTTAGTCTCAAGGTAGGTAATTTTTTTTTTCATTTTTTCAAATTCGCTCAATGTTTGTGTGAACTTTCAAACACTTCCCTCGGGTGTGCCCCCTCACTCTTGTGTGTTTTTCATTCTAAATTTCATTCTAAATTAAAACATACACAGCGTGTTTTACCCTCTCACTCTTCATCTCTTTCACAAAAAACCACATAAACCCTAGAACTTTAAGAGACAATAACTCACTCAATTCTTAACGAAATCAAGCGATTCTTGGGTCTAAATTGTGTATTTTTTCGAGACGAACAAAACTAACCGAATAGAATTTCGAAATTCTCCTTGGTTTTTGAGATTTATGGACATTTTGAGTCTGAAATTTTGGGGGGTTTTAGTGGGTTTCTGCAAGCTTTCATCCTTTGTGTTTAGTTCTTGTTTAATCATCATTCAAGGTATGCTTTCACTCGTTATTGCTAGATTATTACATATTACGTTGATTATCCATGTGCTTTTGAACTTTATTGTTTGAATGTGGGTGGGTTTTTCATGTATAATGAGTTAATTGGCATTTATTTGGGGATAACTTACTTGTTGGGTGTGAGTAGTGTTATGCCTTGGTGAAAATGGGGTTATTAGAAAATCACCATTAGAATTCTTATAATGAAAGTTTTTCATGATTTTAGTTGAATGGTGAAGATGATAAAGGTTTATGTGATTGGTATTTTCGTGAAAAAATTAAACTCTTTTATAAAACCTTGATTCATAATGGTGATTTGGGAAAGGATTGTTGTTGGAAACAAGTGTGGGGATGGCACACTTGTGCGAGTTTGATAGTAAAAAGGGTTGGGAGTATGTTGAATTCGGCTTTTTGATGATCTTTTCCTAAAAGGTAGAAAGATGGAAACGCCTTTAAATGGGTTGGAAGTTAGATTGTCTTGGTTAATTGAAATTAGTATCTTGTTAAGGTTAAAATTCTTTTTCAAACAATTAAGATAAATATAGAATTAATCAAGTGGCCGAATTTTGCATAATGTTATTTGTTGATTGTGGGAAGTTGATAGTTGGAAGTTTGTGTGCATTGTAGGTAAAATGTCACGTGTTCGAGTGAGTAAGAAAGGGTAAGCACAAGAGGAACCTTCTAAAAGGGCTTTAAAGAAGGCACATAATCAACTTCTTGTTGTAGAGGAGTCGGATGACTCGGATCCGGAATATGATGCTTCGGATGAGGAAGAAGAAATAGAAGAAGTAGAAGAGGAAGACGAGAATGATGATGAGGTGGATTTGGTGCTTGATGAGGATGGAATACCAAAGTGGGATGCGTCTAAGAGGTTATCTAAGTATCCTATTGAACATAGAGCGGGTATGTATCGTAAGAAGCTGGAAAAAAGTACTCAACCTAGGAAAGGTTTGTTTTTGTGTGAGAAGTTTATAGTTTTGAAGGACTTTCATGCATTTGGTCTAGAAGAGCGTTTCAAGAAGTTGGGTTGGCTTGACTTTCTACAGTTCACCGGGGGAGATGAGATTTATATGGATGAAATCATAGAGTGGATGTCTAGTTTGGAAAAGGATGAGGGAAATAATCCACCGGTTACTACTTGGTTGATTGGAAGGGTTAATGGAGTGGACGTCATGTTGTCATTTGACGAGATGAAGAGGATAAGTAAGTATGATACTAAGGCTACTTTGAAGGGGTCGTATACATATCCTAAAGATGCAGAGTTGGCAGATGAGACAAAGATGGAAGAGTGGAAAGCGAGAGTTTGAGGTTTATTTGATTTTCCACTAAGGGTTGATTTGACGAAGTTGTCACACACCGATTTCCACGTGTACCCGGTGGGACCGGTTGGGGAATATCGTGACGTAGTTGATAACATCATAACCAAACAAACACATGCACAGCGGAAGTCTTGGATTTAATTACTATTATAAACCGAGTGTCCAAAGTTCGAATACAAATTAGAAGGTTTGTAAAGAAAGATCCACAGGCGGATCAAAATGAATATATACAAAGTATTTGTTCAACAGACTTAAGCAACCTAGGGACTTGCAAGATCCTCTATTGTCACTATAGCGCAGCTCACGATCTATTGCGTGTTGCCACCTGTAACTTGATCTTTTGAAAATACGTCAGTTTTCACTGGTAAATACTAGTAACCGACTCATTTTGAAAATATTTATGAAAATGGTTTTAGGTGCACTTGGCACATTTTATAAATAACTTGGGATAGTTCAAAATGACCCTGTTTACAGTTTTACATGTTTGTCAATACATATGGGGTATGATGCAGAAACCGAATAACCCGATTAACCGACACGCCACTTAAATAATCCACCAATCGGATTCAACATTTTTTATTAGCATAACATCTGTAAGGTGTATGCCTACACCCCGTGCTTAAGCTCGTGGCATTAGTAACTTAAATGAGCCAAGGATATCCCAGACATGGTCGAATTATAACCCCCAATGTTTAAGTTATCAAATAACACAGAATAAAACGGGTTATAAGGATTTAGTAAATCACAATCTGATAACATGATCCCATACCCGACCAAGCGGTATTATTATACCATATCCCAAGCCCGTACAGGGAAAATAAGTTAAAAATATTTACCTGAGCTAATTTCTTCAATAAAATAATACCCAGCCGATAACTCAAGAAGACAAGTAAGGTAACAATCTACCGGGAGGCTCTTAGTCTGGAAATGATGGTGTTTATAAGCAATTAGAATGCTAACAGGTCCTATCTACTTTGTAGACTCGAACCGGGTAGCTTAGAGATAATAACGGTACTAAACGCTAGATTAAGCGATGACCGGAACAGAATGTAGTTTAAACCCGACAAGTATGGATACTTATTTAATATGGGTAAACATGTTACATTCTGGATTTTGAAAATAAAATGATAAGGTTAAACCCGTTTCGGTTAAATTACGTAGACTAGTTACGTAGGCCAAACCGTACGCATATAAGCGAAACCGGGTAACCGGGTGAGTCCTATACAAGTTCCATATGCTATTATACCTTAAACATGTTGTAACATCAGTAATTTATCAACATGTTGGTTCGTTACGGTTTTAAAATCAATTTATGCCTTAAAAGGGCATTTTGGTCATTTTACGGCTTATAAAAAGACTTTATGAGCAAACTGATGTAATGGTCATAGACTTACTGTAAAAATGATTCATTTATGATGTTATATCAATAGGATATCAAGTATATGTGTGGTTTGTAGTTTAAGACCAAACTATGCCTCGAAAGGGCATTTTGGTCATTACACGCATCACTTGACGAATGATTTGGGAATCCGAGTTTAGATTATGTACCTACTGTAAATATGTTTAAAATGAGTTATGAAATCAGTAGGTATTAAGTCTTGAGGCCCTAATATGATTTTAAACTATACTATGCGCTGAAACAGCGATTAAGTCGTTAAATGACGATTTAAATGGTATTTGAGCGAAACTTATGTTATGAATAGGTTTACATGATGAAGATATGTTATATGATATAATACATCAATAAGTAAAAAGATTTTGTTCATTAAAGATGGTTAAAACTCATTTTTGGTGCCGTAAGGGCAATATCGTCATTTAAGGACTTAATACATGGACTTGTATATAAACTCAGTTTATAACCTAAATAGATATCCCCAAATAATCCTAGTAATGATATAACATCAGTAGGTAAAAAATTTTTAGGCCAAAATCATGATTAAGGCGATTAAGGCGATTAACGCGTTTAAAGGTAGTTTGGTCGCAAATTGCGTAAATTATGCGAAATAACCCCTTGGATTTTAATTCAGAAAGTTGGCCTTAACACAAGTTCAATAACTTAGTACAACAGTTTATAATCATTTTTATGCCCATGTTTAAACTTGGTTTTTAAGCTCTTAGGGACCTTTTAGCAAAAATTCAGCATTTTATATGGAAACTTGTATAAACACTCGGATTACTAAGTAACCATGTCATATAACTCTAGAGGGTTATATTACAATATATCATGGTCACAATTCAACCTAATTTCAGTTTCAAAGGTTGCTAATTCGAGTCAGAACTGAAAGTCAAAGCATAAGTCAACTTTTGCGACTTTCAGTCACGAACCGACCTTAGACCTGGACTTGACGGGCCGAACATGTTTAGACAAGTTATAATATTTATAACCAAGTTATTAAAGTGTTGAGATTAATTTTATAACACCTACATTGCTAGATATGAATTTATTTCAAAACTGACCCGTTTGACTTTTTATTAATATAACTTTGACCCGTCAATTGACCAAGCAAACGTGGTAATCAGGAGGTGCCCTATTGAGGGATTAACACCTACCTAATTACGATCACGTAGCCATGTTCGTACGAACATTGGCTGGACCGTAATGGTCTTAGCCGAAAGTCAAAGCGTTTTTACGTCAACGCTTTGACTTTGGCTTAAAGCCTAACAAAACTTAAAGAGGAGGGCTAAGAACACTTACACAAGATCCCTAGCATGAAAATAACTGACTTAGGAAGCTCCTATGAGTCCAGGAACTTCCAGAGGTGGAGAAGAGGTGATTTTTAGTGAATGAGCAAGTTATGAGGAAGGAATGCTTGCTATTTATACTTAAGCATGGTGATCAAGGTCATGCCAAGTGTTCACAAGGCTTTGCTGGTGAAGATTAGTGTCAAGTGAGGTGGAAGAAGCAGGTGATAAGTGGAAATTCACGAGCAAGGTGTCACAAGCAGCAGGCTGGTGTGCCAGCTGCACATACTGCCAGCGACACCCTTATGGACCGTAAGGGTGGTGGCTTACGGTCCGTAAGGACCTTGCGCGCCCGTAGATTTTGAAGTGGTTACGGATCGTAACCAGTTATGGTTGCGGTCCGTAACCGCCTTCCAGAAACCATATTTTGGCACTTGTTCAAGTTTGGTCCCTTGACTTCCTTAGCCACCATCCAAAAATTATAATTTAACGTTTTGACGACTTTAGTCCGTCTCGTTTTAGCACACGACATTCGAGGATCAGCGGGACACGTGTCCAAATGTTTACGGGTTTACGAGGTGTTACATCCTCACCCCCTTAAAGAAATCTCGACCTCGAGATTTATTAAAAAGATAGGGATACTTTTGTCGCATAGTGGAATCGACCTCCCAAGTATACTCAGGGCCTTGACGGGCATCCCATTTGACCTTTACAATAGGCACATGCTTTCTGCGGAGCTTTTTGATTTCTCGATCCTCAATCGCTATTGGTTTCTCCACGAAACGCATGTTTTTGTCAATCTGAACGTCTTCGTGAGGCATTGCTAGCGACTCATCCGCTAGACATTTCTTTAAGTTGGAGATGTGGAACACATCATGTATTCCACTTAGCTTTTCGGGCAGCTTAAGCTTCTAAGCCACTGATCCAACACATGCGATGATCTCGAATGGCCATATATATCTTAGGCTTAGCTTACCCTTTTTACCAAAACGCATTACACCTTTCCAAGGTGATACTTTTAGCATAACCTTGTCCCCTACTTGGAACTTCAAGGGTTTGCGCCTCTTGTCGGCGTAACTTTTCTGTCGATCTCTTGCAGCTTTTAAACGATCAAGGATTTGTCCAACTTTTTTCGTCCTTTCCAGAACGATCTCTGGTCCTGATAGTTGGTCTTTCCCAACTTCGGCCCAAAAAATAGTTAGACTTCAAGTCTTGGTACATCTTATCACCTCCTGGGTGAACAGAGTACTTGGAACTATGTGCTTCCTGGAGGATTAGTTCTCTAAGTCCTCCAAAGACTGGAACCCAAATTTGCTCATTGAATCTGAGGATTCCATCATCACGGGGTGTTAACTGTTCCATAGTTCCACCTAGTTCCTCACTTGCTATGTTCTCCTTTAACATAGCTTGCCTTTGCGCTTCCAGCAACTTTTCATTCAGACTGTTCCTCCTTCAATACTTTTGGCGTTAATCCTCAAAGGTTTAACCCTTTCTTTGCGACTAAGCGCGCCGGCAACTACATTTGCCTTACCGGGGTGATATCGGATTTCACAATCATAACCATTTAGTGTTTCCACCCAGCGGCTTTGGCGCATGTTTAAGTCCTTTTGATTAAACAGATGTTGAAGGCTTTTTTGGTCGGTGTATATGATACATTTTGTCTCGCATAGGTAATGCCTCCACAACTTAAGTGCCAACACAACGGCACCCAATTCCAAATCATGGGTGGTGTAGTTCTTTTCATGCACTTTGAGTTGTCGTGATGCATAGGCAATCCCTTTGCCTTTCTGCATAAGCACACAGCCCATGCCTGTGTGTGACGCATCGCAGTATACTACAAAATCTTCAATACCTTCCGGTAAAGTTAACACAGCATTGCTTAATTTCTGTTTTAAGGTCTCGAAAAGATTCTTGTTGCTTCGGGCCCCAATTAAACTTGATATTCTGGCGAGTCAAAGCAGTTAAGGGAATGGCTATTCGGGAGAAGTTTTTGATAAACCTTCTATAATAACCAGCTAATCCCAAGAACTGCAGACCTCAGAGGGTGTCTTTGGCGCTTCCCAATTCATAATAGCTTCGATTTTAGCGGGATCCACTTCGATACCACGCTCACTAACCACATGTCCAAGGAATTGGACCTCACGAAGCCAGAATTCACATTTAGAGAATTTAGCATACCACTTCTCTTTTTGTAGCAACTCCATAATGCACCTAAGATGTTTCTCGTGATCGGAGTGATTATGAGAATATATAAGTATGTCGTCAATGAAGACTATGACAAACTTATCTAGGTACAGCTTGCAGACTCTATTCATGGGATCCATGAATGATGCCAATGCATTAGTGAGCCCAAATGGCATCACTAGAAATTCATGATGTCCATATCTTGTTCTGAATGCAGTCTTTGGGACATCTTCACTTCTAACTTTTAGTTGATGATAGCCCGATCTAAAATCTATCTTGGAGAAATAACTTGCTCCTTGTAGCTGATCAAACAAGTCGTCGAACCTGGGTAATGGATAACGATTCTTGATCGTTATTTTGTTAAGCTCACGGTAGTCAATGCACATACGCATTGAACCGTCCTTCTTTTTGACAAACAAGATCGGGGCTCCCCACGGTGACGAACTACGCTGAATGAAGCCTTTTTTCCAAAAGTTCATCAAGCTGAGTTCTCAATTCCTTCATCTCTGTTGGGGCTAAACGGTAAGGTGCTCTCGCAATAGGTGCAGATCCAGGTAGGATGTCGATCCTAAACTCCACTTGTCTGTCAGGTGGTAGACCGGGTAGTTCTTCAGGAAAGACATCCGAGTAATCCGAAATAACAGGTATGTCTTCGATCTTTGGCTTAGGTTCATCAACGGTTATTTGCGCCATACAAATGACACAACCTCTCTTCATACATCAGGAGGCCTTAAGCATAGCAACTTTCTTTGGCAACCCATAGTGTATATCTCCAAATATGGTGAGCATTTCACCAGATGGGCTTTTAATCTCAATTAGTTTCTTATCACAGGCAATATGGGCTTGATTATGAGATAACCAATCCATGCCTAAGACTACATCGAACCCCGCCAATTTCATCGGCAGAAGAGAGATAGGGATCAAATGATTCTTGATGGATATAAAGCATCCATCCAGAATGGAAGAAGCGGTTTCTATGGTTTCGTCGGCAAGTTCTACCTCATATGTTATGTCTAGAGTTCTTACGGGCAAGTTTAATAGTTTGCTAAACTTATGGTCGACAAATGACTTATCAGCCCCCAAATCAAATAGAACTCTAGCAAAGGTATCGTTGATGAGGAAAGTACATGTTAGACATTTTTGTCGTTAACAGCTTTCCTTGCGTTCATTAGAAAGGCCCTCGCATTACTTTTCTTTGCCTCACCAGATTTCGCATTATTATCCTTCGGATTTTTGGTGCAGTTGGTCTTTATGTGGCCCTTCTCACCACATTTGAAGCAAGTAGCATCCTTGATGTTCCTGCACTCTAGGGTTGTGTCCCATTTTCTTACAAATCCCACAAGGCTTAGCCTTTGGGTCATACCTACACTGGCCTCCATGCCTTTTATTGCATATTCTACACATAGGTCTATCTTCGGACCTGCTCTGGTTCCTGTGGGATCCAAATTTCCCTTACTTCTTGAACTTCTGGGAGTTGTCATCCTCCCTTTTCCTCTTACCATCAGTTTCAGATCTGACTGACATGCGCCTCACATAATCCTGAGTGAGGGCGAGAGATAGTTCTACCGCAGACTTGTAAGTTGCAGGTTGCACAGCCTTAACCATACCTCTTATCTCCGGAGCCAACCCGTTGATAAATCACGCAATGCGCTTAGGTTCCGGTGTGACTATATAAGATACTAGTCTGGAGTAAGAGTCGTAATCTGTTACATACCTACGACAATCCATATTCTTCATGGTGAGGGCTATGAAATCTGCTTCTATCCTTTCTACCTCGTGAGGTGGGCAATATGTGTCCTTGACTACGTCTACGAATTTAGACCATCCTAAGTTGTATACATACACTTTCCCAGTCGAATGCATCAATGCCTTCCACCAAATTAGGGCATTACCCTTGAAGGATTGAGATACATATTTCACAATGTCCTTCTCTGCACAACCACTAATATCTACCAGTTTCCATTTCGTCAAACCATCTGAGGGTTTCCACCGCCCCATTTTCCCCGTTGAAGTCTCGGGGCTTACATGTGATGAAATACTTGTACGAACATCCTCCCTTCAAGGTATGTTCTTCATCACGGGGTTCCTTTTTCTTGCCCTCATTCCTCACACTCGAGGAATGTATAGAATCCTCTTTCTTCTCGGACGCATGAGGTTTTGAAAGGGGTTTCGATACAGACTTAGAGTGCGAAGCACTCGTTCTATTATATTTTTCAAAGGCATTTTCCATAGCCTTACCTACGGCTGCATCGATGCGAGCCTGGAAGTCGTCTTCATTAATTACTATATTTGCTTTGTTTCGGCTGTCATTGTTATGGTTACTGCTTGCACCGTCAGAATGAGCCATTCTAGATTCTTCGTGTTATATACTGAAATAGGTATTTTATATGTTAGTCATGGTATGGCTGAACCATTCAGACTTTCCATTGATACCAAATGTATATAACCTAGGCCTCAAAGGGGCCATCACAGGTATTTAGTATATTGACATAGTCCAAAAATTTAGATAGTGGATCGTAATGTCACATCTATCATTGTCGCATTAGGTTCACTTGAAAGTTTGTCACCTAGGACGAAAGATATGGCACAAGAGCCTTTGTCACGTAGACTAACCAGATTTGAACAGAGAGTCAAAGACTACAACTGCTACTGTCACCAATGGACATAGTGTATATAGATGGCCCGTAAGCACTACACCACTAATGGATGTTATGTTATAACCCATAGGTAATACACCTCTAATGGGTGTTAAATTTTTATCATCAAAATGATGACGTTCGTCTTGATCACAATGATCGTTTAGACTTATAATATTTGAATCAAAGTTCAACTATTTTGATGGCTGATGTGGTTCCTTACGCCGCACTGCCAGGAGTGTTAATATTACTTGCATATTAACATAGAATGATATCTTAAAATGGTTCAACAGGTTAGCCTTGATCGCATTGACCATAGAGACTTGGAGGCTTGTACATAGATACTACCTCTCGATAGAAGGGATTATCTTCCTTAACTATCATGGTAGAAGATCATTCTATCTTAACTACCATTTATTTTGCCATTTAATGTGACCTAATCACATGACAGGTGCAAACCATTAAGAAGATCTTTTGGAAATTTTATAGCAGAGCAATAAAAATCGAGTTAAGATCGAGATGCTCGCTAAGAGAAGTAACAAGATTGCATATGAAACCAAAATTGGAAATTTCATTAAAATGATAGGGATTACATATTTTTGCCTCTGAAGAGGTCTAAATGCAAAATCTTGTCCGCGCTGGGACTATAATAAGAAAAACATACCCACGCAGGGGCTTAAAAGAAATAACAATGTCCTCGCATGGACTTTTTGAAATTTTAAAATTACATAAATGGAAATACAAAATCTACTCATCCTTCCTCCCTTTCACGGCTTTATAAAGTTTCATGATAAATTTAGTTGTTTTCTTCTCCGACTTCTTAACTTGTTGCCGCATTTCCCTGACCTGATCTAAGGCCTCATTAATGGCCTCGAGTTGTACTTGTGGTTGGGGTTGAGGTTGAGGTGGTTGCGGCTGAGGCGCAACTAGATACGTATATCCATAAGGTGGATACCCAGTAGCAGCATAAGATGAGTAAGGAGGTGGGTAATTAGGGTAAGAGGGATGATAAAGGTTATTATGAATAACTGCATCAAAATAAGGATCTTGCTCTAGGCCATGATGGATGTAGTTATACAGACCAGGAGGGTCGACAGGGTTAAACCCAGGCGGCCCTTCATAGGCAGGTATTGGGTTAGTAAAATCCTGCGGTGGTAGGGGTGGCTAAGGCTGAGGCTCAACAGCTGGTTGTGGTGGAGGTTCCACCACTGGCGATGTGTTGGAGGGCCCACCCATTTGTGGGTCCTTTGGAATGACAGGGTAGGATGGTGGCAACCCGACCTTTGACCGACACGCACCAACATGCGTGCACCACGCCTTCGGCGTGGTTGTGATGATGATTCAGGTGGTGGCTGAGGTTGATCCACCTGTTGCATATCTATATCCTCTTGGTGAGGCTGGGATGATGGGGCCTGATGTTGGGGAGTGCTATGGAAGAAGGGTGTGTTGACGAACACATATTGTGCCCATCTTTGTTCATAATCATCAGGACCTCGAAATGGTGATCCTGCCAAGGAGTTCGAGCCACTAGACAGCTCGATGGGATGACCATATGATCCGGTTTGTGGAAATTCCTCCGGATCGGAATCTTCCTCCATGTGTGTGGGCGAGTCGACTGGAGGGGTTTCAGGTGAGGGTTGGTTGACAAAGTTAAAGTTAAAGAACTCTTGGTGGGAATGGGAATGAGAATGGTGTGATTGGTGGGAATGGTGAGAATGGTAAGAGTGTTGGGAATGTGATTAGGGTGGAGAATATTCGTATGAGATCGAATGTCTATATGGTTCAAAGGGTGACGAAGAATCTCCGGATCCTTCGTAAGGGTTATGATTAGGTAGATTAGCTACTCCAGCTAGAGAGGGTCTGAATGGTGGTCTAAAAGATGGTCCAGTCATAGAGGGTCCGCCCCTCATCGGACCCTTGCCCTTGCCTCCACGCCTAAATTTTGGTGGCATGTTTCCTGCTTCAACAACGAGTTAAAACAAAGTAAAGCAATAATAATAACTTAATAATGAAATGAGTACTCTTAGGTCAAAGCCAAGACTCGGAAGTCTAAGGAATGTGCTATTGTGTATTTTCGAGATTAAACACAAAAAGGCTAGTGTTTAATTCACTCGAACGTTGGCTCTTATACCAACCTGTCACACCCCGATTTCCACGTGTACCTGGTGGGCCCGGTTGGGGAATATCGTGACGTAGTTGATAACATCATAACCAAACAAACACATGCACATCGGAAGTCTTGGATTTAAATTACTATTATAAACCGAGTGTCCAAATTTGGAATACAAATTAGAAGGTTTGTAAAGAAGGATCCACTGGCGGATCGAAATGAATATATACAAAGTATTTGTTCAACAGACTTAAGCAACCTAGGGACTTGCAAGATCCTCTATCGTCACTATAGCGCAGCTCCCGATCTATTGCATGTTGCCACCTGTAACTTGATCTTTTGAAAATACGTCAGTTTTCACTGGTAAATACTAGTAACCGACTCATTTTGAAAATATTTATGAAAATGGCTTTAGGTGCACTTGGCATATTTTATAAATAACTTGGGATAGTTCAAAATGACCCTGTTTACAGTTTTACATGTTTGTCAACACATATGGGGTCCGATGCAGAAACCGAATAACCTGATTAACCGACACGCCACCTAAATAATCCACCAATGGGATTCAACATTTTTTATTAGCATTAGCATATGTAAGGTGTATGCCTACACCCCGTGCTTAAGCTCGTGGCCATTAGTAATTTAAATGAGCCAAGGATATCCCAGACATGGTCGAATTAACCCCCATTGTTTAAGTTATCAAACAACACAGAATAAAACAGGTTATAAGGATTTAGTAAATCACAATCCGATAACATGATCCCATACCCGACCAAGCGGTATTATTATACCATATCCCAAGCCCGTATAGGGAAAATAAGTTAAAAATATTTACCTGAGCTAATTTCTTCAATAAAATAATACCCAGCCGATAACTCAAGAAGACAAGTAAGGTAACAATCTACCGGGAGGCTCTTAGTCTGGAAATGATGGTGTTTATAACCAATTAGAATGCTAACGGGTCCTATCTACTTTGTAGACTCGAACCGGGTAGCTTAGAGATAATAACGGTACTAAACGCTAGATTAAGCGATGACCGGAACAGAATGTAGTTTAAACCCGACAAGTATGGAGACTTGTTTAATATGGGTAAACATGTTACATTCTGGATTTTGAAAATAAAATGATAAGGTTAAACCCGTTTCGGTTAAATTACGTAGACTAGTTACGTAGGCCAAACCGTACGCATATAAGCGAAACCGGGTAACCAGGTGAGTCCTATACAAGTTCCATATGCTATTATACCTTAAACATGTTGTAACATCAGTAAGTTATCAACATGTTGGTTCGTTACAGTTTTAAAATCAATTTATGCCTTAAAAGGGCATTTTGGTCATTTTACGGCTTATAAAAAGACTTTATGAGCAAACTGATGTAATGGTCATAGACTTACTGTAAAAATGATTCATTTATGATGTTATATCAGTAGGATATCAAGTATATGTGTGGTTTGTAGTTTAAGACCAAACTATGTCTCGAAAGGGCATTTTGGTCATTACACGCATCACTTGACGAATGATTTGGGAATCCGAGTTTAGATTATGTACCTACTGTAAATATTTTTAAAATGAGTTATGAAATCCGAGTTTAGATTAAGTCTTGAGGCCCTAATATGGTTTTAAACTATACTATGCGCCGAAACAGCGATTAAGTCGTTAAATGACGATTTAAATGGTATTTGAGCGAAACTTATGTTATGAATAGGTTTACATGATGAAAATATGTTATATGATATAATACACATAGATTTGCAAAAAGCGAGGATGTCCAATCAGTGCTGGATAAAAAGAACCAGGCCAATGGTAAAGTCGGGCTTCAATTTTGAAAACGTAAGGAGCAAGCCAACATTGAAAGACTCATCGACTTTGCCACCAAAAGATGTTATTGAGAACATGTTATAAGCACGTATATTAGCAAGAAAAAAAGATTGATCAAATAGATGTAGCAATGACTGTGGAGGAACAACAGGAGACTGAAGTTTCACACAACCATATATACAACAATGATTATAGCATGAACGATTAGAATACAGCACATTGACACGTTCATCGTACCAAAATAAGGCATCACAACGTTCGCATATGCTAGTACAATCAACGTTATTTATATACATAGAATTAGGAACTTCATTGCTACATGACGCAAAAGATTGTTGTCTACCTACTGAAGTGGATGTATCAGAAGAAGAAATAGATTTATTAAGTATACGACCCCTTTTCGAGAAGTAGACATAGTTAAAAAAAAGTTACATAATAAACTAACATAATAGCAAGCAGACAACTAAAAGGAACAACAAAGCAAACACAACACATATTAAAGACTAACCCGGGCGGATGGCACCAGCTAAAAACCTGAACATTAAAGCAAAAGCCATTATTAAAAAGCATTCGGTAGATCTTTAAACCCAGCATCAGCCCGAATCCAACTAAACATCCCCCTCTTTCCTGAAGCTTTTTTTCATGAAAATATGGTTTTTAACTCACATAAAATATGTGTGATAAAAGCATTTCATGTAGGTTATGTGACAAAAAGCAAGCACCATGCTCAAAATAATATTATAATGGCTCAAAATATAGTAAATGCTTATGCTCATGTTGTTCATCGAAATGGCAAATTCACCCAACGTACCATAATAATACAGTTTTTTTCAAAACAGAAAGCTCTTTTTACAAAGGAATGGATAAAGATTTTCTCAAGTAACGGCTCCATTGTTATATATCCTAACAGTGGAAAAAACTATGATGCTCAACTGAAACTGGGGTGGTAAGAAGTACCGAATATATAATGGTTCATAATTGTCATCGCTCGCGTTATTCTTTTGAAGGAATATGAACATGTATAAAGCAAGTTGTTCTTTTTTTACACAAAGCTCCTGCTTCACTATAAAAGTTGTTACGAAATGAAGTTCACATAGTCTAAATTTCCAACTTGAGATACGACTTCGGACAAACAAAAGCGATCATTTGTATAATCAAGTAATTATAAGCATCTTGAATCAAATTCTTATACAACACTTTTAAAAACGTTAACCAATACCAAATTATAAACAAATATAACCAAGAATTGATATCTTATTATTTCTCATAATCAAACGAAAAGCAAATATTTACAGTTTTGTCACCGGAACAAATTAACAAACAATGCCTTCAAATATCATAACTTGTATAGATAGACAACTGACATTCAAATACAAAAGGCAACCATTCATGCATGAAGTTCAATCAATTATAAATTGACATAAGAGCAGCACATCTGAAATCCAACAACTGAAAACACACATCAATTTGCAAATAAGAAGCAACAAAAAAAACCCAAAGACAATAAACAAAGAAGAAACCCTAAGCTCTGATTTAAAAGGAATGCACAAAACAAAACTAAAATGAACAACAAATTAAAGCTCCTGGCTAGCTGCACCTTTAAACCTCTCTACATAATTTTAGATTCTAAAGGTAAATTGGAGAAACCCATTTGTAGAATTGGTCCTAGGGTTAGTGAAAGCGGATGACTTTTTGAATCTTGTATAGTCTCTCTCTCCCTTCCCACCACCATTGTAGCCGCTTGCTTCATCTTCGTCGGAATCGAAGGCGCTAAAACACCCTTATTTATGTTCTTTAAGTAGCACGGCCCTGTGAGCAATGGGCCAACGGTTTAACAGCCGGTGGTGTGGTGGCGGCTGTGTTGCAGTGGTGAAAGCACATCGCTATTATACGTAGGAGGGACAATGGTAAGTGTCAAAGGGAATGAGATAAAATACAAAACACATGCGTGTAAGAACATAAGAATCATAATATTATTGACAAGTGTCCATCAATAAAAACATTAGTTTAGGGGTAATTTAGACATTTTAATTATATTTATTATTAACTAATTAAAAATAATTATTAAAATGTCCCTAAATTCATGCAAGTTTAATTCAAATCAAAGTTTGATTTTTTAACATATCCATCATCCGGTAACTCTTCATGATCGAACCAACATGCAGGAACCACCACCCAAAAATATATAATCAACTACGCTATATAATTAGCATAACATCTTTAATCGTTCTCTATTATCAGCACATCGTCCTCAATCGTTCTCCACTATCAACATAAACGACATTAGCACAACATCCTCAATCTTTATCCATTATTAGCACATCAGATGTGCTGATTATATCTACCTTTGGTGTCTGTTTGTATTATACTGTAATTAACACATAATCAGCACATTAGTAGCACAATTATCATAATCAGCACAATTATAAAACACATTTTGGTAACTTTTTTAAAAGTCACTTTTATAAATAAAAAAAGTATAGCAATATGGTACTCATATTAAAATAAAAATAATTGATTTTATGGTATATATATTTTTAAAAAATAATGAAGCATATAAAAGTTATTTTAGTTTTAAAAACCTTGGTGGAATTTGTATTTAATGGAAAATGGTCAAATGACTAGCAATTTTACGAAATTACCCTTCAATTATTAGTACTAATTTTTAATTATAATGGTTTTATTTGTAACCAACATTAACCCTTGATTTAAACTATCAATGACTCATATCTGTTCTTACGGTTCTTATAATTAGCACCGTTTGTACAGGATCTCAACCCAGTGTCAAAGTAAAAAAAAAAGCAAGCAAAAAAGAGGGACTAAATGTCACACCCCGACCCGCAGCGGAAAAAGGTGATCGGGGCATGATTGGGTTTTCATCAAAGCTCATGACATTTATTATAATGTTTCATATTTATTATTACAATTTTAAAGAAGATCATACAATCGAATCATACAAGTACAACATGTTCTATACATCTTTCTAGACTTTATTATTTTTCTTCTAAGGCACTTTCCTATGTGTTCTTCGCTTCATCCTGTCCACCTGTATCATGTGTAAAAATGGTTTTTGGATCAACAAAAAGTTAGCGAGTGAATCCTATGAAAAACATTTAAACGTGTTTATTGAATTGATTATAAAATAAAGTGCATAACCACATATGAGTAAATGTAGATGTAAATTTATTCACAAAACACATAATATTAAATATTGCACACACATACAACAATTGATTGTTTTGAGGCACGCGTTGTTCAACTCGTCTCCCACGAGGAACTGATGGGCCTAATGAATGAGTTTGAGGCACGCGTTGTTCTACGAACTGATGGGCCTAATGAATGAGTTTTAAGGCACGCGTTGTTCAACTCGTCTCCCACGAGGAACTGACGGGCCTAACAAATAATTTGCATACAACTTGACAATATGTAATACATAACAACAAACAATATTTACATTCTAAGTTTAGATCATAACTGGTATAGCACGAGTTTGAGTAAGCGAATTAGTTTAAGCGACACATGATACACCCCAAAACATGAATAAAAAGGGGAATTTGTAAGAATTCACTCACAGTGGGTGCGTTTCTTGGATTGATGATGAATGCGCACGAATTCGGATTTAATCGGCAAGGGAACTAACCTAAATAATAACATAATAGTTCGATAAATAAATAAACTCTTATTTGAGATTAGTATTTTTAATTAGCGTTCTTAATGGGATTGTTCGGTTTATTTTTGTGAGTTCAAGGAAATTTTCTAACTTTAAAAATATTATTTTTAAGTATTTTTAATTGATTTTTAAATAGAATAAATAAATAAAAGAAAATAAAAATTTTGACTTTTTTTAACCAGTTGACCGTTGACCGTTGACCGTTTGACTGTTGACCGGTTCGGTCGTGTATTTATTTGCACTGAGTGAGGTTCGAACTTGTGACCTCCCATACGCGTGCACGCAGCTCTACCAACTGAGCTACGTGTCTAACCCGAAATATTTCTGTTTTTAATTATATATATATACAAATTAGATAAATTCATTTCTGTCCTTATTAAAAACTTGATAATTTTCAGAACCGGTGCGGGAGCCTGGACTCGAACCCGCGACATGCTTGATGTTTTTGCACACAGTTCACCACTGGATTGTGTGTCTAACTTGGTTATTATTCCGGTTTTATTATACTTATATACTATTTAGATTTATCCAGAAATCATTTACTTAAAAAGAATTTTAATTATATCAAACCGGTGCACATAACAGGACTCGAACTCGGGACCTGTTGTTTAACGTTGCACACAGTCCACCGCTGGACTGTGTGTCTAACCTGGTTAGAATACTAGTTTTTATTAAACTTAAATACTAACAGAAAGGTTCCGTATTTGGGTTTTATAAAAAGGGTTGAATATTGTGACGAATCGGAACAAGGAAAGACTCGAACTCGGTATCTCTATGTTACAAATGCACACAGTCCACCGCTGGACTGTGTGTCTAACCCGAGATATAACTTGATTTATATTAAATATATATACAACCGAAAACTTCATCTTCTTCGTAAACTTTACCCAGAAACCAATCCCGACTGTTTCGATACATTCATCAATTTCTTTAGTAAATTGTAATTAACTACATATGAGATTAATAAAAATGAGAGAGATTAGGTGTAAGATATACCGAACAGAGATCTCCTGTTTCTCCGGCGAGATTCCGATGACAGCAGGTTATTCCGGCGACGTGTATCTTGCGGCAGAGGATCTTCATAAAGTTTGAGGTGAGTGTGGGTGACTTCGGTATGAGCTCTAGATGTTCTGTTTATAAAGTAAGGCAACAGAGATGAAAGGGGTTCGGTTTTCCGGCGACTTGCAGAGAATTCCGGCGAGTATGATGTTCTCCGATGATCAAGAACTTTTGAACAGAGTGTGAGAGTTGAGAGTGTAGATTGGATAAAAGTGAGCGAGCTAGGAAAGATCGCACAGGGGATGTATAAACTTCTTCAACCGGTTTGGATTTTCGGTTTCGAACGGAAATTATGGTCCATGAATGAAATTGATTGAGTTTTCGGTTATAACTGACGTTAGTAATCAGTTATACTTGCTTGATTCCGGAGTCAAAGCAAACCGTCGTAATTTCACGTATTTTCCGGCGTCTGGATTTGGGCGCGCTGGTTTTGAGTTTCGAGTTTTATATTAAGTATTAATTGTTTCAGTATTATTCCAAACTAAGCGTGTGGCGGAGTGGTGTGTTGGTTGTTTGGTGAACTAGCTGACCCGGGTTCGAAACCCGGCAGCTTGTTATTATTTTTTTTGCACAAATTTTTAACCTTTAATAATTATAGTTTTTAAATACTAAAATGTTTATTAAATATGTATTGTATAAAATTAAGTTGAGCATTAAATGCGCAACGAAAATTTTAACTGGATGTTCGGTTAATAAACGAAGCGGGTTTGGTTAACCCGGTTTTTTGACGGATGTTACACTAAAGATTTATTCAGGGTGAGTATTGTTTTAAGAGATATAGATAATTTATAGGAGTTGTAATGTAATTATTACTTGAAATAATATTAATTACAATAAAACAAATATAAAATAAAGGACGAAAAACTCACGGATACGAGTGACCTCTAGCTCAAGTGGTAAGAGGACTTGAGTTCTTATTTGAAGATTCAAGTTCAATTTCCATTTGGTGCAAAAAAGGAGTGAGTCACTGGTGGGCAGTGATAGGAGACCAAGGGAAATCTGGGTTCGATCCTTGGGCCAAACGAGTTTTACAGGTAATTTACATCGTACCTACTGGCGGGTGGTTAACCGGGTTTTCTCCAGAATTGGTGGTGGACGACTCGGGTTACTAACGGAGTACTCCGTTTGTCTAGTGGGTACCCCGAGAGTGCTCGGGATTGATTTGTTGGTCGTTCAAAAAAAAACAAGTGACCATTTTTAAAGCATACCGTATTTTTACTTTTAACCGTATCGTTGAGTCTTTTTGAAGATGTTTAGAAGTTTAGTTGTTAAAACATGACTCGGGCTAAATGGTCTGGCCTAATTATTTCTTTTAATCCTTACAATCGAATGGGCCTACGATGTGAGCGTATGTGAGAGAAGTCATTTTTTTTTATTTTTAAACGGATTTGACCCAAATGTTGTTGTTGTTAAAACAGTAAAGTTTTTTGTTTTCACACTTTCATCACAACCTCTTTTTTGTCACACTTTCACCCAAAAAAAAGTTGGGCAATGAGTTGGTTTTGGTTTAAAGCTTTTTTTTTCTTTTCATTTTCACCATTATTGATGACATACACTTTTAACCCATTTGAATTTTATTTTCACCGCTTTTAACCCATTTAATTTTCTAATAATTTCGTATTTCTATTGTAACATTTGTTTGTTGAAAAAACAAAATGTGCAGTCATTTTTTTAACGTCCCGGTGTAGATTTTTATCAATCCAGAGTTGTATTCAACATAGGTATGTTTTTTGTATTATATGCCATTGTGGGTGACGTTACCATTGTCATACCGTGACGAATCCAACAACCTAACAAGATCCTTGTCGGAAAGGTATTGATGTTCGCTTTTATGTTTTTTTGACAAGCCAAACCAATAATGACTAAACTAATGCCGCGTTACGTGGGAAAACAACCACACTCACGCCTTGAAGCATGAGGGAAAACCTAGTTCATATTATGTTCCTAATCAGATTTAGTTTGTTGCAAAAAGCATATATTTTATTTTTAGTTTCTTTAGTTTTTCCTCATAATTTAATATATTCGTGTTTGATACAAAAATGCATATATTTTATTTTTAGTTTCTTTAGTTTTTCCTTATATTCCAAATTCACACCACCCGCATCGAAATGATTTTTCAAATTCTTTTTAAATCATTTCGAATTTGTGTTTTGTTTTAAAATTTACAATTTGAATAAGTTAACAATTCACACAGTTGAGCCAAGTCGATGTTGGTTCAAGTTATTTCATACTTATTGGGATGTCAACGGGACGAGTTTGGAATTGGTTTGAGTAATTTCAACCTGATACCTGATTATAAAAACTTGTCACATACCTGGCCCAAACCTCGTCAGACATCTATTGGGTAATTGCTTGTCAAGTATCGAGCATGCTCGCAAGTTTCGGGTATACCCCTTAGTTTATTTAAAATACTCGTTAAGTGACCCTAAAACCCGTTGGGTATCTATAAACAAACAAGATAGAACTAACAAGAAATTCTTAAGACGCTTATAACTTTACGAGTGGATAGAATGAGAAATATAGAGGGGTCGTCTTCCTAGGACATTGTAAGAATTTTGGAAAGTTTTTTTCGTGCAAAGAGGTGAGGATTGGGTGTAACAAAAAGTAATGATTTAGTATCAATTAAAAGAAACTATACGGTTTAATAATACATACATACAACATAATGAAGATTAAAAAGCAAAAAATTACTGGTATATAATATGGTAAATGAGTATATGTTATCGGGTTATTAGGCCAGATAAAGATAAACAAATATACCAGTAAATCTCATACGCGTCCTATACCTATAAAAAAAGATAAAAAGTAATCACATACCCAGTCTCATACCCAATTCCTCTTTATGTATTGTGTACATATATTTTTACACTTTACATGCTTGGGACACGCCTCAATAGCTAAATATGTCCTCAAACAAGAGAAAACGTTGCAAAGCTGACGTTGGCAACAATTGTTAGAAAAATATGCAGGCAAGTCTATGGGATCCGATGAAGTATTATGTTGGTAACTGAATCATATTTATAAAGTTAATTAATTTTTTAAATTTAAACCCTTGTCACATTACTCTTTTACTCTTTTCTTATATACGAAAACAATCGTCGCAAAGTTAATTTTGATTTAGTCTTTGTTTATACTCACCTCACCAAGAGTACAAACGGAGATTATGGGCTAGAGAGCTTGACGTTAATGACTCGGGAGGGTTGGAGTTTTGTATGAACCGATCAAAAGAAGCATATTGATGTGCTTGGTATGGTCTATTAGAAACTAACTGCACACTAACTTAGACACTCTAGTTAAACTCTGGAAACCCTAAACTAGGCCACAATGACATGTAAGTGTACCTACCGAACATAGTAAAGCCTAACGAAATCCAGATATTGGACCCACAAAGTTTCAACGATTGATTGATTTGGGGTTTTTTTTATAAGAAGGTTTTGAATTGGTTGTAAATTAAGTCGAAATTAAAAATAAGTTAAACTAAAAGTAACAACCCATATGAACTTAGGAATGGAAAAAGCACTACTTAGGTCAGGAATCCTAATTGTGACTCTTGGATTTCTCTCGTCTATGGAAACTATGATGAGACTGAGATCTTATAATACGACACCCTTAGACAACCTAATGGGTCCCTGATCATTCTCCAAGTATGAGCTAAAAGAAACCCTAGGGGTGTGTGAAACTCACTGGTTGGCCAGCTTCCTCTCAGTCTTTCCAACAACACTAATGTACCCGAAAGGCAGATTACCTCTCAGTCTCATTATCTCAATACATCCAATGAGGCACGGGGTAGCATAAGAACAATTGATAAGACACAGACTACTAATGATATTAGGAAATCTAGGGAGATCTCCGCTCAGAAACTATACACCTAATAATGAAGAGTAACTGACTATCTATCACTTGTGTCATATTGGGGTGGATATTGGGCAATGATGGTGACAAACCCACCGAGGGGGGTTCGATCCTGAGCCGTACCACGGTTTTCATCCGGCTGTTACTTCAGCGAGGCAACTCGTGTGGAGACAGTACGGTTTTCGGGGGTTACGGCATTCACATCAAATCAATTGTAAAAAGGTTCTTCACATTCACATTAATCCATCAACAAAATTCATAAAACCAAGAAAATATCCAAACAAAAATTATTCATCATATAACGCTCCGTAATTTCACGTTTATTAAATTAATGATTCATTTATTTAATTAAACATATAACTATTTAATAAATTTTATTTCATTTATTTAAATACATTTACTATAAAATTATTCATGTAATTATTCATTATTCATTTCTCATTATTTATTAATTTATTTATTTACTTAGTTATTTATTGATTTATTTATTAATTAAATAAATATTTTATCATTAAAAAGTTTAACTCTTACAAACTTAGTTAAGTTTTATGTTAATCAAGTTAACTAAAATACTAACCTAGTTAAACTACAAAGTTAAAGGTTGAAGGGCCTTTTGGAACCTTTTTAAAACTTTTTAAACCAAATGAAAAGTGCAGGGACCATTTTTAGTTAATACATGTATACGCGTTTGGTTTGTACATGTCTGCATCTTGCCGCCAAAATCAATCCAGAAATCACCCGCTGTACTTTCCTTTTTCTCTCCTCTGCTCGCGAGATTTACGGGATTGAATGTCAAGATTACTTGCCTAATCTATATAAATCACGAACCAAGCCCGGAAATTCGACTCGATTCATTTCGCGTGAACAGTATAAAAACCGAACCATACTCCATTTCGCTACGCTCATCATCTCGTTCACCTCTCACTCTCACAACTCTCCACTCCCGTCTCTCTCGTTGAGTTAAGGTTGCCGGGTTATTTGTTGTGTTCTGGTTTTTCCTTTGTCCGCTTTTGGGCCGGCCCTTTGGGCCAACTTTTTTAAAATCAGCTTAGGCCAGGTTGCTATCTGGGCCAGTTATTTGTTTCACCCAAAAAACTAGTATTATTATTAACCATATTTTTTATTGATTATTATTATTATTATTAAAGTTAAATATTTAAAATCATTATATTCTAAATCATTATATTCTATATCATTATACATGATACTAATAATCTTATTACCATGTTACTTACATAACTAAATTATTATTCTAGCACACCTTACGAGTCTAATTAAAATCAATTTAACGTTTAATTCGAACGTTCCCCTATCAATATATGTCTAAATACCATCCAATATCGTAATCCAACAATCTTAACAAATCCTTGTATTATCATCTAGGTTAAACGCTTTCGTTTGATCTATCGACCTTACTCGTGCGATTACAAGAAATCAATTCGCAACCTAAGGTGAGTATACTCGATCCCCTTTTGTTTTATTCACTTTTGGGGTGCAACATGTATTCTATATCAAACACACTCAACATATGAAACTTGTTACAATCACACTTTATCCACATTTAACATGAAACCATTTGATGCTTGTGAATTCTTGTATGCTACGTAAATATTTATGCCTATATGAGCTCACCTTAACAATTATGGTACTATGCATAGGCTATAGGAGTAACGCACCGCCCTTACAATCTAATGGAGTATTGTTAAGTCAATCATGTGAACCTCCCGTCAATCTTTGGGACTGGCAAAATTGGCGTAGTAGGGTTTTATCATATAGTGACATCGTTTCAGCATATTTAAGAACTTGTATCATTTATTTCATGGTGGATATGAGCATTTAATTTAGACTTGTTATTCTATAATGCTATGTATCAAACTTGTATACTCGCTCAGCATTTTTGTTGATTATATTTTAATACATGTTGTAGGTTGACAGACAAGACGATGTGAAGAAATCAAGTGAGGACAAGCTTTTAGAAACGCACATTAAACATTTGTTATATTTGTTATTCACTTGAAACTTTGTATTGAATTTTAGCCAATAATGAAATTTGATTTAAACATATTGTCGCAAATAGTGTTATGATGCTTTTGAACAATTTGCTCGTCTCATCCCGATGTTTCCGCCATCGGTTGGGGTATGACACATCAAAACCTAGGTAGCTATGAAATCTAGCCAATAATCATGTTCAAAAACAGTAAAAATCTTATAATTTATAACATGATGTCTATAAATCTCGAAAAACAAAGAAGTCCAAGAAACTTAAATCGAATACTTGTAACCGACCCGATTCGCGATCCTAGCTTCAATTCTTGATCAAAAGCAACTTCTCCACTCGAAAATCCCTAGAACTCACTTTGTACGACTGGAAGTCAGTTTTCTCGAAGAGATTGAGCAATATTTAGATAATCGATTTTTAGGCTTTTCCAGATTTTAAAGGCCTTCACGTCACGAAGGGTTAATCAATGTCCTTCAAGTGGCACCAGAAACAAAATAGCTGGCCCTTTAGTTTTTCTAGGCCGGGCTCTTGGCGTGATGCCAAAAACCCTCTTCAACTTTTCGCGTGGCGCAAAAACTGCCAAATTCAAAATTTTGTTTTTCTTTTTAACCCATATTTTCACGTGCGCAATTCATCCACAATTTAGCCTCAATTTTCGTTCCTTCTACGCACGGACCCCTGTAAAATCGTAACTAACTAAATACAAGCTAAAACCGAAAAAAAATGATTAATTAACTAACTAAAAATAGATACAATCGTAAGGAAAACATGTGTGTTTTGAAAAACATCACATATGTAAGTTATCCTTGACATTTTATATAGTTAAACGGATACAATCATTTCATATGTTAGTAGCACTTCATCCACTATCTGATTAAACATTATAGATCGGTTTTTAGGCTTTTGTGTGTGGGTCACATTAATCTTGTCTAATTACTATAGGATTTATCTTCTCTAATGAGAGGGTAGTTGTCACGGCACCCTAGGCGGGAGCCGTGAAGCCAGATGCTGGTGGTATCGGTGTTTATTAATTTGGCAACAGAAAATATCATCAGGATCGTAGTTAGGAAAATATTTCAAAGTTTATAAAAAACCAAAGTTTAATATTAAACAAATGGGATAAAACCCATGTTCCATTCAGATGTTTTGTAGGGATAAACCCTAATTGACAAAACATAAATTTATTCTCTTATTCAGGTAATCATAGCCACTTTATTTAAGACTTCAGTGCTCCATAGTAGGCTTCTATTATTTTCACAGTAAGTTACCTGAAACGCGTTTAAAAACATTTTGTCAGTTAAAAATACTTAAAAATATTGGTGAGTTCATTCAAATTTTATAAAAAGACACATTGTTATATTTGACAGTATTAAGGGCGATTACATTGTTTTTATCTAACAAAAACTCAATCAGTATTTGTCACAGTGGCTGTTCCAATGACTGTGGTTATATTACTATTGGCTAAATTTCGTCCAATAGTAACACTGGTAGTAATTGCATATTACTATTGGCTAACTTTCGTCCAATGACTAGTAGTATATACTAAACCCCACATACTGGCAGTAATTGCATATTACAAAAACTTAATCACTGTAAATAAAACTGGTAAAAATATTTAAGGTTTTGCAAAAGCATTTGAAAAAAAATAGAATGACTCACTTCGTAGTTTTAGGTATTATCTTAGAGCTTCCTGGTGCTATTTCTGAGTTCCTAATAAATACAATGCAACACGTGTTAGTGCAATAACCCAACTTAAACGATACATCACGAGACAAAACCCCAACGTAGTTTACAAAGTTAGCCTGATATGATATACAGGCAGCACTTTGGTATCCGTTGCTGGGTTTTGGATCAATCGGACAGAGTATCGAATCAGTGATTAGGGTTAAAACACTTAACGGGGCAGAGTTTTAGTATATCAGGTAAAAAGCAATAGAGCAGAGAGAGAAGGCGAAAAAGAAAGAAACAATGAGCAGATTGAAAAGTATAGCACTATTACTATTTACAGTTGAGTGATAGGAAGGCTTTATCATAATATTCGATCTGATCATTTCTAACATTCATACACGTATACACATAATATTTTATATATGTAAAGTTTTTAATATTATTTTATATATTATTATTAATTTAGCTGCTTCACTCATTTTTCTTGTATAACTTTTAAAATATAATGTTTTATAAAACGATGAATATATCATTAGGACGCTCATATTTTTATCTACATTTTGACCTAAGTTTCGTTAAAACGGAGTAAGATCAATTATAATAATATATTTTGTTATTAATTATTAAATGGTTCCTATAAGTATGTGTCCGTCTAGATACCTCATATTTCTAACAGTCAACTTACTCGTAGTCTACCCGTTTAAAAATATAAGTTTTATACCTTAGTTTAATCTATAAAATGGAAATGTTGTAGTAGTCGGTCTAAAATCAGAAAACTTGGTAATTATCAACCGTATAAGTCTTGCATGTGGTTAGGGATACTTGCCTAGGTGGTTTGTTCATCATCACAGATCACACTCTTGTCTACTATTTGTCTTCGTCTTAGTTCTCGTTAGTATAATTTTCAGTTGTTAGTTAATTAATATAATTAAAAGTCCAAATTAATTTTAGCTAGTAATTTGGTTTAGATTGAGTTTTAGAGTTTGCCATATCTAGCCCTAGGTTCGATACTCGGTCTGTGACAACTGTCAACTTTCAGGTAATTTCCGTACAATTAAACTATGAATTTAATCATGCAATTATATGTTAAAACGCCATGTTCTGCTAGATTACATCCTACATACCTGAAACTGCTATGAATTACATTTCAATAGTGCACATTTTTCATTTTGACCATTGTGTCGGAAAAACAATTAGACAATGCACTAAAACAACTAGTAGACTTGCCGGTTAGACTAGAAGTGTCAGCACTAGTCCGGTACTCAGCTTAACGACAGTTCTAGGACTTAGATAGAAGTCCAATAGCAATAATATATTAAATCCAAGAATGGAGAACAAGGATTTAACTTAACACATTCCGGAAATCATTTAATACACTTAAAAGTGCCCAAAACACACTTCAAATGCAGAATTCAGCATTAATCAGCAAAATTCAGCAATTATGCACTAAAATATGATGCAGAAATAAGGTTAAAGTGTCCAGAGTAACTTGTAAAGTGTCGGGAATTAGAAACCATCATAGAAGGTACCTCATAACACACTAAACTGCGCCATTTAGCACTTTAATGAACCGGTAAGCAACCGAACAATCGGACACTACCCGAAACACCAACTTTTCACTAGAAGCATTGTTTTAGTGATACAACGCTAGTTATGATCACCAAACACTTTGATTCATCCTAAAACTCCAATACACTAAACACCCACAACCAAATCCATTAATTTACAACTAATTAAGCTAACTAGAAGTTGCAACCCAACTAGACCCCCCCCCCTTGGATTTACGATCAAAGCATGGGCCCCACAAGCCACCTACATGTCCCTTAAGCTTGATTATAGTTTTATGGTTAATAAGGTTGCATGGAAGGATCATTAGGAGTATAAGGGGACATATTCACCTAATCTTATCACTTCATCCTTCCACCAAAAATTCAAACCATCTTCCCCCTTGCTCCCCCTCTTGTGCACGACACCACAACCACCAAACCACCTCCATTTTTCATTCACTTGCTAGCCATTCAAGCGTACACTAAGGTGTCTCAAGGCATACTAAGAAGATGCAAGGCATTGGAAACTTAAGGACCTCTTCAAGGAGCTTTTATCCACCTCATTTGTGCCATCTTCATATCTTGTTCTTGTTTGCCACTTCCCTAGCCACAAGAGCTAGTAGTAAGCCTCTTGATCTTTGTTTTAATCCTTGTTACTAGCATATTTATCATGTACAAATGAATCCATCAAGAGACATAAACTAAAAGTAATGAACACATGAAGAACACTAAAGATCTAAAGAAAACAAACTTAATCTTGAAATAAAATGATGTTATGTATGCTTATTTTGTGCTTAGATTGATGATCATCATGTGTAGTAGTGTTGTATGTGAAGATCTTGAAAGTGTATACATAGATCTTGAAAGATCCATGAAGAACAAAGTAATGAACTTGATGTATTTCAGTAATGAACTAGTTAAAATGATTTACAATACATAAACATGGACTTAAAGTTATTTTTGTAAATGGATGAACAAGTTGTTAAACATGATTTTCTACAAAAGTTGTGTAATTAGTGGATAATTAACATTTTTGAAGATAACTAAACATGTTAAACACCATACTAAAAGACTATATGTTTTTATAAAGTTTTGAGATCATCATCATGTAAAAAGTGTATGTATGAAGTGATTTAAACTTATAGAAACTATTTTGGTGATCAAGTGAGTTTTGTAAAGCTTAAGCACATGTATTAAACATGGGAAACTCCTAAATCTAGGGGAAACTATGACCAAATTTTTATAAAAATTCAACACTTAGAAAAATATAAAGTTTACTACTAAACCTTTGATTTTTTTGATGTTTAAATAAATTAAACATGGCCATGCCCTATTTTTTATATTTAAATGCAAGTTAAGAAATGAATATTTCTTAAAGGATAAAAACAAGTAAAAATATATATTTAGGGAAATACATATTTAATGGTCACCAAGGATTTTTGTGTGGTATGTGTATATTATGTGTAATATATGTAGTAGACAAAATAGGGAAATTTAAACACTAAATACTCTCAATGGAGTATGAACACAAAAACCCTCAAAATATCAAAGAAAATACTCCAAGGAAATGCACACAAATATGCCCATACTGGTGCTAGGACAAATGCAACAAAATATATAAATCAACTTATATATATATATATATATATATATATATATATATATATATATATATATATATCCTTGATTTATGTGGACTTGGATAAGTAAATGGACTTATACACAAAATATATATGTATAACAAGATTGGTAAATATATATATATATATATATATATATATATATATATATATATATATATATATATATATATATATATATATATATATTCCCTACAAGCCTTAAAGATATATTTTTTTTAAGAGATATAATTTCCGGAAAAGCATAAAAATTACATGTAATAAATCTTGTCAAGAAATAAGAAATACGGGAACCTTAACAAAAGAATACGTGTACACTTTCCTAAGTGTACATTTCGTAAATAACAAATATACTTATACTAAAAATAATATTGGAATTATTATTTTGCAAGTATACATATTTATTTTGAAAAATAAATATAACTAGATACAAAAACATGGGCTAGGCCCAAAGATACAACAAGGGTTAGGCCCAAAAATATAAAGACATGGGCTAGGCCCAACAATACAAACACATGGGCTAGGCCCAATGATACAAGAACATTGGCTAGGCCCAATGACACAAACACATGGGCTAGGCCCAATGACACAAGGACATGGGCTAGGCCCAATGACAAGTGTGCTAGGCACAAGGATAAGGAACGGGCGACACCGTTCACACACTATTCAAGACTCGATAACAAAATATATGTTATTAAGTTAAGAAATACTTAATCAATAAAATGATTAAGAACAACTAACATGAGATGGGAACTTGTACATAGAACAAACATAGACTTAAGTGTCTATGGGAATTAGAACACTTGTAGGTTTCTGTTCGAGACCAAGGAAAACATTGTGAGTTACACAAGGGACGCGAATCAGTGAGTTCATATCCCCCTTTCCTTTTAAACGCTTTCGGTTTTATAACATTCAGGGGAAATACATGTCAAGACATATGGTATGTTAGTTATGGAGTTAGATGACAATAAGATCGATGTGCGTAAGTAGGATTGATAACAATATAACACTAGTAACCATTAATCACTTAGTGACCAAGGTGCAAAAGGTAGATCTATTGAGCTTGAGGCACGCTCCACTCCTAGTTGTATACCATGGAGTGCTTTTGTGATCCCAATTGAGAACAAAGTGTCTCGGTTTGGTTATATACTTACGGCGCATAGTATCGGAGGGCTCGCTACCCACTGATAGATCCTTATATTCCATAGTTATTTTACATACCTGGATTTCAATATTGGATAACAATTATGACAATTTATTCGAAAACAAAACTACATGAACTCTCTCAACTTTTGTTGATTTTTCAAACCACATGTATTTCAGGAAACAGGGCTTAACTGGTGATGGATTCTCAGAACATACAACGATGGCCACTTTTGGAAGATTTGCCTCATATATCACTTCCTTGTTTGGGCATATAGGAGTCTCAACCTCGACTCAAAACTACAACTATCGCAAACATATTTTGGTGATGTAACTTAACTAAATATTGTTTTGGTAAACTTATGAATCTTGTTGGAACAAGTAAACTTGAATTCGAATTTGTATAACATATGGCATCGTTGTTGGATTAATGTTTACACCATTGATTGCAATGATTACCGTTAAGTCACACGTTTGCGCTTCCGCTACGACCAGGGTGTGACACAGTCTTGCTTTTTATAGTACACATGTCCGGTACACTTGCCGTTTGTTTGTAGTTTCTAGGTAATTCCATCTTTTAAAACATGGTTAGAAATAACATACACATTCGCACACATCAGTATCCCCAGCGAGGTGTCTTTTAAACTAACACCCTATAATTGTTTGAAACATTGAAACATGCCATCAATCTTGTTCTTTTGTTCCATAACCAAATTAAGATCCAATTCTGATCTCAACATCAAAACTGGAAATTGTTTCCTTTTTGTACAACTAGAATCCGTGTCACACCCCAACCGATGACGGAAACATTGGGCCGGGACGAACGAGATTGCTCGAGACTTCATAACGCTAATAAGTGACAAGTATTTAAATAACAAAATTTCACTTGATAAATAATGTTCAATTACAACGGTTTGAAATCAAATACAACATGTTTGAAACGAGATACAAGTACAACAACATTTCTAATACAAAACGTAGATGAGTATCTAAGTCATCCTACTCGTTTCCAACATCGTCGTCATCAACAATCAACCTGCAATACATCTTAAAGTACAGTTCAACACATAAGGTGTGACACCCGGTTATTTTAGAGCATGTATTAGTGTAACACGTGTTATGACTAAATAAAAGGAAAAAAATTATTGAATTTGGTATTATATGATGGTATTTGATGTGATAATAAATTTAAAGTTTATTAGAAATTATATTGGGAATATTAAGATAAACGCTTATCGTGTAACTGATAAAATGCGAAATGAACGTCGGTGACAGCCCGATTAATGTTAAAATCCTAAAAATAGTCCGTTATGATTAAAATTATATTTTAATCATGTTCGTGAGGAAAAATAAATTAAAACGCTTAGAAACTTTATTTTTTAAGTTTAAGCGCGTACTGCGCAACACAGCGCGCTACTGTCAAATACAGACAACGCAGCCAGTCTAGACAAATAAAATATTGTTCAGCAATATTATGGTGAGTTTATTTTTATAGAATGATAAAAATAATTTAAAACGCCTTAAAAAGGGATTAAAACCCGAGATAAAATATCCGGTATCCAGTTAAATACCTGTTTTTACCAAATATATACTATATATATGTATGTATATGTAAGAATGTGTGTGTGCATGTGGGAGGTGGCGGCTAGG
The DNA here is from genome assembly GCA_947069175.1 of Scalesia atractyloides. Taxonomy (NCBI): domain Eukaryota; kingdom Viridiplantae; phylum Streptophyta; class Magnoliopsida; order Asterales; family Asteraceae; genus Scalesia; species Scalesia atractyloides. The sequence continues at coordinate 44,693,413 of CAMTDV010000015.1, forward strand.
GAGTCTCCATGCACCCTCTCTCTTGACAAGTGTTGGTCTTGGAAACACAATATAATCATTTACCTTCTAACACACTTCATTTATACAACCAAAATCAAAACAAAATCACTATCTCTCTCTCTCCCTCTAAAACTCATGGTCGAACTCCCCTAGCACACCGCCATTTTTGAATTTTCAAATTTGTTCTTGGAGATGCAAGACCATTTCAAGTTCATTTCAAGGAGTTTCAAGCAAGAACCAAGCTCCATATCATCACATTTTGTCAAAACCCACTTGAATCTTGAAGGTATAAAATCATTTCTTTAAAACATGTTCTTGATTCTTGGTGATGAAGATGATAGTGGAATGTTTCTCTTGTTCTTAGAATTAAACACAAACTTGAAATTAATAACAAATGGGTTTTTGAATGAAATAAAAATGGAGGTGTATACATATGTATGTATAGCCGTAAGAATGTATATATATGTGTTAGAGATGAAGTTTTGACTTTTGAATGTTCTTGATTGATATGGATCTAAAAAGGTGAATGCATGCATGATAAAAAAGGTGTCATGTGAAAGTTTTGTGATTTGAGATGAATACATGAAAAGTGGATTTTTGGAAGTATATAAATAAATAAATATATATATATATATATATATATATATATATATATATGTGTGTGTGTGTATTTCATGTATGTGTATATACATATGCATGCACATGAGTTTTGTCATATGTTCATAAATATGAGATGTTACTTCCATTTATGATAAGATGATTGGATGATGATTTAATGAAGATGATACTTGGATGCATTTACAAGTTTTGGATGATGAGAATAGGATAACCATGCATTAGATACTTGTACATAAGTAAACATGATGGTTAAATGTACATAAGTTGTTGGTAGATCTATCGGGTTGACCACGACGTCGTGACCGGTAGCTCCGTGTCAAGTCAAGCGACGAATTTATATTCTGTACTGTCTAGCTTTTATTATACCTTCATTGTAAATATATAGCTCGTAACGTCTTGCAAACTTAAGAATCTGAATGTTTAATGCTAGAAGCTTAATATGTAAACCTTGGTAACAAGTCGGGATATCACTATGGTTTAAGAAACGCTTGTGATGAATGACCCTTGGATTTTATAAAGGAAACTAAATGGACTTTCTAAAATTTATATGGATGTTTTATTTCTAAACGCTTGTCATTTTATGTCGGCCCTGCTGCATTTGCCAGCCAGGTTGACACTCGTTGCGCTCATACTAGTAACGGGTGGATTGACGATGATGACTCTGTTCCTCCCTCGATTTTTGAGATAGGACAGTCATCTGGTAACGTGCCTATTGTTGACGAGCCGAGGAGAGGTATTCCTTTGACTACAGGATCTTTTCAGATTGCACCCGTGGTGGACGTCACTACCATTACGGTTCGATCTTTAGAGCCCTTGGTAGTCCCGCCCATTGCCACTGTTGAGACTACACCTGAGATCCCTCCGCCAGTCACGTCGGAGTCGTCCGTCCCGCAGCCCGAGTCACGAGCGTCTACTACACCCCTACTAGTTTATGCTTGACGAAAGAGGAGGACTCAACCAATTGGAGATATCGCATCGACCTCTAGAGCTGCTGCTGAGTCTGCTTTGAAGTGGCAGAAAGGAGTTTGGGTCGACCGATGCTCTCACTGCGATCGTCAGATGACTATTATACACGGAGACCGGAGGCGACCAAGGGGAAGGTGAAGGATCTCGAGGGCCAAATGGATTGGTACGACGAGGTATAGGACTTGGATGATAGTGCCATGGATCAGATGCACTAGAGGCTTATGGAGCTTGTGGATAGTTAGGAAGCTTTTGGACTTCTTGGGTTTGAAGTGATTGTTGTTTGATTGTTGCATTGTTTTAGTCTCTTTTGGAAACCATGTTTATTTTTGGGCTTGCATGCCAAACTAGATATTTTAGGAGGAAATTCGATAAACTTGTTGATGGTGTTTGATCTGATTCACACCAAATTTTGTTAGTATTGTACTACAAACAAGCCATGTAATTTTTAAGCTAAAATATCAATACAACGGGTTTTTGGTTAAATTATTCTCATTATTATGTGGATGCATATGTTTTGTTTAGTCCACTATTATCTAATGATTGATTATCTAATTAATGTCTTACGTTGTTATTATTATTGCAATAATAGAAACGACAATATGCCACCAAAATCGAGACACGGTCACTCTACTGACGGTACTGGTTTACCTACAACACCTGAGGAGTTGGCGCAACTTATCGCTCAGCACGTCAATACCGCCATGGAACAACGCGACGCTAACCAGACTATGGGCCGAGGGCACGAACATGGTGATAATGCCCATGGTTTCGATGGAGCGCCAATTTGAAACCCTCCAGGTAGAACAATGATCAGAAAAGTTTTGTAGTTTCTTGCGTTATGATATAATCTAAGAGTAATCTTGATTTTCATTAACCTTGTGAACAGTGCACGGATGTACATACAAAATATTCCAGGGTTGTGACCCAAAATCATTTACCGGTGCTGAAGGACCCCTTGATATCATTAGATGGGTTGAGAAGATGGAGTCTGTGATGGCAATCAGCGGTTGTGCTGCTGATCAAAGGGTTCGGTATGCTTCATGTTCATTCCACGACGAAGCTTTATCCTGGTCGAACGCTCAAGTTCAGATTTTGGGAGAAGACGTTGCCTACGGTCTTACCTGGAACGAACTAAAAGAGATTCTTCTTAAGGAATACTGCCCGTGTAGTGAGCTACAGAAGCTTGAGACTGACTTCTGGAATCTGACCATGGAAGGCTTGAATGTCAGAGCTTACACGTCACGATTCGATGATCTGGCTAGGTTGGTTCCTCGGATGGTCACTCCTGAGTATGTTAAGGTTGAGAGGTTTTTGGGATTGAACCCTTGCAAAGGAACAGATGATACAAAGCCAAAATCACATCAGATGTTTGATCCAGAATAACAAAGTTTCTATACTCTGATCTAACCCACTTTTGAAGTCTAAAGTCTACTACACAAGCTCTAGTTAATTCAAAGTCTGATGATACAAAGCTCTTATGAAGAATAAAGCTAAGGTCTGATGAAGACCAACAGAGTTTAGGTTTATCAACGTTTTAGTAGGTATCAGTGTTTTCAATGTAACAATGTTTGTAATAAGCAGATGATAGGCTAAGGAGTGTTTAGGGTTAGTTAGTATTGTTAGCAGTTGCTTTCACCTCTGACATCAGCAAAGATGCTCAGAGGTTAGCATTGTACAATAAATACTTGTCGTCGTTGTACTGTTTTATCTATCTATCTTCAAGGATCATTTACCAATCATCTTCTCCGCATTTCTGTACAATCAAACTTAAGTTATAAAAGGTTGAGGGGGAGTTTGTGATTCACATGCAAAACTATAAGTTTGAAAGCATGATGATGAAAACAATCTTCCATTGATTGTAATACAAAGTTTCCTATTTCCGTTGCAAATTCACTCTGTTTTACGTTCTTCCATTTACCATCTTTAAAACATTTACAATCAATTCAAACTCAGATCCTAACAATTGGTATCAGAGCTTAGTCAATCAAAATTTGACTTAACTATCAATTTGATTTGAAAGTTCAGCTCTCCCTGCTAATTAGTTTGATTGTTTTCATTGGAAAAAAGAGTTTTATTACGTTCAAAGTTTTTAAACAAAATATGTTTAAAACAATTCAGAATATCTCAAAACACACCGGATTCCAATACTGGATCTATGTTTAAACCTCTGATGCTGGTCAGAAACGATTACTACACATGGCAGCGTCAGATGAGTTATATTTAGCTCAGCAAAACACCGGTTGCTGGAGGTCCGTTGTATTTGGACCACACGTTCCTTTGGTTCCAAGTACAGAGGACCCTGCAAAACAAGTGCCTAAAAATCCTGAAAACTTCTTCGAGCAGGATTTCCAGAAAATAGAGTTAGATGCTAAGGCATTTAGCATTGTTGCTTCTGCCTTACCTAACGAAATCTATGCTGGCCAGCTCCACTATAATAGTTCAAAGGAGTTATGGGATGCCTTGAAAGAGCAATTCGGTGGGACTGAAAAAGTGATTGAAAACAATAGAGAAGTTCTGAATCAACAATACGAAACTTTTTATCATGTCAAAGGAGAGTCTCTAACCCAGCAGTTCGAGCGATTTAACTGTCTCATAAATGAGCTTAAGCTGGTTAACCTGGAATTTCCTAATTCGATTGTCAATAGTCGTTTCTTAAGATTGTTACCAGATAAGTGGGACACCATAGCTTTCGTGACACGAACATCTCTCAGGTTTAAAGAAATAAATCTTACCCAACTTCATGGTCGACTCCTCACATACGAGAGAGTGTTAAACCAGAAAAAGAAGTTGCAAGATGATGCAAGGTTGCTGATGGTTATACTTCTGGTAACACAACACTTTTAGGCCAAGAAGATGGTTCTGGTAGTGGAAATGATCAAAGTTATGATCATTTTATCGACATAACTTCTGGAGGAAACTTTAACTCTGATTCTTACTCACCCAACTATGCATTTACTGCAAGTGGGGAAAGCCAAACCTCTGATAACCTTTACTTTGAGTTGAATGATCTTCAACACTTTGAACCATCTCATTTGGAAGAAATGGACATTTTGCACCAACTGGCTCTATTAAGTGTTAGAGCTAGTAAATTTTACAAGAGAACTGGTAGAAAATTCCCAGGGTTGCATGGGGGTTGAAGGTTGTGCGGGATAAGTCGAAAATCAAGTGTTATAAGTGTAACAGGTTAGGAAATTTTGCTAGGAAGTGTAGACTCAAAATTTTGGACCCATTGTTACACACCATAGTTCCAGACCTCAACACACACAAAGCACTACTCACTATTTCCAATATACCCCTGCTTCACAAATGCAAAGCACTGCTCATTTTGCACACCCTGCTGCCACTGTTCCAGTGCACTATGTTCAAACCACTGTTTCACAAATTCAGTATGTCCAAGCACCACCTCCTCAAGTGCATGTGCAACCTGCACCTCATGTCACTCAAACTACTCAAACCACTGCTCTAGCAGAGGTTAACCAACAGAGCTTTTTTCACACAAGGCTTTGTTGATTGGAGTAGTTTGCCTGAGGAATTAACTGATGAAAAATTTGCTCTAATAGCTAAAAATGATTTAGAAAACGATTTTTTCTTAATGGCTTTAGAGACAACAGTTGAAGGTGATGAATCTGTGGAATTAGTGTCTAAATCTGATGAGTTTAAAGTTCATGATGAAACAATTATTGAGAAAGAAAATGTTGATGAAGAAAAGAAACCTCTGTCTGATCCATTGAACAGTAGTGTGTGTGAAGATGATTGTGATTGTGCTTTAATGGTTGCTTCTAAGGTATCACCTCAGATCCTTAAAGATATATGTTCTGAAAAATGCAAAATAGCTTTTGAAAACATAAAGAAGGTGAATGAGAATCTTAGAAACAAAATTTTAGAAGATGAATTGAATTTTGAAAAACTCCTCAAAGAGTTGAAAACAAAATTGGTTAACAAAGATTATGAGATCAGCAGTCTAAAGCATGAGGCAAGCATAACCAAAGATCAACTCCAAACTATGATAGAGAAATATCAAGTATGCAAAAAAGAATTGGAATCTACCCAGATCACATGTGAAAAATGGGTAGAGTCTTGCAAAGGTTATGAGATCATGCTTGAAAATCAGATCAAAAGTAACATAAAATTTTGCATAGGTTTCAAGAAAAATGGCCAAATTTGTGAAAGTGTTACTGTAAATGAATCTGAGATGGTTGAAATTGTCCCAAAAAATTGGCTGGTGAAGAGATAAAAGTCATTGATAAAGATGGAAACAAAATCATTTTGGAAAAACATGAGGGATCCTCAACCTTTGAGGAAGTTGAGAAATATCAGTTTAAACCCACATGGTCAGATGAGTGTGACATTTTAGAAAACTTCAAGCCAATGGACTTCTCAACCATTGATGGTGTCAAGGCACCAAAAGCAAGGATAATCCCTGTAAAGGATCTTCCAGCAGATGTTACAACATCTGCTGAAAGGAAGTCTGAAAAATGGAAGAAGAAAGAAAAAGTCAAAAACTTGTTTTGTAACTTTTGTGAGAAAAGAAATCATGTCACTGAAAATTGTTTTCTGTTAAAAGCTTATGAAATAAACAAAACTTGTGTGATCCCAAATTCTTCAAAATGCATCATCTGTGGTAGAACAAACCACATGACCCAAGAGTGTGTTTATCTTCAAACCTACAACACAAAGGTAAAAGAAATTAAATCAAAAACTCTTGAAAATCAAAGTTCAAGCTCTGCTAGAAATAAATCTAAGAAGACCTTTGAACCTGTTGAAACATCTATTACTAAAGCACTGAACAAAACCTTTTTTCCCAGAGAGGTACAAGTGACAGATGCACCACCTGTAAACAGGTATCCAAGAGGATATGGCCAAACTATTTATCAAAAGGTTCCTCTTAGTTATGAGGGTTAGAAAAAAAACCCTCAAAGCCAAGAGTCAATAGGAATCCTCATGGTTACCAACATCTGACAGGAAATGGTTCACAACAGTGGTTACAAAGATCAGATCAAACCACTGTCCATATTCCTTAATTTGAGATTGGACAATCTGTGACCCCATCCAAAGCCATTTTGGCTTTAGAGACCCACCTAAACTAATTGTTTACTTATGTGCAGGGAGCTTCTACTTGCCTTGATAGTTTATGGTATGCAGACAGTGGAGGCTCCAGGCACATGACAGGATGTAGAGCCCTACTCAAAGATTTCATGGCACATGGAGGGGGTGATATATCCTTTGGTAACAATTCAAAAGGGAAGGTGTTGGGGTCAGGGTCGTTCAGGCTGGGAAACTCAAATTTGAGCATGTTAATCTCATTGATAATCTAAAATTCAACCTACTGAGTGTCTCACAAATGAGTGACAAAGGATATGGATCCTTCTTTACAAAGAAAACATGTCAAATTGTTAGACCAGAGGTTGTTAAAAAGATTGATCAAATCATTGCTGAGAGCAAAGCACAACTTGTTGCTCAGAGGAGTGGCAATGTGTATGTGGTTGATATGCTGAAGGATAATCCAGTGTCTAATGCATGCATGTTCTTAGTTGCTTCTAGCAAAGAGACAGAGTTATGGCATAGGATACTTGGACACACAAATCTGAAAACTATCACCACTCTCTCAAAACAAAATCTTGTCAGAGGTTTGCCCTCAAAACAATTCACTTGTGACGAACATTGTGTTTCCTGTTTAAAAGGCAAACAACATAAAAGTTCTTACAAGTCCATTGAAGAGTCCAAAACAACCAATGCTTGCAGTTGCTGCACATAGACTTGTTTGGCCCTATAAAAATCATGAGTCTTAAAAAGAAAAGATATTGTCTTGTCATTGTAGATGATTTTTCAAGGTTTACATGGACATTTTTCATGCACTCTAAAGATGAAACAGCTGGCATTTTGCAAAATTTTGTCAAGTTGAAAAGCAATTTGACCTTCCAGTAAAAGTTTTTAGAAGTGACAATGGGACAGAGTTTAGGAATATGGAGTTAGATGCTTTCTATGAGTCAAAAGGGATTGTTATACAATATAGCATCCCAAGGAATCAAGAACAAAATAGGGTGGTTGAAGGGGAAAAAAAGAACTTTAATTGAATCAGCAAGAACAGTGCTTGCAGACTCAGGTTTACCCTTGTCTTTTTTGGGCAGAGGCTATAAACACTGCTTGCTATGTTCAGAACAGAGTTTTGATTAACTTCGGGCATCAAAAGACTGCCTACGAAATGCTTTACAAAATCAAACCTCTGATCTCAAATTTCAAAGTTTTTGGCTACCCATGCTTCATTTTAAACTTAAAAGATTCAATCTCAAAGTTTGTAGCCAAAGTAGATTGTGGTTATTTCTGGGATACTCAACCACTGCTAAAGCCTACATATTTTTAACTCTAGGACCAAGTGTGTTAAAGAAACTTTGAATGTAAAGTTCAATGAACTTTCTTCTTTGAAAATCCCAGCAAATCCTGCTGAACTGTTTGATCTAGAAAAATTGTGCAGGTACATCACAATCTTCACATCAGGATCATGGATATGACAGTGTGCTTCATCAATTCAAATTCAATCCATCCAATAGAGGAGCAGATGTTAATAACAACTGTGAAAACTCTGCCACTACTGGCTCAACAGTTGTTGATCCCCAAACCTCTGCCAGCTTACAAAATCAAACCACTGTTGGTAAAAGTCCACACTCTGTGAACAAAAATCAACACAACCTCACATCCATTCCTCCTATACCTCCACCTCCATTCCAAATAAATGTTGACACTTCAATTTTGCCAACAGATATTAGCTCAGATGATTCTCATCTGCAGCCTTCACCTCAAAATGCCATTGTCCCCTACCAAGGAGATTTGATTTTCCTTAAAAGCCATCCATTAGATCAAGTTATTGGCAACATCAATGAGGGAGTGCTCACAAGAAGCCAATCCAAAACATTTGTCTTTTTGTTGGCTTTCTATCACTCACACAACCTGTCAAGTACCAAGAGGCACTAAAAGATAACAGTCGTGTAGAAGCCATGCAAGAAGAGCTCCTACAATTCAAAAGACAACAAGTTTGGGAACTTGTACCCTTGCCAAAGGATGTATGTCCAATTGGCACAAAGTGTGTCTTCAAAACAAAACTGATGAAAGGGGTATTGTTGTCAAAAACAAAGCAAGGCTCGTGGTTCAGGGCTACAGAAAAGAAGAAGGTATTGACTATGATGAAACATTTGCTCCTGTAGCAAGGTTAGAAGCCATCAGATTGTTCTTAGCCTTTGCTGCCAACCACAACATCAAAGTGTTTCAAATGGACATCAAAAGTGCATTCTTGTATGGAAAGATCAAAGAAGAGGTGTATGCGTGTCAACCTCCTGGATTTGAAGATGCATTTTATCCTGATCATGTATACAAGCTCAACAAAGCACTGTATGGCCTAAAGCAAGCACCTAGAGCCTGGTATGAAACTCTATCCACTTTTCTCTTATCCATTGGGTTTTCAAGAGGTAAAATTGATAAAACCTTATTTTTGAAATGGAATGGAAAAGATCTGATGCTTGTCCAAATTTATGTGGATGACATCATTTTTGGATCCACATGCACTGCCATGTGAGAAGATTTTAGACAAATCATGGCAGCAAAGTTTGAAATGAGTGCAATGGGTGAGTTACAATGTTTTCTTGGTCTTCAAGTTAAACAAATGCACAATTGTACTTTTATTTATCAAAATAACTATGTCAAAGAACTGCTTAACAAATTTGATATGAATGACTGTAAACCTTGTAGCACACCCATGGCAACCTCAAAGCTTGTCACTATTGATGACAAAGATGACTTGGTTGGTCAAACTCTTTACAGAAGTATGATTGGGTCTTTACTGTACCTAACTGCTTCCAGTCCAGATATCATGTTTGCAACATGTGTTTGTGCCAGATCCCAGTAAGCACCTAGAATGTCTAATCCCATTGTTGTGAAGAGGATATTCAGATACATAAAAGGTGCTCTCACACTTGGTATCTGGTATCCTGCTAATGGAAACATTGAGCTTTCAGGTTATTTAGACAGTGATTTGCTGGTTGCCACACCACAAGGAAGTCCACATCAGGAGGAGTTTAGTTCCTAGGTGATTGCCTAGTGTCTTGGCAAAGAAAAAAGCAAGTTGTAGTATCCACATCCACTGCTGAGGCATAATACATTGCTGCTGCAAGTTGCACGGCTCAACTCTTGTGGCTTCAAAACCAACTGCTGGATTTTGGTGTAACTGCTTTAAAGACTCCTCTCAAGATAGACAATCAAGCAGCTGTAAATATCATTAAAATCCAGTTTCTCACTCCACAACAAAGCACATTGACATCAGACATCATTTTATGCGAGATTGCTATGAAAAAGGTTTGATTTCTTTACAACATGTCCATACTAAAGATCAACTGGCAGATGTTCTCACAAAAGCATTAGATACATCTACCTTTGAAAGTCTGATTTCTAGGATTGGAATGCTAAACATGGAATAAAAACATTCTTATGGGTTCCATGTGTAAATAGCAACAAAATGTTTTCAGAAAATCAAAAATCCATCCTTAAAAATAGTTCAACTTGAAATTTTCAATAAATCTCAAAAGTCTGTTATATCCACTGTTCTCTTGAAACCACTAATGGGCTTGAAAATCTATCCACTGTCAAAAGTGTATCCTCTGGTTGGTCAAACCACTGTGTTAACCTTATCCACTGATAAGCTATCCACTGATAGTAAAAAATCAAAACACTATTCCCATCCACTGTTGACACACAACAGTGGTTCTCCGTAACACCTGTCTTCCATTCACTGTCAGAGGATACACATGGACAGATGTTAGCCGCCAGATCTTTGCCACGTCATCATCACTTTTTCACTTTATAAACCCCTGTTTTATCCCAATCAGAGATTTTCACTCTGCTGTATCGAATTCAAAAATTCCAAAAGCGGTTTTCTCTCAAATCTTCTTCTTCACAACTGTTCTTCATTCGAATCATTCACCATGACGCTTATCATCAAAACACCCCACAACTACACAACTATTTTTAAAGAAACTGACACAAATAGACAATATCATGCTATGATTAAAGTCTTGAAAGAGTCTAAATACAAAGAAATCATGGAAATCAAAGCCCTAATCTATCAAGAGTCATTACGACAATTCTGGGCAAATGCTGAGGTTCATTATACAAAGAAAAAACCTTATGCCATTGTTTCCACTGTGGGGAAAACACTTTTTGAAGTAACCCCTGTTTCTATTTCAGATGTTTTTGGGTTGAATGACCTAACTAATCCTTCTTCTTTTCCGATCCCTGATCTACAAAATGAATTCATTGAAAGAGGTATGAAGTTCAACTTACAAGTAAAACAATCTATAAACCTAAATTTCCTGCTAAAATGAAAATTTTCTTTCACACACTGTTGACATGTTTGTCAGCCAAGACAACTGCTTTTAATGAGATACCTTTAAACATGCAATACTTGGCATATGCAATCCTGACAAAATCTGATTTTAACTTCTCTCAAATATTGTTCAATGACTTGGTGACAAACATTGAGAACATTAAAAAGGGCCGCGCTTTTCTTATTTACCCTAGATTTTTAAGTGTTTATCTTCAAAACAAAGTTGGTGATGCTGCTAAACAAGGTGCTGTGACTTCTCATGGTAGCCTAACACGTGAAACTTTTACACGCATCACCAACCAATTAAATGTTTCAAAAACATAACTAGAGGGGGCTAAGCAACTTTTAAATGCACAACCATCACAAGCTCAACTCACTGCTACTGAGCCCACTGCTCCTGGTGATCAAAGTACTAAAACCAGTGCTTTGAAACCCACACCAGCCATTTCTAAAAGGAAACCAAAAACAAAGTCCGAAAAGCCCACCAAAACAAAAACCAAAAAGGGTCCTCTGGAAGATGAGATCCCAGAGGATAACCCAGTGACAACACCAAAGTCACCTGAAAACACTGCTGCTACTTCCTCACAACAGATGTTAGAAAGATCTCCACCCATTAGCCTATCTCCTCTTGATTCCTAACAAAAGGAACAAGTTGTAAGCACAGGGACACCTCAATATGAAGCTCTAGATCCACTTTGTTCTATCTTCCGCAGCCCCTCTCCCGGGGCAATGTCGCTTTCTACACTACAACCTTCACCAAAAAATCTTCCATCAACTATCTTACCTCTGTTGAAGGAAATAGATATGGATCAGACACAAATCAGTTCTTCTCACCAACCTATCACTGAGAATATATTCCAACAAGTGACTGAGTCTGATGCCTCTATCTTTGTTATCCCATCAACAGCTGAGGAGGCAATATCCCTTGGGTTCAAAGTAACCCTTGGTGATTTTTTCAAGTGGAGCAGTCACTACAATGGCAGAACTACCAAGTTCTCAGTTAGACAGTGGTTACATCTATAAGACTATCTTGAAGGCAACCACTGTTGAGGCTACCAAGGTAACCTCTGTTCATGTGGAAGTCCCCAGTTCCAAGAAAAAAAGGGGTATCTGTGTCTGAAGCTATAAAGGTAACTTCTTCTAATGATAACGCAGATACAACTACTCTGGTAGGAGTTCAGATGATCCTATTAAATTAGGTGATGAGCTAAGATATAAGGATTTGACGTAGAGAGTATCAAGAATTGAAACATCTGTTGTTGATATCAAAAATATGATGTAACAGATGTTAAAAACCTCCAAAAGTAAATCCTCTGTTGCAACCATCGATGGCAACACTTGTATCCTCTGCTACAACTACAAAGACAACATGCTGATCTCCAACATGAGCAACACATGCAACAATTTAGAAATATGGTTGATGCAAGATATTAAGACACACTTGCAGACATTAAAGCCATCAAAGCTCACTTAATTCAAACCACTGGCTCTTCTCCTCCTACAGTAATACTTGTTGAAACAGCTTATGCCAAAAAGGGGGAGAAAGACACTGAACAGATAAAGTTAAAGCCTGATCCTAAAGCAAAACCAGTTGTTGAAATCCCTAAGCTAGATGGGTCAAAGAAAATTGATGAGACCCTCAACTACTTTGCTGAAGAAAAGCAAAAGAGAAAAGAGAGGTGGGAGACTAAAGGTGTAGATAGATTTGAAAAAGAAAAGATTGCTCAGATGGAAAAGGAAGACATTGGTACTTCAAAGCAAAGGAGAAAGTCTTCCAGAAAGGTTAGACAACCAATATCCACCCCTTCCAAAACCACTGTTCAATCTGACAACACACCAAAACCATCATCACCAGAGAAAATTCCATCAAACCCTGAACTAGCAGATGTTGTGACACCTGTTGTGTCAACAATCGTTGACACAACAGTGGTTACAACAGATGTTACACCAACCATTGCCCTATTCACTTTTCTAACCACCACTCACCAAATATCAACTCCCACTAGAATTTCAAACCTATCACCACCTCCCAAACTCACTTTCAAAAGAAGGAAGATGACCAAAGTAATAGATGATGACAAGATCATTCCTTCACCACTTCCACTATCATCACAACCACTGACCACAACCTCAATATCTTCTCCAATGTCTACATCATCACAAACCTCTGCCATTGTGAAATCACCTGCATTGACTCCTCTCACCATTCAATATCCTTTTGATCTACCTGTTGTTAAAGAAGAGATAAAATCCTTCGACTCTGAAGAGGATCCTGAGAAGAGAAACTTCCCATCCATGCAAGGCTATCCTAAGCCCAAAAACATTGATGACTACCTTCAATTGAAGGCCAAACAAGCAGAGGATATAACTAGAAGGGATACAAAGGGAAGAAGTGATAGAGAAGTTCGGAATTACATGCAATATCAACTTAGCAAGGTTAGAAGATTTGAAGACTTCTCAAAAGATCTTTGCAAGAGGCTATCTGAAAAAGATGATGAAAGTCTGAGAAAAGATTACATAGATCACATCATGGAAAACAAACAGTACAAAGCAACCAGAGCACAATTCAAACATTGGACTGTGGCTGAGCTTAAACAAGAAGTAGAAAGGATGCAAGAGATGCTGAAAAATCCTACCAAAAGCCCACTCCTCCAGACTAGAATAAGTTCAAAAAGAATGTGCCTGACAGAGCTTTGAAACTCAGAAGAATGAAGGAAGAGTTAATAACTGCAAACTATGGTACAAGAAACTAGATCACCAGGTGGTCAGAGGTTAAGGTGGTAGACACCTACAAAAGGTTGGAAGAAAGAAGAAAAAGAGATCCATCAGTGCCAAGGAAACCAAATTATTCATCAGAGGTTAGTATTCAAAAGACCCAACCTGTTCAAAAATCAACTTCAACATCTAACCCATCCATCCTTGCTTTAAATCAAAGAAAAAGGCAAAGGGAGATGTCTGAGGAAGATAAGAAAATGTTTAAATATACCTTTAACAAAGAAGGTATTATAAATCAAATCCAATTTCATGCTAATTATGCAAGTGACATGATGAGAGAGACCTTATCCAAGTTTGCTCATCAAATTCAACCATCTTGCTCAACAATAAAAAAGCCATCCTAGAAAGCCATTTGATCCAAAAATTCTAAAGTGGAAGGTCAAGAAAGACACCCACGAATTGACTCTAATCAAATCAAATGGTGATGCTACCAAGATTAGAAAGGAGGATGCATATGGGCTCTGTGCAGAAGACCTCCAAGACCTTATGAATCTGGAGCTCGAAAAGGATGATGATGATGATATTGAATCTCTTAACTTTGAATTACAGTTCAAAGGGAAAATAAGAGAGTTCATGTTGAGAAATAAAGATCAACAATAAATATGTGTTTTGGCATCATTTGTTCTAGGGGAGATTGTTGTGATTGAACCCTTGCAAAGGAACAGATGATACAAAGCCAAAATCACATCAGATGTTTGATCCAGAATAATAGAATTTCTATACTATTATCTAACCCACTGTTGAAGTCTAAAGTCTGCTACACAAGCTCTGGTTAATTCAAGGTCCGATGATACAAAGCTCTGATGAAGAATAAAGCTAAGGTCTGATGAAGATCAACAGAGCTCAAGGAAGGATTCCGAGGATAGGCGTGAGAAGAAACACAGTTCCGGCAAGGCATATGTGGCAAACACCAGTGGATCAGGGAAGGATGTGATCAAGGATAGCAAGAGTAGTTCAGGGGGGAGAACTCTTGGTGATGGACAAGGGAAATGTGCCAGATGTAGACGATATGGGCACGCGACTCGTGAGTGCTATGCTAAAAGCATATCGGATGGAGTCAAGCTTGAGGGTTGCTTCGAATGTGGAGAGCAAGGACATTTCAAGCGAAACTATCCATCGTTGAAGAATCAAGGTGCTAGAGGCAAATCATTTGAGTTGAATGCTGGGAAAGCTCGCGATGATCTTCCAGTTGTCATTGGTGCTTTCTTAATCAATAACCATCCTGCATTCGTACTATTTGATACTGGAGCTGACTTGAGTTTTGTTTCTAAAAACTTTGAACCATTTCTGTGTTCTCAAGCAAGTAAGCTAAACAAAAAGTACTCAATAGAATTAGCAATGGTAAATTGATAGAAACCAGTAAATCATTCGTGGTTGTAGTATTCGTTTATGCGATCATAGTTTTAGTATCAACTTATTACAAGTGGAACTTGGTAGTTTCGATGTAGTTGTTAAGATGGATTAGCTATCCAAGAATAAAGCTGAGATTGTTTGTTCAGAGAAATTAGTGTGTATACCCCGCCCTAGTGGTGAAGCTATAGTGATTCATGGAGATCGATCAAGTCGAAGATCGAGAATCGTTAGCGTTATGAGGATGCACAAGATGTTGCGTAAGGGTTATCCTGCATTCTTGGTCAACGTGGTTGATACGAAGATCGAAGGGAGGAAGATTGAGGAGATTCCTATAGTTCGTGATTATCTAGAAGTTTTTCCTGAAGACTTACCTGGATTGCCCCCTGAGAGACAGATCGAGTTTAGAATTGATCTTGTTCCTGGTGCTACACCGATTGCAAAATCTCCTTATAGATTAGCGCCATCGGAAATGAAAGCACTGTCGAATCAGCTTCAAGAGCTATTAGACAAAGGTTTCATTCGCCCAATCTTTTCGCCTTGGGGAGCACCTGTTTTGTTCGTGAAGAAGAAGGACGGTTCCTTCAGGATGTGTATAGATTATCGGGAATTAAACAAGCTAACTATCAAGAATCGGTACCCCACTACTGAGGATTGATGATCTGTTTGATCAATTACAAAGATCCAGGCTACAACTCGAAGATTGATTTGTGTTCGGGTTATCACCAATTGAAGATTGCTGGTGAAGATGTTCTGAAGACTACATTCAAACATGATATGGCCATTATGAGTTCTTAGTCATGCCTTTTGGCTTAACTAAAGCGCCTGCAGTGTTCATGGACCTCATGAACAGGGTATGCAAACCCTGTTTGGAGAAACTCGTGATAGTATTCATTGACGATATACTTATCTATTCACGAACCAAAGAAGATCATGAGAAACATTTGATGACGATTTTGAAGCTGCTGAAGAACAAGAAGTTGTATGCCAAGTTCTCTAAGTGTGAATTCTGGATTCGAGAAGTTCATTTTCTCAGACATCTCATAAATGAGAAAGGTATACATGTGGATCCGTTGAAGATTGAAGTGATTAAGAATTGGGAAGCACCAAAGACTCCCTCAGAGGTGCGACAATTCTTAGGACTTGTTGGGTATTATCGGAGATTCATAGAGAATTTCTCCAAAATAGCGCAACCATTGATGCTATTGACCCAGAAGGATAAGAAGTTTGATTGGATAGAGAAGCAGGAGAAAGCTTTTCGATTATTGAAGGAAAGGTTGTGTAGCGCACCTATTCTTTCCCTGCCTGAGGGAAATGACGGTTTTGTTGTATACTTCGACGCGTCATGTTTGGGCCTTGGTTGCGTACTTATGCAGAAGGACAAAGTGATAGCCTATGCTTTAGACAACATAAGTGCACTAGAGGAACTACACGACTCATGATTTGGAGTTAGGAGCTGTTGTGTTTGCCTTGAAGATTTGGAGACATTATTTGTATGGCACGAAAAGCACGATTTGCACTGATCATAAGAGTCTCCAGCATATCATCGATCAGAAGGAACTCAATATGAGACAACGGCGTTGGGTAGAGTTACTCAATGATTATGAGTGTGATATTCACTATCACCCAGGTAAAGCAAACGTTGTTGCTGATGCGCTAAGTAGGAAAGAGTGAGAAAAGCCACTTCGTGTTCGTGCTTTGGGTTTAACCAAACAGACGAGTTTGACTGATCAAATTCATAATTCACAACGAGAAGCTTTAAGAGATGAGAATTTGCGTAGAGAAGGTTTAAGACGTTTAGAATGTGAACTGATACCAAAAGCGGACGAAGTGGTGTACTTCATGAACTGAATTTGGGTTCCGCTTAGGGGTAACCTACGTTAACTGCTTATGAACGAAGCTCATAAATCCAGATATTCTATTCACCCAGGTTCTACCAAAATGTATCAGGATATCAAAGAGTTTTATTGGTGTCCAAATAAGAAGAGAGATATTGCGGTGTATGTTAGTAAATGTCTGCCGTGCTCAAAGGTTAAGGTTGAATATCAGAGGCCGTCTGGGCTTCTGCAGCAACCAGAGATTCCTAAATGGAAATGGGAGCATCTTGTGATGGACTTCATCACCAAATTACCCCGTACGTCATGTGGACATGACACCATTTGGGTAATTGTGGATCGATTGACAAAGTCTGCTCATTTCTTGCCCAGTAAGGAAACAGACAAGATGGAAAAGATATCGCAGTTGTACCTCAACGAGATTGTAGCTCGACATGGAGTACCTGTGTCAATTATCTCCGATACAGATGGACGATTTGACTCCAGATTTTGGCGATCTCTTCAAGAATTGTTGGGTTCTCGATTGGACATGAAAACTGCACATTATCCTCAAACGGATGGTCATAGTGAGAGAACCATTCAGACGTTAGAGGATATGTTGAGAGCGTGCGTGATTGATTTCGGTGG
The DNA here is from genome assembly GCA_947069175.1 of Scalesia atractyloides. Taxonomy (NCBI): domain Eukaryota; kingdom Viridiplantae; phylum Streptophyta; class Magnoliopsida; order Asterales; family Asteraceae; genus Scalesia; species Scalesia atractyloides. The sequence goes on from CAMTDV010000015.1 coordinate 44,710,954, forward strand.
AAGTTGGGATACTCATCTGCCGTTAGCTGAGTTTTCTTATAACAATAGTTATCACGCGAGTATCAAAGCCGCTCCATTTGAAGCCTTGTACGGAAGGAAGTGTCGATCACCCCTTTGCTGGGCTGAAGTTGGCGAAAGGCAACTAACCAGACCTTAGCTTATCCAGTAAACCACCGACAAGGTTGTTCAGATTAAGGAAAGGTTGAAAGTTGTCGCCGATCGACAAGAGTTATGCAGACAACGGAAGGAAACCGTTGTAGTTTCAAGTATGGGATCGTGTTCTGCTGAAGGTGTCACCTTGGAAAGCTGTTGTTAGGTTTGGGAAAGGGGGAAAGCTGAGCCCGCGTTACATAGGTCCTTTCGAAGTCCTCTCTCGAGTTGGATCAGTCGCATATAGGCTTAAGCTGCCACAAGAACTGAGTGGAGTTCATGACGTGCTTCATGTTTCCAACCTGAGAAAGTGTCTGTTGGATAAGAGACTAATCATACTCCCTGATGAGGTTCAAGTGGACGATAAACTGAGATTTATCGAAGAACCCGTTGAAATTCTGGATGAGAAAATTCAGAAGCTTAGGAGGAGTCGGATTAAGTTGGTCAAAGTTCGCTGGAATTTACAAACGTGGACCCGAGTTCACGTGGGAACGACAGGATCTGATGCAATGGAAATATCCCCATATCTTTCCGTCTTGTGCGAAAACGAAACATGTAGTGTAAAAATTTCAAGGACAAAATTCCTTAAACAGGGGGAGACTGTGACACCCGGTTATTTTAGAGCCTGTACTAGTGTGACACGTGTTATGAATAAATAAAAGGCAAAATTTTATTGAATTTGGTATTATATTATGGTATTTGATGTGATAATAAATTTAAAGTTTATTAGAAATTATGTTGGCAATATTAAGATAAACGCTTATCGCGTAACTGATAAAATGCGAAACGAACGTCGGTGACCGCCCGATTAATGTTAAAATCCTAAAAATAGTCCGTTATGATTAATATTATACTTTTAATCATGTTCGGGAGGAAAATAAATTAAAACGCTTAGAAACTCTATTTTTCGAGTTTAAGCGCGTACTGGCAACACAGCGCGTATACTGTCAAATACAGACAACACAGCCAGTTTAGACAAATAAAATATTGTTCAGCAATATTAGTGAGTTTATTTTTATAAAATGATAAAAATAATTTAAAACGCCTTAAAATGGGATTAAAACGCGAGATAAAATGCCCGGTATCCAGTTAAATACATGTTTTTACCAAATATCTACTACATATATGTATGATGTATACGTAAGAATGTGTGTGTGCATGTGGGAGGTGGCGGCTAGGGAGTCTCCATGCACCCTCTCTCTTGACAAGTGTTGGTCTTAGAAACACAATATAATCATTTTACCTTCTAATACACTTCATTTGATACAACCAAAATCAAAACAAAATCACTCTCTCTCCCTCTAAAATTCACGGCCGAACACCCCTAGCACACCACCATTTTCAAATTTTCAAACTTGTTCTTGGAGATTCAAGTCCATTTGAAGATCCAAAGGTGATTTCAAAGAGTTTCAAGCAAGAACCAAGCTCTATATCATCACACTTTGTCAAAGCCCACTTGAATCTTGAAGGTATAAAATCATTTCTTTAAAACATGTTCTTGATTCTTGGTGATGAAGATGATAGTGGAAGGTTTCTCTTGTTCTTAGAATTAAACACAAACTTGAAACTAACAACAAATGGGGTTTTGAATAAAATAAAAATGGAGGTGTATACATATGTATGTATAGTCGTGAGTATGTATATATATGTGTTAGAGATGAAGCTTTGACTTTTGAATGTTCTTGATTGATATGGATCTAAAAAGGTGAATGCATGCATGATAAAAAAGGTGTTATATAAAAGTTTTGTGATTTGAGATGAATACATGAAAAGTGGATTTTTGGAAGTATTATATATGTGTGTCGTGTATATGTATATACATATGCCTGGACATGAGTTTTGTCATATGTTCATAAATATGAGAACGTTACTTGCATTTATGATAAGATGATTGGATAATGATTTGATGAAGATGATACTTGGATAATATGAGAATGAATTAAATGAATGGTAGATGCATTTGGATAACAATGCATTAGATACTTGTACATAAGTATACATGATGGTTAAATGTTCATATTAGATACTTGTACATAAGTATACATGATGGTTAAATGTTCATAAGTTGTTGAAAATGATATGGTATGACAAAAGTGAAATAAATCATATTATAAACACTAGAAATAATAGAAGTGTTATAATGGCATGAAACTTGGTCATGGGTTAAGCTTTGCATGTTGTACATGTAGCTTAAAAAGTTTGTGAAAAACTCATGATTTATGCGACTTACATGAAATCTGCACTAACATGGTTATAAGAACCATTTTATTCAGTAAATAACATGCATTATGTTAAATATCAAGTCATTACGATTTGGGATGCTTATATTAAAGTTCGGTACAAGACTACGCGTTAAAAACGGTAAAAATCGGCTTTTAAGAGATTTTTATAAAACTGTTTTAGATCAGTAAGTAAACTGATATTTTTATATAAGTATTTTACCTTATATTAAGTATCCTTGGTGTTTGATTAGTCGTACGTGACTTCTGATGCCCGAAAACGATACCTAAAACGTTAAAATACACATATTTGAATGTACACGAAAATAGTTTGTTCAAGAGTGAACTTTGTGCGATATGATATGGTATGCGAATATGAGAATATGTGATGTGATATACTAAGTGATAACATGATAGTAGGGATTTAGACTATGCATGTACACTTGTGCGGTTAAAACGGTGATATCGGTAAAAGTCACGTTAAATGTGTAACTTGTTGTCGAGCAGGAAATGATACATAGGCTAACTTGATGAGTTATTACATGTATGAATGCTTTAAAGATGATAAAATATATAAGTTAACGAGATACGTGTATTTAGATACGTAATTATATGTTCACGTTTATGTATATATATTACGACATGCAGATCGTAGATATATTGCTTATAAACGGGTGCGATAATGAATATAAAATAATGAGGGTTACCACTAAAATCGTTCAAGTCGCAAAATCTTATATATATATATATATATATATATATATATATATATATATATATATGAACACATATATATAAAAACGCCAACATAATAAAAAATAACAACTTTTCAAGAAAAATGTCAAAATTATGTGAAAATTCTAAGTATTGGAGAAACTTAGGAATTTTGTGGAATATTGATTGTTAAATCGTTCCTACATATATTAGGACGTGTAGAATCAAATTGTGGAATAACACGAATATAAAAACGCACCCAAAGGTGAGTGTCACTAAATCCCACTTTTTACTGTTTTTATACATGTTTTGGGGGAAGAACACACCTTAAAAGGATAAGTATACGCTTTTGTATAAAATATGCATTTGAATAAACTATGAATATATTTTCGTGGAAAATATATGATTATAATTATAAATATGTTTCGGGGAGAAACGGGTATTGTTACGGTGTTTGGGGGATAAAACGATCGTGTAGATTTAAAAATGCTTAAATCTAAAGTTGTGACGAATTGGCTCGGTGTCAAGAGAGTAAGTATCGTGTTAGGCTTACGTTTTGGTGGGGACGTCGGGGATTCGTACAACTCGTTATATTAAATTTATCATTTTAGTAGGATATATGTATTGTACATGAGGCATGCATTATAAGAGACCCATTGCGGGCTCTTGCGCAAGTTTTTCCGTTTAATCATTAATATTATATGCGTGGAATTGTTGGTAGATCTATCGGGTTGACCACACCCGTCGTGATCAGTAGCTCCGCGTCAAGTCAAGTGACGAATTTATATTTTGTTCTGTTTAGCTTTGATTATACCTTCATTGTAAATATATAGCTCGTAATGTCTTGCAAACTTACGAATCTGAATATTTGATGCTAGAAGTTTAATATGTAAACCTTGGGAACACTTGTGATGACTGACCCTTGCGTTTTATAAAGGAAATTAAATGGACTTTCTAAAATTTATGTGCATGTACTATTTATAAACACATAATATGAAAGTTTTTCTTGGATCAAATTTATTATAATTTGGAATATACGTGAACTCACCCTCCTTTGTGTTAACACTTGATTTTAACGTGTTCTTCAGGTATATGAGTTCGGCTTCGGGAATCTTTGGCGTATCTTGTGGTTTTTTATGCACGTTATGTTTAATATAATTTGGACAACTTTTAAAACTGTTTATTTTAGGACCACGTTTGTATTAAGATCCATAAGGATCAAGACAACTTAACTATGTTATGGTTGTGTTTAAACGTTAAACTTTAAACTATGTTTTTAATTAAGTTAAATGTCCAAAAATCAATGATGCATCGTCCACTAAGATATTTATGAGCACCAACTTCCGTCACCATTACGTTTGTATTTCCGATGCGACGTTTTTAGGGAGTTACATAAGGCATTGGCGAGCATACAAGTTTGAATAGTAGCACAGTATAAACGTTTTAAACAAATCTTCATGCATAAATGTCTAATCTCGAGGCTAACATAGATTAAACTATCATGTTGTTATACAAGTCAACCCAAATTTTCCCGCTAGCGTAATCTATTCATAGCAATTGAAAGACCGTATGTGTTTAACTTAACATGACCTCAAGTTTACAAGCGGTGCGTTACTCCTATAGCGCTAAACATGTTAAGGGAGGCTTGATCGAAGTTAATGACTAAGTATAAGCATATCAAGTATAAGCATGTGTGATTTCAAGTTTAGCACAAAGAACATGTATAAAGATTGTTTTATGATTTTGCATAAAGTACATGTATTGCACCCAAATGTGTAAAAGTAAAACGGGGTTGAGTATACTCATGTTTTGCAAAGCTTCCTTTGTTATTCCCGTGAAGAGTTGGAGAGTTTGGAGGTGGGAACACCGAAGTTACCCTACATGGGGTAAACGAATGTGTGTGAGTATTCGGAGGTTAATGGATGATTCGGATTCGAAATTAAAGTATGCAAAAGTACGTATATGAGAAAGTAATTATCTAGACTTAAACCCTCATTTTTGAGACTATAAGTCCCGTATGGGTTGATGTGATTTCATGGTCAAGATACCTATTAGAATCGTTAACGAGAGGTTTAAGACTTAGATAATATAACCTATTACCATGACAAGTAACCACGTTGATTATCATCAAGGATTCGGTTATATGTGTGTGTATATATATCGTGTAATTTATATAATAATTATAAGCCAAGTCCATCAAGATTATCATAGATTGTTATATAAGTCAATTATGGAGGTAGGAGGATAATCATCCTTTAACCTATTTGTAAGATTCACCAACACAGAAATCATCACAAGGATGATTCGGATGGTCATGAATGAAAGGAAATGTACAACTTCTCGCTATACCAAGTAGCCAAGCAAGCTTTAACCTGGGTGAGCCATTCCCGACATAGAAAGAGTTAACTAAGTGTCAGAGGCTAGACGGGGTTAAGTCGCCTTAGCTCTAGCAAACCACTTAGGATAACAAGATGAAAACATCAACTGAGGTGGTGGAATGAAGGTAGGATAGCCAAGGCTTCCAAGTATTCACACATATACCAAAACACAAGTCTTGTCACAAGAATCATGACAAGCTCGGATGGTTTCATCAGTTGTGGGTTGATAACCCTATCAAAAACATAAAGTTTGGAGGGTGATTTTCACCTCCGATTTGTATGAATCAATCTTGGCCAAGCTTACTAACAATAGACTTGATTAGTAGCACAAGAAGCACAAGTTTGTATGAGAAAATATCAGTTTAATGTAAGTTTGTAAAGTCTTCTTCCAAACTGAAAGTTAGACCTCAAAATGGTGATGTTCCATCTTGTTTTGCCATGGCAAACCTGTGGAAACACTCCTAGAGGTGTTCCAAGCTTTGTAGAGGAAGAATTGATGAAGAAAAGATGAAGAAAAGTGAGTTTGAACTCACTTTTTGCACTAGAAAGTTTCTGCCTTGTTCTTGATTTTCCAGCAGGTTTGAGAGAATTTTGATGATCTAGAAGTGTTTGGAAAGTGAAAGAAAGGGTTAGGAAGCTTGTCTATATAGTGGGTAGTTAGGGTTTAGTGTTAAGTGAGGTTTAGAGGTGATTGGGTGTGAAAAAGATGGAGAAAATAGGCCAACCCACAAGCTGGAAGCATTTTGCTGCGGATCGAGGTCTCTCGCCACTCGCGAGAGGCAGAGCCTTGTCTCTCACGCCCCGCTAGAGCCTAATTTAGGCAGATTTTGCAATTTGGTCCCTGATCTTGGTTTTTCCCTCATTTTAAGCTAAAACTTGGTATTTTGGCATGTTTTTAAGCGTATAACATGTATGTAAGTATAATTTGAGTATCGAGAGTGTATGTATGAGTATTTTCATGTATAACATGTGTCGGTTTGTGTATAAACACGTATTTAAATGATTGGTTGTGTGAATAACAAATATGTATAAAATATGAATTTCATTATGATTAACGCCTCGAATTGTGATAACGGAGATGGAGTATGATTGTAAGGTTTCTAAAAATAGAACGTGAATACGAACTTTCTAAAAATAGGAATACGGAAGTACGAGTCATTACAATCCGGGCTATATGTCAACCTATTGCATTTGGAAATCCTAACCAAATCTTCATAAAATCGTATGAAATCTGTTAAAATTAGAAAACCAAATCGAATCAAGTGTTGTTTGAAGTTGAAATCCTTAAAAACAAGACTTGGATCGACTTTGAGAGCCTTGACACCTAAAAAATTACCTCAAAACATGTTTTGTATCGTCTGTTTGTGCCTGCGCCGTCATCGGAATTCATCTACTCGACGGACTCTTCTTGAAGTGTTCCTCGTTCATTCGTGCGCTTATTTCAAGGAATCACAAAGACGCAACCCATGAGTAGATCTTTCTTTATTCCCTTTTTTTCTCATTTAAATGTTTTGTGGTGTATTATATGTCCTTTACGCATTATTCATTTACTTCAATTATTTCATTTATCAATACATGAAAAGTTCAATATGTGATTATGTGATAGTTGTTATTGTTCATTGTTTCAGTCACTAACCATTGTCGCTAATCATTATTCACATGGATCCATCAAACTGATTGGGTTCCCCATGATCATGGGTTGTAGCCTGGTATCACCACATCATTTAGATTCACTCGTTAGTGGGCTTGAGTCTCATGTTTACAGTTTTGTCATATTGAGAGTACAGTTGTTACATTTACATTGTCGTGCTGGTTGATTGGTTATGAGTTATTTATTTATTATTAACATTTATCGCTATCATTAAATTATCATTGGATTCACATGTTAACATTTTTCTTAAAGCAAATAAACAAAAACAATTTTATTTAAAACATTAAGATTTACTCACCAACTTATGTTGACCCAAAAACTATTTTTACATATTATACAGATACAGATGAACAAGTTCGAAGATGTTGATGATGACACGTAGGGATAAGGCTTAAGAGAATAAAACGGATTATGTTATGTATTGTTTGATTGTGAAGGATTATTTGAATTATTTGTATTGTGACATGGATTTAATTTGGTTATTAATAATATTTCAACTTTTGAATATCAGGTCATAAGCTGTGAGCAATCAATCATGCCCCATTCACCTATCCCGCTACGGATCGAGGTGTGACAATCGGTTTTTGGGTCGTGTATACTTGCTTTTTTAAAAAAAAATCAATATTTCAATTTCTTAATTTATCAATTCTTGTCCTGTCGGATAAGGGTTCTTAGTTTCCCACACATGACTCATCTAAAGCTTTAGAATCTTCTTTCCCCTTTCCCACACATGATTCATCTAAAGCTTTTAAATCTTGTTTCCCCTTGTAAAATGAATGGTCAATGATAACTTCCACTACTATACACTTTCAAGTGAAAATCGTATTATAGCAGTTTCGTTACGACTAAGTTGTCATTAAAACAAATTCAAGTTTCCATCAATTCGGGAGTGTGTCTTGTTCGTCTTAACGATATAACCTTGAAACTAACAGAAAACACGGATTTCGAAGCCACCGTAGAAGTCTACATGCTTAGTAGATCGCGAGTCATATTGGTTAGAATCGGAAATTTGGTTTCCATTCCTTTTTAGCAAGCCAAAATATATAAATTTACAAAATCTTATGGGGAAGTATAGAATAAAATATCCGTTCCATTATACCTCCCGAGCTCGATAGTCGGTGTACGACCCTAAGCCCGTTTAAAACTCACTTCTTAAAGTATTAAATAAATCAACATTTAAATTTCTAGTATTGGTACATAATGCCACACACTTTAAATAAATCAACATTTAAATTTCTAGTATTGGTACATAATGCCACACTTTCTATTGTATATTTGATGTTGAGCTATATTTTGACCGATAAACGTAAAACATGTTTAATAGATGTTGGGTAAAAATTCGCTATTGCTTTTGGTAGAAATTCAACATCTTCTTGCAATCTATATCGTAACTTATTTTTTCAAATGAGAATTCAACTTTAGAAACATTTAGGTATGAGTTTAATGTAACAAAAAAGTATAATGAGACACAATTCATTAAAGTATCTTTCAAAAAATTTTCTTTCATTGTTTTTTCACTTGGACAAAAATTGGTCCTCTAAATTCTAAATTGGATGGTTAGTCGTCATTATCCAAAGTTGGTTAAGTAGTAAAGAACTCGTAGGATAATAAACTCCTGACAAAAAAGTAGTTGCAGTATTGAGAATTCCGAGATATCAATTATTTGTTTGATGATTAGCCAAGTCGAACGGCAAACCCTCTTATATCACCAACTTTGCCATGCTATCCCGAATACCTTATACATTGAAATTCCAAATATTTCCATGGTTTAACATTGTTGCTTGGCCTCAGTCCAGAACGGCTTCCAACGCCTTGCATAACGTTCCATCTAAAATAAATTTCAAAAGTCGTGTTTGAATATGCCTTAGAATAAGAACCACAAATTTTGCATCAGGTTTTGTTTGGACTCTTTGACATATTACATAAATCCCAACTTTGCTGGTTCCTTGTTGTAGGAGTTATTTCCACAACGGTTCCGGCGCTTGAAGAAAAACCCACACCAACGGAAGAAGTAGTGCGTTTGGATGGAGTTTTGAGAACCTTTTTTGTGTGGTTTTGTGATTTGAGAGAATAGAGGGCATTTTTATGTGTTGTGATTCAACCAAAACATCGGCTATCTATTTATACTAACTTATGGGGAGCCAAAATTGTAAATACAAAAAAAAACATATTTTATAGTCCAACGTCTATACCTAGCTAAAACCCGGTTTCGAATAAGGTTTAATAGCCTGTTAGCGTATTAACAAAACCGGTTCCAGTTTAAGGTTTCCAGTTTAAGACCATATCCTATGAGAAACGGCGTTTAGATTCGGGTATGAAACCGGGTCAACAATACCCGGGTATTTTAATACCCAATATTGCTTTTTTTGCTATCCACGCTTGCTTCTTTTAAATGTTTCAGTTTATAAATTCTTGTCGTGCGTGATAAGGGTTCCTAGTGCCCCCATGACACAACAAAAGCTTTTGAAGCTTGTTTCCCCTTTTAAAATGCATAGTCAATAATAACTGCTTTAGAGCACAAGTATAGGAATGTTTAAGAATAGGGGTGACTGGGCGTTGACCAATAGTTTTTACAAAATTAATCCTGATTATTTAGTCATTATATAAGTCCATTAAGGTATGTTTCCCGACCCGACCAGGTGCAGATCGATGGCGCTCTGGTTCGGTTTGAAGCCATGCTGGTCAAGTCGGGACGGTGTGGCCTGGGTCAAGACGACGTGGGTCAGTGGCTGTGCGGATCGGTTTGGGATGGTGCCAGCTCACGGATGTTCAGCTCGAGTCGGGAGGGTACGAGTACTTATCATAAAAAAAACGAGATAATCCAAATTATAAAAGAAAGATTCTGACAAAAGCAACTAGGTGTTTTGGGGAAGACCTTCAATATCATCACCATCATCATTAATCATCATCAATATTCCACTACACAATAATTATTATTTAATAGATGTCATGTCATGGCTCTTTCTGGACCTGGGTCAAAGCCCATACACATAAAAAAAAACACAGTGGTGTTCTTTTTGAACGGCTAATTGCTTTTCACGTGTAAACCCATTTTTTCGGAGCTATGTCCAAAGGCCGACTACTCGACCACCGCTAGAAAGCGTAGCACACCCCTGATGCATAGATACCCTGTGGAATAGGTAAAACTGCGCCCTCCCTTGGACTAGAACCTGGGTAAAACCCCGGGCCAAGCCTTCACCGAGATGGGAACAACCACTGTGGTATAGTGGAGGACCCAAACACAGTGGTGTTATCACTTCACTGTTGTAACACCTGCTTGAATTGTCCTGAATAATATGTACCTCGAAAGCTTTAATTTGTCGTCTTCACATAACACAACTTGGCTGCATGCAACTTGAAAACCACCACCATTTCTTCTGCACTCAAGAAAACCACCGTAAGCACTTTAATTTCTTTTGTCACTATACAGCAAACAAGAATATGTTTTCGGTTTTATCCCTCATCAACATTCAACAATAACGCAGACTTGCAACATGAAATTTTAATCCAAATACCGACACATATATTTGTCGTGTTAGAAACATTGACCCTGACTCGAACATATTGTGACACGAAAACAGAAACAAGATGTGTCAAACAAGTCGGCAAAAATCAGCATACCTGGGTGTTTGATAAAATATGGTTAATTTGCAATAACTCCCGTTACGAATTCGTAACACAACTTGAAAATATAATGTTTTGGATTATTATACATAACCCATTTAATAAACATGTCATTTTTTAGTTAACCTTTGTTTAATTAAGCAAGTTGGCCTACTTACCCTTTTAAGACCTAGGTAACACCTTTATTACACTCCATCAAACATATTTGTGGCTCGTTTAACACATTTATAGCTTGTGTTTACAACCCATCAATCTTTTTTTTCTCATTTAAGTAAATGGATTAAATGAGTCATGTTAACATGTATAATGTCTTTGACCTGCTTACATACATGGGGAGTCTGGTTTAAGATCATGCGTAATGGGTATTATAGGGTGTGAAGTGGGCTTGATAACGCCCCCAACACTGCCCCCGGTACATTACAGGGACATGAAGAAGAGTGGCGTTTCTAGTATAACGCCAAATGAGAAGAAAAAAATTGGAAATTAATGATTGAAATGGCATTAACCGTTACACATTTACATATTTTTTAGGGGCATTATAATGTTGATATGGTGAAAAATGCCCCTGAGGTGAAGACGTTAATCTTGAATTGAGGAGCTAATTATCAACACGGGTTATAGATAATTATTGATGAATTATTTCTTGAGTCTTTTATATTTTATTTAGAGATAATTATTAATTTAAATTAATAAGGTTTACATAGGAGTCTATTTATTTATTTGTTTGTTTATTTATTTAATAGAGTTTGAGTCGGGTTAGGATTCGAATAAGTTTTAGTATAAATAAACGGCTAAGGTTATTGCATCCATGTAATAAATAATAAAAAAGTGGAATGGTTGATAAGGGCCTGATTTTCATCATAAGAAGGATTGTCTAACAGGATTTAAGCTATAGTTTTAGTGGGGTCCGTAACATAACAAGTAACTTGCGTAAATGTACAAAAATGTGGACATGTGTCAGGGGACTCGTGATGATTAGATTTACCAGCCCATAACATTTATGGAGGAGCTTACAGACACCATCACTCACGTGTAAGAGAGAGAGAGAGAGAGAGAGAGTGTGAAATGAAATTACCCTTGTAGGCTTGAGACGGAGGAGGAGCTCCGGCGAGATTGTGTAGAGATCTTCGTCTACAGCCTTGGGTTTAACAACGTGTGGTGGTACACTGACAGGACTAGGTGGCTCCTTGGCGTAACTGTAGTCATAGTCCCATTTCCCCTCTTTCACACCCTGTTTGTTTGTTGTACCATAATCAGTAATAGTATTAGGGCCCCATATTTTGATTCATAAATTAAATTAAAATTTATTAATTTACCGTCGGACGAGTAACAAGGATCATAGCCGGAGTAAGGACATTGGTGTCGTACAAATCGCCAGCGACGTACAGATGGCGTTTTCCAAGCAATCCTCCGGCTTGTCTCGCCGACTCATAGCACTGAGTGAAGGGCAGGTTGTCGTTGAAATCCCAGCTGCCAAACGCCGGAACATAATTTCTCCTGTACTCCTGTAACAAAATCACAATTACCCTTAAAATAACTGGAATTCTAAATAACATATATACTGGAAATGAAAGCTTACGTAATCATAGTCCATTGCTATTGGACGGTAATTTTCAATCTGTGGGAGAGTGAAGTGGGGGCTTCTAAAGGGTCAAATGTGAACATGGTAACCCTACAATTTATTAAAGGTTTCGTTTACACCCTTCAAGTATTAAAATTTTACACTTTAGTCCTTTTACGTTTATGGTGTCAGTGATGATGAATAGACAAACAATTTTTTTTATAAAGTTAACTGCTATTTTTATCTCTGTAGTTTGTCCAGTTTTGTCAATTCGAACCAACTTTCAAATTTTTATCATTTTCGTCTTGACATTTTTTAAACATGTATGTTTTAAGAATGTCATGTTTCAAAAATGTTACAACGAAAATGATACAAATTTCAGTGTTTTAGGATTTGAAATTTGGTCAATGTTGGTTAAGTCGACTTATTTGGCTCATTGTTCGAGCCAATTTAACTTGATTATTAAATCAAAATTACAATTTTGATTTATATCAACCATCATTCATTCCTTTATCCAATACGCTTCATAATCTTGGTTTGAACGAGTAATGATATAATAGTTAGTTTTTGGTTTGAACGCGTGTAATATAATAATTAGTTTGTTGAAAGATAAACATATTGTATTTGTTAAAAAGGCTAAATTATATAAAAAGTTAGATATAGATAAATTGTGCTTGTACATATTATTCAATCATACTTTTAAATATACAATTCTTTTATTGTTTATTTATATCCAAGATAAGGTGTTATTCTAGTATTTTTATACTATAAATTTGCAACATTTTCATGCATATATGGGTTGTATCTAAGGTTTAGAGAGGTTTTTAAAAAATACTTGATGTTATATTTTAACCCAAAACGATTTGACATTTTACTTTTAACCCGAAAGTTTTCATCTTTTACAATTTAAAATCAAAACGTTTTTACTTTCAACATTGGTCTAGATTTGCGAGTTAACATGGCGCGCCTTTTGTTTTACGTTTCATTCTAAATTTTGCGAGTTAACTTTGCGCAACGTGCTTGTTTGAATCAATGTTTTTACATTTTGTTTTGCGCTTCATTAAAAAATTTGCAAGTTAACAGGGTGCAATGTGCGTGTGTGGGTTAACGTTTTTACGTCGTCTATTTTTTCCCCGTTTAACATGTTCATCGCAACGCGTGGGTCCTAAATCGACTTAGTTATTATTTTATTTGTTTTACATTTCGGTCTAATATCTTCGCTTAATACGCCACAATTTTAGTGTTGGTGGTCCCTGACAGTAGTGTAACATTGGTGCTATTTGGCACAGGTTTACTTACGCCCTCACCGAACCTAGTACAATCCCACTGATAGCCAAGTTATTGATAGGATCTGAAAAGGGTGAGATGTAGGCAAGCCTTACCTCTATCCTATAGGATAAATAGGCTGCTTCGAGTGATACCCTCAGCTATAAACCATTACCAAGACATAAGATTCTGAAAAACATACATAAGCACACAACTCTAAAAAAGAGATAAAATTAAAACAATAAAAATAAACACATAAATAATAAGTATTTCTTAGTAAAACTATGACAATAAGAATACCTGAAAACCTATAAAAGCTATATAGCATCTCATAGAAACTAAGAATTAAGCTCCTAAGAAAGGAACCTAAAACCAACCAGATCAACCACCTAAAAGTCCTTAACCTTAATCCTACGCCTCCACGAAGTTCTATCATCGACCATGTCCTCAGAGATGTGCAAATCTAACAAATCTTGCCTAATCCGCTCATCCCAAGTCATTTCGGGCTGTCTCTACTCCCTCGTCTCTCTACAATGAGTGTTCCAACTTTTCTAACCGTGGTTGTTGTCTGCCTCCTCCTGACATGCCCAAACCATCTCAATCTCTCCTCCCTTATCTTGTTTGAAATACTAGCAACCTGTAATCTATTTCGAAAAACCTCATTTCATATCTTGTCCAACCTCGTGTGTCCGCATATCCATCTTAGCATTCTCTTCTCTACTACCTTTAACTATTTACAACCCTATAAAATTTCCCTTTTAATTTAGTTAAAACTTCTTGTTGCACAATACCCCTATAGCTGTTTTCTACCTACATCATCCAATCTGAATACGGTGAGCTATGTTACCATTCATCTCTCAATTACTCTGAACAAAAAATACTAAATAATATAATATAACACTTCTGATATATATATATATATATATATATATATATATATATATATATATATATATATATATATATATATATATATATATATATATATATATATATATATATATACTTTGGATGGGAATGCTTTTTATTAATTAAAAAACCTAATATTTGGAGGTGCATTAGATTGTGGGTGGTTTTAAATATAAACAAGTAATAATTCAAAAAACCCTAATGTTATATATATATATATATATATATATATATAATATACACTTTGGATGGGAATGCTTTCTATTAATTAAAAAACCTAATATTTGGAGGTGCATTAGATTGTGGGTGGTTTTAAATATAAACAAGTAATAATTCAAAAAACCCTAATGTTTTTTAGACTTTGGTAACTGAACGGATAAAATAAAATGTTCATAACTCTTTAAAATGAAAGAATCTATATAGATAAATAACTCGATCATATGGTTGAAGTTACTATTAAGGAATTAAAAAATAGGGTCAAGATTTAGGGAAAACGATAAAAAGTATGAAAACGGTGAGAACGGCCATCAGGCGTTGAATCAAAACAATCAGTGGATTACATTGGCACGGTAGCGTTTTCGTAACTAACATAAACTTTATTACTTGAACGTGTCTCATTAAGGGTAAAAGGGTCTTTCTATAGCTCTAAAACAAAACGCCACATTAATTATAAAACACCATTTCATACGAAAACGCCACATGGCTAATTTGCAGATGAACCGACATATATATCTAAAACTTCATTGGTACATAAACTAGGACACTTAATGATAAAACACGTTGCATATATTTGTTGTGGACAAAAAAAGTAATTGAAATTAATTATTAACATTTATTACCAAAATTTTCCTCCTAAACTACGCGCCAAAAACATAATTATATAAACGACGTTACAATAACTTCAATTATCACTTTAAAAAAAATTGATCATACGAAAACGTCATCTTTAACCAAAACGCCAGATTTCAAAAAACAAAAAACTCTGTGGGAAGAAACTACGGTAGCTATCGGTTCGTGGAGATACAACCTCAGAAGCAGAAGATTTGTAATCCAATTTAACAACAGAAGAAGAGTGTTTGTTAAAACAATCAGGGCAATATTGAACTTGGAAGAAGAAGTGCAAAGGGGGATCTTAGCGCTTGGCGTCCCTCTAGATAACCACTGTGATAAAACATAAACGGTTATCAGAAGAGTAACCAGAAAAATTGGGCCAAACTGTGCAAATGCAAAACAGGACCCGGTCATCGTATCATGGCGTTTTGATGATGATGTTGACATGGTCACAATTATATGTGACAACGGGGAGCATGAAGACTACATGCTTGAAAACATCATGACCAAATGTCACACCTCGATTTCCACGTGTATCCCGGTGGGCCGGCCCAATAGGGAATATCGTGACGTACCGTTGATATCATCATAACCAATAAACACAGAGCAACACAGCGAAAGTATTGGAGTTAAATTAAACTATTACAAACCATAAGTGTCCAAAATTCAAATACAAATAATATACATGGCTTGTAATAAGATCCACAGGCGGATCGGAAATATAATGTACATAAAATGATAACAGACTCTAAGGCATAACTAAAAGGTTCGAAAATCCTCAGTATCAATACCACGCAGCTTCTGGCCTATTACGTGTTGTACCTGTAACTCAATCTTTTGAAAATACGTCAGTTTTCACTGGTAAATACAATCAACCGACTCATTTTGAAAACCTTTTCGAAAATGATTTTAGGTGCACTAGGCACATTTTCATAATTAACTTGGGACAGTACAAATGACATTGTATACA
This sequence comes from Scalesia atractyloides, assembly GCA_947069175.1. Classification (NCBI taxonomy): domain Eukaryota; kingdom Viridiplantae; phylum Streptophyta; class Magnoliopsida; order Asterales; family Asteraceae; genus Scalesia; species Scalesia atractyloides. Next base: position 44,727,227 of record CAMTDV010000015.1, read on the forward strand.
AATTTATAAGCCTGTCAATACATATGGAGCCAGTGTGAAAATCGAGACATGATCGACTGACACACCAATTCTAAACTTTCACACAGAAAGCATATAATAATAATAATAATGCAATTGACCGGTGTATGCCTACACCCCATGCTATAAGTTATGGCCACTAACACTTTAGTGAGCCAAGGATATCCCAGACACGGTCAAGCCCACCCCCAATGTTTAAGTTATCAGGCAATGCAGATTAAAAAGGGTTATGTGATTTAGTTAATTATCACAACTGGACAAAACATGATCCCATACCTGACCAAGCGGTAATGATTTACCGTATCCCAAGCTCGTATAGGAAAAATAGGTTAAGAGTATTTACCTGAGCTAAATCTTCAGAAAAATCGCAACTCAGCCGTAGATCAAGAAGATAAGTACAGGCACAATCTAGCGGAAGGTGTCTAGTCTGGAATGATGGTATTATTAACCAATTAGAATGCTAACGGGTCCTTAAGTTAAGTCTTAGACTTGAACCTGTTAGTCTTATGTTAAACAAATACGGTACGATACTCTAGATTAAGCGGTGACCGGAATAGAATGTTATTTCGACCCAACAAGTATCTAGACTTGTATATATGGGCATACCAACAACATTCTAGATTTTGATAAAGAAACGACAAGGTTAAACCCGTTTCGGTTAGATTACGTAACTACTTACGTACGCTTAACCATAAGCGAATAAGCGAAACCGGGTAACTGAAGGAGTCATACATAAGTTCCATAAGTTAATATGTTTAAAATATGTTATCATATCAGTAGGATATCAATATATATGCCCATATTAAAACCAAATTATGCCTTGTAAGGGCATTTTGGTCATTTTATAATTTATAAAAGAGGTTTATACAAAAACTGATGTCAAGGTCATAATCATTCTGTAAAAATATAAATTTTATGATGTTCTATCAGTAGGATATCAAGTATATGTGTGGTTGATAGTTTTAAACAAAACTATGTCCCGTAAGGGCATTTTGGTCATTTCACACATAGCCTTGAAGGCATATTTGGGATTCTGAGTTTGGGACTTGTACATACTATAAAAATATTTAAAATAAGTTTACAAATCAGTAGGTAACAAGTCTTGGGTCATAGATATGGTTTTAAACCGTACTATGCGCCAAAAGGCGTTAAAAGTCGCTAAATGCCGTTTATTTTAATGTTTAAGGTAAACTGAAGTCATGACCTGTTTTATACAACCAATATATGCTATTTATCATGTTATAATAGTAGGTAAAAGTTTTGGTTATGAAAAGTTCATTAAAACCATTTTTTATGCGAACAAAGGTAATTTAGTCATTTATCGGCATTATGCGAAACTTTAGCATCCACTCAGGTTATATTCTGAATTAACCTCCCATGTATATTCAGGACCCCCACGAGCATCCCTCTTGACCTTTACTATAGGTACGTGCTTCATGCGAAGCTTCTTAACCTGTCGATCTTCAATCGCTATGGGTTTCTCAATAAACCTCATCCTCATGCGGCATTTCTAGCGACTCATCGGCTAGACATTTCTTTAAGTTCGAGATGTGAAATACATCATGGATTCCACTGAGCTTCTCAGGTAATTTAAGCTTATAAGCTACGGATCCGACACGTTCGACAATCTCGAACGGTCCTATGTATTTTGGGCTCAACTTGCCCTTCTTACCAAAACGCATAACGCCTTTCCAAGGCGACACTTTTAGTAGTACATTGTCCCTACTTGGAACTGGAGAGGTTTACGCCTCTTATCCGCATATCTTTTCTGCCGATCATGGGCGGCTTTGAGATGATCACGGATCTGCAAAATCTTGTTCGTCGTCTCCAGGACTATCTCTGGTCCTGTCAGTTGAGCTTTACCAACTTCAGCCCAACAAACGGGTGTCCTACACTTTCTCCCGTATAAGGCTTCAAATGGAGAGGCCTTGATACTCGTATGGTAGCTGTTATTGTAGGAGAACTCGATTAGTGGTAAGTGACTATCCCAACTTCCACCTAGATCGATTACACATGCGCGCAACATGTCTTCCAACGTTTGTATAGTACGTTCACATTGTCTATCCGTCTGCGGATGATAAGCCGCACTAAAGTTTAATCGCATGCCCAAGGCTTGTTGGAAGCTTTTCCAAAAGTGTGAGGTATACCTTGTGTCTCTATCGGACACAATAGATACCGGTACTCCATGTAAAGATACAATCTCGTCAACGTACAGCTTTGCCAGCTTGTCAGAGCTGAAAGTTTCCTTGATAGGCAAGAAGTGGGCTGACTTAGTCAGCCTATCCACGATAACCCAAATCATGTTATTGCCACGCTTGGTCTTTGGTAACTTGGTAATAAAATCCATAGTTACACATTCCCATTTCCAGGTGGGAATTTCAAGTTGTTGTAGAAGTCCTGACGGTTTCTGATGTTCGCCCTTAACTTGCGAACACGTCAGACACTTAGCTACATGGGTGGCTATGGATTTCTTCAAACCCATCCACCAATAATTAGCTTTGAAATCCTTGTACATCTTGTCACCCCCACGGTGAACAGAATATTTCGAACTATGCGCCTCTTGGAGAATCAAATCTCTAAGTCCTCCAAAGACTGGAATCCAAACTCGACCATTAAGTCTAAGGATTCCATCTTTTCCGGGTATCAATTGTTCAACAGTTTTACCCAATTCTTCACTTGGATTGTTAACCTCTAACAAGGCTTGTTTCTGCGCATCTAAGATCTTTCATTCAAGCTATTCTTTAATTCGATGCTTTTAGCGTTAACCCGAATGGGTTTAATTCTTTCCTTGCGACTTAAGGCATCGGCAACCGCATTTGCTTGCCTGGATGGTATCGGATCTCACAATCGTAGTCGTTGAGTGTTTCCATCCACCGACGTTGTCGCATATTTAAATCTTTCCGATTAAACAAATGCTCAAGACTTTTACGATCTGTGCATATAATACACTTGGTCCATATAAATAATGTCTCCATAATTTAAGCGCAAACACCACAACACCCAACTCCAGGTCGTGTGTGGTGTTTTTTCTTTCATGTACTTTTAATTGTTGTGATGCATAGGCAATCACCTTGCCTCTCTGCATAAGCACACATCCCATACCGGTGTGCGATGCATCACAATAAACAACAAAGTCTTCAATACCTTCAGGTAGTGTTAATACCGAAGCGTTGCTCAACTTCTGTTTTTAAGTCTCGAAGGCTTCCTGCTGCTTAGGACCCTAGTTAAACTTAACATCTTTGCGGGTCAAAGTAGTCAAGGGTGTGGCTATCCTTGAGAAGTTTTCTATGAACCTTCTATAGTAGTCGGCTAATCCCAGAAAGCTGCGGATTTCAGATGGAGTTTTAGGCGCTTGCCAGTTCATAATGGCCTCGATCTTGGCAGGATCTACTTGGATTCCGCGTTTACTAACAACATGTCCTAAGAACTGAACTTCACGGAGCCGGAACTCACACTTTGAAAACTTGGCGTAAAGCTTCTCTTGTCTTAGCAACTCTAGTATGCACCTTAAATGTTTATCGTGATCCGATTGATTACGAGAGTAGATAAGTATGTCGTCTATGAAGACAATGACGAACTTATCTAAGTAAGGTCTGCAAACTCGATTCATAAGATCCATGAATGCTGCAGGTGCATTCGTGAGTCCAAAAGGCATCACTAAAAACTCATAATGACCATATCTCGTCCTGAAAGCCGTCTTCGGGACGTCTTCCGTTCTAACCTTGAGCTGATGGTAGCCCGACCTCAAATCAATCTTTGAGAAGTAACTCGCTCCCTGAAGTTGGTCGAATAGATCGTCGATCCTGGGCAATGGATAACGATTCTTGATAGGTATCTTGTTGAGCTCGCGGTAATCAATGCATGGTGTGCGTTAAGCGTATTATATTTTTGTTAACATTTTAGGTTCATTTTACGCATTTGTAAAGTTTTAAATTTATAAAACACGATATTGTACTAACACTAAACACACACTTGGGCAAGTGCACCCATCGTGAGCGTAGTATAGCGTTGGTAAGATACCGAGATCGTCCAAGGACACAAGAGCTTTTAATACCGGTTTATCATCAACGACTAATCAATCTAAAATTTTTTTGATAAAAGTTTTAAACATAAAAATTAAAAATAAAAATAAGAAGATAAATAAAATAAAATACAAATAGGCAAGATAGAATCACTTGGATCCAACTTCTCTTTTATTTATCCTTTGATAGTTTTCGCACTTTCGGACCTTTTAAGAGATTATCTTAGTTATAGCAGTAGGCCCCTCTTTTGAAGGTGACGTTACCCTCAACCCAGTGGTTTGAGTCAGTAGGGATACAATCCCAAAGGGTCGGAATATTGGAAGATAATTAAATAAGTTATTAATGCGAAAAGTGGTAGGCCCCTCTTTTGAAGGTGACGTTACCCTCGGCTAAGTGGTTTGAGTCAGCAGGGATACAATCCCAAGTAGCCGGTTCAATATATTAATAGTAGTTTGCATATGAGGGGTTCAAACTATTCGCGCCCCTGCCATCCAATACCCATAGAGCATTGACGGAGGCCCTAATAAGCTTGAACCAAGTCCTCGCAGGATCTATACACTGAACGAGACAAGAACTTTACCAAACCACCCTTCTAACCCCCTTTCAAGTAGTTAACGCGCTTTATATAGACCGTAAAGACACGAATGAGCAAATCAATGACATCATGAAGAAATGGTTAGGAAAATTCACTTTCAACATAAGAAACTAGTTATTAAAGTCATTAATACATACCCAATTAAAAAGTGCCGAAAGATTAAAAACTAAAAGTAATACATAAAAGATTAGTCTTCACCAAGTGATGTAAGGAATTTAGCCAAGCATGGCCTTTATTTGACAAGAACCCTTACAATCTATCTTGGATCCCGAGACTACTACACACTCTAAAGATGATAGATGGATGATGGTGGTGGGTGTTGGTGTTGTAGTGGTGGTGGAGTGGTGGCAAAGTGAGAGAGAAGTGGTTTGCCAAGGGATGCCTTTGAAGGGAACCAATCACCCCTATTTATAGTCAAAAAAGAGGCTCGGCCATGGCCCCGTGTCCATTGGGCACGGCCCGTGGCCATCATCCTTCTCTTTCTTCATTAATTACATCTGACAGCAGATGGCCCCACACGACCCCGTGGCCTCTAGGCACGGCCCTGTGATGGGCGTAGAAGCTTCTGCAGGTTTTGTCTTGAAGTGTAAGGTCTGACCACGTCCTGTGTTGGATGGACACGGCCCATGGTCGTCTTTTGTAACTTTGTTTTTGTCTTTTGGGGTGTTGCTGAGGGGTCGGGCATGGTTCATTACTCCTTCTTTTCGTATTTATGTTGGTTTTGGCTGCTTATTTGCTTCTTTCATTCTTTTATGCTCTTTTTATCCTGAAAATACAAAAGGAACAAAGAAACGTGCTTTTTCCAACATTAGTACTAAAAAAGGGTTAGTTTTATACCTCAATTGATGTAATTTATATGTTGCATTTTGCACACATCAATGCACATACGCATTGAACCGTCCTTTTTCTTCACAAATAATATCGGAGCTCCCAATGGTAATGAACCTGGCTGTATGAAGCCTTTCTCCAGGAGTTCATCAAGTTGCGTCCTTAACTCTTTCATTATTGTAGGCGCTAAACGATACGGGGCTCTCACAACTGGAGCTGCACCAGGCATGATATCAATCCTAAATTCTACTTGCCTATCTGGAGGCAGACCAGTCAAGTCTTCGGGGAATACGTTTGCGAATTCAGAGATAATGGGCAAGTCCTCAATCTTCAGTTTTGGATCATCGATAGTAACCTGTGCCATGTAGATGATACATCCTTTCTTCATGCATCAAGATGTCTTAAGCATTGATGCTTTCTCAGACAATCCATAATGTCGGTCTCCTTGAATGGTGAGTATGTCACCAGTTGGGGATTTGATTTCAATGAGCTTCTTGTCGCAAGCGATACAGGCTTGGTTGTGAGACAAACAATCCATGCCCAATACTATATCAAATCCCGCTAATTTCATCGGTAAGAGAGTGATAGGAACATGATGATTCTTGATGGATATGGAACATCCATCTATTGCAGCAGTTTCAATAGTTCCATCAGCAAGTTCTACTTCGTAGGTTATGTCTAGAGTTCTTATGGGCAAATTTAGCAAGGCACTAAACTTATGGTCTACAAAAGACTTATTTGCCCCTGAATCGAAAAGAACTCTAGCATAAGTATCGTTAATTAAGAACGTACCTATTATAACATTATTATCATTCATTGCTTCCTTTGCATTCATCAGAAAAGCGAGTGCATTTGTCTTCTTCTTTCCTCCAGGTTTCTTAGCATTATCCTTTTTGTATTTGGGCAGTTTGGTTTAATGTGCCCTTTCTCGCCACAGTTGAAACAAGTAGCATCCTTCAGGTCTTTACAATATAGGGCCTTGTGCCTCCATTTTCTTGCGAATCCCACATGGCTTAGATTGGGATTCCTTTCGACACGAACCATTGTGGTCGGTTGCAACTTTTGCACCACGGTCTATTATCAGATTTGTTATGGTTCTTGTCTGACCCAAACCTTCTGTTCTTATTTGAACAGTGGGATCTGTCATCTTCTCTCTTTCTCTTTCCATCACCTTCAGTCTTGATGGACCCTTGTCTTTTCAGGTCCTGAGTTAGTGACATCGCCCCGTCCACAGCAGACCTGTATGTTGCTGGCCTTGAATCCCTGAAGTTGCCTTTGATCTCAGGTTCTCAACCTCTGATAAAACACGCAATGCGTTTAGATTCTGGAGTAATCAAGTATGGCACTAATCTGGACAGGGAGTTATATTCAGAGACGAACTTCCTACAATCCAAATTCTTCATTTCTAGACCCAAAAATTCGGACTCAATCTTATCCACCTCGTGAGGTGGGCAGTGAGCATCTTTTATCATCTGCACAAACTTATCCAACTCAAATTGTACAAGTATACCTTTCCCGCAGATTGCATCATGGACTTCCATCAAATTAGGGCATCGCCCTTGAATGACTGAGCTACGTAGTTAACCACATCCTTCTCAGAACACCCACTAATCTCTACTACAGTCTCAATCTCGTCTAACCACCTCAAGGTTTTGACTGCCCCTTTTTCGCCAGTAAAATCACGGGGCTTGCATGATACAAAGTACTTGTATGAACAACCTTCCTTTGAAAAATGAGTCTTTCTCTGATATTCTTGCCTTTCCCTCCTCACATTTGAGGAGTGTTCAGAATGTTCCTTCTTATCTGAGAGAGTCTTAGGGAGTTGTTTGGTGGTATGTTTCGAAGTGTGCTTGGACGAATGTTTAGAGTGCGAAGCACTCGACTCTAATTGCTTCTCGACATGGTTCTTGATTGCCTTATCAACTTCCATGGCAATTAGTGCTTGTAGATTGCCTTTGGTTATAACAACATTTTCATTTGCATCACCGTCCTTGCGTCGACTACTAGCTTCATCGGAATTTGCCATCTTGTCCACTTAGAACTAAAATAGCGATATAAGTTTAATTAGTCATACACGCTTGATGACTTATAATATAATGTATGGTATCATAGAACCATAAAAACTTGTAAAGTTTTGGATATATAAATCCTTCACTTTATAGGACTAGTGGTCACAGTGCACTTTTTGCCAGGCGTTAAATAGTGTGGCACAAAAGGCCTAAATTAGGGGAAGTGAATAAATGTGGCACAAAAGGCCTGTTGCAAAGGACAAAATAAAAGTAGCACAAATGGCTTTGAGGTTTGAACTAAATCTATCACCTCGAGACAGGGAATCGTAGACTATAACTGTCACTGTCACTAATGGACAAAATATAGCCCATAGGTAGTACATCACTAATGGATGTTATAAGTAGCACATCACTAACGGATGTCTATAATATGGCCCGCATGTATTACACCACTAATGGGTGTTTAAATAATATGATCATCGCATGGATGATACTTAGCCAGGATCAAATTTGATCACATGGGCTTGTTAGGTTTTGGACATAGTCCATTATCATGACGGCTCATGTGGTTCCTCAAGTCACACTGCCAAGAGTGTTAACACTTTGAAGATGTTAACTTTTAGAATAAAATCTTAAAATGGTTTAAAGAGCTAGTCTCGATCGGGCAGACTAGGAGGCTTAGAACGTAGTTCACCACCTCTTGGATAGAAGGGATTCCTTAAAGGAATTTCTCAACCTTAACTATCATGGTAGAAGGCTTTATATCTTAACTACCGTTTCACCAATATATGTGACCTTATCACTCGGCTGGTGTAAACCATCAAGAGGATCTTTTGGAATTATTATAGCGGATCATAAATTTCGAGTTAAAATCGAGACGATCGCTTGAACAATGGATGAAACAAAGTACATTAATAAATAAATTCCAAAATTCTTCATTAAATAAAGTTACCATTACAATAGTGCCTGAAATTAGGACTTTTTAATAACAAAACTTGTCCTCGCAGGGACTATTACTTAAAATAAACATGTCCTCACAGGGACTTAATAAAGACAATGTCCACGCAAGGACTTTTTGGAAATAAAATTAAATAAACAAAATACAAAGGTTTAATCACCCTTTTTCCCTTTAACCATCCTTATAAATATCTTTAAATATTTGTTATTTTTCTTCCGAGATTTTTCAGCTTTGCACTGAATTTCCTTCATTTGCTCTAGTGTTTCTTGCATAGCATCAAGTACTGTTGGTTGAGGTTGAGGTTGAGGCTGTGGTTGCGATGGTGGTTGGGGTTGCGGTTGTAGTGCACCCGGATGTTGGTATACATAGGGTGGAGGTGCACCCGAAGGGTGGTACCCATAAAAGGGATATCCACCAGCTGAGTATGGTATGGTGGAATATGGTGGAAATGGAGAAGGGAAAAGATCGTTGTGTGCAGCTGCCTCAACATAGGGGTCCTGAGATGGTGCCTGGTGAATATAATTAGGCAAACCAGAAGAAGAAGCAAAAGGGTTATATCTAGACGGATCTGGATATGAAGGAATTGGGTTTTCAAAACCCAGTGGTGGCTGCGTTGATTGAGGAAAGGCTCAACAGTAGGCTGTGGTAGGGGTTCCACCACAAGTGAGGTGTGGGAGGGTCCACCCATTTGTGGATCCTTGGGGATAGTTGGCTAAGGGCTAGGTAGGGGTGAAAGTGACCCTGCCCTTGGTCCTAGGCGCACCGACATGCGCGCCCTGCGTCTTCATGGCGTTTGTGGTTCGAGCGGTGGTTGCGGATGCTCCACCGGTTGCATTTGTACTTCCTTAGGAGGAGGTGGTTCCTGCTGAGGAGCATGATAGGAGGGAGTGTTGTGGTAAGATGGGGTATTGTAGAAGACATGTTGTCCCCACCTCTGTTGAAAGTCATCGGGAAAATGGTGTGGGGTTCTAGCGTATGAGTTCGAACCACTGGACAGTTCAATAGGATGATCGGGTGATCCGGTCGGAGGCATCTCAGGATCTGAGTCCTGATCCATGGGTTCCGGGGAATCTACTGGAGGGGTAATTGAGGGTGAACGCAAGTAAATGTTGGGGTTGTAGTCTCCATGAAAAGAATGTGAATGGGAGTGGTGGGAGTGATGAGATTGATGGGTGTGGTGAGAATGGTGAGAGTGATGCGAATGGCGAGAGTCTGGTGGTGGTGAGTATTCGTGGGAAATTGAATGCCGAACTGGTTCCCACGGCGATGAAGAGTCACTCGACCCCTCGTATGGGTTGTAGTTGTGTATGTTCGAAGGACCTATCATTGATGGCCCACCCCGCATGGGGCCTTTCCCTTTTACTCCCCTGCCTCTAACTCTTGGCGGCATAATTCCTGCTTCAAAAACAAATTAAAACAAAATAATGCAAATGCAAATAATTTATCCTAGGTCAAAGCCTAGACTCGAGAGTCTAAGGAATGTGTTAATGTGTCGTTTGAGATCAAACACTAAAGACTAGTGTTGAATTCCCTCAAACGTTGGCTCTGATACCAACCTGTCCACACCCCGATTTCCACGTGTATCCAGGTGGGCCAGGTGGAGAATATCGTGACGTACCGTTGATATCATCATAACCAATAAACATAGAGAAACACAACGGAAGTCTTGGGGTTAAATTAAACTATTACAAACCATAAGTGTCCGAAATTCAAATACAAATAATATACATCGCTTGTAATAAGATCCACAGGAGGATCGGAAATATAATGTACATAAAATGATAACAGACTCTAAGGCATAACTAAAAGGGTCGCAACTCCTCAGTATCAACGCCACGCGGCTTACGGCCTATTACGTGTTTCACCTGTAACTTAATCTTTTGAAAATACGTCAGTTTTCACTGGTAAATACAATCAACCGACTCATTTTAAAAATCTTTTCGAAAATGATTTTAGGTGCACTAGGCAAATTTTCATAATTAACTTGGGATAGTACAAATGACCTTGTATACAGATTTATAAGCCTGTCAATACATATGGGGCCAGTGTGAAAACCGAGACATGATCGACTGACACACCACTTCTGAACTTTTACACAGAAAGCAGATAATAATAATAATAATAATAATAATAATAATAATAATAATAATAATAATAATGCAATTGACCGGTGTATGCCTACACCCCATGCTATAAGTTGTGGCCACTAGCACTTTAGTGAGCCAAGGATATCCCAGACACGGGCAAGCCCACCCCCAATGTTTAAGTTATCAGGCAATACAGATTAAAACGGGTTATGTGATTTAGTTAAGTATCACAACTGGACAAAACAGGATCCCATACCTGACCAAGCGGTAATAATCTACCGTATCCCAAGCCTGTATAGGGAAAATAGGTTAAGAGTATTTACCTGAGCTAAATCTTCAGAAAAATCGCAACTCAGCCGTAGATCAAGAAGGTAAGTACAGGCACAATCTATCGGAAGGCGTCTAGTCTGGAATGATGGTATTATTAACCAATTCGAATGCTAACGGATCCTTAGTTAAGTCTTAGACTTGAACCTGTTAGTCTTACGTTAAACAAATACGGTACGATACGCTAGATTAAGCGGTAATCGGAATAGAATGTTATTTGGACCCAACAAGTATCCAGACTTGTATAATATGGGCATACCAACAACATTCTGGATTTTGATAAAGAAACGACAAGGTTAAACCTGTTTTGGTTAGATTACGTAAACTACTTACGTACGTTTAACCATAAGCGAATAAGCGAAACCGGGTAACTGAAGGAGTCATACACAAGTTCCATAAGTTAATATGTTTAATATATGTTATGATATCAGTAGGATATCAATATATATATGCCTGTAATGCTTTTAAAACCGAATTATGCCTTGTAAGGGCATTTTGGTCATTTTATAATTTATAAAAGAGGTTTATACAAAAACTGATGTCAAGGTCATAATCATTCTGTAAAAATATAAATTTTATGATGTTCTATCAGTAGGATATCAAGTATATGTGTGGTTGATAGTTTTAAACCAAACTATGTCCCGTAGGGGCATTTTGGTCATTTCACACATAGCCTTGAAGTCATATTTGGGATTCTGAGTTTGGGACTTGTACTTACTATAAAAATATTTAAAATAAGTTTAGAAATCTGTAGGTAACAAGTCTTGGTCATAGATATGGTTTTAAACCATACTATGCGCCAAAAGGCGTTAAAAGTCGCTAAATGGCGTTTATTTCAATGTTTAAGGTAAACTGAAGTCATGACCTGTTTTATATAACCAATATATGCTATTTATCATGTTATAATAGTAGGTAAAAGTTTTGGTTATGAAAAATTCATTAAAACCATATTTTATGCGAACAAAGGTAATTTAGTCATCTATCGGCATTATGCGAAACTTTAGCATCCACTCAGGTTATATTCTGAATTAATATCCCATTATGTCCTACTTATGATATTACATCAATAGGTATGAAGTTTGAACGAAGAAACCATGTTCATTTCTCCTAAAATGCCGAAAAGGGCATTTTAGTCATTTTTAAGCCATAGGCATGACATTTATGAAAACTTTTGGTTTATGATCAGATTCATAACATCAAAATAATAAATCATATTTACAAATCAGTTCATAACTCATTTATTATACATAAAAAGGGCCCTTTTGCAAAGTTAAAGTGTAATTACGGAACTTGTTTATAAAACTCAGATTACTAAAGAACCATGTAGTATACCCTGAGGAGGTTATACTATACTAAAACATGGTCCTAATATGACTTAAAGTCAGTAGCCTAACTAGCTAAATCGGGTCAGAACTGAAAGTCAAAGCAGAAGTCAAACTTCGTGACTTTTAGTTGCGAACCGACCCTAGACCTGGACTTGACGGGCCGAACATGTTTACACATGTTCTAAATATTATTATCAAGTTAATTAAGTGACAAAACGTATTTTATAACACCTATATAACTAGTTATGCATTTATTTATAAAACTGACCCGTTGACTCTTATTGACTTAAACTTTGACCCGTCAATTGGTCAAGAATTCGTGTTAATTAGGAGGTGCTCTTTTTAAGGGATTAACACCTTCCTAATTACGATCACGTAGCCATGCTCGCATCGAACAATGGCTGGACCGTAATGGTCTTAGCCAAATGTCAAAGTGTTTTTACGTCAAACGCTTTGACTTTGGCTTTTAGCCTAATAAACAAACTTGGAACGAATGTAACACTTACAAACGATCCAAAAGAAGCTCACAAGCTCAGAGGATGCTCCAAAACACTACAGGAACTTCCAAAGCTTGAGCAAGAGTTGAGAAAGAGGAATGAGCAAGTAAAGAGGCAACCAAGGGTGCCCTTTTATAGTTGAGGAGGAGTTAGGATGGCATGCCAGGTGTTTGCAGGTGTCCTTGGACGTAAACAAGTGTCCTGGGACGTGTCAAGACCAGCAAGAAGGTGGCAATACGCGACAATGTGGCAGGACATGAATCTGCCATATTTTTAGTCGCTGGCAGGTCCTTGCCGACCGTATGGGTTTGGCCATGCGGTCTATAAGGACCCCAGGTGCCCACAGTAATAGATTGGTTATGGACCGTAACCACTTATGGTTGCGGTCCGCAACCGCCTCCCAGAGATTGAAAATTTGGCATTTTATCATTTTAGCCCCTCAACTTTTATTACCCACACAAGGTGGATATAATCCACCATTTCAACGATTTTTAGTCCCTCTTGTTTTAGCACACGGTATAAGAGGATCAACGGGACACGTGTCGGAAAAATATCGGACGTAAAAACACGAGGTGGTACACCAAACAATGTCTCGGGTTCATGGAGGAGTTACACAAAGCAACATGTTTGAATACAGACATGGGCCCGAAATTGGAGTTGGTGCATGACAGGTTCAAATGAAGGCTTCAAAATTTTCAAGAACAAAACGCCAATGAAAGTGAAAGTGATGACTTGGATGAGAATCTGGAAGATGAATCCGAAGAAGAAGACGAAGGGAGTGATGGATACTTCTCAGACAAAATCTCTTCTGGCCAGGAGTTTTATTTTTTTCTTTTATACAGTTTTTTTTTGTGTTTGCTATGTACATTTTAAATAATAAAAATACTACTTTCTCCAATTTATGCTTTGTTTGATATAAAACGCCAAAACACCACGATTGAAAAAAAAACCAAAAAGTTAAATTGTGTGTTTAGCAATTATGAAAGTAATTATTATCCGTGAAATGCCATTAAAAAAACAAAACGCCAAACATGGAAGATGGGACGTGTTACAGCCATCACAGATGAAAAGCTGAACAAAGAGTAACTACTGACAGTAACTGAAGAGACAGATACTTTATTACTACCATTTGTTAAAATAAAATCCTGCCTAAACTAGACGCCAAAAAACTATTATATAAGCAAACATCTCAAGAACCAATTGCTCACACCCAAAACACAAAAAAAAACATTTTCTGTTGGCAAACTATTCACTTTACACGTCATGTTCTCTTAGCAAACTATTCACTTTACACGCCATGCTCTCTTGCAAACGATTCACTTAAAACGCCATGTTCTCTTTGTCACACCCATAAACTTTTGCTGAATGAGATGGACAAATCCTCAAGAAAACGAGTCTAGTGACGATGATATGTCACTTTATAGGCTCTATTCTTGAGGAAGGTTTGGATGAGAAAAAGAGACATATGCCAGTGTAAATGCTATCTTGGACTCTATTATTAAATGGTGTAGAGTAGAATGAGCATGAGGATGATAGCATGTGTAAACGCTACTGGACATCAAGTGAGAAGCGCACTCACAATCACACCCCAATAATAGCATTGACAAAATACGACATTGGTCTATCTTTCCAACATCCAAAAGAACCACCCCAACAACCCAACAACATATCAACACAAAAAACAAAACGCCATATCTAACTGAGCGATCAGCTTCGTCGAGAGCTTGGCGTTTCAACCGTGTAGGAAAAAATCGGCACCTATCTAAGAAATACAAAGGTTCAGAGGGCAAAAGAGTTCAAGAAGAAGAGACTAATAGCAGTGAAGATTTGGAAAAGAAATTTGATTAGCATTTTTTATTTTTTTTTCTTTCCTATTTTTTTATTTGGTGTCTTTCTGTGGTTTGTTATCTACTTTTCAGCTAATAAAAACTTCTCTAAAATTACTTATAGAAATGCCAAAAAAACGCCAAACAACAAAACGCCAAATTCAATGTGCAAGTGAATACAACACACAAAAGGGGTTCGTACTAAAGTTTTAGTTTGCATCTTTATCTATAAAACACCATTAAATAAAAAAAAACTTAAAAAGATGGAAAGTTGTACAGTCTTAACAGACTGAACAAACAGTAACTGAAGCGACAGATACTTGATTACTACCATTTATTATATTAAAAACCACACCAAAGCACACAAATGAATTCTTTTATCTTTTCTAAACGCCATAATTACCTGTCACATTATAGGTCTGCATCCCTACATCAAACGACAAAAAATATAAAAAATACACATCAAAAAAACATACATAGGTCTGCATCCTACTATTGTTTTTTGGCGCCAAGACATAGTTTCTTACGTAAAAACACCATTAAAAATATAAAAACACCCACTTAATACAAAACGCCAAAAAATAAAAGATATTTTTACTTGGTAATTTTTTCTGAGTTTTATTAGTGTATTTTATCATCTTTACCTATCAAAACGCCACTAAATATAAAACGCCAAACTTGACAGATGGGGTGTGTTACAGACTTAACGAGATAAAGCTGAACAAAAACAGTAAAACTGAAACGCCCGATACTTTATTAATTGCATTTATTATAATAATATCACGCCCAAACTACGCGTTAAATATATCGTATAAAGAGAAACGTCTCAGCACCTTCTGTTGATCACACCAAAAAAGAAACGCCAAGTTTCCTAAATACCACTCACTCTAAAACGCTAAAAAAGTTAAAAAAATCAAAGATGGCAAACAACTTGTCTTGGATATTCAGTATTGTTTTCAATGAAGTTTCGGCGAATGGATTCTTAGGTAAGGGAGATAACTCAAAAAGCTTTTGCTGAATGAGATGGACAAATCTTCAAGAAAAATAGACTGATGACAATGATATGTCATTTTGTGTGTTTTATTCTTGATGAATATTTGCATGGGAAGAAGAAGACCGATACCAGTGCAAATGCTATTTTGACTCCATGATAATAAAAAAAGATTATGAGCAAATAGCATCCACTCACACGGCGTCGATCTATGCTAATTGCCTGAAATCCCTCTCATTTTGTCAATAAAGGAGAGGTTGGGAGATAGCTCTTAGCCTGTTGGTTGCTTGCTTGAACCTGTAGCAGTATTGTCTATTAGTTATAAGGGCAAGTGTGAGTTATTATGCCTCTCCTTGGGTTCGGTGAAAGAATTGAATTTTCATGTCTCCAAACAACCACAAAAAAGCCACTTCAAAAAACGTACAAAGAAAATCACGCGAAAACCAAAACGCTATATTATTTGGAAGAAAGAGACTGATGACAGAGAGGACTTGGAAGAAATATTGATTCGGATTTTTAATTTATTTTTTTATATAGTTTGTTATCTAAATTTTTTTTGTAGATTGTAAAACGCCAAGTTGCCACGAACTATAAGATCTGAATAATGAAAACGCCTAATACTGATTGAAGGTTGAACTAAGTTAAAACACCATGTATTTTAGCGGGGGTGGACAGCGACAATCGTGTCCCCGTATATTATTTAGCGCCCCCTGCCACATGTTGACCAGGATCCGTTCTCACTGTTTTCACACTTCAAATCATTTTCTCCGGATCCCTTTTAAAAAAATAATATATTTCAATCTCATTCTATTATTGTGTGTCTCCAAAATCTAGCAATATAAACATGTTATGTTGAAGGAACCGAAACTATGCTTTTGACCTTAATAAATCAACCTTTTGTATATATATATACCGCTGCATGCATTGCTATTAGCCTTTTGTTTTTTGTCGTTAAATTTATTAAATATTACAATAATATTGTTAATGTGTATTGAGTTTCATAGTTAGTCATTTCCTCTCAAACGGAGTGAAATCTATTTTTCCATTACAATTATATTGTTAATGTGTATTAAGTTTCATGGTTAGTCATTTCCTCTCAAACAGAGTGAAATCTATTTTTCCTTTTTAATGGTCAAGTTAAATTATGTGAATTGATGGTTACATACATATTTATTTATTTATTTATATTTATATATATACATTACAAATCACATAAGGGAATAGTGACACGCAGATTTATATACATTACAAATCTCATAAGAGGGATAGTGTCGGACGACTGCCTGGTACCTCTTATTGGTCGTGGTTTTTTGTATTTTATTTTCAAACTTTCAACTTCGTTAAAATTCGTGTTTAGTTTCTATGCTTTTAAAAAAGTTTTCTTTATATTGGTTAAATTTGTTTACATGCGTGTTTATTCCTTATGCTATAACTTTAGTAGTGTATATGTTTAATTCTTCTAATTTTATTCTTTTTAGTGATTGATTGTGGCTTTTTTTATCTTGCTTTTAAACCTTCAATTTTGCTAATATACGTGTTTAGTCCCTCTGTTTTTTAACTTCATTTTTATTGACTAGCTTTGTTCATATGTGTGTTTAGTGCATCTACTTTAAATTTGGGTGGGTACATGATTAGTCCCTCTAATTCTATTTCTTTCGGTACTTCATCTTTTGTATTTCACCTTTTAGCATTTTCCTATTGCTACTGTGACGAACAAACCTGGGCTAATAGTGATCGTTTGCTATTGGTGAACAAACACTAGTACTCCTGAACTTTATAAAGGTACTCTTTGATAAGCGTATTTTTACGTATGTCTTGATGTAATTTTTATTGGGATTGTGTTATGAATAGTATGTTAAAGTAACCGAAACACATACATGAATGTTATCAAACTGAGATATATTTTGCTTACCGCCCGCAAAGTAGGCGTGGCATTACACTAGTATTTTAATATTTCAAGGTGTGATAAAATAAGTTAACGTTAACGATATTAAAATATGCTACGATTAACACGCGATATTATATTTTTTTATGTAACATACTAGTTGATGCCCCGACCGTGTTGCAGGGCGATGGCCGAATAATGAGCGAGTGTTAGGCAGCTCCTTGACACGGAAAACAATTAAATCGAGTCAACCAATAAAAACATAACATTTTTATAGTTTTGCTAAAAACCTAAAACAATTAAATCAATTTGGGGTGGGGATCCCTAGTGTGGCTGAGGCTGTGCTTCATAGCGCGAACAGGTTCTTAAACGTGTTCCATTCGAATGGGTCGTTGGCCATGATTACTGTTGATTTTTCTAATGCTTTCAACATGGTGGATAGGACTGTCCTTCTATCAGAGGTTCAGACCCGATGCCCGTCCATTTCCCTATGGGTGGATTTTCTATATGGACAACCGGCTAGATTATATGTCGGAAATGATCATAGTTGGTCCACCACCAGGGTTCAGCAGGGGGACCCCTTGGGGCCTCTTTGCCTTAGTTTTGCATCCCCTCATTCACCGGATTCGAGATAGATGCAAGTTACTCTTCCATGCTTGGTACTTGGATGATGGTACGATTATAGGAGATGCTAAAGAGGTGGCTAAAGCTTTAGAAATCATCAGGTCTGAAGGGCCCGGTTTGGGGCTTGAACTTAACGTTAAGAAAACAGAAGTTTTTTGGCCATCGTGCAATGGAGTTAAGGCGCATGAGGGTTTGTTTCCTAGCGGGATTGGGAGGCCGATGTTGGAAGTGAAACTCCTCGGGGGCGCTGTTAGTCGGGATGCGGGTTTCATCAGTAGTTTGGCCGTGCAGAGGGCATCTTGTGCAGTGGATCTGATGAGCTATCTTCCACATCTGAGGGACCCTCAATGCGAGCTCCTCTTATTACGTTCTTGCATGGGGGTTGCTAAGCTGGTATTTGGCCTCAGAACATGTCAGCCTATGTTTGTTGGGGAGGCTATTTCAGTTTTTGATAAAGGCCTTTGGAGAGCGATCGAGGATATTGTGGTTTGCGGGGGTCCGTTCTTTGGGGATCTTCAATGGAGGCTAGCATCCCTTCCAATCCGTTTTGGGGGTTTGGGTTTATGTTCGGCTGAGGATGTGTCCACATATGCTTTTGTGGCCTCGAGGGCCCAATCTTGGAGTTTGCAGGACCACATTTTTCAGAATTGTGGTATTGTAGGATTAGATTCTGATTATGTGTGTGTGTTGGATTGCGTGCATGTGTCCCTTCCTGATTTTGATCTTGGCGGTTTCTCTAATAAGGACACCGCTGTCACACCCTCAATTTCCACTTGTGAAGTATTACCGCGAGGCGTGTGATCAAACCAGAATTTCAGACACTAGCAATGTCGAACGACTCTATATGATTTATTTAAACGTTTTCCAAAAACATTTATTGTAAACATGCATAGTCATTTTCAAAGTTTCAAAGTTTAGTGGAAGCATAAGAGTAAAGTAACGAGCGCCAAAATAAACGGCAAAACCAAAATCCCAAAACAAAATCGTTAATAAAGACTCATTAAAAATGTCTTGATCAAATGCAAAGTGGTTACACCTAGCGCTCCTAGCATCCTGAGAAACATGCAAAGAAACAAGTGTACATTAAAGAAGAGTGAGTTCACAGGTTTTATAAGTTCACAATTTCGGTTTAAAAGATTGGTTTCCCCCCGTTATCCCTAGCCCGGAATAACGACATAGTTCCATTATTCCTAACCTGGAATAATAATGTTGATTCGTAAATAAGTTCAATGTTAAAATGCAGGTAGGGAGCCTAGAGTTACGTCACGTAAGAGTTCGCGATCGAAGCTGACTGTTGTTGCCTCTGTGTTGCCAGGTCTATCACTGACCATGGCGAAAGTTAGGCCAAATTAATCACCCGTTGACCATTCCCGGTCGGCTAGCGCGACTAGCTCGGGTGGGGCTTGTCGGGCCCAGTAGTACTACTATAATTTCCCCGCTATCTAACCCAATACTAACGATCCGAGAGTTGGTTAAGGACTTCCGTGATAAAGCTACTTAGTGACCATAACATACATTAACATTAACTTAGTTATCGAATAGTTAACGACGTTAAATTCTCATAACGTAAAAAAATATAGAGTTGTAGAGCGTATACATGTTTCTCCCCCTGTTGTTCAAAACCGGATAAAATAGGGGCCGTGAACTCACCTTAAATTGCTCGGTTAGATAAACGCGAAAGAAGTAAAGGATGGAACCGCTAATCACGTCCTAACATGTCAACCGATTCAAAGTTAGTGTGTGAACACACTGACACAAAACCCTACGCACAACTAACACACAGTACGGCACACGTAATAACCAGTTCGAAACCATAATCATGCATGCAAAGTGTCACCATACGAAATAACGACCAAATCAACTTGTCACAAACACATGATAACTCATACAACACTTAGACACACACAAATGTAAGTTATCATGTTTCAGCTTGTACACTCATAACTGGGCTGTTTTCGAGAATTCTTATAAAATAGTTCCCGTGTTCCACAAATTCCAATCTTTTTACAGAGGGTTCCAATTAGCCTGTAAAATTTAGTATAAATTTTCAAATCCTAAATTTTTACCAATTATTTATAAAAATTTATATACTAGGCTGCAGTCAGATTCGTCGCTTTCTGACTGCAGTCCACGAGAAAAATCATTTAAAAAACATCGTTCATCTGATTAACGAAATTCTAGTGGGAGATTTTCGGAAACTCCCGTATCCAGTTACTGTACAGATTTCATGACCTAACCCCATACAGACTATGAGATCCGACTTGATAAACAGCCTGCAAATTCTGCAGAAATTACGCAGCTTCAGCTGCTGCACTAAATGATCATTTAAAAATAGCAAACGACCTCAGAAAAATACGAATCTGGCGCCATTTGATGAGTTTTTCAAAAATACACGTTTTAGGCTTCATAAAAACAGTATTTTGATAAATAACGATCAGTTTACAGCCAACTGAAGTTAGCTGTAAATGTTAATCAGCTTTCTGCTTTCGATATCATCTAGCACATGAAGATTCACACAAACCCTAGGTGAATAACACCCTAAACATAATCACGAACGCAGCCAACAGTCATGTATACGTACATATCATTCTACTAATCAAGTTAAACATTAACATGAACAAGATCACCATGAAACACTACAAACACAACCATGTATACACCGGTTTCAATACGAAACAACCATAAAACGAGACTAACCTTGCGAAGATGAGTGTTACACTAGAGAGGGAGTAGCGAGAGAGAAAGAGGGTAGCGAGAGAGAGAGAGATCGCGATTGGGGGGGTCTCCACTACCGTCGACTCAACTAGGGAATTAGGGTTTTTGAATATTTTTCCGACAACATGCATGTATACGTATTCATAGGGGGGGGGGGTCGCATAAGGGGCGGTTTGGGTTTTAATTGGGCCGCAGGCGGTTTTGGGCCGAAAGGGTTTGGTGGCGGGTTGGGCTTGGTTTGCGCAAGGGATGGGGGCTCGGTTTCAGGTTCGGGTTTTTAACAAGCACATTATTTTTATATATAACAAGCACATATAACACGTTAAATATTCGTGATGCTATTAAAAGGTAGAATATATATATATATATATATAAAATATGGAGTCGGAGTCGAATAATTACAAGGAATCGAATCAGAATGATACCTGATTTTCCGAGACGTCATATTATCCCCAAGTTGAAAGAATTTTTGTCCCGAAAATTGAGTAAACGCGGTTTAGAATGCAACGCACAAAGTTCAGTTTGTTAGAATGGTACAAGGAAATCCCAGGCTGTCATATCATCCCCATGTTGAAAGAATTTCGTCCCGAAATTCAGTTGGCGGTAACATCAGATTGCTGCTCAGCTGTAAAAAGGTGTGGATATTTGCTTTTCATTTGGTCATCTCTTTCCCACGTGAACTCCGGTCCATGCTTAGAGTTCCAACGAACCTTGACGATCGGTATCTTGCTATGCCTTCGGGTCTTGACCTCATGATCCATGATCTCGATAGGCTGTTCCACAAAATGTAGTTGTTCATCCACTTGGATCTCATCCAATGGAATGACTAGGGTTTCATCTAATAGACACTTCTTCAGATTTGACACGTGAAAAACGTTGTGAACTCCACTGAGTTCGACAGGAAGGTCTAACTGATAAGCTACGGGCCCGATACGCTTCGAAATCACAAATGGGCCTACGTACCGTGGATTTAGTTTGCCTCGTTTCCCAAAACGAATTACACCCTTCCAGGGTGACACTTTTAGTAGGACGCGGTCACCTACTTAAAATTCGAGCGGTTTGCGTCGTTAATCAGCGTAACTTTTCTGTTGATCCCATGCCGCTGCCATGCGGTTTCTGATTTGCACAATCTTTTCAGTAGCCTCAAGTATCAACTCAGGACTTGTGAGTTGACTGTCACCGACTTCTGCCCAACAGATTGGTGATCTACATTTGCGACCGTACAATGCTTCAAAAGGTGCTGCGTGAATACTCGTATGATAACTGTTGTTATACGAGAATTCCACTAAAGGCAGATGGATTTCCCAACTGTTCCGAAGTCAACCACGCATGCCCGAAGCATGTCCTCCAAGGTCTGAATGGTCCTTTCACTTTGTCCATTCGTCTGAGGGTGGTAAGCTGTGCCCATATCTAAGCGTGTACCCAACGCTTTCTGAAGTGACCGCCAAAAGTTGGACGTGAAACGAGCATCTCTGTCTGAAATGATGGACGTTGGCACCCCGTGCCGAGAAACTACTTCCTTAATGTAGATGCGAGTCAACTTATCCATCTTATCTGTTTCTTTGGTTGCTAGGAAGTGTGCAGACTTAGTTAGACGATCCACGATCACCCAGATGGTATCGCAACCACCAGGAGTTCGCGGGAGTTTAGTGATAAAGTCCATCGAGATCTGATCCCATTTCCACACTGGGATCTCAGGTTGTTGAAGTAGCCCTGATGGCTTCTGGTATTCCACCTTGACTTTCGCACAAGTTAAACACTTGCTTACGTAGGTGGCTATATCTGCTTTCATGTTGGGCCACCAGTACGCGGCTTTAAGGTCTTGATACATCTTATCCGAACCAGGGTGGACAGAGTATCGGGATTTGTGAGCTTCGTCCATAACTAGCTTTCTGAGGTTTCCGTAGAGAGGTACCCATATACGGTTACCATTGGGTTTCACTTCCCAATCGCGTTCCATCTTTCCCACAAACTCGGCCTTGATGTTCTCTTCCTTAACTACTTCTAGCTGCGCGTCGCGTATCTGTTCGGGTAACCCATAATGAATTGTGAACTGTAGTGCCCGTACCCGACGAGGTTTCAAGTGCTCCTTCCGACTGAGGGTATCAGCTACCACGTTAGCTTTACCCGGGTGATACTGAATGGCACATTCATAATCGGTCAGGAGTTCGACCCAGCGACGCTGTCGCATGTTCAACTCCTTCTGATCAAAAATTTGCTGGAGGCTCTTGTGATCCGTGTAGATTGTGCACTTGGTTCCATATAGGTAGTGTCTCCAAATCTTAAGTGCAACACAACTGCTCCCAATTCCAAGTCATGTGTCTGTAGTTCTTCTCGTGGACCTTCAACTGTCGGGATGCATACACGATGACCTTATCATGTTGCATGAGCACACATCCCAATCCCTGAATGGAAGCGTCACAATATACCACAAAATCATCCGTCCCCTCTGGCAAGGACAAAATGGGCGCACTGCAAAGCTTCTGCTTCAGTAATTGAAATGTTGCTTCCTGTTTGTCACCCCAAGCATACTTGGTGCCCTTCTGAGTGAGAGTGGTAAGCGGTTGTGCGATCTTGGAAAATCCCTCGATGAAACGTCTGTAGTAACCAGCCAAACCCAAAAATTGGCGGATCTCTGTCCGTGTCCTGGGTGCTTCCCAGTTCTTGATAGCATCGATCTTGGCGGGATCAACGTGTATACCCTTTTCATTCACGATATGCCCGAGGAACTGAACTTCCCGAATCCAGAAATCACACTTCGAAAATTTGGCATATAGTTTCTCCTATTGAAGTAGTTCCAGCAATAACCGCATATGCTCAACATGTTCTTCTTCACTCTTAGAGTAGATGAGTATATCATCGATGAACACGATGACAAACTTGTTGAGATACGGCCTACACATGCGGTTCATGAGGTCCATGAACACCGCGGGTGCATTGATGAGACTGAAGGGCATGACCAAGAACTCGTAATGGCCATACCGAGTGCGAAATACCGTCTTGGAGATATCCCCTTCTCTGACGCGTAGCTGATGATAACCGGACCGTAGATCAATTTTGGAGTAGTAGCTTGACCCCTGAAGCTGGTCGAAAAGATCGTCGACGCGAGGTAAGGGGTACCGGTTCTTGACGGTAACCTTATTGAGTTCCCTGTAGTCGATGCACATGCGGAAGGTCCCGTCCTTCTTCTTGAAAAAAAGGACCGGAGCTCCCCATGGCGAAGTACTGGGTCGGATAAATCCTTTTTCCAACAATTCCTGAAGTTAGGTAGACAGCTCTTGCAGCTCTGCTGGAGCTAAGCGGTACGGGGCCTTGGCGATAGGAGATGCATGGCTCGCCAATTCGATTTCAAACTCTACTTGTCGATGTGGTGGAAGACCGGGTAACTCCTCTGGAAACACATCTGGAAAGTCACGGACGATGGGGATATCTTCAATCCGCTTCTCGTCCTTAGGCTGCTCGATGACCAGTGCGAGCAAAGCAAAAGAGTTCTTCTTCCGAAGATACTTCTGAGCTTGCATGTAAGAGATGATGTTCATGACGACGCCTGCCTTCTCGCCTTGTACCATCAAGACTTCGTCGTTAGAGAGCGGAATACGGATAGCTTTCTCAAACAGAGAACTTCAGATCGGACATCGGATAGCCAGTCCATTCCGACTACCACGTCAAAACTACCCAGAGTAGTTGTCATCAAGTCAATGGTAAAGGCGTGACCCACAAGTTTAAGTTGACAGCCGGTCAGTAGATGAGTCACATCTACAGATTTACCATCGGCTAGTTCTATGACGTAAGGGGTCTTTAGGGGTTTAGGTGTGAGATTTAGGTTCTTCCTAAAAGACTCGGATATAAAACTCTTATCCGCACCCGTATCAAAAAGTACAGTAGCAAAATGATCGTTAAGTGGAAACTTACCGGTGACCACATTCGAGTCATTTCTGGCCTCCCACGGCCTAGCATGAATGCACGTCCTTTGGCACCTCCTGTGCCACCATTTCCATTGTTGCCATTGTTGTTGTTGTTGTTATTATTCCCACCATTGTTGTTGTTGCGAAGTTGCGGACAGTCTCGCTTGAAATGGGCAGTGCTACCGCACTGGTAGCATCCCTGGTTATTACCCTGCTACTGACCCTGGTGCTGGTTCTGATTCTGTTGTACATAATCTCCCCGCGACAATCCTTTGCCGCATGTCCTGCTTTGCCACATCGTTCGCAGCAATTTTTGGCGCAAGGGTCGTGATGATGGAGGTTACAACGATTACATTGCGGCTTCCGACCCGCATAGCCGCTCGAGTTCTGGGTGTTGATGGCAGACTGATTGTTGTGACCCTGATTGTTGTTGAAGTTGTTGGACCGCTTCTGGTTTCCTTGTTGTGGCTAGGCTGATGAAGGCTGCCGAGCAGGTGAGTCTTCAAATTTCCTTTTGTTGTCAGGGACAATTTCAGTTGCACCCCTAGGTGGCAACTTCCTTGCTCCACCGCCTTATCGGTGAGTTTATGTGCCAGCCTAATCGCTTGTTGCTCCGTCGTAGAGTTGCTAGACATTACCATGCCCTGGATCTCAGGGACCAGACCCCCAAGATAATACTCAAGTCGTTTAGCGACGGTGTTGGCCAAATCGGGACAAAGGAACACCAGATCATGATGTCTTGCCGTGTACGCTTCAATTTCTGACCGACCATCTTGTGGTTCCATAACGCTTGTTCCAATTGCTGAACTCTGTCCCGCGGACATTATTCCTCCTTGATTAGAGATTTGAACTCGGTCCAGGTCATTGTGTTCGCCGCAGCAAGCCCACGCATTTGGACTTGTGCGTTCCACCAGGTTAATGCCCCATCTTCCAACGTCGAGGCAGCATACTTGACCTTATTAGCTTCGAGGCAATTGCACATTGCGAAAACCGATTCAGACTTTTCGACCCAACGGACCAGTCCTATAGGTCCTTCAGCTCCCGTGAACTTGCTCGGTTTCGCATCCAAGAACATCTTGTAGGGGTTAAGACCCCCTTCTGAGGACAGAGGATAGGTAGTCAGCGTGAAAGTCTACTAGCCGAACTATTATATTTTCCCATGAAAATTTAATAATGGTTACCTGCTGGTGCGTTAGGAGCACCTGCCAGAGCAGCGTTCACGTGTTGTTGGATTAAAGCGGCCAATTCTTCAGCTGACATGTTGAGATTTCCGCGACGACCGGTTGCCATTTCAGATCTTCGCAAGACAACACAAACACATACCGATAAGTATATATCCAATATAGTTATCATATTCCACACTTCAATGATCACACAATTTATGTCAACCCAACAAATTAAACAATCAAAAGGAACATTCGATTAAATAAATTGTAATGTCTCGCAAAATACCAACCAAACATATCAGTTTAATTATAAAATTTCCAAGTTCAAACATAAGTGGAAACAAACAAACTAAAGGAAACAAAACGAAGATTGGCAAAACGGGTTAGTCATCTATGTCTCCATCCCCCAAGTCACTGTCACTGCCGTCTTCCTCTTCAGCGTTTTCAGCTTCAGCAGCTGGGTCCTGTACTGGCTCTTCTCCCTCCGGATCCTCCTCCGGGTCTTCCTCTGGATCCTCCTCTTTGTCTTCTACCGGCGTTGGAGGGGCCGGTGCTGGTGCGGGTACTAGGATAGGTGGTGCTTGGTTCTGCTCCAGTTCGTGAATCCTCCAACTGGACTCAGGAACTCTGTCTTCGAGCCAGTCAGCCCTCAGCTGCTCAGCACGAAGGTCCTTGGCTAAAATGCTTCGAACTCTCTTATTCTCATCTTGCTCTTCCTCGAGCTCTCCAGTTTTACCAGTCAGCTGACGTATCAGCCAACCCTGTGCTTCGATAGTCTCTTGCATTCTCTCCAGCTGTTCCTGTTGTTTCCTTAGTACAGCTCTAAGTAGATCGTCCCCCACTCCTGAAGAGTTGACCGGTTTGACCGGTACAGCAGTGGTTGGATGGGAGGACGACTCCCCTCCTAGAGCAAGTCTTTTCCTGGCAGCTGAGCGTGTCTCCACGCCACGAGGTGGTGAGGGTTCGACTATGGGTGCCTTCCCTGGCGCCCTTGATTGTCGAGAACTGTCGGATGATGATGACGACATAGCCTGCCGGGTTGGTGAAGTTAGTTACAAGCTACGTATATATATATATATATATATATATATATATATATATATATATATATATATATATATATCACATAGGACAATTGTAGTATAGCACATAACAAGATATCACAGTTTGGTGCCAACTAAGTCTAGTATCGTGTAACAGCTATAGTTTAGGTCCACTTTAAATGCAAACCTGGTTCTCTATAGCTAGTGGCTCTGATACCAATCTGTCATACCCTCAATTTCCACTTGCGGAGTATTGCCGCGAGGCGTGTGATCAACCCAGAATCTCAGACACTAGCAATGTCGAACGACTCTATATGATTTATTTAAACGTTTTCCAAAAACATTTATTGTAAACATGCATAGTCATTTTCAAAGTTCCAAAGTTTAGAGGAAGTATTAGAGTAAAGTAACGGGCGCCAACATAAACGTCAAAACCAAAATCCCAAAAAATAATCGTTAATAAAGACTCAATAAAAATGTCTTGATCAAATGCAAAGTGGGTGCACCTAGCGCTCCTAGCATCCTGAGAAACATGCAAAGAAACAAGTGTCAACATTAAAGAAGAGTGAGTTCACATGTTTTATAAGTTCAAAAGTTCGGTTTAAAAGATTGGTTTCCCCCCGTTATCCCTAACCCAGAATAACGACATAGTTCCATTATTCCTAACTTGGAATAATAATGTTGATTCGTAAATAAGTTCAATGTTAACATGCAGGTAGCGAGCCTAGAGTTACGTCACGTAAGAGTTCGTGATCGAAGCTGACTGTTGTTGCCTCTGTGTTGCCAGGTCTATCACTGACCATGGAGAAAGTTAGGCCAAATTAATCACCCGTTGACCATTCCCGGTCGGCTAGCGCGACTAGCTCGGGTGGGGCTTGTCGGGCCCAGTAGTACTACTATAATTTCCCCGCTATCGAACCCAATACTAACGATCCGAGAGTTGGTTAAGGACTTCCGTGATAAAGCTACTTAGTGACCATAACATACATTAACATTAACTTAGTTATCGAATAGTTAACGATGTTAAATTCTCATAACGTAAAAAAAAATATAGAGTTGTAGAGCGTATACATGTTTCTCCCCCTGTTGTTCAAAACCGGATAAAATAGGCGCCGTGAACCACCTTAAATTGCTCGGTTAGATAAACGCGAAAGAAGTAAAGGATGGAAACCGCTAATCACGTCCTAACATGTCAACCGATTCAAGGTTAGTGTGTGAACACACTGACACAAAACCCTACGCACAACTAACACACAGTACGGCACACGTAATAACCAGTTCGAAACCATAATCATGCATGCAAAGTGTCACCATACGAAATAACGACCAAATCAACTTGTCACAACCACAGGATAACTCATACAACACTTAGACACACACAAATGTAAGTTATCATGTTTCAGCTTGTACACTCATAACTGGGCTGTTTTCGAGAATTCTTATAAAATAGTTCCCGTGTTCCACAAATTCCAATCTTTTTACAGAGGGTTCCAATTAGCCTGTAAAATTTAGTGTAAAATTTTCAAATCCTAAATTTTTACCAATTATTTATAAAAATTTATATACTAGGCTGCAGTCAGATTCGTCGCTTTCTGACTGCAGTCCACGAGAAAATCATTTAAAAAACATCGTTCATCTGATTAACGAAATTCTAGTGGGTGATATTCGGAAACTCCCGTATCCAGTTACTGTACAGATTTCATGACCTAACCCCATACAGACTATGAGATCCGACTTGATAAACAGCCTGCAAATTCTGCAGAAATTACGCAGCTTCAGTTGCTGCACTAAATGATCATTTAAAAATAGCAAACGACCTCAGAAAAATACGAATCCAGCGCCATTTGATGAGTTTTTCAAAAATACACGTTTTATGCTTCAGAAAAACAGTATTTTGATAAATAACGATAATGTTAATCAGCTTTCTGCTTTCGATTTTGTAATACTAGAACAAGTTTAAATGTCCATGACACTTAGTTGTATCGATTAACAGCAGGTTAACTTATCAAATATCATCTAGCACATGAAGATTCACACAAACCCTAGGTGAATAACACCCTAAACATAATCACGAACACAGCCAACAGTCATGTATACGTACATATCATTCTACTAATCAAGTTAAACATTAACATGAACAAGATCACCATGAAACACTACAAACACAACCATGTATACACCGATTTCAATACGAAACAACCATAAACGAGACTAACCTTGCGAATATGAGTGTTACACTAGAGAGGGAGTAGCGAGAGAGAAAGAGGGTAGCGAGAGAGAGAGAGAGAGATCGCGATTGGGGGGGGGGTCTCCACTGCCGTCGACTCAACTAGGGAATTAGGGTTTTTGAATATTTTTCCCACAACATGCATGTATACGTATTCATAGGGGGGGGGTCTCATAAGGGGCGGTTTGGGTTTTAATTGGGCCGCAGGCGGTTTTTGGCCGAAAGGGTTTGGGTGGCGGGTTGGGCTTGGTTTGCGCAACGGATAGGGGGCTCGGTTTCAGGTTCGGGTTTTTAACAAGCACATTATTTTTATATCTAACAAGCACATATAACACATTAAATATTCGCGACGCTATTAAAAGGTAGAATATATATATATATATATATATATATATAAGATGGAGTCGAATAATTACAAGGAATCGAATCAGAATGATACCTGATTTTCGAGACGTCACATTATCCCCAAGTTGAAAGAATTTTCGTCCCTAAAATTGAGTAAACGCGGTTTAGAATGCAACGCACAAAAGTTCAGTTTGTTAGAATGGTACAAGGAAATCCCAGGCTGTCATAACCGCCCCCCTAAAGCCCAAGATGCTTTGGCGAGTGCCCGTTTAGTAGAACTGTCCAGAGTTTAGCAGAGAAGTTTGGTCTATCCCCTTGTCAGAAAGCTGTGTTTTATTGTCTCCGGGCTCCCCATGCTTAGGATTTTCTGACAGTCTTTCCCATTGAAGGCCTCAGCCAACACATGTCAGCTGTGTAGTACCGGACAATTCTCAAGTACCGGCTAATGATCCCTCAATTTCCGGTTGATGAGCCTTGTCCAGTTTGCCGAAAGGTTTGTTTAGATACCTTTGGTGAGCATGCAGTCCATTGCAAGGAGTTACCTGGGTTTAAATACAGACATGATTTGGTTAGGGATATTCTTTGCGATATTCTAAAGCGGGCTGGGATTTCGGCGAAAAAAAGGCTCCGGTGAACTTTCTGTCAGATCCACTTGATGGGAGGTCTACTCTTCAGCCAGCCGATATTCTTGTGTTTGGGTGGGCAAGGGAAAACACGCTTGTATGGACCTTACAGGAGTGTCCCCTCTTGTGGGGCTTAGGGATAGTGGGATTGTTGCTGGCCAGGCTGCAGTGAAGGCGGAGTCATGCAAATTCACTAAACACGAGAAAGCTTGTCTGGAAAATCAACGTGTGTTTATACCATTTGCTTTTGATACATTTGGTTCCCTAGACCCGGAGGCCGTGGAATTCTTAAACAAAGTTCAACAGGTCGTTAATAGTAATCTCTCGATTCCCAGGAGTCTATTCGTGTTTAGTAGTATAGGTTTTGCAATTCAAAAGGGGGTTGCGGCGCAACTTGTTGCCCGTTTACCTGCCATTTGCTTGTAATTTGTTGTTTTGGCGTTTTAATGAGAAGGAAATTATTATTAAAAAAATGGCAATACTGTTATTTTAACTAATGGAAAGTTATATTTTTTCACTGGTGTAAAATCGTAATTTGCCAAAAGCTAAAGTGATGGCAGTACTGGAAACTGAAACCAGGGACAAAATTATAAATCTTCGTAAGGGCGAATTCGTACGTTTGAATCTATGGCAATACAGTAATATAAATTTAAACTAAATGAACAATTGTAATTTTAGGCCGGAGGCAAAACCATAATTTTATTTTGAACCGAGGGCATAATCGTAATTTTAAGTTGGAGCCAAAACGTAATTTTTAACTGAGGGGGAAATCATAATTTTTTAAACAGGGAGAAATCTATTTTTGAAGAGAGGGCAAAATCGTAATTTTAAGGTAGGGGCGAAAATATTTTATTTTATTTGAACAGGGCCGAAAACGTAATTTTGAGCTGAGGGTGAAATCGTAATTTTGAGTCGTGGGCAAAATCGTAATTTTTGGCTGAGGCCAAAACCGTATTTTTATTTTGAGCAGGGGGCAAAAACGTAATTTTAAAATGGGAGCAAAACCGTAATTTTAAAGCGTAAACAAATAATAAACGGTTGGTTCAATGGGGGAGTGTCAGGCCACCTGTCTGGCACTATTCCTTCAAAGTTGTTTATATTTCATTTGTTTTTTATATGTATACTAGATTTTGCCCCGCCCGTGTTGCGGGGCATTAAGTCGAATATTTTCTCTTTCATAGTATGTACGTCTGTGTTTCGGTTAGCTGTATATACTACTCATAACATGATCTCACGACTCAACCAATTTAAACAAAACATACCATATTATGCTAAAAAATTAAAACGATAAAAAAGACAATACATTAGTTTTGTAAAGAAAAAAAACAATAACACTAACTTAGTTTTGTAAAAATAAAAACAATCAAACAATAACACTAACTTAGTTTTGTAAAAAAAACAATCAAAGGAATGTTACATCCATCCTTTACAAACGTTTGACAGTTCAATTTCTTATATGATAAACGGAACCTCTTGGAAATTTAATCTCCTGTTAATTGTAGCCTTTAGATGATGGTGTCATGATGGTTATAGTTAGGTGCAATAATAATCAACTTTTTATATCCGACTCATCCAAAAAAAATATGAACACTTATTAACGGGTTTTTATATATTTAAAAAATATCTGGTATCACCTGTTCAAATAATAATTTACTTGGATAATAGTTTTATTTTAACGGCAATTGAGTATTAGTATTTTATTATGTGTGTAGGAGTCATTATTTTACTGTGGGTGCGGGAAAACTTTGAAAATAACTAATATTTGTCGTGGCCTAGTAATTAAAACTAGTAAATTTAACCTGCGCTTCGCGGCGGCGGAAGTCGACCGGTATCGTTTTGTTTTGTTATACATTCTCTAAAGTACCGACACTAAAACAACTAAGAGAGAAAATCCATAAAGAAAATGGTAATGTACCAAAAAGGATATCCACAAGTGTTTACAATGATTGAAATATACAAAGAGGAATATTGGTAATAGTTTCGACAAAACCAATACGGCTACCTATGTTATGTTGTTTAGTCAGAACCGTCGTAGCACCAATAATGTAATATCTTAAAACTTTAAACATTTATTAATAACAACACTTTAGAGTTTAAAAATTGATTTACCAAGAAAATATTTCACTAATATATAGTCCATAATAATGTACATTATAAAATTCTAAACGTCAATGTAGAATAAGATTTTCAGTTAAATGATCAAAATTTACGAAACAATATTCAAATACTCTTTTCATATGTACGAAAACCCAGCAATTTTACTCCTAACCCTTGTTACACTTTACGCACACCCAAACTCAACCCTTTCTTTCTCTCTGTAGTTCACCTGTCCCCCAAACTACCCGCCCCCACCCCACATCGCTACCTTCGTCTACGTAACCACCTCCGATGTGAAAGGGTCAAGCCAAGGGAAACCGCATCAGGCGGATGTAGTGGTGGTTTTGAAGTCCGACATCAGAGTTCGAGCTATGTGGATGAGGAGATGGCGTCGTATGCAGTTCAGGGTCCGAATCGGCTTTCCGGCGACCCGATATAGTGTTCTGGCATGTGTCAACGGCCGATACACATATGCATGCCTCGAGTCCAGTTAGATCGGAAGTTTTTGAAACAGTTATGGTTCGTATGGTGGTGAAACCACCTCTGAAATGTTAGCGGTGACGGCGGTGGCAGAAGTTTTTGATGCTGCAAGTAAACGATGTTGACGTTAGAGAACACGACATCGTTTCTGAACTCTCAAACTACTTGCTTATGGCCGATGCCCCCCCGGCGGCATGTCTTGAACCTGCCAAATCTACAGGTTAGAAAAAGAGCAGAAATGGTGCCTTGTGCCACCGTACACCATCGCATTTCTCTCTCTCTCTCTCAGTAGGATGAAACTGATTGTTCCCTGGATCAGGAAGATGTAAAGAGAGGGGGTGACGTCAATGGCAAGTGAGAAGGAAGAAGTCTGACGAAAGTGAGGGAGTGAAATTGTAAAATCAGAAAGATCTGACGCCGTTCTGTTGTTCGGTTATGTTTCAAATTAATATAGGTATACAATTGTTTACATATGATAGTTTCATTCAAAATAAAATCGCGACCCACGTGGTTATCACTTGACAATACTACTTTTGAGCTGGCTTGGTACGTGGCTATAACTTGAGTACACCTACTTTTATAACCTACGTACTTAAATAAAAAAATCTCCTGGAGACCAATTGTGGGACTTTCAAGTTACAGAGAGAAAGATTTCTCCGGTAAGATCCTTGTTGCCGGTTTTCCTTTCTCCGGCAAAATCACACGCAGGCTTGTTTTCATAACACAACTACATAGGCCTCTCTTCCTCTGTTTCCACGGTTGCCGGTCAACCTTCCGACTGCTTTCCAAAACCACCACCGTGGTACTCTCTCTCTCCGTATGCGAGAGTAGTTTTTGCCGCCGGCGGTAGATGCCGTAGGTCACCTCTTCTAACCTGCTACCGGCTTATCATCCTTCGTTCTCTCTCTCTCTCCCTCTTCTTCACACACATACCCGCCGCTCCACCGGACCACCGCCATCGTCACCGCCAGTCCATCGCCACATGCCACCGCCACATGCAACCGCCACAATCTCTTTTGTGCGTGTGGATCTAACTGCTGTGACCAAGACCAAGTGCTTCCTCCTTGTGCCCTAGTGTTGATTCGAAAAAAATTTAATCGTGGGGATAATGTGATTTTGAAGCAAGGGGAAAACTGTAATTTCAGCCTGCGACGATATGAACCAGTTTATAAAGTGGCAGGCATTCCTCGGCACGGGGATTGTGGTGGTTGCTTGGCACGGAGGGTCGTAACACTTGGGCTTGCGGCAGTAGTGTTAGCGGGATTTGGCCTAAGGAAATAAGAATCGAGGTTGGAGGGCAAAGTTGTAATTGTCGTTGCCGCCTTCACCGCCCAATGACCGGGTGCCAGGCAACTGCCTGCCACTGTTCCTGGCCATGGGTTTAGTTGCCTGGCACCATTGGGTTTTGTGTACGCAGAATAATAATAATAATTCCAGAAATCTACTTTTAACGAACTTAACTTTTAAATCTCATTTTTATTTAACAAATTCTAGGAATCCACTTTTAATCAACTTAACTTTTAAAACTCATTATTAGGCCGAAGGGTGTGAGGTATAGTTGGAACATAAATTGTTATCTGAGAACATGAATAGAAGGTTATACCAACATCCTCTCGATGATTCATGGTGGTTGGTGTGGATTGAACCACGATTAAAATAATAAAGAGGATTGTGATTTGAGTCATGACCACACCTTTAGAAAAATAAATTAAAATAATAAAAGGGATTGTGGGACCACACCCTTAGGATAGTGATTTTGGATGGTAGATTAAAGGTGGGTGATTTGACACCTCTGTGAAGGGTCATAGTGGTCATGAATCATTTAGGGGGTGGTGTAGCCTTCCATTCATGTTCCTATATGGTGAACATGTTTCAACCATGACCCTCACACCCTTGAGCCTTATATTTTGTTTGGTTGTCAAATGAATTGAAATCCATCACCCTGTCACCCATAACCCCCGGTTCAGGTCAAAACGGTTCGATTTGAAACGGTACGGGTCGAAACGGTTCGCGTTGAAACGATTCGGGTTGAAACGGTTCGTGTCGAACGGTTCGCGTCGAATCGGTTTAATTCGAAACGTTACGGGTCAAAACGATTCGCGCCGAAACGGTACAGGTCGAAACGGTTCGTGTGAAAATGGTTCGATTCGAAACGGTACAGTTCAAAACGGTTCGCGTCGAAACGGTACGGGTGAAAACGATTCGCGTCGAAACGCTACGGGTCGGAACGGTTCGCTTCGAAACTGTTCAGATCGAAACGATACGGGTCGAAACGGTCGAATATTACCATTAATTTACTTTAGTTCCTTCACATATAGGAAGGATTTTGAATTCTTTAGTTAAAGGAATTTAAAGGAATTCATGTCTAATTTCAATTCCAATCCCATTTTCAACCAAACGCATGAAGATTCGAATTAGGATTCCATTTCCATCAAATTCTGTGAACCAAACATATTAAGAGATGGAATTCAGATTTCAATTCCCTTATATTCTATTGAATTCTTGCGAACCAAATGCCCCGTTAGGGTATTGGGTGTGAAGATGGTGGTTTGGGTTATGGATTGTCATATGGGACATGATTCGCCACCCTCTTCTCAATTCCTGTATGGTGATCATGGATATTTCCATGCCAACCATGAGCCTCCTTTAATTATTTAGGGGAATTTGATTGGTGGTGAATGATGGTGGAGTCATGGACCATATCGTATAGGTGATGGATGAGCGTGTACTAATGTGACGCCTATGTGGAGGGTTGTGGTTGTGATTAGGAACATCACCGCACTACATAGCCTTACATGTTCGTGATTGAAAGTTAAGTAGTTACCGCATTTAAAATGTATCTCTATTTCTATGTTGACACATGGATGTATATTTATGTTCATCTTTAAATAAACGGAATCATATTAAACAACAAACAATATTATAACTTATTTTATTTTGCTTGTTTAACGATCACACCACAACTTGACCACCATCATTTCTGGTCACTGCCTTCGGTTCAGAAAATCACCGTTTACACGCACAACCAAATGAATAAAAGGTCAAACAACAACCATGCATCCCCAGGCACAACCACCTACTAAAGCCCACTTTGTCATCCAACTCAACCTCCCTAAACCTAATTCGTAAATAAAACCATCATTGGAGATTCAACGAACTCCTACAAGTTATATACATATATATATATATGTGTGTAGTGAGTATGTATTGAGATAGTTATGTTTGTTGAAAGTTAGTTGAAATAGATGGGTAGTTATTATATGTGAGAGGGATCTATAAATATATTATGTATTGATTGTAAATGTAATGAGATGAAAAGCTCACCACAAATGCTTCTCTTTACTGATTTCCTTCACATGGTATCAGAGCTATCTGCTCCGATACACATTCACTGATTCTGTTACTTTTCCTGTGAGATTGTTAGATCCTCACAGTTCTTGTACGTATACTATAACACTAGTAAGATTTCAAAAAAATGTACACTTTCGATCATTTCCGTGTTTAATAAAGTTCTATATTTTATTTACGAGTTTCGTAATCATACGACCAAGTAAGACGATATTCACAACATTTCCAGAACAAAATCCAAGTTATACATTCCTTTATACCCTTCACATAACTTAAACAATGAGTTAGAAGGGTAAAAAAAGGCAAAAAAGTGATAATACAAGTCCAGGGACCAAAACTATAACACCGCAACCGATGGCGGAAACATCAAGGCGGGACGAAAAAAGATTGCTCATTGCTCACAACACTAAAGGTGACAATAATTAATTAAATCCGAATTTCATTTCATAAATAATCGTCATTACAATACAAGGAATTTTGAATAACATTAAGCAAAAGACAAAATTTGATACAACATTAATAAACCTAAGGCGTCTAAATGTGTATCTAGCATCAACGCTACTTCAATTCCATAGCATCATCTTCCTCAACCTGTAACATGTTTAAAATAAAGTTCAATGCAAAAGCAAAGGTGAGTACACAAGTGTAGGTATAAGCATACGTATAAGAATAGGATTTAAAACGAATCCACATGGCAACTAAGTTTATACAAGGGCATTATACATAGCATGCAATAATTCTAGTCAATCCTCTTGCTTACGCATAATAACGATAATTTAACATGACCTCTCGTTCACGGCTGGTGAGTTACTCCTATAGCGATATACATGTCAAATGGAGGCTTAAGATAAGCTAATGACTATCGTATTACGTAAGATTGGTCCAAATATAAGCATCAAGTAATGTATCAAAGCGTTCATGTATATTGGATTGTTTCGTGCATTGCATAAAGTTTAAGTTTAGTGATTTTTGTATAAGGTAAACATGTTACACCCAAAAGTGACATAAAAGAAAAGTGGATCGAGTGTACTCACGGTTTTGTAAGCTTTCCAACTTGTTGAATCCGTGAAGAGTTGTTTGGTTGCGGGAGGAACACCGAGTTATCCTACAAGAGGAATACGTAGGTGTGAGTATTGGATGTTGATGAAAGGTTCGGAATTTGGGATAAGCATAACAAAATAACGTATACGAAAATATTCACTAAGGTCTAGCACTCGTTTTGACACTATGGGAACCCATTAGGGTTTATGTGATTTCATAGGTTATAGCACCTATTAGAATCATACCAAGGAACTAAACACGTTGGTGATTAAACTTAGTAACTTGACATATGATTATTTAGTCATTATCAAGGTTTCGGTTTTTAGTATATTATATAGTCCATATATATTTATCATAAGTTTAACTAACAATAATATCATGGAAGTCATGTAGGAGGTAGGTGGTATAACCATCCATTTAGGAACCTCATGTAAGTTCGGTTGTCATAGACAAAAAGGAGGGTCAAGAACAAGTATAATAATGGAAAAGAAATTACATGTTATCACTATATCAAGTAGCCAAGTAATCTACAACCAGGTGAGCCGACGTCGACACAAGTCGAAGGCTAGACGGGGTTGTGTTACTTTCACCTAGCAAGCTACTTAGGATGGAGATGAGAAATCATCAAGTGATGTGTAGACTTGTATTAGGATAGCCCAAGCTAACCTTGTAGTCACACTATCTTCAAGTTCAAGACTTGGCATCACTTGCGAGCTTAATGCTCATGTAAAACAGAAAGTTTAGGGTGTTAGACATCCCATATTTCATGTAGAACAAGTTGGTTAGGCTCACTAACCATAAACTTGGTTAGGAGCATAAGAACTCAAGGTTGTTTGAGGTAAAACATAAGTTTAAAGAGATTTTGTTCATAACAGAAAGTTTAGAGTCCTTTTGGTGAATTTCCAGGTCTGGATTCTCCAAGGAGAATCCGTGGAATCAAACCTAAGGTTAATCCAAGTGTTATGAAAGAAAAATCAAGCAAAAAGGCTAAGAAATGAAGAAGTTATGCTCACTTTGCCAAGATGTGATGAATCTGCCAAGTTCTTGAGTTTGCAACTGATTTTGGAGTGTTTGAGAGAGATTAGAGAGTGATGAAAGTGTAAAAATGCTTGGAGAATGCTTAGGTTTTATAGGGGGAGGATTAGGGTTGGTTTGGAGGTGTTTAATGGAGGTTTAAGGCCATTGGGTGAGAGTTAGAAGTGAGATTTCTTGCCAAGTTCGCGGCTGGTTATGTTTTCTGCCCGCCAGACCCCATGCGGACCGTATGGGTGTGGCTATGCGGTCCGCAAGGCCTGGTCAGGAGATACAAATTTTTATTTTTTGTTTTGTTGAATGGGGCCTTGTCTAGTTGTTACATAATACGTGTTTTAGGACCATTTTAAGGCTTTTAGGCATAAGAAACATGTTCTAAGGTTTACATAAGTATAAAATGAATTTGATTAAGCATAAACATCATGTATAAGTTTCATATGAAGTATGAATGTCACGTATTTGCAATTTTATCAACGTTTCCAAGTATCAAGCATAAACGTATGAATATGTATAACATGAATAAGGATAAAATACAAGTTTTTATTATGATTCAAGTCTCAGATTACAATGATCACAACGAGGAACAAATACAAGATTACAAAGTTTCCAAAAATATTTACAACACAAGCTTTCTAAATATGGAAAGTACCAAAAAGCAGGGAGTTACAAAAACTATCAACAAAATATATATTTCTACGTTAGAGGGTCTTACGGACCACAAGGCCCTACCCTTACGATCCGTAAGGGGTCCCAGACATTAGATTATCTGCTAGCAGCAGCTGTTTGTTGCAAATGTTGCGACATTTCAGTAACTATGCCACATTCAATCTTGTTATAACACTAATCAATATTCTAATACCCCTAGTAACACTTGTCAAGCTCTCATCACACATGGATTAGTATAAGTAAGCTTGAAAGTCATTCCATTCATCACACCATTCTTGTCTTTCTACTTTAAAACTCTCTTGGAGCTTGCTTCTGCATTGGACTTTCGGTTATGACCTTTTCGGTCAAGTCAAAGTTCAAAATGAACTTTGCTACGTGATTGTAATAATGAAAGTATTAATCCCTTGCGATTACACCCTCTGATTATCATGTTTAGTAGGCGCAATGACGAGTCAAACTTTTACAAAATAAAAGTATAAAACGAAGAAATTGCATTTTACGACGAATGAACTTTTAAGTATCAAAAATATAAGTTTTGACACCAAATAAGTTTATATAACATTATAAGACATATTCTAGCATGTCTAATTCGTCATTTCTAGTCTAATGCTCAATTTCTAGCCGAAAGTCAAGCAGTTTGACTTCTTCTTTAACTTTCGAATTCGACTCGTTTGGTCAACCATAGGACCCAATCAAGCCCATCAATATGACCATAATAATATAGTGAATAATCCTACGAGATTATACCTTATGGTCATTTCGTTTGGTGGGTCAAATGACGAGTCAACTATATATACTTTAAAGAAAAATACCCTTTTTTCAGATTAAATGGTTTAATACTTATATAATCTACATTTTTACATCAAGACTGATTATATAACATAAATAAACCTATTTTGACACGTCGGACTCGTCATAGGACTCATTCGACCATCCAGACCCGTATTTTAACATAGACCCATTAAAATGGCGTAAATCATTTTAACAAGTCGTAACGGGTCAAAACACTTCTAGACACTTTCCAATCAGAATATAAGGTATCTAAATCATACTACACAAGATCCTCCGCTCATTTGATTATAAACCACATTCTATCTGATCTTCTGTTTAAGCCACAATATACACTAACTATATAATTATCTGAAATATTAGGAAACACTTGAGCTTCGTGAACACGATTAAGCAACTCATCATCAGTCAAGTGAGTACATAGTCCCCACTTTATGTTTTCAAAATGTTTTGGGGTGATTTATATGTGTCTAATACTATTTTTCCAAGTTTACAAAACACGACTACATATGGTTTATATATACAATATGGTTTATCCATCACACGAGTACATTCATTAACTTTGGCTAAGTCAACCAGTAGTATGTTATGGTGCCATAGGATTGACAACCCCATTCCTGCTTCCTGTGGGTTTCGTGTGTTTGAAAGTTACTTTTGGGAATGAAAGAAACTGTGCAATTATTGATGAACCCTTCATGGGTTTATCCGAATGTATTAACCCACGACCACCCTCGTTTATACAAACAAAACAATTGGTTTATACAAAGACATAAATGGGTCCAAATCTATATATATAAACCAAACAATTTTTGTCAAAGTTTCATAGCTACTAAGGTTTATTCACTTTACCAACTCTTGTAGTTGGTTAAACATATTGGAATACCAAATACAATTGATACAAGCCTTTATATTGATCAATGGTCCATATTTGTTTTTTTAGTTCTTGCACCAATATAGGGTTCCTATTTTAACCATTCCCTATATAGATATACACATATATATAGGGATTGGGTAAAATAAGAACCACCTTGAGTTGTGAGAACCGTAAGAACCAATATTAACCATTGATCAAATGTGTTTTAATGGATGAGATTAAAATACGATAAAACAGAGTAATGATTGTGCTTTAATTAATGAGGTTTTTGTTTTTAATGAGATAAGGGCTAATTAGTCTTTTTACTATGACCATTAATGATTGGTCTCATTAATGATTGTGTTTTCATTAATAAGATTGTTCTTTAATAAAAAATTAAAAAAAATTGAGGTAATTGTTTACATTACAAATAAATCAAATGAAAAAAAATAAAATAAAAAAGCGAAGTCGCCGTTAGTAAATGATAGTTTGCACCTCCATCGTCTGAGATCTGCACGGACACCATACAAAACATGTAAAAATCTAAAATTATCATTCTACAAACAAATTAAATGTCATTTACTCCAAAATATAGCGTTTACATTCCATAAAAATGACGTTTAAGGAAGCTCGAGCGGACATTCAGGGGCGTAAAAAACATTTTTACACCCCCGGTTGTAAACTTTTTACATTGGGTGTTAC
Source organism: Scalesia atractyloides (assembly GCA_947069175.1). NCBI lineage: Eukaryota > Viridiplantae > Streptophyta > Magnoliopsida > Asterales > Asteraceae > Scalesia > Scalesia atractyloides. Next base: position 44,768,251 of record CAMTDV010000015.1, read on the forward strand.
TACCAAAAAAACCCTATGTAAAAAAAAGACACATCGGTATATTTTACATACATAATTTGTTGGGTGTTACTGTTTTTTAATTTTACAAGCAATAAATTTCCGCACGGGTCGTGTGTAAAAACATTGCAGTTTTTACATGGGGCGTAAAAAATTTTGCAGAAAAAATATTCGCATAAAAAGCGTCGATTGTTTGGCTAGGTTTTTTTAAAATTTTTACGGGGGCCGTAAAAAATTTTGAGAATAAAAAACTTTTTACATGGAGTTTTTACGGGTAGCGTAAAGTTTTTATGTAGAGTTTTACAAAGTTTTTACGGGGTGCGTAAAGGTTTGCAAACAAATTTACAGATGCAGTTGGGTATAAAAAAGATTATTATTATTATTTTTGGCAACTTCAAAAATCAAAAGAACATCCCAAACTCACAAAACCTAAAAAAAATTACAAACTATCATTTTACAACAAATTAAAAAAATTGGCCACGTTCGACTCCGTACATAAAAAAATTAATATCGACAACACACGTAAAAAAACATTTACGTGTGAGTTTACATTCGACATGTTGAAAAACGGGCATTCGACACCCGCCGCAAAATGTCAAATGTAAACTCGTACGTATAATTTTTACGTATGATGTCGAATCTAAAAATTTTGTACGCCCCTGTTAAATTTTTTTAACCTTTTTTATACCACGGTTGTAAACTTTTTTTAAGCCGCGGTTGTAAACTTTTTTTACACCGTTGTAAATTTTATTTACATAGTTTTTTTACGCTCTCGTAAATAAAGGTAGACGTTGATTAGTTACGTTTGTGTAAATAAAATTTACAACCGAGGTGTAAAAAAAGTTTACAACCGCGGCTTAAAGAAAGTTTACAACCGGGGTGTAAAAAAAGATTAAAAAAATTAACAGGGGCGTAAAAACAATTTAGATTCGGCACCATACATAAAAAAAATTCTACATGCGATTTTAACATTTGACATTTAAAAAAAAAGTTCACATTCGTTAAAGTGTGCAAAGATCAAGATTCATATGTGTAAATAACATTTTATTTACGTAAAAATCATTGTCGAAGGTAAACGTTTTTTTTAAATTAACATATTTTACAAACGTGTGTAAAATAAACATTTTTACAAACGTATGTAAAAATTAATTTACATTCGACGCCGTGCGCAAAGATCAAGATTCATACACCTTATATAGATAGAAACGTGGATTTGGGTATTGAACCCATATCTGAACCAACAGTCAGGCGGACCCACCACCATCTTCAACCCAGACAAACTAATCACCATCTGAACCATCACGCCACCGCCGGAACCCTATCCGCCACTGTTTGAGATGTGGCGGTCCGATTTAGGGTTTCGACGTTTGGTATGTGAACCCTAAAATGGTACAAAGCACAAAATTATTACTGGTAAATATTAATAATAAAAACTTCAATATAAACATATATCCTTTTTAGGTTGATTTTGGGAAACCAAATAATATATTCATATGAAGTAATAATGTACAGTTGTCGTGCTTGAAATCATTATCATTATTTTTGTGATATAGCACTATAAGTTGTCTAGGTAACTAATTTGTATCATTTTCGTTGAAATCAAATTTCTTGAAACTTATGCCCTAAAAAATTCACAACAATCAGACCCTAAAAAAGATCAAACCAAAAAAAAAGGAAAAAAATCTAAAGCCACAAACCTAATTTTACCATTTATCAATTGTTGAACAAGGTGCCTCAACATATTTTAGATTTTCTAACATAAATCCAAATCAAACAAACAGATCTACACTTTGTATTTTCTGCAAAAATAATAAAAGTACTAAACATACAACAAATAAACCTGGTTGCCGTGTTTGAAACAAATATAAAGATATTAAAGATATTAAATTTCAAACCAAGATCTTCAACAACATATTAAATAAAGATATTAAATTTCAAACCAAGATCATTTCAAACCTGGTTGTTATAACACCTCGTAAAATCGTGTCCAATAATGTATTGACACGTGTCCATAATCCTAATAATGTCAAACGTTGACTAGGATGGACTATTTTTGCCAAACAATGAAAGAATGGATGTGGAATGACTAAAAATGTCAACATGCTTAAACTATGCTTCTGAGTGACCCTTTACAACGTCCTTACTCCCAAATGAGCCACGAGTTGGACGAAAGGGACCATATGTGAAAATATATGAAAGTTTGGCATTAGAGGGGTTAAAGATGTCAACAAGTTAATTTAAACCTCTGAGTGACCCTTTAACGAACCGGGAGCTTAATGATGTTCGGTTATATTCCCAGGTATGCCAAATATTGGCTTTGGAGGGCTAAATATGCTTTATGCAATGATACATAGGAGTTTAGAAGTCCAGGGGATAAATGACAAGTTTTCAAACTTGTTGTGTCTGTCGCGCGGCGCGACATACTCTTTTCTTTCTGTCGCGTGACGCGACGGGGGCTTTGTAGAAGAATTTATGCTTGGAGCCCACTCCAAGCTGCAAAACCTATTCATTTCGAAACTAGGGGCTTGTTTGTCTGTAATGACACGTCCTAGGACACTTGTAAACCCCTCCTAACCTCCCTTAACACCTGGAAGCTCCTGATGATCCCTCCACAACTATAAATAGATGCATTGTTTAATTCATGAACTTGCACCTTCTTCAATCTTCTCCTCTACTCTCCTCTGGAAGTTCCTAGCTGAAAGGAGTATCCAACTTAGTTCATTTGCATCTAAGGATCACTTGTAAGTGTTCATTTCCTTTGCATTGTTGTTTTATTAGGCTTTTAAAGCCAAAAGTCAAGTGTTTTCGATAAACGTTTTGACTTTTGGTTTAGACCATTATGGTCCAGCCATTGTTCGAGTCGAACATGGCTACGTGATCGTAATTAGGTAGGTGTTAATCCCTAATAAGGGCACCTCCTAAGAATCACGTTTGCTTGGTCAATTGACAGGTCAACATATTATTATTTAAAAAGTCAAACGGGTCAGTTTTGAAAATAATCATAATCTGAGTTTAAAAGTGTTCTAAAATATGTTCTAACACTTAAAAAACTTGGTAATAATTATTAGAACATGTGTAAACATGTTCGGCCCATCAATTCCAGTTTTAAGGTCGGTTCGCAACCGAAAGTCGTGAAGTTTGACTTATGCTTTGACTTTCGATTATGATCCGATTTAGATTAGTTTTCTAATGATCTAAGGTTTTATTATGATTATAATATAATGTAGCATAACCCTCTATGATTATATTACATGATCATAATCATATTCCGAGTTTATGCGCAAGTTCTGTTATTATGCCAAACTTTGACTAAAATACTTATTTTGCAAGAAATGAGGTTTTAATAAATAATGAACTTGCAAATGACTTGTATACTGATATGTTAATATAATTAACATATTATGATGTTAGTAAATTGATCATAAACTGAGTTTTGTTATAATATCGTAAATTAAGCTTTTAAAGGACCAAAATGCCCTCTCGGCACCTAAAATGTTTTTTTAAACACAATTTCTTTATAAAACTCATTACCTACTAATGTAATATCATAACTAAGATTATTTAGGATGTCAAGTCAGTTTATAATTTGAGTTTAAGTACAAGTTCTTGAATTGTGTCGATAAATGACAATAATGCCCTTATGGCACTTAAAATGGTTTTAATCATGCTTTCTATACTAAACCTTTTACCTACTGATATGTTATAATAAATAACATATTTTGATCATATAAATCTGATCGTAACATCAGTTTTCATAATACATCGCATAAATCATCCTTTAACGACCTTAACGCCGTTTCGGCGCATAGTATGGTTTTAAACCATATTTACCAACCAAGACTTGTTACCTACTGATTTTATAACTCATTTAAATGTTTTTACAGTAGGTACATGTTATAAACTCAGACCCAAATAAGCTATCAAAACTATATGTGACATAACCAAAATGCCCATACGGTGCATAGTTTGGTCCTAAATTATAAAGCACACATATGTTTGATATCATACTGATATTATATCACAACTTAAGTATTTTTCCAGAATGTTTATGATCATAATATTAGAATATATGCAAGTTCCTTTTATACGTCATATAATGACCAAAACACCCTTATGAGGCATAGTTTGATTATAAAACCTTAACGGACATATAAGTTGATATACTACTGATACTACAACTTATTTAAAGTATAATGGCATATAGAACTTGTTCATGACTCATCCGATTACCCGATATCGTTTATATGCGTACGGTTAAGCTTATGTAACTAGTTTACATAATTTAACCGAAACGGGTTTAACCTTATCGTTTATATGCGTACGGTTAAGCTTATGTAACTAGTTTGCGTAATTTAACCGAAACGGGTTTAACCTTATCCTTTTAATCTCAATTTCCAGAATGTAAATAGTTTACCCATATCATACGAGTCTTAATACTTGTTGGGTTTAGACTATATTCTATTCCGGTCATCGCTTAATCTAGCGTATCGTACCGTTTTTTACTCTTTAAGATAGCCGGTCTAAGTCTACGACTTAAATAGGACCCGTAAGAATTCTAATTGGTATTTATCACCATCATTCCATACTAGAGCTTTCCGGTAAATGATACCTACACTTATTTAATTTGATTACGACTGAGTTATTTAAATCTTGCCTCTGAATCGAGTTTTAGCTCAGGTACATACTTTTAACTTATTTTCCCTATACGGGCTTGGGATACGGTAAATTATTACCCGCTTGGTCGGGTATGGATCACGTAACCGGATTGTGGCTACAAAATCTGCATAACCCGTTTTTAAGATGTTTTGTTTGATAACTTAAACAATGGGGCTTAACGCGACCGTGTCCTAGATATCCTCGGCTCGTTTAACTTACTAACGGCCATGACCTAAGCACCGGGTGTAGGAATACACCCGACATATGCGAATGCTAAAATATTTTACCCACAAGTTGGGGATAACTCCTTTGTGGGTTTATAAGTGGTGTGTTGGTTAATCATGTCTCGGTTTCTATACTACGCCCCATATGTATCGACAAACATGTAAAATTGTATACAAGATTAAAATTCTTAATCGTCCCAAGTTATAAAAGATTTTCATGTGCGTTGTGCACTTAAATAAATTTTGAAAATATTTTCAAAATGTGTCAGCTAATTGTATTAACCAGTGTAAACTGACGTATTTTCAAAAGACTAAGTTACATGTACAATACGAAAATAGGCTGGAAGCTGCTTGGTAGTGTTAGAAGAGGATCTTGCAAATCCTTTACATATGCCTAAAGTCTGTTGAACATCTTTTGTACATTTTATGATCCACCCTTGGATCTTTATTATTACGAGCCGTCTGTATATTATTTTGAACATTTGGACATTTTGGTTTGTAATAATATTTTAACTCCAAGACTTCCGTTGTGCTGTTGTTGGGATTGAATATGATAGGAATAGATGATACAAAGTCAAATAACACTATCTGAGCTTTGGTTAAACTATTAGAGGTTACAACCTCTGTTGTACATACATTGCTTTCTCTAAAGACTGCTCTCCTATCATCTGACTTCACAAAGTTGCAAAGGTATGCCAGAGTTATAAGGATCAGAGGATAGAGATCAGAGATTAGTCATTAGATAGATAATCAATGTAACAGTGCTAAGCACTGATAGTTAGTATTAGCAGTGTTTGTAGTTAGTTACATATAGTTTCCTGTCACTATCAACCCTGACGTCATCAAAGATGCTCAGTGGTTAGATAGTTTAGTATAAATAGGTAACTTGTGTAACAGTTTAATTTATCTATCAAAAGATCAACTTTCGCATATCATATTCTCTGCATTTTCTTACTACCAAACTTCAATTGCAAAGGCTGAGGGGGAGTTTGTGAATCACATGCGAGTTTACCAACTTGAAAGCATGATGATGATGAAAACAAACGACCATTGCTTGTAGTAAAAGTTTTCCATTTATTTCTGCTCCAAATCTCTTTTAAAACTCAATCACTTTCCATTTTTGAAACAAAAACTACAAGTAATTCAAACTCAGATCCTAACAATTGTATCATAGCTTGATTCATCAAATTCGATCTAACAATCCATTTGATTCAAACAGATCAGCTCTCTACTATTTAGTTTGGTTGTTTTTGCTTGATAAACAGAGTTTTATTACGTTCAAAGTTTTTAAAACAGAAATCTGTGTAAAATCAACTGAAAATGTCTCAAAATACACAGGATGCCAATTCTGGATCCTTATTCAAACCGACGATGCTCAAAAGAAATGAATATTTCATTTGGCAATGACGAATGGGTCATATCCTTGCTTAGCAAAACACCGGTTGCTGGAGATCTGTTGCTTATGGACCTCATGTTCTGATGGTTCCAAGCACAGAGGATCCAACTAAACAAGTGCCAAAAAAATCCTGAAAACTTTTCGGAGCAGGATTTCCAGAAAATTGAATTGGATGCTAAGGCATTTAGCATAGTTGCTTCGGCCTTACCCAATGAGATTTATGCTGGTCTACTCCATTGCAATAGTGCAAAGGAGTTATGGGATGCACTGAAAGAGCAATTCAGTGGGACTGAGGAAGTGATTGAAAGTAACAGAGAAGTTCTAAATCAGCAGTATGAAAGGTTTTGTCACTTGAAAGGAGAGTCTCTAACACAACAGTTCGAACGTTACATTTGTCTCATTAGTGAACTTAGACTGGTTAACGTGGTTTTTTCTAATTCGACTGTCAATAGTCGTTTCCTTATATCGTTACCAGATAAGTGGGAGACTGTAGCTTAAGTAACACGAAAGTCTGTTGGGTTTAAAGAAATGTCGTTGACATAACTTTATGGGATACTCCTCACTTATGAGAGAGAGTTAAACCAGAAAAAGAAGTTGCAAACTGATGATTACTCATTGGGTAACACAACTCTTTTGGCCAAGAAGAGGGATCTGGCAGCAGTAAGGACCAAAGTTATGATCACTATATAGATATTACTTCTGGTGGGAACTTTGGATCTGAAACATATGCACCCAACTATGCTTTCACTGCTAGTGGGGAAAGCCAAACCTCTGACAATCTATCCTTTGAGCTGGATGACTTGCAACACTTTGAACCTTGTGATCTTGAAGAAATGGATATTTTGCACCAACTGGCCCTATTGAGTGCTAGGGCTAGTAAATTCTATAAGAAAACTGATAGGAAATTCCCAGGATTGCATGGGGGGTTGAAGGTTGGGCTGGATAAATCAAAAGTCAAGTGTTATAAGTGTAATAGGTTAGGACACTTTGCCAGAGAATGCAGGTCTCAAAATCTGGACCAATAGTGACTCATCCTGGCCCTAGACCGGCACACACAAAACACTGTTCATTATTCCTAATATGCCCCTGCTCAACATGTTCAAAACACTGCCCACTTTGCACATCCTGCTACTACTGTTCCAGTGCATTATGTTCAATCCACTGCTCCACAAATTCAATATGTTCAGGCACCATCACATCCTCAAGTGCATGTACAACAAGCACCCATTGTCACAAAACCTGCTCAAACCACTGCTAGTCCAGCAGAGGTTGGTCAATAGAGCTTTTTCACACAAAGTTATGTTGACTGGGGTAGTTTGCCTGAGGATTTGACTGATGAGAACTTTGCTTTAATGGCCAAAATGATGTTGAACAAGAATTTTGTTTAATGGCCTTAGAGACAATTGCCGAAGGTGTTGAATCTGTGGAGTTAGTGTCAAAAATTGATGAAGTTCAAGTTTGTGATGAAACAGTGGTTTCAAGTTAAGAAAAAGAAAATGCTGCTGATAAGGAAAAGAACTATTCTGCTGACCCATGGAATGTTGATGTAACATCCGTCAAAAACCGGGTTAACCAAACCCGCTTCGTTTATTAACCGAACAACCAGTTAAAAATTTCGTTGCGTATTTAATGCTCAAATTAGTTTTAAACGATACATAATTAATAAGTATATTAGAATATAGAATTTATATTTGAAAATGTACTAAAAATGGTGAAATAAAAATTAAATGCTGATGCCGGGTTTCGAACCCGGGTCAGCCGGGAACCCCAAAGTCTTAACACACACACATTCCACCACTCCGCCACTTGATGTTTTTGTAAGTTTTAGAAAACAATTAAAACTTATGAACAACCATGGATCAACCTGTTGCGCCAAACTGAAACCGTAATCGGCTTTCAACCGTCCAAAACGTTTGAGTGATCGTGGATGTCACACCCCGACCCGCAGCGGAATAAGAGTCGGGCATAATTGGGTTATCACCAAAGCTCATGACATTTACTATTATGTTTCATATTTAATAAAGTCAAAGTTACATTTTCAAATATCCAAACATGTTCATTCAATACAAAGGAAATAAACCTAACATAACAATCCCAACTCTAAAACGTTTTATTCTTCTAGTCCAAGTCCTATGTGTTCCTAGCTGCTGCTGGTTCACCTGTATCATGTGTAAAATGGGAGTTTTTGGGTCAACATAAGTTGGCGAGTGAACCTTATTAGATAAACATTTATTAATAGATTAATTGTTAGTTTATCAACGAAAATTTGTGCATAATCATAGATGAGCAGATGTAAATAATCAAGCAATGGCAAATAGCAGTTACAACTATAACATACAATAACACATGACAGCATACATGAACATACCAACATCATACTGTAAATAACATAAATGAAACTGTGCGATCAAGGCTCAATCAAACGGAGCCGATCGTATTGCATGTACTGAAAATGAAAATGTCTGTGCGATCAAGGCTCAATCAAACGGAGCCGATCGTATGTGGGCACGCCAGGTTCAACCGCATAATAAAATGGGGAACATGCTCAACGCTCATAATGTAATGGGGAGCGGCGGCCTATGAAATTGCATGTACTGAATAATAAATTGCATCCAATAATAACTACTTAACAACAACAAACTGAATACACAAGTTCATGATATGATGTATGCACAATGGTTTAGTTATAATATATATATACAAAGACACATGATACACCCCAAAACGTGATTAAAACGGGGATTGTAAGATTCACTCACCTTGGGTGCGTTGGATTTGAGATGGTGATATGCGCACGAATTAGATGAGCGGAATAACGAGGATTACTAACCTAAATAATAACGGAAAAATATATTAAATGGGTGGATTTTATTAAGGATTTTAATGAAATTTTTAGATATATTTTTGTGAGTTTATGGCTATTTTCTATCTTTAAAAATGTTATTTTTAAGTATTTTTAATTGATTTTTTTAAATTAAATTAAATAAATAAAAATATAAAAAAATTATTTATTTAGCGTTGACCGTTGACCGTTGACCGGTTCGGTCAGCGAATTAATCTGCGCAGGGTGAGGCTCGAACCCGAGACCTCCCGTTCGCGTGCACGCAGCTCTACCAACTGAGCTACGTGTCTAACCCGAAATAATCTTGTTTTTAATTATATTTATACACTTATTCAATTTAACCGAATTTCCTTTATTTGCAAAAACATTTTAATTCAATCGGACCGGTGCTCGTGACGGGTTTTGAATGCGCGACGTGTGGTTCATGTTGCACACAGTCCACCGCTGGACTGTGTGTCTAACCTGGTTATTATCTCGGTTTTTATTATACTTAACAACTAACTGGGTTATCCCGATTTAGTTTAAACAAAAAGGCCTTTTATTATACAAAGAGTGCGTATAGCAGGAATCGAACTCGGGACGTGCGTTTGTATTTTGCACACAGTCCACCGCTGGACTGTGTGTCTAACCCGTTTATAATTCTGATTTTAATTAACCTTATGTTATGTTGCGTCTTCATCTTCTTCGTTGATTTTACACAGACAAACATATTCCGACTGTTATGACCGATTTATGACTTATACGCTTTTCAGACATTACAAGTAATTTAAAAGTAAAGAATGGAGAGAGTTTGGGAAACAAGATGTACCGATTGAGGTTGTTCACAGAATTCCGGCGGAGGTTCGTCGGTACGGAAAGTGAACTCCGGCTGTTGAAACCAATTAACAGCTTTGTTCGATTATTTAAGAAGTTGAGTCACTTAAACAAGGTTTAACAGAAGTTTGGGAGATCATACCCGTTCACGGTGTGTTTCCGGCAGTTTCAGGAGTTTTCCGGCGAAGGTAAGATTTTCGACAAACTTTGACTAGGATCGATTCTGATGGTGGAGTTGTGTTAGAGACTGATTAATCACATGATTGAAACAGAAAGAGTCGGAGGAAATACCGTGTGGATGTGAGTCCCGGTTTTCCGGCGACTTGCAGAATTTTTCCGGCGATCTGATTCAAGCTTCTCCGGTGGACTGTAAGGTTGCGGAAATGCAATTGGGAGTCTTGCAAGTGTTTTGAGTCGCAGGAAAGGTCTAGGATTGAAGTAATCCGAGAATTGAAGACTTTCGATTATTAAACCGATCTACTTCCGAATTCAAGTTGTACTCATGGCAGCATTGATTGGAATCGTCCGTTTATCAGTTATACTCTCTGAATCGAGAGTATCCAAATCGAATTGGGTGATTGATAACCGATTTCAGTTACAATGTGTAAAATCGATTGATTTACCTTAGTCCATAAAAACTATTTGTTTCCTAAACATGACAGAAAACAAACAAGTGGCGGAGTGGTCTTGTGATTGGGTGATAAGTCGCTGAAGTGTCTTGGCTGACCCGGGTTCGAGTCCCGGCAGCTTCGTAATTTTTTTATTTATTTTATTTTAACTTTTTATCAAATATAATTTTTATAGTTTAGTTTATTTATTAATTATGTATCGTTTTAACTCAAAATAATCATAAATATTTAATGTAACTTTTATAACTTGGTACTTGATTACAAAACGGAGCGGGTTTTGAAGACCCGATTTTTACAAATGTTACAGTATCCCCTACTTTTAGGAATTTCGTCCCGAAATTTAAGTAGTTGAAGTAGTAGGAAAAAGATGCGGGTATTTTTCACGCATTGAGTCCTCACGTTCCCAAGTAAACTCAGGTCCCCGTTTCGACTCCCAGCGTACCCTAACAATTGGAATGCGACTTCGTCGAAGACGCTTCTCCCCGTAGTCCATGATCTCCACTGGTCTTTCAATAAAATGCATAGATTCATCAATCTGAATATCTTCCAGCGGAATATGGAGATTATCATCAGCGCTTCAAGTTCGACACGTGGAATGTGGGATGAATCCTGTTGAGTTCTTCTGGTAGGTCAAGCTTGTATGCTACAGGACCTACTCTTTCGAGTATCTTGAAAGGTCCTACGTAACGTGGTGCTAGCTTCCCCTTTTGACCAAAACGAACAACTCCCTTCCACGGTGATACTTTTAAAAGCACATGATCACCAATGTTAAACTCTAAGGGCTTCCGTCGTTTATCTGCATAACTCTTTTGACGACTTTGAGCCGCTAGAAGATTGTTTCGAATTTGATGGATCTTATCTGTGGTTTCTTGGATCAATTCTGGACCAGTAATTTGTGCTTCCCCAATTTCGTGCCAACATACAGGAGATCGGCACTTACGACCATATAAGGCTTCAAAAGGTGCCATGCCGATGCTCGAATGATAGCTGTTGTTGTACGAAAATTCTACTAATGGTAGGTGGCCGTCCCAATTTCCCTTGAAGTCTATGACACATGCTCTAAGCATATCTTCAAGAGTTTGAATGGTGCGCTCAGATTGTCCATCAGTTTGAGGATGATAGGCGGTACTGAGATCTAATCGCGTGCCCATAGCGGATTGTACTGCTTGCCACGTTCGTGAGGTGAAACGACCATCACGATCATAAATAATACTTAACGGTACCCCATGCCGGCTTACGATTTCGTTGATGTAAATACATGCAAGCTTTTCGTTCTTGAAATCTTCGCGGATAGGAATAAAGTGAGCTGATTTTGTAAGTCGGTCTATAATCACCCATATAGTGTCATACCCACCAGAAGTGCGAGGTAACCCGGTAATGAAATCCATGGTTATATTTTCCCACTTCCATACAGGTATTGGACTAGAAGTCCTGAGGGTCTTTGGTGTTCAGCCTTCACCTTGGAACATGTGAGACACTTGGAAACAAAAACGACAATATCCTTCTTCATTCCAGGCCACCAATAGGTGTATCGTAGGTCTTGATACATCTTATCGGCTCCTGGGTGTATAGAATATCGCGTTTTGTGAGCTTCATTCATAAGAGTTTCACGAAGATTGTTGTGGTTAGGGATCCAGATACGATCTAGGTAATACAGAATACCGTCTGATTTAGTTTCAAGTTTTAGCTCGGCTCCACAGGACATCTCCTTTCGTACATCTTCTTCTGTTATTGAAACGTGTTGGGCTTCTCGAATTTGATCTTTAATGTCGGTTATAATTTGCGAACATAGAAGATGAATGGAGTTCGCATAACCCTTTTGACTAAGTGCATCAGCCACCACATTTGCTTTACCAGGGTGGTATCTAATTTCACAGTCGTAATCATTCAGAAGTTCGACCCATCTTCGTTGCCTCATATTTAACTCTTTTTGATTGAAGATATGTTGAAGACTCTTATGGTCAGTGTATATTTCACACTTAGTACCATAGAGATAATGTCTCCATATCTTAAGAGCGAATACAACGGCTCCAAGTTCTAGGTCATGAGTGGTGTAGTTCTTTACATGTGTCTTGAGTTGTCTCGAGGCATAAGCTATGACTTTTCCTCTTTGCATGAGAACGCACCCTAATCCTTGCCCTGACGCGTCGCAATAGACTACAAAATCATCACAACCTTCAGGAAGAGTGAGGATTGGTGCATCACAAAGTTTTTGTTTAAGAGTTTGAAAAGCTTCTTCTTGCTTGGGTCCCCATACGAAAGGCTTTCCCTTATGAGTTAAAGCCGTGAGTGGCACAACAATGCGAGAGAAGTTTGAAATGAACCGACGATAATAGCCAGCTAGTCCAAGAAAAGATCTTACTTCAGTTGGTGTACGTGGAGCTTGCCATTCTTGAACTGCTTTGATCTTTGAAGGATCAACATGTATTCCTTTGTCATTTACTACATGCCCGAGGAATTGCACCTCTTTTAACCAGAATTCACATTTGGAGAACTTGGCATAAAGCTTTTCCTTTTATAGAAGTGCAAGAACGAGTCGAAGATGACGCTCATGATCAGCTTTAGATTTTGAATAAATAAGAATATCGTCGATGAAGACTATAACAAATCGATCAAGATAAGGTTTGCAGACTCTATTCATTAGGTCCATGAAGACAGCTGGTGCATTGGTTAATCCAAACGGCATAACCATGAATTCATAGTGGCCATAACGAGTTCGAAAAGCAGTCTTAGGGACGTCTTCTTCATGCACTCTAAGTTGATGATAGCCAGATCGAAGATCGATTTTTGAAAAGCAGCTGGCACCTTGTAGTTGGTCAAGAAGATCATCAATGCGAGGTAAAGGATAGCGAATTTTGATGGTTAACTTGTTGAGCTCTCTGTAGTCGATGCACATACGGAAAGATCCATCTTTCTTCTTTACAAAGAGGACAGGTGCACCCCAAGGCGATGAGCTAGGACGTATAAATCCCTTGTCAGTCAACTCTTGCAATTGACTGGCTAGCTCTTGCATTTCAGAGGGGGCTAACCTATATGGAGACTTTGCAACTGGTGTAGCACCAGGCATAAGATCAATACGGAATTCGACGTCTCTAACTGGAGGAAGTCCTGAAATGTCGTCAGAAAAAACTTGCGGGAAGTCTTTTACTACAGGAATGTCTTCAAGTTTCTTCTCCATGGTTCCCTTTTTGATGATATGGGCTAAAAACGCGACATAATTCTTGCGAAGATATTTTTGAACTTGAAGACAAGACATTAAGCTGAGCCCTTTCGACGAGGTTTCTCCAATGATTCGAAGAGTCTGACCGTTTGAAAGAGGAATACGAATAAATTTTTCACGACATACAACTTCCGCCTGATGTTGACTGAGCCAATCCATACCGATTATGATGTCAAAACTTCCCAGCTTCATAGGAATAAGGTCGACTGAGAAATCGTGGTCGTTTAATGTGAGTGTACAGTTGCGTAAAATAGAGTCTAATGAAACTGGTTTCCCGTCCGCAACTTCTACCGTTATGGATTCCGTGAGCTTATCCCGATTTTTGCTTAAGTTAGGTTCAAATTCTAATGACACAAAACTTCTATCCGCACCAGTATCAAATAACATAGAGGCATATCTACTATTTATAAGGAACGTACCGTTGACCACATTGCCGTCAGCTCTGGCCTGGTTCGCGTTAATATTGAAAGCTCTTCCTCTTGCAGGTGGAGGAGCTTGGTTCGCGTGATTCACTGGGTTGGCTTGGGCCTGAGCATGAATAATGTTTACCAACCTTGGACAAGTGTTTCTGAAGTGGCTGGGGTCTCCGCAATTGAAGCAAGCCCGCATAGGTTGGCCCATAGGATAATTGGGTTGGTAGTATGTTTGGGCTAAATGTTGGGTGGGTGGAAATGGTAGGGGTTGTTGTGCTTGACCCATTAACTGTTGGTGGGTTTGGGTTAAAGGTTGGTGGCGGTTTGTTCGTTGAGGCATGCGGCAGTTTTGAACAGTATGTCCTGCGCGACCGCAGCCGGTGCAGTATTGGCAAGGATAATCAGGGGAATGGTGATATTGGCAACGGTTACATTTTGGTAACGGGCCAGTGTAGGGTCTTCTGTATGGTGCGGGTGAAGGAGTGACTTGAGTAATGGGTGCAGCAGGAATAGGGGTGTTGGTTTGGGTAACTGCAAAATTTCTGGTGTTGCGCTTCCTCTTATTAGCGAACTTAGAGGAAGGAATGGGGTGGTTTGAAGTTTGTCCCTCAACAGGGGCTTTCTTCTTCTCTTCTTTGAACTTCCCGTTGCGAATTCGGTTTTCGGTCAGTTCAGTTGCTAACTCCATAGCAGCTTCAAGTGTTACTGGTGAAACGCTGAGAACTGAATCTTGGATTTTCGAGGGAAGTCCTCGAATATAATGTTCAATCAGACGATAGGTTGGTGTGAATAAATTTGGAACCATTTGGTTCAACTCCAAGAACCTCTTGTTGTAGGTAGAGTGATCACCATCCTTTTGCTTTAGAGCATGAAATTCATCCTCCAACTTCTTAATTTCACTTCTAGGACAGAAACGCCTAGTCATGATTTCCCTTAACTCCTCCCAAGTTAAGGCCATCGCATCTTCAGTTCCCCTCTTCCCTTTCTCAGTATTCCACCAAGTGAGAGCTACTCCAAGTAGTCTCCCGGTGGCGTATCGAACCTTGCGATCCTCAGGGCAATCGCAGTTTAGGAAGGTGTTTTCCATCTCCTCGAACCAATGTAGGAGAGCAGTGACACCCTCGGTCCCTTCAAATTTAGGAGGATCACAGGACTTAAAATGTTTGTAAGAGCACTTGTTGGTAGGAGGGTTGTCGATGTTCTGGTCCTGTTGTTGGGGAGGGTTTGTAGGATTTGTAGCAAGGGCTTGTTGTACTTGTACCACAATGTCAGGCAATATCGTGGCCATTTGTTTCGCGATCTGAGTGGCCAAACGTTCCTGAGACCTTCCCGATCTTTTACCCCTTCGTTGCTGTCTAGACGACATCTACAGGATCATAAAATGAGAAGATTGTGAGTTTATGGTGTCTTTTTAGGTGTCATGTGTCTTTAAGAAAATGAAAATAACATAAATATCAATAATGCAACTACATCCATAGGATGTCTTGGGTTCGCTCATGTTGGGCCTCAAATGTCCCCCATACCTTCACCTACATAGTCATGTGGGCCCCCATGGCTATTGGCTTGGTAGAATTCACATTAGTATTGGCAATTTAACACTCGCATCCCCCGAATGCAAACCACAAAATATGTTCATGCGATGTTTGGTCGGAACGTGTCCAGGTGTAGACACAATGACAACTCAAAGTGGGGTTAGCTCCCACGACGTTTGGTATAGCATGCTTTGGCCTAATAGGTACTTCGTACTCTCATCGTTAGTCCCCAGGTAGGCAAACTGGTCCTTTATTTTTGATTTATACGAATGCCAGCCTAGACAGGACGTTCCGACTACCGGTACTGGTACCCTTCCAGTTACTACATGCCCGTCATGAGAACTCATTTTGATGAGATTGGAAAACACGAAAATCATTGTAAAAGCAATCAAGATGTGGTGTGTGCTTTCATGGATGTGATATGTTATGAGTATACGAGTCATGATAGGCATTATATGATAATACATACTTACGAACATGCTTGCACAATATTAAATGTAACATTTAACATAAAACATATAAACATCATGAAATTTGGCATGTAACACACAAAAATCTTATAAGTTTCTAATCGACTATAGTATAGGCTCTAAGGGTCTAATAACCTATCCTATATCCCTATAGTCATGGCTCTGATACCAATCTGTCACACCCCGACCCGCAGCGGAATAAGAGTCGGGGCATAATTGGGTTATCACCAAAGCTCATGACATTTACTATTATGTTTCATATTTAATAAAGTCAAAGTTACATTTTCAAATACCCAAACATGTTCATTCAATACAAAGGAAATAAACCTAACATAACAATCCCAACTCTAAAACGTTTTATTCTTCTAGTCCAAGTCCTATGTGTTCCTAGCTGCTGCTGGTTCACCTGTATCATGTGTAAAATGGGAGTTTTTGGGTCAACATAAGTTGGCGAGTGAACCTTATTAGATAAACATTTATTAATAGATTAATTGTTAGTTTATCAACGAAAATTTGTGCATAATCATAGATGAGCAGATGTAAATAATCAAGCAATGGCAAATAGCAGTCACAACTATAACATACAATAACACATGACAGCATACATGAACATACCAACATCATACTGTAAATAACATAAATGAAACTGTGCGATCAAGGCTCAATCAAACGGAGCCGATCGTATTGCATGTACTGAAAATGAAAATGTCTGTGCGATCAAGGCTCAATCAAACGGAGCCGATCGTATGTGGGCACGCCAGGTTCAACCGCATAATAAAATGGGGAACATGCTCAACGCTCATAATGTAATGGGGAGCGGCGGCCTATGAAATTGCATGTACTGAATAATAAATTGCATCCAATAATAACTACTTAACAGCAACAAACTGAATACACAAGTTCATGATATGATGTATGCACAATGGTTTAGTTATAATATATATACAAAGACACATGATACACCCAAAACGTGATTAAAACGGGGAATTTGTAAGATTCACTCACCTTGGGTGCGTTGGATTTGAGATGGTGATATGCGCACGAATTAGATGAGCAGAATAACGAGGATTACTAACCTAAATAATAACGGAAAAATATATTAAATGGGTGGATTTTATTAAGGATTTTAATGAAATTTTTAGATATATTTTTGAGTTTATGGCTATTTTCTATCTTTAAAAATGTTATTTTTAAGTATTTTTAATTGATTTTTTTAAATTAAATTAAAAAAATAAAAATATAAAAAAATTATTTATTTAGCGTTGACCGTTGACCGTTGACCGTTGACCGGTTCGGTCAGCGAATTAATCTGCGCAGGGTGAGGCTCGAACCCGAGACCTCCCGTTCGCGTGCACGCAGCTCTACCAACTGAGCTACGTGTCTAACCCGAAATAATCTTGTTTTTAATTATATTTATACACTTATTCAATTTAACCGAATTTTCTTTATTTGCAAAAACATTTTAATTCAATCGGACCGGTGCTCGTGACGGGTTTTGAATGCGCGACGTGTGGTTCATGTTGCACACAGTTCACCGCTGAACTGTGTGTCTAACCTGGTTATTATCTCGGTTTTTATTATACTTAACAACTAACTGGGTTATCCCGATTTAGTTTAAACAAAAAGGCCTTTTATTATACAAAGAGTGCGTATAGCAGGAATCGAACTCGGGACGTGCGTTTGTATTTTGCACACAGTCCACCGCTGGACTATGTGTCTAACCCGTTTATAATTCTGATTTTAATTAACCTTATGTTATGTTGCGTCTTCATCTTCTTCGTTGATTTTACACAGACAAACATATTCCGACTGTTATGACCGATTTATGACTTATACGCTTTTCAGACATTACAAGTAATTTAAAAGTAAAGAATGGAGAGAGTTTGGGAAACAAGATGTACCGATTGAGGTTGTTCACAGAATTCCGGCGGAGGTTCGTCGGTACTTAAAGTGAACTCCGGCTGTTGAAACCAATTAACAGCTTTGTTCGATTATTTAAGAAGTTGAGTCACTTAAACAAGGTTTAACAGAAGTTTGGGAGATCATACCCGTTCACGGTGTGTTTCCGGCAGTTTCAGGAGTTTTCCGGTGAAGGTAAGATTTTCGACAAACGTTGACTAGGATCGATTCTGATGGTGGAGTTGTGTTAGAGACTGATTAATCACATGATTGAAACAGAAAGAGTCGGAGGAAATACCGTGTGGATGTGAGTCCCTGTTTTCCGGCGACTTGCAGAATTTTTCCGGCGGTCTGATTCAAGCTTCTCCGGTGGACTGTAAGGTTGCGGAAATGCAATTGGGAGTCTTGCAGAGTGTTTTGAGTCGCAGGAAAGGTCTAGGATTGAAGTAATCCGAGAATTGAAGACTTTCGGTTATTAAACCGATCTACTTCCGAATTCAAGTTGTAGTCATGGCAGCATTGATTGGAATCGTCCGTTTATCGGTTATACTCGCTGAATCGAGAGTATCCAAATCGATTTGGGTGATTGATAACCGGTTTCAGTTACAATGTGTAAAATCGATTGATTTACCTTAGTCCATAAAAACTATTTGTTTCCTAAACATGACAGAAAACAAACAAGTGGCGGAGTGGTCTTGTGATTGGGTGATAAGTCGCTGAAGTGTCTTGGCTGACCCGGGTTCGAGTCCCGGCAGCTTCATAATTTTTTTATTTATTTTATTTTAACTTTTTATCAAATATAATTTTTATAGTTTAGTTTATTTATTAATTATGTATCGTTTTAACTCAAAATAATCATAAATATTTAATGTAGCTTTTATAACTTGGTACTTGATTACAAAACGGAGCGGGTTTTGAAGACCCGATTTTTACAAATGTTACAGTGGATTCTGGATTATAACCGATGCACCGACGATCCTAATCAATTCAGTCTTGAATTAACTTAAATTTTGGTGATGTTCGGTTTTTATAACCGAAGATATTCAATTCCTGAATTACGCCAACAATTGCTTCCTCTCTCGACTCAAAATCATCCGCATAACCTTCAATTTCACTTTCCCTATACTTTCAGTTCGTCGGAAAAGTTTTTTTGAACTCGCCGGAAAATCTCTGCAAGTCGCCGGAAAACCGAGACTTTCATTAACACGGTAAATACCTCGACTATTTCTGTTTCAATCTGTTATTAGACTGTTACTAACTTCAAACCAACAATCAAAATCAATCCCAGACGACATAGCCGGAATATTCAGCTCTCGCCGGAAAACTTCTGGAATTTCCAATCTCACGCGGTGAATCGGTATGATCATTCAGACTTCTGTTAATCCTTGTTTAAGTACCTCAATTTCATAACTAATCGAACAGAACTGTTAATTGATTCTAACAGCCGAAGTTCACAAACAGAGCCGACGGACCTTGGCCGGAGTTCTGTTAAAGACACTGATCGGTACCTCCTACCCCCAAACTCTCTCCGTTCATTACCTTTCAACTACTTATAATGTTTGTTAATCGAATTAGACATGAATCTATCGAATTATCATTGTCTGTGTTCTTGAGCGAAGAAGACGAAGTCCGGTTTTGTTATAAGATTAATTAAAAATCAGTTTTATGAACGGGTTAGACACACAGTCCAGCGGTGGACTGTGTGCAAACAACTACATACACGTCGCGAGTTCGATTCCTGTCCCAACCTCACTCTCTTGAAATAAAAATGCCTTTTTTTACCGAACCGGGTTAACTCAGTAAGATGTTAAGTATAATAAAAACCGGAATATTAAGCAGGTTAGACACACAGTCCAGCAGTGGACTGTGTGCAACACTAACCTGCACGTCCCGGGTTCGAGACTGGTTAACGGCACCGGTTCAATGCAATTAAAATCCTTTTTAAAAATAAATGATTTTCGGATTAACTTAATTAGTGTATAAATATAATTAAAAACAGAAATATTTCGGGTTAGACACGTAGCTCAGTTGGTAGAGCTGCGTGCACGCGTACGGGAGGTCACGAGTTCGAACCTCACTCAGTGCAACTATATAACCGACCAAACCGGTCAACGGTCAACAGTAACGGTCAACGGTCAAGTCAAAAAGTCAACATTTTTTATTTATTTATTTATTTAAATTAAAAATCAATTAAAAATACTTAAAAATAACATTTTTAAAGTTAGAAAATAACCTTAAACTCACAAGAATATAT
Organism: Scalesia atractyloides; assembly: GCA_947069175.1. Lineage (NCBI taxonomy): Eukaryota > Viridiplantae > Streptophyta > Magnoliopsida > Asterales > Asteraceae > Scalesia > Scalesia atractyloides. Next base: position 44,788,596 of record CAMTDV010000015.1, read on the forward strand.
CCAAAAATCCTATTAAAATTGTTAATACAATCCATTTATTTACCTTACTTTTTCGTTATTAATTAGGTTAGTTTTTCCTCGTTGATCAATCCTCTAAACTCGTGCGCATTCATCATCATCAACCGAACGCACCCAATGTGAGTGAATCTCTACAAAATTCCCCGTTTTAATCACGTTTTTGGGGTGTATCATGTGTCTTACCATTTATTATATTTAAATCATTGTGCATACATCATATCATGAACAAATGTGTATTCAGCTTGTATCAACTGTTGTGTGGTTATTGTTTAGATTTAATTTATTATTTTCAGTACATGCAATATCATAGGCCGCCGCTCCCCATTACATTATGAGCGTTGAGCAGTTCCCCATTACATTATGAGCGTGAACCTGGCGTTGCCAACATACGATCGGCTCCGTTTGATTGAGCCTTGATCGCACAGACATTTATCATTTTCAGTACATGCAATATCATAGGCCGCCGCTCCCCATTACATTATGAGCGTTGAGCAGTTCCCCATTACATTATGAGCGTGAACCTGGCGTTGCCAACATACGATCGGCTCCGTTTGATTGAGCCTTGATCGCACAGACATTTATCATTTTCAGTACATACATTTATCATAGGCCGTCCGTTCCCCATTACATTATGAGCGTGAACGTGACGTTGCCAACATATACAGTTTCATTCATGTTATATATTCCTGCAAGTTGATATGTTATTGTATGCTATTGGTTTGTTAATGTATGTTATTGTTTGTTGTTGTTTGATATCGTATGCTATTGGTTTGTTATTGTATGCTATTTGTTGTTATTGTATGTTTATTTACGTTTGTTCATATATGAATATTGCACAATTTTCCCATATTAAATACAACAAGAAATAAATAATAAATGTTTTCTAACAAGGTTCACTCGCCAAGTTTTGTTGATCCAAAAACCATTTTTACATATGATACAGGTGAACAGGATGAAGCATGGAAAACATAGGAAAGTGCCTTAGAAGAAAAATAATGAAGCCTAGAAAAATGTATAGGACATGTTGAACTTGTATGATATGATTGTTTGATCTTCTTTAAAATTGTGATAATAAATATGAAACGTTATAATAAATGTCATGAGCTTTGATGAAAACCCAATCATGCCCCGATCACCTTTTCCGCTGCGGGTCGGGGTGTGACAGATTGGTATCAGAGCTTTTGACTATAGGGATATAGGATAGGTTATTAGACCCTTAGAGCCTATACTATAGTTGATTAGATTTTAATTGTTTATATGGTTACATGCAAACTCATGATGTTTATTTCTTTCATATTTATTACATACACAAATGCATGCGAACACTTCCAATATTACATTTTGTGATACATAGTGAATTATACTTACAGTCAAACATACATACTTACATACATATTCATCATACATATTTCAATGTTCGCATATTCAAATCATCTTCATACTTCCGTTATTCAAGATTTTGTCGCATTTTCATTTTTCAAATCTCATCAAAGTGAGTTCTGCGACGGGCATGTAGTAACTGTAAGGGTACAAGTACCGGTAGTCGAAACGTCCTGTCTAGGTTGGCATTCGTATAAATCCAATATAACGGACCAGTTTGCCTACCTGGGGACTAACGATGAGAGTACGAAGGACCTATTAGGCCAAAGCATGCCACACCAAACGTCGTTCGAACTAACCCCACTTTGAGGTGTTCCGAATATCATACGTTACATACTTATTTCTCGATTTTTTCCGGGTTTTAGTGTACGTAACCAGGCTAACACACGCGAACCATATGAAAAACCCGGTAATCATGGGGGCCCACATGATTACGAAGGTGAAGTATGGCGGCATGCAAGGCCCAACTACGAGCAAAGCCCAAGACATCCTATGGATGTAGTAGATTTATTATGCTATGTTTATTTTATGAATGTTCATTCCTAAATACGACACATGATCCCAAAAACATCCAACTCATACTCTTCATATGTATTCCTTGTAGATGTCTTCTAATTCCGCTCGTAGGAAGATGAGAGCAGGAAAAGCTCGCGAGCGTATGGCTGCCCAAATCGCTCAACAAATGGCTGCCGTAATACCCAACATTGTAGTTCAAGTCCAACAAGCCCTTACCGCTAATCCCGTCAATCAAGAAGTTCAAAATGTTGTCAACCCTCCCCCAAATACCACTAAATGCACCTACAAGCATTTCAAATCCTGCGACCCTCCAAAATACGAAGGGACTGAAGGTGTCACCGCTCTCCTCCATTGGTTTGAAGAAATGGAGAACACTTTTCTAAATTGCGATTGTCCCGATGATCGCAAAGTGCGATATGCTACCGGTCGTTTACTTGGAATAGCACTTACTTGGTGGAATACAGAGAAGGCCAAACGAGGTGTTGAAGATGCTATGACTTTAACTTGGGATGAACTGAAGGAAATCATGACAAGACGATTTTGCCCAAGGAGCGAAATCAAGAAATTAGAGGATGAGTTCTATTCGTTGAAACAAAAGGAAGGTGACCACACCACATACAACAAAAGATTCCTCGAGTTAAATCAAATGGTTCCCAACTTGTTCACTCCCCTCTACCGTTTGATCGAGCACTACATTTCTAGGTCTTCCTTCAAAAATTCAAGACTCTGTAATAAGTACCACACCTGCAACTTTGGAAGCAGCAATGGAGTTAGCTACAGAGCTCACCGAGAACCGAATCCGGAACAAAGACTTCAAGGAGGAGAAGAAGAAGGATAAAGCATCAACTGAAACTCCAAACTCCACCCAAACCGAATCCCCTTCTCAACCCATTTCTAAGAGAAAACGAGACGGGCAACTTTTCGCTGTCACCCAACGCAACCAATCAGCCTCACAAGCCGTACCCCTCCAAGCTATCCCAATCACTCAAGTAGCACCCAACTTAACTTACCCAAATAAGAAACCTTACCTTGGACCTCACCCTCAATGTAACACCTGTTTTTATCACCATCCATCTATCTTACCTTGTCGACTATGTGCGAATTGTGGACGCTATGGTCATTTGAGCAAGGTTTGCCGCACCTCTCAAAACCAAACCTCACCCCTTACTCAAAACATGATCCAAGCATATCAACAACCCTAATACCCCATGTTACCTTATGTTCGAGCTTGTTTTAATTGTGGCGACCCTACCCATTATAGAAACACGTGCCCTCGATTAGTTAACATCATACACGCCCAAGCTCAAGCAAACCCAGTTAACCAAGCAAATCAAGAAAACCCAACCACTAGGTCACCAGCAAGAGGAAGAGTTTACAACATCAACACCAATCCTGATAAAGATAATGACGGCCCAAACGAATCACCCAACTAGTTTCTTCACCAAAAATCAAGAATTCAACTCCAACCGCTTAGTGTTTATGTTTTATTTATGTTTATCTCAATCTTCACGTATCTCATTTGTAAATTGAAAATTGAATCCAAGAATCTTAATGCGAATTACTATCTCAAGTTTGTTTTATACTCATTATTCTAACATTCATATCATCTAACATCTCGACGTACCTCGATCTCATCATTTAAAGAAGTTGGGTTGTGTCTCACTTTTATATAGACTAACCCCTTCATCATAACAAACGAGAGAGGTACCGTCATCATTCAGTCATGTATCCTTTCAGAATTGAGACTCAAGCTTTGGTTGTTGTGTTTACTTATGTTTTAGAGTCACATAGAACTAATCATAATTTACTGACAAAACCAATGAAAATTTGACAAGAATATGGTGGATACGCCGCTGGTACTTCCTATATATAAGTATTCTTGCCAAAGGATCAGAGGCATTGTCAGGCAGTTATGAAAAGTTCCATATAGGATTTAGTAATGTCTTGGTTGAAGTTTGTTTTATACTCACTGATTTAACATTCATATCATTTCAATCTCATCATTTAAAGAAGTTGGGCTGTGTCTCACTTCTACATAGACTAACCTCTCCATCATAACAAACGAGAGAGGTACTGTCTTTATTCAAGCATGTATACTATCAGAATTAAGACTCAAGCTTTGGTTGTCGTGTTTGTTTATGTTCTAGAGTCACATCATAGAACTAATCATAATTTACTGATAAAACCAATGAAAATTTGACAAGAATATGGTGGATACGCCGCTGGTACTTCCTATATATAAGTATTCTTGCCAAAGGATCAGAGGCATTGTCAGGCACTTATGAGAGGTTCCATGTAGGTTTTAGTAGTAAAAGTTTGTTTTAGGATATAACCTTATCTTTCCAAACGTATCAAAATTCTTATACATAAAATCATACTTAGTCAACCAACTCTGTGTATTCATGTTCCGTATTCATACACTTTAGGCAACAAAAAGCGATTCCTGTAGCAGGGTATTCAACCCCTACAAGGAACGTTACCGCCTCAAACAAAATTTAAACTCTTACTCCCTTCTAAGTATGTGATTGTCAAATTTAAAACACCATCCTTTTGAGTCAAACATGCCACTACTTAAATTTTGGGACGAAATTTCTAAAAGTAGGGGATACTGTAACATCCGTCAAAAACCGGGTTAACCAAACCCGCTTCGTTTATTAACCGAACAACCAGTTAAAAATTTCGTTGCGTATTTAATGCTCAAATTAATTTTAAACGATACATAATTAATAAGTATATTAGAATATAGAATTTATATTTGAAAATGTATTAAAAATAGTGAAATAAAAATTAAATGCTGATGCCGGGTTTCGAACCCGGGTCAGCCGGGAACCCCAAAGTCTTAACACACACATTCCACCACTCCGCCACTTGATGTTTTTGTAAGTTTTAGAAAACAATTAAAACTTATGAACAACCATGAATCAACCTGTTGCGCCAAACTAAAACCGTAATCGGCTTTCAACCGTCCAACACGTTTGAGTGATCGCGGATTCTGGATTATAACCGATGCACCGACGATCCTAATCAATTCAGTCTTGAATTAACTTAAATTTTGGTGATGTTCGGTTTTTATAACCGAAGATATTCAATTCCTGAATTACGCCAACAATTGCTTCCTCTCTCGACTCAAAATCATCCGCATAACCTTCAATTTCACTTTCGCTATACTTTCAGTTCGTCGGAAAAGTTATTTTGAACTCGCCGGAAAATCTCTGCAAGTCGCCGGAAAACCGAGACTTTCATTAACACGGTAAATACCTTGACTATTTTTGTTTCAATCCGTTGTTAGACTGTTACTAACTTCAAACCAACAATCAGAATCAATCCCAGACGACATAGCCGGAATATTCAGCTCTCGCCGGAAAACTTCTGGAATTTCCAATCTACAGCGGTGAATCGGTATGATCATTCAGACTTCTGTTAATCCTTGTTTAAGTACCTCAATTTCATAACTAATCGAACAGAACTGTTAATTGATTCTAACAGCCGAAGTTCATAAACATAGCCGACGGACCTTGGCCGGAGTTCTGTGAAAGACACTGATCGGTACCTCCTACCCCCAAACTCTCTCCGTTCATTACCTTTCAACTACTTATAATGTTTGTTAATCGAATTAGACATGAATCTGTCGAATTATCATTGTCTGTGTTCTTGAGCGAAGAAGACGAAGTCCAGTTATGTTATAAGATTAATTAAAAATGTCACACCCCGACCCGCAACGGAAAAGGTGATCGGGGCATGATTGGGTTATCATCAAAGCTCATGACATTTATTATAACGTTTCATATTTATTAATACAATTTAAAGGGAAACATATAATCATAATTACATCATGTCCTACACATCATTCTAGACTTCATTATTTTCTTCTAAGGCATTTCCTATGTTTTCCTTGCTACATCCTGTTCACCTGTATCATGTGTAAAAAAGGTTTTTGGATCAACAAAAAGTTGGCGAGTGAATCCTATGAAAACATTTGAACAAGTTTATTGAATTGATTATAAAATAAAGTGCACAACCACATATGAATAAATATAGATGTAAACTTATTCACAAAAACACTTAATCATTAAGTAATGCACACACATACAATAATAGATTGTTTTGAGGCACGCGTTGCTCAACTCGTCTCCCACGAGGAACTGATGGGCCTAATGAATGATTTGCATACAACTTGACAATATGAAATACATAACTACAACCAATATTTACATTCTAAGTTTAGATCACAATATGGTATGGCACAAGTTTAAATAAACGAGTTAATTTTAGTGACACATGATACACCCCAAAACGTGTAATTAAAAAGGGGAGTTGTAAGATTCACTCACATTGGGTGCGTTCGGTTGATGATGTTGAATACGCACGAAGTTGGATTTAACCACGAGTGAAACTAACCTAGATAATAAAATAATGGTTCGGTAAGTAAGCGGATTTTATTAATCAACTTTAGTAGGATTATTGGATATATTTTTGTGAGTTTAAAGCTATTTTCTAACTTTAAAAATGTTATTTTTAAGTATTTTTAATTGATTTTTAAATAAAATAAATAAATAAAAATAATAAAAAAATGTTGACTTTTTGACCGTTGACCTGTTGACCGGTTTTATTGTGTAATTGTGTGCGCCGGGCAGGACTCGAACCCGAGACCTCCCGTTCGCGTGCACGCAGCTCTACCAACTGAGCTACGTGTCTAACCCGAAATATTTCTGTTTTTAATTATATTTATATACTAATTGAATTAATCCGAAAATCATTTATTTCAAAAACGATTTTAATGTCTCGCTCGGTGCTCTCCACAGGTCTCGAACCCGGGACCTGTGGGTTAGGTTGACACACAGTGTCACACCCGACCCGCAGCGGAAATAAGAGTCAGGGCATAATTGGGTTATCACCAAAGCACATGACATTTACTATTATGTTTCATAATTAATAAAGTCAAAGTTACATTTTCAAACATCCAAACATGTTCATTCAATACAAAGGAAATAACCAAACATAACAATCCCAATACTAAATCGTTTTATTCTTCTAATCCAGGTCCTATGTGTTCCTAGCTGCTGCTGGTTCACCTGTATCATGTGTAAAATGAGAGTTTTTGGGTCAACATAAGTTGGCGAGTGAACCTTATTAGATCAACATTTGATAATGATTTTATGGTTAGTTTATCAATGAAATATTGTGCATAATCATAAAAGAGCAAATGTAAGTAATCAAGCATTGGCAAATAGCAGTTACAATTATAACATACAATAACACTTGATAGCATACATGAACATACCAATATCATACGATAACTAACATAAATGAACTGTGCGATCAAGGCTCAATCAAACGGAGCCGATCGTATTGCATGAACTGGAAATGTAAAATGAACTGTGCGATCAAGGCTCAATCAAGCGGAGCCGATCGTATTGCATGTACTGAAAATGTAAAATGAACTGTGCGATCAAGGCTCAATCAAACGGAGCCGATCGTATGCGGGCACGCCAGGTTCAACCGCATAATAAAATGGGGAACAAGCTCAAACCTCATAAATGGGGAGCGGCGGCCTCGGCAATGCATGTACTGAAATAATAATTTGCATTCAATAATAACTACTTAACAGCAACAAACTAAATACACATGTCATGATATGATGTATACACAATAGTTTAGTTATAATATGTATATAAACAAAGACACATGATACACCCCAAAAACGTGATTAAAACGGGGAATTTGAAAGGTTCACTCACATTGGGTGCGTTGAATTGGAGATGGTGAGATGCGCACGATTTAGATGAGCGGATCGACGAGGAATACTAACCTAAATAATAATGGAAAAATATATTAGATGGATGGATTTTATTAAGGATTTTAATGAAATTTTTAGATATATTTTTGTGAGTTTATGGCTATTTTCCATCTTTAAAAATGTTATTTTTAAGTATTTTTAATTGATTTTTAAATTAAATTAAATAAATAAAAATATAAAAAAAAATATTATTTTTTTTAATTTTTGACCGTTGACCGTTGACCGGTTCGGTCAGCGGATAATTCTGCGCCGGGTGGGATTCGAACCGGCGACCTTCCGTTCGCGTGCACGCAGCTCTAACAACTGAGCTACGTGTCTAACCCGTTATAAACTCGTTTTTAATTATATTTATACACTTATTTGAATTAACCGAAAATTCCTTTATTTGCAAAAACGTTTTAATTCAATTGGACCGGTGCTCGTGACGAGATTCGAACGCGCGACGTGTAGTTCATGATGCACACAGTCCACCGCTGGACTGTGTGTCTAACCCGGTTATATTCTTGGTTTTTATTATACTTAACAACTATCTGTTTTAACCCGGTTTAGTTCTTGATCAAAAAGGCAGGTTATCACACAAGGCGTGCGTGTAGCAAGGATCGAACTCGGGACGTGTATAGTTGTTGTTTGCACACAGTCCATTGCTGGACTGTGTGTCTAACCTGTTTAAACTTCCGATTTTAATTAATCTTAACTCGTTACTGAACTCGTCTTCTTCATTACGAAACGCAGATATCAATCAACAATCCGATTCGTGATTAATTTAGTTAATAAACATGATGACTAGTTTGAATGCATTAAACCGAACAGTTTGGGGAATGAAGATACCGAACAGGTTGTCTTCTTCAGAGAGTCCGGCGAAACTTGTCGGCTCTGTTTTTGAACCTTCGGCTGAGAGGATCTATCAACAGATTTAAGGGATTAGATATGAAATTGAACTAGTGAGTATTGATTATCAGTACGTTGGAATGTGCATACCGATAACTAACGAGTTTCCGGCAATTCCAGAAATTTTCCGGCGAACACAGAAAGTCCAGCAATGTCGTCTGTGGTTGATTTTGAGTGATGGGTTAATGTTAGTAAAGTTCTAACAATAGATTGAAATCGTAAAGGAGAAGTATTTTACCGGTTTATGTTGAATACGGTTTTCCGGCGACTTTTGCAGAGAATTCCGGCGAACTGTTTTAGGTGCTCAGATGGTCTGAAAATGCGACGAAAAGGAATTGGAGTATTGTTGTGATAGTTCTGAATCGTGAGAATGGTCTGAAGCTTGAATTAAATCAGAACCTTGATGAACTTTCGGTTTCAAAAGCCGAAAATGATGAGACTTAAAGTTCAATCAATTTTAACTTGATTAGTAACCGTAATACATCGGTTATAAGCTGAACAAGTGAATTAACAATGATTTGACGATTGGTTTGCCGATTACCGTTATTCAGATGGCGCCATCGGTTCAACTGAGTTTGTGTATAAGTTTCATTTATGTTCCTAGAGTTGACAGAAAACACATTGTGGCGGAGTGGTTTAGGGAATGAGTGTTAAGTTGTTTAAAGAGCCTTGGCTGACCCGGGTTCGAGTCCCGGCAGCTTCAAATATTTTTTATTTGTTTTATTTTAACTTTTTATCAAATATAATTTTTATAGTTTAGTTTATTTATTAATTATGTCTCGTTTTAACTCAAAATAATCATAAATAATTAACGCAACTTTTATAACTTGGTACAAGATTACAAAACGGAGCGGGTTTTGGAGACCCGATTTTTACAAATGTTACAGTATCCCCTACTTTTAGGAATTTCGTCCCTAAATTTAAATAGTTGAAGTAGTAGGAAAAAGATGCGGGTATTTTTCACGCATTGAGTCTTCACGTTCCCAAGTAAACTCAGGACCCCGTTTCGACTCCCAGCGTACCCTAACAATTGGAATGCGACTTCGTCGAAGACGCTTTTCTCCGTAGTCCATGATCTCCACTGGTCTTTCAATAAAATGCATGGATTCATCAATCTGAATATCTTCCAGCGGAATATGGAGATTCTCATCAGCGAGGCACTTCTTCAAGTTGGACACGTGGAATGTGGGATGAATCCTGTCGAGTTCTTCCGGTAGGTCAAGCTTGTATGCTACAGGACCTACTCTTTCGAGTATCTTGAAAGGTCCTACATAACGTGGTGCTAGCTTTCCCTTTTGACCAAAACGAACTACTCCCTTCCACGATGATACTTTTAAAAGCACATGATCACCAATGTTAAACTCCAAGGGCTTCCGTCATTTATCTGCATAACTCTTTTGACGACTTTGAGCTGCTAGAAGATTGTTTCGGATTTGATGAATCTTGTCTGTGGTTTCTTGGATCAATTCTGGACCAGTAATTTGTGCTTCCCCAATTTCGTGCCAACAAACAGGAGATCGGCACTTTCGACCATATAAGGCTTCAAAAGGTGCCATGCCGATGCTCGAATGATAGCTGTTGTTGTACGAAAATTCAACTAACGGTAGGTGGGCGTCCCAATTTCCCTTGAAGTCTATGACACATGCTCTAAGCATATCCTCAAGAGTTTGAATGGTGCGCTCAGACTGTCCATCAGTTTGAGGATGATAGGCGGTACTGAGATCTAATCGAGTGCCCATAGCGGATTGTACTGCTTGCCATGTTCGTGAGGTGAAGACCATCACGATCAGAAATAATACTTAATGGTACCCCATGTCGGCTTACGATTTCGTTGATATAAATACGAGCAAGCTTTTCATTCTTGAAATCTTCTCGAATAGGAATAAAGTGAGCTGATTTTGTAAGTCGGTCTATAATCACCCATATAGTGTCATACCCACCAGAAGTGCGAGGTAACCCGGTAATGAAATCCATGGTTATATTTTCCCACTTCCATACAGGTATTTCCGGTTGGACTAGAAGTCCTGAGGGTCTTTGGTGTTCAGCCTTCACCTTAGAACATGTGAGACACTTGGAAACAAAAACGGCAATATCTTTCTTCATTCCAGGCCACCAATAGGTGTATCGTAGGTCTTGATACATCTTATCGGCTCCTGGGTGTATAGAATATCGCGTTTTGTGAGCTTCATTCATGAGAGTTTCACGAAGATTGTTGTGGTTAGGAATCCAGATACGATCTAGGTAATACAGAATACCATCAGATTTAGTTTCAAGTTTTAGCGCTCCACAGGACATCTCTTTTTGTACATCTTCTTCTGTTATCGAAACGTGTTGAGCTTCTCGAATTTGATCTTTAATGTCGGTTATAATTTGCGAACATAGAAGATGAATGGAGTTCGCATAACCCTTTCGACTAAGTGCATCAGCCACCACATTTGCTTTACCAGGGTGGTATCTAATTTCACAGTCGTAATCATTCAGGAGTTCGACCCATCTTTGTTGCCTCATATTTAACTCTTTTTGATTGAAGATATGTTGAAGACTCTTGTGGTCAGTGTATATTTCACACTTAGTACCATAGAGATAATGTCTCCATATCTTAAGTGCGAATACAACGGCTCCAAGTTCTAGGTCATGAGTGGTGTAGTTCTTTTCATGTGTCTTGAGTTGCCTCGAGGCATAAGCTATGACTTTTCCTCTTTGCATAAGAACGCAACCTAATCCTTGCCCTGACGCGTCGCAATAGACTACAAAATCATCACAACCTTCAGGAAGAGTGAGGATTGGTGCATCACAAAGTTTTTGTTTAAGCGTTTGAAAAGCTTCTTCTTGCTTGGGTCCCCATACGAATGGTTTTCCCTTATGGGTTAAAGCCGTGAGTGGTACAGCAATGCGAGAGAAGTTTGAAATGAACCGACGATAATAGCCAGCTAGTCCAAGAAAAGACCTTACTTCAGTTGGTGTACGTGGAGCTTGCCATTCTTGAACTGCTTTGATCTTTGAAGGGTCAACATGTATTCCTTTGTCATTGACTACATGCCCGAGGAATTGCACCTCTTTTAACCAGAATTCACATTTAGAGAACTTGGCATAAAGCTTTCCCTTTTCTAGAAGTGCAAGAACGAGTCGAAGATGACGTTCATGATCAGCTTTAGATTTTGAATAAATAAGAATATCATCGATGAAAACTATAACAAATCGATCAAGGTAAGGTTTGCAGACTCTGTTCATTAGGTCCATGAAGACAGCTGGTGCGTTGGTTAATCCAAACGGCATAACCATGAATTCATAGTGGCCATAACGAGTTCGAAAAGCAGTCTTAGGGACGTCTTCTTCATGCACTCTAAGCTGATGATAGGCAGATCAAAGATCGATTTTCGAAAAACAGCTGGCACCTTGTAGTTGGTCAAGAAGATCATCTATGCGAGGTAAAGGATAGCGATTTTTGATGGTTAACTTGTTGAGTTCCCTGTAGTTGATGCACATACGAAAAGATCCATCTTTCTTCTTTACAAAAAGGACAGGTGCACCCCAAGGCGATGAGCTAGGACGTATGAATCCCTTGTCAGTCAACTCTTGCAATTGACTGGCTAGCTCTTGCATTTCAGAGGGGGCTAACCTATATGGAGATTTTGCCACTGGTGTAGCACCAGGTATAAGGTCAATACGGAATTCGACATCTCTGATTGGAGGAAGTCCTGAAATGTCGTCAGGAAAAACTTGTGGAAAATCTTTTACTACAGGAATATCTTCAAGTTTCTTCTCTGTGGTCCCCTTCTTGATGATATGGGCTAAAAACGTGACATAATTCTTGAGAAGATATTTTTGAGCTTGAAGACAAGACATTAAGTTGAGCCCTTTCGACGAGGTTTCTCCAACGATTCGAAGAGTCTGACCGTTTGAAAGAGGAATACGAATAAATTTTTCACGACATACAACTTCCGCATGATGTTGACTGAGCCAATCCATACCGATTATGATTTCGAAACTTCCCAGCTTCATAGGAATAAGGTCGACTGAGAAATCGTGGTCGTTTAAGGTGAGTGTACAGTTGCGTAAAATAGAGTCTAATGAAACTGGTTTTCCGTCCGCAACTTCTACCGTTATGGATTCCGCGAGCTTATCCCGATTTTTGCTTAAGATAGGTTCAAATTCTAATGACACGAAACTTCTATCCGCACCAGTATCAAATAACATAGAGGCATATCTACCATTTATAAGAAACGTACCGTTGACCACATTGCCGTCAGCTCTGGCCTGGTTCGCGTTAATATTGAAAGCTCTTCCTCTAGCAGGTGGAGGAGCTTGGTTCGCTTGATTCACCGGGTAGGCTTGGGCCTGAGCATGAATAATATTAACCAGCCTTGGACATGTGTTTCTGAAATGACTTGGGTCGTCGCAATTGAAACAAGCCCGCATAGGTTGGCCCATAGGGTAATTGGGTTGATAGTATGTTTGGGCTAAATGTTGGGTGGGTGGAAATGGTAGTTGTTGTTGTGCTTGACCCATTAACTGTTGGTGGGTTTGGGTTAAAGGTTGGTGGCGGTTTGTTCGTTGAAGCATGCGGCAGTTTTGAACAGTATGTCCTGCGCGACCGCAGCCGGTGCAGTATTGGCAAGGATGATCAGGGGAGTGGTGATACTGACAACGGTTACATTTTGGTAATGGGCCTGTGTAGGGTCTTCTGTATGGCGCGGGTGAAGGAGTGACTTTAGTGATGGGTGCAACAGGAATAGGGGTGTTGGTTTGGGTGACTGCAAAATTCCTGGTGTTACGCTTCCTCTTGTTAGCAAACTTAGAGGAAGGAATGGGGTGGTTTGAGGTTTGTCCCTCAACAGGGGCTTTCTTCTTTTCTTCTTTGAACTTCCCATTGCGAATTCGGTTTTCGGTCAGTTCAGTTGCCAACTCCATGGCAGCTTCGAGTGTTACCGGTGAAACGCTGAGAACCGAATCTTGGATTTTCGAGGGAAGTCCTCGAATATAATGCTCGATCAGACGATAGGTTGGAGTGAATAAATTTGGAACCATTTGGTTCAACTCCAAGAATCTCTTGTTGTAAGTAGAGTGATCACCCTCCTTTTGCCTTAGAGCATGAAATTCATCCTCCAACTTCTTAATTTCACTTCTAGGACAGAAACGCCTAGTCATGATTTCCCTTAACTCCTCCCAAGTTAAGGCCATCGCATCTTCAGTTCCCCTCTTCCCTTTCTCTGTATTCCACCAAGTGAGAGCTACACCAAGTAGTCTCCCGGTGGCGTAACGAACCTTGCGATCCTCAGGACAATCGCAGTTTAAGAAAACATTTTCCATCTCCTCGAACCAATGTAGGAGAGCAGTGACTCCCTCAGTCCCTTCGAATTTTGGAGGATCACGGGACTTAAAATGTTTGTAAGAGCATTTGTTGGTAGGAGGGTTGTCGATGTTCTGGTCCTGTTGTTGAGGAGGGTTAGTAGGATTTGTAGCAAGGGCTTGTTGTACTTGTACCACGACGTCAGGCAATATCGTGGCCATTTGTTTCGCGATATGTGTGGCCAAACGTTCCTGAGTCTTTCCCGATCTTTTACCCCTTCGATGTTGTCTAGATGACATCTACAGGATCATAAAATGAGAAGATTGTGAGTTTATGGTGTCTTTTTAGGTGTCATGTGTCTTTAAGAAAATGAAAATAACATAAATATCAATAATGCAACTACATCCATAGGATGTCTTGGGTTCGCTCATGTTGGGCCTCAAATATCCCCCATACCTTCACCTACATAGTCATGTGGGCCCCCATGGCTATTGGCTTGGTAGGATTCACATTAGTATTGGCAATTTAACACTCGCATCCCCCGAATGCAAACCACAAAATATGTTCATGAGATGTTTGGTCGGAACGTGTCCAGGTGTAGACACAATGACAACTCAAAGTGGGATTAGCTCACACGACGTTTGGTATAGCATGCTTTGGCCTAATAGGTACTTCGTACTCTCATCGTTAGTCCCCAGGTAGGCAAACTGGTCCTTTATTTTTTATTTATACGAATGCCAGCCTAGACAGGACGTTCCGACTACCGGTACTAGTACCCTTTCAGTTACTACATGCCCGTCATGAGAACTCACTTTGATGAGATTTGAAAACACGAAAATCATTGTAAAATCAATCATGATGTGGTGTGTGCTTTCATGGATGTGATAAGTTATGATCATACGATTTCATGATAGGCATTATTTGATAATACATACTTATGAACATGCTTGTACAATATCAAACGTAACATTTAACATAAAACATATAAACATCATGAAATTTGGCATATAACACACAAAATTCTTATAAGTTTCTAATCGACTATAGTATAGGCTCTAAGGGTCTAATAACCTATCCTATATCCCTATAGTCATGGCTCTGATACCAATCTGTCACACCCCGACCCGCAGCGGAAATAAGAGTCGGGGCATAATTGGGTTATCTCCAAAGCACATGACATTTACTATTATGTTTCATAATTAATAAAGTCAAAGTTACATTTTCAAACATCCAAACATGTTCATTCAATACAAAGGAAATAACCAAACATAACAATCCCAATACTAAATCGTTTTATTCTTCTAATCCAGGTCCTATGTGTTCCTAGCTGCTGCTGGTTCACCTGTATCATGTGTAAAATGGGAGTTTTTGGGTCAACATAAGTTGGCGAGTGAACCTTATTAGATAAACATTTGATAATGATTTTATGGTTAGTTTATCAATGAAATATTGTGCATAATCATAAAAGAGCAAATGTAAGTAATCAAGCATTGGCAAATAGCAGTTACAATTATAACATACAATAACACTTGATAGCATACATGAACATACCAATATCATACGATAACTAACATAAATGAACTGTGCAATCAAGGCTCAATCAAACGGAGCCGATCGTATTGCATGAACTGGAAATGTAAAATGAACTGTGCGATCAAGGCTCAATCAAACGGAGCCGATCGTATTGCATGTACTGAAAATGTAAAATGAACTGTGCGATCAAGGCTCAATCAAACGGAGCCGATCGTATGCGGGCACGCCAGGTTCAACCGCATAATAAAATGGGGAACAAGCTCAAACCTCATAAATGGGGAGCGGCGGCCTCGGCAATTGCATGTACTGAAATAATAATTTGCATCCAATAATAACTACTTAACAGCAACAAACTAAATACACATGTCATGATATGATGTATGCACAATAGTTTAGTTATAATATGTATATAAACAAAGACACATGATACACCCCAAAAACGTGATTAAAACGGGGAATTTGAAAGGTTCACTCACATTGGGTGCGTTGAATTGGAGATGGTGAGATGCGCACGATTTAGATGAGCGGATCGACGAGGAATACTAACCTAAATAATAATGGAAAAATATATTAGATGGATGGATTTTATTAAGGATTTTAATGAAATTTTTAGATATATTTTTGTGAGTTTATGGCTATTTTCCATCTTTAAAAATGTTATTTTTAAGTATTTTTAATTGATTTTTAAATTAAATTAAATAAATAAAAATATAAAAAAAAATATTATTTTTTTTAATTTTTGACCGTTGACCGTTGACCGGTTCGGTCAGCGGATAATTCTGCGCCGGGTGGGATTCGAACCGGCGACCTTCCGTTCGCGTGCACGCAGCTCTAACAACTGAGCTACGTGTCTAACCCGTTATAAACTCGTTTTTAATTATATTTATACACTTATTTGAATTAACCGAAAATTCCTTTATTTGCAAAAACGTTTTAATTCAATTGGACCGGTGCTCGTGACGAGATTCGAACGCGCGACGTGTAGTTCATGATGCACACAGTCCACCGCTGGACTGTGTGTCTAACCCGGTTATATTCTTGGTTTTTATTATACTTAACAACTATCTGTTTTAACCCGGTTTAGTTCTTGATCAAAAAGGCAGGTTATCACACAAGGCGTGCGTGTAGCAAGGATCGAACTCGGGACGTGTATAGTTGTTGTTTGCACACAGTCCACTGCTGGACTGTGTGTCTAACCTGTTTAAACTTCCGATTTTAATTAATCTTAACTCGTTACTGAACTCGTCTTCTTCATTACGAAACGCAGATATCAATCAACAATCCGATTCGTGATTAATTTAGTTAATAAACATGATGACTAGTTTGAATGCATTAAACCGAACAGTTTGGGGAATGAAGATACCGAACATGTTGTCTTCTTCAGAGAGTCCGGCGAAACTTGTCGGCTCTGTTTTTGAACCTTCGGCTGAGAGGATCTATCAACAGATTTAAGGGATTAGATATGAAATTGAACTAGTGAGTATTGATTATCAGTACGTTGGAATGTGCATACCGATAACTAACGAGTTTCCGGCAATTCCAGAAATTTTCCGGCGAACACAGAAAGTCCAGCAATGTCGTCTATGGTTGATTTTGAGTGATGGGTTAATGTTAGTAAAGTTCTAACAATAGATTGAAATCGTAAAGGAGAAGTATTTTACCGGTTTATGTTGAATACGGTTTTCCGGCGACTTTTGCAGAGAATTCCGGCGAACTGTTTTAGGTGCTCAGATGGTCTGAAAATGCGACGAAAAGGAATTGGAGTATTGTTGTGATAGTTCTGAATCGTGAGAATGGTCTGAAGCTTGAATTAAATCAGAACCTTGATGAACTTTCGGTTTCAAAAGCCGAAAATGATGAGACTTAAAGTTCAATCAATTTTAACTTGATTAGTAACCGTAATACATCGGTTATAAGCTGAACAAGTGAATTAACAACGATTTGACGATTGGTTTGCCGATTACCGTTATTCAGATGGCGCCATCGGTTCAACTGAGTTTGTGTATAAGTTTCATTTATGTTCCTAGAGTTGACAGAAAACACATTGTGGCGGAGTGGTTTAGGGAATGAGTGTTAAGTTGTTTAAAGAGCCTTGGCTGACCCGGGTTCGAGTCCCGGCAGCTTCAAATATTTTTTATTTGTTTTATTTTAACTTTTTATCAAATATAATTTTTATAGTTTAGTTTATTTATTAATTATGTCTCGTTTTAACTCAAAATAATCATAAATAATTAACGCAACTTTTATAACTTGGTACAAGATTACAAAACGGAGCGGGTTTTGGAGACCCGATTTTTACAAATGTTACACACAGTCCACCGCTAGACTGTGTGTCTAACTTGGTAAATAATCTGATTTTTATTATACATATATCCAAACTAAATCATTTCATTTCTGCCTTATATAAAAAGTTTGATAATTGCCAGAACCGGTGCGGTAGTCTGGACTCGAACTCGCGACGTGTGATTTAAACGTTCACACAGTCCACCGCTGGACTGTGTGTCTATCTTGGTTATTATTCCGGTTTTTATTAAACTTAACATCTATTTGTAGTGAATCCGGTGCAGTTTAAAAAAGAACATTTTTATTAAGGCGAGTGTGCGCGGGACAAGAATCGAACTCGGGACGTTATGCATATTGTTTGCACACAGTCCACCACTGGACTGTGTGTCTAACCCGTTCATAAAACTGTTTTTAATTAATCTTATATCATATCAGTACTTCGTCTTCTTCGTTAAACTTAACCAGAATCGATGTCCGACTGTTTTGACAAAAATAATCAGTTTCTTTAGTGTGTTGTGATTAGCTACATTTGAGATTAAATAAAAACGAGAGTGATTAAGTGTAAGGTATACCGACAGAGGTCCCCTGATTCGCCGGCGAGTTTTCCGATTACAGCAGGTTATTCTGGCGACGTGTATTTTGCGGCAGAGTGTCTTCTGGAAGCTTGAGGTAAGTTTGGGTGACTTCGGTATGAACTCTAGGTGTTCTGTTTTTAGAGTGATGCACAGAGGTGAAAGGGTTCGGTTTTCCGACGAGTTGCAGAAGTTTTCCGGCGAGTGAAATTACGTCGAGAAAGGGTGTGATTGTGAGCGAAAAGGCTAACAGAAGTTAGAGGGTGTATTTATAGTGCAGAACATTGACGAATTTGGTCTGTTTTCCGTCTTGATTCGCCGATTAATAATTTTCCGGTCGGTTATGACGGATATCGCAGACTGGACATCGGTTATAACCGATGTTAAGTTTAATGCGTCGGTTAAAACAGAAGAAACCGTCCAATCTCGGCGAAATCGTCGGGATTTCCGACGACTGCGATTGGGCGCGTCAGTTTTGAATTCGAGTTTGTGTTTTGAATTAATTGTTTATAATAATGACCAAGAAACACAAGTGGCGGAGCGGTTGGAGGGATGGAAGTTAAGGCGTTGTTTACCAGCTGACCCGGGTTCGAAACCCGACAGCATTGTTTTATTTTTATTTCATTAATTTTAATACTTTTTCAAATATAACTTTTATAATCCAATATACTTATTGATTATGTATCGATTAAAATTAATTTGGGCATTAAATACGCCACGAAATTTTTAACTGATTGTTCGGTTAATAAACGGAGCGGGTTTGGTAAATCCGGTTTTTGACGGATGTTACAGTATCCCCTACTTTTTAAAAATTTCGTCCCGAAATTTAAGTAGTGATATATTTGTCTAAAATGATGGTGTTTAGTTTGACAGTTACATACTTAGAAAAAGAGTAAGAGTTTAAATTTTTTTGTTTGAGGCGGTAACGTCCCTTGTAAGGGTTAAGTACCCTGCTACATGAATCGCTTTTTGTAGCCTACGGTAAAAATATTGTTAAGCGGAGTTGATTCACTAAGTATGATTTCATGCGTAAGAGTTTTGATATGTTTGGAAAGATAAGGTCATATCCTAAAACAAAATTTCTAATACTACAACCTACATGGAACTTCTCATAACCGCCTGACAATGCCTCTGATCCTTTGGCAAGAATACTTATATATAGGAAGTACCAGCGGCGTATCCACCATATTCTTGTCAAATTTTCATTGGTTTTATCATTAAGTTATGATTGGTTCTATGATGTAACTCTAGAACATATATAAACACCACAACCAATGTACCAAGAAATTACTAAATCCTACATGGAACTTCTCATAACCGCCTGACAATGCCTCTGATCCTTTAGCAAGAATACTTATATATAGGAAGTACCAGCGGCATATCCACCATATTCTTGTCAAATTTACATTGGTTTTATCAGTAAGTTATGATTGGTTCTATGATGTAACTCTAGAACATAAATAAACACAACAACCAATATCTGAGTCAAAATTCTGATAGTATACATGTTTGATTGGTGGCATAATCCAATGATGAGATGATATGAATGCTAAATCGGTGAGTATAACTCATATTTCAATCAAGACAATACTAAATCCTACATGGAACTTCTCATAACCGCCTGATAATGCCTCTGATCCTTTGGCAAGAATACTTATATATAGGAAGTACCAGCGGCGTATCCACCATATTCTTGTCAAATTTTCATTGACTTTATCCGCAAGTTATGATTAGTTCTATGTGACTCTAAAACAAACACAACAACCAAAACTTGAGTCTCAATTCTGATAGCATACATGTTTGATTTGTGACAGTTCCTCTCTCGTTTGTTGTGATGGAGAGGTTTGTCTATGTAGAAATGGAACACAATCCAATTTCTTTAGATGATGATATGATATGAATGTTAAATCAGTGAATGTAACACAAATTTCAACCAAGACAATACTAAATCCTACATGGAACTTCTCATAACCGCCTGATAATGCCTCTGATCCTTTGACAAGAATACTTATATATAGGAAGTACTAGCGGCGTATCCACCATATTCTTGTCAAATTTTCATTGGTTTTATCCACAAGTTATGATTAGTTCTATGTGACTCTAAAACAAACACAACAACCAAAACTTGATAGTATACATGTTTGAATGATGACAATACCTCTCTCGTTTGTTATGATGGAGAGGTTAGTCCTTGTGGAAGTGAGACATAGCTCAACTTCTTTAAATGATGAAATGGAAATACGTTGAAATGTATGATGAACAAACTCCGACCAAAACATTACTAAATCCTACATGGAACTTCTCATAACCGCCTGATAATACCTCTGATCCTTTGGCAAGAATACTTATATATAGGAAGTACCAGCGGCGTATCCACCATATTCTTGTCAAATTTTCATTGACTTTATCCGCAAGTTATGATTAGCTCTATGTGACTCTAAAACAAATACAACAACCAAAACTTGATAGTATACATGTTTGAATGATGACAATACCTCTCTCGTTTGTTATGATGGAGAGGTTAGTCCTTGTGGAAGTGAGACATAGCTCAACTTCTTTAAATGATGAAATTGAAATACGTTGAAATGTATGATGAACAAACTCCGACCAAAACATTACTAAATCCTACATGGAACTTCTCATAACCGCCTGATAATGCCTCTAATCCTTTGGCAAGAATACTTATATATAGGAAGTACCAGCGGCGTATCCACCATATTCTTGTCAAATTTTCATTGACTTTATCGGCAAGTTATGATTAGCTCTATGTGACTCTAAAACAAATACAACAACCAAAACTTGATAGTATACATGTTTGAATGATGACAATACCTCTCTCGTTTGTTATGATGGAGAGGTTAGTCCTTGTGGAAGTGAGACATAGCTCAACTTCTTTAAATGAGGAAATTGAAATACGTTGAAATGTATGATGAACAAACTCCGACCAAAACATTACTAAATCCTACATGGAACTTCTCATAACCGCCTGATAATGCCTCTAATCCTTTGGCAAGAATACTTATATATAGGAAGTACCAGCGGCGTATCCACCATATTCTTGTCAAATTTTCATTGACTTTATCCGCAAGTTATGATTAGCTCTATGTGACTCTAAAACAAATACAACAACCAAAACTTGAGTCTCAATTCTGATAGTATATATGTTTGAATGATGACAATACCTCTCTCGTTTGTTATGGTGGAGAGGTTAGTCTATGTAGAAATGGAACACAATCCAATTTCTTTAAATGATGCGATGCTATAAATGATAAATCAGTGAGTACAAAACAAACTTCAATCAAGACAATACTCAATTCTACATGGAACTTCTCATAACCGCCAGATAATGCCTCTGATCCTTTGGCAAGAATACTTATATATAGGAAGTACCAGCGGCGTATCCACCATATCCTTGTCAAATTTTCATTGGCTTTATCCTTAAGTTATGATTGGTTCTATGTGATTCTAAAACATAAAGAAACACAATCTACCAAAGCTTGAGATAACATAAAGAAAAACATAAAACTAAACGATTGGAGTTGAATCTTGATTTTCGGTGAAGGGGACTAGGTGGGGGGGTTCGTTTGGGCCGTCATCATCTTCAACAGGATTGGCGTTGATGTTGAAAACTCTTCCTCTTGCTCGTGGCCTAGGGATTAGGTTTCCTTGATTTGCTTGGTTAACTGGGTTTGCTTGAGCTTGGGCGTTTATGATGTTAACCAATCGAGGGCACGGGTTTCTGAAATGGGTAGGGTCGCCACAATTAAAGCAAGCTCGAACATAAGGTAACATGGGGTATTGAGGTTGTTGATATGTTTGGATCATATTTTGGGTAGGGGGTGAGATTTGGTTTTGAGTGGTGCGGCAAACCTTGCTCAAATGACCATAGCGTCCACAATTCGCACATAGTTGACAAGGTAAGGTAGATGGATGGTGATAAAAACAGATGTTACATTGAGGGTGAGGTCCAAGGTATGGTTTCTTATTTGGGTAAGTTGAGTTGGGTGCTATTTGTGTGATTGGGATAGCTTGGATGGGTATGGCTTGTGAGGCTAGTTGGTTGCGTTGGGTGGTAGCGAAAAGTTGCCCATCTCGTTTTCTCTTAAAAATGGGTTGAGAAGGGAATTCGGTTTGGGTGGAGTTGGAGGTTTCAGTCGATGCTTTATCCTTCTTCTTCTCCTCCTTGAAGTCTTTGTTCCGGATTCGGTTCTCGGTGAGCTCTGTAGCTAACTCCATTGCTGCTTCCAAAGTTGCAGGCGTGGTACTTATTACAGAGTCTTGAATCTTTGAAGGAAGACCTCGAATGTAGTGCTCGATCAAACGGTAGAGGGGAGTGAACAAGCTGGGAACCATTTGATTTAACTCAAGGAATCTTTTGTTGTACGTGGTGTGGTCGCCTTCCTTTTGTTTCAATGAATAGAACTCATCCTCTAATTTCTTGATTTCACTCCTTGGGCAAAACCGTCTTGTCATGATTTTCTTCAACTCTTCCCAAGTCAAAGTCATAGCGTCTTCAACACCTCGTTTGGCCTTCTCTGTATTCCACCAAGTAAGTGCTATTCCATATAAACGACCAGTAGCATATCGCACTTTGCGATCATCGGGGCAATCGAAATTTAGAAAAGTGTTCTCCATTTCTTCAAACCAATGGAGGAGAGCGGTGACACCTTCAGTCCCTTCGTATTTTGGAGGGTCGCATGATTTGAAATGCTTGTAGGTGCATTTACTGGTATTTGGGGGAGGGTTGATAACATTTTGATCTTCTTGGTTGACAGGATTAGCGGTAAGGGCTTGTTGGATTTGAACTACAATGTTGGGTATTACGGCAGCCATTTGTTGAGCGATTAGAGCAGCCATGCGCTCGCGGGCTTTTCCTGCTCTCATCTTCCTACGAGCGAGGCTAGAAGACATCTACAAGGATTACATACCAAGAGTATGAGTTGGATGTTTTTGGGATCACGGGTCGTATTTAGGAATGAACATTCATAAAAAAAAATATAACATAATAAATCTACTACATCCATAGGATGTCTTGGGCTTTGCTCGTAATTGGGCCTTGCATGCCGCCATACTTCACCTTCGTAATCATGTGGGCCCCCATGAATACCGGGTTTTTCATATGGTTCGCATGTGCTAGCCTGGTTACGTACACTAAAACCCGGAGAAAATCGAGAAATATGTATATAACGTATGATATTTGGAATGTATCCGGGTGTGGACACGGTGACACCTCAAAGTGGGGTTAGTTCAAAAGACGTTTGGTGTGGCATGCTTTGGCCTAATAGGTCCTTTGTACTCTCATCGTTAGTCCCCAGGTAGGCAAACTGGTCCGTTATATTGGATTTATACGAATGCCAACCTAGACAGGAAGTTCCGACTACCGGTACTTGTACCCTTACAGTTACTACATGCCCGTCGCAGAACTCACTTTGATGAGATTTGAAAAATGAAAAATGCGACAAAATCTTTGAATAACGAAAGTATGAAGATGATTTGAATATGTGAACATTGAAATATGTATGATGAATGTGTATGTAAGTATGTACGTTTGACTGTAAGTATAAACAAATAAATATCATAAGTTTGCATGTAACCTCATAAACAATTAAAATCTAGTCAACTATAGTATAGGCTCTAAGGGTCTAATAACCTATCCTATATCCCTATAGTCATGGCTCTGATACCAATCTGTCACACCCCGACCCGCAGCGGAAAAGGTGATCGGGGCATGATTGGGTTATCATCAAAGCTCATGACATTTATTATAACGTTTCATATTTATTAATACAATTTAAAGGGAAACATACAATCATAATTACATCATGTCCTACACATCATTCTAGACTTCATTATTTTCTTCTAAGGCATTTCCTATGTTTTCCTTGCTTCATCCTGTTCACCTGTATCATGTGTAAAAATGGTTTTTGGATCAACAAAAAGTTGGCGAGTGAATCCTATGAAAACATTTGAACAAGTTTATTGAATTGATTATAAAATAAAGTGCACAACCACATATGAATAAATATAGATGTAAACTTATTCACAAAAACACTTGATCATTAAGTAATGCACACACATACAATAATAGATTGTTTTGAGGCACGCGTTGCTCAACTCGTCTCCCACGAGGAACTGATGGGCCTAATGAATGATTTGCATACAACTTGACAATAGGAAATACATAACTACAACCAATATTTACATTCTAAGTTTAGATCACAATATGGTATGGCACAAGTTTAAATAAACGAGTTAATTTTAGTGACACATGATACACCCCAAAACGTGTAATTAAAAAGGGGAGTTGTAAGATTCACTCACATTGGGTGCGTTCGGTTGATGATGTTGAATACGCACGAAGTTGGATTTAACCACGAGTGAAACTAACCTAGATAATAAAATAATGGTTCGGTAAGTAAGCGGATTTTATTAATCAACTTTAGTAGGATTATTGGATATATTTTTGTGAGTTTAAAGCTATTTTCTAACTTTAAAAATGTTATTTTTAAGTATTTTTAATTGATTTTTAAATAAAATAAATAAATAAAAATAATAAAAAATGTTGACTTTTTGACCGTTGACTTGTTGACCGTTAACCTGTTGACCGGTTTTATTGTGTAATTGTGTGCGCCGGGCAGGACTCGAACCCGAGACCTCCCGTTCGCGTGCACGCAGCTTTACCAACTGAGCTACGTGTCTAACCCGAAATATTTCTGTTTTTAATTATATTTATATACTAATTGAATTAATCCGAAAATCATTTATTTCAAAAACGATTTTAATGTCTCGCTCGGTGCTCTCCACAGGTCTCGAACCCCGGACCTGTGGGTTAGGTTGACACACAGTCCACCGCTGGACTGTGTGTCTAACTTGGTAAATAATCTGATTTTTATTATACTTATATACAAATTAAATCATTTCATTTCTGCCTTATATAAAAAGTTTGATAATTGCCAGAACCGGTGCGGTAGTCTGGACTCGAACTCGCGACGTTTGATTTAAACGTTCACACAGTCCACCGCTGGACTGTGTGTCTATCTTGGTTATTATTCCGGTTTTTATTAAACTTAACATCTATTTGCAGTGAATCCGGTTCAGGTTAAAAAAGAACATTTTTATTAAGGCGAGTGTGCGCGGGACAAGAATCGAACTCGGGACGTTATGCATATTGTTTGCACACAGTCCACCACTGGACTGTGTGTCTAACCCGTTCATAAAACCGTTTTTAATTAATCTTATATCATATCAGTACTTTGTCTTCTTCGTTAAACTTAACCAGAATCGATGTCCGACTGTTTTGACAAAAATAATCAGTTTCTTTAGTGTGTTGTGATTAGCTAGATGTGAGATTAAATAAAAACGAGAGTGATTAAGTGTAAGGTATACCGACAGAGGTCCCCTGTTTCGTCGGCGAGTTTTCCGATTACAGCAGGTTATTCCGGCGACGTGTATTTTGCGGCAGAGTGTCTTCTGGAAGCTTGAGGTAAGTTTGGGTGACTTCGGTATGAACTCTAGGTGTTCTGTTTTTAGAGTGATGCACAGAGGTGAAAGGGTTCGGTTTTCCGGCGAGTTGCAGAAGTTTTTCGGCCAGTGAAATTACGTCGAGAAAGGGTGTGATTGTGAGCGAAAAGGCTAACAGAAGTTAAAGGGTGTATTTATAGTGCAGAACATTGACGAATTTGGTCCGTTTTCCGTCTTGATTCGCCGATTAATAATTTTCCGGTCGGTTATGACGGATATCGCGGACTGGACATCGGTTTAAACCGATGTTAAGTTTAATACGTCGGTTAAAACAGAAGAAACCGTCCAATCTCGGCGAAATCGTCGGGATTTCCGACAACTGCGATTGGGCGCGTCAGTTTTGAATTCGAGTTTGTGTATTTGAATTAATTGTTTCTAATAATGACCAAGAAACACAAGTGGCGGAGCGGTTGGAGGGATGGAAGTTAAGGCGTTGTTTACCAGCTGACCCGGGTTCGAAACCCGACAGCATTGTTTTATTTTTATTTCATTAATTTTAATACTTTTTCAAATATAACTTTTATAATCCAATCTACTTATTGATTATGTATCGATTAAAATTAATTTGGGCATTAAATACGCCACGAAATTTTTAACTGATTGTTCGGTTAATAAACGGAGCGGGTTTGGTAAATCCAGTTTTTGACGGATGTTACAAAAAATCAGTTTTATGAACGGGTTAGACACACCGTCCAGCGGTGGACTGTGTGCAAACAAATACATACACGTCGCGAGTTCGATTCCTGTCCCAACCTCACTCTCTTGAAATAAAAATGTCTTTTTTAACCGAACCGGGTTAACTCAGTAAGATGTTAAGTATAATAAAAACCGGAATATTAACCAGGTTAGACACACAGTCCAGCGGTGGACTGTGTGCGACACTAACCCGCACGTCCCGGGTTCAAGACTGGTTAACGTCACCGGTTCAATGCAATTAAAATCCTTTTTTAAAAATAAATGATTTTCGGATTAACTTAATTAGTGTATAAATATAATTAAAAAAAGAAATATTTCGGGTTAGACACGTAGCTCAGTTGGTAGAGCTGCGTGCACGCGTACGGGAGGTCACGAGTTCGAACCTCACTCAGTGCAACTATATAACCGACCAAACCGGTCAACGGTCAACAGTAACGGTCAACGGTCAACGGTCAAGTCAAAAAGTCAACATTTTTTATTTATTTATTTTATTTATTTATTTAAATTAAAAATCAATTAAAAATACTTAAAAATAACATTTTTAAAGTTAGAAAATAGCCTTAAACTCACAAGAATATATCCAAAAATCCTATTAAAATTGTTAATAAAATCCATTTATTTACCTTACTTTTTCGTTATTAATTAGGTTAGTTTTTCCTCGTCGATCAATCCTTTAAACTCGTGCGCATTCATCATCATCAACCGAACGCACCCAATGTGAGTGAATCTCTACAAAATTCCCGTTTTAATCACGTTTTTGGGGTGTATCATGTGTCTTACCATTTATTATATTTAAATCATTGTGCATACATCATATCATGAACAAATGTGTATTCAGCTTGTATCAACTGTTGTGTGGTTATTGTTTAGATTTAATTTATTATTTTCAGTACATGCAATATCATAGGCCGCCGCTCCCCATTACATTATGAGCGTTGAGCAGTTCCCCATTACATTATGAGCGTGAACCTGGCGTTGCCAACATACGATCGGCTCCGTTTGATTGAGCCTTGATCGCACAGACATTTATCATTTTCAGTACATGCAATATCATAGGCCGCCGCTCCCCATTACATTATGAGCGTTGAGCAGTTCCCCATTACATTATGAGCGTGAACCTGGCGTTGCCAACATACGATCGGCTCCGTTTGATTGAGCCTTGATCGCACAGACATTTATCATTTTCAGTACATACATTTATCATAGGCCGTCCGTTCCCCATTACATTATGAGCGTGAACGTGACGTTGCCAACATGTACAGTTTCATTCATGTTATATATTCCTGCAAGTTGATATGTTATTATATGCTATTGGTTTGTTAATGTATGTTATTGTTTGTTATTGTTTGATATCGTATGCTATTGGTTTGTTATTGTATGCTATTTGTTGTTATTGTATGTTTATTTACGTTTGTTCATGTATGAATATTGCACAATTTTCCCATATTAAATACAACAAGAAATAAATAATAAATGTTTTCTAACAAGGTTCACTCGCCAACTTTTTGTTGATCCAAAAACCATTTTTACATATGATACAGGTGAACAGGATGAAGCATGGAAAACATAGGAAAGTGCCTTAGAAGAAAAATAATGAAGCCTATAAAAATGTATAGGACATGTTGAACTTGTATGATATGATTGTGTGATCTTCTTTAAAATTGTGATAATAAATATGAAACGTTATAATAAATGTCATGAGCTTTGATGAAAACCCAATCATGCCCCGATCACCTTTTCCGCTGCGGGTCGGGGTGTGACAGTTGATGTGTGTGAAGATGAGTGTGATTGTGCTCTCATGGCTGCTACAAAGGTATCACCTCAGATCCTTAAAGATCTATGTTCTGACAAATGCATCATTGCTTTTGCAAACATTAAGCAGGTGAATGAAAACCAGGAACAAAATTTTAGAAGATGAACTTAATTTTGAAAAACTGATTAAAGAGTTAAAATCAAAGTTAAGTGAAAAAGATTCTGAAATGAGTAGCCTGAGACATGAATCAAGCATAACCAAGGACCAACTCCAAACTATGATAGAAAAATACAAAGTTTGTAAAAAGGAGTTAGAAGAAACCCAAATCACTTGTGAAAAATGGGTTGAGTCCTGTAAAATTTATGAGATTATGCTTGATGCTCAGATCAAGAGCAACATTAAGTTTGGTGTAGGTTTTAGAACCTATGACCAAAATGAGAAAAATGTTGCTGAAATTGATTCTGAGTTGCTTGAAATTGTCCCAACAAATTTGGCTGGTGAAGAAATAAAAATCACAGATAAATCTGGAAACAAATTATTTTGGAAAAATAAGAGGTTTCAACAAAGATAAAGAAATTGAAAAATATCAGTTTAAACCAACTTGGTCAGATGAATGTGATATTTTAGAAAACTTTAAGCCAATGGACTTTACAACCTCTGATGGTATTAAAGCCCCAAAAGCACTGGTGATCCCTATCAAAGATGTACCAGTAGAGGTCACAACCACTGCTGATAAAAAGTCTGATAGGAAAAGAAGAGTAAAGATTAAAAACTTGTTTTGTGAATTTTGTGAAAAAAGAAATCATGTGGCTGCAGATTGTTTTCTTTTAAAAGCCTATGACATTAACAAAACTTGTGTTATCAAAAATTATTCAAGATGCACCATCTGCAACAAAACAAATCACTTAACTCAAGAGTGTACCTATCTCAAAAACTATGAGCAAAAGGTAAAAGAGATCATGGCAAAAGCACTAGAAAGAGAAGGTTCAAGTTCTGCTGGAAATAAATCTAAGCTGAGTTTTGAACCAACTGAAACATTTGTCACAAAAGCTTTAAACAAAACCCTGTTCCTAGAGGTGCAAGTGACAGATGCCACACCATCAAACTCATTTCCAAGAGGGTATGGCCAACCAGCCTATAAAAAGGTTCCTCTTACTTATGAAGGATACAAAAAGCCTTCAAAGCAAAGAGTGAATAAGCATCCCTATGGATACAATCATCTGATAGGAAATGGTCACGAGCAGATGTTACAAGAAAAAAATCCAAACCACTGACCATTGTCCTAAACTTGAGGCTGGACCATCCGTGACCCCATCCAAAGCTATTTTGGCTTTGGAGACCTATCTTAACTGATCTATTTACTTGATGTGCAGGGACCCTCTACTTGACTTGATAGCTTATGGTATGTAGATAGTGTAGGTTCCAGGCACATGACAGGATGTAGAGCCCTTCTCAAGGACTTCATGGCTCACGGGGGGGGGGGGGGTAATATATCCTTTGGTAATAACTCAAAGGGGAAGGTTCTAGGGTCTGGGTCGGTTCTGGCTGGTAAACTCAAGTTTGAAATGTGAATTTAATTGATAATCTGAAATTTAACCTGCTGAGTGTCTCACAAATGAGTGACAGAGGGTATGGATCCTTCTTCACTAAGAAAACTTGTCAAATTGTGGGACCAGAGGTTGTTAAAAGATTGATCAAATCATTGCTGAGAGCAAAGCACAATTCACTGCACACAGAAGTGGGAATGTGTATGTGGTAGATATGCTAAAAGATAATCCTATGTCTGGAACATGCTTATTCTCAGTTGCTTCAAGCAAAGAGACTGAGTTATGGCATCGAAGACTTGGACACACAAATCTTAAAGCTATCACCACACTCTCAAAACAAAGTCTTGTAAGAGGTTTGCCTCACAAGCAGTTTTCCTGTGATGAACATTGTGTTTCCTGCTTAAAAGGAAAACAACATAAAAGTTCTTTCAAATCAATTGAAGAGTCCAAAACAAGCCAGTGTTTACAATTGCTTCACACGGACTTGTTTGGCCCTGTGCAAATCATGAGCTTAAAACACAAAAGGTATTGCCTAGTGATAGTTGATGATTTCTCTAGGTTTACATGGACCTGCTTTCTCCACTCTAAGGATGAAACTGCAGTCATTTTGCAAAACTTTGTTAAACAAGTAGAAAAGCAATTTGATCTTCTAGTAAAAATCTTTAGGAGTGACAATGGAACAGAGTTTAAAAATAGGGAGTTGGATGCTTTTTGTGAGTCAAAAGGAATTGTTAGACAATATAGCATTCCAAGAACTCCAGAGCAAAATCAGGTGGTTGAAAGGAAAAATAGAACTTTAATTGAATCAGCAAGAACTATGCTTGCAGACTCTGGGTTACCCTTGTCTTTCTGGGTAGAGGCTGTAAACACTGCTTGCTATGTCCAAAACAGAGTTTTGATTAACCCTAGGCATCAAAAGACTGCCTATGAGATTTTGTATAAAATCAAACCTCTGATTTCCTATTTTAAAGTTTTTGGTTGTCCATGCTTCATTTTGAACTTAAAAGATTCTGTATCTAAGTTTGCAGCCAAAATTGACTGTGGTTATTTTCTCGGATACTCAACCACTGTTAAAGCCTACAGAGTTTTTAACTCTAGGACCAAGTGTGTTGAAGAAACTTTGAATGTGAAGTTCAATGAACTCTCATCACTGAAAATCCCAGCAAATCCTGCAGAGCTTTTTGATTTAGATAAATTCACATTTGCTGATGTTTCTATCAAGCTAGACAATGCAGGTACACCATAAACATCTAGAGAAGATCAAGATCAAGAATATGACTGTGTGCTTCCACAAACAAAAGTCAATTCTTCCAACAGAGGATCAGGTGCCACAAGCTCTTGTGTAAACTCTGTCACTTCTGGGTCAACAGTGGTTGATCCTCAAACCTCTGCCAGTTCACAAAATCAAACATCTGTTGATAAATGTCCTACATTTGGGCACAAAAATCATCAGAATGTTACCTCTATACCCCCAATACCACCACCTCCATTTCCATGAGCGGCTGATAATTCAAATTCAACAGCAGAGGTTAGCTCAGATGATACACATTTGCAGCCATCACCTCAAAATGCTATTGTTCCATTTCAAGGTGATTTGATTTATCTCAAAAGCCATCCAGCAGATCAAGTTATTGGCAACATTAAATCTGGGGTGCTCACACGGAGTCAATCCCAAAATATTTGTCTTTTTGCTGGTTTTCTATCACTCACACAGCCAGTCAAGTACCAAGAGGCATTAAAAGACAACAGCTGGGTAGAAGCCATGAAAAAAGAACTCCTTCAGTTCAAGAGACAACAAGTTTGGGAGCTTATGCCACTACCAAAAGATGTAAGTCCAATTAGCACAAAGTGGGTCTTCAAGAACAAAACTGATGAAAGAGGTATTGTTGTCAAAAACAAAGCAAGGCTCGTGGTTCAAGGCTACAGACAGGAAGATGGTATAGACTATGATGAGACTTTTGCTCTTGTAGCAAAGTTGGAAGCTATTCGCCTGTTCTTAGCTTTTGCTGCTAACCACAACATAAAGGTGTATCAAATGGATATAAAGAGTGCATTTTTGTATGGAAAAATCAAAGAAGAGGTGTATGTCTGTCAATCTCCAGGTTTTGAAGATGCATTCCATCTTGATCATGTCTACAAGCTCAACAAAGCATTGTATAGCTTGAAGCAAGCACCAAGAGCCTGGTATGAAAATCTATCCACTTTTCTCTTATCCATAGGGTTTACTAGAGGTAAAATAGATAAAACCCTATTCTTAAAATGGAAAGGAAGAAATTTGATGCTTGTCCAAATTTATGTGGATGACATCATTTTTGGATCCACAAACACTGCTATGTGTGAAGAGTTTCGAAAACTCATGGCAGCAGTGTCACACCCCGACCCGCAACGGAATAAGAGTCGGGGCATAATTGGGTTATCACCAAAGCTCATGATGTTTACTAAAATGTTTCATATTTATTAAATTCAAATTACAACTTAAATGTTCAAATCAAATTCATACAAATACAAGGAAATGAAACTAAGTAAAACAATCCAAAGCTTAAATTGATTTATTCTTCTAGGCCCTCTTATGTTTTTCTTGCCTCAACTGGATCACCTGTATCATGTGTAAAATGGGGGAAATTTTAGGTCAACAAAAGTTGGCAAGTGAACCTTGTTTAAAAACATTGTTATTGATTTTTTGTTGTAGTTAATATTGAAAAGTTGTGCAATATTCATATGTGAGCAAACATATATAAAACAAACAATCACAAACCACCTTGAATGAGTATATGACATGAATGATAATGTATTGTGAGATCAAGGCTCAATCAAACGGAGCCGATCGTATGAAATGTATGACGATGTATGTGAGATCAAGGCTCAATCAAACGGAGCCGATCGAATGAGGCACCTGTACTCAACCCGTCTCCCACGGGGAGCTGATGGGCCTATTGTAATGCATGTACTGAAAATGATAACTTTAATCTAGACATAATCCACACAACAATTGATACATATTGAATACACATTTGATCACGGATATGATGGATGCACAAGTGTTTAAATATAATAAATAATTAAGAGACACATGATACACCCCAAAAATGTGATTAAAACGGGGAATTGGTAGAGATTCACTCACATTGGGTGCGTTCTTTTGATGTTGTTGGATGCGCGCGAGTTTTGGGATTTGATCAACGAGGAAGAACTAACCTAAAATATTAACGAAATGGTTCGGTAAATAATTGGATTTTATTGGAGACTAATACTTTTAATTAACAATTTTAATAGGATTTTTAGATTTACTTTTGTGAGTTTAAGGTCGTTTTCTAACTTTAAAAATATTATTTTTAAGTATTTTTAATTGATTTTTAAATCAAATAAATAAATAAAATAATAAAAAAATTTTGACTTTTGTTGACCGTTGACCGTTGACCGGTCGGACTGTGGTTGAGTGTGCACTGAGTGAGGTTCGAACCCGGGACCTCTCGTTCGCGTGCACGCAGCTCTACCAACTGTGCTACGTGTCTAACCCGAAATATTTCTGATTTTAATTATACTTATATACTATTTAGATTATTCAGAATTCTATTTAATTTAAAAAGGTTTTTTTAGTTCATTTAACCGGTGAGAGGGCCTGGACTCGAACCCGCGTCCATAGCCTTGTATTGCACACAACCCAACCAACTGGGCTGTGTGACTAACCCGAATGATATGCGATTTTAATTACATTTATATACTATCTGCGCCTTAATATATATCAGTATTAAAAATGGTTGGAAATTTGTAAGAACCGGGCAGCGTGTTAGGACTCGAACTCGGGACCATGATATTAAATTTGCACACAGTCCACCACTGGACTGTGTGTCTAACCCGGTATAATATTCAGTTTTAATTAAACTTATACACATATCGCCTTCGTCTTCTTCATCTATAAAGACACAGAACCAGATGCCCGACTGTTTTTGTTTAATTCGATTATAGAAACTTATAATTGGTTGGAAAGTATTAGGTAATGAGATTAAAGAACAGAATTGTACCAAACAGGATGTTTTTTCTCAGAACTCCGGCAAGGGTCGTCGGCTCTGATTTGTGAATTCCGTCTGAGCGGATCAACTAACAGTTTTGATCAATGAGTAGTGAAATTAAGTGACTAAACAAGAGATATCAGGGGGTTTAGATGATTGTACCGATTTACAGTGTGATTTCAGATTTTCCAGAGATTTTCCGGCGAGTGCAGAATTTCCGGCAACGTCGTCTGGAACCGATTCTGGTTGAAGGATTGAAGTTAGTACATGTCTAACAATGGATTGAAAACAAAAGAGTCGAGAAATTTACCGATTTGGTGTAAGTCTCGGTTTTCCGGTGAAAGTCCGGCGAAAGAAGAATGTCTCCGGCGAGTGCTAAGACTTCGAGAAATGGTGCGATTTTGAGCGAAAAGATTACCAGAGACTTGGGTGAGTATTTATAAGGAAGAAACAGAATGAATCGAGTCCGAATTTGATCTTGATTCGTGGTTAATAATTCTCCGGCGGTTACGACTTGAATTGGGGGATTAGACATCGGTTATAACCGATGCCGAAGTTAATTCAAGCGTTCAGTCAAAGGGAACGGTCGAAATTTAGCGAAATCGTCGGTATTTCCGGCGACTGCGGATTGGGCGCGTTGATTACTGAATTTGATTTCGTGTTTTATTATAAGTATTAATTGTTCCATTATATTGACAAAAGACAGCGTGTGGCGGAGTGGTGTTGTGGTTGTTTGGTGACCCGGCTGACCCGGGTTCGAAACCCGGCAGCTTGATTTTTATTTTTTTAAGCACTTATTTTTACTTTTTAATAATTATAGTTTTTAAATTCTAATATGTTTATTAAATATGTATTGTTTAAAATTAATATTGACCATAAATACGAAATGAAATTTTTATAATTGGATATTTGATTAATAAACGAAGCGGGTTTGAAAACCCGTTTTTCGACGGATGTTACAAGCAGAGTTTGAGATGAGTGCAATGGGTGAGCTCTAATGTTTTCTTGGTCTTCAAGTTAAACAATTGCAAAATGGTACTTTTATCCATCAAAACAAGTATGTGAAAGAACTGCTTAAAAAGTTTGATATGGATGATTGTAAACCATGTAGCACACCCATGGCAACCACCAAGCTAGTCACCATTAATGGTAAAGATGACCTTGTTAATCAAACTCTTTATAGAAGCATGATTGGGTCTTTATTGTACCTAACTGCATCAAGGCCAGACATCATGTTTGCAACATGTGTTTGTGCCAGATCACAGGCATTACCTAGAAAGCCTGATCTTATTGCTGTAAAAAGGATATTCAAATACATAAAAGGTGCTCCCACACTTGGTATCTGGTATCCAGCTAATGAGAATATTGAGCTTTCAGGTTTTTCAGATAGTGACTTTGCTGGGTGCAAAACTACAAGGAAGTCCACATCAGGAGGATGTCAATTCCTAGGTGATTGTCTAGTGTCTTGGCAAAGCAAAAAGCAGGTTGCAGTTTCAACATCCACTGCTGAGGCAGAGTATATTGCTGCTGCTAGCTGCACTGCTCAACTCTTGTGGCTTCAAAACCAGTTGCTGGATTTTGGTGTCACTGCACTAAAGACTCCACTCAGATTGGACAGTCAAGCTGCTGAAAACATCATTAAAAATCCAGTTTCTCATTCAACTACAAAGCACATTGACATCAGACATCACTTTGTGAGAGATTGCTATGAAAAAGGTTTGATTTCTTTGCATCATCCATACTTCAGATCAATTGGCAGATGTTTTAACCAAGGCATTGGATACATCTACCTTTGAAAACTTGATCTAAGAATTGGAATGCTAAACATGGATTAAAAACAAGTTTTCTTGTAAATCCATGCGTACATAGCATCAAAATGTGTTCAGAAAATCAAAAACTCATCCTTAAAAATAGTTAAAATTGAATTTTTTTGATAAATATTTAAAAGTCTGCTCATAACATCTGTTTGCTCAAAACCTCTGATAGGCTTTAAAATCTTATCCAATGTTAAAGTGTATTCTCTGACTTCCATTTTTACCAATTTTTCAAAACACTGATAGCTATCCTCTGATAGTGTTAAAAATCAGTACTTTTCTCATCAGAGGTTACACGTGGCCAGATGTTAGCCATCAGATCTTGCATTAGATGCCTCGTCATGTTTCACTTTTTCAAAACCCTATTTTTTCCCTCACCAGTGTTTACCCTAAACTGTGTCGATTTCAAAAATCTCAAAACAGTTTTTCTCTCTAACACAATGGCTCCCAAATCAAAATCTTCCAAGAAATCCACACAAGCACTTCCACCCTTCACTATCATAATCAAAACCCCACATAATTACACCACCATACTTGAAGCAAACGACGCAAATACTCGCTATCATCCAATGATTCGAATTTTGTAAAAGTCGAAATTCAAGCACATGTTAGAAGTCAAAGCGCTAATTCACATTGATTCTCTTCGTGACTTCTGGAATAATGCTAAGGTTCACTCAACTGCTGCTGGTGTTCCTTATACAATAATCTCAAGAGTAGGGGGAGTGTTGATGCAAATTAGCCCCCAATCGATCTCTCAAGTTTTCAAGTAAAATGGCATAGAACACTCTGTGTCATTTCCCCAAAATGAGATCCAAGCAGAGTTTCTGGAAAGAGGTTATGTAGGTCAGATGAAAGGTATGACCATCTTTAAACCTACCTTTCCTGCTGAGATGAGATTTTTCTTTCACACAATTCTAACTTGTCTCTCAGCAAAAACCACTGCTTTCAATGAAATTCCATTGAACATGCAATATCTGGGGTACGCAATTTTAACTGACACAGATTTTAACTACTCCCAGATACTGTTCAATGATCTTTTGAATAATTTTCAGAATATTGCAAAAAGAAAAGCTTTTTTGATTCATCCATGTTTTCTGAGTGTTTACTTATAAGATCAAATCAAAAGTCCTGAAAGTAAAAAAGGCGTTGTGACTAAACCAAGCTGCCTCACTCATGAACCTTCACCAGAATAACAAACCAAGATAAAATTATGAAAACACAAGTAGAGGAAACTGAGCAAGTTTTACCTTAACAAAATGTTCAAACTCAACCTTTTGCTACTGAGCCCACTTCTCTTGGTGATCAGGGCACCACAATCGTTGCTCTGAAGCCCACACCAAAAATCCTCAAAAAGAAAACCAAAAAAATTACCAAAAAGCCCACCAAACCCAAAAAGGGTCCTCTAGAAGATGAGATCCCAGAGGTTAACCCAGTGATAGCACCAAATTCACAAACCACTACTGCTACTTCTTCACAGCAGATGGTTCAAAGATCTCCAACCGGCTTTGAAACTCCTCCTTCTTCCTCCCAAAAGGAAAAGGTTGTAGACACAGGGACACCAAATTGTGAAGCTCTAGATCCACTTTGTTCTATCTTCCACAGCCCCTATCCCAGGGCACTGTCGCTTTCTACACAGCCACCTTCACCAATGACTACCCTTCCACCTACTATGTTACCATTGCTGAATGCAATTGAATTAGACCAGACACAAACCAGCACTTCTCAACAACCTATTACTGAGAATATACTTCATCAAGAGGCTGGGTCTGACTCTTTATTCATTGCTAGCCATCAGCACATGAAGAGGCTACATCCCTTGGGTTACATGTAACCCTTGGTGATGTTCAACTCAAGCAGCCACTACAATTGCTGAACTCCCAAGTTCTCGGTTGGACAGTGGTTTCATTACTAAGACTTGGTTGAAGGCAACCACTGTTGAGGCAACAACTGTTACCTCTGTTGTGGGAAGTCCCCAGTTCCAAGACAAAGGGGCTTCTATGGTTGAAGCTGGTACTAAAACCACTGCTAATGATACCATAGATACAACTACCACTTCAGGTAGGAGTTCAGATGATCCTATTAATTTAGGTGATGAGCTAAAATACCAGGATTTGACGGAGAGAGTGACAAAGATAGAACATTTTGTTGATGAAATCAAAAGTTTACTGAAGCAGATGATAGCTACAAAAAGTCAACCCTCTGTTCTATCCACTGCTGATCTCAAAGAAGCTCTTAACCCTCTGTTTCAACATCAACAACTTTATTTGGATCTACAACACAAGCACCAGATGAATGATGTTAGAAACATGGTTGAATCAAGGTATCAAGACACTGCTGCAGACATTAAAGCCATCAAAGCTCAACTCACAACCACTGGCCATGCACCTCCAACGGTTATCTTTGTTACAACAGATGAAGCCAAAAAAGGGGAGTTGGGAAACAAAAAGCTGAAAATAGATGATGATAAGGCCAAACCTACTTTAAATATTCCAAGGCCTGATGGTTCAAAGAAGATAGATTTGACTAATGAAACTGTGGCTAAGGCAAGGGCTAGTCACAAGAAGATAGTGATCGAGGAGAGCAGAGTGTTGGTTGAGAAAAAGAATGAAAAACAAAAAGAAAAAGGAGAGGTTGGTACTTCATCAAAGAGGATACCTGCTAGAAAAGCCAGGCAACCAACATCCACACCTCCTAAAACTAAGCATGCAACCAATCAAACCATTAAAACCTCTGCCTCTCAAAAACCTATCACATCTTCAGAACTATAACCCACATCCACACATGCAGATGTTACAGCTCCTGTTGTGTCAACATCTATTGATACATCAGAGGTTGCAACAGATGCAACTCTATCCACTACCATAATCACATTTCCCACATCAACTCATCCATCATCCACATCACCTAAGATCCCACTACCACCATCACCCACTTTAAGGTTCAAAAGGAGAAAAATCACAAAAGTGATCAATGATGATGAGATTCATGCACCTCTTCCACTATCATCAAAACCAGTGACCTCCACATCAGTGCCTACAACATCTTCAACTCTTGAAGTTACTCCTGCAGCAAAGCTGTATCCTCTTGATATACCAGCAGTCAGGGAAGAGATCCTAAGTTTCTTTTCAGAGGATGACCCTGAAAAGAACAATCCTATCCCTTGATGGCTATCCAAGACCTGCAAATGTTGATGATTACTTAGAGTTGAAACGGAAGCAAGCAGAGGGTATTGCCAAAATAGAATCAGCTGGTAAAAATGATAGAGAAATACAGATTGCCATGTCCTTTCAACTAAGTAAAGCCAGCATCTTACAAGACTTTGTCAAGAACCTGAGCAACCAGTTGTCAGAAAGGGAAGATAAGCTGCTCAAAAGTGAACTCATTGAGTATATCATGGAGAAGAAGATGTATAAGGCAACAAGGGCACAGTTCAGGGACTGGAGCATAGATGAGCTAAGAGATGAAATCAACGGAATGCAAGAAATGTTGAAAGACCCTCTCGAAAAGCCAACTCCTCCCAACTGGGATTTATACAAGAAAGATATGCCTGAAAAAGATTTAAAGTTGAAGAGAATGAAGAATGAACTAATTCAGAATCATTATGGTTCAAAGAACCAAGTGATGAGATGGGGTGAGGTCAGGGTGATAGACACTTACAAAAAGTTAGAAGAAAGGAGAAAAAGGATCCATCCATGCCTCCTAAACCTGATTATTCAAAAGAAGATGCTATTCTCAAAGCCCAACTCTCCAAAAAGTCCAGCACAACATCTGTCCATTCCACACTTGCCCTGTTACACAGAAAAAGGCAAGGGGAGATGTCTGAAAAGACTGACAAAGAGTTTGAGGATACATTCATCAAAGAAGGTATACAGAACATGATTGATTATCCAACTGATGATTCACGTGCCAAGCTGGCTAGAGATT
The DNA here is from genome assembly GCA_947069175.1 of Scalesia atractyloides. Taxonomy (NCBI): domain Eukaryota; kingdom Viridiplantae; phylum Streptophyta; class Magnoliopsida; order Asterales; family Asteraceae; genus Scalesia; species Scalesia atractyloides. The sequence goes on from CAMTDV010000015.1 coordinate 44,828,138, forward strand.
TATCACATATAGCTCCTTCTCAATCCTCAGCAATAAAAGCTCCTTCAAGAAAACCTTCAGACCCAAAAATTCTAATATGGAAGGTCGACAAAGACACCCATGAATTGACACTGCTCAAGTCTGATGGTAATGCCACTAAACTATCTATGGAAGCTGCTTATGGGCTTACAGTAGAAGACTTCCAAGAATTACTATGTTTAGAGCTGGAGAAGGATGCTGATGACATAGAATCTCTTAACTTTGAACTTCAATTCAAAGGTCAGATAAGTGAATTCTTCCTGAGGAATAAAGACCAAGAATAAAGTGTTTTTGGCATCATCTGTTCCCGGGGGAGATTGTTGGGATTGAACCCTATGATATGAACAGATGATACAAAGTCAAATAACACTATCCGAGCTTTGGTTAAACTATTAGAGGTTACAACCTCTGTTGTACATACACTGCTTTCTCTAAAGACTGCTCTCCTATCATCTGACTTCACAAAGTTGCAAAGGTCTGCCAGAGTTACAAGGATCAGAGGATATAGATCAAAGCTTAGTCATTAGATAGATAATCAATGTAACACTACTAAGCACTGATACTTAGTATTAGCAGTGTTTGTAGTTAGTTAGATATAGTTTCCTGCCACTATCAACCCTGACATCATCAAAGATGCTCAGTGGTTAGATAGTTTAGTATAAATAGGTAACTTGTGTAACAGTTCAATTTATCTATCAAAAGATCAACTTTCGCATATCATCTTCTCTGCATTTTCTTACTACCAAACTTCAATTGCAAAGGCTGAGGGGGAGTTTGTGAATCACATGCGAATTTACCAACTTGAAAGCATGATGATGATGATGAAAACAAACGCCCATTGCTTGTAGTAAAAGTTTTCCATTTATTTCTGCTGCAAATCTCTTTTAAAATTCAATCACTTTCCATTTTTGAAACAAAAACTACAAGTAATTCAAACTCAGATCCTAACAGCTGTGTTGTTTGACTATGAGGATACCAATCTTACGTCACGATACTCCCCACCCGGGCCCACCGGGATTTCGTTGGAAATTCGGGTTGTGACAGTTGCCGTGATCGAAATACATTTATTAAATAAAAGATATTAAATTTCAAACCAGGATCTTCAACAACATATTCAGATGCAAGAATCGAGATACCCCATAGAAAATTGGCTAAGGCATCTTGTTTAATGCTATTCTTTTAAAACAGCTTTCACACTATCACAAAACCATTTAAAAAGGGTACTGCAACTGGGGGTTGGGTAAAGAACAAGAGACAAATTCTTCAGATCTGAAAATAAATAACTGAGATCAAGACATACCAGAAAAGATTGTGTGTTTTCATCGGAGACCGGAGCTCCCAACCACACCCATAACCATCATGTTCCACTGTGGTTCCACCGCCTTTGAACGCCACAACCACCTCTGGTCCCCGTCACCACCACCATAACCGTCGCCGTTCAAAAAGGCATTAACGTTCTTGTGATTTCTTTCGGTGGCTACAAAGAGGAAGACGAATTCGGAGAATGAAGTGAGGGGAAAATAGTGAACCCTAGAAACACTTAAAGTGATTATAAGGATGGAGATGGTGGAACGTGTTGGTTGCTGGTGGGGTTAGAATAGAGATTTAGATGATGAAGAGGTAGAGATGGTGAAGAGGGCCAGTGGGGATAAGATGTAGATTTTTGAAGAGAGATAGAGAGAGTGTAAAATGATGATGAAGATAAAGATTGAAGTATTATATTGTACAGACATTGGATTATATGATTGTAAATTTACAAAACACCCCTCTGTTAAAAGGACATTAAAGGATGATGTGTCAATATGTTAGTGGTTAAGAGTAGTTCATACGGTTCTCGTAACTAGAAGTGGTTCTCCCTTGAACCGGATCATATATATATATATACATACATATATATATACATACATATATATATATATATATATTAAGGAGAAACATCCGTTAGGAACCGTCCTTTATTGCGAGAACCACGAGAACCAATGTGAACACAACCAAAAATACCTAAAAACAAACAAATTTTTTTAAGCTTTTTTTTTAAAAACTCTATTTTTCGCCACAAAAAATGTTCTTTTTTTGCTGCTAACGAAAACCAGTGTTATTTTTATCCATAAAAAAAATTTGTATGTTTTTTAAGTTTTTTGAAGGGTTTAGCTTTATGGTTTATTTTTTATCATTTAGCTTGAGGGGGTAGGTTTTTAAGGTTTTTGGGGGTGGGGGGTTAGGTTTTTGGGGGGCTTAGCTTTATGGTTTAGTTTTTTAACATTGAACTTGGGTGTGGTGGGGGGTTAGTTTTTTTTTTTTTTTGGTGGGGGGGGTTAGATTTTTTTTTAGGTTTTTGTGTTCACATTGGTTCTTGTGGTTCTCGCATATCCTTTATTGCGAGAACCAATGTGAACACAAAAGTAACCAACTATACCACCACCCAAAACCTAAAAAACAACTAACCCACACCACCCCCCACCCAAGCTAAATGCTAAAAAAAACTAAACCATAAAGCTAAACTCCCTAAAAACCTTAAAAAAACCAACCCACCCCTCAAAAACCTAAAAAATCCTAACCACCCCCCTCCCCCTAAAAAAACCTAAAAATATCTAAAAAAAACATAATTTTTTATTTTTAATATTTTATGCAAAAATCGTTTGTTTTCGTCAGCAAAAAATTTAAATTCTTTTTTTTGTGACGAAAACCAGCGATTTTTGCATAAAAAATTTGTATGTTTTTTTTTACGTATTTTTTGTTGTGTTCACATTGGTTCTCGCGGTTCTCGTAATAAATGCTGGTTTCTAACGGATCCTTCTTCTATATATATATATATATGCATGTATATAAATAAAATGACGATGATAAATTTATTTATTTTATCGAAAAGATAACACCAACTTTCATTGTAATTCAATTTCTGTTTTTCATAAATTTCACTTTTAATTGAGGTCATGTTCTTTATTAGTGATGGTATAAAAGTGCCATCGATTGCACACGATCGTGAAATTGACATTGAAGATAGAGTTTGTTTGGTATCTTGGTAAAGAGAGAAAAGGAAAATAAATTTAAACCCCACATTGTGCATAAAGACTACCTTTGGTATGCATTAGAGATCTTTCAAGAGTAATATATAGCTGTCTTTGCATGAACTACATGTGGGTAATGCATGGTTTTTTGTACAATGGTAGTTATGGATTTGGAAAAGGTAGTTATCTACCAAAAAGAGAAGAAAAGCAAAAGAAATAAAGCTGAAAACTTTTAGTTGATGAAAATGAACGACGCAAGAGGAGAGAGGGTTTTTGCTTTATTATTTTAATGAAGTTGGCTTAGTGTATATTCTAGTTTAATGTTTGAAAGGCGGAATTTACACTACCACTATTGTCCCACTCAAATTCCATTTTCTTTCATTATTTTCTTCTGCCATAAAAATATAATATAATATACATTAACCCATGTATCAATATAGGGGATATAGGGGTGAGTAAATAAAATTGTTGTAACCGACATAACTAAATTGATTTTAATCAATTACCACCATAATTGATAATTTTGAGTATTTTGTTAACCGATTAATCGGTTACAATTTCGGTTTTGAGGCATTGGACTACTATGACCATAAACGGTCTATCAGTAATAAGTTTAAACAATTAATTACTCTGATACATATGAAACCTATTTAGAATTTGTGTTATTTTATAGGATTTGTTTATATATCTCTTATTCATGGCCGGCCCTAAAGGTGTGCGGGGAGGACCACCGGCCAGGGCCTGATATTTCGAATGGCACGTTATTTTATAAAGAAAACTCTGATACGTATATGTAAAAATAAATAAATAATAGGGTATATCCATACAAACACCAACATAGGCCCACTTACAAAACTATTTTTATGGTTTAGATTAGTTGTTAGCGTTTAGACCTTTAGTTAGCCCAATACTCGATTTCGTTAAGGCCTAAGGACACGTTTTTTTGAGCTCGAATAGGGTACATGAATTCTTAGGGTCATCCCTGCTCTTATTATTAGTTAACAAACTTGAGTTTAAATATTTAGCTAGAAATTAGAATAAGCGAATGAGAATAATCGTAGAACAGACGGATTGTAACTAATAATCTATGCTTGTTTGAAAGTGAAGAGTAGATATAAGACTTTTAAAATATCGAAAGAATAATGAAACTTAAATTGTATTTATATTTAAAAAAGATTTAACTAACTTTGGTAGAATGCAAAAAAACTTGACCTTGAAGTTAAAAGCGGTGATGCATAAAAAGAAACCGGACTCTTGCAAATATATATATATAATATATATATGAGATGTATCATGAGAAAACTAGTTTAAATGAGAAAACCAAAAAACTAACTAAAAAAGCCAAAAAAACATATCATTTTTTTTAATTTTTTTATTAAAATTCGCTATATATATTATATAAAAAACTTTTTTTAAAAAAAATAGAAAAACATATAATGAACATGTGCAACATAAACATATAATGCACATGTGTAGTACACATATAGTGCACATGTGCAGTACAAGTTTTTTTTTTTTTTGAAAAAAAAGTTTTTTTTATACATAAATCCAGCGATTTTTTATTAAAAAAATTGTAAAAAAAATTTGTATGTTTTTATGCATATTTTTGGCTTTTTGAGTTAGTTTCTAGTTTTCTCATGATCCTCTCCCTATATATATATATATAGAGAGAGAGAGGGGGGGTTAGGATCATGTGAGAAGCATTAGGTTAATTGAGAAATTTTGAGAAGCATTCTAGACCACACATTTTCCCAAAGCTTTTTTTATATACACATATGTATAGTTTAAAATTGACTATATACATATGTGTATAATTCAATATACGTATATGTATATAGTGAATTTAAACTATACGTATGTATATATTACGAAAAGCTTAGAAAAATGTGTGGTCCAGAATGCTTTTCAAGTTTCTCAAATAGGGTGGACTTCTCTTAGGATCCCTACCCTATACATACATACATATATATATATACATATATATATATACATATATATATATATATATATATTATATATATATATATATATAATATATATATATATATATATATATATATATATTTCTTTTAGTGTCAATTTGGTTTTTTTAATCTTATTGATTTTTATGTATGGTTATTCCTTATTTTTTTCAGCGATTTTTACGATCCAATCCTGCAACTTTTTAAAGATTTTGTAATGAACCTTTACGTGCTTATTTTTATGTATATATCCGTATAGATTCAAGCTGATTTACGTTTTAGGGTGATTATTATTTTGGAATTGAGTCGTGTAACAACTCGAAAATTCGTTGTTATCTTTTCATTTGTATTTCCGATGTATCTATCTTTTGTAATCCCGAGATTCGGTTTATAATAAAGTTTATGTTAATTAATTTTTGTGTTGTACGTTATTATCGCATCTAATCGCTTATTAAGTCGCATCGCTAATCTCATCGCATCGCAAATCGTAGTTAATTATGTGGTTTTATGTTATTTATGTGTTATGTGTGTTTGTGGTTATGATTACAATCGCTATCGCACACTCGGATTGCTAAATCACACTATTATATCAATTATAACGCTTAATATAACTAACTAAATATGAACCGAATAGCCCAACGAACACTTAACACGAAATAAACGAAGGAAACCCAACAATTGGGTCAAGTTCGCTCGAACCTAGAGCTGTTCATGAGCCGAGCCGAGCCGAGCCAGGCCAAGCTCGGACTCGGCTTGGATTTGAAACCGAGCTGAAAATCTAAGCTCGGGCTCGGCTTGGTTTTAAACTTAGCTAGCTCGGCTCGGCTTGGTTTGACTCGATTTTATAAAGAAAAATTAATACATACCTCTTAAAATTCAGTAACCTAAATTATTATTCAATACTTTAAAGAATATATTCAAAATAAGTCCAACCTAATATATTACAAACCAAAATCAAGTTCAACAATGCAAAATAAGTTTTTATTTCAATGAAATATAATATTAATTCATTAGTATGGTAATCAACCTTCAAATATGCCATAGATATCAAATTACAGACCTATATACATGTAAATATTAATCAGTTTTTTGTAATATATTATAATGTATATAAAATTAAAATTTATTATAAGTATAATAATTCGAGCTAAACTGAGCCGAGCTACAAAGCGAGCCAAACCGAGCCAACTCGGCTTGTTACGAGCCGAGCCGAGCTGGCTCACTTTCTAACCGAGCTGAGCCGGCTCGGCTCACTTTTAAACCGAGCCATATCGAGCGAGCTTTTTCCGAGCTAAATCCGAGCGAGCTCCGAGCCACGAGCTTTTTGAACAGCCCTACTCGAACTTGGTGACCCCAAGTTCGGCCGAACTTGACTGGCCAACCTAAACACTCCTCTGCATCAAGTCCGCTCGAACTTAACCTTAAGAAGGTCAAGTTCGGTCGAACTTGACTCTTTTCTCCCCGGATTTCACAAGTTCGCGCGAACTTGCATGAAATTCATGCAAGTTCGGCCGAACTTGACTCCACCAACTCACCTTTTTGCCTTCTCCTATAAATACTTAGCCCCATTCTCTCATTTGAACTTGCTGCAACTTCGCTCTGAGCTCTCGAAACCTAAAACCCTGTGTTTTCTAAGTAAGAATCAACCCGATTTCTACCACAATGATGTTCAACAACGTTTTACAACGATTTTGCACAAGGCATTGCCTTCGTTTTCATAAAATCTCTTCTGTTTACGAAAATCTTCATCTTTTTTCCATAAAACTTCTGTTTTCCACACAGATCTATGTTTAGATCTGAGTTAAACCTTTTAAACATTGATTTTTACACAAAATACGGACTTTTGATGATGTTTTGTTCATTTCTGATATGAAACGAAGCATTTATCATTCAAGATCCCAGATATGGAAGCACAAGGACGTTTATGTTGGTTTACATAAGCCAGACTAACCCGAACGAACCATGAGTTCGCCTGGATTAGCCCACGCTTATGTAAAACGGCTAAAACCGCTCTAAAATACCTCTCCGGCCTAAGTATGCTCAGTAGCACAGGATTGGAGGGATGAACACTCGATTTCCTCAGCAAACGACGCGAAAACGCAAGATTTTGGACCCGAAAACATCAAGTTCGCTCAAGAATCAACAGCACTCAGGTCAAGTTCGACCGAACTTGTACCCATCTGGGACAAGTTCGACCGAACTTGGGTCACCCTCTCACCAAATTCTTGCAAGTTCTACCGAACTTGCATAGTTTCTTAAGAAATTATACAAGTTCGCCCGAACTTAACTCTCCGTTACCATTTCCTTACAAGTTCGACCGAACTTGCTTAGTTTCCTCCGAACTTGCTTAGTTTCCTGGGAAACTATACAAGTTCGCCCGAACTTGACTGAAAACTCAACAGGTCATACACAAGTTCGCTCGAACTTGTATGAAAACATACAAGTTGGCCCGAACTTGCCTACTGCTAAACTCAAACTTCACCGTTTCGGCTTTTCGGAAGACTGATGCACTTCTGTTCGTTTACAGGCTGATCCGGCGCTCATCTTGACTCTTCTCAGATCCCTCATCTCACCTAAACGCACCCACTGTGAGTATACTTGACCCGTTTTCGCTTTAATGTACACTTTGGGTGTTATATACGTTCCTCTATCAAAATCACCTCACAAATCAAACTGTTTATCACACGCGAATAATCTGATTGTGTATGCTCAATACGTGATACTAGAAACATGTGACTAGGACTTATTTTCGTCAACTTGCCTCCTTAGCTAGTATGGTACTATAGTGTGGCTTACACCCGACGGGGTCTAGTTAGGATGGACGCGCAAGCCTTCTGACGATAGTTAGCATGAGAAATGAGCATATGTTATTCTGTGTGATGTGTTTTGGTGTATCATGATACGTAGCTAGATTATTTCGCGAACGCTTTCTCTATATGTTAGTAGTACTAAAACATGTATGCTCACCTTTACTTAATTGTATTGACTTGTATTTTAACGTATGTAACAGGTTGAGGATCTTTTGCTTGGACCTTGATGTTGCGTGCTTAGATTAGTTTGTTTTGTTTAGTTTAGTTTGTTTAGAACGGTTTGTAATAAAATCTAGGGGATATCAGATCAGATTATATGTTTAAGGGATTATTTGGAATTGTAATGGTCGTTTGAAGATTTTATGAGTTTAATAGTATGGGATGTTAAATGTTGATTATTGTCTTTAAAATTATCGTTATGGAATCTCTTGATCATCTGATTCGCCTAGTGCCACTACCCCGATGATTCCGCCATCAGTTGGGGTGTGACAAGCTGTGTCAAATATAATATGTTTCCGTGCTTATTTTCATGCACGTTTTCAGTTGGTCTATATTTTGAAATATTTTTTTTTCGAAACGAGTCGGGTTAAATATAATATGTTTTCACGGTATAAATTCGAGTTACCTTACATTTCGATGCCACCACAACGCGCAATACCATTCTTTAAATTAAAAAAAATTCTTACGTGCTTATTTTTATGTACGTATTGGTATAAATTCATGCTGGATTAAGTTTCGACATAAATTTCTTTCGCAAATAAGTCGGTTCAAATATAATACGTTTTTGTGCTTAACTTTATGTACGTTTTCAGTTGATCTATGTTTTGACATAAATTTTGTTTAGAAACGAGTGGGGTAAAAAAAATACATTTTCATTAAATGGTATAATTTCAAGTTACTTTACATTTTCATAGTCACCGCAATGCGCGACAAAATTTACCAGTTATTTAAAAAAAATCTCTATATAATATTGCACTTTACCTCCTCTTGGTTTTATCACATGTTAATTTTATATTCGTTTTCTTGAAATGTGTTAATTTTGATCAATCTAACTTTTAGTTGCATCCATAATTAAAAGTTAAAAATAAATACAAATAGTATGAGTCGACTCGACTAGCTAAGTTGTTGAGATTAACTATCATAAATGCATACCAGTTGGTGTGGGATGCTTGGATGAGGAGGTCTGTTCTATGGCTAATCAGTGGAGTTGTAAACCGGTTGGTAAGGGATGCTAGGATGAGGAGGTCTGTTCTATGACTAATCAGTTGCATTGTAAACCTGATTTGCTGAAATCCCATGAAGATTAATGTGTCAAAACAAACCATTTTCTACGTTTAGCTAAACAGAAGTGCAGAATCCATCTGAATAGTCTGATTGTGTTAACAAGCAAGCTAAATAAACGTTGTAGTATTTCTAAAACAAATTTGACAGAGTTTCGTTTACACAAAGGATAAGAGAGATATCTGTGATACCAAAATCTTACAAACAATATTTACACATATGAGACATACGTTCTACATAAAGTGACATATGTCTCATGCAGTTCTACATACTAACACATGACTCATTTCCTACGCATGACTCATGCATTGATATCCAAATGCAAGACTCTTGGTTGGCTACAAGACTCAAAACATTCTAAACCAAAACTCCGACTAACCTGGCACTTTCAAGAACAAAAAACTAAGCTAAAGACATTTTGTACTAACAGACCCCCTTGGATTTAATTGTTGCCTTCTTTTTGTGGTCTTTAGGCTTCTCCTTAGGCTTTTCCTTCTCTAACTTTCTCCACTTTATCTTCCAATTACTTCCAGCACGAAGAATATCATAGGCAAAACAAATAATAACCACTGCCTCACCAGTTCATTCATAGTAATACCACCACTTCACATCCTGCTCATCTCCTTGAATGGTATCTTCTCCATTGTGTTAGAGGAGGTTTCTCTCAGTGAACAAGTTCCCTGAGGCCTGAAATTCTTGCATTTTGTTTTGCTTTCATAGGTATGCTATCCAAAATCAACAAACCAAGTAGACTAACTACTATATTTGTAGAAAAAAAACAAATCACCAATCATCCCATCCAACTATGAAAACAACAAGACTTCATCAGGAAGCAAAGAATGAAATTAAGGAGCAAAATAATTCACCCTGCTTATCTCCTTGAATGGTATCTTCTCCATTGTGCCACTACCCCGATGATTCCGCCATCGGTTGGAGTGTGACAGATTGGTATCAGAGCCCATAACTGTAGGAAATAGGGTAGAACTGCCATGTTTAGCTTAAGTCTATTGTTAAGATACTGATTTTGACTGTTACGCATCGACTACGCGCCCGAAACGAAGAAAACAGACAAGTTCGCCCGAACTTGAGGGCAAGTTCGCTGGAAATTGATCAAGTTCGCTCGAACTTGACCTAAGTTCGACCGAACTTGCTTCAGAAGTTCAACCATCATGCATATCAAGTCCGCTCGAACTTGACCCATTGGGTGCAAGTTCGACCGAACTTGATGTCTCACCTGTTTGAACTTTGTGATTTCAACTCAAAACTTTACGAACTGACCCGTTCGTGTGGATAAGTCCTTTCCTACGAAGTGTTACTCCTCAAAGCGAGAAGTTTCATTTGGTACAAACCGACAACTCCGCACGAAACGGCCGACATACTTAGCTTTTCCTAAAGCTACCACAACACACGATTATGAAACGCTCGTATCTCACAAACGAGGATTAAGTCGAGATTAGGTGTGATAACCATGAACTCTCGATAAGATCGCTCATCCCGCGTATTACTCATCACGAGATATATTCGTTGAGTTAGGAGTGATATCCAAACCTCGACGAAAGTCTCCATTTCTATCTAGTGGAACTCCCGATGTGATCGGCGAGTGCAACCACAATTTGGAACTAGTCGTTAAGTCAGGGGTGAAACCCGTACCTTAATGATGAACTCCATTCTTCGATTTTCAATCTCACCAAAGTCTCGGTTTTACCGATGGTTTGGAACACGTATTAACTGGAAGGGTAAACGTCGCTAGCCGCTTGCGGTGAGATCGTTTATCTATTAGGCCAAAGCGCGGGTCCGAATGCAATAGTCGAATCACTTTGGCGTCACTCCCAGTTGATTTAAGCCTAATTGTCAATTTACACATAATCGAGTTTATCTATTATTTATGTGTGGAATTACGGATTTTACGATTTTACGCTTTATCGATTTCTCGATTTATCACATTTACGCTCCATCGAATGTATGCACAACTCGCACAGCTATCTCAATCTAAAACATTAATAAACAAACGCAGATAATCCAACTTAACGCTTCGCTTATAACGCGCTACTTCTCCCAGTTATTTCATGCTAAGCTACGATGTATCGCTACCTCGCTACGCTATCTCTTGAAACGCATTCTGCATTGTTACTATTAGAAGGTGAATACGTGCAAATATGTGCTTATGTGCTTCTGTGCTTATGTGCTTACGTGCTTATGTGCTTATGTGATTATGTGCCTACGTGCTTATGTGATAACATGCCTTACTTGTAATAATAATAATAAAGGTTTTGAACATAACTCTATTAATCGAATCTCATCCTATCGAATATTTTCATTGTAGATGTCGTCACTCGGATCTCATACTCGCCGTACTGCTCAGCGCCACAGCGACAACAAACGCATCGCTTCACTAGTCGCCAAGGAAATGGCAAAAGTCATTCTGCAAATCGTCTCGGAAATTCATGCTGTGAGCAGTAACTCCTCAGTCGACTCGAAAACTGAAAACCCCAAGCCACGATTCAGCTTCAAGAATTTCAAGGCTTGTTCACCTCTCGCCTTCACGGGCAATGATGGACCGACTTCTATGTTCCATTGGTTTGACGCCATTGAGGTCACCTTTAGGCAAAGTGGATGCCCTGATGACCTTCGCACAGTGAACGCTACAGGAGTCTTCCAGTCCCGTGCTCTCGCCTGGTGGACCGCTTAAAGAAATAGGCGTGGTAATGATGAAGCCTATAATTTGTCTTGGGAAGAACTTAAGGAAGTGATGATGAAGGAGTTCTGTCCTCCGCATGAGATGCAAAAGCTCGAGAACAAGTTTTGGGGAATCAAACAAGATGGTCCAGACAATGCTGGATTCACCGCTTGATTTAAGATTTTGAGCATCATCTGTCCCAGCCAAGTTGATACTACTTAGAAAGCTATCAATAAGTACATCCGAGGTTTACCCGAATGTGTTGCAAATTTCATGAAAGTTGCTCGTACTACAACCATCGAGGAAACCTACATGCTCGCCGCTGAGATCAACGATCAGGGAGTTCAAGATGGTTATTTCAAGAATCATGCGAAAGTTGCCAATCAAGCTGTCACCGAACCAACTGCTGCTATCGAACCATCCAGTGATTCGAAGGGAAAGTGTCAGGGACGCAAGAGAGGAAACCCGAGCAAGAACTATGCCCTCGCAGCTCCAGCAAATCCTCAGCCGCTTCAGTCAGCCGCTCCGAACACACCTCCAACTAAACGTGCGTATACCAGCCCTCACCCATTGTGCCCCAAATGCACATATCATCATGAGGTGGGTGGAAACTGTCGTTTTTGCACAAACTGCAACATCTATAGCCAGTTTACTGTGAGTTGCCGTACCATCCCTCGTCAGCCAGCTCCTCAAGCTCCAGCACTGCCTGCTCCTCAGCGTGATCCCCAGAACAACCAGCACAACAAGCAACCCCAAAAGCACATGTGTGTTACGTGTGTGGTGATCCGAACCACTTTGCAAATTGTCTGCACAAACCGTACCGTGAAGCAAGAGCCACAGCAACAGCAACCCCAGCAGCAGCCACCACCGCAGCCTCAGCAGCAACAACAAGCTGCGCGTGGAAGGGCATTCAACCTGAATCACCACCAGGCCCAGAATGACAACAACATTGTCAATGGTACGTTCCTCATTAACAGTATTTATGCTTCATGTTTATTTGATATTGGTGCCGATAATTGTTTTGTATCGTTAGAATTCGAAAAGGTTCTAAAATGTAAGCGCACTAAACTCCCAAAGACTTTCGATGTGGAAGTCGCCACCGGAAGAACTGTTACCGTTAACTCCATCCTACGTGGTTGTTCTCTCGATCTCAACAACCATGTCTTCTCGATCAATCTCATACCTATGCAGTTAGGTAACTTCAATATCATAGTAGGTATGGACTTTCTTCGTGAAAACCATGCTGAAGTTGTATGTTTCGATAAAATGATTCGTTTCCCTCTCCCGAACGGTGATCAACTTCATGTCTATGGTGAAACTCCCTCAAAGAAGTTGATGCTTTTGTCATGTACTCGAGCACACAAATGCTTGCAAAATCGATGTGTTGCCTTTCTCGCCCATATCGTGAACCCGGAGAAAGAAAAGAAGACTTATAAAGATGTTCCCGTTGTTTGTGAATTTCCTAAAGTCTTTCCCGATGATTTACCCGGTTTACCCCTACTCGCGATGTTGAATTCCGTATCGATTTAGTTCCCGGTGCTACTCCAGTTGCTAAAGCTCCCTATCGTCTCGCACCATCCGAAATGCGCGAGCTATTAAGCCAACTTCAAGAGCTTCTTGATAAAGGTTTCATACGCCCGGGCACTTCGCCATGGGGCGCACCCATCCTTTTCGTGAAAAAGAAGGATGGATCGTTCCGAATGTGCATCGATTATCGTGAACTTAACAAACTCACGATAAAGAACCGTTACCCTCTTCTTCGTATCGACGACTTATTTGATCAGCTTCAAGGTGCTACTTGTTTTTCTAAGATCGATTTACATTCCGGCTATCATCAGTTATGCGTGTTGGAATAAGATATTCCGAAAACCGCCTTTCGTACCCGTTATGGCCATTTCGAATTCGTGGTCATGCCTTTTGGTCTTACCAACGCACCCGCGGTCTTCATGGATTTGATGAACCGTATGTGTAAAGCATTCCTAGATTGTTTCATCATTGTGTTTATCGATGACATCCTTATCTATTCGAAGTAGAGAGACGAACACACGCGCCATCTTCGTTTAGTCCTCGAACTTCTCCAAGGAAATCGCCTTTATGCTAAATTCTCTAAATGTGAATTCTGGCTCGAAGAATTCCAATTTCTCGGCCACATCGTTAATAGTCAAGGAATTCACGTCGACCCTGCAAAGATTGAAGCCGTCAAGAGTTGGATTACACCGAAGAATGCTTCCGAAATCCGTTCATTTCTTGGGTTGGCGGGTTACTACCGTCGATCCATCGCCGACTTTTCGAAAATCGCCGTCCCGCTTACCGCTTTGACTCATAAAGACAAACCTTTTGTTTGGGACTCCAAGCAAGAGGAAGCTTTTCAAACTCTCAAGCGTATGCTATGCAACGCTCCCATTCTCGCGTTACCCGACGGAAACGACGACTTCGTTGTTTATTGTGATGCCTCGAATCTTGGCTTGGTTGTGTTCTCATGCAACGAGATAAGGTATCGCGTATGCGTCTCGACAACTCAAAATCCACAAGAAGAACTACACAACCCATGATCTCGAACTCGGTGCAGTTGTTTTGCGTTGAAGATATGGCGACACTACCTTTACGGTACTAAGTGTATGCTCTTCACCGACCATAAGAGCTTACAACATATCTTCAATCAAAAGGAACTTAATACGCGCCAACGCCGATGGGTTGAACTTCTCAACGATTACGATTGTGAGATACGCTACCATCCCGGCAAAGCAAACGTCGTTGCCGATGCTCTCAGTCGACGAAGCTATGTATATAGTGTTCGTGACTCTCAAGCTTTGGATGATCTCGAAATCATGATTCGCTCCGCCCAATTCGCTTGCTGTAACAAGAATACCTTGGAGGAAGAAATGAAATGTGGTGCCGAAACTCAACTCGTTGTTAAGGTATCTATTATTATCTCGATCGCATTTGGATTACCAGCCGTGATAATCTTCGTGAATTGCTAATGAATGAAGCTCATAAATCTCGATATTCCATTCACCCCGGTGCCGACAAAATGTACCAGGACCTTCGTCCTAAATACTGGTGGCCGGGCATGAAAGAGGATATCGCCTTGTACGTCTCAAAGTGCTTAACTTGTTCGAAAGTTAAATCTGAACATCAAAGACCCTTTGGCTTACTCGAGCAACCCGAAATCCCGATATGGAATTGGGAGAGTATAGCTATGGACTTCGTTACCAAACTTCCCCGCACTTCATCCTGTCACGATAGCATTTGGGTTATCGTTGATCGTCTTACTAAATCTGCACACTTTATTGCTATACGAGAAGACTTTAAGGTCAAACAGTTAGCCCGAATATATACCGACGAAGTTATATGTCGACATGGGACTCCTCGTGACTTCATCTCTGACCGAGACGGTCGCTTTACTTCACGTCTCTGGGAGACTTTCCAATCCGCTCTCGGTACTACTCTCAATCTCAGTACCGCCTTTCACCCTCAAATCGACGGTCAGACTGAGCGCACGATCTGCACCCTCGAAGACATGCTTCATGCGTGCATCATAGATTTCGGTGGTAACTGGGATACGCATTTACCTTTAATTGAATTCTCGTACAATAATAGTTATCATACCAGCATTCAAATGGCTCCTTTTGAGGCATTGTATGGAAGAAAATGTTGATCGCCTATTGCATGGCACGAGATCGGAGAAGCACAAATCACCGGTCCCGAGTTAATTCAAGAAACGACAGACAGGATCCTCCAGATCAGAGACAACCTCTTGAAAGCTCGGAGTCGTCAAAAGAGTTATGCCGATAAACGCCGCAAGCCCCTACAGTTCGAAGTGGGACATCACGTTCTCCTAAAGGTTGCACCTTGGAAGGGAGTAGTCCACTTCGGCAAGAAAGTAAAGCTAGTGCCTCGATACGTTGGACCCTTTAAGATTCTGGAAGGATCGGTAAAGTAGCCTATCGTCTCGAACTACCGGCAAAACTTAATAACGTTCATCCGACATTCTACGTGTCTAACCTCAAGAAATGCCTAGCCGAAGAAAATCTCCATGTACCTCTCGAAGATCTGCAAATCAAGGAGACTCTCCATTTCGTGGAAAAGCCTATGGAAATCATGGACCGAGAGACCAAGAAACTCCGACGCTCTCGCATCTCTATCGTGAAGGTCCGATGGGAAGGCAAACGCGGCGCCGAGTTCACTTAGGAATTGGAAAGTGATATGAAGGCCAGGTACCCGCATCTATTTGTTACAGCTACTACTTAAATTTCGGGACCAAAATTCCTAAAGTAGGGGAGACTGTAACAACTCGAAAATCCGTTGTAATCTTTCCATTTGTCTTTCCGATATATCTATCTTTTGTAATCCCGAGATTCAGTTTATAATAAAGTTTATGTTAATTAATTTTGGTGTTGTACGTTATAATCGTATCGAATCGCTTATTAAGTCGCATCACTAATCTCATCGCATCGCAAATCGCAGTTAATTATGTGGTTTTATATTATTTATGTGTTATGTGTGTTTGTGGTTATGATTACAATCGCTATCGCATCGCTCTCGCACACTCGAATCGCTAAATCGCACTATTATATCAATTATAACGCTTAATATAAATAACTAAATACAAACCGAATAGCCCAACAAACACTTAACGCGAAATAAACGAAGGAAACCCAACAATTGGGTCAAGTTCGCTCGAACTTGACTGGCCAACCTAAACACTCCTCTGCCTCAAGTCTGCTCGAACTTAACCTCAAGAAGGTCAAGTTCGGTCGAACTTGACTCTTTTCTCCCTAGATTTCACAAGTTCGCGCGAACTTGCACGAAATTCATGCAAGTTCGGCCGAACTTGACTCCACCAGCTCACCTTTTTACCTTCTCCTATAAATACTCAGCCCCATTCTCTCATTTGAACTTGCTGCAACTTTGCTCTGAGCTCCCGAAACCTAAAACCCTCTGTTTTCTAAGTAAGAATCAACCCGATTTCTACCACTATGATGTTTAACAACATTTTACAACGATTTTGCACAAGGCATTGCCTTCGTTAAATATCTTCTGTTTACGATAATCTTCATCTTTTTCCATAAAACTTCTGTTTTCCACACAGATCTATGTTTAGATCTGAGTTAAACCTTTTAAACATTGATTTTTACACAAAATACGGACTTTTGATGATGTTTTGTTCATTTCTGATATGAAACGAAGCATTTATCATTCAAGATCCCAGATCTGGAAGCACAAGGATGTTTATGTTGGTTTACACAAGCCGGACTAACCCGAACGAACCATGAGTTCGCCTGGATTAGCCCACGCTTTTGTAAAACGGCTAAAACCGCTCTAAAATACCTCTCCGACCTAAATATGCTCAGTAGCACAGGATTGGAGGGATGAACACTCGATTTCCTCTGCAAAGGACGCGAAAACGCAAGAATTTGGACCCAAAAACATCAAGTTCGCTCAAGAATCACCAGCACTCAGGTCAAGTTCGACCAAACTTGTACCCATCTGGATCAACTTCGACCGAACTTGGGTCACCCTCTCACCAAATTCTTGAAAGTTCGACCGAACTTGCATAGCTTCTTAAGAATTATACAAGTTCGCCCGAACTTAACTCTCCGTACCATTTACTTACAAGTTTGACCAAACTTGCTTAGTTTCCTGGGAAACTATACAAGTTCGCCCGAACTTGACTGAAAACTCAATAGGTCATACACAAGTTCGCCCAAACTTTTATGAAAACATACAAGTTGGCCCGTGTCACACCCCGACCTGCAGCGGAATAAGAGTCGGGGCATAATTGGGTTATCACCAAAGCTCATGATATTTACTAATATGTTTCATATTTATTAAATTCAAAATTACATCCTCCATATTCCAAACATGTTCATACGATTACAAAGAAAGATAATCAACTAAACAATCCTAAGTCTAAATCCGTTTATTCTTCTAAGCCATCCTATGTATTTCTTGCTGCAGCTGGATCACCTGTATCATGTGTAAAAATGGGGGTTTTTGGGTCAACATAAGTTGGCGAGTGAACCTTGTTAGAAAAATATTTATTATTGATTTCTTGTTATATTGATTATGGAAAATTGTGCAATAATCATATGTGAGCAAACGTAAATAATCATACAATAACAATAACAACAACAAACAATAACATACAATAACAAACCAACTGGCACGAATATATAACATGAATGAAACTGTATATGTTGGCAACGTCACGTTCACGCTCATAATGTAATGGGGAACGGACGGCCTATGATAAATGTCTGTGCGATCAAGGCTCAATCAAACGGAGCCGATCGTATGTTGGCAACGCCTAGTTCACGCTCATAATGTAATGGGGAACAGCTCAACGCTCATATGTAATGGGGAGCGGCGGCCTATGATAATGTATGTACTGAAAATGATAAATTTAATCAAAACAATAACCACACAAACAGTTGATACATGTTGAATACACATTTGTTCATGGATATGATGGATGCACAATAGTTTAAATGTGATAAATAACATGACACATGATACACCCCAAAAACGTGATTAAAACGGGAATTTGTATAGATTCACTCACATTGGGTGCGTTCGGTTGAAGATGATGAAATGCGCACGAGTTGAGAGGATTGATCGACGGGGATTAACTAACTTAAATAATAACGAAAAGGTATGGTAAATGAGTGGATTTTATTAATAATTTTAATAAGATTTTTAGATATATTTTTGTGAGTTTAAGGCTATTTTCTAACTTTTAAAACATTATTTTTAAGTATTTTTAATTGATTTTTAAATTAAATAAACAAAAATATAAAAAAAATGTTGACTTTTGCGTTGACCATTGACCGTTGACCGTGACTGTTGACTGTTTGACCGGTTCGCTAGCGTGCAAGTGTGCGCCGGGTAAGGCTCGAACCTGAGACCTCCCGTACGCGTGCACGCAGCTCTACCAACTGAGCTACGTGTCTAACCCGAAATAATTCTGTTTTTAATTATATTTATATACTGTTTTAGTTTCTTCAAAATTCTTTTATTTTCAAAAAGGATTTTAATCCTCGAACCGGCGTGCGTAACAGGTCTCGAACCCGGGACCTGTGGGTTAATGTTGCACACAGTCCACCGCTGGACTGTGTGTCTAACCTGGTTAATATACTGATTTTTATTATACTTAACATCTTCAGTGAGTTAATCCGGTTCAGTTAAAAAGGAAACATCTTTATTACAGAGAATACGATTGTGTCAAGGATCGAACTCGCGGCGTGTGATAAATGTGCGCACACAGTCCACCGCTGGACTGTGTGTCTAACCCGAGATATAATCCAATTTATATTAAACTTATACACAAACTAACTTCATCTTCTTCGTTACAATATCTCAGACAACGATTACCCTACTGTTCTTATTTAATTCGATTGACAAACATTCAAGTGATTAAAATGAAATGGCAGGGAAGATTTTGGGAGTAAACATACCGGAAAAACGTTCTTTCTCAGAATTCCGGCGAAGTCGTCGGCTCTGTTTTTATGGGCTTCGTCTGAGCGGCCAATTAATAGTTTTGATTAGCTAGATGTGGAATTGAAGTACTGAACAAGAGTTATCAGAAGGTTTAAAGGTTTATACCGTTTCACAGCGAGTTCTAGGAATTCTCATAAATTTTCCGGCGAGTGATGATTATCCGATATCGTCGCCTGGAACTGATTCTGATTGAAGGGTTTGAGTTAGCAAAAGCTTAACAACTGATAGAAGATGGAAGAATTGAGAAACTTACTGTTTTGATGGAAGACACGGTTTTCCGGCGAAAGTCCGGCGAGTTCAAAAAGCGATTCCGACGATCAGAAATTAGAGTAAAAGTGAAATTAGAAAGTTTTGTGAATGCTAGTGAGTCGCGAGATGGTGATTTTGATGGAGTAATTCAGAAAGTGAAGATTTTCGGTTATTAAAACCGATCATCAAATGAGTTCAAGTCCATTCAAGACTGAATTGATTAAAATTGTCGGTTTATCGGTTATAATCAGAAATCCGCGATCACTCAAACGTCTTGGACGTTTGGAAGCCGATAACGGTTTCAGTTGGCGTAAACAGGTCGATTCATGGTTGAAGTTATGTTTTAATTGTTTCCTACATTTCACAAAGGCAACTAGTGGCAGAGTTGTTATATGTGCGCGAGTTAAGACTAGACTCACCCGGCTGACCCGGGTTCGAATCCTGGCAGCCGGTTTTCTTTTTTATTTATTTTATTTTCACTTTTTGTTAATTATAGTTTTTAAATTCTAATTTGTTTATTAAAATTAAAATAAACATAAATACGCAACGAAAAATTTATAACTTGATATTCGATTACAAACGAAGCGGGTTTGGAAAACCCGTTTTTGACAAATGTTACAGTATCCCCTACTTTTAGAAATTTCGTCCCGAAATTTAAGTAGTAGTGGTAATAGGAAAAAGATACGGGTATTTTTCGCGCATTGAGTCTTCACGTTCCCAAGTAAACTCAGGTCCCCGTTTCGACTCCCAGCGTACCGTAACAATTGGAATACGACTCCGTCTTAAACGTTTTTCTCCGAAGTCCATGATCTCTACTGGTCTTTCAATGAAATGCATAGATTCATCGATCTGAATATCTTCCAGGGGAATATGGAGGTTTTCATCGGCGAGACACTTCTTCAAGTTTGATACGTGGAATGTGGGGTGAATTCTGTTGAGTTCTTCTGGTAGTTCAAGCTTGTATGCTACAGGTCCTACTCTTTCGAGTATCTTGAAAGGTCCTACGTAGCGTGGTGCTAGCTTGCCCTTCTGGCCAAAACGAACTACTCCCTTCCACGGTGATACTTTTAAAAGTACATGATCACCAATGTTAAACTCCAAAGGCTTTCGTCGTTTATCTGCATAACTCTTTTGACGACTTTGAGCCGCTAGAAGATTTTTTCGAATTTGATGGATCTTGTCTGTGGTTTCTTGAATCAATTCTGGACCGGTGATTTGAGCTTCCCCAATTTCGTGCCAACATATTGGAGAACGGCACTTACGACCATATAAGGCTTCGAAAGGTGCCATGCCGATACTTGAGTGATAGCTGTTGTTGTACGAGAATTCAACTAATGGTAGATGAGCGTCCCAATTTCCCTTGAAGTCTATGACACATGCTCGAAGCATATCTTCAAGAGTTTGAATGGTGCGTTCAGATTGTCCATCAGTTTGAGGATGATAAGCAGTACTGAGATCTAATCGTGTACCCAAAGCGGCTTGTACGGCTTGCCATGTTCGTGAAGTGAAACGACCATCACGATCTGAAATAATGCTTAACGGAACACCATGACGGCTTACGATTTCGCTGATGTAGATACGAGCTAACTTCTCGTTCTTGAAATCTTCGCGGATCGGAATAAAGTGAGCTGATTTTGTAAGACGATCAATGATTACCCATATAGTGTCATACCCATCAGAAGTGCGAGGTAACCCGGTAATGAAGTCCATGGTTATGTTTTCCCACTTCCATACAGGTATTTCAGGTTGGACCAGAAGTCCTGAGGGTCTTTGATGTTCAGCTTTTACCTTGGAACATGTAAGGCACTTGGAAACAAAAACAGCAATATCCTTTTTCATTCCAGGCCACCAGTAGGTGTATCGAAGGTCTTGATACATCTTGTCGGCTCCTGGGTGTATAGAGTATCGTGTTTGTGTGCCTCATTCATAAGGAATTCACGAAGGTTGTTGTGGTCAGGAATCCATATGCGATCTAGATAGTACAGAATACCGTCAGATTTAGTTTCAATTGTAAGTTCAGCTCCACAAGATAGCTCCTTTCGTACGTCTTCTTCCGTTACTGAAACATGTTGGGCTTCTCGAATTTGATCTTTGATGTCGGTTATGATTTGCAAACATAGAAGACGAATGGAGTTCGCATAACCCTTTCGACTGAGTGCATCGGCCACCACATTTGCCTTGCCAGGATGATACCGAATTTCACAGTCGTAGTCATTAAGAAGTTCAACCCATCTCCGTTGCCTCATGTTTAACTCCTTTTGGTTGAAGATATGTTGAAGACTCTTGTGGTCAGTGTATATTTCACACTTAGTACCGTAGAGATAATGTCTCCATATTTTAAGAGCGAACACAACGGCTCCAAGTTCTAGGTCGTGGGTGGTGTAGTTCTTCTCATGAGTTTTGAGTTGTCTAGAAGCATAAGCTATCACCTTTCCTCTTTGCATTAGAACACAGCCTAGCCCTTGCCCTGACGCGTCGCAATAAACCACGAAGTCATCACAACCTTTAGGAAGAGTGAGAATAGGTGCGTCACAGAGTTTTTGTTTAAGGGTTTGGAAGGCTTCTTCTTGTTTGAGTCCCCATATGAAGGGTTTTCCTTTATAAGTTAAAGCGGTGAGTGGTACAACAATACGAGAGAAATTTGAAATGAAACGGCGATAATAACCAGCCAAACCAAGAAATGATCTTACTTCGGTAGGTGTACGTGGCACTTGCCATTCTTGTACTGCTTTGATCTTTGAGGGGTCGACATGTATTCCCTTGTCATTGACGACATGTCCAAGTAATTGTACCTCTTTTAACCAGAATTCGCATTTGGGGAATTTGGCGTAGAGCTTTTCATTCTCTAAGAGTGTAAGAATGAGTCGAAGGTGCCGTTCATGATCAGACTTAGACTTTGAGTAAATGAGGATGTCGTCGATGAAGACTATAACAAAGCGATCGAGATAGGGTTTGCAGACTCTGTTCATTAGATCCATGAAGACAGCTGGAGCGTTGGTTAGACCAAATGGCATGACCATGAATTCATAATGACCATAACGAGTTTGGAAGGCGGTCTTTGAGACGTCTTCTTCATGTACTCTGAGTTGATGATAACCAGAACGAATGTCGATTTTTGAAAAACAGCTGGCGCCTTGAAGTTGGTCAAGAAGATCATCGATGCGAGGTAATGGGTAGCGGTTCTTGACCGTTAACTTGTTGAGTTCTCTGTAGTCGATGCACATGCAAAACGTTCCATCTTTCTTCTTCACAAAAAGGACAGGTGCACCCCAAGGCGAGGAGCTATGACGTATGAATCCTTTGTCAGTCAACTCTTGCAATTGACTGGCTAGCTCTTGCATTTCGGAGGGGGCTAGCCTATAAGGAGACTTTGCAACTGGTGTAGCACCAGGTATAAGATCAATGCGGAATTCGACTTCACTCACGGGAGGAAGTCCTGAGATGTCGTCAGGAAAAACTTGTGGAAAATCTTTTACTACCGGGATGTCTTCAAGTTTCTTCTCCTTGGTTCCCTTTTTGACGACATGAGTTAAAAATGCGACATAATTCCTGCGGAGATATTTTCGGGCTTGAAGACAGGACATTAATTTGAGCCCTTTCGAAGGGGTTTCTCCAAAGATTCGTAGAGTCTGACCGTTTGTAAGAGGAATGCGTATAAACTTTTCGCGACATACAACTTCTGCATGATGGTGGCTGAGCCAGTCCATACCAATTATAATGTCAAAGCTTCCCAACTTCATAGGTATAAGGTCAACTGGAAAATCGTGATCGTTTAAGGTGAGAGTACAATTGCGTATAATAGAGTTTAATGAGACTGGTTTTCCGTCAGCAACTTCCACCGTTATGGATTCCATGAGTTTATCACGAGTTTGGTTGAGGATGGGTTCAAATTCTAAAGATACAAAACTTTTATCCGCGCCAGTATCAAATAACATGGTTGCATAACTACCATTGATGAGAAACGTACCGTTAACCACATTGTTGTCGGCCCTAGCTTGATTGGCGTTGATGTTAAAAGCTCTTCCTCTTGCAGGTGGAGGAGCTTGGTTAGCCTAATTCACCGGATTTGCTTGGGCTTGAGCATGTATAATGTTCACCAAGCGTGGACAAGTGTTTCTAAAGTGGCTTGGGTCTCCACAATTGTAGCAAGCCTGCATAGGTTGCACCATGGGATAGTTGGGTTGGTAGTAGGATTGGGCTAAATGTTGGGTAGGTGGTAGTAATAGGGGTTGTTGGGCTTGACCCACTATCTAATGGTGGGTTTGGGTTGAGGGCTGGTGGCGGTTCGTTAGCTGAGGTATGCGACAGGTTTGAATGGTGTGACCTGCGCGACCACAACCGGTACAATGTTGGCAGGGATGATCAGGAAAGTGATGGTATTGGCAACGGTTGCATTTTGGGTATGGGCCGGAGTATGGCCTTTTATATGGTGCAGGTGAGGGGGCAACTTGGGTAATGGGTGCAGTAGGGATAGGGAAATTTGTTTGTGTGACAGCAAAGTTTCTGGTGTTACGTTTCCTCTTGTTAGCAAACTTAGAGGAGGAGGTGGAATGGTTTGAAGTTTGGCCCTCAACGGGGGCTTTCTTTTTCTCATCTTTAAATTTACCGTTGCGAATTCGATTCTCGGTAAGTTCAGTAGCTAGTTCCATAGCAGCTTCAAGTGTTGCAGGCGAAGTGCTGAGAACTGAGTCTTGGATTTTCGAGGGGAGACCTCGAATATAGTGTTCGACTAAACGGTAAACTGGGGTGAACAAGTTAGGGACCATTTGGTTCAACTCTAAGAACCTTTTGTTGTAGGAAGTATGATCTCCCTCCTTTTGCTTCAACGAATGAAATTCATCCTCTAACTTTTTGATCTCGCTTCTAGGACAGAAGCGTCTCGTCATGATTTCCCTTAACTCCTCCCACGTTAAGGCCATTGCATCTTCGATTCCTCTCTTACCCTTTTCAGTATTCCACCAGGTAAGAGCTACCCCAAATAGTCTCCCGGTTGCGTATCGTACCTTGCGATCCTCGGGACAATCGCAGTTGAGGAAGGTGTTTTCCATTTCCTCAAACCAGTGGAGGAGGGCAGTGACACCTTCGGTCCCTTCAAATTTCGGAGGATAGCAGGACTTGAAATGTTTATATGAGCACTTTTTGGTAGGAGGGTTGCCGATGTTCTGGTCTTCTTGCTGGGGAGGATTGATGGGATTTGTGGCGAGAGCTTGTTGTACTTAAACCACAATGTCAGGAAGCACAGCGGCCATTTGTTTTGCGATTTGGGTGGCCAAGCGTTCGTGTGACCTTCCTGATCTTCTACCCCCTCGTTGTTGCCTAGCCGACATCTACAGGGACATACATAAGAAGATTGTGAGTTTATGGAGTCTTTTTAGGTGTCACGTGTCTAAAAAAAACAAAAATAACATATACATCAATAATGCAACTACATCCATAGGATGTCTTGGGTTTGCTCATGTTGGGCCTCAAATGTCCCCCATACCTTCACCTGTATAGTCATGTGGGCCCCCATGACTATCGGCTTAGTAGGATTCACATTGGTATTGGCGGTTTAACACTCGCATCACCCGAATGAAAACCATGAAATATGTTTACGAGATGTATGGTCGGAAGGTGTCCAGGTGTAGACACAATGACAACTCAAAGTGGGGTTAGCTCACACGACGTTTGGTATAGCATGCTTTGGCCTAATAGGTCCTTCGTAGTCTCATCGTTGGTCCCCAGGTAGGCAAACTGGTCCTTTATTTTGGATTTATACGAATGCCAAGCCTAGACAGGACGTTCTGACTACCGGTACTTGTACCCTTCCAGTTACTACATGCCTGCCATGAGAACTCACTTTGATGTGATTTGAAAATACAAAAATCATTGCAAAAACAATCATGAAATTGATGTGATGTGTGCTCTCATGGATATGATATGTTATGAGAATATGATTCATGATAGGCATTATATAATAATATGTACTTATGAACATGCTTGCATAACATTGAATGTAACATTAAACATAAAACATATAAACATCATGAATTTTGCATGTAACACACAAAAATTTAAAAAAAAAATTCTAATCAACTATAGTATAGGCTCTAAGGGTCTAATAACCTATCCTATATCCCTATAGTCATGGCTCTGATACCAATCTGTCACACCCCGACCCGCAGCGGAATAAGAGTCGAGGCATAATTGGGTTATCACCAAAGCTCATGATATTTACTAATATGTTTCATATTTATTAAATTCAAAATTACATCCTCAATATTCCAAACATGTTCATACGATTACAAAGAAAGATAATCAACTAAACAATCCTAAGTCTAAATCCGTTTATTCTTCTAAGCCATCCTATGTATTTCTTGCTGCAGCTGGATCACCTGTATCATGTGTAAAAATGGGGGTTTTTGGGTCAACATAAGTTGGCGAGTGAACCTTGTTAGAAAAACATTTATTATTGATTTCTTGTTATATTGATTATGGAAAATTGTGCAATAATCATATGTGAGCAAACGTAAATAATCATACAATAACAATAACAACAACAAACAATAACATACAATAACAAACCAACTGGCACGAATATATAACATGAATGAAACTGTATATGTTGGCAACGTCACGTTCACGCTCATAATGTAATGGGGAATGGACGGCCTATGATAAATGTCTGTGCGATCAAGGCTCAATCAAACGGAGCCGATCGTATGTTGGCAACGCCTAGTTCAAAGTAATGGGGAACAGCTCAACGCACATATGTAATGGGGAGCGGCGGCCTATGATAATGTATGTACTGAAAATGATAAATTTAATCAAAACAATAACCACACAAACAGTTGATACATGTTGAATACACATTTGTTTATGGATATGATGGATGCACAATAGTTTAAATGTGATAAATAACATGACACATGATACACCCCAAAAACGTGATTAAAACGGGGAATTTGTAGAGATTCACTCACATTGGGTGCGTTCGGTTGAAGATGATGAAATGCGCACGAGTTGAGAGGATTGATCGACGGGGATTAACTAACCTAAATAATAACGAAAAGGTATGGTAAATGAGTGGATTTTATTAATAATTTTAATAAGATTTTTAGATATATTTTTGTGAGTTTAAGGCTATTTTCTAACTTTTAAAACATTATTTTTAAGTATTTTTAATTGATTTTTAAATTAAATAAATAAAAAAATATAAAAAAAAATGTTGACTTTTGCGTTGACCATTGACCGTTGACCGTGACTGTTGACTTTTTGACCGGTTCGCTAACGTGCAAGTGTGCGCCGGGTAAGGCTCGAACCCGAGACCTCCCGTACGCGTGCACGCAGCTCTACCAACTGAGCTACGTGTCTAACCCGAAATAATTCTGTTTTTAATTATATTTATATACTGTTTTAGTTTCTTCAAAATTCTTTTATTTTCAAAAAGGATTTTAATCCTCGAACCGGCGTGCGTAACAGGTCTCGAACCCGGGACCTGTGGGTTAATGTTGCACACAGTCCACCGCTGGACTGTGTGTCTAACCTGGTTAATATACTGATTTTTATTATACTTAACATCTTCAGTGAGTTAATCCGGTTCAGTTAAAAAGGAAACATCTTTATTACAGAGAATACGATTGTGTCAAGGATCGAACTCGCGGCGTGTGATAAATGTGCGCACACAGTCCACCGCTGGACCGTGTGTCTAACCCGAGATATAATCCAATTTATATTAAACTTATACACAAACTAACTTCATCTTCTTCGTTACAATATCTCAGACAACGATTACCCTACTGTTCTTATTTAATTCGATTGACAAACATTCAAGTGATTAAAATGAAATGGCAGGGAAGATTTTGGGAGTAAACATACCGGAAAAACGTTCTTTCTCAGAATTCCGGCGAAGTCGTCGGCTCTGTTTTTATGGGCTTCGTCTGAGCGGCCAATTAATAGTTTTGATTAGCTAGATGTGGAATTGAAGTACTGAACAAGAGTTATCAGAAGGTTTAAAGGTTTATACCGTTTCACAGCGAGTTCTAGGAATTCTCATAAATTTTCCGGCGAGTGATGATTATCCGATATCGTCGCCTGGAACTGATTCTGATTGAAGGGTTTGAGTTAGCAAAAGCTTAACAACTGATAGAAGATGGAAGAATTGAGAAACTTACTGTTTTGATGGAAGACACGGTTTTCCGGCGAAAGTCCGGCGAGTTCAAAAAGCGATTCCGACGATCAGAAATTAGAGTAAAAGTGAAATTAGAAAGTTTTGTGAATGCTAGTGAGTCGCGAGATGGTGATTTTGATGGAGTAATTCAGAAAGTGAAGATTTTCGGTTATTAAAACCGATCATCAAATGAGTTCAAGTCCATTCAAGACTGAATTGATTAAAATTGTCGGTTTATCGGTTATAATCAGAAATCCGCGATCACTCAAACGTCTTGGACGTTTGGAAGCCGATAACGGTTTCAGTTGGCGTAAACAGGTCGATTCATGGTTGAAGTTATGTTTTAATTGTTTCCTACATTTCACAAAGGCAACTAGTGGCAGAGTTGTTATATGTGCGCGAGTTAAGACTAGACTCACCCGGCTGACCCGGGTTCGAATCCCGGCAGCCGGTTTTCTTTTTTATTTATTTTATTTTCACTTTTTATTAATTATAGTTTTTAAATTCTAATTTGTTTATTAATTATGCATCGTTTAAAATTAAAATAGACATAAATACGCAACGAAAAATTTATAACTTGATATTCGATTACAAACGAAGCGGGTTTGGAAAACCCGTTTTTGACAAATGTTACAGCCCGAACTTGCCAACTGCTAAACTCAAACTTCACCGTTTCGGCTTTTCGGAAGACTGATGCACTTCTGTTCGTTTACAGGCTGATCCGGCGCTCATCTTGACTCTTCTCAGATCCCTCATCTCACCTAAACGCACCCACTGTGAGTATACTTGACCCGTTTTCGCTTTAATGTACACTTTGGGTGTTACATACGTTCCTCTATCAAAATCACCTCACAAATCAAATTGTTTATCACACGCGAATAATCTGATTGTGTATGCTCAATACGTGATACTAGAAACATGTGACTAGGACTTATTTCCGTTAACTTGCCTCCTTAGCTTGTATGGTACTATAGTGTGGCTTACACCCGACGGGGTCTAGTTAGGATGGACGTGCACGGCTTCTCACGGTAGTTAGCATGAGAAATGAGCCTATTATTCTGTGTGATGTGTTTTTGTGTATCATGATACGTAGCTAGATTATTTCGCGAACGCTTTCTCTATTATGTTAGTAGTACTAAAACCTGTATGCTCACCTTTACTTAATTGTATTGACTTGTATTTTAACGTATGTAATAGGTTAAGGATCTTTTGCTTGGATGCCTTGGATGTTACGTGCTTAGATTAGTTTGGTTTGTTTAGTTTGTTTAGAACGGTTTGTAATAAAATCTAGGGGATATCGGATCAGATTATATGTTTAAGGGATTATTTGGAATTGTAATGATCGTTTGAAGATTTTATGAGTTTAATAGTATGGGGTGTTAAATGTTGATTATTGTCTTTAAAATGATCGTTATGGAATCTCTTGATCAATCTAATTCGCCTAGTGCCACTACCCCGATGATTCCGCCATCTGTTGGGGTGTGACAAGCCGTGTCAAATATAATATGTTTCCTTGCTTATTTTCATGCACGAAATTTACCAGTTATTTAAAAAAAAATATCTATAATATTGCACATTACCTCCTCTTGGTTTTATTACTTGTTAATTTTATATCCGTTTTCTTGAAATGTGTTAATTTTGATCAATCTAACTTTTAGTTGCATCCATAATTAAAAGTTAAAAATAAATACAAATAGTATGAGTTAACTCGACTAGCTAAGTTGTTGAGATTAACTATCATAAATGCATACCGGTTGGTGTGGGATGCTTGGATGAGGAGGTCTGTTCTATGGCTAATCAGTTGAGTTGTAAACCGGTTGGTATGGGATGCTTGGATGAGGAGGTCTGTTCTATGACAAATCAGTTGAGTTGTAAACCTGATTTGCTGAAATCCCATGAAGATTAATGTGTCAAAACAAACAATTTTCTACGTTTAGCTAAACAGAAGTGCAGAATCCATCTGAATAGTCTGATTGTGTTAACAAGCAAGCTAATAAACGTTGTAATATTTCTAAAACAAATTTGACAGAGTTTCGTTTACACAAAGGATATGAGAGACATCTGTAGATACCAAAATCTTACAAACAATATTTATACACATATGAGACATACGTTCTACATAAAGTGACATATGTCTCATGCAGTTCTACATACTAACACATGACTCATTTCCTACGCATGACTCATGCATTGACATCCAAATGCAAGACTCTTGGTTGGTTACAAGACTCAAAACATTCTAAACCAAAACTCTGACTAACCTGGCACTTTCAAGAACAAAAAACTAAGCTAAAGACATTTTGTACTAACAGACCCCCTTGGATTTAATTGTTGCCTTCTTTTTGTGGTCTTTAGGCTTCTTCTTAGGCTTTTCCTTCTCTAACGTTCTCCACTTTATCTTCCAATTACTTCCAGCACGAAGAATATCATAGGCAAAACAAATAACAACCACTGCCTCACCAGTTATTTCATAGTAATACCACCACTTCACATCCTGCTCATCTCCTTGAATGGTATCTTCTCCATTGTGTTAGAGGAGGTTTCTCTCAGGGAAAGGCCTGAAATTCTTGCATTTTGTTCTGCTTTCATAGGTATGTTATCCAAAATCAACAAACCAAGTAAACTAACTACTATATTTGTAGAAAAAAAAAACAAATCACCAATCATCCCATCCAACTATGAAAACAACAAGACTTCATCAGGTAACAAAGAACGAAATTAAGGAGCAAAATAATTCACCCATGCAGTATGAACATAGGGACAAGATTAATCTAGCAGATTAATAGGCAACAGAAAATACGAAGACAGAATAAGAAAAAAACAGATATAAGTTTGCACTAACTAATAAGAAAGAAAATTAAGAAGTAGAGCGGACCGGCCAGACTACGTATTAGAGTAGGTGTATTATCATCATGTAAAGAAAGTGGTCAATCTCATAAGCGAGGATGACCCATTCGCCTCTTAACTTGTTAGTTCTCCTGGCGAGCAAAAGTATACGTATCGTAAGAATGTGTTGTTGAGACAACATCAAGATAGCTTGAGACGGATTAGTTGCAATCAAATGCTTCTATTACTGGAGTATTAACGCACATCCGATACCTTTGTGTAACAAAACATATGATGTGTTTATCAATTAAAAGAATTATCGTACGAGACATAAGCAATATCTGATACCATGATTGATCATGCTACTTACAACATAAACGAAATGAATTAACAATCAAAGCACACTAAAGCAGTATCATTAACATTGATCTTGGACTATGAATAAATTATCTTATTTGATTGAGAAAAATAGAAGTCATTATTGTACTTAAAAGGTTTTAGTTGATGCATTTTAATAGAAAATTTATGTACAATTGGAGAACACAAAATTTATATACACGCACATTTGTTATATTAATGAAAAATGTAATTATATATTACATTGTATAGGTTTATAATAAAGTGATATAAATTATAAAACACCTATACGAACACCACCGTTATACCATAAATAAACAAAGAAAATACGCAAATTAGAATGTAAATTGAGGCAAGTGTTAGTTGAGGACGTACGAAAAATCGAATCCACTTGAAATCTGTAATTAAAGTAGCGAAAAAAGAGTAAAGCAAATAGGATGTGTATTAATTAAGTTAATTGACCAAATGACATTGTATATTATATTTTAGTAATGACTATGTTAAATACAAACTAAAAGTAATATTATAGAAGTAAAGAATATTTGGAATGGTACTAGTATATTAGTATCAACATAATAATTTCATAAAATAATAATGTAACATACAATAAAGAAAATTCTGATTAATATCACTGGCATTTAATCACACCTGGATATCTATTAGACCCGGACACAACCCAAAACAAATTAGCCGCCCATCACGCTTATCATATGGTTTTCATTATACAAAACATCCCCCCCTTATCACATCATCTTGCACACATCAGCGATCTATGGTTTTAAGTTTCTTGGTGTTTACCCTGATCCTTTTATCTCAACCAATGCGTCGTGACTTTGTTGCTTCACTTGTCCACTCGTGTATTTTGGAACTGTTTTCCGATCTATACATCTAATAAAGTTCATACTTAGGGGACACATGTCCTCCATCTAGGGCCTCTAAACTTCATTTTCCCGCCAATACTCTCCCCATTTCCTATGGTGCAATGCTATGGGCGATCCATATTACGAAAATGGGTCAAAGATTGTGAACATATATAAACTTATAACCCGACTCCTTTCATTCTTTACCTCACAATCTCACCAAACCGATTAGGGTTTCTCTCTTTCTCTACCTAGGGTTTCTATCTTCCATCACACGACTCTTTCTTCTCCATTCCTAGATCGCCTCCTGAAACATCTTCATCATCAAGGTTGGTTTTCGATTTCTTTCTATTAATCATCATGATTAACTGATTCTATTTATTTGTTTGTTTTTTTGGTTTTGCATTCATTCTTCATCTAGGGTTTTTTCATCTTCAATCATTAAATCTTTTCTAATAATTAAATTTATTCATCATCAAGGTACGAATCCCCTCTATATCTGTTTACATTCTTTATTATTACTATCTCCTATGTTAATTACGAATCATTGTTTTCTTTCTCTTATTTCCTTTTATTTTTGTTCTATGTGATTTCACGGTCGATCTAATCCATCTCATATGTACTTCGTTTAAGTTGATTTTCGTTACTTTCTCATGTTTCATGTTCGTGATAATTGATTTTTCGTGTTAATGTTGTATTTGAGCTTAGGGATTTGATATTGTGATTAATCATCGGATTATGATTGTTGTGTTTCTAATTTGTTGTTGGGCTAGATAAATTTGTGCAAAATTTTGAAGTGTTTGGTTGTTTTTTATTTCACTATCTTGTCGAATCTTTGCTCCACTTTTCTATTGTTTTGTTTGAATATTGGTTGAATATCATATGTGTTCTTGGAGTTTAATGGTTTGATCCTTGATATTTGAAAATTGAATTTGGATCATGATAATGGTTTGGTACTATCCATTTGTTTGTTGCAAAATTATTATTGTTAATTATTATTTCCTTATTTAGAGGATATATAATGACTTGATTTTCAATTCAAAATTCGATTTGGAGATAATATGGAAGTCAGCGATTTGGAGTTAATAACATTAATTGGATTGCCTTTTTTATTTGGTTCAATGTATCTAAACATGTTAGTGGTCTAAAATTTGAAATTTTATATATAACTTTTGATTAACTTCTTCGAGGATATTACAGTAATATTAAATTTAAAGTCTATTTGACTTATTTTCTCTTTATTATAAACCAATTTTGGATTGAAACTTTCATGATAATTTTGGTAATATGAAACTTAATACTTACCTTTTAAGGCATTTATTTTAATATTTTTAAAGTTTAACAAAGTCAAATCTTAAATTGATTTGTAACTTCTTATTCTAATATCAATCAAATTGATTATGGTAAGTTTTTATTACTTACCTCATAAACATGGAACTGTTATTTCTTAAATGTTTATTCAAATTTTAATCAACAAATTATGATAACTTTAATTAAAATTCTTACCTAATATACATAAAGAAAAGAACTGTTTAAGTCTTTTGATTTGTTACCTAATTAATGTTTATTAGATTTTTTGTATCTTATTTCTACTTACCTAATTTCCTAGTCGTTATAATTATTAAAAATAAAATTTAACTTAATATATCATAGTCACCCATTTTTTTTTGGTATTTTAAATTTATACATTTCATAATTCTATTTATTATAATTGGTAAGTTTATATTTCTATATCATCCTGTTTACGCCAATTGATATTGTAAATAGAATTCATGGGATTTCATTTTAGTTCGTTGGAATAGTAAGATGTTTGGTGGTCTTACAAATTGTTAGGAATAACAGTCACGATATGATATGCCAAAAATTGCCTTAGTTTTAGTTTTTTAAGAAATGAGTCTAATATTTTCATTGTATAATATTTCCATTTTATTTGTTGCATATAAATGATAATGAGAATGCAAATGATAGGTTTTTCCTTATTTTCTTTATTATGTTCATATCGTAATTCCATTAATTTTGCAGAACTTCAAGATTTTATATAGAAAAAAAGTTGACTCAATAGGAATTGTTTTTGCAAGATTTACACAAAGCATACGAGGTTGTAGGTGGTACAATTATTTTTCATACCGGTTGAAAGAAAATGTAAATTTGGTTTCACGTTTAATCCTTAACACTTTAAACAAGAGAATAAAGGAGTTGACTTCAACAAGAACAAAAATACAAATGTTTCTTACACCCACTTTTAAATCATAGGCTTCAAATTGAATTGTAATTTACCAAAGTCATACTCTATAGTATTTATTTTTCTGATCATTTTTGATATTTTTTTCCATATATATGTTTTATACCAGGTTTAGAGTTATTGGATGGTGTGATTTGATTAAACACGAAGATATTTCTACAAGTGATGAGTGTGTTATAATTAGTCTACAAAAATGCTAAATTTATTGATTTTAAAAGGTCAAGAAGCAAAAGTAGTAGATTAAAAGTGTCTATCAAAATATTTTTCACAAGGAAAAACCTTTTTTGATCATCTATTAATGTTTTCTGTTCAATTGTATGTCATCTATGGTTAGTGCATTGATTTCTTTATTTAAATGTCTTTGATATCATTGAGTTAAAAACAAATTGGGTGCATCATCGATTTTTGATATAGACGTACATGTTCTTCTTTTTATTTTTCTAATTTTCATGTTTGAGCATGTTGATGAACAACTTTAATCTTAGGCAGTGATTGAAAAATTACAAATAAACTTTAAATATTGTATACTAAATAGTTTTATAAATTTTAAATTAATTTAAGTGTGTATTTTATTTCGCAACGTATTATTTATTCAAAACCGCGAAGTTCACATGAATTAGCACTAGTTCTTATATAAATTGTTTGATTCTTATATGGTATTCCAGTCTTTTTGATTTTCATTTTTATTATGTTGTGCATAGGTTGGAGGGGCAAACGTTTGAAGGCCGAACAATGTATGGGCTCATAATGCCAATTTATTCCATTGGTTTAGTAGTATGATAGTATTAAAGAGAAATAACTCAATAAGAAAAGGATCTTACATTAACAACTTTATCTTTACCTTGCCTTGGAAAGTCTTCCATCTCTGTTCACTACTCGAATGCTTCTTTACCAATGGTCCAATTAGATGGCTTAACTTTTTGGTGTAGCAATGTACATTATTATATAAGAATAATCATCAACTGAATTGATAACACTACCCAGATTTGTAGGTGCGAGTTATGCATATCCTGGCAGAAAAAGATGGAACTAACCACCATCTACACAAACGGCCTAGAACCACCCTGAACTGCCACTACAACGGTTATTTTAGTGAGTTTAAATGGTTGAGATTTCATCACAGCAAGATCCAACAGTGGAGATCGATTTAGGAGTCATGGCATAAAAAAGGATGGAACTAACCACTATCTATACAAACTGCTTAAAACCTCCCTGAATCGCCACTACAACGGTTATTTTTGTGAGTTTAAATCGTTGAGATTTCATCTTAGCAAGATCCAATGATGGAGATCGATTTCGAAGATGGTTAGAC
Organism: Scalesia atractyloides; assembly: GCA_947069175.1. Taxonomy (NCBI): domain Eukaryota; kingdom Viridiplantae; phylum Streptophyta; class Magnoliopsida; order Asterales; family Asteraceae; genus Scalesia; species Scalesia atractyloides. The sequence goes on from CAMTDV010000015.1 coordinate 44,863,388, forward strand.
TATGTGGGATCATAATAATATATAATATCCATTCTTGTCAGCATGAATTAACTTTCTATTTAGTAATGCATTAACATCCCAATGTAATTAAGATTTTATGTGATTGGTAACTCTGAAATATTGAAACCCATGCTCTCTTCTTATAGCATGCAATGCACTTCAACTCTTGAAAATATTTCCAGCTTATCACATCACCTTTGGGAATCCTCTTATCACGAGTAAAGAATTTAAGTTGTATTGCAGGCTTGACTTCAAATCTAATTGAGGCATTGAACCATTCATCATGCCTATCTTCCAATTCTTCTTCATACAACTTGGCTTTATAATTTTGCTACTTTTCTCTTTAATAACTCTTCAGCCTCTTGTTCATGTAATTCTGTGAAAGTCGGGAGATCTTCACCTTTGTTGCTACAATACTTTTCTAGCTCATCATTTGAAGCATTTTCTACTACAACATAATCATACTCTTCAACATCTGAATATTTTCCATCGTCATCACTAACAACTGGAACTGGTTCTTTAATAATGACAACTTCCTATTCTTTCAATCCAAACAACTTGGAAGCTTCTTCTTTTGAATAAGTATGCACAAAGTCACCTTCTTCTATTTCATAATCTTTATCAAAGAATGCAAGTAAAGGTTGTACATCTATGATAGGTTCAACAACATCATTCATTTGTTTTCATAACTCCCGTGGTTGTGAGAACCACTTGGAAATATCCCATGAGTATAATCTTTTTGTCTTTCAGAATCATGCAAGGTCTTTTTCCTAGTTTCACCACCATAAGTACTGTCTTTCACATGCTCATCATCAAGTTCTTGATTCACTCTATCAGCGTTCTTGAAACCTTTAATACCTTTACCATCACCATCATCATCATTATTATCACCAAAGTCATTATCATCTGAGTCAATTGCTAACTCTTCTTCATCTTCCTTATTCTCCTCTTCATTGTCATCTTTGTCTTTATCTTGGTCCAGATCATACAAAGCATGTCTTTGTTATTCATCCTTTAAGTCATTTCTTGTAAAGGTTCTATTTCTGGTACTTTAGAAGTTACAGGAGACTTTTGACTCTCATCAACATCGTTCATGACTTCATCTTGAACTTCAATAATTATAGGATTTGACTCTATTTGCACTCCAACTTCCTCTTAGCTTGAACTTCAACATTTGTGTTTAAAGGCCCTGCTTCTTGGTTTGACTTTGTTTATGCAGTAGCTTCAAGTTTTTCTTTTTCTTCTAAAGCCTCTATCTCCTCTTCATAGTTAAAACCAAGATTTTCTTCAAAAAAAATTGAATCTATTCAAAAGTTCCTTAATCATGCATTGGCATCCAAACGCAAGACTCTTGCGTTAGTTAGAAGACTCAAAACTTTCGAAAGCAAATCTCTGACTAACTTACAAAAGTTGACACTTTCAAGAACAAAAGACTAAGCTAAAGAGACATTATGTACTAACACTCGCTTCCAATCTCTCATCCTGGGTTGCCGCTTGAGGCTACAATGAGACTGTGCAAATCTTGGAAACCGCTTGTGAAGAAATTTAAAGATTGATTATCTACTTGGAAAGCTAAGGACCTATCATTCGAGGGAAGGCTTACTCTTGTGAAGTTGGTTCTTGGTAGTCTCCCTCTATACTTGTTCTCCATGTTTAAAGCGTCATCCAAGATCATAAACTCCCTTGAGAGTATTAGGAGGAGATTTTTGTGAGTTGGAAAAGCTTTTAATGAAAAGATTTATTCGGTTGTGTGGTCCAATATCTTGTTCCCTAAAACCAAAGGTGGGATGGGAGTTGGCAGCCTCAAAGACCTGAATACCGCTCTTTTTATTAAATGGAGATGGAGGGTATTAATAAATCAATCTTGTTTTTAGGATATGACCATTAGGGCAATTCACAAGGTTTCCTTTTTATCTACGGATGACTTGAGTAAGAGGTTTATTTTGGACGCTTGGTCGCATATTGTCTCGGTAGATAATGATCTTACTGCTTTGGGGCTGGATCTAAACAAAAGTTCTAAAAAAAGGTTGGAGATGGTTGCAACACATAGTTTTGGAGACAAAATGGTATGGTCTTCGGGCGCTTTAATATTTGTTCCCAAATCTATATCATATGGAAAAGAACAAGAAGTGCTTAATTTCACATTAGGTTTATTTTGATTCAAACTCGTTTTATTCGTTTGTTTGGAATTGGAAAGGGAAAACCCTCCCTTACTCTATTAATGGGAAGTGCTGGATTTGGAACGATTTATCGACACTCATCAATATAGCGCAGGTAGAGATGTTTGGACGTGGGCTTTGGAGTCTAACGACCTGTTCTCCATAAAATCTTGTCGTGCTTGGTTTGATGTGTCACACTCCGACCCGCAGCGGAATAAGAGTCGGGGCATAATTGGGTTATCACAAAAGCTCATGATGTTTACTAAAATGTTTCATATTTATTAAATTCAAATTACAACTTAAATATCCAAAACAAAATTCATACAATTACAAGAAAATGAAACTATTTAATTTTTCCAAAGTCTAAACTTGTTTATTCTTCTAGGCCTTCCTATGTGTTTCTTGTCTCAGCTGGATCACCTGTATCATGTGTAAAACGGGGGATATTTTGGGTCAACAAAAGTTGGCGAGTGAACCTTGATAAAACATTGTTACTAATTCTTTGTTTTATTTAATAAGGAAAATTTGTGCAATAATCACATGTGAGCAAACATATATAAATAAACAAACACAAACCACTTTGAATGAGTATATGATATGAATGATGATGTATGTGAGATCAAGGCTCAATCAAACGGAGCCGATCTAATGAGGCACCTGATGCTCAACCCGTCTCCCACGGGGAACTGATGGGCCTAATGAAATGCGTGCACTGAATATGATAAATCCAATCTACATATAATTCACACAACAACTGATACACATTTGATCACGGATATGATGTATGCACAAGTGTTTATATATATAATAAAAGAATTATACGACACATGATACACCCCAAAACATGATTAAAACGGAGAATTGATAGAGATTCACTCACAATGGGTGCGTTCTTTGATGACGATGAGTACGCACGAATTTATGATTCAATCGACGAGGGAAGAACTAACCTAGATAATAACAAAATGATTCGATAAATAAATAAATTTTATTTGGGATTAATATTTTTAATTAGTGTTCTTAAATGTGATTTATAGATTTATTTTTGTGAGTTTAAGGAAATTTTCTAACCTTAATAATCTTATTTTTAAGTATTTTTAAATAATTTTCCAATTAAATAAATAAAAAAAAAGAAATAAAAAGTTGACTTTTTGACCGTTGACCGGGTCTTGACCGGTCAGACTGTGTTTCTTTATGCGCTGAGTGAGGTGCGAACTCGGGACCTCTCGTATACGTGCACGCAGCTCTACCAACTGAGCTACGTGTCTAACCTGAAATATTCTCTGTTTTAATTATATATATATACTAATTAACCTCTACTGAATTATATTCCTTTTATAAACATTCTGTGACTTGTTCTAATTCAGTTCTAAAAATGTTGGTTTTATTTCTGAAAGTCGGTAACGTGTGCGATTCGAACTCGGGACGTGTGAATTGTTTGTGCACACAGTCCACCGCTGGACTGTGTGTCTAACCCGGTTATATACCCGATTTTAATTATACTAATACACATGTTTTAACTTCATCTTCTTCACTTACGGAATTACTGAACAGTGAAACCGACTGTTTGTTTAATTGACCAACAACGCTTATAATTGATTGAATTAAGGAATAAGATGTACCAACACAGAGTGTCTTCTTCAGATTTTCCGGCAAAATTCGTCGGTTCTGATTTGCGGATTCCGGCTAAGTGAACTGTTTTAACAGTTTTGATCATTGGTTTGAACAATTAAAGTATAAATCAAAAGATAGCAAGAAGGTTTAGATGATTTATACCGATTAGGAGTAAAGTCTCGGTTTTCCGGTGAAAGTCCGGCGAATGCAGAAAACTCCGGCGACGAGCTTTTGAAGAAATGAAACTTCGGAAACGAACGTGGTTCTGAGCGAAAGGATTTTCAGAGTGTTCAAGTGGGTATTTATAGTGGAAACAGGCTGAATTGGGTTTGAATTGAGTCTTGATTCGCGGTCAAAGGTTATAACTGATGTCGAAATCAGTTTATCCGTTTCGGTCAAAGGAGAAACAGCCAAATTTGCGGATTGCCGATTTTTCCGGTGATGGCTAGTTCTGGGCGCGCTGATTACCGGATTTGACTTTCGGGTTTTATTATATATGTTATTTGTTTCCATGTTTATCACAAAAACAGTGTGTGGCGGAGTGGTGTGTTGCGTGTTGGTGCTTGCGGGTGACCCGGGTTCGAAACCCGGCGTCTCCATTTATTTTTTATTCATTATTTATTATTAATTATAAATTATGGTTTTTAAAGTCTAATATATTTATTAATTATGTATTGTTTAAAATTAATATGAACCATAAATACGCAACGAAATTTATAACTGAATATTTGATTGATAAACGAAGCGGGTTTTGAAACCCGTTTTTCGACGAATGTTACATGATGGGGCCAGGTTGTCAAATGATCACCCTATAATCCGACGGCTAAGTTAGGTACCACTGAAAGATGTTATTTTTGGAGGCATCCTCCTTGATTCAAAGAGGTTAACCGATTCAGGAGCAATCTTGTTCCCTATGCATACTCGAAGTGGAAGATTTTGGTGTCCGGTGGCTAAGGCTGTTTGAGTCTAGGTTTCGTACTGGATTTATATTCATTTTAGTTGCTGCTCTTCAGTTTCGGAGTTGTCACTAAAATCCGTTGGCTCAACTCTAGATCAGAAAACCTTGATCCTCAATATACACATCGATTTGGCTTCTTTGGAAACACCGTTAACTCCGGGAAATTTTCTGCAAAGAGGTGTTCAATTGAGCAGCTCCAGATGATATCGTTGTTGTCCATAGTTACAATTGGGTTGAGGGGCGTGCGAAGAAGGTAGAAGTCTGCTAGGGAAAATGGTGTTTCTTGAATTAATTCTGGACCGGTGATTTGTGATTCCCCAATTTCGTGCCAACATACTGGAGATCGGCACTTACGACCATATAAAGCTTCGAAAGGAGCCATGCCGATACTTGAATGATAGCTATTGTTGTACGAAAATTCAACTAATGGTAGATGAGCGTCCCAATTCCCTTTGAAGTCTATGACACATGCTCGAAGCATGTCTTCAAGAGTTTGGATGGTGCGTTCAGATTGACCATTAGTTTGAGGATGAAAAGCGGTACTGAGGTCTAATCGTGTACCCAAGGCGGTTTGTACGGCTTGCCATGTTCGTGAAGTGAAACGACCATCACGGTCTGAAATGATGCTTAAAGGTACACCATGACGGCTTACGATCTCGTTGATGTAGATACGAGCTAACTTCTCGTTCTTGAAGTCCTTGCGAATCGGAATGAAATGAGATGACTTTGTAAGACGATTGATTATTACCCATATGGTGTCATACCCACTGGAGGTGCGAGGTAACCCTGTAATGAAATCCATGGTTATGTTTTCCCACTTCCATACAGGTATTTCGGGTTGGACTAGAAGTCCTGAAGGTCTTTGATGTTCAGCTTTTACTTTGGAACTGGTAAGGCACTTGGAAACAAAAACAGCGATATCCTTTTTCATGCCAGGCCACCAGTAGGTGTATCGTAGGTCTTGATACATCTTGTCGGCTCCTGGGTGTACAGAGTATCGTGTTTTGTGCGCCTCATTCATGAGAAAATCACGAAGGTTATCGCGATCGGGAATCCATATGCGATTTAAATAGCATAGAATACCATCGGATTTGGTTTCGATTTTTAGTTCAGCTCCACACGACAGCTCTTCGCGTACGTCATTTTCTGTTACAGAAACATGTTGAGCTGCTCGGATTCGATCTTTGATGTCGGTTATGATTTGCGAACATAGTAGACGAATGGAGTTCGCATAACCTTTTCGACTGAGTGCATCAGCCACCACGTTTGTCTTGCCAGGATGATAACGAATTTCACAGTCGTAGTCGTTGAGAAGTTTGACCCATCTTCGTTGCCTCATATTCAACTCCTTTTGGTTGAAGATATGTTGGAGACTTTTGTGGTCAGTGTATATTTCACACTTGGTACCGTAGAGGTAATGTCTCCATATCTTAAGAGCGAACACAACGGCTCCAAGTTCCAGGTCATGGGTGGTGTAATTCTTCTCGTGAACCTTGAGTTGTAGAAGCATAGGCTATCACTTTTCCTCTTTGCATTAATACACAGCCTAGCCCTTGCCCTGATGCGTCGCAATATACTACAAAGTCATCGCAACCCTCAGGGAGTGTGAGGATAGGTGTGTCACAAAGTTTTTGCTTTAGAGTTTGGAAGGCTTCTTCTTGTTTAGGTCCCCATATGAAGGGTTTTCCTTTATGAGTCAAAGCCGTGAGTGATACAGCAATACGGGAAAAATTGGCAATGAAGCGTCGATAGTAACCAGCCAAACCAAGAAATGACCTTACTTCGGTAGGGGTACGTGGCGCTTGCCATTCCTGCACTGCCTTGATTTTTGAAGGATCAACATGAATTCCCTTGTCGTTGACGACATGTCCAAGGAATTGTACTTCTCCTAACCAGAATTCGCATTTTGAGAACTTAGCGTAGAGCTTTTCGGTCCTTAAGAGTGTAAGGATGAGTCGAAGGTGTCGTTCATGATCGGACTTAGACTTGGAGTAGATAAGAATATCGTCGATGAAGACTATGACGAAACGGTCGAGGTAGGGTTTGCATACCCTATTCATTAGATCCATGAAGACAGCGGGGGCGTTGGTTAAACCGAATGGCATGACCATGAATTCGTAATGACCATAACGAGTCCGGAAAGCGGTCTTTGGGATATCTTCTTCATGTACTCTGAGTTGATGATAACCAGAACGAAGGTCGATTTTTGAAAAGCAGGTGGCGCCTTGAAGTTGGTCTAGGAGGTCATCGATGCGAGGTAGTGGATAGCGATTTTTAACCGTTAGCTTGTTGAGTTCTCTAGAATCAATGCACATGCGAAACGTTCCATCTTTCTTCTTCACAAAGAGGACAGGTGCACCCCAAGGCGATGAGCTAGGACGTATGAATCCTTTGTCAGTCAGCTCTTGCAGTTGACTGGCCAGCTCTTGCATTTCGGATGGGGCTAACCTATAAGGAGATTTTGCGACTGGTGTAGCGCCAGGTACAAGATCGATGCGGAATTCGACTTCTCTCACAGGAGGAAGTCCTGAAATGTCGTCGGGAAAGACTTGTGGGAATTCTTTCACAACTGGGATATCTTCGAGTTTCCTTTCCTTGTTTTTGACGACGTGAGTTAGGAATGCGACATAGTTCTTGCGGAGATATCTTCGGGCTTGAAGGCAGGACATTAGTTTGAGTCCTTTCGAAGAGGTTTCTCCAAAAATACGTAGGGTCTGACCGTCTGCAAGAGGAATGCGAATGAACTTTTCGCGGCACACTACTTCAGCGTGATGCTGGCTGAGCCAGTCCATACCGATTATAACATCGAAACTTCCCAACTTCATAGGAATGAGGTCAACTGGAAAATCGTGATCGTTTAGAGTGAGGGTACAATCGTATAATAGAATTTAATGAAACCGGTTTTCCGTCAGCAACTTCCACTGTTAGAGATTCCATGAGATTAACACGAGTTTGGTTGAGGATAGGTTCAAATTCTAAGGACACAAAACTCTTATCCGCGCCAGTATCAAATAACATGGATGCATAACTACCATTGATGAGAAACGTACCGTTAACCACGTTGTTGTCAGCCCTAGCTTGGTTGGCATTGATGTTGAAAGCTCTTCCTCTAGCAGGTGGAGGAGCTTGGTTAGCTTGGTTTACTGGGTTCGCTTGGGCTTGAGCATGGATGACGTTCACTAAGCGTGGACAAGTGTTTCTGAGTGGTTTGGGTCCCCACAGTTGTAACAAGCTCGCATGGGTTGCATCATGGGGTAGTTGGGTTGGTAGTAAGTTTGGGCTGCGTGTGGTGTAGGTGGTAGAAGTAAGGGTTGTTGGGCTTGACCCACTATCTGATGGTGGGTTTGGGTTGGGGGTTGATTGCGGTTCATTCGTTGAAGAGTACGACAGGTTTGGATGGTTTGACCTGCGCGGCCACAGCTTGTGCAATGTTGGCAAAGAGTTTCGGGAGGGTGATGGTATTGACAACGGTTGCATTTTGGGTGTGGGTCGGTGTATGGCTTTTTAAATGGTGCAACTGAGGGAGCGATTTGGGTGGTTGGTGCAGCGGTGATAGGAGGGTTAGTTTGAGTGACAGCAAAATTCTTGCTGTTTCGTTTCCTCTTACCAGCAAACTTTGAGGAGGAGACTGAGTTTGTAGTTGAGGTCTCTATGGGTGCTTTCTTCTTTTCATCTTTGAATTTGCCGTTCCGAATGCGATTTTCAGTGAGTTCTGTAGCTAACTCCATCGCAGCTTCAAGTGTTGCAGGCGAAGTGCTTAAAACCGAGTCTTGAATTTTCGAGGGAAGACCTCGAATGTAGTGTTCAACCAAGCGGTACACGGGGGTGAACAAATTAGGGATCATCTGATTTAGCTCGAGAAATCTCTTATTATAGGAAGTGTGATCTCCTTCCTTTTGTTTTAGTGAGTGGAATTCGTCTTCCAGCTTTTTGATTTCGCTTCTTGGACAGAAGCGTCTTGTCATGAGTTCCCTTAACTCTTCCCATGTTAAGGCCATGGCATCTTCAACTCCTCGTTTACCCTTTTCTGTGTTCCACCAGGTAAGGGCTACCCCAAAAGTCTTCCAGTTGCATAATGTACCTTGCGATCCTCGGGACAATCGCAATTGAGGAAAGTGTTCTCCATTTCTTCAAACCAGTGAAGGAGAGCAGTAACACCTTCGGTCCCTTCATACTTTGGGGGATCGCAAGATTTGAAGTGTTTGTAGGAGCACTTTTTGGAGGGAGGATTGGCGACGCTCTGGTCTTCTTGATTGGGAGGGTTGATGGGATTTGCGGTGAGAGCTTGTTGAACTTGAATTACGATGTCAGGAAGCACTGCGGCCATTTGTTTAGCAATTTGTGTGGCCAATCGTTCATTTGATCTTCCTGACTTTCTACCTCCACGTAGTTGCCTAGCCGACATCTACAGGAACATACATAGGAAGATTGTGAGTTTAAGAAGTTTCTAGGTGTCATGTGTCGTAAAAAGAATGAAAAATAACATAACTGACAATAATTCAACTACATCCATAGGATGTCTTGGGTTTGCTCATGTTTGGGCCTCCAATGTCCCCCATACCATCGCCTGTGTAGTCATATGGGCCCCCATGACTATTGGGCTTGGTAGGATTCACATTGGTGTTGGCGGATTAACACTCGCACCACCCGAATGAAAATCGGAAAATATACTTGCGAGATGTATGGTAGGAGGGTGTCCAGGTGTAGACACAATGACAACTCAAAGTGGGGTTAGCTCACACGACGTTTGGTATAGCATGCTTTGGCCTAATAGGTCCTTCGTACTCTCATCGTTAGTCCCCAGGTAGGTAAACTGGTCCTTTATTTTGGATTTATACGAATGCCAAGCCTAGACAGGACGTTCCGACTACCGGTACTCGTACCCTTCCAGTTACTACATGCCCGTCATGAGAACTCACTTTGATGTGATTTGAAAATACAAAAATCATTGCAAAAATCATGGTAATCGTGAGGTGTGTGCTCTCATGGATATGATATGTTATGAGGATATGATTCATGATGAGCATTGTACACTAACATGTATTTGTGAGCATGCTTGCATAACATTGAGTGTAAAAATAAACATAAAGCATATAAACATCATGAATTTTGTATGTAACGCATAAACAATTTAAAATTTTAATCAACTATAGTATAGGCTTTAAGGGTCTAATAACCTATCCTATATCCCTATAGTCATAAGCTCTGATACCAATCTGTCACACCCCGACCCGCAGCGAAATAAGAGTCGGGGCATAATTGGGTTATCACAAAAGCTCATGATGTTTACTAAAATGTTTCATATTTATTAAATTCAAATTACAACTTAAATATCCAAAACAAAATTCATACAATTACAAGAAAATGAAACTATTTAATTTTTCCAAAGCTTAAACTTGTTTATTCTTCTAGGCCTTCCTATGTGTTTCTTGTCTCAGCTGGATTACCTGTATCATGTGTAAAACGGGGGATATTTTGGGTCAACAAAAGTTGGCGAGTGAACCTTG